>CM075651.1:55002500-57502500 GCA_037953625.1 Crotalaria pallida
CTGTGGATGTGATATTAGACACAGGTTGTTCAGTTGACCCTTTGGAAAAGAGAGTAAAGAGAAAGAAGGATAAGAGAAAGGGTAAAAAGAAAAGAGAAGTAATTACTGAGATAAGGGTTAAGTTAGAAAATGAGAATAAGTCGATTAGAAATAAATGTGTATATAGTATTATAAATTATGATTGAATGTTGTGCATGATCTTAGTTATTATTATGCCTTGTTAGACACTATTTCTTAAGTTCTGTGTAATGCTACCCTTCTTGCCTATTTTTTTTTTACAGGTACGAAGATGAAGCTTACACTACGCATGGCCGAGCAGGAGTACATTCCACACCGTGGAGTGTAAATTAGGGCGTTGAGAGAATTAAAAATTCAAGTGGTGTAATTTGTATAGTCTAATAGTTATGGCCCTCATCTTATATTATTTTTGTATCAGGGCATTAGGATATTTTGGTTGCAACTTAAAGTTAATTTTTAGTTTTAATTTACTCTAGACTGACAGGTTTAAAAATTGTCAATTTCTGGGAAGTCCAATAAACAGAGGAAACTCTACCGGATTTTCAAAAGAAATTTTCAAGTCCTGATTTAACTCAAACTAATTAATAGTAATTAAGCTATTTAATTGTGAGGGCGTTACAATCCCAACCATATGAAGTAGGCTACATGGATCCCATGGCCCCCTAGCTTGGCATTGGTCAGCTACGCATTCTCTGGTAGACCTTGACTGTGTGCAACACACTAGCTAGCTACGCATTCATCGGCGGACCCCGACCATTCCAAGTAGGCTTCATGGATTTCATTTCTTTTCTCTTGGTGGCAAACTATTTTTCATTCAATTCCCTTAGTATTGACTAACAACTGCTATTTTCTTTTGGTGCTATACTTTTTGACTTCCTTAACCTTAACAATTTATTGCACATACAAATCACAATTTCAGCACACACTTTTGTTCAATAAACTTGTTCATCCTTTTATTTTCATGAAAATCAAAGACATACCCATACATACAAATCAATTATAAAAATCAATCCATTAATTATTATTTCCTTCAAAACCGAATTAACATATTTTATGAAAACAATTTTCAAACACAACATGCATCACATTTACAAATAAAAATTTAAGCCTTTTAACTAAAAATCAAGAATCAAATTAAACTATCCTAGATCTAGACATGCACCTACTTAAAATTAATAGATCTCAAGAAAAATCATGCATGCATTAACATTCAAGAACCAAAATTAAGACTATAAGAGAAAAATCAAACTTAATATTAAAGCATACTCTTTATCACTAGATCTTTTCATGCATCCATCAAATACTTCAATTAAAAATTCATCTTTAAAAATTCATGTCATCACCGAAACATGCATAAAGAAAATGAGTTCATTTTATCAAAAATTTCATGCTTTAAGTCAAACTCTTTAACTATAAATGATTTTCTTTACATGTACATAAAACCAAATCAAGAAAGAAAATAAGATCATTGGCACAAAATTTCTTTTAAAAACCGAATGGAACATCAAGTTCCAAAACATAATAGATTTCTTATTTTTAAATCAAGATCTTTCACATGCATGTAAGAAAAATCAAGATCAACTTGAGAAAATCATGTGGATGCAAAGAGAAATTCTAGATCTAGTTCGAAAATCAACATGCATCAAAGAACAATTTCAAAAATTAATTTCTTTTCCAAAGACATGCATAAAACCAAAGTTCCTCAAATAAAACAAAGATCCTTTACACAAAATGTTTATAAAAACCGAATCACCCATTAATCCTTTTTGCATGTTCATTTTGTGGTTTTAAAACTTTAATCTTTGTTCATTACTCTTTTGTTTAACATAGATCAACCTTAAAAATTAACATGCAAGAACCAAATTTACACAAATCAACACTTTTAAAATGAAAACATGTAGATCCAAAAAAATAAAAATGACAAAGAAGGAAGAATCATCAAAGATCAAGCTTATACCTAAGAGAGATGGGTGAAAATGGGCTAGGAATCAAGGCTTCTCTCTTCCTCTCCTCATGGTTTTCTCTTCTTTTCTCTCTATGTCTCTCTTTTTTTTTTGTGTCTCAAGAGCTAGTGTGGCTCTTTGAGATTATGTGTTTGTGTTGGTGGAAGTGTGAAATGAAGAAAATGAAAGAATGAAGGAAATGAAATGGAAAGAGGAATTGGAAGAATGGTGGAACGAATGGAGTGAATGAATGAATGAAAGGAAATACACTAAGGGTGGAGCACAATTCCCTTCTTGGCCTTTAAGAATTTCGGCCCCTAATGCATCTAGGAGGGTTAAACTTGGCAACACTAAAACCTATACTTGGTCTCCAAGTTCTTATTTTCTTTTCTTTTTATTTTATTTCCCTTTCAACTTGGTCACCAAGCAAAGCTTCCTAGGCACACACATACACCACTCATACACATGTCACCCATGTACATATCACACACATATTCTACATGCACACACCACACGTGGCACTCATGCACACACACACACATGTCTTACAATTTCTTTATTTCTTAATTATATTAATTTATGATTATCAATGCACATAACCAAGCAATTAACTCAAAAATTCACATTCACACAATCATACATACACATATAAGCACACATTTGATCATACAATAATCACACATAAATCTTAACACTTAGACACAAAATAATTAACTTAATCAAACATACATATTAACAATTAAACACATTTTCTTCTTAAATAATAAACTGTACTTATTGGTTGCAATTATAGCCCTTATTTCATTTTCTAAAATCATACTTTAATATATTAAAGATAATCCCAAAAGGAAAATTTCATTAAAAATCAAAAACTATTTTTCATGATTAATTCCTTGAAAATTCATCCTTTACAGCTCTGAGAAAAATTTTCAAAAACCAATTCAGAAAATTATGAAAGATACATTTTTGAAATCTACGTTTCAATACGATCGTTTTGATATAAAGATCATAAAAATCGGAGTTGCGGTTAAAAAGTTATGAATTTCCAAAGTTGATAAATCTTTCAAAGTTCAAAAAGAAATTCATTTTTACAATAAATTACCAATCAATAAAAATCATTTCTTATAAAAATCAATTTTACTAATTCCATAAAAATATTGGTTTATCAAAACTCCTTAAAATCAACACTTTACTTTGAAATCAAATAAAATACTTATTGTGGTGGACTCGGCCTAGCCGAGGTCCTCAAAACCCTCGCTTAAGGCCTCACGGCCCTATAAGAAGCCCTCTGGGTGCTGGGCCGAGCTCAAGGCTCAACGGCTAAACAGACATCAGACACGGGCCGATCTCATAATCCTACCAAGTTCCGACTTCCTTGTCCGGCACCACCTAGAGTCCGACACCTCTCCCAGAGTCCGATACCAAGGACAGGATGACGTGTTTCACCTTATCCACAAGGACAGCTCATCCACTCATAGCTCAGTACAGGCTGGCCCTACTTGGGCCTCAAGCAGGCCCATTAGGGCAACCAGCTCCCCCCTATAAGTAGCTCCGTACTACATGGGGCTCAGGTACGTCCTCTAACCCTAATTGTCACCCTCACACTAGTGATTAGGGTTACTTCTTGGCTCTCTCTTTGGCCACTTGAGGACTCCAACCAAACATCACACAGAAACCCTAGACAGAGGCTCCTTTGAAGGTCTTCTTCCCTAACCCTTGGAGGACCTCATCGTCTAGGACATCACATTGGCGCCGTCTGTGGGAAACGAAAAACTTCATTCCCAAAAATTCTGCCATGTCTGAGACACAACAAGTTCAGAGGAGGAGGAGGGGGCGTCCAAGAAGGGTGCCATCAACTGAGGATCTGCGCCAGCACCTTGAAGCCAATAGGGCAGAAAGGTCCTCACCACCACCCCCTCCACCACCTCCACCGCCACCTCCACCTCCACTGCCAACTCAGCACTAGGGAGGAGGTCGGCGCGTGCAGCTACGCTCCGATCTCGGAGAAACCAACACAGAACAGCACCGCCACCGTGGCGAACGTGCTCTCTCTGTCAGTACTACACATCATTATCACTCATGTCAATCTTCACCCCCCTCGTGAAGCAGACGTCTTGTCCTTGATGAGACAATAGATGAGGATCATAGAGCAGCAAGGTAAAGCCATCGCAGATCTTCAGCAGGTTGCTAAGCAGCGTTTGGCTGAACGAGCTGTTGTTCAAGCTCCAGCACCAAGCGAATTCCCACAACAAATAAGAAATTTTGTTGCGATGCAAGATTTGGTTAAGTCACCGTAAAATCTCCGAGTGGAAACTATCTCGGGGGGTTTTGCCGGTGGGGGGGAGAAGAGGTCGGAAAGGAAAAAGTACGTCAATCAAGTATTAGTTGTTCGCCACAAGCCTATCTGCAAGAAACCATCTCGGAACATCCCCATCAGCTTTTCCGACCAGGATATGGAAGGCATCATCCCAGATCACAATGACCCAATGGTGATCGCGGCGATGATCAGCAACTTCGAAGTCGCCCGAGTTTTTATCGATCAAGGAAGTTCGGCCGACATTCTTTTTCTTCACACCTTTCAAGCACTTAAGCTGAGGTCAGCCGACCTCGTGGAATTTGAAGGCAATCTCATCAGCTTCACGGGTGAGGCAATTCGCCCCCTAGGAGCTATCCATATCCCGGTGACCTTAGGCAAGCAACCTTCGGCCCGAACGGAGATCATCAAATTTCTAGTTGTTGATTCTGAATCCCCCTACAATGTGATACTGGGACGAACCTGCCTGCAAGCTTTCGGGGCAGTGGTGTCGACGGTACATTTAGCCATGAAATTTGTCGGCTCTGACGACAAGGTCGTCACCGTCAGAGCCAACCAGCTCAAAGCCCGACTCTGCTACAACGCGAGTCTATGGGAAATTAAAAAGAAGCAAGAGGAGCTCACGGGTCCAACATTGGCCAAAGGGAAGATCCTATTGGCTGAACTGGATGTTCGGGCCGAGCAGGATGATCTTAGGCCCTCTCCTCAAGGGGAGTGGCTGGCAATTCAAATTGATCCCTCTGACCCCAACAGAACTGTCAAAGTGGGCGCCGACCTCCCTCAGGAGATCCAGGGCGAGATCATCGACCTGTTACGAGCTAATTTGGATTTGTTTGCTTGGACATCGGCCGACACGCCGGGAATCGATCCGAACTTTATTTGTCACAAGCTCAGCGTGGATCCGAAGGCAAGGCCGGTAGCCCAAAAGTTAAGACGAGTTGGAACAGAGAAAGCGAAAGTTATTCAGGAAAAGGTTTCCGAGTTGCTGGAAGCTGGGTTTGTCAAAGAAGTGCCATACGCCGAATGGGTTGCAAACACTATTTTGGTTAAAAAGGCAAACGACAGTTGGAGGATGTGTGTGGATTACACCGACCTCAACAAAGCCTGCCCCAAGGATCAGTATCCACTGCCAATTATTGACCAGCTCGTCGATAGTTCGGCAGGGTACCAGCTATTGTCGTTTACTGATGCCTACTCGGGATACAATCAGATCCCCATGTATCCCCCAGATCAAGATAAAACCACATTCACAACTGGAAAGGTAACTTACTGCTACACTGTCATGCCTTTCGGTTTGAAGAATGCTGGGGCAACCTACCAAAGAATGATGAACAAGGTTTTTGAGGGAATCATTGGTACCACCATGGAGGTCTATATTGATGACATGATTACAAAAAGCAAGAAAAAAGAGGACCATGTCTGAGATCTTACCATGGTTCTTGAAAGGGTAAGAGCGCTTAAAATGAGGCTGAATCCGGAAAAGTGCACCTTTGGAGTTCCAGTTGGTGCCTTCCTCGGATTCATGCTTTCCGAAAGGGGAATTGAGGCAAACCCCGACAAGTGCCGAGCTATATTAGAAATGAAGAGCCCTGCCGATCTCAGAGGAGTGCAATAGTTAACAGGCAGGATGGCAGCACTGTCAAGGTTCCTCCCTCAGGCAGCAAAGAAGGCCTTACCCTGGTATCAACTGCTGAAAAAAGGTACAACTTTTCATTGGGATCAAAATTGCTAAACTTCCTTCTTAGCACTTAAGGAGTATCTCTCTTCTCCTTCGGTTCTCTCTAGCCCTCGGCAGGGGGAGAGCCTGTTCATTTATCTTTCTGTTGGTGATTCCGCCCTCAGCTCGGTGTTGGTTCGAGATGAGGGCCGAACTGAGTTTCCTGTCTACTTCATTAGCCGAGCTCTGCAAGGTCCCGAGCTCCGGTATTCTAAGATTGAGAAATTTGCATTTTGTCTAATCCTGGCTGCACGGCAGCTACGACAATATTTCCAGAGCCACCCCATTGTCATAAGGACCGCCCAGCCCATTAAACAAGTTTTGCAGAAGCCTGACCTCGCTGGGAGAATGATGGCATGGTCAATCGAACTGTCCGAGTTCGACATCTCCTATGAACCGAGGAAGGCAGTCAAGTCACAAGCATTTGCAGATTTTGTATCCGAGTTCACAGAGCCCCACCAAAGCTCTAGCTCGGACACTTGGGTGATATATGTGGATGGCTCGAGCAATCAAAAGGGTGCAGGAGCTGGTGTTATTCTGGAAAATGCGGAGGGTCTCAGCATCGAATATTCCCTAAAATTTGAGTTCTTAACCTCGAATAATCAGGCTGAGTATGAAGCAGTCATTGCTGGCCTCCGCATGGCTAAGGAGCTCGGCGCAACTGAAGTTCAAATTATGAGCGATTCTCAATTGGTGGTTTCCCAAGTCATCGGAGACTACCAAGCAAAAGAACCCATCCTGCAGAGGTATCTTGATAAAGTTAAATCCCTGGCTCTTGGTTTTGCGAAATTTTCTATCACCCATATCCCCCGCTGTTCAAACTCCCGAGCCGATGTGCTTTCCAAGCTGGCGAGCACAAAAGGTGGAGGGAACAACAAAAGCCTCATCCAAGAACAGATCTCGGCCCCAAGTGTAGTAATGGCTGTTTCTGTATTGCCGAACTGGATGCATCCGATAAGGTCATACCTCGAACATGGAATACTCCCAGCCGATCAGAAGGAAGAAAAGAAACTTAACAGAAAGGCAGCTGAGTATGTTATTATTGATGGAATCCTTTATAGAAGAGGAATGTCCTCCCCACTCCTCCGATGTCTTACCTCCGAGGAAGCTCAAGAAACCTTGAACGAGGTCCACGGAGGATTGGGGAGCCACCACGTTGGGGGCAAGTCCTTGGCAAGAAAGGTACTGAGGACTGGATATTTCTGGCCGACCTTGGTAACAGACTCCATCGACCACGTGAGGAAATGTCCTCAGTGTCAATTCTTCAGTGATGTTTATCAGAAACCCTCCGAGGAACTCCACTCTCTAGCTTCCCCCTGGCCCTTAAGCATGTGGGGGATGGACATTGTGGGACAGTTCCCAACAGCTCCAGGTCAGCTGAAGTTCATTGTGGTAGCAATAGATTACTTCATCAAATGGATCGAGGCTGAACCGTTAGCAACCATCACTTCGGCAAGAATACAGAAATTTTTCCTGAAACAAGTCATTTCTCGCTTTCAACTTCCACTCACACTAATCACTGACAACGGTAGCCAGTTCGCTGCCAACAACTTCCAACTTTTGGTTGAAAATCTTGGAATCTCTCATCGGTTCTCCTCGGTCGAGCACCCCCAAACTAATGGGCAAGCGAGGCGGCTAACCGAGCTATTGTTGATGGCCTTAAGAAGAGAATTACTCAAGCCAAAGGGGCATGGGCCGATCTGCTACCTGAGGTCCTCTGGTCGATCAGGACCACGGTACAAACCTCAACAGGAGAGACCCCCTTTAGACTCACCTATGGTTGTGATGCGGTCATCCCCATCGAACGATGGATTCATACCTTCCGAATGAGGGACAGGCCCGAGCAACAAAATGAAAATTTGATCAAAGAAAATCTAATACTGGCCGAAGAGATCCGAGAAGCCGCATCTATTCGGGAGAAGAAAGCAAAGGAAAGGCAAGCCAAGCAGTACAAAAAAACAGTGCAACCCACGTCTTTTGAGGTCGGAGACCTCGTCCTCCGAAGAGCAGATATCGGTCTTAAAAATCGAAGGGACGGGAAATTTGCTCAGAATTGGGAAGACCCCTACAGAGTCGTTTCAAAAACATACTCTGGGGCATACAAGCTAGAGACTCTTGAAGGAACTGAGCTCAAAAACTCCTGGAACGTTGCGAAACTGAGAACCTACTTCAGTTAGGTTTACCTCGGACAATCATCAGCAGCCACCAACACCTCCAGCTAAAGTTTAAGTTATACTTTAGTTTCTGTTAATGTTTTTGCATCTACTTCCCTTGACACGTTCTCTTCCTTTGTGGTATACTCACCTTTTTAAATCCATTAAAGGCAATGTACTCGCATTTATGATTAATGAAAAAGTACAAACTTGCCCATACTCAAGTGCCACAGTTTTATATACGTACGTACTAGCTTCTCATTTAGCACTAGCCACCTAAATGTTGCATGGCGCTATGCACAGCCAACGTCTTGTAAATGAGATCGGCTCATATGCACAGTGTACAAGGGACACCCGATAAAGTACAGCTTGCTGTGAAATGTTCTCACATAGCTTCACTCAGCAACCTCTTTCACATCGGGGACGAGGGAACCCACCTCGGCTAAGGTGGGTAGATCCGAGATCCCTACCGTATGCACTTATATACAGTACCTCTTTTTAGTTGAAAACTTATAAGATTACTGCACTTACTGAGTCGTCCGAGCTCGGCCTCATTATCCACGTCCGATCAAGTGTTCTTATTTTGGGTCCAATCAATTCCGAATACAACAAGTTAAAACAGGACTTGTATTCTCAAAAACATTTTTACTTGGTTATCTAAAATGCTACAAGTCTCAAACACTTGCATTCTTTCTTAAGTTTTCTTGGTGACCACCTAACCAATCGCAGTTCGGATCCGAGGTCTTACGAATAAACATGCAACGAGTTAGCAGAGTAAAACTCGCATTCGTGCAACAAGTTAAAGTAAAGGCTTGGACAAATTGACCTCGGACACAATGTGTATGCAACAAGTTAAAATAAAAACTTGCATCAAAATAACATGCAACAAGTTAAACTAGAAAGAACTTGCATAAAAATAAAATGTTATACAAAGTCAGCAAAGTACACTTGTTACAAAGACATGTTGTACAAAATGCAAGCGGCCCAGCATAAGGGACTTATGCTGCTTCATCTTCAACATCGGAAAGGACAACCGAACTCGGGTTAAACTCCTCATCAGGTTTCTCCACCAAAGGGTTGGGAAGGTTCTCCTCGGATTGGTCGAGGTCAACCTCGGCCCCGTCTTTGTCATAGTCGATCATCTTCCCATTTTCCACCCCGAACCCAGCAGAATTACCGATCACCCGAATTCGGAGCCCTTGATTCAGGTGAAGAATCTGCTCCACGGCACTGGCGAAGATTTTAGCTCCTCCCTTCTCAAAGTCGAAGTTGGCCTCGGACGCCGCAATCGTGTGCTTAAGTGCTTGAGCAGCCCTCTTCCTTAGCATGGATCTCACCTTTTCAACCTCCGCCAGGCCCTCCTGCCGACCTTCCTCCTTGGCTGCCACCTTAGCTGCCTCCTTCGACGTCCGAGCTTCCTCCCTTATTTTGGCCACAGCCTCTTCATGATTTTTCAGAAGCTCCTCCATCCGCTGGCGGTGCTTCTCTTCTAATTCAGCCAGCTTTTGATCGGCGGAGCTCTTGCTACTCCGGAGATCAGCAACCTCGGCCGCCAGGTCGGACCGAGCCTTCTTCTTGGCAGGAGACACCCCCTCAGCCACATCATCAGAGACCTCGGCCAACACATTAAAAATGTTTGTTGACCTCTTCAAGTGATAGGCCAGCCCCTCGGCCATCTTCTTCCACTCGACCCCCGACATCTTTATGAGAGCATCTTTGACCGAAGGCTTGGCGATGCTGGTCGGTGGTCTCGGGAGACTATCAGTTCATCTCCTCGGACAGCCCGATTAAGGTGGGGAATCTGCAATAATGACCTCGGTACCCGGGCTTGGAGACTGAGGAGGAGGAGGGGCGATAATCACAGCAGGTGGAGTAGGATGAAGGGGACCAGAAAACCCCCTCGAGGTTGTTCCGAGGGGCGAGCATCTCCCCTCTACCACAGGTACCCCCCGTTCGTACATTCTCTATCTCTCCGTCCTTTCAAAATCGGCACGCTCCGTACCATCGATGAACTCGGCCCAGGCGTATTGGCGTACCCATTCCCTTTGCTCTTCCCAATCCCGAGGATAAACGACCTCAACGGGATCAACCTCCAGGACTCGTTTTTCATACCTATCCCTATAATCCCTTTGGTGACGGAGCGCCTCTTCTACCTCGGTGGAGGAGCAGGACGAGAAGGAAGAGCGTCCTCCTCCTCAGAACTGCTGGTTGACAGGGAGATTACTCCTACCCATTTTCTAAACCATTCCCTACTCATACTCATACTTCCTCAATACACTCCCTTGGTTTTCTGAAAAATGAAAACAAAAACATGAATCAAAAGCCCTCCAAAATCCTAGAAAACACCCAAACCCAGAAACACCTAAAACCACAGCATTACCCTCCAAATCCAAGACCTCAAACCCAACAGTACATAAAAACGAAATCCTAAACAGTGCAAACTTTAAGAAAAAACCAACATGAAAACCACCCCATCTCCATGAGAAGCAAAAGATATTAATCCCTCCCAATTAAACAGTACAGAAAAGAAGAAGCGGAAAGCAAAGAAGAAGGAGTTAGTTGAACAAATACCTTGAGAATGCGAGACCGAAAGGGAGAAGGGGCTCGTAGAATCCAACGGATTCGCAGTGAAGAGGAAGGATGGGAAGTGCAGGAAGAAGAGGAAATTCGGAGAAGGAAGGAGAAGGACATTATGAAGACCTTTGTTTTGTGAAGAGGAAGAGAGAAAGTAACTATGAAAGAGAGAGAGAGAGAGTAACAAGTTTGTGAAAGAGGGAGAAGAGAAACCGTCGTTTTCCCCCACTTTCGAACTATGGGCCTGGTCCAAGAGGCCCAACCCAGCATGGGGCCATACGCAACAAGACACGTGGCGCGGAATAGCTGGAATCACGAACCTCGAGCAACGTCGCAGTAATGGCGACGCTTCATTAGGTGTAATTTCTGACACGTGTCAGACCTGGAGAATGCAAACGTCACTTCGGAGCAGGTGAAAGGACAGCTCTCAGACCTGCTCCGTCATAATGAAGGGACGTCAGAAACAGCTGGATCCAGCTCTCGGCAACTCATCATTCCGAACTCCCTAGAACCTCGGAACAAGGCTCAGATAGCCTTGACCGAGCTGGGGGGCTTATGTGGTGGACTTAGGAAAAGGACCTAAACCAAGACCTCGGAACAAGGCTCAGATAGCCTTGACCGAGCTGGGGGGCTTATGTGGTGGACTCGGCCTAGCCGAGGTCCTCAGAACCCTCGCTTAAGGCCTCACGGCCCTATAAGAAGCCCTCTGTGTGCTGGGCCGAGCTCAAGGCTCAACGACCGAACAGACATCAGACACGGGCCGATCTCATAATCCTACCATGTTCCGACTTCCTTGTCCGACACCACCTAGAGTCCGACACCTCCCCCAGAGTCCGATACCAAGGACAGGATGACGTGTCTCACCTTATCCACAAGGACAGCTCATCCACTCATAGCTCAGTACAGGCTGGCTCTACTTGGGCCTCAAGCAGGCCCATTAAGGCAACCAGCTCCCCCCTATAAGTAGCTTCGTACTACATGGGGCTCAGGTATGTCCTCTAACCCTAATTGTCACCCTCACACACCAGTGATTAGGGTTACTTCTTGGCTCTCTCTTTGGCCACTTGAGGACTCCCACCATACATCACACAGAAACCCTAGACAGAGGCTCCTTTGAAGGTCTTCTTCCCTAACCCTTGGAGGACCTCACCGTCTAGGACATCACACTTATTGAAAACTCTTTGTAAAACAATTTCTCAAAACTCTTCTTTAATCAAATTTATTTATCCTAGTCGAAAAAACGCGGGATGTTACACCATCCTCATTCTTGTATCATGATTTACCCAATAATAAAAAGTATGTGAGTGTTTCATGAAAATTACTTTGTTAGTTTTTCGTGGTTGATCTTGTGAAGTGAAACTCATATCATTGATATTGTATGGGTCACATATCTCATCATCCATTTGCCAACAAATACATCCAAATGATTCCTACAATTAGAGAATCATTGTCAATCACATATAATTACTGAAATACATATATAAGGAAATAATTTATTTTCATATTCAAATAGTAATATCAATTATCTTACGAGTCAATTCTTTGGAATGGAATAATTTACAGGATTAATTGGTTAATGTACATCCATAACTAGTTAACTTGTTACAATTAAGCATGGGAAAGTATGTTTTAGATGTAAAGCTAATCGGTTAGTCTGTCCCATTAATCGATTAATTGTGCATAAACCGGGAATTAGGTAATAATTAAATATGTTACACCAAGATGAAATATTCTAAGTACTTATTCAACTCCAATGACCTAGGACCGAAAGATATACGTTATATGGAATTCATACTCTAGGTTGAACTTGGAGACAAATAAGTAAAGGAAAAACAATGTATAAATGCATAATAAAAGTATGCTAGAGAAAATGGAAATGGTAATTTATAATACGATCCAAAAACACAAATAAGCAAAGGTACTTCATCTTAACTTCAAGAATAATTTTTTTTTAACCCCGAGCGTGTGGTTCAGTGGTAGGGATTGATCCACGCTTAAGCAAGGTTAGGTGTTCGAATCATGCCTTGTGCATGCAGCAGCGTTAAATCTCGGGGCCAGCTGTCCCACCCATTAGAGGTGCCTACAAGTCAGCGAGTAGATTAATCACTACGGTCGGCGGTGGACACTCCGGTCATGGACAAAAAAAAAAAAGAATAATTTTTTTTTAATTTATAATAAGTTTTTTCTAAGGTGGAATTTTTCACATGTTTTCATATGCTAAAATTTTATTATTAGTGGTATTTAGATTTTTGTGCCAATGAATGACAATGATATGCACCAATATCTCCTTGTCGTTGACATTCGTCATGGTGAAAATATCCTGCTTGACGCATTACCTGCAAATGTCGACTCAAGGAAATTAATGATAAAAATAGTGGTATTCATAAAACTAACCTTATTTACACCGATTAAATACTCGTCTAACCCCCATAAATATATACAAGTTAAATTTTTCTTTTTTTAGAATCGAAATGGTGTAGCCCACATGGTCATATATATCAAGTCATAAGGCTTGGGAGTTGAAAGTCTCGGGTTCGATTTTGGGTGCCACCATTTGATGGATTTAAATTCTCTTCCCCTAACCCTATAATACTTTGTCTATAAAACAAATCGACATGGTGTAGATATTAATTTCTTAAACTATTGCCATATACTTTTA
Source organism: Crotalaria pallida (assembly GCA_037953625.1). NCBI lineage: Eukaryota > Viridiplantae > Streptophyta > Magnoliopsida > Fabales > Fabaceae > Crotalaria > Crotalaria pallida. Next base: position 55,015,879 of record CM075651.1, read on the forward strand.
TACCTCTCATAATGGTGTATTTTAAGAAATTAGAAATTATTTTATCCACTATTATACAAAATAAATCATTTTGTTTCGATCGTGACCTATTTATGACTTTCGAATAGTGAACTAAAACACAATTATTTAAAATATAATGAATACTATTATATATAAACTTATGATTTTAAACGACATCATGAACTTTTTTTTATAGGATTTCAAATAGTCGATAGCAAAATAAATTTTCTTTTAAAAAAAATAAGTCTAATTGAGATTTATAATTATTTATTTTCCTTTTAAAAATGTTGGTTACTTGCAAGTGAAGGGAAACACAGTGGTCTGGCACAATTCCCATGATGCACATTGCCAAACCATTATACATGTAAGAACCACAAAACAGAAATTCCTTCATCCTTCATTAAAATTATGGTGTCTGATAATGGCCAGTGCGGTGATGCTAAGGTTATGGGCTTCTGTAAGATACTGGAGGGCCACTTGCAAGGAAAAGAGTTTGTAAGCATTTTTTTTCTCTTATCCTCCCTTTTTCTCTTCGTAATACCAATAGCAGGCATAGGCATCCCAATCTCTTTTGCTTTACTTGAACTATAAAATCTCTCTCCATTTTTTTTTCTTTTCCTTTTTTAATTTAAATCACTTGAACTAAAATTCTGTCTTGAAACTCATCGTTAGTGCTTAAATTAAACATGGATATATAGTTCTTACATGTTAAATCTTCAATATGGTTATTAGTCCTTAAATATAGTGTTGTTTTTCAATCATATATACTACCTAAGCATAGTTAAATTATTTATATGCTTACAGATGATAATTCCAAGCAGCTTTGAGAGGAAACACAAGATAACATTACCAAACCCTTTAATCCTTAGACTTCCGAATAATGGAGCTGAATGGAAAGTATCATGGACAAAACATGATTATGATATTTGGTTTCAACAAGATTGGAAAAAATTTGCACTTGACTGTTCCTTAAGGGATCCCCAGTTTTTCACTTTTAAATATGAAGGTGGATCTCATTTTGAGGTTAGGATATTTGATCACAGTGGTGATGACATTGATTATTCTAGTATAAGATGCACAAATAATGGTGCTACCAGCACACATCAATATGATGATGAGGTTGAGACTGAGAGTGATGACTCTGCTGGGAGTGAAATGCAGACACAGCTTCTTTCTAAGGGAAGAAAAATCATTGAGGATTCTGCAGCTACTCAGCAAAAAGTCTCAGCCGGTTGATCATCATCTTCTTCTTATTTATTTTTCTTTGTTCAAGAATAATGAATATGTTGAATTTGAACCATGTAAATATTGAAATTAAAATAGTTTATTTAAATATACAGGGGCTAGAAGAGGACGAAGAAGCATGGTTAAAGCCAATAAAGCCAGTGTGGAAGAGAACAAATTTCAGGTTCACATGAAAACATATCATCAGAGGAATAGTCCGGTATTGTTATATAATGTGCTTTTCAATTTTCATCAAAAAATTCTCAGTTGAGGTCAAAGCTAATAAAGCGAAATTTTTTTTGTTTTCTTGTTTTTGTTTTTGTTTTTTGCAGTATTTTCCTAAAGCGTTTCTCAAAAGAAATCGCGGATTGCATGGAAAATGTGTGAAATTGCAAGTTGGGGAAAACTCATGGCCCGTCACGGTGAGATATTATCCAGATCGTGGTACGGGCCGGTTCTCTGGAGGTTGGGGAACATTCATGAGGAAATGCAAATTGGGGGTTGGAAGATTTTGGGAGTTTGACATGATTGATGCAGTCAATCGTGTGATGAAAGTCTCATATTCATGATATGTTTGTTGGTCATCAATGCACCAAAGTTAAAAATGCATCATGCACTTCCTTTGTAATTGTAACTGTGCTGAAGAAGTTGCTTTATGATTACCGTAGTTTCTGTAATATGACCATTAAAAAAATTTTGAAATGTACTCTTCCGTTCCTATTTAATTATTCATTTTTAGAGAAATTTTTTTTGTTTCTTTTTATCTGTCCTTTTGATTATTTTAAGGTATAATAAATGCTACTTTCAATGTCTACCCCTATTTAATAGGGTATTGGTTTTCGTAAGTAGTAGAAGATAAGTAATGATTATAAAAAGAGAAAGGGTATAGTGGGTAAAAACATAATTAATGCATTGGAAATCTAAGTAATGATTGCATTTATTAAAGGATGTGTTTTGTTTGAAATAGGACAGATAAATAGGAACGGAGGGAGCATTTGTTTGTTTGCAAACGTCCGACCGTTGTTATTTTAAATATCTCTTGTTATAATTAATTACTTTTACCATGAAACAACCTGGTTTAACTAAGTGGTAGTTCACTTGGTCTCTTAATCAACTTGTCTCGAATTCAAGCTTAGGTATGGAACAACCCCCTCCTACCGTTTAGTGCGAGCTCAGTTGGGTCGTACGGATGAGTCGTATTCTGGGTAAACCAGTTCCAAATACCGGTTGGTGTATAAAAAAAAATTACTTTTACCATGTAGATTAAGAAAAATAATTGTTATTCATAAATTTATCAAAACATATATTGTCATTAAAAAATTATCCCTATTTAATATTTATATCTTTATTAATTTTTCTCTATTGTAATTATTACTCTGTCATCCTAATATACGCACGAGAGTGTATTTTGAATAAAATTTTTAATCGTACCTAGATATTATAAAATAATTTATAATAAAAAATGACAACAAATTTACCAAAACGATACCCTACATAAAGGACAGGGGAGTAAAAAAGAATTTTTATTTATTTATTTAATTACTGTTAATATTGTTATGTCATAAACTAAAAAACAGCGAAACTAAAAAAAAGTCTTACACATGGACATGGTGTTAAGTTAAAATAATAAGAGAGTTGGCTTAAAATATTGTACAAAAATTATCTTTTAGAGTATGTTGTGTATGTCTTTTGGAAATGAAATTTTTTTTTTAAAGCTATAAAATTAACTTATAAATTAACTTATATCACAATATAAATGACGTGTCCCTTACTTACTGTTAATTGATTAAAAAGTGACATACTCCAAATGTAACACGCTACTTTTTATACTTTAGATAAATTGATTCTAATTAAGACTTAATTGAGAAAAAGTTCGGGGTTTGTAAAAATTGTGGCGGAGTTTCCTTTGAAAATCGGACTTTTCCCCGAATAAAATAAACTTGTCAGTCCAGAACAGTTTTCAATCCAGTAAAAATATAACTTTCTGCTCAAACTATACAAAATTATGAAATACCTTCAATTGACAAAAATAGAAGATATAACTTGTACATTAATAAAATACACTTGAATAAAAACATCATTATCAACTAAACAACATTTACAAAAATCTATTTATTACAATACAGGACCTATGAATGGTTGCACTAAAAATGGGACCATAAGGTCACCCTAGACAATATACTCTGCAGTGAGAGTATAACTTCTCGGCCTTGACATTCGGCGTGCCTGTCTCCTTGGTGTACCTAATATGTCCACTGTAAGGGTGAGTACTTTGAAATCTAGATCAAACAAAACGTTTAAAAACAGTAATAAATCATAAAGAGACATATTCATACACAAACAAGAACAATTATACAATTCACAATACAGTTAACAAATAAAGCATCACAACACTGTTCAGTTTAAGGACTATACGTATAGAGGGTGTAATACTTTAATGTAACACTATCATGCACAATCACATGGTTATGCTCTGCTAACGTCACACTTAGATGATTTAATTCTCGAATCCGCTATTGAACATTTCATTTTGGTTACTTTAACACTTTGATTGGATTCAATGAATTAAAACATCTATAACAATGCATTCACACTTTCCCTTTCACATTCACACTTTAACAATGACAATAAACATTTTAACACTTTAACAATTGGGTACATTGTGCTTCACATTCTCCCCGAAGGAGGGTTCCTCACACAATGTACCTTTAACACTTTTCCCTTTTTCCAATAACATACATCCCCACATACACCCTCCACTCTGGGGAAAAACCGACCAGGAGTAAGCATTTCTCAACCTAAGGTACTTCACCCCTTTAGGGTTCGTCATACCGCACTTCACCCCTCTAGGGTTCGTCATGCTAGCTTGCACAGTACTTCACCCCTCTAGGGTTCTTCATACAATTTGGGTTGATTCGCCCAAATTGGCTTTAGCAGAAATCACCCTCAACTGGCCAAAATGAGGCAAAGTAATGGAATTACCATGGTTTGCGTAGAACTAATCCCCAACACGGGAAGCAAACCCGTGTCCTTTGCAGGATCAAAGTTCTCCACAATAACTCCAATAATTTACTTTTGCCCTCATCTATCGTAAAACAACGTATGTTTTTCCCCTACTCCTAACATCCACCTTTACACCATGCATGATCCAATATGCTAAGCATTTCTCAATTGAATTCAAAGCCCTTTTTGTCCTTTAGAAAATATCATTTGTTTGGTTCAAACTCAATTAAGAAAGACTTAGCCCTATCTAATGCATAACTATATGAATGCAACTTTATACTTTTATAAACACACTAACCATATCCAAACAGATTATTTACACTTATAACAATAATATTCACAAGTATAATAACAATGTCTAAACAATTAACATAAAGCATACATAAAGAACAGTCATTAAATCTTAGGGTTTCTATCTTAACACTACCCTCCTAACCTTAAACTTAACCAATCAACTAAATACACCCAATTATAACTCTATTACTATAATTAAACCCATTCTCTAATACTAAACCAAAGTACACCCCTTACCTTGAGGAGAGAGGAAGAGGAATTGGGATTTTGATGGAGCTCCCTCACTAAGCTCCAATCCAAGCTCCTTAGTTCTTCCTCTCTTGATTCCTAATGCCTCCCAAGCTCCTTGGATGGATTTGAAACTCCACTTGATGAATTGCACACTTTGGGGCTGAGGGTTAATTTCGGGGTTTTGTGATAAAGAGAGGAAATTGAGAATTGAGAGAGGGAAAATGCTTAGGGAGTGATAGGGAGATGATTTGGGGTATCAATTTGGTGATTCTTGGTGGTGGCTTTGTGTAACACCCTGATTTTATATATAAAAGTTTAACAAACTTTAGTTTAAAATAAGAGAAAATGGGTGGTGCACCGACGGTGTAACGATTCTTTACACCGTCAGCACATCATCCACCGTTGATGTATTATTAATCATTGACTCTTAATTAAAAGTAAAACACATGAACGGTGGATGATCAACCGATAGTGTAAAAAACATTACACCGACAGTGCACTCCCATTATTCTCTTAAAATAAAACGGTGAATTAAAAATTTATTTTTTACAAAACAAGTTCACAATACACATTGGGGAGTTCATTCACAATATACATAGTTTCAACTGGAATTCCCTTCTTTTGAATTGCTCGTTGCGCACTCTGATCTTCAAGCTCCTTAATTATGCACCTAAAATGTTAACCACTAAGGGTGAGACCTTTTCACAACACAGTGGATTATAAGATAGTAAATAGTCATAATAGAAATTCTAGAATAATAACTAAATCAGGCAATGGAGTAACCAAAATGCAACACATTCAATTCATAATTCAACACACATAAAATTCCAAATCCCATAATTCCATTGCTCATTTCCGTTATCCATTAGATATACCATCTCGCTTTCCTTAATTTCCATTTACCTTTGCACCACCAGGAATTGACGCACCTGCTAGGCAATTCGGCACCTACTAGGGACTTTAAATCTGTCAGGACCGAGACACCCATTAGGCATCACCCGTTAGGACAATGCTGGTTAATTTAATTAATTCAATTCCAATAAATTTCCAATTAACATATTATTCATTTTCAGGTGGTTATGCAGTGGGATTGATCCTTTGGCGCACCGACGCCTAACGGGAATTTAGGACCTAATGGGCAATTGGCCTGACAGGAATTTGGCCCTAGCAGGCAATTCACCACCTAGCAGGGCACCTAGTGTGCCGGCTTGCCCAAGGATCAAATCGCACTGCATTCCCTTTTATTCTGAAACTGCTTTCGAATTCAATAAAATAATTGAGTACTAAATTTGAGTTCAGCGGAAACGATTTTAAAATCCTTGTGTTGGTTGCGAATAATTAAAAGAAATATCAAAATCATACACGCAACCAGAGCCCATACATATATATATATATATAGATAAACCAGTACATCAAAAGTAGTCAAGAGTCGAGATAGCAAAGTATAGAGATACAGACCAGTAAATATAAAATAACAACTCTCTCGTACCCCTCTCAAATATATACAGTATATTACAACTCAAAAATAAAGGAGTATGTCAAGAGCTGTGCCATGATCCACCCACACTGATGTCTGATCTCTGAGTCCTCTAAAAGCTGCAACCCCTACGTCACACACTGATTCCCATCCTATCCATACTCAAGGGTCATCATCACGCCATTGGCTACCAGTAGAATGGTCCGCAGCTCCCCGTCCTCGTCCTCTACTGGGTCCTCCTCCTCCTCCTCGTCCAGCACTGAGGGTGCAGCAGTGCGAGGCACCGCATCAGGTGAAGGTGCAAAATGCACCCTAGTGGACGGACCAAGGTGAGGAGTGGCAGTCTTAGTATCACTAGTAGAAGGACGAGAACGAGTAACATGAAATGAGTAAAAACGACGACCAGGGCGTGGTGATGGTGGTGGAGTACCGTGACGATAAGTGTACACCGGTGGTACGTGCAGGATGTAAATCATAGGGAGACGCAGCCTACGAGGTCTCACACGGGCCAAAGGATTAGGGTGACGGAATATGATATCCACATCACCCTCGAAGATCGCTCGGTGACCCTCGTAATCCTAAACGCCGCTACGGAGCGGGCGAATATCGATGAATGCCAGAAAACGAGCCATTACCTACAAAGGGCTAGGGAGTCTGCAATTACTAACACATGATCAAATAGAAAGCGGTACAAGGTAACTTAAAATTCCAAATAGGATAACCTATCAATTAATCTTTATTCGTTGAAAGATCGTAATTCTTTAATTTCATTTTTAACACTTATAATTAATAAACAATTATTTTCAAGTCTTAACTAATGTTACACATCATAAACATTAAGATTGTGAGGAATGCTAACAATAATAATTATTCTCATCATATGATGTCAATTCCTCACGTCTATCAATGCATGATCGTTGGACTACATAACAAATAGGCTCTTGTGGCACCTTTAAAACATGTCCGGTACCCCCAATGAGTACCTCTCGGACTTGGTCGCCATTAAATGACACTCCTAGAGCTCATAGAAGTGACGCCGGCGTATCCCGCAAGACTACGTCTCTCGAGCCCGGCGTTTGAAGACATGCCCACACCCCCATGTGTATTTCCGGAACGAAAGGTGCAACCCCGGTCACCGACATACCCCGACGTCCCCGCGGACGCCTATTGAAACCCAGCTGACATTCACACGAATGCCCCTCGAGTTTCACAAACCAAGAGGTATGCCCACGCCTCACGGACGTGTCTCCACCACTGTGGGAAACCAAAATGCAAATGCTATGCATGATTCCGCAAGCATAACTCATCATGAGTCTCATTTAAGTTTACTTGAGGTTATATAATATATGCTTTGGTATTCTAATTCATCTTTTCCATAGACCTTTGTCAATAAGTTTCAGCTTCAGCTTTTAATCGATTAGAATACCTTGTTAATCGATTAAATAATTAAATTCTGATTTTTATTACAAAATTTGATCTTTTAATCGATTATCCAACCTGATAATCGATTACCCATGTATAAAATTTCAAACTGATCAGACTTTAATCGATCGTGTTAATCGATTAACAGTCGGGTTAATCGATTAATATATCAGTAAAACAATGCTGAAATTGGTTTTTGAATACCAAACTCATATCCACTCAATTTTAACCAAAACTAACCTTAAATACATCACATTAGAGTTGTACAAAACATCAATTTCAGCAATTAATCACAAATTAACAGAATTGCTTAATTTTCCCCCAATTTGATCAAAATCACAACCTAACATGTCATATTTTCATTCAAGCCATTCCAGTTCAAATTGATCATTCCTACAGCTTCTATGGGGATAATCTAACTTGATCTAATTCAGTTTTCAAGTTCATTTGACCTCTAAGCCATTCTACCATAAGCTAGTGCCCTTTGAATCTCATGGTGATTCAATCTAAGTTCAATTCAATACCACAATCTATTCTAGCATCAGTAAAGCTTCTCCCTTACCTTAATGAAGCTTTTTGAATCAAATCCAACAAGAAAAGTGCCAAAAATTCCAACCTCCTAATGCTCTGTTTTCAGGTCCATGACAGTTTCGGGTAAGCACATTCAGCAGCAAATTTGACAAATCAAATGGACATGAAAATGAGCAATTGAGATCAGAATAGAAACTACAAATTGCAAGCTTTGATTAGAAACCGATTTGGCATAAAATGGTGACTTAAACTCACCACAATCTCCATTCAAAGCAAGCAACCCGAGTTCTGAAACTGCACACTTCAGTTTCAAGCACTCCACTTCACAAATCAATTTCTCCTAGCTCAGGCCACCAAAACACATGATCTATAGCTTAAATCGAAGGTCTCTCTGCAAGCTTAAAAATGGTGTGAAGCTCGCAGCAAGCGTATGGGTAGGGAAGAAGAACGAAATCAAAAACCAGAGGGTGTTTGTGGAAGAAATTCAGCAGAGTTTTGGTATATTACTTCTTCTTCTACCAATTTCCCTCACCATAGTCCTTGATTTATAGCTACAATCAAGCCCATGCATGCCAACACGTAGCTAGAACGTGTTCTGGGCCTTGCTAGGTGTCAAAAATCGAATTCCCCAGTTAATTGAGTCATCAAACTCCACTATCTTCAGCTTCAGCACCATCGTTAATCGATTAATGGTCGAGTTAATCGATTAACGCGACCAGTTTTTCAAAAATTAATATTTTATTCACTTTCCCTCCAAATACATTTCCAATATTGCCTCTTAAGACCTTCCCAAGGACTAAACTGCAAAAGTACTATTTTTAAGACCCAAAATATTTTTCTTGTATTTTTCCCTTAATTTATACTTAAATATAACCATGATTAATAAACAAAACTAATTAATTCCATATAATTAATTTTGTTTAAATATTCTTTTATTTATGCGGGGATAAAAATTTGGGGTATTACATTTCTCCCCCACTTACAAGAATTTCGTCCCCAAAATTCTTCTTGCATAAACAGTTCAGGATAATCCTTTTTCATCTTATCTTCTAATTCCCAAGTGGCTTCCGATACTTCAGCATTTTCCCAAATAACTTTTACCAAAGGAATTTCATTTCCTCGAAGCTGCTTCATCCTTCGGTCTTCTATCCTAACAGGGATGGTTTTCAGAGTGAGATTTTCTCGCAGAGTCAAATCGTCAGGTTGAATTTCAATTACGGAGTTTGGGTCTGACACGAACATCTGTAATTGTGATACATGAAACACACTGTGCAGATTGGACAATGACGGAGGCAAAGCGAGTTGATAGGCAACTGGACCAATACGCTTGAGAATCTGATAAGGACCAATAAATCTTGGTGACAGTTTCTTAGTTCTCAAAGCTCTTCCAACACCTGTCGTCAGTCTTAAGCGAATAAAAACATGTTCACCTTCCTCAAATTCCAACGGTCTTCTCCTTTTATCTGCATAACTTTTCTGTCTACTCTGAGCCGTCTTCATCTTTTCTCTGATCATATGAATTTTCTCAGTCATTTCTTGAACAATATCAGGTCCGATGATCGTCTGCTCCCCCACTTGAAACCAGCATAGAGGGGTTTGACATTTCCTACCATACAATGCCTCAAACGGTGCCATTCCGATACTGGTATGGTAACTGTTGTTGTAGGTAAACTCTATGAGCGGCAAGAGCTTATCCCAACTTTCTTGACTTTCCATGACACAGGCTCTCAACAAATCTTCGAGCGACTGAATAGTCTTTTCAGATTGACCATCCGTTTGAGGGTGGTATGCAGAACTCATCCTTAACTTTGATCCAAGAGCTTGTTGTAAACCTTTCCAAAGTCTCGAAGTAAACCTCGGATTTCTATCCGAAAGGATACTTGAAGGTATTCCATGCAAACGGACTATTTCCTTGATGTACAATTGGGTAAACTTTTCCTTAGGATAGCGCATGTTAACTGGAAGAAAATGCGCTGACTTGGTCAATCGATCAACGATTATCCAAATTGCATCACAACCTCCAATAATTCTCGGTAACCCAGACACAAAGTCCATAGAAATGTTGTCCCATTTCCATTGAGGAACATCCAAAGGTTGTAGTTCTCCACCTGGTCTCTTGTGCTCAGCCTTTGCTTTTGGACAGGTCAAACATGCAGCTACATACGAAGCTACATCTTTCTTTAACCCAGACCACCAAAACAGTCTCTTCAAGTCTCTATACATCTTGGTTGATCCCGGGTGAATGCTCATCCGACTTTTGTTCGCTTCGTCCAAGATTAATCTTCTTATCTCTTGATCTTTAGGAATACAAATTCGATCCTTGAATCGGAGAATTTCATCACTCCCAATAAGAAAGTTTGGCTCCTTCCCTTCCATCATCAACCTTTTCTTTTCTTGTAACTCCTCATCTGACTGCTGTGATTCCCGAACTTGTATGAGAAATTCATTGGTAATTTGTAGTTTACCAAGCTTTATGCATCCAATTTCTTCTTGTATCATCAAACTCAAATCTCGAAATTTCTCAATTAAAGAAATTTCCTTCACCATCATAGTACTCATATGAAGAGTCTTCCGGCTTAAAGCATCAGCTACAACATTTGCTTTACCGGGATGGTATTGAAGCTCAAAATCATAATCTTTGATGAATTCCATCCAACGCCTTTGCCTCATGTTCAACTCTTTCTGGTCGAACAGATACTTCAAACTCTTATGATCACTATATACAATGAACATAGTTCCATAGAGGTAATGCCTCCAAATCTTAAGAGCAAACACGATAGTAACGAGCACCAAATCATGCGTCGGGTAAGTGATTTCATGCACCTTTAGTTGTCTTGATGCATATGCTAACACCTTTCTATTTTGCATTAACACACACCCAAGACCTTGCCTCGAAGCATCACAATAAACATCAAAACTTCTTTGTGGATCAGGTAGTACTAACACTGGTGAGGATGTTAATTTCTCCTTCATCAATTGAAAACTTTCCTCACATTTATGATCCCACAAGAAAGGTTGGTCCTTGCGAGTTAACTTAGTCAACGGCAAGGCAATCCTTGAAAAGCCTTCGATAAACCTTCAGTAGTATCCAGCCAAACCCAAGAAACTACGGACTTCAGTCACAGTTTTGGGTTGCTCCCATTTCAGCACTGCTCCAACTGTAACATCCCTAATTTAATTCCAAGCAATAATTAATGAATTAATGAAATTAAAGTGGAAAGAATGGGTAGATTAATTGCTTAACGAATTTTGTGAGCAAGGTGAGCAGTCATTTTAAGTACTAGGGGTTGTAAAGAAAGCAATTATGGCTTCGAGCAAAATTATATAAGCGAAATCGGGGGTTAAATCGGCGTCTTAGATGCTAGAAATCGACCAAAAAGAGAAAATTAGAAATTTATTATAGGATGCTAAGAAATAAAATTCCACCGTTGGATGTGAAGTTTAGGCGGTTAAGAAGCTTGCCTAAAAATTTGGGCTCGATCTGACGGTTAACGAAAAAGTTATGACGAATCGAAGTCAGGAACCACTAGTGCACGCCCAGGCGCACCGGTGCATGCCCAGGCGCACCAGTGTGCATCAGGTGCACCAAACCCGTGAAAAATTCGCCCAGGCGCATGCACGACTCGCAGGATATCTGATGGCGCATCAGATGCGCGTGTGACGCGCGCAGGCGCACCAGGCACCGCGCCCAGGCGCGCGGGTGCGACCTGGACCGCATCTGGTCCATAAAATGGCGTGCCAGGCCCTCCTTCCCCAGCACCATCCGCCCCAAACCCTCTCTCCTTCACCCACCTCCTTCCAGCAGCCCCCAAGCACCCCAGCAACTCCAGCCACCACCACCAGCCGCCACCGCCAAGCCCACCATCACCACCATGAGTGTCTCTCTCTCTCCTCACTCTTGATTCCGTCTCTCTCTCCTTCTCCCTCTCTCTCCTCCTTTTCCTCCACCACCACACAACACCATAGCCGCCACCACGGACCACCACCCACCACCATCATCACCATGAGCTCTCTTCCCCTCTTTCCCTATTGATTTGAGTTCCCTTTCTGTTTTCCTCCTCCCTTGATGTTTCTCTCTCCTCTAGGGCTTTCTCTCTCCTCACCGGATCTCACCGACGCCGACACCGATGGTGATTCGCTCCGGGCTTGTGTTGGGTACTCCGAGGCTTGAAGCTTGGGCCTCGATTCGGCCGCGATCGCTCTCAAATAGCGAGGAGCAACACCGTCACCGCGATCGAGATCGATTGTCCCCGCCATGCTTGGAGTCGAAGATTGTGGAAGCTTAGGATCAAATTGGAGCCGAGCTAGAGCGTAAGCCGGAGAGTAAAGCGTCAGGCTAAGGTTACCCCTCTCACTGTCATCGATTGAGGTAAGGGGTTTCATTACCAGTCCTTAAGGGGTGTATTTCTGGGTAGTTATATCTATCGCTAGGACCGGGGGAAATGTTAATTGTTAATGAACCTTAGAGTAGCCGCTAATAATGAAGGAAGATAATTAGGAAAGAAAATTTAGTTAAAGAAGAGTTGAAACAATCAGCAACGAAATAAACGGAATAATAAGAAATAAATAAATAAACGAAATTATAAGAACGAGTGAGTAGCGTAAGTGAGAAAAGGGAGAAATTAGAGATTAACTATGGAGAGTCAGACTTAAATAAAGAAAGTATAGGAATGAGTTGAGAACTAAATTAGGATAAAATAAGGTTAATAGAAATAAATGGAGTGAATGGGTAATTAGCCATTAGAGGAATGAAATAAACGGAAAATAAGAAAGGGAGAGTTAACGGGAAAAGAGATAATATAAATGGTCCTAAAGGCATGAGCTAGGTATTATCAAATATGAGTGATGTAGGAAAAAGAGACAAAGGAAGAGAAGACGAAAAAGAAAAGGGAAGGAATGGAATTAAAAAAGTGCTAGTAACAAGAATTAAAATATCAGGCATAAGACCAAGTTAGATAGAGTTAGTTAAAGGTAAGAATAAATTAGTAAAGTGAAATGTTGAAAATAATGGAAAGTAAATAATGTGATGTTAAGTCCCTAAATAGCGGGATGAGAGAAAAAAGAATAATATAGTAAATCAGAAAAGAAAAGGCTGAGAAACAGAAAAAGATAAGGAAAGGTAAAGGACAAAAATCCGATGCGACCTGCGAAGGCGTATCGGCACCGATGCGAGCCTGTGAGGGCGTGTCGATTAGACAGGACAGATGAAAGTCCGATGCGAGCCTGTGAGGGCGTATCGGCATCGATGCGAGCCTGTGAGGGCGTGTCGATTAGAAAAGAAAGTGAAAGTCCGATGCGAGCCTGTGAGGGCGTATCAGCATCGATGCGAGCCTGTGAGGGCGTATCGGCATCGACGCGAGCCTGTGAGGGCGTGTCGATCAAGAAGAATTTGAATGGAAAATGGATAAAGGGTAATGAGAATGAGAATGAGAATAAAAAGGAAAGTAAAGAAAGTAGTGAGTAACAAGAATAATTAAAGGTTGACGATTATCTAAAAGAAAACAATTAGAAAGAAAAAGAATTGGGAAACAGTTAGAAGGTAAAGAGGAAAGAAGAACATGAATTGTGTAGCATAGCATAGGCTTGAATAGTTTTGGCGTGTCGTATATATCTGCTTAGAAATCTCCTTTTTAAGTGCTGTGTGATGCTTCCCCTGTGTTGTTATTATTTTTCAGGTACACAAGTGGAGCATACACCAGTGTTGGCCGGGCAGAATCTTCATTCCACCACGTGGAGTGAACATATATATACATATATTATATTTTGAGTGGACAACTATTTTGTGATTTAAAATATGTAATAGTTGTACGCCCTGAACTTTGTATTCATCGGGCATTGGGATCTGATATAACTATTAAACTGTTGTTGTTTACGTTTTTAAAAGTTTCTGGACTGACAGGTTTTTAGAAGAAAATTTTGGGATGTCCGGAAAACAGAGGAAACTCTGCCGGATTTTCGTAAAACCTTTTAAAGAAAATTAAGTACTAGAACAAAATTTTCAAACTCCGATTTTAATAAAACCTAAAAATTACTAATAAAAGTGAGGGTGTTACATTTTGGTATCAAAGCAGTTTTTCCTCGGCCTTTGGAGTGTGGACTCACATCTCCGATGGTTACTCACCAAGCGAGTAACTTGTTCGTTTAGTAAGAGTCTAAGTCTAGGAATAGGATATTTAGGTTAGTGATTAAGTATTCAGTCTTTAACTGACTATTCCCTTCATGACCTAACAGTATGGCTGGGCGAAGTGCCGAAAATGAGCAGATGGCCGCTATATTGGAGAACCTGATTCAAATGAATCAGAATCAGGCCCGAATGCAACAGAACCAAGCCGAAATTGACTGGATGGCTCGATTTAGGAAATGCAAACCGCCTAGGTTCGCAGGAGGGTATAATCCTGATGGAGCTCAGCGATGGCTCAAGGAAATTGAGAAGATCCTTCGCACCATGGTGCCACCTGCTGAACAAACTGTGTTGTTAGCGCAGTATATGTTGACAGACGAAGCAGAGTATTGGTGGGAACGAGTGCGAAGAGAATTGGAGGCAGCTAATCAAGATATCACTTTTGACCTGTTTAAGGCTCACTTCCTGGGGAAGTATTTTCCTGAGAATGTTCGTAGGGAAAAGGAGATCGCTTTTCTGCATCTGGAGCAAGGAAGTATGAGTGTCGGTGAATATGCGGCACAATTTGAAGATCTGATTCGATATTCTGGCAGTTATCGGGATGCAGACGAACGCACCAAGTGTATTAAATTTGAAGCAGGTCTCAATGCCAGGATTCGGACTATCTTTGTGCATCAGGGTATAGCTAACCTCTCTCAGCTGGTGAATATGACTAGCACTTATGAGAAGAGTTTGAATCGACATAAAGCAGAGAAAAGGGGCAAGAATATACAGAATGAAGTAGGACCTAACAAGGGTAAGGGATTGGCTCATGAATCAGACCCACACTCTGACATCAACACTATGGAAGTAGTACCGAGGGACGTGGCCTTTAATGTGAATGCCCCGGGAACCAGGCCACCATGCCCACTTTGTGGGGGAGTCCATCGGAACGTGTGCCTGCTGCTGAAACAACACAGAAAACAGAGCCTTTGCTATAAGTGCGGACAACCGGGACACATTGGGGTGAACTGTCCGAGACGTATCGGAGAAGGGAGCGAATAAACTAATCCCAGGTACTTTTTATATTAATGCTGCATCAACTAGCTACTTTAGTGTCTTTGCCTAGAGTAAGTGTGAGTAGTGTGATCTAGAAGGAATCGATAAGTGTTAAATCCTTAGTTAGAAAATTCCACGAAGCTCAATTATGATAGTGTCATCCTCTGATAGAGTGTGAGGTCAGGATTGGTCGTCCTTTCTCTTGCACCTGTTAAAAGATGAAGCTATCATTCAATAACGCAGTGATGTACAGTTGATAAATGTGAGATTGGGACTGACCACCTCGGTCTTCGCGTTTATTGACATGTTATATTATTGCAATCATCTAGTGGAGATTCGAACAAACCATTTAGGAATTCTATCTCTGTCGAACGCCCTATTGAACTCTAATCCTATAGGATCTTTACTAAGACTCGTAAACAGTAATTCGCAAATCAATCCCATTTAAGACACTCTTATTCGGTATGTCCACCGAGAACATTCAACTCAGTAATCGAACCACCTCTCCAACTTGTGAGAACTTAGCTGTACGCGTAGGTGAGAAGTGTCATCATATCATAGAAAATTCGAAAACCACATCGATGTGACCGATTAGCGGTCAACTTAACTCCATGTACCCCCTCGCCGACCAATTAAGAATCCAGCTAATCAACTCCTGGAAATCAATTCAGTTCCCTCCCTGCCTTCGACTTACTCAGGTAGGTTGATAATAAGTGGGGGAGACATGACGACTCAATCCGGATTCCATCCGAGCGACAATAACTTATAAGCATACCGTAAGCCATAGAACTATTAAACAGATACTCCCAAACACTTCGAAGAGAACCGAATGAAGGTTAAACTAAAGAATAGAACAAGACCTTCCCAAGACGACACCGAATCGAGAAACAACACCTAGACCTTGACCTTGACCCTCAAGTGGAATCGATCTCTAGGAATTCTTTTACCAAATAGGAATTGTCAAACGAATGGGAATGAAGTAGCATCGAAGTAGAATACGAACGTGGTGAAGAGTGATCCTAAAATGAACTCTTCTAGACTCACTTAAAGGAGTAAGAGGTGCACGGGATAAAAGTGAAGTCGCGAAGTGGAATCTCTATCCGGACGTATGTCGGAACACCGCATGTGAATATCTAAGTCTGTTGGGGACTCTGCACATTTGATAGGATTCCCGGTTGACCGAGACTAATCAAGTAACCGCAGGTCCATAGAAACGCATCCTTCGACGACTCTTTGCTGAACATGCATACTTTGGGGATAATCTCCATTGTCTTCTTGTTTGACATGTATCCAGTTCATCCTGGGTCATCTTGCAAAGACCATGGGACTCATTCTTGAGTGCTTCATGTTTCTTCTTTTCATCTTCACTCTCTTCAAGCTTCAAGCATTCCAGATGCATAGGTTAGAATTTGCCAAGTCATAGAAGCCCAGCATAGTTCAATGCCTACCGATAGATAGTACGTAGTGCCAGAAGACAGAAGTTGAAATGGGCATGGCCTTAACCACATATGGAGCGGAAAGTAAAAATCGAAGGGAAGTGAAAACCGTGATCAGAAGCTTACCCATGGGATGGTTCTCCACTTGAAGGAATTGAACGGAATTTCGGGGACGAAATTCTAATAAGTGGGGGAGAATTGTAACATCCCTAATTTAATTCCAAGCAATAATTAATGAATTAATGGAATTAAAGTGGAAAGAATGGGTAGATTAATTGCTTAACGAATTTTGTGAGCAAGGTGAGCAATCATTTTAAGTACTAGGGGTTGTAAAGAAAGCAATTATGGCTTCAAGTAAAATTATATAAGCGAAATCGGGGGTTAAATCGGCGTCTTAGATGCTAGAAATCGACCGAAAAGAGAAAATTAGAAATTTATTATAGGATGCTAAGAAATAAAATTCCACCGTTGGATGTGAAGTTTAGGGGGTTAAGAAGCTTGCCTAAAAATTTGGGCTCAATCCGACGGTTAACGAAAAAGTTATGACGAATCGAAGTCAGGAACCACTAGTGCACGCCCAGGCGCACCGGTGTGCATCAGGTGCACCAAACCCGTGAAAAATTCGCCCAGGCGCATGCACGACTCGCCCAGGCGCGCGCAGGATATCTGATGGCGCATCAGATGCGCGTGTGACGCGCGCAGGCGCACCAGGCACCGCGCCCAGGCGCGCGGGTGCGACCTGGACCGCATCTGGTCCATAAAATGGCGCGCCAGGCCCTCCTTCCCCAGCACCATCGGCCCCAAACCCTCTCCCCTTCACCCACCTCCTTCCAGCAGCCCCCAAGCACCCCAGCAACTCCAGCCACCACCACCAGCCGCCACCGCCAAGCCCACCATCACCACCATGAGTGGCTCTCTCTCTCCTCACTCTTGATTCCGTCTCTCTCTCCTTCTCCCTCTCTCTCCTCCTTTTCCTCCACCACCACACAACACCATAGCCGCCACCACGGACCACCACCCACCACCATCATCACCATGAGCTCTCTTCCCCCCTTTCACTATTGATTTGAGTTCCCTTTCTCTTTTCCTCCTCCCTTGATGTTTCTCTCTCCTCTAGGGCTTTCTCTCTCCTCACCGGATCTCACCGACGCCGACAACGATCGTGATTCGCTCCGGGCTTGTGTTGGGTACTCCGAGGCTTGAAGCTTGGGCCTCGATTCGGCCGCGATCGCTCTCAAATAGCGAGGAGCAACACCGTCACCGCGATCGAGATCAATTGTCCCCGCCGTGCTTGGAGTCGAAGATTGTGGAAGCTTAGGATCAAATTGGAGCCGAGCTAGAGCGTAAGCCGGAGAGTAAAGCGTCAGGCTAAGGTTACCCCTCTCACTGTCATCGATTGAGGTAAGGGGTTTCATTACCAGTCCTTAAGGGGTGTATTTCTGGGTAGTTATATCTATCGCTAGGACCGGGGGAAATGTTAATTGTTAATGAACCTTAGAGTAGCCGCTAATAATGAAGGAAGATAATTAGGAAAGAAAATTTAGTTAAAGAAGAGTTGAAACAATCAGCAACGAAATAAACGGAATAATAAGAAATAAATAAATAAACGGAATTATAAGAACGAGTGAGTAGCGTAAGTGAGAAAAGGGAGAAATTAGAGATTAACTATGGAGAGTCAGACTTAAATAAAGAAAGTATAGGAATGAGTTGAGAACTAAATTAGGATAAAATAAGGTTAATAGAAATAAATGGAGTGAATGGGTAATTAGCCATTAGAGGAATGAAATAAACGGAAAATAAGAAAGGGAGAGTTAACGGGAAAAGAGATAATATAAATGGTCCTAAAGGCATGAGCTAGGTATTATCAAATATGAGTGATGTAGGAAAAAGAGACAAAGGAAGAGAAGACGAAAAAGAAAAGGGAAGGAATGGAATTAACTAAGTGCTAGTAACAAGAATTAAAATATCAGGCATAAGACCAAGTTAGATAGAGTTAGTTAAAGGTAAGAATAAATTAGTAAAGTGAAATGTTGAAAATAATGGAAAGTAAATAATGTGATGTTAAGTCCCTAAATAGCGGGATGAGAGAAAAAAGAATAATATAGTAAATCAGAAAAGAAAAGGCTGAGAAACAGAAAAAGAGAAGGAAAGGTAAAGGACAAAAATCCGATGCGACCTGCGAAGGCGTATCGGCACCGATGCGAGCCTGTGAGGGCGTGTCGATTAGAAAGGACAGATGAAAGTCCGATGCGAGCCTGTGAGGGCGTGTCGATTAGAAAAGAAAGTGAAAGTCCGATGCGAGCCTGTGAGGGCATATCGGCATCGATGCGAGCCTGTGAGGGCGTGTCGATTAGAAAGGAAAGTGAAAGTCCGATGCGAGCCTGTGAGGGCGTATCGGCATCGACGCGAGTCTGTGAGGGCGTGTCGATCAAGAAGAATTTGAATGGAAAATGGATAAAGGGTAATGAGAATGAGAATAAAAAGGAAAATAAAGAAAGTAGTGAGTAACAAGAATAATTATAGGTTGACGATTATCTAAAAGAAAACAATTAGAAAGAAAAAGAAATGGGAAACAGTTAGAAGGTAAAGAGGAAAGAAGAACATGAATTGTGTAGCATAGCATAGGCTTGAATAGTTTTGGCGTGTCGTATATATCTGCTTAGAAATCTCCTTTTTAAGTGCTGTGTGATGCTTCCCCTGTGTTGTTATTATTTTTCAGGTACACAAGTGGAGCATACACCAGTGTTGGCCGGGCAGGATCTTCATTCCACCACGTGGAGTGAACATATATATACATATATTATATTTTGAGTGGACAACTATTTTGTGATTTAAAATATGTAATAGTTGTACGCCCTGAACTTTGTATTCATCGGGCATTAGGATCTGATATAACTATTAAACTGTTGTTGTTTACGTTTTTAAAAGTTTCTGGACTGACAGGTTTTTAGAAGAAAATTTTGGGAAGTCCGGAAAACAGAGGAAACTCTGCCGGATTTTCGTAAAACCTTTTAAAGAAAATTAAGTACTAGAACGAAATTTTCAAACTCCGATTTTAATAAAACCTAAAAATTACTAATAAAAGTGAGGGTGTTACACCAACTTTAGCTGGGTCAACAACAATTCCCTCCTTAGAAATAACGTGACCTAGGAAATTCACCTTGTCCAACCAAAACACACATTTAGCAAGTTTGGCATAACGTTGTTTCTCCTTTAAGATTCCTAATACCGTTTTGAGATGTTCGGCATGCTCCTCTAGACTTTTTGAATAAATGAGAATGTCGTCAATGAACACGACCACAAATAAATCCAAGTAAGGTCTGAAGATTCTGTTCATGTAATCCATGAAAATAGCAGGAGCATTCGTCAATCCAAACGGCATCACTACATATTCATAATGCCCATATCTGGATCGAAAAGTCGTCTTCGAAATATCTTCATCTCGAATTCTAATTTGATGATATCCCGATCTTAGGTCAATCTTTGAAAATACTGAAGCTCCTCGGACTTGGTCCATAAGATTGTCTATCCTTGGTAAAGGATATTTGTTCTTAATCGTGACTTTATTCAGCTGCCGATAATCTACGCACATCCTCATGCTACCATCCTTCTTCTTGACGAATAACACTGGGGCTCCCCATGGCGAAACAGTAGGCCTTATCATCTGCTTTTGCAATAACTCCTCCACTTGCTTCTTTAATTCAGCCATTTCCGGTGGTGCCATCCTATACGGAGCAATAGAGATAGGACCAGTTCTAGGTACTAGGTCAATTCCAAACTCAATCTCGCGCTTAGGCGGTAAGCCTGGAATTTCTTCAGGAAACACTTCTGGAAAATCTCTTACCACAGGAATATCTTCAACCTCCACTTCCTTCTTTTCTTCTACGATTGAGGAAAACAGGCATACAATTTCTCGGGATTTAAGACTTAGGGGTTCACGACCTCGGAATTGGATTGTTTTCTCATCACAATTAAGGATGACTTGATTTTGGTTTAACCAATCCATTCCTAAAATCACATCTATTTTAAGCATGGGTAGACAAATTAAGTCTACGAAAGATCTATGGTTTAGGACCATTATCTTGCAATCCTTCCAGACTTTAGAAACAACAACAGGGTTATTAATAGGGGTTTCTAATTGTAATTGGTAGGGTGCATCAGTCATTGCTAACTTCAAACGATTCACACACTTGAAGGACACAAAAGAGTGAGTGGCTTCAGAATCAAACATTACAACACAAGGTTGGTCATTAAGGAGATAAGTACCTTGAACAAGGTCAGAGGATTGATTCATTTCAGTTCCACTCAAAGCGAAAAGTTTTCCAGCCACAGCCGGTTTGTTGGTCACTTCTTTCTTCACTGGCTCCCTGCAGTCGTGAGAATAATGCCCCTTCTTACCACAGTTGAAACACAGTCCGTGTTGAGCAGCATAACAGTCTGAGAAGTGTCTTTCTCCCCAATTGCTACCTTTCCTCTTCCTTTATGGAAATAAGGACCTTTGTTCCAGTGATTGAAATTCTTCTTTCTGATCGGTCCGAATCCAGATTGATTCTTCCTTTGTACCTCCTCTTCTTTCTTATCATCTTCATAAACTCGGCACATTTCTACGAGAGCAGGAAAACTCCTTATCTTCTGATATCCAAATGCCGACTTAATTTCTGGTTTAAGTCCACTTTCAAACTTGATACATTTAAACCTTTCATCAGGGTTAAGCTGATAGTAAGGAGAATACTTAATAAGTTCCTCAAACTTTGCTGCATACTCTTCTACACTCATGTCTGCTTGTTTCAGCTGAATCAATTCCATTTCTTTCTTTCGCCTCAGATCTTCAGGAAAATATTTGCTGAGAAACCTTTCAACAAATACCTCCCAAGAGATCATCCTCCCTTCATAATTCATCAGCTGCAGAGTATGATGCCACCAGTTTTCAGCTTCTCCAATAAGCATAAAACTAGCGAACTTCACCTTCTGAGCATCGGTACATTCCATAACACGGAAAATCTTACTCAACTCTTGAATCCAGCAATTCGCTTCCTCAGGCTTATGACCTCCTTCAAACTTTGACGGTTTGAAGTTTCGGAATTCACTAAAAGTCTTTGATTCCTGAGTTTCTACCGAAAAGGGGTGAGGTGGCTGATTATCTTGCTGCTGCTGTTGTTGGTGCATTCCAACTACAACCTCCGTTAACCTTTCTATGGCTTCGGCCATATGATTATTATTTCGATTAGACATCTTATACCTGCACTACGGGTTTCTTGATCAGGCAAAAAAAAATTCTCCTAATATGAAGCATGTGTAACATACCTCTTTCTATTCTAAAGGTAACTAAAACAGATACAAGGATATGTGTTACCTTTTGGAGATCACAGATTAGAATCAGTTTGTAGGATCACAGCTCTGATACCAACAAGTGCAGCACCCAAAAAATATATTTATATATATTTATTCTAATTGAAATTATAACTTGATGTATATTAAACAGAGTATACATTCGGTAGTGAAACAATCTTGTAGAATTTTCATGGAAAAATAATTTCCTTTAAAAAGACTATTTCTTAAACTGCTTTCGAATTCAATAAAATAATTGAGTACTAAATTTGAGTTCAGCGGAAACGATTTTAAAATCCTTGTGTTGGTTGCGAATAATTAAAAGAAATATCAAAATCATACACGCAAGCAGAGCCCATACATACATACATACATATATATATATATAAACCAGTACATCAAAAGTAGTCAAGAGTCGAGATAGCAAAGTATAGAGATACAGACCAGTAAATATAAAATAACAACTCTCTCGTACTCCTCTCAAATATATACAGTATATTACAACTCAAAAATAAAGGAGTATGTCAAGAGCTGTGCCATGATCCACCCACACTGATGTCTGATCTCTGAGTCCTCCAAAAGCTGCAACCCCTACGTCACACTAAGAGTCCCATCCTGTCCATACTCAAGGGTCATCATCACGCCACTGGCTACCAGTAGAATGGTCCGCAGCTCCCCCGTCCTCGTCCTCTACTGGGTCCTCCTCCTCCTCCTCGTTCGGCACTGAGGGTGGAGCAGTGCGAGGAACCGTATCAGGTGAAGGTGCAAAATGCACCCTAGTGGACGGACCAAGGCGAGGAGTGGCAGTCTCAGTATCACTAGTAGAAGGACGAGAACGAGTAGCAGTGTAACACCCCGCATTTTTTCCGTACGTGCGTAAACGAATTTTGTTAAAATGAACCTAAAGGCTTTGTTCTATAAAATATTTTTATAAACGAGAAGTGAATGATTTTGGTGATTTGATCTATAAGAAAGGAGTTGTGGTTTTATTAAAAGGATGATTTTAGTAGAAATGAATTTTGATTTGGATTTGTCAACTTTAAAAATTCGTATCTTTTCAACCATAACTCGGAATTTTATGATCTTTATACGAAAACGATCGTCTTGAAACGTAGAATTTGAAAATTTGATTTTTAGAATTTTCTGGGTTGATTTATAAATTTTTTTTTCTTCAGTTTATAAAGTACGAATTTTTGGAATTGTATATTGTAGAAAATAAATTTATTGCTATGGCACGAATTTTTATGTGATATGTGTTTGATTCAAAGTATGTTTAATGAGTGATGCATGAAAATGATGGTGTGAATGTGATTTCTTAAATTCAATTGCATTGTTGTGTGAACTAATGATTATAAGTAAATGTAATTAGGAAATAGAAATGTAGGACATGTATGTATATATGTGTGTGATATGGTTTGCATGTATGTATATGAGTGTATGTGCTACGTGTGTGTATGTGTATACAAGCCTAGGATTTTATTTTCTTGGACAAGAAACCAATGGACTAGATTAGAAAAATGAGTAACTAAGTTAGTAGAAATCCTAAGTATTAGCCAAAAGTAACCAAACCTCAAGAGACCTAGTTCCTTAAATCACTCCACCTTGTCCCCTTGCTTTGATAAACTTCACCCATTCAAACTTTTGGAAGCCCAAAACTACCCCTCCCATTGTGTTATAGCCGAAACCTACACCAAGGGCAAAAGAGGGAGGAATTCGTTGGCCTATAAATAGTTGAAGCCTTAGTTTACTTCTTCCAAAACCAATTCATTTCCTTTCCTCCACAACAACACACACTCTGAGACTCCTTAAGCTCTTAGAGAAAGAAAAGAAAAAGAGAGAGAGAGGGAGAGAGAAGGATAGCCGTGAGCTTAGGAAGAGGAAGAAGAAAGTTTAGATCTTGATCAAGCCTCATCCATGAAGATCTAGGTGTTAGGAGCTAGAAGATCAACCCTTTTCATGGAAGGATTCAAAATCAAGAGGAAGATTTGTAATAGCTTAGATTTTTCTTTTGATTTTGTAGATCTTTCTTCTTTTCCCTTTGCATGTCTATTTTTATGGCTTGAAAGTTGAGTTATGTGTTGATCTTCTATAATCATGGACTTTAAGGACTAAAAATGATTTGTAATATGTAACTTTATACCTAATGTTTCGGCTAAGGCTTTTCTTGTTAGATCTTATTGTTTTTCTAACTAAAACCTTAAAGATCTAAAGTGTTGTTTAAGATTTTTGTGAAAACTAAAATGAATCTCTTTGCATGTTGAAATCCCTTGCTAAAACCGTGATTTGTAAAGCTTTTAAGAAATGATTTGATAAATAAAAATATTATTTAAGCTTGACTAATAATAAAGTTGAATCTTTAGTCTTGCATGTTTAATTTTCTTGTTTAAGTGGTGATCTATGATGTGTTTATGTGATTTCTTAATAAACAAATATATGATTTGAGCTTGCTTGAAAATAAAGTTGAGGTCTTTGGCTTGCATGTTGATTTGATGGTGATCTTGTTGATTTATATGCATACATTCAATGATCCATGTTTAATAAGCAAAGAGTTAAGATCTTGAAGCATGCATGTTAAATTTAAGAGGAAAGATCATGTCTTTATTTGATGCATGCCACGGTTTCAAAGAGAAAATAAAGAAGCAAGTTTTAAAATGATTTTCAAGTATAAACATGTTTTGATCTAGTGTTTAATCTTGTGCATGTTTTATTTTGAGAAAGGCCATTCGGCCATGTTTGATAAAAATGGAACTTATGCTTTTATTTTTGTCAAAAGTTTATGCATGTGTGTGTTAAGGATTAGATCTAATAATTTTGGGTACATACATGTCCTTTGTAGAAGTTTAAAGTGTAATCTTGATTTTTATTTAAGATTAAATGAGGAACATGAGTTTTATTGAAAATCTTTGATGACAATCTTGTCTTGGTAATATTCTTGCATGTTGATGTGAATGAGTTGTGTGGTGTGATGCTTTGAAAAATTTGCCTTGAAATTCCATATGTCTTGATGTGATTATGTGGTTCTTTTGCATGTTGAAAATGCATAAAAACCTTGCCTTTTTGCATGATGATGTTCGGCCAACATGGAAAGAAGTAGGAAGCTAAGTTTGCTCATCATCTAGGTTGCATGTGTGTTAAGGCTAGTTGAATCTAAGAGCTTTAAAGTGTAGGAATGAAATAATCAAGTTTTACAAAGAAAATAAAATAAATCTTTGAAGTAGTTTATGACCCAAATTGTGTTTTGATTTAAGTTAAGAAATGAATTAAACTTGTTAATTTTTCCTTTTTGAATGCTCACGGTTTTTGGCCCTAAAAGAAAGAAAATGATTTCATGATTGTATATATTTATTTGTGCATTAATCCTTGCAAAATTATATGTGTAATTCGGCCAAGGCATGTCCATGTAGTTGGAAAATTTTCTTTACGAAATGACCTTTGAAAATGGCTATATTCCTAGGTGCATGATGGTATGTAACGTCCTGAAATTATTTGTGCATTCATGATTGTAAAAACGACGACCAGGGCGAGGAGCAGGGATCTACGTCGTCATGGGATGTTGATATGTGATTGAAATCTTCTTTTGCTGAACTCATCTCTGATGTGAACCCCTTTTGTTTGTGATGACCCTTAAGCTATGAGATCTTGTCTTGTGACTAGAACTCTCTTTTCTTGTTGAAGCCTTTCTTGTGTGAAACCTATGCGTTGCCAAATTGCTTTGGCATGACGTTTGAAAAAGCCTTTTTCTGAAAATCTTAGACCATGTTTTTGACAAAGCCTTGATTGTTGATGAACTCGAAGTTTCCTCTTTTGATTTTGACCAGGCATTTATCTTTTCCTAAAAATCTTGTTAAGAATTTTGAACCCTGACACCCTATTCCAGTCAAGTAGATATCCCTAGAATAGGAAGTGGGTTGTGAAGTTTTGATAGGAAAAGTTGCAAAGGCTAAGGAGAATGAGGATTAATAAGTATGGATTAAGGGAAGTATGAGTCTTGGAGAAAATAGGAGTATCCTTTTGAGTCTTAGATGAGTGGCGAGTTATGTAAAGTGGTTAGGACTAAGAGCTTTGATGTCAGATTGATCAAAATAATGGTTTAGGTGGTGATAAGATGAGGAAGAATTCATGGTGATATTAAGGATTTAGAGTTATAAGTGTCTCGATTTGAGTCAGAAAATGGTTAGATAGAGGTGAATAAGTGACGATATGGTAAAGTTGAACTGATAAGATGGTGAAATTTGAGGATAGAATCCTTAAGTGTTGACCCAAGGTTAGGTAAAAAGCTAGGATTTGATGCGGTAATGGGTAATAGGTCCTTGAGTTGAGGAATTTTGATGGTTTAGAATATGAGGAAAATCGTGGAAAGTGGAAAAAGGTTTAGAGTGTCTAAGTTATATGATTAAGTGTCTGAGGTAGGAAATGAGATAGTACATGATTTCTTGAGGATTAGTGGTTGATAGAGTAAGAGAAAAGATTTAATGGTGACCATAGGAGTCTGATAAGGACAATTGTTTAGTGAGATATAAGACAATAAGAGGATAGAGTGAAGCTAAGTGACGGGAAATTTTGTAGGTTTGACCAAAATGTGGTGAAGGATAGGAGTATTTAGAGGTTATGTCGGTGATAATGAATGTGGTGTATAGAGAGATATGAGTCATTTAAGTTGGGGAGTAGATGGAGATGTGAGGTTTTGAGGAGTAGCTTGTTTAGGCTTGAACTGATGAGAAGAATTCAATCTTGAATTATGGTAGTGTCTTGATCCCAATGACCGTAACCCTGTTATCTTCGGATCCTGTTTTGATGCCTTTGAACCTCAGCCCTTTGTTGTTAGTGAAACCATGTTGTTTTTACCCCACCCTGTTTGTTATTGAAAGTACTTCGAGAGATTACTTTTGCAAGTAATCCGTTTGATCTGCTCTTAAGAACGACGGATGGACGGTGCATATTCGAAGATGCGACGGTTGCCACAGTTAAAAAGGGAAAGAATTTCTTCAAAGAGCTACGCGTCCACAGATCAGACAGACTCTACACGGCATTTCTCGAGGATGAGAAATCTTCAAGTTGGGGAGAATGTAACACCCATCATTTTTCTCGTACGTGCGTAAACGAATTTTGTTAAAATGAACCTAAAGGCTTTGTTCTATAAGAGATTTTCGGACAAGTATTTTACGAGCGTAAGAGATAAAGTATTGATTTTCATGGATTTCTATAAACACAATATTTTTATAAACGAGAAGTGAATGATTTTGTTGATTTGATCTATACGAAAGGAGTTGTGGTTTTATTAAAAGGATGATTTTAGTAGAAATGAATTTTCATTTGGATTTGTCAACTTTAAAAATTCGTATCTTTTCAACCGTAACTCAGAATTTTATGATTTTTATACGAAAACGATCGTCTTGAAACGTAGAATTTGAAAATGTGATTTTTAGAATTTTCTGGGTTGATTTATAAAAATTTATTTCTTGAGTTTATAAAGTACGAATTTTTGGAATTGTATATTGTAGAAAATAAAATTTATTGCTATGGCATGAATTTTTATGTGATATGTGTTTGATTCAAAGTATGTTTAATGAGTGATGCATGAAAATGATGGTGTGAATTTGATTTCTTAAATTCAATTGCATTGTTGTGTGAACTAATGATTATAAGTAAATGTAATTAGGAAATAGAAATGTAGGACATGTATGTATATATATGTGTGTGATACGGTTTGCATGTATGTATATGAGTGTATGTGCTACGTGTGTGTATGTGTATACAAGCCTAGGATTTTATTTTCTTGGACAAGAAACCAATGGACTAGATTAGAAACATGAGTAACTAAGTTAGTAGAAATCCTAAGTATTAGCCAAAAGTAACCAAACCTCAAGAGACCTAGTTCCTTAAATCACTCCACTTTGTCCCCTTGCTTTGATAAACTTCACCCATGCAAACTTTTGGAAGCCCAAAACTACCCCTCCCATTGTGTTATAGCCGAAACCTACACCAAGGGCAAAAGAGGGAGGAATTCGTTGGCCTATAAATAGTTGAAGCCTTAGTTTACTTCTTCCAAAACCAATTCATTTCCTTTCCTCCACAACAACACACACTCTGAGACTCCTTAAGCTCTTAGAGAAAGAAAAGAAAAAGAGAGAGAGAGGGAGAGAGAAGGATAGCCATGAGCTTAGGAAGAGGAAGAAGAAAGTTTAGAGCTTGATCAAGCCTCATCCATGAAGATCTAGGTGTTAGGAGCTAGAAGATCAACCCTTTTCATGGTAGGATTCAAAGATCAAGAGGAAGATTTGTAATAGCTTAGATTTTTCTTTTGATTTTGTAGATCTTTCTTCTTTTCCCTTTGCATGTCTATTTTTATGGCTTGAAAGTTGAGTTATGTGTTGATCTTCTTTAATCATGGACTTTAAGGACTAAAAATGATTTGTAATATTTAACTTTATGCCTAATGTTTCGGCTAAGGCTTTTCTTGTTAGATCTTATTGTTTTTCTAACTAAAACCTTAAAGATCTAAAGTGTTGTTTAAGATTTTTGTGAAAACTAAAATGAATCTCTTTGCATGTTGAAATCCCTTGCTAAAACCGTGATTTATAAAGCTTTTAAGAAATGATTTGATAAAAAAAATATGATTTAAGCTTGACTAATAATAAAGTTGAATCTTTAGTCTTGCATGTTAAATTTTCTTGCTTAAGTGGTGATCTATGATGTGTTTATGTGATTTCTTAATAAACAAATATATGATTTGAGCTTGCTTGAAAATAAAGTTGAGATCTTTGGCTTGCATGTTGATTTGATGGTGATCTTGTTGATTTATATGCATACATTCAATGATCCATGTTTAATAAGCAAAGAGTTAAGATCTTGAAGCATGCATGTTAAATTTAAGAGGAAAGATCATGTCTTTATTTGATGCATGCCACGGTTTCAAAGATAAAATTAAAGAAGCAAGTTTTAAAATGATTTTCAAGTATAAACATGTTTTGATCTAGTGTTTAATCTTGTGCATGTTTTATTTTGAGAAAGGCCATTCGGCCATGTTTGATAAAAATGGAACTTATGCTTTTATTTTTGTGAAAAGTTTATGCATGTGTGTGTTAAGGATTAGATCTAATAATTTTGGGTACATGCATGTCCTTTGTAGAAGTTTAAAGTGTACTCTTGATTTTTATTTAAGATTAAATGAGGAACATGAGTTTTATTGAAAATCTTTGATGACAATCTTGTCTTGGTAATATTCTTGCATGTTCATGTGAATGAGTTGTGTGGTGTGATGCTTTGAAAAAATGGCATTGAAATTCCATATGTCTTGATGTGATTATGTGGTTCTTTTGCATGTTGAAAATGCATAAAAACCTTGCCTTTTTGCATGATGATGTTCGGCCAACATGGAAAGAAGTAGGAAGCTAAGTTTGCTCATCATCTAGGTTGCATGTGTGTTAAGGCTAG
The DNA here is from genome assembly GCA_037953625.1 of Crotalaria pallida. Classification (NCBI taxonomy): domain Eukaryota; kingdom Viridiplantae; phylum Streptophyta; class Magnoliopsida; order Fabales; family Fabaceae; genus Crotalaria; species Crotalaria pallida. The sequence continues at coordinate 55,045,418 of CM075651.1, forward strand.
TTCAATCTAAGAGCTTTAAAGTGTAGGAATGAAATAATCAAGTTTTACAAAGAAAATAAAATAAATCTTTGAAGTAGTTTATGACCGAAATTGTGTTTTGATTTAAGTTAAGAAATGAATTAAACTTGTTAAGTTTTCCTTTTTGAATGCTCACGGTTTTTGGTCCTAAAAGAAAGAAAATGATTCCATGATTGTATATATTTATTTGTGCATTAATCCTTGCAAAATTATATGTGTAATTCCGCCAAGGCATGTCCATATAGTTTGAAAACTTTCTTTACGAAATGACCTTTGAAAATGGCTATATTCCTAGGTGCATGATGTTATGTGTTTGATGGAAGTGATGTGTTGCTTTCTTTAATTTCTTGGTTAGATGTGAAAGTAAATGAGTTGATTTAATTATGTAAAAAGAAATTTTCATGATGTCGATATAATTATTTCAAGTTTACAATTTATTAGTGAGTAGAAATTAATAATCATAGTGATTCGGTCCTTGGTGAATTAGTCACAAGGCTTAGTTTAAATTATTTTCTTAAGAGTAATCGAATTAATTCATTAAGATCATAATTTAATTAATGATTTTAAAATGATTAAAAAAATGTGATTTGCATTATGTAAGTTTGTGAATGCTTTGAATGCTTTGAAACATGTATGTATTGCTCTTTATGCTGCTTGAATGTGTTTGGAATTGTTCTGAATCTTGTTTGTGAGATTTACTTGTGAAAAGTCTGTTGGATTTTAAAGGAATCGAAAAATGTTTTATTTGAAAAAGTATAATTTAAACAACTTAAAGCGATTTGATATTTTTATATGACCTTCTTTGATTAGTATCTTATAATGTTGTGAAGTTTGGAAATTTAATGAATCAATTTAATTAGTTTTGGAGTTTTATTTTCTTGAATTCTTGTATCTGATCTAAGATGGATTTTCAAAAGAGTTGTTTCTTGGAATTTCATTTAATGATTAAAGACAATGATATTATAACCGGAATGTTTTAATCTAAGAAGAATGGATTTTGTTTTGATGAAAAGATTATTTTAGAATTGTTTCAAAGTTCTCTTGAAAACCTTTTATTAGAGATTTGAATCAGATTTGAAAACTTTTGGATAATGGCAATGTGTTTTCAAGAAGGGAAATTGTTTCAAAGTATTTTCAAAACGAAATTAAAAATTTATGGAAATCGTTTCTAACGCACGGGAAAAATGTTCTAGTTCGGGTGACGGACGCGAAGGAAACGTGGCAAGGCTAGCGACTGGGAAATCTTGGAAAGCTTTCGAGAGTTTCGTCATCGAGGTGAGAGAGGGGCTCCCCTTAAGATGTCGTGGTATTAGGTAACATATTAAGGCATCCAATCATCTCAAAGATTGGACCCCAATCTCGTTAGGCGATGTAGTGGGATGGCAATTGTTTGTTTGTTTGTTGTTTGTTTGGCTATCCCTATGAATCGCTGAGATTGCTAATTGATATGTTTTTGCTGAAATAGTATGATGATGTTCTGTTTTTAATAGTTATGCATGAGCTATTGATTTTCTTAGTATGTGGAATGATAATAATGAATTGATAAAAATGAAATTGTGGAGCTAATGAATTAAGACTGAAAAGAGAAAAGAGATATGGATAAGAGTTATAAGAGCGAATGAGAAAGAGATAAATCGTGATGAGAATGAAATTGTGAGGGAGATAAATAGTGAAAGAAAGAAAATTAATAGCTGAGTTTGAGAAAGAATGAAGATGAAAAGATGATTTTTAAGATGGTGATAAGAAATATCCGATGAGGCGAGCGGAAGCGTGGTGGTGATGAGCGATGCTGATGGTGCTGCCGAGCAACAACTGAGGAGGACAATGATGATGGTGCTGCTGAGCAACAACTGAGGAGAACGATGCTGATGGTGCTGCTGAGCAACAACTGAGGTGAACGATACTGATGGTGCTGCTGAGTAATAGCTGAGGAGAGAGATGCTGATGATGCTGCTAAGCAATGATGGATGAGAAAGATGCTGATAATTGATGATGAGATGCACGAGAAAGAGATTTGAAGCAAGATGCTGCTGAGATTCTTTGGGGAACGGATTACGATTAGTGGTCGGGACTCGTTGAAGGGATGTACCAAGGATGAGCCGACCGTTAGGATTAAGCCGTTTGTTAAAACTCTAAAACCTTAAAAGACTTTAAAAGACATTAACGAACGCGGTGAGGCATGAGTGTCGTATCGAAGTAGTGGAGAGGAAGGAACCATGGGTATCTGTGGATACTCAGGTGGAGATTGCATTAGGGGAGGACGATGACGGTGAAACGTCAAGAAGTCTAGAGTATGTTTCTAGGCAGAACGAACTCCACATGTGGTATACGAACGTGGTAGGGACTGGGTCCAACGCCATGGTAAGTTCTGCAGGCCAACTAGAAAATACTGTCGCCCCCTAGATTGCAAATCTGGAACAGTGAGAGGGACTGGAACGGGGCATTTGTGATTGCCACTGTACCCGAGTTTTCTACAGTGAGCCTTAAATATATGATATGATATGATATGAATTGAATTGATTTGAGACTGTACCCAAGTTTTCTACAGTTCTCCTGGCTTGGAGCCAACTGTTGAGACAGCTGTCGTGCCCGCGTGGTATGTAACGTCCTAAAATATTAATAATAATATAATATAATTAATTTAAATATAAATACATATTTATTTAAGAATAGGATTAAGCCTTAGAAATTGTACAAGGTTAGAAGGGTAGTATGAGCATAGGCCGACCTAGGATGTAAGTATAGGACCTCGGTCCGATCCCGGCCGAGCTAGATGAGATTGTGCACATATGAACCGAGCTGAATGGGAACCAAACGCGGAACCTGTTGTCCAGTTCGATTAGCCGACCTCAGCACACCTCACACTCCTATCCGAGAAGGAAGCTCGGACAATTGCTGTTCCTAAATGCCGAGCTGATGTACCCGAGCCGACGTACCCTAGCCGACACGTCCTAGCTCCTCCGTGCCAGCTCATGTTGAGCTGTAGCCCTTTGGGATTCGTACCATCCGTACACTGTCCTTGCCATTCACTTTATGTCACTATCATTGCTTTATGTCCCTTTCAAGTACTATTCATGGCTTCCTTGGGAAGCCAATGAATCCTGTCCACACATTCTAGCTTCCCCAAGAAGCCAATGAATCCTAGCCACACAAATGTTTTCCCTAAATGAGTAAAAGAAAGCCCAAACACCACATTTTACACTTTGCATCCTCACTTTCTCTTTCTCCTTCGTTTCTCTCTCACTTTTTCTCTCTGAAGTCCAGCAGCCCCCAACACCTTCCTTCTTCCTCTCTCTCTCACGAACGTCCATCCCTCTCCTCCACCACGTCTCACCAACGGGAGACCCTCCTTCTCTCCGTCTCCGTTCTGTTCCAGCGTCCCTGGACCGTGTGGCAGCCGGCGTGCAGCTAGGAAGAAGGGATTCGAGTGGTGTGAAGCTCACAAGGTCAAGGTCTAGGTCAAGGAAACCATTCTCAAGCTCTCAACTCTTATCTCTCACGGTTTGAGGTATGGAGTGAGTGTTACCTCTACTTGAGTATGGGTTTCTAGGGTGTTCATAAAGGGTACTAAGAGTGGGTGTAGATTAGGGAATGGATCTAGGTTAATGTTAGAAAGGAAATGGTAAAAAGGGTTAAAGGGAACTAATAAATGAACTAGAAACATGAGTCTGAAGTAGGGAGAAATATTGTTTTATGCTAAATGTTGGTATTTACATGATGGATTGGTTGAATGTTGTTATTCTTATTGTTGTTGTTGTTGTATAAGTGTTTATGAACTTTGTGTATAAATGTTTATGAGTTTTGATATTGATGATTCATATCCGTGGCCGAGCTGAGTGACGATGGGAATGGGTATGAGAAAATGGTAGAGATGGAAAGTAGGAGAGATAGAGTAATAAGTCAGATAATTAGAAAGGTTAATGGAAAGAGGGAATGGTTACCGGGTTTAGCCGAGATAGGCCGAGCTAAATAAATGGTTAAAAAGACTAAGGGGTTGAGCCGAGATAGGCCGAACTAAAATGGTTAAAAGGATAAGAGGAATTAAAGAGAAATGGTTGTGTGATCGGGTCATAGCAGACGCGTACCGGGTGCGTGCATTGATCGCGTCAGACACATACTGGGTATGTGCAGCTGTAAGACGGGTACTGGGTACTCGCAGTTATGATTCACACAGGGTTCCGAGAACGGAATCGGTGGGATGTGTTCCTGGTCATAGCAGATGCGTACTAGGTGCGCGCATTGATCGCGTAAATCGCCGAGATGCGCCGCTGTAAGACGAGTACTGGGTGCTCGCAGTTATGGACACTCCTTACTCCATATAATGATCAGCGGTAGTGCTCCTGGTCATAGAAGACGCGTACTGGGTGCGTGCATTGATCACGTCAGACGCATACCGGGTATGTGCAGCTGTAAGACGGGTACTGGGTACTCGCAGTTATGGATGACACTCCGATATCCGACCTTAAATGGTGTAAGACATGCACTGGGTGTATGCATCCGAGAAGAGTAAAAGATTGTAAACTATGTGAAAATGGAATAATGTGTAATGAGTCCAAGGTAGAGGTAGTTACCGAAGTAAGAGGATAGTGGCCGAGATGCCGAGTGTAAGATTTAAGGAAAGAGTATAAGGGAAATTGGTAGGTTGTGCCGAGGTATAGCTAATAGGTAATGGATAAACTGATTTACGAGGTGAGCCAAGCTAATGAATGTTGTACGATGTGAACCGAGTTAAATGGTGATGTATGCATGTGGTTTGATTACTTGTTATTTATATGCTATTTGGATACTTGTGTTTGGCTTGGTAGTTCGGTATGTCATGTTAGAAACTACTTATTGAAGTTCTGTGTAATGCTCACCTCCTTACCATTTTTCAGGTACCGAGTCCGAGCAGACGCAGTCCCCGGCCGAGCAGGATCACTCTCCCTTACAGGGAGAGTAAGTTATTTAGAGTAGGAGAATTTGTTGGGTCTCGGCCAGTTGGGCCGAGCTAAAACTCTTTTGTATTTTGAGCTCGGATAGCCCAGTTGGTCCGAGCTAAAAACAATGTTTTGTAGTTCTGAATGACCGAACTAAATGTACCTAAATTTATACTTTATGTATTTGATGCATTTAAGTCATCCGCTTATTTAACTCTGATGTTTCTGTTACTAATGAAAGGAAATATTATTTTGGCTATTATCATATTCCTAATTAAAAGAAAATTTAAATCCTAATTTTGGGGTAATTAAGGGTAATTATTATATAGGGTGTTACATTTTGGTATCAGAGCAGTTTCTCCTCGGCCTATTGGAGTTGCAAAGGACTCCAGTGGTTACTCACCAAGAGAGTGACAAATAAGTAGAGTCTAGAAGCCTAAGTTAGATGGTAGAGCTTAGAGATATATGTTTATGTATATATATATAATTACTTGATTATTCGGTGGTTAATTGGCTTTCTCTCCATGACCGAGCAGCATGGCTGGGAGACGAGCTGATAACGACCGAATTGCTGCTGTGTTGGAAACTCTGGTTCAACTACAGTAGAACCAAGCGCAGGCTCAGCAGAATCAGGCTGAGAACCTCGCTCAAAACATCGCCGCAGCCGCAGCAGCTGCAGCTGCAGCCCTTCAGCCTCAACCTCCGGCTCCGGTCGAGATTGACTGGATGAGCCGATTTAGGAAGAATGAACCACCTCGGTTCGAAGGGGGTTATAATCCAGATGGAGCTCAGAGATGGCTCCAGGACATTGAGAAGATTTTCCGATCTCTGCAACCGCCCTATGAGTACAGGGTGAGGTTAGCCGAGTTTGTGCTGGCTAGTGAAGTCGAGCACTGGTGGGATCAACAGAGCCGAGGACTGGAGGCAGCTAATGAAGTCATCACTTGGGATATGTTCCGAGCTCGATTCCTTGGAAAGCACTTTCCTGAGGATGTAATGAGAGAGAAGGAGCTCGCTTTTCTCAAGCTGGAGCAGAGGAACTTGAGTGTCGGAGAATACGCCGCTCAGTTCGAGGATTTGATCCGTTATTCAGGAAGCTACCGAGATGCTGATGAGCGTACCAAGTGCATCAAGTTTGAATCTGGTCTCCGTGATGATATTCGGCTCGCATTTGAATATCAGAACGTGGCCAATCTCTCGCAATTGGTGAACATGGCTAGCACCTATGAGAAGGGGCTCAAGAGGAAAGCTGACGGAAAGCGGAGCAGGTCGGCACAAAAGACAGTGGGGCCGATCAGGGGAAAAGGAGTTGCTCCGAGATCTGCTCCTTATGTGAATCCGAGCTCAAGAGTGTCAATGACTTCGAGGAGCGGTGGTCAGATGGTGGTTGTCCCTGGTCCCTATCCGATATGCCAACACTGCGGGAGGTAGCACAGGGGAGAATGCTGGAGTCTGGATCCGACCAGAGCCAGGGGATCCTGTTTCCGATGTGGTAAGCCTGGTCATTTTGCAGCTCGGTGTACCGAGAACATTGTGAAAGAGGAGGTCAATGTGACCAAGGCTCAACAGACTGGTGTTAACCGACCAATGTAGAGGGGCAAGGTTTACACTATGGATGGTGAAGAGGTGACCGACGCTGACGAGCTAATCCGAGGTACTTTTCAAGTAAACAGCATCACATGTACTGTGTTATTTGATTGTGGAGCCACACATTCTTTTATTTCCCTTGACTGTATGAACCGACTAAAACTGTCCCCTGTAGAAATGCCTTACAAACTATCCATTTCTACCCCAACCAATTCTTCTGTAATCACTTCTAAAATGTGTCTAGAGTGTCCTATCCAAGTGTTAGGCCGAGAGTTTAAGGTCAACCTAATTTGTTTACCCCTAACTAAGCTAGATATTATCCTTGGCATGGATTGGATGTCCCAACACCATGTTCTCCTCGATTGCCGAGATAAAACCGTGATCTTTAGTGACTCTTTTGTTGCAAAGTTAGAAGTGACAGAGGAGCCGACCTTAGACCGAATTCCTGTAGTCGGAGAATTCCCAGAGGTTTTCTCGGACGAAATGCCTGGCTTACCGCCGAGTAGAGAAGTAGAGTTCAGTATAGTCCTTATTCCGGGAACTGGCCCGATCTCAATTGCTCCGTACCGAATGGCACCTCCCGAGCTAGAAGAGCTTAAGAAGCTACTGGAAGAACTTTTGGCCAAAAAGCTAATCCGACCAAGCGTGTCACCTTGGGGAGCTCCGATCTTGTTTGTTAAGAAGAAAGACGGTAGCCTCAGGATGTGCACTGATTATCAGAAGCTCAACGCGGTAATGATGAAAAACAAATATCCCCTTCCTCGGATTGATGATTTATTGGACCAACTCAAGGGAGCGTCGGTATTCTCAAAGATAGACCTCCGATCTGGATACCACCAGATCCGTGTCCGAGAAGAAGACATTCCGAAGACAGCCTTCCGAACAAGGTATGAGCATTTTGAGTATATGGTTATGCCCTTCGAACTTACCAACGCCCCTGCCATCTTTATGGACTACATGAATAGAATCTTCCGACCTTATTTGGACTCGTTCGTGATAGTCTTCATAGACGACATCCTCATCTATTCCAGAAGTCCGAGTGAACATGAGCAGCACTTGAGGACGGTGTTGCAGGTTTTGAAGGACAAGGAGCTCTACGCCAAGCTTTCCAAATGCAGTTTTTGGCTCAAGGAAGTTCATTTCCTCGGACATGTGATATCCGATCAAGGTGTAGCAGTTGATCCCTCCAAGGTGGAAGCGGTACTTAAGTGGGAGAGACCCAACTCGGTGACCGAAGTCAGGAGTTTCCTCGGTCTTGCAGGGTACTACATGAGATTCATTGAAGGATTTTCTAAGCTGGCTCTGCCGTTGACTTCGTTAACCAGGAAGGATGCACCTTACCAATGGTCCGAGGTGTGCGAACAGAGCTTTCAAGAGCTAAAGAAAAGGTTGACGAGCTCGCCCGTGTTGATTCTACCCGATCCGACCAAAGCCTTTGATGTGTTTTGTGTCGCCTCGAAGCAGGGTCTCGGCTGTGTGTTGATGCAACAGGGAAAAGTGGTGGCTTATGCCTCTCGGCAACTTCGGCAACACGAGCAGAATTACCCCACTCATGATCTCGAATTGGCAGCCGTGGTGTTCGCCCCTAAGATTTGGAGACATTACCTGTATGGCACGAAGTTTGAAGTGTTCAGTGACCACAAGAGTCTTGGCTACCTGTTCGACCAGAAGGAACTGAACATGAGGCAGCGCAGATGGGTGGAATTCTTGAAAGATTACGATTTCAACCTGCACTATCATCCTGGAAAAGCCAACGTTGTGGCCGACGCCCTAAGCAGGAAAACCTTCATCTGAGCAACATGATGGTCCGAGAGATGCAGTTGATGCAAGAGTTCAGTGATCTCAACCTCGGCATACAGAAGAAGGAAAATAGTGTTGTCCTGGAAATGCTGCAAGTAACCAATGATTTCGTGGGTTTCATCAAGGAAAGACATGCTACCGACCTAGAACTCAAGAAGCTACTAGAAAGAGCAGGAGACAAGGATGAACCCGACTTCACTAAAGGACCCGATGGTCTCGTACGATTTCGGGGCCAAGTTTGCATTCCTATGGACTTTGAAGTCCGAAGAGAGTTAATGGAAGAAGCCCACAAAACGAAGATGAGTCTTCACCCAGGAGCCACAAAGATGTATCAAGATCTAAAGAGGTTGTTTTGGTGGCCGAAGTTGAAGACCGATGTGGCAGATTATGTGTCTCGGTGTTTGACATGCCAGAAGGCTAAGATAGAGCACCAGAAACCAGGAGGATTAATCAGGTCTTTGGAGATTCCACAATGGAAATGGGACAGCATTTCGATGGACTTTGTGTCGGGTCTACCAAGGACGAGATCAGGACAGGAAGCCATTTGGGTTGTGGTGGACCGACTTACAAAGTGTGCCCATTTCCTGCCGATCAGCATGAAGTACAGCTTGGAGAAGCTGACGCAACTGTACATAAAGGACATTGTCAGACTTCATGGTGTTCCGAGCAGCATTGTGTCCGACCGAGATCCTCATTTCTTATCCCGATTTTGGCAGAGTTTGCAAGAAGCCATGGGTACAAAGTTGAGGTTTAGCATAGCTTATCATCCCCAAACCGATGTACAATCTGAGCGTACCATTCAGACTCTTGAGGACTTACTGAGGACATGTGTGCTTGAACAGTCGGAAAGTTGGGAAGCACTTCTGCCCTTGGTCGAATTCACCTATAACAACAGTTTCCATTCAAGTATCGGAATGGCTCCTTTCGAGGCATTGTATGGTCGGAAATGTCAGACGCCGTTATGCTGGTTCCAGATAGGAGAAAACTTGTTAATTGGTCCTGACCTTGTTCACGAGACGACCGAGAAGATCCGAATGATACAAGGAAAGATGAAAGCAGCCCAAGATCGATAGAAGAGCTATGCCGACAAGAGAAGGAAACCCTTGAACTTCATCGAGGGAGATCATGTATTTCTTCGGGTATCCCCTGTAACCGGTATCGACCGAGCTATCAAATCAAAGAAGTTGACCCCTAGGTTTGTCGGACCATACCAGATATCGGAGAAGGTCGGACCAGTAGCTTACAGAATTGCTCTACCTCCGCACTTGTCTAAGCTCCATGATGTGTTCCATGTCTCTCAACTTCGGAGGTACATTCATGACCCCTCACATGTCATAGCAGTGGACCAGCTGCCGCTAAGAGACAACCTGACCTTCGAAGTCCTACCAGTCCGAGTTGAAGACAAACAGGTCAAACGACTCAGAGGAAAGGAAATCTCATTGGTCAAAGTCGTTTGGAATCGGAATGATGTGGAGAAAGCTACTTGGGAGCTCGAGGAGAAGATGAAGCAGTCATATCCGCAACTGTTTAATGCCGACTAAATTTCGAGGACGAAATTTCTGTAAGTGGGAGAGAAATGTAACGTCCTGAAATATTAATAATAATATAATATAATTAATTTAAATATAAATACATATTTATTTAAGAATAGGATTAAGCCTTAGAAATTGTACAAGGTTAGAAGGGTAGTATGAGCATAGGCCGACCTAGGATGTAAGTATAGGACCTCGGTCCGATCCCGGCCGAGCTAGATGAGATTGTGCACATATGAACCGAGCTGAATGGGAACCAAACGCGGAACCTGTTGTCCAGTTCGATTAGCCGACCTCAGCACACCTCACACTCCTATCCGAGAAGGAAGCTCGAACTATTGCTGTTCCTAAATGTCGAGCTGATGTACCCGAGCCGACGTACCCTAGCCGACACGTCCTAGCTCCTCCGTGCCAACTCATGTTGAGCTGTAGCCCTTTGGGATTCGTACCATCCGTACACTGTCCTTGCCATTCACTTTATGTCACTATCATTGCTTTATGTCCCTTTCAAGTACTATTCATGGCTTCCTTTGGAAGCCAATGAATCCTGTCCACACATTCTAGCTTCCCCAAGAAGCCAATGAATCCTAGCCACACAAATGTTTTCCCTAAATGAATAAAAGAAAGCCCAAACACCACATAACACACTTTGCATCCTCACTTTCTCTTTCTCCTTCGTTTCTCTCTCTCTTTTTCTCTCTGAAGTCCAGCAGCCCCCAACACCTTCCTTCTCCCTCTCTCTCTCACGAACGTCCATCCCTCTCCTCCACCAAGTCTCACAAACCGGAGACCCTCCTTCTCTCCGTCTCCGTTCTGTTCCGGCGTCCCTGGACCGTGTGGCAGCCCGCGTGCAGCTTGGAAGAAGGGATTCGAGTGGTGTGAAGCTCACAAGGTCAAGGTCTAGGTCAAGGAAACCATTCTCAAGCTCTCAACTCTTATCTCTCACGGTTTGAGGTAAGGAGTGAGTGTTACCTCTACTTGAGTTTGGGTTTCTAGGGTGTTCATAAAGGGTACTAAGAGTGGGTGTTGATTAGGGAATGGATCTAGGTTAATGTTAGAAAGGAAATGGTATAAAGGGTTAAAGGGAACTAATAAATGAACTAGAAACATGAGTCTGAAGTAGGGAGAAATATTGTTTTATGCTAAATGTTGCTATTTACATGATGGATTGGTTGAATGTTGTTATTCTTATTGTTGTTGTTGTTGTATAAGTGTTTATGAACTTTGTGTATAAATGTTTCTGAGTTTTGATATTGATGATTCAAGTCCGTGGCCGAGCTGAGTGACGATGGGAATGGGTATGAGAAAATGGTAGAGATGGAAAGTAGGAGAGATAGAGTAATAAGTCAGATAATTAGAAAGGTTAATGGAAAGAGGGAATGGTTACCGGGTTTAGCCGAGATAGGCCGAGCTAAATAAATGGTTAAAAAGACTAAGGGGTTGAGCCGAGATAGGCCGAACTAAAATGGTTAAAAGGATAAGAGGAATTAAAGAGAAATGGTTGTGTGATCGGGTCATAGCAGACGCGTACCGGGTGCGTGCATTGATTGCGTCAGACACATACTGGGTATGTGCAGCTGTAAGACGGGTACTGGGTACTCGTAGTTATGATTCACACAGGGTTTCGAGAACGGAATCGGTGGGATGTGTTCCTGGTCATAGCAGACGCGTACTGGGTGCGTGCATTGATCGCGTAAGTCGCCGAGATGCGCCGCTGTAAGACGAGTACTGGGTGCTCGCAGTTATGGACACTCCTTACTCCATAGAATGATCGGCGGTAGTGCTCCTGGTCATAGAGGACGCGTACTGGGTGCGTGCATTGATCACGTCAGACGCATACCGGGTATGTGCAGCTATAAGACGGGTACTGGGTACTCGCAGTTATGGATGACACTCCGATATCCGACCTTAAATGGTGTAAGACATGCACTGGGTGTATGCATCCGAGAATAGTAAAAGATTGTAAACTATGTGAAAATGGAATAATGTGTAATGAGTCCGAGGTAGAGGTAGTTACCGAGGTAAGAGGATAGTGGCCGAGATGCCGAGTGTAAGATTTAAGGAAAGAGTATAAGGGAAATTGGTAGGTTGTGCCGAGGTATAGCTAATAGGTAATGGATAAACTGATTTACGAGGTGAGCCGAGCTAATGGATGTTGTACGATGTGAACCAAGTTAAATGGTGATGTATGCATGTGGTTTGATTACTTGTTATTTATATGCTATTTGGCTACTTGTGATTGGCTTGGTAGTTCGGTATGTCATGTTCGAAACTTCTTATTGATGTTCTGTGTAATGCTCACCTCCTTACCATTTTTCAGGTACTGAGCCCGAGCAGACGCAGTCCCCGGCTGAGCAGGATCACTCTCCCTTACAAGGAGAGTAAGTTATTTAGAGTAGGAGAATTTGTTGGGTCTCGGCCAGTTGGGCCGAGCTAAAACTCTTTTGTATTTTGACCTCGGATAGCCCAGTTGGTCCGAGCTAAAAACAATGTTTTGTAGTTCTGAATGACCGAACTGAATGTACCTAAATTTATACTTTATGTATTTGATGCATTTAAGTCTTCCGCTTATTTAACTCTGATGTTTCTGTTACTAATGAAAGGAAATATTTTTTTGGCAATTATCATATTCCTAATTAAAAGAAAATTTAAATCCTAATTTTGGGGTAATTAAGGGTAATTATTATATAGGGTGTTACATGGTAAAGGTCCTGTACTCCTGTTTGCTTCCGACTAGGATGGGTGGATGACCGAGGAGATGTAGACGTGTGTGTCTTCCTCAGTGATGATTTCCCCACATCATTGAGCGAACCGGAACGATAAGACTTAAAAGATTAGGATGTTTAAAATAAAAGTACATTAAGATATCAAGTATTGAATAAGATTTATAAGACGAATAAAAGGAAAGATTCTCGGAAGTATTGATAAGTTTGGAAATCATGTTCGAAGAAGGATTGGAGAAAGAATTGATAAGAGTTTGTGGAAGTTTTAAGAGAAAGATATTGAGGAAGTTATTATGAAAAGCTGAGTATAAGGTTGTGTTTTAATTATATGATGATAATGATGATCATGTTGTTATTGTTGTTGTCGTTTGTTTGATGTTTATTGTTTTGTCTTAATATGTGCCTATTGTAATTCCACATAGTCGACATAGCTGTTTTGGGTAGCTCACTCTCTCCTTTACTTCTGTCTTGCATTGGAAAATTTTGGTATGATCATTAGATGGAAAATATAGCATGATTCCATCTCACTTGAGAGATAGGCGCATCTTCATTGAAAGGGAACAACGTAACTATGACTGCCGCGTCATAGTATACATAGAGATGAAGCGACGAAGGAAGGAAATCATGGAGAAGCTTGTGACACGTGAGAAAGAGGAGGAAAAAACGCAAGACGACGCTATGGAGGAAACTCCTGAGATGGCTGATGAGGACGACTCTGCTTGCGGTCTGAGAACTTGAGCTGCCAAGATTTGAAGATAGATGGCTAGTCTTAGGGAGTATGACTAGAGACTAGGAAATCCCCCTCAGAGCATTGTACTCCATTGTAAGTCCTTAGTTTCCATAGCTTTATCATATTGTACCCCGGCTAAAGTTTTGTCTAACACTGATGTTTTGAAACAATTAAATGGGCTGTGTGTTTAAAATGATGTTTTGTGAAATAGTTTCAAAGTGCGGTGTCTTGTGACATCTCGGTTTGGAACTTGAAAGATTTTATGCAATGTGAGAACACGAGTTTTTAATTGTAACTATGTTTTAAAAAGTCTAAGTGTTCTCACGTCTATGTTTTACATGTTTAAAAAAAAATGGCCCAAATTTTCACTATATTTAACTTAAGTAACTGAAGTTTTCAAGTTGCCGAATCGGGGTGTTACAAGCAGGACGCCTAACATGAAATGAGTAAAAACGACGACCAGGGCGTGGTGATGGTGGTGGAGTACCGTGACGATAAGTGTACACCGGTGGTACGTGCAAGATGTAAATCATAGGGAGATGCAGCCTACGAGGTCTCACACGGGCCAAAGGATTAGGGTGACGGAATATGATATCCACTTCACCCTCGAAGATTGCCCCGTGACCCTCGTAATACCAAACGCCGCTACGGAGCGGGCGAATCTCGATGAATGCCAGAAACCGAGCCATCACCTGCAAAGGGCTAGGGAGTCAGCAATTACTAACACATGATCAAATAGAAAGCGGTACAAGGTAACTTAAAATTCCAAATAGGATAACCTATCAATTAATATTTATTCGTTGAAAGATCATAATTCTTTAATTTCATTTTTAACACTTTATAATTAATAAACAATTATTTTCAAGTCTTAACTAATGTTACACATCATAAACATTAAGATTGTGAGGAATGCTAACAATAATAATTATTCTCATCATATGATATCAATTCCTTAGGTCTATCAATGCATGACCGTTGGCCAACACAACAAATAGGCTCTCGTGGCACCTTTAAAACATGCCCCGTACCCCCAATGAGTACCTCTCGGACTCGGCCGCCATTAAACGACACTCCTAGAGCTCATAGAAGTGACACCGACGTATCCCGCAAGACTACGTCTCTCGAGCCCGGCGTTTGAAGACATGCCCACACCCCCGTGTGTATTTCCGGAACGAAAGGTGCAACCCCGGTCACCGACATACCCCGAGGTCCCCACGGACGCCCATTGAAACCCAGCTGGCATTCACACGAATGCCCCTCGAGTTTCACCAACCAAGAGGTATGCCCACGCCTCACGGACGTGTCTCCACCACTGTGGGAAACCAAAATGCAAATGCTATGCATGATTCCGCAAGCATAACTCATCATGATTCTCATTTAAGTTTACTTGAGGTTATATAATATATGCTTTGGTATTCTAATTCATCTTTTCCATACACCTTTGTCAATAAGTTTCAGCTTCAGCCTTTAATCGATTAGAATACCTTGTTAATCGTTTAAATAATTAAATTCTGATTTTTATTACAAAATTTGATATGTTAATCGATTATCCAACCTGATAATCGATTACCCATGTATAAAATTTCAAACTGATCAGACTTTAATCGTGTTAATCGATTAACATTCGGGTTAATCGATTAATATATCAGTAAAACAATGCTGAAACTGGTTTTTGAATACCAAACTCATATTCACTCAATTTTAACCGAAACTAACCTCAAGTATAACTTAAATACATCACATTAGACTTGTACAAAACATCAATTTCAGCAATTAACCACAAATTAACAGAATTACTTAATTTTCCCCCAATTTGATCAAAATCACAACCTAACATGTCATATTTTGATTCAAGCCATTCCAGTTCAAATTGATCATTCCTACAACTTCTATGGGGATAATCTAACTTGCTCTAATTCAGTTTTCAAGTTTATTTGGCCTCTAAGCCATTCTACCATAAGCTAGTGCCCTTTGAATCTCACGGTGATTCAATCTAAGTTCAATTCAATACCACAATCTATTCTAGCATCAGTAAAGCTTCTCCCTTACCTTAATGAAGCTTTTTGAATCGAATTCCAACAAGAAAAGTGCCAGAAATTCCAATCTCCTAATGCTTTGTTTTCAGGTCCATGACAGTTTCGGGTAAGCACATTCAGCAGCAAATTTGACAAATCAAATGGACATGAAAATGAGCAATTGAGATCAGAATAGAAACTACAAAATTGAAAGCTTTGATTAGAAACAGATTTGGCATAAAATGGTGACTTATACTCATCACAATCTCCACTCAAAGCAAGCAACCCGAGTTCTGAAACTGCACACTTCAGTTTCAAGCACTCCACTTCACAAATCAATTTCTCCTAGCTCAGGCCACCAAAACACACGATCTATAGCTAAAATCGAAGGTCTCTCTGCCAGCTTCAAAATGGTGTGAAGCTCGCAGCAAGTGTATGGCTAGGGAAGAAGAACGAAATCAAAAACCAGAGGGTGTTTGTGGAAGAAATTCAGCAGAGTTTTGGTATATTACTTCTTCTTCTACCAATTTCCCTCACCATATTCCTTGATTTATAGCTACAATCAAGCCCATGCATGCCAACACGTAGCTAGAACGTGTTCTGGGCCTTTCTGTAACACCCTATATAATAATTACCCTTAATTACCCCAAAATTAGGATTTAAAATTTCTTTTAAGATGAATATGATATTTGCCAAAATAATATTTCCTTTCATTAATAAAAAAAACATCAGAGTTAATAAAACGGAAGACTTCATTAATCATTAAACAAGAGTTGAGAAACATAGCTACACCGAGCTCATTAGTTCGAATTACAAAAATGATGTTTAGCTCGGCCATCGGGCCGAGATCAAAATATACAAAAGTGTGTTTTAGCTCGGACCAAATACAAAACAAATATTTTAGCTCGGACTTATCCACATCTATGACTCTAAATAACTTACTCTCCCTGTGAGGGAGAGTGATCCTGCTCGGCCGGGGACTGCGTTTGCTCGGGCTCAGCACCTGAAAAATGGTAAGGAGGTGAGCATTACACAGAACTTAAATAAGCAGTTTCTAAAATGACATACCGAACTACCAAGCCAAACACAAGTAGTCCATTAGCATATAAATAGCAAGTAATCAAACCCTATATCACATGCATACTATCTCATTTAGCTCGGCTCACCTCATACCATCTCACTGGCTCGGTTCACATGATACGATCTCGTTTAGCTCGGCTCACATCACACTATCCAATTACTCTATTACCAATTAGTTATACCTCGGTTCACATTCTCTTACCTCGGATTACCATCTCTATCTCGGATTCATTACTCATTATTCCACTTTCACATAGTTTACAATCTTTTACTCTTCTCGGATGCATACACCCAGTGCATGTTTTACACCATTTAAGTCGGATATTGTAGTGTCCATAGCTGCGAGTACCACATTACTCGTCTTACAGCTGCGAGCACCACAATGCTCGTCTTACGCGATCAATACAGGCACCCAGTACGCGTCTGCTATGACCAGGAACACTACCACCGCTCATTCTATGGAGTAAGGAGTGTCCATAACTGCGAGTACCACAATACTCGTCTTACAGCTGCGAGCACCACAATGCTTGTCTTACGCGATCAATGCACGCACCCAGTACGCGTCTGCTATGACCAGGAACACATCCGACCGATTCCGTTCTCGGAACCTTGTGTGAGTCATAACTACGAGCACCACAATGCTCGTCTTACAGCTGCGAGCACCACAATGCTCGTCTTACGCGATCAATGCACGCACCCAGTACGCGTCTGCTATGACCCGACCACACAACCATTTCTCTTTAATTCCCCTTATCTTATTAACCATTACTTTTAGTTCGGCACATCTCAGTTCACCTCTAATTTATTCCTCTTTGCATTAATCTCATTATTTACTTAGCCCAGCCTCTCTCGGCTCAACCTCTCTACTTATCCCTTTAACCATCTTTCTAGCTCGGCCTCTCTATCGGCTAAATTCGGTAACCATTCCCTCTTTCCATTAACCTTACTCATTTTCTGCCTTATTACTCTATCTCTCCTACTTTCCATCTCTACCATTTTCTCATACCCATTCCCGAAGTCACTCAGCTCGGCCACAGACATGGATCATAAATATGAAAGCTCATAAACATTTATACACAAAGTTCATAATCACTTATACAACAGCAACAACCATAAGAATAAAACACTCAACCAATCCATCATGTAAATACCAACATATAGCATATAACGATACTCATCCCTACTTCAAACTCAAGTTTCTAATTCGTTTATTAGTTCCCTTTTTCCCTTTTTACCATTTCCTTTCTACATTAACCTAGATCCATTTCCTAATCTAACACCCACTCTTAGTACCCTTTATGAACACCCTAGAAACCCAAACTCAAGCAGAGGTAACACTCACTCCTTACCTCCAACCATGTGAGATAAGAGTTGAGAGTTTGAGAATGGTTCCTTGTGACTTGTCCTTGATCTTAGCACCCTTGAATCCTTCTTACTCCAAGCTGCACACGAGCTCCACCAATCTACACACGAACTCCACGGCGGTCCAGGGGCATCCGGGACGGAAGAGAAGGCGCCGGGGAGGAGGTCTCTGGTTGGTGGAAGAGAGGGAAATGTTCGTGAGAAGAGGAGAGGAAGAAGATATGTTGGGTTGTTGTTGTTGGACTTTGAGAGAAAAGGGAGAGAGAGACGTAGGCAAGAGAGAAGAATAAAAGTGAGAAGTGTTATGGGTTATGTGCTGGGATTTTCTTTTATTCAAACGTGGAAGATATTTGTGTGGCTCTCATTGGAGACTTCTTCAGGAAGCTTGAATATGTGGACAGGACTCATTGGCTTCTTGAGGAAGCCATGAACAGTACATTGAAAAGGACATAAAGCAGTGATAATGACATAAAGTGAAGGACAGTACCATACGAACGGTACAAAAACCAAAGGGTTAACAGCTCCACATGAGCTGGCACGGAGGAGCTAGGACGTGTTGGCTCGGGTACGTCGGCTAGGATACGTTGGCTTGGTTTGTAGGAACAGCAGTAGTCCGAGCTTTCCTCTCGGACAGGACACTGAGATCGGCTAATCCGGACTGGACAATGGATTTCACGTTGGGTTCCCTTTCAGCTCGGTTCATAAGCACACAATCTTATCTAGCTCGGCCGGGATCGGGCCGAGGCCTTAATATCACATCCTAGGTCGGCCTATGCTCATACTACCCTTCTAACCCTGTACAATTTCTAAGGCTTAATCCTATCCTTAAATAGATATTTATATATTAAAATTATATTATTTAATATTAATTTTTGGGATGTTACATTCCTCTCTCACTTACAGAAATTTCGTCCTCGAAATTTAGTCGGCATTGAACAGTTGCGGATACGACTGCTTTATTTTGTCCTCGAGTTTCCACGTAGCTTCTTCCATGCCATTTCGATTCCATACTACCTTGACCAAGGGGATTTCCTTTCCTCTGAGTCGTCTGACTTGTCTATCTTCAACTCGGACTGGTAGGACTTCGAAGGTCAGATTGTCTCTTAGCAGTAGTTCGTCCACTGCTATCACATGCGAGGGATCGTGAATGTCTCTCCTAAGTTGCGAGACATGGAACACATCGTGGAGCTTAGACAAGTGCGGAGGTAGAGCGATTCTGTACGCTACTGGTCCGACCTTCTCCGATATCTGGTACGGTCCGACAAACCTAGGGGTCAACTTCTTTGATTTGATAGCTCGGCCAATCCCAGTTAAAGGGGATACCCGAAGAAATACATGATCTCCCTCGATGAAGTTCAAGGGTTTCCTTCTCTTGTCGGCATAGCTCTTCTGTCGGTCCTGAGCGGCTTTCATCTTCCCTTGTATCATTCGGATCTTCTCAGTTGTCTCCTGAACAATGTCGGGACCAATCAACAAGTTTTCACCTATCTGGAACCAGCATAACGGCGTCCGGCATTTCTGACCATACAAGGCTTCGAAAGGAGCCATTCCGATACTTGAATGGAAGCTGTTGTTGTAGGTGAATTCGACCAACGGCAATAGTGTTTCCCAGCTTTCCGACTGTTCAAGCACACATGTCCTCAGCAAATCCTCAAGAGTCTGAATGGTGCGCTCGGATTGTCCGTCAGTTTGGGGATGATAAGCAGTGCTAAACCTCAACTTTGTACCCATGGCTTCTTGCAGACTCTGCCAGAATCGATATAAAAAGAGAGGATCACGGTCTGACACGATACTGCTCGGAACACCATGAAGTCTGACGATGTCCTTTATGTATAGTTGCGTCAGCTTCTCCAAGCTGTACTTCATTTTGATCGGCAAGAAATGAGCGCACTTTGTAAGTCGGTCCACCACAACCCAAATGGCTTCCTGCCCTGCTCTCGTCCTCGGTAGACCTGATACAAAATCCATCGAAATGTTGTCCCACTTCCATTGAGGGATCTCCAATGACTTGAGTAATCCTCCTGGTTTCTGATGCTCGATCTTGGCTTTCTGACATGTCAAGCACCGAAACACATAATCGGCCACGTCGGTCTTCAACTTCGGCCACCAAAATAACCTCTTGAAATCTTGGTACATCTTTGTGGCACCTTGGTGAAGACTCATCTTCGTCTTGTGGGCTTCTTCCATCAACTCTCTTCGGACCTCAAAGTCCATGGGAATGCAAACTCTGCCTCGAAATCGTACAAGACCATCAGGTCCTTTAGTGAAGTCAGGTTCATCCTTGTCTCCGGCTCTTTCTAATAGCTTTTGGAGCTCTAGTTCGGCAGTCTGTCTTTCTTTAATGAAACCCACAAAATCATTGGTTACTTGTAGCATTTCCAAGACAACACTGTTTTCCTTTTTCTATATGCCGAGGTTAAGATCACTGAACTCTTGCATCAGCTGCATTTCTCGGACCATCATGTTGCTCAAGTGAAGGCTCTTCCTGCTCAGTGAGTCGGCCACCACGTTGGCCTTTCCAGGGTGATAGTGCAAGCTGAAGTCATAATCTTTCAAAAATTCCACCCATCTGCGCTGTCTCATGTTGAGTTCTTTCTGGTCGAACAGATAGCCGAGACTCTTGTGGTCACTGAACACCTCGAATTTCGTGCCATACAGGTAGTGTCTCCAAATCTTAAGGGCAAACACCACAGCTGCCAATTCGAGATCATGCGTAGGGTAGTTCTGCTCGTGTTGCCGAAGTTGCCTAGAGGCATACGCCACCACTTTTCCTTGTTGCATCAGCACACAGCCAAGGCCCTGCTTTGAGGAGTCACAAAATACGTCAAAGGTTTTGGTTGGATCGGGTAAAATCAACACGGGTGAGCTCGTCAACCTTTTCTTTAGCTCTTGAAAGCTCTGTTCACACACCTCGGACCATTGGTATGGGGCATCCTTTCTAGTTAACGAGGTCAACGGTAGCGCCAGTTTAGAGAATCCTTCAATGAATCTTCTGTAGTACCCTGCAAGACCGAGGAAACTCCTGATCTCGGTCACCGAGTTCGGTCTCTCCCACTTAAGTACCGCTTCCACCTTGGAAGGGTCAACTGATACACCTTGCTCGGATATCACATGCCCGAGGAAATGGACCTCATTGAGCCAAAAACTGCACTTAGAGAGCTTAGCGTAGAGATTCTTATCTTTCAGAACCTGTAGTACCGTTATCAAATGCTGTTCGTGTTCGCTCGGATTCCGAGAGTAGATGAGGATATCGTCAATGAAGACTATCACAAACAAGTCCAAGTAAGGTCGGAAGATCCTATTCATGTAATCCATGAAGATGGTAGGGGCGTTGGTAAGTCCGAAGGGCATAACCACGTACTCAAAATGCCCATACCTTGTTCGGAAGGCTGTGTTCGAAATGTCTTCTTCTCGGACTCGGATTTGGTGATATCCAGATCAGAGATCTATCTTTGAAAACACCGACGCTCCCTTGAGTTGGTCCAATAAATCATCAATCCGAGGGAGGGGATATTTGTTCTTCACCGTTACTGCATTGAGCTTCCTATAATAAGTGCACATTCTGAGACTACCATCTTTCTTTTTCACAAACAGGATTGGGGCTCCCCACGGCGATACGCTTGGTCGGATTAGCTTTTTGGCCAAAAGTTCTTCCGGCTGTTTCTTAAGTTCTTCTAGCTCGGGAGGCGCCATTCTGTACGGAGCAATTGAGATCGGGCCAGTTCCCGGAAGAAGGTCTATACTGAACTCCACTTCTCTGTTCGGCGGTAAGCCAGGCATTTCGTCCGAGAAAACCTCAAGAAATTCTTCGACTACCGGAATTTGGCCTAAGGCCGGTTCCTCTGTTGTCTCTAACTTCGCAACAGAAGGGCCACTAAAGATTACGGTCTTTTCTCGGCAATCGAGTAAGACATGGTGTTGAGACATCCAGTCCATGCCAAGGATAATATCTAGCTTGGTTAAGGGTAGACAAATCAAATTGACTTTAAATCCTCTGCCTAATACTTGGATAGGACACTCTAGACACATTTTAGAAGTGATTACAGAAGAATTGGTTGGGGTAGAAATGGATAGTTTGTAAGGCATTTCTACTGGGGATAGTTTTAGTCTATTCATACAGTCAAGGGAAATGAAAGAATGCGTGGCTCCACAGTCAAATAGTACAGCACAAGGAATACTGTTTACTTGACAAGTACCTCGGATCAGTTCGTCAGCATCAGTCACTTCTTCTCCATCCATAGTGTAAACCTTGCCTCTCTGCATAGGTCGGTTAATACTAGTCTGATGAGCCTTGGTCACATTGACCTCTTCCTTCACAATATTCTCGGTACACCGAGCTACAAAATGGTCAGGCTTGCCACATCGGAAACAGGATCCTCTGATTTTGCTCGGATCCAGATTCCAGCATTCTCCCCTGTGCTGTCTTCCACAATGTTGGCAGATTGGATACGGGCCAGGAACAACCACCATCTGACCACCGCTCCTCGGAGCTGTTGACATTCTGGAGTTCGGGTTCGCATAGGGAGCAGATCTCTGGACAGCTCCCTTCCCTCTGATCGGACCCACTCCTTTTTGTGCCGACTTGCTTCTCTTTCCATCAGCTTTCCTCTTAAGCCCTTTCTCATAGGTGCTAGCCATGTTCACCAGTTGCGAGAGATTGACCACGTTCTGATATTCAAATGCGAGCCGAATATCGTCACGAAGACCAGCCTCAAACTTAATGCACTTGGTACGCTTATCGGCATCTCGGTAACTTCCTGAATAACGGATCAAATCTTCGAACTGAGCGGCATACTTCGCAACGCTCAAGTTCCTCTGTTCCAACTTGAGAAAAGCAAGCTCCTTCTCTCTCCTAACATCCTCGGGAAAGTACTTTCCGAGGAAGCGAGCTCGGAACAAATCCCAAGTGACGACCTCATTAGCCGCTTCCAGTCCTCGGCTCTGTTGATCCCACCAGTGTTCGGCTTCACTAGCCAGCACAAACTCACCCAACCTCACCCTGTACTCATAGGGAGGTTGTAGAGATCGGAAAATCTTCTGAATATCCTGGAGCCATCTCTGAGCTCCATCTGGATTATATCCTCCTTCGAACCTAGGTGGTTCGTTCTTCCGAAATCGGCTCATCCAGTCTATCTCGACCGGAGCCGGAGGTTGGGGCTGAAGGGCTGCAGCTGCAGCTGCTGCGGCTGCGACGATGTTTTGAGCGAGGTTCTCAGCCTGATTCTGCTGAGCCTGCGCTTGGTTCTGCTGTAGTTGAACCAGAGTTTCCAACACAGCAGCAATTCGGTCGTTATCAGCTCGTCTCCCAGCCATGCTGCTCGGTCATGGAGAGAAAGCCAATTAACCACCGGTTAATCAAGTAATTATGTATATATAAACATATATGCCCATGATCTCTATTGTCTAACTTAAAACTTCTAGACTTTACTTATTTGTTACTCTCTTGGTGAGTAACCACTGGAGTCCTTTGTAACTCCAATAGGCCGAGGAGAAACTGCTCTGATACCAAAAATGTAACACCCTACATAATAATTACCCTTAATTACCCCAAAATTAGGATTTAAAATTTCTTTTAAGATGAATATGATATTTGCCAAAATAATATTTCCTTTCATTAATAACAAAAACATCAGAGTTAATAAAACGGAAGACTTCATTAATCATTAAACAAGAGTTGAGAAACATAGCTACACCGAGCTCATTAGTTCGAATTACAAAAATGATGTTTAGCTCGGCCATCGGGCCGAGATCAAAATATACAAAAGTGTGTTTTAGCTCGGACCAAATACAAAACAAATATTTTAGCTCGGACCTATCCACATCTATGACTCTAAATAACTTACTCTCCCTGTGAGGGAGAGTGATCCTGCTCGGCCGGGGACTGCGTTTGCTCGGGCTCAGTACCCGAAAAATGGTAAGGAGGTGAGCATTACACAGAACTTAAATAAGCAGTTTCTAAAATGACATACCGAACTACCAAGCCAAACACAAGTAGTCAATTAGCATATAAATAGCAAGTAATCAAACCCTATATCACATGCATACTATCTCATTTAGCTCGGCTCACCTCATACCATCTCACTGGCTCGGTTCACATTATACGATCTCGTTTAGCTCGGCTCACATCACACTATCCAATTACTCTATTACCTATTAGTTATACCTCAGTTCACATTCTCTTACCTCGGATTACCATCTCTATCTCAGATTCATTACTCACTATTCCACTTTCACATAGTTAACAATCTTTTACTCTTCTCGGATGCATACACCCAGTGCATGTCTTACACCATTTAAGTCGGATATTGGAGTGTCCATAGCTGCGAGTACCACATTACTCGTCTTACAGCTGCGAGCACCACAATGCTCGTCTTACGCGATCAATGCACGCACCCAGTACGCGTCTGCTATGACCAGGAACACTACCACCACTCATTCTATGGAGTAAGGAGTGTCCATAACTGCAAGTACCACAATACTCGTCTTACAGCTGCGAGCACCACAATGCTCGTCTTACGCGATCAATGCACGCACCCAGTACGCGTCTGCTATGACTCGACCACACAACCATTTCTCTTTAATTCCCCTTATCTTATTAACCATTACTTTTAGTTCGGCACATCTCAGTTCACCTCTAATTTATTCCTCTTTGCATTAATCTCATTATTTACTTAGCCCAGCCTCTCTCGGCTCAACCTCTCTACTTATCCCTTTAACCATCTTTCTAGCTCGGCCTCTCTATCGGCTAAATTCGGTAACCATTCCCTCTTTCCATTAACTTTACTCATTTTCTGCCTTATTACTCTATCTCTCCTACTTTCCATCTCTACCATTTTCTCATACCCATTCCCGAAGTCACTCAGCTCGGCCACAGACATGGATCATAAATATGAAAGCTCATAAACATTTATACACAAAGTTCATAATCACTTATACAACAGCAACAACCATAAGAATAAAACACTCAACCAATCCATCATGTAAATACCAACATATAGCATATAACGATACTCATCCCTACTTCAAACTCAAGTTTCTAATTCGTTTATTAGTTCCCTTTTTCCCTTTTTACCATTTCCTTTCTACATTAACCTAGATCCATTTCCTAATCTAACACCCACTCTTAGTACCCTTTATGAACACCCTAGAAACCCAAACTCAAGCAGAGGTAACACTCACTCCTTACCTCAAACCGTGTGAGATAAGAGTTGAGAGTTTGAGAATGGTTCCTTGTGGCTTGTCCTTGATCTTAGCACCCTTGAATCCTTCTTACTCCAAGCTGCACACGAGCTCCACCAATCTACACACGAACTCCACGGCGGTCCAGGGGCGTCCGAGACGGAAGAGAAGGCGGCGGGGAGGAGGTCTCTGGTTGGTGGAAGAGAGGGAAATGTTCGTGAGAAGAGGAGAGGAAGAAGATATGTTGGGTTGTTGTTGTTGGACTTTGAGAGAAAAGGGAGAGAGAGACGTAGGCAAGAGAGAAGAATAAAAGTGAGAAGTGTTATGGGTTATGTGCTGGGATTTTCTTTTATTCAAACGTGGAAGATATTTGTGTGGCTCTCATTGGAGACTTCTTAAGGAAGCTTGAATATGTGGACAGGATTCATTGGCTTCTTGAGGAAGCCATGAACAATACATTGAAAAGGACATAAAGCAGTGATAATGACATAAAGTGAAGGATAGTACCGTACGGACAGTACGAAAACCAAAGGGTTAACAGC
Source organism: Crotalaria pallida (assembly GCA_037953625.1). Lineage (NCBI taxonomy): Eukaryota > Viridiplantae > Streptophyta > Magnoliopsida > Fabales > Fabaceae > Crotalaria > Crotalaria pallida. The sequence goes on from CM075651.1 coordinate 55,070,902, forward strand.
TCCACATGAGCTGGCACGGAGGAGCTAGGACGTGTTGGCTCGGGTACGTCGGCTAGGATACGTTGGCTTGGTTTGTAGGAACAGCAGTAGTCCGAGCTTCCCTCTCGGACAGGACACTGAGATCGGCTAATCCAGACTGGACAATGGATTTCACGTTGGGTTCCCTTTCAGCTCGGTTCATAAGCACACAATCTTATCTAGCTCGGCCGGGATCGGGCCGAGGCCTTAATCTCACATCCTAGGTCGGCCTATGCTCATACTACCCTTCTAACCCTGTACAGTTTCTAAGGCTTAATCCTATCCTTAAATAGATATTTATATATTAAAATTATATTATTTAATATTAATTTTTGGGATGTTACACTTTCTAGGTGTCAAAAATCGAATTCCCCAGTTAATTGAGTCATCAAACTCCACTATCTTCAGCTTCAGCACCATCGTTAATCGATTAATGGTCGGGTTAATCGATTAACGCGACCAGTTTTTCAAAAATTAATATTTTATCCACTTTCCCTCCAAATACCTTTCCAATATTGCCTCTTAAGTCCTTCCCAAGGACTAAACTGCAAAAGTACTATTTTTAAGACCCAAAATATTTTTCTTGTATTTTTCCCTTAATTTATACTTAAATATAACCATGATTAATAAACAAAACTAATTAATTCCATATAATTAATTTTGTTTAAATATTCTTTTATTTATTCGGGGATAAAAATTCGGGGTATTACAAAGGTGGCTAAAAGTTTAATCGATTAAGCCACTCGTTAATCGAGTAGTGGTTGAAGGTTGCATTAGATCTAATCGATTAATGCTCCAGTTAATCGATTAACTCACTAAAATTTCCTTTCTTTCACACTTCTAAGAGTTCTAGGCCCTCACCACTCATTCTAACTTACTCTAAGCTAAAACCTACATCCTAAACACATTTCCAATCTATTCTTAACCCATATCTCTTTACGCTTAGCTAAATGCTAACCCTAAACACATACTAATTCCAATACCAATGAACGCTTCTAATCGAAATCGACACTTAAGGACGCTATAACACTTATCACACTTCTACAAACTAATGCACCTAATCACTTAGTAAATTTGGGGATGTTACACCAAATAATATTATTTAATTTTTGTTTGTATTAGAAAGTGTGTCCATTACTTAATGTATAATGATATACAGATAAGAAAAAAGATAAAATTAGAATTAACGAGAATAAGAAAAATGTTCTATGAAGGGTTAAAATTGGAAAAAAAAATATGTTTATGCATTGAAGTTATAAAAAGACAAAAAATATGAAATAAAAGAAAAATGAAAAAAGTAATAAAGTTTTAAATAACATAAGTGATTATATGAAATAAAATAGAGAACAACAAATTGTAAGAACTTTATTAAATAACATAAGTGATTATATGAAATAAAATAGTGAATTTAGGTTTTATATGTTGAAGATATAATTGTAAATTACAATAGCAATATAACTTTGAAAATCTAAAAAGAATGACAGTCTTATTCTATTTGAGCACCAACACCACGAAAAAAACATGCGAGTTATTGAGGGTTTGATCCAATTCCTTGATAATTACAAATTACCGAGAGCCAACCAAGGATTACGTATCTTTCAGTAAGTAAGGCATCACTAATTGTTATCGAGGGATACAAGTGTCTCGATAAGTTACCGAGAGGTATGTTGTCGATAAAGTAATTTATTATCAAGGGCAAAACAATTGATAAGAGAATTAATTACCGAGGGATATGCTCTCAAAATTATTTGAAGTATTTACCGAGGGCAATGCCATCGGTAATTACCAAATTGTTATCGACGGCAAAGCCAAATATAATGCGTAAGATATTTACCGAAGGCACTATCCTATGTAATGTGTAAGATGATTACCCAGGGTAGTGCCCTCTGTAATGTGTGCAATTTCAGCACCAATTACAATAATACCATTTATTTATGTTTAAATAATTGATAAACAACTTTTAAAATTATAAAACATATATACATATTAAAAATAACTAGAATATATATTAATTAGTATCAACATATAATAAACATATACTCCCTCTGTCACATAAAGTTAGTAAAAATAAACATAGAAAAATTTTGTCCCAAATTAAAGTTAAAATAGTGAATAAAAAATATGAAATTACATTGTATATTATATGATTGATTAATTAAGGAAACATGAATTTAAGTACTTCCTTTGGTAATTGGTTAATTTGGGGGACAATGCATTAAAAGCATGTTCCCTTATTTTTGTTGAATTTTCAAAATTTGCTAACTTTTTGAGACGGATGGAGTACTTTAAAATCTATCCTTCAAAAAAAAGATCCAACCAATTCTTGCAAAAAAAAAAAGATACAACCAATTCTAACAAAAAAAAAGATACCCAAACAACAACATTTATAAATTTTTTTTACAATCAACCTAGTTATCATTTGTACCAATTAAATAATATCCAATGTCTAATAATCATCACCATACTCGACATCATAATCATCATCATCATGCTGCTGATCCTCATGCTCATAGGATCCGGTGGGGGTGAAGGAGGTAAAAGTTGATGCATAAGCAATTCCTCAACCTTAGCCAACTTATCTTTTAGTTGTTGATTCTCCTCAGTCATCACAGTCATTCGTTTTCGTAATTCGATGATCTCACGTGACTGCTAGGAGGTAACAGGGGCTGATATTTGCGAAAGGGGATTTTTCCACTCGCTCGTAAAATATTAGGTGCAATGATGCTTGTACCATACACCTTCCCTTTCTTCTTGTTCCCCCCAGTGGTCTCCAACAAGCATCGAGCCTTTAATGCATCCATCGACCGACTGTCAGAGGTGAAACTAGAAGACTCGGATGATTGAGACAAATCTTGCAGCAATCTCGCTTGATAGTCCTCCTATAGCACATTTGATGAAACGTCAAATTACAAATAAAACAAAAATAATACTACATTTAATTAAATATCAAATAGTCAAACCAAGGGAACACAAAATGAAGTAAACCAAATATGTTGTTCTAACCAATAAAATTGGGGACAACATAAAAAAAATAAAATTGAGGCATAAAAAACAAACTATCATCCTATCTTTGTTGAACCATCAATAACCACCATCGAGTGAGGTTAATTTAAGGATAAATTATGACACCCTCAGTTTAATACTTGAAATTAGAGTAATAAATTTACTATTACTCAAATAGTTATGGACTTGTTAGCATTAGAAAATACAGGGCTTAAATTTTCCCTTTTCATTTTCTAAAAGAAGCGGGTGCACAAACAAAAATATGGAGTCCTTGGAGAGTATATTTTATATCATTTTAAACATTATACTGAATTCGGCATTTTCTAAGACAAGAAAATCTTTTCACAATTCAGATAGCATCGGTTCTTCGGGATCGTATTTACATAGTGAAAACTTAAGTGATGCCATCCATTCGTTCGTTTTGCGGAACTGATACCATTTTCAAATATCGTAGCCGAACACTTTAAATAATCTTTATCAGAGTAAGCGGAAATAGTAGGACTATGCACAGTTGTAATATAAACATAAGATATATATGTATATAAGTAAGTCATGAAATACATAGTCCAAGTGATAGTCTCCAAACTCCAGTACAAGTCCATAAAAACTGTAATACCAAAATAGATCATCACTCCAGAGTTCTCAAAAGCAATATACAATATCTACATATCAAAAATAAAGACTCTGAAGTTGATCATGGAACATAAGCAACAGTAGTAGTAGTAGTAGTAGTAGTAGTCTCCAAGAAGTAGCAGTAGTAGCAGTCATCATCCAACATCATCAGCAGCAACATCTCCTCCACAGTATCCATCACATTGGATCCCTGATCCTCATCATCTACCTTATGCACATACCTAGGGATCATCGTCCCTCCACTGACTCCCGGTAGAGTGAACGACAGGCTCGCCTCCGCTCTCGTCCTTGATCACTCTCTAGCAAGTATACTAGATCGCAAAGTAATATAGTCGGTTAAGACCAAATATCGTACCCACAGGGACTCAGAATTGTTCAATCTATCTCTACCTAAGGTAAAATCTAGAATAAAATCTATTTAAATACAAAATTCAGAATTAAATAATTAAATCAAAAAGAAGAATTAATTGCTGAAAATAAAATAAAAGAGAAATTAAATGGGAAAACTTGGTTAGGAACTTAGTTTCATTGTATGTTCATTTATTTATTATAAATCAATATTTTTCATTCAAATCAAGAACAAATTCAGAAAATAGTAATTCCTAGATTCCTCTTATGAAATTACTGTTTATTATTCAATTTATTAAATCCTAACTCCTTAGATATTTAAATCATTGAATAACCTTAATCAAGAACAGTGAATTTATTAAGTTATATAATAATCCAAAAGTATTCCTACAAGTTGAATCATTATATTGTTTAATTGCATGACCTATTCTAAATCCTAATTTTCCAATTTCAGATTTAGAAATCCAAAACATAGATTAGCTACTTCTATGCATAACAATAAAATCACAATTAAACACTTGATTTAAATCTGAGAAACATTAATTGATAAACATAAATTACAAATACTGTAACACCCCTAATTTTCGTCTCCCGGATAATAAGGAAATTAATAATAAATAAAGTTTTATTATTAATTTATATAAATTTTCCAAGTTTATGTTTTGTATTTAATTAGCCTTGAAATATAAAAATAGGTGAAGGTATTTTTATATGGTAATTATATACAAAAATATGGATATTGCATTTTAGTCCTTGGATTAGGACCTAAATGTAATATTAGAAAGGTTCTTGGAGGGAAAGAAAAAAAAAGTATTAATTTTTTAATTTTACTCTGATCTAACCGGTTAGTAATGCCCTGTAACCGGTTACACGATGAACCCAGAAACTGGGTTAGTGCGTTTTGATGAGTAATCACTTGATTAATCCACGAATTCGCCACGAAATCAGCCCAGGATTAGTGGGAAACACGCGTCTTCATGCATGGCAACGAAATCCCTCTATAAAAGGATGAATTGTTAACGAATTTTGGGGTTGATTCTCTGAGTTAGTGTTGGAGACTCTGTTTAGGGTTTTTGATTTGTTTAGGGTTTTTGATTCGTCTGGTTTGATTCTTCTTCTGTGTGAGGAGTGGGACTTCGAGTGATACACGAACACGAAGCTTACATCCAGAGCTTCATGTTGATATAAAAATTGTGAGCCAAAAGTGTGTGTCGAAGGAGAAATCGATCTCTGAAGTTACAGCTTGAAAAACTGGTCCAGTGTTGTTCTTGTTCTTGGATGCTAGGTTTAAGCTCAGATTGTGGTAAGTATAGGTAACCTTTAAGCCTCCAATCACTTCCATTCTTTAGTGCATGTTACCTAGAGTAAGTCCTAACCATTTTCCCTAATTTTTTTGGTCAATATCTATGTTAAAATCCCTGGTATTTGGACCCTGTTGCTGAAATCGTGGGTAAGAGCAGAACTAAGGATTTTGGTGGAATCTGTGGATTTGTAACACCCCAAAATTTTAATCCCTGATTAATGAAATGTTAATTATAAAGTTTATTATAATTAATTATTTCTAATTTAATCTTTGATTAAAAATATGTGATTTTATTATTAATGGATGTGTGAATTTATTTTGTAAATATATTTATGCATAAAATAAATATTTTGATCATTAGTCCCTGATTTGGGACCTAGAGGTAATCATAGGAAATATTTTGGAGGGAAATTAAATAAAATTATTATTTTTCAAAAACTGGTCAAAACACTCGAGTGTTTCTGAAAAGACTCGAGTGTTCTGGTCAGAGTTGCACGAGTTAGTGCGTTTGGTGAGTGACCACCAACGATTCCCCTCTGTTGACATGAAAACACCACCCTTCCACGTCCATGGCTGTCGTGTCGCTGTGCCGAGCCTTCAACCATTCTATTAAGCCATCTAAACCCGAATTGTTGAGGCATTTGGTGAAATTCGGGTTTGTTGTTCAAGTTAGGGTTCTTGAATCGTTCTCTTCTATTCTCTCTCTGTGTTTCGATTCGAGTCACAAGTTATACACCAATACGAAGCTCACATCTCGAGCTTTGTATAGACACCAAATTCATGAGCTGAGAGTGAGTGTGGAGGAAGAATTGAAGCTTGGAAGTGGAGCTTGTTGCTGTCAAACCCTTTTTTGGAGCTTACGTTGGATTCGAATTTTGGTAAGCACACACATTCTATGAGTTCCAAATTGGTTTCTATAGTTGGTAGATGTTGCATAGAGTTTAGAAATACTAATTTCCCCAATTTCTATCTTTGTTTTCTATGTCAACCAATTCCATTTTGGACCTCCACTCAATACTGTCCTGCATGTGGTGCTTGAAGTGGTTCTGGGTGCTGTGGAGCTTTTTCTTGCCAATTCTTTGTTGAGTCACGTCTGAGAGGTAAGGGGAAAGCTTTCTATTCACTAGATAGAGTTTAAATTGCATGAATTTAATTAGAGAGCCACAAAGAGGCTCTAAGGGCTTAGATTGAATAGGGAGATTGGTTTGGAGACCAACTTGTGCTCTAAAATTATGTTGAGCAAGTCCCATATGATGCATGCAAGTTGTCTTGAACTTAAAATCACAAGTTTATTGAGTATATTGCAATTTGGTATATTGAGTTGTGAATTTTCATGTTTTATGCATAATCTTGTGATTCTTTGTCAAATCTGTTATTTGATGTGTTTTAAGTGTTTAGACATGTTCAATATATGTTATATGAACTCTGTTGATCGTTGGATTGGACTAGAAATGGATAGAATTGAAATGGTATGTTAAAACCAAGTTTCCAGTCTGTTCTGTAAGAAAAGACTCGAGTACTTGGCTTAATACTCGAGTATTTCGCGTTAAAATGGTGTGTCTTTTGCTCCAAATACTCGAGTACTAGGCCCAGAACTCGAGTATCAACTGATGTATGGGGACATTTTATGGTAAACCACTCGAGTAATGCATGAGTCATTTGAGTGTTCTGGAATTGATGAAGAACACTCGAGTATTCATGAACTACTCGAGTATTTTTATGAATCTGAAACCTAAATCCTCAGAAAGGCATTAACAACTCGAGTAACTGAGAACTACTCGAGTAATCTGGAAAGAATTGAAGAACACTCGAGTATTCTGAAGAACACTCGAGTAGTTTTACCCAGAATATTAAGAATACAATTTTAATTCTGAATCATTTGGTTAATAATTAAATAGCAATAATCCAAGGGATCTAGACTTAAAAGAAATTGATTGATATGGTTATACCGTTTGGATGACGGGACGTTGCTCGGGTGGCACGTTATATACCAATCAATTTCCTTTGAGTTAAAATAATGCATTCATTCTGGAGTTTGGATGATAGATCGTTTATCATGTTTTGGTAACATGAGAAGGGCCTCTGGGAGTGCCAATTGACGGCTCGCTTGATGACACGTTATGATTGACGACGTGGTCGGCATAGTGAGATACTGATGTTATGGTTATACCATTTGGATGACGGAACGTTGCTCGGGTGGCACGTATTCCAAGCTTGTCGTGTACATTCTTGGTGAATGTACGAATGTTGTACACCTAGGAGTACAACGCATGTTGAGTGCTGGACGAAGTAAAGGATGGACGTCAGAGAGTGTCATAGAATGATGGAGATAGGCTTGAGAGCTAGGTTCATACATCATGTCACTTATCTAAAATAATGTTGATAAATGAAATAAGTATGAGCATCTTACTTGCATTCAATAGCTACTAAATGCTAAATGTGATTGTTGTTTATTCTTGCATGTCTATACATTCACATTGTACATATATATATATGCTCTATTGATTATGTGTGTAGAATTGCTTACCCCTATGCCCTTGTAGGTGATGTCACGTTACATCGCTTGCATCGAGATCCGGCCACTTCCTAGTGGCATATGGATCTACGAGGACCATAGCACGGTGTTTGAGGGGGAGGTAGAGGTTACCTTCTACCACCCGAACCCGCTGATCCGATTTCGTCCTCGTAGGTTTAGGATTCCCATCATATACACTATGCACGTACCACCTTTTTACACATACCATTGACCACCTCCCACACGACCAGCTCGCTCATATCACAGCTTTCGTTTTCGACCTACCCGCTCACACCCATTTTCTTCGAGAGTCATCCGCGAGGAGACTCCCCCTTCTGATCCGAGGAGCCCTGTTAGGGTCACACCATCTCCTGACCCTGTACCCAGTGGTAGGGTACCCTCTCCATCGGATGAGATCGAGGAGGATCATGTGGAGGACGAGAGCGGAGGCGAGCCTGTCGTTCATTCTACTGGGAGTCAGTGGAGGGACGATGATCCCTAGGTATGTACATATGGCACATGATGAGGATCGAGGGATCCGGTGTGAGGATGCTGTGGAGGAGATACTGCTGCTGCTGTTGATGATGATGTTTGGTGATGTTCACTACTTCTGCTACCTGGAGACTGCTACTTCTACTACTACTACTACTACTGCTGCTACCAGATCTATGTGACCACCTCTAGAGTTCATATTTTGATATGTATATTTTGTAGATATGCTTTTGAGAGCTCTAGGGTTATGGTTTTATTTTGAAATAGATCTGCCATGGACTTGTATTTGGATCTTGGAGATATGATCTTGGAACTATGTATTTTATGACTTACTTATATATATGTATATTATGTTTATGTTACAATTATGACTAGTTCCACTATTTCCGCATACTCTGATTTAACTTACTTAAAGAATTCGGTTGCGATAGAAAAGAAAGGCATCAGTTCTGTTAAATGAAAGAAGGGATGGCATCGCTTAACTTCTATTATGAAAATACGATTTTAAAGTACCGATGCTATCTAGTTGTGAAAAGGTTTTAGAGAATTGCCGAATTCAACACAATATTTAAAATCACACCAACGCGATGTTAGAAAGGATTACCGCAATGCTGGAGTCCATGCAACAGCAACAATCTCAGCAACCACCTCAACCGGTTAACCCACCTCACCAGTGAAATGTGGGTAATACCGAGGCAAAGAGTCTGGCAGATTTTAGGAGTTGTAACCCACCCAAGTTTGAAGGAGGATTTAAACCTGAGGAGGCCAATAAGTGGATTCACACCATGGACAAGATTTTGAGAACTTTGGATTGCACAGAAGTTCAGAAAGTAGCATATGCAACCTACATGCTAGAGGATGAAGCTGAGAACTGGTGGAATCAAATGGTTCAGCTCCTACACTATGAAGGAAGGGATGTGAATTGGGGTGTATTCATGGAGAAGTTTCTCAATAAATACTTCCCTGAGGATTTAAGGAGAAAGAAGGAGGTGGAGTTTTTGCAGCTGAAGCAAGGAGACATGAGTGTGGGTGAGTGCGCGGCCAAGTTCGAGGAGTTGATGAAGTACTCTCCTTACTATCAGAACAACCCCGATGAAAGGAGCAAGTGTATCAAGTTCGAGGGAGGTTTAAGACCCAAATTGAAGTCTATTTTCAGCTATCAACGGATCCAAAGCTTTCCTGCACTTGTGGACATGTGTAGGATGTATGAGGATGACAAGACAGTTGAAGGGATGCAAGCCTCAGAAAGAAAGGACAACCAGAATTATGGACCTCAGAGGCGTAAGGGTTTCAACAATCGAGGCAAAGGTCCGTATGATCGCCGAGGGAAAGGCAAAGGAAAGGTTGGAGGTAATGATAGAAGGAACTTTCGGAGCGAGGCTCCATTTTGTGACAAGTGTAAGTGATCGAGGTCGTACCCGATCAAAATAAAAGGTGTTTATTCTGTAGTACTAGGAAGGTGATCCTAGGTCGTTTCCCAGCGAATATCGGTCTAGGCAAAGTATCAAACACGTAGTGTGCAGTAAAATGGGGGGGTTTTTGTGTGTGACAAATGTGAAGAACAAAACATAAACAGAATATAAAAACTAAGAAAATCAGAAACAAAAGCGGGAAAACCCCTTTGGCTACGTACACTACTCAATCCTAGCTCACTAAAGATCGATTCCTCTCCTCTCCTCTGTCCAACTCGTGATAACCAAATACTAAGAAAAAATTCAGTTATCACTCCAAACCCTAACTTCTAATTAAGCATCAGAAACCAGAATTGGAGTTTTTACGAGTTAATACAAATTAAGCATTTATATTCATGTATTATCTCTACGAAATGGAATTAAGCAAACCACTACACATCGATAAACATGAAAACAGAGAAGAGAAAACGAAATTGCATTATTAACAAGAGCTCAAGAGTAGATAATACAATACCAAAGGGATTAACCCTTGAAGTCTAGCCTTCCATGGCCATAAATGAAGAAAAACGAGTAGAAATGGGGAAGAACAAAACCCTAGCAGCCACCACCACTTGGGAGAGCCAAGAGAGAAGTTCTAACCTAGAGAGAGAGTGAGAAATCTGAAAAATGGGAGTGTGTTCTTGGGGGTTACACGAATTTCCCCTCTTTAGTCATGAAAATGGGCCTAAAACATGGGCCCAAGTCCTAAGAAACACTATTCTGAAAATTACAATTAAAAAGGGACCTAAATGCAAATTACAATCTTCACTTCAATGCTTCAATCTTCATTTCCAAACTTCCCAAAGTGTCCTTGTGCCAAATATTACCTGAAAATAGAAATAGAATTAATTAGGCTAAATAATCCCAAATTAAACAATATTCGGAATATTAGTCCAATAAACTCAAAATCACTAAATCAAGCTAATCAATGTCAAATGGGAAACAAGTATCAATAATAGGAGTAAAATAATGCAAGGAATAATGGGAAATAAAATGCTCATCAGTAAGCACCATCATCATGGTCGTTTTTGTTGGGGGAAACAGTGGCTGCTTTAATTGTGGAAAACCGGGACACTTTGCAAAGGACTGCAAGGAACCGGCCAAAACGAACTCAAGAGGAACTGCTGATAGGCCTATGGCTCAAGGAAGGGTTTTCACACTTAGTGGTGTGGAGGCAAACCGATCTTCTGATCTTGTGCAAGGTAATTACTTGCTAAATGGTCAACTTTGCAATGTGTTGTTTGATTCTGGTGCAACGCATTCATTTGTTTCATATGAATGTGTAGATCGTTTGAGTTTACCCATATCTGAGTTATCCTACACTCTTAAAGTAGAAACCCCTACTAATGCTCCTGTAGTTATTTCTAGAGTATGCCTTAACTGTTGTATAGAAGTGTTAGGGAAAACCTCTAGGGTAGATTTGATCTGTTTACCCTTATCGCAATTAGATGTAATCTTGGGGATGGACTGGTTAAGTCGAAACCAAATGATCATCGATTGTGATAGAAAAATAGTGACCTATAGGAACCCGAAACCCTCTGGCTACATGTGTTTGTTCAACACTGAAGTGGATGATAATGGCCCAAGGATTGAAGAGATTTTCGTTGTCAGAGACTTTCCGGAGGTATTCGCTGATGAGATACCTGGTTTGCCGCCGAAGAGAGAAATGTAATTCGGAATTGATTTAGTTCCAGGAGCTGGTCCCATTTCTATCGCTCCTTATAGAATGGCACCACCAGAAATGGCCGAGATGAAGAAACAAATTGAGGAGTTGTTGCAGAAACAGATGATCCGACCAAGTGTGTCACCTTGGGGTGCTCTGGTTTTTTACATCAAGAAGAAAGATGGTAGTATGAGGATGTGCATCCACTACCGGTAGTTGAATAAGGTCACAATCAAGAACAAGTATCCTTTACCAAGGATCGATGATCTTATGGATCAAGTTCGTGGGGCTTCAGTGTTTTCTAAGATTGATCTGACATCTGGGTATCATCAGATCAGGATTAGAGAAGAGGATATCTCTAAGACTGCATTTCGATCTCGATACGGACACTATGAGTATGTTGTGATACCGTTCGGATTGACTAATGCACTAGCTATCTTCAAGGACTACATGAATCAAATCTTCAGACCCTATTTAGATTCATTCGTGGTTGTGTTCATTGACGATATCCTTATCTATTCCAAGAGCCCGGAGGAGCATGCTGAACACTTGAGAATAGTGTTGAATGTACTAAAGGAAAAGCAGCTCTACGCCAAACTTGCAAAGTGTGAGTTCTGGCTGGAGGAAGTCAAGTTTTTAGGGCATGTGATTTCAAACAAGGGAATAGCGGTTGACCCGGCGAAAGTAAGCTCGGTTTTGCAATGGGAACAACCGAGGTCAGTCATGGAGGTGACAAGCTTTCTTGGTCTGGCTGGTTACTATAGGAGGTTTATAGAAGGTTTCTCAAAGATAGCGCTACCCTTGACAAAGTTAACTCGGAAAGATCAACCATTTATATGTGACGAGAAGTGTGAAAGGAGTTTCCGAGAGCTGAAGGAAAGATTGACATCATCTCCTGTGTTAATCTTGCCTGATCCACAGAAGAATTTTGAGGTGTATTGTGATGCATCGAAACAAGGTCTTGGGAGTGTTTTGATGCAAGATGGGAAGGTAGTCGCTTATGCCTCAAGACAGCTAAAAGTTCATGAAATGAACTATCCAACTCATGACCTAGAGCTGGCAGCTGTTGTCTTCGCTCTAAAGATTTGGAGGCATTATCTCTATCGCACTACGTTCCGGGTGTTTAGTGACCATAAGAGTTTAAAGTACCTCTTTGACCAGAAAGAGTTGAATATGAGGCAACGCCGATGGATGGAGTTCTTGAAGGACTATGAGTTCGAGCTTCATTACCATCCTGGGAAAGCAAACATTGTGGCAGATGCATTGAGTCGAAAAGCAATGCATATCAGTTAATTGATGATCAAAGAAGTTGCATTGATAGAAGAATTTAGAGATTTGAGCCTGACGATGCAAGTGGAGCCGACAAGCATCATGGTGGGAATGCTGCAAATTGCTAATGGAGGATGAGGTGCAACAAGAGGATGAGGGGCTTAAGGAAAAGAGAAAACTTATGGAGGAAGGCAAGGAGTTAGAATTCCAAGAGGGGAAAGATGGAATCCTTCGCTTTAGAGCAAGGATTTGTGTGCCCGATGATCTAGAGGTAAAGAGGATGATCCTGGATGAAGTGCATAAGAGCAAGATGAGTATGCATCCGGGAGCTACCAAAATGTATCAGGACCTGAAGAAGATCTTTTGGTGGTCTGGCTTAAAGAAAGATGTGGCTAGATACGTGGCATGCTGTTTGGTGTGTCAGAAGGCAAAGGTGGAACACCAAAGGCCAGGAGGAGAATTACTTCCATTAGAGATTTCGTTGTGGAAATGGGATAGTGTTTCAATGGATTTCGTGTCTGGGTTGCCAAGGACAGCTACTGGTCAAGATGCAATCTGGGTGATTGTAGATCGCTTGACAAAGTCAGCGCATTTTATTCCCGTTAATATGTGCTACTCTTTGGAAAAGCTCACTCAGTTGTATATTAAGGAAGTTGTTCGCCTGTATGGTGTGCCATCAAGTATCGTGTTAGATCGCGATCCGAGGTTTACATCGAGGTTTTGGCAAGATCTGCATAGAGTTTTGGGTTCAAGATTGAAGCTGAGTTCTACATACCATCCTCAGACTGATGGTCAGACGGAGAGGACTATTCAGTCACTGGAGGACATCTTAAGAGCTTGTGTTTTGGAAGGTCAAGGAAATTGGGAACAAATGTTGCCGCTCGTAGAATTTACTTACAACAATAGTTATCATGCGAACATTGGAATGGCACCATTTGAAGCTCTGTATGGGTGAAAGTGTCAGACACCATTATGATGGTTCCAAGTGGGGGAGAGTTCTCTTGTTGGACCATATTTTGTGCAAGAGACCACGGAAAAGATCAAGATGATACAAGAGAAGATGAGGACGGCTCAGAGTAGGCATAAAAGCTATGCTGATAGGAGAAGGAAACCCTTAGAATTTGCTGAAGGTGACCATGTCTTTATTAGAATAGTACCAACCAAAGGTGTTAGTAGAGCCTTGAAAACCCAGAAACTATAACCTAAGTTTATTGGTCCCTACCAGATTCTTAAAAGAGTCGGCCCAGTAGCCTATCAATTAGCCCCACCCCCGTCAGTAGCTAATCTTCATAATGTATTCCATGTGTCTCAGTTGAAGAAGTATGTTCATGATCCCACCATTGTTCTTAGAATCCAACCTGATGATCTAGAAATCCATGGGAACCTAACTTTTGAAGCCATGCCTGACCGCATTGAAGATCGACGAGTCAAGCAGCTTAGAGGGAAGGATATTAGTTTGGTCAAGATTATCTGGATTTGTGGTGATGTGATGGAAGCATCTTGGGAATTAGAGGATAAGATGCGTCAGGACTATCCTGAATTGTTTGTATAAGTTGAATTTCGGTGACGAAACGAAATTCCTTGTAAGTGGGAGAGTAGTGTAACACCCCAAAATTTTAATCCCTGATTAATGAAATGTTAATTATAAAGTTTATTATAATTAATTATTTCTAATTTAATCTTTGATTAAAAATCTGTGATTTTATTATTAATGGATGTGTGAATTTATTTTGTAAGTATATTTATGCATAAAATAAATATTTTGCACATTAGTCCCTGATTTGGGACCTAGAGGTAATTATAGGAAAGATTTTGGAGGGAAAGTAAATAAAATTATTATTTTTCAAAAACTGGTCAAAACACTCGAGTGTTTCTGAAAAGATTCGAGTGTTCTGGTCAGAGTTGCACGAGTTAGTGCGTTTGGTGAGTCACCACCAACGATTCCCCTCCGTTGACACGAAAACACCACCCTCCCACGTCCATGGTTGTCGTGTCGTTGTGAATGAGCCTTCAACCATTCTATTTAAGCCATCTAAACCCGAATTGTTGAGGCATTTGGTCAAATTCGGGTTTGTTGTTCAAGTTAGGGTTCTTGAATCGTTCTCTTCGATTCTCTCTCTGTGTTTTGATTCGAGTCACAAATTATACACCAATACGAAGCTCACATCTCGAGCTTTGTACAAACACCAAATTCGTGAGCTGAGAGTGAGTGTGGAGGAAGAATTGAAGCTTGGAAGTGGAGCTTGTTGCTGTCAAACCCTTTTCTGGAGCTTAATTTGGATTCGAATTTTGGTAAGCTCACGCATTCTCTGAGTCCCAAATTGGTTTCTATAGTTGGTAGATGTTGCATAGAGTTTAGAAATATTAATTTCCCCAATTTCTATCTCTGTTTCCTATGTCAACCAATTCCATTTTGGACCTCCACTCAATACTGTCCTGCATGTGGTGCTTGAAGTGGTTCTGGGTGCTCTGGAGCTTTTTCTTGCAAATTATTTGTTGAGTCACGTTTGAGAGGTAAGGGGAAAGCTTTCTATTCACTAGATAGAGTTTAAATTGCATGAATTTAATTAGAGAGCCACCAAGAGGCTCTAAGGGCTTAGATTGAATAGGGAGATTGGTTTGGAGACCAACTTGTGCTCTAAAATTGTGTTGAGCAAGTCCCATATGATGCATGCAAGCTTTCTTGAACTGAAAATCACAAGTTTATTGAGTATATTGCAATTTGGTATATTGAGTTGTGAATTTTCATGTTTTATGCATAATCTTGTGATTCTCTGTCAAATATGTTATTTGATGTGTTTTAAGTGTTTAGACATGTTCAATATATGTTATATGAACTCTGTTGATCGTTGGATTGGATTAGAAATGGATAGAATTGAAAATGGTATGTTAAAACCAAGTTTCCAGTCTGTTCTGTAAGAAAAGACTCGAGTACTTGGCTTAATACTCGAATATTTCGTGTTAAAATGGTGTGTCTTTTGCTCCAAACACTCGAGTACTAGGCCCAGAACTCAAGTATCAACTGATGTATGGGGACATTTTATGGTAAACCACTCGAGTAATGCATGAGTCATTCGAGTGTTCTGGAATTGATGAAGAACACTCGAGTATTCATGAACTACTCGAGTATTTTTATGAATCTGAAACCTAAATCCTCATAAAGTCATGAAAAACTCGAGTAACTGAGAACTACTCGAGTAATATGGAAAGAATTGAAGAACACTCGAGTATTCTGAAGAACACTCGAGTAGTTTTACCCAGAATATTAAGAATACCATTTTTAATTCTGAATCATTTGGTTAATAATTAAATAACAATAATCCAAGGGATCTAGACTTAAAAAGAAATTGATTGATATGGTTATACCGTTTGGATGACGGAACATTGCTCGGGTGGCACGTTATATACCAATCAATTTCCTTTGAGTTAAAATAATGCATTCATTCTGGAGTTTGGATGATAGGTCGTTTATCATGTTTTGGTAACATGAGGAGGGCCTCTGGGAGTGCCAATTGACGGCTCGCTTGATGACACGTTATGGTTGACGACGTGGTCGGCATAGTGAGATGCTGATATTATGGTTATACCATTTGGATGACGGAACGTTGCTCGGGTGGCACATATTCCAAGCTTGTCGTGTACATTCTTGGTGAATGTACGAATGTTGTACACCTAGGAGTACAACGCACTGTCAAGTGCTGGATGAAGTAAAGGATGGACGTTAGAGAGTTTCATAAAATGATGGAGATAGGCTTGAGAGCTAGGTCCGTACATCATGTCACTCATCTAAAATAATGTTGATAAATGAAATAAGTATGAGCATCTTACTTGCATTCAATAGCTGCTAAATGCTAAATGTGATTGTTGTTTATTGTTGCATGTCTATACATTCACATTGTACATATATTTATGCTCTATTGATTATGTGTGTAGAATTGTTTACCCCTATGCCCTTGTAGGTGATGTCACGTTACATCGCTTGCATCGAGATCCGACCACTTCCTAGTGGCATATGGATCTACGAGGACCATCGCGCGGTGTTCGAGGGGGAGGTAGAGGTTACCTTTGTTAGTTTTGGCAGCCGTCACCCAAGAGGGGGGGTGAATTGGGTGTTTACGAAAACATTGGATTCAAATCGTTTTCAATAAAATTAAAGAGATTTTGCAGCAGAAAACTAATATATTGAATAAAAACGATTTCGCGGAAGCTTTAATAATAATAATAATAAAAAAAATAATATGCGCGGAACACAAATAAATTAATAACAACAAATACCGTTACCGCGCTAATTAATTTAAAACAATTAAATTAATATTAAGAAAATAATTGTTATGATGCAAGAGAGATAATATAACAACTACACACATGCAGCAATAACAATGAAAATAAAGAGATGAGGGATAGAAGAGATTGCACCGGAGATTTTATCCTGGTTCGGCAAAGCAGCCTACTCCAGTCCCCAAGCGACCCGCTTGAGCTTTTCACTAATATTCCAAAGACGCCCGCGCGTCCCCGAATACAACCAGAGCGCCCCGCAAGCTACTAAGAACCTCCTTTCGCTAGGGACCTCAACAAACCAGATAGCCTAACTACTAGGTGCCCCACCGTTCGTCTAGCACTACCCACACAGCAGGGTTCCTCACCCTACAAACACCACGAATGCAGCACGTTCGCACTAGGAGATTCACTCCCTAGTCTCTAAGGGTCACACACCCCTTTACAACACTGGTTACAATATGAGTGATTGGGTACAAGACCTATAGTGCACTCTTAATAGTGCGGATACAACAATATAAGGCTTCTAATAAATGTGTGTTCTATATAACACGATTACAACAATAAAGCTCTAATGGCTATGGATAAAGGTTTCACTATAGCATAGGCAAAGAATCAGAGAAATATGGAGAAGAAGAAGAGTGAAGCGTGAAAACGTTTTCTCAAAAATATGATCAGAAGAATTATTTTGGAAGAGAGAAAACTTTTCTTAAATAAAATATTTGAAACATTTGAATTTTGAATTTGAAATCAGAATCAAATCAAAAATGATTTTGGAAATAAATCAAATTCAAAATCAAATCAAAAACAAATCAGGAAATATATAAAGATTGATTTTCTGAAATCAAATAAATAAAATAATATTTTTGAAATCAAAATCAAATCAAATAGATTTAAGAAATAAAACAAAGATTTGATTCTTAAAACAAATAAGGAATGTTTTCAAAAATAAAATCAAATTCGAATTTTGAAAATAAATCAGAATCAATTAGGTAAAAACAAATCTGGAAATAAATTAAAGTGATTCTGACACGTTTTTCAATAAAGCTTGAGGTAATCGATTACTTCAGGGAGGTAATCGATTATCCCTTTAAAAATAGAAAATTTTAAATTCTTTTGAAAAACTAGTAATCGATTAGAACAAGAATATTTAATCGATTACTTCACCCATGTTTAATATATGATGCAACTGATATAATCGATTATCACTGGTCAAATAATCGATTACACAGCCTCTGGAAAATATATGATGCAACTCCAGTAATCGATTATCTATGCCAAGTAATCGATTACTTTCATACAAAAAGTAATGGATTAGCCAGGTTCAAATACTCGATTACACACTTTCTGGATTTTCTATGATGCAACATAAATAATCGATTATCTTGAAAGAGTAATCGATTATCTCTGTCCAAACATGTAAAAACAGATTTTCACAACTTAGAGAAATCCAGCTAGAGGTTGCCAAGATATATTTTCACAGTGAATCAATTAAGACATTAAAAATAATATTTTTAGAAAACTCTTTTTGCAATTAAAACATTCTTTAAATTTAAAACGCTTCTTCTCCAAGAACTCTAAATAAGGCCTAAACATAAGTGACACAATTATTCTAGCCTTACATTGATTCCTAATGAGGGAAGGGAGGAAACCACTTGAAGCTTCTTTCTTGACACTTGACATGCACTTTACTTTGATTGGTCCTTGTTTGGCATCATCAAAACTCTTCAACGTTCTTCCACGTTGAATTCTAACACTCCCCCTTTTTGTTGATGTCAAACTTGTTCTCTGCAAGACAAGGGTTAAAGCATATACAAATATAAAAATATATCTCCTCCTCACACATAGGAATAACAATGTCTCCCCCTGAATTGATGCACATAAATAAGATGATAAAACACTAAACTCCAGGCATCAATTAGAGTTTCCAATATCCTGCAAAAGGGCATCTCCAACGCCCAAGTCAGTTAACACATTAAGAATATATAATGGACGATGTAAATACACATAATCAAGTATCGGCAGGATAAAGGTAAAACAAATAACATGATTTGTTATCATCAAAACACAATGCACTAGGCATAGGGGAAATCCATATTTCCACAATTCTCCCCCTTTTTGATGATGACAAATCATTATAGAAAAATTATGAATCAATTAGAAAAGAAATATATAAGCACAATATTCATAATTTTCTATAACAATATTTCTCCCCCTATTTGACATCAGCAAAAAGAATTGACAATTAAGAAACGCATGATGTCAAAACGGAGTGGAAATACAAAACATGTTTTCACTGCATATAATCAAAATTATTTTTCTCCTGCTTTCTAAAAGAATTTTTCAAAACAGGCATAACACAAAAGGGAGATAAAAAATGCATCATCAAAACATGTGAATGCTCACTAAATGAAGCATCATCAAAACATGATAATCCTATATGCCATGACAAAAATATTCAATTCAGCACATATTATTGTCATATAGCATATTTCACATGTACAAGTATCACAAGATAAATAAAATAATGAATGAGCAGTGATACTTATCGTAGGTGACGCATTAATAGGAAATGATAGCTTTGGAGTTCCTTCCATTTGCAAATTTATCATTTAGAACTTTGATGGAAGTCTCCTCTTGTTCAATGTGTTGCACTTCCCCAAATATCACCTTTATATAATTTTTGAACTATTCCTTGGTAGTGCTTATAAGAGTATCTGGAAAAATTATTTAAGTACATTTCTTTTGGTATCCAATGCAATTGGATCCTTAATGATTAGTAGCACAAGCATAAATAGGCATTTTGATTTTTAAATATTGAAGCACATGAAGAACAATATAGTCAAATGCACTTAAAAAAAATGCTCATGTACACAAATGCTTGTCCTTATATCAATATATATCTCTAGTATGCCAGGACATGTTATCAACACATAAAGAGTGTATTCATGTGATAAAAAGGATTTTACAAAAATATTTCAACACACATTATATAACTCAATATATGGTGAAAAAATAATGCAATGCATACACATAGAAAATATAATCATGTGCTTAAAAGGTTTTCAAATAATGCAAGGCACACATGATTTATTTTATCCAAGGAGTGATCATGATAAATAAAAGATTTTAAAAAATATTTCAGCACTCATGATACACCTTGGTATGTGCAAAAGATAGAGTAGTCCAGGTGTACCTTTGTGTAGTCGTTGTTATAGTATGAATGAGAACTTGATACCTTGGAATTGTTGATCAAGGAGGTGTTTGTCCTTACCCATTGCTTCTTGCTTGAGGTCCTAGACCATTTCATTTCAATTTTAGACACATGAGAAGCTTTGGTTGGGAGCATCTTTCTCCTTTGACCATTCCATCTATTCCTTGGCCTCTTGGAAATCACCCTTGACACTTTCCCCTTTTCTTTTCCGCTTGGTTCATCCTTTTGAATAAAATTCTGCACATTTAAAACACTAGAAGAACACTTTGGTACCCATTTCAACTTGGGTCCTATGGGGTTAGTCTTAGGTTCCTTAGAAGCCTTTGGAACCCATTGCAAATTATTTCTCAAATTAAAATTTTTACGATATAAGCACAAATGATAAATATGTCCTAAACAACCACAATAGTTGCATGTAATGGGTTTAGATGATGATTTGATTTTTTCACAAATATAATTTTTATGAAACTTGGAATTTTTCTTTCACATTGAAAAATATTATTGTCATCGACTTTACTTGATTTTTGGATATCCACATTATTTTCAATTTCATCAAGTAAAGAATTTGAACAATTTGATTTTTCAATGTTACTTTCAAAAAGTGCTTCCTCAACTTGTTTTTCAATATGTAAGCAATTTTCAAAAATGGTTGAGGAGCTGTTTTTTAAAAATATCTCTTTATCAAAAATATCTCTATTTTTCAAAATATCAATTTCATTTTCAATTAGAGATAATTTTTGTAAAGAGTCCAAGTTTTTATTTTTCAAAGATATCAAATCATCATTCAAATCATTATATGTATATTGCAGAAATTTAGAACATAGACTATTTTGAATTACCTCATGTTCCTCACGGGCCAAGTATTCGGATGTTTCATTTTCATCTTCCATTGATTCCTCATCCGAAGAGCTTGATTCCTCCATTGAGTCCATGAAGCTTTCAAACAGCCTCTCTAATTCATCTTCATCGCATAATGAGCTACTCCCCTCGCTTTTTGTTTCATCATCATAATTTTCGTCCAGGGAGTTTAATATTTCATGCTCTATCTCATTTTCTTCTTGTTCCTTCTCCTCTTTCCTGTGGACACTAACACTTCCATGAAGATCGTTAGTAGCATAGTGTATATGTAAAGTGTCCCAAATATCCTTAGCATTTTCACAATTTTCAACTACAGCATATGCATCATAGATCAAAACATTTTTCAAAATATGCATAGCTTGAAAATTCAAGGAAAAATATTTTTCATCAAATTTGTTTAAAACATGTTTTGGCTGAAAATCAAAACCATTGAGAACGGCATGCCATAAACGAAAACTAATAGATTGAAGAAAAATTTTCATTCTAGCACTCCAATAATGAAAATTACTTCCATCAAAAATTGGTGCATCATCGAATGTAAAACCCTCCATATTAAAACAAATAAAATATCCCAACGCTGCCAATCTACAAGGATCTTTATACTCGGGCTGTTAGGCCTTTACCAGAGCACGAAGCTCTGATACCAATTGTTAGTTTTGGCAGCCGTCACCCAAGAGGGGGGGTGAATTGGGTGTTTACGAAAACATTGGATTCAAATCGTTTTCAATAAAATTAAAGAGATTTTGCTGCGGAAAACTAATATATTGAATAAAAACGATTTCGCGGAAGCTTTAATAATAATAATAATAATAATAAAAACTAATATGCGCGGAACACAAATAAATTAATAACAACAAATACCGTTACCGCGCTAATTAATTTAAAACAATTAAATTAATATTAAGAAAATAATTGTTATGATGCAAGAGAGATAATATAACAACTACACACATGCAACAATAACAATGAAAATAAAGAGATGAGGGATAGAAGAGATTGCACCGGAGATTTTATCCTGGTTCGGCAAAGCAGCCTACTCCAGTCCCCAAGCGACCCGCTTGAGCTTTTCACTAATATTCCAAAGACGCCCGCGCGTCCCTGAATACAACCAGAGCGCCCCGCAAGCTACTGGGAACCTCCTTTCGCTAGGGTCCTCAACAAACCAGATAGCCTAACTAGTAGGTGCCCCATCGTTTGTCTAGCACTACCCACACAGCAGGGTTCCTTACCCTACAAACACCACGAACGCAGCACGTTCGCACTAGGAGATTCACTCCCTAGTCTCTAAGGGTCACACACCCCTTTACAACACTGGTTACAATATGAGTGATTGGGTACAAGACCTATAGTGCACTCTTAATAGTGTGGATACAACAATATAAGGCTTCTAACAAATGTGTGTTCTATATAACACGATTACAACAATAAAGCTCTAATGGCTATGGATAAAGGTTTCACTATAGCATAGGCCAAGACTCAGACAAATATGGAGAAGAAGAAGAGTGAAGCGTGAAAACGTTTTCTCAAAAATATGATCAGAAGAATTATTTTGGAAGAGAGAAAGTTTTTCTTAAATAAAATATTTGAAACATTTGAATTTTGAATTTGAAATCAGAATCAAATCAAAAATGATTTTGGAAATAAATCAAATTCAAAATCTAATCAAAAACAAATCAGGAAATATATAAAGATTGATTTTCTGAAATCAAATAAATAAAATAATATTTTTGAAATCAAAATCAAATCAAATAGATTTAAGAAATAAAACAAAGATTTGATTCTTAAAACTAATAAGGAATGTTTTCAAAAATAAAATCAAATTCGAATTTTGAAAATAAATCAGAATCAATTAGGTAAAAAGAAATCTGGAAATAAATCAAAGTGATTCTGACACGTTTTTCAATAAAGCTTGAGCTAATCGATTACTTCAGGGAGGTAATCGATTATCCCTTTAAAAATAGAAACTTTTAAATTCTTTTGAAAAACTAGTAATCGATTAGAACAAGAATATTTAATCGATTACTTCACCCCTGTTTAATATATGATGCAACTGATATAATCGATTATCACTGGTCAAATAATCGATTACACAGCCTCTGGAAAATATATGATGCAACTCCAGTAATCGATTATCCGTGCCAAGTAATCGATTACTTTCATACAAAAAGTAATGGATTAGCCAGGTTCAAATACTCGATTACACACTTTCTGGATTTTCTATGATGTAACATAAATAATCGATTATCTTGAAAGAGTAATCGATTATCTCTGTCCAAACTTGTAAAAACAGATTTTCACAACTTAGAGAAATCCAGCTAGAGGTTGCCAAGATATATTTTCACAGTGAATCAATTAAGACATTAAAAATAATATTTTTAGAAAACTCTTTTTGCAATTAAAACATTCTTTAACTTTAAAACGCTTCTTCTCCAAGAACTCTAAATAAGGCCTAAACATAAGTGACACAATTATTCTAGCCTTACATTGATTCCTAATGAGGGAAGGGAGGAAACCACTTGAAGCTTTTTTCTTGACACTTGACTTGCACTTTACTTTGATTGGTCCTTGTTTGGCATCATCGAAACTCTTCAACGTTCTTCCACGTTGAATTCTAACAACCTTCTAGCACCCGAACCCGCTGATCCGATTTCGTCCTCGTAGGTTTAGGATTCCCATCATATACACTATGCACGTATCACCTTTTTACACATACCATGGACCACCTCCCACAAGACCAGCTCGCTCATATCACATCTTTCGTTTTCGACCTACCCGCTCACACCCATTTTCTTCGAGAGTTGTCCGCGAGGAGACTCCCCCTTCTGATCCGAGGAGTCTTGTTAGGGTCACACCATCTCCTGACCCTGTACCCAGTGGTAGGGTACCCTCTCCATCGGATGAGATCGAGGAGGATCCTGTGGAGGATGAGAGGGGAGGCGAGCCTGTCGTTCATTCTACCAGGAGTCAGTGGAGGGACGATGATCCCTAGGTATGTACATATGGTACATGATGAGGATCGAGGGATCCGGTGTGAGGATGCTGTGGAGGAAATACTACTGCTGCTGTTGATGATGATGTTTGGTGATGTTCACTACTTCTGCTACCTGGAGATTTCTACTTCTACTACTACTACTACTGCTGCTACCAGATCTATGTGACCACCTCTAGAGTTCATATTTTGATATGTATATTTTGTGGATATGCTTTTGAGAGCTCTAGGGTTATGGTTTTATTTTCATATAGATCTGTCATGGACTTGTATTTGGATCTTGGAGATATGATCTTGGAACTATGTATTTTATGACTTACTTATATATATGTATATTATGTTTATGTTACAATTATGACTAGTTCCACTATTTCCGCATACTTTGATTTAACTTACTTAAAGAATTCGGCTGCGATAGAAAAGAAAGGCATCAGTTATGTTAAATAAAAGAAGGGATGGCATCGCTTAACTTCTATTATGAAAATACGATTTTAAACTACTGATGCTATCTAGTTGTGAAAAGGTTTTAGAGAATTGCTGAATTCAACATAATATTTAAAATGATATGAATTATTCTCTCCAAGAACTCCATGTTTTGGTTGTGCACCCGCCTTAAAAGTAATTTTTTATTTCTACCTTTTCTGAATACTTACAAGTCCATATATTATTAAATTAAGAGATAGTTATTATATGAATAATCTGGAAATGCAATAAGGGTGTCACAAGATTTTTCTTCAATCTCAATGTATTCACTCATCAAACACGACTTAGAGGTATGGGAGAAGTTCACCTTATACTAGATTGAGACTAAAATTATGTGTTTTAGGATTTGAGTCAACAAAGACTCAAAAGGGCATTAAATGAATAGGTTAAAAGGGCTTGGAGGCCATTTCTGTGGCTCAATTCTTGTTGAGCAAGTTTGAAAATCTGCATGCAGGTGATTTTGGTGATTGAATCATAATCTAAAGGCTGATTATGAGTTTTGTGATATCAAGTTGTGTTTATGTGGAATTATATGCAATTTGATGCTCTAAATTGAATGCATGCAAAATAAATATGTTTCTGTGGTTGAACATGTTTATATTAAGGTATGTGAACTCTATTGATTGTTGAAATTGGTTAGATTTGAGTATTGGAAAGAATGGTATGCAAAACCTCATTTTTCAGTGTACATTCTGCATAATCTAACCGGTTATTCGAAATTCGTAACCGGTTAGATACTGTCAATTTTCAAAGAAAATGATTTTCTATAATTGGCCCAATGTTTTTACCATTTGCACTCAAGTCTATGCTCTAATTTCAGTTGAGAACAATCTGGATTCATGTCAATGGGTACTATATATTTCAGATTGTAATTGATGAGTCAATGCCTTAATGTAAAGGATAATTTCAAGTGGAAATTATGTTAAATTGTGATTGAATTGTGATTTAGACTTTGAATGATGAAATCAGTGGGATTTGAGGTATATAACAATGCTGAAACCTTGTTTATGGATTGGGTAGAGAATTCAAGAAAAGGGTTTTTCTGAATTACAATGGTTAGAAGGTTCAGGTCTGTAATTCTAACCGGTTAGCCTGAGACTGTAACCGGTTAGTACCTGAAACTGAAAAATAAAAGTTAAGTCTTTTAAGTGAAAAGTTTGATACCATTGGTTAAGTTTTTCCCAATTCAAGCCTAATGGCATGTTTTTAAGTTAATTCAAGGATGAATTTTCATGCCAAAGGTTATACCTCAAAGGAATCATTCAAAGGAGAAATTGAGATATTTCTAAATCACAATAATTAAATTAAAGATAAAAACCAACCCGAGTAAATGTGCATTCATTCATAGAGAATGGAAAGTAGGTTGGTAAGAAACGATTATCATATTCTGGGAATATGAGGAGGGTACTCCGGGAGTACCAAAATTGTGTAACCTACTTGATGACACATTCTGGGAATGTGGCCAGTGTCTGGGACATGGTTTTTATACGTTCTGGGAACGTGATGCACAATCTGGGAGTGATGCTTGTTTTTCCAAGTATGGTTTAGCATATGTTCTGGGAACGTATGTTAGTGTTCTGGGAACACATTGGTGTATTGGATGGACGTCCAAGATGGACTGGTATTGGAGGCCTCAGTTGTGGATAGAAATCACGCATCATGCCACTTGCATTATAAGAGATATAATGTTGAAAATTGGTGTGCTCATATGTACTTGCATTATTGTCTGTCCATGATATACTTGTGATTGGAATTTTAGTCTATGTTGATTATGTATATGTGTATACTTACTCCCTATGCCCTGTTTAGGTGATGGCCAGATACCTAGCCTGCATCGAGATACGTCCTATCCCTAGTGGTATATGGACTTACGAGGAGCACCGAGCCACCTTTGAGGGGGAGGTGGAGATTACTCTCTACCACCACAACCCTTTGGTTCGGGTGCGACCTCGTAGGTTTAGGATCCCTATAGTCTATACTATGCATGTTCCACCCTTTTACACATATAGAGGACCACCCCTAGCTCGACCAGTGCGTCGATTTCATAGTTTTCGTTTTAGAGCTGCCACTCGTACTCATCCCTCTTCACATAGGGTTGTTACGGAGGAGACTCCTTCTCCTGGTCAGGCTGATTTTGAGAGGACTGCTTCTGCAGATCCTAGGCCCAGTGGTGGGGTCCCTGCACAGTCGGATGAGGTCGAGGAGGATCCCGTGGAGGATGAGGACGACGAGGAGGTGCCTGTCGAGCCTACTGTTTCTGCTAGAGGTGGACCTGCTGGTTCCTAGGAGCATTGCATAGCATAGATGATTTGCATCCTAGGTCTAGGGATAGAGCTGCAGAGGATCAGAGGAGCTGCTGAGGACATGGATGACCTGCTCTGGGACTTCTATTTTGATCTTGTCATATATTGTACATATTTTGAGAGGTCTTAGAGTGAGGTTTATTTTTGAGCAGCTGGTTATGTATATGTTTTACCAAAAACTTGCTATCTCGACTTTGTTACTTGCTACTGTGATACTGGTGGGTGGTTTTATATTATGATATATATATATATATATATATGATGTTTTTACCTCAGCAGTGCCCCACAAGTATTATTTTTACTTCCGCATACTCTGATTTTGGTTAAAAAGGATTCGGCGAATAACTTTATATTCTACAAATCCGATTAAACTCAAGAGACAATTAATATGTTTTTAATCAACGCTAAGGATATGTTTTCTTAGAATAAAACTCGAGAGATTTTTGTAGATAAAGTACTATTAAGCCGAATTCAAATTATTCGTCAAGGTTATAGGTGTTTATAATTGAGCAAGTACCAATTAAAAAGGAAAAATTTTCTAGACCAAATTTTTGATAGCAAGTATTCTATATTTGGAAATATTTATTATTTTCAAGATATAAAACAAGGGTGTCACACGTTGGTGGTATCAGAGCAATGGTCCTGTTCCTCATGGCCCTGATGATGCAGATAAGTATGATATTCAATGTTATTTGAATATGTTTGAGTAAGTTAGTCAAATAAGCTAGTTGTGCTTATGTTTTAAAAAGACCTTTTAGTGACCCAAAGCCCATAGTGCAGGTCTTTCTATGGCAAGCAGGAATAGAAATTATACGAATGAAATGTTAGAGCGTATTACGACTGTGCTGGAGGGTATGTAGCAGCAGCAACAGCAGCCACCTCAAGGACGAACGGGTAACCCACATGTTGGTAATGTGGTAAATCATGATGAAAAGACTCTATCGGAGTTTAGAAAATGCAACCCACCAAGGTTTGAAGGAGGATACAAACCTGATGAGGCAAATAAGTGATTGTATGAAATCAACAAGATTTCAGAACTTTAGACTGTTCGGATGATCAGAAGGTAACCTATGCAGTTTATATGCTTCATGGGGAGGCTGAGAACTGGTGGGATCATACAGTACAGTTGCTGAACTTTGAGAGAAGAGCAATCAGTTGGGGAGTGTTTATGGAGAAATTTCTTAATAAATACTTTCCAGAAAATTTAAGGAGAAAGAAGGAGGTAGAGTTCATGCAATTGAAACAGGGGGAAATGAGTGTAGGAGAATATGCTGCTAAATTTGAGGAGTTGATGAAATATTATCCGTACTACTTGAATAACCCTGATGAAAGGAGTAAGTGTGTCAAGTTTGAAGGTGGACTGAGACCGGAGTTAAAGTCTATCTTTAGTTATCAGAGAATTCAGAGTTTTCCTGCACTCGTGGATATATGCAGAATGTATGAGGATGATAAGAAGGCTGAGTTGATAGGAAGCCAAAGAAAGGGTAGTGGACAGAATTATGGACCACAGAGGAAGAAGAGATTTGATCACCGGAGTAATGGTCCATATGCTCAGAAGAACAAGGGCAAGGGCAAAGCTGTGATTGATAACAGAAACAAGTCTCGCGATAATGCTCCTAATTGTGAGAAGTGTAGACGTTATCACCATGGTCAAGTCTGCTGGACCACAGGAGGGTGTTTCAAATGTGGAAAGCAAGGTCATTTTGCCCGTGATTGCAGAGAGCCCGCAAAAGGTGATGCAAAAGGATCTGCTGGCAAGTCTGTGGTGCAAGGCAAAGTGTTTACCCTGAGTGGTAAAGAAGCAATCCAAACCCCGAATCTCGTGCAAGGTAACTTTTTGCTTAATGATCAACCTTGCAAGATTATGTTTGATTCTGGACCTACACATTCTTTTGTTTCTCCTGAATGTGTGCGTAGGTTGAATCTTATTGTTTCTGATTCGCCTTGCTATCTTAGTATAGATACCCCTACTGGAATACCCATCTTTACCTCTATGGTTTGCCTAGGGTGTGAAGTTGAAATATTGGGTCGTGTTTCTAAAGTAGATTTGGTTTGTCTTCCTAAGTTGCAATTAGATGTGATCTTGGGTATGGATTGGTTGATGAAGAACCAAGTGATCATCAATTGCGAGAGCAAGACAATCCAATATAAAACCCTTGAACCCGAAGGTTACATGTGTTTATTCTCTGCTACTAGAGCAGAAGAGTCAATGCTGATAGAAGAGATTCCTGTGGTGAGGGAATTTTCAGAAGTATTTCCTGAAGAGATACCAGGATTACCTCCGAAGCGGGAAATAGAGTTTGGGAGTGATTTAGTTCCTCGAGTTGCTCCCATCTCTATTGCTCCTTATAGAATGGCACCACCGGAAATGACAGAAATGAAAAAGAAGATAGAGGAGTTGTTGCAGAAACAGATGATCAGGCCAAGTGTTTCGCCTTGGGGAGCTCCACTACTGTTTGTAAAGAAGAAGGGTGGAAGTATGAGAATTTGTGTGGACTACAGACAGTTGAATAAGGTCACCATTAAGAATAAGTATCCTTTGCCAAGGATTGATGTCCTTATGGATCAAGTTAGAGGGGCTGCGGTGTTTTCAAAGATTGATCTGAGATCGGGCTATCATCAGATCAGGATAAAGGAGGAAGATATACCAAAGACTGCATTTTGATCTCGATATGGTCATTATGAGTATGTTGTAATGCCGTTCGGATTGACTAATGCACCTGCTATTTTCATGGATTATATGAACCGGATCTTTAGACCATACCTGGATTTGTTTGTAGTGGTGTTTATAGATGATATTCTGGTCTATTCTAAGAGTCTGGAGGAGCATGAAGAACATCTCAGGATTGTGTTGAAGGTCCTGAAGGAGAAGCAGTTGTATGCCAAACTTGCGAAATGTGAGTTTTGGTTGAATGAAGTAAAATTTCTAGGGCATGTAATCTCTAAGGAAGGAATTGCGGTGGATCCAGCGAAGGTGAGTTCAATGTTGAAATGGGAACAACCTAAGACTGTGACTGAGGTGAGAAGTTTCTTAGGGCTGGATGGATACTATCGTCGGGTTATAGAAGGATTTTCCAAGATTGCATTGCCTTTGACCAAGTTGACTCGGAAAGATCAACCGTTTGTGTGGGATGACAGGTGTGAAAGTAGTTTCCGAGAGCTAAAGGAAAGGTTAACATCGTCTCTTGTGTTAATCTTACCTGACCCTCACAAGAGTTTTGAAGTGTACTGTGATGCATCTAAGCAAGGACTTGGGTGTGTGTTGATGCAAGAAGGAAGAGTAGTGGCTTATGCTTCACGACAGTTGAAGATATGGAGACATCATCTCTATGGCACTACTTTCCAAGTATTTAGTGACCATAAGAGTTTGAAATATCTGTTTGACAAAAAAGAGTTGAATATGAGGCAAAGGAAGTGGATGGAGTTTTTGAAGGATTATGACTTTAAACTCCATTACCATCCGGGTAAAGCAAATGTGGTTGTGGATGCTTTGAGTCGGAAAGCAATCCACATAAGTGCAATGATGGTGAAGGAAGTAGCTCTGATCGACGAATTCAAAGACTTGAGCTTGTTGACGCAAGTGGAACCATAAAGTGTAAGACCCTATATTTTGAATAAATAAATAAATATTAAGTATTTAAAATAATGATATTGTATATTGGATAAAATAATGAATTTTCTGAAATTAGGTTAAAATACTCGAGTGTTTTAGAAAGGACTCGAGTATAATCACTAATTGCTTGAAAAATTTGAATTTTAGTCGAAAGACTCGAGTCTTTCGGGAAAGACTCGAGTGTTCTTTGAATTGCTGAAAAAGACTCGAGTATTGGGAAAAAGACTCGAGTAATTCGAGCAGTCTGGTTAAGTGTATAAATCGGTTCCCATTTGAACTGCGCACCAAAACGCGTTTTCTTGAGGTTCCAAGCACAGAGCTGGACCTTACTTCGAAGGAGGGTAATCCTAGCCTATAAATAAGTGATCAATGAAGCCCCAACACCCTCAAATCTCTTGAAACCCGAATTGTTGGCAAAATTCTTCTGTTTTGTGGAGCTCAGTTTAATCCTTTCGTTCTCTCTCAATTCTCATCCTTTTCCTTTGAAACCTAAACACAAACTGAAGTTCTGATTCCGCTCTTGAATTAGAACTCGAAATCACTTCAAATATCCTCCTGTAGATCGAGTTATAGGCAACCAAAGTTGAGGTCTTGAAGCTGTGAAAAACAGAGCAACCTTCAGCATCAAGTACTCATTTTCCATGAATCCGTTTGGTAAATCCAGGAACCCTTTCGATTTCAAACTTGTTTCTATTTAAAGTTGGCATTTCCTAGTTTCTGAAGCTAACTTGTTTCATTCTTTTTCATGTCTTATTTGTGGTGAAATTGATGACCAAAGTCAGCCAAGTGCAACAAATTTTGCACTGGTTCAGAATCAAGTTTTGATTCAATCTCTTTTTGGTTCAATCAAACCTTTCTTTAGCTTCTCTGAGGTAAGGGAGGAGTTACATAAATACTAGAATGAGTAATTTCAAGCTAGAAATGTAGGAACCATTGAAGTTTCAAAAGAGGGATGAAACTTGAATTGGGATTCTGACTTGGAGGTCAGAGGCCCAAAATTTGTGTAAAGTAGGAAGTGAAGAACCCTAGGGAGTTGACTTATTTTACAGCACTCTGAGACATACCTGAGTATGTCGATTTATTTGTGATGTCTGTTGTCTGTTGAAAATTGCTATGTTCCCTATGTGCGTTAAATGAGTATATTGATGTCTATGTATTTAATATGAAATATTTAATAATGTTGGTTATGAGGTGGTGAAATCATTAATGGATAAAATTTGAATGATTGAACAAGAAGAGTATTATAATTGTATATTGAAGGTTGATGATGTTTACTGGAAATGCATGGAATTGATTTTTAGTGCTTTTGAATATTATGATTATTGGTTGGGAAAAAGAGTGAACCCTTAACTTATGCTTGTGATTAGTTGTGTATGGGTTATGTGTTTTTAAATAAATTGTTACTTGTTATGAATGACTAATTGATTTGTGTGCCTTGTAATGAAGTGTTTAAACTAAAAGACTAGAGATCTATGATGATATAAGTATATTGTAAATCTAAGGACAAAATATAAGTATGCGGCTTGGTGCTCACTTAAGCTACGACAATGTGAGGCCAAGTGTAAAATATAAGTATGCACCTTGGTGCTCACTTAAGCTACGGCAATGTGAGGTTAAGGGCTTGGTTCTCACTTAAGCTACGGCAATGTGAGGCCAAGTGTAAAATATAAGTATGCAAGTTGGTGCTCACTTAAACAACGGCAATGTGAGGCTAAGGGCTTGGTGCTCACTTAAGCTACGACAATGTGAGGCCAAGTGTAAAATATAAGTATGCACCTTGGTGCTCACTTAAGCTACGGCAATGTAAGACCAAGATAAAATAAAGGAAATGAAAATGATTATAGATATGTGTTGAAAACTGTTAATATAAAAATGTGAAGCATTTTGTTAGTTTATGATTTGGTTTGACTATGATGCTTGAATTTTTATTATGTGCTCTTTACTATCTTATATAATTCAATGTGTTGTGAAAAGGTCTCACCCTTAGTGGTTATCATTTTAGGTGAATGTCAAGGAGCTTGAGGATCAAAGTGTCGCAGCGGAAGATTTGGAAAGAAGGAAATTATATGTTGCGCTACTCATATTGTAATGGAAATACCCAATTTCATATGTAAACTTGATTTATGAAAAGAAATTTTTAAGTTCTTCAATTTAATTATTAAACTTATTAAGTGATATTTTATATAAAAACGTGGGGTGTTACATTATGGTATCAGAGCAGTTCCTTCCTTTCCGACCTGACGGAAAGTGGTCCCGATTTCGCTTCGAACACTCTCATCTCAAGCTTCTTCTTCAGAGGTGAGACCCTTTTAAGTGGAAATTTTTATGAATTAGTATGCTTGGTACTAAATGCTAATCTGTGATTAAATGATGTGTTTTGTATTAGTGGAATGAGTTTATGTTTGCAAATGGGAATACTAATAATTCAAAACTAAGAAAATTGTGTTTAGAAGTAAAAAAGGAAGTGAATTCCTTGGAACCTAAGTGGATCCCTTAGAGAATCCAAGGAATCACATAATCTAAGTGTTTATCCATTTGCAAACAGGAAACTTAAAAGGATGTACATTGATTTTATCTTAAGTTTTGAGTTAAATAAAACTTGAAGTTTCTTACAAAGGAAATCCTGCTAATCAAAACGAAGTACATAGACTTAAACTAGATAGCGACGATTACCACTGATGGAATGTGATGTCGGAACTGGCCAATCCAATGTTGCATTTATCGGGAGGTGACGTCGTCGGAATCTAGAAGCATATGTATCATCGTGAATTAGTAATTAATTTTCTATGTATGAAACTTTTGTGTTAGTTCCCTTATGTTAGTTTGCTTTACTATGTGCTTTGTGTGTGATTTTAATGTGTGTTTGTTGAGTAATTTGGTGTCAAAGTAATTGAACAGGGATTAGAAATGGAACCGCATGGAATAAATCAATTATGAATCTTAAATACTAATCCAACCAAGTGATTAAAGTCACGTTGATTAGATCAGTATTTAGGAGAACGAAAAATAATGTTTATATTAAATTAATAAGCGGTTCTATAGCTAAACTTGATTTAAGTGACTGTGACATCAAATGAAAATAGAAATTGAGAACTAATCGATCGGATTAGAATCGTTGAACCATACTGATTTTAATGGCAAACATAAAAGTAACTTTTGTTCAAGTCGGGGAAACGGTTCGGATTCAATCAAAAGGTCCTCGAAACATGTTCATATGTAGAATAGTTTAGTGTTAAAGTAAGCGGACAAAAATTAGAAGTGGAACCATGGGAATCAAAATGATTTACTACCCCGATTCTAATCTATCCGAGTGACTCTGTTTGCATCGAATAGGCTAAAATCCATAAAAACAACCAAAACATTTATGTTGAACTCGTACATGATTCCACCATTAATTTGATTTCTGTAACACCCTATATAATAATTACCCTTGATTACCCCAAAATTAGATTAGGATTTAAAATTTCTTTTTATAAATCACGAATATAATAAATTACCGAAATAATATTTCCTTCCATTGATACCAAGGACATCAGAGTTAATAAAGCGGAAGACTTAAATACATCAAGTACATAAAGTATAGGTTTTAGTACAATCAGTTCGACAAATCAAAAATACAAAACATTGTTTTAGCTCGCCCAACTGGCCGAGACCCCATCAGCTATCCGACTCTAAATGACTTACTCCCCCTGTGAGGGAGAGTGAACCTGCTCGGCCGGGGACTGTATCTGCTCGGGCTCAGCACCTGAAAAATGGTAAGGAGGTGAGCATTACACAGAATTTAAATAAGCAGTTTCTAACATGCCATACCGAACTACCAAGCCAAACACAAGTAGACAGTTAGCATATAATAACAAGTAATCAAACCACATGCATACATCATCCTTTAGCTCGGTTCACATCATACAACATAAATTAGCTCGACTCACATCATTACTCAGTTTGTCCATTACCTATTAGCTATACCTCGACACAACCTACCAATTTCCCTTATACTCTTTCCTTAAATCTTACACTTGACATCTCGGCCACTATCCTTTTACCTTGGTAAACCATCTCTATCTCGGACTCATTACTCATTATTCTATTTCCACATAGTTTACAATCTTTTACTCTTCTCGGATGCATACACCCAGTGCATGTCTTACACCATTTAAAGTCGGATATCGGAGTGTCCATAACTGCGAGTACCCAGTACCCGTCTTACAGCTGCACATACCCGGTATGCGTCTGATCGAGGCCGTACCCGATACAAATAAAAACAGTTTAAGTATAGTACTAGAAAGTGACTCCTTGGTCGTCTCCCAAGGAATATCTTATCAAGCAAAAGGTCGAACACATAGTATGCATAGAAAACAGGGGGGTTTTTTTTTGTATTGAATATTGAATAATTGAAATCAAAACAGAATTAAATCAAAACGAAGAAACAGATAAGGAAAAGCGGATAAACCCCTTTGGCTCGCGTTCACAACTCTATCATCGGTCACAAAAGATCAATTTCTTTCCTCTTCACTGTCCAACTCGTGATAATTAAATACTAAGCGAAAATTCAATTCTCACCCCAAAACCCAAACCTCTAATTAAGCATTAAAAGCCAAAGCATGGAGTTTTTACGAGTTTGCATAAATTAAGCATTCATACACATGGATAATCTCTATAGAATGGAACTAAGCGAACCATAACATATCAATAAGCATGAAAACAGTGAATAAAAACGAAATAGCATTAAGAACAAAACCTCAAGAGTATGTGATACATTACCAAAGGGATTTAACCTAAGAGTTTAGCCTTCCATGAAGAAAAATACCAAAAACGTGTAGAAAGGGAAGAGAGAGAAACCCTAGCAGCCACCACAAGCTTGGAGAGCAAAACTAAGCCTTCTCTATGAGGGAGAATGTAAAAAAAACGTGAATGGAAGGTCTCTCCTGGGTTTACACGAATTTGGCTTTTTAAATCACAAAACGGGCCTAAATCATGGGCCCAAATCCTAAGGAAAGCTTATCTCTAAATTAAATCTAAAAATATCTTATAGATAAAATCTAAAT
Organism: Crotalaria pallida; assembly: GCA_037953625.1. Classification (NCBI taxonomy): domain Eukaryota; kingdom Viridiplantae; phylum Streptophyta; class Magnoliopsida; order Fabales; family Fabaceae; genus Crotalaria; species Crotalaria pallida. The sequence continues at coordinate 55,106,377 of CM075651.1, forward strand.
CTTAAAAGATATAACTAAATCTCAACTAATCCTAAAGATAGATTACAATCTTCACTTCATCATATATCTTCTCTTCCAAAATTAAATCTTCATTCCCAAAATGTCCAAAAAGCCCTTGTGCCAAATATGACCTGAAAATAGAAATAGAATTAATTAGGCTAAATAATCCCAAATTAAACAATATTCAGAATAGTAGTCCAATAAACTCTAAATCACTAAATCAAGCTAAACAATGTCAAATAGGCAACAAGTATCAATAATAGGAGTAAAATAATGCAAGGAAAAATGGGAAATAAAATGCTCATCAAATACCCCCACACTTATCCTTTTGCACTCCTGGGCAAAACTAAGAATTAGGACTGAGAAAATCAATATGCACCAAAGTGAATCATGCAACAAGATTACTACAACTAATGAATGCAAACCTAAGAGATTACATACTTCACAATGAATTCTAGGAAATGCAAAGAAATGGGCAAAATCGAGCACACGAAGAAAATAAGGACCAAAGAATCAAGGCATTCATGAACATCATCCAATTATTTCAAATATGCAAAGAAAACCAATGATATCAAGAGGGTAGTCACAAAGATGGTAGAAACTCACAAGGATCACTCAATAGTGTTTACACTCAAGTGTTTAAGGTTAATCAGTGTTTACACTCAAGGCACATCATGAAAAACAAACACAACCATAAGCTTGACAAGCCTCTAACATCAACAATCAACACACATGCACATTAAGATCAAAAGGTCTTTTCAGGGTTGTAATGGGGCCAAGGACAAGGTAGGATAAAAATATGAGAAATGTAGCTAAAACCCAGGGAAATAAAGGAGCAATGGGGAGTAAGTAAAAAATAAGCACAATCCACCCCAAAATGAAATGATAAACATAACAACAACCTCTAATTCCAATCCTCTATGCCTCAATCAACCTTTTATTTTTTTTTTCCTTTTTTTTCTTCTTCTTCCTTTTTTTTTCATCATTCATTTTTTCAAATTTTTTTTTTATTTTTTTTTATTTTTCATTGCAGAACTTCATGAACGAAAGGGAAGAAGAAACAACAAAAATGGCATAATGAGATAAAGCCATAATTACATCACCGACCATAGAGGCAAAACCCAGAACTCACAAGAGATGAAGAACAAAGCACCCTCGCTTACTTAATACCCATTCCCAAAACAATTCCAAAGCTCCAACATTCCCTAAGGTTAGGACAATCATGGTTTTTCAGTCATAGGCTTGTAATGAGCTAAAGAACAAAGAAAAGGGATATAAAGGCTCAAAGGGGCTATCAAAGGATAAATTCATTCAAGGTAGGCTCATATGGCTAGTGGCTTATTCAAGAAAAAAAAACAATGCCTAAATCATTTCAAAATGTGCATGGGAATATCAAGTATCAACAAGAGTCAAGTCAAGTTCTAGAGTGCAAGTAATCCAGAGTGCAATCACACATGAAAGAAAAATTAGGTGGCATATATAGCAATCCACCCACAATTAAGGCTCAAATCCTCACAAAAGGGACAATTCTATCACAGTGTTACCACCTCTTAATTATCAAAAGCAACTTTACACACAGAAATGCATGAATTCAGACACAAGATACCAAGACTCTACTAAAATGAAGCAAAAACATGCAAGAAAATGCCCAAAACTTAGCAAAACCTAAAAAATCAAAGCAAAAATATGAAACCTAAACTACTCTCCCCCCCACACTTAAATCACACATTGTCCTCAATGGAAAACAAATAGCAGAATCAGAGAGATATAGACAAGTGGAATAAAAGTAGTAAAGAAGGAGAAAAGAAGACTCCCTAAATCATGGTGGGTCAAAAATGGGGTCGACCAATGAGGCTTCCTCCACAGGTGCATCATCCAAAGTAGGAGAGGTTAGGAAAGGCTTGAGTCGGTGGCCATTGACTTTGAAGCTCTTGTCTGTGGACTCACTCTTGATCTCCACAGTGCCATAAGGAAACACCTGGGTGACTACAAACGGTCCAATCCATTTAGAGCGGAGCTTTCCACTCATGAGTCCAAGCCTAGAGTTGTAGAGCAACACTTTTTGACCAACCAAGAACTCCTTTCTGCAAATTGAGCTATCATGGAGCTTCTTGGTCTTCTCTTTGTAGAACTTGGAATTCTCATAGGCCTCCAAACGGATCTCATCTAGCTCACTCAACTGCAGCTTCCTCTCCTCACCCGCTTGATCAAGAGCTAAGTTGCATTGCTTCACAGCCCAATATGCACGGTGCTCTATCTCCACAGGCAGGTGGCATGCCTTACCAAAAACAACCCGATAAGGTGACATCCCTATGGGTGCCTTGTAAGCAGTCCGATGGGCCCATAGAGCATCCTCCAATCGTGTGCTCCAATCCTTTCTATTAGGCTTCACCATCTTCTCCAAAATCCGCTTGATCTCTCTGTTTGAAATCTCAGCTTGCCCATTGGTTTGGGGGTGATATGGTGTAGAAACTTTGTGCACAACCCCATACTTCTTGAGCAAAGCTTGCATGGATCTATTGCAGAAGTGTGTGCCTTGATCACTGACTATGGCTCTAGGTATGCTAAACCTGCGAAGGATATTAGTCCTGACAAAATCTACAACAACCTGAGCATCATTAGTCCTGGTGGCCTTAGCTTCCACCCATTTGGATACATAATCCACAGCAAGTAAGATATAATAAAAACCAAAAGAAACAGGAAAGGGGCCCATGAAATCTATACCCCAGACATCAAACACCTCACAGAACAACATAGGTTGTTGCGGCATCTGTTGCCTCCAAGATAGGGTGCCTCCTGCCCTTTGACATTGCTCACATGAGCTGTAGATTTTGCTTGCATCCTTGAAGATGGTAGGCCAATAAAATCCAGAATCCAGCACCTTTCGTGCTGTCCTTTGAGTGCCAAGGTGGTCTCCAACTGGTGAAGCATGGCAAAATTGGAGAACCGATTGGATCTCCTGGTCTGGAATGCACCTGCGAATGACCTGATCGCTGCAAAAACGCCACAAATAGGGGTCATCCCATACATAATACTTGGCATCGCTCTTCAATTTGTCTCTTTGAGCTTTGGATGCCAAGGGTGGAAAAACAGATGCAACTATATAATTTACAATATCAGCAAACCAAGGAGTAAGGGGAGGGGGATGTGAAACATGCAAAACTAAAAGCTGCTCATCTGGGAAGTCATCTCGGATAGGAAATGCATCCTCCTCTCTCTCTATTCTGCTCAAGTGGTCTGCGACAAGGTTATGTGCACCACTCCGATCCTGAATCTCAAGATCAAACTCCTGGAGGAGCAACATCCATCTAATCAACCTAGGTTTGGAATCTGTCTTTTTCAAAAGATACTTCAGAGCAGCATGATCAGTATACACCACAACCTTAGAACCTAATAGATATGATCTAAACTTATCAAGTGCAAAGACAATGGCTAACAGCTCTTTTTCAGTTGTGGTGTAATTAACTTGTGCTGAATCTAAAGTCCTAGATGCATAATAAATCACATGAGACATCTTACCAACCCTTTGGGAGAGAACTGCTCCCAAAGCATAATTCGAAGCATCAGTCATGAGCTCAAATGGGAGGGTCCAATCAGATGGTTGGATGATGGGAGTGGTGGTGAGTGCTCTCTTTAACTCATCAAATGCTTTCTTGCATTGGTCTCCAAACTCAAATGCGGTATCCTTTTGAAGCAAGTTGGATAGTGGAAGGGCTATCTTGCTAAAGTTCTGAATAAACCTGCGATAGAAACCTGCATGGCCAAGAAAAGAACGCACCTCTCGCACGCAAGAGGGGTAAGGCAAATGTGATATTACATGCAGCTTAGCAGGGTCAACCTCTATGCCCTTATGCGAAATAATGTGCCCTAAGACTATGCCTTGTTCTACCATAAAATGACATTTTTCAAAATTCAAGACAAGGTTAGTCTCAATGCACCTATTAAGCACCTTAGACAAACTATCAAGACATGCATCAAAAGAGGAACCATATACACTAAAATCATCCATGAAGACCTCTATGCAATGCTCAAGTAAGGCATTAAAAATACTCATCATACATCTTTGAAAAGTGCCAGGAGCATTGCATAGGCCAAAAGGCATCTTCCTATAAGCAAATGTACCAAAAGGACAGGTAAATGTAGTCTTATGTTGGTCCTCTGGTGCAATACAGATTTGGAAATAACCAGAGAAACCATCTAAGAAGCAATAGTGAGATTTACCTGCCAGGCGCTCCAACATCTGATCAATGAAGGGAAGAGGAAAGTGATCCTTGCGGGTCGCCTGGTTGAGCTTCCTATAATCAATGCAGACTCTCCAACTGTTCTGCACTCTAGTGGGAATCAGCTCATCCTTCTCATTTTTGACAACTGTCACCCCAGACTTCTTGGGAACTACTTGAACCGGGCTTACCCAAGTGCTGTCTGAAATGGGGTAGATAATACCAGCTTGCAGCAGCTTAGTGACCTCTTTCTTTACCACATCAAGAATCTGGGGGTTCAACCGTCTCTGGGGTTGTCTCACTGGTTTAGCCCCATCCTCCAATAAAATCCGATGCATGCACATGGAGGGGCTAATACCAAGTATGTCTGCCAAAGTCCATCCTATTGCCTTTTTGTTTGCTCTAATCACATCCAGCAGTTGCTTCTCTTGATCAACAGAAAGGGAGGTAGAGATGATCACTGGAAGTTTCTGCTCAGCCTCCAAGTAAGCATATTTGAGATGAGGAGGAAGGGGCTTCAGGTCCAATAAAGGTGCCTGCATCACAGATGGAACTAAAGGAGCAGCAGAATTGGATTCTGCCGCCTGCACCTGAACAAGTGAATTAGACTCATGCAAAACAGAAATGGGGTTAGCATGATCTGAATCTATATCATATGAATCAACAGATGCAGTAGCAGAATTTAAAAACAGGTCAATTTCAATGCATGCAGTGCACATTTCGGAATCAGAACATGCAGAACAAGTAAATGAGCTAGTGAAAGATGGCAAATCATAATCATGCAAAAAGTGTAGAACATGCTCATCAATCAGATCATCAATCAAGTCAACATGAAAAACAGAGTGGTCATCAGAAAAATGTTTCATAGCATCAAAAATATTGAATCGAACCACACTGTCATCAAATTCCATGGAAAGTGTACTTGCATGCACATCTATCTTGGTTCGGGCTGTTTTCAAAAATGGTCTCCCTAATATGATAGGGACAACACTACGAGAGGTGTCCTCTTCCATATCAAGAATATAATAATCAGCAGGAAAGATAAGCTCTTCAATCCGAACCAAGACATCCTCTATCAAACCTGCGGGGTAGGCAGTAGATCTATTTGCCAAATGAATAACCACACCCGTAGGTTGAAGAGGTCCAAGTGAAAGAGATTTGAAAACAGACATAGGCATAACATTAATAGATGCTCCTAAATCTAGCAAAGCATTCACAAATTTAGTATTACCTATGATACAAGGCACAGAGAAAGTTCCAGGATCCTTACACTTTTCAGGAATATGAGGGACGGGTTTACCTATAAGAGCAGAGACATTTCTTCCCATGCTGATCCTCTCATTGCCCTTGAGCTTCCGTTTGTGTGTGCATAGATCCTTCAAGAACTTTGCATACCTTGGAATTTGCTTGATTGCATCAAGAAGGGGTATGTTGACTTCCACCTTCCTGAATGTGTCAAGTATCTCTTTGTCAATCTCTTCCATTTTCTTGCTTTGAGTCACCCCCCTTGGTGGGAAAGGAAGAGGAATGGGGGGTGGTTGTTGGGCAGCAGCAGGTGTTGTGCTTGTGGAAGGCTGAGCTGGATGGGATTTTCTGGTACTTGTGTGCTCACTCTCCTCGACCATTTGGCTCTTCTTGTTGGTTGAAACTAGATCATCTTTGTTGAGGTCAGATTCTGGCGTAGGTGTGACAATCTGCTTCCCTGACCTTAGACTAATGGCATTCACATTCTGGTTTGGATTGATCACTGTTTGGGATGGCAACTTGTTAGAATTCTGAGATTGCATATTGTTGATTGCTGTTGCCATCTGTCCCATCTGATTGGTCAAAGATTGAATGGAGGCCTCTTGTCTTTGAATGGATGCTCTAGTTTCCTGTTGGAATTGGAGATTTTGCATGGTCATCTGTTTCATCAGCTCTTCCAATGAAGGCTGCTGCTCAGTACTAGGAGCTGGTGGTGCAGAATTAGCCTGTTGTTGTCTCTGTTGCTGGACTGGAGGAGGTACATATGGTGGTCTAGAATTGTTCTGAAATTGAACCTGTGAAGGTTGCTGCTGATCAGACCATCTCAGGTTGGGATGGTTCCTCCAACCAGGGTTGTATCTATTGGTAGAGAGATCAAAGCTCTGTGGCTGCTGGTTTCTACTGTTGAAGATGTTGGCGGCATATGCCTCAGGTTGGTCAGCACCAGTCGTTGGTTGCTGCTGCACAGAAGGGCATGCATCTGTGGGGTGCTCAGCGGATGTGCATATGCCACAAAATCTAGCAGGCAGGAACAACTTCTTCTGGTTGATGGCCAATTGAGTGACCAAAGTTGTAAGTGAATCTATCTTCTGTTCAAGCTTCTCAACCTTACCAGAACTTGTGCCAACATCATTCACTCCTCTCACTATGATTGCATCGTTGTTGCCCCTTGCATGGAATTGTTGACAATTGGAAGCCATCTTCTCAATCTTGACTCGGGCTTCTAAAGGTGTCATGTCTCCTAGGGCACCACCACTTGCAGCATCAAGCATGTTTCTCTCCATGAGGTTGAGACCTTCATAGAAATATTGAATAAGCAGCTGCTCTGAGATCTGATGGTGGGGGCAGCTCGCACACAATCTCTTGAATCTCTCCCAATACTCATAGAGACTTTCTCCACTTTGTTGCCTGATGCCTGATATATCCTTTCGGATTGCTGTTGTTCTGCATGCAGGGAAGAATTTCTCCAAAAATGCCCTCTTCAGGTCATCCCAGACTGTGATAGAACCAGGGGCCAGATCGTACAACCAATCCTTGGCTAGCCCCTCTAGGGAGTGTGGGAATGCCTTAAGACAAACATGATCCTCTTGCACATCATGTGGTTTCATAGTAGCACAGACAATATGGAACTGCTTGAGATGTTTATGAGGATCCTCACCTGCAAGACCATTAAACTTGGGCAACAAATGAATTAGTCCAGACCTTAGCTCATACGGGTCATCGGGATACTGGATGCACAAATCTTCAATAGTGAAATCAGGTGCAGCCAGCTCCCTCAATGTCCTCTCACGTGGTGGAGGTTGAGCCATATTTTCAGAATAATCAGAATAAGAATCAGAATTTATAGGAATAGAAGAAAAAGAAGCAGACTCACTATGTAAAGACTCAATAGACTCACTACCTATGGACTGGTTCCTATTTTGTCTAACTAGTCTGTGATAAGTTCTATCAATTTCAGGGTTATATGGATGCAAGTAGCTTGGGTTGCCCCTAGTCATGTACTGAATAGAACACCATTAAGCATAGCAAACTGTCACTAATATACATGACCAAAATAGGCAACAAAATTTTTTATTTTTTAAAATTTTTTCCTTTATTTTTTTCAGCACCCTAAAATCATGAAAACATACCACAAAAAGTTTGAGGACAAAATTCAAAAGGGAACCAAGTCAAACAATTAAATCAGAGACCAAAAACTAAGAAAATAAAACTTGTAAAATAAAAAAAGAAATAGTAAAACGGCTTTTTCAGGATCCAGACGAAGGAGTTTTCTAAGGAAGTGAGAAAAATCAGATTATTCAGAAAATTCCCTTCGATTTGATATAAAATTCGTCAAATTCCGAGTTACGGGTCAAAAGTTGCGACGATTTGAAGAAAGTGCTGCTAAAACTTGGAAAAATTTTCTGGAACTCACAACCAGTGATGATCTGAGTGATCGTGGTGCTTCAAAACCTTTTTATATGATAAAAGTAGTGTGGATATAAATTTTCGTGCAAAAATTCCACCCACAACTATGTGAACTAGCAACCACAGAATCAATCAAATACACTAATAGCAAAACAGCAAACAGTGCAACTTCAACCGGTTATCAGAATTGACTACTAGACCCTAAATCAGAAAGGACACGCTATAATAACTATACTAACTACGACACTAACTAACTACTAATGACCTTTGGCAAGAACCGATAATCCCCGGCAACGGCGCCAAATTTGATCGAGGTCGTACCCGATACAAATAAAAACAGTTTAAGTATAGTACTAGGAAGTGACTCCTAGGTCGTCTCCCAAGGAATATCTTATCAAGCAAAAGGTCGAACACATAGTATGCATAGAAAACAGGGGGGTTTTTTTTTGTATTGAATATTGAATAATTGAAATCAAAACAGAATTAAATCAAAACGAAGAAACAGATAAGGAAAAGCGGATAAACCCCTTTGGCTCGCGTTCACAACTCTATCATCGGTCACAAAAGATCAATTTCTTTCCTCTTCACTGTCCAACTCGTGAGAATTAAATACTAAGCGAAAATTCAATTCTCACCCCAAAACCCAAACCTCTAATTAAGCATTAAAAGCCAAAGCATGGAGTTTTTACGAGTTTGCATAAATTAAGCATTCATACACATGGATTATCTCTATAGAATGGAACTAAGCGAACCATAACATATCAATAAGCATGAAAACAGTGAATAAAAACGAAATAGCATTAAGAACAAAACCTCAAGAGTATGTGATACATTACCAAAGGGATTTAACCTAAGAGTTTAGCCTTCCATGAAGAAAAATACCAAAAACGTGTAGAAAGGGAAGAGAGAGAAACCCTAGCAGCCACCACAAGCTTGGAGATCAAAACTAAGCCTTCTCTATGAGGGAGAATGTAAAAAAAACGTGAATGGAAGGTCTCTCCTGGGTTTACACGAATTTGGCTTTTTAAATCACAAAACGGGCCTAAATCATGGGCCCAAATCCTAAGGAAAGCTTATCTCTAAATTAAATCTAAAAATATCTTATAGATAAAATCTAAATCTTAAAAGATATAACTAAATCTCAACTAATCCTAAAGATAGATTACAATCTTCACTTCATCATATATCTTCTCTTCCAAAATTAAATCTTCATTCACAAAATGTCCAAAAAGCCCTTGTGCCAAATATGACCTGAAAATAGAAATAGAATTAATTAGGCTAAATAATCCCAAATTAAACAATATTCAGAATAGTAGTCCAATAAACTCTAAATCACTAAATCAAGCTAAACAATGTCAAATAGGCAACAAGTATCAATAATAGGAGTAAAATAATGCAAGGAAAAATGGGAAATAAAATGCTCATCAGCGTCTGACGCGATCAATGCACGCACCCAGTACGCGTCTTCTATGACCAGGAGAGCTACCGCCGATCATTCTATGGAGTTAGGAGTGTCCATGACTACGAGCACCCAGTACTCGTCTTACAGCGGCGCATCTCGGCGACTTACGCGATCAATGCACGCACCCAGTACGCGTCTGCTATGACCAGGAAAACATCCCACCTATTCCGTGCTCGGAACCTTGTGTGAATCGTAACTGCGAGTACCCAATACCCGTCTTACAACTGCACATACCCAGTATGCGTCTGACGCGATCAATGCACGCACCCGGTACGCGTCTGCTATGACCCGATCACACAACCATTTCTCTTTAATTCCTCTTACCTTTTTAACCACTTTAGTTCGGCCTATCTCGGCTCAACCCTTTAAATTATTCCTCTTTACATTAATCTCATTATTCTCTTAGCTCGGCCTCTCTCGGCTCAACCTCTTAATCTTCCTCACCATCTATTTAGCTCGGCCTCTCTTGGCTCACCCCTTTAACCATTTCCTTATTCCATTATCTTTTCTCATTATCTTACTTATTACTTTATCTCTCCTACTTTCCATATATACCATTTTCTCATACCCACTCTCAACCTCTCTCAGCTCGGCCACAGATACAATATTCAAACATCAAAGCTCATAAACACTTATACCACAACAATAATATGAATAAAGCATTTAATCAATCCATCATGTAAATATAAGCATATAACCAAATAAAATAATATTCATTCTTCACCTAACATTCATGTTTCTAGTTCATTCATTGGTCCCTTTTACCCTTTTTACCTTTCCTTTCTAACATTAACCTATGTCCATTCCCTAATCTAACACCCACTCTTAGTACCCTTTATGAACACCCTAGAAACCAAAACTCAAGTAGAGGTAACACTCACTCCTTACCTCAAACCGTGAGAGATTAGAGTTGAGAGCTTGAGAATGGCTTTCCTTGACCTTGACCTTGTGAGATTCACACCGTTGATTCCTTTTCTCCAAGCTGCCACGAGTTCCTTCAAGCTGCATACAAGCTCCACCAGCCACACACGAACTCCACAGCGGTCCAGGGGCTCCAGAACGGAAGGGAAGACGACGGGGAGGAGGGTTTCCGATTGGGGTTTGGTTGCTGGAAGGGGAGATATTCGTGAGAAGGGAGGGAGAAAGAAAGTGTTGGGGCTGCTAGAACTTTGAGAGAAAGAGAGAAAGAGAGACGTAGGGGAAAGAGAATGAGAGATTGAGAAAATGTTGTGTTATGTGAAGGGATTCTCTTTTATTCATTTAGGGGAAATATTTGTGTGATCCTCATTGGAGGCTTCTTGGGGAAGCTAGAATGTGTGGACAGGATTCATTGGCTTCCAAAGGAAGCCATGAATAGTACTTGAAAGGGACATAAAGCAATGATAGTGAGATAAAGTGAGGGATAGTACATAGTACGGATGGTACGAATCCCAAAGGGCCAACAGCTCAACATGAGCTGGCACGGAGGAGCTAGGACGTGTCGGCTAGGATACGTCGGCTCGGATACGTCGGCTCGGTATGTAGGGACAGCAGTAGGCCGACGAGGTGCCCGGAAGAAAGAACAAAGCGTGCCGACGGCATCAAACACAGCATGTCCTCCTAAAGCGTCCCAAGTGTCGCGAAAACCTGGAGGGAAGATCACGATAAATGAGGGCGAGTAGGAAGTAGGGCTCGCAGAAGGCGTACATATGACCAGGCAAAGGCAATACTCCAACGTCTTACAGAGGAAGTCAAGAGGGAATCTTTTGGCTACCCAAGACAAAGCTGAAGGTAGTAAGACTTGAGTCCCTCTACTTCCCTGTAATCATCAATGCCAAAGCCAGGAATGGTAAAGAAAACAAAGTTACTGAGAAGATACTCTGAGCACATGATGCAAGGGGTTATTAACCAGCAGACAAAGGTAAATAGCCAGGGACCATTAGTCCGAAGTGCCACCATAAAAAGAAGGAGAAGGGACACACAGAAGAGAGAGGGGAGAGGTAACAAGAAGATATACACAAAACACAAGGTTCTCTCCTCTGAAACATAGAGGGAGAACGAGAAGAAAAGAGGACTCCATGGAGGAGAACGATACAAGAAGCGCATGAAACGCTACCCCTCTCCTCGAAGCATCCTCTGAGAAGGGGGCACCAAAGAGAAGCAAGAAACGGGACAAGAAGGGAAGAAGCCCAGAGAGGAGGAAAGCCAGAGAGCATACATCTCCAACAACCACCGTCATAGTCAGGACAAGGGTGAGCAGAATACCCGAAACACAACGGTCACCGGCAACCACAACATAGAGAGCGTACAATGAGAGAAAAGGAATGGAAGCTTCCTCTGAAACTTAAGATTAGCAGTACAAAAGGGAGTGTAAAGCCAAAGCGCACACTCCTCCTCCTGTAAAAGTACCACAAACGTGGGATCCATTCCTCTGTACCCACCTCTCTATATCTCATTTCAATATAATGAAAGCCTAAAGCTTCACTAAGCTTACGAACCCATTATCTCTCTTGTTAATCATTTAATTATTGTTTATCGCACAAAGCGGTCCGAAACAATTGGCGACTCCGCTGGGGAAGCTACGGCTTCCAACCTTGAAGGAAATGAGATTCACGTTGTGCAGCAGGTGCCTGTGGGAGATGCCGCTCCGAAGGCGATACCCGCAGTTGCCATTCAAAGCCCAACACCCAGTCTTACGAGTCATGGAACAGAAGCAGGATCTAGGAGGATGAGCTTTAGCCCAGCCAATCAGCAAAGTTATGGCTCCAAACAGCGAAGGAAAAGCTCCTAGAAGCGCTACTCAAAGATGGCTCTTGAAGGCGCTCCACTGATGTCAACGGCCTCCAACGGAAGAGGAGATTCAGCAAAAGGTGGTTGTCTTTCAGCCCAAAGGCGACCCTCTCGAAAGGTGGTCTGCCCCCCAAAAGGCGAGCTCCCTGAAAGGCGCTCCTCGGAGAGTGATCTCCGCAGAAGGCGTGCTCACAAAGGGCGACCAGATTCGCTCTGAAACAAACTTTCCAGAGGGCGACGAGACTCGCCCAAGAGGCGGTCTAGGTCTTTGCGAGCCCAATTGTCCAAAAGAGCGACGCTTCAAAAGGAGACAATGTTCGCTCCATTTAGCTTTCCAGAAGGCGGTCACACAACCGAAAAGGCCAAAGTACGCTCTTACTGACGAAGGCGCACAAAGTACGCTCTCACTAATGAAGGCGACACATTACGGAAAGCAGAAACTTAGGAGCAAAGGCGCAACCAGAAATTTGTATGGAAAGCTTGCCGCACTAAAAGCTAAGTACACATAACTCTTAACTCAGAAAGCCTTTTTTCATGAATATGAATCATGACCGAATGAAAAATGTATCGTGTCCAATCACGTGTCAGTTGCTGTATGTATAGTTAAGAAAGTGTAGCTACTATACGCTCATTTGGTACATCTATGTCTCAATATGCTTTTTGGCAGTATCGCCTTCACATGACATCATGCTCTACGTAGTTAGCTTCGTGTCTAAGAATATCCCGACAAGAACGATTTATTTTTACTCCGTCTAGAATAACATTGTTCTGACAAGGCACGATATGATATGTGTATGGTTTGATTTTTAGGCTATATATGTCGCGGCTGAGAACTACATGTGTGTGATCATAATCATGAATGTCGCCGCTCTGATGTGTGTCAAATATTTGACTAAGAAGGCAATAGTTAGATAACTCCATGCATTTGAATGCTTGTTGTAGAACTAAAATTAGTGTATCATACTAGTCATTCCTGTCAATTTTTCCTGGCTCAACCATGGCATGATGAAAAGAAACTGTTTCCATTATGCAAAAAAAAAAAACAACGTCTAAAGTTATAAATTGTATGATTTAAATGTTGAGAAGGCATGCTTTAGAAAAGCGTTACATGAAAACATGGTCTTGGAAATGATGATGTATTATTAATCTTGTACATGATTTACTAGAGACAACCAAAAAAAAATATAGGCATGAATAGCATGAAAATAACGAAAAAGTGAAAATTGTTTATGAAGGAACAACAAATGGCATCTTCTTCACATTTGGGAAGTCCCAAGTACGCTCTTAAACCATGATTTGACAAGTTTTGCGAAAGATATTTATTGCCCTGGGAGGACTGCTTCCTCCACCCTAGGCAGTAAGCACGTGATCCGCCTAAAGCAGAAAAGCACTCCACATCACGCCTAGTGAAAGAAGGCAATCCAAAAAAAAATGAAGTGCCAGAAGGCCAGCAATAAAACAAAAGCAAAAGTGTCGAGAAAGAGCAGCACAACGCAAATAGAAAAGGTCGATGAAGATCAAACAAACAAGCAAAGTCAAGTAAAGATAAGGAATGAAATCCAGAACCAGAAGGCGAACACAAAAGTCATGGTGTCAGAACACATGTCAGCCTCACAAGCGGAAGTAATCATGCGTCTAGTATAAACTAATTAACAAGACGAAAGGCGGAACAAGCAGAGGCGAGAAGAGCAAAGTCGAATCAGAAAGCCTCAAGCGAAGCTCGGAAGATGAGACCCAAGGAGCAAATAAACGGTGCTGAAGCTAGAAATTCTGAAGTAAAACAAAATCCAAGAGTAAATGAAGACGAAGCAGAAGATATTTCCAAGAAAAAGCTGGCCAGAGGTCGAAAGCGAACTTAAAGGCGACTATACGTGATCACGGTTGCAAAGGCGTACAACTGCAAGGCGTACGCGAAAAGGCGTGCATGATACGTGAAGGCGAATGTAAGCTTCGTAATGACCAATACGAGTACAAGATCCTGAAAAATGTGTCACTCAAAGGCACACTCAAACACTGAAGCATTGAGACAGACGCAAGAGCAAGACGCAAGACGAAAACAAGCTAGAAAGCGTACAAATGGCTGACCCAAAACTTTTGGAAACATAACACAACCAAGGCGAGCTCAGTTTACCTGGTGACTGAACAACTATCAAGCTAAAATCTTGGGTTCATCCCAGTCTGCTCTCATAAAGCGAGTCAAAGCACCCTGGCGCAAGAGAAACCAAGAAATCTATAATAATAAGCCTCTGAAGTAAAGACACATCTGAGCTTATCTATACGTCAAAGCAGATCATGCGAAAACAAGCATAAGTACGAAGCCAATTAAGCAATCCAAGCATTTGCACGCCAGTAATTGCAAGAAGAGCTGAAAGAAAATTAGCACCCATGACAAGAGGTGCTACGAAGTACAAGCAATCAAAGATCGAGTAAACAGCCAGAAGTAAGGGCGCGCCTATAACAAGAGGTGCCAATACTAAAGCTCGAAGCGACACTGATGACATGAGGTGTCCCCGGAAAGAGCTCAAATGATACTGATGACATGAGGTATCGCTGTATTAAAATCCCTAAAACAGGGTCGATAATGCCAGAACGCGAGGTTCAACACTTCAAAAAAAAAGAGAAAGAAAAGGAAGAGAAGAAGAAAAAGAAAAGAAAAGGAGTAGTGTTGAACCGTACCGCGGGCACAAGCGCCTTATCGCGGTACCCGGATAGACCTCCTTAAAAAGAAAATTTTCCGGGACAGACGCGGGCGAAGTACGCCATATCGCGAGGCTAGAAAACGTCCCGGGAAACAAGGGCGCTAGTCTTAAACGCGGGCGGAAAAATCTGTAAAAGAGGTTGGCTAACGTAAGATCCGAAGGCGATCCGTTAGTTTATGAATCAAAAAGCCCAAAGCGGCAACGGAAAAGAAAAAGCCCAAAGCTGCAACAAAAAAAAAGTCCAAAGTGACAACTGAAAAAAAAATAATAAATGAGCCCAAAAGTGGCAGCTGAAAAGCCCAAAGCGGCAAAATCTGAAGCGTGTGCCCAACGTGCACCCTAGGATCAAATCTTGGCACCATTGACATGAGGGGCCATTAAAACCTGCAGCAAGTTTGAAGCGCTCAGAGCGCGCTCCAAATAAAAAAAGGGGGAGAGAGGGGAAGGAGAAAAGAACACTTCCCTTGGGAGAAAAGAACACTTCCCTTGGGCACCAACAACAAAAGGGCCCCTGTTGTAAAAAGAGAAAAGAAAAGAAGAAAAAGAAGAGAGGTGTGCTGCTGAAATACTTGAAGAAAAGCACCAAACTAAGAAGAGCATACAAGAATGGAAACAAGCATGAGTGCAGTGACAAGCAATTACAAAGCACGTTCATAAGGCAAAGTTCAAGCCATAACCACCAAAGTTACAAAGCCAGCAAAGGCGCACAATCCAAATGCAAGCCCCAGGCGCAAGATCAGCAACAAAAAATAAAAAATGAAAATGATGAAAAGATAAAGACAAGACATGCATAAAAATGGTCAACGTAGCAGCAAGCATACAAAGCAGAAGCCAAGCTTGAGAAAACATACGAAAGACGTCATAGATCCCAGAGTACAAGTTCAAAAGCAGTAAAAGCAGCAAAGGCTAAATTCGAATAAAGTCACACAAGTTACAAAGCCAAAAGGAAGCAACAACCGAAACCATAGTCTGAAAAGCAGAATGTCAAAGTAGCAGCACATGTAGCGAAAATATTGTCTAAATGATAAAGAGAGAATTCAAAGAAGTGACCCTGCAAACTTCCTCATAAGAATACTTCGTGTTTGCCAAATCGCTGATCTCATGGTCAAGAGTCTCCAATTCAGTGGTCGCTTGGTCAAGTTGGGAGGAAAACTCTTTGATGCGAGATACTAAGGGAGCACGGCGCTCTTGCAAGGCACGTTCAGCATCAACCAACTCAGCATCATCGAATGGAGGGCGCAAACTTTTGAAGCCAGCAATGGCATTTTCAAGCCAAACACGAGAATAATGCTGAAGTTGGAGCGTGTACAGACAATCCAGAATCTCGGCTTTGTCCTCCCATGGTAAATCATCTACATCAACTGAGCGGACCAAATGCAACATCCGCAGAAAGGTGCGAGAACTGGACTCTCGAAAAAGACGAGGAAGCGAAGCACGAGGAGGTATCAAAGAAGTACGAGCACGGAGAAACGAATCAATCAAAGCCCGAGCATCTGCAGAAATCGGAGCTGCGAAAGCACATAGCAACACACGCAGAAATAATGAGACAAGAATAAAAAGAAGTGGAAAGTCCAACTCAGGTCAGGAGAAGAAAGAAAAACTTACAAACTGAAGAAGATCCTAGAGAAGCAGAGGCATGATTTACTCTTGCCAGCGGAGTCCTGGAATGAGAAGTCTCGCGCACAGAGCGACCACCGGAAAGGTTGACAGCGTCCCTAGGGGCTTCAGCCACCTCAACGGGAGCCTTACCCTTATCAGCTAAAGGAACAAGACCTGTGTTGTCTCCGGGGGCAAGGCGTTCTCCAGTTGGGGTCTCAGCAAAAGCAGCGATTCGACTCTCCGAAGGGGCAGGGGCATCAACCTCAGTACCCACCCCACCAAACATGTTCCCAGATCTTGGAATATCAGAAACAAGCTCATAAATAATGTCAGCAACACTTGAAGGGGCCTTTGAAGGCACACCCTTGGGAGAAATAGGAACACTCTTAGGAGTGCCAGCAGGGGACATCAAATCAAAATCATCACTACCAGCAGATTCGGAAAGAACGGAGGGGGCGACACCCCCACCAGCAGAGGATTGATGAAAGAAATCCATGAAGTCTTCATGATCAGAAATAGGTGAAACAATAGGAGCATTCTCAGGAAACTGGGATGAAAGCTGTAACACTCCTTGTATGTCATCTTACTTTATAAGAAAAGTAATAAGTTTGTGATTACTTGGACTTGTTGTTGTTGGAAAAAGATCTGAAAATAAGAATTTATCCCTTCCCTTGAAAATTTATTTTCACAACACTTGATTGATAATGAAGGTGACTTAGTAAAATCAGAGTTTGCGGAAACATAGTAAAATCAACATATTATACTCCCAAAATATATCAAGTGTAACAAGTCCATTAATACCAAATAAGTATCATTATGAAACTGAATTCCTCTTATGATACCTCTTTCCAAAATATGTATCATATAAATTCTATTAAAAATAGAAATGTTATAGAGCTGGTCACTGGTCCTTTGTCCAAACATCCTTCTGGTCGGATCCTCGATATCTGCACCACGGGTTCCCAACCCCTCCGAAAAATCCAAAATGCAGTCAAAGGAAATCTTTTCTCTCTTTCAGTCCTCTCCTACTCCCTGCACGGGGAGAATTTTCTCTTTCATCTAGTTCTCACTAACCCCGCCCTCCGTTCGGTACATCTCCGAATTGAGGGCCGAGGTGACCTTCTTCGAGCTTTTCAGACCCTCAAGCTCCGGTGCTTCAAGATGGGAATGCCCTCACTTTTCAACATTACCAACAATCTCGATAGCCTTTCCTATCAGCTCACCTTGAAGGACCATAACAAGGAAATCCGACAAGACGCCCCTGGTCCGAAGAGGATAGCGATGAAAGAGCCAGCCGATCATGACAAGAAAGCAAAGCAACCCCGGTCTTCTGAGTCCAATCACCTCGCGCCCCGAGGATCAGACATCGGCCCTAGTGGCCAGAAAAGCGGGAACTGAGCTCGAGATCGATAAGTCCCAACAGAGGCGTTCTAGAAACATACTCTGGGTAATTACCGAACTCAAGGATTCCCAAAAACTTCAAAACACTGAGAACCTGTTCAAATAGGTTTACCTCAGATATTTTGGCAGCCGTCAGCATCCTCATCTGAGGAGTTCAAGTTCAACTTCCTTTTGTTATTTTTGTTTCCCTCAAATACTATTCATGTTTTTCAATTTCCATTGTGAGATATTCAGCTTTCAAAGGAAAAAGCAATGTACTCATGACTACAATTAATGAAAAGTACAAACTTGCTCATACTCAAGTGCAACAGTTTTATATACGTACGTACTAGCTTCTCATTTAGCACTAGCCACCTAAATGTTGCATGGCGCTATGCACAGCCAATGTCTTCCACATAAGATCGGCTCATATGCACAGTGTACAAGGGACACCCGATAAATAACAGACTGCTGTGAAATGTTTTCACATAACTTCACTCAGCACTCTCTTTTACATCGGGGCCGAGGACACCCACCTCGGCTAAGGTGGGTAGATCCGAGTTCCCTACCGTATGCACTTATATACAGTACCTTTATTCAGAGGAACACTTATAAGATTACTGCACTTACTGAGTCATCCGATCTATTAATATAATATTTCAAAAACCGATGATCGGGGACAAGTTTCCTTAGCTCCGATCAGGCCGAAATACAACAAGTTGGTAAAAGACTTGTATTCTCAAAGGTAGTTTTATTTTTAAAAGACCTCGGACGCAGTATATATGCGACAAGTTAAAGCAAGAACTTGCATAAAAAGGTCCAACATGCAATAAGTTTTAAACACTTGCATCTTTTCTTAAAAATCTTCCTGGTGGCCACTTAATCAATCGTGGTCCGGACCCGAGGTCGAACGAATAAACATGCAATAAGTTGGTTAAGAAAAACTCGCGTTCACGCAACGAGTTCACGAAAAGGCTTGCATAATTCCAACCTCGGACATAATACATGTGCAACAAGTTAGAGTAAAAACTTGCATAAATACGACAACACGTAACAGGCCAAAACAGCGCTAAGCTTTCATTAAAAATAAACGTTGTACAATAGGCTAAATAGAATTCCACACTGTCAAACATGTTATAAAAGGACATAGACAAAGTATAAGCTGCCCAGCCTAAGGAACTTACGCTACATCATCCTCAACGTCAGAAAGGACGACCGAGCCCGGGTCGAACTCCTCATCCATCCTTTCAACAAGAGGGTTGGGCAGATTCTCCTCGGGCTGGTCCAAGTCAACCTCGGCTCCACCACTTTCATAGTCAACCATCTTTCCATTCTCCACTCCGAATCCGGCAGATGCGCCGACATACTGAATTTGGAGCCCCTGATTCATATGAAGAACTTGCTCAACCGAGTTGGTGAAAACCTTGCCAGCCACCCTTTCAAGGTCGAAGTCCGACTCCCGCGCTGCCACCTTATGCTTTAGGAAGATACCCCGGATATCAGGGATATTCGGGTTGTGAATGCAATAGGGTAAGCTAGGGCGGTAAAACGTAGTGATGCTTTGAATACTATTCTGGGCGGAACGAATTTCATATGTCGTAGCCAGACGTGGTGGGGACTGGGTCCCAATGCCGTGGTAAGTTCTGCACCGCGAACCGGAATAGTACTGTCACCCCTATGGCATTTCGAGAACAGTGAGAGGGACTGAACGGGGCATTTGAGATTGACGCTGAGAGCGTGCATTGATAATGTATGAAATGATATGATATGAATTGAAATGATTTGAGGCTGTAGTCCTCCTGGTCTGGGACCAATTGATTGTGAGACAGCTGTCGTGCCCGCGTGGTAAAGGTCCTGTACTCCTGTTAGCTTCCGACTAGGTTGGATGGATGACCGAGGAGATGTAGACGTGTGTGTTTTCCTCAGTGATGGTTTCCCCCACCTCATTGAGTGAACCGATTACGATAAGACTTTGTTCATTTTCCTCATTTCCCATTTCATTTCCCTAAACACTTGTTCTAAGAGTTCCCTTAAGCTCTTAGAAGAGAGAGAGAGAGAGAGAGAGAGAGAGAGGCCGAGAGCTTGGAGAAGAAGGAAGAGGAGATCAAGTCCAAAACCTAGGCTTTTCTCTTGAAGATCAAGTGAAGAAGGTTGAAGATCATCTCTTTTCTTAGTATGTTTCAAAGATCTTAGGAGTACTAGAGTTGGTTCTATTTTTCTAAGTCTTGTAAGGTTCATTTGTTCTTGCATGTTCATTTTTCTAGTAGATCTATGATTGCATGTAATTTCTAAGCCTTGATCTTGAGTTTTCAAGAGCTAAACAAACTTGTAGAACCCTAAACTATGGACTTTGTGATTCGGCCATGACTAGGAAACTAGGTCATGATGCTTTTTATTTTGATTCAAGTTCTTGCATGTTAATTTTATGTTTATGAAAGTTGATTTAAGTAGTTGAAATGCTTTGATTTTGGTTTTGATCTTGATAAAGCTTTGATCTTTGGTTTTGATCTTGAAAACAAAGTTTGATCTTTGCTTTGATCTTTAAAATGTTTTGATCTTGAAGCTTGCATGTGATTCTTGAACTAAAAAGTCTTGATCTTTGTGTTTGCATGTCACGGTTTTAGCAAGAAAGCCAAGAGAATCAACTTTTGAAAAATGGTTTTTGCTTTGATCTAAGTTCATTGTTTTTGTATGTTGAAGATTTGAGCTTTTCTCTTGATTTTTGTTGATGAATATTCGTCCAAGCTTTGAACTAAGAGATCATTATTTGTTTCCATGAAAAAGGCACATGCATGTGGTTTCTTTTTAATCCAAATATTTTTAAAGTGCATGCAAGGAAAATAAAAATGAAAAGTTCTCCACCGACTCGAATACTCGAGTGTTTCCAGTAATACCCGAGCATTCCACTTAATTTCTCATCCAAAAATTCCTAAGCTACTCTCAAAATAATAATGCAATCAATGCAGGGTACCAAAGAAAAATTATATAACAATATAAGACTCAAAATGGGCAACTAAGGGATAAATGAATCGATACAACAATCTAGAAGCCTCAAAAACACATCCTAAGTGCCTTAAACATTTTCATGCATGCAGACAAAAATCATTCTTGAAATGGTTCCCGGTCAAGTTCTAGAACAACAATGCTAAGAGAACACACTCATGAAAGAAATAGGGGTCTCAAATCAAAATAGATCAATAATCACATACCCCTCAAAAGGCTCAAAATCTCACTAGCTAACAGTCAGTTCACTAATCACAAGTTCTGAAAAAGTTTGACAAAATAACCAGTCATCGAAAGTGCTTACAGCCCACATAACATGGTCAAAAATCACAAAATCCAGTCCTAAGCTAATTATATACACCTATCAAAAGAGAAAAAGTCCTAAATCTAGAATAATCACCTACTTTCACTAGAGACACAAACCAACACCAAATATGGAAAAACAACTCAAGTCTGAAAAATCAATTTTTATTTTGTATACTCCCCCAAACTTAAAGGTTGGCTTGTCCTCAAGCAAACTACTCTACCTACAAACTACAAAATAAAAATTAAAAACCTATACTAAAAAAAACTAATCAAAAATGACAAGGATAAAGATTAAGAATACTATCTATCACATCCACATAAACAGCACTAAACACAAGTGAGATGTTGCTCCCCCAAACTTAAAACCTGCAATGGTCAGTACTAGTGCAACAAAGCACCACTAATGGTAGGAGACATCATTCACACCTGCACAAAACTCAGCAATACAGATGCAACAAGATAATAGTCGAAATAAATATCCATGCATTAAAAAGAAATTAAGACCTAGAAAATGCAATACATGTTTTTGGTATCACTAGTACAGAGCGGGGAAAGGGAAAATACATCAGATATAGCAAATAAGAACATCCCCCAAACTAGTCCTCATCCATCCCCCTAACTTCAGGCTCAGGCACATCCACAGGATAATCTAGCAAACTCCTCTCATAGTCAGAATAAGGGTGCAGATCAAAAGAGTAACCATGATCAGCACTCCAGGCCCTCATAATATCATCCCGGACCTCGTCCCTGTATAACTGGACACGTTGGAACTCAACCTGCTGTCTTAAATACTGCCCCTGCAGTGCCTGCTCCCTCATCATAGACTGCATCATAACCCTCAGGTCCGCCACACCATCCGACGACTGTGCCGGTCGGCGAGAAGATCCTGCTCTATCCTGGACTGGTGGCTGGGGTGCTGGTGGTGCAAGAATAATCGGTGGGTGTCTATCCTCTCTAGTTGTCTTTGTAACACCCCGTCTGAATGCCTCGAATTTGTTTTAAAACCCTAAAAAGATTATTTGGACAAAGTATTTTAAAAGGTGTGATTTTAAAAGATATTTCTTAAATCAAATTCCTTTTGTGATTTCAAGTGACAAAGAGCTTTTAAGAAAATGATTTTGTTTTGAGAAAAAACTTATGAGATTAAATTGAATTTTTGGATTGAGTTTTGAATTTTATTTTTTGGATAGAATTCTTAAAGTATTTAATACTTTGTATTTTAAAGAAAATGTGATTTTAGGATAAAGAAAATAAAAATGATTTTTGTGCATGTGTGTGCATATGTGTCGGCCGTGTGGTGTGTGTGTGGCATGCATGATGCAAAATTTTTGACTTCCTTGCACCCTAGGTTAGTAGCCAAATAGCCCTAGGTTTAGTTTAGTGATAAGCTTGATTAGGAGTTTGACCAACCAATAGGAAGTAAGATTAAGCCTAATCCAACTTCATTTGTCCAATGGCTTGGCTTGAGCCATGCAAGCTTTGATGATGCCAAAATTACCCTTCATTCAAAACTCTTTGGCCGAACTTTCTTAAGGGCAAGAAGGGAAAGGCTTTGTTGTTTCCTTATAACTCCAAACTGTAGCACTCCCATTCATTTGCTTCTCATTTCTGTTCCAAACCAACACACAATTTCTAAGAGTCTTCAACAAACTCTTAGAGAGACTTAGAGAGAGAGAGAAACCGTGAGCTCAAGAGGAGAGGAAGAAGAAGATCAAACCTAAAGCCTTAGGATTTTTGAAGACTAAGTGAAGAAGGTTGATGATCCTTTCTTTTTCTTTAGCATTTTCGAAGATCATAGGGTATTAGTGGTAGTTTTCAATTTCCAAGTCTTGTAAAGTTCTTTGTTGATGCATGTCTAAATTCTTTGTAGATCTATGTTTGTAAGTATTTGTAAGGCCTTGATCTTGAGTTCCAAGAACATCATAAACTTGTAGAACCCTAACCCATGGACATTATCATTCAGTCATGCTTAGAAAATTAGGTTGTGATGATTTTTATTTCATTTTGAGTCCATGCATGTTGGTTTGATGTTTGATAAAGTTGATCTAAATGATTTATATGCTTTGATTTCAACTTTGATTTTTCTAAAGCTTTGATCTTTGATTCTTATTTCAAAAAGTTATAATCTATTACTTTGATCTTGAAAAAGACTTGTTTTCTTGCCTTGATTTTCAAAGTTTTTGATCTTGAAGTTTGATTTGTGATTTTTGAACTCAAAAGTTTTGGTTCTTGACATGCATGTTACGGTTTTGAGGAGAGACAAAGGAAAACAATTTTCATTTCAAATGATTTTTGTTTTGATCTAAATTTATGTGTATTTCAAAGTTAAAGATTTAAGTTTTTCACTTGATTTTGTTGGTGTACTTTTCGGTCAAGCTTTAAAAATAAAGATCATGATTGTTTTTCATGATAAGTTTCTTGCATGTGTTTTCTTTTTGATTCCCATAATTTTTAAGGCACATGCAAGGGAAAATAGAAAAGAAATTTTGTTTAAAGTGACACAAGTAGGTCACGGTTTTGAGAAAGAAAAAAGAGTGGTATTTTCTAAAACCATGGATTTATATTTGCATGTTTTTGATTTAATGTTTAAAGTTTTTGCATGAAAAAGAAATGCATCAAAGGTTTTGTTTTTCTCTAGAGATGATTAGGCCTATGTTAGGTTGTATAGGCTAGACTCTTTTTGCATGAAATTGTCTCCTTGAAATGCTTATGTTTTGTGACTTTGTTTTAAGAAAAATTGTTTGAATTGTGTTGTTTTACTTTTGGGTCAATTCGGTTTTTATGAAAGAAAAGGGATAAAAGTGTTTGATTATTTCTAAAAGTATTTTTATAGTTTGATTTCTTTATCCTTTGCTGTCCAAGAATTTATTTCAACGTATTTCACTTTTAAAAATGTTTTTGAGTTGTGAAAAAGGTAGATTTCAAGTGTTATGTGATTTATAAAAAGTTAGAATGAAAATTGTGGATTTTTCAATGTTTTTCAATTTGAAATGGTGGCTGGACTTTTCCATACAGCCACATAAACCATTTGTTTTATTTATTTTAATGTGAGGTTTTCAAATGATTTTTCAAAGGATTTCAATTATGAGAAAAGATTGAAAGTTGCTTTGACAATCACTTGTATTTTAAGAAAAGAATAAAGAAAGTAAAGGATTTCCCATTCAAGAGATCAAGTTGTGATTTTTAATTGAAATGATTTTGATAAAAGTGTATTTATTTACCTCGAGGTTATTCAGTGGACGGTGGGAACTCTTCTCAAAGAGAAGCTAGAGATCCCCAAGGTCAAAGTATTTCTCTTGCTGGATTAAGAGGTGAGTGAGATTGTGGTGAGCCCGTAACATGCTCGTATGTTGGTAACATGAGTTTGCACGATATTCTGTTTTATGTTTCTTGAATTAGTGCATGTTTATTCCTATCCTATGTTAGTTCCTTTCTCATTCTTTTGTAAAAGTTACTCTTCGCGAAATGAGTCTGAATGTCGTTATGAATGCTTATGAGAAAGCGAAAGTGAAGTATGAGGATAAGTGAAAGAGAGATATGTGTTGAGATTCAAGATAACGTGGTGGAGTAACAAAGTACCGGATGAGGACATTATGCTCGTAAAGCCGAGCTTTGTGCTAGAGGATGTGTGATGGAATGATTGTGCAAAAGAGATATGTGATTGTCTGTGAGAATGATGTGATGGCATGGTGGCCGTGTGGCTTGAGAAAGTGATGGTTTGATTATGTGAAAGTGGGGAAAGTTGTAACCCTTAGTGATCGGGTCTTGTCGAAGGGATGTACTAAGGGCAAGCCGATCTTAGGTTAACTAAAGATTCTAAAAGACTTTAAAAGATTTTAAAAGGCACTAAAAGACATTAATATATGCGGTGAGGTATATGAGTGTGAATTAGTGGAGAGGAAGATACTATGGGTATCTGCGGATACTCAAGTGGAGATTGCATGAGGGGAGATTGCTTTGACATTTCTAGGTGGGACGAATCCCACAAGTGGCACACTAACGTGGTGGGGACTGGGTCTAATGCCGTGGCAAGTACCACATAGCTAACTAGAAATGATACTGTCACCCCCTTGAATGCAAGTCTACAACAGTGAGAGGGACTGAAACGGGGCATTGTGTTTGCCACTGCGTGGACAGTGAGCCTTAATGTTATTGATATGATTTGAGGACGAGATCCTCCTGGTCTGGGACCATTGTGTTGAGACAATTGTCGTGCCCACATGGTAAAGGTCCTGTACTCCTGTTGGCTTCCGACTAGGTTTGGATGGAGACCGTGGAGATGTAGAGAGTGCGTTTATCCTCAGTGATGGTGATTTCCCCTACCTCATTGAGTGAGCTGAGATGTGATAAAACTTAATAACCAAAGAGTAAAGATAAATTTGAAAGATGATGAGAATATTGATGAGTTGATGTTGTTCTGAGAATCATGTTTCTGGATTGGTGGTTTATGCTTACTCATTTTATGTGTTTATTTATTTACGTATCTTGTTCATTTTGATTATTATGTTACTCGCTTTGTTATCCTATGCTGTCAAATTGGTCTATCCGTGTGTTCTCTACGCTCTTGGTATCTTGTCTCATTTTGTATACTGGTCAAGTATCATTGTTGTCTGTTCTTCTTTCTATCGAGTCTACCTTGAGACCTTACGGTCAACTTGTTAGTGTATGGCACACTAACTCTCTCCTACCTGGTTGTCGTATTGGCATCCGCCAATATTGCAATGGGTAGATGGCATATCATGTAGTGATCCACATGTGGCCTCTTCAGGGAGGAGCATGGGAAATGGTTCCTGATGGCTGGATCTGGCATGGCGAAACTCGATTGGAGATAGACGATCCGAGACATATTCTACGAGGGGCAAGCATGGACGTGCACGTGGGACAAGTCACTCTCCGTGACTATCAAAATGGTGGGCTGAGGGAGTATCACGAGTTTGGTGGTGATCCTGCACCCTTGGCGGCTGCGATTCCTCAACCAATGGAGGAAGAGGATGCTAGTGATTCCGATCACGAAGCGGAGGTGGATTCGAGTGAAGATATGGAGATGGATGCTAGTTCCGCTGAAGAGTGATTCCCTGTTGTCCGTGTCTAAAGAATGTTGTGTGTCTAGGATTGTAGGGTCTGCCGACTGTATAAGGACTAAGTCTTAAGGGATTCTTCAAGGACCCTTCCCTCGGTTTACTCAGCACAAACGTCCCTCGCTCGGACTTGTTGGCTCCGAGCGCGCTAAAGGACCAGGCTCGGACTTGATGGGGCCGAGCCTCACAAACGGTCTTCAACCCATCGGCTCGGGACTCTAGGGCCGAGACATAACGTCGGCGGGTAGATGGACTCAGTCTTTACCAAGGCTTCCTATCCCTTCCGCAAATCTCTCCTAGATTCTCGCTAACAGCCTGGACATGAGATCTTTAGCTGATCTTATCCAGATTCTAAGAGCATAAACTTCCGATATTATCTCACAGAATTCTAGCTTAGCTCAACCCTGATACAAGGCCCATACGGCCCATATCAGCCTCCTCCAAACCCTATAAATAGCTCATAACAGCTAGGGTTTCAGGTACGTACTCTCATCCCTAAGTTGACACTCTGCACACACTAGTTGACTAGGGAAAACCTGCTTTTCCCAACTGGAACTGCAGAAATACCGTAAGGTCACAGACAAACACTTGATCCTCTCTTGAACTCCTGATTGCCATAATCTTGAGGGCTTAGAGGGTTAAGGACATATAGTGTTCAAGGACACTACATTGGCGCCGTCTGTGGGAATCGAATAACCAGCCTTCCCACGTCTACCATATTCATGGCAAACGATAACAACAATCAAGAACAAGGAGATCTCCGTCATCACCTCCGTGGGAGGCAGCCTGGGGCCAGAGCAAATGTTAGGGACAGAATCGCCCTTGGAGGAGCCCCGCGCCCCCGGGGGAGGCCGCCTAAGGGAGGAACACACCTCAGGGACAGAATTGCCCCTGGAGGAGCAGCTGAAGGTGACCGGACTAACGACCCTCCTGTGAATCAGGCACAAGTCACGGTTCCGCCGGTGGGTCAAGCGCAAGCCATTGTTCCCCCTGTCATTGAAGGCGGAGGAGGACAATCCAACCCCCACACTATTCCAGATGGCCATGTTTCAGAATGGCACGATACTGCTGACTCTAGACCACATCAATCTCGGAGGACCCCTGCAGCGTCACGAACTGGCGAGGGTCGGCGAGTTGAGCGTTCCGCTCATCGCGATTATTCTAGAGCCGAGCGAACCGACAGGGAAATACCACACTTGACTAGAGGTCGTTTTGGAACGCTTCAAGGCAGTGAACGTTCCGAGTCTCAGGGTAGATCATATATGACTTCCTCTTCGGCAAGAAGGAGAGAAGAAGCAATCATGGATATCCTTAGAACCCAAACTTCTTTGATTGAAAAACAAAATGAGGCCATTGCTGCTCTTCAGCAGTAGAGCATGGCACAACTGGCCGAAGCAAGCCCTCGCGTGGCTCTCGGCAACCCAGTTAGTCTTCCTCCACCGCCACCCTTCAATCGGAACGTGATTCCTGAACAGGCCACAGCCGAAGTCCACCCGGGACATCCTTTCACAGCTGACATAATGGCATTTCAAACCCCCCAAACATATATGGGCCATCAAAACGTCTCTCGGTATAATGGGACAACTGATCCAATGGACCACATAGCCTCTTATGAGTCATCCATGATGTTTTATGGGGGAGGAGATTTCATGAAGTGGCGAGCTTTCTCGATGACTCTAGGTTCAGCACCTTTGAGGTGGTTTAGTTCTCTACCCGCCAACTCAATCAGTTCCTGGGCTCAGCTTAAAAGGGCATTCCTAAACCGATACACAGCCAGTATGTCACAACCAAAGTCAGATCATTCACTAGCTGGAGTCGCACAGAGACCTGGCGAGTCTTTACGCGACTATCTAGCTCGATATCAGCAGGAAGCTAGTGGCATATCAGGTCTGCAGACAGGAGTGTCCGTTCTCTTACTCACACAAGGGTTGCGAGATGGAGACTTCAAGGATTGCTTGATTGGGGAACCACCGGGAGATATGGCCGAACATAGAGAAAGGTCTAGGAAATTCGTTAATCTGGAGAAATTCCATAGGATAAGTACTGCAGCAAGGGGCAAAGAAGAGAACCAAGAATCACAATCCCGTCAAAACGACCCTCGTCAAAGGGATCGCTTCCGAGACACTAGGGGGAGGAAGGACAAATGGGAAAGAGGAGAGAGAGAAAAACTGCCTCCAAAAGGCAAGTACGATGAATACACCCAATTAACAGTCCCGAGGAGTCAAATCCTTCGTGAGACTATGCATACTGAGATGCGTAACATCAATCGGCATCCAGCTTGGAGGAAAGCAGCTCAAAAGGACAGGACAAAGTATTGTGATCACCACGGTGGGTGGGGGCATACCACCGACCAATGCATCCAGTTGAAGGACTTGATCAAAGAGATGGTAAGGGATGGTAAGCTTCAACACTATATTGGCGAAGCACTGCGGAAACGTTCAAGGAGGAAAAGTCGCTCGCCACCCAAAACTGAACTAAAGTGTAATCGAAGCCATTCACCACCTGCAGGGGGATCTATCCAACTATCCGAGCAGGATAAGCCGCGGGATTCTTTCCTCATTGGTACTATTGCTGGAGGATTTGCAGGTGGAGGAGAAAAGAAGAGTGATCGCAGGAAGTATGTGGGACAGGTCCTTTCGGTGGCCAGCCGACCGATCCAAAAGCCAAGGAAGAAAAACATAGTTATCAGTTTCAGTGATGAGGATTTTGAGGACATCTTACAAGACCATAATGACCCAATGGTAGTTTCTGTTAGTTCCATGGTGAATGTTTTGATAATGACAAAAGGTTACAAAGTGTTTTGAACAAGCTACAAATGTTTTGATCAAGTTCAAGTTCAACAAGCAACAACAAACATCAAATGAAGAAGAGAGAAAGCAAGCTCATGAAGACTTAGGTTGAGTGTAATTGTAATTGTTTTATCTTTTGCCTCTCAAGCTTCTTAGGTCTTTTATTTGGGTAGATTATTTAGAGGGTAGTGAATCTCTATCGTAGTCATGATTAAATCATAATTTGAGTTTGCACTTAACCTAGAATCAATAGGTGGCTTAAAGGTTTTAAAGGAAAGGTTTGGTTTTGAGAAAACAAGTTTTAAACAAGTATCAGACATGTTTAATCGATTAAGAACATATTTAATCAATTAATACTCGATTAAATGTTGATTTAATCGATTAAGTACTGCTAAACTGGTTTTTTAAAATACGATTTTCACTTCTCAAAATCAGTTTTTAAGTGCTACAACTTTTGGGTATTCTATATAAACCTTTTCCCAATCATTATGATCATCTAGAATCATTTTCATACAAGTTTTACAAGAATCAAGCCACTTTATTCTCTCTCAATTTCTAAGATCAAAGCTTTCATATTTTCATATTCTTTGATCAAGAACCTTTGAATCTCTTATGTTGATTTGTCATAGCTATTGAATGAGATTCATAGGAGTGTCATGTGTATTCATTGTGTTGTAATATTTGCAAGAAGGCAAGCCAACTACAACAACAAAGAAGCCTTGGTGTGTCGTTTATCATCAAGCAAGTTTATTCAAGCAATTGAAGAAGAAAGTCTTGGTTGTGAATCAAGCAAAGTGAAGACTTGGTGTGTGGATTATCATCAAGCAAAGAAGACTTGTTGTGTCGATTATCAACAAGGGGTAGAGGTTAGATTAGAGAGAAGATCAATAGGATTACAAGGCAAGAGTGTGGAGTATCTCTTGTAGGCTAGCAAGAAGGGAGTCTTGTGAGGCATTTACTTGTAATTTGAGAACTCTAATTCCTCATAGTGAAGAATCTCTCTTGGTTGAAGAGGGGACTGGATGTAGCTTTCAAGCGGATGAAAGTGAACCAGGATAAATCACTGTGTCGTATCTCTAAACCCTTTACTCTTTACATTCAAGTTAATTCATTGTGTTCTTGGTTGAAAACCTAGAGAAAGATTGATTTTCATAATTGATTGAATTGAATCTTTATTGTTCAAATTAACTTTGGGAAAATCATTTTCATACCTAGGTAATCAATAAGAATATAGGTGTTAATTGTTTTCGCTGAATCTCTGATATTACGTGTTGATTGATTGATTTTCGTATGCGATTGAAAAGTGATTTTTTCAGTTTCTGATAGATTTAATCGATTAAGCATATTCATAATCGATTAAGGACTTTTGAACTTTCAGGTTTAATCGATTAAAGTTCAGTTTAATCGATTAAATGCTGTAGAATTTGCAAAAATCATTCGTTTTGATTGTTTCGATTTGTTTCGTTCGAAAATCTTTCAAGGTTTCTTTTACACCTATTCAACCCCCCCTTCTAGGTGTTCTCCCAGGGTTCCTTAGTTGTTTCAACCACCAATTGCGGTTTCATCAATTGGTATCAGAGCTCGGTCGAAAGACACGAGCATAAGAGCTTTTTCGTAAAGATCCTTTAAGAAAATCGCAATGGGTTCCATGAATCCCTTTGGTGGTGAAGGTTATTCCATAAATCGTCCTCCATTGTTTTCCGGAGAAGGCTATGCATATTGGAAAGTTAGAATGAAAATCTTTATCCAAGCCATAGATAGTGAAATTTGGAAAGTAGTTGAAAAAGGTCCTCATATCCCCTCTAGTTTAGTTGAAGGTGTAGAACAATTGATCCCCGAGGATAAGTGGAAGGATGATGATAGAAAGAAATTTCAATATGATTTTAAAGCAAAGAATATCATCACATCCGCTTTATCCTAGGACGAGTTCTTTACGGTTTCCCAATGTTCTAGTGCTAAGGAAATGTGGGACACTTTACAAGTGACTCATGAAGGAACTAGTGAGGTTAGGAGAGCTAGATGGAATGCTTTAATGCGTGATTATGAATTGTTTCAAATGCTTCCTAATTAATCTATTAATGATATGCAAAAGCGTTTTACTCATATTATTAACCATTTACTTGCTCTTGGTAAGACTTTCTTACAAGGTGAATTTTCTAACAAAGTGTTGAGATGTTTAGACAGGAATTGGCAACCAAAAGTAACGGCTATTGTTGAATCTAAAAACTTGGATGCTATGGATCTAGCAACACTTTTCGGAAAGCTTCAAGAACATGAAATGGAGCTTGGACGTTTAAACATGAATGAAGAGTCGGATAAGAACAAAGAAAGAAAGGGACTTGCTCTTAAAGTTAATAGATCATATAAAAAGAAAGAGAGTTCCGATGATGATGATAGTGAAGATTCCGATTCGGATGTTGATGAAAAAGACATGAAACTTTTGCTAAGGAAGTTTGACAAATTTCTAAGGAGAAAAGAAAGGTTGAACAAAGACAAAGGTAAAGAGAAGGATTCCCCACACTACAAGACCAAGACATCAAAAGAAGGTGTAGTTTGACATGAATGTGGAAAACCCGGACATCTCAAGTATTCGTGCTCTAAGTTTCTCAAGAAGAAGGAGAAAGACAAGAAAAATTCTAAATCTAAAAGAGCATACATAGTTTGGGATAGTGATGAAGATAACAAGAAAAGCACATCAAATAGTTCTTCGGATGATGAAGAAGCCGCTTGTCTCAACTTGATAACTCTAGTAGATGATGAAGAACAAAGTTCAAATGATGAATCAAGTGAACGAAGCGAGGAAAGCGATGTAAGTCATACTAAATCCGAAATTTCTTCTAAATATGAATTGTTATATAATACTTATGAAGAAATGCATGAACAACTTGAAAAACTAGCTTTGAAAAACATTGAAAGAAAGAAGCTCATTTTGAAACATCAAAAAGAGATTTTAGAACTTCAAAAACAAGTTGATGAGCTTAATCTTGAAAATGAAACTCTTGATCTTATATATGCTAGTTCTTCTTGTGATTGTGCTAGTTGAGTGAATATTGTGGTTGATTGTGAGAATTGCAAGTTTCTCAAAGATGAAAATGCTATTTTGAAAAATAAGCTTGCAAGTTTCACAAATGGTGATATTAGATTGCGCACATTGTTAAATTTTCAAAGAGAAAATTCAAACAAGTTTGGTTTGGGTTATACTAATGCTAAGAGTAATTCTCATAGAAATATTGCTGATTTTTCTAAAGTTGATTTCTCAAATGCACCAACATGTTTCTATTGTGGTACTCATGGACATACTTCAAATGTGTGTTATGTTAAAGTGCATGGTATACCTAAAGGAGATTTTGTTTGGATGGAAAAGGGTGAGAGTCCCTACACTAACAAAAATGGATCCAAGACAATTTGGATACCAAAAAGAAAAGCATGATTGTTTTGTAGGTATGATTGAAGAGCAAAGGGCTTACAAGTGTTATTCATACATTTGCATCTTCAATTGGTATCACTTTTGCATCTCAAAAGAAGTCCTACAAATTTGGTACAAGTGATATTGTTAGATATTGATGATTATAGTATCTTCTCAATTGGTATCTCCTCAATTTCTTTTCTAAAGTTCAATTGGAAAGAGCCACTTAACAAGGGAAGCGTCAACCTAGCAGATCTTTATGTAAGAGAGGAGGATGAAACCAGGCCCACCCCTCAAGGGGACTTCAAAAAGGTAATTTTGGGTTCCAATCCTTCTCGTTGCGTCGGGATAGGTGTTGGCCTTTTGGAGGAATTGGAAAAAGAACTAACTGAATTGCTGATGGAAAACAAAGACTTGTTTGCTTGGACCTCGGCAGACATGCCAGGGATCGATCCGAACTTCATCTGCCATAGGTTAAGCGTGTATCCTGGAGCCAAGCCAGTTTGTCAGAAGAAAAGAAGGGTCAGAACTGAGAAGGCACAGGCAACAGATGAGAAGGTAGCCGAGCTACTGGAAGCAGGATTTATCAGGGAGGTGGTGTATACTGATTGGTTGGCCAATCCCGTGCTAGTGAAGAAGTCCAATGGGAAATGGAGGATGTGCGTGGACTACACAGACTTGAACAAAGTTTGTCCTAAAGATCAATACCCGCTTCCCTGCATAGATAAACTTGTGGACAGCTCGGCGGGTTATCAGAGGTTATCTTTCATGGATGCCTATTCGGGGTACAATCAAATACCGATGTATCCCCCGGATCAGGTAAAAACTTCATTTATTACAGAAAATGCTACATATTGTTACAATGTGATGCCATTCGGATTGAAGAACGCTGGGGCGACTTACCAGCGGATGATGAACAAGGTCTTTGGTCCTTTGATTGGGCCAAGAATGGAGGTATACATAGACGATATGATTGCAAAGAGCTTGAAAGAGGAAGACCATGCTAAAGATTTAAAGGTCATTTTCGGAAGGATCCGACAGTTCGACATGAGGTTGAACCCAGAGAAATGCACGTTTGGAGTTCTAGCAGGATCTTTCCTCGGCTTCATGCTGACCGAGCGCGGAATCGAGGCGAATCCGGAAAAATGCCGCGCCATTCTTAATATGAAGAGTCCGACAGATGTCAAGGGTGTTCAGCAGCTAACAGGTAGGGTGGCGGCTTTATCTCAATTTTTGTCTCAGTCAGCTAGGAAGGCTCTCCCCTGGTACAAACTGTTGAGGAAAGTGAAGGGAAAGACATTTGAATGGGACGAGGGATGCGAAAGGCCTTTAATGACCTTAAGCAGTACTTGGCATCTCCCCCAATTTTGTCTAGTCCGATAAGTGGAGAAACTTTGTTCCTGTACTTATCAGTTGGAGATTCAGTAATTAGTTCGGTTCTGGTCCGAGAAGAATCTGGTAAAAGAATCTCCAATTTATTTCGTCAGCCGAGCTCTCCAAGGACCGGAGTCAAGATATCAGAAATTGGAGAAATTGGCTTTTTGTTTGGTTGTCACAGCCAGACGATTACGTAAATATTTCTAGAGCCATCATATCACGGTCAGAACAGCTCAGCCGATCCGTCAGATACTTCAGAAGCCTGATTTGGCAGGGAGAATGGTGACCTGGGCTATCGAACTTTCCGAGTTTGAAATCACTTTCGAACCGAGAAAGGCAATGAAGTCTCAGGCCTTAGCCGACTTCCTCACCGAGTTTATTGAGCAATTGACGAGCTCAAACTTGGATTGGAACATTTTTGTGGATGGGTCGAGTAACAAGCTCGGAGCAGGTGCAGGAATAATTCTGGAGAATTCCGAGGGAGTCACCCTCGAATATTCGTTGAAGTTTGGATTCTCAACATCAAACAATCAAGCAGAGTACGAAGCAGTATTGGCAGGGTTAAGAATGGCAAAAGAGGTTGGGGCCCGTGAAGTGAAAATTTTCAGCGATTCTCAGTTGGTAGTTTCACAAGTCAAGGGCGACTACCAGGCTACGGAACCAATCCTTCAAAAGTATTTGGAAAAGGTGAAGTTCCTATCCTCGGAGTTTGTTAAGGTCGAATTCTGCCACATCCCAAGGGAGAGCAACAGCCGTGCGGATATTCTCTCGAAACTTGCTTCGACAAAGAGTCCTGAGAACAACAGAACGTTGATCCAAGAAATGGTGCATGGACCTAGCGTTGTCCTCTCTATTTCGCTGGATCCGAGCTGGATTGCCCCGATAACAGGCTATTTGGAACAAGGAGTTCTTCCGAGTAATCCAATAGAGGCCAAGAAACTCGTCAAAAAAGCTTCACAGTTTGCCTTAGTTGATGGAGTCCTGTTTCGCCGAAGGGTCAGCGGCCCAATGCTTAGATGTTTAGACCCTGCCGAAGCAAAACAGGCCTTGGAGGAAGTCCACGGGGGCATCGGAAGTCATCATGTTGGGGGGAAGTCACTGGCTAAAAAGGTTTTAAGGGCAGGATACTACTGGCTGACTCTTCAACAGGATGCGATCAACCATGTGAAGAGGTGCGACAGGTGTCAATTTCACAGTGATGTGTATCAGAAACCGGCTGAGGAACTCCATTCACTTTCATCTCCCTATCCTTTCTATCAATGGGGAATGGATCTGATTGGACAGTTCCCCACCGCTCCAGGACAGTTAAAGTGGGTGATAGTGGCCATTGACTATTTTACTAAGTGGGTGGAAGCCGAGCCTCTTGCAACCATCTCCTCGGCCAAGGTGCAGAAGTTCTTTGAAAGACAAGTTGTGGCTCGGTTTGGAGTGCCACAAGTGCTGGTGACCGACAACGGAACCCAATTTGCGGCAAAGGCGTTCCAAGACTT
This sequence comes from Crotalaria pallida, assembly GCA_037953625.1. Lineage (NCBI taxonomy): Eukaryota > Viridiplantae > Streptophyta > Magnoliopsida > Fabales > Fabaceae > Crotalaria > Crotalaria pallida. The sequence continues at coordinate 55,141,606 of CM075651.1, forward strand.
AGTCAATGCTCTGAGTATAAAACATTACTTTTCATCGGTCGAGCACCCTCAGACTAATGGCCAAGTAGAATCTATAAACCGATCTATCATCCAGGGGATCAAGAAAAGACTCGAAGGCGCGAAAGGGAATTGGTTGGAAAACTTGCACGAAGTGCTTTGGTCGTATCGCACCACCATACAAACTTCAACAGGAGAGACACCATATCGGCTCACTTATGGTTGCAATGCAGTCATCCCCATTGAGAAGATCATCCCTTCATTCCGAGCTATGCAACAACCGAATCCCCTCAACAACACTTTATTGTGTGAGGATCTTGTCTTATCGGAAGAAGTCAGGGATTTAGCGGCCAAACGAGAAAAGCATGCCAAGATTATGCAAGCCAAGGGGTATAATCGCTCGGTCGTATCCAGAGAGTTCGAGGTAGGCGACCTTGTCTTGAGGAGAGCTGATATTGGTCTCAAAAATGCAAAGGACGGAAAACTGGCCCAAAGCTGGGAAGGACCATACCGAGTTGCCTCCATGACTGGAACAGGAGCCTACAAGCTCGAAACCCTCTCGGGTGCCCTCATCAACAACACATGGAACGTGGCAAAACTTCGAGCTTATTACAGTTAGTCTTTCATTTCGTTTTCAATAGTTTTAGTTGCTTTATTACATTTTGCTTTTTGAATTCTTTTTTGATAATGGTGTACGCTCGGTGAAACTCCGAGCCCATTGTAATTTGCTTCAAATGAATAAAAGTTCTCGTTATTGAATTCATTGTATCACGTACTTTTCCTCGTAACCGATTAGCCACCAATTATGACGCGAACGATTATAAACAGCTCTAGCAAGGGCTTATAACTCGTCAAGTACTTTAAATATGATTCCCGATTAAATCATGATTTCATAAAATCATTTTATATCGCGGATAGAGGAACCCACGTCGGCTAAAGTGCTGGAGTTCCGAGGTCTTAACACTTGAATTCTTAACAAAAGAGCATAAAAAGAAGCATAATACGATTACGAATATTATAAAATATTCTGAATGAAACAGAACAATAAAAGTTCAAACCCATTTACTGGGGCAATTACAAGAGGGAAAGCAAAATGATAAGCTACTCTAAATCGGACAGTACAATGCCATCGGCATCAAATCTATCTTCTTCTTCTTCACCCTCGGCATCGTCCCCCTCGGAATCCTCAGCCAAATGATCAGGCAGATCGGCGCTGTTCAGATCTATGGGAGTCCCGGTTGGGCCGACTATCCGACCATTTTTCACAGAAAAATTAGGATCAGCACCCTTGGTCACGAGACCAGGATTCAGAACGCGGAGTTGCTCGGCAGTATTGTAGAAGGAGTCCTCAAACCCATGATCCCAGTTGTATAGGTGCTCCTGGGCTGCTTTCTTGTGCTTGAGAGCTTTTGCTTTCATTTTCTCCAAAGAAGTTCGGAGCCCCAGAATCTCATCCTTGGTATACTCATGCCGCTCTTGAGCCATGGCAGCAGCTTGCTCCGCTTTCTGAGCCTTCTCTATTGTCGCTCGGAGAGCAGAAGAGTCTTCCTCGGCCTTTTTCAGGACCTCTTCCGAACGTTTTATCCTATCTTCGGCCCCCTGGAGTGTCTCCTCGGCCTTAACCTTGGCACCTTCAGCATCTTGTGCCACCTTTTTCAGCCATTCATTTTCGGATGCCAAGGATTGCAACTTCTTGTTAAGACCTTCAACTTGAAGTTGTAGATAGTCCTCGCGCTCGGCTGCCTCGGTCCTTTTCTTCTTTTCCTCGGGGGCCATCCCTGCATAAGCGTCGTCTCCATGATGACCTAGATGATGGAGTATGCTCGCACCTCTCAGGAGACTCTTCACCAAAGATTTACAGTTATTCTCCCAAGTCCCAGGGGTCTAAGCCTCAATCACTTCAGCATTCTCGGGGGGAAAGACAGTAGCAACAAGTGTATCAGTCATCTTTCGATGCCACACTGTCTTGGCAGCAGCCTCCTCCTTTCCTTCAGGGATTTCTACCCCTTTATTAGACTTACTCAAATTAAGCCAGTCTCCAGCAAGGCCTTTTGCTTTTTCCAGCCGAGACCTCTTGAGGGGATGCTCGGGAGTACCTTGAGGATTTGTTTGAGCCTCCACTTCGATGGTTACAGCATCGGTGACACGATCCCCTTTGATCACCGACTCAATACTTTTGATCCTCACAGCCGGAGTGGGGTTGGAGATGATGGTCGGACTTTCGGAAGGGGTCAGTTCAGAAGATTGACTCACCTTTGGGGAACCAGAGGCAGTTCTGATTGCAGCCAATTGTGATACTCTGGCTGCTCGGGCTTCGCTGTTCTTAGCCTTAGTTGCTTTCTTCCCCATTGTTTCTGTAATAAAAAATGGATCAGTACAAAAAAAAAAGCCAGTCTCCAGCAAGGCCTTTTCCTTTTTCCAGCCGAGACCTCTTGAGGGAACGCTCGGGAGTACCTTGAGGAGTTGTTTGAGCCTCCACTTCGATGGTTACAGCATCGGCGACACGATCCCCTTTGATCACCGGCTCAATACCTTTGATCCTCACAGCCGGAGTGGGGTTGGATATGATGGTCGGACTTTCGGAAGGGGTCAGTTCAGAAGATTGACTCACCTTTGGGGAACCAGAGGCAGTTCTAATTGCAGCCAATTGTGATACTCTGGCTGCTCGGGCTTCGCTGTTCTTAGCCTTAGTTGCTTTCTTCCCCATTGTTTCTGTAAGAAAAAATGGATCAGTACAAAAAAAAATGTGTAGTACCCAGCTCCGCCTTTACTTCCTCTCGTGTCTCTTTCAGCAGAATTCGTTTGGTATCAATTTGACCATTTGCTTGAAGGTATTCCCAAACATGGTCGCATAATCGCCTTTCGGCTTTTGTCAAATCCGCCTTAAAGTCGAATTGATACAAGGAGGATCCTCGGTTATAAATGTTAGTCGTCCAACCCAGTGGAAACCGAGGCACGACCTTTATCACTCCGTCTTCTTCAACTCGTTCCATGAACCAACATACTTCGGCCCCAGTATACTCGTATTGGAAGAAGAGAGGTTTGAAATATTTCCAAGAATTTGTCACCTTGGCGAAAAGGGCATGCCCCCTCCGAGCCTTTAGGGACACCCAAAGACCCTTGGAATCACCAAACTTATTTACTTGGGGAGCATATAACCAAAAGAAGGATCGTACTGTTGCGACCAAGTTTTCAACGTCGCAGAATTGTTGGAAGGCTCGGATGAAAGCCCACCCACTTGGATGCAATTGGCTAGGAGCTATTCCTAGATGAGTTAGGACTTCAACCTCGAAGGTGGAAAAGGGCAAGCGGATACCGACTTTAGTTACTATTTCTTCGTAGAAATAAAAATATTGACGATTTTCCGGTACTTGGAAGCATATCCGATCGTCGATTCCCAAAGGTCTCAATACGAATTCTGAGGTATTTCCATCGGCGCTCGGAGGTGTTAGCATTGGCCGAAGATGATTAAGACTATTTGTTGTCAACAATGAAGGTCTCGTCCCCAGTACCTCCCGATCAAAAACAGCATCGTACTGCGCATGATTAGGCGGCAGAGGATATTCTTCAGGGTTGGTAACACACCTCCGTTCCCCCATATCTGGGGAAAAAGCAAAAGGCTCGGCGTTAGGATTTTTTATAGCACGAGTTTTTATTTTTAACTTAAGGCCGAGCCCTGGACTTTTTCCCCCCTCCCCCGGTGGACTCTCCAAAGGTTCTTTCCCCCTGGTGTCAGGGTTGGGGATAAGCCTAACTTGGGCTCGACGCTCGGCAAATCTGTAAGCTAACAACCACTTATTCTCATCTGCGGGATTCGATGGATATTCTACAGCTAACGGTTTTACCTCGATGGATCCCTGATTAGTTGGGGGAGTAGTAGAAGGGTGTATAGAATCATCGATATCAAAATTTCCCTCATTCCCAAAATTCCCAGAAAAACTAGAAAAACTTGAAGAACTCGAATCACTATCACTAGAAGGTTCCTCTCCTAATCTCCTGCAGAGTTCGCGATAAACTCTTCTCAAACCTCTCCATCCTCTCATGGTCTAAAGGCAACGAATCCTAAACACAGCTTACGCAGGACAAAAACCCAGAACCCAGAAATCCCCTAAAATTCACAATCCCTGCAAAACCCAGAACCAAAACCCCCTTTTACAAAAAAGCAGAAATCGCACAAAATGAAGAAATCGCAGAAGAAGAAATAAGAAGAATAGAGGAGGTTACCTGATTTCAGTTGCTGGAAAGGATGATAGAATGTTGTGGATTTGAAGGTGGAGACAGTGGGGAGGAGATTAGGAAGAGAGAATAAAGGGATTCTGATTTGAGAAGACTCTAGAGTGAAGAAAGGAAAAATGAATAAGGGTAGTAAGAGGCTGAGAGGATTCGAACTAATGAAAACTTTTCAGTTTCCTTCCATGATACGCATTTGGGCCGAAAGCCCGTTAACCCATGCAACCACTCGTTGGATGAGACGTGGCGGTTTCAAAAGGCACTTTTTCAAATTTCAAAAATTGCAATGATTTGGCATAACTTACAAGAGAACGCGCCGTACGTAGAGAAACTGAAACGTCACCTCGAACAGCTGTCGCACGTTCAAACTAAGACATCTAGAAGGTCCGACCCTAAACACATGTTACCTCGTCACAGACTTTATAAAGTCTTACGAGCTGGGGGGCTTGTAGGGTCTGCCGACCGTATAAGGACTAAGTCTTAAGGGATTCTTCCAGGACCCTTCCCTCGGTTTACTCAGCACAAACGTCCCTTGCTCGGACTTGTTGGCTCCGAGCGCGCTAAAGGACCAGGCTCGGACTTGATGGGGCCGAGCCTCACAAACGGTCTTCAACCCATCGGCTCGGGACTCTAGGGCCGAGACATAACGTCGGCGGGTAGATGGACTCAGTCTTTACCAAGGCTTCCTATCCCTTCCGCAAATCTCTCCTAGATTCTCGCTAACAGCCTGGATATGAGATCTTGAGCTGATCTTATCCAGATTCTAAGAGCATAAACTTCCGATATTATCTCACAGAATCCTAGTTCAGCTCAACCCTGATACAAGGCCCATACGACCCATATCAGCCTCCTCCAAACCCTATAAATAGCTCATAACAGCTAGGGTTTCAGGTACGTACTCTCATCCCTAAGTTGACACTCTGCACACACTGGTTGACTAGGGAAAACCTGCTTTTCCCAACTGGAACTGCAGAAATACCGTAAGGTCACAGATAAACACTTGATCCTCTCTTGAACTCCTGATTGCCATAATCTTGAGGGCTTAGAGGGTTAAGGACATATAGTGTTTGAGGACACTACAAGGATTTGAGTCCAGTCGAGGATTATCTTGTGATGTACTACAGATGTAATCAGCTACTTTTATTTTGGTTTGTAATCTTTTGTAATGATGGCCTACTTTTGGAAAACTTTTGGAGTTTGACTCTAGTACTTGTGGCTCATGCTTTTCATTTTAAATTGAAAACAATTTTATATATTTCAATGATGATATTTTGAGTGAGGAGTTTCGAAAGTGACAACTCGATTTTCGAAAGGGTGGTGTTGGTCGTCAAGGAACTTATATTTAAAAAAAATGGCCTCATTTTTGCAATAAAATAATAATAATTCAGTTAAGTTTTCGGAAGCAAAAATCGGGCTGTTACAGAGGTGGTATCAGAGCAATGTTAATCCTCAGTGGCCTTAAGCCCAGTCTTGTATGCTTACTCTGTGTGTCTAGAGTCTAGGATTCTGTGTTATCATGCGTTGAATCTCTTTCTGCTTTATTTTAAGATGAGTCATACGCGTGGAAGACCTTCCGGTTCAAGTTCGCGAAACCCTGGTGAGGATGTTGATCACCCAGATGCGCCAGATTTCATGACTAGGATGGCGGCAGTAATGACGGGAGTCAACGATAATCTTCAATCGTTGCATCGTCAGGCGCAGCAGAATTTCAACGTTCAGCAGCAAGCTCAAAATTTGGAAGCCCAAGGCTACAAAGGATTAGATGAGTTCTGTCGTCGCAACCCGAAGGAATTTGCAGGAGGCTTTGCTCCGGATGCAGCTGTGGAATGGATCGAGGATTTAGAGCGTATATTTGGGGGTATGGTGAAGTGCAACGATGAGCAGAAGTTGGCTTATGCTGGGTATATGCTGACAAGGGAGGCTGCCGCTTGGTGACGTATGACTAAGCAAGTGATGGTGAATCTGGGAGAAGAGCTGACATGGGAAGCTTTTAAGCAGAACTTTCTCGAGAAGTATTTTCCGTTGTATCTGAGGACTGAGAAGGAAATGGAATTTCTGAGGTTGAGTCAAGGGAATTTGTCGATTGATGAGTATGCTTCGAAATTCGAAGAGTTAGTTAAGTATGTACCCCAATATGCTGGAGGGGAGAATGAGCGATCGAAGTGTGCTAAATTTAGGGATGGTCTTAAGCCTGAGATTAAGTTAGCTTTTTCTCATTTAGAAATAGATAATTTTGCTAGTTTGGTGAATCGCTGTCGTATGTACGAAGGAGGTCTGAAAGTAAGAGGAGCGGCTGAGAGGGTAGTGAACCCTTCTTCATCTCATGGACCGGTTCGCAATTTTCCTTTTCATCGAGATTCTGGTGAAAGGCATAGGACTCCGCACCCGTATTCTGGTTCGAGTGGAAGAAGAGATCTACGCTTTGGAGGCAACGGTAATCGCAGTGGAAACCGTGGGGGCAGGAGCTATGGAGGGAATCGTATGGAGCATAGCGGTGGTAGTCGCAACAATTTTGGTGGAGTGAGATCAGGGAACGTACCTCCTCATTACAACAAGTGTGGTCGTAATCACTTTGGCCCGATGTGTCCATCAAGGAGCTCGAACTGTTTCAACTGTGATAAGCCTAGTAACATTGCAAGAGACTGCAGAGAGCCTAAGCGAACAGCTAATTCGGGGAATGCTAATCGTCCTACTATGCCCAGAAGAGTGTTTATGATGAGTGGAATTGAAGCTGCGAATGCTGCTAATCTCATCCAAGGTGAATGTTTCATTTTTAAGAATTCCTTGTTAGTATTGTATGATTCGGGTGCTACTCATTCTTTTATTTCTCATGATGTGGTGAATAGATTAAATTTGAAAGTAGATGCCTTACCCTATAACTTGATTGTTTCTACCCCTACTGATAAACCTGTGATAGTGTCTACCTATTGTCCTAATTGTCCCTTAGAGATAGAAGGAAACACTTATTTTGTTGATTTGATTCAACTACCCCTTTCCCAAATAGACATTATACCAGGAATGGACTGGCTTACTAGGAATCATGTTCTACTGAACTGTTCCGAAAAGTCGTTAGTCTTTAGTGAAACCCAATCTTCTTTGCCTAAACCCAATGACCCTGAGCATTTATCTGCCAAGCAAATTCGAACTTCATTGAAGGAAGGTGCGATAGCTTACATGTTTCTGGCCTCGTTGGATGTCAAAAAGGACAAGGAACTGCATGAATTACCCGTAGTTCGGGAATTTCCCGAAGTTTTTTCGGAAGAGATACCTGGTTTACCGCCAATTCGAGAAGTGGAGTTCTCAATTGAAGTGATACCTGGAACTGGACCGATTTCCAAAGCACCGCATAGGATGGCTCCGGTAGAGTTAGCCGAATTGAAGATGCAATTGGAGGAGATGTTGGAAAAGAAGATGATAAGGCCTAGTGTTTCACCCTGGGGAGCACCGGTTTTGTTCGTCAAGAAAAAGGATGGTAGTATGCGTTTGTGTACGGATTACTGGCAACTGAACAAGGTGACGATCAAGAACAAGTACCCTCTGCCTAGAATTGACGACCTGCTGGATCAATTGAAGGGAGCGACTGTATTTTCCAAAATCGACCTTAGATCGGGATATCAATAGATAAGAGTAAAGGAGGAAGATATTCCCAAGACTGCTTTCCGAACTCGTTATGGTCATTACGAGCATCTGGTTATGCCCTTCGGTGTAACGAATGCTCCAGCGATATTCATGGACTACATGAATAGAATTTTTCATCCTTACTTGGACTCATTTGTTGTCGTATTTATCGATGATATTTTGATTTATTCCAAGTCTAAGGAGGAACACGCTGAGCATTTAAGGACAGTCTTGACGATGTTGAGGGACAAACAGCTCTATGCTAAGTTGTCGAAGTGCGATTTCTGGTTGGACTCAGTGCATTTCTTGGGTCACGTGATCTCGAAGGACGGAATTGCTGTGGATCCTGCAAAAGTAAATGCTGTGTTGGAGTGGAAGACCCCAACGTCTGTGACGGAAATCCGTAGTTTTTTAGGATTAGCGGGATATTATCGTCGATTTATCGAAGGATTTTCTCGTTTATCTTTGCCTTTGTCGAAGCTGACGAGAAAAGGCCAATTTGAATGGTCGGTGAAGTGCGAAGAGAATTTCCAAGAATTGAAGAGGAGATTGACAACCGCACCAGTGTTAGTTCTACTGGATACGACGAAGTCTTTCTGTGTGTATTGTGACGCTTCGATGCAAGGATTAGGATGTGTGTTGATGCAAGAGCGAAAAGTAGTGGCTTATGCTTCACGGCAACCGAAGATTCATGAGCTCAATTACCCGACTCATGATTTGGAGCTACCGGCAGTAGTGTTTGCCTTAAATATTTGGAGGCACTATTTGTACGGTGTAAGGGTTGAAGTCTTCAGCGATCACAAGAGTTTGAAGTATCTGTTCGAGCAAAACGAGCTGAATATGCGTCAGAGAAGATGGGTGGAATTCCTAAAGGATTATGATATTGAGTTACAGTATCATCCTGGAAAGGCGAACGTAGTTGCTGATGCTTTGAGTAGGAAGTCATTGCATGTCTCTACGTTGATGATCAAGGAGTTGAAGTTGATTGAGGAATTTCGGGATCTGAATTTAGGAGTGGAGTTAGGACCGAAGAGTATGATATTGGGACAGCTGACTGTATCAAGTGGATTCATGGAGCGGATAAAGGAACTTCAGCTGAAAGACGAGGAACTTCAAGCTAAGAAGGAGCTTTCAGAAAAAGGAAAGGAAGTGGAATTCAAGGTTGGTGGTGATGGAGTATTGAAGTATAAGGATCGTGTCTGTGTACCAAACGATCTGGAGATGAAGGGAATGATATTGGAGGAAGCTCACAAGAGTAAGTTGAGTTTACACCCTGGTTCCCAGAAGATGTATCAAGATCTCAAGAAGGTATTCTGGTGGCCTGGAATGAAGAGAGAAGTGGCAGAGTATGTATCGCGATGTTTGACGTGTCAAAGGCGAAGGTGGAACTTAAGAAGCCTGGTGGTGAGTTAAAACCGTTGGAAATACCCGTGTGGAAATGGGATTGTGTCACCATGGATTTTGTCTCTGGTTTTCCAAAAACTCGGAAAGGTTACGATGCTATTTGGGTAATCGTGGACAGATTGACAAAGACGACACGGTTTATTCCTGTCAACATGAAGTATTCAATGGATAGGCTGGTTGAACTCTATTTGAAGGAAGTAGTAAGATTGCAGGGAGTGCCCTCAAGCATAGTATCAGACAGATATCCTCGTTTCACTTCGAAATTTTGGGTCAGTCTGCAAACAGTAGTCGGAACCAAGTTGGATTTAAGTTCCGCATATCACCCTCAAATGGATGGACAGTCAGAGCGAACTATCCAAACATTGGAAGACTTGTTGAGAGCCTGTGTGATTGAGAGTGCCGGTGATTGGGATTCTTTTCTGCATTTGATTGAATTCACCTACAACAACAGTTTCCATTCGAGTATAGGAATGGCACCGTATGAAGCTCTGTATGGCAGAAAGTGCATAACACCGTTGTGTTGGTTCGAGACTGGTGAGCACTTGCTCATAGGACCGGATGTGGTGCAGCAGACGAATGAGAAGGTGAGGTTAATTCAGGAAAAGATGAGGACTGCTCAAAGTAGACAGAAGAGTTACCAGGACAAGAGGAGAAGTCCGCTGGAATTCAATGAAGGAGATTTTGTATTCATGAAGGTAGTGCCAACTACTGGAATTGGTAGAATGCTCAAAACCCGAAAACTTACACCTCGTTTTATTGGACCCTACCCAATTCTTAAACGTATAGGACCTTTAGCCCACCAAATTGCCTTACCACCTTTTCTTTCAAACTTGCACAATGTTTTTCATGTATCCCAATTGAGAAAGTATGTCCATGATCCTTCACACATCATTGAACCCGATTCAGTGCAATTAAAGGAAAATCTTACATTTGAGGCTTTACCTCTAAGGATAGATGGTAGTAGTGTCAAGAGGTTAAGAGGGAAGGATATTCCCTTAGTTAAGGTAGTATGGAGTCGGAATAATGGGGAAGATGCAACATGGGAACTTGAGAGCAAGATGAGAATTTCTTTTCCGCACCTGTTTAATCCAGGTACTGCATTTCTCGGGGACGAGAAATCTCTAAGTTGGGGAGAATGTAACACCCCGTCTGAATGCCTCAAATTTATTTTAAAACCCTAAAAAGATTATTTGGACAAAGTATTTTAAAAGGTGTGATTTCAAAAGATATTTCTTAAATCAAATTCCTTTTGTGATTTCAAGTGACAAAGAGCTTTTAAGAAAATGATTTTGTTTTGAGAAAAAACTTATGAGATTTAAATTGAATTTTTGGATTGAGTTTTGAATTGAATTTTTGGATTGAATTCTTAAAGTATTTAATACTTTTTATTTTAAAGAAAATGTGATTTTAGGATAAAGAAAATAAAAATGATTTTTGTGCATGTGTGTGCATGTGTGTCGGTCGTGTGGTGTGTGTGTGTGGCATGCATGATGCAAAATTTTTGACTTCCTTGCACCCTAGGTTAGTAGCCAAATAGCCCTAGGTTTAGTTTAGTGATAAGCTTGATTAGGACTTTGACCAACCAATAGGAAGTAAGAATAAGCCTAATCCAAGTTCATTTGTCCAATGGCTTGGCTTGATCCATGCAAGCTTTGATGACGCCAAAATTACCCTTCATTCAACACTCTTTGGCCGAACTTTCTTAAGGGCAAGAAGGGAAAGGCTTTGTTGTTTCCTTATAACTCCAAACCGTAGCACTCCCATTCATTTGCTTCTAATTTTTGTTCCAAACCAACACATAATTCCTAAGAGTCTTCAACAAACTCTTAGAGAGACTTAGAGAGAGAGAGAGAAACCGTGAGCTCAAGAGGAGTGGAAGAAGAAGATCAAACCTAAAGCCTTAGGATTTTTGAAGACTAAGTGAAGAAGGTTGAAGATCCCTTCTTTTTCTTTAGCATTTTCGAAGATCATAGGGTATTAGTGGTAGTTTTCAATTTCCAAGTCTTGTAAAGTTCTTTATTGATGCATGTCTAAATTCTTTGTAGATCTATGTTTGTAAGTATTTGTAAGGCCTTGATCTTGAGTTCCAAGAACATCATAAACTTTTAGAACCCTAACCCATGGACATTATCATTCGGTCATGCTTAGAAAATTAGGTTGTGATGATTTTTATTTCATTTTGAGTCCATGCATGTCGGTTTGTTGTTTGATAAAGTTGATCTAAATGATTTTCATGCTTTGATTTCAACTTTGATTTTTCTAAAGCTTTGATCTTTGATTCTTTTTTCAAAAAGTTATAATCTATTACTTTGATCTTGAAAAAGACTTGTTTTCTTGCCTTGATTTTCAAAGGTTTTGATCTTGAAGTTTGATTTGTGATTTTTGAACTCAAAAGTTTTGGTTCTTGACATGCATGTTACGGTTTTGAGGAGAGACAAAGGAAAACAATTTTCTTTTCAAATGATTTTTGTTTTGATCTAAATTTATGTGTATTTCAAAGTTAAAGATTTAAGTTTTTCACTTGATTTTGTTGGTGTACTTTTTGGTCAAGCTTTAAAAATAAAGATCATGATTGTTTTTCATGATAAGTTTCTTGCATGTGTTTTCTTTTTGATTCCCATAATTTTTAAGGCACATGCAAGGGAAAATAGAAAGGAAATTTTGTTTAAAGTGACACAAGTAGGTCACGTTTTTGAGAAAGAAAAAGGAGTGGTATTTTCTAAAACCATGGATTTATATTTGCATGTTTTTGATTTAATGTTTAAAGGTTTTTGCATGAAAAAGAAATGCATCAAAGGTTTTGTTTTTCTCTAGAGATGATTCGGCCTATGTTAGGTTGTATAGGCTAGACTCTTTTTGCATGAAATTCTCTCCTTGAAATGATTATGTTTTGTGACTTTGTTTTAAGAAAAATTGTTTGAATTGTGTTGTTTTACTTTTGGGTCAATTCGGTTTTTATGAAAGAAAAGGGATAAAAGTGTTTGATTATTTCTAAAAGTATTTTTATAGTTTGATTTCTTTATCCTTTGTTGTCCAAGAATTTATTTCAACGTATTTCACTTTTAAAAATGTGTTTGAGTTGTGAAAAAGGTAGATTTCAAGTGTTATGTGATTTATAAAAAGTTAGAATGAAAATTGTGGATTTTTCAATGTTTTTCAATTTGAAATGGTGGCTGGACTTTTCCATAGAGCCACATAAACCATTTGTTTTATTTATTTTAATGTGAGGTTTTCAAATGATTTTTCAAAGGATTTCAATTATGAGAAAAGATTGAAAGTTTCTTTGACAATCACTTGTATTTTAAGAAAAGAATAAAGAAAGTAAAGGATTTCCTATTCAAGAGATCAAGTTGTGATTTTTAATTGAAATGATTTTGATAAAAGTGTATTTATTTACCTCGAGGTTATTCAGTGGACGGTGAGAACTATTCTCAAAGAGAAGCTAGAGATCCCCAAGGTCAAAGTATTTCTCTTGCTTGATTAAGAGGTGAGTGAGATTGCGGTGAGCCTGTAACATCCTCACTTTTAATAGTTAATTTTAGTTTTTAATTAAATCAGAGTTTAAAAGTTCATTTTAGAATTTAATTACTTATGAAAATTCTTTGGAAAATCCGGCAGAGTTTCCTCTGTTTTTCGGACTTCCCAAAATTTTCCTTCTTATAAACCTGTCAGTCCAGAATTGTTTAAAACATAAACTCAATAAATTAATGCTAAGAGTAAATCTCATAGAAATGTTGTTGATTTTTCTAAAGTTGATTTTTCAAATGCACCAACATGTTTCTATTGTGGTACTCATGGACATACTTCAAATGTGTGTTATATTAAAGTGCATGGTATACCTAAAGGAGATTTTCTTTGGGTGAAAAAGGGTGAGAGTCCCTACACTAACAAAAATGGATCCAAAACCATTTGGATACCAAAAAGCAAAGCATGATTGTTTTTGTAGGTATGATTGAAGATGCAAATGAAGGTCTATACACATTTCATCAAATCTCAAGTAAAAGTCCTACAAGTTGACACAATTGATATTGTTGGATATCTTCAATTGGTATCAAGAAAAGATCCTACAAATTGGTAACATTTGATATTGTACAATTGGTATTTGTTTAGTCACAAGTGGTATTATTTCACTTGATGTGATATTGTTTATACTATTGAGAAAATACTATTGGTATCAAATTCTTACAATTAGTATTACAATTGGTATACAATTTGTTATAATTGATATCATTGAGTAATCATTAGATGATTATCATGCTTTGGTTGTTATATCTTATTAATCTCTCTATTTTGGCTTAGATCTTATATTTCAATTGGTATATATTTCTTTTTGATAATGCCAAAGGGGGAGAAATATGATGTTTTGAAAAAGGGGAGAAATATTAAGTTTTGACCATTTTGGAGAAATGAAATGGTATGTTTGGAGAAAGGTTGTTTTTGTTGTTTTTATGTAGGTTGAGCAAAGTTGTTGGAGATAGGGGGAGAATCAAGCTTAACTCAATTGGATTTCAAATGTCAAAAGCATAAATTGAGGGGGAGCAAGAGTCTCACCAAGTGATCAAATGGTTCAAGCATCAACAACTTCAATGAACTTCATAATTTCAAAACATGTTTGTCATTTTCAAAAAGGGGGAGATTGTAAGATCCATGAAGAATGTTTTGATAAATGCCAAAAGGTTTTGAACAAGCTTCAATCGTGTTGATCAAGTTCAAGCTCAACAAGTAACAACAAATATCAAGTGATAAAGAGAGAGCTAACTCATGAAGACTTAGTTTGGTAGTTTATGTTTTATTGTTTTATCTTTTGCCTCACAAGTCTCTTAGTTTATGAGTTTGGGTAGAGTTATATAGAGGGTAGTGAATCTCTATCATAGTCATGATTATATCATATTTTGAGTATTCACTTTGCTTAAAATCAATAGGTGGCTTAAAGGTTTGAAAGAAAAGGTTTAGATTTTGAGAAAACAAGTTTTTAAGTGTTTTATGAACTGACTACTCGATTAGTCACTTGTTTACTCGAGTAGATTTTTGCAGTCTTGCGCAAATACTCGATTAAGGGGCTGATTACTCGAGTAGAATTTTGAAGCCTTGCGTAAATACTCGAGTAGTAACTCAGATTACTCGAGTAGTGAACACTGATTACACTTGTTACTCGAGTAAGGGCTTGGCTACTCGAGTAACACGAGCTGTTACTGTTTTTAAATGAGTTTTTCACTTCTCAAAAGGACTTTTAACCATTCCTAACTTTTGGGTATTCTATATAAACCTTTTCCTAACCTTTGTGAATCATTAATTACAATTACCTATCATTTTTATATCAATTTTACAAAGAATCAAAGCCACACTATTCTCTCTCACTTTCTCAAGATCAAAGCTTTAACTTTTACATTCTTTGATCAAGAACCTTGAATCTCTCATGTTGATCTTTTCATAGCTTTTGAAAGAGATTCATAGGATTGTTATTTTGTTTTCATTTGAGTTGTAATCTTTGCAAGAGGCAAGCTATCTACAACAATTGGAAGTCTTGGTTTTGAATCAAGCAAAGTTATATTGGAAGCCTTGGTGTGGCATTTCATCAAGCACTTGGAAGCCTTGTTGTGTTAACAAGCAAGTGGAAGTCTTTGAAGAATCTCAAAGCATTGGAAGTCTTGTTGTGAGGTATCGGCAAGCAAGAGAAGAGGTTAGATTAGATATCAATAGGGTTACAAGGCAAGGGTGTGGTATCTCTTGTAGGCTAGCAAGAAGGGATTCTTGTGAGGCATTTACTTGTAATTTGAGAAACTCTAATTCATCATAGTGAAGAATCTCTCTTGGTTGAAGAGGGGACTGGAGTAGCTTTCAAGTGGATGAAAGTGAACCAGGATAAATCACTGTGTCGTATCTCTAAACTCTCTACTCTTTACAATTCTTGTTATTAATTGTGTTCTTGGTTGAAAACCTAGAAAAAGTGATTTTTCTTAATTGATTGAATTGAATCTTAATTGTGCAAAATTGATTTGGGGAAAATCATTTTCATAACCTAGGTAATCAATAAGAATATTGGTGTTAATCAATTCCGCTTTATCTCTGATCATATGTGTTAATTGATTGATTTTCGTATTTGATTGAAAAGTGATTAATCCATTAACAGAGGCATTAATCAATTAGTTCATGTCATTAATCGATTAAAGCTAAAGAATTTTTGTGAAAATCATTTGTTTTGATTGTTTTGATTTGTTTCCTAGTGTTTCCTAGTTGTTTCACCCATCGATTGTAGGTTCTAACATTCTTTTTCTCTTTGTTAGTTTCCCCCAATCTTATCCAACTCTAATCATTACGGTCAATTATAGTATATTCTAGTTCTCGTTACTAATTCTTATTTATTTCTCCGTTTCCCTATGTCAATCAATTACCCAATTCATTGTTCCTATTTCATTAACTATATTAGTTTTAATTTCTCTATTCTCATAATCTAACTTTTCAATTATTTCACTCCAACTTCCCTCATAATGTACTCTCTCTTAGTTTTCTTATCTTTTCGTAAATCCGCTTATCGTTTTCCTTATTTTATTTTAAATCTTAATTCATCATTTTAATTCTATTCTCTACTTTACTCCGCGTGCATTCCTTATTCCTTATTCTAGACTCTCTTTTACCCTTTTTGTTCCTTTACCTCCCCTATAGCTTTTACTTTATAATTTCCCACCTTTGGTTTTATATTAACTATTTCAATATTATAAACACGTTCATCCATTCCGGGACTTATTCTATGCTCATACATTTTATTCCCTAGGGTGTGGTTTCTCGTCACAATTTTATTTACTTTATCTATCAACGGGGTACCCTAAGGTTCATTAACATACTTTTAATTACTCTATTCCTAGCTACCACTATATAATCCTAGAATTTACTTCTTAAGCAAAGGTAACGCGAACCCTCTTACCTCGGGCTTTTTAAATAGAACTTGGATTTTAGCTCGGCGACGATGACGGCATCGGTGTTGCTCCTCGTTAGCGGGGAACGATCGTGACTGAACCGAGGCAAAGCTTCGAGCTCCGAGGTTCCCGACAAGAGCTCGGCACGATCACAGACCGGTAACGGCGCCGGTGAGATCCGTGGAGAGAGAAAGCTCGAAGAGAGGGAGGGATAGGGGAACCAAAACCAAAGGGGAAGAGGGAGGGAGAACCATGGTGGTGGTGGTGGCCGGAGATGGCGGCGGCTGTGAGTGGGGAGGAGAGGGAGAGTGAGTTTGTGAGGGAAGGAAAGAGAAAGCAAGAGAGAGAGACGGGTTGAGAGGGAGGGAGAGGGTGGCCATGGTGGGCGGTCAAGGGCGGCGGTGGAGGCCGTGGAGGAGGGAGGAAGAAGGAGGACCGGAGGAGGAGAGAGAAACAATGGAGGAGAGTGAAAGAAGAAGGGGGTTTTCCCCGTGTTTATAGCCAACTCGAGAATTTTCGCTTAAGCGAAATTCATTCGCTCAAGCGAACGGCCTTCAGTAATGGACACGAACGTTTTTCGCTTAAGAGAAATCCGTTCGCTTAAGCGAACCTCCTTTCTGCTGCCACTGGATAAGTTTCGCTTAAGCGAAATATTTTCGCTTAAGCGAAATGATCAGATACTGCTGTTTTATTTTTCTATTTTCCTTCTATTTTCTTCCGAACTTAAATCCTCCATAACTTCTTCGTTCACCGTCGGATCTTGCTCAAATTTGACGAGAAACCTCCTAAAAATCATACCTTCATATCCAACGGTGGAAATTGTGTTTGGAGTCTTAAATATTTTATTTTGAATTTCCCAAGTTAGCGAATTTAAAACACCGCAAACACCGCTTTTAACCCCCGTTTGGTCTTCTTTAAATTTGCTTTTCGATGCCAATGCTCCTTAACTCCTTCATGGCACTCAAAGAATTCCTAATCCATCATTTTAAATCCATTTTTGAATAATTCTTATTTCCAAATCTTATTATTATTCTAATTATTATTAGGATTAAAATTCGGGATGTTACATTTCTTCCCCACTTATTAGAATTTCGTCCCCTAAATTCCAGTTGTCCCTTAACTTGGAGGAGTATCCCTTGACATAGTTTCCACCCATGTCATTTTAATTCCTTCGGTTCCAATCTTCCCTTTGAGGAAGTTCTAATTTAAGGGTTCTGTGGTATAATTATTCGCCTCGGGTATGGTTTATCTCAGTCTCTCAGGTATCCGCGTAATACACAGAGTCTGAAGAGAATGAGACAATTATCTGCGGTGCTCCGACATAACTTCTTAAGTGAGACTCCACTTCGCGACTCCACTTTTTCCTGTTCGTTTCTTACTCCTTCAAGTGAGTTTAGTGAGGTCGCCCTTCGAATCCACCTTAGCTATACCTGCATTCTACTTTGGTGGTACTCCCTTTTTGTTCGTTTAACGATTTCAATTTGGTATAGAGGTTCCTATGGGTCGATTTCACTTAAGGGTCATGGTCAAGGTCTAAATTCATTTCCCAATTGTCTCATGGTTCGAGAAGGTATTGATTGATTCTTAGTTTAATTCTCGTTCTAATCTCCGCGAACCTCTTCAACAGTTAATGTGGAACGTTTGGGGTGAGTTATTCATTAGCCCCATGGGTTATGGCATGATCATCGAACATTGAGTCCGGCTCGATGCAATTTTTTTCCTTACGCTTCGTTACCATTCTGCATTCCACCTTGCTACTCGGAGAGGATCCACAATTTCCTTGTTGTTAAAGTTCCATCTTCCATTCCTTGGGTTGAAATCCTCCCCCACTTAGCATCGACATAGTTATATCAATGCCGACGGAGTAGGTTCGGTCGCTATCAAAAGTTGGTCGTTCCGATTCCCAAATATATTATTTTGAGATTGGAAATGACACGGGGTTTTACTAATGAACGGTGAATATTGAGTTAGGTTAAGTTCCTGTAGTCTTGACGAATGCTTCAGAGTGTATCCAAATCTTTCCACGAAGTATCTGAAGCTTGAAGAGAGTGAAGATGAAAAGAAGAATTATGCAAGGAGGGTTTAATGGTCTCCGCAAGGTGACCAAGGATGTTTTAGGCGACAAGGTTGAGAAATTGTGAGATAAGGCCATGTCGTTGTTCTTCTGTTGGATACATTATAATTGACGAATACGAGTGGATTGTCGGCATGAAAGTGTCATGCACGCACAGGTATCGCCGCGTAATAACATGGTTGAGTACATGTCCAGCAAGAAGACAACAGAGACTATTCTAAAGATTGCATCTTCAATGAAGAATCATCGAAAACGCATTTTCTACAAATTAATGATCGACTTGATTGGTCTTAATATGAATGGATGTGGATGGATATCTGTCGGCTTCTCTGGCAACTTTTAAGAGTCTGAATAGATACTTAGGGAGTTTTGAGTTTCTGAATATCTAGTTGGTTTTCAAAGGGTCTCAGGTGACCACTATAGAGTTCGCGAGGTCCTGTTGGGGTTCTATGTCTAATGGTGCTTACCTTAGGCGAGGGTAATATCTTAAGGCTTTCATCTCCTATGTTCTGGCGTTAGGTTCGCTCCCATTGCAAGGGTTGGTTTGTCTACCTTTTCGATTAGTTAGCACGACAAGATTTAAGACCATGTTGACTACTTGTCCGTGCTATCAAATATGTAGTAAATTTTCTAAGGTATGGAAATCGCACATACTTACATCTCTCCGAGCTCTTGCACCAAGTGAAAAAGTGGGTCGGCGTTTCTACCGAGCTGAGTTAAATGGAAGCAATTGAAGGTGTTGTCAGGAATTGGTATGTCTAACTAATGGATGTTTATGAATTCTAACAAGATCCTAAGGAGCGGGAGTTCGATTTGGTCCTACGGGGTTGGAGTTTCCTATTTTGGTTGTTCTAATTAAATTGGAAATTGCAATGATATCATCTGTTAGTAAACGCAAAGACTGGGGTAGCTAATCCCAATCTCACCTCTACTAAGAGCAATATCACTATCGGGTCTATCGATAACATTATCCCCTAACAGATGTAAAAGTTAGAGTGATCAGTTCTAACCTTACTCTCCATTGGTGACAATATTATCAATGCGATTGGTGGGTCTCTAACTAGAATACTAGCGCTCGTATTTTCCTTCTAAACTGAATTAGACGAGTTTGTCTTATATAACTGAATCGGGACGGAGACTTAGGTTCTGATGTAATTTCTTACCTTAGGGACATAATATGCCTCTACACTTCTCGTCTGGATTCCCTTCGTCCTTTTCAACCATAAGATACATTCCTCCTCTTTGCGTTGAGCCAGGAACCAGCAAATACCCCGATGAGGTCTCCCACATCATGGGCATAGTGGTATAGCACATGAAATGCTAATCGCCTCTATTTGACTGAAGTCCATCTGAACTAAGTCCCTTAGGATTGACACAACCTTAGCTCTATTACTAGATGTGTTTCCCATAATACTAGAGTTTAGTAATAGAAACAAGTTAAGGCACGAATAGTCGGATATTCCTAGAATTAATTAAGTCTGATATCATAGGTATGTAAATATACTGACTAACTATGGCTGGATTCGACAACAACTTTGGTCACTCGCTTGGTGAGCGTACCAATGGAGTAACTCATAACTCCGAGGCCGAGGGGAAACTGCTCTGATACCATAAATGTAACATCCTCACTTTTAATAGTTAATTTTATTTTTTAATTAAATCAGAGTTTAAAAGTTCATTTTAGAATTTAATTACTTATGAAAATTCTTTGGAAAATCCGGCAGAGTTTCCTCTGTTTTTTGGACTTCCCAAAATTTTCCTTCTTATAAACCTGTCAGTCCAGAATTGTTTAAAACATAAACTCAATAAATTAAAAACTAGTTCAGATCCTAACGCCCGATTAATACCAATCTCAGGGCATATAACTACACATATTATAAATTAAAAAATATAACAGTTTTAATGTAATTAAAATTCACTCAGAGTATCACAAATACACTCCACGTGGTGGAGAGTTTCCAGTTCGGCCCGCAACAGTGTAAGCTCCGCTTCCGTACCTGTAAAATGATATCAAGAAGGGTAGCATTACACAGAACTTAAAAAGATAAATTCTAAAAGAAGACATAGTAAATAACTAAGCCTACTTAATCATTAATGTATTTTATTCACAATTATTCATATAAATAAACTCTTTCAGTTCTTCACTTATTCACGCATTCTCTTAATTATTGATTCTCTTATCATTTTCACATTCTCTTTTCTTTTCTTTTTCTTCTTTTCTTCCTTTTCCTTTCCTTTTTCTTTTATTTATCCATTCCTTTTTCTTATGACTGAGTCCAACAGACCATCAGTCCTTTTACCTTTTATTTTGACTGAGTCCAAAAGACCATCAGCCGTTTCCTTTCCATTCTTTTTCCTTTTAATCGACACGCCTTCCTAGGCTCGCATCGACGCCGATACGCCTTCCTAGGCTCGCACCGGACTTTTATTTTCTTTTTAATCTTTTTAATCGACATGCCTTCATAGGCTCGCATCGATGCCGATACGCCTTCCTAGGCTCGCACCGGACTTTTATCTTTTATCATGACTGAGTCCCACAGACCATCAGCCTTTCATCATTCATTATGACTGAGTCCAACAGACCATCAGCCGTTTATCTTTTCTTTATGACTGAGTCCAACAGACCATCAGCCGTTCTCTTTTATTCCTTTTTAATTAATTCTCTTTTCTCTTTTTATTTTTGTTTGTACTTTTCTCTTTTACTCTTTCTTTGTACTTTTCTCTTTTACTCTTTCTTTGTACTTTTCTCTTTTCTCTCGTTTCTTTATTTATAGACTTATTGTTACATTATTTACTTTTCACTCTTTTCAATATCCTTCTTTCTTTTCCTTTTTCTTACAATTTAAATAATTCTTTTATACTCATCTGAATCCTTTTAGCCTTTATCTTCATTTACGACTTATCACATTTTCTACGTTTTCTACTTTATTCTTTTTCTCTTTGTTAGTTTCCCCCAATCTTATCCAACTCTAATCATTACGGTCAATTATAGTATATTCTAGTTCTCGTTACTAATTCTTAGTTATTTCTCTGTTTCCCTATCTCAATCAATTACCCAATTCATTGTTCCTATTTCATTAACTATATTACTTTTAATTACTCTATTCTCATAATCTAACTTTTCAATTATTTCACTCCAACTTCCCTCATAATGTACTCTCTCTTAGTTTTCTTATCTTTTCGTAAATCCGCTTATCGTTTTCCTTATATTATTTTAAATCTTAATTCATCATTTTAATTCTATTCTCTACTTTACTCCGCGTGCATTCCTTATTCCTTATTCTAGACTCTCTTTTACCCTTTTTGTTCCTTCTCTTTAGATCAAATGTAAGGTAATGAAGTTTTTGTTTCTTTAAAGAGTTACAAAGCCAATAAGTTTTTCATTTTAGAGAGGAGAAGAAAAACGTGTCTTTGCATGAAAAAGTGTTTTCTGCATTTAACCTTAGTAAAATTCTTGATGTTACAAAACTCTGTATATTTGTATGTGTGCAAAAGAGAGTAATCGATTATTTGCTAAAGTAATCGATTAACTTTGTTGCATCATAGAAATATCAGAGAAGCTGTAATCGATTAATTGAATTTTGTTAATCAGTTACTTTCTTATGAAAGTAATCGATTACATACGTCAAGTAATCGATTATATTTGTTGCATCATATATTTTTCAGAGGCTTTGTAATCGATTACAAGTCTTGTAGTAATCGATTACATGATGTTGCAACATATGCAAAACAGAGGCTTAGTAATCGATTAACTCATTAGTGTAATTGATTATCATAGTTGCATCATACAATGAACAGGAGTGATGTAATCGATTATCTATTCTTAGCCTAATAGATTACATGTTTTTCAAATGTATTTAAGAATTTCTATTTTTGTAGAAGTAATCCATTATTTCTTGATTTGTTGAAAAACGTGTCAGAATCATTTTTATTATTTCCTGATTTGTTTTTATATAAAAGATTCTGATATATTTTATAAAATTCGAAAATGATTTTAATTTTGAATTATTTCCTTTTTGGTTTTAATAATCAAATCTTTATTTTATTTCGAAAATCGTTTTGATTTTATTTTGATTTTAAAACTTATTACAAATCTTTTATTATTCTATTTTGATTTTGTTTTTCTTATTCAAAATCCTTTTTGATTCAAAATTGTTTTCTTTTTTAAAAAAGGTTCACTCCAACATTCAGAACTTAATTTTGTCATTCATTCTTTTCAACCTGCACGTTTCTCTCTTCTTCTTCTTCTCTAAGAGTTCTGCTTTTCATCGTTCATATTTTGTAAAGAACAAATCCTTATTGGCTGAGTGACTTCTAGAGAAACTTATTCTTCATTATCATAAGAGCATATTGTAGAATCCATGTTGTGAGAACACAAGAAACTATTGTAATCACTGTCAGTGAAATCGTTCTAAACCTTAGTGGTTAGGGAGAGAATCCCTTAGTGGACGTTTGATACGTCGTAGGGCGAGGAACCCTGCTGTGTGATTGAGGCCCCTAGCGAACGGATGTTCCTAGTAGTGTGCGGGGTGCTCTTGGTTGTAATAGGGTGCGCCTCTATTGCTTGGTTATAAGAACTCTCAGGCGGGTCGCTTGGGGACTGGACTAGGCCTTTCGACGGGAAGGCTGAACCAGTATAAAAATCACCGGTGCAAGCTTTTCTATCCCTCTCTCTTTTACTTTCCGCATATTTATTTTGTTTACGTTTCCGCGCTACTCGATTATATTTTTCTTATCGTTATCGCGATCCATTACAAACGTTTAATCTCTCCAACTCAAATCAAATTTTTAATTTGGTACAAATTTTTCAATGCATAATAAAACTCGATTCACCCCCCCCCCTCTCGAGATTTTGAGGCCAAAACCAACAATTGGCATCAGAGCTAGTCTCTTGTGTTAAGACTTAACCGTCTCAAGAGTATGGCTTCAAACTCTCTGTTTGGAGGTGAAGGGAGTTCTATTAACCGTCCTCCCATGTTTGATTTGGTAGGGTACGCGTATTGGAAAGCCCGTATGAAAATTTTTATTCAAGGAGTAGGATTAAAAGTTTGGGATGCTGTTGTTAATGGTCCCTATGTTCCTACCTATGTGGTTAATGGTAACACCGTCGAAAAGCCTATGGCTGAGTGGACGGAGGAGGAGGAACGTAGAGTCCAATACGACTTGAAAGCGAAAAATATTATAACATCTGATTTGAGCTATGATGAGTTTTTCAGGATTTCAACATGCGAGACAACACAACAAATGTGGGATACACTTGAAGTCACGCATGAAGGAACAACGAAAGTAAAGAGGTCAAGGATCAATACGTTGACTGGTGAATATGAGCTATTCAGGATGAAAGATGGAGAATCAATTCAAGAAATCCAAAAACGCTTCACAATGATCGTAAATCAATTGACAACATTGGGGAAGAAATTCACCAATGAGGATCTCATCAACAAAGTTCTAAGGTGTTTGGGAAGAGATTGGCAACCCAAGGTGACGGCAATCGCTGAATCAAGAAATCTCTCAATAATGACGTTGGCAACTCTGTTTGGAAAATTACAAGAACACGAAAGTGAACTGAAGAGGTTGGCTCAGCATGAAGAACAGAACAAGAAGGTTAAAAGCTTGGCATTCAAGGTTGAAGCACCTGCACCAGATAGTGACTTGGACAAATAATTGATAAATGATGAACACATGGGTCTATTGGTGAAGAAGTTTGGGAAATTTCTGAGGAAGAAAAATTTCAACAGAAGAGATAACAATAAAAGTGGAGGCTCAACCATCACATGTCATGAGTGTGGCAAGCCTGGTCACATTCGAGCAGATTGCTATCAATTGAAAAAGAAAGAGAATTCAGAAAAGGGCACCTCGAGTTCAAAGAAGGGAAAGCAAGCATACTTGGCGTGGCTGGACAATGATGGAAGTTCGGATGAGGATTCAGACGAACAAGAGGAGATCGCTAACCTATGCTTGATGGCTCACGACAATGAGGTAACTACTGAACATAACTTTTCTTATGATGAATTACAAGAAGCATTTGAAGAGTTACATGAGGAATCGATTAGGTTATCCTTATTGGTTTCCCTAGAAAAGAAAAATTCAGCTTCTATTTTAGAAAAGAATAAAGAGCTTACTAAAGAAAATGATTTTTTGAAAAAGCAAAATAAGGAGCTGAATTTGACTTTAAAAAAATTCTTCAAACACTTCGTGTAATGACATTAAACTTAAAGCTAGTTCTTCTTCTTGTAAATTCTGCAAGGACCTGGTTAAAGAAGTTGAAGATTTAAAAGAAACCCTTGCTAAATTTACAAAAGGTAGAAATACTTTAAATTTAATGTTAGGTAGGCAAAAATGTTTCTTTAATAGAGCGGGTTTAGGATATCAACCCAGTAGGCATCAAAAGAAACTAAGTACAATTTTTGTCCCTGCCAGTAATCATAAGAAACCTCTTATTATATGTCATATTTGTGGTAAAAAGGGCCATGGTGCACATGAATGCATACACCGAAAAGTGAAGTTCGTTAAACTGAACAATGAAGATAGAAGGTGGCATGACTTAAACTATGGCCATACTAACGCTCAAGGACCCAAAAAGATATGGGTACCTAAAAAGAAACCTTGAATTTTTGCTTGTAGGTTACTCCGGAAGGAAGGAAGTGTTGGTGGTACTTGGACAGCGGATGCTCAAAACATATGACTGGAGATAAATCTAAATTTTCGCATCTCGTACCTAAAGAACAAGGACATGTGACCTTCGGAGATAACAACCAAGGAAAGATCATCGGAAACGGTAAAATTGGTACACCTCCTAACCCTTGCATTGAAAATGTATTACATGTTGAGGGCCTAAAGCACAATTTGCTAAGTATTAGTCAATTGTGTGATAAGGGCAATAGGGTTATTTTTGATTCTGATAGATGTATTATCGAGGGAAAAATTGATAATCTTATTAAGCTAATTGCTCGCAGGATAAACAATGTTTATGTTATTGATTTTGATTCAATTCCCTCGAATGATGCGAAATGTTTATTATCTAAAGAGGATGAATCGTGGCTGTGGCATCGTAGAATAGGTCACATCACATGGCTCATTTAAATAAAATTTCTTCTAAAAACTTAGTAGTTGGTTTGCAAAGCAAAATTTTTCTTTTTCCGAAAAATGTGATCCTTGTTCAAAATCAAATCTCACAAGGGCCAATTTTCCTTCTAAAAACCTTGTTTCAACTCAAAGGCCTTTGGAACTTTTACATATGGATCTTTTTGGACCGTGTCAAACTAAAAGCTTTGGTGGCAACTATTATTGTTTAGTTATTGTGGATGACTATTCTAGGTATACATGGACGCTTTTTATTACTCATAAAAATGACGCATTTCATGAATTTAAAAAGCTAGCCAAGATTATTCAAAACCAATTGCATTTGAGCATTGCATCCATTAAAACTGATCATGGTGGAGAATTTGAAAATCATCTTTTTGAAAAGTTTTGCGAAAAACATGGAGTTAAGCATTATTTTTCTGCTCCATGGACTCCAGAGCAAAATGGAGTTGTGGAGCGGAAAAATCGTTCATTAAAAGAGCTTTCTAGAACAATGCTTAATGACATGAATTTGCCTGCATATTTTTGGGCCGATGCAGTTAGTACAGCATGTTATGTTATGAACCGTGTTTTGATTAGGCCTATTTTAAAGAAAACCCCTTATGAGCTGTACAAAGGGAGAAAACCAAATATTTCCCATCTTCGAGTTTTTGGATGTAAATGTTTTGTGCATAATAATGGTAGAGAAAATCTAGGAAGTTTTGAGGCTAGAGCTGATGAGGGTATATTCCTTGGATATTCTGCTTCGAGCAAAGCTTATAGGATATACAATAAATCTCGTAATACTATTGAAGAATCTATTCATGTATCATTTGACGAATTCGATCCCAGAAGGTTGGGAAAGGTATCTGTTAATGACATTTCAGGTATTCTTGGAGATTTATTCATTGATGAGGATGAGGAGCCAAATGCCAAAAGGAAGGAGCATTCCGAAAGCAATGGAAATTCAGTTGAAAATGTTGAGGAGAAAAATCAAGAACAATCCATGGAACTCAACACTGATTTGCCTAAGGAATGGAGAACATCAAGGCACCATCCTATAGATCAGATTATCGGGGATATCTCAAAAGGTGTAAGTACTCGCAACTCTATTAGCAATCTGTGTAACTTCTTTGCATTTGTTTCTCAAGTAGAGCCAAAGAATTATTCTGACGCTATGCTTGATGAGCATTGGCTTTTGGCAATGCAAGAGGAATTAAACCAGTTCGAAAGAAATCAGGTGTGGGAACTTGTTCCTAGGCCTGAGTCTTATCCGATTATTGGAACTAAGTGGATTTATAAAAATAAACTTGATGAGGCTGGTTTAATTGTTCGAAACAAATCTAGGCTAGTTGCACAAGGTTACAATCAGGAAGAGGGGATAGATTATGAGGAAACATTTGCCCCTGTTGCTAGGTTGGAATCCATAAGACTGCTATTAGCATTTGCATGTATTCTAGATTTTAAATTATATCAAATGGACGTAAAGAGTGCCTTTCTTAATGGTTTTATAAATGAAGAAGTTTATGTGTGTCAACCTCCTGGCTTTTAAAGTTATGAACACCCTGATTATGTTTATAAATTGAAAAAGGCTCTATACGGTCTAAAACAAGCTCCTAGAGCGTGGTACGACCGTCTTAGCAAATTTTTGTTGGAAAATAACTTTGAAAGAGGGAAGGTTGATAACACACTTTTTATCAAAAAGAAAGGAAAGGACATTCTTTTAGTTCAGATTTATGTTGATGATATTATTTTCGGTGCTACTAATGAAATCCTGTGCAAGGAATTTTCTAGTATGATGCAGGAAGAGTTCGAAATGTCTATGATGGGCGAGCTGAACTTTTTCCTGGGATTACAAATAAAGCAAGCGAAGGACGGAATATTTATTAGTCAAACCAAATACTGCAAAGAATTACTGAAAAGATTTGGCATGGATAAGGCCAAGGCAGTAGCAACACCGATAAGCACATCATGTTACTTGGACAAAGACGAAGGAGGTAAATCTGTAGAAATCACAAAATATCGAGGTATTATCGGATCCCTTCTATATTTAACGGCAAGTAGGTCGAATATCATGTTTAGTGTGTGTCTTTGTGCTCGGTTCCAGTTGCATCCAAAAGAAACGCACATGGTTGCTGCAAAGCGAATAATGAAATACTTGTCTGGCACAACTGATATGGGTTTATGGTACCCCAAAGGTTCTTCGTGTAATCTTGTTGGGTATTCTGATTCTGACTTTGCTGGTTGCAAAGTAGATAGAAAAAGCACTAGAGACACTTGTCATCTTCTTGGCAATTCATTGGTATCATGGGCTAGTAAGAAACAGTCTAGTGTTGCCCTATCTACAGCGGAGGCTGAATATGTAGCCGCGGGTAGTTGTTGCGCCCAGATTTTATGGTTAAAACAGCAACTCCTAGACTTTGGTGTAAGTCTAGATCACATTCCTATTAAATGTGATAATACCAGTGCTATTTCTATTACCAAAAACCCAGTGCAACATTCTCGCAGGAAGCATATAGAGATTCGACACCATTTTATTCGTGATCATATTCAGAAGGGTGATTGCATTATAGAGTATGTTGATACTTCGCGGCAGTTGGCTGATATCTTTACGAAACCACTTCGAAAATAAAATTTCTTTTTTATTCGTAGAGAAATTGGTTTAACTTCTGCCTCTCACCTCTTTTGAATATGTGAATATGTTTATCTCTCATGTTATTATTGATGCATCTTCTTAGTGTTTCAGGGGGAGATTGCACATCTTTTTGATGATTACAAAAGGGGGAGAGATATTCTGATATTTCATGGCTAATACATTCAGGGGGAGATACTCTGAAGGATGATATTCTGATACCATAATATATGTTTTTTAAGCATTCATACAGGGGGAGAAAAATTTAATCCATTATATTTCCTGTATTTATTGATTCTAAGGAAGGTTTTATTATTATATATCTATTTCTGCTTGTATAACACTTGTGATGCAGATAATAAAGAACATATCAGAATGGTTGTTTGTCATCATCAAAAAGGGGGAGCGTTGGAAGTCAAGCTGGTTGGAAGGCATGCTTCAAACTCTCTATGGACTTCAAAGTAATGCAAATATATGTTTTGATGATAACAAGACAACTCAAGTTCAAGCTCACAAGTGCAAATCAAGTCTCAAGACTGAAGACTCAAGCAAGCATAGAATAGAAACCTTCTCTTTAGATCAAATGTAAGGTAATGAAGTTTTTGTTTCTTTAAAGAGTTACAAAGCCAATAAGTTTTTCATTTTAGAGAGGAGAAGAAAAACATGTCTTTGCATGAAAAAGTGTTTTCTGCATTTAACCTTAGTAAAATTCTTGATGTTACAAAACTCTGTATATTTGTATGTGTGCAAAAGAGAGTAATCGGTTATTTGCAAAAGTAATCGATTAACTTTGTTGCATCATAGAAATATCAGGGAAGCTGTAATCGATTAATTGAATTTTGTTAATCAGTTACTTTCTTATGAAAGTAATCGATTACATAGGTCAAGTAATCGATTATATTTGTTGCATCATATTTTTTTCGGAGGCTTTGTAATCGATTACAAGTCTTGTAGTAATCGATTACATGATGTTGCCTCATATGCAAAACAGAGGCTTGGTAATCGATTAACTCATTAGTGTAATCGATTATCATAGTTGCATCATACAATGAACAGGAGTGATGTAATCGATTATCTATTCTTAGCCTAATCGATTACATGTTTTTCAAATGTATTTAAGAATTTCTATTTTTGTAGAAGTAATCGATTATTTCTTCTATGTAATCGATTATTTCTTGATTTGTTGAAAAACGTGTCAGAATCATTTTTATTATTTCCTGATTTGTTTTTATATAGAAGATTCTGATATATTTTATAAAATTCGAAAATGATTTTAATTTTGAATTATTTCCTTTTTGGTTTTAAGAATCAAATCTTTATTTTATTTCGAAAATCGTTTTGATTTTATTTTGATTTTAAAACTTATTACAAATCTTTTATTATTCTATTTTGATTTTGTTTTTCTTATTCAAAATCCTTTTTGATTCAAAATTGTTTTCTTTTTTAAAAAAGGTTCACTTCAACATTCAGAACGTAATTTTGTCATTCATTCTTTTCAACCTGCACGTTTCTCTCTTCTTCTTCTTCTCTAAGAGTTCTGCTTTTCATCGTTCATATTTTGTAAACAACAAATCCTTATTGGCTGAGTGACTTCTAGAGAAACTTATTCTTCATTATCATAAGAGCATATTGTAGAATCCGTGTTGTGAGAACACAAGAAACTATTGTAATCACTTTCAGTGAAATCGTTCTAAACCTTAGTGGTTAGGGAGAGAATCCCTTAGTGGACGTTTGATACGTCGTAGGGCGAGGAACCCTGCTGTGTGATTGAGGCCCCTAGCGAACGGAGGTTCCTAGTAGTGTGCGGGGTGCTCTTGGTTGTAATAGGGTGCGGCTCTATTGCTTGGTTATAAGAACTCTCAGGCGGGTCGCTTGGGAACTGGAAGTTTGAGCTATTTTTATACTTCATTCGGTTTGATCAAAAAGTAAAAGAAATAAAGTGATTTCTCATTTACATGAATTGATCAAGTGTTTGATGTTGTGCATGTGTTATTTTGGTCATGTTTGGTTTATTTAAGATCCATGCTTTTTATAAAAGTTGATGCATGTGTATGTGAGGCTATATCTAGTGATCTTAAATACATGCATGTAATTTTAAAAGATCATGTTTTCATATGTGTTTTGGTTTTAAACGAGTCTTTAATCGAGTACTACTCGAGTACTCTGAAATCTACTCGAGTAAACCTGAACAAAATTGCAAAATTCTTTGTTTTGATTGTTTCGATTTGTTTCGTTCGAAAATCTTTCAAGGTAGCTTAGACACCTATTCAACCCCCCCTTCTAGGTGTATTCCTAGGGTTCCTTTGTCTCTCCAACCACCAATTGCGGTTTCTTCATGGATTTTTGGAGTTATGTATGCCTATGTATGCTATTCTTTGTTATGCATGACTTAGTGGTACTGGTTGTTAGTGAATTCCCAAACAGGCTAGCATTATAATAAAACTAGATAGAAGTTGAGAGAAAATTTGGTAGAATAATGAAAGGATAGGATAAATAGGGTTTATAGGTAGATAATATTTAATGTGAGAAAATGAACGAGTAGCGGTCAATATGACATTTTCGAATATTTATTGCTCGTTAAGTATATGTGTAGATGTAAGATTAAACCTTAAGTTAGATAATGTAGATAATGACTAGATTAGTGGGATGTAGGGATTGAACTCATATTAGTGTTTGTGAATATATATTGATGAGTATGATTTATGCATGTGTGAGGATGTGTGTCTAAGTATGTTTATTTACTAGGGCGAATGAATTATTAGCCTTCACTTTGATTTTTGTGAATATATGTTAATGTGAGGCGTTACTATGCATGTTTGAATTATGAATGTGCTTGACTAGAGATTTTAGTCATAGTTATGGAATTGTAGAACTCTGGGTAGAATAGAACCAAACCCATGGTGGTATTGTTGTTTAATGGGGTGTAAGAGTAGGATTGGTCGTCCTGGCTCTTACAGCTGTTAAGTGACGTTATCATCAGTAAACCCGACAGTGATATTACCATTGATGAATGTGGGATTGAGATTGACCACCTCGATCTTTGCATTTATTGATGGCCGATGTCATTGAAAGTTTTTAAGTAGAACAAAAACCAACCCGACATTGAAGGAAGGAAATTAGCCTGAATAGTACCCTTTCCAGACCTTTGCTGCAAAATTCCTGAAGGAAACCAATGGACCCAAGTAACCATCTCCAATTTCCTTGGAGAGTTAAACCTGGTTTTAGAAATCCAAAGACCCATTCGGAGTCTTACTAGCAAGACTCTTAAAAACGAATGGCCGCGAGAAAAACCAACCTTAAAAACCTCATAGAGTCCCCGCACTGAGACCAACCAAGTTGAACCATAGACCGAACTCTTCATAGAGTGCAAGAAATTTGTGGCGTACTAATGCAAGTGGTATGCCGACTCCAAGTGGGGGAGTGGAACCAAAGGGAAGTGAGTATTGTAGTGGAAGGACCATGCATTGGGATGTTTCTCCATTAAAGGAATGGAACGGAATTTCGGGGACGAAATTCCAATAAGTGGGGGAGAATTGTAACATCCCAAATTTAATTCCAAGCACAATTAGTGAATTAATAGGTTTAAAGTGTAGGAAATGGGTAGATTAATTGCTTAAAGAATTTTGTGGGAAAGGTGAGCATCCATTTTAAGTACTAGGGGTTGTGTAGGAGACATTTGTAGCAATGGGCAAAATCATCTAAGCGAAATCGGGGGTTAAATCGGTGTTTTAGATGTTAGAAATCAACCGAAAAGAGAAAATTAGGAATTTATTATAGGATGCTAAGAAATTAAATTCCACCGTTGGATATGAAGTTTAAGGGGTTAAGAAGCTTGTCTAAAAATTTGGGCAAGATTCGACGGTTAACGAAGAAGTTATGATACGGTCAACTCAGAGTCAACAGACTCTCGCCCAGGCGGGAGTAGTCCTCGCCCAGGCGAGCAGCGGAACAATTCAGCACCAGACAGTGAAAAACTCGCCCAGGCGAGCTAGATAACGCGCCCAGGCGAGCGCGTACAGTTTTAGCCACTCTCAACCACACAAATTGGCTTCTTGGGCAAGCCATTGAATCCAAGCCACACCACTCGACCCCCTATGCAAGAAAAACCGAAAATGGGGCCAAAAACACACAAAAACACTCATTCTCCTCATCTCCTTCATTTCTTTCCTTCCATTTCCATGAGCATACCACCATCATCAAGCACCAACCCTCAAGAATCAAGATCACCCACCCTCTTCATTTTTCA
Organism: Crotalaria pallida; assembly: GCA_037953625.1. NCBI lineage: Eukaryota > Viridiplantae > Streptophyta > Magnoliopsida > Fabales > Fabaceae > Crotalaria > Crotalaria pallida. The sequence continues at coordinate 55,173,783 of CM075651.1, forward strand.
TCCTTCTCTTCTTGGGGCCAAGAACAAAGCATATCATCACCTCCTCCATCAAACCCTCAACAAGGAAATAGCCATAGACCACCCCTTATTTCCCCATAAATTCGTGGTCCTCCTCTCCTTCAACTCCAAGAGCTTCCCATCACCACCACACCCCATCAACCCAAAACATCATCCCTTCCAATTCTTTCTCCAAAACCCAAGGGCAAACCATCATCTTCCTCCCTTTCCACTCAAGAACCAAGTACAATAATCACCACCAAAAACCCTATGATTCAAGAACTCACCCTCATACTCCTCATCTCCATCAAATTCTAGGCAATAAAATAAACTCATAAATCAACCCCAATACCCCCTCATAAAGTCGAACCTCCATCTCTCATCTCTCTTGGATTTTTAGTCTCCATAGCCAAGGAGGAACATACTTTCATGCCTTCTAGTACAAGACCAAGCGAAGGGAATTAAAGAGGAGTAAGCTTAAGGGAGTATGGGCACAAAAAGAGGCAAATCTGGGTTTGGTTGATTTCTCTCCCTCCACAATTGAGGTAAGAAGGGAAGTGTTACCTCTACTTAGGGGGTATTTTATAGCTTGCATATAGGGGGAAGTAAGGGCAGGAAATAAAATAGAGAAGAGGAACCTTAGGGAAATTGACTAGAATAGGATTTATGTATGGTTAATGGATACGACTTTAATTGCGTATGTTTGTAATTGTCTAAGTCTAAGTAATTGTGGGTTGATAATGAGAGTGAGTTATAGAGTTAGAGATGAGATAGACAATTGGATATAATGATAATTGGAAAAGAGGACTTAATGGTAACTTGGAACAATTGTAGGTTGTGAATGAGTAACAAATAGGGGATAAATAAACAATGGTTGAACTATGTGAAAATTGGGAATAATGATGATGGATGTAGATTATGGTCTGGTTTGAAAGTCAATGATGAATATAGTGATTAGGAAGTTGAATATATTATTAATTTTAATGATTAGAACGGAATTGGAATGAACATGAATGATGATGGCGAGTAAAATGCAGTTAACAGAAATATGAAGGAAAATAGGCGAATGGTAAAGAAATCAAGACAGGTTTTAATGGTTAGAGAAAAAGATAAGTAGATGGTATGAATGATTGAATATGATATTGAGTATTAATATGGACCCTCCAAAATGGAGAGGATACATTCATGACCCTCCCTATGTGGAGCGGGAAATTATATTATCATCACCCTCCGTGAAGGAGTGGGTATTTTCAGGACCCTCTATGAAGGAGTGGATATTATCATGACCCTCCGTGAAGGAGTGGATATTTTCAGGACCCTCCGTGAAGGAGTGGATACTATCATGACCCTCCGTGAAGGAGTGGATATTTTCAGGATCTTCCGTGAAGGAGTGGATATTATCATGACCCTCCATGAAGGAGTGGATATTCTCAGGACCCTCCGTGAAGGAGTGGATATTATCATGACCCTCCGTGAAGGAGTGGATATTTTCAGGACCCTCCGTGTAGGAGTGGATATTATCAGGACCCTCCGTAAGGAGTGGAGTATTATAGAATTGTATGTGCAGTATCATGACCCTTCATAGGGAGCGAATAATATCAGGACCCTCCGTAGAGGAGTGGAATATTATATAAACGAGAAGAAGTAGATAATGTCAGGACCCTCTATAGGGGAGTGAAATATTTTATGGATAAGGCCCTCCATTAGGAGTGAGTATTAAATGGGATTAAAAGGATAGGTGGGTAAGTGTGTAAAATGATAGAAGGAAGTGATAGAATTAAGAGAGGTTAAGGACATTGTCGAAAGGAATAAGAAACGAACATGGTCAACAAAAGGGTATTAAGGAAGCAAGGGAAATTGAAATAGAAAATATAATTCAAGTGATAACGGGTAGTAATCTCTTAGTTGTTCTCTATTTCATTTTAGAATGTATTTTCTAAGTTCCGTGTAATGCTATCCTTCTTGATATATTTTTACAGGTGAAGAAGGAGCTTACACGAGAATGGTCGGGCAGGATTACACTCCACCCCGTGGAGTGCTGTGTAGATAGTTGGGTGACCCTTTGTTGGTCAATAGTTTTATTTTAAAATTGAAATTATAAATGTATTATATTATATTGTAATTATTTTCTAAAATGATGTACTAGAACTGAATTATATTTTGGCCCTGCTGGCCCACTGTCGATGAAAATAAAGTTTTATGCAGGTTAAACAGGAAATTGTATTTTGGGAATGTCCCTAAAACAAAGGAAACTCCGTCCGATTTTACGGAGATTTTCATAAGAATTAAAAGTAACTAAGTGTTTTTCCTAATCAACTAGTAGTATTAAAGGAAAATTTTAAATTCATAATAAATTAAGGGTAAAAGTAACTAGGGTGTTACACTTGAAATAACAGTAATAAGACATAACTAGACATACCCACACACATGTACTCATATTCATTTATCCTATTCAAATATACTATTTCTATACCTTAACATTTAACTATTTCATTACACTATATATATACACACATTTCAGTATACAACACCAGCACATAACAATGCTTTGATTCTCAAACATATGAATATGAAAGGCACTTTATACAATTAAGGTTTAAATCCTGAATCCAATGTAACATTGTACCATTTAACTTTATCCACTATAACACTTTAAGACTTTCATTGGATTCAGTGAATTAAACCCATTATATAACAATGAATGCACTTCTCCATTTCAAATAACAATAACACTGAAATTTTCCTCACAACACTTCACCCTCTAACTCTGGGGAAAAACCGACCAGGAGTAAGTATTTCTCAACCTATAGTTTGGTACTTCACCCCTCTAGGGTTCGTCATACCAGCTTGCACAGTACTTCACCCCTCTAGCGTTCATCATACAATTTGGTTTGATTCGTCCAAATTGGCTTTAGCAGAAATCACCCTCAACTGGCCACGAAAAGCCAAAGTAACTGACAGAATTGTTATGGTTGCCTAAAACCAATCCCCAACACGGGATCAAAGTTTTCCACAACAATTCTCGGTGATTGTTTCAATGACACAATCTAGTTAATTTTGCCTTCATGAATCGAAAACGACGTATGTTTTTCCCCGTGCCTAAGGTCCACCTTACTCCTTGAATGCACGTGTTTCTAGTTTATTTTATGTAGCTTTTTGTTAATCAAACCTTTAATACTTATATCAATTGGGTGGGGTTCTCTAACTTAGGATTTATGGCCATACTTGATATATAGTAACAATCACACATAACAACAATAATGATCATAACCATGCCATTCATTCATTTAGTTCTAGAACAATTATAACAATTTATATCTAAAAAAACCCTAAGTTCATAACATATATATTCTCATATTCAACATATAAAACATACAAATCACACATACACATATCAAAATACATCTACTTATGACCTTATTACTATCATTAAGTCCCTTCCCTAATTAAAACCAAAGTACTCCCCCTTACCTCTTGAAGAGAAAAGGAGAAAATGGGAAGTTAAGGGAGCACCAACACCGACTCTAATCCAAGCTTCCTAGCCTCCTAAATACTTGATCTTTAACACTTTCCAAGCTCCCTTGAATGACTAGAAGACTTCATGAGATGGATTGGGAAAGTTAGGGTTTGGGGTTTGATTTGGGAATTTTGTTTGAGAGAGAGAAGAATATGAGATTTGAGAGAGGGATATTGGTAGGAACTTGATGGGTGAATGATTTGCGGTGTTAATTTCATTTGGTTTGGTGTTGATTTGGAGAAATTGCAAAACCCTAGGGTGAGAGGTAAGAGGAGTTCGTGAAGAAGAGGAGGAGAAAATGAGCAACAACACATTAGAATCGTGTTCTAAGTCTGAAAGTAGAAATTAAAACATAATTGAAAAGCAATTTTTTAATCACTTTTACAGTGGTTAATCGATTAGCACGTTTGACTTAATTGATTAACACGTGTATAACTGTTTTGAACTGGTTGATTAACGGTGGTTAATCGATTAATGGTTAAAACGTTAATCGATTAATTGCTCTTATAACAGAAAATTTATTTTGTTTAAAAGCTTCTCATTATGACTTTGATTAGGTTACTTACACTTTTATATTTTTCATAATACTTTCATGCTATCACAATCTCACATAAGAGCTATTCAATTTCAAAGTTCTATCAAGAATCAAGTCTTTCTTTCAATCTTATTCTTCACTATTGTTCTCTTTAATACACTTAGTCATTGAGATATTAGATTCTAGATCTTATTAGTTTTAGTTGAATCATCATACAACAAGGGTTGTAAGCTCAAGTATTTAACAAATCAAGAAGTGAAGAATTTCACAAGTTGGAAGCCTTTGAAGGAAGCAAAGCAAAGAAGAAAGGAATTGGGTGAAGAGGTTGCTTCAACAATTCAGAGACTAGAAGAACAATTGGTTGGGTAGAGTTCAAGAGATTGGTACTCTCTTGAAAAGGGATAGGATAACTAGAGTGAGGTTTATGTTGTATCCTTTGTAATCTAACAATTGTTTCTTTAGTGGAAAGCTCTCTCTTTCGATAGAGGGGACTGGATGTTGCTCTCGGTAGATTGAGAGTGAACCAGGAAAAACCTTTGTCTCGTATCTTTACTTTCTTTAAGCTTTGAGAGAATTAACAAACAAATTAATCAATTAGGTTAGATTTAGGAATTTCATAATTCTTAGAGAATCAATTATAATTTGAATTGGTAAATTTACTTAGAACTATTTTTGATTCAATATATATTTGTTCTTGCATTATTGACATTAGAGCTCTGCTGCAATTCTGATTAAGATTGAATTTTTACTGATTTGTACTTGATTAATCGATTAAGTACTGTGTTAATCGATTAGTTTTGAATCACCTTTCAGGCATTAATCGAGTAACTCACGTGTTAATCGATTAAGTGTTTTGTGTGCTTCAGGCATTAATTGATTAGCCTAGTCATTAATCGATTAAGCAGTGTCATTTTTGTAAGAAAACTTGTTTTCTCAAAACCATTCTCATTGCAATCGAAAAATTAGTATCAAGGCTTCAAAACACTATTTACCCCCCTTCTAGTATATTTTGAGCCGCTTGTTGGTTTCCAACTAATCACTCTCTAGAAAGTATACTAGATCGCAAAGTAATATAGTCGGTTAAGACCAGATATCATACCCACAGTGACTCAGAATTGTTCAACCATCTCTACCTAAGGTAAAATCAAGAATAAAATCTATTAAAAGATAAAATTCATAATTAAATAAATAAATTAAAAAAAAAGAATTATATGCTGAAAATAAAATAAAAGAGAAATTAAATGGAAGAACTTGGTTAGGAACTTAGTTTCATTGTATATTCACTTATTTATTATAAATCAATATTTTTCATTTAAATCATGAATAAATTCAGAAAATAGTAATTCCTAGATTCCTCTTATGAAATTACTGTTTATTATTCAACTTGATAAATCCTAATTCCTTAGAAATTTAAACCATTGAATAACCTTGATTAAGAACAGTGAATTTATGAAAAGTACATAAGAATTCAATAGTATTCCTACTAATTGAATAATTATGCTGTTTAATTGATTGGCCTGTTCTAAATCCTAATTTTCCAATTCAGATTTAGAAATCCAAAACATAGATTAGCTACTTCTATGCATGACATTAAAAACACAATTAAACACATGATTTAAAACTGAAAAACATTAATTCATAAAAATAAATTACAAATACAAATCCACCATGTTCCTAACACAAAAGGTTTAGTTACACATAATGAAAGAGAAGAAGAAAACAAATAACTATGATATTTATCCATAAATTACCACAAATATGTGCTTCGAATCTTTAATCTTCTTTGGATCCCTCCTTTGAATGTGTAACATCCCCGATTTTTCCAAATCACTAGGTGCCTTAATCAATAGGATTTTGATAAGAGTAGTGTTGTTTCCAAGCCTTTGAGTATGTCTAGAATGTGTTTAGAATGTAGGAATTAGTAAGGGTAGGTCTTATGAAGTGGAATCGGCTTAGAAATGAATTTTGAAGAGTTAGTTATGACCTATAGAGCATAGGATCTTAGGAAATTAGGAATTGAACATTCATAGCTCCAAACCTAAATTCCACGGTTGGATGTTAAGACGAGAGTCTTAGGAGGCTTGTCTCAAAATTTGAGCAAGATCCGACGGTTAACGAAGAAGTTAGGGCGATTTGAAGTACAAGGGATTAAGTGGGCTGAACAGATTAATCGAATAACCTATGAGTTAATCGAATAAGTTTTTGGCAACATTCAGCCCCTAATCGAGTAGGGTATAGGTTAATCGATTAAGTTTTTGGCCACCTTCTGGTGCTACTCGATTAATGGAAGTGTTAATCGATTAGCCATGTACAATTGATAGGAATTAATCGATTAACCAAATAGGTTAATCGATTAACCCCTGTTATATCAGACAAAGAACACGTTGATTTGGGGCATTTTCTCAAGGTCTTTCTCTTACTTCTCCACGAGTTTCTTTTCCTTCTCTCCTAGGGTTTTTCGATTTCCCCAAATCCACACCAAATCAAATGAAATTAACACCCCAAATCATCCCTCCATCAATCCTTCTTATGATTCCTCTCCCAAAAACCCCAATTTCACCTCTTTTCTCAAAACCCCCAAATTCCCACATAAACCCTAACTTCTCCAATCCTTCTCTTTGGGTGAGACAAATCTTCAAGGGAGCTTAGGGAAGTGTTAAGGAGCATGGAATTGGAGACTAGAAGCTAGCCTGGAGCTTGGTGGTGGAGAACCAACTCAACCCCAATTTCTCCTCTTCTCTTCAAGTGGTAAGGGGGAGTACTTTGGTTTTAATTAGGGAAAGGACTTAATAATAGTAATAGGGTTATAATTAGATGTATTTTATATGTGTATATTTGAATTGTATGTTGATATTGTTATGTTTGAAAATAAAAGTGTGTATGATGAACTTAGGGTGTTTAGTAATTGATTATTAGACTTTTGTTGAATTAAATGATTAAATGAATAAATGATTATGATTATTGTTGTGGTACGATTGGTATGTTCTATATGTTTACCATGAGTACATGTGTTGTGAACTTAGGATTTTGTTAGAAATAAAGTGTTATAATGGTTATGAAACTAAATGAATTAATGGCATGATTGTGATCCTCATTGTTGTTGAGTGTGATTGTCTATATATATATATATATATATATAATGGCCACAAATCCTAAGTTAGAAAACCCAACCAATTGGATATAAGGTATTAAAGGTTTGACTAAAGAAAGCCACATAAAAATGAATTAGAAACACGTGCATTATGGAGTAAGGTGGACCTTAGGGGTACGGGGAAAACATACGTCGTTTTAACGATTGATGAGAACAAGAGTAAATGTTAGGAATTACTATGGAGGACTTTGATCTTCCAAAGGACATGGGTCCGCCACCCGTGTCGGGGATTGGTTCTTCGCAAACCATAGTAATTCTATTTACTTTGGCTCCTTGTGAGTAGTTGAGGGTGATTTCTGCTAGAGCCAATTTGGGCGAATCAGTCCAAATTGCGTGACGAACCCTAGAGGGGTGAAGGGCGTTGTGTAAGCGAGTATGACGAACCCTATAGCGGTGAAGTACCAAAATAGAGATTGAGAAATACTTACTCCTGGTCGGTTTTCCCCAGAGTGGAGGGTGTATGTGAGGGTTGAAAAGTGTTATTGTTATTGGAAATGGAGAAATGCATTCATTGATATAATGGGTTAATTCACTGAATCCAATGGAAGTGTTAAAAGTGTTAAAGTGTATAGTGGATAAAGTTAAAGGGTAAAGTATACATTGGATTCGGGAATTAAAACATAATAGTATAAAGTGCATTCATGATCATATGATTGAGCATAAAAGCATTGTTATGTATTGGTATTGTATAAGGAAATGTATTGGTTTAGTGAAATAGAATAGTTAAATATTAAGGTATGAGGAATATTATAGTTAATTGGAATAATGTGAATATGAATATATGTGTGTGGGTATGTCTAGTTATGTTTTATTACTACTGTTTAGGTGTTTTCCTTAATTATTATTCAAATTACTCACCCCTTAAGTTGACCATTTTAGGTACCGGTGGAAAAGAAGTTCATCGCTCTGGCGCCGAGAAAGTGTACTCTCACATGATGAGAGTGCATTAGTTGTTAGGACCTTGATGGTCTTATTACGGTTGCAATCATTGTTAGGATAATGTAACGTAAAATGTTTTATTAATTAAAGTTGTATTTAATTTTGAATTACTTATCTCCACTTAAAGATTCTTCTATTTTTGTAAAATGGACTTTATAAATGTATTTGTTTTAATAAAATGTATCAATGGTTGTGAAGGATATAAAAATATCCTTTTCTAAATTGTTTCTAAGTAGGTCACAACCACTTACAACATAAACTTAGTTTTGAAATTGCTATAAACTGTTCTGGACTGACAGGTGAAAAATTAACTTGGGGAAAGTCCATATTTTAGAGTAAACTCCGCCAAAATTTTTATAAAACCCCAAGTATTTTCTAATGAAATCACTAATATAAAATAAAGTATTAAAGTATAAAAGTTGAGGATGTTACAGAATGCTCCCAAACCTGAGTAAATCCCTTTCAAACTCTAATCTAATCTCTAAGAATAACTCATGGCTTCTTAATTCCCTCTTACTGACTTTTTAAACCTAATATTAATCCTAACATATATAGATAAAAGTCTAATCGTATCAAAATCCCTCAAAACTGATCAGAAATAGGCCCAATTAGGCCTTTACGTGACTCGCGCGCCTGGGCGTGCAGACCAGCATGCCTGGGCGCGCTATATCTGATACCCACTGAATGACGAAGCTTGCGCGCTATATCTGTTTCTCTCCGTTCTTGTGCCATTTTCAAGGTCTTCTTATGCTCTTTCCAGCTCCAATAATATTTTCTCCAAATAAAGCTCCAAAACAACTGAAACATACCCAAAACGGATCAAAACGTTCAAAGGATTCTAATAAACTAAAAATTCCTAAAACTAATACAAAATACCTATATTTACAAGAGAAACAAGAAAAAACCATAGCAAAAGGAAGTGAAATTAAGCCCAAAAACATCATATATTAGACCTTCATCACCAACATCTCCTAATACGAATTAACGTAGTTAGTTATTTCTTTCGATTACGTTAATTGAATCGTTTGATAATTTGAAGATCTAGATATCATCTTTGACCCGAATTTCTGTGATCGAAACCTTTATCACATTGGATGTGATAAAAATCTGTGGACACTATGGAGATAGAAAGTATAACATCCTTAATTTAAATTCTAAATATAATTAGCCTAAGAGTTGAGATTAGTATGAAGATTATGTGAACATTAAGTTAGAAGGTGGATTAGTAGAATGAAATAAGGTTTTAAGTATCACCCCTAATTAGAAAAATTGAAATAAAATATCTATAATTCCAAATACAAATTCAACCGTTGGATATAGTGATTGGGGTCTTAGGAAGCTTGTTGCAAATTTTGAGCAAGATCCAACGGGTAACGTAAAAGATATAGCAGTTTGAAGTTGGATTGCTCTAAGTAATCAGACCCGCGCTTAGGCGCGACAAGGCCGCGCTCGGGCGCGAGCAATTAAATTTAGTTGGGTTTCACAGATAGATTGGTGCCCAGGCGTGCCCTCCCGTGCGCCCAGGCGCGCCTCCCACGCACCAGATTTGGAAATGGCGTGCCAAATGCTCAAACCATGCACCATTTTCCCAGCGCCATGCACCAGATATAGATTTTGTGCAGATTTCGCGCTCAAGCGCGAAATACCGCGCTCAGGCGCATGATAGCAGCTGGTGCGCTCTCAGCCGTTAGATTAAAACTTGGGGGCCAAGTTGCTCATTTCCAGCCATGCGATGGCTGTTCCTTGAATTGATGGAAATCAAAATAAAAACACACACAACACCACACATAACAACATCAACACAAAACATCATCCCTTCCATTTTCTTCTCCAAGACCCAAGAGCATATCATCATCAATCAACTTATACCAACCAAAATCAACCCAAATAATCATCCCCATCATCATTCCCATCAAGAATCAAGCCAAGAAATGTGAGCTACAACTCTTCCCTTCTCCTCCCTGAAGTTCGATTCTCTCTCTCCTAGGGCACACAAATCTTAAGCACCATTCTCCTTCATCAATCCATGAAATCAAGACCATAATCATCATCAAACAAAGAAAATGAGCTAGAAGAGCTTCCTCCTACTTACTCTTGCATTCGAACCCCCCTTCTCTCTCTACCCTCCTTGGTTTCTTTTCAACTCATAGAATGGAGAATCATTGTCCTCATGCCAACTAATCAAGAACAATAAGGAGAGAGCTCAACACCATCCTACAACAATCACTCTAGGATCACTTACAATTATTGGGTTATTACTATCTTGAAGTGGCAAGCTAGAGCAAAGGAAAATCATCCTTATCTCCTTACACTTGAGGTAAGGGGGTGGGTATTGGCTTGACCTAGGATTGGGTGTCCATATAGTTGTAATAGTTTGTTAGGAGTTATTTGTGTAGGATAATTAATAAAGAACCCTAAGGTAGTGAGCTATAAAAATTATGTGAATAGAAATAATAAATTATATAATGTAGAAACTAATGCTTAGAATGTGACTATGAGACTTAGTGTTAGTTATGCCATTTTAGTTGTAATATTTGTTATGTGACTCTAAATGTGAGTATTTCAATATGTGTTTATGGTTATATTTGTTGATAGAATGTGTTATAAATTTTATTGTGCTATATGATGTTGGAGAATTAAATTGTTGCCTTGGAAAATATGACACGTGAATAATTATTGGAAACCGTGAAAATAAGACTAAAAGGAATTAAAAGGAGTGCAGTGTGGTTAATCCTTGGATGCACCGTCACACTAGGTGCCCTTCTAGGTGTTGAAATGCCTGCTAGGGCCAATTGCCTATCAGGCGAAATGCCCATTAGGTCCTAAATTCCCGTTAGGCGTCAGTGCGCCAATGGATTAATACATTGCATAACCACCTGAAAAAGATAATAAAATGTGGATTGGAATTGAGAGAAATGAATAATTAATGGAAAGGTAATTAATTGCGATTTCCTAACGGGTGATGCCTGTAACATTCCTTGTATATCATCTTACTCTATAAGATAAGTAAGAAGTTTATGAAAACTTGGACTTGCTATCATTGGAAAAAGATCTGAAAATAATAATTTTCCCTTCCCTTGAAAATTCCTTTTTCACAAACACTTGATTAGTAATGAGGTCGACTAACAAAATCAGAGTTTGCGGAAACATAGTAAAATCATCATGTTATACCCCCAAAATATATCAAGTGTAACAAGTCCATTAATACCAAATAGGTGTAATTATGAAACTGAATTCCTCTTATGATACCTTTTTCCAAAATATGTATCATATAAATTCTATTAAATTAGAAAGGTTATAGAGCTGGTCACTGGTTCTTTGTCCAAACATCCTTCTGGTCGGATCCTCGATATCTGCACAACGGGTTCCCAACCCACACTTTCTATACTCTGCATGCATCTAAGGGACATCTCCCTTTACTGATTCTTGTGCAAGCTAGATGCACGATCAACACCTAATAAGGGCATGGGGGTTAGCTATACATATTCGCATAATCAAATGAGAATAAAACTAACATCCACAAGTTAACATGTAGCAAATCATGATGCATAATCATATGAGCACACCCGGTTAATCATAATAATTCTTTCAATGCAGGTGGCATGATGCATGATTTCCTTCCACAACTGAGGCCTCTAAAAGTCCATCTTGGACGTCCATCCAATACACCGTTGTGTTCCCGGAACACTGACATTTGTTCCCAGAACGTAATGCCGAACCATACTTGGATAATACGCATCACTCCCAGAGTGTGCACTACGTTCCCAGAACGTGAAGCAAACCATACTTGGAATAATAAGCACCACTCCCAGAGTGTGCACCACGTTCCCAGAACGCATACGTTCCCAGAACGCATACGTTCCCAGAACGCATAAAAACCAGGTCCCGGACACTGGCCACATATCTATAATGTGTCATCAAGTAGGTTGCATATCAATGTGTTCCCAGAACACTAACATACGTTCCCAGAACGTATAAAACCAGGTCCCAGACACTGGCCACATATCTATAATGTGTCATCAAGTAGGTTATAATTTGGTACACCCGGAGTACCCTCCTCATATTCCCAGAATATGATAAACGTTCCTACCAACCAAACTTCCATTCTATATGAATGCACAATCATCAAGGTTGGTTTTATCTTTAATTCCATTATTATACCAATGTGTTCCCAGAACACTAACATACGTTCCCAGAACGTATCGCAAACCATACTTGGAATATAATCAAGCACCACTCCCGGAGTGTGCATCTCGTTCCCAGAACGTATCCAAGAAACCATGTCCTAGACAATGGCCACATTCCCAGAATGTGTCATCAAGTTGGTTGCATCAGTTTAGTACTCCTAGAGTACAGGGTCAAGTACCCGACATCACAAACCATCCCTACCAACCTATTTCATTACCTTTCCCTATGCCTGCATTGCATACATAATTACTATGGTTGGTCTTTCCATTAATTACTGTGATTTAGAAATATTCTAATTTCTCTTTTGAATGATTTATTTGAGGTATAGTCTTTGACACAAAATTCTCCTTTGAATTATCTCAAAACATGCCCTTAAACTTAGATTGGGTAAAACAAAGTCAATGGTATTCAAAAACTTAACTTTTTATTTTTCAGATTCAGGTACTAACCGGTTACAGTTCCAGGCTAACCGGTTAGAATTACAGACCTGAACTGTTTACCATTGTAATTCAGAAAACCCTTTTTCTCGAATTCCCTACCCAATCCATAAACCAGTTTAACAATGTTTATACCTCAAAACCACTGTTTATATAATTCAAAAGTCTAAATCACATTTCATTGTCCAATGAGCATAATTTCCTCTTGAAACTATCTCATTACCTTAAGGTATTAACTCTTTAACTGCAATCTGAACTATAACAGTGAAATCAACTTATTTTCAGATTGTTTTCCATGAAATTAAGGCCTAGATTTGAGTAGGATTTGTAAGACTACAATGCTGATTTTGTAAACTTATTTTCTTTTGCATTTTAACAGGGTCTAACCGGTTACGAATATCGAGTAACCGGTTAGATTATGCAGTCTGACACTAAAACATGAGTTTTAACAAACCATTCTCTTCACTACTCAAATCTAACCAAATTTCAACCTTTAACAGAGTTCATATACCTTAAATAAATATGTTTAAACACAGAAACATATCTATCTTGCATGCATTCAATTTGGATACACAAATTGCACATAATTGCACATATTTCACAACTTAATGCATCAATTCACATAATATCCAAGTAAGTCATGAAATCAACATCAACATAGCTTGCATGCATTCAATTAACATTGCTCAAAACATCAATTGAGCTCAAATTGGCCTCCAAGCCATTTAACCATTTCAACTTATGCCCTTTGAGTCTCTTGGTGACTCATCCTATATTCTACCACAATTTATTCTCATTCTAGCAAATAGTAAGCTTCCCCCTTACCTCTAAGTTGTGCTTGATCCAAAACATTGCAGAGAGAAAGGCTTCTACACAGATTTCCATTAAATCCACAATTCTGCTCTCATCCACGATTTTTATCAACAGGGTCCAAAGACCAGAAGATTTGACATAGCAATTGGCCAAAGAAATTGGGGAAACCAATTAGGACTCAATATAGGTAACATGCACTAGAGAATCAAAGAGTTTTGAGGCTCAATGGTGGACTGTACTTACCAGAATCAAAGCTGGTATTCAGCTTCCAGAACAGGGAATGACAGAGAGCTCAGTTTCCAATTCCTAGCTTCCAAGCTTGATTTCTCCTTCCACACGAACACTCAGCTCTCAAATCTTATATCAATGGAAAGCCCTTGATTCAAGCTTTCCAGAAGTGTGTGTTTTGCTCTCTAACACTCACGAACCAACACGAATTGAACAGGGCGATTATGAAACCCTAAAACACAGCCTCCCCCAAAATCAGAGCATCAACAACCCCATTCTTCAGAAATTCCTCTATATATAGACCAATAACGATTACATGCACACTGACGCGTGGTTTTCCACTTGACTCAAGCTGTAATCGTGGCGAATTCTGGATTAATTGGGTGATTACTCATCAAAATCCACTAACCCAGTTTCTGAGTTCATCGTGTAACCGGTTACAAAGCCCTTCTAACCGGTTACATACTGGTAAAATTCAAAAATTAATAATTTAATTACTCTTTCTTCAAAAACCTTTTTAATATTGCAATTAGGTCCCACCCCAAGGACTAAATTACAATATTCACATTTTTGTACAAAATAACCATATAAAAATATATCTCATATTTTTATATAATAAAAACACATAATGTACAAAAACTAAAACCTTCAAAATCAATTATAAAATAATTGTTATAATTAATTTCTTGGTTATTTGGGAGACGAAAATTAGGGGTGTTACACTACTCCCCCACTTAAAAGGAATTTCGTCCCCGAAATTCATCTTCTGAAATTTTCCACTTTTCCAAAGTGTTTTTATACTAGAAAACTTCATCTAGCTTTCAAAAATTTGTTCTTTAGGGTCCTCCCCCACTTAAAAGAGTTTCCATATAATTCTTTTATTTCGAAACATTTCGAATAAAATATTTCAATTTAACCATAAAGATTCTTTGCATAAAACTCTCATGTGAAAGAATTTCTTTTAAAAGAAGTACTCTTTACACTTCACATAATTATTCTTCAATTAAAACACTTTCCAATAAACTTTTTGGGAAAAACTTTTTGGGCTGCGCACTCTGATCTCTCAAGCACGATCAAAGAAACATTTGTATGACTTCATTTCTTAATAGTTTGAGACATTAGGGTGATAAGTCCTAATATTCAATCCATTAGTAACAAAGTCATCCCTTTCAGATATAATCTTTCGCAAGAAAGGCCATACGACAGGTCTTTAAGTTAGACGAACTTAAAGATAGGGTAATTATCACTATCAGACTTAGTTAGATAGTCAAGTTCTAGAGATATTTCCGTTGGGGAGACAAAGATTTGTCCTATCCCGGTGGTTGTTAATCTCTCTAGCCAAAACTGATCTTTCCCTTTCTGTAGTGTCCACAGATATTATCACATCCAACTGTGATAAGGGTCTTGATGACAGAAAGATTGGAGTTGAACTTCCAACAGGATATTGATATTCTCAAACGATTAGATTAACGTAATCGAAAAACATTTGACTACGTTAATTCAGATCAAAGGAAGAGATAGGCTCGGGTTGTCAACGTTAGGATCACACTCAACTCTCATCTCAGCCGGTGAATTCTTCTTGTGCTGGATTCGTCCATTTCTTTCTCACCTTTTCCTTCAAGACAATTCGGTGAATAATACTCAAGCTTCCTACAATCGGAATTGGTTATTCCCTTAGGTACATCACAACTAAACTCAAAGTGATGTGCCTCACAGTTTTCACCTCGAGATGGACAAATGTTCCCTTTCCTATTTCCTCCTTAGCCATTTTTCTCCAATCGAGGATTCCTTACCCTTTATATTTTCGTGGTAGATATTCTCCCACTTACCTTTCCTCTTTCCCCCATTGGGCCTTCATTTCATCAATCTTTCCCTTATTCTGCATTCTGATACTTCACGCATGAAATTCATGTACTTCCCGTAGTTCTCACACATGCTTACCAACATCGAGAAATTCCTTATTCCTTGATAGTTGATAGCTAACTTGGGTTCGAACATAATCTATTCTTGAAATTCATGCCTTTGGATCTCTCCTCTAGGTTGTCCTAGACAACACTTCCTAAACCCCTTACTTCCATAATATATTTTCAAATATCCATAATCACAGACTTTGATTCTAAAGATTAAATCTCTTTTGTTTCTTCATAGAGATCTAACTCCTTTTTCCTCAAAAGTGAACTTCTCTTTCTTCTCTTCATCTTCTGGTGGTAATTCACGAATCCGATTCAGGAATTCGTTGGTGATTGGCAACATTCCCAATCAAATACTTAGAGAGTTCCTCTTGGGTTACCAGACTTAGGTCTCTGAATTCCTCGATCAGGATAACCTCCTTAACCATCATTGAGCTCACAAGAATAGCCTATCAACTCAATCGTCTGCAACTACGTTTGCTATGCCAGGATGATAATGGAGCTCAAAGTCATAATCTTTTAAAAACTTCATCCGTCGCCTTTGTCTCACATTCAACTCTTCCTCTTCTTATTGTCATTCATACTTTCGAACTTCAAACTTGTTCATGAATCACAACCTTCTTATCTTAATGCTTATCGTCTCTTTTGCATCATCCAGCTAAATCCTCTACCTTCTCCAATTGGAGTAGCTCCTTAATTTCAACTCTCGATTAGTCCATAAATATTATGATTCAATCCTCTTAAATCAATTTCAATGATGAATCAAGGCATTAAGTTATTTTACCACCTTAAATCCTTTCCTTAAATTTTACTCAGGTAATTGACATTGAGTTTGGATTGGAGGAAGATGTTTATTGATATCAAAAGTTCCTTCACAAATTACTTAAATGTTTATTTTAGACTTTCAACTTCTAACCGGTTACAAGAAACTCTAACCGGTTATGAAGTATAGTTTTAGAAATAAAACCAAAGGACTTTTAAAAACCATTTTCTTTACATCGTCCAATCCAACTCAAAATAGGATTTGATCATAATCTAATACCTTGATTCCAACTGAATTCATCACTGAAATTATTTAAATCATAATCTACTCACATTTTCCATAATTCCTCTTGGACTAATCATATTATGTTGGGGTATAATCCATCATCACCCCACCATAATTAAACAACATCCTATCATTCAATACCATCAATTGATCTTTCCAAGTCAACTTGATCAAAGGCCATGCGATCTTAGAAAATCCTTAAATACTCCAGCGATAGTACTCAGCCAGCCATAAGGACTTCTTACTTTAAAGATCACATGCCCTGCGAACTTAGCTTCACTCAACCAAAACTCATCTTTGGTGAGCTTAACACATAACTACTCCTCTTGCAGGATTCTCAACACCATCCTGAGATGTTTCTCGTGCTCCTCCGGATTCTCAGGATAAACCACAAACGTATCCAAATATAATCTAAAGGTCCCGTTCTTATAATCCATAGAAGAACAGGTGCATTAGTCAATCCGAACGACATTACTTTCTACTCATAATGCCCGTATCAAGGTCAAAATGCAGTCTCAAGTGTATCCCTGCCTCGAATCCTGATTTGGGGTTAACCCAACCTCCAACCAATCTTAGAAAACACTTAGACTCCTTTAACCTGGTCCAACCAATTCTTTTAACAACTTCTCTACGTGTTTCTCTCATTTGACCATTCCCGATGATACCATATCGTAAGGGTAGTAGAGAGAGAATCAGCTTCAAGAATTAACTTGATTCCAAACTCTATCTCTTTGCTCAAGGGTGAACCTAACATCCTTTCTTGAAACCCAGATTTCTTTAACCCCCTATTTCCTTCACTGATGCCCAGAAGCAGACACATGGGTCCATTGGATTCCAGATTCGAAACTTGGGAATTCCAATATAGGGTTGTTCTATCGTCATTAATCATGATAATTTGATCCTTCGATTCCCAAACCGTGCTTAAGATCAAATTAAATCATGACACAGGTAGATAGACAAAGTCTAATACCTTAATAGAACGATTCAGACATACCTTGGAAACCACTACAAGAAGATTTGTAGGATTCTCTGCTTAGAGATAGCCGATTGGATAAGGCATATAGCAACTTTGATCACTACCCTTATCCGAAAGGAACAAAAGAAAGGATAGCTTTAGAGTTTAACAAACTCAACAAGGTTGATCTTTAAGAAGATCACTGCCCTACACTCGGTCTGAAAAGTTGATTAACTTTAACACGAGTGAGGGTAAACACTCCTCCTTAGAGTCAAGGACTTAACTACAACTCCTTAAGATTTCCTTATCACTGGTTCTATGAGAACGAAATAAACCAACACTATGGTTTTAGGTTGACCACATGTCTAAAGAGAAGCATACAACTATCATACTTCTACTTAGACTTCATAGAACACTTCTTAATAGCAGAATAAACTACTTATCTAGAGCCATTTCCCATAACCTTAGCTCTAGTTTGGAAGTATATGAAAGCATACTTCCCAAGAAACATTGTAGATATCGATGACCAGCGTATTGGACCACACACCCAAGGACCAAGAGTCAGGACCATTGCTCTAATACCATAAAAGTGTAACATTCTTTGTATATCATCTTACTCTATAAGATAAGTAAGAAGTTTATGAAAACTTGGACTTGTTATCGTTGGAAAAAGATCTGAAAATAATAATTTTCCCTTCCCTTGAAAATTCCTTTTTCACAAACACTTGATTAGTAATGAGGTCGACTAACAAAATCAGAGTTTGCGGAAACATAGTAAAATCATCATGTTATACCCCCAAAATATATCAAGTGTAACAAGTCCATTAATACCAAATAGGTGTAATTATGAAACTGAATTCCTCTTATGATACCTTTTTCCAAAATATGTATCATATAAATTCTATTAAATTAGAAAGGTTATAGAGCTGGTCACTGGTTCTTTGTCCAAACATCCTTCTGGTCGGATCCTCGATATCTGCACAACGGGTTCCCAACCCACACTTTCTATACTCTGCATGCATCTAAGGGACATCTCCCTTTACTGATTCTTGTGCAAGCTAGATGCACGATCAACACCTAATAAGGGCATGGGGGTTAGCTATACATATTCGCATAATCAAATGAGAATAAAACTAACATCCACAAGTTAACATGTAGCAAATCATGATGCATAATCATATGAGCACACCCGGTTAATCATAATAATTCTTTCAATGCAGGTGGCATGATGCATGATTTCCTTCCACAACTGAGGCCTCTAAAAGTCCATCTTGGACGTCCATCCAATACACCGTTGTGTTCCCGGAACACCGACATTTGTTCCCAGAACGTAATGCCGAACCATACTTGGATAATACGCATCACTCCCAGAGTGTGCACTACGTTCCCAGAACGTGAAGCAAACCATACTTGGAATAATAAGCACCACTCCCAGAGTGTGCACCTCGTTCCCAGAACGCATACGTTCCCAGAACGCATAAAAACCAGGTCCCGGACACTGGCCACATATCTATAATGTGTCATCAAGTAGGTTGCATATCAATGTGTTCCCAGAACACTAACATACGTTCCCAGAACGTATAAAACCAGGTCCCAGACACTGGCCACATATCTATAATGTGTCATCAAGTAGGTTATAATTTGGTACACCCGGAGTACCCTCCTCATATTCCCAGAATATGATAAACGTTCCTACCAACCAAACTTCCATTCTATATGAATGCACAATCATCAAGGTTGGTTTTATCTTTAATTCCATTATTATACCAATGTGTTCCCAGAACACTAACATACGTTCCCAGAACGTATCGCAAACCATACTTGGAATATAATCAAGCACCACTCCCGGAGTGTGCATCACGTTCCCAGAACGTATCCAAGAAACCATGTCCCAGACAATGGCCACATTCCCAGAATGTGTCATCAAGTTGGTTGCATCAGTTTAGTACTCCTAGAGTACAGGGTCAAGTACCCGACATCACAAACCATCCCTGCCAACCTATTTCATTACCATTCCCTATGCATGCATTGCATACATAATTACTAAGGTTGGTCTTTCCATTAATTACTGTGATTTAGAAATATTCTAATTTCTCTTTTGAATGATTTATTTGAGGTATAGTCTTTGACACAAAATTCTCCTTTGAATTATCTCAAAACATGCCCTTAAACTTAGATTGGGTAAAACAAAGTCAATGGTATTCAAAAACTTAACTTTTTATTTTTCAGATTCAGGTACTAACCGGTTACAGTTCCAGGCTAACCGGTTAGAATTAAAGACCTGAACTGTTTACCATTGTAATTCAGAAAACCCTTTTTCTTGAATTCCCTACCCAATCCATAAACAAGTTTAACAATGTTTATACCTCAAAACCACTGTTTATATCATTCAAAAGTCTAAATCACATTTCATTGTCCAATGAGCATAATTTCCTCTTGAAACTATCTCATTACCTTAAGGTATTAACTCTTTAACTGCAATCTGAACTATAACAGTGAAATCAACTTATTTTCAGATTGTTTTCCATGAAATTAAGGCCTAGATTTGAGTAGGATTTGTAAGACTACAATGCTGATTTTGTAAACTTATTTTCTTTTGCATTTTAACAGGGTCTAACCGGTTACGAATATCGAGTAACCGGTTAGATTATGCAGTCTGACACTAAAACATGAGTTTTAACAAACCATTCTCTTCACTACTCAAATCTAACCAAATTTCAACCTTTAACAGAGTTCATATACCTTAAATAAATATGTTTAAACACAGAAGCATATCTATCTTGCATGCATTCAATTTGGATACACAAATTGCACATAATTGCACATATTTCACAACTTAATGCATCAATTCACATAATATCCAAGTAAGTCATGAAATCAACATCAACATAGCTTGCATGCATTCAATTAACATTGCTCAAAAAATCAATTGAGCTCAAATTGGCCTCCAAGCCATTTAACCATTTCAACTTATGCCCTTTGAGTCTCTTGGTGACACATCCTATATTCTACCACAATTTATTCTCATTCTAGCAAATAGTAAGCTTCCCCCTTACCTCTAAGTTGTGCTTGATCCAAAACATTGCAGAGAGAAAGACTTCTACACAGATTTCCATTAAATCCACAATTCTGCTCTCAGCCACGATTTTTATCAACAGGGTCCAAAGACCAGAAGATTTGACATAGCAATTGGCCAAAGAAATTGGGGAAACCAATTAGGACTCAATATAGGTAACATGCACTAGAGAATCAAAGAGATTTGAGGCTCAATGGTGGACTGTACTTACCAGAATCAAAGCTGGTATTCAGCTTCCAGAACAGGGAATGATAGAGAGCTCAGTTTCCAATTCCTAGCTTCCAAGCTTGATTTCTCCTTCCACACGAACACTCAGCTCTCAAATCTTATATCAATGGAAAGCCCTTGATTCAAGCTTTCCAGAAGTGTGTGTTTTGCTCTCTAAAACTCAAGAACCAACACGAATTGAACAGGGCAATTATGAAACCCTAAAACACAGCCTCCCTCAAAATCATAGCATTAACAACCCCATTCTTCAGAAATTCCTCTATATATAGACCAATAACGATTACATGCACACTGACGCGTGGTTTTCCACTTGATTCAAGCTGTAATCGTGGCGAATTCTGGATTAATTGGGTGATTACTCATCAAAATCCACTAACCCAGTTTCTGAGTTCATCGTGTAACCGGTTACAAAGCCCTTCTAACCGGTTACATACTGGTAAAATTCAAAAATTAATAATTTAATTACTCTTTCTTCAAAAACCTTTTTAATATTGCAATTAGGTCCCACCCCAAGGACTAAATTACAATATTCACATTTTTGTACAAAATAACCATATAAAAATATATCTCATATTTTTATATAATAAAAACACATAATGTACAAAAGCTAAAACCTTCAAAATCAATTATAAAATAATTGTTATAATTAATTTCTTGGTTATTTGGGAGACGAAAATTAGGGGTGTTACAATGCCTAATGGGTGTCTCAGTCCTGACAGGTGTAAAGTCCCTAGCAAGTGGTGAATTGCCTAGCAGGTGCGCTAATTCCTAGTGGTGCAAAAATAAAAAGAGAAAGAGAAATGAGGAATGAAAGAGAAAAGAAATAATGGTTTATGAGAAAGGAAATGAGATAAAAATTTTGAATTATTATTTATTTGTGTATTAAGAGGAACATGAATTTATTATGGTTTATGGAATGATTATAACTGGAATCTGATCATGATTGCTTAAAATATGTGTTATTTGATTTATTTGATATTTGTGCTTGGCCTAGCGAATTTGTTATGGCCATCTGGAAACTGCAATTCTGTTTCATGTGCAATGCTCACTCCCATAACATTTTTCAGGTTCTGAGATCGAGCTAGCACAGCCCCCGGCCGAGCAGGTGCACTCTCCCTCATAGGGAGAGTAGATTTTAGTATTTTAGGGCATGGAAATGTCCTGGGCCTATTCATCATGATGATGATGTGATAACCCCTTTTGTTTGTAAAAATGTAAATATTCTTTTTGGTGGCCTAGGACAGCCTCTTAGATATAAGGGGTGTTTTGCTGGATTTGATATGTAAAACTTGTATATATGCTTCCGCTTAATACTCTGATGACTGATGACTGGTGGCATTGGGATGCCCTGTTTTTACCAAGCCCTGCTGGCTTTTGGAAATGATATATATATGATGTTTATCAGGTGCAGGATTAAATTATTTTTGGAAAGTCCTAAAAACAAAGGAAACTCCGTCCGTTTGACGGTAGATTTTAATAAATTAAAAAGGAATTTTTAAGTACGCTAATTCAATATATGGGTAATTATGGGTAAATTAGCTAAGGTGTTACAGAAAGATTAGTTAAGACTAGAGAGATTAATAACCACCGGGATAGGACAAATCTTTGTCTCCCTAATGGAAATATCTCTAGCGCTTGGCTATCTAGCTAAATCTGATGGTGACTTGTACTCTATCTTTAAGTTCATCTAACCAAAAGATATGTCGTATGACCTTTCTCGCGAAATGTTATATCTGAAAGGGATGATTTTATTATTAATGGTTTGAATATTAGGACTGATCACCCTAATGTTTAAACCTATTAAGAAATAAAGTCATACAAATGATTCGTTAATCATGCGGGAGTGATCAGAGTGCGCAGTGGGGAAAAGTTTTTCATCGAAAATTTATTGCAAAATGTTTTAATTTAGGGTCATGTAGTTGAAACGTGTTTTTCAGAAAATGTTTTTCCTCAAAAAGTTTATTGGGAAATGTTTTAATTTAAGATATGTATTTGAAACATCTTATGTGGAATAGTTTAGTAAAAATATTTCCTTTGAATTAATTGTAAAATAATTTTCGAGGAAATTTAAAGAAAACCCTTTTATGTGAGAAAGGGATTTTTATATGCTTTGGAACGCAAGAGTTTTATTCAAGAAGTTTCATTTTAAATATCTTATGAAATATTTTGAGATAGGAAGTTTGAAAAAGTATAAGAAATTCTTTTCAGTGGGGGAGGACTCTTCCTAATGTTATTTTGAAGAATAATAACATCAGAACAGTCTTTTATGTAATTTTGAAAATGTAGAATTTTTTTTAAAGAATGAATTTCGGGGACGAAATTCCTTTTAAGTGGGGGAGTAGTGTAACACTCCAAATTTTTAATTCTTGATTAATGAAAATTGATTATAAGTGTAGTGTCTAGGACACTGTGTTCCAGATGTATCCCTAGCTCATAGGTATTGAGAGACCAGTGAGATAGAGAATAGTCTGATGTTAGTATGTGATTTCTGAGGTATGCTAGGTGTCCAGTTGGGACAGCTAGGGTTTCCCTAATCACTGGTGTGTGCAAATGTGTAATTAGGGAGAGAGAGAACGTACCAGAGCCCCTTGCTGGAGACAGCTATTTATAGGGGTGGCATTGTACCTTGTGGGCCCGTACGGAGGTCCAGCAAGGCTGCTAACGTGTCCCATTTAGGATAAGGGATGAGTCATTCATCCTTATCCTGTATTGGGAGATCTTATCCCTGTTGGCAAGTTAGGCTCACGCGCCCCTAGCTCGGACCCTTTAGGGGGCAAGGCCCATATGGTCGGCTTTAGGTCGCTAGGGTGGGTCCTAGTACAAGCGCTCGGCTTGGGTAGGCATGACCTGTCAGATAGAGAAATCTGGTCGACCGAGTACTTAGAGGGTAGGCCGAGGGTCGGTCTACCACATAAGCCCCCTAGCTCGGTATGACTTTTTGAGTCTTGATCCGAGCTGAGAGTTTTCCGATATCGTTGGTTCGAGGAGTCGAGTATCGTGGTCGAACTGAGGCAATGTCCTTGAGGTGACCCGTTGTGCTTAGCTGTCCCTTCGTCTGTTCGAAAGGACGTTTGGGTGTCCTTTTAATGACACGTGCTGTTTGTGTCAGAGGTGTCATCATTGTGCATGCTGCCTTTTAAATGTTTCCTTCCATAGATTGCACGCCACGTGTCCTTTTTCGTGGCTCAATGCAGGTTTTGGGCCCTTTGCAAAAAGGCCCAAACGCTTACAACGTGGGGGGAAGTTTCTTTTTGAACTTCAACTGCCCCTTCCATTTCCTCTTATTCACTTTCCTCCAAACCTTGGCTTCTGATATTCTTCTCCTTCCTGCGATTTTCTTCCTTGGCTTCTGGATTTCAGATATCGTGCTTTCACTACCATTTTCTCTTGAAGCTTTTTGGCTTCCGTCTTGCTACTTCAGTTCAGTTCGTGCCAGTTTTCAAGTTTCAGGTACTTTGATTCCTTCCTGCTGTACTGTTTTCTTTAAGTTCTAAGGTTCTGGTTTTCTAGTTTTCATTGGGTTTAGCATTTCTTTCTGGGTTTCGTTGTAACGCCCCGATTTTCGCCACCCAAAAAAAATGATCATCATTTAATTAAAGGTTGCTAAAAATGAGGCCAAATTTTTTTTTATAAAACGATGTGGGTGCACGTTCTCGCTCCTACCTGAAAACCGGGTCGTTACGTAACACCTACTCCCAAATTCTTCCAAGAAGATTTCATAGTTCACGGTAACAAAAGGTCCGACCAGTTCACAAAACAAAAGTAGGGCATAGTTACAAGAATGATACATTGCTTAGATAATCCTTGACATAGACATTCATTACTTAACTAATTACCCTACCTGCGACTTTGCCTAATGAAAACTATGGGATGCAGATCCCGATCTTCCTTGGGTTCTTTCTTGACTCCAGAAGATGAAGCAATGTCCTTCGTTGCTGACCCACCGTACTTTGGCACCCACTGCATCCTGGTCGGAACAAAAGAATTCCTCAGAGCTTCATAGCGCAGCTTCTCTTCATAGTCTCCATATCCTCGGACAGAAACTTGTCCTAGCAATAGTCCTAGGTCGGCTCCGCAAAGTCGATGCTCAGGGTCCGGAATCACTATCTGCGAATCACCCGTCCATACCCAACCAGATGGGGTACGCTTTCAGCCGCATCCATGTTTCATCCAAGTAGAAATCTCCATGCGATACTCCATCTGCACGTTGGAGTACCAGAAACACCGATATCCCAACGGGCTGGAGAGAGTTAGCGAACCGAACGACAGGTCGTCGACGTTGTGGATTTACAGCAGGCGGAATATTAAGACAAACACACACAGTACAACAAGGCACACACAACACAGCACTCAAACATATCATATGAACATTATCATTCTTTTCTTCCTCTTAATTACTCTTTCAAATTCTTTCTCATCCTCAATATCCAAACCTTCTTTTCTTTCCCTTTCCAAGGATCTCATCACTTCCTATCACACTGTCCATTTTCATCATTAATCATTCATAAACTTTTCCGTTTCTTAATTATACTTATTTTCTTATCAAGTCTTATTGAATTATAACCATCGATGATTAAGGGGAATTAAAGAATCATCGAGGTACGCGTTCGTTCGTAGTTAGCACTCACGTCTCAAGTCTACATCTCCTCGGTCACCATCCACCTAGTCGGAAGCAAACAGGAGTACAGAACCTTTACCGTGCGGGCACGACAGCTGTCACACAACAAATGGTCCCTGACCAGGAGGCCCAGCCTCAAATAATATCATATATAACAAGGCACGCTCTTAGCGGCAAACACAATGCCCCACTCCAGTTCCTGTCACTGTTCTCGATTTGCAATCTAGGGGGCGACAGTACTGTTTCTAGTTGATCATGCAGGACGTGCCACAGCATTAGACCCAGTCCCCACCACGTTAGTGCGCCACTTGTGGAATTGTCCCGCCTGGAAAAGTACTCTAGACTTCTTGACGTTTCACCATCATCGTCCTCCCCTAATGCAATCTCGTCCTAAGTATTCGTGTAACATCCTGATTTTCTTTTGTATTATAAATTCTGAGTTTTATCAAATTAAATGATTAACTCTTGAAATTTATCATTAGAGCGTTAAGCATTTTAAAAAAAAATTAATAATAACATTCTATGGTATTTATGAAAACATATTTTATTTATATATTTTCAAGTAAATTTGTTTAAAGCAATTACCCCATTTAATAATTTCATTTCTATACTTTACTTTGATTTTGTTATAGTCTTTATTGAAGTATGTTAATAATTTTAAGCTTCAAACCTTAAGGTTTCCTATACTTATCTATTTAATATTTAATTTGTATTAGTATTTAGTTTAAATAAATAAAAAAAAAAGAAAGAGAGAAGAAGTGCATCGTGTGTGTAGTGTAAGTGGGTGGAAACCCTATTTTGTTTCCGTCTTTTCCAATGAGCCGCCACCCTCCCCCTCTCAAGCTCTCTCTTGTGCTCTTTCTCCTCTACCGGTGCCGGCGTGCGTGTGACCCGCCTCAGGCACACCACCCCTCTTCTTCATTCGTCTTCTTCGTCTGCCCTTCCGGTTCACGCTGCCTTTGATCGCGAGCCGCTTCTCCCTCCCCGGTGTGGACCGCTGCTGCTCCTCGCGAACCAGAACCACTCACCGTCATCAAGCGCTGCCGCCGTTGCATGCATCCTCTCTCTCAGCCTCCCCAAGTCGCGAATCCCGTCTCCCTCGCACCATCTCTTTTCCTCTCCGGTTCGCATCTATTGAAGAGGTCCCTGTTGCTGCCGCTGGTCTTGGAGGCCGCACCGCCACCGACGTGGAGCAATGGACGCAGCTGTTGCTGCTGTGTGGGTGTTGTTAGTGCTGTTTGGATTGAACCGGGGCTGAACCGAACCGAACCGGCCTTCAAAGTCAGATTTGGGTGGTACCGTGCTTCACCGTGCCGCCTCGGTTGGGAGAACCAGTGATTTCATGAACCGGACAGGGGTGGAGCCTTCGAACCGGACCAATTTGCTCTTTGTTGCGTCGAAAATCATATTTGGGGGTAAATCTCTAACGCTCTTTAACTGCCCGGTGTGGTGCTTTAATAATAACATTAATTTTAATATTAATTAGTGATAATTATAATAATAAGTTGTTTGTAAATGTTAATGTTGTTTTAGTAAAATGAATGATATTATGGTTTACTAGTATTGATTTCAATAATATTGTCATTGTTAATGATTTTAATTTAATTACTCTGGTTTGTATAAAGCTGAATTGACCATTATGTCGAATGATGAGTTTTAAAGAATGTTTTGTTAAATATGTGGGGTTCCTAAGTAAGTGAGCTGTCCTTTAGTTTGGTTGGATTGTCCCTGAATTAAATGATACATCAGTTAATTAGGAACCTGGGATCTTCGGCATAATGTTAATTCGAGTTAAAACGTTGAACATTAATTTCAAATTAAAGGGAAGTGTGAATATTTGAATGTTATAATTGTGATTTGCATTTGTTTTTAACCGAGAACGCTTCTTTTTAATTTGGAATTAATAGTGTCAAGCAATATAGCTTTGATTTTGTGACTTGAAGCTAAAACAACTGAATTTTGATGTATTTTTGATAAATATGTTAGTCTTGAAAGTTAATGTATTTTCAACAAGAAGCTACACTATTTTATTGAAGGGACAATGGTTCTAATTTCATTTGACTATGATTTATGAATTTTAATTAAATGTTTTCAAAAATTAACTAGTTTCGGTTTTCACTTAAAGTCCCTTCTTCGTAAAGCGCATTATACCGATTACTATTTATTTTTATATGATCGATTAGACAACGAAGGAGCTTTAGGATCAGCGCAAGCGGAAGCACTGAACCGCGCTACGTTTGGACATCGTCAAATGAAAAGAAACAGGTTTATGGGAACACAAGGTAAGGAGTGGGTTATAGTGAGTATTACCTTACTCTGGGGTTTAGTTTACAATATGCATATAATGGGTACTAAGATTTTTGTGTTAGTTTAGGTTGATATGATATAGAATAATTGTTAGAATAGAATTTATGACTTATGGAAATTATTTTGATGATGATATGTCTCATTTGTTATTTGGTGATGATTGATGACTTAGATGCCTATGTTGTTAAATGAATTGAGATGTGATATTATGTTGAATTGGGCTAATTAAGTTATAAAATATAATTGTGATCGTTGGATAATGGAAATGAGTAAAGTGGTGATTAATTTTGAGTAATGGAAAGTGCTAAAGAATTGATAATGATAAAAGAACAGAATGAATTACACCTAGGCTCAGCCAGGGGAGAATGAATTACACCCACGCTCAGCCAGGGGAGATTGTATTATACCCGGACGCAGTAAGTCGTTATCGCACGGGGGTGCGAACGCAGTAGGTCGTGACCAGGGGAGATTGTATTATACCCGGACGCAGTAAGTCGTTATTGCACGGGGGTGCGAACGCAGTAGGTCGTGACCACGGGAGATTGTATTATACCCGGACGCAGTAAGTCGTTATCGCACGGGGGTGCGAACGCAGTAGGTCGTGACCACGGGAGATTGTATTATACACGGACGCAGTAAGTCGTTATCGCACGGGGGTGCGAACGCAGTAGGTCGTGACCAGGGGAGATTGTATTATACCCGGACGCAGTAAGTCGTTATCGCGCGGTGGTGCAAACGCAATAGGTCGTGACTAGGGGATTGAGAAACACACCCGGACGCAGTAAGTCGTGAGTGCACAGGAGTGCAGACGCAGTAGGTCGTGACCAGGGACAGATTGAAAAGAATATGAATATGTTTAAAATACATGGAACGAAAGACTTAAGAAAATGTTAAATAAAATCGATTTGAGAAACTAATGAATACTTGAAAATGAATTGTGATACATTCACTCTCATTATGTTGTGATTGAATTGTTATATGTGTATGGCTTAGTGTTACATTATGTCTTAATTGGAAACTGCCTCCCCATTTTATGTGTAATACTCACTCCTTACTATCTCCACAGGTACTGAGGTTTGAGCTTGCAATTCTATTGGCCGAGCAGGACTACACTCCACCACGTGGAGTGTTGTAAAATTAATTAGAAGAGAGTTATTTATTATGTTTAAAATTTAGTTTTCTTTTGATTTGTTATATTTCCTTCGTGCAAGCCCTGAATATGTTTTATTGGATTAGCAGGGCATGAAAATTAAATTAGTATGTTTATAAAGATTTTCTGAACTGTACTGGTTGACAGGTTTATAAAAGTTATTTTTGGGAAAGTCCGATAAACAGAGGAGACTCTGTCGGATTTTCGTTAAGATTTAAAAAGAAATTTTCAAGTCCATATTTTTATAAAACTCAGTTTAATTAAATAATTGTGAAGGTGTTACAATTCGCAGATACTGTAAGTTCCATGATGAATGTTTTGATAATGACAAAGTGTTTTGAACAAGCTATCATGTGATGATCAAGTTCAAGTTCAACAAGCAACAACAAACATCAAGTGAAGAAGAGAGAACAAGCTCATGAAGACTTAAGTTTGAGTGTAATTGTTTTTAGTTTTATCTTTTGCCTCTCAAGCTTCATAGGTTTTCATTTGGGTAGATTGTTTAGAGGGTAGTGAATCTCATTCATAAGTCATGATTTAATCATAATTTGAGTTTTCACTTAATCTAGAATCAATAGGTGGCTTAAAAGTTTTAAAGGACAGGTTGGTTTTTGAGAAAACAAGTTTTAAACAAGTGCAGTATCACTCTACTCGAGTATGCTATAATTTACTCGATTAAACACTGCTGAACTGATTTTTAAAATACGATTTTCACTTCTCAAAATCAGTTTTTCAAGTGCCATAACTTTTGGGTATTCTATAAAAACCTTTTCCTAACCTTTGTGATCATAACCTATCATTTTGATATTCATTTTACAAAGAATCAAGCCACTCTATTCTCTCTCAATTTCAAAGATCAAAGCTTTTCTATTTTCATATTCTTTGATCAAGAACCTTTGAATCTCTTGTGTGATTTGTCATAGCTATTGATTGAGATTCATTAGGATTGTTATGTGTATTCATTGAGTTGTAATCTTTGCAATAAGGCAAGCCACTACAACAAACAAGAAGCCTTGGTGTGTCGATTATCATCAAGCAAATCTCATTGGAGAAGAATAAGTCTTGGTTGTGAATCAAGCAAGGAGAAGCCTTGGTGTGTGGATTATCATCAAGCAATTGAAGACTTGTTGTGTCGATTATCAACAAGGGGTAGAGGTTAGATTA
Organism: Crotalaria pallida; assembly: GCA_037953625.1. Classification (NCBI taxonomy): domain Eukaryota; kingdom Viridiplantae; phylum Streptophyta; class Magnoliopsida; order Fabales; family Fabaceae; genus Crotalaria; species Crotalaria pallida. The sequence continues at coordinate 55,204,044 of CM075651.1, forward strand.
GAGAGAAGATCAATAGGATTACAAGGCAAGGGTGTCGGTTATCTCTTGTAGGCTAGCAAGAAGGAAGTCTTGTGAGGCAATCAATTGTAATTTGAGAACTCTAATTCCTCATAGTGAAGAATCTCTCTTGGTTGAAGAGGGGACTGGATGTAGCTTTCAAGCGGATGAAAGTGAACCAGGATAAATCACTGTGTCGTATCTCTAAACCCTTAACTCTATATATTCAAGTCATTTGATTGCGTTCTTGATTGAAAACCTAGAAAAGAGTGATTTTCATAATTGATTGAATTGAATCTTTACTGTTCAAATTAACTTGGGGAAAATCATTTTCATAACTAGGTTAATCAATAAGAATATAGGTGTTAATCATCTCCGCTGAATTTCTGATCTTTCAGGTGAATTGATTGATTTTCGTGTGCGAATGAAAACTTGATTTTTCTGGTTTCTGTCAGATATACTCGAGTAAACGAGTCTTTAATCGAGTACTACTCGAGTACTCTGAAATCTACTCGAGTAAACCTGAACAAAATTGCAAAAATTTTTTGTTTTAATTGTTTCGATTTGTTTCGTTCGAAAATCTTTCAAGGTAGCTTAGACACCTATTCAACCCCCCCCCCCTTCTAGGTGTATTCCTAGGGTTCCTTTGTCTCTCCAACCACCAATTGCGGTTTCTTCAATTGGTATCAGAGCTCGGTCGAAAGACACGAGCATAAGAGCTTTTTCGTAAAGATCCTTTAAGAAAATCGCAATGGGTTCTACGAATCCCTTTGGTGGTGAAGGTTATTCGATAAATCGTCCTCCATTGTTTGCCAGAGAAGGCTATGCATATTGGAACGTTAGAATGAAAATCTTTATCCAAGCCATAGATAGTGAAATTTGGAAAGTAGTTGAAAAAGGTCCTCATATTCCCTCTAGTTTAGTTGAAGGTGTAGAACAATTGATCCCCGAGGATAAGTGGAAGGATGATGATAGAAAGAAAGTACAATACGATTATAAAGCAAAGAATATCATTACCTCCGCTTTATCCTATGACGAGTTCTTTAGAGTTTCACAATGTTCTAGTGCTAAGGAAATGTGGGACACTTTACAAGTGACTCATGAAGGAACTAGTGAGGTTAGGAGAGCTAGATTGAATGCTTTAATGCGTGATTATGAATTATTTCAAATTCTTCCAAATGAATCTATTAATGATATGCAAAAGCGTTTTACTCATATTATTAACCATTTACTTGCTCTTGGTAAGACTTTCTTACAAGGTGAACTTTCTAACAAAGTGTTGAGATGTTTAGACAGGAATTGGCAACCAAAAGTAACGGCTATTGTTGAATCTAAGAATTTGGATGCTATGGATCTAGAAACACTCTTTGGAAAGCTTCAAGAACATGAAATGGAACTTGGACGATTAAGTATCAATGAAGAGTCGGATAAAAACAAAGAAAGGAAGGGACTTGCTCTTAAAGTCAATAGATCATACAAAAAGAAAGAGAGTTCCGATGATGATGATGATAGTGAAGATTCCGATTCCGATGTTGATGAAAAAGACATGAAACTTCTACTAAGGAAGTTTGACAAGTTTCTAAGGAGAAAAGGAAGGTTGAACAAGGACAAAAGTAAAGAGAAGGATTCCCCACACTACAAGACCACAACTTCAAGAGAAGGTGTAGTTTGCCATGAATGTGGAAAACCCGGACATCTCAAGTATTCATGCTCTAGGTATCTCAAGAAGAAGGAGAAATACAAGAAAAATTCTAAATCTAAAAGAGCATACATAGTTTGGGATAGTGATGAAGATAACAAGAAAAGCACATCGAGTAGTTCTTCGGATAATGAAGAAGTTGCGTGTCTCAACTTGATAACTCTAGTAGATGATGAAGAACAAAGTTCAAATGATGAATCAAGTTATCAAAGCGAGGAAAGCGATGTAAGTCATATTAAATCCGAAATTTCTTCTAAATATGAATTGTTATATAATGCTTATGAAGAAATGCATGAACAACTTGAAAAACTAGCTTTGAAAAACATTGAAAGGAAGAAGCTCATTTTGAAACATCAAAAAGAGATTTTAGATCTTCAAAAACAAGTTGATGAGCTTAATCTTGAAAATGAAACTCTTGATCTTATATATGCTAGTTCTTCTTGTGATTGTGCTAGTAGAGTGAATATTGTGGTTGATTGTGAGAATTGCAAGTTGCTTAAAGATGAAAATGCTATTTTGAAAAATAAGCTTGCAAGTTTCACAAGTGGTGATATTAGATTGCGCACATTGTTAAATTTTCAAAGAGAAAATTCAAACAAGTTTGGTTTGGGTTATACTAATGCTAAGAGTAAATCTCATAGAAATGTTGTTGATTTTTCTAAAGTTGATTTCTCAAATGCACCAACATGTTTCTATTGTGGTACTCATGGACATACTTCAAATGTGTGTTATATTAAAGTGCATGGTATACCTAAAGGAGATTTTGTTTGGATGAAAAGGGTGAAAGTCCCTACACTAACAAAAATGGATCCAAAACCATTTGGATACCAAAAAGCAAAGCATGATTGTTTTGTAGGTATGATTGAAGAGCAAAGAGAGCTTACAAGTGTTATTCATATTTGCATCTTCAATTGGTATCAAAAGAAGTCGTACAATATGGTACAAATGTTATGGTTAGATTGTGAACTTCATATGGTATCTTCTCAATTGGTATTACTTTTCTAAATGTTTAATTAAATCATTTGGTATCATTGAGTAGATTCATAGATGGTTATCATGATATAGTGACATGCTTTGGTTGTTATTAAAGAAATATCACAATTAGTATCAAATATTTGTTGATATATGTACTTCTTTATAATTGATATCTTCTTTGTTAAGTGATATTATGATCTTTTTAGTTCTCAATTGGTATCATATTTCATTGATATATTCTCTTGCCAATTGATATCACATTTCAAAGTATAGTTCTATTTTATTTGTTCAATTGGTATCAATGTTGTAAAGAAATGATCATTGATTTCTTACCTTGGCTTAGATGTTATATTTCAATTGGTATATATTATTTTTTTGATAATGCCAAAGGGGGAGAAATATGATGTTTTGAATTGATTGGAATGTTTCTCAAAGGTGGAGAAATGATTGTTGGATAAATATTATGATTTTTAGATGTTTGTTTGGAGAAAGGTTGTTTTTGTTGTTTTTATGTAGGTTGAGCAAAGTTGTTGATGATAGGGGGAGAATCAAGCTTATCTCAATTGGATTCAAATGTCAAAAGCATTTATTGAGGGGGAGCTAGAGTCTCACCAAGTGATCAAATTGTTAAAGCATCAACAACTTCAAAGAACTTTTGGAGAACTTCAAAACATGGTTTGTCATTTTCAAAAAGGGGGAGATTGTAAGTTCCATGATGAATGTTTTGATAATGACAAAGTGTTTTGAACAAGCTATCATGTGATGATCAAGTTCAAGTTCAACAAGCAACAACAAACATCAAGTGAAGAAGAGAGAACAAGCTCATGAAGACTTAAGTTTGAGTGTAATTGTTTTTTGTTTTATCTTTTGCCTCTCAAGCTTCATAGGTTTTCATTTGGGTCGATTGTATAGAGGGTAGTGAATCTCATTCATAAGTCATGATTTAATCATAATTTGAGTTTTCACTTAATCTAGAATCAATAGGTGGCTTAAAAGTTTTAAAGGAAAGGTTGGTTTTTGAGAAAACAAATTTTAAACAAGTGCAGTATCACTCTACTCGAGTAAATCAAGATTTAATCGAGTAGTACTCGAGTATGCTGTAATTTACTCGATTAAACACTGCTGAACTGATTTTTAAAATACGATTTTCACTTCTCAAAATCAGTTTTTCAAGTGCCATAATTTTTGGGTATTCTATAAAAACCTTTTCCTAACCTTTGTGATCATAACCTATCATTTTGATATTCATTTTACAAAGTGTTATGTCCTAGACACAATGTTCAGAGTATAACCCTAGCTCAAGGGTATGGAAGACCTAAGAGCTAGAATACGGTCTGATGTTACTGTGTGATTTTGTTGGTATGCTAGCTATCCAGTTGGGATAACTAGGGTTTCCCTAATCACAAGTGTGTGCTAGTGTATGATTAGGGAGAAAGAACGTACCTGTGCCCTTAGCTGGAGACAGCTATTTATAGGGGGAGCAGTGTTGTACCCTATGGGCCTGTACGGAGGTCCAGTAGGGCTGACGTGTCCCTTTATAGGATAAGGGATGAGTCATTCATCCTTATCCTGTTAGCGGTTAGTCTTATCTGGTTGGCGAGCTAGGCTCACGCGCCCTTAGCTTGGACTCTTTAAGGGAAGAGGTCCCTGTACTCGGTCCAGAGTCGTTAGGGTGGGTCCTATGGCATGTGCTCGGCCCAAAGATGCGTGACCCGGCAGAATGAGAATTCTGGTCGGCCAGTGAGTATTCTGGTCGGCCGAGGGCGTTTAGGGTAGACCGAGGGTCGGTCTACCACATAAGCCCCTTAGCTCGGTAAGACTTTTCGAGTCTTGAGCCGAGCTGAGAGTTCTTCGTATGTGACCTTCAAGGTGTCGAGGGTTAAGCTCGGTAGGGGATAATGAGTTCAGGACAGCTCACCCTGCCTCGCTGTCCCCTTGACTGACTGAAAGGACGTTTGGATGTCCTTCTATGACACGTGCTGCCTTGTGTCAGAGGGGTCATGATGGTGCATGCTGCCTTTTGGGTTTTCGAGATGCTTCTTTCCATTAGTTGTGCGCCACGTGTCCTTTTAGTGGCGCGATGTAGGCTTTTGGGCTTTTGTGATTAGGCCCAAATTTTCAAACGTGGGGGGAAACCACCCCTTCAACTACTCTTTTCCTCCTTTTTTCATACTTTCCTTCAAACTCAGACTTCTGACACTCCTCTTCTCTCTGAAATTCGTATCATTGGCTTTTGGATTATAATTTCCCTACGCCATTATTCTTCTGTTCTTGATTCCCCAGTTCGTTCGTGCCAGTTCTCATCTCCAATTCTCATGTATTTTGATTTTCTTCTTCTGTTCCTGTTTTTCGCTTTTCTTTCCTTCTCTGCTGAATCATATTCTCCGTAGGTTCTGGGTTTTTGGTTGCAGATTTTGTTCCTGTGTTTTAGTTTTCTGGGCTTATTTCTGGGTAAGTTTAGATTTCATTATGAGTATTAATTGGCTTCAGTATGAGGAGTGGTCTAGGATTCTGGGTTTGAGTGATCTTGAGGATTCTTCCTCTTCTTCTTCTTCTTCGTCTTCCGATCTGGAGGTGCTGGACTTTCTGCCTTCACCCTTCCGCCATCGCATGGTAGATCCGATGGCCGAAGTACCACTATCAGTAGATTACCCTCGGAACCTTGAGGAGGAGGAAGGCAGGAAACTGTTGTATCAAGCGGCGGAAGAGCGTGCCCAACTATCCCGCCGCCCTTCGAACCGTTCCTGGGAGAAACCCTTCTGGGGAAAAGCTGTTAGGGTTAGGGGAAGGTGTAGCAGGCTCGGCTATAGGACTAATAAACCTAGGGCTAGGTTGTTTAAAAATCTTGATTTTATAGATTCTGACGCCGAGTATTCCCTTTCCCCAGGTATGGTTCGAAGGTGCATCACACATCCTCAGGAGTTCCTTGTGCCTCCGAACTCTGTAGATTATGACTGGGTTGACTTGGAGGTGCTTGGAACCCTGTCGGCTTTGGTCAACAATAATCTAAGTCATATCCGAGCCCACATACTCCCCTGCCCCACGGATAAAACTGGGACATCTTATGCCATAAGCTCACCGGCAGCCAACGACCGAGTGTGTACGGCGATTGTCGCGGGTCGCAAAGAGTTTTTCATGTATGAAGAAGTTGTCATTCGACTGGGGGTGAAGTTGCCCTTTACTGAAATAGAAATAGAGCTGTTGCGTCGGTTACGCTTGGCTCCTACCCAACTACATCCTAGCGGTTGGGCCTTCATCCGAGCCTTTCAAAAGTTTTGCGAAGCTCAAAAGTTGACTTGTTCGCTCCGAGCGTTTCTATGGTTGTATATACCTCAAGTGAACATCTTCGAGAAGGGGTCGCGCCAAAGATTGTGGGTGTCGTTGAAAGCACGCAACGGTCATGCCCTCTTCGATAAATTCATAGATTCATGGAAGACTTTTAAACCTTTATTCTTTAAGTATCAATTCGTCGGAAACGGGGACTGTTGGTTTATGGAGGGTGATCAGCCTCGGTTTCCGTTGTCTTGGTCACCCGAGTTTTTTAACCGCAATCCCAAACTTTATCAGTATCAATATGAGTCCGAGCTATCTATAGCCGAGAGGATCACTTGTGATACCTTCTTTTCCTATCTTAGACGGAATGGTCCAGTAGATATCAAGAAGATCATTCTTTTTCCCCAGGAGCTTATAAAAGCCGAGCTTGGTAAAATTTTTATATTTTTTTTTTATTTTTTTTTTTATTTTTTTTTTATTTTTTTTTATTTTTTTTTAACATTTGCATTCTTGGTTTTGCAGAAAAAATGGCTAAGGAAAACAAGGCTGTTGCTCGTATAAAGGAACTTGCTAAAGCAAAGGCGTCTGCTGGGTCAAGTGGTTCTCGGAGTGGAGACATGTCCTCGGAAGCCACTCGCTCGGTGACTGTCGCCGAAACTTGTCCCTCCGAGATCGAGGTGGTGCAGGTTGTTTGTCCTTCACCGACAAAGGGGGAGGATATAGCTACTGGAATCCCGCTGGTGCAAGTAGAAGGAAAGGAGGATGAAGAGGATCGGGTGCCTCTTGCCAAAAGGGCTAAGTTGGATAAAGGCAAAGGCAAGGCTGTGGAGGTGGTGAAGGCGAAGGTTGCCGACCTTCAAAGGACCAATCTGTGGTTCGATTTGTCTGACCCGGACGAGGAGAGTGTTTGGGCAAGGAAGCTAAATGAGAAATTCATCGGCTTGGTTTATACGTCGAACGATGAAAAAAGGTTGTCGGATCAGACGGCAAGCACCTTAAGGTGCCATTGTGACCTTTTGGGCCGAAACATGCTGAGGGCCGCCAGCTATATGTTTCATTTAAGCAAGAATGCGGAAGACATCAGTGCCACCCTCTCGTCGGCTGAGAAAGAGAAGAGGAAAGCTGCTGCTGCTGAAACTAAGAATCTGCTAAGCCAAGTGAGGGAAAGTGAGGCAAATCTCCGAGCTCTAACGGAGGCAAACGCCGAGCTTCAAAGAAGATTTGACGCTTCGGAGAGAGCTCGGGAGACTGCTCTAAAGGCTCTGGAGGATACGGTTGGAAAGGATGCTGAGAAAGGAAGGTTGCTGCAGGCGGCCCAGGCGAAGCTGACTGAAGCTTGTCAAAGGGTTAACGAGCTGGAAGGTGTTGCAGGTCGTTTGACGAGGTCGGAGGCCCAAGTGACTAGGTTACAAGGGGAACTGGGTGAAGTGCAGAGGGAGTTGATCAAAACTCGTCGGAAGGCTTTGAAGCATAAGGTACTGGCTTGCAAGAACCACTTCAACTGGGATCATGGTGCTGTCGACTCTTTTGTGAATGCTGTCAAACAGTTAATGCTCTTGAACCCTGGAATCCGAGTGGTTGGGACTAGCCCATATTATGGGGTTGATGGTGATCGGATGATCGATTATCGTGATGATGCTGAAGTGGATTTATCAGCACCTAACCTGCCGAACCCCCTGGAGTTGGAGCAAAGTGAAGAAGACTTTGATGGGTCATCCATTGCCTTGTCCGAAGACGAGGATTAACTCCCTGGAGATGTATTTTGCTGTGTTTTGCTGTGTAATTTGGTAATTTGAACTTATTCTGTTCTTCTAAGAAGTGAATCTTATTTTGTAACATTGTTCTTGTAAGAAGCGAATCTTATTCTGTTCTTTATGATCTAGTATTGTGTTTTATCTCGTTATAAACTGTTGTTTTAGATTTCGAATCTCCGACCTATGGCCTAGGTGGGATCCTCGGTCCTCGGCATTATAGAACTGTTTTTAGTTTTTGGCCGGGCATCTCATTAAAGTACTTGCAATTGTTAGTTTATATGTCCTTGTTAGAAGGTCATGCATAAACATCCAAGTTCGCCTTGGTGGCGAGCCGAGGGGAAATGGATAGTACGTTAACAGTAAGAGAATACGAGAATTTAAAAGCTCCATCGAATTTCCTTGATCCGTTTGTAAACGGGAGTCAAATACAAAAAAGGATAATTAAGATCATGTTAAAGATAAATGACAGGAATTTAAAATGATAAAATTTCATCTTTGCAGACAGTGTTGTGGCTCCCATTTAGCTATAGTATGGTTTGAGCTTGGTGGCGTTCCAGGAGTTGTTCAACTGTTGGTTGGTTAGTGTTTCAAGTCTGTAGGCCCCCGAGCCTGTCTTCGAGATCACTCGGTAGGGACCTTCCCAGTTCTTAGCCAACTTCCCTTCTCTTGAATTTTTCCGTCCAATGTCAGCTCGTCTAAGGACCAGGTCTCCCACGGCAAAACTCCTCAGAACCACCCATTTGTTGTACTCTCGGGATTGTCTTTCCTTAGCTTTTTTCTCTCGGTCCGAGGCTAGGGATCGGATTTCCTCGCTGAGGGTTAACTCTTCCTTTAAAAAATCTTCGTTTACTTCTATTGGTCGCTCGGATATACGGAAGGTAGGGATCCGAGTTTCAATAGGTAACAAAGCGTCACAACCGTAGGTAAGTCGGAACGGGGTTTCTCCGGTTGAGGTGTGTATGGTCGTTCTGATTGACCATAATACCTCGGGAAGGAGGTCAGCCCATGAACCTTCGGCATCCAACAATCTTTTCTTCAAACCGTCGATGATGGTTTTGTTTGCAGCTTCAGCCTGTCCATTGGTTTGCGGATGCTCGACGGATGAGAAGTGATGGGTAATATGAAAGTGATTGACAAGTTCTTGGAAAACCTTAGCAGTGAATTGGGTACCGTTGTCGGTGACCAGGGTGTGTGGGACACCGAAACGGGTGATGATTTGTCTGAGAAAGAACTTTTGAATTTTGGCGGAGGAGATTGTAGCCAACGCCTCGGCCTCAATCCACTTTGTGAAATAGTCAACTGCGACCACTACAAATTTTAGCTGCCCCGGGGCTGTTTTGAATTTTCCTATGATGTCCATGCCCCACTGATAGAAGGGCCATGGTGCAATCATGGAATGTAGCTCCGTTGGGGGGCGCTGAAAAACATTTCCATGGAACTGACAGGAATCGCACTTTTTAACATGTTCCGAGGCGTCGCTGAGGAGTGTAGGCCAGTAGTAGCCCGCTCGGAGCACTTTGCGGGCCAATGCCTTCGCACCCACATGGTGGCTCGAGATTCCTTCATGAACCTCGGCTAGTACCAGATCAGCTTCCACTCGGTCCAGACACCTTAGCATTGGGGAGTCTGTTCCCCGTTTGTATAAAATGTTGCCGACCATGGTGTATTGAGCCGCTTGTCTTACTATCTTCTTTCCTTTGGAGGAGTCGGTAGGTAGGATTTGGAACTGGAGATACTGCTTAATGGGGTCCATCCAGCTGGTGGTTAGAGACACAGCTAAGATAGTACTCGGCTGGTGAACAGTTTCTTGGATTAGGGTTTTGTTATTCTCTGGTCCTTTAGTACTGGCGAGCTTTGACAGGATATCTGCACGGCTGTTAGAAGACCTAGGGATGTGGGTGATGGAGAATTGGGGAAAAAGATCTGTGAGAGCTTTGACTTGTTCTAGATATTTCTAAAGGATTGGTTCTTTGGCTTGGAATTCACCTTTGATTTGAGATACAACTAGCTGGGAATCACTGAAAACTTCAATTTCTGACGCCCCCATTTGATGGGCCATGCGCAAGCCGGCTATCACCGCTTCGTACTCTGCTTGGTTGTTCGAGGTGGGGAAGTCAAACTTGAGGGAGTACTCCACACAAATGCCAGCTGCATTTTCAAGGATTATCCCTGCTCCTGCCCCCTTATTGTGGATGGAGCCATCAACATAAATTTTCCATGGCTGGGAGGGGTTGGAATAAGTAGAATCTGATAGCTCTAAAACAAAATCTGCTAAAATCTGGGACTTGAGAGTTTTTCTTGGCTCGTAGGTGATGTCGAACTCAGATAGTTCAACAGACCACGACACCATCCTTCCAGCCAAGTCTGGTCGGTTGAGGACCTGCCTGATTGGCTGAGTTGTTCTGAGTACTACGGGGTGGTTCTGAAAGTACTGCCGGAGTCTCCTAGCAGCAATCACCAAAGCAAAGGCGAGTTTTTCAATTCTGGAATATCTTATCTCAGGCCCCTGGAGGGCCTTGCTGACAAAGTAGATGGGACGCTCGGTTCCCGAGTCGTCTCTGACCAAGACCGAGCTAACAGATGTTTCACTTACGGACAAATACAAAAACAAAGTTTCCCCTTCCCGAGGACTGGTGAGGACGGGAGGGGCCGAGAGGTATTGCTTGAGCTCTGTAAACGCTTGTTCGCAAGAGTCGTTCCAATGGAAGTTCTTGTTTTTTCTGAGTAACTGGTACCATGGTAAAGCTTTCTTGGCTACTTGAGGGAGAAATCTGGAGAGGGCCGCCATCCGACCAGTTAGCCTTTGAACTTCTTTGACATTAGATGGGCTGTGCATGTTCAGAATAGCTTGACATTTCTCCGGGTTGGCCTCAATCCCCCTCTCCGAGAGCATGAAACCTAAAAAGGTCCCGGCTGGGATCCCAAAGGTACACTTATCAGGGTTCAGGCGCATGTTAACTTTTCTGATTCTATCAAAAATAGCCACGAGGTCCCGAGGATGGTCCTCCTTCTTCTTACTCTTAGCTATCATATCATCAATGTACACCTCAAGAGTAGGTCCGATCATTCCCGAGAAGACCTTGTTCATCATACGCTGGTAGGTTGCGCCAACGTTTTTCAACCCGAAAGGCATTACCGTGTAGCAGTAAGTTGCCCTTTCAGTGATGAAGGCCGTTTTCTCCTGATCAGGAGGGTACATCGGGATTTGATTATATCCTGAGTATGCATCCATGAAAGATAAGAGTTGGTAGCCAGATGAGTTGTCCACTAATTTGTCGATGATGGGGAGGGGGTACTGGTCCTTTGGGCATGCTTTGTTCAAATCGGTATAGTCGACGCACATGCGCCACTTCCCATTCGATTTCTTGACCAGAACGGTGTTGGAGAGCCATTCCGAGTAGCTAACCTCCCTTATGAACCCGGCGGAAAGGAGCTCGGATACCTTTTGCTCTATCACTACCGCCTTTTCGGTGCCAACCCTTCTCTTCTTTTGGGCGACCGGTTTGGCGGTCGGATAAACACTGAGCCGATGACAGATCAAGTTCGGATCAATCCCCGGCATGTCTGCCGAGGTCCAAGCGAAAAGATCTTTATTCTTCTTTAAAAGCTCGAGCATTTCTGCTCGTATTTCTTCTGGAAGGTTGGTTCCTAGTTTCACTCTTCTGTCTGGTAGTTTTTCATCCAAAACAATGAACTCCCACTCTCCTTTAGGGGTAGGTCATGAATCATCCAAATCGGACCTAACATCTAGATCCGTCAAGAGTACACTTCCCTTGTTCAAACTTAACGTTGGCTGGATTTGTTCTGGAATCTTGATCTTTGTCAAACTAGCATTGTAACACAGTCGAGCCTTCTCCTGCTCGGCTCGGATGGTAACTACAGTCCTGTCAGTACCTTCAAACTTCATAGCCAGATGGACCGTTGACACGACCGCGCCGAAGGCCTGTAAGCATGTCCTGCCGAGGATGGCATTGTATGCTGAAGGGCAATTGACTACAAGGAACTTGATAATCTCGGTTCTCGCCAAAGGGTGGTTCCCGAGGGTCACTGGCAGCTGGATGTGTCCCTGGGGAACCACTGCATCCCCAGTAAAGCTGATCAGCTTTCCCTCGAAGGGGGTCAGGTCCGAGTTTTTTAATTTTAGTGCTTCGAAAAGGTTTAGGAACATGATATCTGCCGAGCTACCCTGATCGACGAATACCCTGGCGACCTCGTAATTACTGATCAAAGCAGTGATGACCATAGGGTCGTTATGACCCGGGATCACCCCTTCAAGATCATCATCAGAAAAGCTAATGGGAATACTTCTTGTGGTTCTCTTTCGGATTGGATGGTTGTGAACTGCAAGGACATGATTGATATATTTCTTTCTGTCGGACCGTTTCTCTCCCCCTCCCGCAAAACCTCCAGCAATGGTGTTGACTCGTAGGTTTTGCGGGGATTGATCCGTCGTGGCAACCTCTACCATGGCCACTCACTGCTGATTGGTTGGTTGTTGTTGGTTGGTGTTTTGATCGGCTTGCCTGGTTGACGGCCGACCATTCCTGTTAGGGGATGGAGTTCTTCTTCGAGTATGTCGGTCAAGTGCTTCCCGGACATACTGCTGTAACTTACCGTCCCTGATTAACTGCTCAATCACATCCCTGAGCCAAGTGCGTTCATCTGTCGTGTGCCCATACCCACCATGATACGAGCAAAATTTGGAGCGATCTTGCCGTTGGCTTCTCTTCAAGGGGGGTGGTCTTTCTATCGCTCGGAGGTCAGTCTGCATTGTTTCCTGCAGAATTTGGCTTCTTGGGACTGTGAGAGGGGTGTATTGCTCGAATTTCCCTCGGGGAGGTCCAAATCTCTTTTCCTCCCGGGGTCCCCTCCTTTGATCTTCCCTTCTGTCATCCCTTCTCTCGTCTCTTCTTGATCTCCCCTGGGAGGATGGCTCTCCCCGCTCGCCTCTGTCTCTGTTTCTTTGCCATTTGCTGAATTCTTCTAAGTTTATGAACTTAGTAGAACGATGTCTTAGCTCCGCCATATCCCTCGGCGGTTTGCCCACAAGTGAATTTTTGAAATCTCCGTTTCGGAGACCCTGAGTGAAGAGAAAGACTGCAAAGCTTGGTTCTAAGTTAGGCACGGTCCCTGCCTCCGAATGGAAACGTGAGAGATATTCCCGTAACGGCTCTTCCGTCTGCTGCATCACGCCCGCTAGCGCGTGGTCGGACTTCGGCTGGACGCAACTAGCGGTGTACCTGTTCAGAAAAACTCTCTTCATCTCTGCCCATGAGTTAATAGAGTTCCTGGGCAAGGCTGAGTACCACCTTAAGACGGGTGGTTGGAGAGTCATGGAGAAAGCTCTGCATTTCATCATGTCTCCACCGTCGTAAAAGTTCATAGCTCCTTCAAAAGACAAGATATGCTCCAAAGGGTCGGTTAACCCGTTATATTTGGAAACACTCGTTGGGCCGAGAAAGGCTGAGGGTGTCTCGTATGCCATGATTCTCGGAGTGAAGGGATGGCCAGGATGAGCAGTGTGGTCGGTTTCATATGTGTCCTCTAAGATTGGGTTTATGGGGGGTGGTGGAGGTAGAGTGGTGGTTGGGTGGGGGATCAGCTGAGTTGCTAACACCCCTCCGGCCACCGCCTGCATATGGAGCTGTTGGAGATCGGCGATGGCCTTTCCCTGTTGTTCTAGGATCTTAGCTTGTTGCTTAATGATTTCTTCCAACTGGCTCTCCCTTTGACCACGGGAGTGATCCCTATCATCTCCAGAAACACGGGCATCGATGGATCGGCCTGATCCATGGTTTTGGGCATGATTGGGGTTAAGAGGATTTTGGTTCTGGGGGTTTGTTTGCCTGGAATGGACGGTGTAAGGACCACTGTATGTGCGAGCTGGAACGGAGTGGTGGCTCCGGGCTGGAATTTGTCTTACTGATGGCATGCTGGGATGTGGAGGGTTTCTTCCATCGAGATCTCCGCCGTTGTCGCCACTGCCTTCTTGCAAATTCTGATGGTTTCGCCCTGCTTGGCGGTTTGCGCCACGCGATGTTGCGTTTCCTCGCGTCTCTACCATTTTGGGGTGGGAATAGCAGTTTACGGTTTCCCACAGACGGCGCCAATGTTATGTCCTAGACACAATGTTCAGAGTGTAACCCTAGCTCAAGGGTATGGAAGACCTAAGAGCTAGAATACGGTCTGATGTTACTGTGTGATTTTGTTGGTATGCTAGCTATCCAGTTGGGATAACTAGGGTTTCCCTAATCACAAGTGTGTGCTAGTGTATGATTAGGGAGAAAGAACGTACCTGTGCCCCTAGCTGGAGACAGCTATTTATAGGGGGAGCGGTGTTGTACCCTATGGGCCTGTACGGAGGTCCAGTAGGGCTGACGTGTCCCTTTATAGGATAAGGGATGAGTCATTCATCCTTATCCTGTTAGCGGTTAGTCTTATCTGGTTGGCGAGCTAGGCTCACGCGCCCTTAGCTTGGACTCTTTAAGGGAAGAGGTCCCTGTACTCGGTCCAGAGTCGTTAGGGTGGGTCCTATGGCATGTGCTCGGCCCAAAGATGCGTGACCCGGCAGAATGAGAATTCTGGTCGGCCAGTGAGTATTCTGGTCGGCCGAGGGCGTTTTAGGGTAGACCGAGGGTCGGTCTACCACACAAAGAATCAAGCCACTCTATTCTCTCTCAATTTCAAAGATCAAAGCTTTTCTATTTTCATATTCTTTGATCAAGAACCTTTGAATCTCTTGTGTGATTTGTCATAGCTATTGATTGAGATTCATTAGGATTGTTATGTGTATTCATTGAGTTGTAATCTTTGCAATAAGGCAAGCCACTACAACAAACAAGAAGCCTTGGTGTGTCGATTATCATCAAGCAAATCTCATTGGAGAAGAAGATGTCTTGGTTGTGAATCAAGCAAGGAGAAGCCTTGGTGTGTGGATTATCATCAAGCAATTGAAGACTTGTTGTGTCGATTATCAACAAGGGGTAGAGGTTAGATTAGAGAGAAGATCAATAGGATTACAAGGCAAGGGTTTCGGTTATCTCTTGTAGGCTAGCAAGAAGGAAGTCTTGTGAGGCAATCACTTGTAATTTGAGAACTCTAATTCCTCATAGTGAAGAATCTCTCTTGGTTGAAGAGGGGACTGGATGTAGCTTTCAAGCGGATGAAAGTAAACCAGGATAAATCACTGTGTCGTATCTCTAAACCCTTAACTCTATATATTCAAGTCATTTGATTGCATTCTTGATTGAAAACCTAGAAAAGAGTGATTTTCATAATTGATTGAATTGAATCTTTATTGTTCAAATTAACTTGGGGAAAATCATTTTCATAACTAGGTTAATCAATAAGAATATAGGTGTTAATCATCTCCGCTAAATTTCTGATCTTTCATGTGAATTGATTGATTTTCGTGTGCGAATGAAAACTTGATTTTTCTGGTTTCTGTCAGATATACTCGAGTAAACGAGTCTTTAATCGAGTACTACTCGAGTACTCTGAAACTACTCGAGTAAACCTGAACAAAATTGCAAAAATTTTTTGTTTTAATTGTTTCGATTTGTTTCGTTCGAAAATCTTTCAAGGTAGCTTAGACACCTATTCAACCCCCCCTTCTAGGTGTATTCCTAGGGTTCCTTTGTCTCTCCAACCACCAATTGCGGTTTCTTCAGATACTTATCGTTCCTTCCTCTCCACTACTTCGGGTTAACTCTCATACCTCACCGCGTTCTCTGTTAATATCTTTTAAAAGCTTTTATCTTTTTAATTAACCTAATGGTCAGTTCACCCTTTGTACAACCCTTCAATGAGTCCTGACCGCTAACTTTACATCACTTTTCATCTCTCAAAATTGGCACAGAGCGGAATCACATTCTCAACTTGAATCTCATCACAAAACATCTCATCCTTTTCATCAAAACTCTTCCAAAATCTCACTTCACACATCCTCTTTAACAACCTTCATTTCGTAACAACTCTTTCAGACTTCAGTTCATAAAGCCTTTTCTGAAAATTTCATTCCATACTTCCTTTCCAAAAATCTCATTTCGAAAACAATCTCTTTTCGAAATTCTTATCAAAAATCTCATTTTTTAAAACTTCATTTCAAAAGTTGGTTTTGGAAAACTTTTCTCATTTTGGGAACCCCTTTTGAAAATTCCGAAACTCCTTTTAAAAATTTTCACTTCTGGGAATCCCTTTCCAAAATTTCTTTTTGAAAACTCATTTTCAAAAATCTCATTTTTGTAAAACCATTTCAAAAATTCTTTTCAAGGGTTTTCTCAAAGACTTTTCTCTTCTTGAGAACTAGTGGAGGAGCAAGCTCAACTCAGACCAGTCTCAGTCCAAGAAACAAAACCAAAAGATTCACATCTCACTTTTCCTCACATTTCAATATCACCTCAACATCCCTTCCTTGCTCTGGACCATTCACATTGTTAACACGATCTCCTTCCGACTCTCTTCTCTTATCTTAAATCAACCATCAACTCAGTCCTTTCATCATTATTTATATTCTCAATGTCTTATCAAGATAAGGCTGCCTTATTCCGCAAGGACTTAAGCCAAACAAAGCATTATCTCTGTTCTCGGTGTCTTTTACTTTCAATCTCTTTTAGTATCATTGTCAATTATCTCCTATAACAATCTATAACATTATTCATGCATAAATAAACCAACATAAACAACATCATCCACACACAACATCACACACAACAATGTGGTCTTTGTCTTATTCGTATGAGTGGCCACACAAAGCAGACAATTGCCACCATACTACTGACGCAGAACCACTTAGTTCGGATCTTTGAGCTGATACGGAACGTCTTAATACGACACCTACTACCACGGCGTCTTAGGAAAGCTACTCTCTCACCTGAGGTCCAGCAATCTGATGAACACGGTCTCCTCTGCTCTTGATTACTGCCATTGCCTTAATCCCATGTCTGTAACATTCCCCGAATAAAGATTCAATTTTCCCTCATTAACTCTTATCAAGAAAATCTTATTCCTTATCTTAAAACGTTGCTCATTCCTTATTAGAAAAACACGATCGTTTTCTAAAAATAACTCAAATGTTTCTTAGTTCTTTAAACACCCCAAAATCATTTTGAAAACATTAAACAAACAATTTAAATCAATTGGTTAGGAGGTTGGTCCGTCTTGGACAGCACCTAAACCTCATTCCAAAAACACCGAAAAATTAACCGATTTTCAATCCGGGTTTTCTTAAAATCAATTACCTTTTGAAAACCAGACTTCGAGTCTCATGAACTCAATTTTAGAAATCAAAAACAACTTTAAATAAACTTGGGCAGCAAGAAATCAATTAAATAAAAATCCAAAACAACTCAAAAACTCTTTTTATTTCAAATTCTCTTGAAAACTCAAGTTTTGTAAAATCATAAACACATTCTCACAACTCAAGTAAACCAAATCAAATTGAATTCAAAACTAAACATACACACGGTCAACAACACACTTTGATCATTCAAATCATATAAACAGTTGATCAACTATAAATCAAACATTTCACAAATCAAACACTTAATTCAATCACTTTCAAAACATTTCATTTTTATAAAACAGAATCATCTAGGCATACTTACACTTATCAACCGAATGCATACATAATTCAACTTATGCATAAAACCTATTCTTAATCAATTAATTTAACATGCATAGACCGAAAATCTCACAAATCAAAACATGATTCATGCATCATCAAACATACAAAGTCACACAATTATTTTCTTCTTTTTTCTTAACAAAACCGTAAGCTCAGACTTGGCAATTAATCAAACTTTAATTTATCAAATCAAGGAAGCATGCAAGAACATAGAACACATATCAAATTTTCACAAAATAAAAAGAATGGATTTTAATCTAAGCATGGCCGAATACATTATGCATCATTAAACACTTAGGTTAAATCATGTCCATGCCCAAAATCACTTTAAAACAGTTTTTCCTTAATTTTCTTGCAAAATCCGTGACATACAACACAAGAAAATATAATCTTTTCATTTAAAACCAATATGTAAGAATGAATCTTAAAACACATAAAAACCATAGGTCATGATAAACATTTTTAATTCATTTTCCAAGAAGTCATAGAAATAATCGTTCAAGGCCCACCATCAACATGCATGCACTCACATCATATAAATCAAGTCATGAAATTAAACATAGCCACACAACCAAGACAAAATCATTTTAAGTAAGAAAAAGGGTAAAACCGAGACATACATAAGGAAAATATAATTATCTCATTCAAGATTTACATGCATGTACTTGGATCAAGTCATAACATTAGACATAGAACACAAATAGGAATAAAAATCATTTTAAATGGAAAAGAGGTCAAAACCGAGGCATATTTTAAGAAATATAAAGGCTTTTATTCAAAAGTCATTCACAAAACTCAAAACAAAAATCAAGATCCATAAAAAAATCAAGGATCAAAACACAATTCAAAGCTTTTACCAAGATCAACTCAAAATCGAAACATGCAAGGATTCAAAACCATGAAAATCATTTGCAAACAACATGCAAAACCAAAAATCATCAAACAAATTTAGATTAACCATTTATTAAACAAATAAACACACAAACACTCAAGGGTCTACGGTTTTAATCAAGAAAATCAAACATGCAAAGAGATCTACTTCTAATTCACATAGACCATGTACAAAACTTTAGATCTAGGAGAAAAACATCTAGATCTATCATGAGAGCATTAAGATCTACCATAAAAACATCAAGATCCATCACAAACAACACCAACCGAATTATCACACATAAACTACACTTATTACAAATTAAAATTGAGTTCTTGAAAGTCCATGGTTAAAAGAAATATTACACATAAATGCATAAATTAAACATGCAAAGGAAGAATAAAATTACATGATCAAGAACTAGTTCTAAAACTTTCTAGGTCTTCGGTTTATACCAAAAAGAAAAGGTCTCCAACACTTCTAAACACTTGATCTTCAAGGATTCCTAAGTTTTGGCTTTGGGTTCTCCTTCTCCTTCCTCCTAGCCTCACGGTTTCTCCTCCTTCTTTCTCTCTTTTTTCTAATTCTTTGTCTAAGAGTTTGAGGAGCTCTTAGAACACGTGTTTGTGTTGGTGTTTAGACGAAGGAAGTGAAGAAATGAAGAGAAGAATGAGTGAAATGAAGCAAAGGCCAAAGCTTATATAAAAAGTCATGGCTTCCTATTTTTCCCTTTAAGCAATTCGGCCAAGGCTCAAGAAAGAGGGGTAATTTCAGCTTCCTCTAAAATTGCATGGGTGGAGATTAGCATGGTTCAAGGAGACAAAGTGGGAGACATTAGAGGTTTAGGGTCATTCTAGGTTGTTGACTTTTTGGTCCTCCTTAGGGTTTCTTCCAACTAGTTAGGGTTTTGTTGGCGGCTTAGTTAGGAGCTTGGTTCATTTGGTTACATCTTGGGAAATTCCTAGGCTTCCACTTACTCACTCCCCCACGTGGCACACACATATATTCACACATACACCTACTCATGAACACACACACACACACTTATACGACACTTACACACATATCTTCATGCACATACACACTCATTTACGTCACACACATATATGCACATATAATCACCTTCATTAAATAATTAAATTTCACATACTCTTAAACATACATACACATACATGCAAATACATTCACTTATTTTCACGCCCAGCTCCTACACATATCCTTCTAACACATACATTCATTCACTAATTAAATCCTAAGCATACATGCATGTAAAAACCGTACATGCACATATAGAAAACAATAAAATTACTCATGCATAGAAATTATAATTGCACCCAAAAATATTCAAGCACAACAAAACACATTTCATAAAACAATTCCTTGCTAAAAGAAATTCACCATTTCAAAATAAATTTCACAATTCATAACTTTATTTCATTTACCACTTGGAAAACAGGGATTAAAATACTTATTTAAGAAAATTACTCGTTGAAAAATACTTTTCTCAGAAATAATCTCTTTTTAGAATTTAAAACCATACGAGGGAATTGAGGGGTGTTACATTCTTTCTCTGGGTTCCGTTTCTGGATTCCGTTTCTGGATTCCGTTTCTGGGTTCTTTACTTAATCATGGATAATGAATGGTATGAAAAGTGGTCTAAAATTTTGGGGTTGAGTGACATTGAGGATTCTTCCTCTTCTTCTTCATCTTCGTCCTCTTCTGATTTGGAGATCTTGGATTTTCTCCCTTCCCCTTTCCGCCATCGCATGACGGATCCTACGATGGAGACACCGTTATCGGTGGATTATCCCCAAAATTCCATAGATGAGGAAAGTAGAAAATCAGCTTATCGCGCGGCGGAGGAGCGGTCGCAAGTGGCGTTTCGCACCTCAAAGCACTCCGCCGCGAATCGCCCCTGGGAAAGGCCTTTTTGGGGGAAAGCCATAAAGGTTAGGGGGAGGTGTAGTAGGCTCGGCTATAGGACCAACCGACCTAGGGTTAGGGTTTCTGTAGATTGTGATTTTATAGATTTTGATGCCGAGTCTTCCCTTTCCCCAGGTATGGTTCGTCGATGCGTTACACATCCTCATGAATTTCCTGTACCTCCGAACTCTGAAGCCTATGATTGGCTTGATTTGGAGGTGCTCGGTACACCGTCGGCTTTAGTTGACAGCAATCTGGGCCATATCCGAGCCAACATACTCCTGTGCCCCACAGATGAAGCTGGGACGTCTTACACCATTAGTGCTCCTTCGGGTGATGACCGAGTATGCACAACAATTGGAGGGAACCGTAGGGAGTTTTTCATGTACGAGAAGGTCGTGATAAGATTGGGCGTTAAGATGCCCTTTTCCGATCTGGAGATAGCTCTTTGCGTCGGCTGCGCTTGGCTCCCACCCAACTACATCCTAGCGGTTGGGCGTTTGTTCGTGCATTTCAAAAATTTTGCACGGCCCGAAGACTGACATGCTCGCTCCGAGCATTCCTATGGCTGTACATACCGCAAATAAATATTTTCGAGAAGGGGTCAACCAAAAGACTGTGGGTATCGCTGAAGGCACGTAATGAGCATGCTCTCTTTGCCAAGTTCACCGATTCGTGGAAAACTTTTAAGCCGTTATTTTTCAAGTATCAATTCGTCGGAGAGGGAGAATGTTGGTTTATGGAGGACGGTGAGCCTCGGTTCCCTTTATCATGGACACCTGACTTCTTCAACAGACACCCAAAGCTTTATCAATACCATTATGACAAAGAATTGACGAGTGATGAGAGGCATACCTGTGATACCTTCTTCTATTACCTTAAAACCAATGGTCAAGTCAATATTAGGAACATCATTATTTTTGCCCAAGAGCTTGTGAAAGCCGAGCTTGGTATATGTTTTTTTTTTTACATTTGTACTTTTGTTTTGCTGTTTTGCAGTTAAGATGGCTAGGGAGAATAAGGCTGCTGCTCGTATGAGGGAGCTCGCTAAATCGAGGGCGGTCGGCTCTTCGAGTGGAGCTGTTTCCTCGGAAGCTACTCGGTCAATTACGGTGGCCGAGGCATCACCTTCTGAGATTGAAGTAATGCAAGATGTCCGACCACCGTCTGTTCATGTGGTGGAGGTAGCTACTGGGAGCCCCGTTGTTCGAGTGGAGGAGGAGGAGGAGGAGGACCGAGTGCCTTTGTCCAAAAGAGCTAGAATAGACAAAGGTAAAGGCAAAGTTGTTGAGTTGCTGAAACCACTACCAAAAAGTAATTTGTGGTTTGACATTTCGGACCCCGAGGAGGAGACCGTTTGGGCTCAGAAGCTGAAGGAGAAATTTGTTGATTTGGTTTACACTTCCAATGATGATAAGAGATTGTCGGACCAGACCGCTAACACTTTGAAATGTCACTGTGATTTATTGGGAAAAAATATGCTAAGGGCTGCGAGCTACATGTTCCACCTCAGTAAGCATGCCGAAGATATCAGCGCAACTCTTTCGGCAACTGAGAAGGAGAAGAGGAGAGCTGTAGCCACTCGAGCACAAAGTTTGCTAACTCAGATTAAGGAGAATGAAGCAAATATCCATGCTCTGACAGAGGCCAATGCCGAGCTTCAGAAAAGACTTGAAGCATCTGAGAGAGCTCGGGAGACTGCTCAAAAGGCTTTAGAGGATGCTGCTGGAAGGGATGCTGAGAAAGGTAGGCTGTTGCTAACTACCCAAGAGAAGCTGGCTGAAGCTTGGCAGAAAGCTACCGAGCTAGAGGGTATTCAGGGTCGGTTAGCAAATTCTGAAAATGAGGTGGGTCGATTGCAGGGGGAACTGGTGAAGGCTCGTCGGAACGCTTTGAAACATAAGGTTGTGGCCAAGCGGAATCACTTCAACTGGGACCATGCAGTTAATGATTCTTTTGTCAATGCTATTAAACAATTGTCCCTTATGAATCCGGGAATCCGAGTTGTGGAGGCAAGTCCAAACTTTGGAGTTGATGGTGATCGCATCATTGACTATACGCACGAGGACATGGAGGTGGACTTATCAATGCCAGATCTCCCCAACCCCTTGGACTTGGAAAATGAAGATGAAGCTGATTTTGATGGGTCAACCATTGCACTTTCCGAGGATGAAGACTAGATCTTTTTATGCATTTCTTTTTGCTACTATTGTGTTTTTAATTTTCGTTGTTTGATGAAGTACTGAATGCTGTAATATGATCGGTTTGATCAGAACTCGGTTTTTGATTTATGTTGTTTATGAAGTATCCTTCTTATCTTTGCATAATCTTCGTTTTTGTTGTTTATCTTGTTAACTGTTATCTAGATTTCGGATCTCCTACCTTTGGCCAAGGTCGGATCCTCGGTCCTTGGCTTTACGGAAACTGTGTAAGTTTTTAGTCGGGCATCTATTAAAAGTACATGTGATTGTTGGTTTATAAGTCCTTGCTTGAAGGACATGTATAAACACCCAAGTTCGCCTCGGTGGCGAGCCGAGAGGAAATGGTTAGTACGTTAACAGTGAGAAGATAGGAGGAATAATTGAAAAAAGAGAGATCTTCATTAAGTTCTTTTGATCCGCTTGTAAACAACAGAAGTCAAATACATCATAAACATAAACATGGTAAAATAAATGACATGAAATTTAAACAACAGAATTTTAAAATCAGGATTGAATCTTTGCAGAGATTGTTGTGAGATTCCAACTAGCTGTAGTAGGGTTTGAGCTTGGTAGCATTCCAGGAGTTGTTTAGTAGCTGCTTGCTTAGTGTTTCCAACCTGTACGCCCCAGATCCTTTTTTTGAGACGACCCTGTAGGGGCCTTCCCAATTCCTTGCCAATTTTCCTTCTTTTGAATTTTTCAAGCCGATGTCGGCTCGCCTGAGTACCAGATATCCAACCGCGAAGCTTCTCGGGACCACCCACTTGTTATATTCTCGGGATTGCCTTTCATTTGCCTTTTTCTCTCGGTCAGCCGCGAGAGATCGGATTTCATCGCTGAGAGTTAACTCTTCCTTCAAAAAACCGTCGTTCACCTCAGCTGGACGTTCAGATACTCGGAAGGTGGGGATCCAAGTTTCAATAGGTAGCACAGCCTCACACCCGCAGGTTAGTCGAAATGGGGTTTCTCCTGTCGAGGTGTGTATGGTCGTTCAGATTGACCATAGTACCTCCGGAAGGAGGTCAGCCCATGACCCCTCGGCTTCCAACAATCTTTTCTTCATCCCATCAATGATAATTTTATTCACTGCTTCAGCCTGTCCATTCGTCTGCGGATGCTCGACCGATGAAAAATGGTGGGTGATATGAAAGTGGTCGACCAACTCTTGGAAAACCTTGGCAGTGAATTGTGTGCCATTATCGGTTACGAGAGTGTGTGGGATGCCGAAGTGAGCGATGACTTGTCTGAGGAAGAATTTTTGGATTTTGGCTGAAGAGATTGTGGCCAAATCCTCGGCTTCGACCCATTTTGTGAAGTAATCAACTGCGACTACAACGAACTTCAATTGTCCTAGAGCTGTTTTGAATTTCCCGATGATGTCCATGCCCCACTGATAGAAGGGCCATGGTGCAATCATTGAGTGGAGCTCTGTCGGGGGTCGTTGGAAGACCTTTCCGTGGAATTGACAGGATTTACACCTTCTGACATGTTCTGAAGCATCTCTTAGAAGGGTGGGCCAGTAATAGCCTGCTCGGAGTACTTTGCGGGCTAGAGCTTTTGCACCTACGTGATGGCTCGAGATTCCTTCATGAACCTCGGTCAACACTAGATCAGCTTCAGCAGGGTCTAGACACTTCAGCATAGGGGAGTCCATTCCCCGTTTATACAAGGTGTCACCGATCATGGCATACTGGGCAGCTTGCTTGGCTATCTTCTTTCCTTGAGAAGGGTCGGTCGACAAAACTTGGTATTTAAGATATTGCTTGATGGGGTCCATCCAGTCGGTGGTTAAAGATATTGCCAGAACCACGCTCGGCTGATGGACAGTTTCTTGAACTAGACTCTTGTTGTTTTCAGGGCCTTTGGTGCTGGCGAGCTTAGATAAGATGTCAGCTCGCCCATTGGAGGCTCTCGGGATATGAATGATGGAAAATTGTGAAAAAAGGTCTGAAAGGGTTTTGACTTGTTCCAGGTATTTTTGGAGAATTGGTTCCTTAGCCTGAAACTCCCCGTTGACCTGGGAAACAACTAACTGTGAGTCACTGAAAACTTCGATTTACGAAGCCCCCATTTGATGGGCCATCCACAAACCGGCCAACACCGCCTCATATTCCGCCTGATTGTTTGAGGTGGGGAACTCAAACTTGAGAGAATATTCTACACCGAGGCCCTCGGCATTTTCAAGAATTATACCGGCCCCAGTCCCCTTACTGTGGCTGGAACCATCAACATAAATCTTCCAAAGTTGGACCTTGTAGGGATGGTCCGAGTCTGATAGTTCCGAAATAAAATCCGCTAAAATTTGGGACTTGAGAGTTCTCCTCGGCTCAAAGGTTACATCAAACTCTGACAGCTCGACGGACCATGAGACCATTCTTCCAGCTAAGTCAGGTCGGTGAAGTACCTGTCTTATCGGCTGAGTTGTTCTGATCACAATGGGGTGGTTCTGAAAGTACTGTCGGAGTCTCCTGGCAGTAACTATCAGAGCAAAGGAAAGTTTCTCTATCTTGGAGTATCTTGTTTCAGGTCCTTGGAGGGCCTTACTGACGAAGTAGATAGGCTTCTCGGTCCCCGAGTCATCCCTGACCAGGGCCGAGCTAACAGATGTTTCACCAATAGACAGATACAGAAACAGGGTTTCCCCTTCCCGAGGACTTCCGAGGACAGGGGGCTGAGAGGTATTCCTTAAGTTCAGCAAACGCTTGTTCGCAAGAGTCATTCCAATGGAAATTTTTGTTTTTTCTGAGTAGTTGGTACCACGGGAGTGCTCTCTTGGCTGCTTGAGGGAGGAATCTTGAGAGGGTTGCCATCCGACCAGTTAACCTTTGAACTTCTTTCACATTAGATGGACTACGCATATTCAAGATAGCCTGGCATTTCTCTGGGTTGGCCTCGATGCCTCTCTCCGTAAGCATGAAACCTAAAAAAGCCCCGGCCGGAACCCCGAAAGTGCACTTGTCGGGGTTGAGGTGCATGTTGTACATTCTGATTCTATCCAAGATGGTTGCTAGATCATGGGGATGGTCTTCCATCCTTTTGCTCTTGTCTATCATATCATCTATATATAACTCAAGGGTAGGACCAATCAAACCTGAGAAGACCTTGTTCATCATCCGCTGGTAAGTCGCGCCAGCGTTTTTCAATCCGAAAGGCATGACTGTGTAACAGTAGGTGGCCTTTTCGGTGATGAAGGCCGTTTTCTCTTGATCAAGAGGGTACATCGGGATCTGGTTGTACCCTGAATATGCATCCATAAAAGAGAGGAGTTGGTACCCAGAAGAGTTGTCCACAAGCTTATCAATGATAGGGAGGGGATACTGATCTTTCGGGCAGGCTTTGTTTAAGTCGGTGTAGTCGACGCACATGCGCCACTTCCCGTTTGATTTTTTGACTAGTACTGTGTTTGAGAGCCAATCCGAGTAATTGACCTCCCTAATGAATCCGGCCGAGAGGAGCTCGGCCACCTTCTCCTCAATGATTGTAGCCTTCTCTGTTCCCACTCTTCTCTTTTTCTGGGCGACCGGCTTGGCGGTCGTGTAGACGCTGAGGCGATGACATATGAAGTTTGGGTCGATCCCCGGCATATCCGCCGAGGTCCATGCAAACAGGTCTTTGTTTTTCTTCAAATGTTCGAGCATTTCTGCTCGTATACTTTCTAAAAGGTTGGTTCCTAGCCTTACTTTCCTGCTCGGAATTTCTTCATCCAAAACAATGAACTCCCATTCACCCTGGGGGGTTGGTCTTGTGTCGTCCACCTCGGACCTGACATCTAGGTCCGCCAAAAGTACATTACCTCTGTTCAAACATAACTTGGGTTGGGTCTCCTCGGGGTTTTTGAGTTTCGCTAGACTAGCGTTGTAGCATAGTCTAGCCTTTTCTTGTTCGGCCCTGATGGCAACAATAGTGCCGTCAGATCCTTCAAATTTCATGGTCAAATGAATGGTTGAGACGACCACCCCGAAAGCCTGCAAGCATGTTCTTCCGAGGATGGCATCATAAGCTGATGGGCAGTCGACGACCAGGAACTTGATGATCTCGGTTCTTGCTGAGGGGTGATTCCCGAGTGTCACGAGAAGTTGGATTTGTCCTTTGGGGACCACCGAGTCCCCTGTAAAGCTGATCAACTTCCCCTCGAAAGGGGTCAAGTCAGAGGTTTTTAACTTCAGAGCTTCAAAAAGATTTAGGAACATGATATATGTCGAACTCCCTTGGTCGACAAATATCCTGGCAACCTCATAGTTGCCTATCAGAGCAGTAATGACCATCGGGTCGTTGTGACCCGGGATGATTCCTTCAAGATCCTCATCCGAGAAACAGATGGGGACACTCTTTGTAGTTCTTTTGTGGATTGGATGGTCATGGATGGCAAGCACTTGGTTGATGTATTTTTTTCTATCAGATCTGTTTTCTCCTCCTCCCGCAAAACCTCCAGCTATGGTATTGACTCTGAGGTTCTGCGGGGACTGGTCTGTGGCTATGTAACAGCCCGATTTTCGAAAACCGAAATAACTGACTTTTATTTATTTATGTTGCAGAAATGAGGCCATTTTTTTTTTAAACATTATTGAAGGACTGGAAAACATGTTTGAAAAAGGTATTAACATGCATCTTTCAACCTTCTCTTTCGAAAACCGAGTTGTTACGTGAAACCAAAACTCTTTCATCTTGTTTTCCAAAAACGTTTTACGAAGAAAACAATTTAATTTCTTCTTTAAACAATTTCATAAAAGAGAGTTCTTTAAACAATTGCATCAGAATGAGTCACGTTACAGTAACAGATCATCACTTAGGTAATCCTGGATACAAACAACAACTTATTCTAATTCTATTACTGGCTCTTTTCTCCTATCAAAGACGACCGAATTCATCTTCTTCTTTTTCTTTGCAGGGGTCTTTGTATCGAAAGATGAGGCGACCGCATCCTTGGGCTTTTCTGCAGAACTTGGCTTAAGTTCTACTCCGAAGAGTCTCACTGCGTTTTCCTCCCCATGACTCCGAGGCAGCATTTATGATTCGTACTCCACGTAGGACATGCTTCCCAAACACAGGCTTTCTGTAGTTCCGCTCAACTTATGCTCCGGATCTTCAATTGCTAATTGAGTACGTCCCATCCAAACCCATCCATGATGTGTAGCTTTCCATCCGTGTCCTTCATGAGACCAAGCGCTGACATCCAAACGACGATCCATCTGCCCGTTGGGATACCAGCCACGCCGATGTACCAACGAACAGGAGAGAGTAAGCGTTCCGGACGCGTAGCGTCGACGGTGTGGAATTACGGTAGGCAAGATAATAGGACACACACAAATAACACACAGCATACACACAAGATAACAAAAAAACATACTATTTTCATTGTTTCCAAACCATCTTCATTTCATCTTATTGTTACTTCCTTCACACTTTTCCACTCTTGTTTCCAATCTCGTTCATAAAACTCATCATCTTTCCCACGTTTCTATTCTTAACTCCTCCTTATCTTCCACCCTCTTTCAACTCTAACTCTTTTCTTACAATGTCTTATTGAATTATAACCATCGATGATCGGGTATTAGAGAATCATCGAGGTACGCGTTTTATTCGTAGTCAGCACTCTCATATCAAGCCTACATCTCCTCGGCCATCCATCCAACCTAGTCGGAAGCAAACAGGAGTACAGGACCTTTACCGTGCGGGCACGACAGCTGTCAACACAAATGGTCCCAGACCAGGAGGCTCTGCCTCAATTATATCAATTCAATCACAATGGCTCACTGCCTCGCAGTGGCAAACAAAATGCCCCACTCTAGTCCCTCTCACTGTTCCTGAACTGCCATAGGGGTGACAGCACTATTCTGGTCCCGGGTGCAGAACTTACCACGGTATTAGACCCAGTCCCCACCACGTTAGTGCACCACATGTGGAGTTCGTTCTGCCCAGAATAGTACTCAAGGCAACGTGACGTTTTACCGCCCGAGCCTACCCTAATGCATTCATCAACCCGAATATCCTTGATATCCGGGGTACCTTCCTCTCCACTACTTCGCACTCTCATACCTCACCGTATTCGTGTTTAATGTCTTTTAAAAGTCTTTTATCTTATTACCCTATTGGTCGGCTCACCCTTCGTGCATCCCTTCAGAGAGTCCCGACCGCTAACTTTACACAATCTTTCTCTTTCTCAAAACTCACATAGCACAGAGCTGGGATCACATCGACAGATTCACGTCTCATTTCTCAAACACTCCTTCCAGTTACCTAGTCATTTCTCAAATCTTCCTTTTTACCATCCTTCTCAAAATCTCAATTTCACAACTCTCCAAAAACTTTATTTCTCCACCTTCCAAAAACTCTATTCCCAAGAACTTTCACAAAACTTTTCCTCAAGGAGGCCATCTCGTAAAACCTTTTTCAAAAACGTTGTTCCAAAACATCATTTCACAAAATTCCTTTCAAAAGATCATTTCATAAAGACTCCTTTGAAAATGTCGTTTCACAAGCTTCTTCAAAGCCTCTTTCCAAAACCTTTTCCCAAAAATAAATTCCCTTTTTTTTTAACCTTTTTCTAAAAACAATTCTTTCCCCAACTCTTTATGAAAATTCCTTTTCACAATTCTTTTCGAAAATTTCTTTTTCAAAAACCATTTTTCAAAAACACATTTACTTTGCTGAGCGCTAGTGGAGGAGCAAGAACAGCTCAACACTAGTTCCCAGACTAAAACCAAGAACAGAGGAGCTTAGCTCAACTCGGTCCATCTCCCATTCCAACACTCACATCACTCTCCCCAGCTCTGGCTTGTTCTCATCATCACATTCAATATCTCTTTCTCAATCTCAGCTCTCGTCTCTCTTTCCTCAATTTCTTACCTTTTATCATCATTCGTTTCTTAATATACCATCACTCTCAATTTCCTCACTTCCTCAATTACTTCTTTTCATTTTTATTTCTCTTATTCCGACGTTCATCAGCCATTTCTCATCATAACCAACAGTAATAATCATTACCAATCATAATTAAATAGAAGCATGCTATCAACACACAGCATCACACAATAGATTTGTGGTCTTTGTCACCTTCGTATAAGTGGCCACACAAGGCAAACAATTGCCACTTATACTACTGACTCTAACCACTTCGTTCCGATCTTTGAGATGATGCGGAACGTCCTAATAGATCACCTAGCTACCACGATGTCTTAGGGAAAGCTTCTCTCTCACCTGAGGTCCAGCTGTTGAATGTGTGTTCTCTTCAGATCCTTGTGCTGCCATCTGCCCCAACCTCTTTTCTTTATCATTCCTCATATTAAATAAAACATTTCACGTCATTAACTTATTTGAGACAATCTTTTCTTAGCTTAATACTTATCCTCTCTTTGTTGGAAAGCTTTGAAAATGTAACTGTTTTCGATCCGACTTTTTCTTAATTCAATTTTCCGCTTAAAACTTCACCCTAAATCATGTGAAAATATTTTAATTGTAAAAAGGCAAGTCCAAGTAATTCTGGACAGCAAAACGGTTTTCTAAAATTACTTTTATAAAACTCCGAAAATATTATAACAACATCTTTTAAATAATTCCCTAAATTAACACTTTGAAAATCCATGTTTTACCCTAAAACAATTTTGGACAGCCATGAGTATAATTTAAAAGTCTTAAGTAACTCAAATCAATTTCCTTAAAACAACTTGTTTCAAAACCGTCCATACACAGCAACAATAACAACAAACAACACTTAATTTATTTGAAGCACTTAAATAATGTAATCACCAAAGCAATTATACATCCATACATAATTCATTTTCATAAAACACTTATGCATACAAGTATTCATAAACCAATTTGAGTCGAGTTTCAAACCAGACACATCAACATTTATTTCCATGTATACTTCATTCATGCAATTAGACTCCCTAAACTCATTTAAACTATGTGGCCGAATAAAAGCAAGGAAATAAATTAAACATCACAACTTGAATTACATGCATCAATTTATTTGGTTTTAGGCACTTCAAGTTCCATTTTTCTTAATCTCAACCGTAACACATATAAACACAATTCATTCCAACACAACAAGCAATTAATTTAATTTATTTACTTCATTCCCTAAAATTTACTTTTTCCTTTTAAATCATTTTATTGAAAAAGAGATCCTAGACTGGCTAACATATGTAGACCGAATAGCATCATAGTGAGGCAAACATCAAATATTCAACATGTATGCACATAGATCATGGACTAATTCAAGGATCATTTTCTAAAAACTTGTTTACTCATTCTCTTTACAAAACCGTGAGCTCCTCAAGAGATTTAGCAAATAGGAATTCAATTTCTTAACATAATTAAATCAAGAATTGTGTCAAGGTCCTTTATCTTTTAAGGGAAAACACATGCATGCACCTACAACTCTTTAGGTAAGGCAAATTTCAACATGCATGTAAGTAAATGATGACTTAGCATGGCTTCCTATGTCCCCTAGCCTAGATCGAATGGTGACATGCAAGGGAACAAAGTCTTACAACTTCCTTTTCTCATGCAAACACCTAAATTCATAGATTACATCATGCAAGACTTAAGAGCATCACTTATTTTTCAAACTATCAATTAAATTGTCATCATCACATATACAAAATCTTGGTTCAAATTAAAATTATTGGTCAAGCTTAATATCCTTGGAAAACCGTGATACATATACAAGAAAATCAAGGTTTTATATTCACTTTAAACATGCAAGTTCAAGTTTCATGTTTTCTCAAGATTAACCATAGATCAAGGCATGCAAATCAAAACAAAAACATGAACTTAAACTCAAATCTCCAAGTAAACCGTGAAAAATGAGCTAGAAATTAACTCTCCTAATCATAGAAATAACATGAAAAGACATCAAGACCTAAATTTTCTACTTATGGCCGAATCACTTAGTCATGGGTTTGGTGATCTATGAGTTCATTCATTCATAAAAATCCAAGATCCAATCATAAGAAGAACATGCAAAGAGGAATAAGACTTATAAGGCCACAAAATCATCATGCATGTGAAGATTAAAGCAACTCATAAGTCTTAAACACAACTTCAAGCCAAAGTCGTGGAAAAGAAGATTTACAAGTAAGAAATCAAAACCTTTTAACAACAACACTCAAGATCGAGGCACAAAATGGCATGCAAGACACGTAGATCGCAAGATCAAAAATGATTACATGCAACACAAAAATTAAATCAAAGTCCATTAAAGTTCTTTACAACAAAAAATCACTTAATTGAAATTCTATCTACCTTAATCCTAACTTAAATCTTCAAATCTCCACTTCTTCTTCTCTTGGGTTGCCTCGGTCTCCATCTTCTCCTAGGGTTGAGGGGTTTTCTTCTTGATATATGGTGAAGAAGAGGGTTAAGAAAAGGATTGAAGAGGTTTGGGTTAAAGGCTTAGGGATTTTGCTCTTCTTCTTCTCTTCTCCTCACACGGTTTCATTCCCTTTCTCTTTGAGTTTCAAGAGCTTGAGAGTGCTCTTGAAACTATGTGTGTTTGTGTTGATAATGAATGAGGGAAATGAGCCAAACTAACACACACTCATACGGCTCTTAAGGTAAGTGCAAGGGGTTGATAATTTCCCTTCGTGCCCTTGGTTCAATGGGTGGAAGGAAGGGTAATTTAGGCTAGCTCATTTGTTGCATGGGAGAGGTCAAAGTCGTGGAAGACAAGGGTGGAAGGAAGTCCTCCTAGGCTTCATGACTCATCTCTCCTAGTTTTCTTGAGTCACCACTCCTACTTCCCTTCTTATTTTCCATTTTCTTAAGGCTTAAGGGAATGGCTTCTACTTGGCCTTCCTACCCTTACACACTGCCGAACCTCACACACATGCACACATGATTTTTTTTTATTTTCATTTAATCACATAGCAACACATATCATGACATCATGGCTATGCTTAACACACATATAAGCATCACACAATTAACACCTTTAGGTCATCATACCCATACGGCATACACATATATATACACTTAACATACATACACATTTAATTTAATCTCATGTTCAACACATAGCATAGATCCATGGAATAAGGCATACACATTCACATACATATATTCATACATCATGTACTACTTATATATATGTGTATGCTCATTCATGTTTCTTTAATTAATTATTGTTAATCCTAAACATACATACCAAAACCGCATATACACATATAATCACCAAAATAAATCACAACATTTTTATAAAATCATTAAATATATCAACTTCCTCGAAACCAAACTTCTAAATGTTGGACGTTGTTTGGAAAATTATTACTTTAAAATCATTCATTAATTTTGAAAACGTGAATTTAAGAAAATCCTTTAGGAAAACATTTCTTTTAAAACACTCTTCCCAAAATAAACTTCTTTAGTGTTTTAATCTAATATGAGGAATTTACGGGGTGTTACATTCTCCCCAACTTAAGGATTTCTCGTCCCCGAGAAATACATTGTAGATTGGGCAGCAGGGCAACAGCATTCTCATGTCGTTTGGATGTTCCTGTTTAACCGCTTCCAGATGGAGGGATTCCACTCGTACCGTCATTTGCGTGTCGGGTCGGGTTAAGTCCAACGGACTGACCGAAGAGGGGGCCGCTTCCCTTAGCCGGTTGTCGTCACAGAAAGTCCCACCATAGGTACGGACTTGGGGAAAATCATCAAACAAACATTCATACTTCTCCAAAAGCAAGGACTTCACCTAAAATCCTTAAACATCCGCTACTCTCTACCTACTCCGTTTCTCCTACAACTCTCTTTCTAATCCTAGGAATTGTATTTGTCCTTCTTAAGCTCGAAGAAGTTCTATTACTATCTAGGCTTTACTCTAAGTCTTTTCTAATGAATGATAATATATGTTTCCTCTCCTCCTTGTGTCTCCCCAACTTAAGTTCAACTTATAACTAATTCCACTAGGTTCTTATGTCTTCATTCAACTGAGACTACTTCTCCTTCCTGTAGTCATCCGATCCTAAATTATTGGGTAGGGAGAGTACTTCCAACTTCGAGGGTTGGGCTAAGGAACCTTAGATTGAATCAGAACGATCGCAAGGTGATAGGGGTTCATGAAGAAAAGGGTCCAAATCTTATCAACAAGAATGTGTTGTTGAAACAATTCAACAAACATGGAAACTAGAAGATAACGATCCTATATCCTCAAAGGTCGTGACTATCCCTGTGTAGAGGTATGCTAAGATTAATCAAACTTAAGTCTAACAATTTCGTTTGAAACATCGAGTGTATGGGGTCTCAGTCTCATAATCTATTTATGGTCTACTCTTATAGGGTCAAAGGTTCCTTAAACTATTACGGTCGGTGTTAAGCTACAAACCAGTTTCATGTCCTGGGAGACAAAAGCTTATCTTCCTATTCCTACTCAAATACTAGCGAGCACACAGAGACACACAAGCAAAGCATGAAGCCCATGCTTAAGGCTACAAAGGATTACCATAAGCTCTGATACCATTCTGTAACAGCCCGATTTTCGAAAACCGAAATAATTGACTTTTATTTATTTATGTTGCAGAAATGAGGCCATTTTTTTTTTGAAACATTATTGAAGGACTGGAAAACATGTTTGAAAAAGGTATTAACATGCATCTTTCAACCTTCTCTTTCGAAAACCGAGTTGTTACGTGAAACCAAAACTCTTTCATCTTGTTTTCAGAAAACGTTTTACGAAGAAAACAATTTAATTTCTTCTTTAAACAATTTCATAAAAGAGAGTTCTTACATCATAGGGCATGCATCAGAATGAGTCACGTTACAGTAACAGATCATCACTTAGGTAATCCTGGATACAAACAACAACTTATTCTAATTCTATTACTGGCTCTTTTCTCCTATCAAAGACGACCGGATTCATCTTCTTCTTTTTCTTTGCAGGGGTCTTTGTACCGAAAGATGAGGCGACCGCATCCTTGGGCTCTTCTGCAGAACTTGGCTTAAGTTCTACTCCGAAGAGTCTCACTGCGTTTTCCTCCCCTTGACTCCGAGGCGGCGTTTGTGATCCGTACTCCACGTAGGACATGCTTCCCAAACACAGGCTTGCTGTAGTTCCGCTCAACTTATGCTCTGGATCTTCAATTGCTAATTGAGTACGTCCCGTCCAAACCCATCCATGATGTGTAGCTTTCCATCCGTGTCCTTCATGAGACCAAGCGCTGACATCCAAACGACGATCCATCTGCCCGTTGGGATACCAGCCACGCCGATGTACCAACGAACAGGAGAGAGTAAGCGTTCCGGACGCGTAGCGTCGACGGTGTGGAATTACGGTAGGCAAGATAATAGGACACACACAAATAACACACAGCATTCACACAAGATAACAAACAAACATACTATTTTCATTGTTTCCAAACCATCTTCATTTCATCTTATTGTTACTTCCTTCACACTTTTCCACTCTTGTTTCCAATCTCGTTCATAAAACTCATCATCTTTCCCACGTTTCTATTCTTAACTCCTCCTTATCTTCCACCCTCTTTCAACTCTAACTCTTTTCTTACAATGTCTTATTGAATTATAACCATCGATGATCGGGGATTAGAGAATCATCGAGGTACGCATTTTATTCGTAGTCAGCACTCTGATATCAAGCCTACATCTCCTCGGCCATCCATCCAACCTAGTCGGAAGCAAACAGGAGTACAGGACCTTTACCGTGCGGGCACGACAGCTGTCAACACAAATGGTCCCAGACCAGGAGGCTCTGCCTCAATTATATCAATTCAATCACAATGGCTCACTGCCTCGCAGTGGCAAACAAAATGCCCCACTCTAGTCCCTCTCACTGTTCCTGAACTGCCATAGGGGTGACAGCACTATTCTGGTCCTGGGTGCAGAACTTACCACGGTATTAGACCCAGTCCCCACCACGTTAGTGCACCACATGTGGAGTTCGTTCTGCTCAGAATAGTACTCAAGGCAACGTGACGTTTTACCGCCCGAGCCTACCCTAATGCATTCATCAACCCGAATATCCCTGATATCCGGGGTACCTTCCTCTCCACTACTTCGCACTCTCATACCTCACCGTATTCGTGTTTAATGTCTTTTAAAAGTCTTTTATCTTATTACCCTATTGGTCGGCTCACCCTTCGTGCATCCCTTCAGAGAGTCCCGACCGCTAACTTTACACAATCTTTCTCTTTCTCAAAACTCACATAGCACAGAGCTGGGATCACATCGACAGATACACGTCTCATTTCTCAAACACTCCTTCCAGTTACCTAGTCATTTCTCAAATCTTCCTTTTTACCATCCTTCTCAAAATCTCAATTTCACAACTCTCCAAAAACTTTATTTCTCCACCTTCCAAAAACTCTATTCCCAAGAACTTTCACAAAACTTTTCCTCAAGGAGGCCATCTCGTAAAACCTTTTTCAAAAACGTTGTTCCAAAACATCATTTCACAAAATTCCTTTCAAAAGATCATTTCATAAAGACTCCTTTGAAAATGTCGTTTCACAAGCTTCTTCAAAGCCTCTTTCCAAAACCTTTTTCCAAAAATAAATTCCCTTTTTTTTTTACCTTTTTCTAAAAACAATTCTTTCCCCAACTCTTTATGAAAATTCCTTTTCACAATTCTTTTCGAAAATTTCTTTTTCAAAAACCATTTTTCAAAAACACATTTACTTTGTTGAGAGCTAGTGGAGGAGCAAGCCCAGCTCAACACTAGTTCCC
The DNA here is from genome assembly GCA_037953625.1 of Crotalaria pallida. Taxonomy (NCBI): domain Eukaryota; kingdom Viridiplantae; phylum Streptophyta; class Magnoliopsida; order Fabales; family Fabaceae; genus Crotalaria; species Crotalaria pallida. The sequence continues at coordinate 55,240,045 of CM075651.1, forward strand.
AGACTAAAACCAAGAACAGAGGAGCTCAACTCAACTCGGTCCATCTCCCATTCCAACACTCACATCACTCTCCCCAGCTCTGGCTTGTTCTCATCATCACATTCAATATCTCTTTCTCAATCTCAGCTCTCGTCTCTCTTTCCTCAATTTCTTACCTTTTATCATCATTCGTTTCTTAATATACCATCACTCTCAATTTCCTCACTTCCTCAATTACTTCTTTTCATTTTTATTTCTCTTATTCCGACGTTCATCAGCCATTTCTCATCATAACCAACAGTAATAATCATTACCAATCATAATTAAATAAAGGCATGCTATCAACACACAGCATCACACAATAGATTTGTGGTCTTTGTCACCTTCGTATAAGTGGCCACACAAGGCAAACAATTGCCACTTATACTACTGACTCTAACCACTTCGTTCCGATCTTTGAGATGATGCGGAACGTCCTAATAGATCACCTAGCTACCACGATGTCTTAGGGAAAGCTTCTCTCTCACCTGAGGTCCAGCTGTTGAATGTGTGTTCTCTTCGGATCCTTGTGCTGCCATCTGCCCCAACCTCTTTTCTTTATCATTACTCATATTAAATAAAACATTTCATGCCATTAACTTATTTGAGACAATCTTTTCTTAGCTTAATACTTATCCTCTCTTTGTTGGAAAGCTTTGAAAATGTAACTGTTTTCGATCCGACTTTTTCTTAATTCAATTTTCCGCTTAAAACTTCACCCTAAATCATGTGAAAATATTTTAATTGTAAAAAGGCAAGTCCAAGTAATTCTGGACAGCAAAACGGTTTTCTAAAATTACTTTAATAAAACTCCGAAAATATTATAAAAACATCTTTTAAATAATTCCCTAAATTAACACTTTGAAAATCCATGTTTTACCCTAAAACAATTTTGGACAGCCAGGAGTATAATTTAAAAGTCTTAAGTAACTCAAATCAATTTCCTTAAAACAACTTGTTTCAAAACCGTCCATACACAACAACAATAACAACAAACAACACTTAATTTATTTGAAGCACTTAAATAATGTAATCACCAAAGCAATTATACATCCATACATAATTCATTTTCATAAAACACTTATGCATACAAGTATTCATAAACCAATTTGAGTCGAGTTTCAAACCAGACACATCAACATTTAGTTCCATGTATACTTCATTCATGCAATTAGACTCCCTAAACTCATTTAAACTATGTGGCCGAATAAAACAAGGAAACAAATTAAACATCACAACTTGAATTACATGCATCAATTTATTTGGTTTTAGGCACTTCAAGTTCCATTTTTCTTAATCTCAACCGTAACACATATAAACACAATTCATTCCAACACAACAAGCAATTAATTTAATTTATTTACTTCATTCCCTAAAATTTACTTTTTCCTTTTAAATCATTTTATTGAAAAAGAGATCCTAGACTGGCTAACATATGTAGACCGAATAGCATCATAGTGAGGCAAACATCAAATATTCAACATGTATGCACATAGATCATGGACTAATGCAAGGATCATTTTCTAAAATCTTGTTTACTCATTCTCTTTACAAAACCGTGAGCTCCTCAAGAGATTTAGCAAATAGGAATTCAATTTCTTAACATAATTAAATCAAGAATTGTGTCAAGGTCCTTTATCTTTTAAGGGAAAACACATGCATGCACCTACAACTCTTCAGGTAAGGCAAATTTCAACATGCATGTAAGTAAATGATGACTTAGCATGGCTTCCTATGTCCCCTAGCCTAGACCGAATGGTGACATGCAAGGGAACAAAGTCTTACAACTTCCTTTTCTCATGCAAACACCTAAATTCATAGATTACATCATGCAAGACTTAAGAGCATCACTTATTTTTCAAACTATCAATCAAATTGTCATCATCACATATACAAAATCTTGGTTCAAATTAAAATTATTGGTCAAGCTTAATTTCCTTGGAAAACCGTGATACATATACAAGAAAATCAAGGTTTTATATTCACTTTAAACATGCAAGTTCAAGTTTCATGTTTTCTCAAGATTAACCATAGATCAAGGCATGCAAATCAAAACAAAAACATGAACTTAAACTCAAATCTCCAAGTAAACCGTGAAGAATGAGCTAGAAATTAACTCTCCTAATCATAGAAATAGCATGAAAAGACATCAAGACCTAAATTTTCTACTCATGGCCGAATCACTTAGTCATGGGTTTGGTGATCTATGAGTTCATTCATTCATAAAAATCCATGATCCAATCATAAGAAGAACATGCAAAGAGGAATAAGACTTATAAGGCCACAAAATCATCATGCATGTGAAGATTAAAGCAACTCATAAGTCTTAAACACAACTTCAAGCCAAAGCCGTGGCAAAGAAGATTTACAAGTAAGAAATCAAAACCTTTTAACAACAACACTCAAGATCGAGGCACAAAATGGCATGCAAGACACGTAGATCGCAAGATCAAAAATGATTACATGCAACACAAAAATTAAATCAAAGTCCATTAAAGTTCTTTACAACACAAAATCACTTAATTGAAATTCTATCTACCTTAATCCTAACTTAAATCTTCAAATCTCCACTTCTTCTTCTCTTGGGTTGCCTCGGTCTCCCTCTTCTCCTAGGGTTGAGGGGTTTTCTTCTTGATATTTTGTGAAGAAGAGGGTTAAGAAAAGGATTGAAGAGGTTTGGGTTAAAGGCTTAGGGATTTTTCTCTTCTTCTTCTCTTCTCCTCACACGGTTTCACTCTCTTTCACTATGAGTTTCAAGAGCTTGAGAGTGCTCTTGAAACTAAGTGTGTTTGTGTTGATAATGAATGAAGGAAATGAGCCAAAATAACACACACTCATATGGCTCTTAAGGTAAGTGCAAGGGGTTGATAATTTCCCTTCGTGCCCTTGGTTCAATGGGTGGAAGGAAGGGTAATTTAGGCTAGCTCATTTGTTGCATGGGAGAGGTCAAAGTCGTGGGAGACAAGGGTGGAAGGAAGTCCTCCTAGGCTTCATGACTCATCTCTCCTAGTTTTTATGAGTCACCACTCCTACTTCCCTTCTTATTTTCCATTTTCTTAAGGCTTAAGGGAATGGCTTCTACTTGGCCTTCCTACCCTTACACACTGCCGAACCTCACACACACATGCACACATGATTTTTTTTTATTTTCATTTAATCACATAGCAACACATATCATGACATCATGGCTATGCTTAACACACATATAAGCATCACACAATTAACACCTTTAGGTCATCATACCCATACGGCATACACATATATATACACTTAACATACATACACATTTAATTTAATCTCATGTTCAACACATAGCATAGATCCATGGAATAAGGCATACACATTCACATACATATATTCATACATCATGTACTACTTATATATATGTGTATGCTCATTCATGTTTCTTTAATTAATTATTGTTAGTCCTAAACATACATACCAAAACCGCATATACACATATAATCACCAAAATAAATCACAACATTTTTATAAAATCATTAAATATATCAACTTCCTCGAAACCAAACTTCTAAATGTTGGACGTTGTTTGGAAAATTATTACTTTAAAATCATTCATTAATTTTGAAAACGTGAATTTAAGAAAATCCTTTAGGAAAACATTTCTTTTAAAACACTCTTCCCAAAATAAACTTCTTTAGTGTTTTAATCTAGAATTAATAGTCACATAGATCCCAGAAAGATACATGTGGAATCAGTTAGGTCCCTGAAAGATTTGTGGAATCTTTTAAACTCCCAAAAGATCATTTTGGAATTGGGTAGGTCCTTGAAAGATTTGTGGAATCTCTTAAACCCCTCAAAGATTAATTTGGCATCACGTTAGTTCCCCCATGAGAGACCTAACGAGATCCTACATGGCACGTTAAATGCTTTGTTAACCCAAATGTGGCACCTTCTTAACATTCCAACATGGCACTGGGGCCAACAAAACATTTAATGTGTCACATAGGATTCTGTCAGGTCCCTCTTAACGAAATTGGATGGGGGGACTAACGTGACGCCAAACTGATCTTTGGGGGATTTAAAAGATTCCACAATTCTTTCAAGGACCTAACTGATTCCACGGGTATCTTTTGGGGACGTATGTGACTATTAACTCTTTAATCTAATATGAGGAATTTACGCGGTGTTACAGGCTACTTCTACCATAGCTATTCTTTGTGGGTTGGTTGGTTGTTGCTGACTGGCGTGGTGGTCGGTTTGTCTAGTTGAGGGTCGGGCATTTCTGTCCGGGGATGGGGTTCTTCTCCGAGCATGTCGGTTGAGTGCCTCCCTGACATACTGTTGTAACTTGCCATCTCTTATCAATTGTTCAATCACATCTCTTAGCCAGGTGCACTCGTCCGTAGTATGCCCGTAACCTCCGTGGTACGAGCAGAACTTGGAACGATCCTGGCGCTGACTTCTTTTCAAGGGGGGAGGTCTTTCAATCATCCGAAGGTCGGTCTGCATTGTTTCTTGCAGGATCTGACTCCTTGGGACCGTGAGAGGGGTATACTCGTCGAACATGGGTCGGATGACGCCAAACCTCCTATCACCCCTGGGTCCTCTTCCTCTATCCTCACTCCTGTCGTCTCTTCTCGGCCTTCCTTGAGATGAATTCTCACCTCTCTCGCCTTTTTCTCTATGTTTCTGCCATTTGCTGAATTCTTCCAAATTTATGAACTTGGTAGATCGGTGCCTCAATTCTGCCATATCCCTCGGAGACATTCCCACTAGGGAATTCTTGAAGTCTCCGTTCCGAAGTCCCTGTGTGAAGAGAAAGACTGAGAAGCTTGGTTCGAGATTTGGAACAGATCCTGCCTCCGAGTGGAAGCGAGAGAGGTATTCTCTCAAGGGTTCTTTTGGGAGTTGCATAACTCCTGCTAGTGCGTGGTCGGACTTCGGCTGGACGCAGCTAGCAGTATATCTGTTGAGAAAAACTCTCTTCATTTTTGCCCAGGAGTTAACAGAGTTCCTGGGCAGGGCCGAGTACCACCTCAAAACGGTTGGTTGTAGAGTCATTGAAAATGCTCGGCACTTCATTAGGTCTCCTTCATCATAAAAGTTCATAGCACCTTCAAAAGATAAAATGTGTTCCAAGGGGTCGGTTAACCCGTTGTACTTCGCCACACTGGCGGGGCCGAGGAATGTAGAGGGTGTCTCATAAGCCATGATTCGCGGAGTAAAAGGGTGGCCAGGGTGAGCGTTATCGCCGGTCTCATAACTGGCTGCAAGGGCTGGATTTATTGGAGGTGGGGGGGAAGGGTAATGGGGCCTTGAGGATCCTGAGCTGGTATGGTTACTGGGGCTGTTTCTACTGTCCGTGCGGCAACCGCCTGCATGTGGATCTGCTGGAGTTCTGCTATGGCCCTTCCCTGCTGCTCCAACATTTGGGCTTGTTGTTTAATTATTTCTTCAAGCTGGGTTTCTCTTCAGCCTTGGGAGTGTCCCCTTTCTTCTCTGGAGACACGGGCATCGATGGATCGGCCGGAGCCGTGGTTTGGTACACGATTGGGGGGGTTGGGGTTTGTTTGTCTAGAGTGAACGGTGTATGGACCACTGTGAGTTCGGGATGGTACTGAGTGGTGGCTGCGGGATGGTATTTCATGTCTTACCGATGGCATGTTTTGGTGGGGAGGATTTCTTCCTTCCAGATCTCTTCCATTGTCAGCACTGCCTTCTTCCAGTCTCTGGCGGTTTCTTCCGGCCTGGTTGTTTGCGTCGCGCGAGCTGTTTGCGGCGTTTCCACGTGGGTTTACCATTTTTGAGTGGGGATAACAGTTTATCAGATTCCCCACAGACGGTGCCAATGTAGTGTCTAGGACACTGTGTTCCAGATGTATCCCTAGCTCAAAGGTATTGAGAGACCAGTGAGATAGAGAATAGTCTGATGTTAGTATGTGATTTCTGAGGTATGCTACGTGTCCAGTTGGGACAGCTAGGGTTTCCCTAATCACTGGTGTGTGCAAATGTGTAATTAGGGAGAGAGAGAACGTACCAGAGCCCCTTGCTGGAGACAGCTATTTATAGGGGTGGCATTGTACCTTGTGGGCCCGTACGGAGGTCCAGCAAGGCTGCTAACGTGTCCCATTTAGGATAAGGGATGAGTCATTCATCCTTATCCTGTATTGGGATATCTTATCCCTGTTGGCAAGTTAGGCTCACGCGCCCCTAGCTCGGACCCTTTAGGGGGAAAGGCCCATACGGTCGGCTTTAGGTCGCTAGGGTGGGTCCTAGTACAAGCGCTCGGCTTGGGTAGGCATGACCTGTCAGATAGAGAAATCTGGTCGGCCGAGTACTTAGAGGGTAGGCCGAGGGTCGGTCTATTACAATAAGAGTTTATTTATAATTAATTATTTTTATCATTGATTACAAAGTGATTTATTATGCATGAAAATATTAGATAGTTTTAATATGTGAAAATAATGTTTTTGCATATCAATCCCTGTTTTAGGACATAAAAATCATAATAGAAAGATTTTGGATGGAAAGGAAATAAAAATATTTATTTTTATTATTTTAGCTGAAAGGCTCGAGTCTTTCTGAAAAGACTCGAGTATTTTGCACAGTGTTGCACGAGTTAGTGCGTTTGGTGAGTCACCACACGGAATACCTCTCGAGTTGACACGAAATCAACTCAGGGACACGTCCATGGCTTCATGTCGACATGCATGCGCTATGGGTTCAAGTATTTAAGCTCACTTGTTGATGGAGGTCACCCATTTGGCCAATTTGTTCTGAAAATTCGAAGTTAGGGTTCTTGTATTCTCTCGTTCGATTCTCCTTCCTTGAGTTGAATTAGGCCACAAATCATATGTAACACCCCTAATTTTATCCCTTGAATATTTATATTTATATAATAAAATTTTATTTTCCAAATTATAAAGTTTTCGTTTAATTGTTTAATTATATAAATAATGTGCGTTTAATTAATAAATATTGTAAATGAGTAAATTATGTGAAAATATAATTTTTATAGTTTAATCCTTAAATTAGGACCTAATAATAATATTAGAAAGGTTTTTGGAGGGAAAGGAATTAAAAACTAAATTTTTGAATTTTACACAGCATCTAACCGGTTAGATGTGCCCTGTAACCGGTTAGATGATGAACCCAGAATTAGGGTTAGTGCGTTTTGATGAGTAATCACCCATTAATCTTCGTTAATCGCCACGAATACCTCTCATGCATGGTAGGAGACACGGTCTCTCTGCATGTAATCATGAATTGTGTATAAATGGCCATGATCTTGGTGGAATTTGGCTGATTTCCTTCAAGTGTTGGTGTGATTCCCCTATTCTGAAGCAGCAACTTCGTCCTTTTGATTCTCTCTGTGTATGTAGAGTTAGGTCACAAACGATAGACCATTGCAAAGCTTCATCTTTATGCTTTGCATTGATACATAGATTGTGAGTTGAGAGTGAGGGAGCAAGGAGAAATCAAGCTGTGAAGTGAAGGTGTTTTCTGTCAAGAAACCAGAATTAGATTCGTGAAGCTCACTTTGAAGTCTGATTTTGGTGAGTACATGCACTCTTTGAGTCTCATTTTTGTTTCTATAGTTCGTGCATGTTACCTAGAACACAATCTAACCATTTTCCCCAATTTGTTTCTCCTTTTCATGTGTCAAAATCTCTGATTTTTGAACCTTCCCAAAATTGTCCTGCATGAGAGCAGAATCTGTAATTTTGGAGTTTCTCTGTGTTGATCTTGTTGTTGTTGTGTTGATACTCATCAAACACGACTCTAAGGTAAGGGAGAAGCTAATTAATCACTAGAATGAGAATAATTACTAGGAAATTTAGGTATGAGTCACCATGAGACTCAAAAAGGCATATATTTTAGAGGTCAAAGGCTTGGAGGCCAATTTCACTTATTCCAGGACTTAGAGCAAGTTTCAATGAATGCATACAAGCTGAATGTATGGCAATTTGATGTTAAATTCCTGTATATGTGAATTTGGTATGCTAAGTGGTCATTTATGTATTTTTTATGCAATTTGATATGTGTTTTAGAAATGCATGAGTGTTGGATGTAATTAAATGTTGGAACATGTTTACTTTATAGAATTAAAGCTCTGTTTATAGTTGGAATGGATTGGAAATGAATAGAATTGAAAATGGCATGCAAAATCCCAAAACAGTGTTCTGTTCTGCATGTTTTAACTGGTTAGGCTGTCGTGTAACCGGTTAGAACCTGACAGATATGAAAAATAAATTCTGCATTTTAATAAATCAACTTCCACCATTTTCAAATTATTCTTCCAATCTTATTTTACTATAAATTACCCTGTTTATGAAAATAAATGTGAATGGAATTAAGGAAAGGATTAAGGAGCTTTAAGACTTAGAGTTTTAACAATTTTAAGTGTTGAATTAAGTCATGAGTGTTGCTTCAACATTGGAGATACTCTTTGAAATGAACAAGATCAATTTGAGGCATTTGAATTATCCCTAACCTGTTTTGAGTATTAGATTGGATTGGGAATTAAAAATGGCATCAAAGATTAAAGAAATTATGGTTTGGCTGCAGGTTCTAACCGGTTAGAGACTGACAGTAGTGAAAAATCAATTGAATTATAACTTAAACTTTCTTGTGCCATTTTAATTAAACTTTTTCAATTTAATACTAATTTAATTACCTTAAATACTAAAGTGTGACTTTATGGGATGATTCATAGAACCTCAAGTTAAGCTATCTTACTAAGAAAGTATGGAATTCTTAGTAATGTTATAGGCTTTATGTGTTGAAAATGGAAATTGAGACATCAATTAATGGCCAACCAAATTGAGAAAAATGTTATATGCATTCATGCATGGTGAAAGGTGATGAAATAGGTTGGCAAGGATCGTTTGTCATGTTCTGGGAACATGAGGAGGGTACTCTGGGAGTACCAAATTGATGCAACCTACTTGATGACACATTCTGGGAATGTGGCCAGTGTCTCGGACATGGTTTTTGATGCGTTCTGGGAACGTAATGCACACTCTGGGAGTGGTACTTGTTTATATTCCAAGTATTGTTTGCCATGCGTTATGGGAACGTATGTTAGTGTTCTGGGAACACATTGGTGTATTGGATGGATGTCCGAGATCAATTAGTATTAGAGGCCTCAGGATTGTGAGATAGAAAGCATGCATCATGCCACCAATACAAAAGAATAATAGTTTGATAAATTGAGGGTGCTCATATGTAATTGCATAATTACTTGTGTTTGAATGCTTGTGAATGTTAGAATTATTCTTGTTTGATTATGTGATTATATTATGTTTACTCTCGTGCCCTGTGTAGGTGATGGCACACTATTACCTAGCTTGCATCGAGATCCGTCCTATCCCTAACGGGATATGGACGTATGAGGAGCGTCGGGCTACTTTTGAGGGAGAGGTGGAGGTCACACTCTACCATCCCAACCCCTTAGCCCGAGTGCGACCTCGACGATTTCGGATTCCCATTATTTATACTATACACGTACCCCCTTTTTATACTTACCATGGACCACCCCCTGCTCGACCTGTTCGTCATTATCATTGATTGGGGTCTAATATGTGATGTTTTTGTACCTTTTTTTGCCTCCCTTTTACATAGTAAGTGACTTGTTTCTTGAGTAAATTGGAATAAAACAATGGAATTTTGTCTTTATAAGATTTCTAGAACCTTTTGATGTGTTTGGTTTGTTTTCAGGTATTTAAGCTCTTAAAACAATGATTTTTGCAAAGGAATGAAGAATGAGAGTTTGGTACTTGATTTGGGAAGAAAAAGAGGAAAAAAAATGAAGAAAAGTTGACCGTAGTGTGCCCAGGCGCAGGCCATCACGCCCAGGCGCAGGATTCTCACGCCTGGGCGCGCAAAAATCCGAGAAAGTGACACTGTTCGATGTTTTGATCATAACTTGAGGTACGCTTATCCAAATGAGGCGATCTATATATCATTTTAACGCTAAGGAAAAGATCTACAACTTTGCCTGAAATAGCCTTTCTCATATTAGTCCATCTTGGGGGTCAAAATCAGTGCCGAAGTTGCTGTCAGACACAAATACGGGATTCTAGAAGGATTTTAATGATAAATTATATTTGTAGATAAGATTCTTAGAGATTAGTTTATTCTAATAGGATCTTATCATATTATATTCAGATTTAGGATTAGTTTTATCTTATCACATTAGATTGGAAATTAGGTTAGTTTTTATCTATATAATAAGAGGAATAGGATTCATTCCGGGGAGAAGGGAAGAGACACTCATACAACTCCATAGAATAATAGTAGATTAGGATTTGAGACTTGGAGAAGGAACAAGGATTGGAGGTTTTTGTGAAGAACACGGAGTTAGCTCAAGGATTCATGGTAATTATTTTTATCATGTTTATTGTGTTTTCTCTTGTAAGTATGAACTAATTCCATCCTTGGGATGTAGGAGTAGATGTATGGAACCTTTTCAATATTTCTAGTAATAAATTAATTTTGTTTTCCGTTATTGAATTCTGTGTTTGATTATTCTTATTTGTTTCTCATGAAAGAAGCTGTTTCATGACTTTTGAAAATCCTTTATGAATAGACATATGAATTTAGGATTTAGTCATTTAATCAAACAGTTCAATTGCATAGGCACAGACATGTTTTCTATGAATTGGATAATTTTTACAAGTTTTGATTGAACTTAATTAAGGGTTAGGTTTTTAAGGCTCTCTTGAGACATCATTGGGAGATTAATACCTAAAATACGGAAACGTGCTAAGACATTAGGCGTTTTCTACCTTTGCAAAACAAATTCAGAATTTAGGAAAACAAATCAATTCGTTGTTAAATGTTTTAGGAACCTTCATCGAAACTACGTCCCGCTTTTTCCCATTGTTCAAGAATCGTTTTATTTGTTTATTTTAATTCATTTAAATCAAAAATCACTCAAACAATTGAATTTTAATTTAATTTTCATTTAGTGACTACGAATAGGTGAGAATTATTAGAATCAATTTCACTCCCTTGGGTACGATACTCGGACTTCATTGTCTATATTACTTGTACGATCTGGTACACTTGCCAGAATCCCAACAATCATACCTTTCGTTTTCGCCCTTATACTCGTTCTCACCCCGTTGCTGCTAGGGTTGTTCCTACTGGGACTCCTTCACCTGATTCTTCGGACCTTGAGAGGACTGTACCTGATGCAGATCCTGTACCCAGTGGTAGGGTACCTACTCCGTTGGATGACGCAGAGGAGGACCTAGAGGAGGGTGAGAGTGACGAGGAGCCAATCGAGCAGGAGGACATTACGGATAGGAGGATGGGTGGCCCTTAGGTATGGACATAGTGTGAGTAGTGTGGGTTTGGGTCGTAGTAGCAGCCGTAGCAGATCGTGGTGATGGTGGAGAGTTCTTGGAGGACTTGATGACCAGCTCTAGAGTGTCTATATTTTGTTTATGTTTATATTGTATATATATATCTTTTGAGAGACTTCAGGGTTTTGGTCTTTACTTTCAGTTTACGTTGATATTAGGCTTTGGGACTTATATTCCTGGATTTTGGTATCAGTTTATGTATTTTGGATATGATGGATGTATGTTGGTACTTATGATATCTATATATATATATAAGTATGTTTTATGTTATAATGTCCAGTGATGATATTATTTTCCAAAGCTATACTCTTTCCGCGTACTGTAACATCCTGACTTTTTAATTAAATATACATTAGTTAAAATTTTTGATTTCATTAGAAAATACTTGGGGTTTTATAAAAATTTTGGTGGAGTTTCGTTTGAAATACGGACTTTCCCCAAATAGATTTTTAAACCTGTCAAGTCCAGAACAGTTTGCAAGGAAAAGAGATCTATAATTACATTTTTGAACTATTTCATAGAGGATATCATTATATCCACCCCATACACTAATACTTTCATAAAAGTCATTATAGAGTTCCTTTTTACAAAATCAAAATAGGCTTAACTCCAAGCAGAAGCAAGGTTAAAATACAACTTTGATTAATGAAAATATTTTACATAATAGAATCTTAGCCTGGTTGCTAAAGTGATGCGACTACAAAGTCACTATCACAATTATGCTCTCTTTAAAAGAGAGTGGTGACTCTCGGATAGAATCTATGAACATCTTTCTCCACAGGGTACCTAATATGGTCAACAGTAAGGGTGAGTAACTTGGATATAGATTAGAGAAAAATGTGACGCCCTTGTTTTATATCTTGAAAATAATAAATATTTCCAAATATAGAATACTTGCTATCAAAAATTTGGTCTATAAAATTTTTCCTTTTTAAATTATACTTGCTCAATCATTAACATCTTTAACCATGACGAATAATTTGAATTCGGCTTAATAGTACCTTAATTTACAAAAATCTCTCGAGACAACGCCTTTTTAATATAATAAAACATATCTATAGCGTTGATTAAAAACATATTAATTGCCTCTTGAGTTTGATCGGATTTGTAGAATATAAACTTATTTGTCGAATCCTTTTTACCCAAAATCAGAGTATGTGAAAGTAAAAATAATACTTTTGGGGCACTGCTGAGGTAACAAAGTCGAGATAAAACACCCTCACCAGTATCAAGTAGCAAGTAACACAGTCGAGATAGCAAGTTTTAGTAAAACATATACATAACCAGCTGCTCAAAAATAAACCTCACTCTAAGACCTCTCAAAAATATGTACAATATATAACAAGATCAAAATAGAAGTCCCAGAGCAGGTCATCCATGTCCTCAGCAGCTCCTCGGATCCTCTGCAGCTCTATCCCTAGACCTAGGATCCAAAACATCTATGCTATGCAAGCTCCTAGGAACCAGCAGGTCCACCTCTAGCAGAAACAGTAGGCTCGACAGGCACCTCCTCCTTGTCCAAATCCTCCACGGGATCCTCCTCGACCTCGCCCGACTGTGCAGAGACCCCACCACTGGGCCTAGGATCTGCAGAAGCAATCCTCTCAAAGTCAGTCGCACCAGGAGAAGGAGTCTCCTCAGTAACAACTCTGTCTGAAGAAGGATGAGTACGATTGGCAGATCTAAAACGAAAACTATGAAATCGACGCACTGGTCGAGCCGGGGGTGGTCCTCTATATGAGTAAAAGGGTGGAACATGCATAGTATAGACTATAGGGATCCTAAACCTATGAGGTCGCACCCGAACCAGAGGGTTAGGGTGGTAGAGAGTAATCTCCATCTCCCCCTCAAAGGTGGCTCTGTGCTCCTCATAAGTCCATATACCACTAGGGATAGGACGTATCTCGATGCAGGCTAGGTATCTGGCCATCACCTAAACAGGGCATAGGGAGTAAGTATACACATATACATAATCAATAAAGACTAAAATTCTAATCACAAGTATATCATGGACAGACAATAATGCAAGTACATATGAGCACACCAATTTTCAACATTATATCTCTTATAATGCAAGTGGCATTATGCATGATTTCCATCCACAACTGAGGCCTCCAATACCAGTCCATCTTGGACGTCCATCCAATACACTAATGTGTTCCCAGAACACTAACATACATTCCCAGAACATATGCTAAACCATACTTGGAAAAACAAACATCACTCCCAGAGTGTGCATCACGTTCCCAGAACGTATAAAAACCATGTCCCAGACACTGGCCACATTCCCAGAATGTGTCATCAAGTAGGTTACACAAATTTGGTACTCCCAGAGTGCCCTCCTCATATTCCCAGAATATGATAATCGTTTCTTGCCAACCTATTTTCCATTCTCTATGCATGAATGCACAATTACTAAGGTTGGTTTTTTATCTTTAATTTAATTATTGTGATTTAGAAATATCTCAAATTCTCTTTTGAATGATTACTTTGAGGTATAACCTTTGGCACCAAAAATTCATCCATGAATTAACTTTAAAACATGCCATTAGACTTGGATTGGGAAAAACCTAACCAATGGTATCAAACTTTTCACTTAAAAGACTTAAATTTTATTTTTCAGTTTCAGGTACTAACCGGTTACTGTCTCAGGCTAACCGGTTAGAATTACAGACCTGAACCTACTAACCATTGAAATTCAGAAAACCTTTTTCTTGAATTCTCTACCTAATCCATAAACAAGGTTTCAGAATTGTTATATACCTCAAACCCCACTGATTTCATCATTCAAAAGTCTAAATCACAACGCAATTCCAATTAAGCATAATTTCCACTTGAAATTATCTTTTAACCGTAAGATATTGACTCATCAATTGAAATCTGAAACAAATAGTGTCCATTGACATCATTCCAGATTGGTTTCAACTGAAATTAGAGTAAAGACTTGAGTGCAAATGGTAAGAACACTGAGCCAATTTCAGAAAAACCATTTTCTTTGAAAACTGACACTGTCTAACCGGTTACAGATTTCGAATAACCGGTTAGATTCTGCAAGATGTACACTGTGAAAAGGGGTTTTACATACCATTTTCTACCATGCTCAAATCTAACCAATTTCAGCCATTACCAAAGGTCACATACCTTGATATAAACATGTTTAACCACAGAAACATATTCATTTTGCATGCATTCAATTTAGAGCATCAAATTGCATATAATTCCACATAAACACAACTTGATATCACAAAACTCATAATAAGCATTTAGATTATGATTCAATCATCAAAATCACTTGCATGCAGATTATCAAACTTGCTCAAAAAGAATTGAGCTACAGAAATGGCCTCCAATCCTTTTTATATATTTATATAATGCCCTTTTTGAGTCTTTGTTGACTCAAATCCTAAAACACATAGTTTAGTCTTAATCTAGTATAAGGTAAACTTCTCCCATACCTTAGAATAGTGTTTGATGAGTAATGACACTGAGATTGAAGATAATCCACAGATTCCACCAAAAATCCTTAGTTCTGCTCTTAACCACGATTTCAGCAACAGGGTCCAAATACCAGGGATTTTGACATAGAGATTGACCAAACAAATTTGGGAAAATAATTAGGACTTTCTCTAGGTAACATGCACTAAATAATCAAAGTGATATGAGGCTTAAAGGTTACCTGTACTTACCACAATCAGAGCTTAAACCTAGCTTCCAGAAACAAGAACAACACCGGACCAGTTTTTCAAGCTGTAACTTCAGAGATCGATTTCTCCTTCCACACACACTTTTGGCTTACAAATTTTATATCAACACGAAGCTCTGGATGTAAGCTTCCTGTTCGTGTATCACTCAAAGTCTCACTCCCCACACAGAAGAAGAATCGAACAAGACGAGTCAAGAACCCTAGAACAGAAGATTTCCCAACCAACACTCACCAAAAACCCTGATTTTGATCTAAATCCAAGATTTTATAGTAAAATTGGCTTATCATGCAGGGCGACACGCATTTCCCACTATGAATCGAGTGGGATTCGTGGCAATTAATGGGTAATTGCACTGATTACTCATCAAAATCCACTAACCCAGTTTCTGGGTTCATCGTGTAACCGGTTACAGGGCATTACTAACCGGTTAGATCAGTGTAAAATTTAAAAATTAATACTTTTAAAACCTTTCCCTCCAAGAACCTTTCTAATATTACATTTAGGTCCTCACCCAAGGACTAAAATGCAATATCTATATTTTTGTATATATTCACCATATAAAAATACCTTCACCTATTTTTATATTTCAAGGCTAATTAAATACAAAACATAAACTTGAAAAATTTATATAAATTAATAATAAAACTTTATTTATTATTAATTTACTTATTATCCGGGAGACGAAAATTAGGGGTGTTACACTACTCCCCCACTTAAAAGGAATTTCGTCCCCGAAATTCTAATTTACATAAACAACTCAGGATGCTCGTGACGCATCTTCTCCTCTAATTCCCATGTAGCTTTAGACACGTCAGCATTTTCCCATATAACCTTAACTAAAGGTATTTCTTTTCCCCTAAGCTGCTTAACTTCACGATCTTCTATCCGGACCGGTCTGGCTTCAAAGGTAAGGTTCTCCTTCAAAGATAGATCATCAGGTTGAATTTTCAAAACAACTGATGGGTCATGCACATATTTCTTTAACTGGGAAACATGAAAGATATTGTGCAAATTCGACAGAAAGGGTGGTAAAGCTATTTGATAGGCGACAGGACCAACTCTCTTAAGGATTTGGTATGGACCTATACACTTAGAAGAAAGCTTTCGGGTTCTCAAGGCTCTATTGATTCCTTTCATCGGAACTATCCGAAGAAACACATGATCGCCTTTCGAAAACTCTATGAGTTTTCTACTCTTATCAGCATAACTCTTCTGCCGAATCTGAGCTGCTTTCATCTTTGCCTGAACCATCTTAATCTTCTCAGTGGTATGCTGCACAATTTCTGGTCCAACAACTAAGTTCTCCCCCACTTGAAACCAGCATAGCGGGGTTTGGCATTTCCTTCCATACAAAGCCTCAAACGGTGCCATTCCGATGCTTGCATGATAACTGTTGTTGTATGTGAATTCTGCAAGAGGTAACACTTGATCCCAACTTCCCTGCTCTTCAAGTGCACAAGCCCTCAATATATCCTCCAAAGACTGAATAGTTCTCTCTGTTTGACCATCTGTCTGTGGATGATACACAGAACTCAACTTTAAACTTGTTCCCTTAGCGTTATGCAAACTCTTCCAAAACTGTGAAGCGAACCTGGGATCCCGATCCGACACAATACTTGAAGGCACTCCGTGTAGATGAACTACCTCCTTAATGTAGATCTGGGTAAGCTTATTCAAAGGATAGCGCATATTTATCGGAATAAAATGCGTCGACTTAGTCAACCGATCCACAATCACCCAGATTGCATCATGATTTGCTGTTGTCTTTGGCAAACCAGATACAAAATCCATTGAGATACTATCCCACTTCCATTGAGGGATGCCTAAGGGTTGCAACTGTCCTCCCGGTTTCTGATGCTCTACCTTAGCTTTCTGACAAATTAAACATGAAGCCACATACTCCGCGACATCCTTTTTCAAACCAGACCACCAAAACATTTTCTTCAGATCTTGATACATTTTGGTTGATCCAGGATGCATACTCATCCGACTCTTATGTGCTTCATCAAGAATCAATCTTCTAACCTCCTGATCTTTTGGTATGCAAATCCTTGTTCTGAAACGAAGGATTCCATCCAACCCAATCTTGAAATCAGGTTGCTTCCCTTCCGAACCTAATCTCATCTTTTCAATCAACTCCTCATCTGCTTGTTGTAACTCCCGAATTCTTTCCAAGAATTCATTTGTGATCTGCAACATTCCTAACTCGATGCTTGATGGTTCTACTTGCGTCAACAAGCTCAAGTCTCTAAATTCCTCGATCAAAGCTGCTTCCTTCACCATCATTGCACTTATGTGGATTGCTTTCCGACTTAAAGCATCCGCAACCACATTCGCTTTACCCGGATGGTAATGGAGTTTAAAGTCATAATCCTTCAAAAACTTCATCCACCTCCTTTGCCTCATATTCAACTCTTTTTTGGTCAAACAGATATTTCAAACTCTTATGGTCACTAAATACTTGGAAAGTAGTGCCATAGAGATGATGTCTCCATATCTTTAAGGCAAACACGATTGCAGCTAACTCCAAATCGTGTGTCGGGTAATTCACTTCATGATTCTTCAACTGTCGCGATGCATAAGCCACTACTCTTCCTTCTTGCATCAACACACACCCAAGTCCTTGCTTAGATGCATCATAGTACACTTCAAAACTCTTGTGAGGGTCAGGTAAGATTAACACAGGAGACGATGTTAACCTTTCCTTTAGCTCTCGGAAACTACTTTCACACCTGTCATCCCACACAAATGGTTGATCTTTCCGAGTCAACTTGGTCAATGGCAATGCAATCTTGGAAAATCCTTCTGTAAACCGACGATAGTATCCAACCAGCCCTAAGAAACTTCTCACCTCAGTCACAGTCTTAGGTTGTTCCCATTTCAACACTGAACTCACTTTTTCTGGATCCACCGCAATTCCTTCCTTAGAGCTTACATACCCAAGAAATTTACTTCATTCAACCAAAACTCGCATTTCGCAAGTTTGGCGTACAACTGCTTCTCCTTCAGGACCTTCAACACAATCCTGAGATGTTCTTCATGCTCCTCCGGACTCTAAGAATAGACCAGAATAACATCTATAAACACCACTACAAACAAATCCAGGTATGGTCTAAAGATCCGATTCATATAATCCATGAAAATAGCAGGTGCATTAGTCAATCCGAACGGCATTACCACATATTCATAATGACCGTATCAAGATCGAAATGCAGTCTTTGGTATGTCTTCCTCCTTTATCCTGATATGATGATAGCCCGATCTCAGATCAATCTTTGAAAACACTGCAGCCCCTCTAACTTGATCCATAAGGTCATCAATCCTTGGCAAAGGATACTTATTCTTAATGGTGACCTTATTCAATTGTCTGTAGTCCACACACATTCTCATACTTCCATCCTTCTTCTTTACAAATAGTAGTGGAGCTCCCCAAGGCGAAACACTTGGCCTGATCATCTGCTTCTGCAGCAACTCCTCTATCTGCTTTTTCATTTCTGCCATTTCCGGTGGTGTCATTCTATAAGGAGCAATAGAGATGGGACCAGCTCCAGGAACTAAATCAATCCCAAACTCTATTTCCCGCTTCGGAGGTATTCCTGGTATCTCTTTAGGAAATACTTCTGGAAATTCCCTCACCACAGGAATCTCTTCTATTGGCATTGTCTCTTCGTCTCCGGTAGCAAAGAATAAACACATATAACCTTCGGGTTCAAGGGTTCTATATTGGATTGTCTTGCTCTCGCAATTGATGATCACTTGGTTCTTCTTCAACCAATCTATACCCAAGATCACATATAATTGTAACTTAGGGAGACAAACCAAATCTACTTTAGAAACACGACCCAAGATTTTCAACTTCACACCCTAAGCAAACCTTAGAGGTAAAGATGGGTATTCCAGTAGGGGTATCTATACTAAGATAACAAGGCAAATCAGAAACAACAAGATTCAACCTACGCACACATTTAGGAGAAACAAAAGAATGTGTAGCTCCAAAATCAAACATAATCTTGCAAGGTTGATCATTAAGCAAAAAGTTACCTTGCACGAGATTCGGGGTTTGGATTGCTTCATTACCACTCAGGGTAAACACTTTGCCCTGCACCACAGACTTGCCAGCAGATCCTTTAGCATCACCTTTTGCGGGCTCTCTGCAATCACGGGCAAAATGACCATGCTTTCCACATTTGAAACACCCTCATGTGGTCCAGCAGACTTGACCATGGTGATAACGTCTACACTTCTCACAATAAGGAGCATTATCGTGAGACTTGTTCCTGTTATCAATCACAGCTTTGCCCTTGCCCTTGTTCTTCTGAGCATATGGACCATTATTCCGGTGATCAAATCTCTTCTTCCTCTGTGGTCCATAATTTTGTCCACTACCCTTTCCTTGGCTTCCTATCAACTCAGCCTTCTTATCATCTTCATACATTCTGCACATATCCACAAGTGCAGGAAAATTCTGAATTCTTTGGTAACTGAAAATAGACTTTAACTCTGGTCTCAGTCCACCTTCAAACTTGACACACTTACTCCTTTCATCAGAGTTATTCAATTAGTAGGGAGAATATTTCATCAACTCCTAAAATCTAGCAGCATATTCTCCTACACTCATATCTCCCTGTTTCAATTGCATGAACTCTACCTCCTTCTTTCTCCTTAAATCTTTTGGAAAGTATTTATTAAGAAATTTCTCCATAAACACTCCCCAGCTGATTGCTCTTCTCTCAAAGTTCAGCAATTGTACCGTATGATCCCACCAGTTCTCAGCCTCCCCATGAAGCATATAAACTGCATAGGTTACCGTCTGATCATCCGAACAGTCTAAAGTTCTGAAAATCTTGTTGATTTCATACAACCACTTATTTGCCTCATCAGGTTTGTATCCTCCTTCAAACCTTGGTGGATTGCACTTTCTAAACTCCGACAGAGTCTTTGCATCATGATTTACCACATTACCAACATGTGGATTACCAGCTCGTCCTTGAGGTGGTTGTTGTTGCTGCTGCTGCATACCCTCCAGCAAAATCGTAATACGCTCTAACATTTCATTCGTATAATTTCTATTTCTGGTTGCCATAGAAAGACCTGCACTATGGGATTTGGGTCACTAAAAGGTCTTTTTAAAACATAAGCATAGCTAGCTTATTTGACTAACTTACTCAAACATATTCAAATAACATTGAATATTATACTTATCTGCATCATCAGGGCCATGAGGGACAGGACCAATGCTCTGATACCACCAACGTGTGACGCCCTTGTTTTATATCTTGAAAATAATAAATATTTCCAAATATAGAATACTTGCTATCAAAAATTTGTTCTAGAAATTTTTTTCATTCTTAATTTATACTTGCTCAATCAATAACATCTTTAACCTTGACGAATAATTTGAATTCGGCTTAATAGTACCTTAATTTAAAAAAATCTCTCGAGACAACGCCTTTTTAATATAATAAAACATATATGTAGCATTGATTAAAAACATATTAATTGCCTCTTGAATTTGTTTGGATTTGTAGAATATAAACTTATTTGCCGAATTCTTTTTACCCAAAATCAGAGTATGTGAAAGTAAAAATAATACTTGTGGGGCATTGCTGAGGTAAAACATCATGTAGATATATATATCATAAGATAAAACACCCCCACCAGTATCAAGTAGCAAGTAACAAAGTCGAGATAGCAAGTTTTAGTAAAACATATACATAACCAGCTGCTCAAAAATAAACCTCACTCTAACACCTCTCAAAAATATGTACAATATATGACAAGATCAAAATAGAAGTCCCAGAGTAGGTCATCCATGTCCTCAGCAGCTCCTCGGATCCTCTGCAGCTCTATCCCTAGACCTAGGATCCAAAACATCTATGCTATGCAAGCTCCTAGGAACCAGCAGGTCCACCTCTAGCAGAAACAGTAGGCACGACAGGCACCTCCTCCTCGTCCACATCCTCCACGGGATCCTCCTCGACCTCGCCCGACTGTGCAGAGACCCCACCACTGGGCCTAGGATCTGCAGAAGCAGTCCTCTCAAAGTCAGTCGGACCAGGAGAAGGAGTCTCCTCAGTAACAACTCCGTGTGAAGAAGGATGAGTACGATTGGCAGATCTAAAACGAAAACTATGAAATCGACACACTGGTCGAGCCGGGGGTGGTCCTTTATATGAGTAAAAGGGTGGAACATGCATAGTGTAGACTTAGGGATCCTAAACCTACGAGGTCGCACCCGAACCAGAGGGTTAGGATGGTAGAGAGTAATCTCCACCTCCCCCTCAAAGGTGGCTCGGTGCTCCTCGTAAGTCCATATACCACTAGGGATAGGACGTATCTCGATGCAGGCTAGGTATCTGGCCATCACCTAAACAGGGCATAGGGAGTAAGTATACACATATACATAATCAATAAAGACTAAAATTCCAGTCACAAGTATATCATGGACAGACAATAATGTAAGTACATATGAGCACACCAATTTTCAACATTATATCTCTTATAATGCAAGTGGCATGATGCATGACTTCCATCCACAACTGAGGCCTCCAATACCAGTCCATCTTGGACGTCCATCCAATACACCAATGTGTTCCCAGAACACTGACATACGTTCCCAGAACGTATGCTAAACCATACTTGGAAAAACAAACATCACTCCAGAGTGTACATCACGTTCCCAAAACGTATAAAAAACATGTCCCAGACACTGGCCACATTCCCAGAATGTGTCATCAAGTAGGTTACACAAATTTGGTACTCCCAGAGTACCCTCCTCATATTCCCAGAATATGATAGTCGTTTCTTGCCAACCTATTTTCCATTCTCTATGCATGAATGCACAATTACTAAGGTTGGTTTTTTTATCTTTAATTGAATTATTGTGATTTAGAAATATCTCAAATTCTCTTTTGAATGATTACTTTGAGGTATAACCTTTGGCACCAAAAATTCATCCACGAATTAACTTAAAAACATGCCATTAGACTTAGATTGGGAAAAACCTAACCAATGGAATCAAACTTTTCACTTAAAAGACTTAACTTTTATTTTTCAGTTTCAGGTACTAACCGGTTACAGTCTCAGGCTAACCGGTTAGAATTATAGACCTGAACCTACTAACCATTGAAATTCAGAAAACCTTTTTCTTGAACCCCACTGATTTCATCATTCAAAAGTCTAAATCACAACGCAATTCCAATTAAGCATAATTTCCACTTGAAATTATCTTTTAACCGTAAGATATTGACTCATCAATTGCAATCTGAAACAAATAGTGTCCATTGAAATCATTCCAGATTGGTTTCAACTGAAATTAGAGTAAAGACTTGAGTGCAAATGGTAAGAACACTGAGCCAATTTCAGAAAAACCATTTTCTTTGAAAACTGATAGTGTCCAACCAGTTACAGATTTCGAATAACCGGTTAGATTCTGCAGGATGTACACTGTGAAAAGGGGTTTTACATACCATTTTCTACCATGCTCAAATCTGACCAATTTCAGCCATTACCAAAGGTCACATACCTTGATATAAATGTGTTTAACCAAAGAAACATATTCATTTTGCATGCATTCAATTTAGAGCATCAAATTGCATATAATTCAACATAAACACAACTTGATATCACAAAACTCATAATAAGCATTTAGATTATGATTCAATCATCAAAATCACTTGCATGCAGATTATCAAACTTGCTCAAAAAGAATTGAGCTACAGAAATGGCCTCCAAGCCTTTTTATATATTTATATAATGCCCTTTTTGAGTCATTGTTGACTCAAATCCAAAACACATATTTTAGTCTTAATCTAGTATAAGGTAAGCTTCTCCCATACCTTAGAATAGTGTTTGATGATTAATGACACTGAGATTGAAGAAAATCCACAGATTCCACCCAAAATCCTTAGTTCTTCTCTTAACCACGATTTCAGCAACAGGGTCCAAATACCAGGGATTTTGACATAGAGATTGACCAAACAAATTAGGGAAAATAATTAGGACTTGCTCTAGGTGTAACACCTTAACTAATTTACCCATAATTACCCAATATATTAAAATAGAGGATTAAAAATTTATTTTTAGTTATATAAAATCCGTCGTCAAACGGACGGAGTTTCCTTTGTTTTTAAGACATCCCAAAAATCAATTTAGACCTGCACATGATAAACACATTTCATATAACATTCCAGAAGCCAGCAAGGCTTAATATCAACAGTGTGCCATAGCACATCCAGTATCACAAAGTCATCAGAGTATGAAGCGGAACCATATATACAAGTTATATATAACAATCCATCAAAACACCCCTTATATCTAAGAGGCTGTCCTGGGCCAACAAAAGAAACTATTTACATTTTTTACAACCAAAAAGAGATATCACAATATCATAATGATAAATGGGCCCAGGACATTTCCATGTCCTATGATACTAAATCTACTCTCCCTGTGAGGGAGAGTGCCCTGCTCGGCCGGGGGCTGTGCTAGCTCGATCTCAGAACCTGAAAAATGTTAAGGGAGTGAGCATTGCACATTAAATAGAAATGCAGTTTCCAAATAGACATACTGACTCACTAGGCCAAACACAATTAGCAAATAATTCACATAATTCACGGTATCATAACTCATTCATTTATTTAAATATCATTCCTTTACTTAATCCAGATTGTTCCTTTTTATCATTTTCCATTTCATGACATTTTCTCTTTTTCACTTTCCATTGTCCATCTACCTTCATAATTTATTTTCCTTTCTCATTACTCTTATTCTCTTTTTACTTTCCTTTTCACTTTGTATGTGTCCTCATGTCAGAGGCCCGCATACCAGTCTCATTTATCATGTATGAATCTTCAGGTCAGAAGCCTACATACATGCCACTTAATAAATGTATGCATCCATAGGTCAGGGGCCTACATACATTTATTTATTAACTACATTACTTGATAAATGTATGCATGCACAGGTCAGGGGCCTACATACATTTACCCCATTTAAACACATTATTAAAATAAATGTATGCATCCACAGGTCAGGGGCCTACATACATTTATTTCCATTCATACAAATTACTTGATAAATGTATGCATTCACAGGTCAGGGGCCTACATACATTTATCCCATTTAAACATGTATGCATCCACAGGTCAGGGGCCTACATACATGCCACAATATGAATGTATGCATCCTCAGGTCAGGGGCCTACATACATTCATATTCTTAATTACCCTTATATTTCACCTTTTATCATTATTTAACTATTAGCACCAGTTACAGTCATTTATTCTTTATAAGTTTCTATACACATTCAACATCACATAATTGAACAATTAGGGCACAAATATGCATACATTCTCATTTCACATTTATCAATCATCCTAACTATCACATTATTCATTCGTTAATTTATAATCCCATTGATTCTATTTAGTACCATCTCATTTATACTTTTATCACTATCCCTAGGGTTCTCTAACTATTTTTCCTAATCAAATAAATCCTAATAAATCAATATAACCTATTTGATTACCCATTCCTATACCAAGCTAATACCCACCCCCTAACCTTGGTGTGGAGAGTGAGCAAATGGGAATTTAAAACCTTGGTGCTTTTCTACCTTCTGAACCTCCTTAGCCTAGTGTACCACCTAAGGATAGCTAATGCCCAATGATTGTAGAGAGCCCTAGGGTGATTGTTGTATGATGGAATAGAGCCTTCCTTGTCTTGATTTTTTGGAGGTGGTGGATTCATGTGATGGTCTCCATGATGGTTGAAGCTTAGAAATCAAAGGTGATGGGAAGGAGGGAGTACACGACTTGATGGGGGGAAGAGGAAAGAGACTTTTAATTCACATATTGCCTTGATTCTTGATGGGGTTAGGGGTTATGATAAGTATTTGGGTTGATTCTTGGGTTTAGGGTGGTGAAGGATGGAGATTCACTCTTGAAGATTAAGAGGATGGAGGTAGGAGATGATGAATAGTGTCCTTGGGTCTTAGAAATATGAGGCCAACAAAACTTGGATTTTATCTTAACAAAGGGGGTAAAAATCGTGTGGCCAAGGTTTGACAACTTGGCCCCCAAGCTCAAAATCAATGGCCAAGATCTGATCTGGAATCGCGTGCGCGCCTGGGCGCAGAATCGCGCCCCTGGGCGAGAAATCAGCACCAATTCTCAAGCTGGTGCATAGCGCTGCACCAGGTGCATGGCTGGAGGGAAATTGGCGCGCCATTTCTGAGTTGGTGCATGGCTGAGGCATCATGGGTGCACCTGGGCGAAAAACTGCCTGGATCAGCACCAATGAACAGTGCGCGCGCCTAGGCGCAAGCCGAGGCGCTTGGGTGTGTAACAGAAATTTCCAACTTCGATTCGCTGTAACATTTTAGTTAACCGTCGGATCGGGCCCAAATTTTTAGACAAGCTTCTTAATCCCTTAAACTTCATATCCAACGGTTGAATTTAATTTCTTAGCATCCTATAATAAATTCCAAATTTTCTCGTACCGGCTGATTTCTAATATTTAAAACGCCGATTTAACCCCCGATTCCGCTTAGATAATTTTGCCCCTTGCTACCTATGTCTCCTACACAACCCCTAATACTTATAATTAATACTCACCTGTCACCCAAAATTCTTTAAGCAATTAATCCAGTTATTTCTTGGGTTTTAAGCAATAATTTCACTTAAAATAAAACTTAGGATGTTAGAATCCTCTCCCACTTACCAGAATTTCGTCCTCGAAATTCGACTCTGGAAGAAAACAGTTGCGGATGAGACTCCTTCATCTTGCTCTCCAATTCCCAAGTGGCCTATTCCACGTTGTTTCTATTCCAGATCACCTTCACCAGTGGGATTTCCTTGCCCCTGAGTTGCTTTAGCTGCCTGTCCTCAATTCTGATTGGAAGAACCTCAAAAGTAAGATTCTCCTTCAAGGGCAAATCATCAGCTGCTACCACATGAGAGGGATCATGAATGTATTTCCGGAGCTGAGAGACGTGAAATACACTATGAAGCCTAGACAGATTTGGAGGCAAAGCAATCCTGTACGCCAAAGGTCCAACTCTTTCCAGAATCTCACAAGGCCCAACAAACCTCATAGTTAGCTTCTTTGACTTGATTGCCCGACCAATGCCAGTGGTAGGGGACACCCTAAGAAATACATGATCACTCACATCAAACTCTAGGGGTCTCCTGCGCTTATCTGCATAGCTCTTTTGTCGATCCTGAGAAGTTTTCATTTTATCCTTAATCATAGCGATCTTCTCAGTAGTTTCTTGCACCAACTCTGGCCCAGTCAACAATTTTTCACCGATCTGGAACCAACATAGAGGCGTTCTACACTTTCTGCCATAAAGTGCCTCAAACGATGCCATACGCTTGCTAGAGTGAAAGTTGTTGTTGTAAGTAAATTCCATCAATGGTAACAACTACTCCCAACTACCAGCCTGCTCTAGAACACAAGCCCTCAACAGATCCTCCAAGGTCTGAATAGTACGCTCAGACTGTCCATTAGTTTGCGGATGATAAGCGGTACTAAACTTCAACTTAGTACCCAAGGCCTGCTGAAGACTCTGCCGAAATCTGGATAGAAACCGAGGATCACGATCAGACACTATGCTAGAGGGCACACAATGAAGCTTCACTATGTCCCGAATATACAACTAAGTCAACTTCTCCAGTGTGTACTTCTTATGGATCGGGATAAAGTGAGCACACTTTGTTAAGTTGTCTACAACAACCCATACAACATCACAACCTGCAGCAGTTCTAGGTAGAACTGTCACAAAGTCCATGGCTATGCTATCCCACTTCCATTCAGGGATGTCAAGTGATCGCAATGGACCACCTGGCTTTTGATGCTCAATCTTCACCTTCTAACAAGTCAAGCAGTGAGACACATGATCGGCTACATCTGATTTCAACCCTGGCCACCAATAGATCTTCTTCAAATCCTGATACATCTTTGTTGTACCGGGATGGAAACTCATTTTTGTTTGGTGATCTTCCCACAATATGTCTCTACGAACCTCAAAGTTCATTGGAACACATATTCTACCTATAAACCTGATTATTCCATCTGCACCCTTGATGAAATCAGGTTCCTCTTTACTTGCTGCTCCTTCCAACAACTTCTAAAGCTCTTCATCATCTGCCTGTCTTTCCTTAATCAAATCCATCAACTCACTAGTGACCTGCAACATTTCCAGAACAATACTTTTCTCTTTCACCTGCATGTTCAAGTTGAGATCACTAAACTCCTGAATCAGCTGCATCTCTTTCACCATCAAGTTGCTAACATGGAGAGTTTTGCGACTCAATGCATCAGCTACCACATTAGCTTTACCAGGACGGTACTGAAGATGGAAATCATAATATTTCAAGAATTCCATCCATCTCCTCTGTCTCATATTCAACTCCTTCTGAACGAAGAGATAACAGAGACACTTGTGGTTGCTGTACACCTCAAACTTTGTGCCATACAAGTAGTGTCTCCAAATTTTCAGTGCAAACACCACAGCTGCTAATTCCAAGTCATGAGTCGGGTAATTATGCTCATGTTGTCGCAACTGTCTAGATGCATAAGCCACAACCTTGTCTTGCTGCATAAGTACACAACCCAAGCCTTGCTTTGAAGCATCACAATACACATCGAAGGGTTGGGTTGGATCCGGTAAGATCAAAACCGGTGAGCTCGTCAATCTTTTCTTCAGCTCTAGGAAACTGCTCTCACACTGTTGTGACCATTGATAAGGAACATCCTTCCTGGTCAACATTGTCAATGGAAGAGCTAATTTGGAGAATCCTTCAATGAATCTCCGATAATACCCTGCCAGTCCTAGAAAGCTTCTGATTTCTGTGACTGATGTGGGCCTCTCCCACTTCAATACTGATTCCACCTTAGAGGGATCCACAACAACTCCCTGTGCAGAAATCACATGTCCCCGAAAATGGACTTCATCCAACCAAAAGCTACATTTAGAAAGCTTGGCATACAACTGCTTTTCTTTGAGGATTTGCAGCACTATCCTCAAATGCTCCTCATGCTCACTTGGACTCTTAAAATAAATCAGGATGTCATCAATGAACACTATGACAAAAGAATCCAAGTATGGCATGAAGATTCTATTCATGTAATCCATGAATATTGCAGGAGCGTTGGTCAATCCAAAAGGCATCACCACATACTCAAAGTGCCCATAACGCGTCCTGAAAGCAGTTTTTGGAATGTCCTCACGGATACGGATCTGATGGTATCCTGATCGGAGGTCAATCTTAGAGAACACTGATGCACCCCTCAGCTGATCTAACAAATTGTCAATGCGAGGGAGCGAATACTTATTCTTTACTGTCACTGCATTTAGCTGCCTGTAATCGGTGCACATCCTGAGGCTACCATCCTTCTTCTTGACAAAAAGAATAGGAGCTCCCCAGGGTGATACACTTGGCCGGATGAAATTCTTTGCTAACAGCTCCTTCAACTGCTTCTTCAATTCTTCCAATTCAGGAGGCGCCATTCTGTAGGGTGCCATAGAAATAGGGCCAGTACCAGGTTTTAAGTCGATACTGAACTCCATTTCTCGCTTTGGAGGCAATCCGGGAATCTTCGTAGAAAAGACTTCTGGAAATTCACAGACTACTGGAATTTGGATGACATCCGACACTTCATCAACTTTCATGGAAGATAGAGAGGAATTACTGAAAATGACTACTTTATTACGACAACCAATCAGAACATGATGCTAGGCCATCCAGTCTATACCCAGAATAATGTCCAATTTAGTCAAAGGCAAACAAATAAGATTGACTTTGAATTCCCGCTCTAAGACTCGAAGTGGGCAATCCAAACACATTTGAGAAGTGACTACTGAAGAATTTGTAGGAGTAGACACTGACAATTTATAAGGCATATTTATAGAGGATAACCCTAGTTTCTTCATGCAGTCTATGGAAATGAAGGAATGAGAAGCACCACAGTCAAATAATACACCACAAGAAATACCATTGACATGGCAAATACCTCTGATCAGCTTGTCCTCTTCTGTCACTTCATCCCCATCCAGAGTATAGACCTTCCCTTTCATCAATGGTTGACTCCCACCAGTATTTTGATTTCTAGCTCCATTTCCTTCCTTCTTTATCACATTCTTCGGACAGTTTATAGCAAAGTGCCCCGGCTGCCCGCAATGAATACAAAGTCCTTCTCTTCGAGTCCGAAACCAACACTATCCCCTGTGTGGCCTCCCACAGTGTTGACAAGATGGGAGAGAACCAACAAGAATTGTTGCTTGTCCTGCTCCTCTGGCACCTGCATATGGACCTGCTTGTGGCATTGGGCCTTTTCCCCTGATCGGACCTGCCCACTATACTGCCTTGCCCTTCTCTTCCGCCTTCTCTTGCTTAAGTGCATTTTCATATGCACTAGTCATATTCAGTAACTGAGCCAGATTTGCAATGCCCTGATAAGTGAATATGGTTCGGATCTTAGCATTCAGCCTTGCTTCAAACTTAATACATTTGGTTCGTTCATCAGCATCCTTGTA
Organism: Crotalaria pallida; assembly: GCA_037953625.1. Taxonomy (NCBI): domain Eukaryota; kingdom Viridiplantae; phylum Streptophyta; class Magnoliopsida; order Fabales; family Fabaceae; genus Crotalaria; species Crotalaria pallida. The sequence goes on from CM075651.1 coordinate 55,269,639, forward strand.
ACCTCATGAGTATCGGATCAAATCCTCAAACTGTGTTGCGTATTCTCCGACACTCATTGTCCCCTGCTCCAACTTCAAGAAAGCCAGCTCCTTCTCCCTTCTAACTTCCTCCAGAAAGTACTTGCCCAGAAATCGGATCTTGAAACGATCCCAAGAAATCACTTCATTTCCTGCTTCCATATTACGCCTCTGATGCTCCCACCAATGTTCTGCCTTGTAACACCCCAAAATTTTAATCTCTGATTAATGGAAAGTTAATTATAAATTTTATTATAATTATTTATTTCTATTATTTTAATCTTTGATTAAAATCTGTGATTATGTTGCTAGTGGATGTGTGAATTATTTAATAAGTATATTTATGCATAAAATAAATATTTTGCACATTAATCCCTGATTAGGGACCTCGAGGTAATTGTAGGAAAGGTTTTGGCGGGAAAGTAAATAAAATAATTATTTTTCAAAAACTGGGCAAAATACTCGAGTATTATTGTGACTACTCGAGTATTCTGGTCAGAGTTTCACGAGTTAGTGCGTTTGATGAGTCACCACCAACGATTCCGCCGTGGTGACACGAATACTCCATCCTCAACACTTCAAGGGCGTCGTGTCGCCATGCATAGACCTTCTTCTTGTCTATTTAAGCCATCTAAAATCGAATGGTTGAGGCATTTGGTCAAATTCGTGTTTGTTGTTTAAGTTACGGTTCTTGAATCATTTCTTTCGATTCTCCCTCTGTGTGTTGATTCGAGTAACAAACTATACACCAATACAAAGCTCACATCTCGAGCTTTGTATAGACACCAAGATTGTGAGCTGAGAGTGCGTAGATTGGATGAATCGAAGCTTGGAAGTTCGAGTCCGTTTGCTGTCATCTAGCTCTAGAGCTTACTTTGATTCCCAATTTTGGTAAGCTCACGCATCCTATGAGTCTAAATCTTGTTTCTATAGCTAGTAGATGTTGCATAGAGTTTAGAAATACTAATTTCCCCAATTTCTATCTCTGTTTCCTATGTCAACCAATTCAATCTTGGTACTCCACTCAAACTGTCCTGCATGTGGTGCTTGAAGTGGTTCTAGGTGCTGTGGAGCTTTTTCTTGCAAATTCTTTGTTGAGTCACGTCTGAGAGGTAAGGGGGAAGTTTTCTATTCACTAGATAGAGTTTAAATTGCATGAATTTCATTAGAGAGCCACCAAGAGGCTCTAAGGGCTTAGATTGAAAAGGGAAATTGGTTTGGAGACCAACTTGTGCTCTAAATTTGTTGTGAGCAAGTCCCATATGTTGCATGCAAGCTGTCTTGAACATAAAATCACAAGTTTATTGAGTATATTACAATTTGGTATGTTAAGTTGTGAATTTGTTTGTTTTATGCATAATCTCTAAATTCTCTGTCAAATCTGTTATTTGATGTGTCCCAAGTGTTTAGACATGTTCAATATATGCTATATGAACTTTGTTGATCGTTGGATTGGATTAGGAATGGTTAGAATTGAAAATGGTATGTTGAAACCAAGTTTCTAGTCTATTATGTAAGAAAAGACTCGAGTACTTGGCCTGATACACGAGTATTTCGTGTTAAAATGATGTGTATTTTGTTACAAACACTCGAGTACCAGGCCTAGAACTCGAGTATCAACTGATGTATGGGGACATTTTATGGTAAACCACTCGAGTAATGCATGAGTCATTCGAGTATTTTGGAATTGATGAAGAACACTCGAGTATTCATGAACTACTCGAGTATTTTTATGAATCTGAAACCTAATTCTTCAGAAAGACATGAACAACCCGAGTTACTGAGAACTACTCGAGTAATCTGGAAAGAATTGAAGAACACTCGAGTATTCTGAAGAACACTTGAGTAGTTTCACCCATAATATTAAAAATACCATTTTTAATTCTGAATCATTTGGTTAATAATTAAATAGCAATAATCCAAGGGATCTAGACTTAAAAGAAATTGATTGATATGGTTATACCGTTTGGATGATCGGACGTTGCTCGGGTGGCACGTTATATACCAATCAATTTCCTTTAAGTTAAAATAGTGCATTCATTCTGGAGTTTGGATGATAGATCGTTTATCATGTTTTGGTAACATGAGGAGGGCCTTTGGGAGTGCCAATTGACGGCTCGCTTGATGACACGTTATGGTTGACGACGTGGTCAGTACTATGAGATGCTGATATTATGGTTATACCGTTTGGATGACGGGACGTTGCTCGGGTGGCACGTATTCCAAGCTTGTCGCGTACATTCTTGGTGAATGTACGAATGTTGTACACCTAAGAGTACAACGCACTATTAAGTGCTGGACGGAGTAAAGGATGGACGTCAGAGAGTGACATAAAATGATGGAGATAGGCTTGAGAGCTAGGTTCATACATCATGCCACTCATCTAAAACAATGTTGATAAATGAAACAAGTATGAGCATCTTACTTACATTCAATAACTGCTAAATGCTAAATGTGATTGTTGTTTATTGTTGCATGTCTATACATTCACATTGTACATATATTTATGCTCTATTGATTAAGTGTGTAGAATTTCTTACCCCTATGCCCTTGTAGGTGATGTCACGTTACATCGCTTGCATCGAGATCCGGCCACTTCCTAGTGGCATATGGATCTACGAGGACCATCGTGCGGTGTTCGAGGGGGAGGTAGAGGTCACCTTCTACCACCCGAACCCGCTGATCCGATTTCGTCCTCGTAGGTTTAGGATTCCCATCATATACACTATGCACGTACCCCCTTTTTACACATATCATGGACCACCTCCCACACAACCAGCTCGCTCCTATCACAGTTTTTGTTTTCAACCTACCCGCTCACACCCTTTTTCTTCGAGAGTCGTCCGCGAGGAGACTCCCCTATCTGATCCGAGGAGCCCTGTTAGGGTCGCACCATCTCCTGACCCTGTACCCAGTGGTAGGGTACCCACTCCTTCGGACGAGATCGAGGAGGATCCCGTGGAGGACGAGAGCGGAGGCGAGCCTGTCGTTCATTCTACCGGGAGTCAGTGGAGGGACGATGATCCCTAGGTACGTGCGTATGGTAAATGATGAGGATCAGGGGATCCGGTGTGGGTATGCTGTGGAGGAGACACTGCTGCTGCTGCTGATGATGATGATGTTTATTACTTCTGCTACCTGGAGACTGCTACTTCTACTACTACTGCTACTGCTGCTATCAGATCTATGTGACCACCTCTAGAGTTCATATTTTTGAGATGTATATTTTGTAGATATGCTTTTGAGAGCTCTAGGGCTATGGTTTTATTTTGAGATAGATCTGTCATGGACTTGTACTTCGATCTTGGAGATATGACTTTGGGAATATGTATTTCCTGTTTTACTTATATATGTATAGCTTATGTTTATACTTCACATATTCATAGTCCTACTTTTTCCGCTTACTCTGATTTAAATTATTTAAAGAATTTGGCCACGATGAAAAAGAATGGTATCAGTTCTGCGAAATGAAAGAATGGGTGGCATCGCTTAATTTCTATTATGTAAATGTAATCTCAAAGTACCGATGCTATCTAGTTTGTGAAAAGGTTTTCGAAAACGCCAAATTCAACACAATGTTATATACTATATGAACTATTCTCTCCAAGAACTCCATGTTTTGGTTGTGCATGTAACATCCTACATTTTTATACTTTGAGAAAATACTTTAATTTAATATTTATTTCTGAAAATATTCGGGGTTTATAAAAATTTTGACAGAGTTTCCTTTATAAAATGGACTTTCCCCAAATAGAATTAAAGCTGTCAGTCCAGAACAGTTTTCAAAATCAAATAAAAATAAAACTTCCAATTCCAAATGTTCAACATTAGGCCATACTTTAAAACTTATCAAAATAGGAATATGCTTATAACTCTTCAAATATACAAAGCGCTTAAACAAAATAAAATCCTTAATTACAAATATATTTACAAAATCTATTTATTACAAAATAAACCTATGAATGGTTGCTCAACCTCGTGACCCTTGGGTCACTAGCACCAATATACTCTCTACTATGAGTATACCGTTCTCGACCTTGATCCTTTCGTGCCTGTCTCCTTGGTGTAAGGGTGAGTACATTGAAATCTAGATCAAAAAAAACGTTTAAAAACAGTAATAAATCATAAAGAGGTATATTCAAACACAAACAATAACAATTATACAATTCACCATTCAATTAACAAGTAAGGCACAATAACACTATTCAGTTTAAGAACTATAAATATAAGGGTATAATACTTTAGTAGAATACTATAATGAAAAATCACATGGTTATGCCCTGCTAACATCACACTTAGGTGATTTAATCCTTGAATCCGACATTAAACATTTCATTTCAATTTTAAACACTTTAACACTTTTGATCGGATTCGAAGAATTAAAACATCTATACAATGCATTCACACTTTCCCTTTACTTTCACACTTTTCACTTTAATTTTAACACTTTTACACTTTTAACGATTGGGTACATTGTGCTTCACATTCTCCCCGCAGGAGGGTTACTCACACAATGTACCTATACACTTTTAACACTTTACTTTTAACACTTTTAACAATTGCGTACATTGTGCTTCACATTCTCCCCGAAGGAGGGTTCCTCACACAATGTACCTATAACACTTTCCCTTTTCAATAACAATAATTGTAAGTTCCATGATGAATGTTTTGATAATGACAAAGTGTTTTGAACAAGCTACAAAGATGTTGATCAAGTTTCAAGTTCAACAAGCAACAACAAACATCAAATGAATAAGAGAGAAAACAAGCTCATAAAGACTTAGTTTGAGTGTAATTGTAATTGTTTTATCTTTTTCCTCTCAAGCTTCTTAGGTTTTTGATTTGGTTAGAGTTTATTTAGAGGGTAGTGAATCTCTATCATAGTCATGATTAAATCATAATTTGAGTTTTCACTTAACCTAGAATCAATAGGTGGCTTAAAGGTTTGAAAGGAAAGGTTTAGTTTTGAGAAAACAAGTTTCTAACATGTGCAGTGTGGATTTAATCGATTAAGTCATAATTTAATCGATTAATACTCGATTAAGCTGAAATTTAATCGATTATATACTGCAGATCTGGTTTTTTAAAATACGATTTTCACTTCTCAAAATCAGTTTTTGGGTGCTACAACTTTTGGGTATTTTATATAAACCTATTCCTAATCTTTGTGATTAATATACATCATTTTCATACAAATTTTACAAAGAATCAAGCCACTCTATTCTCTCTCAATTTCAAAGATCAAAGCTTTCATATTTTACATTCTTTGATCAAGAACCTTTGAATCTCTTATGTTGATTTGTCATAGCTATTGAATGAGATTCATAGGAGTGTCATGTGTATTCATTGAGTTGTAATCTTTGCAAGAAGGCAAGCCAACTACAACAACAAAGAAGCCTTGGTGTGTCGTTTATCATCAAGCAAGTTCATTCAAGCAATTGAAGAAGAAGAAAGTCTTGATTGTGTATCAAGCAAAGTGAAGCCTTGGTGTGTGGATTATCATCAAGCAAAGAAGACTTGTTGTGTCGATTATCAACAAGGGGTAGAGGTTAGATTAGAGAGAAGATCAATAGGATTACAAGGCAAGGGTGTGGTGTATCTCTTGTAGGCTAGCAAGAAGGGAGTCTTGTGAGGCACTTACTTGTAATTTGAGAACTCTAATTCCTCATAGTGAAGAATCTCTCTTGGTTGAAGAGGGGACTGGATGTAGCTTTCAAGCGGATGAAAGTGAACCAGGATAAATCACTGTGTCGTATCTCTAAACCCTTAACTCTTTACATTCAAGTCAATTCATTGTGTTCTTGCTTGAAAACCTAGAGAAAGATTGATTTTCATAATTGATTGAATTGAATCTTTATTGTTCAAATTATGTTTGGGAAAATCATTTTCATAACCTAGGTAATCAATAAGAATATAGGTGTTAATTGTTTTCGCTGAATCTCTGATATTACGTGTTAATTGATTGATTTTCGTATGCGATTGAAAAAGTGATTTTTCAGTTTTCTGATAGGTTTAATCGATTAAGACAAGCCTTAATCGATTAAGAGAAATTGGACTTTCAGGTTTAATCGATTAAAGTTCAGATTAATCGATTAAATGCTGTAGAATTTGCAAAAATCATTTGTTTTAATTGTTTCGATTCATTTCTTTTGAAAATCTTTCAAGGTTTCTTAAACACTTATTCAACCCCCCCTTCTAGGTGTGTTCCTAGGGTTCCTTAGTTGTTTCAACCACCAATTGCGGTTTCCTCAATAATAACACAACCACCTCACAACCCCCTCCACTCTGGGGAAAAACCGACCAGGAGTAAGCATTTCTCAACCTCTAGTTGGGTGCTTCACCTCCACTTAGGAAGGTCCCTCGCTCACCCGCTTGCACAACACTTCACCTCCACTTAGGAAGGTCCCTCATGCGATTTGGGTTGATTTGTCCAAATCGGGCATTAGCAGAAATCACCCTCGACTGGCCCAAAGAAACCAAAGTAAATAGAACTATTATGGTTTGCATAGAACCAACCCCCAATACGGGAAGCAAACCCGTATCCTTTGCAGGATCAAAGTTCTCCATAATAATTCCTAACATTTACTCTTGTCCTCATCAATCGTGAAGCGACGTGTGTTTTTCCCCTACACCTAACGTCCACCTTTTCACCATGCATGATCCAATATTCTAAGTGTTTCTCAAATGAATTTAAGACCCTCTTGGTTCTTTAGAAAAATGTCATTTAATTGGTTTAACTCAATTGAGAAATACTTGGCCCTATTTGGTGCACAACTATATGAATGTCATTTACAATTTACTTATATACACTTTAATAATATTAGTACAAACAATGTCAATCAACAATCAGTCGACATACTCAGGTATGTCTCAGGGACTGTAATTTAAATCACCTTCCTAGGGTTCTTCACTTCCTACTTTACAATTTATAAAATCAATTAATATAAACATACATTAATAACATATCACTAAACTTAGGGTTCCTAACTATAGTCTACCCTCCTACCCATCAACCTAACCAATCAATAATATACCCAATTATAACTCTATTACTATAATGAAACCCTTCCTCTAATACTAGACCAAAGTACACCCCATACCTCTTGGAGGGAAGAGGAGAAAGAGAGAAGTTGAGGGAGCACCAACACCCACTCCAATACAAGCTCCCATGACTCCTATTCCTTGTCCTTAAGCACAATCCGAGTTCCCTTGCATGAGTAGAAAGCTTTGAGAGAGAGATTGAACTAATTGGGTTTTAGGGTTTGATTTGGGAATTTTTGAGAAAGAGGGATTAAATTGAGATTTAAAAGAGGGAAAATGATTGGGGATTGATAGGGAGATGATGTGGGGTGTTAATGTCTTGAGTTTTGATGTTAATTTGATGAATTGAAAAGCCTAAGAGGAGAGGAGAAGAAGAACTTCGAAGAAGAGGAAGAGGAAAATGAGTTCAGCACCCAAAAAGTCGTGTTTTATGGCTGGACTGCAGTGGTTAATCGATTAACAGGGGTTGCTAATCGATTAACAGGGCTGTTAATCGATTAATTTTTTAGCATCATTCGGCCTTAATCGATTAAATCAAGTCTTAATCGATTTAGTCAAGGCTTAATCGATTAACTGGTTTAACCCACCATTCCTTTTCACTTCAATGTGCCATAACTTTTTCGTTAACCGTCGGATCTTGCTCAAATTTTGAGGCAAGCTTCCTAAGACACTTATCTTAACATCCAACGGTGGAATTTAGGTTTAGAGCTATGAATCTTTTATTCTATATTTCCTAAAGTCCTATGCTCTTAACTCTTAAATAACCTTTCTAAATCACAATCTTAACCTAACACACTCCTTTCTCTTCACTCTAAGCCTATTCTAACTTATTTCTACTTCATACAAATCTATTCTTAGCTAAATGCTACACTCTAAACACTTAAGCACACACTAATTCTAATACCAATTAACATTTTCAACTGAAATCGAAACCTAAGAATGCTACGACACTTAGGGCAATTCTATTTGCTAAGGCATCTAAACACTTAGTAAATTTGGGGATGTTACAATTCTCCCCCACTTATATGAATTTCGTCCCCGAAGTTCGGCTCACTATGAAGAGACAAGAGGATATAGAGCTATATGCTCAACGAAGAAAGAGGTCTTAACCTACTCAAGGTTAGACACGACCTTGGGGATTCACTCCCCCACTTAGGATGCGACTCCGATTAGTTTCCTCTTAATATATCTACTTGATTTCTATTGAGACTTTCATCAAAAGTCCCACTAATACCTTAAGGTTCTAACTTTAAACTCCTAATTCTATTCGCCTACCTTAATCGCCATATACTCAACACAACACATAATCATTAAAGAGAAATTCATGCAATCAAAATAAAATTCAAACTCAATCAAGCAAAACAAGTTAGAATACAATCAAAATCAAGATATTGAAATACATTAAAATTTTCCATTTTCGAATCCAATATAATTAAAATGCAAGAGATTTCCTTTGAATTTTAACAAAGAGTAAAGTAGAGTATTAATTTAACATTTATAAGTAAAAGAATCCATACCTACCAAAAGGAGTTTTGCATTGAAGAGAACAGAAAGATTTAAAAAGGTTTGCAATTGGCAAGACTCCCTTAGGATCATAAGGAATTATGATTGGTGTACGGATGAAAATAAGGTTTCGAAAAGAAACAACGAAATGCATCGGCTTTTCAAAACAAACGTAATTATTCATAGAGAAACGTAGGTGGTTGAATACTATATATATATGCATCCATAGTAAAATTGGAAATATGTTTAAGACATGTGATGGAAAAATACATTTTTAATCATAGGTATAGAAAATAAGTTGTTGTTTTCCATTACAAGTTTGTCACTTGTAATGTTTTCTCCAAAAAGGTTGCTTTGAAAAATATAGACATACTAGGAAAAAAAACGAAATTTCAAAATTACCATGTGAACAAACGCAAGGCAATTAACTTTGAAAAGTTTGTTTTGATAATTAGTTAATAATGACTAATATAGTACTCTTTTAAAAATTCACTTTCAATAGTGGTAGAAAATCTTAGTTGAAAATTGATTTAAAATAGCATATATATAGTGTTTGAAGGAATTTGAAAGTTGGGAATTACCCAAAATCATAAGAAAAGGTTCATGAAAACATTTGGACTTAACATACAGTCCTAATAGGTTTGAAAATCGTAAATACTCATATATATACTCCAAAATGATCTGCATGTGATGCTTGAAGCTGATCTGAGAGTTGTGGAGCTTTTCTTTGGGGATTCTTTGTTTGATTCACGTCTGAGAGGTAAGGGGAAGTAATTTCTTACACTAGATTGAGTTTAATTCCATTAATTGGGTTAGAGAGCCATCAAGAGGCTCTAAGGGCTTAGTTTGAATAGGAACTTTGGTTTGGAGACCAATCCATGCTCTATGACTGTGTTGAGCAAGTTCTAAATCATGCATGCAAGTTGAAATGAATATTATTTCATGAGTATTGTGTTTATTTTGCAATTTGAGGTGTTGAATTGCTAAATTGTGTATTTTATGCATAAATGATTGATTCTCTGTCAAATTTTTTATTTGATATGAAATGAGTATGGTAACATGTTCAATATATGGTATATGAACTATTGTGATCATTGGTTTGGGTTAAAAATGTTTAGAAATTGAAATGGTATGTAAAAACCAAGTTTCAGTCTGTTCTGTCTGAAAATACTCGAGTATATGGCTTAACACTCGAGTATTTCGTGGTGCACCAGTGTGAAAATTGGCGCACCAACATGAGAATCAGGCTCGGCACTCGAGTATTTCAGACGCAACAAGAGTAAAAATTGATGAACAACTCGAGTAATACATGAATTACTCGAGTATTCTGGGCAATGAAATACTCGAGTATCTCACGAATTACTCGAGTATATTTATGGAGATCTGAAAACTTAAGTCTCTAAAAAGACATGAACGACTCGAGTCTAATTATGAACCACTCGAGTAAAATCTGGAAACTGATGAATTACTCGAGTATTATGGAAAACACTCGAGTATTTTTAGTCAGATATTGAAAAATACCATTTTCAATTCTAAGTTATTTTTTAACACTTAAAGGACAATAAACCAAGTGATCCTGAACTTAAAGGAAATTGATTGACGTCATGATGTTGTTATTTGAATAATGACACGCTGCTCGGGAGGCACGTAATGTATTAATAAAAGAACAAAACATCAATCAATTCCCCTTTAAGTAAAGTAATGCATTCATTCTGGAGTTTGGATGGTAGGACGTATATCATGTTTTTGGTAAACATGTGGAGGGCCTCTGGGAGTGCCAATACGCTTGCTTGATGACACGTCGTTGACGTGGTCGGCTTAGTGGATGCCGATATGGTTATACCGTTTGGATGACGGGATATGCTCGGGTGGCATGGATTCCAAGCTTGTCGTGTACATTCTAGGTGAATGTACGAATTGTTGTATACCTAGGAATACAACGCACTGTTGAGTGCTGGGTTGTCAGGGATGGACGTCAGAGAGTGACATAGAATGATGGAGATAGGCTTGAGAGCTAAATTCATGCATCATGCCAGTCATTTGCATTAATTGTGATAAATGAAACCAGTGTGAGCATCCTACTTGCATTCAATACTTGCTAAGTGCTAAATGTGATTGCTATTTATGATTGCATATTTACATATTCACATTGTACAATTTATTCTCTGTTGATTATGTGTATAGACATGCTTACCCCTATGCCCTTGTACGTGATGTCTCGTTACATTACTTGCATTGAGATCCGGCCACTTCCTAGTGGCACATGGATCTATGAGGACCATCGCGCGGTGTTCGAGGGAGAGGTAGAGATTACCTTCTACCACCCGAACCCGTTGATTCGATTCTGTCCTCGTAGATTTAGGATTCCCATCATATACACTATGCATGTACCCCCGTTTTACACTTACCATGGACCACCTCCCGCACGACCAGCTCGCTCTTATCACAGTTTCCGTTTTCGACCTACCCGCTCACACCCTTTTACCTCGAGAGTCGTCCGCGAGGAGACTCCCCCTTCTGATCCGAGGAGCCCAGTCAGGGTTTCACCATCACCTGACCCGGTACCCAGTGGTAGGGTACACTCTCCCTCGGATGAGATCGAGGAGGATCCGGTGGAGGACGAGAGTGGGAGCGAGCCTGTTGTGCATTCTACTGGGAGTGATTGGAGGGACGATGATCCCTAGGTATGTGCATAGGGTATGTGATGAGGATCAGAGGATCCGATGTGTGGATGCTATGGAGGAGATCTTGCTGCTGCTGTGTTGATGATGATGCTACTACCTTACTACTTTTGCTTCTTGGAGACTACTGCTATCCCTACTACTACATCTGATGATGCCAGATCTACGTGACCACCATTAGAGTAATATTTTGGTTATGTATATATGTTGTAGATATACTTTTTGAGTACTCTAGGGTTTGGTTACATTACTATGTAGATCTGCCTATGGACTTGCATTTCTTTTATTAAACAAATTCGATTTCAAAAGACGAATGTTACCCAACTTTTGAAAAGGTTGTAGAAATCGCCGAATTCGAAACAACCGTTTGAAATGATTTAGTGTTTATTCTCCAAGAATTCCAAGTGTCGATTTGTGCACCCGCTTTTGAATGAAAAATTTTATTTCCATGTTTTCTTAATACTCGCAAGTCCATATATCATCCAATATTATAGCTTAAGTACTATATTATATTTGGATAAGCAAGAAGGGTGTCACAAGAAAAAGTCCTAAATCTCGAAAATCACCTACTTTCACTAGAGACACAAACTCAACACCAAATATGGGAAAACAATTCAAGTCTGAAAAATCAATTTTTCTTTGTATACTCCCCCAAACTTAGAGGTTTGCTTGTCCTCATCAACCGCGATGCGACTTGTGTTTTTCCCCTACACCTAACGTCCACCTTTTCACCATGCATGATCCAATATTCTAAGTGTTTCTCAATTGAATTTAAGACCCTCTTGGTTCTTTAGAAAAATGTCATTTAATTGGTTTAACTCAATTGAGAAATACTCGGCCCTATTTGGTGCACAACTATATGAATGTCATTTACAATTTACTTATATACACTTTAATAATATTAGTACAAACAATGTCAATCAACAATCAGTCGACATACTCAGGTATGTCTCAGGGACTGTAATTTAAATCACCTTCCTAGGGTTCTTCACTTCCTACTTTACAATTTATAAAATCAATTAATATAAACATACATTAATAACATATCACTAAAACTTAGGGTTCCTAACTATACTCTACCCTCCTACCCATCAACCTAACCAATCAATAATATACCCAATTATAACTCTATTACTATAAAGAAACCCTTCCTCTAATACTAGACCAAAGTACACCCCTTACCTCTTGGAGGGAAGAGGAGAAAGAGAGAAGTTGAGGGAGCACCAACACCCACTCCAATACAAGCTCCCATGACTCCTATTCCTTGTCCTTAAGCACAATCCGAGTTCCCTTGCATGAGTAGAAAGCTTTGAGAGAGAGATTGAACTAATTGGGTTTTAGGGTTTGATTTGGGAATTTTTGAGAAAGAGGGATTAAATTGAGATTTAAAAGAGGGAAAATGATTGGGGATTGATAGGGAGATGATGTGGGGTGTTAATGTCTTGAGTTTTGATGTTAATTTGATGAATTGAAAAGCCTAAGAGGAGAGGAGAAGAAGAACTTCGAAGAAGAGGAAGAGGAAAATGAGTTCAGCACCCAAAAAGTCGTGTTTTATGGCTGGACTGCAGTGGTTAATCGATTAACAGGGGTTGCTAATCGATTAACAGGTCTGTTAATCGATTAATTTTTGAGCATCATTCGGCCTTAATCGATTAAATCAAGTCTTAATCGATTTAGTCAAGGCTTAATCGATTAACTGGTTTAACCCACCATTCCTTTGCACTTCAAAGTGCCATAACTTTTTCGTTAACCGTCGGATCTTGCTCAAATTTTGAGGCAAGCTTCCTAAGACACTTATCTTAACATCCAACGGTGGAATTTAGGTTTAGAGCTATGAATCTTTTATTCTAAATTTCCTAAAGTCCTATGCTCTTAACTCTTAAATAACCTTTCTAAATCACAATCTTAACCTAACACACTCCTTTCTCTTCACTCTAAACCTATTCTAACTTATTTCTACTTCATACAAATCTATTCTTAGCTAAATGCTACACTCTAAACACTTAAGCACACACTAATTCTAATACCAATTAACGTTTTCAACTGAAATCGAAACCTAAGAATGCTACGACACTTACGGCAATTCTATTTGCTAAGGCATCTAAACACTTAGTAAATTTGGGGATGTTACAATTCTCCCCCACTTATATGAATTTCGTCCCCGAAATTCGGTTCACTATGAAGAAAAAAGAGGATATAGAGCTATATGCTCAACTGAAGAATGAGGTCTTAACCTACTCAAGGTTAGACACGACCTTGGGGATTCACTCCCCCACTTAGGATGCGACTCCGATTAGTTTCCTCTTACTATATCTACTTGATTTCTATTGAGACTTTCATCAAAAGTGCCACTAATACCTTAAGGTTCTAACTTTAAACTCCTAATTCTATTCGCCTACCTCAATCGCCATATACTCAACACAACACATAATCATTAAAGAGAAATTCATGCAATCAAAATAAAATCCAAACACAATCAAGCAAAACAAGTTAGAATACAATCAAAATCAAGATATTGAAATACATTAAAATTTTCCATTTTCGAATACAATATAATTAAAATGCAAGAGATTTCCTTTGAATTTTAACAAAGAGTAAAGTAGAGTATTAATTTAACATTTATAAGTAAAAGAATCCATACCTACCAAAAGGAGTTTTGCATTGAAGAGAACAGAAAGATTTAAAAAGGTTTGCAATTGGCAAGACTCCCTTAGGATCATAAGGAATTATGATTGGTGTACGGATGAAAATAAGGTTTCGAAAAGAAACAACGAAATGCATCGGCTTTTCAAAACAAACGTAATTATTCATAGAGAAACTTAGGTGGTTGAATACTATATATATATGCATCCATAGTAAAATTGGAAATATGTTTAAGACATGTGATGGAAAAATACATTTTTAATCATAGGTATAGAAAATAAGTTGTTGTTTTCCATTACAAGTTTGTCACTTGTAATGTTTTCTCCAAAAAGGTTGCTTTGAAAAATATAGACATACTAGGAAAAAAAACGAAATTTCAAAATTACCATGTGAACAAACGCAAGACAATTAACTTTGAAAAGTTTGTTTTGATAATTAGTTAATAATGACTAATATAGTACTCTTTTAAAAATTCACTTTCAATAGTGGTAGAAAATCTTAGTTGAAAATTGATTTAAAATAGCATATATATAGTGTTTGAAGGAATTTGAAAGTTGGGAATTACCCAAAATCATAAGAAAAGGTTCATGAAAACATTTGGACTTAACATACAGTCCTAATAGGTTTGAAAATCGTAAATACTCATATATATACAATTCCGGTGTTCGAAAACATTTGAAAACCGCTTCCTATATGCACATCCATATGCCTACACAACTATGTCCGAACTCTATGACTAACTAAGATCGAACCTAGCTTCTATCATCCAGTATATGAATGAAAACTATTGGGGTCTTACACTCAACCTAAAAGAAACTCTATGATACCAGGCTTCAACTACCCTACACTTACTGTTCTTCCTATGGTTCGAGGGTTCCTGATTGGTTTCTTAAAGATTGCACAACTAAGACTTGCATTTAAATCCTAGTTGAGACTTCCTTATTACTCACTAGACTTTGGTTCTACGACTCTTACAATGGATGTTGAGACTGGAACTTTAACATTCACAAACTATATTCCATGAAAGAGTTAATAATGGTTTGAAAATGGTGTGCACTTCCGGAATACAGTTTGTTCACTGAGAATAACAAATTCCTTGGAGTTCTATTTGAACTTGAAGGAAGAAAAATAACATCCATTACTATGGTGTAGGTTCTAAACTAGACTCTAATTCTAATACTGACGCATTGCCTTTAACCCACCTTACTACCTTCACTTCACATTTCGCAATTCCACATTAAAGTAAAACAATGGAGTGCCTACTTCGGTAAAAATATTTGGCACTTGGTGATAAAAGAATTCTCGAGAGTTTGTATTTTCTCAAAAACGAGGAAAAACACTTTATTATTTTGTAAATTCTTTTCATTTAAAACATAAACAAAATTATTGTTTAGGAAAAACATGTCAAGCACTTGCAAGTTCAAATCATTCCAATAAGTTTTCAAAATCATTTTACATCCATTTGAAATTGATTCTGAAGCTTGAGGATTCCTTTGACAAAGAAAATAAGAACCCTCTATAGTCACCAAACTCAAATAAAAGGAACGGATTTATGGTTAAAAAGTTTCAATGTCATTTACTCTCTTTAAATTCTAGTGAATGCCTTTCCTCTCATTTTAGTTTGAAAGTTCAAATTGACTTATGTCGCCTTAACTGAATTCCTATCAATCGATAATTGGTGTAACTTAAGAGTAAATTACACTATCATTCAATTGGTTAAGAATTCACATTGTAAGTAAAACTTTCTTGAGAATTAGTGTTGCGACATTCAATCAATTATCAGAGTTTGAATCAATTCCATACTTTGAAAAATATGAAAACCTTACTGCACTTGACATTCGTTTCAAATCATAGTATTAATACTTTTCAAAAATATAGTCTTGGAAAATTATGTTACAAAAGCATTTCATACCTTAAAAATTCAGAGTACCTTTATCACCAAAACATAATGTGGAAATGTAGAAGGCAATTAGGTTCTACTAAGACGACACTTAGTAATCACAGTTAAAGGCAACTACAATGGGTTAACACCTATTCACTTCCGCTGCGCACTCTGATAAAGAAGGCTCGAAGTGTATAAACTAGATGACCTCTAATACTGATCCTATTCTTAAACTTAGAAAATAAATCCATCAATTATTTGATTAGATTCAAGGACTCAGCGATTTCATCTATCAATGAATACAAAATGCGAGGGATCCGTCTCGATTCTATATTGCATTGGAGACAAAATTGTTTTCGTGCTACTTGAGTTCCAATCAAATAAAGAATGACTCATCTTCGATTCAAAAGAAAGGCTTTGAAATTTCCCTTAGAGATTCCGTTAGAATTATTTCCCTTAGAGATTCCGTTATGGAAATGGGATAGTATTTCAATGGATTTCATGACGGGATTGTCGAGGACAGCTATTGGTCATGATGCAATCTGGGTGGTTGTAGATCGCTTGACCAAGTCAGCGTATTTTATTCCAATTAATATGCGCTACTCTTTGGAAAAGCTCACTCAGTTGTATATCAAGGAAGTTGTTCGCCTGCTGTTGAATTACCAGCAAGTGTACTGGGTCAACGTGTAATATAGTCTATGGAAGACCGAATATCGTCCCACAGGGAGTTGTGTTTTTAGTATATTTTCACCTTAATGTAATTAATAGTAAATCCTATAACTAAAAAGTTGTTTAAATTAAAATTCAGATTTGAAACTATTAATCAACTAAAATAATTAATTGCTGAAATTAAATAAAACTTGAGAACTATGGGAGAAAATGGTTAGGAACGTTGGTTGCATTGTAGATTTCACTTATTCAACTATAATTTAGATTTTCCTTTAATTCATGGACAATTCCACTCAAATAGGAATAATTAGATCTCTCTAACATTACTCTTTACTGTCTAAATGCTTAATCCTTGATCTCTTAACAAATTACAGCATTGGAAAATAAGATATCTAGCATAAGGGAATTACCAAATCATATAATCATTCAATTATATCTCTATATTTTGAACTGATTATACCGTTAATTGCAAGGCCTATTCAAAATTCCTAACTTTCATTAAGAATTAAGAGATCCAAAACATAAAGTGATCAGTTTTACGTATGCAATAAAAACACAATTAACGCATGAATTAAAAACAGAAAATACTAAATTATAAATTGAAATAAGCTACGCCATACAAATTCACCGTGTTCCTAACACGAGGGTTTTAGTTACACATAGAAACAAGAAGAATGGAAGACATATTAGGGAAATTCATAGACAAATTACCCCAAATTCTTCGATCTCCACTTGCTCCAAAGTATTGTAATCTCCCTCTTCAATTCTAATTTCTGTTTTCTCCTCTAGTTGGCTGCCTAACCTAATTCTAAATCACTAATTTATATTTACAACATATCCCTAAGTAGAATCCCAATCAATTTCTGAAGTTTTGGCCCAATTGGGCCTGTTCTGATGCACGCGCGGCCCAGGCGCACCCGTCCACGCGCCCCAGGCGCGCGGGACATGTTCCGGCTCCGTTTCTCTCCGTTCTTTTTCCTATTTCAAGGTCTTTACGTGCTCTTTCCAATTCCATAATTAATTTTTGCATTTGAGCTCCAAAATCACCTGAAACAATGAACAAACGATCAAAAAGTTCAAGGGAAACTAGAACTACTCAAATTCCTAAAAACTAATAAAAAGATCCTAAGTTTGCTATGAAAACAAGCCAAATCCAAGTAAAAGAGGGTAAAATGAAGTCCAAAAGATATATATATCAGACCCAAATCACTCCCCCAAACTTAGCATTTTGCATGTCCCAGGCAAAAGTAAAATAAAATCCTAAATAAAAGACAAACTCCCTAAATCAACATGTATACACCTCATCTAAGACTACGACTCATGACTCCAACATATATTATCACAAACTATTTACACAATAAAAAACTATTTAGAGTAACAAACCCAATCAGAACTCGGGACTAGTGAACACTCTCAACCTCTCAAATGTTTCTCTCAAAAAGTGTATAAGGGTAATATTTTAATTAAGCACACAAGTTCATCAATGATAAAGTGCTACCATATGCTTGACCATAGACCAACATCTCCACTGGAATTATCAATTGCACATAAAAATCAAAAGGTCTTAATATTGGTTGTAATGGGGCCTGGCTGAAGTGTTAGGTGGGATAAAAGAAAGAAGGAATAATGAACTAAGGGCTAAATGCAAAGCAAATTTCCCTCAGAAATTATGAATGAGAAACTAGTAGTATTACAATGAATCACAACTCAATTCACAACTTTATTCTTCTTACTTTTCAATTTTTCCTCTACTCTCTTCCTTTTCTCTTTCATTCAATTTATTTTTTTTTATTGGAAGAGAAGTAGGCACAAAACACTTTTAATTTTCTTTTCTTTTGCATCACATTCCACTTAATTGCTCATCCAAAATTCCTAAGGTACTCTTAATAAAGTCAATGCAACAATTACAGGGTACCAAAGAAAAATCATATATCATTATAAGGCTCAAAGTGGGCAAATAAGGTAACAATTTAATGCAAGAATCTGAAAGCCTCAAAAACACACCTAAGTGCCTTAATCATTTTCATGCATGCAATCAATCATCAATTTTGAAATGGTCACCGGTCAAGTTCTAGAGCATAATTATCAAAGAGAACACACTCATGAAAGAATAGGGGTCTCACAATCAGAATATTTCAATAAAAATCATACCCCTCAATATAAGGCTCAAAATCTCACATGGCTAAAGTCAATTCACTAATCACAAGTTCTGAAAGCATTTATCAAAATAACCAGTTCACAATTATATTTACAGCTCAATCAAATAGAGTTGACAGTCAATGAGTCTAAGTCCTAAACTAAGTATGTACATGTATCAAAAGAGAAATGTAACACCCCAAAATTTTAATCTCTGATTAATGAAATGTTAATTATAAATTAATTATAATTAATTATTTCTATATTAATCCTTGATTAAAATATGTGTTCATATAGTTAGTAGATGTGTGTGAATTGACTTAATAAATATAATAATGCATAAAATAAATATTTTGCATATTAGTCCCTGGATTGGGACCTAGAAGCAATTATAGGAAAGGTTTTGGAGGGAAAGTAAATAAAATAATTATTTTTCAAAAATGGGGAAAAATACTCGAGTATTTCTCGGAAAACTCGAGTATTCTGGACAGAGTTGCCCGAGTTAGTGCGTTTGGTGAGTCACCACCACCGATTCCCCTCCATTGACACGAATACTCCCTCCCCAACACCTCATGGCTTTCGTGTCGTTGTGCATGGCAGTCCTCCTTGTCTATTTAAGCTCATCAACGTTCCTTGGTTGAGAATTTTGATCAAACTTGTAGAAATTAGAGAAGTTAGGGTTCTGAAGTTGTTGCCTTCGATTCTTCTTCAATTCTGAGTGTTAGGATTCGAGTGATACACGAATACAAAGCTGACATCACGAGCTTTGTATAAACACCAAAATCGTGAGGATTGAGTAAGTGTGGTGGAAGATTCAAGGAGTTGAAGTGAAGCTGTTTCTGTCAAGCTTTGGTCTGGGAGCTTACTTTGATCTTAATTTCTGGTAAGCTCATGAATCCCTGAGTCTCAAATTTGGTTTCCTTAGTGAGTTCATGTTGCATAGAGTCTAGAAAATCTAATTTCCCCAATTTTATTCTTTGTTTCATGTATGAACCAATTCCATTTTGGTGTTGCACTCAAAATGATCTGCATGTGATGCTTGAAGCTGATCTGAGAGTTGTGGAGCTTTTCTTTGGGGATTCTTTGTTTGATTCACGTCTGAGAGGTAAGGGGAAGTAATTTCTTACACTAGATTGAGTTTAATTCCATTAATTGGGTTAGAGAGCCATCAAGAGGCTCTAAGGGCTTAGTTTGAATAGGAACTTTGGTTTGGAGACCAATCCATGCTCTATGACTGTGTTGAGCAAGTTCTAAATCATGCATGCAAGTTTAAATGAATATTATTTCATGAGTATTGTGTTTATTTTGCAATTTGAGGTGTTGAATTGCTAAATTGTGTATTTTATGCATAAATGATTGATTCTCTGTCAAATTTTTTATTTGATATGAAATGAGTATGGTAACATGTTCAATATATGGTATATGAACTATTGTGATCATTGGTTTGGGTTAAAAATGTTTAGAAATTGAAATGGTATGTAAAAACCAAGTTTCAGTCTGTTCTGTCTGAAAATACTCGAGTATATGGCTTAACACTCGAGTATTTCGTGGTGCACCAGTGTGAAAATTGGCGCACCAACATGAGAATCAGGCTCGGCACTCGAGTATTTCAGACGAAACAAGAGTAAAAATTGATGAACAACTCGAGTAATACATGAATTACTCGAGTATTCTGGGCAATGAAATACTCGAGTATCTCACGAATTACTCGAGTATATTTATGGAGATCTGAAAACTTAAGTCTCTAAAAAGACATGAACGACTCGAGTCTAATTATGAACCACTCGAGTAAAATCTGGAAACTGATGAATTACTCGAGTATTATGGAAAACACTCGAGTATTTTTAGTCAGATATTGAAAAATACCATTTTCAATTCTAAGTTATTTTTTAACACTTAAAGGACAATAAACCAAGTGATCCTGAACTTAAAGGAAATTGATTGACGTCATGATGTTGTTATTTGAATAATGACACGTTGCTCGGGAGGCACGTAATGTATTAATAAAAGAACAAAACATCAATCAATTCCCCTTTAAGTAAAGTAATGCATTCATTCTGGAGTTTGGATGGTAGGACGTATATCATGTTTTTGGTAAACATGTGGAGGGCCTCTGGGAGTGCCAATACGCTTGCTTGATGACACGTCGTTGACGTGGTCGGCTTAGTGGATGCCGATATGGTTATACCGTTTGGATGACGGGATATGCTCGGGTGGCATGGATTCCAAGCTTGTCGTGTACATTCTAGGTGAATGTACGAATTGTTGTATACCTAGGAATACAACGCACTGTTGAGTGCTGGGTTATCAGGGATGGACGTCAGAGAGTGACATAGAATGATGGAGATAGGCTTGAGAGCTAAATTCATGCATCATGCCAGTCATTTGCATTAATTGTGATAAATGAAACCAGTGTGAGCATCCTACTTGCATTCAATACTTGCTAAGTGCTAAATGTGATTGCTATTTATGATTGCATATTTACATATTCACATTGTACAATTTATTCTCTGTTGATTATGTGTATAGACATGCTTACCCCTATGCCCTTGTACGTGATGTCTCGTTACATTACTTGCATTGAGATCCGGCCACTTCCTAGTGGCACATGGATCTATGAGGACCATCGCGCGGTGTTCGAGGGAGAGGTAGAGATTACCTTCTACCACCCGAACCCGTTGATTCGATTCCGTCCTCGTAGATTTAGGATTCCCATCATATACAATATGCATGTACCCCCGTTTTACACTTACCATGGACCACCTCCCGCACGACCAGCTCGCTCTTATCACAGTTTCCGTTTTCGACCTACCCGCTCACACCCTTTTACCTCGAGAGTCGTCCGCGAGGAGACTCCCCCTTCTGATCCGAGGAGCCCAGTCAGGGTTTCACCATCACCTGACCCGGTACCCAGTGGTAGGGTACACTCTCCCTCGGATGAGATCGAGGAGGATCCGGTGGAGGACGAGAGTGGGAGCGAGCCTGTTGTGCATTCTACTGGGAGTGATTGGAGGGACGATGATCCCTAGGTATGTGCATAGGGTATGTGATGAGGATCAGAGGATCCGATGTGTGGATGCTATGGAGGAGATCTTGCTGCTGCTGTGTTGATGATGATGCTACTACCTTACTACTTTTGCTTCTTGGAGACTACTGCTATCCCTACTACTACATCTGATGATGCCAGATCTACGTGACCACCATTAGAGTAATATTTTGGTTATGTATATATGTTGTAGATATACTTTTTGAGTACTCTAGGGTTTGGTTACATTACTATGTAGATCTGCCTATGGACTTGCATTTCTTTTATTAAACAAATTCGATTTCAAAAGACGAATGTTACCCAACTTTTGAAAAGGTTGTAGAAATCGCCGAATTCGAAACAACCGTTTGAAATGATTTAGTGTTTATTCTCCAAGAATTCCAAGTGTCGATTTGTGCACCCGCTTTTGAATGAAAAATTTTATTTCCATGTTTTCTTAATACTCGCAAGTCCATATATCATCCAATATTATAGCTTAAGTACTATATTATATTTGGATAAGCAAGAAGGGTGTCACAAGAAAAAGTCCTAAATCTCGAAAATCACCTACTTTCACTAGAGACACAAACTCAACACCAAATATGGGAAAACAATTCAAGTCTGAAAAATCAATTTTTCTTTGTATACTCCCCCAAACTTAGAGGTTTGCTTGTCCTCATCAACCGCGATGCGACTTGTGTTTTTCCCCTACACCTAACGTCCACCTTTTCACCATGCATGATCCAATATTCTAAGTGTTTCTCAATTGAATTTAAGACCCTCTTGGTTCTTTAGAAAAATGTCATTTAATTGGTTTAACTCAATTGAGAAATACTCGGCCCTATTTGGTGCACAACTATATGAATGTCATTTACAATTTACTTATATACACTTTAATAATATTAGTACAAACAATGTCAATCAACAATCAGTCGACATACTCAGGTATGTCTCAGGGACTGTAATTTAAATCACCTTCCTAGGGTTCTTCACTTCCTACTTTACAATTTATAAAATCAATTAATATAAACATACATTAATAACATATCACTAAAACTTAGGGTTCCTAACTATACTCTACCCTCCTACCCATCAACCTAACCAATCAATAATATACCCAATTATAACTCTATTACTATAAAGAAACCCTTCCTCTAATACTAGACCAAAGTACACCCCTTACCTCTTGGAGGGAAGAGGAGAAAGAGAGAAGTTGAGGGAGCACCAACACCCACTCCAATACAAGCTCCCATGACTCCTATTCCTTGTCCTTAAGCACAATCCGAGTTCCCTTGCATGAGTAGAAAGCTTTGAGAGAGAGATTGAACTAATTGGGTTTTAGGGTTTGATTTGGGAATTTTTGAGAAAGAGGGATTAAATTGAGATTTAAAAGAGGGAAAATGATTGGGGATTGATAGGGAGATGATGTGGGGTGTTAATGTCTTGAGTTTTGATGTTAATTTGATGAATTGAAAAGCCTAAGAGGAGAGGAGAAGAAGAACTTCAAAGAAGAGGAAGAGGAAAATGAGTTCAGCACCCAAAAAGTCGTGTTTTATGGCTGGACTGCAGTGGTTAATCGATTAACAGGGGTTGCTAATCGATTAACAGGTCTGTTAATCGATTAATTTTTGAGCATCATTCAGCCTTAATCGATTAAATCAAGTCTTAATCGATTTAGTCAAGGCTTAATCGATTAACTGGTTTAACCCACCATTCCTTTGCACTTCAAAGTGCCATAACTTTTTCGTTAACCGTCGGATCTTGCTCAAATTTTGAGGCAAGCTTCCTAAGACACTTATCTTAACATCCAACGGTGGAATTTAGGTTTAGAGCTATGAATCTTTTATTCTAAATTTCCTAAAGTCCTATGCTCTTAACTCTTAAATAACCTTTCTAAATCACAATCTTAACCTAACACACTCCTTTCTCTTCACTCTAAACCTATTCTAACTTATTTCTACTTCATACAAATCTATTCTTAGCTAAATGCTACACTCTAAACACTTAAGCACACACTAATTCTAATACCAATTAACGTTTTCAACTGAAATCGAAACCTAAGAATGCTACGACACTTACGGCAATTCTATTTGCTAAGGCATGTAAACACTTAGTAAATTTGGGGATGTTACAATTCTCCCCCACTTATATGAATTTCGTCCCCGAAATTTGGCTCACTATGAAGAAAAAAGAGGATATAGAGCTATATGCTCAACTGAAGAATGAGGTCTTAACCTACTCAAGGTTAGACACAACCTTGGGGATTCACTCCCCCACTTAGGATGCGACTCCGATTAGTTTCCTCTTACTATATCTACTTGATTTCTATTGAGACTTTCATCAAAAGTCCCACTAATACCTTAAGGTTCTAACTTTAAACTCCTAATTCTATTCGCCTACCTCAATCGCCATATACTCAACACAACACATAATCATTAAAGAGAAATTCATGCAATCAAAATAAAATCCAAACACAATCAAGCAAAACAAGTTAGAATACAATCAAAATCAAGATATTGAAATACATTAAAATTTTCCATTTTCGAATCCAATATAATTAAAATGCAAGAGATTTCCTTTGAATTTTAACAAAGAGTAAAGTAGAGTATTAATTTAACATTTATAAGTAAAAGAATCCATACCTACCAAAAGGAGTTTTGCATTGAAGAGAACAGAAAGATTTAAAAAGGTTTGCAATTGGCAAGACTCCCTTAGGATCATAAGGAATTATGATTGGTGTACGGATGAAAATAAGGTTTCGAAAAGAAACAACGAAATGCATCGGCTTTTCAAAAGAAACGTAATTATTCATAGAGAAACTTAGGTGGTTGAATACTATATATATATGCATCCATAGTAAAATTGGAAATATGTTTAAGACATGTGATGGAAAAATACATTTTTAATCATAGGTATAGAAAATAAGTTGTTGTTTTCCATTACAAGTTTGTCACTTGTAATGTTTTCTCCAAAAAGGTTGCTTTGAAAAATATAGACATACTAGGAAAAAAAACGAAATTTCAAAATTACCATGTGAACAAACGCAAGGCAATTAACTTTGAAAAGTTTGTTTTGATAATTAGTTAATAATGACTAATATAGTACTCTTTTAAAAATTCACTTTCAATAGTGGTAGAAAATCTTAGTTGAAAATTGATTTAAAATAGCATATATATAGTGTTTGAAGGAATTTGAAAGTTGGGAATTACCCAAAATCATAAGAAAAGGTTCATGAAAACATTTGGACTTAACATACAGTCCTAATAGGTTTGAAAATCGTAAATACTCATATATATACAATTCCGGTGTTCGAAAACATTTGAAAACCGCTTCCTATATGCACATCCATATGCCTACACAACTATGTCCGAACTCTATGACTAACTAAGATCGAACCTAGCTTCTATCATCCAGTATATGAATGAAAACTATTGGGGTCTTACACTCAACCTAAAAGAAACTCTATGATACCAGGCTTCAACTACCCTACACTTACTGTTCTTTCTATGGTTCGAGGGTTCCTGATTGGTTTCTTAAAGATTTCACAACTAAGACTTGCACTTAAATCCTAGTTGAGACTTCCTTATTACTCACTAGACTTTGGTTCTACGACTCTTACAATGGATGTTGAGACTGGAACTTTAACATTCACAAACTATATTCCATGAAAGAGTTAATAATGGTTTGAAAATGGTGTGCACTTCCGGAATACAGTTTGTTCACTGAGAATAACAAATTCCTTGGAGTTCTATTTGAACTTGAAGGAAGAAAAATAACATCCATTACTATGGTGTAGGTTCTAAACTAGACTCTAATTCTAATACTGACGCATTGCCTTTAACCCACCTTACTACCTTCACTTCACATTTCGCAATTCCACATTAAAGTAAAACAATGGAGTGCCTACTTCGGTAAAAAGATTTGGCACTTGGTGATAAAAGAATTCTCGAGAGTTTGTATTTTCTCAAAAACGAGGAAAAACACTTTATTATTTTGTAAATTCTTTTCATTTAAAACATAAACAAAATTATTGTTTAGGAAAAACATGTCAAGCACTTGCAAGTTCAAATCATTCCAATAAGTTTTCAAAATCATTTTACATCCATTTGAAATTGATTCTGAAGCTTGAGGATTCCTTTGACAAAGAAAATAAGAACCCTCTATAGTCACCAAACTCAAATAAAAGGAACGGATTTATGGTTAAAAAGTTTCAATGTCATTTACTCTCTTTAAATTCTAGTGAATGCCTTTCCTCTCATTTTAGTTTGAAAGTTCAAATTGACTTATGTCGCCTTAACTGAATTCCTATCAATCGATAATTGGTGTAACTTAAGAGTAAATTACACTATCATTCAATTGGTTAAGAATTCACATTGTAAGTAAAACTTTCTTGAGAATTAGTGTTGCGACATTCAATCAATTATCAGAGTTTGAATCAATTCCATACTTTGAAAAATATGAAAACCTTACTGCACTTGACATTCGTTTCAAATCATAGTATTAATACTTTTCAAAAATATAGTCTTGGAAAATTATGTTACAAAAGCATTTCATACCTTAAAAATTCAGAGTACCTTTATCACCAAAACATAATGTGGAAATGTAGAAGGCAATTAGGTTCTACTAAGACGACACTTAGTAATCACAGTTAAAGGCAACTACAATGGGTTAACACCTATTCACTTCCGCTGCGCACTCTGATAAAGAATGCTCGAAGTGTATAAACTAGATGACCTCTAATACTGATCCTATTCTTAAACTTAGAAAATAAATCCATCAATTATTTGATTAGATTCAAGGACTCAGCGATTTCATCTGTCAATGAATACAAAATGCGAGGGATCCGTCTCGATTCTATATTGCATTGGAGACAAAATTGTTTTCGTGCTACTTGAGTTCCAATCAAATAAAGAATGACTCATCTTCGATTCAAAAGAAAGGCTTTGAAATTTCCCTTAGAGATTCCGTTAGAATTATTTCCCTTAGAGATTCCGTTATGGAAATGGGATAGTATTTCAATGGATTTCATGACGGGATTGTCGAGGACAGCTATTGGTCATGATGCAATCTGGGTGGTCGTAGATCGCTTGACCAAGTCAGCGCATTTTATTCCAATTAATATGCGCTACTCTTTGGAAAAGCTCACTCAGTTGTATATCAAGGAAGTTGTTCGCCTGCTGTTGAATTACCAGCAAGTGTACTGGGTCAACGTGTAATATAGTCTATGGAAGACCGAATATCGTCCCACAGGGAGTTGTGTTTTTAGTATATTTTCACCTTAATGTAATTAATAGTAAATCCTATAACTAAAAAGTTGTTTAAATTAAAATTCAGATTTGAAACTATTAATCAACTAAAATAATTAATTGCTGAAATTAAATAAAACTTGAGAACTATGGGAGAAAATGGTTAGGAACGTTGGTTGTATTGTAGATTTCACTTATTCAACTATAATTTAGATTTTCCTTTAATTCATGGACAATTCCACTCAAATAGGAATAATTAGATCTCTCTAACATTACTCTTTACTGTCTAAATGCTTAATCCTTGATCTCTTAACAAATTACAGCATTGGAAAATAAGATATCTAGCATAAGGGAATTACCAAATCATATAATCATTCAATTATATCTCTATATTTTGAACTGATTATACCGTTAATTGCAAGGCCTATTCAAAATTCCTAACTTTCATTAAGAATTAAGAGATCCAAAACATAAAGTGATCAGTTTTACGTATGCAATAAAAACACAATTAACGCATGAATTAAAAACAGAAAATACTAAATTATAAATTGAAATAAGCTACGCCATACAAATTCACCGTGTTCCTAACACGAGGGTTTTAGTTACACATAGAAACAAGAAGAATGGAAGACATATTAGGGAAATTCATAGACAAATTACCCCAAATTCTTCGATCTCCACTTGCTCCAAAGTATTGTAATCTCCCTCTTCAATTCTAATTTCTGTTTTCTCCTCTAGTTGGCTGCCTAACCTAATTCTAAATCACTAATTTATATTTACAACATATCCCTAAGTAGAATCCCAATCAATTTCTGAAGTTTTGGCCCAATTGGGCCTGTTCTGATGCACGCGCGCCCCAGGCGCACCCGTCCATGCGCCCCAGGCGCGCGGGACATGTTCCGGCTCCGTTTCTCTCCGTTCTTTTTCCTATTTCAAGGTCTTTACGTGCTCTTTCCAATTCCATAATTAATTTTGGCATTTGAGCTCCAAAATCACCTGAAACAATGAACAAACGATCAAAAAGTTCAAGGGAAACTAGAACTACTCAAATTCCTAAAAACTAATAAAAAGATCCTAAGTTTGCTATGAAAACAAGCCAAATCCAAGTAAAAGAGGGTAAAATGAAGTCCAAAAGATATATATATCAGACCCAAATCACTCCCCCAAACTTAGCATTTTGCATGTCCCAGGCAAAAGTAAAATAAAATCCTAAATAAAAGACAAACTCCCTAAATCAACATGTATACACCTCATCTAAGACTACGACTCATGACTCCAACACATATTATCACAAACTATTTACACAATAAAAAACTATTTAGAGTAACAAACCCAATCAGAACTCGGGACTAGTGAACACTCTCAACCTCTCAAATGTTTCTCTCAAAAAGTGTATAAGGGTAATATTTTAATTAAGCACACAAGTTCATCAATGATAAAGTGCTACCATATGCTTGACCATAGACCAACATCTCCACTGGAATTATCAATTGCACATAAAAATCAAAAGGTCTTAATATTGGTTGTAATGGGGCCTGGCTGAAGTGTTAGGTGGGATAAAAGAAAGAAGGAATAATGAACTAAGGGCTAAATGCAAAGCAAATTTCCCTCAGAAATTATGAATGAGCAACTAGTAGTATTACAATGAATCAGAACTCAATTCACAACTTTATTCTTCTTACTTTTCAATTTTTCCTCTACTCTCTTCCTTTTCTCTTTCATTCAATTTATTTTTTTTATTGGAAGAGAAGTAGGCACAAAACACTTTTAATTTTCTTTTCTTTTGCATCACATTCCACTTAATTGCTCATCCAAAATTCCAAAGGTACTCTTAATAAAGTCAATGCAACAATTACAGGGTACCAAAGAAAAATCATATATCATTATAAGGCTCAAAGTGGGCAACTAAGGTAACAATTTAATGCAACAATCTGAAAGCCTCAAAAACACACCTAAGTGCCTTAATCATTTTCATGCATGCAATCAATCATCAATTTTGAAATGGTCACCGGTCAAGTTCTAGAGCATAATTATCAAAGAGAACACACTCATGAAAGAATAGGGGTCTCACAATCAGAATATTTCAATAAAAATCATACCCCTCAATATAAGGCTCAAAATCTCACATGGCTAAAGTCAGTTCACTAATCACAAGTTCTGAAAGCATTTATCAAAATAACCAGTTCACAATTATATTTACAACTCAATCAAATAGAGTTGACAGTCAATGAGTCTAAGTCCTAAACTAAGTATGTACATGTATCAAAAGAGAAATGTAACACCCCAAAATTTTAATCTCTGATTAATGAAATGTTAATTATAAATTAATTATAATTAATTATTTCTATATTAATCCTTGATTAAAATATGTGTTCATATAGTTAGTAGATGTGTGTGAATTGACTTAATAGATATAATAATGCATAAAATAAATATTTTGCATATTAGTCCCTGGATTGGGACCTAGAAGCAATTATAGGAAAGGTTTTGGAGGGAAAGTAAATAAAATAATTATTTTTCAAAAATGGGGAAAAATACTCGAGTATTTCTCGGAAAACTCGAGTATTCTGGACAGAGTTGCCCGAGTTAGTGCGTTTGGTGAGTCACCACCACCGATTCCCCTCCATTGACACGAATACTCCCTCCCCAACACCTCATGGCTTTCGTGTCGTTGTGCATGGCAGTCCTCCTTGTCTATTTAAGCTCATCAACGTCCCTTGGTTGAGAATTTTGATCAAACTTGTAGAAATTAGAGAAGTTAGGGTTCTGAAGTTGTTGCCTTCGATTCTTCTTCAATTCTGAGTGTTAGGATTCGAGTGATACACGAATACAAAGCTCACATCACGAGCTTTGTATAAACACCAAAATCATGAGGATTGAGTAAGTGTGGTGGAAGATTCAAGGAGTTGAAGTGAAGCTGTTTCTGTCAAGCTTTGGTCTGGGAGCTTACTTTGATCTTAATTTCTGGTAAGCTCATGAATCCCTGAGTCTCAAATTCGGTTTCCTTAGTGAGTTCATGTTGCATAGAGTCTAGAAAATCTAATTTCCCCAATTTTATTCTTTGTTTCATGTATGAACCAATTCCATTTTGGTCTTGCACTCAAAATGCTCTGCATGTGATGCTTGAAGCTGATCTGAGAGTTGTGGAGCTTTTCTTTGGGGATTCTTTGTTTGATTCACGTCTGAGAGGTAAGGGGAAGTAATTTCTTACACTAGATAGAGTTTAAATTCCATTAATTGGGTTAGAGAGCCATCAAGAGGCTCTAAGGGCTTAGTTTGAATAGGAACTTTGGTTTGGAGACCAATCCATGCTCTATGACTGTGTTGAGCAAGTTCTAAATCATGCATGCAAGTTTAAATGAATATTATTTCATGAGTATTGTGTTTATTTTGCAATTTGAGGTGTTGAATTGCTAAATTGTGTATTTTATGCATAAATGGTTGATTCTCTGTCAAATTTTTTATTTGATATGAAATGAGTATGGTAACATGTTCAATATATGGTATATGAACTATTGTGATCATTGGTTTGGGTTAAAAATGTTTAGAAATTGAAATGGTATGTAAAAACCATGTTTCAGTCTGTTCTGTCTGAAAATACTCGAGTATATGGCTTAACACTCGAGTATTTCGTGGTGCACAAGTGTGAAAATTGGCGCACCAACTTGAGAATCAGGCTCGGCACTCGAGTATTTCAGACGCAACAAGAGTAAAAATTGATGAACAACTCGAGTAATACATGAATTACTCGAGTATTATGGAAAACACTCGAGTATTTTTAGTCAGATATTGAAAAATACCATTTTCAATTCTAAGTTATTTTGTAACACTTAAAGGACAATAAACCAAGTGATCCTGAACTTAAAGGAAATTGATTGACGTCATGATGTTGTTATTTGAATAATGACACGTTGCTCGGGAGGCACGTAATGTATTAATAAAAGAGCAAAACATCAATCAATTCCCCTTTAAGTAAAGTAATGCATTCATTCTGGAGTTTGGATGGTAGGACGTATATCATGTTTTTGGTAAACATGTGGAGGGCCTCAGGGAGTGCCAATACGCTTGCTTGATGACACGTCGTTGACGTGGTCGGCTTAGTGGATGCCGATATGGTTATACCGTTTGGATGACGGGATATGCTCGGGTGGCATGGATTCCAAGCTTGTCGTGTACATTCTAGGTGAATGTACGAATTGTTGTATACCTAGGAATACAACGCACTGTTGAGTGCTGGGTTGTCAGGGATGGACGTCAGAGAGTGACATAGAATGATGGAGATAGGCTTGAGAGCTAAATTCATGCATCATGCCAGTCATTTGCATTAATTGTGATAAATGAAACCAGTGTGAGCATCCTACTTGCATTCAATACTTGCTAAGTGCTAAATGTGATTGCTATTTATGATTGCATATTTACATATTCACATTGTACAATTTATTCTCTGTTGATGATGTGTATACACATGCTTACCCCTATGCCCTTGTAGGTGATGTCTCGTTACATTGCTTGCATTGAGATCCGGCCACTTCCTAGTGGCACATGGATCTATGAGGACCATCGCGCGGTGTTCGAGGGAGAGGTAAAGATTACCTTCTACCACCCGAACCCGTTGATTCGATTCCGTCCTCGTAGATTTAGGATTCCCATCATATACACTATGCATGTACCCCCGTTTTACACTTACCATGGACCACCTCCCGCGCGACCAACTCGCTCTTATCACAGTTTCCGTTTTCGACCTACCCGCTCACACCCTTTTACCTCGAGAGTCGTCCGCGAGGAGACTCCTCCTTCTGATCCGAGGAGCCCAGTCAGGGTTTCACCATCACCTGACACGGTACCCAGTGGTAGGGTACACTCTCCCTCGGATGAGATCGAGGAGAATCCGGTGGAGGACGAGAGTGGGAGCGAGCCTGTCGTGCATTCTGCTGGGAGTGATTGGAGGGACGATGATCCCTAGGTATGTGCATAGGGTATGTGATGAGGATCAGAGGATCCGATGTGTGGATGCTATGGAGGAGATCTTGCTGCTGCTGTGTTGATGATGATGCTACTACCTTACTACTTTTGCTTCTTGGAGACTACTGCTATCCCTACTACTACATCTGATGATGCCAGATCTACGTGACCACCATTAGAGTTATATTTTGGTTATGTATATATGTTGTAGATATACTTTTGGAGTACTCTAGGGTTTGGTTACATTACTATGTAGATCTGCCTATGGACTTGCATTTTTGGATCTTGGAGACTTAATGATGGGACTATGTACTTATGACTCTTTTATATATAAAATCTATGTTTATATTTCCATCAATTGCATAGTCCGATAATTTTCCGCTTACTCTAATTTAATCTATTTAAGAGTTCGGCTGAGAAAAGTATTCGATGGTATCATTATTATCAAATCAAGCAAGAGTAGCTTCGTTTACTTTTTATTAAACAAATTCGATTTCAAAAGACGAATGTTACCCAACTTTTGAAAAGGTTGTAGAAATCGCCGAATTCGAAACAACCGTTTGAAATGATTTAGTGCTTATTCTCCAAGAATTCCAAGTGTCGATTTGTGCACCCGCTTTTGAATGAAAAATTTTATTTCCATATTTGCTTATTATTCGCAAGTCCATATATCATCCAATATTATAGCTTAAGTACTATATTATATTTGGATAATCAAGAAGGGTGTCACACCGAGTGGTATCAGAGCAAAAGTCAGATCCTGTAGTAGTGGAAGTAATACCAGAAAGGTAGCCATCAACATCAAGCAGGTATCTCCAAGGCATGTACATTATTTTGAATGTTATTATTTTGCTTGTTGAGCTTTAGATACCCTTGATTTGTTTGTATCTTGTCTCTTTTGAGTACAAGACACAATTGATTGTAGATTTAGACGTTTGGGTAATAGTCTTAGTATAGGTGGTGTAATGGAAGTTTCTTTAGTTCAACATATATGACCATAAGCCCACAGCGCAGGTCTAATATGGCAACTAGAAACCAAAATCACACCAACGCGATGTTAGAAAGGATCACCATGGTGTTGGAAGCCATGCAGCGACAAACTCAACAACCATCTCAACCGGTTAACCCGTGTCATCAGGGTAATGTGGGTAACGTTGAGGCAAAGACTCTGGCTGATTTTAGGAGTTGCAATCCGCCAAAGTTCGAAGGAGGATTTAAACCGAAAGAGGCCAATAAATGGATTCACACCATGGATAAGATTTTGAGAACGTTGGAGTGTTCTGATGCTCAAAAGGTGGCGTATGCAGCCTACATGTTGGAGGATGAAGCTGAGAATTGGTGGAATCACACGGTGCAACTTTTGCAATATGAAGGAAGAGAGGTAAGCTGGGGAGTATTTATGGAAAAATTTCTCAACAAATATTTCCCTGAGGATCTAAGGAGGAAGAAGGAGGTAGAGTTCTTGCAGCTGAAGCAAGGGAATATGAGTGTGGGTGAGTACGCAGCCAAGTTTGAGGAGCCGATGAAGTACTCTCCGTACTATCAGAACAACCCGGATGAAAGAAGGAAGTGCATAAAGTTTGAAGGAGGCTTTAGGCCCAAGTTGAAGTCGATCTTCAGCTACCAGCGAATCCAAAGCTTTCCTGCACTCGTGGACATGTGTAGGATGTATGAAGATGACACAAAAGCTGAGGAGTTGCAAGTTTCAGAAAGGAAAGACCCTCAAGGTTTTGGAACGCAGAGGCGTAAGGGTTTCAACAACCGAGGCAAAGGCCCGTATGATCGCCGAAGGAAAAGGCAAGCGAAAAGCTAGTGGTTCGGATGGAAAGAATTTTCGGAGCGAGGCTCCATTCTGCGACAAGTGCAAGCGCAACCACTATGGCCGTGTCTGCTGGGGAACAAGTGGCTGCTTTAATTGTGGTAAGCCGGGACATTTTGCAAGAGACTGCAAGGAACCGGCCAAAGCCAACTCAAGAGGGGCTGCAGAGAGGCCTATGGCTCAAGGAAGGGTTTTCACCCTTAATGGTGTGGAAGCAAGTCGGTCTTCTGATCTGGTGCAAGGTAAATACTTGCTTAATGGTCAGCCTTGTTATGCTCTGTTTGATTCCGGTGCTACGCATTCATTTGTTTCATATGAATGTGTAAATCGGCTAAGTTTATCTGTGTCTGAATTACCTTATGTTTTGCAAGTAGAAACCCCTGCTAATGCTCCTGTAGTTGTTTCTAGAGCATGTCTTAACTGTTGTATAGAAGTGTTAGGACGAACCTCTAAAGTAGATTTGATCTGCTTACCCTTGGCACAATTAGATGTGATCTTGGGAATGGACTGGTTAAGTCAAAACCAAGTGATCATCGATTATGATAGAAAAATAGTGACCTATAGAAACCCAAAACCCTCCGGCTACGTGTGCCTGTTCAACTCTGAGGTGGAGGAGAATGGTCCAAGGATGGAAGATATCCCTATTGTCGAAGACTTTCCGGAAGTTTTTGCTGATGAGATCCCTGGTTTGCCACCAAGAAGAGAGATTGAATTTGGTATTGATCTAGTTCCGGGAGCCAGTCCCATTTCTATCGCTCCCTATAGAATGGCACCACCGGAAATGGCTGAAATGAAGAAGCAGATTGAGGAACTATTGCAGAAACAGATGATCCGACCAAGTGTGTCACCTTGGGGTGCTCCGGTTCTGTTCGTCAAGAAGAAAGATGGTAGCATGAGGATGTGCATCGATTATCGGCAGCTGAATAAGGTGACCATCAAGAACAAGTATCCGTTGCCGAGGATAGATGACCTTATGGATCAAGTTCGTGGGGCTTCAATATTTTTCAAGATTGATCTGAGGTCAGGATACCATCAGATCAGGATTAGAGAAGAGGATATCTCTAAGATTGCATTTCGATCTCGATACAGACATTATGAGTATGTCGTGATGTTGTTCGGATTGACTAATGCACCAGCTATCTTCATGGACTACATGAATCGAATCTTTAGACCTTATTTAGATTCATTCGTGGTTGTGTTGATTGATAATATCCTTATTTACTCTAAGAGCCCAGAGGAGCATGCTGAACACTTGAGGATAGTGTTGAGTATCCTGAAGGAGAAGCAGTTGTACGCCAAACTTACAAAATGTGAGTTCTGGCTGAAGGAGGTTAAGTTCTTGGGGCATGTGATTTCAGACAAGGGAATAGCCGTTGATCCGACGAAAGTGAGCTCGGTTTTGCAATGGGAGCAACCGAAGTCAGTCACGGAGGTGAGAAGCTTTCTGGGTTTGGCTGGTTACTACAGAAGATTCATAGAAGGTTTCTCGAAGATCGCACTGCCTTTGACGAAATTGACTCGGAAAGATCAACCATTTCTATGAGATGAGAAATGTGAAAGGAGTTTTCAAGAGTTGAAGGAAAGGTTGACATCATCTCCTGTATTGGTTCTTCCCGATACACAGAAGAGTTTTGATGTTTATTGTGACGCATCGAAACAAGGTCTTGGGAGGGTTTTGATGCAAGAAGGGCAAGTCGTCGCCTACGCCTCGAGACAGCTAAAAGTTCATGAAATGAACTATCCAACTCATGATTTGGAGCTGGCAGCTGTGGTGTTTGCAATAAAAATCTGGAGGCACTATCTCTATGGCACTACGTTCCGGGTGTTTAGTGACCATAAGAGTTTAAAGTACCTCTTTGATCAGAAAGAGTTGAATATGAGACAGCGCCGATGGATGGAGTTTTTGAAGGATTATGAGTTCGAGCTCTATTACCATCCTGGGAAGGCAAATGTCGTGGCGGACGCATTAAGTAGAAGGGCAATGCACATCAGTGCGATGATGGTCAGAGAAGCTGCATTGATAGAGGAGTTCCGGGATCTGAGCCTGACGATGCAAGTGGAGCCGACAAGCATTAAAATGGGGATGCTGCAGATTGCTAATGAGTTTCTGCAAAGGATTCGGGAATTACAACACAAGGATGAGAAGTTGATGGAAAGAAAGAAGTTGATGCAAGAAGGTAAGGAGTTGGAATTTCAAGAAGGAAAGGATGGAATCCTGCGTTTTAAGACAAGGATATGTGTCCCTGATGATTTGGAAGTAAGAAGAATGATTCTGGATGAAGCGCATAAGAGTAAGATGAGTATGCGTCCAGGAGCTACTAAGATGTACCAGGATCTAAAGAAGATATTTTGGTGGCCTGGTTTGAAGAAAGACGTAGCTGAGTATGTGGCCTGTTGTTTGGTGTGTCAAAAGGCGAAAATGGAACATCAAAGGCCAGGAGGAGAGTTACTTTCCTTGGAAGTTCCCGTGTGGAAATGGGATAGTATCTCGATGGATTTTGTGTCGGGATTGCCAAGGACATCTACTGGTCATGATGCAATTTGGGTGATCGTGGATCGTCTAACCAAGTCAGCGCATTTTATTCCTGTTAACATGCGCTACTCTTTGGAAAAGCTCACCCAGTTGTACATTAAGGAAGTTGTTCGTCTGCATGGGGTACCGTCAAGCATTGTGTCAGATTGCGACCCGAGGTTTACATCGAAGTTCTGGGAAGATCTGCATAAAGCTCTGGGTTCAAGATGAAGTTAAGTTCCGCATACCATCCTCAGACTGATGGTCAAACAGAGAGGACTATTCAGTCACTGGAGGACATTTTGCGAGCCTGTGCGTTGGAAGGTCAAGGGAACTGGGAACAAATGTTGCCACTCGTGGAATTCACGTACAACAACAGTTATCATACGAGCATTGGAATGGAACCATTTGAAGCTCTGTATGGAAGGAAGTGTCAGGCACCATTGTGCTGGTTTCAAGTGGGGGAGAATTCGTTGGTTGGACCAGATTTTGTGCAAGAAACCACGGAGAAGATCAAGATGATACAAGAGAAGATGAGGACAGCTCAGAGTAGGCAGAAAAGCTACGCTGATAGGAGAAGAAAACCTTTAGAGTTTGCTGAAGGAGACCATGTATTCATTAGAATAGTACCAACAAAAGGTGTTAGTAGAGCCTTAAAAACCCAGAAACTATCACCTAAGTTTATTGGTCCCTATCAAATTCTCAAAAGGGTCGGCCCAGTAGCCTATCAATTGGCTCTGCCCCCATCATTGGCTAACCTTCATAATGTATTCAATGTGTCGCAATTGAAAAGATATGTCCATGACCCCACCATTGTCCTTAGAATCAAACCGGATGACTTAGAAATTCATGAAAACTTAACCTTCGAAGCTAAGCCTGTGCGGATAGAAGACCGAAGGATCAAGCAGCTTAGAGGGAAGGATATTCGTCTGGTCAAAGTCGTCTGGGTTTGTGGTGATGTGATAGAAGCATCTTGGGAATTAGAGGATAAGATGCGTCAGGATTATCCTGAGTTGTTTGTATAAGTTGAATTTCGGGGACGAAATTCCTTGTAAGTGGGGGAGTAGTGTAACACCCCAACATTTTAATCCCTGATTAATGAAATGTTAATTATAAATTAATTATAATTAATTATTTCTATATTAATCCTTGATTAAAATATGTGTTCATATAGTTAGTAGATGTGTGTGAATTGACTTAATAGATATAATAATGCATAAAATAAATATTTTGCATATTAGTCCCTGGATTGGGACCTAGAAGCAATTATAGGAAAGGTTTTGGAGGGAAAGTAAATAAAATAATTATTTTTCAAAAATGGGGAAAAATACTCGAGTATTTCTCGGAAAACTCGAGTATTCTGGACAGAGTTGCCCGAGTTAGTGCGTTTGGTGAGTCACCACCACCGATTCCCCTCCATTGACACGAATACTCCCTCCCCAACACCTCAAGGCTTTCGTGTCGTTGTGCATGGCAGTCCTCCTTGTCTATTTAAGCTCATCAACGTCCCTTGGTTGAGAATTTTGATCAAACTTGTAGAAATTAGAGAAGTTAGGGTTCTGAAGTTGTTGCCTTCGATTCTTCTTCAATTCTGAGTGTTAGGATTCGAGTGATACACGAATACAAAGCTGACATCACGAGCTTTGTATAAACACCAAAATCGTGAGGATTGAGTAAGTGTGGTGGAAGATTCAAGGAGTTGAAGTGAAGCTGTTTCTGTCAAGCTTTGGTCTGGGAGCTTACTTTGATCTTAATTTCTGGTAAGCTCATGAATCCCTAAGTCTCAAATTCGGTTTCCTTAGTGAGTTCATGTTGCATAGAGTCTAGAAAATCTAATTTCCCCAATTTTATTCTTTGTTTCATGTATGAACCAATTCCATTTTGGTGTTGCACTCAAAATGATCTGCATGTGATGCTTGAAGCTGATCTGAGAGTTGTGGAGCTTTTCTTTGGGGATTCTTTGTTTGATTCACGTCTGAGAGGTAAGGGGAAGTAATTTCTTACACTAGATTGAGTTTAATTCCATTAATTGGGTTAGAGAGCCATCAAGAGGCTCTAAGGGCTTAGTTTGAATAGGAACTTTGGTTTGGAGACCAATCCATGCTCTATGACTGTGTTGAGCAAGTTCTAAATCATGCATGCAAGTTTAAATGAATATTATTTCATGAGTATTGTGTTTATTTTGCAATTTGAGGTGTTGAATTGCTAAATTGTGTATTTTAAGCATAAATGATTGATTCTCTGTCAAATTTTTTATTTGATATGAAATGAGTATGGTAACATGTTCAATATATGGTATATGAACTATTGTGATCATTGGTTTGGGTTAAAAATGTTTAGAAATTGAAATGGTATGTAAAAACCAAGTTTCAGTCTGTTCTGTCTAAAAATACTCGAGTATATGGCTTAACACTCGAGTATTTCGTGGTGCACCAGTGTGAAAATTGGCGCACCAACATGAGAATCAGGCTCGGCACTCGAGTATTTCAGACGCAACAAGAGTAAAAATTGATGAACAACTCGAGTAATACATGAATTAATCGAGTATTCTGGGCAATGAAATACTCGAGTATCTCACGAATTACTCGAGTATATTTATGTAGATCTGAAAACTTAAGTCTCTAAAAAGACATGAACGACTCGAGTCTAATTATGAACCACTCGAGTAAAATCTGGAAACTGATGAATTACTCGAGTATTATGGAAAACACTCGAGTATTTTTAGTCAGATATTGAAAAATACCATTTTCAATTCTAAGTTATTTTTTAACACTTAAAGGACAATAAACCAAGTGATCCTGAACTTAAAGGAAATTGATTGACGTCATGATGTTGTTATTTGAATAATGACACGTTGCTCGGGAGGCACGTAATGTATTAATAAAAGAACAAAACATCATTCAATTCCCCTTTAAGTAAAGTAATGCATTCATTCTGGAGTTTGGATGGTAGGACGTATATCATGTTTTTGGTAAACATGTGGAGGGCCTCTGGGAGTGCCAATACGCTTGCTTGATGACACGTCGTTGACGTGGTCGGCTTAGTGGATGCCGATATGGTTATACCGTTTGGATGACGGTCCGTTTGGATGACGGGATATGCTCGGGTGGCATGGATTCCAAGCTTGTCGTGTACATTCTAGGTGAATGTACGAATTGTTGTATACCTAGGAATACAACGCACTGTTGAGTGCTGGGTTGTCAGGGATGGACGTCAGAGAGTGACATAGAATGATGGAGATAGGCTTGAGAGCTAAATTCATGCATCATGCCAGTCATTTGCATTAATTGTGATAAATGAAACCAGTGTGAGCATCCTACTTGCATTCAATACTTGCTAAGTGCTAAATGTGATTGCTATTTATGATTGCATATTTACATATTCACATTGTACAATTTATTCTCTGTTGATTATGTGTATAGACATGCTTACCCCTATGCCCTTGTACGTGATGTCTCGTTACATTGCTTGCATTGAGATCCGGCCACTTCCTAGTGGCACATGGATCTATGAGGACCATCGCGCGGTGTTCGAGGGAGAGGTAGAGATTACCTTCTACCACCCGAACCCGTTGATTCGATTCCGTCCTCGTAGATTTAGGATTCCCATCATATACACTATGCATGTACCCCCGTTTTACACTTACCATGGACCACCTCCCGCACGACCAGCTCGCTCTTATCACAGTTTCCGTTTTCGACCTACCCGCTCACACCCTTTTACCTCGAGAGTCGTCCGCGAGGAGACTCCCCCTTCTGATCCGAGGAGCCCAGTCAGGGTTTCACCATCACCTGACCCGGTACCCAGTGGTAGGGTACACTCTCCCTCGGATGAGATCGAGGAGGATCCGGTGGAGGACGAGAGTGGGAGCGAGCCTGTCGTGCATTCTACTGGGAGTGATTGGAGGGACGATGATCCCTAGGTATGTGCATAGGGTATGTGATGAGGATCAGAGGATCCGATGTGTGGATGCTATGGAGGAGATCTTGCTGCTGCTGTGTTGATGATGATGCTACTACCTTACTACTTTTGCTTCTTGGAGACTACTGCTATCCCTACTACTACATCTGATGATGCCAGATCTACGTGACCACCATTAGAGTAATATTTTGGTTATGTATATATGTTGTAGATATACTTTTTGAGTACTCTAGGGTTTGGTTACATTACTATGTAGATCTGCCTATGGACTTGCATTTCTTTTATTAAACAAATTCGATTTCAAAAGACGAATGTTACCCAACTTTTGAAAAGGTTGTAGAAATCGCCGAATTCGAAACAACCGTTTGAAATGATTTAGTGTTTATTCTCCAAGAATTCCAAGTGTCGATTTGTGCACCCGCTTTTGAATGAAAAATTTTATTTCCATGTTTTCTTAATACTCGCAAGTCCATATATCATCCAATATTATAGCTTAAGTACTATATTATATTTGGATAAGCAAGAAGGGTGTCACAAGAAAAAGTCCTAAATCTCGAAAATCACCTACTTTCACTAGAGACACAAACTCAACACCAAATATGGGAAAACAATTCAAGTCTGAAAAATCAATTTTTCTTTGTATACTCCCCCAAACTTAGAGGTTTGCTTGTCCTCATCAACCGCGATGCGACTTGTGTTTTTCCCCTACACCTAACGTCCACCTTTTCACCATGCATGATCCAATATTCTAAGTGTTTCTCAATTGAATTTAAGACCCTCTTGGTTCTTTAGAAAAATGTCATTTAATTGGTTTAACTCAATTGAGAAATACTCGGCCCTATTTGGTGCACAACTATATGAATGTCATTTACAATTTACTTATATACACTTTAATAATATTAGTACAAACAATGTCAATCAACAATCAGTCGACATACTCAGGTATGTCTCAGGGACTGTAATTTAAATCACCTTCCTAGGGTTCTTCACTTCCTACTTTACAATTTATAAAATCAATTAATATAAACATACATTAATAACATATCACTAAAACTTAGGGTTCCTAACTATACTCTACCCTCCTACCCATCAACCTAACCAATCAATAATATACCCAATTATAACTCTATTACTATAAAGAAACCCTTCCTCTAATACTAGACCAAAGTACACCCCTTACCTCTTGGAGGGAAGAGGAGA
Organism: Crotalaria pallida; assembly: GCA_037953625.1. Taxonomy (NCBI): domain Eukaryota; kingdom Viridiplantae; phylum Streptophyta; class Magnoliopsida; order Fabales; family Fabaceae; genus Crotalaria; species Crotalaria pallida. The sequence goes on from CM075651.1 coordinate 55,310,897, forward strand.
AAGAGAGAAGTTGAGGGAGCACCAACACCCACTCCAATACAAGCTCCCATGACTCCTATTCCTTGTCCTTAAGCACAATCCGAGTTCCCTTGCATGAGTAGAAAGCTTTGAGAGAGAGATTGAACTAATTGGGTTTTAGGGTTTGATTTGGGAATTTTTGAGAAAGAGGGATTAAATTGAGATTTAAAAGAGGGAAAATGATTGGGGATTGATAGGGAGATGATGTGGGGTGTTAATGTCTTGAGTTTTGATGTTAATTTGATGAATTGAAAAGCCTAAGAGGAGAGGAGAAGAAGAACTTCGAAGAAGAGGAAGAGGAAAATGAGTTCAGCACCCAAAAAGTCGTGTTTTATGGCTGGACTGCAGTGGTTAATCGATTAACAGGGGTTGCTAATCGATTAACAGGGCTGTTAATCGATTAATTTTTGAGCATCATTCGGCCTTAATCGATTAAATCAAGTCTTAATCGATTTAGTCAAGGCTTAATCGATTAACTGGTTTAACCCACCATTCCTTTGCACTTCAAAGTGCCATAACTTTTTCGTTAACCGTCGGATCTTGCTCAAATTTTGAGGCAAGCTTCCTAAGACACTTATCTTAACATCCAACGGTGGAATTTAGGTTTAGAGCTATGAATCTTTTATTCTAAATTTCCTAAAGTCCTATGCTCTTAACTCTTAAATAACCTTTCTAAATCACAATCTTAACCTAACACACTCCTTTCTCTTCACTCTAAACCTATTCTAACTTATTTCTACTTCATACAAATCTATTCTTAGCTAAATGCTACACTCTAAACACTTAAGCACACACTAATTCTAATACCAATTAACGTTTTCAACTGAAATCGAAACCTAAGAATGCTACGACACTTACGGCAATTCTATTTGCTAAGGCATCTAAACACTTAGTAAATTTGAGGATGTTACAATTCTCCCCCACTTATATGAATTTCGTCCCCGAAATTCGGCTCACTATGAAGAAAAAAGAGGATATAGAGCTATATGCTCAACTGAAGAATGAGGTCTTAACCTACTCAAGGTTAGACACGACCTTGGGGATTCACTCCCCCACTTAGGATGCGACTCCGATTAGTTTCCTCTTACTATATCTACTTGATTTCTATTGAGACTTTCATCAAAAGTCCCACTAATACCTTAAGGTTCTAACTTTAAACTCCTAATTCTATTCGCCTACCTCAATCGCCATATACTCAACACAACACATAATCATTAAAGAGAAATTCATGCAATCAAAATAAAATCCAAACACAATCAAGCAAAACAAGTTAGAATACAATCAAAATCAAGATATTGAAATACATTAAAATTTTCCATTTTCGAATCCAATATAATTAAAATGCAAGAGATTTCCTTTGAATTTTAACAAAGAGTAGAGTAGAGTATTAATTTAACATTTATAAGTAAAAAAATCCATACCTACCAAAAGGAGTTTTGCATTGAAGAGAACAGAAAGATTTAAAAAGGTTTGCAATTGGCAAGACTCCCTTAGGATCATAAGGAATTATGATTGGTGTACGGATGAAAATAAGGTTTCGAAAAGAAACAACGAAATGCATCGGCTTTTCAAAAGAAACGTAATTATTCATAGAGAAACTTAGGTGGTTGAATACTATATATATATGCATCCATAGTAAAATTGGAAATATGTTTAAGACATGTGATGGAAAAATACATTTTTAATCATAGGTATAGAAAATAAGTTGTTGTTTTCCATTACAAGTTTGTCACTTGTAATGTTTTCTCCAAAAAGGTTGCTTTGAAAAATATAGACATACTAGGAAAAAAAACGAAATTTCAAAATTACCATGTGAACAAATGCAAGGCAGTTAACTTTGAAAAGTTTGTTTTGATAATTAGTTAATAATGACTAATATAGTACTCTTTTAAAAATTCACTTTCAATAGTGGTAGAAAATCTTAGTTGAAAATTGATTTAAAATAGCATATATATAGTGTTTGAAGGAATTTGAAAGTTGGGAATTACCCAAAATCATAAGAAAAGGTTCATGAAAACATTTGGACTTAACATACAGTCCTAATAGGTTTGAAAATCGTAATTACTCATATATATACAATTCCGGTGTTCGAAAACATTTGAAAACCGCTTCCTATATGCACATCCATATGCCTACACAACTATGTCCGAACTCTATGACTAACTAAGATCGAACCTAGCTTCTATCATCCAGTATATGAATGAAAACTATTGGGGTCTTACACTCAACCTAAAAGAAACTCTATGATACCAGGCTTCAACTACCCTACACTTACTGTTCTTCCTATGGTTCGAGGGTTCCTGATTGGTTTCTTAAAGATTTCACAACTAAGACTTGCACTTAAATCCTAGTAGAGACTTCCTTATTACTCACTAGACTTTGGTTCTACGACTCTTACAATGGATGTTGAGACTGGAACTTTAACATTCACAAACTATATTCCATGAAAGAGTTAATAATGGTTTGAAAATGGTGTGCACTTCCGGAATACAGTTTGTTCACTGAGAATAACAAATTCCTTGGAGTTCTATTTGAACTTGAAGGAAGAAAAATAACATCCATTACTATGGTGTAGGTTCTAAACTAGACTCTAATTCTAATACTGACGCATTGCCTTTAACCCACCTTACTACCTTCACTTCACATTTCGCAATTCCACATTAAAGTAAAACAATGGAGTGCCTACTTCGGTAAAAAGATTTGGCACTTGGTGATAAAAGAATTCTCGAGAGTTTGTATTTTCTCAAAAACGAGGAAAAACACTTTATTCTTTTGTAAATTCTTTTCATTTAAAACATAAACAAAATTATTGTTTAGGAAAAACATGTCAAGCACTTGCAAGTTCAAATCATTCCAATAAGTTTTCAAAATCATTTTACATCCATTTGAAATTGATTCTGAAGCTTGAGGATTCCTTTGACAAAGAAAATAAGAACCCTCTATAGTCACCAAACTCAAATAAAAGGAACGGATTTATGGTTAAAAAGTTTCAATGTCATTTACTCTCTTTAAATTCTAGTGAATGCCTTTCCTCTCATTTTAGTTTGAAAGTTCAAATTGACTTATGTCGCCTTAACTGAATTCCTATCAATCGATAATTGGTGTAACTTAAGAGTAAATTACACTATCATTCAATTGGTTAAGAATTCACATTGTAAGTAAAACTTTCTTGAGAATTAGTGTTGCGACATTCAATCAATTATCAGAGTTTGAATCAATTCCATACTTTGAAAAATATGAAAACCTTACTGCACTTGACATTCGTTTCAAATCATAGTATTAATACTTTTCAAAAATATAGTCTTGGAAAATTATGTTACAAAAGCATTTCATACCTTAAAAATTCAGAGTACCTTTATCACCAAAACATAATGTGGAAATGTAGAAGGCAATTAGGTTCTACTAAGACGACACTTAGTAATCACAGTTAAAGGCAACTACAATGGGTTAACACCTATTCACTTCCGCTGCGCACTCTGATAAAGAATGCTCGAAGTGTATAAACTAGATGACCTCTAATACTGATCCTATTCTTAAACTTAGAAAATAAATCCATCAATTATTTGATTAGATTCAAGGACTCAGCGATTTCATCTGTCAATGAATACAAAATGCGAGGGATCCGTCTCGATTCTATATTGCATTGGAGACAAAATTGTTTTCGTGCTACTTGAGTTCCAATCAAATAAAGAATGACTCATCTTCGATTCAAAAGAAAGGCTTTGAAATTTCCCTTAGAGATTCCGTTAGAATTATTTCCCTTAGAGATTCCATTATGGAAATGGGATAGTATTTCAATGGATTTCATGACGGGATTGTCGAGGACAGCTATTGGTCATGATGCAATCTGGGTGGTCGTAGATCGCTTGACCAAGTCAGCGCATTTTATTCCAATTAATATGCGCTACTCTTTGGAAAAGCTCACTCAGTTGTATATCAAGGAAGTTGTTCGCCTGCTGTTGAATTACCAGCAAGTGTACTGGGTCAACGTGTAATATAGTCTATGGAAGACCGAATATCGTCCCACAGGGAGTTGTGTTTTTAGTATATTTTCACCTTAATGTAATTAATAGTAAATCCTATAACTAAAAAGTTGTTTAAATTAAAATTCAGATTTGAAACTATTAATCAACTAAAATAATTAATTGCTGAAATTAAATAAAACTTGAGAACTATGGGAGAAAATGGTTAGGAACGTTGGTTGCATTGTAGATTTCACTTATTCAACTATAATTTAGATTTTCCTTTAATTCATGGACAATTCCACTCAAATAGGAATAATTAGATCTCTCTAACATTACTCTTTACTGTCTAAATGCTTAATCCTTGATCTCTTAACAAATTACAGCATTGGAAAATAAGATATCTAGCATAAGGGAATTACCAAATCATATAATCATTCAATTATATCTCTAAATTTTGAACTGATTATACCGTTAATTGCAAGGCCTATTCAAAATTCCTAACTTTCATTAAGAATTAAGAGATCCAAAACATAAAGTGATCAGTTTTACGTATGCAATAAAAACACAATTAACGCATGAATTAAAAACAGAAAATACTAAATTATAAATTGAAATAAGCTACGCCATACAAATTCACCGTGTTCCTAACACGAGGGTTTTAGTTACACATAGAAACAAGAAGAATGGAAGACATATTAGGGAAATTCATAGACAAATTACCCCAAATTCTTCGATCTCCACTTGCTCCAAAGTATTGTAATCTCCCTCTTCAATTCTAATTTCTGTTTTCTCCTCTAGTTGGCTGCCTAACCTAATTCTAAATCACTAATTTATATTTACAACATATCCCTAAGTAGAATCCCAATCAATTTCTGAAGTTTTGGCCCAATTGGGCCTGTTCTGATGCACGCGCGCCCCAGGCGCACCCGTCCATGCGCCCCAGGCGCGCGGGACATGTTCCGGCTCCGTTTCTCTCCGTTCTTTTTCCTATTTCAAGGTCTTTACGTGCTCTTTCCAATTCCATAATTAATTTTTGCATTTGAGCTCCAAAATCACCTGAAACAATGAACAAACGATCAAAAAGTTCAAGGGAAACTAGAACTACTCAAATTCCTAAAAACTAATAAAAAGATCCTAAGTTTGCTATGAAAACAAGCCAAATCCAAGTAAAAGAGGGTAAAATGAAGTCCAAAAGATATATATATCAGACCCAAATCACTCCCCCAAACTTAGCATTTTGCATGTCCCAGGCAAAAGTAAAATAAAATCCTAAATAAAAGACAAACTCCCTAAATCAACATGTATACACCTCATCTAAGACTACGACTCATGACTCCAACACATATTATCACAAACTATTTACACAATAAAAAACTATTTAGAGTAACAAACCCAATCAGAACTCGGGACTAGTGAACACTCTCAACCTCTCAAATGTTTCTCTCAAAAAGTGTATAAGGGTAATATTTTAATTAAGCACACAAGTTCATCAATGATAAAGTGCTACCATATGCTTGACCATAGACCAACATCTCCACTGGAATTATCAATTGCACATAAAAATCAAAAGGTCTTAATATTGGTTGTAATGGGGCCTGGCTGAAGTGTTAGGTGGGATAAAAGAAAGAAGGAATAATGAACTAAGGGCTAAATGCAAAGCAAATTTCCCTCAGAAATTATGAATGAGCAACTAGTAGTATTACAATGAATCAGAACTCAATTCACAACTTTATTCTTCTTACTTTTCAATTTTTCCTCTACTCTCTTCCTTTTCTCTTTCATTCAATTTATTTTCTTTTTATTGGAAGAGAAGTAGGCACAAAACACTTTTAATTTTCTTTTCTTTTGCATCACATTCCACTTAATTGCTCATCCAAAATTCCTAAGGTACTCTTAATAAAGTCAATGCAACAATTACAGGGTACCAAAGAAAAATCATATATCATTATAAGGCTCAAAGTGGGCAACTAAGGTAACAATTTAATGCAACAATCTGAAAGCCTCAAAAACACACCTAAGTGCCTTAATCATTTTCATGCATGCAATCAATCATCAATTTTGAAATGGTCACCGGTCAAGTTCTAGAGCATAATTATCAAAGAGAACACACTCATGAAAGAATAGGGGTCTCACAATCAGAATATTTCAATAAAAATCATACCCCTCAATATAAGGTTCAAAATCTCACATGGCTAAAGTCAGTTCACTAATCACAAGTTCTGAAAGCATTTATCAAAATAACCAGTTCACAATTATATTTACAGCTCAATCAAATAGAGTTGACAGTCAATGAGTCTAAGTCCTAAACTAAGTATGAATGATGGAGATAGGCTTGAGAGCTAAATTCATGCATCATGCCAGTCATTTGCATTAATTGTGATAAATGAAACCAGTGTGAGCATCCTACTTGCATTCAATACTTGCTAAGTGCTAAATGTGATTGCTATTTATGATTGCATATTTACATATTCACATTGTACAATTTATTCTCTGTTGATGATGTGTATACACATGCTTACCCCTATGCCCTTGTAGGTGATGTCTCGTTACATTGCTTGCATTGAGATCCGGCCACTTCCTAGTGGCACATGGATCTATGAGGACCATCGCGCGGTGTTCGAGGGAGAGGTAAAGATTACCTTCTACCACCCGAACCCGTTGATTCGATTCCGTCCTCGTAGATTTAGGATTCCCATCATATACACTATGCATGTACCCCCGTTTTACACTTACCATGGACCACCTCCCGCGCGACCAACTCGCTCTTATCACAGTTTCCGTTTTCGACCTACCCGCTCACACCCTTTTACCTCGAGAGTCGTCCGCGAGGAGACTCCCCCTTCTGATCCGAGGAGCCCAGTCAGGGTTTCACCATCACCTGACCCGGTACCCAGTGGTAGGGTACACTCTCCCTCGGATGAGATCGAGGAGGATCCGGTGGAGGACGAGAGTGGGAGCGAGCCTGTCGTGCATTCTACTGGGAGTGATTGGAGGGACGATGATCCCTAGGTATGTGCATAGGGTATGTGATGAGGATCAGAGGATCCGATGTGTGGATGCTATGGAGGAGATCTTGCTGCTGCTGTGTTGATGATGATGCTACTACCTTACTACTTTTGCTTCTTGGAGACTACTGCTATCCCTACTACTACATCTGATGATGCCAGATCTACGTGACCACCATTAGAGTTATATTTTGGTTATGTATATATGTTGTAGATATACTTTTGGAGTACTCTAGGGTTTGGTTACATTACTATGTAGATCTGCCTATGGACATGCATTTTTGGATCTTGGAGACTTAATGATGGGACTATGTACTTATGACTCTTTTATATATAAAATCTATGTTTATATTTCCATCAATTGCATAGTCCGATAATTTTCCGCTTACTCTAATTTAATCTATTTAAGATTCGGCTGAGAAAAGTATTCGATGGTATCATTATTATCAAATCAAGCAAGAGTAGCTTTGTTTACTTTTTATTAAACAAATTCGATTTCAAAAGACGAATGTTACCCAACTTTTGAAAAGGTTGTAGAAATCGCCGAATTCGAAACAACCGTTTGAAATGATTTAGTGCTTATTCTCCAAGAATTCCAAGTGTCGATTTGTGCACCCGCTTTTGAATGAAAAATTTTATTTCCATATTTGCTTATTATTCGCAAGTCCATATATCATCCAATATTATAGCTTAAGTACTATATTATATTTGGATAATCAAGAAGGGTGTCACACCGAGTGGTATCAGAGCAAAAGTCAGATCCTGTAGTAGTGGAAGTAGTACCAGAAAGGTAGCCATCAACATCAAGCAAGTATCTCCAAGGCATGTACATTATTTTGAATGTTATTATTTTGCTTGTTGAGCTTTAGATACCCTTGATTTGTTTGTATCTTGTCTCTTTTGAGTACAAGACACAATTGATTGTAGATTTAGACGTTTGGGTAATAGTCTTAGTATAGGTGGTGTAATGGAAGTTTCTTTAGTTCAACATATATGACCATAAGCCCACAGCGCAGGTCTAATATGGCAACTAGAAACCAAAATCACACCAACGCGATGTTAGAAAGGATCACCATGGTGTTGGAAGCCATGCAGCGACAAACTCAACAACCATCTCAACCGGTTAACCCGTCTCATCAGGGTAATGTGGGTAACGTTGAGGCAAAGACTCTGGCTGATTTTAGGAGTTGCAATCCGCCAAAGTTCGAAGGAGGATTTAAACCAGAAGAGGCCAATAAATGGATTCACACCATGGATAAGATTTTGAGAACGTTGGAGTGTTCTGATGCTCAAAAGGTGGCGTATGCAGCCTACATGTTGGAGGATGAAGCTGAGAATTGGTGGAATCACACAGTGCAACTTTTGCAATATGAAGGAAGAGAGGTAAGCTGGGGAGTATTTATGGAAAAATTTCTCAACAAATATTTCCCTGAGGATCTAAGGAGGAAGAAGGAGGTAGAGTTCTTGCAGCTGAAGCAAGGGAATATGAGTGTGGGTGAGTACGCAGCCAAGTTTGAGGAGCTGATGAAGTAATCTCCGTACTATCAGAACAACCCGGATGAAAGAAGGAAGTGCATAAAGTTTGAAGGAGGCTTGAGGCCCAAGTTGAAGTCGATCTTCAGCTACCAGCGAATCCAAAGCTTTCCTGCACTCGTGGACATGTGTAGGATGTATGAAGATGACACAAAAGCTGAGGAGTTGCAAGTTTCAGAAAGGAAAGACCCTCAAGGTTTTGGACCGCAGAGGCGTAAGGGTTTCAACAACCGAGGCAAAGGCCCGTATGATCGCCGAAGGAAAAGGCAAGGGAAAAGCTGGTGGTTCGGATGGAAAGAATTTTCGGAGCGAGGCTCCATTCTGCGACAAGTGCAAGCGCAACCACTATGGTCGTGTCTGCTGGGGAACAAGTGGCTGCTTTAATTGTGGTAAGCCGGGACATTTTGCAAGAGACTGCAAGGAACCGGCCAAAGCCAACTCAAGAGGGGCTGCAGAGAGGCCTATGGCTCAAGGAAGGGTTTTCACCCTTAATGGTGTGGAAGCAAGTCGGTCTTCTGATCTGGTGCAAGGTAAATACTTGCTTAATGGTCAGCCTTGTTATGCTCTGTTTGATTCCGGTGCTACGCATTCATTTGTTTCATATGAATGTGTAAATCGGCTAAGTTTATCTGTGTCTGAATTACCTTATGTTTTGCAAGTAGAAACCCCTGCTAATGCTCCTGTAGTTGTTTCTAGAGCATGTCTTAACTGTTGTATAGAAGTGTTAGGACGAACCTCTAAAGTAGATTTGATCTGCTTACCCTTGGCACAATTAGATGTGATCTTGGGAATGGACTGGTTAAGTCAAAACCAAGTGATCATCGATTATGATAGAAAAATAGTGACCTATAGAAACCCAAAACCCTCCGGCTACGTGTGCCTGTTCAACTCTAAGGTGGAGGAGAATGGTCCAAGGATGGAAGATATCCCTATTGTCGAAGACTTTCCGGAAGTTTTTGCTGATGAGATCCCTGGTTTGCCACCAAGAAGAGAGATTGAATTTGGTATTGATCTAGTTCCGGGAGCCAGTCCCATTTCTATCGCTCCCTATAGAATGGCACCACCGGAAATGGCTGAAATGAAGAAGCAGATTGAGGAACTATTGCAGAAACAGATGATCCGACCAAGTGTGTCACCTTGGGGTGCTCCGGTTCTGTTCGTCAAGAAGAAAGATGGTAGCATGAGGATGTGCATCGATTATCGGCAGCTGAATAAGGTGACCATCAAGAACAAGTATCCGTTGCCGAGGATAGATGACCTTATGGATCAAGTTCGTGGGGCTTCAATGTTTTTCAAGATTGATCTGAGGTCAGGATACCATCAGATCAGGATTAGAGAAGAGGATATCTCTAAGATTGCATTTCGATCTCGATACAGACATTATGAGTATGTCGTGATGTTGTTCGGATTGACTAATGCACCAGCTATCTTCATGGACTACATGAATCGAATCTTTAGACCTTATTTAGATTCATTCGTGGTTGTGTTGATTGATAATATCCTTATTTACTCTAAGAGCCCAGAGGAGCATGCTGAACACTTGAGGATAGTGTTGAGTATCCTGAAGGAGAAGCAGTTGTACGCCAAACTTACAAAATGTGAGTTCTGGCTGAAGGAGGTTAAGTTCTTGGGGCATGTGATTTCAGACAAGGGAATAGCCGTTGATCCGACGAAAGTGAGCTCGGTTTTGCAATGGGAGCAACCGAAGTCAGTCACGGAGGTGAGAAGCTTTCTGGGTTTGGCTGGTTACTACAGAAGATTCATAGAAGGTTTCTCGAAGATCGCACTGCCTTTGACAAAATTGACTCGGAAAGATCAACCATTTCTATGAGATGAGAAATGTGAAAGGAGTTTTCAAGAGTTGAAGGAAAGGTTGACATCATCTCCTGTATTGGTTCTTCCCGATACACAGAAGAGTTTTGATGTTTATTGTGACGCATCGAAACAAGGTCTTGGGAGGGTTTTGATGCAAGAAGGGCAAGTCGTCGCCTACGCCTCGAGACAGCTAAAAGTTCATGAAATGAACTATCCAACTCATGATTTGGAGCTGGCAGCTGTGGTGTTTGCAATAAAAATCTGGAGGCACTATCTCTATGGCACTACGTTCCGGGTGTTTAGTGACCATAAGAGTTTAAAGTACCTCTTTGATCAGAAAGAGTTGAATATGAGACAGCGCCGATGGATGGAGTTTTTGAAGGATTATGAGTTCGAGCTCTATTACCATCCTGGGAAGGCAAATGTCATGGCGGACGCATTAAGTAGAAGGGCAATGCACATCAGTGCGATGATGGTCAGAGAAGCTGCATTGATAGAGGAGTTCCGGGATCTGAGCCTGACGATGCAAGTGGAGCCGACAAGCATTAAAATGGGGATGCTGCAGATTGCTAATGAGTTTCTGCAAAGGATTCGGGAATTACAACACAAGGATGAGAAGTTGATGGAAAGAAAGAAGTTGATGCAAGAAGGTAAGGAGTTGGAATTTCAAGAAGGAAAGGATGGAATCCTGCGTTTTAAGACAAGGATATGTGTCCCTGATGATTTGGAAGTAAGAAGAATGATTCTGGATGAAGCGCATAAGAGTAAGATGAGTATGCGTCCAGGAGCTACTAAGATGTACCAGGATCTAAAGAAGATATTTTGGTGGCCTGGTTTGAAGAAAGACGTAGCTGAGTATGTGGCCTGTTGTTTGGTGTGTCAAAAGGCGAAAATGGAACATCAAAGGCCAGGAGGAGAGTTACTTTCCTTGGAAGTTCCCGTGTGGAAATGGGATAGTATCTCGATGGATTTTGTGTCGGGATTGCCAAGGACATCTACTGGTCATGATGCAATTTGGGTGATCGTGGATCGTCTAACCAAGTCAGCGCATTTTATTCCTGTTAACATGCGCTACTCTTTGGAAAAGCTCACCCAGTTGTACATTAAGGAAGTTGTTCGTCTGCATGGGGTACCGTCAAGCATTGTGTCAGATTGCGACCCGAGGTTTACATCGAAGTTCTGGGAAGATCTGCATAAAGCTCTGGGTTCAAGATTGAAGTTAAGTTCCGCATACCATCCTCAGACTGATGGTCAAACAGAGAGGACTATTCAGTCACTGGAGGACATTTTGCGAGCCTGTGCGTTGGAAGGTCAAGGGAACTGGGAACAAATGTTGCCACTCGTGGAATTCACATACAACAACAGTTATCATACGAGCATTGGAATGGCACCATTTGAAGCTCTGTATGGAAGGAAGTGTCAGGCACCATTGTGCTGGTTTCAAGTGGGGGAGAATTCGTTGGTTGGACCAGATTTTGTGCAAGAAACCACGGAGAAGATCAACATGATACAAGAGAAGATGAGGACAGCTCAGAGTAGGCAGAAAAGCTACGCTGATAGGAGAAGAAAACCTTTAGAGTTTGCTGAAGGAGACCATGTATTCATTAGAATAGTACCAACAAAAGGTGTTAGTAGAGCCTTAAAAACCCAGAAACTATCACCTAAGTTTATTGGTCCCTATCAAATTCTCAAAAGAGTCGGCCCAGTAGCCTATCAATTGGCTCTGCCCCCATCATTGGCTAACCTTCATAATGTATTCAATGTGTCGCAATTGAAAAGATATGTCCATGACCCCACCATTGTCCTTAGAATCCAACCGGATGACTTAGAAATTCATGAAAACTTAACCTTCGAAGCTAAGCTTGTGCGGATAGAAGACCGAAGGATCAAGCAGCTTAGAGGGAAGGATATTCGTCTGGTCAAAGTCGTCTGGGTTTGTGGTGATGTGATAGAAGCATCTTGGGAATTAGAGGATAAGATGCGTCAGGATTACCCTGAGTTGTTTGTATAAGTTGAATTTCGGGGACGAAAATCCTTGTAAGTGGGGGAGTAGTGTAACACCCCAACATTTTAATCCCTGATTAATGAAATGTTAATTATAAATTAATTATAATTAATTATTTCTATATTAATCCTTGATTAAAATATGTGTTCATATAGTTAGTAGATGTGTGTGAATTGACTTAATAGATATAATAATGCATAAAATAAATATTTTGCATATTAGTCCCTGGATTGGGACCTAGAAGCAATTATAGGAAAGGTTTTGGAGGGAAAGTAAATAAAATAATTATTTTTCAAAAATGGGGAAAAATACTCGAGTATTTCTCGGAAAACTCGAGTATTCTGGACAGAGTTGCCCGAGTTAGTGCGTTTGGTGAGTCACCACCACCGATTCCCCTCCATTGACACGAATACTCCCTCCCCAACACCTCAAGGCTTTCGTGTCGTTGTGCATGGCAGTCCTCCTTGTCTATTTAAGCTCATCAACGTCCCTTGGTTGAGAATTTTGATCAAACTTGTAGAAATTAGAGAAGTTAGGGTTCTGAAGTTGTTGCCTTCGATTCTTCTTCAATTCTGAGTGTTAGGATTCGAGTGATACACGAATACAAAGCTGACATCACGAGCTTTGTATAAACACCAAAATCGTGAGGATTGAGTAAGTGTGGTGGAAGATTCAAGGAGTTGAAGTGAAGCTGTTTCTGTCAAGCTTTGGTCTGGGAGCTTACTTTGATCTTAATTTCTGGTAAGCTCATGAATCCCTAAGTCTCAAATTCGGTTTCCTTAGTGAGTTCATGTTGCATAGAGTCTAGAAAATCTAATTTCCCCAATTTTATTCTTTGTTTCATGTATGAACCAATTCCATTTTGGTGTTGCACTCAAAATGATCTGCATGTGATGCTTGAAGCTGATCTGAGAGTTGTGGAGCTTTTCTTTGGGGATTCTTTGTTTGATTCACGTCTGAGAGGTAAGGGGAAGTAATTTCTTACACTAGATTGAGTTTAATTCCATTAATTGGGTTAGAGAGCCATCAAGAGGCTCTAAGGGCTTAGTTTGAATAGGAACTTTGGTTTGGAGACCAATCCATGCTCTATGACTGTGTTGAGCAAGTTCTAAATCATGCATGCAAGTTTAAATGAATATTATTTCATGAGTATTGTGTTTATGTTGCAATTTGAGGTGTTGAATTGCTAAATTGTGTATTTTATGCATAAATGATTGATTCTCTGTCAAATTTTTTATTTGATATGAAATGAGTATGGTAACATGTTCAATATATGGTATATGAACTATTGTGATCATTGGTTTGGGTTAAAAATGTTTAGAAATTGAAATGGTATGTAAAAACCAAGTTTCAGTCTGTTCTGTCTGAAAATACTCGAGTATATGGCTTAACACTCAAGTATTTCGTGGTGCACCAGTGTGAAAATTGGCGCACCAACATGAGAATCAGGCTCGGCACTCGAGTATTTCAGACGCAACAAGAGTAAAAATTGATGAACAACTCGAGTAATACATGAATTACTCGAGTATTCTGGGCAATGAAATACTCGAGTATCTCACGAATTACTCGAGTATATTTATGGAGATCTGAAAACTTAAGTCTCTAAAAAGACATGAACGACTCGAGTCTAATTATGAACCACTCGAGTAAAATCTGGAAACTGATGAATTACTCGAGTATTATGGAAAACACTCGAGTATTTTTAGTCAGATATTGAAAAATACCATTTTCAATTCTAAGTTATTTTTTAACACTTAAAGGACAATAAACCAAGTGATCCTGAACTTAAAGGAAATTGATTGACGTCATGATGTTGTTATTTGAATAATGACACGTTGCTCGGGAGGCACGTAATGTATTAATAAAAGAACAAAACATCAATCAATTCCCCTTTAAGTAAAGTAATGCATTCATTCTGGAGTTTGGATGGTAGGACGTATATCATGTTTTTGGTAAACATGTGGAGGGCCTCTGGGAGTGCCAATACGCTTGCTTGATGACACGTCGTTGACGTGGTCGGCTTAGTGGATGCCGATATGGTTATACCGTTTGGATGACGGTCCGTTTGGATGACGGGATATGCTCGGGTGGCATGGATTCCAAGCTTGTCGTGTACATTCTAGGTGAATGTACGAATTGTTGTATACCTAGGAATACAACACACTGTTGAGTGCTGGGTTGTCAGGGATGGACGTCAGAGAGTGACATAGAATGATGGAGATAGGCTTGAGAGCTAAATTCATGCATCATGCCAGTCATTTGCATTAATTGTGATAAATGAAACCAGTGTGAGCATCCTACTTGCATTCAATACTTGCTAAGTGCTAAATGTGATTGCTATTTATGATTGCATATTTACATATTCACATTGTACAATTTATTCTCTGTTGATTATGTGTATAGACATGCTTACCCCTATGCCCTTGTACGTGATGTCTCGTTACATTGCTTGCATTGAGATCCGGCCACTTCCTAGTGGCACATGGATCTATGAGGACCATCGCGCGGTGTTCGAGGGAGAGGTAGAGATTACCTTCTACCACCCGAACCCGTTGATTCGATTCCGTCCTCGTAGATTTAGGATTCCCATCATATACACTATGCATGTACCCCCGTTTTACACTTACCATGGACCACCTCCCGCAAGACCAGCTCGCTCTTATCACAGTTTCCGTTTTCGACCTACCCGCTCACACCCTTTTACCTCGAGAGTCGTCCGCGAGGAGACTCCCCCTTCTGATCCGAGGAGCCCAGTCAGGGTTTCACCATCACCTGACCCGGTACCCAGTGGTAGGGTACACTCTCCCTCGGATGAGATCGAGGAGGATCCGGTGGAGGACGAGAGTGGGAGCGAGCTTGTCGTGCATTCTACTGGGAGTGATTGGAGGGACGATGATCCCTAGGTATGTGCATAGGGTATGTGATGAGGATTAGAGGATCCGATGTGTGGATGCTACTACCTTACTACTTTTGCTTCTTGGAGACTACTGCTATCCCTACTACTACATCTGATGATGCCAGATCTACGTGACCACCATTAGACTTATATTTTGGTTATGTATATATGTTGTAGATATACTTTTTGAGTACTCTAGGGTTTGGTTACATTACTATGTAGATCTGCCTATGGACTTGCATTTCTTTTATTAAACAAATTCGATTTCAATAGACGAATGTTACCCAACTTTTGAAAAGGTTGTAGAAATCGCCGAATTCGAAACAACCGTTTGAAATGATTTAGTGTTTATTCTCCAAGAATTCCAAGTGTCGATTTGTGCACCCGCTTTTGAATGAAAAATTTTATTTCCATGTTTTCTTAATACTCGCAAGTCCATATATCATCCAATATTATAGCTTAAGTACTATATTATATTTGGATAAGCAAGAAGGGTGTCACAAAAAAAAGTCCTAAATCTCGAAAATCACCTACTTTCACTAGAGACACAAACTCAACACCAAATATGGGAAAACAATTCAAGTCTGAAAAATCAATTTTTCTTTGTATACTACCCCAAACTTAGAGGTTTGCTTGTCCTCAAACAAACTACTCTACCTAAAAACTACAAAATAAAAATGAAAAACCTACACTAAAAAAAACTAACTAAAAATGACAAGTATAAAGATTAAGAATACTACCTATCACATCCACATAGATAGCACTAAACACAAGTGAGATGTTGCTCCCCCAAACTTAATACCTGCAATGGTTAGCACAAGTGCAACAAAGCACCACTAATGGTAGGAGACAACATTCACACCTGCACAAAACTCAGCAATACAGATGCAACAAGATAATAATCGAAATAAATATCCATGCATTAAAAATAAATTAAATCCTAGAAAATGCAAAACATGTTTTTAACATCACAAGTACAGAGCGGGGGCAGAGAAAATACATCAGATAAAGCAAATAAGAACATCCCCCAAACTAATCCTCATCCATCCCCCTATCATCAGGTTCAGGCACATCCACAGGATAATCCAACAAACTCCTCTCATAGTCAGAATAACGGCGCAGCTCCACAGAGTAACCATGATCAGCACTCCAGGCCCTCAGAATATCATCTCGGACCTCGTCCCTGTGTAACTGGACACGTTGGAACTCAGCCTGCTGCCTTAAATACCGCCCGTGCAGTGCCTGCTCCCTCATAATAGACTGCATCATAACCCTCCGGTCCTCCACATCATCCGATGACTGTGCCGGTCGGCGAGAAGATCCTGCTCTATCCTGGACTGGTGGCTGAGGGTCAAGAATAATCGGTGGGTGTCTATCCTCTCTAGCTGTCTTAATAGCAAGTAAAACATAATTACCCCAGACACCTTTAGTCAACATAGTGGCCCTCTTAATCTCAGTCATCTCATCACTCCCAGGCACTACCCCCACAGCAGCAGACAACTGGTGTATCACCCAAGGGAATCCCACATATCCCTTATCACTCAAAGCAAAGCGGTGCAACTGATCAGAGATAAGTGACGACGCATCAACAACAACAGATGACTTAAGGGCATACACTAATCGGCAAATGGCTGGGGAAATCTCAGTGTCATGGGAATGAGGGTACAAATTGTGCATAATAAATCAGACCCAAAATCGGGCAGCTCCCTGCATATTCCTCTGAGACACATGTTTTGGCCGATGATTAATATTAAAATTCCAAGTTTTTCCAGCCAAGAACAAATGTTTCTGAAGCATATCCAGAGGATACATACCCTCATCCTCATAGCTATCAGTGTTGAACAACGCGGGGGCCATATTAGGCGAGTAGCTAGGAAGGCGTAGGACACGTGTTATAGTAGCAGCATCATAAGGTACTTCCTTGCCCCTCACATAAGAAACCCTCCTATGCTCAATGTACCATGCAACTGCTCCTCCTTCTTCTCTAATTGAGCACGCCACCAATCATGCGAATAAAACTCCCACACCAACTTCTGACTCAAGTACTCAGGTGGACCCCTAACCCACGGCTCCCATTTGTTTACCTTAATAACCTCCATCACCTCCTCCACTACTCTAAGTCCCACCACTGGCTGACCGGAAACGGCCTCATCAAGGACCACACCCAATTTCGGCTGCACCTTCCGCTTAACCATCTTCCCATCATAAAACTCGGAGACTTTCGGATGCTCAAAAATCGTCCCAGCCTCTCCACTACTGTCCACCATAGGCCTCTTTCCTCTTTTCAACATGTTTAAGTGCAAAAACTCAGATGGGCAATATATCGAACACCTGGTAGGCAGCACAAAACTTTCACAATTTTAAAGAGAGAGCTCAATCCTAACCTTCCAAATCCAAATAAATCAGACCAGAGAAGGATAGAGAAGAGATTCTTAACTTAAAACAATGAAAAATTCGTGCTCCTTTGCCCGTTTTAATGAAAACTGAATTGAGAAGAAAAGAGAGGAGAATGGGGTTTTTGAAAAATTTGATGAAAAGGGAGAGAGATTGATGATGGAAATGATAATTAATGGAAGAATAAGTGAATAATATGATGAAATTTGGGTGGATTTGATGGAATTATTGAATTGGGGGTAAAATTGGGGTTAGGGTTCTATGTTATTTGAATTGGGGATGAAAGGAAATGGGGGGAATGGGCTGACTCCCCCCAAGCGCACGGTCATAAGACCAGTAGTGCTCGTGCGCCGCAGGCGCGCTGGGCCATGCGCCCCAGGCGCGCCTGCTCTGCACAGGTTTTTTTTTAATAAAATAGAAAAATGAAGTCACAATAAAAAAAAATAGAACTATCTAAACTATCCTAAACTAAAAAAAATTACCTATCCTAAAGGACCTATCCTAAGGGAAAATTACTTAAAATTGGGTTGCCTCCCAAAAAGCGCTTTTTTAATGTCACGAGCCTGACGCATCGCCCCTAGAAGGGGCTTAAGGGCAATCAGTTTTAGAAGGGTGCACAAGCTCTAAATCATTAATTTGTTCATTAGAGCTTGAAACACAATTGATTTGGGGGAAGTAATCCGCCGTGCATTGTGGTTTTTCAAAAATGCTTATCACTGCTTGCTCACCATTAACAGAGAGAATAACTTCTCCTCTAGGAACATCTATGATTACCCCTGCTGTGGCCAAGAAAGGCCTTCCAAAAATTAGAGGAATGTTATCATCCTCTTCTATGTCAAGAACCATAAAGTCAAGGGGTAATATAAAATCTTTCACTTTCACCAAGATATCTTCCACCACTCCATAAGGACGGAGGGCGGTGTTATCAGCTAGTTGTAATAGAATCGGGGTCGGCTTAATCCCTCCTATCCCTAACTTATTAAAAAGTGACAAAGGCATGATATTAACACTGGCACCAAGGTCACAGAGGGCCTTACCTGTATAATCCTTGCCGATGCTTATAGGTAGATTGAAGCTCCCTGGATCCTTCAACTTCGGTGGCAGATTGGATTTTATGATTCTGCTACACTTCTCAGCAATTGGAAATGTCTCTCCAGTGAGCATCCCCTTCTTCTTGGTCAAAAGATCCTTCATAAACCTCGCATACAGAGGCATTTGTTCAAGAGCCTCCACAAACGGGATATTAATTTGGATCTTTCTGATCATATCCAGAAATTTCTGAAAGTGCCTCTTATCTTCATATTTCTTCAACCTTTGAGGAAAAGGCACCCTCAAAGGCAAAGGAACTGGCCTAGGCTGAACCGGTATGTGATCCGCAGGTGGACCCTGCGTACTCGATGCTCCTAATTCACCTTCCTTCTTCTTTGATGTTGCATCACCCTTAGGATCCTTCTCTTTGCTTGAATCTTCATTGGTGGCACTCCCCTTGGCAGTTGGTTCATCATATGTTGTGCCACTTCGGAGTGTCACCTTCATGCACCTCTCCTTGGGATTAGCTATAGTGTCACTAGGAAAAGTTCCCACTGACCTCTCAGAGATTTGTTTGGCAAGCTGACCCACTTGCACCTCCAAATTACGAATGCTAGCACCCTGATTGGCAAATTGGGCTCTAGTCTCCTCAATGAAAGATTGGGTGGAGTTGGTCAACTTATCAAGTGCTAACTCCCAGGAAGGCTTCTGCTGCTGTTGTGGCTGATTCAATGCTGGGTTGTGGCACGAGAAATTTCGGTGATTGCGATATGCTGGATTGTAGGTGTTGGAGTACATGTTGTTTCTATTTCCTCCACCGCCCACATATTTTGCTTGTTCTTCAATAGTCGCTGCTTTTCCCATCTCATTGGCACAGTCTCCATTTCGATGGTTCCCATTGAAAAAGTCACAAACCAGTGTGCTACCCACTACTCCCAACTGATTCTGCCCCATCTGCTTCACTAATGCTGTGATCTGATCATGCATCTCCTTATTCTGCTGAATGAGAGTCTGCATCTGGGTAGTGCTCAGGTTTGGATTCTTCAAGATAGTCTTGTCAGCAAGGGCTTGATTACTGTTGTAGGCCATAGTCTCAATTATTTCTTTTGCCTCTTCCACAGTCTTCTTAATCAAGGACCTTCCAGCTGCTGCATCAATCATGAATTTGTTTGTGCTCCTCAACCCATCATAGAATAATCGGATCTGCATCCAATCTGGTATAGCATGTGTCGGGCACTTCTTCAACAGCTGGTTATATCTTTCCCATGCATCATGCAACAAGTCCCCCTCTGCTTGAACAAAAGAGTTGACATCTTGGCGGAGCTTGGCTTGCTTTCCAGCTGGGAGAAACTGAGCCATGAATTTTTTGACCAGAATATCCCAACTGGAAAGGCTTCCAGGAGGCTGATTCCTCATCCAAGTAAAGGCCTTGTCCCTCAAAGATAAAGGAAACATACGTATGCGAATCGCCTCATCCGATGCACCTTTTATCTTGAAAAAGTCCAGCATCTGAAGTAAATTGGCTATGTGCTTAGTAGGATCCTGATTAGGTGCGCCTGAGAATTGATCCTGTTTGATGAGATGAATATATTGAGGATCAATCTCAAATGCAGCTGCTGAAATTGCTGGTCGAACTACACTGGATGTGCAGACATCTGGATCCACTGTGGTATAATCAGCCAAAGTCTTCCTTGTGGGTTGGGGTGTTGCACCGGAACCACCAGAACCATGTGATTCAGCCATCTGTCTTGCTTGTTTTGCTTGCTTTTACAACCGTTTCACACTAAGCTCCAATTCGGGATCAAGTTGCACAAGGCCTCGATTACCTACAGAGCGCAAAAGCATAAAAACGGTTAAGCAGCACCTGTTAAATTAAACTAATTAAAAACAGAAAAATAAAAAGAAAAAAATAGAATTTACTAATAACTACACTAAGTACCAAAAATAAACTAAAGAAAACTACTCCCCGGCAACGGCGCCAAAAACTTGTTGAATTACCAGCAAGTGTACTGGGTCAACGTGTAATATAGTCTATGGAAGACCGAATATCATCCCACAGGGAGTTTTGTTTTTAGTATATTTTCACCTTAATGTAATTAATAGTAAATCCTATAACTAAAAAGTTGTTTAAATTAAAATTCAGATTTGAAACTATTAATCAACTAAACTAATTAATTGCTGAAATTAAATAAAACTTGAGAACTATGGGAGAAAGTGGTTAGGAACGTTGGTTGCATTGTAGGTTTCACTTATTCAACTATAATTTAGATTTTCCTTTAATTCATGGACAACTCCTCTCAAATAGCAATAATTAGATCTCTCTAACATTACTCTTTACTCTCTAAATGCTTAATCCTTGATCTCTCAACAAATTACAGCATTGGAAAATAAGATATCTAGCACAAAGGAATTACCAAATCATATAATCATTCAATTATATCTCTATATTTTGAACTGATTATACCGTTAATTGCAAGGCCTATTCAAAATTCCTAACATTCATTAAGAATTAAGAGATCCAAAACATAAAGTGATCAGTTTTACGTATGCAATAAAAACACAATTAACGCATGAATTAAAAACAGAAAAAACTAAATTATAAATTGAAATAAGCTACGCCATACAAATTCACCGTGTTCCTAACATGAGGGTTTTAGTTACACATAGAAATAAGAAGAATGGAAGACATATTAGGGAAATTCATAGACAAATTACCCCAAATTCTTCAATCTCCACTTGCTCCAAAGTATTGTAATCTCCCTCTTCAATTCTAATTTATGTTTTCTCCTCTAGTTGGCTGCCTAACCTAATTCTAAATCACTAATTTATATTTACAACATATCCCTAAGTAGAATCCCAATCAATTTCTGAAGTTTTGGCCCAATTGGGCCTGTTCTGATGCACGCGCGCCCCAGGCGCACGCGGTCTCACGCCCCAGGCGCGCGAGTGTGCTGTGTCTCCTTTTCTTCAGTAGGCGCGCCCCAAGCGCACCCGTCCACGCGCCCCAGGCGCGCGGGACATGTTCCGGCTCCGTTTCTCTCCGTTCTTTTTCCTATTTAAAGGTCTTTACGTGCTCTTTCCAATTCCATAATTAATTTTTGCATTTGAGCTCAAAAATCACCTGAAACAATGAACAAACGATCAAAAAGTTCAAGGGAAACTACAACTACTCAAATTCCTAAAAACTAATAAAAAGATCCTAAGTTTGCTATGAAAACAAGCCAAATCAAAGTAAAAGAGGGTAAAATGAAGTCCAAAAGATATATATATCAGACCCAAATCACCTGCATGGTGTGCCATCAAGTATCGTGTCCGATCGTGATCCGAGGTTTACATCGAAGTTTTGGCAAGATCTGCATAGAGCTTTGGGATCAAGACTGAAGTTGAGTTCTGCATACCATCCTCAGACTGATGGTCAAACGGAGAGGACTGTTCAGTCACTGGAGGACATCTTAAGAGCTTGCATTTTGGAAGGTCAAGGAAATTGGGAACAAATGTTGCCGCTCGTGGAATTTACTTAAAACAATAGTTATCATGCGAGCATTGGTATGGCACCATTTGAAGCTTTGTACGGGAGAAAGTGTTAGACACCATTATGATGGTTTCAAGTGGGGGAGAATTCTCTGGTTGGACCCGATTTTGTACAAGAAACAACTGAGAAGATCAAGATGATACAAGAGAAGATGAGAACTGCTCAGAGTAGGCAAAAAAGCTATGCTGATAGGAGGAGGAAACCCTTAGAATTTGCTAAAGGTGACCATGTGTTCATTAGAATAGTACCAACCAAAGTTGTTAGTAGAGCTTTAAAAACCCAGAAACTATCACCTAAGTTTATTGGTCCCTACCAGATTCTTAAAAGAGTCGGTCCAGTAGCCTATCAATTAGCCCTACCCCCGTCATTAGCTAATCTTCATAATGTGTTTCACGTATCTCAGTTGAAGAGGTATGTCCATGATCCCACCATCGTTCTTAGAATCCAACCGGATGATCTAGAAATCCATGAGAACCTAACTTTTGAAGCCATGCCTGTCTGCATTGAAGATCGACGAGTCAAGCAGCTTAGAGGGAAGGATATTCGTTTGGTCAAGGTTATCTGGATTTGTGGTGATGTTATGGAAGCATCATGAGAATTAGAGGATAAGATGCATCAGGATTATCCTGAATTGTTTGTATAAGTTGAATTTCGGGTACGAAATTCCTTGTAAGTGGGGGAGTAGTGTAACACCCTAAAATTTTAATCTCTAATTAATGGAAAGTTAATTATAAATTTTATTATAATTAATTATTTCTATTATTTTAATCTTTGATTAAAATCTGTGATTATGTTGCTAGTGGATGTGTGAATTATTTAATAAGTATATTTATGCATGAAATAAATATTTTGCACATTAGTCCCTGATTTGGGACCTAGAGGTAATTATAGGAAAGGTTTTGGAGGGAAAGTAAATAAAATAATTATTTTTCAAAAACTGGGCAAAATACTCGAGTATTATCGTGACTACTCGAGTATTCTGGTCAGAGTTGCACGAGTTAGTGCGTTTCGTGAGTCACCACCAACGATTCCGCCGTGGTGACACGAATACTCCATCCTCAACACTTCAAGGGCGTCGTGTCGCCATGCATGGACCTTGTTCTTGTCTATTTAAGCTATCTAAACCCGAATGGTTGAGGCATTTGGTTAAATTCGGGTTTGTTGTTTAGGTTAGGGTTCTTGAATCGTTTCTTTCGATTCTCCCTCTGTGTGTTGATTCGAGTAACAAACTATACACCAATACAATGCTCACATCTCGAGCTTTGTAAAGACACCAAGATTGTGAGCTGAGAGTGCGTAGATTGGAAGAATCGAAGCTTGGAAGTTGGAGTCCGTTTGGTGTCATCTAGCTCTAGAGCTTACTTTGATTCCCAATTTTGGTAAGCTCACGCATCCGATGAGTCTAAATCTTGTTTCTATGGCTAGTAGATGTTGCATAGAGTTTAGAAATACTAATTTCCCCAATTTCTATCTCTGTTTCCTATGTCAACCAATTCAATCTTGGTACTCCACTCAAATTGTCCTGCATGTGGTGCTTGAAGTGGTTCTGGGTGTTGTGGAGCTTTTTCTTGAAAATTCTTTGTTGAGTCACGTCTGAGAGGTATGGGGAAAGTTTTCTATTCACTAGAAAGAGTTTAAATTTTATGAATTTCATTAGAAAGCCACCAAGAGGCTCTAAGGGCTTAGATTGAATAGGGAAATTGGTTTGGAGACCAACTTGTGCTCTAAATTTGTTGTGAGCAAGTCCCATATGTTGCATGCAAGCTGTCTTGAACATAAAAGTTTATTGAGTATATTTCAATTTGGTATGTTACGTTGTGAATTTGTATGTTTTATGCATAATCTCTCAATTCTCTGTCAAATCTGTTATTTGATGTGTTCCAAGTGTTTAGACATGTTTAATATATGCTATATGAACTTTGTTGATCGTTGGATTGGATTAGAAATGGTTAGAATTGAAAATGGTATGTTAAAACCAAGTTTCCAGTCTGTTCTGTAAGAAAAGACTCGAGTACTTGGCTTGATACTCGAGTATTTCGTGTTAAAATGATGTGTATTTTGTTACAAACACTCGAGTACCAGGCCCAGAACTCGAGTATCAACTGATGTATGGGGACATTTTATGGTAAACCACTCGAGTAATGCATGAGTCATTCGAGTATTCTGGAATTGATGAAGAACACTCGAGTATTCATGAACTACTCGAGTATTTTTATGAATCTGAAACCTAATTCTTCAGAAAGACATGAACAACTCGAGTAACTGAGAACTACTCGAGTAATCTGGAAAGAATTGAAGAACACTTGAGTAGTTTCACCCAGAATATAAAAAATACCTTTTTTAATTCTGAATCATTTGGTTAATAATTAAATAACAATAATCCAAGGGATCTATACTTAAAAGAAATAAATTGATATGGTTATACCGTTTGGATGACGGGACGTTGCTCGGGTGGCATGTTATATACCAATCAATTTCCTTTAAGTTAAAATAGTTCATTCATTCTGGAGTTTGGATGATAGATCGTTTATCATGTTTTGGTAACATGAGAAGGGCCTCTCGGAGTGCCAATTGACGGCTCGCTTGATGACACGTTATGGTTGACGACGTGGTCAGTACTGTGAGATGCTGATATTATGGTTATACTGTTTGGATGATGGGACGTTGCTCGGGTGGCACGTATTCCAAGCTTGTCGTGTACATTCTTGGTGAATGTACGAATGTTGTACACCTAGGAATACAACGCACTGTTAAGTGCTGGACGGAGTAAAGGATGGACGTCAGAGAGTGACATAGAATGATGGAGTTAGGCTTGAGAGCTAGGTTCATACATCATGCCACTCATCTAAAACAATGTTGATAAATGAAACAAGTATGAGCATCTTACTTGCATTCAATAACTGCTAAATGTTAAATGTGATTGTTGTTTATTGTTGCATGTCTATACATTCACTTTGTACATATATTTATGCTCTATTGATTATGTGTATAGAATTGCTTACCCCTATGCCCTTGTAGGTGATGTCACGTTACATCGCTTGCATCGAGATCCGGCCACTTCCTAGTAGCATATGGATTTTTGAGGACCATCGCGCAGTGTTCGAGGGGGAGGTAGAGGTCACCTTCTACCACACGAACCCGCTGATCCGATTTCGTCCTCATAGGTTTAGGATTCCCATCATATACACTATGCACGTACCCCCTTTTTACACATATTATGGACCACCTCCCACACGACCAGCTCGCTCCTATCACAGTTTTCATTTTCGACCTACCCGCTCACACCCTTTTTCTTCGAGAGTCGTCCGCGAGGAGATTCTCCTATCTGATCCGAGGAGCCCTGTTAGGGTCGCACCATCTCCTGACCCTGTACCCAGTGGTAGGGTACCCACTCCTTCGGACGAGATCGAGGAGGATCCCGTGGAGGACGAGAGCGGAGGCGAGCCTGTCGTTCATTCTACCGGGAGTCAGTGGAGGGATGATGATCCCTAGGTACGTGCGTATGGTAAATGATGAGGATCAGGGGATCCGGTGTGGGAATGCTGTGGAGGAGACACTGCTGCTGTTGATGATGATGTTTATTACTTCTGCTACCTGGAGACTGCTACTTCTACTACTACTACTGCTGCTGCTGCTATCAAATCTATGTGACCACCTCTAGAGTTCATATTTTTGAGATGTATATTTTGTAGATATGCTTTTGAGAGCTCTAGGGATATGGTTTTATTTTGAGATAGATCTGTCATGACTTGTACTTGGATCTTGGAGATATGACTTTGGGACTATGTATTTCCTGTTTTACTTATATATGTATAGCTTATGTTTATACTTCACATATTCATAGTCCTACTTTTTCCGCTTACTCTGATTTAAATTATTTAAAGAATTTGGCCACAATGAAAAAGAATGGTATCAGTTCTGCAAAATGAAAGAATGGGTGGCATCGCTTAATTTCTATTATGTAAATGTAATCTCAAAGTACCGATGCAATCTAGTTTGTGAAAAGGTTTTCGAAAACGCCAAATTCAACACAATGTTATAAACTATATGAATTATTCTCTCCAAGAACTCCATGTTTTGGTTGTGCACCCGCCTTAAAAGAAAATTTTTATTTTCCACATTCTCTAAATACTTACAAGTCCATATTTTATTCAATTAAGAGATAGTTATTATATTAATTATCTGGAATTAAGAGAAGGGTGTCACATGCCACACCTGCCAAAACGTACTCCACCAATCTGACATACTGATCCACTAGTGGTTGCAGTGAACGAAGGATTTTCTCCATCTCCTGAAGTCATTTCTGAGCCCCATCTGGATTGTATCCCCCCTCAAATCGAGGTGGATCATTCTTCCTAAACCTGGACATCCAATCTATATCAGCAGGGACCTGTGGAGGATTAAGGGTTGTTGTTGTTGCTGCTGCTGCAATGTTATCTGCTTGATTCTGTTGCATTTGTGTCGTTGCTGCTGCATGGTCCTGCTGAATATTAGCCTGAGTCTGCTGTACTTGCACCAGATTCTCAAGTATAGCTGCCAGTCTATCATTATCACCCCGTCGCCCAGCCATACTGCTAAGTCATGGAGGAGACAGACGGTTATGCATAAATACTAAACAATAATATAAATTTTCTAGTCCTACACCTAAACTCTTATCTATAATTCAATTACTCGCTTGGTGAGTAATTATTGGAGATGTGAGTCCACACTCCAGAGGCCGAGGGAAACTGCTCTGATACCATAAATGTAACACCTTAACTAATTTACCCATAATTACCCAATATATTAAAATAGAGGATTAAAAATTTCTTTTTAGTTATATAAAATCCACCGTCAAACGGATGGGGTTTCCTTTGTTTTTAAGACTTTCCAAAAATCAATTTAGACCTGCACCTGATAAACACATTTCATATAACATTCCAGAAGCCAGCAGGGCTTAATATCAACTGTGTGCCATAGCACATCCAGTATCACAAAGTCATCAGAGTATGAAGCGGAACCATATATACAAGTTATATATAACAATTCATCAAAACACCCCTTATATCTAAGAGGCTGTCCTGGGCCAACAAAAGAAACTATTTAAATTTTTTACAACCAAAAAGAGATATCACAATATCATAATGATAAACGGGCCCAGGACATTTCCAAGTCCTATGATACTAAATTTACTCTCCCTGTGAGGGAGAGTGCACCTGCTCGACCGGGGGCTGTGCTAGCTCGATCTCAGAACCTGAAAAATGTTAAGGGAGTGAGCATTGTACATGAAATAGAAATGCAGTTTCCAAATAGACATACTGACTCACTAGGCCAAACACAATTAGCAAATAATTCACATAATTCACGGTATCATAACTCATTCATTTATTTAAATATCATTCCTTTACTTAATCCAGATTGTTCCTTTTTATCATTTTCCATTTCATGACATTTTCTCTTTTTCACTTTCCATTGTCCATCTACCTTCATAATTTATTTTCCTTTCTCATTACTCTTATTCTGTTTTTACTTTCCTTTTCACTTTGTATGTGTCCTCAGGTCAGAGGCCTGCATACCAGTCTCATTTATCATGTATGCATCTTTAGGTCAGAAGCCTACATACATGCCACTTAATAAATGTATGCATCCACAGGTCAGGGGCCTACATACATTTATTTATTAACTACATTACTTGATAAATGTATGCATCCACAGGTCAGGGGCCTACATACATTTACCCCATTTAAACAAATTATTAAAATAAATGTATGCATCCACAGGTCAGGGGCCTACATACATTTATTTCCATTCATACAAATTACTTGATAAATGTATGCATCCACAGGTTAGGGGCCTACATACATTTATCCCATTTAAACATGTATGCATCCACAGGTCGGGGGCCTACATACATGCCACAATATGAATGTATGCATCCTCAGATCAGGGGCCTACATACATTCATATTCTTAATTACCCTTATTTTTCACCTTTTATCATTATTTAACTATTAGCACCAGTTACAGTCATTTATTCTTTATAAGTTTCTATACACATTCAACATCACATAATTGAACAATTAGGGCACAAATATGCATACATTCTCATTTCACATTTATCAATCATCCTAACTATCACATTATTCATTCGTTAATTTATAATCCCATTGATTCTATTTAGTACCATCTCATTTATATTTTTATCACTATCCCTAGGGTTCTCTAACTATTTTTCCTAATCAAATAAATCCTAATAAATAAATATAACCTATTTGATTACCCATTCCTATACCAAGCCAATACCCACCCCCTTACCTTGGTGTGGTGAGTGAGCAAATGGGAATTTAAAACCTTGGTGCTTTTCTACCTTCTGAACCTCCTTAGCCTAGTGTACCACCTAAGGATAGCTAATGCCCAATGATTGTAGAGAGACCTAGGGTGATTGTTGTATGATGGAATAGAGCCTTCCTTGTATTGATTTTGTGGAGGAGGTGGATTCATGTGACGGTCTCCATGATGGTGGAAGCTTGGAAATCAAAGGTGATGGGAAGGAGGGAGTACACGACTTGATGGGGGGAAGAGGAAAGAGACTTTTAATTCACATATTGCCTTGATTCTTGATGGGGTTAGGGGTTATGATAAGTATTTGGGTTGATTCTTGGGTTTAGGGTGGTGAAGGATGGAGATTCACTCTTGAAGATTAAGAGGATGGAGGTAGGAGATGATGAATAGTGGTGCCCTTGGGTCTTAGAAATATGAGGCCAACAAAACTTGGATTTTATCTTAACAAAGGGGGTAAAAATCGTGTGGCCAAGGTTTGACAACTTGGCCCCCAAGCTTAAAATCAATGGCCAAGATCTGATCTGGAATCGCGTGCGCGCCTGGGCGCAGAATCGCGCACCTGGGCGATAAATCAGCACCAATTCTCAAGCTGGTGCATGGCACTGCACCAGGTGCACTGCAGGAGGGAAATTGGCGTGCCATTTCTGAGTTGGTGCGTGGCTGGGGCGTCATGGGCGCGCCTGGGCGCAAGCCGGTGCGCTTGGGCGTGCAACAAAAATTTCCAACTTCGATTCGCCGTAACTTTTTCGTTAACCGTCGGATCGGGCCCAAATTTTTAGACAAGCTTCTTAATCCCTTAAACTTCATATCCAACGATGGAATTAAATTTCTTATTTAATTCGTATCCGCGCATATTAGTTTTTCATAATAGTATTAATATTATTCGCTTTTGCGCAATCGTTTTCATCAATATATTGTTTTCCGCTGCAAAATCTCCTTAAGTTTATCGAAAACGATTTAAATCGATTATTTTCCAATGTTTTCATAAACACCCAATTCACCCCCCCTCTTGGGTGACGGCTGCCAATCCTATCAATAATTCTAACAGTGTTAGGGTAAGAAATTAGAAACCCCAATTTAGAAACTAAGGAAAATGTTGAAATTAGGCTTAATTATTAATTATGGAACTCTAAGAATTAGAGAATAAGGTTAGGTATTAATGGAGGAAAATGAAATGGCATGAACCCCTAATTTAGGATTTTAAACCAATAATTTGGACAAGTGAAAAAGAAATGTGGTTGTTGCATGATTACAGGAAAGGTGATGTTTGTTATTGTTTGTACTCTAATTGTTTATGTGAAATATGAATTGTGGCTATTTGATTATAAATTTGATGGTACTTGTGATTGGAATAATTTTGTAAATACTAAATGGAATTGGTAGACAAATTAATGGCATATAATATGGACAACTAACATTGGATAAGCATGGTGATGTATCGTAGGCCTTCGATTTGGGGGAGACGATACATCGTAAAATGGTGTTGTATTGTAGGCCTTCGATTTGGGGGAGACAATACAACGTAAACGGGGCGATGTATGTAGGCCTTCGATTTGGTGGAGACATACATACACCCTAAATAAAAAGGAAAAAGGAAAGGACAGTGGACAAAATAAGGTAAAGGTAATGGAAACGCGATGTATGTAGGCCTTCGATTTGGTGGAGACATACATCGTGATTGGTGTATGTATGTAGGCCTTCGATTTGGTGGAGACATACATACACCGCAAATAAAAGGAAATGAATAAAGGAAACAGGGAATAAAATTGGACAAGGTAATGGTAATGGAAACGCGATGTATGTAGGCCTTCGATTTGGTGGAGACATACATCGTGATTGGTGTATGTATATAGGCCTTCGATTTGGTGGAGACATATATACACCGTAAAAATAAGGAAAAAGGTAAGGGGATAAAATTGGACAAGGTAATGGTAATGGAAACGCGATGTATGTAGGCCTTCGATTTGGTGGAGACATACATCGTGATTGGTTTATGTATGTAGGCCTTCGATTTGCTGGAGACATATATACACCGTAAAAATAAGGAAAAAGGTAAGGGGATAAAATTGGACAAGGTAATGGTAATGGAAACGCGATGTATGTAGGCCTTCGATTTGGTGGAGACATACATCGTGATTGGTGTATGTATGTAGGCCTTCGATTTGGTGGAGACATATATACACCGTAAAAATAAGGAAAAGGTAAGGGATTAAAAAGGGATTTCTTTAGAAATGGGGAAAATAAATAAAAGGGAACCAAAGGGTGAAAAGGAATTAACTAAAAAGAGGATCGACACTTATAAAATGATGGAATTGGAAAATATGGTATGCTTGCGATGAATTTGTATTTATGTGAATAAATTGCTAATTGTGTTTGACCTGGTTAGTTGTTATGTCTATTTAGAAGCTGCTTTTCTATTTCATGTGCAATGCTCACTCCCTTACTATCCTTTACAGGTACAGAGATTGAGATTGCACTATTACTGGCCGAGCAGGAGTGCACTCCACACCGTGGAGTGTAATTTAGTTTAGAGTGCATGATGGTCATTTTATTATAATTAATCTATTTTGGGTTTTTGAAATAATCTAATCACTGTAAGCCCGAGTTTGTTATATGTCGTTGTTAGGGCTGGTAGAGTTAATTGTTATATTTAGAAGTTGAAACGTTTTTCTTGATATTACTGGTTTGACAGGTGAAAACTCTAAATTTTTGGGAAGTCCGATAAACAGAGGAAACTCTGTCGGATTTTCATTAAGTTTTAAAAAGAAATTTTCAAGTCCTATGTAAAAATCAACTTAATTATTAGTAATTAAACTATATAATTGTAAGGGTGTTACATTTTGGTATCAGAGCAGTTTCCCTCGGCCTTTGGAGTTTGGACTCACAACTCCTATGGTTTACTCACCAAGCGAGTAACCGATAGATATCGAAATGTTTAAATTAGTTTGATAGGGTATATATATGTATATGCTTATTGGTGAGATTGTATTATATGTGTGTAAGTTTAGTAATTTTATACTGAAAATTAAGAGTTCTTATCAATTGGATAGATACATTCTGCTTGCTCTATATGTGTTGCATGACTTAGAAGTATAAGTTCGTTGGCATAAGTTGTTGTCTACCTGAGTATATAGTTGTCACCCATAGAGTGAGATGAGTAAATTCCCTTATGAGATGTTAATCTCTAACTGGTGGTTTATCGTGACAGCTACCTTATCTGGCTCTTAGCTAAGGGAATTTTCCCTAAGAACCAAAAATTAGTTCTTGCAGGTATCAATGTTTAGAAGGAGTAACCAGTTGACCAAACCCTTGTGAGTAAGTCTTCTTATAGTATTACTCCGGACTAGTGAGCCGGGTGAAAAAGACGAGTAAAGAGGGTTATGACGGATTGAGTGTGTCACGTCAACGACCTTAGTGATCTTTGTTAAAACTCGGAGGAAAAATCTTTCGTGGGTATGTGTATAGTAGATAAGATTCTTACAAGTCCCTTAGCACCTTGAACAGGTGGTTATGTTTGAGTGCTTTGGCGATAGGTATGGATGCTCTTATGAATTGCGAGGAAATGTTGTGAGGAGAGAAATTCAAGGGTGTGGTTGTATGGTGATACAATTTTCCCTGTACTCGTGAAAAGCGTTACGGCGGAATATTGCATGCCGAAACCTTAGGAATTAGAATTTGGTGGACTTAGAATAATATCCCTTAATTCGTAGTTGAATTATTGGCCTGTGTTTCAAACTTCATAAAGTGTTCAAATCCAATTTCCCTATTTGTGGTATTGTCATATTTGGAAAACGTGTAATTGTCAAGACTAAGGGCAGTGAAAGACCCCAACGGGCTTGGGCATGCTAGCTGCCACCCCAACGGGAAGCATTAACCCTTAGTATTGAATCAAGAGCACAAATTCCAATGGTAACAATTTAGACAAAATAATTCCAATGGCATTTCCATACATTTAAAACCTTGATTTAAGTCGTGCCACTCTCCTCAATGGGAATAGCAAGTTGCCTACCGTATGGTAAAATTCGATTATACGGGAATGACGTTACCACCAATGGAATGTAAGGTTGGACTTGCTCACTCCAATGTTACACGATTGAAGTTTCTGAATTTATGAGTACAAGTTGATGATTTGAAATCCCTTGTAGATTTGAAATTCTCTAAAATCAGAATGCGCAGCGGACATACCTGAAAGACCATCCTATAAAATCCTATAGGTCTTTCGTTCCTCTTCATGTATCAAATCTACATATGGTGTTCCGAACTTGGAGTGTTGATTCTATTGTGCAGAACCTTAATATTGGTTTAGTGTCTTGAAACTTTATTTCTTCGCTTAAGTTTGACCTCTTAGATATTAATTGTAGAATCCAGATTTCATTTTTACTCGGAATATCAATTGATTGTGAATGATTTTATTAATTCGTGATGCACTTGCTAATGTACAACTTTTTGAGTACATTGCATCCATCATTCTCATTTCTATGCGAACACTTGAATTCTAAACAAAAACTTACCTATTCTTGTTCTTGCATGGGTTGGATCTTACATACACCCGTGGCCTTTTGATATCGAATGGAATTCCTCTATTGTCATCGATGATCGAATTTCTATTCATAATGTATAAGATTCCTTGTGGTTCAAACGTAATTGGAGAGTCATTAGTTCTTCCTTTAATCACGTCTTGGTTTATGAAGACAACGTACAGTTAAGACTTGGTAAGTCAAAACCTAAATTTATCTTGGATTCATAATCCTTACCATCTCTTACACGTCAGGGAGTTTGATTATTTGGTAATTATTTTCAATTCCTATTGTATCATCACCGTCTTAGAGTCGACTTGTTTCTTGCTAAGTTGAAACATTAAAGGTAACATGGAATCATTTTCATGTGAGCCATGATTGGATGATCATGTTTATTTTGATCATGCCTCCAAATATTTCCAAAGAGGTAGCTCCTGAGACTCTATTCTTATTCCTTGTTCGAAACTGAAAATGACTTTAGATAATATCCTGATTTACCTTATCCTCGGACTTGATTGGCACTTTCATGAGCTTATTATGTCATGTCTCTCTAATGAATAGGCAGCTGCATCTCCTATCCTATCCAAAATAAAGTTGACATCAAAGGATGTCTGGATACCACCAACTATTATCCCATATTGTTGTGCTGCTGTCTAATTTAAGGATCCTAAGCCCCATACTCGATAGGAGTAGAGTAATAGGTATTAGAATCCTTGAGAGAGTCGAGCTACATTAGATTTCGGCAAGCCATCAGGTACCATTATCAAGATTAATCAAGTCAAACATCACTCCTTAGAAAATGCATCTTTCGATAATTCCCTATTGAAAATGCATTCTCCGGGATAATTTCCATGGTCTTTTTGCTTTGCGTGTACCTAGCCATGCTGTTGTCTCTCAATGCCTGTGGTTTCATGATCCTTCCATGTTGGCGGTCTATCCATACTCGTCAGTCAATAGATAGCATGGACCTTCTCAACCTTGTCGCCCAGAACATCCTTGATCACCTTGCAAAGATCATTAAACTCCTCCTTGAGTTATTCGTGTTTCTTCTTCTCATCTTCACTCTTTTCGAGCCTCAGACATTAAGTGGAAGAACTTAGAAGTAGACACGAGAATTCGCCAAATCGTAGAAGTTCAGTATAACCCAATGCACCTCAACAGGTAGGTCGATGCCAAGTGGGGGAGAACATAGTAACCCAGCGGAAATTTAGCCCAAGTAACCATGAAATGAGGGGATGATAAAAGAAAACAAGAAGGAAAGTCGAGCGCGAATGAGGCATATAGTGTTCAAAGGTGAACATGAAGATGCTAAGTAGTATGGATTGCGAAGTATCTTAAGTAGAAGAACGGAACTAATGGGGAGATAAGCAGTGTGATCGAAAATCATGTCTAGGGATGGTTATCCATTTGAAGGAAATTGAACGAAATTTCGGGGATGAAATTCTAATAAGTGGGGGAGAATTGTAACATCCCTAATTTAATTCCAATTAATAATTAATGAATTAATAGAATTAAAGTGGAAGGAATGGGTAGATTAATGGCTTAAAGAATTTTGGGAGATAGGTGTGTAGTAATTATAAGTACTAGGGGTTGTATAGAAGGCATTCGTAGCATCGGGCAAAACTATCTAAGCGAAATCGGGGGTTAAATCGGCATTTTAGATATTAGAAATCAACCGAAAAGAGAAAATTAGGAATTTATTATAGGATTCTAAGAAAATAAATTCCACCGTTGGATGTGAAGTTTAAGGGGTTAAGAAGCTTGTCTAAAAATTTGGACCCGGTCCGACGGTTAACGAAGAAATTATGGTGCATCGAAGTTCGGAATCACTGGTGCTCGCCCAGGCGCACCAGCCTGCGCCCAGGCGCGTGCACTATTCATTTGTGCACCAGACAGTGACTTTTTCGCCCAGGCGCGCCCTCTATGCGCCTAGGCGCGCCTTCCACGCACCGGATTTATGTTTGGCGCATCAGACGCGCACCAAAGCCATTCCTGACCGCACCATTTTATTCCTGACCGCACCAGCTATGGTGCTGGTGCCAAAATCTCGCTCAGGTGCGCGCAGCTCGCGCTCAGGCGCGCGACCTGGGCTGGTGCGTTTTCAGCCCTTGGATTTGGTCTTGGTGGCCAAGCTTCAATCTGGGCCACACGATTTCCTTGATGCCATGAGTCAAAAATAAAAAGAAAAACACTCCCTCTCACCACACAATCATCCATCATCAACCTCCCTCATCTCTTCCTCCTTCTCTCTCTAAACCCTAGGCTTCAATCTCCTCACCCACTCCATAAACACTTGATTTTAAGTTAAACCAAGCCATAATTATCATCCTCCATCAAATCTCCATCAAGAAAATGGGTTGAGAACCACTCTTCTCCACTCTCCCTCTCTCACACGAATTTCCCCTTTCTCTCTCCTCTTGATCTTCAAGCTCCTCGACTATGGAGGAACCACCATGACCATACCTCTAGCACAACCTCATCTTCTTCCTTCTTACTCCAAGTAAGTGCCAAGCCCTTGATTTCATCCCTCCCTCTCTAAATTCGAATTTTCTCTCTCCTCCCTCTCATGGAGGGTTTCATTTTTAAACATAGGGCCTTCACCTCACCATGGAGCTTGGCATGAGAATCATGGTGTGAGCAATAATTTACTTTTTATGGTTTTATAATAGGTTCTACCATCTCTTGTGGATTTTGAACTCTTGGTGGGCAAATTCAAGCTTAGGGCACTTGGAATCCCCTCATCCTTAAGTGCTTGAGGTAAGGGAGTGGTTAGAGTGAGCATTGGCTTGTTCTAGGAAAGGGTTTGTACTTAGATATAATGGTTGGCTAGGAGTTTATGTGTTTGTTGGAAGTCAAGCTTTCCCAAGGACTTCGAGTGCAATCACTATATGGTTTTGATGATAACAAACTCAAGATTCTCAAGTTCATATCAAGTGCAATCACAAGCTCTTCAACCTTCAAGTCCAAGCTTCAAGTTGAAGAATCAAGCAAATGAAGTTGAAGGCTCAAGCAAATTGAAGTCCTTTTAGCCCTTTCCCTTAGGACATCATGTAAGGTAATGAAGACAAGGTTTATATTATGTTAAAAGGCCAATATAAGTTTTTCTAAATATATTTTTCATAATTAAGGAGAAGAAAAAGAAGTTTTGTGAAAATTAGTTTTTCTATCTTAGTTTTGGTGAAAATACTTGATGTTACAAAACTGAATATTTTTATGTATGCAAGAGAGAGTAATCGATTACTTGCCTAAGTTAATCGATTAACTTTGTTGCATCATAGAAAAATCAGAGAGGTTGTAATCGATTAAATGAATCTTGTTAATCAATTACTTTCTGTATGAGAGTAATCGATTAAAATTGTTGCATGATATATTTTCCTGAGACAAAGTAATCGATTATTGCTTTGAGATAATCGATTACATGATGTTGCATCATATAAAAATCAGAGGCTCTGTAATCGATTATTAGAATAGTGGTAATCGATTATATGTGTTGCATCATACATTAAACAGAAGTGAAGTAATCGATTACATGCATGTGATAATCGATTACTGGTTTTTAAAATGAATTTCAAAGTTTCTATTTTTAAAGGGATAATCGATTACCTCCCTCAAGTAATCGATTACCTCAAGTTTTATTGAAAAACGTGTCAGAATCACTTTGATTATTTCCTGATTTGTTTTTATATAAAAGATTCTGATTTATTTTATAAATTTCGAAAATGATTTTAAATTTGAATTATTTCCATTTTAGTTTTAAGAATCAAATCTTTGTTTTATTTTTTAAATCTTTTTTATTTGGTTTTGATTTTAAAACTTAAATTATTTTATTTCCAAAATCGTTTTTGATTTTATTCTGATTCTATTTTCAAATTCAAAATTCAAAATTCAAATCTTTGGTTTTAATTCTTAAATCTTTTATTTTATCTTTTGATTTGATTTTGATTTCTAAACAAACTCTATTTATTTGTTTTTCAAAATCACTACACTTCTACAATTTTGTTTTTCAAGAATCTGATATTCACGCTCTTTCTCTTCTTCTCCATTATTCTCTGGTTTTCACGTTCATATCTTTTCTAAGAAAACAAAACCTTATTTTGGCCTTGTAACAACCTTATCTTGACTTCATTGCTATAGAGCTTACTTGTTGTATCTGTGTTATCTAGAACACATATTTGTTAGAGTGGCATTTTATTGTTGTATCAGCACTATTGAGAGTGCACTATAGGTCTTGTACCCGATCACTCATACCTTAACCTGTGTTGTAAAGGGGTCTGTAACCCTTAGTGACTAGGGAGTGAATCTCCTAGTGCGGACGTGTTGCGTTCGTGTGTGTAGGGTGAGGAACCCTTCTGTATTGGGTAGTGCTAGACGAACGGTGGGGCACCTAGTAGTTAGGCTATCTGGTTGTTGTTGAGGTCCCTGGCGAAAGGAGGTTCCTAGTAGCTTGCGGGGCGCTCTGGTTGTACTTTGGGACGCGTGGCGTCTTGGTTTAGTGAAAAGCTCAAGCAGGTCGCTTGGGGACTTGAGTAGGCTGGGTTTGCCGAACCAGGATAAAATCACCGGTGCAATCTCTTCTATCCTTATCTCTTTTATATTCCGTCGTTATATTTAATTGTTGTACATCATAACAACTATTTTCGTAACAATCTATTTTAAGCGAATTTAAAATAATAAGCGTGGTAATAGTTTTCGTTGTTCTTATTTAATTAGTATCCGCGCATATTAGTTTTTCATAATAGTATTAATATTATTCGCTTTTGCGCAATCGTTTTCATCAATATATTGTTTTCCGCTGCAAAATCTCTTTAAGTTTATCGAAAACGATTTAAATCGATTATTTTCCAATGTTTTTATAAACACCCAATTCACCCCCCCTCTTGGGTGACGGCTGCCAATCCTATCAATAATTCTAACAGTGTTAGGGTAAGAAATTAGAAACCCCAATTTAGAAACTAAGGAAAATGTTGAAATTAGGCTTAATTATTAATTATGGAACTCTAAGAATTAGAGAATAAGGTTAGGTATTAATGGAGGAAAATTAAATGGCATGAACCCCTAATTTAAGATTTTAAACCAATAATTTGGACAAGTGAAAAAGAAATGTGGTTGTTGCATGATTACAGGAAAGGTGATGTTTGTTATTGTTTGTACTCTAATTGTTTATGTGAAATATGAATTGTGGCTATTTGATTATAAATTTGATGGTACTTGTGATTGGAATAATTTTGTAAATACTAAATGTAATTGGTAGACAAATTAATGGCATATAATATGGACAACTAACATTGGATAAGCATGGTGATGTATCGTAGGCCTTCGATTTGGGGGAGACGATACATCGTAAAATGGTGTTGTATTGTAGGCCTTCGATTTGGGGGAGACAATACAACGTAAACGGGGCGATGTATGTAGGCCTTCGATTTGGTGGAGACATACATCGTCGGTGGTGTATGTATGTAGGCCTTCGATTTGGTGGAGACATACATACACCCTAAATAAAAAGGAAAAAGGAAAGGACAATGGACAAAATAAGGTAAAGGTAATGGAAATGCGATGTATGTAGGCCTTCGATTTGGTGGAGACATACATCGTGATTGGTGTATGTATGTAGGCCTTCGATTTGGTGGAGACATACATACACCGCAAATAAAAGGAAATGAATAAAGGAAACAGGGAATAAAATTGGACAAGGTAATGGTAATGGAAACGCGATGTATGTAGGCCTTCGATTTGGTGGAGACATACATCGTGATTGGTGTATGTATGTAGGCCTTCGATTTGGTGGAGACATATATACACCGTAAAAATAAGGAAAAAGGTAAGGGGATAAAATTGGACAAGGTATGGTAATGGAAACGCGATGTATGTAGGCCTTCGATTTGGTGGAGACATACATCGTGATTGGTGTATGTATGTAGGCCTTCGATTTGGTGGAGACATATATACACCGTAAAAATAAGGAAAAAGGTAAGGGGATAAAATTGGACAAGGTATGGTAATGGAAACACGATGTATGTAGGCCTTCGATTTGGTGGAGACATACATCGTGATTGGTGTATGTATGTAGGCCTTCGATTTGGTGGAGACATATATACACCGTAAAAATAAGGAAAAAGGTAAGGGGATAAAATTGGACAAGGTATTGTAATGGAAACGCGATGTATGTAGGCCTTCCATTTGGTGGAGACATACATCGTGATTGGTGTATGTATGTAGGCCTTCGATTTGGTGGAGACATATATACACCGTAAAAATAAGGAAAAAGGTAAGGGGATAAAATTGGACAAGGTAATGGTAATGGAAACGCGATGTATGTAGGCCTTCGATTTGGTGGAGACATACATCGTGATTGGTGTATGTATGTAGGCCTTCGATTTGGTGGAGACATATATACACCGTGTAACATCCCTAATTTATTTCCAAGCAATAATTAATGAATTAATGGAATTAAAGTGGAAAGAATGGGTAG
The DNA here is from genome assembly GCA_037953625.1 of Crotalaria pallida. Taxonomy (NCBI): domain Eukaryota; kingdom Viridiplantae; phylum Streptophyta; class Magnoliopsida; order Fabales; family Fabaceae; genus Crotalaria; species Crotalaria pallida. The sequence continues at coordinate 55,350,395 of CM075651.1, forward strand.
ATTAATTGCTTAACGAATTTTGTGAGCAAGGTGAGCAGTCATTTTAAGTACTAGGGGTTGTAAAGAAAGCAATTATGGCTTCGAGCAAAATTATATAAGCGAAATCGGGGGTTAAATCGGCGTCTTAGATGCTAGAAATCGACCGAAAAGAGAAAATTAGAAATTTATTATAGGATGATAAGAAATAAAATTCCACCGTTGGATGTAAAGTTTAGGGGGTTAAGAAGCTTGCCTAAAAATTTGGGCTCGATCCGACGGTTAAAGAAAAAGTTATGACGAATCGAAGTCAGGAACCACTGGTGCACGCCCAAGCGCACCGGTGCACGCCCAGGCGCACCAGTGTGCATCAGGTGCACCAAACCCGCGAAAAATTCGCCCAGGCGCATGCACGACTCGCTCAGGCGCGCGCAGGATATCTGATGGCGCATCAGATGCGCGTGTGACGCGCGCAGGCGAACCAGGCACCGCGCCCAGGCACGCGGGTGCGACCTGGACCGCATCTGGTCCATAAAATGGCGCGCCAGGCCCTCCTTCCCCAGCACCATCCGCCCCAAACCCTCTCCCCTTCACCCACCTCCTTCCAGCAGCCCCCAAGCACCCCAGCAACTCCAGCCACCACCACCAGCCGCCACCGCCAAGCCCACTATCACCACCATGAGTGTCTCTCTCTCTCCTCACTCTTGATTCCGTCTCTCTCAGCTTCTCCCTCGCTCTCCTCCTTTTCCTCCACCACCACATAACACCATAGCCGCCACCACGGACCACCACCCACCACCATCATCACCATGAGCTCTCTTCCCCTCTTTCCCTATTGATTTGAGTTCCCTTTCTCTTTTCCTCCTCCCTTGATGTTTCTCTCTCCTCTAGGGCTTTCTCTCTCCTCACCGGATCTCACCGATGCCGACACCGATCGTGATTCGCTCCGGGCATGTGTTGGGTACTCCGAGGCTTGAAACTTGGGCCTCGATTCGGCCGTGATCGCTCTCAAATAGCGAGGAGCAACACCGTCACCGCGATCGAGATCGATTGTCCCCGCCGTGCTTGGAGTCGAAGATTGTGGAAGCTTAGGATCAAATTGGAGCCGAGCTAGAGCGTAAGCCGGAGAGTAAAGCGTCAGGCTAAGGTTACCCCTCTCACTGTCATCGATTGAGGTAAGGGGTTTCATTACCAGTCCTTAAGGGGTGTATTTCTGGGTAGTTATATCTATCGCTAGGACCGGGGGAAATGTTAATTGTTAATGAACCTTAGAGTAGCCGCTAATAATGAAGGAAGATAATTAGGAAAGAAAATTTAGTTAAAGAAGAGTTGAAACAATCAGCAACGAAATAAACGGAATAATAATAAATAAATAAATAAACGAAATTATAAGAACGAGTGAGTAGCGTAAGTGAGAAAAGGGAGAAATTAGAGATTAACTATGGAGAGTCAGACTTAAATAAAGAAATTATAGGAATGAGTTGAGAACTAAATTAGGATAAAATAAGGTTAATAGAAATAAATGGAGTGAATGGGTAATTAGCCATTAGAGGAATGAAATAAACGAAAAATAAGAAAGGGAGAGTTAACGGGAAAAGATATAATATAAATGGTCCTAAAGGCATGATCTAGGTATTATCAAATATGAGTGATGTAGGAAAAAGAGACAAAGGAAGAGAAGACGAAAAAGAAAAGGGAAGGAATGGAATTAACTAAGTGCTAGTAACAAGAATTAAAATATCAGGCATAAGACCAAGTTAGATAGAGTTAGTTAAAGGTAAGAATAAATTAGTAAAGAGAAATGTTGAAAATAATGGAAAGTAAATAATGTGATGTTAAGTCCCTAAATAGCGGGATGAGAGAAAAAAGAATAATATAGTAAATCAGAAAAGAAAAGGCTGAGAAACAGAAAAAGAGAAGGAAAGGTAAAGGACAAAAATCCGATGCGGCCTGCGAAGGCGTATCGGCACCGATGCGAGCCTGTGAGGGCGTGTCGATTAGAAAGGACAGATGAAAGTCTGATGCGAGCCTGTGAGAGCGTATCGGCATCGATGCGAGCCTGTGAGGGTGTGTCGATTAAAAAAGAAAGTGAAAGTCCGATGCGAGCCTGTGAGGGCGTATCGGCATCGATGCGAGCCTGTGAGGGCGTGTCGATTAAAAAAGAAAGTGAAAGTCCGATGCGAGCCTGTGAGGGCGTATCGGCATCGATGCGAGCCTGTGAGGGCGTGTCGATTAGAAAAGAAAGTGAAAGTCCGATGCGAGCCTGTGAGGGCGTATCGGCATCGATGCGAGCCTGTGAGGGCGTGTCGATTAGAAAAGAAAGTGAAAGTCCGATGCGAGCCTGTGAGAGCGTATCGGCATCGATGCGACCCTGTGAGGGCGTGTCGATGAGAAAGGAAAGTGAAAGTCCGATGCGAGCCTGTGAGGGCGTATCGGCATCGACGCGAGCCTGTGAGGGCGTGTCGATCAAGAAGAATTTGAATGGAAAATGGATAAAGGGTAATGAGAATGAGAATAAAAAGGAAAATAAAGAAAGTAGTGAGTAACAAGAATAATTATAGGTTGACGATTATCTAAAAGAAAACAATTAGAAAGAAAAAGAATTGGGAAACAGTTAGAAGGTAAAGAGGAAAGAAGAACATGAATTGTGTAGCATAGCATAGGCTTGAATAGTTTTGGCGTGTCGTATATATCTGCTTAGAAATCTCCTTTTTAAGTGTTGTGTGATGCTTCCCCTGTGTTGTTATTATTTTTCAGGTACACAAGTGGAGCATACACCAGTGTTGGCCGGGCAGGATCTTCATTCCACCACGTGGAGTGAACATATATATACATATATTATATTTTGAGTGGACAACTATTTTGTGATTTAAAATATGTAATAGTTGTACGCCCTGAACTTTGTATTCATCGGGCATTAGGATCTGATATAACTATTAAACTGTTGTTGTTTACGTTTTTAAAAGTTTCTGGACTGACAGGTTTTTAGAAGAAAATTTTGGGAAGTCCGGAAAACAGAGGAAACTCTGCCTGATTTTCGTAAAACCTTTTAAAGAAAATTAAGTACTAGAACGAAATTTTCAAACTCCGATTTTAATAAAACCTAAAAATTACTAATAAAAGTGAGGGTGTTACATTTTGGTATCAGAGCAGTTTTTCCTCGGCCTTTGGAGTGAGGACTCACATCTCCGATGGTTACTCACCAAGCGAGTAACTGGTTCGTTTAGTAAGAGTCTAAGTCTAGGAATAGGATATTTAGGTTAGTGATTAAGTATTCAGTCTTTAACTGACTATTCCCTTCATGACCTAACAGTATGGCTGGGCGACGTGCCGAAAATGAGCGGATGGCCGCTATATTGGAGAACCTGATTCAAATGAATCAGAATCAGGCCCGAATGCAACAGAACCAAGCCGAAATTGACTGGATGGCTCGATTTAGGAAATGCAAACCGCCTAGGTTCGTAGGAGGGTATGATCCTGATGGAGCTCAGCGATGGCTCAAGGAAATTGAGAAGATCCTTCGCACCATGGCGCCACCTGCTGAACAAACTGTGTTGTTAGCGCAGTATATGGTTACAGACGAAGCAGAGTATTGGTGGGAACGAGTGCGAAGAGAATTGGAGGCAGCTAATCAGGATATCACTTTTGACCTGTTTAAGGCTCACTTCCTGGGGAAGTATTTTCCTGAGAATGTTCGTAGGGAAAAGGAGATCGCTTTTCTGCATCTGGAGCAAGGAAGTATGAGTGTCGGTGAATATGCGGCACAATTTGAAGATCTGATTCGCTATTCTGGCAGTTATCGGGATGCAGACGGACGCACCAAGTGTATTAAATTTGAAGCAGGTCTCAATGCCAGGATTCGGACTATCTTTGTGCATCAGGGTATAGCTAACCTCTCTCAGCTGGTGAATATGACTAGCACTTATGAGAAGAGTTTGAATCGACATAAAGCAGAGAAAAGGGGCAAGAATATACAGAATGAAGTAGGACCTAACAAGGGTAAGGGATTGGCTCATGAATCAGACCCACACTCTGACATCAACACTATGGAAGTAGTACCGAGGGACGTGACCTTTAATGTGAATGCCCCGGGAACCAGGCCACCATGCCCACTATGTGGGTGAGTCCATCGGAACGTGTGCCTGCTGCTGAAACAACACAGAAAACAGGGCCTTTGCTATAAGTGCGGACAACCGGGACACATTGGGGCGAACTATCCGAGACGTATCGGAGAAGGGAGCGAATAAACTAATCCCAGGTACTTTTTATATTAATGCTGCATCAACTAGCTACTTTAGTGTCTTTGCCTAGAGTAAGTGTGAGTAGTGTGATCTAGAAGGAATCGATAAGTGTTAAATCCTTAGTTAGAAAATTCCACCAAGCTCAATTATGATAGTGTCATCCTCTGATAGAGTGTGAGGTCAGGATTGGTCGTCCTTTCTCTTGCACCTGTTAAAAGATGAAGCTATCATTCAATAACGCAGTGATGTACAGTTGATAAATGTGAGATTGGGACTGACCACCTCGGTCTTCGCGTTTATTGACATGTTATATTATTGCAATCATCTAGTGGAGATTCGAACAAACCATTTAGGAATTCTATCTCTGTCGAACGCCCTATTGAACTCTAATCCTATAGGATCTTTACTAAGACTCGTAAACAGTAATTCGCAAATCAATCCCATTTAAGACACTCTTATTCGGTATGTCCACCGAGAACATTCAACTCAGTAATCGAACCACCTCTCCAACTTGTGAGAACTTAGCTGTACGCGTAGGTGAGAAGTGTCATCATATCATAGAAAATTCGAAAACCACATCGATGTGACCGATTAGCGGTCAACTTAACTCCATGTACCACCTCGCCGACCAATTAAGAATCCAGCTAATCAACTCCTGGAAATCAATTCAGTTCCCTCCCTGCCTTCGACTTACTCAGGTAGGTTGATAATAAGTGGGGGAGACATGACGACTCAATCCAGATTCCATCCGAGCGACAATAACTTATAAGCATACCGTAAGCCATAGAACTATTAAACAGATACTCCCAAACACTTCGAAGAGAACCGAATGAAGGTTAAACTAAAGAATAGAACAAGAAATTCCCAAGACGACACCGAATCGAGAAACAACACCTAGACCTTGACCTTGACCCTCAAGTGGAATCGATCTCTAAGAATTCTTTTACCAAATAGGAATTGTCAAACGAATGGGAATGAAGTAGCATCGAAGTAGAATACGAACGTGGTGAAGAGTGATCCTAAAATGAACTCTTCTAGACTCACTTAAAGGAGTAAGAGGTGCACGGGTTAAAAGTGAAGTCGCGAAGTGGAATCTCTATCCGGACGTATGTCGGAACACCGCATGTGAATATCTAAGTCTGTTGGGGACTCTGCACATTTGATAGGATTCCCGGTTGACCGAGACCAATCAAGTAACCGCAGGTCCATAGAAACGCATCCTTCGACGACTCTTTGCTGAACATGCATACTTTGGGGATAATCTCCATTGTCTTCTTGTTTGACATGTATCCAGTTCATCCTGGGTCATCTTGCAAAGACCATGAGACTCATTCTTGAGTGCTTCATGTTTCTTCTTTTCATCTTCACTCTCTTCAAGCTTCAAGCATTCCAGATGCATAGGTTAGAATTTGCCAAGTCATAGAAGCCCAGCATAGTTCAATGCCTACCGATAGATAGTACGTAGTGCCAGAAGACAGAAGTTGAAATGGGCATGGCCTTAACCACATATGGAGCGGAAAGTAAAAATCGAAGGGAAGTGAAAACCATGATCAGAATCTTACCCATGGGATGGTTCTCCACTTGAAGGAATTGAACGGAATTTCGGGGACGAAATTCTAATAAGTGGGGGAGAATTGTAACATCCCTAATTTAATTCCAAGCAATAATTAATGAATTAATGGAATTAAAGTGGAAAGAATGGGTAGATTAATTGCTTAACGAATTTTGTGAGCAAGGTGAGCAGTCATTTTAAGTACTAGGGGTTGTAAAGAAAGCAATTATGGCTTCGAGCAAAATTATATAAGCGAAATCGGGGGTTAAATCGGCGTCTTAGATGCTAGAAATCGACCGAAAAGAGAAAATTAGAAATTTATTATAGGATGCTAAGAAATAAAATTCCACCGTTGGATGTGAAGTTTAGGGGGTTAAGAAGCTTGCCTAAAAATTTGGGCTCGATCCGACGGTTAACGAAAAAGTTATGACGAATCGAAGTCAGGAACCACTGGTGCACGCCCAGGCGCACCGGTGCACACCCAGGCGCACCAGTGTGCATCAGGTGCACCAAACCCGTGAAAAATTCGCCCAGGCGCATGCACGACTCGCCCAGGCGCGCGCAGGATATCTGATGGCGCATCAGATGCGCGTGTGACGCGCGCAGGCGCACCAGGCACTGCGCCCAGGCGCGCGGGTGCGACCTGGACCGCATCTGGTCCATAAAATGGCGCGCCAGGCCCTCCTTCCCCAGCACCATCCGCCCCAAACCCTCTCCCCTTCACCCACCTCCTTCCAGCAGCCCCCAAGCACCCCAGCAACTCCAGCCACCACCACCCGCCGCCACCGCCAAGCCCACCATCACCACCATGAGTGTCTCTCTCTCTCCTCACTCTTGATTCTGTCTCTCTCTCCTTCTCCCTCTCTCTCCTCCTTTTCCTCCACCACCACACAACACCATAGCCGCCACCACGGACCACCACCCACCACCATCATCACCATGAGCTCTCTTCCCCTCTTTCCCTATTGATTTGAGTTCCCTTTCTCTTTTCCTCCTCCCTTGATGTTTCTCTCTCCTCTAGGGCTTTCTCTCTCCTCACCGGATCTCACCGACGCCGACACCGATCGTGATTCGCTTCGGGCTTGTGTTGGGTACTCCGAGGCTTGAAGCTTGGGCCTCGATTCGGCCGCGATCGCTCTCAAATAGCGAGGAGCAACACCGTCACCGCGATCGAGATCGATTGTCCCCGCCGTGCTTGGAGTCGAAGATTGTGGAAGCTTAGGATCAAATTGGAGCCGAGCTAGAGCGTAAGCCGGAGAGTAAAGCGTCAGGCTAAGGTTACCCCTCTCACTGTCATCGATTGAGGTAAGGGGTTTCATTACCAGTCCTTAAGGGGTGTATTTCTGGGTAGTTATATCTATCGCTAGGACCGGGGGAAATGTTAATTGTTAATGAACCTTAGAGTAGCCGCTAATAATGAAGGAAGATAATTAGGAAAGAAAATTTAGTTAAAGAAGAGTTGAAACAATCAGCAACGAAATAAACGGAATAATAAGAAATAAATAAATAAACGGAATTATAAGAACGAGTGAGTAGCGTAAGTGAGAAAAGGGAGAAATTAGATATTAACTATGGAGAGTCAGACTTAAATAAAGAAATTATAGGAATGAGTTGAGAACTAAATTAGGATAAAATAAGGTTAATAGAAATAAATGGAGTGAATGGGTAATTAGCCATTAGAGGAATGAAATAAACGGAAAATAAGAAAGGGAGAGTTAACGGGAAAAGATATAATATAAATGGTCCTAAAGGCATGATCTAGGTATTATCAAATATGAGTGATGTAGGAAAAAGAGACAAAGGAAGAGAAGACGAAAAAGAAAAGGGAAGGAATGGAATTAACTAAGTGCTAGTAACAAGAATTAAAATATCAGGCATAAGACCAAGTTAGATAGAGTTAGTTAAAGGTAAGAATAAATTAGTAAAGTGAAATGTTGAAAATAATGGAAAGTAAATAATGTGATGTTAAGTCCCTAAATAGCGGGATGAGAGAAAAAAGAATAATATAGTAAATCAGAAAAGAAAAGGTTGAGAAACAGAAAAAGAGAAGGAAAGGTAAAGGACAAAAATCCGATGCGGCCTGCGAAGGCGTATCGGCACCGATGCGAGCCTGTGAGGGCGTGTCGATTAGAAAGGACAGATGAAAGTCCGATGCGAGCCTGTGAGAGCGTGTCAATTAAAAAATAAAGTGAAAGTCCGATGCGAGCCTGTGAGGGCGTATCGGCATCGATGCGAGCCTGTGAGGGCGTGTCAATTAAAAAAGAAAGTGAAAGTCTGATGCGAGCCTGTGAGGGCGTGTCGATTAGAAAAGAAAGTGAAAGTCCGATGCGAGCCTGTGAGGGCGTATCGGCATCGATGCGAGCCTGTGAGGGCGTGTCGATTAGAAAAGAAAGTGAAAGTCCGATGCGAGCCTGTGAGGGCGTATCGGCATCGATGCGAGCCTGTGAGGGCGTGTCGATTAGAAAGGAAAGTGAAAGTCTGATGCGAGCCTGTGAGGGCGTATCGGCATCGACGCGAGCCTGTGAGGGCGTGTCGATCAAGAAGAATTTGAATGGAAAATGGATAAAGGGTAATGAGAATGAGAATAAAAAGGAAAATAAAGAAAGTAGTGAGTAACAAGAATAATTATAGGTTGACGATTATCTAAAAGAAAACAATTAGAAAGAAAAAGAATTGGGAAACAGTTAGAAGGTAAAGAGGAAAGAAGAACATGAATTGTGTAGCATAGCATAGGCTTGAATAGTTTTGGCGTGTCGTATATATCTGCTTAGAAATCTCCTTTTTATGTGCTGTGTGATGCTTCCCCTGTATTGTTATTATTTTTCAGGTACACAAGTGGAGCATACACCAGTGTTGGCCGGGCAGGATCTTCATTCCACCACGTGGAGTGAACATATATATACATATATTATAATTTGAGTGGACAACTATTTTGTGATTTAAAATATGTAATAGTTGTACGCCCTGAACTTTGTATTCATCGGGCATTAGGATCTGATATAACTATTAAACTGTTGTTGTTTACGTTTTTAAAAGTTTCTGGACTGACAGGTTTTTAGAAGAAAATTTTGGGAAGTCCGAAAAACAGAGGAAACTCTGCCGGATTTTCGTAAAACCTTTTAAAGAAAATTAAGTACTAGAACGAAATTTTCAAACTCCGATTTTAATAAAACCTAAAAATTACTAATAAAAGTGAGGGTGTTACATTTTGGTATCAGAGCAGTTTTTCCTCGGCCTTTGGAGTGTGGACTCACATCTCCGATGGTTACTCACCAAGCGAGTAACTGGTTCGTTTAGTAAGAGTCTAAGTCTAGGAATAGGATATTTAGGTTAGTGATTAAGTATTCAGTCTTTAACTGACTATTCCCTTCATGACCTAACAGTATGGCTGGGCGACGTGCCGAAAATGAGCGGATGGCCGCTATATTGGAGAACCTGATGCAAATGAATCAGAATCAGGCCCGAATGCAACAGAACCAAGCCGAAATTGACTGGATGGCTTGATTTAGGAAATGCAAACCGCCTAGGTTCGCAGGAGGGTATAATCTTTATGGAGCTCAGCGATGGCTCAAGGAAATTGAGAAGATCCTTCGCACCATGGCGCCACCTGCTGAACAAACTGTGTTGTTAGCGCAGTATATGTTGACAGACGAAGCAGAGTATTGGTGGGAACGAGTGCGAAGAGAATTGGAGGCAGCTAATCAGGATATCACTTTTGACCTGTTTAAGGCTCACTTCCTGGGGAAGTATTTTCCTGAGAATGTTCGTAGGGAAAAGGAGATCGCTTTTCTGCATCTGGAGCAAGGAAGTATGAGTGTCGATGAATATGCGGCACAATTGGAAGATCTGATTCGCTATTCTGGCAGTTATCGGGATGCAGACGAACGCACCAAGTGTATTAAATTTGAAGCAGGTCTCAATGCCAGGATTCGGACTATCTTTGTGCATCAGGGTATAGCTAACCTCTCTCAGCTGGTGAATATGACTAGCACTTATGAGAAGAGTTTGAATCGACATAAAGCAGAGAAAAGGGGCAAGAATATACAGAATGAAGTAGGACCTAACAAGGGTAAGGGATTGGCTCATGAATCAGACCCACACTCTGACATCAACACTATGGAAGTAGTACCGAGGGACGTCGCCTTTAATGTGAATGCCCCGGGAACCAGGCCACCATGCCCACTATGTGGGGGAGTCCATCGGAACGTGTGCCTGCTACTGAAACAACACAGAAAACAGGGCCTTTGCTATAAGTGCGGACAACCGGGACACATTGGGGCGAACTGTCCGAGACGTATCGGATAAGGGAGCGAATAAACTAATCCCAGGTACTTTTTATATTAATGCTGCATCAACTAGCTACTTTAGTGTCTTTGCCTAGAGTAAGTGTGAGTAGTGTGATCTAGAAGGAATCGATAAGTGTTAAATCCTTAGTTAGAAAATTCCACCAAGCTCAATTATGATAGTGTCATCCTCTGATAGAGTTTGAGGTCAGGATTGGTCGTCCTTTCTCTTGCACCTGTTAAAAGATGAAGCTATCATTCAATAACGCAGTGATGTACAGTTGATAAATGTGAGATTGGGACTGACCACCTCGGTCTTCGCGTTTATTGACATGTTATATTATTGCAATCATCTAGTGGAGATTCGAACAAACCATTTAGGAATTCTATCTCTGTCGAACGCCCTATTGAACTCTAATCCTATAGGATCTTTACTAAGACTCGTAAACAGTAATTCGCAAATCAATCCCATTTAAGACACTCTTATTCGGTATGTCCACCGAGAACATTCAACTCAGTAATCGAACCACCTCTCCAACTTGTGAGAACTTAGCTGTACGCGTAGGTGAGAAGTGTCATCATATCATAGAAAATTCGAAAACCACATCGATGTGACCGATTAGCGGTCAACTTAACTCCATGTACCACCTCGCCGACCAATTAAGAATCCAGCTAATCAACTCCTGGAAATCAATTCAGTTCCCTCCCTGCCTTCGACTTACTCAGGTAGGTTGATAATAAGTGGGGGAGACATGACGACTCAATCCGGATTCCATCCGAGCGACAATAACTTATAAGCATACCGTAAGCCATAGAACTATTAAACAGATACTCCCAAACACTTCGAAGAGAACCGAATGAAGGTTAAACTAAAGAATAGAACAAGAAATTCCCAAGACGACACCGAATCGAGAAACAACACCTAGACCTTGACCTTGACCCTCAAGTGGAATCGATCTCTAAGAATTCTTTTACCAAATAGGAATTGTCAAACGAATGGGAATGAAGTAGCATCGAAGTAGAATACGAACGTGGTGAAGAGTGATCCTAAAATGAACTCTTCTAGACTCACTTAAAGGAGTAAGAGGTGCACGGGTTAAAAGTGAAGTCGCGAAGTGGAATCTCTATCCGGACGTATGTCGGAACACCGCATGTGAATATCTAAGTCTGTTGGGGAGACATGACGACTCAATCCGGATTCCATCCGAGCGACAATAACTTATAAGCATACCGTAAGTTATTGTCACTCCCGTACTATCCTTTACAGGTACAGAGATTGAGATTGCACTATTACTGGCCGAGCAGGAGTGCACTCCACACCGTGGAGTGTAATTTAGTTTAGAGTGCATGATGGTCATTTTATTATAATTAATCTATTTTGAGTTTTTGAAATAATCTAATCACTGTAAGCCCGAGTTTGTTATATGTCGTTGTTAGGGCTGGTAGAGTTAATTGTTATATTTAGAAGTTGAAACGTTTTTCTGGATATTACTGGTTTGACAGGTGAAAACTCTAAATTTTTGGGAAGTCCGATAAACAGAAGAAACTCTATCGGATTTTCATTAAGTTTTAAAAAGAAATTTTCAAGTCCTATGTAAAAATCAACTTAATTATTAGTAATTAAACTATATAATTGTAAGGGTGTTACACTTTTCAATTGAGATTGAACCCCCTTTTGTTCTCCTTTTTAAAATCACATTAATTTGGTTCAAACTCAATTGAATAGTACTTGACCCTAAGGTATGCATAGCTATTGATGAAGGTCTAACATATGATGTTTTAGAGCTTAATTTGACTCCCTTTTGCTTAGTTTTGGTTTGTTTCTTAAGTATTTTAGGTAGATTTTGTTTAGTTTTTAATTAGTTTAGGTAATTTAGAATCCTTTGAATGTATTGAGCCGTTTTGGGTATGTTTCAGGTACTTTCGGAGCTTAAATGAAGAAAATAAATATGGAGCATGAAAGGGGATGAAAAGACCTTGAAAATGGCGTAAGAACGAAGCAAAACGGAGCCGGAATGAGTCCAGCACGCCCAGTCTTGGAACCCCCCATGCCCAGGTGCGCAAGCAGCGAAAAAAGGCACCCATAACAGACCTAGCGCCTGGGCGCGCAGGCCAGGGCGCCCAGGCGCGCAAACCGCGTGAAAGTGACGCTGTTCGGTATTTTGACCATAACGTGAGCTACACTTATCCAAATAAGTAAATCTTGGTATCATTTTAAAGCTAAGGAAAAACTCTACAACTTTTTATGAAATAGACTTGCTCAAATTCGTCCATCTTCAGGGTCAAAATCAGGGTCGAAGTTGTGTGTCAGACATGAGAAAGCCCAATTGGGCCACTTCCGGATCAGTTTTGCTCCAATTCAATTAGGATTAGTTTTAGACTTTAAATATAGGTTTTTCCTTTAGGTTTGGTAGACTTTTAGAGCCAAATAAGATTAGAATAGAATTAGGATTAGAGAAGAGAGGCTGTTATGCAATTGAGAGCAAGGAGGCAAAGCACAAGGATTGAAGATCAACATTGTTGGAGGGATCCACTTGAAGATTGAAGATCTATTGGGGGTAAATTGATTATTGTCTATGATGATTAGTTTATTCCATTCCTTCTTCTTCTTCTTCCAATATGTATAATTGAACCTCTTATTAGGAATAAGGTTGATTTGTATGGATCTTAATTTGACTGTTTATTTATGAATTAATGTTTTTCCTGTCAAATCAATTGCTTGGTTGTGTTTTAATTACAATTCATAGAATTCGCGACTTTATGTTTTGCTTTGGTAATCTGAACCTTAATTGGAAAATTAGGATTAAGATTAGGCCTTTCAACCAAAAAATATAATTATTCAATTTGTTGAAATACTTTTGGGTAATTGTATAACTCTTATAAATTAGAAATCACTTAAGGGATTAAGGGGTAAAGTTTAGTAAGAAACATAATTGCCATGAAGGATCTAGCTTTTATTGTTTCTGGAGTTTTTGATTTATTGGAAAACATATTTTCATAATTAATAACTTGATCCTACAATGAAACCAAATTCCTAACCTTTTCCATATTTGCTTCTAATTACCTTTTTGTTTTCTGAATTGTTTCATAATTTTAATTCTACACTCCTATCACTAAACTTTGAACCAATACAAGTTATACATAGTAATCGCAATTAGGTGAAAGAAATTAGAAACAATTTGCAATCCCCGAGTGGGACTATAATTTTACTTACTCTTTATTACTTGTGCGATCGGTACACTTGCCGAATTGCCAACAAGTTTTTGGCGTCATTGACGGGGATTGAAATTCGATTCTAATTTTTTTCAGTACTTTTTTGTAATTACTTGTGTAACTTGTTCCTTTTCATGTATAACTATAGTTTTAATAATGATGCTGATTGTGATAGATTTGTTTCGGATCCTTATTTTCCATACTATTATGCACAAAACATAAGTAATAGGAAAGCTCCATGGGAAATTGCTTTAGCGAAATTAGAAGGTACAGCTAATGAAAATTTTTATGTGGAGCCGATTCCTGTGGAGAAACCTCCATGGGAAATAGCTTTTGAGAAATGTGTTCAAAACACTAAAGAATTTGTTGAAGAAGTCAGAACCTATTACCCGACTTAAGTTTCCACTTCAAGGAACCTTGAAATCAAAGTTGAACACATTTCAAAGCCATTAGATGAAGAGTCACAAGCATCACCAACAATTTTTGACTCTCTTCAAAGAGAGGAAAAAGTGGTGGTGATGGATGTGACTATTGATGAAACTCCTATGGAGGAGCAAATAGAAGAAAATGTGCATAATGAGTTTGAGGAAGAGGACCGAAATAAAGCTTTAGAAGGTTTGAATATGGTAGAAAAATTTGATCCACCCTTGCATGATGAATTTCTTGCAATTAAAAATTTGGTCAAATCTATTGCATGCTTGGATGATTCAAATTTTTTACACTATATTCAACCTCTGTGCTTTCATGAAAAATCTAAAAATCAATCTAAATCATTGTTAAGCAATAGGGAACCTGAAAAGGTAGTTTTCCTAATTCATGGAATTAACACTTTCATGAATGGAAAAAGAAATAACTTGTCTAAGATGATGCCTGGAGTAAGGAATGCACCTTTTGACCCTGGTGGGATTGAAATTATTTTTGAAACCTCCTTACTCCACCATCATCCAAGGGTTTCCCCATGGGATGTGAGAATAACTTGTTATTGTTGCATCACATGGGAATTAACCTACAGAATTTGGGATTCTGGTGGATTCTTTGTAATTATGTAGTAGTGTAGGTTTTTATTTTTTTTAGTTAGTTAGTGAATAAAGAGTTTAGAACTTTCTATGTAACTGCTAATGAGGTGCTTTTTAGCACTATTTTTAGTTGTTCATGTGACACAAGTGAATAAGTTTGGGGGAGTCTCCTCCATTGTGCATAAGGAGAGAATGATGTGCTACAAAGGGAAGTCTCTAACTCCTTGTCTTTTGTTTTCAAATTTTTATTTTGTAGTTAGGTATGTTTAGTTTAGTTTGCTCGAGGACAAGCCAACCTCTAAGTTTGGGGGAGTGGATACAAAATAAAATTTTTTTTTCAGATCTGAATTTTTCTCCCATTTTTTGTGTTGGTTTGTGTCTTAGGTAGAGGTTTTGTAATTATTCTAGACTTAGGATTATTTTTCTGATGATAAGTGTATATACTTAGTTTAGGATTAGACTCATTGATTCATGTTAATTTTTTTGTTGAGCTGTAAATATTTTTGAAATTTGGTTACTTTGACAAAATTTTTCAGAACTTGAGATTAGTGAACTGACTTTAGCTTAGTGAGATTTTGAGCCTAATTGATGGGGTATGATTTATTGAATTATTTTGATGTGAGACCCCTATTTCTTTCATGAGTGTGTTCACTTTAGTTTTGTGTTCTAGAACTTGACCGGTGACCATTTTGAGATTGATAATTGATTGCATGCATTAAGATGATTAAGGCACTTAGGATGTGTTTTTGTGGCCTTCAACTGTTTTGTATTGATAATGTTCCCTTAGTTGGCCATTTTGAGCCTAATGATATTATGATTTTTCTTTGGTACCCTGCATTTATTGAAATATTCTTTGTTAGTACCTTGGGAATTTTTGAATGAGCAATTGAGAGGAATAATAAGAAAAAGTTAAAGTAATTGGTGAAAAGTGTTATGAGTTCTATTTTTCTTCCAAGTGAAAGAAAAAAAAAGAAATTGAAAAAAAAATAATAAAGAGAAATTTGGAAGAGAATAGAAGAAAAAAAAAATTAGAAAAAGAAATAAATGTGAAAGGAAGAGAATAGAAGAAAAAAAAATGAAAAGAATAGAAGGATGATAATGATTTTGGAGTTGAGTGTGAGTTTTAATTGTATTCATTGCTCATTCATAATTTTTAAGGGATGTTGTTTGATTTCATATATTTAGCCCTTAGTTTTATCCCTTCTTTCTTTTATCCCACCTTAACACTTTTAGCCATGGCCACGTTACAACCAAATTAAAGACCTTTTGATTTGTGCATGTTTTTAATAATTTCAGTGGAGATTTTGGACTATGGTCAAGCATATGGTAACACTTTACTATTGTATGAACTTGAGTGAATTGATTTAAACCCTTGATACACATGAGAGATATACACTGAGAGGTTGAGAGTGTTCACTGGTTCTGAGTTCTGATTAATTTTGTTTCTTTAACCAGGTTTTAATATGTTAATAGCTTGTGTAAATATGTGGTTGTGTTGATGAGTCGAATTCTTAGATTAAGTATTGTACATTTTGATTTAGAAGGTAGTCTTGTGTTTATGAGTTTTTATTTTACTTTTGCCTGGGACATGCAAAATGCTAAGTTTGGGGGTGTGATGAAGGTCTAACATATGATGTTTTAGAGCTTAATTTGACTCCCTTTTGCTTAGTTTTGGTTTGTTTCTTAAGTATTTTAGGTAGATTTTGTTTAGTTTTTAATTAGTTTAGGTAATTTAGAATCCTTTCAACGTTTTGAGCCGTTTTGGGTATGTTTCAGGTACTTTCGGAGATTAAATGAAGAAAATAAATATGGAGCATGAAAGAGGATGAAAAGACCTTGAAAATGGCGTAAGAACGAAGCAAAACGGAGCTGGAATCAGTCCAGCACGCCCAGGCATGGAACCCCCCACGCCCAGGCGCGCAAGTAGCAAAAAAAGGCACCCAGAACAGACCTAGCGCGTCTGGGCGCGCAGCCCAGGGCGCTCAGGCGCGCAAACCGCGTGAAAGTGACGCTGTTTGGTATTTTGATCTTAAATTGAGCTACGCTTATCCAAATAAGGCGATCTTGATATCATTTTAAAGCTATGGAAAAGGTCTAAAACTTTGGCAGACATAGCCTTGCTCAAATTCGTCCATCTCCAGGGTCAAAATCAGGGCCGAAGTTGCGTGTTAGACATGAGAAAGCCCAATTGGGCCACTTCCGGATCAGTTTTGCCCCAATTCAATTAGGATTAGTTTTAGACTTTAAATATAGGTTTTTCCTTTAGGTTTGGTAGACTTTTCTGAGCCAAATAAGATTAGAATAGAATTAGGATTAGAGAAGAGAGGCTGTTATGCAATTGAGAGCAAGGAGGCAAGGCACAAGGATTCAACATTGTTGGAGGGATCCACTTGAAGATTGAAGATCTCTTGGGGGTAAATTGATTATTGTCTATGATGATTAGTTTATTCCATTCCTTCTTCTTCTTCTTCTTCTTCTTCTTCCAATATGTATAATTGAACCTCTTGTTAGGAATAAGGTTGATTTGTGTAGATCTTAATTTGGCTGTTTATTTATGAATTAATGTTTTTCCTTTCAAATCAATTGCTTGGTTGTGTTTTAATTACAATTCATAGAATTCGTGACCTTATGTTTTGCTTTGGTAATCTGAACCTTAATTGGAAAATTAGGATTAAGATTAGGCCTTTCAACCAAACAATATAATTATGCAATTTGTTGGAATACTTTTGGGTAATTGTATAACTCTTATAAATTAGAACTCACTTAAGGGATTAAGGGTAAGGGGTAAAGTTTAGTAATAAACATAATTGCCATGAGGGATCTAGATTTTATTGTTTCTAGAGTTTTTGATTTATTGGAAAACATATTTTCATAATTAATAACCTGATCCTACAATGAAACCAAATTCCTAACCTTTTCCATATTTGCTTCTAATTACCTTTTTGTTTTCTTGAATTGTTTCATAATTTTAATTCTACACTCCTATCTCTAAACTTTTAACCAATACAAGTTATACATAGTAATCACAATTAGGTGAAAGAAATTAGAAACAATTTGCAATCCCCGAGTGGAACGATAATTTTACTTACTCTTTATTACTTGTGCGATCGGTACACTTGCCGAATTGCCAACAGCAATTAATACTTTTAGTCCTATAATTCCAAGCACATCATAATCACATGGAAAACAACAATAATATAACAAACATAAGATTTCATTCATTTAAACATAAAAGCACTTATATAAAATCACAATCACTTAGGGTTTTTACACTAAACTATTTTCTCCTAATCATAATCTCAACCAAAAATTTAGATATACCTAATCATGTCCCAATTACTAATTTCAAACCTTTACCCTAAGCTCGACCCAATTTACCCCCCTTACCATGAGGAGAGAGGAAGAGAAATTGGGGTTTTGTTGGTGCTCCCTCACCAAGCTCCAGTCCTTGCTCCAAGACTCCTATTCCTTGTCCTTTAGGATTTTCTAAGACCCCTTGAATGATTGGGAGGCTCAATATGATGGATTGGCAAAGTTAGGGTTTGGGGTTTGATTTGGGGGTTTTGTGAAAGAGGAATTTAATTGAGATTGAGAGAGGGAATATGATAGAGAATTGATAGGGAGTGATTATATGAAGTTGATTTCATGAGATTTGGTGTTACTTTGATGATTTGGAGAAGATTAGAGTAGAGGGAGAAGAGAGCTCGAGTGAAAGGAAGGGAAACTATGAGAAACACAGCCTTAAACACGTGTTATAAGTCTGAAACAGCAGTGGTTAATCGATTAACCACTTTGGTTAATCGATTAACACTCATCAGTTGCACATGGTTAATCGATTAGTGCCAGAAGGTGGCTAAAAATTTAATTGATTAACCTACCCTCTAATCGATTAGTGGCTGAACATTGCCAAAACATAATCGATTAACTCAAGGTTTAATCGATTAATTGGTTCAGCCCACCATTCCCTTGCACTTCAAATTGTCCTAACTTCTTCGTTAACCGTCGGATCTTGCTCAAATTGTGAGACAAGCATCCTAAGACACTCGTGTTCACATCCAACGGTGGGATGTGGGTTTAGAACTATGGATATTTTATTCCTAATTTCCTAAGGTCCCTTGTTCTTTAGATTTTAAATAACTCTTCTAAAACTCATTTCTAAGCTAATTCTACCTCATAAAACCTACCCTTACTAAATCCTACATTCTAAACACATTCTAAACGGAATCAAAGACTTGGAAACAACACTGCTCTTATCAAAATTCCATTAACTAAGGCACCTAATGATTTGGGAAAATCGAGGATGTTACAATACTCCCCCAGTTAAAGGAATTTCGTCCCCGAAATTCGACTGAGTTCAAAGAACTAAAAGAGGTATAGAGCTATGTGCTCCAGTAACACAACGACCTCATCTTGGTTAATAAGAGGGTTATGACTTTTGGGGATTCACTCCCCCACTTAAAACACAACTATGGTTGAGGTTTCACTCTTAGGAAAACTAACCTATTCCAACTAATCAGAGAAGCAACAAGTCCTGCACTCCCCTATAACATATAATCACTCAATAAAATATAGGCTACAATATCAAGAAAACATTTTAAACTGATAATTATAAATAACATGCTCAAAAAGGAACAACACATAAAGCATTTATCTATAAAAGGAATTAACATAACAAAACATAATTCAGACACTATCAAAAGAGATAACAGTACACATCAACAGTTTTAAAATATTATTTGTTTATCGAAAATCAAATACGAAGAGCATCATGGTTTGGAATTTTATCAAAGAGTATACTTTTGAAAGAAAAGTAAGACATCAACTCAACACAAGTAAATGAAAATAATTACTACACACTAAGATAGTCTTGCATTGAATTAAATTTAATTTGATAGAAGTTTGAAAGATTTTGGTATGGCAAGACTTGCTTGGGGTAAAAGAGATTTGTGAATTACGGAATAACAAAAAATCAAGGTTTGGAGAGAAAATCGTTAAATGAATACGGTTTACAAACGATAAAGTTCATGAGTCAACATTTAAAATCGGGAGGTAGATGTCAAAACCTTAATACACCCTGACTCGAAAATTAGTTCGCAATCTTATTTATGAAAATAGATGTTTGATATTCATACTATGGAATATAGAAGGAATAAAGTTTGGAATGTCCACATGAAACGAGCACATTTGAAAAGTTACAATTTCATTCTACAACGAGCATTTTCTTAAAGGGATAAACAAATTTGGGAAATACCTTACATATGGACATGATTGATAAATAAGGGTTATAATAAAAGATAGGTATAAGAGTTGTAATTGGGGAAATTAAACTGATATTTAAAAAAAAAGGAGATTGTAAGTATTACATAATAGATATTCTTTAATAATGAGTCGTACGTTTTTTCACAATGTTCATAAATAAGAGAATTTCAAAGAAATTGACGAATTTTATTGATAAAAGAATACAAAGATGAAATTGCTCATTTGCTAAATAATTCCTAACAATTTATCTGTAATCTAAGAAGGAAGTTACCCTTCGTTTATTCAACCTAAACAATTCTGAGCAATAGACTAAACTATCTGCAAACAAAAGTAAAATAAAATGAGAGCTTAGCTGTAATAAGCTCTGAGCTTGGCCACGTTCCAGCTGTTATTGATTTCCGTGCCCGAGAGAGTCTCCAATTTGTAAGCGCCAGTTCCAGATTTAGCCTTCACTCGGTATGGACCTTCCCATTTTGGCTTCAGCTTTCCAACTCCAGCATTTCCTTTGCCGATATCCGCTCGGCGAAGGACCAAGTCTCCAATTTCAAAACTTCGTGGTCGAACCTTCTTGTTGTATTCTCGAGCTTGCCGATCCTTTATTTTTCTTTCATGAGCTGCAACATTTTTTCGAATTTCCTCAAGTAGGATGAGTTCTTCGCTGAGCATATGGTCATTAGCCTCTGAAGGGCGTTCAAGCATCCTAAAGGTGGTGATTCGCTTTTTGATTGGAATGACTGCGTCACAGCCGTAAGTCAAACGAAATGGAGTTTCACCTGTTGAGGAGTGTATAGTTGTCCTATGAGACCATAGAACGCTCGGAAGTTTATCCGCCCAATTTCCAGCCGCGTGGCCAAGTTTCTTTTTAATTCCATCCAAAATGGTTCTGTTGGCGGCCTCGGCTAATCCATTTGTTTTCGGGTGCTCCGTGGAACTGAAATAGTGAGTGATTCCCAGGTCAACTGCTAATTGTTGAAAATGAGTGGCTGCAAATTGCGATCCATTGTCAGTAACTATGTCTGTTCTGATGAGCCTTCTGAAGAGGAAGAATTCAAGTGGGATTCGTAGAGGTTATGATAAGATCATATCCATAAATCCCGTAGATGATAGACTTAATCCAATACTGTTTTTATCTAACCAAGAGTCGTGGGAATCTAGGAGAAGTGGTTTGGCTTTGATGAGACTGTAAACGATAAAGATAAGGATGAATATCCAGTGCTCGGGGTTAATCTCATTAGCGTGCAACTTCTCTGTAGAAACCCAGCTTGCTCGGTGTAACTTTCCGACCGCATGCCTTGTTCCAGTGTCTAACTGGTCGGGCCAAGGTGGCCTTGGTCGGGAAGCACTCGGTTTACCATAGGTCCACTACAATAACTTCTTCGTTACCCGTTGGATCTTCCCCAAATTTTAAAGCAAGCTTCCTCACCCATCCTACTTCATATCCAATGGTGGAATTTGTATTTTAAGCTACCAATCTTGTTATTCTAATTTCCCCAAAGTCCTATGGTTTAAACCTAAATTTACATGTCTAATTGGCCAATTTCTAACTTATATCATTATTGCTTCTACCCTAAGACTATCAAAACATAATTTACACTAAGAATTAATTTTGGGATGTTACACAATACGTTCTTAAAAACTGGTGTTGCGACACTTAATCAATTATCAAAGTTGGAACCAATTCTATACCTTGGAAAATATTAGAATACTAGTATACTTGACATTTATTATCATTAATAATACTTGGATCTTTCAAAGAGAAAGTCTCAAAATAATCTGATGCAAAAACAATTTTATACTTTATCAATAATAGTATGTTTATCACCAAATATAATGTGGGAATGTAGAAAAGGCACTTAGGTCTCATTGAAGACGACACTTAGTAGTTAATGTGAAAGGCAATTACAAAGGGTTGACACCTATTCACTTCCGCAGCGCACTCTAATAAAGAATGCCCGGAGTGTACAAAATTGGGTGGTCTCTAATACCTTTCCTATTCCTAGGCATAGAAAATAAATCTGGAAGTTATTTGATTAGATTCAAGGACTTAATGATATTATCTTCCAACAAATGTAAATCTCGAGGTGGCCAATCTCGATGTCACATTACATTGAAGATAATATCACTTCTCGTACTACCTGAGCTCCAATCAATAAACTCAAATAAAACAAAACAACGACTCATCTTCGATTCAAATGAGGACTTAGAAACTTCACCATACCAAAAAGTTGCAGCCCTTTATCATATTTGAAATGGAACTCGATTTCAAACTAAGGTTTAGTTCTGCCCGTTGGGATAGCAATTTCATGCCCTGACCCGTTGGGAGTTTTCACTTCCCTAAGTCTCTACTTTTCGTCCACTTCTAAATATAACAAAGTAACAATTGAAAATTTAGTTTCAACCCCTCTTTAAATTGAATGTAGAACCCTAATATTACTAAACTATAACTATCGCTATTCCACACTACTAAACTATACCAACTTAGCTAAAGATGCATGAACATAGTACTAAAATATACAACCTATGTAACTATCCTTAGTTACTCTCATGTGGAGTAACTCTTTTAGGAGTAGGAAATCCATACTCCACAGCCGAGGAATTGCAACCATTGCTCTGATACCATTTGTATCATCCTGACTTTTTAATTAAAAATACATTAGTTAAAATTTTTTATTTCATTAGAAAATACTTGGGGTTTTATAAAAATTTTGGCGGAGTTTCGTTTGAAATACGGACTTTCCCCAAATAGATTTTTAAACCTGTCAAGTCCAGAACAGTTTGCAAGGAAAAGAGATCTATAATTACATTTTAGAACTATTTCATAGAGGATATCATTATATCCACCCCCATACACTAATACTTTCATAAAAGTCATTATAGAGTTCCTTTTTACAAAATCAAAGTAGGCTTAACTCCAAGCAGAAGCAAGGTTAAAATACAACTTTGATTAATGAAAATATTTTACATAATAGAATCTTAGCCTGGTTGCTAAAGTGATGCGACTACAAGGTCACTATCACAATTATGCTCTCTTTAAAAGAGAGTGGTGACTCTCGGCATAGAAGCTATGAACATCTTTCTCCACAGGGTACCTAATATGGTCAACAGTAAGGGTGAGTAACTTGGATATAAATTAGAGAAAAACATCTGAAAGTAATAATAAATCATGACTAAGCACAATCATAACATAAAGTAACTTAAAGTAAAAAGGAAAGTTTTCAATGACAATCACCAATCAATAAAACGATTCATATTTATAATTCTATGCTTTAATGTACAATCACATGATTATGCTATGCACGTCACACTTATGAATTTGATTATTGAATCCGATGTTACACAATTCATTTCATTTCATTAACTTTAACAATTCAATCGGATTCAATGATCTAACTCAATTATGCAATCCCTTCCACACTTTCACTTTAACATTAACACTTTTACTTTTACTTTAACTTTAACACTTTTAACACTTTAACTTTTCCCTTTTCATTAACAATTCATATCCTCACATACCCCCTCCACTCTGGGGAAAAACCGACCAGGAGTAAGCATTTCTCAACCTAAGGTACTTCACCCCTTTAGGGTTCGTCATACCGCACTTCACCCCTCTAGGGTTCGTCATGCTTGCTTGCACAGTACTTCACCCCTCTAGGGTTCGTCATACAATTCAGATTGATTCGCTCGAATTGGCTTTAGCAGAAATCACCATCGACTGGCCAAAAGGAACCAAAGTAATAGAATTATTATAGTTTGCATAGAACCAATCCGCAACACGGGAATCAAACCCATGTCCTGTGCAAGATCAAAGTCCTCCATAATAATTCTAATAATTTACTTTTGTCCTCATCTATCGTAAAACGACGTGTGTTTTCCCCTACTCCTAACGTCCACTTTTACACCATGAATGATACTATATACAAGTGCTTTTCAATTGAGACTGAACCCCTTTTTGTTCTCCTTTTTAAAATCACATTAATTTGGTTCAAACTCAATTGAATAGTACTTGACCCTAAGGTATGCATAGCTATTAATACTTTTAGTCCTATAATTCCAAGCACATCATAATCACATAGAAAACAACAATAATATAACCAACATAAGATTTCATGCATTTAAACATAAAAGCACTTATATAAAATCACAATCACTTAGGGTTTTTACACTAAACTATTTTCTCCTAATCATAATCTCAACCAAACATTTAAATATACCTAATCATGTCCCAATTACTAATTTCAAACCTTTCCCCTAAGCTAGACCCAATTTACCCCCCTTACCTTTGAAGAAACCGCAATTGGTGGTTGAAACAACTAAGGAACACTAGGAACACACCTAGAAGGGGGTGGTTGAATAGGTGTAAAAGAAACCTTGAAAGATTTTCGAACGAAACAAATCGAAACAATTAAAACAAATGATTTATGCAAATTCTACAGCACTTAATCGATTATTATGAAATTTAATCGATTAACCTGCAATTTAATCGATTAAACCTGAAAGTTCAAAAGTCCTTAATCGATTAAACGAACACTTAATCGATTAAATCTATCAGAAACTGAAAAATCACTTTTCAATCGCATACGAAAATCAATCAATTAACACTTAAGATCAAAGATTCAGCGAAAACAATTAACAACTATATTCTTATTGATTATCCTAGTTATGAAAATGATTTTCCCAAAGTTAATTTGAACAATAAAGATTCAATTCAATCAATAATGAAAATCAATCTTTTTCTAGGTTTTCAACCAAGAACACAATGAACAACAAGAATGTAAAGAGTTAAGGGTTTAGAGATACGACACAGTGATTTATCCTGGTTCACTTTCATCCGCCTGAAAGCTACATCCAGTCCCCTCTTCAACCAAGAGAGATTCTTCACTATGAGGAATTAGAGTTCTCAAATTACAAGTAAGTGCCTCACAAGACTCCCTTCTTGCTAGCCTACAAGAGATACTCCACACTCTTGCCTTGTAATCCTATTGATCTTCTCTCTAATCTAACCTCTACCCCTTGTTGATAATCGACACAACAAGTCTTCTTTGCTTGATGATAATCCGCACACCAAGGCTTCACTTTGCTTGATTCACAACCAAGACTTTCTTCTTCTCCAATGAGATTTGCTTGATGATAATCGACACACCAAGGCTTCTTTGTTGTTGTAGTTGGCTTGCCTTCTTGCAAAGATTACAACACAATTGAAAACACAATAACAATCCTATGAATCTCAATCAATAGCTATGACAATTCACAATAAGAGATTCAAAGGTTCTTGATCAAAGAATATGAAAATATGAAAGCTTTGATCTTTGAAATTGAGAGAGAATAGAGTGACTTGATTCTTGTAAAATTGATTATGAAAATGATGTATATTAATCACAAAAGTTAGGAAAAGGTTTATATAGAATACCCAAAAGTTGTAGCACTTGAAAACTGATTTTGAGAAGTGAAAATCGTATTTTAAAAAATCAGTTCAGCAGTACTTAATCGATTAAATCTTCACTTAATCGAGTATTAATCGATTAAATATGTTCTTAATCGATTAAACATGTCTGATACTTGTTTAAAACTTGTTTTCTCAAAACCAAACCTTTCCTTTAAAACCTTTAAGCCACCTATTGATTCTAGGTTAAGTGAAAACTCAAATTATGATTTAATCATGACTATGATAGAGATTCACTACCCTCTAAATAATCTACCCAAATAAAAGACCTAAGAAGCTTGAGAGGCAAAAGATAAAACAATTACAATTACACTCAAACTAAGTCTTCATGAGCTTGTTTTCTCTCTTCACTTGATGTTTGTTGTTGCTTGTTGAACTTGAAACTTGATCAGCATCTTTGTAACTTGTTCAAAACACTTTGTAACCTTTTGTCATTATCAAAACATTCACCATGGAACTAACAATTTCCCCCTTTTTGAAAATGACAAACCATGTTTTGAATTTGATTGAAGTTGTTGATGCTTTAACAATTTGATCACTTGGTGAGAAACTTGCTCCCCCTTAATCAATGCATTTGATATTTGAAACCCAATTGATAGAAGCTTGATTCTCCCCCTATCTTCAACCACTTAGCTCAACCTACATAAAAACAACAAAACAACCTTTCTCCAAAACATATCATTTCTCCCATTTTTCAAAACATACTATTTCTCTCAAATTTTCAAAACATACCATTTCTCCCCCTTTGGCATTATCAAAAAGTAATATATATACCAATTGAAATATAAAATACTAAGCCAAAATAGAGAAATTCACATTTATTTCTTCACAACATTGATACCAATTGAAAGATAAAAAGTACTATACTTTGAAATGTGATACCAATTGGCAAGAAAATATAACAATGAATTATGAACAAATAGAAATACTAAGAAGTCATAATACCAATTGAGATATCATCAATGTAAAGAAATATCACAACAATAATAACATGATAATCATCTAATCATCAAAATTAGTATCAATTGAACTTTAGAAAAGAAATTGAGGAGATACCAATTGAGAAGATACTATAATCATCAATATCTAACAATATCACTTGTACCAAATTTGTAGGACTTCTTTTGAGATGCAAAAGTGATACCAATTGAAGATGCAAATGTATGAATAACACTTGTAAGCCCTTTGCTCTTCAATCATACCTACAAAACAATCATGCTTTGCTTTTTGGTATCCAAATGGTTTTGGATCCATTTTTGTTAGTGTAGGGACTCTCACCCTTTTTCATCCAAACAAAATCTCCTTTAGGTATACCATGCACTTTAATATAACACACATTTGAAGTATGTCCATGAGTACCACAATACAAACATGTTGGTGCATTTGAAAAATCAACCTTTGAAAAATCAACAACATTTCTATGAGAATTACTCTTAGCATTAGTATAACCCAAACCAAACTTGTTTGAATTTTCTCTTTGAAAATTTAACAATGTGCGCAATCTAATATCACCATTTGTGAAACTTGCAAGCTTATTTTTCAAAATAGCATTTTCATCTTTGAGCAACTTGCAATTCTCACAATCAACCACAATATTCACTCTACTA
This sequence comes from Crotalaria pallida, assembly GCA_037953625.1. Lineage (NCBI taxonomy): Eukaryota > Viridiplantae > Streptophyta > Magnoliopsida > Fabales > Fabaceae > Crotalaria > Crotalaria pallida. Next base: position 55,376,982 of record CM075651.1, read on the forward strand.
GCACAATCACAAGAAGAACTAGCATATATAAGATCAAGAGTTTCATTTTCAAGATTAAGCTCATCAACTTGTTTTTGAAGTTCTAAAATCTCTTTTTGATGTTTCAAAATGAGCTTCTTTCTTTCAATGTTTTTCAAAGCTAGTTTTTCAAGTTGTCCATGCATTTCTTCATAAGCATTATATAACAATTCATATTTAGAAGAAATTTCGGATTTAGTATGACTTACATCGCTTTCCTCGCTTTGATAACTTGATTAATCATTTGAACTTTGTTCTTCATCATCTACTAGAGTTATCAAGTTGAGACAAGCAGCTTCTTCATCATCCGATGAACTACTCGATGTGCTTTTCTTGTTATCTTCATCACTATCCCAAACTATGTATGCTCTTTTAGATTTAGAATTTTTCTTGTCTTTCTCCTTCTTCTTGAGATACCTAGAGCATGAGTACTTGAGATGTCCGAGTTTTCCGCATTCATGGAAAACTACACCTTTTGTAGTCTTGGTCTTGTAGTGTGGGGAATCCTTCTCTTTACCTTTGTCTTTGTTCAACCTTCCTTTTCTCCTTAGAAATTTGTCAAACTTCCTTAGCAAAAGTTTCATGTCTTTTTCATCAACATCCGAATCGGAATCTTCACTATCATCATCATCGGAACTCTCTTTCTTTTTGTATGATCTATTGACTTTAAGAGCAAGTCCCTTTCTTTCTTTGTTCTTATCCGACTCTTCATTGATAATTAATCGTCCAAGCTCCATTTCATGTTCTTGAAGCTTTCCAAAGAGTGTTGCTAGATCCATAGCATCCAAATTTTTAGATTCAAAAATAGCCGTTACTTTTGGTTGCCAATTCTTGTCTAAACATCTCAACACTTTGTTAGAAAGTTCACCTTGTAAGAAAGTCTTACCAAGAGCAACTAAATGATTAATAATATGTGTAAAACGCTTTTGCATATCATTAATAGATTCATTTGGAAGCATTTGAAACAATTCATAATCACGCATTAAAGCATTCAATCTAGCTCTCCTAACCTCACTAGTTCCTTCATGAGTCACTTGTAAAGTGTCCCACATTTCCTTAGCACTAGAACATTGAGAAACCCTAAAGAACTCGTCATAGGATAAAGCGGATGTGATGATATTCTTTGCTTTATAATCATATTGTACTTTCTTTCTATCATCATCTTTCCACTTGTCCTCGGGGATTAAATGTACTACACCTTCAACTAAACTAGAGGGGATATGAGGACCTTTTTCAACTACTTTCCAAATTTCACTATCTATGGCTTGGATAAAGATTTTCATTCTAACTTTCCAATATGCATAGCCTTCTCCGGCAAACAATGGAGGACGATTTATTGAAACACCTTCACCACCAAAGGGATTCATGGAACCCATTGCGATTTTCTTAAAGGATATTTACGAAAAAGCTCTTACGCTCGTGTCTTTCGACCGAGCTCTGATACCAATTGAAGAAACCGCAATTGGTGGTTGAAACAACTAAGGAACACTAGGAACACACCTAGAAGGGGGGGGGGGTTGAATAGGTGTAAAAGAAACCTTGAAAGATTTTCGAACGAAACAAATCGAAACAATTAAAACAAATGATTTTTGCAAATTCTACAGCACTTAATCGATTATTCTGAAATTTAATCGATTAACCTGCAATTTAATCGATTAAACCTGAAAGTTCAAAAGTCCTTAATCGATTAAACGAACACTTAATCGATTAAATCTATCAGAAACTGAAAAATCACTTTTCAATCGCATACTAAAATCAATCAATTAACACTTAAGATCAGAGATTCAGCGAAAACAATTAACACCTATATTCTTATTGATTATCCTAGTTATGAAAATGATTTTCCCAAAGTTAATTTGAACAATAAAGATTCAATTCAATCAATTATGAAAATCAATCTTTTTCTAGGTTTTCAACCAAGAACACAATGAACAATAAGAATGTAAAGAGTTAAGGGTTTAGAGATACGACACAGTGATTTATCCTGGTTCACTTTCATCCGCTTGAAAGCTACATCCAGTCCCCTCTTCAACCAAGAGAGATTCTTCACTATGAGGAATTAGAGTTCTCAAATTACAAGTAAGTGCCTCACAAGACTCCCTTCTTGCTAGCCTACAAGAGATACTCCACACTCTTGCCTTGTAATCCTATTGATCTTTTCTCTAATCTAACCTCTACCCCTTGTTGATAATCGACACAACAAGTCTTCTTTGCTTGATGATAATTCGCACACCAAGGCTTCACTTTGCTTGATTCACAACCAAGACTTTCTTCTTCTCCAATGAGATTTGCTTGATGATAATCGACACACCAAGGCTTCTTTGTTGTTGTAGTTGGCTTGCCTTCTTTCAAAGATTACAACACAATTGAAAACACAATAACAATCCTATGAATCTCAATCAATAGCTATGACAATTCACAATAAGAGATTCAAAGGTTCTTGATCAAAGAATATGAAAATATGAAAGCTTTGATCTTTGAAATTGAGAGAGAATAGAGTGACTTGATTCTTGTAAAATTGATTATGAAAATGATGTATATTAATCACAAAGGTTAGGAAAAGGTTTATATAGAATACCCAAAAGTTGTAGCACTTGAAAACTGATTTTGAGAAGTGAAAATCGTATTTTAAAAAATCAGTTCAGCAGTACTTAATCGAGTATTAATCGATTAAATATGTTCTTAATCGATTAAACATGTCTGATACTTGTTTAAAACTTGTTTTCTCAAAACCAAACCTTTCCTTTAAAACCTTTAAGCCACCTATTGATTCTAGGTTAAGTGAAAACTCAAATTATGATTTAATCATGACTATGATAGAGATTCACTACCCTCTAAATAATCTACCCAAATAAAAGACCTAAGAAGCTTGAGAGGCAAAAGATAAAACAATTACAATTACACTCAAACTAAGTCTTCATGAGCTTGTTTTCTCTCTTCACTTGATGTTTGTTGTTGCTTGTTGAACTTGAAACTTGATCAACATCTTTGTAGCTTGTTCAAAACACTTTGTAACTTTTTGTCATTATCAAAACATTCACCATGGAACTAACAACCTTGAGGAGAGAGGAAGAGAAATTGGGGTTTTGTTGGAGCTCCCTCACCAAGCTCCAATCCTTGCTCCAAGACTCCTATGCATTGTCCTTTAGGATTTTCTAAGACCCCTTGAATGATTGGGAGTGTAACATCCCCAAATTTACTAAGTTTTTAGATGCCTAGCAAATAGAATTGCCCTAAGTGTCGTAGCATTCTTAGGTTTCGATTTCAGTGGAAAACGTTAATTGGTATTAGAATTAGTGTGTGCTTAAGTGTTTAGAGTGTAGCATTTAGCTAAGAATAGACTTGTATGAAGTAGAAATAAGTTAGAATAGGTTTAGAGTGAAGAGAAAGGAATGTGTTAGGTTAAGATTGTGATTTAGAAAGGTTATTTAAGAGTTAAGAGCATAGGACTTTAGGAAATTTAGAATAAAAGATCCATAGCTCTAAACCCAAATTCCACTGTTGGATGTTAAGATAAGTGTCTTAGGAAGCTTGCCTCAAAATTTGAGCAAGATCCAACGGTTAATGAAAAAGTTATGGCACTTTGAAGTGCATATGAATGGTGGGTTAAACCAGTTAATCGATTAAGCCTTGACTTAATCGATTAAGACTTGATTTAATCGATTAAGGCTGAATGATGCTAAAAAATTAATCGATTAATAGCCCTGTTAATCGATTAACAAGCCCTGTTAATTGATTAACCACTGCAGTCCAGCCATAAAACATGACTTTTTGGGTGCTGAACTCATTTTCCTCTTCCTCTTCTTCGAAGTTCTTCTTCTCCTCTCCTCTTAGGCTTTTAAATTCATCAAATTAACATCAAAAGTCAAGACATTAACACCCCACATCATCTCCCTATCAATCCCCAATCATTTTCCCTCTTTTAAATCTCAATTTAATCCCTCTTTCTCAAAAATTCCCAAATCAAACCCTAAACCCCAATTAGTTCAATCTCTCTCTCAAAGCTTTCTACTCATGCAAGGGAACTCGGATTGTGCTTAAGGACAAGTAATATGAGTCATGGGAGCTTGTATTGGAGTGGGTGTTGGTGCTCCCTCAACTTCTCACTTTCTCCTCTTCCCTCCAAGAAGTAAGGGGTGTACTTTGGTCGAGTATTAGAGGAAGGGTTTCATTATAGTAATAGAGTTATAATTGGGTATATTATTGATTGGTTAGGTTGATGGGTAGGAGGGTAGAGTATAGTTAGGAACCCTAAGTTTTAGTGATATGTTATTAATGTATGTTTATATTAATTGATTTTATAAATTGTAAAGTAGGAAGTGAAGAACCCTAGGAAGGTGATTTAAATTACAGTCCCTGAGACATACTTGAGTATGTCGACTGATTGTTGATTGATATTGTTTGTATTAATATTATTAAAGTGTATATAAGTAAATTGTAAATGACATTCATATAGTTATGCATTAAATAGGGCCAAGTATTTCTCAATTGAGTTTAAACCAATTAAATGACATTTTCTAAAGAACAAAGAGGGTCTTAAATTCAATTGAGAAACACTTAGAATATTGGATCATGCATGGTGAAAAGGTGGACGTTAGGTGTCGGGGAAAAACATACGTCGCTTTGCGATTGATGAGGACAAGAGTAAATGTTAGGAATTATTATGGGGGACTTTGATCTTCCAAAGGACATGGGTTCGCCATCCATGTTGGGGATTGGTCCGACGCAAACCATAGTAATTCTATTTACTTTGGCTCCTTTTGGCCAGTGATAGTGATTTCTGCTAGAGCCAATCTGGGCAAATCAATCCAGATTGTACGTTGTTAACACTACCCTAGAGGAGTGTGACGTATTGTGCAAGCGGGTGAGCGAGGGACCTTCCTAAGTGGAGGTTGTTTCTGACCGCTTTGTGCGATAATGATGATTTAATTAAAAGAGATAATGGGTTCATAAACTTCGTGAAGCTTTAGGCTTTCATTATGTCAAGACGAGGTACAGAGGGGCTTATACAACGAAATGGCTCCCACTTTAGTGGTTTCTTTTACAGAGAAAGGATTGTGCGCTTTGGCTTTAAACTCCTTTTACGTTATTGTAGTTTCAGAAGGGGAGCTTCCTTTCCTCTTTGTTTTACGCCCTCCGTGTTGTAGCCGTCGTTGGTTGTGGCATTTCGGGTATTCTGACCTCCTCGTCCTGGCTCCTAGGATGATTGCTGGAGGCGCACGCCTTCTGGCTTTTCCTCCTTTTCTGTTCCTCCTTTGTTGTTTATTCTGCCTCTTGCTTCTTCATGGCAATTCTCCATTTCTCAGAGGGAGGAGCTTTTGAGTCTTTTGTGCATATTGTGTGTACTGTGTTGCAACTATGGTTGCTTTGAGGTATTGCTCCTCTTGCCTTCTGGCGTTTCTCGGCCTTTGGGAGGGGGTGGCTCTTGGGGCTCTGCTTCTCTGTGTTTTCTTACATTGTGTATATTTTGTCGTTTCCCCCTTTTCTCCGGTGCCTTTTTACCTCTTAGGGGGACGCCGTTCTCTTCTAGGGAGTTTCTTCCCCCTGAGGCTCTTTCTCCCCCTCCCGGAGTCCTTGCTTTCCTTTTCTTTTCTTTCTTTTATTTATAGTGGTGTCTTGGACCAGTGGTCTCTGTTCGCTTCCCTTCGTCCGTTGGTTAATGACCGCCTGCATCATGTGTCCAGAGCATCTTTCCAGTGGTTTTGTCTTCTTTGCCATTCTTGGCTTTGGTATTTGATGATTACGGGGAAGGAGAGGACTCCAAGTCTTACTCCCCTTAGCTTTGCCTTGGATAGATAAAAGATTCTCTCTTGACTTCCTCTGCAAGCCGCTAGAGCTTCGGATAGCTATGACGCCTTCGGCTGGTCATGAGTGCGCCTTCCACGGGTTCTTACTCCCGGATCGCCTTTACTTATTACGATATTCTCTTCGGTTTTTCGTGGCATCTGGGGCGCCTTGAGATAGCACATGGCATTCCTTGCCGTCAACATGCTTCGCTCTTTGCTCTGGATGTCTTATCGAGAATGGTCGCCTTGGTGATCGTCGCCTTGGGCGTGTGTCGCCTAGGGCAATTCCTGGGGTTGGCACGCCTTTCTCAGCGTCTTTAATACTTTGTTTTTTGTTTGACAACTCCTGGGCCCTTATGTGATTTGGGCCTTATGATTTGGGCTACCAAATATTGAGGTATCAACAGAGGTGAAGCACCCAAACAGGGGTTGAGAAATGCTCCCTCCTGGTCGGTTTTTCCCCAGAGTGGAGGGGGGTTGTGAGGTGGTTGTGTTGTTATTGTTATTGAAAAGGGAAAGTGTTATAGGTACATTGTGTGAGGAACCCTCCTTCGGGGAGAATGTGAAGCACAATGTACCCAATTGTTAAAAGTGTTAAAAGTAAAGTGTTAAAAGTGTATAGGTACATTGTGTGAGGAACCCTCCTGCGGGGAGAATGTGAAGCACAATGTACCCAATCGTTAAAAGTGTAAAAGTGTTAAAAGTAAAGTGAAAAGTGTGAAAGTAAAGGGAAAGTGTGAATGCATTGTATAGATGTTTTAATTCTTCGAATCCGATCAAAAGTGTTAAAGTGTTTAAAATTGAAATGAAATGTTTAATGTCGGATTCAAGGATTAAATCACCTAAGTGTGACGTTAGCAGGGCATAACCATGTGTTTGTGCATTATAGTATTATATTAAAGTATTAGACCCTTATAACGATAGTTCTTAAACTGAATAGTGTTGTTGTTCCCTACTTGGTAATTGAATTGTGAGTTGTATAATTGTTATTGTTTGTGTTTGAATATACCTATTTATGATTTATTACTGTTTTTAAACGTTTTCTTTGATCTAGATTTCGAAGTACTCACCCTTACAGTGGACATATTAGGTACACCAAGGAGACAGGCACGAAAGGATCAAGGCCGAGAACGGTATACTCATAGTAGAGAGTATATTGGTGCTAGTGACCCAAGGGTCACGAGGTTGAGCAACCATTCATAGGTTTATTTTGTAATAAATAGATTTTGAAAATATATTTGTAATTAATGAATTTTATTTTGTTTTAGCATTCTGTGTATTGGAAAAGTTAAATGTATACCCTTATTTTGATAAGTTTTAAAGTATGGCCTAATGTTGAACATTTGGAATTGGAAGTTTTATTTTTATTTGATTTTGAAAACTGTTCTGGACTGACAGGTTTAATTCTATTCGGGGAAAGTCCATTTTATAAAGGAAACTCTGTCAAAATTTTTATAAACCCGAATATTTTCAGAAATAAATATTAAATTAAAGTATTTTCTCAAAGTATAAAAATGTAGGATGTTACAGGGAGGCTCAATATGATGGATTGGCAAAGTTAGAGTTTGGGGTTTGATTTGGGGGTTTTGTGAAAGAGGAATTTAATTTAGATTGAGAGAGGGAATATGATAGAGAATTGATAGGGAGTGATTATATGAAGTTGATTTCATGAGATTTGGTGTTACTTTGATGATTTGGAGAAGATTAGAGTAGAGGGAGAAGAGAGCTCGAGTGAAAGGAAGGGAAACTATGAGCAACACAACCTTAAACACGTGTTATAAGTCTGAAACAACAGTGGTTAATCGATTAACCACTTTGGTTAATCGATTAACACTCATCAGTTGCACATGGTTAATCGATTAAAACCCACCATTAATCGATTAGTGCCATAAGGTGGCTAAAAATTTAATCGATTAACCTACCCTCTAATCGATTAGTGGCTGAATATTGCCAAAAACAAAATCGATTAACTCAAGGCTTAATTGATTAACTGGTTCAGCCCACCATTCCCTTGCACTTCAAATTGTCCTAACTTCTTCGTTAACCGTCGGATCTTGCTCAAATTTTGAGACAAGCATCCTAAGACACTCATCTTCACATCCAACGGTGGAATTTGGGTTTAGAGTTATTGATATTTTATTCCTAATTTCCTAAGGTCCCTTGTTCTTTAGATTTTAAATAACTCTTCTAAAACTCATTTCTAAGCTAATTCTAAACACATTCTAAACGGAATCAAAGACTTGGAAACAACACTACTCTTATCAAAATTCCATTAACTAAGGCACCTAATGATTTGGGAAAATCGGGGATGTTACACGTACTCTGATAAATAACAAACGAATTCGGTAATAGCAAGTGTTTTACAAAGAAAAAGTTTTGATAATAATTTCAATACCGAATTCAAAGTATTTTTGAAGGATATGTTCAGTTTGAGAATGATTATAAAGGAAAAATTTTATACTCTATTTTTCCAATAATATCAAGTCCGTATTATATATGTTCAACTATATTTTCTTATAAAGTATTTTAATCCAAGAGCGTCACACCATTTGGTGGTATCAGAGCAATGGTCCAGTCCTCCTGGCCCTGTCTATGTGGCCTAATATGTTGTTCAATAGAGATTGAACATGTTAAGGGTGTTTAGTTGTTGTGTCCTCTTTAATAGACCTATCATGACCCGAAGTCCATAGTGCAGGTCTACTATGGCAACGAGAGGTAGTAATCATACAAACGCTATGTTAGAAGCTATGCAACAACAGCAGCAACAAAAACAACAACAATCGCAACGGCCTCAACAATGCAACGTTGAAGTGATGGAAGCTAAGACTCTATCGGAATTTCGGAGCTGCAAACCTCCAAGGTTAGAGGGAGGATAAAAACCGGAAGAGGCAAACAAGTTGATTTACGAGATTGACAAGATCTTCAGAACGTTGGGCTGCACTGATGCTCAGAGGGTGATGTATGCCGTCTATATGTTAGGAGGTGAAGCTGAAAACTGGTGGAACCATATGTTGGAATAGTTGGTGGTATTTGGCGAGAATCACCCAAGAGGGGGGGGGTGAATTGAGTGTTTATAAAACTTTGAAAATTAATCGCAATAAATCGTTCTTTGAAATAATAACTGTAACACCCCGATTCGGCAACTTGAAAACCACAGTTACTTAGATCAAATATAGTGAAAATTTGGGCCATTTTTTTTAAACATGTATGGCATAGCCATGAGAACATTTAGACTTTCAAAACATGGTTATAATTAAAAACTTATGTTCTCACGTTATCTAAAATCTTTCAAGTTCCAAACCGAGATGTCACAAGATATCGCACCTTGAAACTTGTTCATCAAAACATCAATTTATTGCAATAGCCCGTTTACTTATCTCCAAACATCAGCACTAAACAAAACTTTAGCCGGGGTACAGTATGATAGAGCTATGGCAATTAAAAGCTTACAATGGGATACATTACTCCGGGGGATTACCTATCTTCTAGTCATATACTCTAAAACATGCCATCAAACTATGAATCTCGGTACATCAAGCTCTCAGATTGCAAGCTGAATTGCCCTCATCTACCGCCTCAGGAGTCTCTTCCATAGCGTCGTCTTGTGCTTTATCCTCCTTCCTCTCACAAGCTAAAAGCCTCTCCATATCAAATATTCAGGGACAACCTTCCATGCTCCTCCTTGCAGAGGACTCAAGTGGATCGCTACACACCATGCCATCTACCCGTTGCAATACCGGCAAATACCGATACGACAACATGGTAGGAGAGAGTCAGTGTTCCGAACACTAACGGGTTGACCATGCGGTCTCGGGGTAGATTCAATATAAAAATAGACAAATGACACATAGATATATATAACTGGACGAAATCACCAGGGTAGAAAGATAACAGAACAGGATAGATAACAGAACAGGATAGATAAACATATCATAACAGATGACCAGAACAAGATAGTATCAGCACATAGCATAAATGAATCACATATAACAAAGCATATCATAATATTCCAAACCTATCAACATCATCACTCATGACCACATAATTCATTGGACTTAACATCACAATCTTCCCAACATTCAAATCTTATCAAAATCTTTCTCAGTCCTTTCGAAATTCACTTACGCCTTCCTTCTTAAAACCATGCGGGCACGACAGCTGTCTCAACATCAATTGGCTCCAAGCCAGGAGAACTTTAGAAAAATCGGGTACAGTCTCGATTCAATTTATATCATATCAAATCATTTCATATAATTAAGGCTCACTGTAGAAAACTCGGGTATAGTGGCAATCAAGATGCCTCGTTCCAGTCCCTCTCACTGTTCTCGAAATGCCATAGGGGTGACAGCACTATTCCGGTTCCGGGTGCAGAACTTACCACAGCATTAGGACCCAGTCCCCACCACGTCTGGTTACCACATATGGAATTCGTTCTGCCAGAATAGTACTCAAGGCCTCATGACGTTTTACCGCCCTAGCCTACCCTATTGCATTCTCAACCCGAATATCCCTGATATACGGGGTACCTTCCTCTCCACTACTTCGCACTCTCATACCTCACCGCGCTAATGTCTTTTAAAGTCTTTTATCATTTTACTTAACCTAAGGTCGGCCCATCCTTCGTGCATCCTTTCAATGAGTCCTGACCACTAACTTTGCACAATCTTTTTCTCATCTTTTCTCAACATAGCACAGAGCTGGGATCTCATCAATCAACTTGTATCTCATTTCTTAAGCTTTCTCAACATTCTCAATCTCTCTCAACCAACTCATTTCACAAAATACATTTCAAAATACATTTTTATAAGCTTTCTGAAATTCTCATATCATAAATTTTCACAAAGTATCATTTCGTAAACTTTTTCATAAAATCTCCTTTCACAACTTTTACAAAAATTTCATTTCAAACACTTTTCTGAAAATACTTTTCTAATCTTTCTCAAAAATCTCTTTTCACAAACCTTTTTCAAAATTTCCTTTTCATAAATCCTTTTCAAAAATTTCTTTTCATAAATTTTTTCTTCAAAAATTCCTTTTCATAAATCTTCCTTTCAAAAACTTTTCAAAAACATATTGTTTCAGTGAGTACTCGTGGAGGAGCAAGCTCAACTCAACACCAGTCTCATTTCAACAATATCCCAAAGGAGCCAAGCTCCACTCAGATCACATCTCGCATCAACGATAACATGACTTTCCCCCAGCTCTGGCTCATCCTTATCATTATCATCAATTCTTTCCCCAATCTCAACGCTTTATTTCTTTCTCATCCATCTTATATCCTTTATCATTATTCTTTTCTCATTATGTCTGTACTTTCACAACTTTATCATTTCATGATTCCGGTGTAATCAAACCTTTCCCAAGCAGAATAAAACATACTCAACAATATAACACAATAAGATTCAATACATAACAAAATCAGTCATGCAGCATAAAACAATAAACATTTAGCACAGATATATATCACATAATTCTCAGTACACTCACAGTCCGTGTATTCGGACTACGAGCAACCACGTTACGGGATCACAGCACTCTCACTCACCTCGACCGACGACAATTCTCACTACGCTCCTTGGTTTCCAACGCGACGTTCGTGTCCGCTTCCCGATCGTTACTGGCACTTAAATAGTTCTCTTTTGTTAAAATCATTCTTATAAAATTATTTCAAAAGAAAGACAACATTACCAAAACCCTTATTTGAAAATAGAGTATTCCTTCCTTTCTTAAAAATCTAAAATCAACATTGGGTTTTAAACTCAAAATCATAATCGAATAAAAACATTCGTTTAATAACACTTTTAAAATTTGAAAACTTGAAATACTTCTTTTCAAACACTTGCTTATTCAAAAACGTAAATAATTTCTCGATTCCTTTAAAGGCCACATTTATCTTAAGGTTTTCATATAAAAACCATTTGTTAAATTAAAACCGTGAACTTCATAAATCATACGAAAATATTTTCAGAGCAATACTTTTTCGATTAATCAAATCATTTTACTTGTTTTATTCCTTTCAAAACCGAATTAAATCAAGGATTAAATCAAAAATCTTTTAAAAATACTAAACATTCAAATCATTCTCAAACACACACACATATTTAATATTACAAGCCATTCACAACCCATGCACCACTTTACACTCATCATGCTAAAACAAGAATCAAACACAAACTCCTATTTTCTATGCATGGCCGAATCTTCATCACACATGAGACAAGGTTTATATTCACAATTTCAAACACTAATGATTATTAACACATAAACAAAACATGCACATATGGAAAGTAATCATTTAATCACATCGTCCTATGTTAAGCATCATACCCAAAATAATTATTAAGAGAAAAGGGATATCTTAAATCATGCTAACATCTTTTAAGACAATTAGCTTTATCCCAAAACTAACATGCAAATGAAAATCAATTTCTTTCTTTTACTTATTGATCAAACCGAATAGAACTTAGAAAATAACTCAAACTCTTAATAATATAATCACATACTAAATTCACTTTATTTATTCAAAGCTAAACTCAGTCCAGAACACACAAAGGAAATAAAAATGGTTTGAATAAAATTTATCCCAAAATCGAATAGGATCATGAAAATCACTTTTAAGTTTCTAATTAAAAATTTAGGCTTCAATCTTCTTGAAATCTATAGGTCCATCAATAAAACACACATGCAAAACAAATAAATCTAACTTTGATATTTATAAAGGCAAAACCGTGAGCTCCTCACATAAATTTAGAAAACTTACATTTCATTTATTTAACTAAGTTTATCATAATAAAATCAAGAATCATATCAAGATCTTTAACCTCCCAAAAGTTTCATGCATGTATTTTAAATCTTTAAATCACATAAATCTCATCATGCATGGAACTAAAACAATGATCATACATGATTTCTTATTTTCCCTAGGTTTGGCCAAATGATAACATACAAAAAGGCAAGATCTTAGGTTTCATTTTCACATGCAAAGATTAAAACTCATAGATCATATCATGCAAAACTTTTTAAAGCATCATTTTCTTTCTTAAAACTCCATCCGATTCATCATCATCATCATCATACACACAAAATCTTGATTCAAATCCTTTTTACATCAAAAATCATTTTTAAAGTTGGTTAATCTTATTTTCTTTCGAAAATCATAACATGCATCAAAGAAAAACCAAGACTTTTTACTCAAAACAAACATGAAAGGTTCAAGCTTCATGCTTTTTCCAAAGATCAATCACAATCATGACATGCAAGGGAAGATCAAGACAAATATGTAAACTTAAGCACAAATCTTAGACAAACCGTGAAGAAGAAAATTTACAAGTTAAAAATCAAAGCTTTCAAGCACAAATATTCAAGATCAAGCCATAAAAATAACATGCAAAACATTCAAACTTCAAGATAATAACAAACACATGCATCACAAGACATTAAGCTTAAACAAAGTCCATCTTAGAGTCTTTTACAAAACACAATTATTACACTAAAACTCTCTTAATACTTAAACAATCTACCTTAAATCAAAACTTCTAACTTAAATCTCCAAATCTCCTCTCCTCCTTCTAGGGTTTGCTTCGGCCTCCTCTCCTCTAGGGTTGATGGTTGGTTTTCTTCTTAATCTTTAAAGAAGGAAGTAATTGAAGGAAGAAATCAAGAGGTATTGGGTTGAGAGGTTTGGGTTTTCACTCTTCTTTTTCTCTTCTCCTCTCTCGGCCTCACTCTCTTCTCTCTATGTCTCAAGAGCTTGTTGGTGCTCTTGGGACTTAAGGTGTTTAGAATGTGAAGGAAATGAAGAAGAAATGAAATGAATCAAAACTTAGCCAACTTCACACACTCATACGGTTTTATAGGCAAGGTTCAAGGGTGTGGAATTTCCTCTTCTAACCTCGGTTCAATGTGTGGGTTCAAGGGCAAGTTGGTCCAACCAAAAAGTTGCATGGGAGGGGTCTTGTCTTGGGGGAGACAAGGTTGAGAGACTTGGGGACAAAGTCTCACTAGGCATCATTACACTCACCTCCTTATTTTTCTACTAATTTCCATCTAGTTTCTACTTTCTTAATACTTAAGAAAATGCATTCTAATTTGGTTCTCTTGGGTTCTACATGGCCGAACCACACACACGCACACACATGAAGGAATACAATTTCTTTTCATTTTATCATTATAAGCACATAGAATTAAATCATGGAATAATGCATATACTTAACACATATTCAAACATGCGTACAATACTTTAGGGCACAACTCAAAACATGCATCATACACACATTCACATTCAAACAAATCATGCATTCATTCAATTCAAATTCATTATTCAATCTTGCATGCAATTTATTCTACTCTTAAGATTAAGAAAATGCACATGTTCACAACTCAAAATTCCAAAAATACATTAATAAACTGCACTATTTGGTTATAAATATGAGTTCCACCTTATTTTATAAAACCATATTTTCACATAAATCAAAGATTTTCAAAAAGAATGAGTTATTTGAAGTCTCAAATCATTTTCACTCCTTAACACTTTTAAAATTCGTCCTTTAAATGCTCCAAAATAAATTTTTGCAAATCAACCCAGAAAATTATAAAAATTACATATTCAAATTCTACTTTTCAACCCGATTGTTTTCGTATAAAAATCATAATTTTTCGAGTTACGGTCGAAAAGATACACATTTTCAAAGTAACCAAATTCATTTTGATCATAAAAGAAAATTCATTTCTTTGAGAAATCTCAAATGATAAAATCATAGCTTGGTTTTCATGAATTCAAACTCAAATAAAAATATTTTGGTAAAACATTCATCTGAAAATCCTTCTCAAATTCTGAAAATCATTTTGAAATGAAATCTCATCGATCTATTTGAGTCCAGAAAATGCAGGATGTTACATTCTCCCCAACTTGAAGATTTCTCGTCCTCGAGAAATGATGCGCGATACCGTCTCATTCAAGAGTGCGTAGCTCCTTGTAGAAATCCTCTTCTTCATTTTCATATGAGCTGACTGTTACGTCGTACCACTTATTCACTGCCCTCAAGAAGGATTCGAAATAACTCTTTAACAGAAGCAGTCTCTTGGGCCATTCCATTGTCAAATACAATGGTGTATAACAACAAGGTTTTGCTAAGCGGATTAAAATTTTTGAGGGTGTTCAAAGTTGCTGAAACAGATAGCAACGCAAAAAGGAATGTCATGCTTATGTCAATCCGGACAAGAATACTACTAACATGATTACTCTCTTAACTTATTCCTTCCTAGGAATTTTCAGCCTAATCAGGTCACCTTAAAACCTCAAATCTCCATCTACTCCCCAACTTAAATGACTCTTATCACTATGCACCTCAACCATCAACATAGACTCAACTCCAGTAAAACTCTCAATCCTTACCATTTTCTATTCATCTTACTATACCTCTCTTTACTTCATTCCAATCCATCCTATCATTGCTTCAGACTTCACCAAGCATTCATCCTAATAATTCTATCTTATTCATCACTAGTCCTTCCTCTCTTCAAGCGACTACTAATCC
Source organism: Crotalaria pallida (assembly GCA_037953625.1). NCBI lineage: Eukaryota > Viridiplantae > Streptophyta > Magnoliopsida > Fabales > Fabaceae > Crotalaria > Crotalaria pallida. The sequence continues at coordinate 55,392,322 of CM075651.1, forward strand.
TCAAGAGACACATGCTTCACTTTATTCCTTCTATTACCTACTGATCGTAATACTTAAGCATCCTAACTCCTCTTTCCATCCGTCATGTTTCACCTTAGTGTCTAAATCCATTGAAATTCCTCCAATCCTAGAATCATCTGGCTAATAAAAGATCTCCATTCCTAGTAGGACTTCTCTAATCCACATTTTTCTGTCACCTTCATTGACCAAAACAACACACTTTCATCATTCGTTCTAACTTGATCCATACTTAAGGGTTCTAATTGTAAATTCCTTCGCTTCATCTACCCTATTTCCCACCATTAATAGCAATTAGCACTAGACCGTATCATTCACTCTCTCTAACTCCAATTCTATGGTCACAAACTCTTCCGACTCATCCTAGACTTCCTACTGCCTCCATACTTCTACACCAAAATCTTAGACCACTTATCCTCATATATGCTTATTTCTAACTGTCTCATACAATCCTCCATCTTAACCTAAGACTTAAAAGACATCCTTACTCAACCTTATGACCAATACATCTCCCTTGCTCATACCTTCTAACCCTTACTTTCCTCAGATATTGCAAATCTGGCCTAACAACACCTCACAATCCACTCCTAGTTCAGGGATAGCTACTTGACTGGCATAAGTCATCACCAAAAATTTGGGAATCAGACAGCTTGATAACAGGGAAGGCTTATAAACTGAGTTCACAAATTTGGGTTCAATGAAGTTAGGAGGGTTCAAGGCGACTTTAGAGATCAATCTGGGTAACAAACAACATGGGGTAGGCTCAAGGTTCAAATCAAATCAAGAGTTCAAAGGTTATTCTGAACAAAAAGGGCTCACAACAAACAAGAGTTCCAACAAGGAATGGTAAGTTCAAACAATAAGTTTAGGTCTTGCTAGGATTTTGATCATCAGGTTCTATGACAAATCTCGACATTTCGATTCCTAATCACCATCGACTAACGCACGAGACACACAAATGAAGTATGTAACCCATGTATTCAGCTATTTAGATCAACCATTGCTCTGATACCATAACTGTAACACCCCGATTCGGCAACTTCAAAACAACAGTTACTTAGATCAAATATAGTGAAAATTTGGGCCATTTTTTTTTAAACATGTATGGCATAGCCATGAGAACATTTAGACTTTAAAAACATGGTTACAATTAAAAACTTATGTTCTCACATTATCTAAAATCTTTCAAGTTCCAAACCGAGATGTCACAAGACATCGTACCTAGAAACTTGTTCATCAAAACATCAATTTATTGCAATAGCCCGTTTACTTATCTCGAAACATCAGCATTAAACAAAACTTTAGCCGGGGTACAGTATGATAGAGCTATGGCAATTAAAAGCTTACAATGGGATACATTACTCCGGGGGATTACCTATCTTCTAGTCATATACTCTAAAACACGCCATCGAACTCTGAATCTCGGTACATCAAGCTCTCAGATTGCAAGCTGAATTGCCCTCATCCGCCGCCTCAGGAGTCTCTTCCATAGCGTCGTCTTGTGCTTTATCCTCCTTCCTCTCACGAGCTAAAAGCCTCTCCATATCAAATCTTCAGGGACAGCCTTCCATTCTCCTCCTTGCAGAGGACTCAAGTGGATCGCTACACACCATGCCATCTACCCGTTGCAATACCGGCAAATACCGATACGACAACATGGTAGGAGAGAGTCAGTGTTCCGAACACTAACGGGTTGACCATGCGGTCTCGGGGTAGATTCAATATAAAAATAGACAAATGACACATAGATATATAGAACAGGACGAAATCACCGGGGTAGAAAGATAACAGAACAGGATAGATAACCAGAACAGGATAGATAAACATATCATAACAGATGACCAGAACAAGATAGTATCAGCACATAGCATAAATGAATCACATATAACAAATCATATCATAATATTCCAACCCTATCAACATCATCACTCATGACCACATAATTGTCGTGTCCTTAACCAAGATCAACCTTGGAGCTATGGAGAAACTCCAAAGAGTGATCCCAGCAAAGAGATATATGTAGGACTCTTAGGATTTCTGAATATCTAGTTGGGATAGTCAGGTTCTTCCTAGTCAACAAAGTGTGTGCTAGTGTCAACTTAGGGATGAGAAGACGTACCTTACCCCTATAGCATGGTGGTTCTTATAGGGGATTACCTGTGTGATGTGGGCCGTTCTGATGAGCCTTCTGAAGAGGTAGAATTCAAGTAGGATTTGTAGAGGTTATGATAAAATCATATCCATAAATCCCGTAAGTGATAAACTTAATCCAATACTGCTTTTATCTAACCAAGAGTCGTGGGATTTTAGGAGTAGTAGTTAAGCTGGATGAGACTGTGGATGATAGAGATAAGGATGAAAATCTTGTGCTCGGGATTAATCTCATAAGCGTATTACATCTCTGTAAAAACCCAGTTTGCTCGGTGTAACATTCCGACCATAGGCCTTGTCCCAGTGTCTAAATGGTCGGACTAAGGTGATTTAGGTCGGTTAACACTCGGTCTACTACATAAACCCCCCAAGCTCGGTAGGGTGATTTGAGCCCTGCCGAGTTAATGAGACTAGCACATTGTTTTCCGACTAAGTTTTGTTGGAGAGAGATATCCGACCGTCCGAGTGATCCTACCAGAGCTGTCGCTTGATTGACCGAGAAGTGACCCTTCAATTCTACCTGTGCCTCCACGTGTCCTTCACTTTACCGGGAAATGGAACGTTATGATTTCGAACCTGTTGGGAGCGCCACGTATTTAGTTTCATCATAAATGGGTTTTTTCTAATTCGGCCCAGTCTTTGAGTTAGTGGAGGGAAGCTCTAAAACGAATTTCAAAGGGCGGTTTTCTCACAATTCATTCTAAACAGAACTTCAGAAACCTCTCAAATTCTCTCTCTCCTTTGTTCATCGCTTTTCTACGATTTTGATCATCAAAGCCAAAGTTCTTCAAAGGAATTCTTGCTATTACTTCATTTTTATTCTCTACATTGAGTGCATCTCTAACTTCGTGGCCTTCGTTTTTCTTCGGTTTCTTGGTTATTCATCAATAGCAGGTAACAAACCTCTCGTCTCTTCTCTGACTATTTTCTCTTTCTTCTTTGCTGTTTAAAATTCATTGCATGCGATTGTTTCTGTCATCTGCTGTGTGTATATGCTTAGAACTTTCTTTGTTATGTATTAACACTGGCCTTGCTCCCCTTTTTCCTTGATCTTTAAACAAATCCTAGGGTTCGACAAACACCCCATCATTGTACATGAGTGAAACCCTTGGTCTTTTCAAAATCTTTGACCTTCATTATCATTTGTTGAGTGATCGCCGTAGTGTTTCTTAGGTTTGTTTTACGTTTTGCTGCACTTAATTTCTTAGGGTTTGTACCGAAGCAGTGTTAACATGAGTGAGGATTCTATAAACTCTGATGTACCAAGAACTCACAAGGCCGAAAACCCAGATACTTGCGTTAAACCGATAGCTATGCATTTTCCTCAGTCTTTGAAAGAATTCAGACAGGGTGTGATTCACTATAGGATTGCCGAGAGGGCAGAACAGAAGAGGTTAAGGAAGCAACAGAGAGGTATTAGACATTTCAGTTGGTTTGGGGAAATTCTTCCCAGAAAGGGAGGTGTTCCCCAACTGACCGTAACCATAAGTATTTGATCCGAAATAATCAAGTTTTTCTGCGTCTGACTCCAAGTGTACCCCCTTTTCCTCAGGTATGAAGAGAAAGTGCATTACTAATCCTGAACTCTACCCACTTCCACCAGATGCAACTGAATACGATTGGGTGGACCGAGAGGTTCTTGGTACTCAGTCCGAGCTTTCAACAAAAGGGTCGCTAGAGCAAATCCAGGCTATAATTCTACCATGTCCTGGAGATAACGCTGGGAATTTATACTCCATTAGTCCAGTGGGTTTAAACGAGAGGGTCTGCACTCAAATTCCAGAGGGTAGTCCTGGTTTCTATTTTTATGAGGAAGTGGTTACTCGACTAGGGATTAGAATACCCTTTACTGACTTTGAGATAGGTGTTTTGAGTACCTTGAGAGTGGCCCCTTCCCAACTGCATCTGAACGCTTGGGCTTTTGTAAGAGGCTTTCAACAAGTTTGTTCGGCCATGGAGTGGTCTTGCACTCTTCCCATTTTTTTCTATCTGTTTGCCCCCCAGTGCAATACTTTTGAGAGAGGTTCAGTGAGGCGACCTTGGGTTTCTTTAAAGTCCTGCCATGGATACGCTTTTTTCACTAAATACTCCGAATCTTGGAAGGGGTTTAAACCTTACTTTTTCAAATATAATTTTGTTGGCAACGGTGCCTGCTGGTTCACTCGTCCTGGGGAAAGGCGACCACTCCCACGGTTCCCTCTTCAGTGGAGCGCAAGTTTTTTCAACCGATCGATCGCATCATATGCATCAGATTGGAAAGAGCTTGTTGAATACGAGAAAGAGGTGTGCCGAGCTGTTGAGAGTTATTTGCAAAACAATGGAATGATAGAAACGAAGGATATCGTGAACATCCCTTCATCGGATGTCAAAGCTGAACTTGGTAAACTGTTCTCTCTCTGATATTATATTTGTGATTTATTTGGATCTAACCAAGTTTTCTTTGCAGAAAAAATGGCTTCCCGAATGGCTGCTCTACTCCAGGAGGGAAGAAGAGGAAAACCACTGCAACGAGCGTGGCTTCCGGCCGGGTCTTCAAGTTTAAGTACCCCAATCTTGAGTACTTCTGCTCCTAATGCTTCTCCAACCGAGGCATCTCCTCGGCCAACTTCTAATGTAGTTGTTGTTGCCGCTACAGTTTCATTGGGCCCGAGCGGTCAAGTTCATGTCTCTTCTCCTCCTCAACAACAGACTCGTCGCCGACGAATAGACAAAGGCAAGGAGAAAGTGTCTGAGGGGGCGAATCCGAGGGTTGAGGGGACAAGTACTAGAGCTGCTACTGCTCCCTCTTCTGCTGCGACTCCACCGGAAACTTCAATTTGGGACCAAGAATTTGATGAGAGGATTGCCAAGTATGTCTGCCTTGAATCAGACCATTCTCGGTTTGGAATTCTCACCACCGACGAGTGGTCACGCTTCAACATGACTCTGACGAAATATCTTTTTCGAAGTGCCAACCTTACTTACTTTTTGGCCAAGCAAGCGGGTGATCTTTTATCTGGTTTTAATGTTGAACAAAAAGAGGCACGTGCGATGTCTGCTGCTCAAGAGGATAGCCTTTCGGACGAACTGGTCCGAGTAAAAAATGAATTGGAGAATTGGAAGGCTGACAAAACTGAGCTGATCAAGGAGAGAGATTCTTTGAAAGTTTCTCAAAAAGCTGTCGAGGAGAAGAAGAAGGAAGTGGAGGAGACGCTGAAGAAGGAGTTGCAAGCAAACCAACAGAGGATGGATGAGTTGAAATCTGAAGTAGAGAGGTTTGCTGTTGTTGTTCGGAAGTTGAAGGAGAAAGCTCTTCTTCATAAGAAAAAGGCGGAGACCAATTTCTATAATTGGAGCAAGGGTGTAGATGATTCCTTTGTTTCAGCAATCAAGCAAATCCAGATCCTGAATCCAGAAACTGAGTTTAGGGTGGTCGGAGCTCATCCTTTTCATAGTGTTGAAAATGGAAAGCTGATTGATCTTGAAACTAAGGCTGAGATTGATCTGCAGGCGGAAAACCTTCCCAATCCTCTTGTCGAGCTTACTGAGGCCCTGGAATTTGATGATGCCAATATTGTCTTGTCCGATATTGAGGAATGATTTTGAATTTTGGTGGTCGGTTTTTGTTGCTCGTTGTATCCGAGCGTTGTTCCTTAGCTGTTTCGAACAATTTACTTTATCTTTTTGTTGCTCGTTGTATTCGAGCATTATTCCTTGGCTGTCTCGAACAATTTACTTTATCTTTTACTCAAGTTATATTAATTTGCTGTGTATGCAAATTGTGTTTCGTTATTTTTGGTTTCGTTTGTCACGTGACCCTTGGTATTTTCCGAGATATAATTCTAAACAAATAGTTTACAAATTATTTTACCCGGGTGTATAATGGATTGTGAGCAGAACTCGGATCGCCGACTTTAGCCGAAGGGGGACCCTCGGACCGCGAAATAAGGAAAGTAATTTCCTGAATTCGGGCATTCTACGAATACGTTGTTGAACTCTCGTAAAGAGCTGTTTCTCGATTTCGCTCGGTGGCTAGCCGAACCAAATGAGTCGTATGTCGTTTCACAATGTTCATAAATACGAGAATTCCAAAGAAATTGACGAATTTTATTGATAAAAGTATACAAAGAAGAAATTGATCATTTGCTAAATAATTCCTAACAATTTATCTGTAATCTAAGAAGGAAGTTAACCTTCGTTTATTCAACCTAAACAATTCTGAGCAATAGACTAACCTATCTGTAAACAGAAATGAAAAATAGGAGCTTAGCTGTAATAAGCTCTGAGCATGGCCACGTTCTAGCTGTTATTGATTTCCGTGCCCGAGAGAGTTTCCAGTTTGTAAGCACCAGTTCCAGATTTAGCCTTCACTCGGTATGGACCTTCCCACTTTGGCTTCAATTTTCCAACTCCAGCATTTCCTTTACCGATATCTGCTTGGCGAAGGACCAAGTCTTCAACTTCAAAACTTCGCGGACGAACTTTCTTGTTGTACTCCCGAGCTTGCCGTTCCTTTATTCTTCTTTCATGAGCTGCAGCATTCTTTCGGATTTCCTCAAGTAAAATGAGTTCTTCGCTGAGCAAATGGTCATTAGTTTCTGAAGGACGTTCAAGCGTCCTAAAGGTAGGGATTCCCTTTTCGATCGGAATGACTGCGTCACAGCCGTATGTCAATCGAAAAGGAGTTTCACCTGTTGGTGAGTTTATAGTTGTCCTGTGTGACCATAAGATGCTCGGGAGTTTATCCAGCCAAGTGCCGGCTGCATTACCAAGTTTCTTTTTAATTCCATCCAAGATGGTTCTGTTGGCAGCCTCGCCTAACCCATTTGTTTGTGGGTGTTCAACAAAACTGAAATAGTGAGTGATTCCCAGGTCGGCTGCTAATTGCTGAAAATGTGAGGCTGCAAATTGTGATCCATTGTCGGTAACTATGGCATGAGGCACTCCGAACCGAGAGATAATTTCCTTCCCAAAGAAAGATTGAATACGGGCCGTAGAGATTGTTGCTAACGGTGCCACTTCAATCCACTTAGTGAAGTAGTCAATAGCCACTACTGCATATTTGAGTTGCCCTGGTGCAGTGGGAAACTTTCCGATGATGTCCATACCCCACTGATAAAAGGGCCAAGGGGCGCCGAGAGAATGTAGCTCTTCTGCAGGTCTTTGGTAGATGTCACTGTGAAACTGGCATTGAACACACTTCTTAACATGTTCCATGGCGTCTTTTTGCAAGGTAGGCCAAAAGTAACCTGCCCGGATTATTTTCCGAGCTAGGGATTTTCCACCCATATGGTGGCTGCAGACTCCACCGTGGATCTCTTCTAGTATCTCCTCATCTTGGGATGGGTGGACACATCTGAGCATAGGAGAACCAAACCTTCTTTTGTACAGAAATCCATCCAGAACTGTGTATTGAGCTGCCTTCTTAACCAATTTTCGAGCCTCTGCCTGATCTTGGGGAACGAAACCATGTTGCAAATAGGTAAGAAGCGGATCCATCCATGATTGAGACAGTGAAACAGCTAGAATGACACTCGGTTGGGGAATGGTTTCTTGTATCAGCGTCTTATTGTTTTCCGACCCTTTGGTACTTGCCAATTTTGATAAAATATCGGCTCGGGAATTTGAATCTCTCGGGACATGGGAAATGTCAAATTCAGAAAAATTGGAAATAATTCGCCTCACCTCTTCAAGATATTTCTGTAAGATGGGTTCCTTTGCCGAGTATTGCCCCTTAATCTGAGAAACTACTAATTGCGAGTCACTGAAAACTGACACTCGCCCTGCTCCAAACTCATGAACCTTCTTGAGGCCTGCAAGAACTCCCTCGTATTCCACTTGATTGTTTGACGTTTGGAACTCGAACTTCAATGAGTACTCCATGCACAATCCTTCGGGGTTTTCAATGATGACTGTAACACCCCAAAATTTTAATCCCCGATTAATGAAATGTTAATTATAATTTAATTATAATTAATGATTTTTATATTAATCCTTGATTAAAATTTGTATTCACGTAACTAGTTTATGTGTGTGAAATTATTTAATAAATATTATAATGCATAAAATAAATGTTTTGCATATTAGTCCCTGGGTTGGGACCTAGAAGCAATTATAGGAAAGGTTTTGGAGGGAAAGTAAATAAAATAATTATTTTTCAAAATGGGGCAAACTACTCGAGTATTTCTCGGAAAACTCGAGTATTTCTCGGAAAACTCGAGTATTCTGGACAGAGTTGCACGAGTTAGTGCGTTTGGTGAGTCACCACCACCGATTCCCCTTCGTTGACACGAAATCACCACCATGCCAACGCCATGGATGTCGTGTCGACCTGCATGAGCCCTCTCCTTTTCTATTTAAGCTCATTAACATCATTTGGCTGAGAATTTTGATCAATCTTGCAATAGTTGTTGAAGTTAGGGTTCCGAACTCGTTTTCTTCGATTCTCCTTCTCTGTTCAGATTCAAAACACAAACTATACACGAATACAAAGCTCACATCTCAAGCTTTGTATAGAGAGTAAAATCGTGAGGATTGAGTGAGTGTGTTGGGAGAATTGAAGATTGGAAGTGAAGCTGTTTCTGGACAAGCCTTGGTCTGGAGCTTACTTTGGGTTCAATTTCTGGTAAGCTCATGAATCCCTGATTCCCAAATTCGGTTTCCTTAGTTAGTTTATGTTGCATAGAGTTTAGAAAATCTAATTTCCCCAATTTTATTCTCTGTTTCATGTGTGAACCAATTCCATTTTGGTGATGCACTCAAACTGCTCTGCATGTGATGTTTGAAGTTGTTCTGGGAGTTGTGGAGCCTTTTCTTTGTCAATCCTTTGTTGATTCACGTCTGAGAGGTAAGGGGAAGTAATTTCTTACACTAGATAGAGTTTAAATTCCATTAACTGTGTTAGAGAGCCATCAAGAGGCTCTAAGGGCTTTGTTTGAATAGGAACTTTGGTTTGGAGACCAATCCATGCTCTATGACTGTGTTGAGCAAGTTCTAAATCATGCATGCAAGCTTAAATGAATATTATTTCATGAGTATTGTGTTTATTTTGCAATTTGAGGTGTTGAATTGCTAAATTGTGTATTTTATGCATAAATGATTGATTCTCTGTCAAATTTGTTATTTGATATGAAATGAGTATGGTAACATGTTCAATATATGGTATATGAACTATTGTGATCATTGGTTTGGGTTAAAAATGTTTATAAATTGAAATGGTATGTTAAAAACCAAGTTTCAGTCTGTTCTGTCTGAAAATACTCGAGTATATGGCTTAACACTCGAGTATTTCGTGGTACACCAGTGTGAAAATTGGCGCACCAACTTGAGAATCAGGCTCGGCACTTGAGTATTTCAGACGCAACAAGAGTAAAAATTGATGAACAACTCGAGTAATACATGAATTACTCGAGTATTCTGGGCAATGAACTACTCGAGTATCTCACGAATTACTCGAGTATATTTATGGAGATCTGAAAACTTAAGTCTCTAAAAAGACATGAACGACTCGAGTCTAATTATGAACCACTCGAGTAAAATCTGGAAACTGATGAATTACTCGAGTATTATGGAAAACACTCGAGTATTTTTAGTCAGATATTGAAAAATACCATTTTCAATTCTAAGTTATTTTGTAACACTTAAAGGACAATAAACCAAGTGATCCTGGACTTAAAGGAAATTGATTGACGTCATGATGTTTTATTTGAATAATGACACGTTGCTCGGGAGGCACGTAATGTATTAATAAAAGGACAAAACATCAATCAATTTCCCCTTTAAGTAAAGTAATGCATTCATTCTGGAGTTTGGATGGTAGGATGTATATCATGTTTTTGGTAAACATGTGGAGGGCCTCTGGGAGTGCCAATACGCTTGCTTGATGACACGTCGTTGACGTGGTCGGCTGAGTGGATGCCGATATGGTTATACCGTTTGGATGACGGTCCGTTTGGATGACGGGATATGCTCGGGTGGCATGGATTCCAAGCTTGTCGTGTACATTCTAGGTGAATGTACGAATTGTTGTATACCTAGGAATACAACGCATTGTTGAGTGTTGGGTTGTCAGGGATGGACGTCAGAGAGTGACATAGAATGATGGAGATAGGCTTGAGAACTAAATTCATGCATCATGCCAGTCATTTGCATTAATTGTGATAAATGAAACAAGTGTGAGCATCCTACTTGCATTCAATACTTGCTAAGTGCTAAATGTGATTGTTATTTATGATTGCATATTTACATATTCACATTGTACAATTTATTCTCTGTTGATTATGTGTATAGACTTGCTTACCCCTATGCCCTTGTAGGTGATGTCTCGTTACATTGCTTGCATCGAGATCCGGCCACTTCCTAGTGGCACATGGATCTATGAGGACCATCGCGCGGTGTTCGAGGGAGAGGTAGAGATTACCTTCTACCACCCGAACCCGTTGATTCGATTCTGTCCTCGTAGATTTAGGATTCCCATCATATACACTATGCATGTACCCCCGTTTTACACTTACCATGGACCACCTCCCGCTCGACCAGCTCGGTCTTATCACAGTTTCCGTTTTCGACCTACCCGCTCACACCCTTTTACCTCGAGAGTCGTCCGCGAGGAGACTCCCCCTTCTGATCCGAGGAGCCCAGTCATGGTTTCACCATCACCTGACCCGGTACCCAGTGGTAGGGTACACTCTCCCTCGGATGAGATCGAGGAGGATCCGGTGGAGGACGAGACTGGGAGCGAGCCTGTCGTGCATTCTACTGGGAGTGATTGGAGGGATGAGGATCCCTAGGTATGTGCATAGGGTATGTGATGAGGATCAGAGGATCCGATGTGTGGATGCTATGGAGGGGACCTTGCTGCTGCTGTGTTGATGATGATGCTACTACCTTACTACTTTTGTTTCTTGGAGACTACTGCTATCACTACTACTACATCTGATGATGCCAGATCTACGTGACCAACATTAGAGTTATATTTTGGTTATGTATATATGTTCTAGATATACTTTTGGAGTACTCTAGGGTTTGGTTACATTACTATGTAGATCTGCCTATGGACTTGTATTTCTGGATCTTGGAGACTTAATGATGGGACTATGTACTTATAACTCTTTTATATATAAAAGCTATGTTTATATTTCCATCAAAAGCATAGTCCGATAATTTTCCGCTTACTCTGATTTAATCTATTTAAGAGTTCGGCTGAGAAAAGTATTGGATGGTATCAGTATTATCAAATCAAGCAAGAGTAGCTTTGTTTACTTTTTATTAAACAAATTCGATTTCAAAAGATGAATGTTACCCAACTTTTGAAAAGGTTGTAGAAATCGCCGAATTCGAAATAACCGTTTGAAATGATTTAGTGTTTATTCTCCAAGAATTCCAAGTGTCGATTTGTGCACCCGCTTTTAAATGAAAAATTTTATTTCCATATTTTCTTAATACTCGCAAGTCCATATATCATCCGATATTATAGCTTAAGTACTATATTATATTTGTATAAGCAAGAAGGGTGTCACATCGAGTGGTATCAGAGCAAAAGTCAAATCCTGTAGTAGTGGAAGTAGTACCAGAAAGGTAGCCATCAACATCAAGCAGGTATCTCCAGGGCATGTACATTATTTTGAATGTTATTATTTTGCTTATTGAGCTTTAGATACCCTTGATTTGTTTGTATCTTGTCTCTTTTGAGTACAAGACACAATTGATTGTAGATTTAGACGTTTAGGTTATAGTCTTAGTATAGGTGGTGTAATGGAAGTTTCTTTAGTTCAACATATATGACCATAAGCCCACAGCGCAGGTCTAATATGGCAACTAGAAACCAAAATCACACCAACGCGATGTTAGAAAGGATCACCACGATGTTGGAAGCCATGCAGCGACAAACTCAGCAACCATCTCAACCGGTTAACCCGTCTCATCAGGGTAATGTGGGTAACACTGAGGCGAAGACTCTGGCTGATTTTAGGAGTTGCAATCCGCCAAAGTTCGAAGGAGGATTTAAACCGGAAGAGGCCAATAAATGGATTCACACCATGGATAAGATTTTGAGAACGTTGGAGTGTTCTGATGCTCAAAAGGTGGCGTATGCAGCCTACAGGTTGGAGGATGAAGCTGAGAATTGGTGGAATCACACGGTGCAACTTTTGCAATATGAAGGAAGAGAGGTAAGCTGGGGAGTATTTATGGAAAAATTTCTCAACAAATATTTCCCTGTGGATCTAAGGAGGAAGAAGGAGGTAGAGTTCTTGTAGCTGAAGCAAGGGAATATGAGTGTGGGTGAGTATGCAGCCAAGTTTGAGGAGCTGATGAAGTACTCTCCGTACTATCAGAACAACCCGGATGAAAGAAGCAAGTGCATAAAGTTTGAAGGAGGCTTGAGGCCCATGTTAAAGTCGATATTCAGCTATCAGCGAATCCAAAGCTTTCCTGCACTCGTGGACATGTGTAGGATGTATGAAGACGACACAAAAGTTGAGGAGTTGAAAGTTTCAGAAAGGAAAGACCCTCAAGGTTTTGGACCACAGAGGCGTAAGGGTTTCAACAATCGAGGCAAAGGCCCGTATGATCGCCGAGGGAAAGGCAAGGGAAAAGCTGGTGGTTCGCATGGACAGAATTTTCGGAGTGATGCACCATTCTGTGACAAGTGCAAGCGCAATCACTATGGCCGTGTTTGTTGGGGGACAAGTGGATGTTTCAACTGTGGGAAGCCGGGACATTTTGCTAGAGACTACAAGGAACCGGTCAAGGCTAACACAAGTGGAGCTGCTGATAGACCTATGGCTCAAGGAAGGGTCTTCACCCTTAGTGGTGTTGATGCAAACCGATCCTCTGATCTGGTGCAAGGTAAATACTTGCTTAATGGTCAGCCTTGTCTTGTTTTGTTTGATTCTGGTGCAACACATTCATTTGTTTCATATGAATGTGTAGAACGTTTGGGTTTGAGTATGTTTGAGATGCCCTGTACCCTCAAAGTAGAAACCCCTACTAATGCTCCTGTAGTTGTTTCTAGAGCATGTCTTAACTGTTGTATAGAAGTGTTAGGATGAACCTCTAAAGTGGATTTGATCTGCTTACCCTTGGCACAATTAGATGTGATCTTGGGAATGGACTGCTTAAGTCAAAACCAAGTAATCATTGATTGTGATAGAAAAGTAGTGACCTATAGAAATTCAAAACCCTCCGGCTACGTGTGCTTGTTCAACTCTGAGGTGGAGGAGAATGGTCCAAGGATGGAAGAGATCCCTATTGTCAGAGACTTTCCGGAAGTTTTTGCAGATGAGATCCCTGGTTTGCCACCAAGAGGAGAGATTGAATTTGGTATTGATCTAGTTCCGGGAGCCAGTCCCATTTCTATCGCTCCCTATAGAATGGCACCACCGGAAATGGCGGAAATGAAGAAGCAGATTGAGGAACTATTGCAGAAACAGATGATCCGACCAAGTGTGTCACCTTGGGGTGCTCCTGTTCTGTTTGTCAAGAAGAAAGATGGTAGCATGAGGATGTGCATTGATTATCGGCAGCTGAATAAGGTGACCATCAAGAACAAGTATCCGTTGCCGAGGATAGATGACCTTATGGATCAAGTTCGTGGGGCTTCAATATTTTCCAAGATTGATCTGAGGTCAAGATACTGTCGTGTTCTTAACCGAGATCAACCTTAAAGCTATGGAAAATCCTTGAAGAATGATCACAGCCAAGATATTAATGTAGGACTCTTTAGGATTTCTGAAGATCCAGTTGGGATAATTAGGTTCTCCCTAGTCAACAATGTGTGTGCTTGTGTCAACTTAGGGATGAGAAGACGTACCTTAGCCCCTATAGCATGGTGGTTCTTATAGGGGATTACCTGTGTGTTGCGGGCCGTTCTGATGAGTCTTTTGAAGAGGTGGAACTCAAGTAGGATTTGTATAGGATATGATAAGATCATATCCTTAAACCCTGTAAGTGATAAACTTTATCCAATGCTGTTATATCTAACCAAGAGTCGTGGGGAATCCAGTGATAGTTACGGTTTGATAAGGCTGTAAACGATAAGGATTAGATTGGAAGTCCTGTGCTAGCTGAAAACCTTATTAGTACGTAACCGGTGGAAACCCAGTTCGCTCGGTATAAATATCCGATCGACACCCCTGTATCAGTATCGAAGTAGTGGGAGTAATGAGCCCTTTGGTCGGTCGTAGCTCGGTCTACTATAGGTCCACTACATAAGCCCCCAAGCTCGGTTGGGTGATTTAAGCCCCGTCGAGCTTATGAGACGAACGAGCCATATTCCGACCATATTTTCAGTGGTCAAAGTAGAAATCCAAGTCTCTTTTTGCTTCGAACGGAGCTGTCGTTTGATTGACCCTGGAATGACCTTCCGTTACTCCCTGAATCTACACATGTCTTTAACCTTATCGGGAAGCGTACCGTTATGATTTCAAACCTAACAGAGGTGCCACGTAGTCATTTTTCAACGCGGAATGGGCTTTTTGCACCTAAGGCCCAAACTTTTTGAGATAGTGGAGGGAAGTTAAAAGAAAACCAAAAGGCGGTTTCTCATTTCCACCTATTCTCTTTCTTCTTCGTACGTTCTCCTGAGAAATTGGAACTCAGAATTGAAACTGCATAAAGGCCTCCTTGCAACAGCTTCTTGCCAGGGCCTTGATCGACACTTCCACTGTATTTTTTATTGCCTTGCGTACCTCAATCTTCATTGCTTTTGATCATTCGCTACTAGCAGGTATCTGAACTTTCTCCTTCAGAGCATTTCTATTTTTGCTATTTTGATGTCTTCTTCGTTCTTGCATGTGGTTGTTGCTATTTGTTTACTGCATTTCCAAGTGTTGGATTTTGCTTCTAATGCTTTATTGCTGTTCGTGCTCCACTACTGTTTCTTTGTCCCCGATTTATGAAGAAATCGCTTTATTCGTACATTTCTGGGTTTACACACTTTTCTGGTTTTGAAAAACTTTACACATTTCTGGGTTTTTGGGTTTTCTGGGTTTTGCGAGTGTTATTTTTTCTGGGTTGAGGGGTTTACTTTCTGGGTTCAGGAAAAACCCCAAATCGTTTTGTTGTTGTTGCTGTGATACCTCGCTTGCCCCTCAAACTTCTTTCTCCGCTTTACCGCCTATTGAGCGATCGTTGTAGAATTTCTTAGGTTTGCTTTACGTTTTTCTGCACTTAAATTCTTAGGGTTGGTACTGGAGCGTCGTTTATCATGAGTGAGGAATCTGTAAACTCTGATGTGCCAAGAACACATAAAGGAGGAAACCCAGAGGTTTATGTTAAACCGATTGCCATGCATTTCCCTCGGACTTTAAGAGAGTTCAGGCAGGGTGTGATTCAGTATAGGATCGCCGAAAGGGTAGAACAAAGGAGGTTAAGGAGGCTTCATAGAGGTATTAGACATTTCAATCGGTTTTGGGAAACTCTACCCAGAAAGGGAGGTGTTCCCAAACCGACCGTAAGTATTTGATCAAGTTTTTGTGGTTCTGACTCCAAGTGTGCCCCCTTTTCCTCAGGTATGAAGAGAAAGTGTGTTACTAATCCCGAGTTGTACCCTCTTCCACCAGATTCAGATGAATATGACTGGGTGGACCGAGAGGTTCTTGGCACTCAATCCGAGCTTACAACACATCAATCATTAGACCAAACACGAGCCATAATTTTGCCATGTCCAGGAGACAACGCAGGGAATTTGTACTCCATTACTCCAGTGGGTGAGAATGAGAGAGTCTGCACCAAGATTCCTGAGGGTAGTACAGGCTTCTATTTTTACGAAGAGGTAATCACTCGGCTTGGGATAAGGCTGCCTTTTACTGATTTTGAGATGGGGGTTCTGAACATCCTAAGAGTAGCCCCTACTCAGCTGCATCCGAACGCATGGGCGTTTGTGAAGGTTTTTGAACAGGTCTGCTCAGCCATGAATTGGGCTTGTAATCTTCGTATCTTTTTTCATCTTTTTGCTCCACAGTGTAATTCATTTGAGAAAGGTTCGGCTAAGAAACCCTGCGTTTCATTGAAATCTCGTCGAGGATTTGCTTTATTTACCAAATATTCTGAGTCCTGGAAGGGATTCAAACCTTTTTTCTTTAAGTACAACTTTAATGGTACGGGGGTCTTCTGGTTTACCCGTCCTGGGGAAAGACGGGCTCTTCCGCGGTTTCCTCTTCAGTGGAGTGCCAGTTTCTTCAATCGACCAATCGCTTCATACTCTTCCGACTTGAAAGAGCTTGCTGAATTTGAGAAGGAGGTTTCTCGGTCGGTTGAAAGTTACTTGCAGAAAAATGGGATGATAGAGACGAGGGATATTGTGAATATCCCTTCTTCGGAAGTTAACACGGAGCTTGGTATAGTGTATTTATTTCGCTTTTCAATTTTTGTGGTTTGATCGGCTCTCACGACTATTGGTTTTGTTTTTCTTTGAGTTTGTGGTTTGATTGGTTCTAACGTCTATAAGTTTTGTTTGCAGAAAACATGGCCGCTCGTTTGGCAGCTCTGGTTCAAGGTCAAGGTGGTAAGTAGAGAAAAACTCCTGCCACTTCTGGATCCTCAAATCTGAGTACTCCAAGCTTGAGTACTTCTAGCCCAACTCCCTCTGCCTCGGCTGCCGAGGCTTCTCCTCGGCCAGCCGCCAATATGGTTGTTGTTGCTTCAACTGTTTCTGTGGCCCCTGGTGGTCAAGTTCAATCATCTTCTCCTCTTCAACCCCTTCGCCAACGCCGACGAGTGGACAAAGGAAAGGAAAAAGTAACCGAGGGTGTAAACCCAAGGACTGAGGGACCAAGTGCCCGACCTGCTGCTGCTCCTACTGCTGGTACCACTGCTGCTGCTCCAACTTCTACTAAGAATCCTCCTGACACATCCATATGGGATGTGCAATTTGATGAAAGATTCGGGAAGTACATCTTCCCCGAATCGGATTGCACTGGTTTCGGAACGCTGAACACCGACGAGTGGTCACGTTGCAACATGACACTTGCTAAGTATCTCCTCAGGGGAGCCAACCTTGCCTATTTCTTGGCCAAACATCCTGATGGTCTTTTCACTGGCTACAACGCCGAACAAAGGGAAGCTCGGGATCTTTCCGCTGCTCAAGAAGCCAGTCTCTCAGATGAGCTGATCCGAGTGAAAAACGAGCTGGAAAACCTGAAGGCTGATAAGGGGGAGCTGGCTAAGGAGAGAGATTCCTTAAAGGCTTTCCAAAAAGTAGCTGAAATCAAGAAGAAGGAGGCGGAGGAGACTCTGAAAAAGGAACTTCAAGTGCATCAGCAGAGGGTGGATGAATTAAAAGCTGAGGTTGACAAGTCGGCGGTGGTGGCTCGGAAGCTGAGAGAGAAAGCACTGTTTCACAAGAAGAAGGCGGCGACCAACTTCTACAACTGGGGGAAAGCGGTTGATGATGCCTTTGTCTCGGCCATTCAGCAAGTTCAATTTCTGAACCCTGAATTAGAATTCAGGGTGGTTGGGGCTCATCCATTTCATGCTGTTCAAAATGGGAAGTTGATTGATCTTTCATCCAGGGCTGAGGTAGATCTGCAGGCCGAGGATCTTTCTAATCCCCTTGAGGAGCTGACCGAGGCACCAGACTTTGATGACTCTCAAGTTGTTTTATCTGATATTGAAGAATGATATTTCACCCTTTACTATTTTGTCGTCTTGCCGTTTGCTCAATGTATTCTGAGCGTTTTAACTTGATGCTTTTATATTCTGCCTTACTGAACAACTTACTTTATCTTGCTTTCGCTCGTGATGAGCGTTGTTTTGGACAATTTACCTTACTTTGCGCATTTTGATAATGATATCATATTGTTATTTACTTTTTATTTCGTTCGTCACGTTTCGGTACTTACTAATGTGAATTCAAACTGCATAATTCATTGTGAGTAGAACTCGGATCGCCGACTTTAGCCAAAGTGGGATCCTCGGACCGCGAAGTAAGGAAAGTAGTTTCCTGGATTCGGGCGTTCTATAAGTACGTGCTGAACTCTCGTAAAGAGTTGTGCCTCGGTTTGGCTCGGTGGCTAGCAGAACCAAATGAGTCACGTGTTACATCACAATGTTCAAACAAAGATTTCGAATAAACCGAAGCATTTATTGATAAACGATTACAAAAAATGAAATTATTCATCTGCTAACAAATTCCTATTAATCTTCTAACCATTGTCACTAATCTAAGAAGGATGTTATCCTTCGTTTATTCGACCTAAACATTATTGAAAAATAAACTATCCTAACAGTGGAAGTCAAAGTGTGAGCTTAACTGTAATAGGCCCTGAGCTTGGCCACGTTCCATGAGTTACCTACTTCCGTGCCCAAGAGAGTCTCCAATTTGTATGCTCCAGATCCGGATTTAGCTTTCACTCGGTAGGGGCCTTCCTAATTTGGTTTCAACTTTCCGACTCCAGCATTTCCTTTGCCAATATCTGCTCGGCGTAGGACTAAGTCACCAACTTCAAAATTCCTTGGTCGTACCTTCTTGTTGTATTCCCGAGCCTGCCGCTCCTTCATTCTACTCTCATGGGTTGCGGCCTTTTTGCAAACTTCTTCCAACAACACCAGCTCTTCACTGATCAAATGGTCGTTTGTTTCCGAGGGACGTTCAAGTGTCCTGAAGGTGGGAATATGCTTTTCGATTGGGATGACTGCGTCACAGATGTATGTCAAACGAAAAGGGGTTTCACCTGTGGACGAATGTATTGTTGTCCTGTGTGACCATAGGACGCTCGGAAGTTTATCTGCCCAAGTGCCAGCAGCGTTTCCGAGCTTCTTTTTGATCCCATCTAAGATGGTTCTGTTGGCAGCCTCGGCTAACCCATTTGTTTGTGGGTGTTCAACGGAACTAAAATAGTGAGTAATGTTTAGATCGGCTGCTAATTGTTAGAAGTGATATGCTGCAAACTGAGATCCATTGTTTGTGACTATGGCATGTGGCACTCCGAACCGAGAAATTACCTCTTTGACAAAGAAAGATTGAATCCGAGCTGTTGAGATCGTTGCTAATGGCATTGCTTCGATCCATTTGGTGAAGTAATCAATAGCTACTACTGCAAATTTGAGTTGGCCTGGTGCAGTGGGAAACTTTCCTATGATGTCCATGCCCCATTGGTAAAAAGGCCAAGGTGCGCCGAGAGAGTGTAACTCTTCAGCAGGCTTTTGATAGACGTCACTGTGAAATTGGCACTGAGTACATTTCTTGACATGTTCCATAGTGTCTTTCTGCAGTGTAGGCCAAAAATAGCCCGCTCGGATTACTTTTCTCGCCAAGGACATTCCTCCCATGTGATGGCTGCAAATACCGCCTTGAATCTCCTCCAAGATTTCCTCAGCTTGGGATGGATTGACACATATGAGCATGGGGGATCCAAAACCTCTCTTGTACAAGACTCCATTTAGAACTGTGTATTGGGCGGCCTTTTTCACCAATTTCCGAGCTTCAGACTGATCTTGGGGGACAAACCCATGTTGCAAGTAAGTAAGAATTGGGTCCATCCATGACTGAGATATTGAGAGCGCCAAAATGACGCTAGGTCGGGGAATAGTTTCTTGTATAAGAGTTTTCTTATTTTCCGACCCTTTTGTACTTGCCAATTTGGACAGAATATCAGCTCGGGAATTCGAATCTCTCGGTACATGTGAAATGTTAAATTCAGAGATGTTTGAGATGATTTGTTTTACCTCTTCCAGATATTTTTGTAAAATGGGCTCGTTTGCCGAGTACTGACCCTTGATCTGAGAAACTACGAGTTATGAATCGCTGAAAACTAACACTTGCTCTGCTCCAAACTCGTGAACCATCTTGAGGCTTGCCAGGACTGCCTCGTATTCCGCTTGATTGTTCGAGGTTTGAAACTCAAATTTCAAAGTGTATTCCATACAAAATCCCTCGGGGTTTTCAATGATGACTCCAGCTCCAGCGCCTTTCCTATTACTCGATCCATCCACATAAACTGACCAAAGATTTTGAGAGTTGTCTGTCTGGATATCTGTGAACTCAGTAACAAAATCGGCAAGCACTTGCGATTTCATTGCCTTTCTTGGTTCATAGGTAATGTCGAATTCGGAGAGTTCGACAGACCATGAAACCATTCTGCCAGCTAGGTCAGGTTTGTGAAGAACTTGTCTGAGAGGTTGAGCGGTTCGTACCAAGATTCTATGCGCCTGAAAATACTGTCTCAATCTTCGAGCGGATGTGATCAAACAATACGCAAGTTTCTCAAGTCTTTGATACCTCAACTTTGATCCTTGAAGTGCTCGGCTAACAAAATATACTGGGGCTTCTGTACCTGCGTTATCTCGTACCAGAACCGAACTGACCGCCGCTTCCGCTATCGACATATATAGAATGAGGTTCTCACCAGGAAGAGGGCTGTGTAAGACTGGTGGGCTGGAAAGATATTCTTTTAATTGAATAAAAGCTTGTTCACAGTGTTCATCCCAAAGGAAATCCTTGTTTTTCCTAAGGAGCTGTTACCACGGCAAAGCTTTCCGAGCGGCTTGGGATAAGAACCTGGAGAGTGCCGCCACTCGGCCCGTGAGTTGTTGAACTTCTTTAAGATTTTCTGGGCTCCTCATATCTAGGATTGCTTTACATTTATCGGGATTGGCCTCAATTCCTCTCTCGGTTAACATAAATCCGAGGAAAGAACCGGTTGGAACTCCAAATACACATTTTTCGGGATTCAGTCTCATGGAATATTTCCTTACCCGATCGAGTATTGTTGTGAGGTCCTTGGCATGATTCTCTTGCTGTCTACTTTTTGCGATGATGTCATCTATGTATACCTCCATATTCGAGCCGATCATACCTTGAAAAATCTTGTTCATCATTCTCTGATAAGTAGCTCCCGCATTCTTCAACCCAAATGGCATGACGTTGTAACAGTAAGTTGCCCTGTCGGTGATAAATGCCGTTTTGTCCTGATCGGCAAGGAACATTGGAATCTGGTTGTAACCAGAGTAAGCATCCATGAATGATAAGAGTTTGTAACCAGCTGAACTGTCGACGAGTTTGTCAATCAGGGAGTGGGTATTGATCTTTAGGACAGACTTTGTTCAAGTCTGTGTAATCAACACACATTCTCCATTTTCCATTGGGTTTTTTGACTAAGACGGTGTTTGCCAACCAGTCTGTATAGTCAATTTCCCGAATGAAGCCTGCTCGGAGTAGTTCAGCAACCTTTTCCTCTATTGTCACGGCCTTTTCCGCGCTAACTTTCCTTTTGCGTTGCGCCACTGGTTTCGACCCCGGTATGATGCTCAACTTATGACAAATAAAATTGGGGTTGATTCCTGGCATATCGGCTGATGTCCAAGCGAACAAATCTTTATTCGCGACTAATAGTGCGGCCAATTCTTCTTTAACGCATGTGGGCAAATCAGAACCGATTTTCACCTGCCTGAGGGGGTCGTCAGATAACGTTAAGAAATCCCATTGTCCTTTTGGGGTTGGTCTATTTCTGTCGGATTGGTCCCGAATATCCAGGTCCGCCAGGTTGACATTTACCTTACCCAAAGAAACTCTTTACAGATTGCTCGGATCCTTGCTTTTCACTTTCCCCAGGCTAGCATTATAACATTTTCTTGCTGCATCCTGCTCGGCTTTGACCGTTACGACTCTATCATCAGTTCCGACGAACTTCATGGCCAAATGAACTGTTGATACCACTGCCCCAAATGCTTGCAAAGATGTTCTCCCAAGTATGGCATTATATGCTGCCGGACAATCAACCACCAAAAACTTTACGATCTCGGTCCTGGCTGAGGGTTTTGACCGAGGGTTACGGGGAGTTGGATGTAACCCTTTGGTTCAACAGTGTCCCCAGTAAAACCAATCAGTTCTCCTTCAAAGGGAGTGAGATTACACTCCCTGAGTTTCAAAGGTTTGAATAACGGGAAAAACATTATATCCGCCGAACTACCTTGATCAATAAAAACACATTTTACCTCATAGTTGTCGATCAAAGAAGTTATCACCATGGGGTCACTGTGGCCCGGAACGATTCCATCTAAATCTTCATCATCAAAAACGATGGGAATGTTTTTTGTTGATCTCTTGGCAATTGGTTTATGGCTAACAGCCAAAATTTGGTTGATGTACTTTTTTCTATCGGCTCTCTTCTCCCCACCTCCAGCAAAACCTCCTGCAATAGTGTTTACCAGAAAATCATTTTTATTGGTGTTTGATTCGGGAACCGGAGTAGGGTCGGTTCTCTGCTTCCCCGTGTTCCGATCATCTGGTGACCTACTTCTCTGGCGTTTAGGTTTTACTGGTGATTGAGATCTGTGTCTGCTACTTCGGCCAGCCGCATCTCTGATGTACTGCTGCAACTTCCCATCTCTGATCATCTCCTCAATCAGGTCTCGCAGCCAGATGCATTCGTCGGTTGTATGGCCATAACCCCTATGGAAATCACAGTATTTTGACCTATCACGTTGTGCGCCCTTTCTTAAAGACAGCGCCAATGTCGTGTTCTTAACCGAGATCAACCTTAAAGCTATGGAAAAGCCTTGAAGAATGATCACAACCAAGATATTAATGTAGGACTCTTTAGGATTTATGAAGATCCAGTTGGGATAATCAGGTTCTCCCTAGTCAACAATGTGTGTGCTTGTGTCAACTTAGGGATGAGAAGACGTACCTTAGCCCCTATAGCATGGTGGTTCTTATAGGGGATTACCTGTGTGTTGCGGGCCGTTCTGATGAGTCTTCTAAAGAGGTGAAACTCAAGTAGGATTTGTATAGGATATGATAAGATCATATCCTTAAACCCTGTAAGTGATAAACTTTATCCAATGCTGTTATATCTAACCAAGAGTCGTGGGGAATCCAGTGATAGTTACGGTTTGATAAGGCTGTAAACGATAAGGATTAGATTGGAAGTCCTATGCTAGCTGAAAACCTTATCAGTACGTAACCGGTGGAAACCCAGTTCGCTCGGTATAAATATCCGATCGACATCCCTGTATCAGTATCGAAGTAGTGGGAGTAATGAGCCCTTTGGTCGGTCGTAGCTCGGTCTACTATAGGTCCACTACAGATACTATCAGATCAGGATTAGAGAAGAGGATATCTCTAAGACTGCATTTCGATCTCGATACAGACATTATGAGTATGTCGTGATGCCATTCGGATTGACTAATGCACCAGCTATCTTCATGGACTACATGAATCGAATCTTTAGACCTTATTTAGATTCATTCGTGGTTGTGTTCATTGATGATATCCTTATATACTCTAAGAGCCCAGAGGAGCATGTTGAACACTTGAGGATAGTGTTGAGTATCCTGAAGGAGAAGCAGTTGTACGCCGAACTTACAAAATGTGAGTTCTGGCTGAAGGAGGTTAAGTTCTTGGGGCATGTGATTTCGGACAAGGGAATAGCCGTTGATCTGACGAAAGTGAACTCGGTTTTGCAATGGGAGCAACCGAAGTCAGTCACGGAGGTGAGAAGCTTTCTGGGTTTGGCTGGTTACTACAGAAGATTCATAGAAGGTTTCTCGAAGATCGCACTGCCTTTGACGAAATTGACTCGGAAAGATCAACCATTTCTATGGGATGAGAAATGTGAAAGGAGTTTTCAAGAGTTGAAGGAAAGGTTGACATCATCTCCTGTATTGGTTCTGCCTGATACACAGAAGAGTTTTGATGTGTATTGTGACGCATCGAAACAAGGTCTTGGGAGTGTTTTGATGCAAGAAGGGCAAGTCGTCGCCTACGCCTCGAGACAGCTAAAAGTTCATGAAATGAACTATCCAACTCATGATCTCGAGTTGGCAGCGGTTGTTTTCGCTCTAAAGATTTGGAGGCACTACCTCTATGGCACTACGTTCCGGGTATTTAGTGACCATAAGAGTTTAAAGTACCTCTTTGATCAGAAGGAGTTGAGTATGAGGCAGCGTCGATGGATGGAGTTCTTGAAAGATTATGAGTTTGAGCTCCATTACCACCCTGGGAAGGCAAATGTAGTGGCAGATGCATTGAGTCGAAAGGCAATGCATATCAGTACGATGATGGTTAGAGAAGCTGCACTGATAGAGGAATTTAGAGATATGAGTCTGACGATGCAAGTGGAGCCAATCAAGATGGGGATGTTGCAGATTACTAATGAATTTCTGCAAAGAATTCGGGAATTGCAACATATAGATGAAGGACTTAAAGAAAAGAAGAAGCTTATGGAAGAAGGCAAGGAGTGGGAGTTTCAAGAGGGGAAGGATGGAATCCTTCGTTTTCGAACAAGGATTTGTGTTCCTAATGATCTGGAAGTAAAGAGGATGATTTTGGACGAAGCACATAAGAGCAAAATGAGTATGCATCCGGGAGCTACCAAAATGTATCAGGATTTGAAGAAGGTATTTTGGTGGCCTGGTTTAAAGAAGGACGTGGCTAGGTACGTGGCATGTTGTTTGGTGTGTCAGAAGGCGAAAGTGGAACATCAAAGGCCAGGAGGAGAGTTACTTTCCTTGGAAATTCCGTAGTGGAAATGGGATAGTATCTCGATGGATTTTGTGTCGGGATTGCCAAGGACTGCTACTGGTCATGATGCAATCTGGGTGATTGTGGATCGTTTAACCAAGTCAGCGCATTTCATTTCCGTTAATATGCGCTATTCTTTGGAAAAGCTCACTCAGTTGTATGTCAAGGAAGTTGTTCGTCTGCATGGGGTACCATCAAGCATCGTGTCAGATCGCGATCCGAGGTTTACATCGAAGTTTTGGGAAGATCTGCATAGAGCCTTGGGTTCAAGATTGAAGTTGAGTTCTGCATACCATCCTCAGACTGATGGTCAGACGGAGAGGACTATTTAGTCGCTGGAGGACATCTTACGAGCCTGTGCTTTGGAAGGACAAGGGAATTGGGAGCAGATGTTGCCACTCGTGGAGTTCACTTACAACAACAGTTATCACACGAGTATTGGAATGGCACCATTTGAAGCTTTGTATGGAAGAAAGTGTCAGACGCCGTTATGCTGGTTTCAAGTGGGGGAGAGTTCTCTGGTTGGACCAGATTTTGTGCAAGAGACGACTGAGAAGATCAAGATGATACAAGAGAAGATGAGGACAGCTCAAAGTAGGCAGAAAAGCTATGCTGATAAAAGAAGAAAACCTTTAGAGTTCGCCGAAGGAGACCATGTATTCATTAGAATAGTACCAACCAAAGGTGTTAGTAGAGCCCTGAAAACCCAGAAACTATCACCTAAGTTTATTGGTCCCTATCAAATTCTCAAAAGAGTCGGCCCAGTAGCCTATCAATTGGCTCTGCCCCCGTCATTGGCTAACCTTCATAATGTATTCCATGTGTCTCAATTGAAAAGATATGTCCATGACCCCACCATTGTCCTTAGAATCCAACCGGATGAATTAGAAATTTATGAGAACCTAACCTTCGAAGCTAAGCCTGTGCGCATTGAAGACCGAAGGATCAAGCAGCTTAGAGGGAAGGATATTCGTATGGTCAAAGTCGTCTGGGTTTGTGGTGATGTGATAGAAGCATCTTGGGAATTAGAGGATAAGATGCGTCAGGATTATCCTGAGTTGTTTGTATAAGTTGAATTTCGGGGACGAAATTCCTTGTAAGTGGGGGAGTAGTGTAACACCCCAAAATTTTAAACCCCGATTAATGAAATGTTAATTATAATTTAATTATAATTAATGATTTTTATATTAATCCTTGATTAAAATGTGTATTCACGTAACTAGTTTATGTGTGTGAAATTATTTAATAAATATTATAATGCATAAAATAAATGTTTTGCATATTAGTCCCTGGGTTTGGACCTAGAAGCAATTATAGGAAAGGTTTTGTAGGGAAAGTAAATAAAATAATTATTTTTCAAAATGGGGCAAAATACTCGAGTATTTCTCGGAAAACTCGAGTATTCTGGACAGAGTTGCACGAGTTAGTGCGTTTGGTGAGTCACCACCACCGATTCCCCTTCGTTGACACGAAATCACCACCATGCCAACGCCATGGATGTCGTGTCGACCTGCATGAGCCCTCTCCCTTTCTATTTAAGCTCATCAACATCATTTGGCTGAGAATTTTGATCAATCTTGCAATAGTTGTTGAAGTTAGGGTTCAGAACTCGTTTTCTTCGATTCTCCTTCTCTGTTCAGATTCAAAACACAAACTATACACGAATACAAAGCTCACATCTCGAGCTTTGTATAGAGAGTAAAATCATGAGGATTGAGTGAGTGTGTTGGGAGAATTGAAGATTGGAAGTGAAGCTGTTTCTGGACAAGCCTTGGTCTGGAGCTTACTTTGGGTTCAATTTCTGGTAAGCTCATGAATCCCTGAGTCCCAAATTCGGTTTCCTTAGTTAGTTTATGTTGCATAGAGTTTAGAAAATCTAATTTCCCCAATTTTATTCTCTGTTTCATGTGTGAACCAATTCCATTTTGGTGATGCACTCAAACTGCTCTGCATGTGATGTTTGAAGTTGTTCTGGGAGTTGTGGAGCCTTTTCTTTGTCAATCCTTTGTTGATTCACGTCTGAGAGGTAAGGGGAAGTAATTTCTTACACTAGATAGAGTTTAAATTCCATTAATTGTGCTAGAGAGCCATCAAGAGGCTCTAAGGGCTTAGTTTGAATAGGAACTTTGGTTTGGAGACCAATCCATGCTCTATGACTGTGTTGAGCAAGTTCTAAATCATGCATGCAAGCTTAAATTAATATTATTTCATGAGTATTGTGTTTATTTTGCAATTTGAGGTGTTGAATTGCTAAATTGTGTATTTTATGCATAAATGATTGATTCTCTGTCAAATTTGTTATTTGATATGAAATGAGTATGGTAACATGTTCAATATATGGTATATGAACTATTGTGATCATTGGTTTGGGTTAAAAATGTTTAGAAATTGAAATGGTATGTAAAAAACCAAGTTTCAGTCTGTTCTGTCTGAAAATACTCGAGTATATGGCTTAACACTCGAGTATTTCGTGGTGCACCAGTGTGAAAATTGGCGCACCAACTTGAGAATCAGGCTCGACACTCGAGTATTTCAGACGCAACAAGAGTAAAAATTGATGAACAACTCGAGTAATACATGAATTACTCGAGTATTCTGGGCAATGAACTACTCGAGTATCTCACGAATTACTCGAGTATATTTATGGAGATCTGAAAACTTAAGTCTCTAAAAAGACATGAACGACTCGATTCTAATTATGAAACACTCGAGTAAAATCTGGAAACTGATGAATTACTCGAGTATTATGGAAAACACTCGAGTATTTTTAGTCAGATATTGAAAAATACCATTTTCAATTCTAAGTTATTTTGTAACACTTAAAGTGTTAGTTCCATGGTGAATGTTTTGATAATGACAAAAGGTGACAAAGTGTTTTGAACAAGCTATCATGTGTTGATCAAGTTCAACAAGCAACAACAAACATCAAATGAAGAAGTGAGAAAACAAGCTCATGAAGACTTAGTTTGAGTATAATTGTATTTGTTTTATCTTTTGCCTCTCAAGCTTCATAGGTCTTTTATTTGATGAGTTTGGTTAGAGTATCTTAGAGGGTAGTGAATCTCATTCATAAGTCATGATTTAATCATAATTTGAGTTTTCACTTAACCTAGAATCAATAGGTGGCTTAAAGGTTTTAAAGGAAAGGTTGGTTTTTGAGAAAACAAGTTTTAAACAAGTGCAGTATCAGTTTACTCGATTAAGTATGGATTTACTCGAGTATTACTCGATTAAACTGAAATCTACTCGAGTAAACACTGCTCATCTGATTTTTTAAAATACGATTTTCACTTTTCAAAATCAGTTTTTAAGTGCTACAACTTTTGGGTATTCTATATAAACCTATTCCTAACCTTTGTGATTAACGAGAACACTTTCATAATCAATTTTACAAGAATCAAGCCATTCTATTCTCTCTCAATTTCAAAGATCAAAGCTTTCATATTTTCATATTCTTTGATCAAGAACCTTTGAATCTCTTATTGTGAATTGTCATAGCTATTGATTGAGATTCATAGGAGTGTCATTGTGTTTTCTATTGTGTTGTAATCTTTGCAAGAAGGCAAGCCAACTACAACAAACAAGAAGACTTGGTGTGTCGATTATCATCAAGCAAATCTCTTTAGAGAAGAAGAAAGTCTTGGTTGTGAATCAAGCAAAGTGAAGCCTTGGTGTGTGGATTATCATCAAGCAATTGAAGACTTGTTGTGTCGATTATCAACAAGGGGTAGAGGTTAGATTAGAGAGAAGATCAATAGGATTACAAGGCAAGGGTGTGGTATCTCTTGTAGGCTAGCAAGAAGGGAGTCTTGTGAGGCACTTACTTGTAATTTGAGAACTCTAATTCCTCATAGTGAAGAATCTCTCTTGGTTGAAGAGAGGACTGGATGTAGCTTTCAAGCGGATGAAAGTGAACCAGGATAAATCACTGTGTCGTATCTCTAAACCCTTAACTCTTTACATTCAAGTCATTTGTTTGCGTTCTTGGTTGAATCTTTATTGTTCAAATTGATAAAGGGAAAATCATTTTCATAACTAGGATAATCAATAAGAATATAGGTGTTAATTGTTTTCGCTGTATCTCTGATCTTCCATGTGAATTGATTGATTTTCGTATTCGATTGAAAAAGTGATTTTTCAGTTTCTGTCAGATCTACTCGAGTAAGAGAGGATTTAATCGAGTACTACTCGAGTAAATTTCAGAGTACTCGAGTAAACCTGAGAGTTTTTGCAAAAATCTTTTGTTTTGATTGTTTCGATTTGTTTTGTTCGAAAATCTTTCAAGGTATCTTGTACACCTATTCAACCCCCCCTTCTAGGTGTATTCCTAAGGTTCCTTAGTCTCTCCAACCACCAATTGCGGTTTCTTCATAAAGGACAATAAACCAAGTGATCCTGGACTTAAAGGAAATTGATTGACGTCATGATGTTTTATTTGAATAATGACACGTTGCTCGGGAGGCACGTAATGTATTAATAAAAGGACAAAACATCAATCAATTTCCCCTTTAAGTAAAGTAATGCATTCATTCTTGAGTTTGGATGGTAGGACGTATATCATGTTTTTGGTAAACATGTGGAGGGCCTCTGGGAGTGCTAATACGCTTGCTTGATGACACGTCGTTGACATGGTCGGCTGAGTGGATGTCGATATGGTTATACCGTTTGGATGACGGTCCGTTTGGATGACGGGATATGCTCGGGTGGCATGGATTCCAAGCTTGTCGTGTACATTCTAGGTGAATGTACGAATTGTTGTATACCTAGGAATACAACGCACTGTTGAGTGTTGGGTTGTCAAGGATGGACGTCAGAGAGTGACATAGAATGATGGAGATAGGCTTGAGAGCTAAATTCATGCATCATGCCAGTCATTTGCATTAATTGTGATAAATGAAACAAGTGTGAGCATCCTACTTGCATTCAATACTTGCTAAGTGCTAAATGTGATTGTTATTTATGATTGCATATTTACATATTCACATTGTACAATTTATTCTCTGTTGATTATGTGTATAGACTTGCTTACCCCTATGCCCTTGTAGGTGATGTCTCGTTACATTGCTTGCATCGAGATCCGGCCACTTCCTAGTGGCACATGGATCTATGAGGACCATCGCGTGGTGTTCGAGGGAGAGGTAGAGATTACCTTCTACATCCCGAACCCGTTGATTCGATTCCGTCCTCGTAGATTTAGGATTCCCATCATATACACTATGCATGTACCCCCGTTTTACACTTACCATGGACCACCTCCCGCGCGACCAGCTCGCTCTTATCACAGTTTCCGTTTTCGACCTACCCGCTCACACCCTTTTACCTCAAGAGTCGTCTGCGAGGAGACTCCCACTTCTGATCCGAGGAGCCCAGTCAGGGTTTCACCATCACCTGACCCGGTACCCAGTGGTAGGGTACACTCAGTTTCAACACCATACCGTTCAACTCCTAAACTATGAAGGAAGACAAATCAACTGGGGAGTGTTCACCGAGAAGTTTCTTGATAATTACTTCCCGGAGGATTTGAGGAGGAAGAAAGAGGTTGAATTCCTGCAATTGAAGCAAGGTGACATGAGCGTCGGTGAGTATACGGCTAAATTCGAAGAGCCGATGAAGTATTCCCCTTACTACCAGAATAATCCTGGTGAGCATAGTAAGTGCATTAAGTTTGAAGGCGGTCTTAAACCCGAGTTGAAGTCTGTGTTTAGCTACCAAAGGATCTAGAGTTTCCCTGCCCTCGTTGACATGTGTCGAATGTATGAAGACGACAAGAAGGTTGAGGAGCATAGTATTCAAGTCAATAGGAACCAACAAAATTATGGGTCTCAGAAGCGAAAAAGATTTGATCACCGAAGCAAAGGTTCATATACCAATCGCAACGGAGATAAAGGAAAAGCTGTAGCTGGTGGAAAGAGCAACGCTAAGAATGATGTTCCTTCCTGTGCGAAGTGAAAGCGTCATCCTCGTGGACAGATCTGTTGGACTCAAGGTGGTTGTTCAATTGCGGCAAGTCGGGCCATTATGCTCATGACTGCAAGGAGCCCGTGAAAGCTAATTCTCAAGTATCCGGTAGCAAGTCCGTGAACCAAGGCAAAGTTTTTACCCTGAGTGGTGTTGGAGTCAACAATTCCTCTGATCACGTGCAAGGTAATTTTTTGCTAAATAATCAACCTTGCATGTTTATGTTCGACTCTGGAGCTACTCATTCTTTCATTTCCTATGAATGTGTGGTAATGCCGTTTGGTTTGACGAATGCTCCTGCTATCTTTATGGACTACATGAACAGGATTTTCAGACCTTACATGGACTCGTTTGTGGTATTATTTATAGATGATATTTTGATTTATTCCAAGAGTCCGAAGGAACACGCCGAGCATCTCAAGATTGTGTTGAACATCTTGAAGGAGAAGCAGTTGTACGCGAAGCTTGCTAAGTGTGAATTCTGGCTTGAAGAGGTGAAGTTTTTGGGACATGTGATTTCCAGGAAAGGAATCGATGTGGATCCTACCAAAGTGGATTCTGTGTTGCAGTGGAGTCAACCTACGTCAGTCACTGAAGTGAGAAGTTTCTTAGGACTGGCTGGGTATTATAGGCGATTTATAGAAGGTTTCTCTAAAATCGCATTACCCTTGACAAAACTAACTAGGAAGGATCAACCGTTCGTATGGGATGAGAAGTGTGAACGGAATTTCCAGGAATTAAAGGAAAGGTTAACATCATCTCCGGTGTTAATTTTGCCTGACCCTGGTAAAAGTTTCAAGGTGCATTGTGATGCATCGAAGCAAGGCTTGGGATGTGTTTTAATGTAAGAAGGACAGGTGGTTGCTTATGCTTCTCGACAGTTGAAGATTCATGAAGTAAATTACCCAACGCACGACCTAGAGTTAGCAACAATCGTGTTTGCTTTGAAAATTTGGAGACATTACCTCTATGGCACTACATTCCAGGTGTTCAGTGACCATAAGAGTTTAAAGTACCTGTTTAACCAAAAGGAGTTGAATATGAGACAAAGGCGATGGATGCAGTTTTTAAAAGATTATGATTTTGAGCTCCAATACCATCCTGGAAAAGCAAACGTAGTTGCGGACGCTTTGAGTAGAAAGGTGATTCATGTGAGTTCCATGATGGTTAAGGAGGCTATTCTGATCGAGGAATTCAGATGTAACACCCCGATTTGGCAACTTGAAAACACATTTCGTTTTTGTACAAAACATAGTAAAATATGGGCAAAATTTATTTTTTTTATACATGTAACATGATCATGAGAACGGTTAAGTTTCTAAAACACTCTTACATTTAAAAATAGTGTTCTCACGTACCATGTTAAGCTTCAAGCTCCAAACCAAGATGTCACAAGACACCGCACTTTGAAACTGGCTTCTTTTCATTTCATTTGCAATGGCCCTTATACTTTCACAACTTGATCATGGATTTGAAATAAAAACTTGATTCATGAACATAAGTCTGGGGTTACATGTTGGTATTGCAATGATAACTAAGTAAATACAGGGAAACATAATACTTCTACTAAAATAAAAGAACTATCACCAGGCCCACTAAGCTGAAGTCGAAGGATCCACAGGAGGTGCCTCACTAGGGTCGATCTCAATCACCTCAGCCTCCGGATTATCTAAGTCTTCGTCAGGATCCTCATCTGGGTCTTCCTCTGGTTCGTCCTCTTGCATAGCCTCAAAAGCCTCGTCTGGTAGATCATCCAAAGCCTCATCCAACTCCTCTAGCTTCTCGGCCTCGGGATCAATCCGTGCAGGCAAAGGCATAGGATGTCCACCATGATAATCAGCTGGTCCACCGGTCTGCAAGTCTGAAAGCACGAAACGGCAAGTGCGAGTATCAAGCGCTGTTCCTTGTAGCGTATGGTTGGGGTCGAAGATGCGAACCTTAGTGACTCCACGCCACTCCCAACCTCTATAGTTCACTTCCCATCTTCCTTCATCTCGGATGTCGAAAGTGAACTTGACAGGATCCATAGGTTAAGGGGTTTACAACATATAAACAGGTACACAAACAGAAGAACTCGAGAGAGTAAGTATTCCCAAGCATGTGATCCCAAGCATGTGATGCCAACACATAAAAACATTCATATATATATATATTAACATACAAAACACTTACTCTATTTCATTACTTTCTCTTCTCAAGACCTTTAGCATATCCACATCACATTTGTAACACCCCTAATTTCGTCTTCCGAATAAATATGTAAGTAAAATGTTTTTTTTTAATAAATAATAATTCCGTGTTTGATTTTTGGTTTGCATTATATGTATATCTATATATATTATGTGAAAATATTTTATGATGAGGTTTTTCCATATAAAATATTATATTTTGCAATTAAGTCCTTGGGAAGGACCTAAAAACAATAATGGAAGGTCTTTTGGGGTTAAAATTAATTAAACAAAGTTTTAGTGAAAACTGGTCAAAATACTCGAGTATTTTTGAGAATACTCGAGTATTCTGGACAACATTGCACGAGTTGGTGCGTTTGGTGAGTCACCCACTCGAATACCTCACGAGTTGACACGATAGCAACTCAGCAACACGTCCATGGATGCGTGTCCTCCTTGTATGACACTCCAATCTTCTTCCTTAAGGATGGTGAATCGATTTATAAGCCAAAGACATAAGTTCTCAAAAAAAATCGCAAGTTTTAGGGTTCTAAACTTCTAGAGCAAAATTCGTTTTCGTCTCTGAGTCTTAACACACAAACCATACACCGTTTCGAATCTCACATCCAGAGCTTCGAAAAGAGTCATAAATCGTGACCTAAGCTTGAGTGTGGTGAGAATGGTGAGCTCTGCAAAATAGAGATTCAAATCTGCAAAAAACCAGAATGTGGTTCAGACCCGTCACCTTCTTGTCTTCGATTCTCTCTCGTGCTTGAGAGTTAGATCGTGACTGAGATACCATTGGAAATCTCTTTCGACGAGCTTCGATTTGATACCAAGTTTGTTAGATTTGAGTTCCTAGATGAAAAGTTATGGGCCTGCAAAGTTAGGGATTGAAATCTGCCAAACTAGATTTTCAGATTCAGAGAGCCGACTTTGAGCTTCGATTGTGGTAAGCTCAAGCCTTCTCTTGGTCTGAAACTTATTGGTTTTCAAAGCTCATGATATAGAGAACATAGTCTAACCAATTTCCCCAATTTTTATGCATAATTCGAATGTCGATTGATGTGGTTTTGAACCTCTGCTGAAACCGTCAAGCAAGTTTGGGTGGGAAGTGGTTAGAGCAATTGGTTGCTGTTCTCTGTGGAGTTTTCATTCAAGAACGACCCTAAGGTATGGGGGAAGCTTACCATTTTCTAGAATAAGATTAAATTGCATTAGAAAGTAGGATGAGTCACCATGAGACTCTAAGGGCATAGATTGAAATAGGAATATGGCTTGGAGGCCAATCTGAGGCATGCAACATGCTAAGGCAAGTTTATTTGGTTGCATGTGAGCTTAATCAATGCTGAAATTATGCCAAAAATGAGTAGAATTGAAATTGGTACTTTAAGTTGCATAATATGTGATTTTCATGCATAATTGATGAATGATTATGATTTTCTGTGAATTGATGCGATCTCGGTGTTGAGACAAGTTTTAAATGTATAAACAAAGTTCTGTTGATCATTGGTTTAAGTAAGAATTGATTAGAATTGAAAATGGTATGTTAAAACCAAGTTGTAGTGCATTTGCTGTCAAAAATACTCGAGTATTTGGTAAAACACTCGAGTATTCTGGGCTGAAAAATACTCTAGTATTTTGTGAAATACTCAAGTATTATGATCTGTAAACTACTCGAGTATTTTGTGAAATACTCGAGTATTCTGGGCAGTCTGATACACATTTTCATGAAATTGAAGAACTACTCGAGTAATGAAGCTACTACTCGAGTCTTTTTACTAAAATGTGGAGAAAACACCATTTTTAATCTAAACACTTCCATTTAAACCTAATGACACCTAAAGGGAATAATGTGATACTTCCTTTGATAAGTCTCATCATCCTAAGCATGGAAATTGATATATCTCATTGATGAATTCATTACATAGTGTATATAATGAGATTAATTAATAATCTTAAGGGAATATTTGCATGCATTCATGCACAATGAACGGTGATGAGTTATCGTTGTGTCATGTTCATGGAACATGAGGAGGGCCTCTGGGAGTGCCAAATGTTGCTGCTTGCTCGATGACACATTAAGGTGGACAATGTGGGCAGTATGTGGTATACTATTGGTTTAATGGTTCAACGGTGTGTTGCACACAAGTGGTAAGGTTTACGTTTTGGCGACGTGACGTTCATCAGACATGGTGACGTTGTTTATCACCTCTGTTGTGTATCACAAGTGATAAGGTTTACGTCCTTAGGCGATGTGACGTTCATCAGATGTGGTGACGTTTTTTATCACACCCGTTGTATGTTGATAAGTGATAGGTTTACGTCCTTAGGCGACGTGACGTTCACCAGTTAGTGTGACATTTTTATCACTTCCGAGCAAGTACGCCATACGTTTGATAACGTATTATTTGTATTCTGGGAATACAATGGTGTTATGGAAGGACGTTCATTTGAGTGATTAGTTGAAGAATCTCAGGAATCGAGAGATGGGAAGCATGCATCATTCCACCTATTTGGAAAGAGAAATAAATGAAATGGCGGGTGCTCATGTGTATGCATTTCTATCATGATGGGTGCTTACTTGTGGATGTTAGGACTTTATTCTTATTTGATAATGCGAATGTATCAGCTTACCCCCTGCCCTTAATAGGTTTTGACCAGGTACCTAGACTACCAAGAGATTAAATGAAATGGGATGACTCTTAAGTTCATAAAGTGCCAAGTCATCATGGGATAGAGACTCTTTTGTACAACTCTGAGGACTCAACCCGATGAACGAATGGATGAAGAACCAGTAACCAGCTCTGGAACGTCTCTATTTTTGATAATGGAAGCAATGTATATACTTTGAGAGATGTATCCAAGAGAAAACCTAGTTTTCATACTTTAATATAATTGTGGTACACATCAAATTTATATACCTGATTTTATGAGTCAATGAACTATTTTAATATATTCCGCTCACTCTGATTTTATCGTTCGGCACGAAGGAAGTATTGTTAAAGTTGATTTCCTGGGATGACCTAATGACTAAGTTATTTTCGAAATCTATTTTGTACTACAAAGGTTATCTCAAAAGGATTCTAAAATGTTCAGCAAATAATTACTCCTTCTACCGAATTTAGTTCCAATACATGGTTTAAATTTGAGTACCACATTAAAAGGGAAAAATTTTCATACTCAGACTTTTCCAACACGTTTCAATAATAAGTGAAATTCTTTTTCAGAAACGAGGGATATTACATTTATGGTATTAGAGCAATGGTCCTGACTCTTGGTCCTTGGGTGTGTGGTTCAATACGCTGGTCCTCAAGAATTGTAGAGTTTCTTGTGAAGTATGCTCTTACATACTTCTAATTGGAGTAAAAGGTTCTATCCCTTGACCCTGGGTATGTGACCAAATACCTGTCTATAGTGTTTTAAGTAGCCTAAGTTGAAGTATGATAGTGATGTACTTCTTTTAGGTCAATTCCAACCTTAAGCCCATAGTGCTGATCCAGTATGGAATCAAAGAATCAACAAGGGGTGATTCCAAAGGATCTAAAGGCGAGCTAATATCCTCTAGGGAGGATATTTTCTTCTAGAATGAAAACTAACAAACCCCGGAGTTAGTACTAGGAGGTTATTTTCCCTAGTGGTTTGCTTTGCAGAGTTGTAACTCTAAATTTAATTAACCCTTGGTGAGGACGAGAATCGATTGTGTTTTCTTGTGTTTGATCCACCCTGCTACCTCAAGATCGAACTCCTACAAGTTTTCTTGTAGTTGTTTCTCTCGTATGATTGAGCTATTCTATTGAGCTATCTCTTTAGAGTAAACTTGGTCTACTCATTTTTTTCACAATTAGGTGTGATCTTGGACTTGGATTGGATATCCAAGAATCAAGTGATAATTAATTGTGATAGAGGGGCGAGAATCCGAAACCCAAGATGTTTGAGCGTTGTTCTCATAGTGGGATAAAGGAAGAGGGGAATTAAAGAGATCATGGTTACGAAGAATCTCTCGGATATTCTCTCGTGAAGTGTCGGGTTCGTTTCTAGGAAGGTAGTTATCAACATCAAGTAAAGTATCCACAGGATGAGATTTATAATAGTATTCTACTTTGATCAAGTAATAGATACGAGTTGGATGTACCGTTTGAAGCTACAGTATAAGTTGTGTGATGAGTGTTTCTTAAGTCCACCATATATGACCACACGTCCATAGTGCAGGTCTAATATGACGACGAGAAACCGAAATCATACTAATGCGATACTGGAGAGGATCACGAATGTGTTGGAATTAGTGCAGCAATGGCAACAGCAACAACATCAGCAACCACCACCACCAGTTAATCCGCCACATCAATGTAATGTCGGTAATGTTGAGGCTAAAAGTTTAGCGGATTTTCAAAATTGTAATCCACCTAAGTTTGAAGGAGGATTTAAGCTAGAGGAGGCTAACAAGTGGATTCATACAATGGATAAGATTTTTAGAACATTAGACTGCACGGAAGCTCAAAAGGTGGCATATGCAGTTTATATGTGAGAAGGAGAGGCTGATAATTGGTGGAATCACACGATTCAGCTTTTACCCTATGAGGGAAAGGACGTCAATTGGGAGATGTTTATGGAAACGTTTCTCAATAAATATTTCCCAGAGGACGTGAGAAGGAAGAAGGAAGTTGAATTCCTACAATTAAAACAAGGAGATATGAGTGTGGGCGAGTATGCAGATAAGTTTGAGGGATTGATGAAGTACTCTCCATACTATCAAAACAATCCGGATGAGAGAAACAAATGCATCAAATTTGAAGGTGGTCTGAGACCTGAACTGAAATCTGTTTTCAGTTATCAGAAGATCCAAAGTTTTCCTAAGTTGGTTGACATGTGTCGGATGTATGAGGATGACAAGAAGGCTGAAGTAGCAACTGATCAGGCAAAGAGTAACCAACAGAGTTATGGACCACAAAGAAAGAAAGGATTTAATCATCGGAAAACGGATCCATATTTCAACCAGAAACGAGGCAAAAGTAGAGTTGAAGACGGGAATGGGGTTAAGACTCGCAGCAATGCCCCTTACTGTGAGAAGTGCAAACATCATCATTATGGAAGAATCTGCTGGGCAACAAGTACTTGCTTCAACTGTGGGAAGTTGGGTCATATTGCACGTTACTGCAGAAAATCTGTGAAAAGTAACCACATCGGACTTGCTAGCAAACCAATGACTCAAGGAAAAGTGTTTACCCTGAATAGAGTAGAAGTTAACCAATCACCTAATCTCGCGCAAGGTAACCATTTATTTCAAAACCAACTTTGCTTGATTGTGTTCGATTCGGGAGTTACTCATTCTTTTGTTTATTGTAAATGTGTGAATAGGTTGAAGTCAGATTCATCTAGTTGTTTTAAAGATAGAGACCCTATGAAATTACCCAAATTTGTTTCTAAAGTCTGTTTAGATTATAGTGTCGAGATAATTGATCGCGACACTAAGTTAGATTTGATCTATTATCCCTTATCACGCTGGGATGTGATTTTGGGAAGGGATTGATTGAATTCCATTGGGGGTGTTTAAGTGGACTTTCTAAAGTCAAATATTTTTTTAACCAAGGTAACCCGGAAGGAATGGCCTTTTTATATGGAATAAGAAGAATAACGAGAATTTTCAATCATTGAAGAGAAGGTTAACATCCCCTCCTGTGTTACTCCTACTCGATTCATGCAAAAGTATCGAAGTGCATTTTCATGTGTCGAGGCCAGGACTTGGAAAGAGGTAGTTTTAAGAAAAGAAGGTAGATGTGTATGCATCAAGGTGATGGAATACACAAGGTGATTCTCTCGACGCATGACTTGAGCTTTGTAACGATCATGGTTGCTCTGAGGGCTTGAGGCCTTTTTCCCGTGTCACTATGCTTTAAGTGTTAATGACCATGGAGAGTCGAAGTAATTGTTCAATCAGAAGGATTTGAACAAGGGACAACGCCGACGGACAGAATTTTAAAGGCTCGTGAATTGAAACTCCGTCGTCGTAGTGACGAAGCAGAAGATGAAAGCAATTACAATGGGCCGAAAGGCAATTTATGTGAGCTCTACGGGGATTATGAAAGTGGTTTTAAGAAGTCGAATAGATACGAATTTGATGATACAAGTAGACCAACGAGAAGTAAGAAGGGAAGGTTGCAAATCACAATAGAATTCCTAATTCGAATTCGTGAATTGCAACAAAGAACCGAAGAGCTAAGGACAAATAAGAGATTGATTTCGAAAGGGAAGAAACCTAGGTTCCATAAGGGACGTTTTAGGGACAAGAATTTGGAGTACGAACGATTTGGAAATTGAAGGTTAATTATGGAATTAAGCTAAATGGACGAGTAAAGGTTATACACTAATATGCTAAATGGTGAAGCTAAAACATAGTGGGACTATGTAAATCGGACATTGGAAGCAAAAGAATGACATGTCACTTGAGAATTATTCAAGGATGAAATCTTTGAAAAATTAGAGAAAGGAGATTGAATTATTGTAAATAAGGTAGGGTAATATGAATCTCAGGGAAAACATTACCAAGTTCAAAAGATTGAGGAAGTATATTTCATTGCAATTTTGATGGAAGGATCAAACATGCGGAGTCTGGAATGAATAATGTCTGAATTTCAAACCAGAAATCAATTATTGAGAAATAAGTGAACTAACTATGGGGACCAGAATTTCATGCATAAGGGGTTAAAGAAATCTCAATTGTATGAAAGTAACTGAAAAGCCAATGGAAAGAAATTATTTGTCAATTTTAAGGTGGGAAGGTGAGGCGCATCATCATGGGTTGAGTGGTGATATCTGAAAGAGATATTTGATTTCAGTTGCGAGAAAATTAAGTCTTATTCGCCGAATTAATGTAATAAATGATTTCGATTGTGTTAATTAAATCGTTCTGTGATATGAAAATCTGAGCAAGCCTTTAACTTGAATTTTATGATCAAAACCCTTATCATAGTCAGATGTGATAAATATCTTTGGGCGCTACAGAAAGGGAAAGATCAGTTAAGACTAGAGAGATTAACAACCACCGGGATAGGACACGTATTTGTCTCCCCAACGGAAGTTTCTCTAGGACTTGGGTATCTGACTAAGTCTGATAGTGACAATAATGTTCATTATCTTTAAGTTCATCTGTTGGGATTCTGGCAAGTATACCAGATCGTACAAGTAATAAAGTGATAAATAAAGTATCGATCCCACGAGGACTAAAATTGATTCTAATAATTCTCACCTATTCGTAGTTACTAAATGAAAATTAAATTGAAATTAAATTGTTTGAGTGATTTTTTTATTTAAATGAATTAAAATAACTAAGTAAAACGATTCTTGAACAATGGGAAAAAGCGGGACGTAGTTTCGATGAAGGTTCCTAAAACATTTAACAATGAATTGATTTGTTTTCCTAAATTCTGAATTTGTTTTGCAAAGGTAGAAAACGCCTAATGTCTTAGCACGTTTCCGTATTTTAGGTATTAATCTCCCAATGATGTCTCAAGAGAGCCTTAAAAACCTAACCCTTAATTAAGTTCAATCAAAACTTGTAAAATTATCCAATTCATAGAAAACATGTCTGTGCCTATGAAATTGAACTGT
The DNA here is from genome assembly GCA_037953625.1 of Crotalaria pallida. Lineage (NCBI taxonomy): Eukaryota > Viridiplantae > Streptophyta > Magnoliopsida > Fabales > Fabaceae > Crotalaria > Crotalaria pallida. Next base: position 55,432,669 of record CM075651.1, read on the forward strand.
TTGATTATTAGGCTAAATCCTAAATTCATATGTCTATTCATAAAGGATTTCCAAAAGTCATGTACTGCGCACATTCACGAACAACAATAAAAATATAATCAAACACAGAATTTATAATGGAAAAAACAAAATCAGTTCATTGCATAAACATTAACAAGGTTCCATGTTCATCTACTCCTACATCCCAAAGAAGGGTTTAGTTCATAATGGGAAGAAGAAAAGCAATAAAAGTGATAAAGAGTGACATAATTACCACTAATCCTTGCCTCTAATCTCTGTGTTCTTCGCAAAAACCAATGCAAAAACTCTATTCCAAGTGTTCTGAATGAATCCTAATTACCAATCCTAGTATATTTAAGTCAAAAGATAAAACAAATCCCTTCCAAATCCTAAAAGATAAGAAAATCGCAACTGCACATCTGCGACACTCGCCCAGGCGAGAATAAGGCTCGCCTGGGCGAGTTTTTCACTGAGAAAATTGGCCATGAAAACCCATTTTTTAAATCAGAAAAACCCCACTCACCTGGGCGAGTAATAAACTCGCCAGGGCGAGTCCTGCACTTTCTTCACTGATTTTCATCACTTTGCTCCGAACTTCTGATTCCAAGGCTTGCTTTTTCCTTCTTTTCCATAAATCATCAAATTAAGCCTCTAAAACCTGAAATTCACAACAAATTGATACAAAATCCTCAAAGATCTCGTTCATCACATTAGCAAGCACAATTTCCATCTTTTTCCTAAAATACTTGAGAAACGAGCTAAAATTACTAAGAAAGGGGGTTAAAATTCATCCAAAAACATCATATATTGAGCTCAAATCACTCCCCCAAACTTAGCATTTTGCATGTCCCAGGCAAAAGTAAAACAAAAATTCACAGCTTAAGAACACTTTCTCTATCAAGATAAATCAATCCAATTAAGAAACTCGACCCACTTTCTTCAAAACTTTTCTTCACAAACACATAATCCAATCAAAACTGGTCAGAAGGGCAATCTCCAAAAGAACAATGTGGCTAGCAAACAACTCACAACTCACAAATCTCTCTCATGTGTATCAAGGTTTAAAAAATCTGCACTCAAGTTCTACAATCACAATGTGTTACCATAAGCTTGACTATAGACCTACATCTCCACTGAATTTATCGACAACATGCAGAAATCATAAGGTCTTTATTTGGTTGTAACGGGGCCATGGCTAAAAGTGTCAGGTGGGATAAAAGAATAAAAGGATAACCAAAGGGCTTTATCAATGAAATCAAAACACTTCCCTTTTAAATTATGAAATGAACAATAAGGTAATTACACAATCATACTCAATTCACTTGATATTTCCTTTCCTTTCTTTTTCTTTTTTTTTCTATTTCTATTCTCTTCTTCTTTTCAATTTTCAATTTTTATTATTTCTTTTAGAAGATAAATAGAAACACAAATTTTCAGCACTTAACACTTTCACCATTCTTACACATTCCACTTAATTGCTCATTCACAATTTCAAAGGTACTTCTCAAAATATTTAATTCATGTAGGGTACCAAAGAAAATCCTTAAATCTCAAAGCTCAAAGTGGGCAACTAAGGGATCATTATGTCTCAACAATATGTTGAAGGCTACAAAAACACAAACCTAAGTGCCTTAATCATGTTCATGCATGCAATCAATTGTCAATTTTGAAAAGGTCACAAGTCAAGTTCTAGAACACATAGTAAAAGAGAACACACTCATGAAAGAAATGGGGATTTAAAAATTCAGTCATCAATTATCAATTACTACCCCTTTTGTGTATAGGCCCAAAATCTCACAGGTAAGGTCAGTTTGCTAAACACATATTCTCAAAGAGTTTGCCCAAGTAACCAATTTTTTAAAGAATTACACATTCAATCCAAGCAGTTTATTTTAGAGAAGTGAGCTTCATTCCTAAACTAGACATCTAAACCTATCAAGAAAAAGAAAATCCTAAGCCTAGAATAATCCACAGCAAGTAAGATATAATAAAAACCAAAAGAAACAGGAAAGGGGCCCATGAAATCTATACCCCAGACATCAAACACCTCACAGAACAACATAGGTTGTTGCGGCATCTGTTGCCTCCAAGATAGGGTGCCTCCTGCCCTTTGACATTGCTCACATGAGCTGCAGATTTTGCTTGCATCCTTGAAGATGGTAGGCCAATAAAATCCAGAATCCAGCACCTTTCGTGCTGTCATTTGAGTGCCAAGGTGGCCTCCAACTGGTGAAGCATGGCAAAATTGGAGAACCGATTGGATCTCCTGGTCTGGAATGCACCTGCGAATGACCTGATCACTGCAAAAATGCCACAAATAGGGGTCATCCCATACATAATACTTGGCATCGCTCTTCAATTTGTCTCTTTGAGCTTTGGATGCCAAGGGTGGAAAAACAGATGCAACTATGTAATTTACAATATCAGCAAACCAAGGAATAAGGGGAGGGGGATGTGAAACATGCAAAACTAAAAGCTGCTCATCCGGGAAGTCATCCCGGATAGGAAATGCATCCTCCTCTCTCTCTATTCTGCTCAAGTGGTCTGCGACAAGGTTATGTGCACCACTCCGATCCTGAATCTCAAGATCAAACTCTTGGAGGAGCAACATCCATCTAATCAACCTAGGTTTGGAATCTGTCTTTTTCAAAAGATACTTCAGAGCAGCATGATCAGTATACACCACAACCTTAGAACCTAACAGATATGATCTAAACTTATCAAGTGCAAAGACAATGGCTAACAGCTCTTTTTCAGTTGTGGTGTAATTAACTTGTGCTGAATCTAAAGTCCTAGATGCATAATAAATCACATGAGACATCTTACCAACCCTTTGGGAGAGAACTGCTCCCAAAGCATAATTCGAGGCATCGGTCATGAGCTCAAATGGGAGGGTCCAGCCAGGTGGTTGGATGATGGGAGTGGTGGTGAGTGCTCTCTTTAACTCATCAAATGCTTTCTTGCATTGGTCTCCAAACTCAAATGTGGTATCCTTTTGAAGCAAGTTGGATAGTGGAAGGGTTATCTTGCTAAAGTTCTGAATAAACCTGCGATAGAAACCTGCATGGCCAAGAAAAGAACGCACCTCTCGCACGCAAGAGGGGTAAGGAAAATGTGATATTACATGAAGCTTAGCAGGGTCAACCTCTATGCCCTTATGCGAAATAATGTGCCCTAAGACTATGCCTTGTTCTACCATAAAATGACATTTTTCAAAATTCAAGACAAGGTTAGTCTCAATGCACCTATTAAGCACCTTAGACAAACTATCAAGACATGCATCAAAAGAGGAACCATATACACTAAAATCATCCATGAAGACCTCTATGCAATGCTCAAGTAAGTCATTAAAAATACTCATCATACATCTTTGAAAAGTGCCAGGAGCATTGCATAGGCCAAAAGGCATCTTCCTATAAGCAAATGTACCAAAAGGACAGGTAAATGTAGTCTTATGTTGGTCCTCTGGTGCAATACAGATTTGGAAATAACCAGAGAAACCATCTAAGAAGCAATAGTGAGATTTACCTGCCAGGCGCTCCAACATCTGATCAATGAAGGGAAGAGGAAAGTGATCCTTGCGGGTCGCCTGGTTGAGCTTCCTATAATCAATGCAGACTCTCCAACTGTTCTGCACTCTAGTGGGAATCAGCTCATCCTTCTCATTTTTGACAACTGTCACCCCAGACTTCTTGGGAACTACTTGAACCGGGCTTACCCAAGTGCTGTCTGAAATGGGGTAGATAATGCCAGCTTGCAGCAGCTTGGTGACCTCTTTCTTCACCACATCAAGAATCTGGGGGTTCAATCGTCTCTGGGGTTGTCTCACTGGTTTAGCCCCATCCTCCAATAAAATCCGATGCATGCACATGGAGGGGCTAATACCAGGTATGTCTGCCAAAGTCCATCCTATTGCCCTTTTGTTTTCTCTAATCACATCCAGCAGCTTCTTCTCTTGATCAACAGAAATGGAGGTAGAGATGATCACTGGAAGTTTCTGCTCAGCCTCCAAGTAAGCATATTTGAGATGAGGAGGAAGGGGCTTCAGGTCCAATAAAGGTGTCTGCATCACAGATGGAACTAAAGGAGCAGCAGAATTGGATTCTGCCGCCTGCACCTGAACAAGTGAATTAGACTCATGCAAAACAGAAATGGGGTTAGCATGATCTGAATCTATATCATATGAATCAACAGATGCAGTAGCAGAATTTAAAAACTGGTCAATTTCAATGCATGCAGTGCACATTTCGGAATCAGAACATGCAGAACAAGTAAATGAGCTAGTGAAAGATGGCAAATCATAATCATGCAAAAAGTCTAGAACATGCTCATCAATCAGATCATCAATCAAGTCAACATGAAAAACAGAGTGGTCATCAGAAAAATGTTTCATAGCATCAAAAATATTGAATCGAACGACACTGTCATCAAATTCCATGGAAAGTGTACCTGCATGCACATCTATCTTGGTTCGGGCTGTTTTCAAAAATGGTCTCCCTAATATGATAGGGACAGAACTACGAGAGGTGTCCTCTTCCATATCAAGAATATAAAAATCAGCAGGAAAGATAAGCTCTTCAACCCGAACCAGGACATCCTCTATCAAACCTGCGGGGTAGGCAGTAGATCTATTTGCCAAGTGAATAACCACACCCGTAGGTTGAAGGGGTCCAAGTGAAAGAGACTTGAAAACAGACATAGGCATAACATTAATAGATGCTCCTAAATCTAGCAAAGCATTCTCAAATTTAGTATTACCTATGATACAAGGCACAGAGAAAGTTCCAGGATCATTACACTTTTCATGAATATGAGGGACGGGTTTACCTATAAGAGCAGAGACATTTCTTCCCATGCTGATCCTCTCATTGCCCTTGAGCTTTCGTTTGTGTGTGCATAGATCCTTCAAGAACTTTGAATACCTTGGAATCTGCTTGATTGCATCAAGAAGGGGTATGTTGACTTCCACCTTCCTGAATGTGTCAAGTATCTCTTTGTCAATCTCTTCCATTTTCTTGCTTTGAGTCACCCCCCTTGGTGGGAAAGGAAGAGGAATGGGGGGTGGTTGTTGGGAAGCAGCAGGTGTTGTGCTTGTGGAAGGCTGAGCTGGATGGGATTTTCTGGTACTTGTGTGATCACTCTCCTCGACCATTTGGCTCTTCTTGTTGGTTGAAACTAGATCATCTTTGTTGAGGTCAGATTCTGGTGTGGGTGTGACAATCTGCTTCCCTGACCTTAGACTAATGGCATTCACATTCTGGTTTGGATTGATCACTGTTTGGGATGGCAACTTGTTAGAATTCTGAGATTGCATAGTGTTGATTGCTGTTGCCATCTGTCCCATCTGATTGGTTAAAGATTGAATGGAGGCCTCTTGTCTTTGAATGGATGCTCTAGTTTGCTGTTGGAATTGGAGATTTTGCATGGTCATCTGTTTCATCAGCTCTTCCAATGAAGGCTGCTGCTTAGTACTAGGAGCTGGTGGTGCAGAATTAGCCTGTTGTTGTCTCTATTGCTGGACTGGAGGAGGTACATATGGTGGTCTAGAATTGTTCTGAAATTGAACCTGTGAAGGTTGCTGCTGATCAGACCATCTCAGGTTGGGATGGTTCCTCCAACCAGGGTTGTATCTATTGGTAGAGAGATCAAAGTTCTGTGGCTGCTGATTTCTACTGTTGAAGATGTTGGCGGCATATGCCTCAGGTTGGTCAGCACCAGTCGTGGGCTGCTGCTGCACAGAAGGGCATGCATCTGTGGGGTGCTCAGCGGATGTGCATATGCCACATAATCTAGCAGGCAGAGACAACTTCTTCTGGTTGATGGCCAATTAAGTGACCAAAGTTGTAAGTGAATCTATATTCTGTTCAAGCTTCTCAACCTTACCAGAACTTGTGCCAACATCATTCACTCCTCTCACTATGATTGCATCGCTGTTGCCCCTTGCATGGAATTGTTGACAATTGGAAGCCATCTTCTCAATCTTGACTCTGGCTTCTAAAGGTGTCATGTCTCCTAGAGCACCACCACTTGCAGAATCAAGCATGTTTCTCTCCATGAGGTTGAGACCTTCATAGAAATATTGAATAAGCAACTGCTCTGAGATCTGATGGTGGGGGCAGCTCGCTCACAGTCTCTTGAATCTCTCCCAATACTCATAGAGACTTTCTCCACTTTGTTGCCTGATGCCTGATATATCCTTTCGGATTGCTGTTGTTCTGCATGCAGGGAAGAATTTCTCCAAAAATGCCCTCTTCAGGTCATCCCAGACTGTGATAGAACCAGGGGCCAGATCGTACAACCAATCCTTGGCTAGCCCCTCTAGGGAGTGTGGGAATGCCTTAAGACAAACATGATCCTCTTGCACATCATGTGGTTTCATAGTAGCACAGACAATATGGAACTGCTTGAGATGTTTATGAGGATCCTCACCTGCAAGACCATTAAACTTGGGCAACAAATGAATTAGTCCAGACCTTAGCTTATACGGGTCATCGGGATACTGGATGCACAAATCTTCAATAGTGAAATCAGGTGCAGCCAGCTCCCTCAATGTCCTCTCACGTGGTGGAGGTTGAGCCATATTTTCAGAATAATCAGAATAAGAATCAGAATTTATAGGAATAGAAGAAAAAGAAGCAGACTCACTATGTAAAGACTCAATAGACTCACTACCTATGGACTGGTTCCTATTTTGTCTAACTAGTCTGTGATAAGTTCTATCAATTTCAGGGTTATATGGATGCAAGTAGCTTGGGTTGCCCCTAGTCATGTACTGAACAGAACACCATGTAGCATAGCAAACTGTCACTAATATACATGACCAAAATAGGCAACAAATTTTTTTTTATTTTTTAAAATTTTTTTCTTTATTTTTTTCAGCACCCTAAAATCATCAAAACATACCACAAAAAGTTTGAGGACAAAATTCAAAAGGGAACCAAGTCAAACAATTAAATCAGAGACCAAAAACTAAGAAAATAAAACTTGTAAAATAAAAAAGAAATAGTAAAACGGCTTTTTCAGGATCCAGACGAAGGATTTTTCTGACAAAGTGAGAAAAATCAGATTATTCAGAAAATTCCCTTCGATTTGATATAAAATTCGTCAAATTCCGAGTTACGGGTCAAAAGTTGCGACGATTTGAAGAAAGTGCTGCTAAAACTTGGAAAATTTTTCTGGAACTCACAACCAGTGATGATCTGAGTGATCGTGGTGCCTCAAAACCTTTTTATATGATAAAAGTAGTGTGGATATAAATTTTCGTGGAAAAATTCCACCCACAACTATGTGAACTAGCAACCACAGAATCAATCAAATACACTAATTGCAACAAAATAGCAAAACAGCAAACAGTGCAACTTCAACCGGTTATCAGAATTGACTACTAGACCCTAAATCAGACACGACACACTATAATAACTATACTAACTACGACACTAACTAACTACTAATGACCTTTGGCAAGAACCGATAATCCCCGGCAACGGCGCCAAATTTGATCGAGGCCGTACCCGATACAAATAAAAACAGTTTAAGTATAGTACTAGGAAGTGATTCCTAGGTCGTCTCCCAAGGAATATCTTATCAAGCAACAGGTCGAACACATAGTATGCATAGAAAACAGGGGGGGTTTTTTTGTATTGAATATTGAATAATTGAAATCAAAACAGAATTAAATCAAAACGAAGAAACAGATAAGGAAAAGCGGATAAACCCCTTTGGCTCGCGTTCACAACTCTATCATCGGTCACAAAAGATCAATTTCTTTCCTCTTCACTGTCCAACTCGTGAGAATTAAATACTAAGCGAAAATTCAATTCTCACCCCAAAACCCAAACCTCTAATTAAGCATTAAAAGCCAAAGCATGGAGTTTTTACGAGTTTGCATAAATTAAGCATTCATACACATGGATTATCTCTATATAATGGAACTAAGCGAACCATAACATATCAATAAGCATGAAAACAGTGAATAAAAACGAAATAGCATTAAGAATAAAACCTCAAGAGTATGTGATACATTACCAAAGGGATTTAACCTAAGAGTTTAGCCTTCCATGAAGAAAAATACCAAAAACGTGTAGAAAGGGAAGAAAGAGAAACCCTAGCAGCCTCCACAAGCTTGGAGAGCAAAACTAAGCCTTCTCTATGAGAGAGAATGTAAAAAACGCGAATGGAAGGTCTCCCCTCGGGTTTACACGAATTTGGCTTTTTAAATCACAAAACGGGCCTAAATCATGGGCCCAAATCCTAAGGAAAGCTTATCTCTAAATTAAATCTAAAAATATCTTATAGATAAAATCTAAATCTTAAAAGATATAACTAAATCTCAACTAATCCTAAAGATAGATTACAATCTTCACTTCATCATATATCTTCTCTTCCAAAATTAAATCTTCATTCCCAAAATGTCCAAAAAGCCCTTGTGCCAAATATGACCTGAAAATAGAAATAGAATTAATTAGGCTAAATAACCCAAATTAAACAATATTCAGAATAATAGTCCAATAAACTCTAAATCACTAAATCAAGCTAAACAATGTCAAATAGGCAACAAGTATCAATAATAGGAGTAAAATAATGCAAGGAAAAATGGGAAATAAAATGCTCATCACCAGACCATCTAGATTTAAGCTTTCTAGGGAAAAGCTTAAGTCTAGAGTTAAATAGCAAAACCAATTGTCCAGGTTCAAACTTCTTATTAGTCAATTTCTTGTCATGCTACTTTTTAGTTTTTTCTTTAAAATCACGAGAAGTGTTATATGCTTGCTCTCTGAACTCATCAAGTTCAGTTAGCTGCAATAACCTCTTCTCACCTGCAGGTTGCACATCCAAGTTCAAAAATTTAGTTGCCCAATATGCCTTGTGAAGTAACTCCACTGGCAAATGACAATTTTTACCATAAACAACCTGGAAAGGTGACATGCCAATGGGTGTCTTATAAGCAGTTCTATACGCCCACAAGGCGTCATCCAACTTTTTTGACCAGTCTTTCCTACTGCTATTAACAGTTTTTTCTAAGATTCTCTTAAGAGACCTATTTGACACCTCTACTTGACCACAAGTTTGTGGATGGTATGGGGTAGCTACTTTGTGGTGCACCCCATATTTAGACAAGGCTTTCTCCATAACCTGATTGCAAAAATGACTCCCACCATCACTAATAAGTACTCTAGGTACTCCAAACCTGCTAAAGATATTTTTCCTCAAGAAGTTCACAACTACAGCAGAGTCATTGGTGGGAGTGGAGATTGCCTCCACCCACTTTGATACATAATCAACCCCCACAAGAATGTACCTGTTGTTATAGGAAGGGGGAAAGGGGCCTACAAAGTCTATGCCCCACACATCAAAAACTTCAACTTCCAGAATGCCTTGAAGAGGCATTTCATCTTTCCTGGAGATATTCCCAACCCTTTGGCATCTATCACAGTTCATCACATGGGTCCTAGCATCCTTAAAAATGGTGGGCCAGTAATAACCACATTGTAAAACTCTAGAAGCTATCTTTTCACTGCTATAATGACCAGCATATAGTGAATTGTGACAATGCCAAAGGATGTCAGGAATTTCCTCTTGGGAGGCACAACGCCTGATCACTCCATCTGCACTCCTCCTGAACAAGAATGGTTCATCCCAAAAATAAAACTTGGCATCATGTAAAAACTTTTTCTTTTGTTGCCAAGTCATATCCTTAGGAATCACATTCGCTGCTAAATAATTAGCTAAATCAGCATACCATGGGAGTTCAGATGCAGCAAACAGGTGTTCATCAGGGAATTTTTCTTCAATTGGAACCTAATTATCCCTATTACTATCCTCAAGGGGGAGCCTAGATAAGTGATCAGCAATAACATTCTCTACCCCCTTTTTATCTCTTATTTCCAAGTCGAACTCTTGCAAGAGCAAGATCCACCTAATCAGTCTTGGCTTAGCATCGTGCTTAGCCAATAGGTGCCTTAAAGCAGCATGATCTGTGAACACTATCACTTTCGAGCCTATCAAATAGGCACGAAACTTGTCCATTGCAAAAATCACTGCCAAGAGTTCTTTTTCAGTGGTCGTGTAATTAGTTTGTGCACTGTTCAACACACGACTAGCATAATAGATTGCATGAAAAACTTTATTAATTCTTTGACCAAGTACAGCTCCTATTGCGTGGTCACTTGCATCACACATTAGTTAAAAAGGTTCACCCCAATTGGGGGCAACCACTATAGGAGCTGTAATCAATCTCTCTTTCAAAAGTTCAAAAGATTTCATGCAATTATTATCAAAAATGAACTCAGCATCCTTCTCCAGTAAATTGCATAGGGGTTTTGCAATTTTCGAAAAATCTTTAATGAATCTCCGGTAGAAATCGGCATGACCCAAAAAACTTCTTATCCCTTTAACATTTACTGGAGGAGGTAGATTTTTGATGACATCAATCTTTGCCTGATCAACCTCAATACCCTTTTCAGAAATCTTATGTCCTAAAACTATCCCCTCCCTGACCATGAACTGACACTTTTCCCAGTTAAGGATTAGATTAGTTTCTTGACATCTTTCTAACACTTTGCCCAGATTGGCAAGACATGCATCAAAGGACGACCCGTAGACCGAGAAGTCATCCATAAAAACCTCAATGAAATTTTCGACCATGTCGGAGAATATAGCCAACATACACCTTTGAAAAGTCGCAGGTGAGTTGCAAAGCCCGAAGGGCATTCTCCGATAGGCAAAAATCCCAAAGGGGCAAGTAAAAGCAGTTTTTTCCTGGTCTACAGGATCGACACAGATTTGATTGTAACCTGAATATCCATCCAAAAAACAATAGAATGCATGTCCTGCTAATCTTTCCAACATTTGGTCCATAAAGGGTAATGGGAAATGATCTTTCCGGGTGGCATTTTTTAATCTCCTATATTCAATGCACACACGCCACCCAGAAACAGTGCGGGTTGGTATTAGTTCATCTTTATCAGATTTTACCACAGTTAACCCCCCCTTCTTAGGCACTACTTGCACTGGGCTAACCCAAGTGCTGTCGGAGATGGGGTAGATAATGCCTGCATCTAGAAGTTTGACTACCTCCTTTCTCACGACTTCCTGCAAAGTCGGATTCAGCCTCCTCTGAGGCTGAATTACTGGCTTAAAATTCTCCTCAAGGAGAATCTTATGCATGCAGAAACTGGGGTTAATCCCCTTCAAATCAGACACACACCATCCTAAAGCAACTTTGTATTGCCTCAAAATTCTCATTAATTTCTCAGTTTTAGTTTCAGTCAAGGCATTACTAATTATAACTGGATAAATCTTAGTGTCATCTAAGAATTCATACCTGAGGTTTGGTGGAAGAGTTTTGATCTCTGGAACTGCCCGCTCCTCCTTTTCATGCCTCTTCAGCTCCTTCATCTGATCTGTCTTTGTGTAAGCTTGAGGTGCATCCAATCTGGCCACCACCTCCACAACCTTGTTTTCTTCACTCTTCTCATGTGTCAGAGCTGCTGCCAACACATCTCCATGCCCAATTTGCTCAAAAGTAGACGTGACTAGAGTGTCAACCACGTCCACCAAAAAGCATTGGGAGCTGTCCATTGGATTCTTCATGGACCGGTAGACATTGAATGAAACATCTTCTTCATGAACCCGGAGCTTGAGCTCGCCCTGTTGAACATCTATGAGGGCTCGCCCAGTGGCTAGAAAAGGCCTACCCAGGAGGAGAGGAATGTCTGAATCCTCCTCCATATCCAAAATAACAAAGTCAGTAGGGAAGATGAACTTGTCCACCTTGACAAGCACATCCTCCACTTTCCCATAGGGCCTCTTCACAGACCGATCAGCCAACTGAAGACACATCATTGTCGGCTTTGCTTCTCCAATTCCAAGCTTCTTGAAGATGGAGAGGGGCATCAGATTGATGCTTGCCCCTAAATCGCACAGAGCTTTGCCAATATCAAATCCCCCAATGTTACAAGGGATTGTGAAACTCCCAGGATCTTTTAGCTTCTGAGGAAGCTTCCTTTGTAGAATTGCACTGCATTCCTCTGTGAGAAGCATAGTCTCATCATCTTGCATCTTCCTTTTGTTGGTCAAGAGCTCTTTCATGAATTTTGCATATGTAGGCATCTGCTCGAGTGCCTCTGCGAAGGGAATGTTGATCTGGAGCCTCTTGAACACCTCCATGAACTTGGCAAATTGCTTCTTGTTTTCCTCTTTTTTCAACCGCTGAGGAAAAGGAATCTTGAGAGATATCTGAGGTTTCTTCTCTCCTTCCTGAGTTGTAGTTGAATTCTTATTTTGTTGCACTTCAGGAGTTGAGTCCTCAGCTGGTTTTTCCTTGGCCTCTTCCTTCTCAAGCACCACCTCATCACTCTTCTTCTGTGGCTCCTCAAGAGACTTGCCACTTCGAAGAGTAATGGCCTTGCAATGCTCTCTGGGGTTTGGAATGGTGTCACTGGGAAAGGTTCCCGGTGATCTCTCTGACATCTGCTTGGAAAGTTGACCCATCTGAACCTCCAGATTGTGAATGCTGGCACCCTGGTTTTTGAAGTTGGCTCGCGTCTCCTCAACAAAATTATTGGTTGTTAGAGCGAGCTTCTCAATTGCTGCCTCCCAAGGTGCCTGCTGCTTCTCTTGTGGTGGCTGGAGTGCTGGACTGCGCCACGAGAAGTTAGGGTGATTTCTATACCCTGGGTTGTAGGTGTTTGAGTAAGGATTGTTCCTCTGTCCTCCTCCCACAAAATTAGCCTGTTCATCATTACCTGTGCTAGTACTAACTTCAAATGCACACTCACCATTACGGTGGTTGCCTTTACAGAAATCACATGTTAGTAATAAAGCAGAAGTGTCAGAAGGGATAGGAGGTATACCTGTTGAAGCATTCATTTGGACCTGACCCAATTTCTGAGTCAATGCAGCTATCTGTTGCTGCATCTCCTTATTTTGTGCAAATAAAGCTTGCACATTCTCAGGCTCCAAATCACTCTTCTTCATGATACGCTTCCTAACAGTGGCCCGACCGCTGTTATGAGCCATCTTCTCAATCAACTGCCTGGACTCTATGGCAGTTTTGCTCTCAAATGAACCTTGTGATGCACAATCGACCAAGTGCTGATTGGCTTGACTCAATCCATCATAGAATGTCCTCATTTGCAACCATTCAGGCATAGAGTGATTGGGGCACCTCTTCAACATCTGCTTGTACCTTTCCCACGCCTCATGTAATGACTCTCCATCTTGCTGAGCGATCCTTGATTCTTCTTCCACACAACCCCTCAACTCACGAATCTTATGTCTTTGTGAAGCTCGAAACGTGAGCTTCACAATGGTGTATCACACTCAATCTAACTCTCAGCAACATTCGAGTAATCAAAGCACGAAATTGGAAACCCTAAGTTGCTATCTCCAGGGAAATTCAACCAAAATCCTCCACTTTCTTCAACCAAGAGCTTAAATACAAACTTCTAGTGATCATGCAGCTCGCCACGATGCTCATAAACCTGTCCCTGAGGTGTTTTCGTGTCAACGAAAGAGAATCGTCGAGTGTTGACTCATCAAACGCACTCACGAGTTCTCCACTGACTCGATTACTCGAGTGATTCCAGGAATACTCGAGTATTTTTGCCAAATTTTCAAAAATATTTATTTTAATGCCCTTCCCTCCAAGACTTTCCTAATATTGCTTCTAGGTCCTCCTTCAGGGATTAATATGTAAAAACTTTATTTTTATATATGATATTTTTAGCAAAATATTTTTCCACCTCATATGAGTACCAACACTAACACATAATTAATCTAAATTAATTATGAAGTAAATAATTATGATTAAAGAAAAATAATTATGAAATATCCTTTCATAATCAAAATTTTCATTACATCAGGGGATGAAAATTTGGGGTGTTACAGCAGTGGCGGTAGTTGGCGGCCATGGTGGTGGGAACGTAAGAGAGGGAAAGGGCCAATAAAACCCTAACACACAAAGAGAGAGACAAGAGTTAGAGGTGATGATGATTAGATCTTGCAATGGAAGAAATAGAAGGAAGAGAACTTGTTCTCACATACCTAGGACTTGATGGGAGTGTTGGAGCTAGAGAGGGAGGAAGCCATGGAGAGAGAGAAACACCAAAAGAGAGGGAGAAGAGAGGATGACACTTGGGACCTTGAGGATGATGATGGATGGCCACAATAACTTGAGGTTTTAGGGTCTCAAGGCATGGAATGAGTGTTCTTGGGGTGGGGGAGGAAGAAGAGACGAATTGGGGATGAAATGGGGTTGATTTCAATTTTATTTTTTTCAATTCTGATGCGTGTTAATCGATTAAGTGGGTGCTTAATCGATTAATCCATGTAATTTGGCCAAAATCCACTTTCTGGCCTTAATCGATTAAGCTGGTTCAGTCCACTACTTCCTATGCACTTCAAATCGTCATAACTTCTTTGTCGACCGTCGGATCTTGCTCAAATTTTGAGGCAAACTTCCTAAGACACTTAACTTCACATCCAACGGTTAATTTGGGTTTAGAGATGTAAATCTTTTATTTTGAATTTCCTAATATAGGGTGTTTATAACACCAAAAACATCGCTTCTAACGCTCTTTTGTTCATCTTCCAACCTCCTTTCTGATGCCAATGCTTCGTGATTCCTTTATGGCATTCAAAGAACTCCTAATCCATCATTTTAAATCCTTTTTAGAATAATCCTTACTTCCAAATCTTATCATTATTCTAATTACTCTTAGAATTAAAATTCAGGATGTTACAATTCTCCTCCACTTATTACAATTTCGCCCCCGAAATTCCGTTGAGTTCCGTAATTGGAGAACCATCCCATTGGTAAAGCTTCTGACTATGGTTTTCACTTCCCTTCGATTTTTATTTCCCGTTCTAGGTGTGGTTAGGGTCATGCCTATTTCAATGCTTGTCCTCGAATACACTGTATCGTCTCTACCTAGACAGGATCGTCAGTTTTCTTATTATTAAAGTTTCATCTCCCATTCCTTGGATTGAAATCCTCCCCCACTTAGCATCAACATACCTGAGTAAGTCGAGGGAAGGGAGGAAACTGTGTTGATTCCAAGAATTGATTAGTTAGGTTCTTAATTGGTTGGCGAGGTGGTACATGGGATTAAGTCGACTGCTAATCGGTATTATTGGTGTTGTTTCGAATTTTCTATGATATGATGGCTCTTCATACCTACGCGTACAGCAAAGTTCTCATACGATTTAAAGAGGTGGTTCGATCATTTAGTTGAATGTTCTCGGTGGAAATATAGAATAAGAGTGTCTTAAATGGGGTTGGTTTGCGAATCACTGTTTATGAGTCTTAGTAAAGATCCTATAGGATTAACGTTCAATCGGGCTTCCGACAGAGATAGAATTCCTAGATGGTCTATTCGGATCTCAACTAGATGGTTGCAATAATATAGCATGTCAATAAACGCGAAGACCGAGGTGGTCAGTCCCAATCTCACATTTATCAACTGTACATCACTGCGTTATTGAATGATAGCATTATCTTTTAACAGATGCAAGAGAAAGGATGACCAATCTTGACCTTACACTCTATTAGAGGACGACACTATCACAAGGTTTTTGGTTAAGTCTCTTGTTACGGTCTTATAACTAAGTAAGGTTTTTCCTACGTGTTCCTTTAGATGGTACTCATGATTGGATTGCAGATTAGTCTTTCTTAGGTTTCACAACTTCTAGAAATACATGATTAGGAATTTAAAATTCCAAGAGAATTGATTTAGGATGTTCTACACTAAAACTTAATAGAGATACAGATTGAAAGTACCTAAAAAGGTTTATCCAAGTTTTGAATCGTCTCGTACCTTTTGTTAGTTTGGCCCTGATCTCCTTAAGTAGCTGGACCGCAGACCTCAAGGGTGTGGACCAGGAAACTGATATTGTCGGAATGTAAGCTTGAGACATCCAGGACGAAGTCCTGTGTCATCGAGCAATCCCTCTGGAGCTGTGTCTGGTATGATCGCCGACACTCCATGAAAGATGTGACAAGACTCGCCACCGAATATTAATACATCACCCGACCCCAAGGGGATTCTTTCTGCTCTCCTTGGATCTCTCTGGTCTCCATAGAGAAACTCAGCCGAGTCACCAATGCAGAATGATACTACCGGTATCCTTCTTTGCAGGCTTCCAACACTTTCGTCACGGTCCTGATGAAGACCAAGCTTTCCATTTTCTTCATAGAAATTTACAATGCAGACATCAGGGGACATGGAAGGGAGTATGTCCTCCACTTCACTTACACCACATTCCTTCTCAATCAAAGATTGTGCTTCTTGCATCGCTTCCATAACCAGCTGAATGAAATGGTCAGGAATATTGGGTGGTTCGCTTCCATCAATTACCCTTTTGTGTCCATATACTCGGGTTTGAGGATTCCAGTCTAAGCCGAGGCACATCATTTTCAGTCGGAGTCTGGCTCCACTTGTAAAGCCTGGTTGATAAAAACCTCCAGGACCTTAGCCCATCTCACGACAGTTCTTTACTACGCCCACCTGTTCTTCATGAGTCAAGTGTTGCTTCAGGAGAACCATTCCCGGTCTCAAAATTATACTCTTCTTCTCACCAACTTGTACCCCCACGTGTTGCTCCTTGTCTCCAATAGTCGATCTAAGCTTACCCATTGCAGAAGTTTGCCCTTCTTGAAAACAGATGTCATACGGCTTGGATTTCAAAGAATCAGCATGGGAATTGATCTTATGATCAGTAGCCGAACTACTAGCAGGAGAATGGAAAAGCTTATTCTTCATGTTGCTACTGTGTGGCAACAAGGGATTCTATTGATGCAGACATGTACATAATTTAGTACATAACTACATAGGGTTTTATAACTATAACCCTAAGTAACTACTATAGATCTTGACACTATTTCCTGGTTACTCTCTTGGTGAGTAACCATTGGAGATGTGAGTCCACACTCCAAAGGCAGAGGGAAAACTGCTCTGATACCAAAATGTAACACCCTCACATTTATTTAGTTAATTTTAGGTTTTATTAAAATTGGTGCTAGAAAATTCCTTTTATAACTTGATTGCTTATAAAAACTCTTTACGAAAATCCGGCAGAGTTTCCTCTGTTTTCCGGACTTCCCAAAAATTTTCTTCTTAAAACCTGTCAGTCCAGAAATATTTAAAAACATAAACTACAACAGTTTAATAGTCATGACAGATCCTAATTCCCGAATAGTACAAGTCACAGGGCATACGTGTATTCCATGTTATAAGTTACAAAAATATTTATCCTCTCATAATAATCAATATACATTCCACGTAGTGGAATGAAGATCCTGCTCGACCATGTCCTATGTAAGCTCCACTTCAGTACCTGCAAAATATAGCAAGAAGGGTAGCATTACACAGAACTTAAAAAGATAAATTCTACAGGAGACATAGCAATAAACTAAGCCTACCCTATTATTGACATCAGTTGCACATAACTTTCCATACATTTAATTTCCATTAGTTCTTCTCTTATTCTCACATTCTTTTAATTCTTAATTCTCTTTTCGTTTTCCAACATTCTATTCCACTTTTAATCCATTATTCATTTCTATATCATTTCTCTTTCCATTCTTTCATTTCCATTCTTTGTTCTTTAATTATTTCTACATTCTCTTTTCTTTTCTTTTTCTTCTTCTCTTCCTTTTCTTTTTCTCTTTCTTTTTATTTGTCTTTTTCTTTTTCTTTTCCTCTTTCTTTTTATTATGCGTAACCTCAAGTCAGAGATCTACGCCTATCAGTGTATGCAACCACATACAGATGATCTGCATACACACCATAATTTATTTACGATGTATGCAACCACAAGCAGATGATCTGCATACACCCACCATTTATTTACGATGTATACAACCACAAACAGATGATCTGCATACACCCACCATTTATATACGATGTATACAACCACAAGCAGATGATCTGTATACACCCACAATTTATTTACGATGTATGCAACCACAAACAGATGATCTGCATACACCCACCATTTATTTACGATGTATACAACCACAAGCAGATGATCTGTATACACCCACAATTTATTTACGATGTATGCAACCACAAGCAGATGATCTGCATACACCATTAGCCCCTTTTCTTTTATCTTCCATTGTTCCTTGTTATTTCTCCTTATTAATTCGTCTTAGTCTTTTCTCTTTACTAATGTTATTCTTACTTTTAATTAACTCTTAACTTGGTCATATACTCTATATTTTAACTCTCATTACTAGCTATTAGTTATCTCCTTGTTTCCCTTATCTCACATTTTTATTTACTTATTATTCCTATTCCATTACTCTATTTTAATTAACTACCCTTTTTAACTTAGCTCAATTCCCCTATCATTTACAACATTTTATCGAACTTCCCTAACAACGTACTCTCTCTTTACTTTAGTATCTTTTTATTAATTTCTTTTACCGGTTATCTATTTTCCTTTACATCTAATTCACTATTTTGTTTCTATTCCCATATTCGACTCCGCACATATTCCTTATTCCACATTCTAATCCCTCTTTTATCCCATTTAAATATTCACTTATTATTTTTCTTATTATCTTTCAGCTTATTAGTTCTGCTCTTTATGCCTATTACCTTTACCCTTTATTCTTTTACTTCCAAGTTTAGTTGGTTTTTCCTTAACTTTTCCCTTTGTGTTACAGTGTATACTTTTCTACATTCTCGTTCAATATTAACCAATTTAACATCCTAAATATGCTCATTCGTTCCGGACCTTGTCCTACACGTACAAATTCTATTCCCTAAGGTGTGGGTTCCATTAATAATTCTAAATACTTTATTTATATCAGTGGGGACTACCCTAAGGTTCACTAACATATTACTTTTTTCTTAGTCATCACTACAGCATCCTAGAATTTACTTCTCAAGTAGAGGTAACACGAACCCTTCTTACCTCGGGCTTTCTTTTTAAAAAGAACCTGGGTTGTGGCTCGACGACGATGACGGCGTCGTTGTTGCTCCTCGTAGCGAGAACGATCGCGGCTGGACCAAGGCAAGAGCTTCGAGCTTCGGGGCACCCAACACAAGTCCGGTGCGATCACGGTCGGTAACGGCGCCGGTGAGATCCGTGGAGAGAGAAAACTCGCGGATGAGAGAGGAGGGAAGTTAGGGTGAACGTGTGGCTATGGTGCTGGGCTTATGGAGGTAGTGGCGGTGGTCCAAGAGCGGTGGCAGTGGCGGTGGTTGGCGGCCACGTTGGTGGGAACGTAAGAGAGGGAAAGGGCCAATAAAACCCTAACACACAAAGAGAGAGACAAGAGTTAGAGGTGATGATGATTAGCTCTTGCAATGGAAGAAATAGAAGGAAGAGAACTTGTTCTCACATACCTAGGACTTGATAAGAGTGTTGGAGCTAGAGAGGGAGGAAGCCATGGAGAGAGAGAAACACCAAAAGAGAGGGAGAAGAGAGGATGACACTTGGGACCTTGAGGATGATGATGGATGGCCACAATAACTTGAGGTTTTAGGGTCTCAAGGCATGGAATGTGTGTTCTTGGGGTGGGGGAGGAAGAAGGGACGAATTCAGGATGAAATGGGGTTGATTTCGCTTTTATTTTTTTCAATTCTGATGCGTGTTAATCGATTAAATGGGTGCTTAATCGATTAACCCATGTAATTTTGCCAAAATCCACTACTTCTTATGCACTTCAAATCATCATAACTTCTTCGTCGACCGTCGGATCTTGCTCAAATTTTGAGGCAAACTTCCAAAGACACTTAACTTCACATCCAACGGTGGAATTTGGGTTTAGAGATGTAAATCTTTTATTTTGAATTTCCTAATATAGGATGTTTATAACACCAAAAACATCGCTTCTAACGCTCTTTTGTTCATCTTCCAACCTCCTTTCTGATGCCAATGCTTCGTGATTCCTTTATGGCATTCAAATAACTCCTAATCCATCATTTTAAATCCTTTTTAGAATAATCCTTACTTCCAAATCTTATCATTATTCTAATTACCCTTAGAATTAAAATTCGGGATGTTACAACTTGACTGGCATAAGTCATCACCAAACTTTTGGGAATCAAACAACTGGATAATAGGTAGGGTTTACAACTGAGTTCGCAATTTGGGTTTAATCAAATCAGAAGGGTATAAAGTTGATTCAGGGATCAGCTTAGGAAATAAACAATATGAGGTAGGTTCAAGTCTCAAATCGAACCAAGAGTTCAAAGGTCATTCTGAACAGATGGAATCACAACAAACAAGGGCTTTCAACAAAGAACGGTAAGGTCAATCAAGAAAAATAGGCCTTGCTATGATTCTGATTCTCGGGTTCTACGGCGAATCTCGGCGCATTCCAGATGATCATTCGTACACTCTCGACACTTCTATTTCTAATCATCCTAGACTAACACACAAAACACACAAATGGTATGTAACCCATGTATTCAGCTACTTAGATCAACCATTTCTCTGATACCACAACTGTAACACCCCGATTTGGCAACTTGAAAACACATTTCCTTTTTGTACAAAACATAGTAAAATATGGGCCAATTTTTTTTTATATACATGTAACATGATCATGAGAACGGTTAGGTTTCTAAAACACTCTTACATTTAAAAATAGTGTTCTCACGTACCATGTTAAGCTTCAAGCTCCAAACCGAGATGTCACAAGACACCGCACTTTGAAACTGGCTTCTTTTCAATTCATTTGCAATGGCCCTTATACTTTCACAACTTGATCATGGATTTGAAATAAAAACTTGATTCATGAACATAAGTCTAGGGTTTCATGTTGGTACTACAATGATAACTAAGTAAATACAGGGAAACATAATACTTCTACTAAAATAAAAGAACTACCACCAGGCCCACTAAGCTGAAGTCGATGGATCCACAGGAGGTGCCTCACTAGGGTCGATCTCAATCACCTCAGCCTCCGGATAATCTAAGTCTTCGTCAGGATCCTCCTCTGGGTCTTCCTCTGGTTCGTCCTCTTGCATAGCCTCAAAAGCCTCGTCTGGTAGATCGTCCAAAGCCTCATCCAACTCCTCTAGCTCCTCGGCCTCGGGATCAATCCGTGCAGGTAAAGGCATCGAATGTCCACCATGATAATCAGCTGGTCTACCGGTCTGCAAGTCCGAAAGCACGAAACGGCAAGTGCGAGTATCAGGCGCTGTTCCTTGCAGCGTATGGTTGGGGTCGAAGATGCGAACCTCAGTGACTCCACGCCACTCCCAACCTCTATAGTTCACTTCCCATCTTCCTTCATCTCGGATGTCGAAAGTGAACTTGACAGGATCCATAGGCTAAGGGGTTTATAACATATAAACAGGTACACAAACAGAAGAACTCGAGAGAGTAAGTATTCCCAAGCATGTGATGCCAACAGTGTGGAATTACAGTAGGCAAGATATTAAGAATTAACAACAATCATATAAACGAACAACACATAAAAACATTCATATATATATTAACATACAAAACACTTACTCTATTTCATTACTTTCTCTTCTCAAGACCTTTAGCATATCCACATCACATTCCATAAATCTCTTCCTCTTTTCCAAACTAATTCTATCACCATGCAGTCTCATCCTCTTTTCCGTTCTTTCACTTAAGAATTATTTCTTAATAATATATAATTCAGCTTTTCTTATTTAAGTTTTATGAAATCGTATCCATCAATGATGCGGGGAAAATTAATCATCATTGAGGAGGTCGCTCTCATAGTTAGTACACACGTCTACATCTCCTCGGTCATCCACCCAACCTAGTCGGAAGCAAACAGGAGTGCAGGACCTTTACCACGCAGGCACGACAGCTGTCTCAACAATTGGCTCCAAGCCAGGAGAACTGTAGAAAACTCGGGTACAGTCTCAAATCAATTCAATTCATTTCATATCATATAATCAGGGCTCACTGTAGAAAACTCGGGTACAGTGGCAAATCAAATGCCCCGTTCCAGTCCCTCTCACTGCTCAAGATTTGCAATCTAGGGGGCGACAGTACTGTTCTAGTCTGCAGTGCAGAACTTACCACGGCATTGGACCCAGTCCCTACTACGTTCGTATACCACATGTGGAGTTTGTTCTGCCTAGAAAGTACTCTAGACTTCTTGACGTTTCACCGTCATTGTCCTCCCCTAATGCAATCTCCATCTAAGTATCCGCAGATACTCGTGGTTCTGATAAGTGCTCAATTAGTGTGATATTCTATTGGTTTTACTCCTCAAAAGCTTGGATTATTGCTTAAAATTGTCATGAATCCTATCCAAATTTGTTCCTTAAGCAAACATTGACAAAATAAAATAAAAATAAATAATTTGATTAGTCATAAGTTGGTGTGTATCATGTAGTTCATTTACACTCCATTCATGCTTAATTTTAGGTTTTAGAAAGATATGTGTGTTGTTGAGCCTAATTAGAGAGTTATGAATTATTGCTTCCTAACCCGTTTCTTTTGGGCTGGTTGACATGTCTCAGTTTTCAGATTATAACTCGGGCTAGGATCATCCAAATGAAGCAAACTTAGTATCATTGGAAAGCTAAGAGAATTCCCTACAACTTTGAAGAAGGAGCCGTTATCCAATTCGGCCGTTTACATGGTCAAAATTGGCCTTAAATGTGTAACATGCTAGCTGACCATGATCCTTGACATATCAGCGGTATTTTGGGCATAACTTTCGCTTCCGAACTCCAAATTTGTCAAACTTGGTGTGTATACAAAGCTGATTCAAATACACACAATTCAATCAGAAATAGCCATTGTCAAATTCGGCTGTTTAAAGGGTCAAAATAATCGGCCAAGTTGCAGCATCCAACTTTTCTCCAACTCACAAACTCAATCCGAGTTTGTTTGCAACTTTCCCTATAAATACCCCATCAAACAAGCTTCAAAACACACACCATATCCTAGAGGACATTATGCTCTTGGAATATACACTTCTCACCATATTTTCTTCTCAAATTCTAAGCATCATTCTTAGGTTGAGAATTTCTTTGGAGTTTTTGTGAGTGTTCTTGAGTGAGATTCTTGGGAGTGAAAGCTTTCAAGATTGGCGGTCTTAGGCTAAGGATTGAAGTTAAGATCCTAAGCTTGGAGATTTTCACACTTGTAATTCCTCTTTAAACTCTTTTGTGTTAATCTTTCTTTGAGTTATGTTTATGATTTATACCGAAACTATGGCCGAGTAACCCCCTTATTCTAAGGAGCGGTATTAACCAAATAAAATGTAAATAATGTTATTTTGATTCTCATACTCTTGTTATGGCTAAATACTAAATGAATGATTAATAAAGGATTGGAAGGCTAAGCCACCTTTGACAATTAAAGCTAAAATCAACTCTTTGATGGATGGCTATGCCTCCTCATTTTTATTATGTTGATGGATGGTTATGCCTCCTCTTCTTTTATTATTTCAATGGATGGCCATGCCTCCTAATTGACAACAATTTATTGG
The DNA here is from genome assembly GCA_037953625.1 of Crotalaria pallida. Lineage (NCBI taxonomy): Eukaryota > Viridiplantae > Streptophyta > Magnoliopsida > Fabales > Fabaceae > Crotalaria > Crotalaria pallida. The sequence goes on from CM075651.1 coordinate 55,456,115, forward strand.
ATGGTCATACCTCCTAATTCATTAGTATTCTAGCTTTATTCATTTACGATTCAATTATATTATGCTTAAAGCTTATAATTATTGACAACAATGTTATAAGATAATAGATGCTAAAGGAAGTACCGAAATAAGAACTTTAACATCCGAACTTTATAATTGAACTTAAGGTATTAGATCACGAAAGTAGATCTAATCTTTAAGAGGGACCAATGAACAATCATAAAACTTAATGGGTTTAATATGTCATAATTATCACGAAAGTAGAAGTTATACATATTAAATACGTTATTTGACTTTGAGAGAAGCTAATATCTAACTTTGGATTGTTCACCTTCTAAATGAATAAAACATAACAAGAGGAAAGAATCATTATTATTTATTTACGTTTATTGTGGCCAAAACCAAATCCTTAGAACTTCTATCCATCAATCACCACTTAATTTACAATTATTTATTGCTTTTGAATTTAACTATTCTTGGACTTCCTAATCGGTTTGGATAATCAAGTCTATAATTTGTTGGTACTCAGTTACAAAATCTCTGTGGATACGATACTTTTTATACTATAACTTGACCATTCTCGTAAACTTGCGAGAGGCCATCAGGTTCCTTCCTCTCCACTACTTTGATATCACACTCATAACTCACCGGGTTAATCCATGTCTTTTAAAGATTTTAAGGTTTTAATTAACGTCTTAAATCCTAAGGTCGACTCATCCTTAGTGCAACCCTTCAACGAGTCCCGACCACTAATTATCGCAACACCTCTCTTTCCTCAACATAGCACAGAGCGGGGATCATTTTGACAAATTATATCTCGTTTCTCCATCTTTCTCAACTTCTCATTCAAAACTTCCTCAAAACTCATTTCATAAATTTCTCAAAATTGCATTTCATAATCTATCTCAAAAATCTCGTTTCCTCATCTTCTTAAAATATCCTTTCGTAAACTTTTTCAAAATAATGTTTCGCAAATTTTCTCAAAAATAATGTTTCGCGAACTTTCTTAAAAATAATGTTTCGCGAAATTTCTCAAAAATAAGGTTTCACAAAACTCTCTTAAAATAATGTTTCACAAATTTTCTCAAAAATATCATTTCCCAACTTCTTTTCAAAAATGTCATCTCACAAACTTTCTCAAAAATATCATTTCACAAACTCTTTTCAAAAATATCATTTAATAAACTTTCTTGAAAATTTCATTTATAAACCTTCTCAAAATCTCAATTCATGATTTTCCTCAAGGTAACATCGTATCTCACTTCAGTAAGCAGCAACAGAATCACTCTCCCCCAGCTCTGGCTCATCCACATCATATTCATCACTGGATCTTTTCCACAACAACGCCACAGTTCTTTTTCATATTTCTTACTTATCATTGCCATCCGCATTATTATAATCAACAACAACTCACATTTCATCATTCCTAATAAATTCTTTAATAAATAAATAAATAAATAAACAACATATAGCATTCAGGCATCATCACATAAGTGCATCACATAATTCTGCGTGGTCTTTGTCTTCTTCACATGAGTGGCCACACAACAATACAATTGTCACTGTGCTACTGACTCAGAACCACTGAGTTTCGACTTTTGAGATGGTCGAAACACTTAATATGTTACCTAAATACCATGGTGTTTGGGGGAAACTTCTCTCTCACCTCAACCGACGACAACTCTCAATACGCTCCTTGGATTCCAATGCGATGCTCGTACCCGCTGCCCGATCATTGCTGACAACTAAAACATTTCTCTTTTATTAAAATCATTCTTATACAATCAATTCGAAAACAAAACATCATTATCCAAAACTCCTTATTTAAAATAAAATATTCTCTCTTTCTCAAAAATTTGGAATCACTTTGATTTAAATTCATAATCATGATCAAGTAAAAACATTTGTTTAACAACACACTTAAGAATTTAAAACTCACTATATTCTTTTTAAATACTTAATTAATAAAACAAAACATGAATAATTTCTTGGCTCTCATAAAGGCCACATTTATCTTATGGTTTTCATATAAAAACCACTTGTTATATTAAAACTACGAACTTTGTAACAACCCGATTTTTGTACTCAAAACAGTTAACTGAAAGTTGACGAAAATGAGGCCAATTTTTTTTTTGTAAAACATTGTTGAAGTGTTTAGAAAACAGTATTGAAAATCTCCGTAAGTTCTTCAATTCAATTTTCCGAAAACCGAGTGTTACTAAAACATTTATTTTCAGAAAACTTTCATTTTCGTAAAAAGAGTTGTTTCCAAATCATCATGATATTTCCCAAAAGACTACATTGTTTGTTCTTCCAAAATAGAGTATTCCACCATACAGAATTAAAACTTGGCTTGGTTACATAATTGGTACATTGCTTGGTAATCCTTGACTCGAAACACAATTCATAACTTAAAACTAAATTTACTACTATCGCTTCCGCTGCGCTACTCTGATAAAGACCGCCGGATGAAACTTCCCTTTCCTCTTGCACTCTTTCTTCAATCCCGTAAGTGAAGCCACCTCTGTCGTTATATTCTCGTTGTCGTTAGACTTCAGCTCCACCTCATCTAAAGGAATGACCTCCATACGATGTTTCGTCTGCCCATTGAAATATCAGCAGCCCCAATATGCCAACGAACAGGAGAGAGTAAGCGATCCGAACGAAGTATCGTCGACGGTGTGGAATTACGATAGGCGAGATATCAAGACAATACAAACATACAACACACAACATACACACAACACAAGAATCAAGAATCAAGCATTTCACTATTATCATCATTATTATTATCATGATTTTTCTTACTTTACTAAACTTATACACATTCCTTCTTTCTCAACTACTTTCTCATTCTCTTTTCGATTTTCATTATCACGTCTTATCAAATCATAACCTTCGATGATTGGGGAAGAAATCATAATATCATCGAAGTACTTCCTTTGTCACCATCGTCTCACACGTCTACATCTCCTCGGTCATCCACCCAGCCTAGTCGGAAGCAAACAGGAGTACAGGACCTTTACCACGCGGGCACGACAGCTGTCACAACACATAAATGGTCCCAGACCAGGAGGATCTCGTCCTCAAATCATTTCAATAATATCAAGGCTCACTGTCCACGCAGTGGCAAAACACAATGCCCTGTTCCAGTCCCTCTCACTGTTCTCGATTTGCAATCTAGGGGGCGATAGTATGTTTCTAGTGGGCCCGCAGAACTTGCCACGGCATTAGACCCAGTCCCCACCACGTTAGTGCGCCACATGTGGAGTTCGTTCTGCCTAGAAACATACTCTAGACTTCTTGACATTTCACCGTCATCGTCCTCCCCTAATGCAATCTCCTCCTAAGTATCCGCGGATACTTATGGTTCCTTCCTCTCCACTACTTCGCACTCTCATACCTCACCGCGTATGTCTGTTAAAGTCTTTTATCTTGTTTTTAATTAACCTAAGGTCGGCCCGTCCTTCGTGCAACCCTTCAACGAGTCCCGACCACTAACTTTGCACAGCTTTCTCTCATCATTTCTCACATAGCACAGAGTTGGGATCACATCACAGTCTCAAATCTCATTTCTCAAACTTCCTCAGCATTCCCCATTTCTTATACTCATTTCATTCCGAAACCCTTTCTCAAAACCATCTTTTCAAAAACTATCTCAAAGACACCTTCACCAAAATCTCCTTTCGTAAGCTTTCAAAACATAGTTTCCACAAACTTTTCCCAAAAAGTGTTATCTCACAAAATTCTTCTCAAAATATTCTCTTGTAAAGTTTCACAAACATTAATTCAGGAAGACTTACCCCCAAAGTATCATTTCCAAAAGACTTTCAGTAAATATTTTATCAAAAGATTGTTTTCCCCAAAACTCCCTCAAAATACATCTTTTAAAAAATCTCTTTTCAAAATCTTTTCGAAAACCGCTTTTCAAAAACCTTTTCAAAAGTTACCACTTTGCTGAGCGCTAATGGAGGAGCAAGCTCAACTCAACACTAGTCCCAGACTAAACCAAAACAAAGGAGCCCAGCTCCACTCAAATCACATCTCATTCTCATAATCCACATTACTTTCCCCAACCCTGGCTCATTCTCAACACTATCATTTTATTCTTTCCTCAATCTCAACTCTTTCTTCCTTTTCCCAACGCATATCTCATTCTCACTCATTATTCTTTTCTCATTGTGTCTTTACTTTATTATTTTCACAACTCATTCATTTCATTTTTATTTTCCTTGTTCAGGACGTAACAGACGTCCATCAACATATTACTCATTTAATTCAACAGTAATAAATATCATCAGGTATAATAAAATAAAGACAGAAAAGCATACTATCAATCACACACTCATCTCACAACAACAATGTGGCCTTCGTCACCTTCGTATAAGTGGCCACACAATCAAACAATTGCCACTTATACTACTGACTCTATCCACTTAGTTCCGATCTTTGAGATGCTACGGAACGTCCTAATATATCACCTAACTACCACGGTGTCTTAGGAAAGCTTCTCTCTCACCTGAAGTCCAGCTATTTAATGCGTACCATCTCCTCGGATCCTTGTGCTGCCGGCTGCCCCAATCCCTCGTCTTTAAGATTCCTCGTACTAAATAAAATACGCTTACGTTATTAATTGTATTAAGAGAATCTTTTCTTAACTCAAACGCGTTTTATTCCTTGTCGGAAAATTTAGAACATGATGGTTTTCTCAAAACACTCCCATATTTTCTAACACTTTAATTTCTTTAAAACCATTTGAAAACATCTCATAAAACGATTTAAATTATTTAATTTGGTTGCTGGTCCGTTTTGGACAGCACCTTAAAACACGTTCGAAAACACCGAAAAATGCACCGTTTTTAATCCGGCTTTTTCTTAGGTTGATCAATATTTGAAAACTATACTTTAAATTATGTGAACACATCTTTATATTTAAGAAACAACTTTAAATAATTCCGAACAGCGAAGTTTATTTCACAAAATCATTTTAATAAAAATCCGAAAACATCGTAAAACACTTTTTAAACAATTCTTTCAATCATCACAAGCACATATCACTTCTCAACACTTTAATAAATCATATCATATAATTACTTAGTCAAACACTTGATTATTTTCTAAACATCTTCATTTTCACAAAACACAAACACTTAGACACACATATACTCACAAACCGAGTTGAGTCTAAATTATAACTTAAGCATATTTGTTTTCTTACTGTAAACCACTTAATTTCTTTTCAAAAATTGCTATGTAAGTTCATTTTCATGCAACTAAATCTCCTAGGCTTAATTATACTATATGACCTAATATAATCAAGAAAATAAGTCAAGAATTACAAAAATAAAACACACAAATCAACTTGGTTTATTTTAAATATTTAAATTCTATTTTCTTTTTCATGCAACAAAATTATTTATTCTCCCTCTTTCTCCTAACCGAATACACACACAGATACAATCAAACACAAAATTTCTTCCAAAATCATCTAATTCATTTGTTTCTCTTTTCTTTAATTAAAAACCGTATAGGGTTTAGATATTCACCCCACGATTCCTAGCAATTTAGTTTAACCATGGTTCACAAAACATAATCATTATTTTCATGTCACTTCATTGAGAAAGAGTCCTAGGTTATTCTATGCGTATAGATCGAACCCTCTTTTGACAAACAAGGTCCTTGGTTTACTTTTTCAACATACAAAAACACAGGATTCTTAAATTAAAGAAAATTAATATGCATGTATCTCTTATGAAAATCAAAACATGATTTCTTGATTCCTAAGTCTAGACCGAACATCTCATCATAAAAATTAAGGTTCAACTTCAAATCTTTATCATGCATGAACACTAAACATAGATCAAGTTAGAAATTAATTTTCAAAAGCTTATTTCCTTTAGTCCTTTGTAAAACCGTGATGGTTCTTCAAGAAAAATTAAATCTTTTGATTCAAGAATAACATGCATGAAGAAAAGGTTAAATCCTTTGGTTCAAAAACAACATGCATGCATTTAAAGATCAACTTTTTCATAGATCACAAAAGATCAAAGCTTTTTAAGGATTAAAACCGAAAATCAAAGCTTCACCAAGATCAAATCAAAAATCAAAAATTTCAACAATTCAAATCAAGGTTCCTAAACATGAAGTTAACATGCAATTACCTAAATCAAATTAAAAGTATCAAGACCCAATGTTTCTACTCATGGCCGAATTACCTAGTTCTTGATTTAGTGATTTTCAAGTTCATTTACTTTTAAAAATTCAAGATCAAGGCACAAGTAACACATGCATGTACATCAACCATTAAGATCATCATTAAACAAGTTTAACTCATAAATTTAATTATCGAGTCATTCCATAAAAACATCATGGTTCACGGTTTAATCAAAGAAATTTAACATGCAAAGAGACTTGCCTTAAATCCACAAAAAAAATCTTAACAAGTCTTTTAGATCTAGAAGATTTAGTTTGAAAAACCTTAAGATCTCTTATGAAAACTTTAAACAAGTTAGAAAATCCGTTGATTAGATGTTTACAAATTTCTTCAAGCTTTGAGAAAATAATATGTAAAGAGATACACTTTAAACTTTACAAAAATCTCCATAACTATTTAGATCTTTTAAGATTTGTGTTGAAAAACTTTAAGATCTTTCATGAAGACCTTAATTGAGTTATGAAGTCCATTAGTTAGACGTTTATAAGTTGCTTTAAACTTTAAAATCCATGATCAAGTACAAACACACTTGTACTCATCATTTAAGTTTTTTGGAATTAACATGCAAAGAGGAAAAGAAAGAAAAATCACAAGATCAAAAGGAAAAATCTAAACTATTACAACTTTCTTCATAATTTTCGAACTACCCACCAAGAGAGGGTTGATCTTCAAGCTTCTAAGGTCTTGGATCTTCAAAGAAAACTTAGGTTTTTGGCTAGATCTTCCTCCTCCTTCCTCCTTGTAGCTCACGGCCCTCCCTGTATTTTCTATGTGTTGAGAGCTTTGATATGTGCTCTCAACAAAGGTGTTTGGAAAATGAATGGAAATGAGAGAAATGAAGGAGAAGTGGGTGAAAGAAACTAAGGGTGGTGGTTTATATTAGCAATTGGTACACTTCCTCTTTTACCCTTATCCCATTCGGCCAAGGTGCTTTCAAGGAAGGGCAATTTTGGCAACTTGATTTGTTGCATGGGTGGAGTTTAACATTTCTTAAGGGGACATGTAGGGGACATTAGGTGCTTGGAGTCAATCTAGGCTTAATGGTTAGTTGGCACTCCATTAGGGTTTTAACTATTTGGTTAGGACTTGGTTTGGAACTTGGTTAGGATGTGGTTACTTGGTCTTCACTTAAGGAAAATTCTAGGCTTCCTACACTCACACACATACACGGCACACACATATATATATATTCACATATTCATATACACATATTTATGCACACACTCTCACACGTTACACATACATACACATGCATATATAATCATGTTCTTTTATTAATTATATTTCACATAGTCCTATTCATAAAAAACCGTACATACACACATCTTCATGCATTACTTAGAAAATTTATTTAAGAAATTATTCTATCAAGAACACCTTTCTCAAAAATAAGTCCTTTTAGTATTTTAATCAATACGAGGACTTTGCGGGGTGTTACATTCTCCCCAACTTAAAGATTTCTCGTCCCCGAGAAATACGCTGTGTGTTGGGCAGCAGGGCACAAAATCCTCACGCCACTTTGATTCCTATAAAAATACTTCTTCTCTCACTTTGTGGTCGTATCCCCTTTTCACTGGTCTAAGTCGCCTTGCCGTGTTCCTCGTTTGTTGCTTTCAGACGTTGAAATCGCACTCGCACAATCGCTTGCGTGTCGTTTCGGGTTAAGTCCAATGGACTAACCGAAGAAGATATCGCTCCCTTAGCTAGTCGTCGTCACAGAAAGTCCAACCATAGGCACGGACTTAGGGAAAATCAAACAAACAGATTTCAAACATCTCCAAAAGCATGGGATTTCACCTAGAAATCCTCAAATATTTACTATTTCCTACAATTTAGGTTCTTACTAACTCACAATAATCACTCTTTCCTTCAGCTCTACTTCTAACTCTAGGGTTTTTCGTTTATCACTTTCTAGCTTAAGGGAAATTTCATTACCACTTAGACATTACCTCTGATCGTCTCATTTTCTAATTAGGGTGTAAGGCAATCCTAATCCTCAAATTCTGGTAACATACACCTCTTTTCTCCCTTGTAGCTCCCCAACTTTGATCCAACTTATTACCAGACTCACTATGGTCTTACACTCTTACTCAACTTCAACCGTTTATCCAACCTTAATCATTCAAGCCTAAGTCATCTGGGTACTATGACACTTCAAGCTATTGAATCTTGGAAAGAGTGGGTAAGGTTATGGGTCAATGGTAGGGTTTTTGAAGAAAAGTGTTCAAATTCTAATAATACTAACTGTTTTGTTGAAGCAACTCAGCAAACAGGGGATAGAAATAACATCCTATGTCCTCACAGATACCAACTACCCTTTGAGCAAATGTATGTCTAGGTCAACAGACTGGATTCGTCAAACACTAAGGAAATACCAAGGATTAAAGGGTCTCAACCTATTCACTTTCTATGTTCCTCAATCTACAAGATAAACAAGTCCTAACTCGGCCGATACTAACCACAACCAATGTCTTACACCCTAAAAAGATAAGAACCTAACCTTATGCTACTATCCTTTTGCTAGCAAACACACAGAGTCACACAAACAAAGCATGTAAGCCCATGCTTAAGGCCACTAAGGATTACCATAAGCTCTGATACCATTTTGTAACAACCCGATTTTCGTACTCAAAACAGTTAACTGAAAGTTGCCGAAAATGAGGCCAATTTTTTTTTTTTGTAAAACATTGTTGAAGTGTTTAGAAAACAGTATTGAAAATCTCCGTAAGTTCTTCAATTCACTTTTCCGAAAACCGAGTGTTACTAAAACATTTATTTTCAGAAAACTTTCATTTTCGTAAAAAGGGTTGTTTCCAAATCATCATGATATTTCCCAAAAGACTACATTGTTTGTTCTTCCAAAATAGAGTATTCCACCATACAGAATTAAAACTTGGCTTGGTTACATAATTGGTACATTGCTTGGTAATCCTTGACTCGAAACACAATTCATAACTTAAAACTAAATTTACTAATATCGCTTCCGCTGCGCTACTCTGATAAAGACCGCCGGATGAAATTTCCCTTTCCTCTTGCACTCTTTCTTCATTCCCATAAGTGAAGGCACCTCTGTCATTATATTCCCGTTGTCGTTAGACTTCAGCCCCACCTCATCTAAAGGAATGACCTCCATACGATGTTCCGTCTGCCCGTTGAAATATCAGCAGCCCCAATATGCCAACGAACAGGAGAGAGTAAGCGATCCGAACGAAGTATCGTCGACGGTGTGGAATTACGATAGGCGAGATATCAAGACAATACAAACATACAACACACAACATACACACAGCACAAGAATCAAGCATTTCACTGTGACGACCCAACTTTTATTCCAAAACTTAATATTCATTCTTAGAAAATTCGACCATTTTTTTTTTTTTAAAACTAAAAGTCAGTCATCATCCATTATCGAGTCTTTGCGGAAATTATAATTATCATGAAAGAAACTATTCATATTATATTTCATGAAAAGGAAAGTACATTTCCATTACATTAAAACTATCACCACTAGGTTTAACTTAAGTACTCTAGGTCATTACATTATATTACATATCCTACAACAAAATTTATAATAACCTTGAGCAACTGGTTCGGAACTCAAAATATCAAATAGATAAGAGAAACCTGATGAGTAGCACTATCCACACTCCAACATCCCAACTCAACTCAATCATCAGTTCCCCACTGACTACCGGTTGAGTTGTCCATGAAATCATCATCAGCCACCGGGTCAGCATCCTCCACCGGATCCTCATCCTCTATCGGATCCTCCTCCTCCTCCTCCTCTTCATGTGCCGGTTCAGATGGCACATATACCGGAGTCCGAGATCGGGCTCTAGTGGAAGGACGAGAGGGAGCAGGAACCTCCAAAATAATTCTTTCTTCAGAGGGTGATGGACTTGGTGGGAGGGTGCGTCTCGGAAAACGTCTTGGCGGTGGTGGTGGTGTTCCATGCCGAAACACAAAATTGGGCGGAATGTGCATAATGTACATCATTGGGATTCTCGTCCTACGCGGACGCATTCGGGACCATGGGTTCGGGTGACGGAAAATAACTTCCACGTCTCCCTCATAGATGGCCCGATGATCCTCGAAGTTCCACTCCCCATTAGGGAGCGGCCTCATCTCCACGCAAAACATATTCCTGGCCATGACCTACAACAAGGGATTAGGAGTGAGTCATAGCTAAACACAATAACAAATGAGCATAACAGAGGCTAGAAATAACAAGCACAAGTTTCCAGATAGCAATAATAAATGCATATGTATATGCTCAAACTGTCTTTTATAATATTTCATTTAGTTTCGTGATGCATGCCTACTCTCCATTCATGCTACGCGGTTCGGCATCCGAGTATCTCAGGCTCGGGATATTCATAATCCTATGGTTCATCAAACCGGAGCGTATTCACAACCCAGGCGTCACGATTTGATTGGGAATTTGGCCATCATAACATTTTCATGTTACGGAATCCAAATCATCACAGCATCTTCGTGCTATGGCATCACAGCTATCTCAGGGCTGCGGAATACTTCTACCTATACCAGATTCCACAATCAAAATCGGAGCATCTCCATGCATGTCAATGTCACATAATTGTTCATTGTCTTTTTCTCTTTTAATTCATATCTTTGAATATCATGCCTCCAATATAGAGACCCAAAATTCATAATCCTTCTTGCTTATAACCATCTTTTCATTTTTGCATTAACTGGTGCTTGTGCTTTCCAAAAATTCCATCAGCGGCCCAGCCACTTTGTGATGGTTTTATACAATAGGAATTTAATTACGTTGTCATTAATTTGTGAAACGACCCCATCTAGGACTCCCAAAATATCAACCAAGTGGGTAAAAACTTCCACTGGGACGTGGGAATAAAATCAACCAAATGGGTGTACGCACCTCCATTGGGACATCCTGTCCGAATATGTCAACCACTGAATAAAATTCCAGTAGGACTCATCCAGGATAAAATCAACCAATGGGATTAAATCTATAGATATTAAGAGCAGAAATTAAAATTTAAGCATATAGGAGTTTAGACGAGTTAATCTTTAATTACTTCATAAAGAAGTAAAGATTTTCTGAAAATTATTTTAAATTACTCGAGTAGTTCTTCACATACTCGAGTGTTCATGTAAAATTACTCGAGTCCTTCAAGACATACTCGAGTGTTCTTCCCATTTTCCAGAATACTCGAGTCTTTCTTCAATTACTCGAGTGTTTTAGCAGCAGCAGCACCAGTTTCTGCACTTTATAATGCCAATTCGAGTTCAGAGCCTTTCCTTTCCACTTTTATGCAAAACAGTAACTTTGATACATAAAATAAACATGTTAGAACATGTAATCAATATTGAAACGACATCAAATGCCATAAATCACAAAATCAACATAAACTTAGCAAATAACCATTTCACATATGATTTTCATTTCCTTTTGTTTTTAACTTCGAAAATTGATCCAGTGAGCATCATTAGGTCCATTTAGACATGTTTGGTTTATAAAAACTTGGGTTTATGACCTCTATGTCATATTCTCAATTCAAACTTCACCCCTTGATGAACCATATGAGGTTCCTACATTTCCAGCTTGAAATAACTCATTCTAGTATTTAGATAACTCCTCCCTTACCTTAGAGAAGCTAATCAACAAGTAAAACGACAGAGAAATCGGTTGGATCAAAAATCCAAATTCTGGACTTGGTGAACAAGAGTTGAACAGGCTGACTTTGGCCACAGATTTCACCACGGATTTGGCATGAAAAGAATGAAACAAGTTAGTTTCAGAAACTAGGATATACTAACTTTAATCAGAAACAAGTTTGACACGAAAAGAATCCATGAATTTACCAAACGATTTCAATGAAGATGAATACTTGAGACTGAATGTTACTCTGTTTTTCTCAGTTTTGAACCTCCAACTTTGTAGGCCTAGAACCTGATCTTCAGAAGGCTATTTGAAGTGATTTCGAGTTCTAATTCAAGAATGGAATCAGAACTTCAGTTTGTGTTTAGGTTTCAAGGAAAATGGGTGAGGATTGAGAGAGAACAACGGGATCAAAGTGAACTCTGTAAAACAGGGAAATTTCTGGTCAAATTCGGGTTTTGGAACTTCAGAGGTGTTGATGCTTCACCCAAGCATCAATTTATAGTCTAAGAGTACTTCAACTCGAAGTAAGGTTCAGCTCTATGCTTGTCACGTCAAGAAACCGCGTTTTGGTGCGAAATTAATTATAAAACCAACTTATACATTTAGCCAGACTGCTCGATTTACTCGAGTCTTTTTCTTTCTACTCGAGTATATTTCAAAAACTCAAGAACACTCGAGTCTTTTCTGACATACTCGAGTCTTTTGACTCAAAATTCAAATTTTCAAACAGATAGTGATTATACTCGAGTACCCTCTACAATACTCGAGTAAAATATCTTAATTTCAGAAAAATCATTATTTTATTCAACACATTTATTTATTTTGTTTATAAAAATACAGGACCTTACATTTCACTATTATCATAATTATTATTATCAGATTTTTCTTACTTTACTAAACTTATACACATTCTTTCTTTCTCAACTACTTTCTCAATCTCTTTTCGATTTTCATTATCACGTCTTATCAAATCATAACCTTCGATGATTGGGGAAGAAATCATAATATCATCGAAGTACTTCCTTTGTTACCATCGTCTCACACGTCTACATCTCCTCGGTCATCCACCCAGCCTAGTCGGAAGCAAACAGGAGTACAGGACCTTTACCACGCGGGCACGACAACTGTCACAACACATAAATGGTCCCAGACAAGGAGGATCTCGTCCTCAAATCATTTCAATAATATCAAGGCTCACTGTCCATGCAGTGGCAAAACACAATGCCCCGTTCCAGTCCCTCTCACTGTTCTCGATTTGCAATCTAAGGGGCGACAATATGTTTCTAGTGGGCCCGTAGAACTTGCCACGGCATTAGACCCAGTCCCCACCACGTTAGTGCGCCACATGTGGAGTTCGTTCTGCCTAGAAACATACTCTAGACTTCTTGACGTTTCACCGTCATCGTCCTCCCCTAATGCAATCTCCTCCTAAGTATTCACAGATACTTATGGTTCCTTCCTCTCCACTACTTCGCACTCTCATACCTCACCGCGTATGTCTTTTAAAGTCTTTTATCTTGTTTTTAATTAACCTAAGGTCGGCCCGTCCTTCGTGCAACCCTTCAACGAGTCCCGACCACTAACTTTGCACAGCTTTCTCTCATCATTTCTCACATAGCACAGAGCTGGGATCACATCACAGTCTCAAATCTCATTTCTCAAACTTCCTCGGCATTCCCCATTTCTTATACTCATTTCATTTCGAAACCCTTTCTCTAAACCATCTTTTCAAAAACTATCTCAAAGACACCTTCACAAAAATCTCCTTTCGTAAGCTTTCAAAACTTAGTTTCCGCAAACTTTTCCCAAAAAGTGTTATCTCACAAAATTCTTCTCAAAATATTCTCTTGTAAAGTTTCACAAACATTAATTCAGGAAGACTTACCCCCAAAGTATCATTTCCAAAAGACTTTCAGTAAATATTTTATCAAAAGATTGTTTTCCCCAAAACTCCCTCAAAATACATCTTTTAAAAAATCTCTTTTCAAAATCTTTTCGAAAACCGCTTTTCAAAAACCTTTTCAAAAGTTACCACTTTGCTGAGCGCTAATGGAGGAGCAAGCTCAACTCAACACTAGTCTCAGACTAAACCAAAACAAAGGAGCCCAGCTCCACTCAAATCACATCTCATTCTCATAATCCACGTTACTTTCCCCAACCCTGGCTCATTCTCAACACTATCATTTTATTCTTTCCTCAATCTCAACTCTTTCTTCCTTTTCCCAACGCATATCTCATTCTCACTCATTATTCTTTTCTCATTGTGTCTTTACTTTATTATTTTCACAACTCATTCATTTCATTTTTATTTTCCTTGTTCAGGACGTAACAGACGTCCATCAACATATTACTCATTTAATTCAACAGTAATAAATATCATCAGGTATAATAAAATAAAGACAGAAAAGCATACTATCAATCACACACTCATCTCACAACAACAATGTGGCCTTCGTCACCTTCGTATAAGTGGCCACACAATCAAACAATTGCCACTTATACTACTGACTCTATCCACTTAGTTCCGATCTTTGAGATGATACGGAACGTCCTAATATATCACCTAACTACCACGGTGTCTTAGGAAAGCTTCTCTCTCACCTGAAGTCCAGCTATTTAATGCGTACCGTCTCCTCGGATCCTTGTGCTGCCGGCTGCCCCAATCCCTAGTCTTTAAGATTCCTCGTACTAAATAAAATACGCTTACGTTATTAATTGTATTAAGAGAATCTTTTCTTAACTCAAACGCGTTTTATTCCTTGTCGGAAAATTTAGAACATGATGGTTTTCTCAAAACAACTCCCATATTTTCTAACACTTTAATTTCTTTAAAACCATTTGAAAACACCTCATAAAACGATTTAAATTATTTAATTTGGTTGCTGGTCCGTTTTGGACAGCACCTTAAAACACGTTCGAAAACACCGAAAAATGCACCGTTTTTAATCCGGCTTTTTCTTAGGTTGATCAATACTTGAAAACTATACTTTAAATTATGTGAACACAACTTTATATTTAAGAAACAACTTTAAATAATTCCGAACAGTGTAACATCCCCAAACTTCAAACCGAAAGACGAATAAATAAATAATAGTTAGAATAAATGAAATAATGATAATGAACTACAAATAGTTATTTAAAAGAAGTATTTTAACATTAGGAAAAGATAACAATAATAATAATAAGGTTAGAAAAGAAAGGAACATTAAATTGAAAGTAGAAATAGGCCAGAAAAGTAGATAATTCGGTACTAAAACATAGCGTAGGGTAGAAAATTAAAATAAAAGAATTAAGACTCGGAACACAATTCACACCGTTGGATATGAAGTTAGGAATTTTTGGAATTTGCTCGTCAAATTTGAGCAAGATCCGACGGTTAACGAAGAAGTTATAGCGTGGTCAACCCGAAGTCAATGAGACTCGCGCTCAAGCGCGAGAAGCCGCGCCCAAGCGCGGCGTGCATCAGACCTGCAGCAGAATAGGCCCTCGCGCTCAAGCGCGGTGGGCGGCGCTCAAGCGCCGGTCTAGTTTAAGACCGTGTTGCAGGGGGTTCGAAGTTCCCATCTTCATTTCTCCCTTCTCCAACTCCGATCCTCTTCCTCCTTCCCTCCTTCACATCCTTCACCGCTGGCGCCGCCCACGAACCGCCACCCCCCTGGGCTCCTCCTCTTCAACCCGCCTTCTCTCTCCCTCTTTCTCCCTCTCTTTCTTTCTCTCTCCTTCCATTCCCTCTTCCCTCCATATCACCCTTCTTCCTCCTGGCCGGCCACCGTGAGCCGCCGCCCTTGGACCACTGCCGCCACCCCACCTCCTTGTTATTCCTCCTCTTAGATCCTCTCCTCCCCTCTCCTCCCTCTTAGTTTCCTTTCTCTCTCTTTCCCTCACCTTCTCCACCACTTCCAGCCACTCACCACCACGGGCCACCCACCTCCGACCGCCACCACCACCACTGCCTCTCTCTCTCCCTGCCGTAGCCTCCCTCTCCTCCTCCTCAGATCACCCTTTCCTTTCTCTCTCTTGAGAGCCACACCGGCGTCGTTACCGACTCGTGACCGTGCCGGGCTTTTGTCGAGTGCACCGAAGCTTGAAGCTCTTGCCTAGGACCAGCCGTGATCTAGATCGATTGTCCCCACAGTGCTTGGAATCGAAGATTGGGGAAGCTTAGGATCAAGCTGGAGCCGAGCTAAAGCATGGGTCGGGGAGTAAACCGCCAGATTAAGGTTATTCCCCACTATCACCGATTGAGGTAAGGGGTTTCATTACCAGTCCTTAAGAGGTGTATTACTGGGTAGTTATATCTATCGCTAGGACCGGGGGAAATGTTAATTGCTAAAGAAACCTTAGGGTAACCTGCTAATAATGAAGAAAGATAGATGGAGTAAATAGGGGAACCAAATAGTGATGAATAAAAAGGTAAGCAACAGAATAACTAATTAATTAGATTGGTAGGGTGTGGCAAAAGAATAGAAATGATGAATAGGGAAATAAATTTAGAAATGAACAAATGAGAGTAAAGAGAATTTAGTGAGACCACCGAGTAGAATAGGACCAATGATGTAATAATAGGATATGTAATAAGGAAGATAATTAGGAAGAAAAGTTTGATAAAGAAGAGTTAAAGCAATTAGCAACAAAATAAACGGAATAACAAGAAAGAGATAAATAAATAGAATTATAAGGAAGAGAAGAAGAAAAAGAAAAGGGTAAACAACTAAGAGTTAGTATGAGACTAATTACTAACGAAAAGTACTTAAGTATAAGATGGCAAGGAAATAATAATAAGTCGTTAAGGGAAGGAGTGAGCAAAGTGAGACGATAATAGAGGATAAGGAAGGGTTAGGAAATTAAAAGTATTAGATAGAATTAAGGAACTAAAAGTAAAGGGATAAGACTAATACGATAATAAAGAGATAATAAAAATGGTAAATGTCGCAGGTGGTTGTATTGACCCTGTGGCACGGCGCAGGTGGTTGTATTGACCCTGTGGCGTGATGAAAATGGTAAATGTCGAAGGTGGTTGTATTGACCCTGTGGCCTAAATAAAATGGTATATGACACAGGTGGTTGTATTGACCCTGTGGCACGGCGCAGGTGGTTGTATTGACCCTGTGGCCAAATAATAAAAAGGTAACGGAAGTTTATGTAGATCTCTATTTGAGGTTACATAAACGAGATGGGTGTATACAGATCACTGTTTGTGGTTGTATACACGTATGCAGATCACTGTTTGTGGTTGCATACGTATGCAGATCACTGTCTGTGGTTGCATACACAGCGTTTGCAGATCACTGTTTGTGGTTGCAAACACGGTGTGTAGATCTCTGATTGAGGTTACACATAATGGAAAATGAATAAAGGAAATAAATAAAAATGGAATTGGTAAAGGAATTAAAGGGAATGAATTATGGTCAAGATAATGGAAAAATTTAGGAAAAGAAAAAGGGATAACGGAAACGGATAGGGACATATCATTGATTAATGGAAAAGGGTAATGAAAATGGAATAAAAAGGAAATAAAAATGGGAAAGGAAATGAAAATGATAATGGAAAGGAAAAATGGCTAATAGAGTGGTTATGGGAAAAGAAGAAAAGAAATAGGTTAGCTGGAAAGAGGGGGAATAGAGAAATTAGGGTGATTAGGAAAAAGGAGTAAACAGGATAGAGCGAAAGTAATGAGGAATAAGAATAATTAGAGGTTAGGGATCATTTAAAGTGAAACAATTAAAAAGAAAAAGAATTGGGAAACAGTTAGGAAGTAAAGAGGAAAAGAAGAGCATGAATTATGTAGTATAGTATAGGTTTTAATGGTCTTGGTGTGTCGTATATATCTGCTTAGAAATCTCTCTTTTAAGTTCTGTGTGATGCTTCCCCTGTGTGGTTAATATTTTTCAGGTACACAAGTGGAGCATACCCCAGTGCTGGCCGAGCAGGATTTTAAGTTCCACTACGTGGAATGTATTTTACCTATTTTGAGTGGATAAATACTTTTTGTAAATTATATATAAATTAGCAGTTTGCCCTGAAATTGCATTAATCGGGCGTTAGGATCTGTTACGACTTTTAACTGTTGTTGTTTATGTTTTTAAACAATTCTGGACTGACAGGATTTTAGAAGAAAATTTTTGGGAAGTCCGGAAAACAGAGGAAACTCTGCCGGATTTTCGTCAAACCTTTTAAAGAAATTTATGTGTTAAAAAGAAATTTTAAATCTCCAATTTTAACAAAACCTAAAAGTAACTAATAAAAGTGAGAGTGTTACATTTTGGTATCAGAGCAGTTTTTCCTCGGCTTTTGGAGTGTGGACTCACATCTCCGATGGTTACTCATCAAGCGAGTAACTGATTTGTTTAGTAGGAGTCTAAGTCTAGGATTAGGATATTTAGGTTATTGATTAAGTATTCAGTCTTTAACTGGCTGTTCCCTTCATGACCTAACAGTATGGCTGGGCGACGTGCCGAAAATGAGCGGATGGCTGCCATATTGGAGAATCTGATTCAAATGAATCAGAATCAGGCCCGAATGCAACAGAACCAAGCTGAAAACATCGCAGCAGCCGCAGCCGTAGCAGCAGCAGCAGCATTGAATCCACCACCCATTCCTGTCGAAATTGACTGGATGGCTCGATTTAGGAAATGCGAACCGCCTAGGTTCAAAGGAGGGTATAATCCTGATGGAGCTCAGCGATGGCTCAAGGAAATTGAGAAGATCCTTCGCACCATGGCGCCACCTGTTGAACAAACTGTGTTGCTAGCGCAGTATATGTTGACTGACGAAGCAGAGTATTGGTGGGAACGAGTGCGAAGAGAATTGGAGGCAGCCAATCAGGATATCACTTTTGATCTGTTTAAGGCTCACTTCCTGGGGAAGTATTTTCCTGAGGATGTTCGTAGGGAAAAGGAGATCTCTTTTCTGCAGCTGGAGCAGGGAAGTATGAATGTCGGTGAGTATGCGGCACAATTTGAAGATCTGATTCGCTATTCTGGCAGTTATCAGGATGCAGACGAACGCACCAAGTGTATTAAATTTGAAAAAGGTCTCAATGCCAGAATTCGGACTATCTTTGTGCACCAGGGTATAGCTAACCTCTCTCAGCTGGTGAATATGACTAGCGCTTATGAGAAGAGTTTGAATCAGCAGGAAGCAGAGGAAAGGAGCAAGAATATACCAAATGAAGTAGGTCTCAACAAGGGTAAGGGACTAGCTCAAGGATCAGGTCCGTACGCTGTTAACCGCACCAGAGCAGTAGTGCCAGAGAATGCGGGTCAGAGTGCGACCGCTCCAAGGACCAGGCCACCATGTCCACATTGTGGAGTATCCCATACTCGTATGTGTTGGATGCTTGAGCAGCGTAGAAAAGAAGGTCTCTGCTTTCAATGCGGGAAACCTGGACACCGTGCTGCAGACTGTCCTATGGACACGTAGAACGAGGAATAAACTTATCCAAGGTACTTTTCATGTTAATGTTGCATCAACTGATTACTTTAGCGTTTTGCCTAGAGTAAGTGTGAATAGTGTAATCTAGAAGGAGTCGATAAGTGTTAAAACCTTAGTTAGGAATTTCACCAAGCTCAATTATGATAGTGTCGTCCTCTAATAGAGTGTAAGGTCAGGATTGGTCATCCTTTCTCTTGCATCTGTTAAAAGATAATGCTATCATTTAATAACGCAGTGATGTACAGTTAATAAATGTAAGATTGGGACTGACTACCTCGATCTTCGCGTTTATTGACATGTTATATTATTGCAATCATCTAGTTGAGAACCGAATAAACCGTCTAGGAATTCCATCTCTGTTGAAAGGCCGACTGAACCTTAATCCTATAGAATCTTTACTAAGACTCGTGAACAGCGATTTGCAAACCAACCCCATTTAAGACACTCATATTCTATATTTCCACCAAGGACATCCAACTACTTGATCGAATCACCCTTCTAACTCCTATGAGAACTTAGTCGTATGCGTAGGTATGAAGAGTCATCATATCACATAAAATTAGAAACCACACCGATAAGACCGATTGGCGGTCAACTTAATTCCATGTACCACCTCGCCAACCAATTAAGAACCCAGCTAACCAATTCCTGGAATCAACTCAGTTTCCTCCCTGCCTTCGACTTACTCAGGTATGTTGATAATAAGTGGGGGAGACTTGACGACTCAATTTGGATCTTATCCGAGCGACAAAAACTCGTAACCATACCATAAGCTATAGGAGTACCAAACAGATAATTCCAAACGCTCTGCGGAGAATCGAATGAGGGTTAAACTAGAGGTAAAACTAGACCTTGACTTTGACCCTCAAGTGGAATCGATCTCTAGGAATTCTTGTACCGAATTGGAATTATTAAATGAATGTGAAGAAAGTAGCATCGAAGTAGAATGCAAACGCGGTGAAGATTGAAGTTAAGAATGACTTTGCTAGATTCACTTAAAGGAGTAAAAGGTGAACGGGATAAAAGTGAAGTCACGATGTGGAATCTCAATCAAGACGTTACGTCGGAACACCGCAAGTGATAATCCCAGTCTTTTGGGACCCTGTGCATTTGATAGGACCCCGATTGACCGAGGCCAACCAGTTAGCCGCAAATCCATAGAAACGCATCCTTCGACGACTCTCTGCTGAAAATGCATACATTGGGGGAATAATCTCCATTGTCTTCTTGCTTGACATGTATCCAGTCCATTCTGGGTCATCTTTCAAAGACCATGAGACTCATTCTTGAGTGCTTCATGTTTCTTCTTTTCATCTTCACTCTCTTCAAGTTTCAAGCATCTCAGATGTATGTGCGAGAATTTTGTCAAGTCGTAGAAACCCGGCATAGTTCTATGCTTACCGATAGATAGTTACCCACGTGTCCTCTTTTCAGCCTTGGATACCGGTCGTGAACCTGCGTACTCTATTCTAAGTAGCGAATGAGCTTACCCCCTGGCATGGATATAATCAAGTATGTCGATGCTAAGTGGGGGAGGATTTCAATCCAAGGAATGGGAGATGGAACTTTAATAATAAGAAAACGGACGCTCCTGTACAGATAGAGATAATACGTAGTATTAGAAGACAAGCATTGAGATAGGCATGAACCTAACCGCACCTGGAGCGGGAAATAGAAACCGAAGGGAAGTAAAAACCGGAGCTTACCAATGGGATGATTCTCAACTTAAGGAACCGAACGAAATTTCGGGGACGAAATTCTAATAAGTGGGGGAGAAATGTAACATCCCCAAACTTCAAACCCAAAGACGAATAAATAAATAATAGTTAGAATAAATGAAATAATGATAATGAACTACAAATAGTTATTGAAAAGAAGTATTTTAACATTAGGAAAAGATAACAATAATAATAATAAGGTTAGAAAAGAAAGGAACATTAAATTGAAAGTAGAAATAGGCCAGAAAAGTAGATAATTCGGTACTAAAACATAGCGTAGGGTAGAAAATTAAAATAAAAGAATTAAGACTCGGAACACAATTCACACCGTTGGATATGAAGTTAGGAATTTTAGGAATTTGCTCGTCAAATTTGAGCTAGATCCGACGGTTAACGAAGAAGTTATAGCGTGGTCAACCCGAAGTCAATGAGACTCGCGCTCAAGCGCGAGAAGCCGCGCCTAAGCGCGGCGTGCATCAGACCTGCAGCAGAATAGGCCCTCGCGCTCAAGCGCGGTGGGCGGCGCTTAAGCGCCAGTCTAGTTTAAGACCGTGTTGCAGGGGGTTCGAAATTCCCATCTTCATTTCTCCCTTCTCCAACTCCGATCCTCTTCCTCCTTCCCTCCTTCACATCCTTCACCGCTGGCGCCGCCCACGAACCGCCACCCCCCTGGGCTCTTCCTCTTCAACCCGCCTTCTCTCTCCCTCTTTCTCCCTCTCTTTCTTTCTCTCTCCTTCCATTCCCTCTTCCCTCCATATCACCCTTCTTCCTCCTGGCCGGCCACCGCGAGCCGCCGCCCTTGGACCACTGCCGCCACCCCACCTCCTTGTTATTCCTCCTCTTAGATCCTTTCCTCCCCTCTCCACCCTCTTAGTTTCCTTTCTCTCTCTTTCCCTCACATTCTCCACCACTTCCGGCCACTCACCACCACGGGCCACCCACCTCCGACCGCTACCACCACCACTGCCTCTCTCTCTCCCTGCCGTAGCCTCCCTCTTCTCCTCCTACACCGGCGCCGTTACCGACTCGTGACCGAGCCGGGCTTTTGTCGAGTGCACCGAAGCTTGAAGCTCTTGCCTAGGACCAGCCGTGATCGAGATCGATTGTCCCCACCGTGCTTGGAATCGAAGATTGGGGAAGCTTAGGATCAAGCTGGAGCCAAGCTAAAGCGTGGGTCGGGGAGTAAAGCGCCACAATAAGGTTATCCCCCACTATCACCGATTGAGGTAAAGGGTTTCATTACCAGTCCTTAAGGGGTGTATTTCTGGGTAGTTATATCTATCGTTAGGACCGGGGGAAATGTTAATTGCTAAAGAAACCTTAGGGTAACCTGCTAATAATGAAGAAAGATAGATGGAATAAATAGGGGAACCAAATAGTGATGAATAAAAAGGTAAGCAACAAAATAACTAATTAATTAGATTGGTAGGGTGTGGCAAAAGAATAGAAATGATGAATAGGAAAATAAATTTAGAAATGAACAAATGAGAGTAAAGAGAATTTAGTGAGACCACCGAGTAGAATAGGACCAATGATGTAATAATAGTATATGTAATAAAGAAGATAATTAGGAAGAAAAGTTAGATAAAGAAGAGTTAAAGCAATTAGCAACGAAATAAACGGAATAACAAGAAAAAAATAAATAAATAGAATTATAAGGAAGAGAAGAAGAAAAAGAAAAGGGTAAACAACTAAGAGTTAGTATGAGAGTAATTACTAACGAAAAGTACTTAAGTATAAGATGGCAAGGAAATAATAATAAGTCGTTAAGGGAAGCAGTGAGCGAAGTGAGACGATAATAGAGGATAAGGAAGGGTTAGGAAATTAAAAGTATTAGATAGAATTAAGGAACTAAAAGTAAAGGGATAAGACTAATACGATAATAAAGAGATAATAAAAATGGTAAATGTCGCAGGTGGTTGTATTGACCCTGTGGCACGGCGCAGGTGGTTGTATTGACCCTGTGGCCTGATGAAAATGGTAAATGTCGCAGGTGGTTGTATTGACCCTGTGGCACGGCGCAGGTGGTTGTATTGACCCTGTGGCCTAAATAAAATGGTATATGACACAGGTTGTTGTATTGACCCTGTGGCACGGCGCAGGTGGTTGTATTGACCCTGTGGCCAAATAATAAAAAGGTAACGGAAGTTTATGTAGATCTCGGTTTGAGGTTACATAAACGAGATGGGTGTATACAGATCACTGTTTGTGGTTGTATACACGTATGCAGATCACTGTTTGTGGTTCCATGCGTATGCAGATCACTGTCTGTGGTTGCATACACAGCGTTTGCAGATCACTGTTTGTGGTTGAAAACACGGTGTGTAGATCTCTGATTGAGGTTACACATAATGGAAAAAGAATAAAGGAAATAAATAAAAATGGAATTGGTAAAGGAATTAAAGGGAATGAATTATGGTCAAGGTAATGGAAAAATTTAGGAAAAGAAAAAGGGATAACGGAAACGGGTAGGGACATATCATTGATTAATGGAAAAGGGTAATGAAAATGGAATAAAAAGGAAATAAAAATGGGAAAGGAAATGAAAATGATAATGGAAAGGAAAAATGGCTAATAGAGTGGTTATGGGAAAAGAAGAAAAGAAATAGGTTAGCTGGAAAGAGGGGGAATAGAGAAATTAGGGTGATTAGGAAAAAGGAGTAAACAGGATAGAGCGAAAGTAATGAGGAATAAGAATAATTAGAGGTTAGGGATCATTTAAAGGGAAACAATTAAAAAGAAAAAGAATTGGGAAATGGTTAGGAAGTAAAGAGGAAAAGAAGAGCATGAATTATGTAGTATAGTATAGGTTTTAATGGTCTTGGTGTGTCGTATATATCTTCTTAGAAATCTCTCTTTTAAGTTCTGTGTGATGCTTCCCCT
This sequence comes from Crotalaria pallida, assembly GCA_037953625.1. Classification (NCBI taxonomy): domain Eukaryota; kingdom Viridiplantae; phylum Streptophyta; class Magnoliopsida; order Fabales; family Fabaceae; genus Crotalaria; species Crotalaria pallida. The sequence goes on from CM075651.1 coordinate 55,480,014, forward strand.
GTGTGGTTAATATTTTTCAGGTACACAAGTGGAGCATACCCCAGTGCTGGCCGAGCAGGATTTTAAGTTCCACTACGTGGAATGTATTTTACCTATTTTGAGTGGATAAATACTTTTTGTAAATTATATATAAATTAGCAGTTTGCCCTGAAATTGCATTAATCGGGCGTTAGGATCTGTTACGACTTTTAACTGTTGTTGTTTATGTTTTTAAACAATTCTGGACTGACAGGATTTTAGAAGAAAATTTTTGGGAAGTCCGGAAAACAGAGGAAACTCTGCCGAATTTTCGTAAAACCTTTTAAATAAATTTATGTGTTAAAAAGAAATTTTAAATCTCCAATTTTAACAAAACCTAAAAGTAACTAATAAAAGTGAGAGTGTTACAAACAACGAAGGTTTATTTCACAAAATCATTTTAATAAAAATCCGAAAACATCGTAAAACACTTTTTAAACAATTCTTTCAATCATCACAAGCACATATCACTTCTCAACACTTTAATAAATCATATCATATAATTACTTAGTCAAACACTTGATTATTTTCTAATCATCTTCATTTTCACAAAACACAAACACTTAGACACACATATACTCACAAACCGAGTTGAGTCTAAATTATAACTTAAGCATATTTGTTTTCTTACTGTAAACCACTTAATTTCTTTTCAAAAATTGCTATGTAAGTTCATTTTCATGCAACTAAATCTCCTAGGCTTAATTATACTATATGACCTAATATAATCAAGAAAATAAGTCAAGAATTACAAAAATAAAACACACAAATCAACTTGGTTTATTTTAAATATTTAAATTCTATTTTCTTTTTCATGCAACAAAATTATTTATTCTCCCTCTTTCTCCTAACCGAATACACACACAGATACAATCAAACACAAAATTTCTTCCAAAATCATCTAATTCATTTGTTTCTCTTTTCTTTAATTAAAAACCGTATAGGGTTTAGATATTCACCCCACGATTCCTAACAATTTAGTTTAACCATGGTTCACAAAACATAATCATTTTTTTCATGTCACTTCATTGAGAAAGAGTCCTAGGTTATTCTATGCGTATAGACCGAACCCTCTTTTGACAAACAAGGTCCTTGGTTTACTTTTTCAACATACAAAAACATAGGATTCTTAAATTAAAGAAAATTAATATGCATGTATCTCTTATGAAAATCAAAACATGATTTCTTGATTCCTAAGTCTAGACCGAACATCTCATCATAAAAATTAAGGTTCAACTTCAAATCTTTATCATGCATGAACACTAAACATAGATCAAGTTAGAAATTAATTTTCAAAAGCTTATTTCCTTTAGTCCTTTGTAAAACCGTGATGGTTCTTCAAGAAAAAATTAAATCTTTTGATTCAAGAATAACATGCATGAAGAAAAGGTTAAATCCTTTGGTTCAAAAACAACATGCATGCATTTAAAGATCAACTTTTTCATAGATCACAAAAGATCAAAGCTTTTTAAGGATTAAAACCGAAAATCAAAGCTTCACCAAGATCAAATCAAAAATCAAACATTTCAACAATTCAAATCAAGGTTCCTAAACATGAAGTTAACATGCAAATCAAATTAAAAGTATCAAGACCCAATGTTTCTACTCATGGCCGAATTACCTAGTTCTTGATTTAGTGATTTTCAAGTTCATTTACTTTTAAAAATTCAAGATCAAGGCACAAGTAACACATGCATGTACATCAACCATTAAGATCATCATTAAACAAGTTTAACTCATAAATTTAATTATCGAGTCATTCCTTAAAAACATCATGGTTCATGGTTTAATCAAAGAAATTTAACATGCAAAGAGACTTGCCTTAAATCCACAAAAAAAATCTTAACAAGTCTTTTAGATCTAGAAGATTTAGTTTGAAAAACCTTAAGATCTCTTATGAAAACTTTAAACAAGTTAGAAAATCCGTTGATTAGATGTTTACAAGTTTCTTCAAGCTTTGAGAAATTAATATGTAAAGAGATACACTTTAAACTTTACAAAAATCTCCAAAACTATTTAGATCTTTTAAGATTTATGTTGAAAAACTTTAAGATCTTTCATGAAGACCTTAATTGAGTTATGAAGTCCATTAGTTAGACGTTTATAAGTTGCTTTAAACTTTAAAATCCATGATCAAGTACAAACACACTTGTACTCATCATTTAAGTTTTTTGGAATTAACATGCAAAGAGGAAAAGAAAGAAAAATCACAAGATCAAAAGGAAAAATCTAAACTATTACAACTTTCTTCATAATTTTCGAACTACCCACCAAGAGAGGGTTGATCTTCAAGCTTCTAAGGTCTTGGATCTTCAAAGAAAACTTAAGTTTTTGGCTAGATCTTCCTCCTCCTTCCTCCTTGTAGCTCACGGCCCTCCCTCTATTTTCTATGTGTTGAGAGCTTTGATATGTGCTCTCAACAAAGGTGTTTGGAAAATGAATGGAAATGAGAGAAATGAAGGAGAAGTGGGTGAAAGAAACTAAGGGTGGTGGTTTATATTAGCAATTGGTACACTTCCTCTTTTACCCTTATCCCATTCGGCCAAGGTGCTTTCAAGGAAGGGCAATTTTGGCAACTTGATTTGTTGCATGGGTGGAGTTTAGCATTTCTTAAGGGGACATGTAAGGGACATTAGGTGCTTGGAGTCAATCTAGGCTTAATGGTTAGTTGGCACTCCATTAGGGTTTTAACTATTTGGTTAGGACTTGGTTTGGAACTTGGTTAGGATGTGGTTACTTTGTCTTCACTTAAGGAAAATTCTAGGCTTCCTACACTCACACACATACACGGCACACACATATATATATTCACATATTCACATACACATATTTATGCACACACTCTCACACGGTACACATACATACACATGCATATATAATCATGTTCTTTTATTAATTATATTTTACATAGTCCTATTTATACAAAACCGTACATACACACATCTTCATGCATTCATAAATCTTTTTTAAGCATAAGAATTTGCAAACACACAACTATTCCAACTCAATTTCCAAAACTCGTATTAGTATTTCAGAAAAAAAAATCATCTCTTTAAAGTCACTCTTTACCTTGAAGATGTTACTTAGAAAATTTATTTATGAAATTATTCTTTCAAGAACACCTTTCTCAAAAATAAGTCCTTTTAGTATTTTAATCAATACGAGAAATTTGCGGGGTGTTACAAACTTCAATAATCATATGAAAATCTTTTCAAAGTAATACTTTTTCAATTAATCAAATCACTTTACTTGCTTTATTTCTTTTAAAACCGAATTAATTCAAAGAAAATAACACAAGGGTTAAATCAAAAACCTTTTAAAAATATTAACCATTCAAATCATTTTCAAACACACATATATTTAGTATTACAAGCCATTCACAATCCATGCATCACTTTCACACTCATCATACAAGCACATGAAACAAGAATCAAACACAAAATCCTATTTTCTATGCATGGCCGAATCTTATAACATATAAGACAAGGTTTATGTTCACAATTTCAAACACTAATGATTACTAACTCTTGAACAAAACATGCACATATGGAAAATAATCTTTTAAATTCATTATCCTACTTTGAACATCATAACCGAAATAAAAGAAAAGGGATATCCTTGCTATGATTTCAATATACCAATTTCTTACAAATCAATTAGTTTTATCTTTAAACTAACATGCAAAGGAAAATCAATTCATTTCTTTTGTTTCTATACCAAAACCGAATGGAGCATAAGGAAAATAACTCAAACTTTCAACAATATAATCATGTACCAAATCAATTCTTTTTGCTCAAAACTAAGTTCAAACCATAGCTCATAAAGAAATAAAAATAACTTGAGTAAAACTTGTTCCAAAACCGAATGGAATCATGAAAATCACTTTCAAGTTTTTTTTTAATCAAAGGTTTCAAGCTCTCATAGGTTTAAAATCCATAAATCCATCAATAAAACACACATACAAAACAAAATGAACTAACTTTGATCTTTGAAGGGTTAAAACCGTGAGCTTCATGCAAAACTTTAACAAACTTTAATTTCATTTCTTCAACTAATATTTTCACAATAAAATCAAGGGTCATATCAAGATCTTTATTTTTCAAACCTTTAATGATTTCATGCATGCACTTAAAATCTTTAGATGGAATAAATTTCATCATGCATGTAACTTAAATAATGATCAAACATGATTCTCTACTTTCCCTAGGCTTGGCCGAATGATAACATGCAAAAAGGCAAGATCTTTGGTTTCATTTTCACATGCAAAGATTAAAACTTCTAGATCAAATCATGTTCTTATTTTGCAAAACATTAAAAAAAACATTTTCTTTCTCAAAACACTAACCGAATCATCATCATCATCATTATACAAACAAAATCTTGATTCAAATCCTTTTTACACTAAAAATCATTTTTAATACTTGTTAATCTTACTTTCTCCTTAAAACCGTGACATGCATCAAAGAAAAACCAAGACTTTGCACTCAAAATCCACATGCAAGGTTCAAGCTTCATGCTTTTTCAAAGATCATTCATAAATCATGACATGCAAGAGAAGATCAAGGCAAATACATGAATTTAAACACCAATCTTAAACAAACCGTGATGAAGAAAAATTACAAGTTAAAGATCAAAACTATCAAGCATAAATATTCAAGATCAAGGCATAAAAATAACATGCAAGCACTTTAAACTTCAAGATCACTCAAAAACAAACACATCCATGACAAAAATTAAGCTTAAACAAAGTCCATCATAGAGTCCTTTACAACACAAAAATTATTACATTAAAACTTTCTTAAACAACTACCTTAAATAAAAATTCTAACTTCAAGCTTCAAATCTCCTCTCCTTCTCCTAGGGTTTTGCTTCGGCCTCTTCTTCCTTTTGGTTGAGGGGTGATTTTCTTCTTAGTCTTTGAAGAAGGATGTGTGGGAAGGAAGAAATCAAAGGTATTAGGTTGAGAAGTTTGGATTTTCACTCTCCCTTTCCTCTTTTCCTCTCTCGGCCTCACCCTCTTTCTCTATGGGTCTCAAGAGCTTGATGTTGCTCTTGCACCAAAGTGTTTAGAAATGTGAAGGAAATGAAATAGAAGGGATCACTAGACATCTACACACACACTCACACAGGTTATATAGACAAGGGCCAAGGCTTGAGATTTTCCTCTTCTAACCTCGGTCCATGGTGCAAGCTCAAGGGCAATTCAGTCCATCCTAATTGTTGCATGGGAGGGGTCTTATCATGGTGAAACATGGTGGAGTGGTTTAAGGGAAAAAGGTCTTATACACATCATGACACTCACCACCCTACATTTCCTACCAATTTCCATTTAAATTATCACTTTCTTATTGCTTAAGAAAATAACTCTAATTTGGTCCTCTTGGGTCTATGCTTGGCCGAACACACACATATAGGAGGGAATAAAATTTATTTTTATTTCATTAAGAAAGAACCACAAGCTCATAAAATTAAATCATGGAATATCTTCAAAATCAATGCATACACAATCAAACATAGGTACAATACTTTAGGGCATTATATTTTTAAAATCATGCATCACACACACACATTCACATTCACACCAAATCATGCACTTATTCAACCCAATTTTTTATTTAAATTTGCATAGAATTTATTTTACTCTTATGATAAGAAAACACAAACTCAAAATTCCAAAGATATACTTTTTAAAGAAAATCAATAAACTGCACTATTTGGTTGTAGATATAAGCTTCACTTTATTTTATAAAACCATATTTTCACATAAATCAAAGATTTCCAAAAAGAAATAATTCATTTGAAGTTTCTAAATATTTTTCAACGCTCAATACACTCGAAATTCACACTTTACAAATCTAGAAAACAACAAGTTGGAAATCAATCCAGAAAATCACAAAATCTCATATTTAAATTCTGCTTTTCAACACGATCGTTTTCATATCAAGATCATAATTTTTCGAATAACGGTTGAAAAGATATGCATTTTCAAAGCTACCAAATTCATTTTGGTCATAAAGAAAATTCATTTCTTCAAGAAATCTCAAATGACAAAACCAAAACTCAAATAAAAATCACTTGCTTCAAATCCATAAAACATTCATTTGAAAATCTTTCTTAAATCCTCAAAATCCACTTTTAAAGAAAATTTCATTAATTCATTTAAGTCAGGAAAATGCGGGATGTCACATCAGAGACCTAAGTCTGGCGATACAAGTGGAACCATCTAGCATTAGATTGGGAATGTTGCAAATCACCAACGAATTCTTGAATCGAATTCGTGAATTACAATCAGAAGATGAGGTTTAGAAAGAGAAGAAGAGATTGATGGTTGAAGGAAAAGAACTGAACTTTAGTGTTGGAGCAGATGAAATTCTTCGTTTCAAGACGAGAATTTGTGTGCCTAGAGATTTGGAAGTTAGAAGAATGATCTTAGACGAAGCACATAAGAGACGGATGATTATGCATCCAGGATCAACCAAGATGTACCAGGATCTGAAGAGGTTATTTTGGTGGTCTGGATTAAAGAAAGATGTAGCAGAGTATGTGGCTTCGTGTTTTGTTTGCCAAAAGGCCAAAGCAGAACATCAGAAACCTGGAGGACAATTGCAATCCTTAGATATTCCACAGTGGAAGTGGGATAGCATCTCTATGGATTTCATATCTGGTTTGCCAAGAACGGTAGCGAATCATGATGCCATCTTGGTGATCGTGGATCGTTTGACGAAGTCGACGCATTTCATTCCTGTGAATATGCGCTATGATTTGGAAAGACTCACTCGAATTTATATTAAGGAGGTTGTTCGATTGCATGGAATACCCTCAAGTATTGTGTCAGATCGAGATCCAAGGTTTGTGTCAAAGTTTTGGTCAAGCCTACATCAAGCCTTGGGTACGAGATTGAAGATCAGTTCGGCTTATCATCCTCAAACAGATGGTCAGACCGAGAGAACTATTCAGACTCTAGAAGATATCTTAAGAGCCTGTAAATTGGAAGAACAAGGAAGTTGGGATCAGATTCTATCGCTCGCAGAGTTTACCTACAACAACAGTTACCATGCGAGTATCGGAATGGCACCGTTTGAAGCTTTGTATGGAAGGAAGTGCCAAACCCCGTTATGTTGGTTTCAAGTGGGGGAGAATGTGATGATTGGGCCAGAAATTGTGCAACAGACGACTGAGAAAATCAAGATGATTCAGGAGAAAATGAAGATAGCACAAAGTCGCCAGAAGAGTTATGCTGATCGAAGAAGAAGACCTTTAGCATTTTCGGAAGGCGATCATGTTTTCCTTCGAATAGTCCCTATGAAAGGTGTCAGTCGAGCCCTTAAGACTCGAAAGCTTTCTCCAAAATTCATCCGTCCTTATCAAATTCTTAAGCGAGTTGTTCCTGTTGCTTATCGAATAGCCTTGCCTCCATCTTTAGCCAAATTGCATGATGTTTTCCATGTGTCTCAGCTCAAGAAGTATGTTCATGACCCAACAGTTGTTCTTCAAATTCGTCCTGATGATCTCACCTTACGAGAAAACCTAACCTTTATAGTTAATGGCATGATCCATGCTAATCTTCGTAAATTCCTGGGGCATCACAGTTTTGAGGTAACATGGGGCCCTCGTGAGCTTCCTCCGCTCGACCACTCAATGTTTACGAATTACAGGCTTCCTCCGCCCAACATACGCGAATTACAGGCTTCCTCTGCCAAACACAACTAGTATAAAGGCCTCACAAACTGGAGCAAAAAAATTGCATGAATGCAAATAAAATCTAATTCCAATCTTTATCTTTCATTCATCATCATTATTCTCCTCATTCTCATTTAGGACATAGTCCATATTGCACATTTTATTCTTCCATCTCATTTCTTTTAACCTTCCTTTTAGCTGGTGTTGTTGTTTTTATAGAAAAATCCATCAGCCACTTGGTGATGGTTTTAGCAATAGAATATAATCATTTGTTTAATAATCCGTCGGGGCCTAGCCTCCTATTGGCGGATATTTATTACAACGACCCCATTGGGACTCCCTTAGAAAATATCAACCAAGTGAATAAAACTTTCACTGGGACGTTAGGGATAATATCAACCAAATGGGTGTACGCACTTCCGTTGGGACTCCTGTAGGGATTAATCAACCACTGAATAAGATTCCAGTAGGACACCTCCAGGATAGCTATCAACCAACGGGATTTAAGTTTTAAGCATAATATTAGGAATTTAGTAATTTAGGAGTTTAGACGAGTTAATTTAGTGAAACTTTAAAAAGTTAGAGTTTTCTAAAAATTGTTCAAATTACTCGAGTAGTTCTTGACTACTCGAGTTGTTCATGCAAAAATACTCAGAGTCTTTAAGGATCTACTCGAGTGTTCTTCCCAATTCCCAGAATACTCGAGTCTTCCTTAAATGAATCGAGTCTTTTTGCTGCAATAGCACCAGTTCTATGCACTTTAATCCTGCACCAAACAGAGGTTATTTCTCACATAATAAACATATTGCACACATCAATTATCATTAATTATAACAGGAACATAATCAAATCACAGAATTTCATAAAACATAGCAAATAGCCAATTCAACATATGACTTTAATTTTTACTTGATTTTAAGTTCGAAAATCAATCCAGTGAGCTTCCTTAGGTCCAATTAAAGTTGTTTGAATACAAAAACTATGGGTTTCTGGCCTCCAAGTCAGATTCCCATTTCTAACTTTTGTTGCCCATGAACCTCAAATGGTTCCTATTAATTTAGCTTATTGTTTATCATTCTAGCGATTAGATAACTTCTCCCATACCTTAGAGAAGCTAGAGGAATGATTGGTTGAAGAGGAGAGGGACTGGATCAAAGATTTGAGTTTCAGCACTCAAGGTTTGCACCTTGAACAACAAACTTTGGCCATCAAATTCACCACGAGTAAGGCATGAAAAAGAACGAAATAAGTTAGCTTAAGAAACTAGGGAGTGCTAACTTTTCTCAGAAACAAATTTGAGATGAAGAGGGTTCCTGGATTTACCAAACCAATTCGAGAAAGAAGGGTTGAAGGTGCTGATTTGCACTTTGTTTTCATATTTGGAACGTCTGACTTTGAAGGCTTGTAACTCGATCTACAGGAGGCCAAAATGACTGGTTCTTGGTTCTAATTCAAGAGGGGAATCGGAACTCAAATCGTGTTTTTGTTTCACAGAATTTGGTTTAGTGAGGAGGGAGAATCGAAGGTGCAAAGTTTGCACTTTAAAACAGAGGGTGTTTGTATTGGAATTCGGGTTTAGGGTGATGCAAATGTGTTTCTAGCCCTCCAAAGCACTTATTTATAGTTCCAGGTTACCTCCCTACGAAGCAAAGTTCAGCTATGTGCTTGTAACTAAGTGGAACGAGCTGTTAGCTTCCAATTTGGTTTGAAACCGACTTTTATTTTTTTGCAGAACTGCTGGAAATACTCGAGTCTTTTTCCCCTTACTCGAGTCTTTTTCAGCAATTCAAAGAACACTCGAGTCTTCTATGAAAGACTTGAGTCTTTCGACTCAATCTCAAATTTTTCAAACAATTTAATGATTATACTCGAGTCCCTCCCAAAACACTCGAGTATTTTAACCTAATTTCAAAAAATTTATTATTTTATTCAATATAATAACATTATTTATTTTAAACACTTATTTTTATTTACTTATGAAAATATAGGGCCTTACATCCTCCCCCACTTAAACAGAATTTCGTCCTCGAAATTCGATTCAAAAAGTAAAACTTACTCAAACAGATATGGATATTCTTCTTTCATCTGACTTTCTAACTCCCAAGTGATGTCGCTAACACCACCACGTTCCCATACGACTTTTACTAAAGGGATCTCCTTCCCTCTCAGTTGCTTACTTTTTCTATCTTCTATCCGAATGGGACCGGTTTCGAATGTCAGATTTTCTCGTAAGGGTATCTCGTCGGGTTTGATGCTAATAATAAAGGCAGGATCAGACACGAACTTCCTTAGCTGGGACACATGGAACACGTTGTGCAGGTTGGATAGAAATGGTGGCAGGGCTATCTGGTAGGCAACAGGACCAATGCGTCTCAGGATTTGGTATGGACCGATGAACTTGGGTGATAACTTCTTTTGTTTCATCACACGTCCAACTCCAGTTGTTGGAACCACTCGGAGAAAGACATGCTCTCCTTCTTGAAACTCCAATTTAGTTCTTCTCCGATCTACATAACTTTTTTGTCTACTTTGGGCAGCTTTCATCTTCTCTTGAATTACTTTAATCCTTTCGGTTGTTTCTTGAACGACATCAGGGCCAATGAGTGTATTCTCCCCCACTTGGAACCAACATAATGGAGTTCTACACTTTCGCCCATACAATGCTTCGAAAGGTGCCATTCCAATGCTTGCATGGAAGCTATTGTTGTAAGTGAATTCCACCAGAGGCAATAATTGACTCCAGTTTTCACTATACTCCAAAGCACACGCCCTTAACAAATCCTCAAGAGATTGGATTGTCCTTTCGGATTGACCGTCGGTTAGGGGATGATAGGCTGAACTCATCCTCAACTTGGTTCCCATTGCTTGATGTAGGCTCTGCCAAAACCGGGAACAAAACCTTGGGTCACGATCAGAGATTATGCTTGCTGGAATTCCATGCAACCGCACCACCTCCTTGATATAAAGTTGTGTGAGCTTTTCCAGAATATTTCATATTGATTGGAATAAAGTGAGCCGATTTTGTCAATCGATCCACTATTACCCACACGGCTTCATATCCTCCTTGTGTCCTTGGAAAACCAGAAACGAAATCCATCGCAATGCTGTCCCATTTCCATTCTGGAATATCCAATGGTTGAAGTTCTCCTCCAGGCCTCTTATGTTCTATCTTTGCTTTTTGACAAACAAATCAAGATGCCACATAAGTTGCCATATCCTTCTTCAATCCGGACCACCAGAACTTTCTCTTCATGTCCTGGTACATCTTTGTAGCTCCAGGATGAATACTCATTTTGCTTTTGTGGCCCTCGTCCAAAATGGTCCTTCGCAACTCCTAATTTGCAGGAATGCACACTCGGTCTTTAAACCTTAAGACTCCATCTGGACCAACTTGGAAGTCTGGTTCCTTCCCTTCCATACTCAGCCTCACCTTTTCTTGCAGTTCTACATCATCTCGCTGCATCTCCTTTATCTGCTCTAGGAATTCATTAGTTATCTTTAGCATTCCCAACTTGATATTGGATGGTTTTATTTCCATTGCCAGATTCAAGTCTCGGAATTTCTCAATCAGTTCTACTTTCTTGATCATTAGAGTACTTATATGCAACGTCTTTCGACTTAAAGCATCTGCTACCACGTTGGCTTTACCAGGATGGTAGTGAAGCTCAAAGTCGTAGTCCTTCAAAAATTCCATCCATCTACGTTGTCGCATATTTAACTCTTTTTGGTTGAATAAATATCTAAGGCTTTTGTGGTCACTGAACACCTGGAATGTTGTTCCATAAAGATAGTGCCTCCACAACTTCAATGCAAACACTATGGCTGCTAATTCCAGGTCATGAGTTGGATAATTCTCCTCATGGATCTTCAACTGTCTTGATGCATAAGCTACCACCTTTCCTTTTTGCATCAACACACATCCAAGTCCTTGCTTGGAAGCATCGCAGTATACATCGAAACTTTTGTGAGGATCGGGCAAGATTAACACCGGTGAAGATGTCAATTTGTCCTTTAGCTCTTGAAAGCTTGCTTTGCACTTTTCATTCCAAACAAAAGGCTGTTCTTTTCTTGTTAAACGTGTCAATGGCAAAACAATCCTTGAAAATTTTTCAATAAATTTTCGATAGTATCCTGCAAGTCCAAGAAAACTTCTCACTTCAGTGACAGTTCTTGGGGCTTCCCATTGGAGTACAGCTTCCACCTTGGAGGGATCTACAGCAACTCCATCTTTCGTAATTACATGGCCAAGGAACTTCACTTCTGTTAGCCAAAATTCACACTTAGCCAACTTTGCATAGAGCTTCTTCTCCTTCAAGGTTTCAAGAACCAACTGAAGATGCTTGGCATGCTCCTCTTGGGTTTTCGAGTATATCAGGATGTCATCTATGAATACAACCACAAATGAATCCAGATATGGTCGAAAGACCCGATTCATGTAATCCATGAACACAGCCGGTGCATTTGTTAGACCAAACGGCGTCACCACATTTCGTAATGACCATAACGGGATCGGAAGGTTGTCATGGGGATATCTTCTTCTCTAACTCGAATCTGATGATAACCGGATCTCAGATCGATTTTAGAGAACACTTTAGCTCCACGGACTTGATCTATTAGATCATCAATTCGGGGAAATGGGTACTTATTTTTTATGGTCACTTTGTTCAACTGCCGATAATCAATGCACATGCGCATACTTCCGTCCTTCTTTTTTACAAACAACACCGGTGCACCCCATGGCGATACACTCGGTCTGATAAACTTTTTCTCCAACAAATCTTCCACTTGTTTCTTTAATTCTACCAACTCTGATGGTGCCATTCGAAAGGGAGCAATCGAAATAGGACCGGTTCTAGGAATAAGGTCTATACTAAACTCTATTTCACGAGGAGGAGGTAAACCGGTACTTCCTCGGGAAAGACCTCGAGATAATCACAAACTATGGGGATATTCTCGACCTTAGGTTCTATTTTGAGAGTTTCTTATACTAAGGAAGAAAATAGACATAGGTATCCTTCAGGTGGTGACATGGGAATTTGGATCTCAGGAAATAAAATAGACTTACGATGACAATCTATGGTTATTTGGTACTTGGTTAGCCAATCCATTCCTAAGATTATGTCTAATTGAGATAAAGGTAAGCATATGAGGTCGACTACAGTATTTTTATCTAGTATGGTTACCTTACAATCTACACAAGCCTTTGATGTGGTTACAGGTAAATTAGTTGGTGTGGACACTGTGAGGTTATATGGTGTATTGGTGATTTTTAGTTTTAAACGGTTGACACAATCATATGAAATAAAAGAGTGGGTGGCTCCAGAATCTATAAGGACTTTACATGGGTTACCATTCAAAAGGCAATTACCTTGGATCAGGTTCTCAGATTGCTCAGCTTCGGCTCCCGACATGGTGAACACCTTCGCACGGGTCATAGGCTTGGGTGAAGCTCCTCCTTGGTTAGCATTTCCCTCCGGGCAGAAACGGTTGATGTGACCTTTCTTTCCACAATTAAAACAAGTTGGGGGATTAACAGCCCAACATGTTTTACCTCCATGATGCTTTTGACACTTGTCACACTTGGGCAGATGGGTTGGTCCTCCTTCGCCTTTATTCCCCTGTCCATTGATGTGATATGGACCCTTGTTGCGACTTTTCTGGCTATGGCGCCCATGATTACGGTGAGGGCCGTAATTCTGCTGGCTGCGTTGCTACTGTTCATATACTGCTTTTGCCTTCAAATCATTTTCAGTGACCCGGCAGCGTTGCACTAGGGTCGCAAAGTGCCGAATGCACTGTCCACTCATGAATGGTTTAATATCCGACCTTAAACCATTCTCAAAGCGACGCACTTGGAATTCTCATCAGGACGTAGCATGAAGTATGGAGAATACTTCATCAGCTCTTCAAACATGGCAGCATACTCTCCAACAGTCATAGCTCCTTGCTTTAGCTCTAAAAATTCAATCTCCTTCTTGATTCTCACATCCTCGGGGAAAAACTTCTCATAAAACTTTTCCACGAAGATCTCCCATGTGATTTGCTTATTCTTGTGCTCCAGGGTTTGCTTTGTGTACTTCCACCAGTTATTCGCTGGACCCACAAGGACATATGCAGCATACGTGACTTTCTGTTCCTCATCACACGGAATGGTCTGGAAGATCTTCTCCAACTCCTGAATCCAGATTTGCGCCTCCTCCGGATTAGCTCTACCATCAAACTTCGGGGGATCGCACTTCCTAAAGTCGGCCAGTCCTTTGAATTCAGATGGACCGGCAGCCTGCCTATTAGTCAGGTGCTCTAGGATAGCAGCTATGCGGTCTAAGGATTCGTCGGTCTGGCAAGCGTGCCTGGCTGCCATTGCTACCTTGCGCTATTTATCAAAATAATAGATATGTTTTAAGATTAAAGAATGTTAATAGTATACCCTAATGATTCTATTCTAAATCTACCCATAACTCAATCCAGAGTTATCACAGCTTATAGCATGTGTGGCCATATTCCATAGGTCGAGAGTTTGAACCATTGCTCTGATACCACTAAGTGTAACGACCCAATTTTCTAACCCTTAATTACTTATAAATAAAATAGAGGAAAATTTTTCGCCAAAATAAGTTTACAGCTTTTTCATTTCATAAGCGGAAGCAACTTGTTCATAACATTATAACGGAATAAAACATAGAGGGTTTGCAACTTATACACAATAGTTTGAACTATAAGATAAACAAAACAAACTCCGAGCTACTTAATATACTATCGTAACCCAGAGCATGGTTCTCAAAACTCCACCATTGGAAAGGGAATTATCGCATCCCTTGCCAGCATCATTCTTCCCCTTGGAAGACGGAAGCTCCATTACCTACAAGGGCAACCAGGGAGTAAGTCATAGCTAATCACGTTAAAACGAATGATAAAGAACATTGGCTAAAAACAACAAACACAAGTATTCAATTAGCAACAATTTCCATCATGCATATACATATGTCAAACCCTTTTTATTCAAATAGTTAATCTTATAGTTAATGGCATGATGCATGCTAATCTTCGCAAATTCCCGGGGCATCACAGTTTGGAGGTAACATGGGGTCCTCGTGAGCTTCCTCCGCTCGACCACTCAATGTTTACGAATTACAGGCTTCCTCCGCCAGACGCAACTAGTATAAAGGCCTCACAAACTGGAGCAAAACAATTGCATGAATGCAAATAAAATCTAATTCCAATCTTTATCTTTCATTCATCGTCATTATTCTCCTCATTCTCATTTAGGACATAGTCCATATTGCACATTTTATTCTTCCATCTCATTTCTTTTAACCTTCCTTTTAGCTGGTGCTGTTGTTTTTATAGAAAAATCCATCAGCCACTTGGTGATGGTTTTAGCAATAGAATATAATCATTTGTTTAATAATCCATCGGGGCCTAGCCTCCTATTGGCGGATATTTATTGCAACGACCCCATTGGGACTCCCTTAGAAAATATCAACCAAGTGAATAAAACTTTCACTGGGACGTTAGGGATAATATCAACCAAATGGGTGTACGCACTTCCGTTGGGACTCCTGTAGGGATTAATCAACCACTAAATAAGATTCCAATAGGACACCTCCAGGATAGCTATCAACCAACGGGATTTAAGTTTTAAGCATAATATTAGGAATTTAGTAATTTAGGAGTTTAGACGAGTTAATTTAGTGAAACTTTAAAAAGTGAGAGTTTTCTGAAAATTGCTCAAATTACGCGAGTAGTTCTTGACTACTCGAGTTGTTCATGCAAAAATAATCGAGTCTTTAAGGATCTACTCGAGTGTTCTTCCCAATTCCCAGAATACTCGAGTCTTCCTTAAATTACTCGAGTATTTTTGCTGCAACAGCACCAGTTCTATGCACTTTTAATGCTAATTCGAGATTCTTACTCCTTTACTTCAATCCTGCACCAAACAGAGGTTATTTCTCACATAATAAACATATTGCACACATAAATTATCATTAATTATAACAGGAAAGTAATCAAATCACAGAATTTATAAAACATTGCAAATAGCCAATTCAACATACGACTTTAATTTCTACTTGATTTTAAGTTCGAAAATCAATCCAGTGAGCTTCCTTAGGTCCAATTAAAGTTGTTTGAATACAAAAACTATGGGTTTCTGGCCTCCAAGTCAGATTCCCATTTCTAACTTATGTTGCCCATGAACCTCACATGGTTCCTATGAATTTAGCTTATTGTTTACCATTCTAGCAATTAGATAACTTCTCCCATATCTTAGAGAAGCTAGAGGAATGATTGGTTGAAGAGGAGAGGGACTGGATCAAAGGATCAAAGATTTGAGTTTCAGCACTCAAGGTTTGCACCTTGAACAGCAAACTTTGGCCATCAAATTCACCACGAGTAAGGCATGAAAAAGAGCGAAATAAGTTAGCTTAAGAAACTAGGGAGTGCTAACTTTTCTCAGAAACAAATTTGAGATCAAGAGGGTTCCTGGATTTACCAAACCAATTCGAGAAAGAAGGGTTGAAGGTGCTGATTTGCACTCTGTTTTCAGCTTTGGAACGCCTGACTTTGAAGGCTTGTAACTCGATCTACAGGAGGCCAAAATGACTGGTTCTTGGTTCTAATTCAAGAGGGGAATCAGAACTCAAATCGTGTTTTGGTTTCACAGAATTTGGTTGAGTGAGGAGGGAGAATCGAAGGTGAAAAGTTTGCACTTGAAAAGAGAGGGTGTTTGTATAGGAATTCGGGTTTATGGTGGTGCAAATGTGTTTCTAGCCCTCCAAAGCACTTATTTATAGTTCCAGGTTACCTCCCTACGAAGCAAAGTTCAGCTATGTGCTTGTAACTAAGTGGAACGAGCTGTTAGCTTCCAATTTGGTTTGAAACCGACTTTTATTTTTTTGCAGAATTGCTGGAAATACTCGAGTCTTTTTCCCCTTACTCGAGTCTTTTTCAGCAATTCAAAGAACACTCGAGTCTTCTATGAAAGACTCGAGTCTTTCGACTCAATCTCAAATTTTTCAAACAATTTAATGATTATACTCGAGTCCCTCCCAAAACACTCGAGTATTTTAACCTAATTTCAAAAAATTTATTATTTTATTCAATATAATAACATTATTTATTTTAAACACTTATTTTTATTTACTTATGAAAATATAGGGCCTTACACTGTTGTTGTGTTGATACTCATCAAACACGACTCTAAGGTAAGGGAGAAGCTAATTAATCACTAGAATGAGAATAATTACTAGGAAATTTAGGTATGAGTCACCATGAGACTCAAAAAGGGCATATATTTTAGAGTTCAAAGGCTTGGAGGCCAAATTCACTTGTTCCAGGACTCAGAGCAAGTTTCAATGAATGCATACAAGCTGAATGTATGGCAATTTGATGTTAAATTCCTGTATATGTGAATTTGGTATGCTAAGTTGTCATTTGTGTATTTTTCATACAATTTGATATGTGTTTTTGAAATGCATGAGTGTTGGATGTAATTAACTGCTGGAACATGTTTACTTTATAGAATTAAAGCTCTGTTTATAGTTGGAATGGATTGGAAATGAATAGAATTGAAAATTGCATGCAAAATCCCAAAACAGTGTTCTGTTCTGCATGTTTTAACCAGTTAGGCTGTCGTGTAACCGGTTAGAACCTGATAGATATGAAAAATAAATTCTCCATTTTAATAAATCAACTTCCACCATTTTCAAATTATTCTTCCAATCTTATTTTACTATAAAATACCCTGTTTATGAAAATAAATGTGAATGGAATTAAGGAAAGGATTAAGGAGCTTTAAGACTTGGAGTTTTAACAATTTTAAGTGTTGAATTAAGTCATGAGTGTTGCTTCAACAATGGAGATACTCTTTGAAATGAACAAGATCAATTTGAGGCATTTGAATTATCCCTAACCTGTTTTGAGTATTAGATTGGATTGGGAATTAAAAATGGCATCAAACATTAAAGAAATTCTGGTTTGGCTGCAGGTTCTAACCGGTTAGAATCTGTTGTAACAAGTTAGAGACTGACAGCAGTGAAAAATCAATTGAATTATAACTTAAACTTTCTTGTGTTAGAAGTCAATGTGAAAGTACGTTGAAGAGTTTTGATGATGCCAAACAAGGACCTTTCAAAGTCAAGATGCAAGTCAAGTTTCAAGCAAGAGCTTCAAGATGCAAGTCAAGTTTCAAGAAAGAGCTTCAAGATGCTATCTCTTCGGTCTTAGTAGGAAATCAATGTAAGGCTAGAATATTTGTCTCACTATTGTTTAGGCCCTTATTTAGAGTTATTGGAGAAGAGTGTTTTAAATATAAAAATGTTTTAATTGCGAAAAGAATTTTTCTATAAACATATTTTTAATGTCTTAACTGATTCACTGTGAAAATATATCTTGACAACCTCTAGCTGGATTTCTCTAAGTTGTG
Organism: Crotalaria pallida; assembly: GCA_037953625.1. Lineage (NCBI taxonomy): Eukaryota > Viridiplantae > Streptophyta > Magnoliopsida > Fabales > Fabaceae > Crotalaria > Crotalaria pallida. Next base: position 55,498,135 of record CM075651.1, read on the forward strand.
AAAATCTGTTTTTACAAGTTTTGACAGAGATAATCGATTACTCTTTCAAGATAATCGATTATTTATGTTGCATCATAGAAAATCTAGAGAGTGTGTAATCGAGTATTTGAACCTGGCTAATCCATTACTTTTTGTATGAAAGTAATCGATCACTTGGCACAGATAATCGATTACTGGAGTTGCATCATATATTTTCCAGAGGCTGTGTAATCGATTATTTGACCACTGATAATCGATTATATCAGTTGCATCATATATTAAACAGAAGTGAAGTAATCGATTGTTGAAACCCTTGCGCCTTTGGGGTCCATAATTCTGACTATCTTTCTTCTCTAATGCTTGCAACCCTTCAGCTTTATTGTCATCCTCATACATCCTACACATATCCACAAGTGCAGGAAAGCTTTGGATCTGTTGATAGCTGAAAATAGATTTCAGCTTAGGCCTTAAGCCTCCCTCAAACTTGATACACTTGCTCCTTTCATCAGGGTTGTTCTGGTAGTATGGTGAGTACTTCATCAACTCCTCGAACTTGGCCGCGTACTCACCCACACTCATGTCTCCTTGCTTCAGCTGCAAGAACTCCACTTCCTTCTTTCTCCTTAAATCCTCAGGGAAGTATTTATTGAGAAACTTCTCCATAAATACACCCCAATTCACATCCCTTCCTTCATAACGTAGGAGATGAACCGTATGATTCCACCAGTTCTCAGCCTCATCTTCCAACATGTAGACTGCATACGCCACTTTCTGAGCTTTTGTGCAATCCAAAGTCCTCAAAATCTTGTCCATGGTGTGAATCCACTTATTGGCCTCCTCAGGTTTAAATCCTCCTTCAAAATTGGGTGGATTACAACTCCTAAAATCTGCCAGACTCTTCGTCTCACTGTTACCCACATTGCACTGGTGAGGTGGATTGACCGGTTGAGGTGGTTGCTGAGATTGCTGTTGTTGCATGGACTCCAGCATCGCGGTAATTCTCTCTAATATCGCGTTGGTGTGATTTTGGTTTCTAGTTGCCATAATAGACCTGCGCTACGGACTTATGGTCACATATGTTGAACTAAAGAAACGTTCATCACACCACCTATACTAAGGCCATAACCATAACCTCAAACAAACATTCAATTGTATCTTGTGCTCAAAATAAGCAAGATACAAGCATTCAAAACAATAAATATGCCCTACAGGATCTACTTGATGTTGATGGCTACATTTCTGGAACTACTTCAACTACTACAGGATCTGACTTTTGCTCTGATACCACTCAATGTGACACCCTCATTATGCTCCAAGTAATTATTACAATAAATATCTATTACTTGGATAAAATATGGACTTGTTAATATTTAGAAAATGTGGAAATCAAAATTTTCTTTTCATTTTCTATCTGGCGGGTGCACAAACCAAAATATGGAATTCTTGGAGAGAATAATTCGTATCGTTTATAACATTGTGTTAAACTCGGCATTTTCGAAAACCTTTTCACAAACTAGATAGCATCAGTACTTTGAAATTGCATTTACATAATAGAGATTAAGCGATGCTACCCATTCTTTCCTTTCGCGAAACTGATACCATTCTTTCATATCGTAGCCGAATTCTTTAAATAAATTTAAATCAGAGTAAGCGGAAATAGTAGGACTATGAATATCTGAAATATAAACATAAGCTATATATATACGTAAGACAGGAAATACTTAGTCCCAAGGTCATATCTCCAAGATCCAAATACAAGTCCATGACAGATCTATATCAAAATAAAACCATAACTCTAGAGCTCTCAAAAGCATATCTACAAAATATACATCTCAAAAATATGAACTCTAGAGGTGGTCACATAGATCTGGTAGCAGCAGTAGTAGTAGTAGTAGTAGTAGAAGTCTCCAGGTAGCAGAAATAGTAATCATCATCAGACATCATCAGCAACAGCAGCAGTATCTCCTCCACAGCATCCTCACACCGGATCCCCTGATCCTCATCATGTACCATATGCACGTATCTAGGGATCATCATCCCTCCACTGACTCCCGGTAGAATGAACGACAGGCTCGCCTCCGCTCTCGTCCTCCACAGGATCCTCCTCGATCTCATCCGATGGAGTGGGTACCCTACCACTGGGTACAGGGTCAGGAGATGGTGCGACCCTAACAGGGCTCCTCGGATCAGATAGGGGAGTCTCCTCGCGGACGAATCTCGAAGAAAAAGGCTGTGAGCGGGTAGGTCGAAAACGAAAGTTGTGATATGAGTGAGCTGGTCGTGTGGGAGGTGGTCCATGGTATGTGTAAGAAGATGGTACGTGCATAGTGTATATGATGGGAATCCTAAACCTACGAGGACGAAACCGGATTAGCGGGTTCGGGTGGTAGAAGGTAATCTCTACCTCTCCCTCAAACACTGCGCGGTGGTCCTCGTAGATCCATATGCCACTAGGAAGTGGCCGGTGTAACAGCCCGATTTTCGTAACTCAAAATAATTGACTTTTGTTTATTAATGTTGCAAAAATGAGGCCAGATTTTTTTTTTTTTTGTAAAACATTGTTGAAGGGTTTTGAAAATGTTATTGACATCCTTCAACCTTCTCCTTCGAAAACCGAGTTGTTACTTATATCCCAAAACTTATTCACTTGGGTTTACAAAAACATTTTTCAGGAAAATGGTTTGGTTCTAATTCAAGGTATTTCTTTGCATTCCATCAGAAAGGCCATCGAACACTTCTCACCAAGTTATATAAAAGTTGGGCAGACTTTAGGATAAATTAAGTTACAGCCATAGTTCAGCACTTAGGTAATCCTTGACTTAAAGTACTCACCCCAATTTACCCTAAACATACTATCCCTAAACTTTCCTATTGAAGGCAAGTGGGTGTAGCTCCTTCAACTTCTTGCGTTTTCTCCTCGTTCTCGAAGATGATGCCACCGCCGTGGTTGTTTTCTTCTTGCCATTGGACTCCAGTACCACTTCATCTATTGCAGTAGAGTTATTCTGCTTTTCATACTGGGCTTTCTCCTCGTAGTTCTGAAATCCTCGAACAGTGACTTGACCCAGGTGTGGCTCCAGATTAGCTCCGCTCAGTTGGTGCTCCGAATCTGGAATCACGATCTCCGTGTAGCCGGTCCATGCCCAGCCGTGCGGGGTGTGCTTCCAACCTCTTCCATACTTATTCCATATGACGATATCCATGCAGTACTCCATCTTCCCGTTGAAATACCAGCAGCACCGATATGCCAACGAACAGGAGAGAGTATGCGTTCCGAACGACGAATCGTCGACGGTGTGGGATTACGATAGGCAAGATGATAGGACCACACAAACATACATAGTAACACACATACACACAACACTGCAAGTATACTATTATCATCCATTATATTTCTCATCATTCTGGTTATCACTTTTCATCCTCTTGCCAATTTACTTTTATTTCTTCTAAAACACTTTTTCTTTCTCTTTCACTCATACTCTTAATTTCTTCTTATTCCGTCTTATCAGTCCATATCTTTCTCTTGATTTGGGGAATTACAAATATCATCGGGGTACTCATTTTGTTCTCGGTTATCACTCACGTCTACATCTCCTCGGTCATCCACCCAACCTAGTCGGAAGCAAACAGGACTACAGGACCTTTACCGTGCGGGCACGACAGCTGTCACACATCAAATGGTCCCAGACCAGGAGGACTCAGCCTCAATAATATCAACTTATAATAATCATGGCTCACTGCCTCGCAGTGGCAAACAAGATGCCCCACTCCAGTCCCTCTCACTGTTCTCGATTTGCAATCTAGGGAGCGACAGTATATTTCTAGTGGGCCCGCAGAACTTACCATGGCATTAGACCCAGTCCCCACCACGTTAGTGCGCCACATGTGGAGTTCGTTCTGCCTAGAAATATACTCTAGACTTCTTGACGTTTCACCGTCATCGTCCTCCCCTAATGCAATCTCCTCCTAAGTATCCGAAGATACCTATGGTTTCTTCCTCTCCACTACTTCGCACTCTCATACCTCACCGTGTATGTCTTTTAAGTCTTTTATCTTTTACTTAACCTAAGGTCGGCCCATCCTTCGTGCAACCCTTCAATGAGTCCCGACCACTAACTTTGCACAATCTTTCTCTCGTCAATTCTCACATAGCACAGAGCTGGGATCACCTTAACAAGCTCGTATCACAATCTTTCTCATCTCATTTCTCAACATACCTTCCACCATCTCTCTTAACAATCACATTCCGAATCTCTTCTCAAAATAATCTTTTCACAACTTTCTCAAAACACCATTTGATAAGCTTTCACAAAATCTCACTTCATAAATATTTTCATAAAACTCCCTTTTGTAAATTTTCTCGAGAATCGGGTTTCACATCTTCTGAAAATCTCTTTTTAAAACTTCCCTTGAAAATCTCTTTTCTCAAGTTTCTAAAACTCTCCTTTTAAAACCTTTCACAAAATTTTACTTCAAAAGCTTTTCCAAAAATGCTTTCTATAATATTTTTCTCAAAAACCTCTTTTCAAGAACATTTGCAAAAGAATTTCTTTTCACAATCTCTTTTCTAAAAATTCCTTTTCACCATTCTCCACAAAATCTCTTTTTCGCGAATCATTTTCAAAACTTTCCTTTCACAAATCTTTTCAGAAATCTCTTTTTCAAAAATCTTTTTGAAAATCTCTTTTCAAAAACTTTTTTCAAAAACCGTTTTTTTTTAAAACCTTTTCAAGAATCACATCTTTGCTGAGCGTTAATGGAGGAGCAAGCTCAACTCGACCCTAGTCCCAGACTAAAACCAAAACAAAAGGAGCCCAGCTCCGCTCAAATCACATCTCATATCCTCATTCACATCACTCTCTCCCAGCTCTGGCTCGTTCTCAACACTATCATTTCATTCTTTCCCCAATCTCATCTCTTTCTTTCTTTTCCAACACATATCTTATTCTCACTCATTATTCTTTTCTCATTGTGTCTTTACTTTATTACTTTCACAACTCATTCATTTCATTTTTATTTCCTTGTTCAGGACGTAACAGACGTCCATCAACATATTACTCATTTAATTTAACAGCAATAAATATCATCAGACATAATTAAATAAATCAAAGCATGTTATCAACACACAACATCACACAATAACATTGTGGTCTTTTTCATCTTCGTATAAGTGGCCACACAATCAAACAATTGCCACTTATACTACTAACTCTAACCACTTAGTTCCGATCTTTGAGATGATACGGAACGTCCTAATATATCACCTAACTACCACGATGTCTTAGGAAAGCTTCTCTCTCACCTGAGGTCCAGGTATTTATTGCGTACTGTCACCTCAAATCCTCTGTGCTGCTGGCTGCCCCAATCCCTTGCTTTTCAAATTCCTCGTACCAAATAAAATATGCTTACGTCATTAACTTGTAGTATAAAAATCTTTTCCATAACTTAGACACTTCTCATTCCTCGTATTAAATAAAACACTCTTGTTTTATCAAAACACTTTCCGTGTTCTCCATCACTTTAAATATTTTAGAACCAATTGAAAACTTTCAATAAAATGATTTAAATTAATTTATTTAGTTGTTGGTTCATCTTGGACAGCAAAGAATCACTTTATAAAATCACTTTAATAAAAATTCAAAAACACCGTAAAAGTACTTTTTGCTTCAAACAATCCTTTAGTTTAAAACCATTACTTTAAGATTCAAGCTTTGGTTTAAAAAAATAATTTTAGGACAGCCATGAACACAAACCAATACATCCAAATAAATCAAATCAAACTATTTTAGAATCAATTAATTTCAAAGCCAATTGTACAATCATCAACTAGCACACAACTACAACCACACTTAGATGAATTAGGTCATACAAGCAATTACCAATTAGTTAATTAATCTATAAATCAAATGTTTACTTTCACATAACTCTTTCACAATCACACACACTCATTCATTTAAGCAACACATAGTTACTTTCCAACACAATTTCATTTTCGCAAACAAAAATACTCACAACCGATTTAATTTATATCAATTACTTAAATTTCACTTTATTTTTCATGAAACAAGATTATTTACTCTTTCTTTCATCCACAACCGAATACACACATACTTATTCCATTACACAACTTTTCTCAAACCATTTTAATTTATTTATTTCCTTTATTCTTATTCCAAAGTCAAATGGAAATTTAAACATACACAACACAAAATAATTTACTTAACATTAAATCACAAAACATAATCATGAATTCAAGTCATTTCATAAGAAAAGAACCTAACCTATTAAATCTAACCTAGGCCGAACACCATCATGGCACTAGCATAGTTTTGATGCACTTTTTCAACATGCAACACCTCAAAATCATCAAATCAAATCATGCACTTTTAAACACATGGTTTTTAGAATACCACTTCCTTTCTTAAGCATAAAACCGTGGCATCAATACCACTAAAATCAAGAGTAAGATTCAAATCTTTAACATGCATGAATCTTAGACATAGATCAAGTTAGAAATAAATTTTCAAAAGCTTATTTCCTTTAGGTCTTTGAAAACCGTGAGGTTCATTAAGAAAAATAAAATCTTTTCACTCAAAAACCACATGCATGTACCTAGATCTTGTAGATCGAGTCATGGAATCAAGTGGAGTAACACAAATCAAAGATAAAAATCACTTTAAGCAAGAAAAGGTTAAAACCGTGACATGCAAGCCAAGAAACAAAACTTTTTGAGTAAAAGAATCACATGCAAGACTTGAAAATCAAAGCCATGGAAAATTAAGACAAGGATCAAATCTTTTTGAAAAGAAAACCAAAGATCAAAGCTTAGAAAATTTAAAATTCAAATCAAAACATTCAAACCACCTAGATCATCTTTAACAAGCATCAAACTATCATGCATGAACTCAAAACAAAACAAAAATCATCACAACCTAATTTTCTAGGTATGGCCGAATGGTAATGTCCATGGTTTAAGGTTCTTCAAATTTGTGAAGCTCTTGAAAACTCAAAATCAAGGCAAAACAATTACTTACAAGCATAGATCTACAAAGAAATTAGACATGCATCAACAAAGATTCTTACAAGACTTGGAAAATTAAGAACTACCACTAACACCCTATGATCTTCGAGTAAACTAAAGAAATAGAGAAGATCTTCAACCTTCTTCACTTAGTCTTCAAGGATCCTATGGCTTTGGGTTTGATCTTCTTCTTCCTCTCCTCTTGAGTTCACGGTCTCACCCTCTCTCTCTCTATCTCTTTCTAAGAGTTTGATGTTCTCTTAGAAATGTGTTTGGTTTGAAAATGAAATAGTGAAGGAAATGAATGGGAAGTGAACTACGGTTGGGGCTATAAGAAGGCACTCAAACAATTCCCTTCTTTCCCTTCAAATAATTCGACCAAGAGTGTTGCTAAAAGGGGTAAAATTGGCTACATCAAAGCTTGCATGGCTCAAGCCAAGCCATGAGACAAATAGAGTGAAATTAGGCTTAATCTTTGATCCTATTGGTTGGTCAAACTCTTAACTAAGCTTTACACTAACTTAAACCTATATGCTATTTGGCTACTAACTTAGGGTGCAAGAAAGTCAAGGCTCATCATCCATGCACATACACTCACACAGCCAAACATACACATGCACACACACTTTACTTACACGTATACACACATGCATATTCATACACTATTTTTTTATTTCTTACTTAATTCCATTTTTTTAGATCATTTAATCACCACTTCACCTAGTAATTCAAATATTTCAAGGAATCACATAAACACAATCACACATGAAACACATATCAACCAACACATATATATTTAAAAAAAACAATCTCTTTCTCATAAAATACTCTTCTTTATAAGTCACCTTTTCTTTAAGGCATAAAAAAAATGTCCAACATATAATTATTTCTCTAAACTCACTTCAAAACTTATGACATCATTTTATGAAAACCATTTCCTTAAAGTCGCTCTTTACCTTAAAACGTTAATTAGGAAATTTATTTAAGAAAATATTCTTTCAAAAACACTTTCCTCAAAATAAATCTCTTTAGCATTTTAATTTAATACGAGGAATTTGCGGGATGTTACAGTCGGATCTCGATGCAAGCGATGTAATGTGACATCACCTACAAGGGCATAGGGGTAAGCAAATCTATACACATAATCAATAGAGCATAAATATGTGTACAATGTGAATGTATAGACATGCAACAATAATCAACAACCACATTTAGCATTTAGCAAATACTGGATGCAAGTAGGATGCTCATACTTGTTTCATTTATCAACTTTTAGATTAAATGAGTGGCATGATGTATGAACCTAGCTCTCAAGCTTAACTCCATCATTCTATGTCACTCTCTGACGTCCATCCTTTACTCCATCCAGTAATCAACAGTGCGTTGTACTCCTAGGTGTACAACATTCGTACATTCACCAAGAATGTACACGACAAGCTTGGAATACGTGCCACCCGAGCAACGTCCCGTCATCCAAACGGTATAACCATAACATTAGCATCTCACAGTACTGACCACGCCGTCAACCATAACGTGTCATCAAGCTCGCCGTCAATTTGGCACTTCCAGAGGCCCTCCTCATGTTACCAAAACATGATAAACGATCTATCATCCAAACTCCAGAATGAATGCATTATTTTAACTTGAAGGAAATTGATTGGTATATCTCAATTAATAATATATAACGTGCCACCCGAGCAACGTCCTGTCATCCAAACGGTATAACCATATCAATCAATTTCTTTTAAGTCTAGATCCCTTGGATTATTGCCATTTGATTATTAACCAATGATTCAGAATTAAAAATGGTATTTTTAATATTTTGGGTAAAACTACTCGAGTGTTCTTCAGAATACTCGAGTGTTCTTCAGTCTTTCCAGATTACTCGAGTAGTTCTTGGCTACTTGAGTTGTTCTTGCCTTTCAGGAGAATTAGGTTTCAGATTCTTAAAAATACTCGAGTAGTTCATGAATACTCGAGTGTTCTTCATCAATTCCAGAACACTCGAATGACTCATGCATTACTCGAGTGGTTTACCATAAAATGTCCCCATACATCAGTTGATACTCGAGTTCTGGGCCTGGTACTCGAGTGTTTATAACAATAAACACACCATTTTAACACGAAATACTCGAGTATCAAGCCAAGTACTCGAGTCTTTTCTTACATAACAGACTGGAAACTTGGTTTTAACATACCATTTTCAATTTTAACCATTTCTAATCCAATCCAATGATCAACAGAGTTCATATAACATATATTGAACATGTTTAAACACTTGAAACACATCAAATAACAAATTTGACAGAGAATCACAAGATTATGTATAAAACATGAAAATTCACAACTCATCATACCAAACTGCAATATACTCAATAAACTTGTGATTTTAAGTTCAAGACAGCTTGCATGCATCATATGGGACTTGCTCAACACAATTTTAGAGCACAAGTTGGTCTCCAAACCAATCTCCCTATTCAATCTATGCCTTTCGAGCCTCTTGGTGGCTCTCTAATTAAATTCATGCAATTTAAACTCTATCTAGTGAATATAAAGCTTCCCCCTTACCTTATAGACGTGAATCAACAGGGAAATTGAAAGGAATAGCTCCACAACACCAAGAACCACTTCAAGCACCACATGCAGGACAGTTTGAGTGGAGTACCAAGATTGAATTGGTTGACATAGGAAACAGAGATAGAAATTGGGGAAATTAGTATTTCTAAACTCTATGCAACATCTTCTAACTATAGAAACCATTTTGGGACTCAGAGAATGCGTGAGCTTACCAAAATCAAGGATCAAAGCAAGCTCCATAAAAAGGTTTGACAGCAACAAGCTCCACTTCCAAGCTTAAATTCTTCCTCCACACACACCCTCAGCTCACGAATTTGGTGTCTTTAAAAAGCTCGAGATGTGAGCTTTGTATTGGTGTATGGTTTGTGACTCGAATCGAAACACAGAGGGAGAATCGATTGCTCAAACTCAGGAACCCTAACTTAAGCAACAAACCCAAATTCGACCAAATGCCTCCACAATTCGAGTTTAGATGGCTTAAATAGAATGGTTAAAGGCTCATGCACGGCGACACGAAGCTGTTGATGTGTTTAGGGTGGAGTATTCGTGTCAACGGAGGGGAATCGTTGGTGGTGACTCACCAAACTCACTAACTCGTGCAACTCTGACCAGAACACTCGAGTCTTTTCAGAAACACTCGAGTGTTTTGACCAGTTTTTGAAAAATAATAATTTTATTTACTTTCCCTCCAAAATCTTTCCTATAATTACCTCTAGGTCCCAAATCAGGGACTAATATGCAAAATGTTTATTTTATGCATAATTATACTTATTAAATAATTCACACATCCACTAATAATAAAATCACAGATTTTTAATCAAAGATTAAATTAGAAATAATTAATTATAATAAACTTTATAATTAACATTTCATTAATCAGGGATTAAAATTTTGGGGTGTTACACTAATGACTTCATGAAAGTGTTAGTGTCCACAGGAAAAAGGAGGAGAAAGAAGAAAGTGATGTAGAGCATGAAAGAACTAACTCCCTGGAAGAAGAATACGATGATAGTGAAAGCGTGGGGAGTAGTTCAACATGCGATGAGGATGAATTAGAAAGGATATTTGAGGGCTTTATAGACTCATTGGAAGAATCAAGTTCTTCGGATGAGGAGTCGTTGGAAGATGAAAATGATATATCAAATTACACGGCTCATAAGGTAACTTCAAATAGTCCTTGTTCTAATAATCTATAATTTGCATATAATGATTTGAATGATGATTTGATATCTTTGAAAAATAAAAACTTGGACTCTTTACAAAAATTATCTCTAATTGAAAATGAAATTTTTTGAAAAATAGAGATATTTTTGATAAAGAGATATTTTTAGAAAACAACTCCTCAACCATTTTTGAAAATTGCTTACATATTGAAAAACAAGTTGAGGAAGCACTTTTTGAAAGTAATATTGAAAAATCAAATTGATCAAATTCTTTACTTGATGAAATTGAAAACAATGTGGATATCCAAAAATCAAGTAAAGTTGTTGACAATAATATTTTTCAATGTGAAGTAAAAAATTCCAAGTTTCATGAAAATAATTTTGAAAAAGTCAAACCATCATCCAAACCCATTATTTGCAATTATTGTGGTTGTTTAGGACATATTTCTCATTTGTGCTTTTATCGTAAAAATTTTAATTTGAGAAATAATTTGCAATGGGTTCCAAAGGCTTCTAAGGAACCTAAGACTAACCCCCTAGGACCCAAGTTGAAATGGGTACCAAAGTGTTCTCCTGGTGTTTCGAATGTGCATAATTTTATTCAAAAGGATGAAACAAATGGAGAAGAAAAGGGGAAAGTGTCAATGGTGATTTCCAAGAGGCCAAGGAATAGATGGAATGGTCAAAGGACGAAGATGCTCCCAACCAAAGCTTCTCACATGTGTAAAGGTGAAATGAAATGGTATAGGACCTCAAGCAAGAAGCAATGGGTAAGGACAAACGCCTCCTTGATCAACAACAAGTCCAAGGTATCAAATTATCATTCAACATATAACAACGACTACACAAAGGTATACCTGGACTACTCTATTTTTTGTGCATACCAAGGTGTATCATGAGTGATGAAATCTTTTTGAAAATCTTTTATCTATCATGATCACTCCTTGGATAAAATATATCATGTGTGCCTTGCCTTATTTGAAAACCTTTTTAAGCACATGATTATATTTTTTTTGTCCATTGCATTATTTTTCACCACATAGTGAGATGTATCATGTGTATTGAAATATTTTTTTTTAAAAAAAAAAAAACTCTCTTTATCACATGAATACACTCTTTATGTGTTGATGTCATGTCATGGCATACTAGAGATATATATTGATATAAGGACATGCATATGTGTACATGAGCATATTCTTTAAGTGCATTTGACTATGTTGTCCTTCATGTGCTACAATATTTGAAAAGTCAAAATGCCTATTTATGCTTGTGCTACTAATCCTTAAGGATCCAATTACATTGGATACCAAAAGAAATGTGCTTAAATAATTTTTGCAGATACTCTTATAAGTACTACCAAGGCACAGTTCAAAAATTATATAAAGGTGATATTTGGGGAAGTGCAACACATTGAACAAGAGGAGACCTCCATCAAAGTTCTAAATGATAAATCTTCAAATGGGAGAACTCCAAAGCAATCCTTCCCACTACTTGAGAAAACTTCACCTACGATAAGTATCACTGTTCCTATTTTAATATCTCAATTTTTTTTATACTTATACTTGTGATATATGCTATATGACAATATGAGCTGAAATGAATTGTTTTGAATATGTTCTTTGTCATGGCATATAGAGATAAGAATATTTGCTCTTTTGATGATTATGAGCATTTTCATGTTTTGATGATGCATGTTCAATCTCCCTTTAAGTTATGCTTGTTTTGAAAAATTCTTTTAGAAAGGGGGAGAAAAATAATTTTTGAATATTTGAATTGAAAACATGTTTTGTATTTCCACTCCGTTTTGACATCGTGCGTTTTTTTTAAAATGTTTATTGGGAAAGAAATTTTTTATCCCATAATTTTTTTGCTGATGTCAAATAGGGGGAGAAATATTGTTATAGAAAATTATGAATATGTGCTTATATGTTTGTTTCCTATTTGATTCATAATTTCTCAATAATGATTTGTCATCATCAAAAAGGGGTAGAATTGTGGAAATATGAATTTCCCTTATGCTTGTAGCATTGTGTTTTGATGATAACAAATCATTTTGTTTGTTATACCTTTATCCTGCCTATACTTGATTATGTGTATTTACATCGTCCATTATATATTCTTAATGTGTTAACTGACTTGGGCGTTAGAGATACCCTTTTGCAGGATATTGGAAACTATATTTTGATGCCTGGAGTTTAGTGTTTTATCATCTTTTTTTATGTGCATCAATTCAGGGGGAGACATTGATATTCCTATGTGTGAGGGGGAGATATATTTTTATATATGCATACTGCTTTAACTCTTGTCTTGCAGAGAATAGGTTTGACATCAACAAAAAGGGGAGTGTTAGAAATCAACGTGGAAGTACGTTGAAGAGTTTTGATGATGCCAAACAAGGACCTTTCAAAGTCAAGATGCAAGTCAAGTTTCAAGCAAGAGCTTCAAGATGCTATCTCTTCGGTCTTAGTAGGAAATCAATGTAAGGCTAGAATATTTGTCTCAGAATTGTTTAGGCCCTTATTTAGAGTTATTGGAGAAGAGCGTTTTAAATCTAAAAATGTTTTAATTGCGAAAAGAATTTTTCTATAAACATATTTTTAATGTCTTTACTGATTCACTGTGAAAATATATCTTGACAACCTCTAGCTGGATTTCTCTATGTTGTGAAAATCTGTTTTTACAAGTTTTGACAGAGATAATCGATTACTCTTTCAAGATAATCGATTATTTATGTTGCATCATAGAAAATCCAGAGAGTGTGTAATCGAGTATTTGAACCTGGCTAATCCATTACTTTTTGTATGAAAGTAATCGATTACTTGGCACAGATAATCGATTACTGGAGTTGCATCATATATTTTCCAGAGGCTGTGTAATCGATTATTTGACCAGTGATAATCGATTATATCAGTTGCATCATATATTAAACAGAAGTGAAGTAATCCATTACATGCATGTGATAATCGATTACTAGTTTTTCAAAAGAATTTCAAAGTTTCCATTTTAAAGGAAATAATCGATTACCTTCCCTGAAGTAATCGATTACCTTAAGTTTTATTGAAAAACGTGTCAGAAACATTTTGATTTATTTCCAGATTTGTTTTTACATAATTGATTCTGATTTATTTTCAAAATTCGAATTTGAATATTATTTTGAAATATTTCCTTATTTGTTTTAAGAATCAAATATTTGATTTATCTCCTAAATCTATTTTATTTGTTTCTAATTTCAAAATTGATTTTATTCTATTTTATTTTATTCTTTAAATCTATTTGATTTGTTTTTGATTTCAAAAATATTATTTTATTTATTTTATTTTAGAAAATCAATCTTTATATATTTCCTGATTTGTTTTTTATTTGATTTTGAATTTGATTTATTTCCAAAATCGTTTTTGATTTGATTCTAATTTCAAATTCAATATTTTCAAATATTTTTAAATAGAAAGCTTTTCTCTTTTTCTAAGAACACTTCTGATAATATTTTTTGGGAAAAACGTTTTCACGCTTCACTCTTCTTCTTCTCCATATTCTCTAAATCTTGGCCTATGCTATAGTGAAACCTTTATCCATAGCCATTAGAACTTGTATTGTTGTATAAGTGTTATATAGAACACACTTTTGTTAGAGGCCTATTATTGTTGTATCCGCACTATTAACAGTGCATCATAGTAGTTGTAATAAATCTCCATATCCATAACCAGTGTTGTAAAGGGGTGTGTAACCCTTAGAGACTAGGGAGTGAATCTCCTAGTGCGGACATGCTGCGTTCGTGTTTGTAGGGAGAGGAACCCTTGTGTATTGGGTAGTGCTAGACGAATGGTGGGGCACCTAGTAGTTAGGCTATCTGGTTGTTGTTGAAGTCCCTAGCGAAAGGAGGTTCCTAGTAGCTTGCGGGGCACTCTGGTTGTATTCGGGGACGCGGGGGCGTCTTTGGAATATTAGTGAAAAGCTCAAGCGGGTTACTTGAGAACTGGAGTAGGCTGCTTTGCCGAACCAGGATAAAATCTTCGGTGCAATCTCTTCTATCCCTATCTCTTTTATATTTCGTTGTTATATTTATTTGTTGTGCATCATAACAACTATTTTCTTAATAAATTAATTTAATTGTTTTAAATTAATTAGCGCGGTAACGTTTCTTGTTGTTATTGTTTTAATTGTACCGCGCGTATTAGTTTTTCTATAATTATTATTATTATCAGCTTCCGTGCAATCGCTTTTCAACATTATATTGTTTTCCCCTGCAAAATCTCTTTAAGTTTGTTGAAAAAGTTTTAAAGCGAATATTTTCCAATGTTTTCGTAAACACCCAATTCACCAAGTATGGAATTCTTAGTAATGTTATAGGCTTTATGTGTTGAAAATGGAAATTGAGACATCAATTAATGGCCAACAAAATTGAGAAAAATATTATATGCATTCATGCATGGTGAAAGGTGATTAAATAGGTTGGCAAGGATCGTTTGTCATGTTCTGGGAACATGAGGAGGGTACTCTAGGAGTACCAAATTGATGCAACCTACTTGATGACACATTCTGGGAATGTGGCCAGTGTTCTGGGACATGGTTTTTGATGCGTTCTGGGAACGTAATGCACACTCTGGGAGTGGTGCTTGTTTATATTCCAAGTATGGTTTGCCATGCGTTCTGGGAACGTATATTAGTGTTCTGGGAACACATTGGTGTATTGGATGGACGTCCGAGATCAATTAGTATTGGAGGCCTCAGGATTGTGAGATAGAAAGCATGCATCATGCCACTAAAACAAAACAATAATAGCTTGATAAACTGAGTGTGCTCATATGTAATTGCATAATTACTTGTGTTTGAATACTTGTGAATGTTAAAATTATTCTTGTTTGATTATGTGATTATATTATGCTTACTCTCGTGCCCTGTGTAGGTGATGGCACACTATTACCTAGCTTACATCGAGATCCGTCCTATCCCTAACGGGATATGGACGTATGAGGAGCGCCGGGCTACTTTTGAGGGAGAGGTGGAGGTCACACTCTACCATCCCAACCCCTTAGCCCGAGTGCGACCTCGACGATTTCGGATCCCCATTATTTATACTATGCACGTACCCCCTTTTTATACTTACCATGGACCACCCCCTGCTCGACCTGTTCGTCATTATCATACCTTTCGTTTTCGTCCTTATACTCATTCTCACCCCCGTTGCTGCTAGGGTTATTCCTACTGGGACTCCTTCACCTGATTCTTCGGACCCTGAGAGGACTGTACCTGATGCAGATCCTGTACCCAATGGTAGGGTACCTACTCCGTTGGATGAGGCAGAGGAGGACCCGGAGGAGGGTGAGAGTGACGAGGAGCCAGTCGAGCAGGAGGACATTACGAATAGGAGGATGGGTGGCCCTTAGGTATGGGCATAGTGTGAGTAGTGTGGGTCTGGGTCGTAGTAGCAGCCGTAGCAGATCGTGGTGATGGTGGAGCGTTCTTGGAGGACTTGATGACCAGCTCTGGAGTGTCTATATTTTGTTTATGTTTATATTGTATATATATATCTTTTGAGAGACTTCAGGGTTTTGGTCTTTACTTTCAGTTTATGTTGATATTAGGCTTTGGGACTTATATTACTGGACTTTGGTATCAGTTTATGTATTTTGGATATGATGGATGTATGTTGGTACTTATGACATCTATATATATAAGTATGTTTTATGTTATAATGTCCAGTGATGATATTATTTTCCAAAGCTATACTCTTTCCGCGTACTCTGATAAATAACAAACGAATTCGGTAATAGCAAGTGTTTTACAAAGAAAAAGGTTTGATAATAATTTCAATACCGAATTCAAAGTATTTTTGAAGGATATGTTCAGTTTGAGAATGATTATAAATGAAAAATTTTATACTCTATTTTTCCAATAATATCAAGTCCGTATTATATATGTTCAACTATATTTTCTTATAAAGTATTTTAATCCAAGAGCGTCACATCATACACCAATATAAAGCTCACATCTCGAGCTTTGTATAGACACCAAAATTGTGAGCTGAGAGTTTGACTGTTAGAAGAATCGGAGCTCGAAATTGGGGTTTGTTTGCTGTCAACTGGTTCTTGGAGCTTACTTTGATCTTCAATTGTGGTAAGCTCGTGAACCCTCTTGATTCCAAATTGGTTTTAATCTCTCAAGAATGTTACAGAGAGTAGATTCTAACCTTTTTCCCCAATTTTTGTGCACGATTACTCACTCAAACAATGTGGTTTTGGACTCTGCTCACATTGTTCTGCTCTTTGGTGGTTGAAGTGGTTTGTGCTGGTTTTGGTGGCTGCTGCTGTTCTAGGGGGTTTTCGAGTTTGTCTAAGAATTCGGAATTTAACTTGTTTTGTGGATTCATTTTTATGATGCTGAAATTTTAATGTGATGATCAAGTTTATGAACAATTGATTATGAGTATAAGGCCATATAGCAAGAGAAATGGAATTGGTAAATGTGATAAAACATGTCCTTGATGTGGTATGTTTTTGGTAAGCTGATAATGAACACTGATCAAGCTTGGAGCAAGTTCTATATGTTGCATACAAGTTGTATCAAGGTTGTTTTCATGCTAAAAATGTTGAGAATTGAATTTGGTATGTTAGGTTGTTGAAAATGTGATTTTATGCATAATTGGTGCTCAAATTCAATTCACTCTAATAAGAAGTTAATTATGTATTGGAACATGTTTGTTATGCATTATGTTAGCTCTGTTGAGCATTGGTTTTGATTGAACTTGATTAGAATTGAAAATGGTGTGTTAAAACTCGAGTCTTTGACTCGAGACTCGAGTATTCCGGACGCACCAGTGCATCTGGTAGGCACCAACACTCGAGTCTCTGACCCAGGACTCGGGTATTGACTGATGTTAATATTGAATTTTTCTGATGAATCACTCGAGTCTTGCATGATCCACTCGAGTCTTCAGGGTTGATGAGGACTCGAGTATCTCATGAATTACTCGAGTATTTTTAGAAAATCTGAAACTTAAACTTTTCAGAAAACCTAAGATCCACTCGAGTCTTACTAAGAACCACTCGAGTATTTTGTACAGATTGAAACTCTACTCAAGTCTTTTAAACTCCACTCGAGTCTTTTTGACCAGAATGCTAAAGCAATGCCATTTTCAACTAATTCAAATTTAATTGAACTAAAGAAGGATTTCAAGGAATGATAGAAATGATTAATTTAATTTCTTTATAATCCTTAAAGGTTTTACTCATCTATTATTTTAGTTTCTAAATGAGTTAAGCATGATGTTACAAGTTAGAAAGGGTGAATCATTATTCATCTAATTTATTAAGAATTATCTTTTAATTGGAACTTTGGTTTTGTTCTAATTGGTTTGATAGTGTTTTCTTGAAGATGATAAATAAATTATGAGTGGTTTATGATGTTAGCATATACCTAGTGAATCATGTCTTGAGTATGACAATTGTATATGATTAATGAACAAAACTTTGAGTTTAATGTCTGGATAAGTTGACTATTGATGTATGAGTTGTGGAGTAATCATCATGTCTTCATTGAATTAGAAATGATTATGACTACACTGGGAATATATAATGTGATTAATAATTTATGATCTGAGTATGATATGGAGCAAGGGCTTGATAAAGCATGATTGTGTCTACTTGGTAATTAATGTTTTAGAACATAAGAAGATAATGACTTAAAGGAGTATTAATAATAATGCGAGTATGGTGATGCTTGCGGATTATGAAGATCTGATCCAAATATGTTAGGGGTTGTTACTCCATTTTGGATGCATTAAAGTTGAATAATTGGAATTGCTCTGATCCAAATG
Organism: Crotalaria pallida; assembly: GCA_037953625.1. NCBI lineage: Eukaryota > Viridiplantae > Streptophyta > Magnoliopsida > Fabales > Fabaceae > Crotalaria > Crotalaria pallida. Next base: position 55,516,691 of record CM075651.1, read on the forward strand.
TGTTGAGGTTAGCTCCTATGTGAAGTCATTATATTTAAAAGGATTCCGTATAGTACGGTGTGGCTGCTTTACGAAGACATGTGGAACAGTGTGGCCGCCATATGTGTGGTAAATGTAATGGAATTCCGTATAGTACGGTGTGGCCGCTATACGAAGACATGTGGAATGGTGTGGCCGCCATATGTATGATACACTCAAAGGATTCATATAGTATGGTGTGGCCGCCATATGTATGATACACTCAAAGGATTCATATAGTTCCTAAACTTTTTCATACTATCGTTGTCTGTTACTTATTTTCTTAACTCATTTACTTTTCTTCTTTACTTCTTTCTTAGCTCTTTCTCTTTCCTTTCTCTTTTGTACATCTTCCCCATCGGGGATACATAGTACGTTCATTTTATCTTTCGTTCATCTTCCCCGTAGGGATACATAGAAGGTCTTCTTTGCCTTTTTGTACAACCTCCCAATCCGGGAATACATAGTACGTTTCTTTTATCTTTTGTTCATCTTCCCCATAGGGGATACATAGAACGTTTACTTTCTCTTTGTCTTTCTTTTCTCTATTGTACATCTTCCCCGTAGGAATACATAGTACGTTTACTTTTATCTTTCGGATGGGATACACAGATTGTTTTCTTTGTCTTTTGTACATCTTCCCCCTTCGGGGATACATAGTACGTTTCCTTTATCTTTCGTTCATCTTCCCCCTCCGGGGATACATAGAATGCGTATTTTATCTTTACTGTTCTTTAACTTTTAATAATTGTACTCTTCCCTCTTCCTTATAATTAGTATGTTATTATCATTTTCATATTCTCATTTAAAGGATTAACAAACAACTCATGCATTCATTACATACACATACACAATTAACTCCATCCTACAACTACTTACACCCTCTTCTATCATCTTAGTTATTAAGTTGGCTCCTAATCTTATTTACATCTCTCATTATCATTTGATATTCTTTGGTATTATTATCATTATCCATTGTTCATACACTCATCACCAACAAAAACACTTTCTTCGGTTCATTGTTCTTTATAGTTTATTTTACCGCCTAAGGTTACCAAACTAGTTCTAGGTCCATTCAAACATTTATTCACATACATGCACAACATACCAATCCATCCCTTAATTTATATTACCCATTGTAACATCCCGACTCTCTATCCTAGATTTATTTATTATAATGAAAATAGAGAATAATTTTTCGCAAATAATTTCAAAACTTTATTATTGCGGTAGCAAAACACCAGAACTTAATTCGATTAATAAAACACAATAGTTCAAACTAATTTACACTAATAGCAAATAAACTCTGAGCTACTTAAGACATTACTCGTAACCCAGAGCATGGTTCTAAACTCCAACGGTCGGGAAGGGAATCTCATATCCCTTGCCGTTCCTACTCCCCTTTCTGCGAAAACGGGACCTTCATTACCTACAAGGGCAACAAGGGAGTAAGTCATAGCTAATCACGTTAAAGTGAATAATAAATAACAGAGGCTAAAAACAACAAACACAAGTATTCAAGTAGTAACAATTTACAAATGCATATACACATGTCAAACCCTTTTCATTCAAGCAATTGATCTTGTTGTTAATGGCATTATGCATGCTGATCTCAACAATTTCCCGGGGCATCACAGTTTGGAGGTGGTAGGACTTACGAGCTTCGCTCTGCACTCATGACTTACGAGCTTTGCTCTCTGCATAGGACTTACGGGCTTAGCCCTGCACTCACGACTTACGGGTTTCCATCTCCCGGCGTTGTAGGACTTACGGGCATAGCCTTGCACTCACGACTTACAGGCTTCCTTCGCCCAGCGTTAATAGTATAAAAGGGAATGCCCTCGCTAACTGGAGCAATAAATGCATGTATGCAAACATAATTCATTACCAATCCTCATTATCAAATTCATTATCATTTCCATCAAGGACATAGTCCATCATCTATCTTTCCATTCATTGACCTCATCCTTAACAATTCCTTTAACTTTTCTTTTAGCTTGTGCTGATGCTTTCAGAAAAAATCCTTCAGCGGCCTAGCCACTTTGTGAGGGTTTAACTAATTTCGTTTATTAATTTCAAGAAAAGTCCATCAGCGGCTCAACCACTTTGTGATGGATTTAGAAATAGCGTATAATCATTTACTTAGTAATCCGTCAGGGCATAGCCTCCTTGTAACACCCCAATTTGGACTTAGAATTTTCACTAAAAATTTGCGCCATTTTTTTTTTAACATTATACATTTCGGAAATCAGTCCATTTTAATTCTTTTACAAAAAGGTTTTCATAACTTAATTTAATTTATTGGATTACAAAAATTAATTTGATACTCAGATGTGCTTTATAAAATTCTGTTTCCAAAAAGAGATGCCATCCAACCCATTTCCAAAAACTCATTTTCTCAATGTCATATTTAGTCGATGGTTAACTTGCGGAAAACATTTAATTACTTTATGAACTTGATACATAACAAAAAGGAACTTCTTTCATTTCAAAATAATCTTTCATTACAATAGGGGTTACATTCAGGATAGAGAAATTATATCCTACCCACCCAAAGATGGAATACAAAACAAGGAATCTACTAACTTAGACTACTAATCTTCATTGCTATCCTCCATCACAAGTATCTGAAAGATTCCTCGGCTTTCCGCTTTTGCATCCTCCTCATAAATATACTTCATCTCATGATCATCTTCCAACTTAAGCAACCACTACTTGAAATGCTACTTGATTTGACATCTGTGAACATTGTCCCCCAATGTCCACAGACAAAGGAAAGAAGAGAGAGAGAGTCAACGATCCGGACGAAATAATCGTCGACGGCATGGACTTACTCTAAGGGATCACATTAGGACACACATTACATACAGCTTTTAGCAAAGCATTATGACATTATTCTATTAACATCTCATAATTATCATGTGTTCACCATATCATAACATTACCACATTATCCTTATACTTTATCATTACAACCTTGTCATATCATCATAACTTAATATCATTACTTAAGTGTTCCATACTCATAATCTTTCCACTAAGTCTTTTCACAACCATCAATGATTTAGGGAGGGAAATCATTGAGGTAAGGGTAGATTAGCACACACGATACATCTCCTCCTTCAATATCCAACCACGTCCTAGTTCGGAAAGCAGATGGGATGCACAGGAATCCTAACCATGCTGACATCAAAGCCAAAGGGTACGTACCAGCTGAAACTACGCAAGTTGGCCAGCAAACAAAATACAGTATCAATTCATCATTTCACAAAAACAATGGCTTCCAGTCCCATTCAGATTCCCCCTACACCATCTAGGATTTGTTCAAGGGGGCGACAGCTCTATCCCTAGTTGTACGTGCAGTCCTTGCTACGATCAACACCCAGCAGGTGACCTTGATCATTGTAACCTCGTCCCGCCTAGGGAAGCGCTCTTAGGCTTCTTGACAAGTCACCGTCATTGCCTCCCCTATCACAATCACCACTTGGAGGGATGCACGACCTCCAAGTATACGCGTACGGTATCTTTCCTCTCCACTACTTCACTCTCAACGTAGTTAGAAAGGATTTAAGCTTAAAGTCTTTTAAGTCTTTATTATCCTAAGTTGGTCGACCCATTCTAAGCCGCGCTTCTAACAGGTCTCAACCTCTAAGGGACCACAGCAAACACCTCCCTATAGTACAGTGGATTCCACCAGACATGAAACCACGGCAAAATCATTCACGTAGCTCGTCACTTAAGAGGATACAATAAAGTCATTGTGCCGCTTGCACCATCACTATACACTAACAACGATCCTCAAATTTTCACAAGATTCAAATAATCATTTCTCATAATTTCTTTTCATAATAATACTTGCAAATATTCCAAGTCCTTTTCATAGGAACAACTATTCAATATACATTGAGCATCCTTCCATAGGATAAATCATTATCTCAAAAATAATCTCATGATATTTGTTTTCTCATCACTTATCATTTTATCATTTCCAAAATCATTAAGGCAATATACCATATACAACTTCAGGATATACAGCATGATATAACAATTATTAACAGATATACAATTAATATTGAGGAATCGTATTTTTCGTAAGGACGGCGGAACACACACATTTACCATCTTACTACCGATAGATTCCTAGTTCCGACCTTTGAGATGATACGGAACGCCCTAATGCTACCTCAGTGCCATTATGTCTTAGGAAGGTTGCTCTCTCACCTGAGATCCACGCTTACTCTGTTTCAACCTTTATGACAACAGTTCCAGCAGCTCGCTCACCTTTGATTCCTTTTATTTCTTAAACGACGAATGACATAAAATTAATATCTGGCAAGTACCTTATACTATCTCTTTACTTTGTAAAGACAAAACCAAGAGTACTAAAGTACCTTAAAACAGAAAGGCTTAAATATGAAAATGGTCCCTATAAATATTGACTTCTTTGAAATTGGTCCTTGTAAAATTTTTCTTTTGGTTTTGGTCCCTGCACTTACAAAACGTTTTGGTTTTGGTCCCTCGTATTAAATTTTGGTCCCCATAATTATGTTGGTAGTTTGTTTTGGTCCCTCTATTATTTAGATTCAATTGGTTTTGGTCCCTCTAATATAATGGTTTTTGAACTGGTTTTCTTATTTAATGTAAGTTTTCTGTTTACCCTTGAGAATTAATGCAAGAATATCATCCTTAATAGGTCGTAGAATATAATATATTACATTTTCGGCATTTTCCATCCACATATAACAAGAGGGACCAAAACCAAAATATTTTGTAAATGTAGGGACCAAAACCAAAAAAAAAAAATTTACAGGGACCAATTTCAAAAATGTCAATATTTATAGGGACCATTTTCATATTTAAGCCAAACAGAAATTATTTTTTAAAAACAGAAGTCCTTTTTGAGGCATCAGGTAATTTAAAATAATTCCTTTTTAACAAATACCACTTTCTTAAATAACCTTTGAAATCAAAAGACTTTGTATTAGAATATACAACACTTGAAAAGTAAATCATTCCTTCTCCGAAAATCAAGGCCTCTTAAACATTACTAAATAAAATCTTTAAAACCAATCATCAAGTCAAAATCACTTTTTCTCACAAATGGTTTATCGGAAAGACATGTCACTTTTTCATAAAATTTCTTTACAAGTTCTAGTATAAAAATATGATTAAATATAAGTTAAACAAAATAATTTTCCTTGCTGGACAGCCACCAAAATCTAGTTGCATCAATTTTAAAAATTGTTTTAAAACATGTTCTATCATTCATATACAACCATATACACATCCTAAGATCTATAAATATAATACAAAATTTAGAACTTAATTAATTAAATCAAAAAAGACTATTCATACTTTCATTAACTCATAATTCAATTCCAAATGCTTATATAACAACTACCATTCAAATATTAACATAAGCCACTTAAACAAATAACTTAAACTTGATGAAATCTTTTTAATCATTTGGGCAGCTATGAAACACATTTTTAAAAATCAATTTTAACATTTACACAAACACTTAACACATCAACAATCATTCTAAAATATAAACTCATTCACTTATCAAGTCAAAACACGTTCTAGAGTTGATATAACTCAAACTAAAAGAAGAGATTTGAGACTTTAGTCTATGATTTTGTAATCATAGAAGAGATTAAGAGATTTATTTGTTTATTTTTATACAATAAATTCGGTCATCACAATAAACAAAAGTGGAAATCTTAATTTCATTAAACCTCGTTTTGAGTCCCTTTCATTCCTTGTTCATATGACCAATAAACACCATTCATATACACAATTTAAAATTCTATATCAAAAGAGTATTTAGAGATTTAAACTTGTAAATTACATAACCATAAAAGAAGATCATAAGAATAACAAATACCTATTCACATAAAAAGAATAAATTACCATCAAATAAAATTTAAATAGTTCTTCTTTTCTTCTCTAAAATATTCGGCCATCCTAGGATAAAAAGGGGAGATTATTTCTCTTTAAACAATTTTTTTGTCCCTTTTTATTCCTTTTTCATTTGACCAACAAAACAAAACTCATATACACATATCATAATTCATTTTTCCATTATAATATATCATGGAAGAGATTAGAGATTTAACTTTTAAGAGATTCATAGCCATAGAAGATTATTATTATTTTAGTATAAAGGACAAAACCAATTTTTTTTTTACCATAGGCCATTCGGCCATATACAAAATTAGAGATAAAAAAATCAACCTTTTATTATCTTAAACCAAACACCATAAAAGAGTATTAGAAAATTCATTCAGAACTTATTTTTAGAACATTATTTTAGAACTTGAAAGAATGAAAGAAGAAGATTAAAATAACAACAAAAACAACTAATAAAAGATTGGTTCTTGTGGGTACCTCTTCTCCTAGCAAGCAACTAAGACTCTAAGGATTAAAAACTCTCTTCTTCATCTCCAAAGAGCCACACGTTTTTCCTTTCTTCAATGGGGGAGACTATTTTTATTTTTCTCTTGTTTCTTTTCTAAGTTTGCTTTGTAATGGAAAAATGAAATGAACTACTAGAATGAGGCTATTTATAAGCAAGGAGAAAATTTCAGATTCATCTAACCTACTAGGGAGTGGGGGGCGTGAATCACATGGTAAAAAAATGGGGTTTTCCTAGTCTTTTACACCTAATGAATCTCTAGAAAATGAAAAATGCATTTAATTCTTTCGCAAGTTCCATGCATAATTTGAATTTCAAACTACTTGAGCATAAAGAAAACTAGATTCTTCCTCCCACTTAATAATATGGACGGTGCAGTCCATAAAATAAATAAAAATATTTTCCAATTAATTTTGCTTATTTTCCATACATTGAAATACTCTTAAATCAAGTAATTACAATAATAATAAACTGTATTATATAAAAATAGGTACAGCCATGAAAATATTTTGTAACACCCTATTTTTTTTATAAGATGTAATATTAAAAGGAAAAATTTATTGGAGGTCCAAAAATAATTTTCCCAATATTAAAACTCTAAATTCGTTTTTTATTTGGTACAGATATAGAATTTTCGAAGCACTCAAAATAAAATTACAAATTTTACATTTTTGAAATCTAAATTTCAACACGATCGTTTTCATATAAAATTCATAATTTTTGGACTTACGGTTTGAAAGTTATGAATTTTTGAAGTTATAATATTATTTCCTTCAAAAATACACTTCATGAGCTTTCAAATTAATTTATTATTCAAAAATACGAAAACTATATTTTATTTGGACGGTGTAGCCAATCAGGGATTAAAAATATATTTTATATTCATATAAAAATATTTTTGGGTCAAAGAGTCATTAAATGCATTAAAACCATACCTTCACACTTAAGACTCAAAAATTCGTCCAATACTGTAGCAGTAATAAAATTTCGAAAACTCCAAAGTAAAAATCAAAACTTTACATTTTCATAATCTACACTTCGATACGATCGTTTTGATATATCATTTGTAATTTTTCGACGTACGGTTTAAAAGATATGAATTTCTGAAGATAGAACACCTTAATCCTTCCAAAAGCTTTTCATTGTCTAAGATTATTTAAATCAAATACTATACCCTAAAATATTTCATTCTAAGAATATAATTAAAATACATTAGAGAAAACATTGGTATGCATATGTATATAATATATATACCACTTGTACATATATATATATATATATAATTCATACGATTTTAATTAAATCCAGGTATCACAATTTATCAAAATCAAATATAATATTTTAAATTCAAATATAAATTCTCAAATAAATTGGGTAAAATTGTGGGTCTCACAATCCTCCCCAACTTAGAGATTTCTCGTCCCCGAGAAATACAAACAGAAATAAGCAAAGACACAAGCCAGGTTTTCATACTACTCGGATATTCACATGTCTCTTTTCATCCCCACATTGTCTCCATTTTCTTCAAGAGCATCTCCTTCCCTCGATGTCTTTGTCGATCACTACTCAACGCCATGCGGGAGTCGGATTGAGTCAAGTTCAAAGGTAGGCAATAGATATCAATTGTGTCTCATCTCCATAGTAATTTTGGGTCAGGCCAGAAGTATTAAAGGTAAGTGGGTACGAATTGTTCATAAGGGATATTGGTATTTACATAATAGACTTGATAAGAAGAGTTTGTTATTTTCGAACTTGGTGTCAATCCAGAAGTAATTTCTTGTATGCATATCAAAACCATAATCACCAGCTGAGTTACTGCTGACTTCCATACTACTTACGCTACACGGGTACTTGTCACTAACATAAACTCTACTTAACCTTTTGCTCCCCAACTTTGATCAAGCTTATACCATCTATTACACAACCTTACATCAAAGTCCACCCTGAGACTTATGATTACTTTCTAACTACTCGACTTTTGACTCACTAATTTCTTTCTTAGCACCACTTAGGGACCGACTCTAAACCAATATTCCCAAAATTCCTAGGTTTGTACACACTGATATCATCATCTTGTCCCTTCAACCTCATAAAATTCATGTGTTATGCATACAAGTATCACTTCCTTCATAACTTTATGTGGTAGGGTTATGTTTTAGTGACGAGGATCCGAGAAAAGAATTTTAAATTTACTGAAATTTGGCATTTGGTCGAATAGTTTGACGACATGTGGTCATTAGGCTAGGCATTTCTTGACAAAAAGGAAGTCTTTTTAGTTTGAAAGGATCGAATTATCGCAAAAATGCGGAAATCAAGCTCAATAATCAGATCAAAGGGTAATTGGGTTTTCATGAAAACTGAAAATGAAGTAGGGTACTGCTTTGACTAGAACTCAATTCATCTCTAGCAGTCTATAAAATACCATACTTTTCCCAAGAATTGGTTTCCACATTCTCACAAGGAGTTCTATACAGCATACTTAAGCACAAACATTCATTGATCTCACAAAAATTTCAACATTATTATATCATAGGAAAAGCAAAAGAAGGAATAATCCCTCGATATTACCGGCCAAGAGACAACTTATAACAAATTCATCACAACGAAGCAAACACAACTAGTGGATAACTCCACACCATTTAAACAATTCATCACATCACTTAAAACAACGAAAAACTCCTAAGGCATAAACGTAGACACCAGTGTTACTTCTTCTGATCATAGCGGAGACCCTTCCATATCCCAGCGAGCCGATTAGAACCTAATTCACGTCTTGGCTTAGGGCAATCTTTTGAGATGTGTTCTGGTTTGTTGCAGTTAAAGCAGTTCGGGTTTTCATAAGGGCAGTTCGGTCCATAATGGTTCCTATTGCAGCGATTGCTTAACAGAATCACTCCTCCTTTACCTTTTTCACCATTTCCATTACTGCGAGTATTACCATTGTTGAGGTTGTTACTATCCTTCGTTTTCCACTTTCCACCATTGTTGTTGTTGTTACGATGTTGGCGTCGATTGTTTCCAAAACCATTGCGAGTCCACACACCTTGTAACACCCTAAGAATAATTACCCATAATTACCCCATTATGAAAATAACAACTTAAAATTTCTTTTAAAAACAATTTGAGTTATAAAATTCATCTGTCAAATCGGACAGAGTTTCCTTTGTTTGTTGGATATTCCAAAAACTTAGTTTTCCTGTAACCTGTGCAATCCAAATATATTCATTTCGTTCAGAGCCAACAGGGCCAAAATAACAATTGTGTGATGTCCAACTACTTCATAAGCATAATTACATCAGAGATAGCAGCAATGAACAATTTATGGAGCTGTAAAAGTTTTCCCCAAAAATAATATACTTCCTACCCATAGGAAGTGTCCTGGATGACCCAAGAAATAAAGATTTATGATCCACTTTCAAAAAAAAAACAACTATACCATATGTCAAAATAACCAGGACTATACAAAAACCCCAAAAAGGAACCCACTACTATCTACTCTCCCTGGGAGGGAGAGTGCACCTGCTCGGCCGGGGGCTGTGCGAGCTCAATCTCTGTACCTGTAAGTATAGTAAGGGAGTGAGCATTGCACATGAAATAGGAAAGCAGTTTCTCATTAGACATAATTACCCACTAAGCCAAGCACAATTATCAATTAGAACATATAGCACAATTTATCCACCGGCACATATCACGCATTCACAATTTGGCAATCCCTTTCAATTTTCATTTACATTTCTCATTTCTTATCATTTTGTTTCACCTTTCATCTTTTTACTTCCATTTTCATTATCTTCACTTACTCATATTATCAGTTTTCAACTCATAACCATAAGTCATACACTCTTTCGAAATCATACACCGTATGTCACCTCACAATCAGAGGCTAACATACCCAAATAACATCGTATGTCTCCTCACGGTCAGAGGACAACATACACACATCTCTTCATTTTTCAAATCATTTTATCTTTTCTTTACCATTAGGGATTAGCGCACCTGTTAGGGCATTTCACACCCACTAGGACTTTCACCCAATCCAGGTAACTTGCCACCTATTAGGCCACGGTTGACACCCGTTAGGACTAAAAGCAACATCTCAACTCTTTTACCATTACATTCACATTTTCTCTTTTCAAAACTTTTATTATTGTGCAGCATGATTGATCCATTGGATACACCCGCCTAACGGGGCATTTACGGGCCCTAATAGGTAACTTGCACCTGGATTGGGTAACTTGTGCCTAATGGGTAACTTGTCACCTAACAGGGCACCTAATGGGTCGATGTATCCCAAGGATCAATCATAGCTGCCACTTTAACCATTTTTATAATTCCATTTATTTATATTCCAAACAATATCACACTTAGAATCGTTGGCAACATTATTTGCATTATCACATAAAAGTAAAATCCACACATATTCCAATAAATTCACAAATTATTTCAATTACTCGCATTAACACATATTCACTAATTCAATCAACATTTAGTATAAAGAGCATTTAGCATTAATACACCAATTTCTATGCATTCTCAAAGTTTGCTTTTTATTTCTTTAATTAAATCAATCTACTCTATTCCTTCATAATCCTAGGGATTTAATAACACCAAAATAACATATAAATCCTAGCAAGCTCTTATGAACTAATTTGAACCTATTCCCTAGAACAAACCAATGCTCACTATATCCACTCCCTTACCTCACCCTTGTAGAGAGGGAGAGAGTTCCAAAGGTATGGGAGAGAGAGAGAATGAGCTAGAAACCAAAGAAAGGAAAATTAGTTAGAGATTGGGGAGGGGAATTCGAAATCTATGAAGGAAAGGAGGAATAGAGCTTGTATTCCACTTACCTTGAGCTTGAGAGATGAGAACCAAGAATGGGTGTTGGCCCTAACTCATACCCATGAATTGAGAGAGGAAGAACTTGAGAGATTGAAGGGAGATTAAGTGTTTAAATGTGTTGGGGATTGATTCTCAATGCTTATTTGTGGATTGAAATGGTGATTTGAGGTGAAATCTAGAGAGAGAATGGGGAGCTGTTCGTGACCTAGGAGAGAGAGTGGAGTTGAGTCATGAATGAGATTGTTGGCTGAAACACGTTTTTAAGACTGTCTGCACAAAACACTCGAGTGTTTTCCAAAAGACTCGAGTGTTGCCTTTAAAAATACTCGAGTCTTTTCCAAAAGACTCGAGTATACCTGAGAGTTCAAATTCTAAATCTGTAAAACACTCGAGTCTTTTCACAAAGACTCGAGTAGTGCCTGAAAGAGTCATTTTCCAACTAGCCAGAACACTCGAGTCTTTTCCAAAAGACTCGAGTATTTTGCCCAGTACCCCATTTATTCATTTTCCTATTTTCCTCCTATTTTCTTCCTGCTTCAATTCGAGGTAACTTCTTCGTTACCCGTTGGATCTTGCTCAAATTTGGAAGCAAGCTTCCTGACATCCTTATTTTCATATCCAACGGTGGAAAGTTTGTTTTGAGTCCTAAATCTTTTATTTTGATATTCTAACCTACGTTATGTTTTAATACCGAATTATCTATTTTTCTGGCTTGTTTCTAACTTCAATTTAATGCTCCTTTCTTTTCCTAACCCAATATTACTATTATTTATCTTTTCTAATGCTTGAACACTTATTTTAATACATATTTATGGTTTTATTATTATTATCTCAACTATCTCTAACTATTATTAATTCACTTGCACTTAGGTTTAAAATTTGGGATGTTACATTTCTCCCCTACTTATTTGAATTTCGTCCCCGAAATTCCATCGAGTAATCTAGGGAGATAACAAACCCTTGGAAATTAATGTATCACAACCTTGCATCTCTTCGTCGTTTACTCCCCTACTCGGTCTTCGTCCAAGAGACTTAATTGCCATAACTCCCGCTCGTTCCCTAAAATGTTCACTCTCTTTGATTCAGACTCTCGTTTATTCTTCTGTGTGGGCAACCCAAGGTTTTTGGTCATTCGGGCCACAATATAGAGTCCTGAGACTCTAAGAATGGCATTGTTGTCATGTTGCAGTTCTCCTAATCACAACACTTGAAGAACTCCTAGCACTTCATTTCCTTGCTTGAATTTAGCAAGAGTCGGTCCGACGTTCGACTTGACTCATCCAATTCCTATTTCATTGTCGTTATAGCTTACTCGCTTCCTAGCTCCGCTTCGTTTCGAAAGAAGCTAAGATTGGTTTCTACTTGGGAATAGGGGTCAAGATCTAATTCTACTTCTCAGTTCCGTGTTTGTTCGGATTTATCCTAACTCGTTTGAGGTTAGTTCTCCACCAGTTCCTAATGATCTTCTTAGCGGCTTTCGTAAGGTTTTTAAGAATAACGGTCTTGGGCAACCATTGGTGAGGGTAACATTGTTAAAGGTTGGGTTGATGCCCGACATAATATCATCATCAACTTGAGAGATATTGGTGGCCTGTGCAAGTTTATTATACCTTTCCAAAGTGTGGGAAGAGATAACAGCGGATGTCCGACATCTCATCCATTTTCGGTCTTGATGTTTCTATGGATACACTAAGGTAGTTTGCGTTCTAGTTCTGCTCGGCTGTCGTTCTCATTCTTTACCATCGCTCGGATGGGTTTCGGGTAGGACTATAAGGTTCTCCCCTACTTAGTATCAACATACCTACGTAGATCGATACCAAGGGGTAACTGAGCAGATGTTAAGAATTAGTGGTTCTACTTTTCGACTACGAGACGGATTCGGACAACAAGATTGGATGAACTACTTGTTGGGTTTTCTAAGATATGGCGATTTCACGTACTTACATCTCTCTATGCTCCTATAATAGAGAGGATTGTCATGGATAGATTTGTCGCACGATCGCTTGTAACGAATTTCCACAAGATTTCTAGTGAGCTTGAACTCGATTTGACCTTCTTCAGGTCGGAATTTCCTATGTCAATGGATCTAATCAGATTTGAGAGATTTGCAATGATATATCCGCCAATAAATGCAAGGACTGGGGTAGCTAATCTCAATCCTTCATCTAGCAACAGTACATCATCACGTTCTTCAAGATTTGCAATGCTGTCGTCAGTTAATAAACGCGAAGACCGAGGTAGTCAGTCCCAATCTCACCTTTATCAACTGTACATCACTGCGTTATGAAATGATAGCATTATCTTTTAACAGATGCAAGAGAAAGGATGACTAATCCGGACCTTACACTCTATTAGAGGACGACACTATCACTTGGTTTTTGGTTAGGTCTTCTTGTTACGGTCTTATAACTAAGTAAAGTTTTCCCTACGTGTTCCTTTAAATGGTACTCATGATCAGATTGAAGATGGGTCTTTCTTAGGTTTCACAATTTCTAGAAATACAGGATTAGGAATTTAAAATTCCACGAGAATTGATTTAGAATATTATACGCTGAAACTTAATAGTGATGCAGATTGAAAGTACCTAAAGTGTTTATCTAAGTTCTTAAATCGTTTCGTACCTTTTGTTGGTTTGGCCTTGATCTCCTTAAGTAGCTGTACCGCAGACCTCAAGTGTGTGGACCAGGAAATTGATATTGTCGGAAGGTAAGGTTGAGGCGTCCAGGACGTAGTCCTGTGTCATTGAGTAATCCCTCTGGGGCTGTGTCTGGTATGATTGCCGACACACCATGAAAGATGTGACGAGACTCGCCACTGAATATTAATACATCACCCGATTCCAAGATAATTCTTTCTGCTCTCTTTGGATCTCTCTGGTTTCCATAGAGAAACTCAGCTGAGTCACCAATGCAGAATGATACTACCGGTATCCGTCTTTGCAGGCTACCAACACTTTCGTCACGGTCCTGATGAAGACCAAGCTTTCCATTTTCTTCATAGAAATTGACAATGCAGACATCAGGGGACATGGAAGGGAGTATGTCCTCCACTTCACTTACACTGCATTCCTTCTCAATCAAAGATTGTGCTTCTTGCATCGCTCCCATAACCAGCTGAATGAAATGATCAGGAATATTGGGTGGTTCGCTTCCATCAACTACCCTTTTGGGTCCATATACTCGTGTTTGAGGATTCCAGTCTGAACCAAGGCACATCATTTTCAGTCGGAGTCTGGCTCCACATGTAAAGCCTGGTTGATAAAAACCTCTAGGGCCTAAGCCCATCTCACGACAGTTCTTGACTACGCCCACCTGTTCTTCATGAGACAAGTATTGCTTCAGAAGAACCATTCCCGGTCTCAAAATTATACTCTTCTTCTCACCAACTTGTACCCCCACGTGTTGCTCCTTGTCTTCAATAGTCGATCTAAGCTTACCCATTGTAGAAGTTTGCCCTTCTTGAAAACAGATGTCATACGGCTTGAATTTCAAAGAATCAGCTGGGGAATTGATCTTACGATCAGTAGCCGAGCTGCTAGCCGAAGAATGGGAGAGCTGATTCTCCATGTTGCTACAATGTGGCAACAAAGGATTCTGTTGGTGCAGACATGTACATAATTTAGTACATAGCTACATAGGGTTTTATAATTATAAACCTAAGTAACTAATATAGAACTTGACACTATCTATTGGTTACTCGCTTGTTGAGTAAACCACAGGAGTTATGAGTTCAAACTCCAAAGGCCGAGGAAAAACTGTTCTGATACCATAAATGTAACACCCTAAGAATAATTACCCATAATTACCCCATTATGAAAAAAGCAACTTAAAATTTCTTTTAAAAACAATTTGAGTTATAAAATTCATATGTCAAATCGGACAGAGTTTCCTTTGTTTGTTGGATATTCCAAAAACTTAGTTTTCCTGTAACCTGTGCAATCCAAATATATTCATTTCGTTCAGAGCCAACAGGGCCAAAATAACAATTGTGTGATGTCCAACTACTTCATAAGCATAATTACATCAGAGATAGCAGCAATGAACAATTTATGGAGCTGTAAAAGTTTTCCCCAAAAATAATATACTTCCTACCCATAGGAAGTGTCCTGGATGACCGAAGAAATAAAGATTTATGATCCACTTTCAAAAAAAACAACTATACCATATGTCAAAATAACCAGGACTATACAAAAACCCCAAAAAGGAACCCACTACTATCTACTCTCCCTGGGAGGAAGAGTGCACCTGCTCGGCCGGGGGCTGTGCGAGCTCAATCTCTGTACCTGTAAGTATAGTAAGGGAGTGAGCATTGCACATGAAATAGGAAAGCAGTTTCTCATTAGACATAATTACCCACTAAGCCAAGCACAATTATCAATTAGAACATATAGCACAATTTATCCACCGGCACATATCACGCATTCACAATTTGGCAATCCCTTTCAATTTTCATTTACATTTCTCATTTCTTATCATTTTGTTTCACCTTTCATCTTTTTACTTCCATTTTCATTATCTTCACTTACTCATATTATCAGTTTTCAACTCATAACCATAAGTCATACACTCTTTCGAAATCATACACCGTATGTCACCTCACAATCAGAGGCTAACATACCCAAATAACATCGTATGTCTCCTCACGGTCAGAGGACAACATACACACATCTCTTCATTTTTCAAATCATTTTATCTTTTCTTTACCATTAGGGATTAGCGCACCTGTTAGGGCATTTCACACCCACTAGGACTTTCACCCAATCCAGGTAACTTGCCACCTATTAGGCCACGGTTGACACCCGTTAGGACTAAAAGCAACATCTCAACTCTTTTACCATTACATTCACATTTTCTCTTTTCAAAACTTTTATTATTGTGCAGCATGATTGATCCATTGGATACACCCGCCTAACGGGGCATTTACGGGCCCTAATAGGTAACTTGCACCTGGATTGGGTAACTTGTGCCTAATGGGTAACTTGTCACCTAACAGGGCACCTAATGGGTCGATGTATCCCAAGGATCAATCATAGCTGCCACTTTAACCATTTTTATAATTCCATTTATTTATATTCAAAACAATATCACACTTAGAATCGTTGGCAACATTATTTGCATTATCACATAAAAGTAAAATCCACACATATTCCAATAAATTCACAAATTATTTCAGTTACTCGCATTAACACATATTCACTAATTCAATCAACATTTAGTATAAAGAGCATTTAGCATTAATACACCAATTTCTATGCATTCTCAAAGTTTGCTTTTTATTTCTTTAATTAAATCAATCTACTCTATTCCTTCATAATCCTAGGGATTTAATAACACCAAAATAACATATAAATCCTAGCAAGCTCTTATGAACTAATTTGAACCTATTCCCTAGAACAAACCAATGCTCACTATATCCACTCCCTTACCTCACCCTTGTAGAGAGGGAGAGAGTTCCAAAGCTATGGGAGAGAGAGAGAATGAGCTAGAAACCAAAGAAAGGAAAATTAGTTAGAGATTGGGGAGGGGAATTCGAAATCTATGAAGGAAAGGAGGAATAGAGCTTGTATTCCACTTACCTTGAGCTTGAGAGATGAGAACCAAGAATGGGTGTTGGCCCTAACTCATACCAATGAATTGAGAGAGGAAGAACTTGAGAGATTGAAGGGAGATTAAGTGTTTAAATGTGTTGGGGATTGATTCTCAATGCTTATTTGTGGATTGAAATGGTGATTTGAGGTGAAATCTAGAGAGAGAATGGGGAGCTGTTCGTGACCTAGGAGAGAGAGTGGAGTTGAGTCATGAATGAGATTGTTGGCTGAAACACGTTTTTAAGACTGTCTGCACAAAACACTCGAGTGTTTTCCAAAAGACTCGAGTGTTGCCTTTAAAAATACTCGAGTCTTTTCCAAAAGACTCGAGTATACCTGAGAGTTCAAATTCTAAATCTGTAAAACACTCGAGTCTTTTCACAAAGACTCGAGTAGTGCCTGAAAGAGTCATTTTCCAACTAGCCAGAACACTCGAGTCTTTTCCAAAAGACTCAAGTATTTTGCCCAGTACCCCATTTATTCATTTTCCTATTTTCCTCCTATTTTCTTCCTGCTTCAATTCGAGATAACTTCTTCGTTACCCGTTGGATCTTGCTCAAATTTGGAAGCAAGCTTCCTGAAATCCTTATTTTCATATACAACGGTGGAAAGTTTGTTTTGAGTCCTAAATCTTTTATTTTGATTTTCTAACCTACGTTATGTTTTAATACCGAATTATCTATTTTTCTGGCCTGTTTCTAACTTCAATTTAATGCTCCTTTCTTTTCCTAACCCAATTTTACTATTATTTATCTTTTCTAATGCTTGAACACTTATTTTACTACATATTTATGGTTTTATTATTATTATCTCAATTATCTCTAACTATTATTAATTGACTTGCACTTAGGTTTAAAATTTGGGATGTTACACACCTCCAGCTTGATTCTTTCAATTCTTATTATTTTGCTGATAAGGACCATGATATATGATTCCTCCTACTAACTCCCTTGGTGTGTCGGAACTTCCTAGCAAAGCCATGTTCTGCAGAGTAATTAACTGATTTCTCCTTCCCATCTCTTATCGGAAAGTCCCCCATCAATGAGTCACTCTGTCCTGTTTCTACTCCAAACCTCGGAAACTCCAAATGTGGGAAAGCTAACTTTAATCCTAACCTTAGTCCTCTTAGGAATTCAGGGTTCGCGTTATTGTTACCATTGCCTTGACTTGCCAAGCTTTCAAAACATCCATGCATCTTCATTTCTGCACCAACTCTAAACCTTAGTTTATTCTAAGACTAAAACCGTTACAACTCAATTACAAACACAACCAGAGTCACACAAGGAAAGCATATAAGGCTATGCTTAAGGCCACTAAGGACAACCATCGCTCTGATACCACTAAATGTAACACCCCAATTTGGACTTAGAATTTTCACTAAAAATTTGCGCCATTTTTTTTTAACATTTTACATTTCCGAAATCAGTCCATTTTAATTCTTTTACAAAAAGGTTTTCATAAATTAATTTAATTTATTGGATTACAAAAATTAATTTGATACTCAGATATGCTTTATAAAATTCTGCTTCCAAAAAGAGATGTTACCATCCAACCCATTTCCAAAAACTCATTTTCTCAATGTCATATTTAGTCGATGGTTAACTTGCGGAAAACATTTAATTACTTTATGAACTTGATACATAACAAAAAGGAACTTCTTTCATTTCAAAATAATCCTTCATTACAATAGGGGTTACATTCAGGATAGATAAATTATGTCCTACCCATCCAAAGATGGAATACAAAACAAGGAATCTACTAACTTAGACTACTAATCTTCATTGCTATCCTCCATCACAAGTATCTGAAAGATTCCTCGGCTTGCCGCTTTTGCACCCTCCTCATAAATATACTTCATCTCACGATCATCTTCCAACTTAAGCAACCACTACTTGAAATGCTACTTGATCTAACATCTGTGAACATTGTCCCCCAATGTCCACAGACAAAGGAAAGAAGAGAGAGAGAGTCAACGATCCGGACGAAATAATCGTCGACGGCATGGACTTACTCTAAGGGATCACATTAGGACACAAATTACATAAAGCTTTTAGCAAAGCATTATGACATTATTCTATTAACATCTTATAATTATCATGTGTTCACCATATCATAACATTACCACATTATCCTTATACTTTATCATTACAGCCTTGTCATATCATCATAACTTAATATCATTACTCAAGTGTTCCATACTCATAATCTTTCCACTAAGTCTTTTCACAACCATCAATGATTTAGGGAGGGAAATCATTGAGGTAAGGGTAGATTAGCACACACAATACATCTCCTCCTTCAATATCCAACCACGTCCTAGTTTGGAAAGCAGATGGGATGCACAGGAATCCTGACCATGCTGACATCAAAGCCAAAGGGTACGTACCAGCTGAAACCACGCAAGTTGGCCAGCAAACAAAATACAGTATCAATTCATCATTTCACAAAAACAATGGCTTCTAGTCCCATTCAGATTGCCTCTACACCATCTAGGATTTGTTCAAGGGGGTGACAGCTCTATCCCTAGTTGTACGTGCAGTCCTTGCTACAATCAATGCCCAGCAGGTGACCTTGATCATTGTAACCTCGTCCCGCCTAGGGAAGCGCTCTTAGGCTTCTTGACGAGTCACCGTCATTGCCCTCCCCTATCACAATCACCACTTGGAGGGATGCACGACCTCCAAGTATACGCGTACGGTATCTTTCCTCTCCACTACTTCACTCTCAACGTAGTTAGAAAGGATTTAAGCTTAAAGTCTTTTAAGCCTTTTAAGTCTTTATTATCCTAAGTTGGTCGACCCATTCTAAGTCGCGCTTCTAACAGGTCTCAACCTCTAAGGGACCACAGCAAATAGGGGTGTAAGTGGTCCGGTCTGAGACCGCTCGGACCGAACCGGACCGGACCGAAAAATGCAGTCTGGTCCGGTCTCATGGTCTGGTCTGGTCCCAAAAAATTCAGACCATTCTAGAACGGTCCGGTCCACGGTCCCTGATAATTTTAGACTGCTGGGACCGGGCCGGACCGATAGGACTAATAATTAAAAAAATAATAATAAATAGAAAACCTACTGTACAGTCACGCACAGTCATTTCTAAAATTGTACTATAGGTGTAAGGTAATTGTACTATAGGTGTAAGGTAATTGTACTATAGCCATTCATGAAACACTTTCTTAGCCTTTCACCTTTCGTGTGGCATATATGCATACTAAAATCCAAAAACCTACTGCACATGAAGTCTATTGCACATGAAGTCTAGTGCCCATTTTAGTGACAAATTTCAGAACCGGGAGACTTCATGTCACCAAGATTTGAAAATGCAGAGCTTATATGTTTGCTTGATTTTAAAGAAAAAAAAAGGAAAGAAATGCAAAATAGACCGGACCGGACCATTCATGAACGGTCCGGTCCGGTCCGGTCTTTGAGGATAAATAATGTTGGGACCGGACCGGACCGGACCATACTAAATTGAACGGTCCGGTCCGTAATATGGCTCATAGATCGGACCGGACCGGACCGTTACACCCCTAACAGCAAACACCTCCCTATAGTACAGTGGATTCCACCAAACATGAAACCATGGCAAAATCATTCACATGGCCCGTCACTTAAGGGGATACAATAAAGTCATTGTGCCGCTTGCACCATCACTGTACACTAACAACGATCCTCAAATTTCCACAAGATTCAAATAATCATTTCTCATAATTTCTTTTCATAATAATACTTTCAAATATTCCAAGTCCTTTTCATAGGAACAACAATTCAATATACATTGAGCATCCTTCCATAGGATAAATCATTATCTCAAAAATAATCCCATCATATTTGTTATCTCATCACTTATCATTTTATCATTTCCAAAATCATTAAGGCAATATACCATATACAACTTCAGGATATACAACATGATATAACAATTATTAACAGACATACAATTAATATTGAGGAATCGTATTTTTCGTAAGGACGGCGGAACACACACACATTTTCCGTCTTACTACTCAACCGATAGATTCCTAGTTCCGACCTTTGAGATGATACGGAACGCCCTAATGCTACCTCAGTGCCATAATGTCTTAGGAAGGTTGCTCTCACCTGAGATCCACGCTTACTCTGTTTCAACCTTTATGACAACAGTTCCAGCAGCTCACTCACCTTTGATTCCTTTTATTTCTTAAACGACGAATGACATAAAATTAATATCTGACAAGTACCTTATACTATCTCTTTACTTTGTTAAAGACAAAACCAAGAGTACTAAAATTCTTTTTTTAAAACAGAAGTCCTTTTTGAGGCATCAGGTAATTTAAAATAATTCCTTTTTAACAAATACCACTTTCTTAAATAAACTTTGAAATCAAAAGACTTTGTATTAGAATATACAACACTTGAAAAGTAAATCATTCCTTCTCCGAAAATCAAGGCCTCTTAAACATTACTAAATAAAATCTTTAAAACCAATCATCAAGTCAAAATCACTTTTTCTCACAAATGGTTTATCGGAAAGACATGTCACTTTTTCGTAAAATTTCTTCACAAGTTCTAGTATAAAAATATGATTAAATATAAGTTAAACAAAATAATTTTGCTTACTGGACAGCCACCAAAATCTAGTTGCATCAATTCTAAAAATTGTTTTAAAACATGTTCTATCATTCATATACAACCATATACACATCCTAAGATCTATAAATATAATACAAAATTTAGAACTTAATCAATTAAATCAAAAGAGACTATTCATACTTTCATTAACTCATAATTCAATTCCAAATGCTTATATAACAACTACCATTCAAATATTAACATAAGCCACTTAAACAAATAACTTAAACTTGATGAAATCTTTTAAATCATTTGGGCAGCTATGAAACACATTTTTAAAAATCAATTTTAACATTTACACAAACACTTAACACATCAACAATCATTCTAAAATATAAACTCATTCACTTATCAAGTCAAAACAAGTTCTAGAGTTGATATAACTCAAACTAAAATTCTGGACAACATTATAATACAAACTCAAAAATCACTTTTCTTATAGTTAGTTTATGCAAAACTCATGCTACTTTTTCCTGTAACTTAATTACAAGTTCTATTGTCTAATTACATTTAAATATCATGCAACTATATAAAAATCTTTTCTGGACAGCAACACAAAATAAAGTTGCATTACTTCATAGTTACCCAAAAATTCATTCTTTTCAATTTCCTTCTAAAAGATTCACAAACCAAATTCTTAAAATGAAATTAAGCTTAAGAAAGTAATATTTTTCCACACTTATTCAATTAGGGGCAGCCCTTAAATCATTTCAATTCACCTTAAATCTTATAGATATACTACTAAAGCCACACTTTATACATACACATATATTATGTAGACAATCCAAACACATACAAAAATTATCATTTTAAACCTTATAGTGTCATAAAATATTATATTTCAGAATAATTTTAAATTTATAGAAATAAATTATTTTTCACAAAAATACATAATTTATTTCATACATACACACTAATAAACATTCATATGCATCAAATAATCACTTAGACCAAAATTAACAAAAATTATTCTTTCCCTTCTAAAATAATTTTCGGACATCGTTATAAAAATAGAAGAATATTTTCAAACACACATATACCTTATTCCTATAATTTCTTATATTCTAAACAATTACTTTAAAGTCCACTTAGAATAGGAAATAATCATTTTTAAGAAAATCACCTTTTTGTACAGCAATTTATAATTCACACCCATCACATAATCCTATAGTCATATAAACATATATTTTACTAACTAATTTCAACCACATCAAATATCATTTAATTACTCATAAAATCACCAAACAAAATACTATATTCCATTTGTCATTTTCACCCCAAAACTATTATAGGCCTCACGGCCAACACCATCATCATCACTATCAATTTTTATTTTTGTTCATCATTATTTACTCATTGTTCTTGATTTCTCACTTATTTCCCACATCAAACAAAAGAAGCAAAATCAAACAGTAACAATTACACACAACATTATCAAACAAAAACACCATAAATCATTTGTTATTTTTACCAAAAACATACTATAGGCCTCACGGCCTAAACCCCCATATCAATATCTTTTTATTTTTTTTGTTTATCATCATGTACTTTAGTATTTGTAAATATATACTCATACTCAAAGTTAAAACAAAACCAAAACAAATTTCTAAAATCAAACCATAATTCCAAAACACATACTGTTTTCATTTGAGAAAACAAGCCTTTACCAACTAAATTTCCAGAATTTTATTTATTATTTCCTCTTCAAAAATTCAGTCATCAAGGCTAAGAAAAAGGGGAGATTATTTTTCTCTTTAATTAATTTTTGCTTTGTCCCTTTTTCTTAAACCTCATTCATTTGACTTCCAACAAAATTATATCAACAATCCAAATGAAATTTTTTATTCAATACCAAAGAAGAGATTTGAGACTTTAGTCTATGATTTTATAATCATAGAAGAGATTAAGAGATTTATTTGTTTATTTTTATACAATAAATTCGGTCATCATAATAAACAAAAGTGGAAATCTTAATTTCATTAAACCTCATTTTGAGTCCCTTTCATTCCTTGTTCATATGACCAATAAACACCATTCATATACACAATTTAAAATTCTATATCAAAAGAGTATTTAGAGATTTAAACTTGTAAATTACATAACCATAAAAGAAGATCATAAGAATAACAAATACCTATTCACATAAAAAGAATAAATTACCATCAAATAAAATTTAAATAGTTCTTCTTTTCTTCTCTAAAATATTCAGCCATCCTAGGATAAAAAGGGGAGATTATTTCTCTTTAAACAATTTTTTTGTCCCTTTTTATTCCTTTTTCATTTGACCAACAAAACAAAACTCATATACACATATCATAATTCATTTTTCCATTATAATATATCATGGAAGATATTAGAGATTTAACTTTTAAGAGATTCATAGCCATAGAAGATTATTATTATTTTAGTATAAAGGACAAAACCAATTTATTTTTTTTTACCATAGGCCATTCGGCCATATACAAAATTAGAGAGAAAAAAATCAACCTTTTATTATGTTAAACCAAACACCATAAAAGAGTATTAGAAAATTCATTCAGAACTTATTTTTAGAACATTATTTTAGAACTTGAAAGAATGAAAGAAGAAGATTAAAATAACAACAAAAACAACTAATAAAAGATTGGTTCTTGTGGGTACCTCTTCTCCTAGCAAGCAACTAAAACTCTAAGGATTGAAAACTCTCTTCTTCATCTCCAAAGAGCCACACGTTTTTCCTTTCTTCAATGGGGGAGACTATTTTTATTTTTCTCTTGTTTCTTTTCTAAGTTTGCTTTGTAATGGAAAAATGAAATGAACTACTAGAATGAGGCTATTTATAGGCAAGGAGAAAATTTCAGATTCATCTAACCTACTAGGGAGTGGGGGGCGTGAATCACATGGTAAAAAAAGGGGGTTTTCCTAGTCTTTTACACCTAATGAATCTCTAGAAAATGAAAAATGCATTTAATTCTTTCGCAAGTTCCATGCATAATTTGAATTTCAAACTACTTGAGCATAAAGAAAACTAGATTCTTCCTCCCACTTAATAATATGGACGGTGCAGTCCATAAAATAAAATAAAAATATTTTCCAATTAATTTTTCTTATTTTCCATACATCGAAATACTCTTAAATCAAGTAATTACAATAATAATAAACTGTATTATATAAAAATAGGTACAGCCATGAAAATATTTTGTAACACCCTATTTTTTTTATAAGATGTAATATTAAAAGGAAAAATTTATTGGAGGTCCAAAAATAATTTTCCCAATATTAAAACTCTAAATTCGTTTTTTATTTGGTACAGATATAGAATTTTCGAAGCACTCAAAATAAAATTACAAATTTTACATTTTTCAAATCTAAATTTCAACACGATCGTTTTCATATAAAATTCATAATTTTTGGACTTACGGTTTGAAAGTTATGAATTTTTGAAGTTATAATATTATTTCCTTCAAAAATACACTTCATGAGCTTTCAAATTAATTTATTATTCAAAAATACGAAAATATATTTTATTTGGACGGTGTAGCCAATCAGGGATTAAAAATATATTTTCTATTCATATAAAAATATTTTTGGGTCAAAGAGTCATTAAATGCATTAAAACCATATCTTCACACTTAGGACTCAAAAATTCGTCCAATACTGTAGCAGTGATAAAATTTCGAAAACTCCAAAGTAAAAATCAAAACTTTACATTTTCATAATCTACACTTCGATACGATCGTTTTGATATATCATTTGTAATTTTTCGACGTACGGTTTAAAAGATATGAATTTCTGAAGATAGAACACCTTAATCCTTCCAAAAGCTTTTCATTTTCTAAGATTATTTAAATCAAATACTATACCCTAAAATATTTCATTCTAAGAATATAATTAAAATACATTAGAGAAAACATTGGTATGCATATGTATATAATATATATACCACTTGTACATATATATATATATATATATATATATAATTCATACGATTTTAATTAAATCCAGGTATCACAATTTATCAAAATCAAATATAATATTTTAAATTAAAATATAAATTCTCAAATAAATTGGGTAAAATTGTGGGTCTCACACTTGGAACCTTGAGAAAACGCGTTTTGGTGTGAAGTTCAAATAAAAACCGACTTATACACTCAACCATACTGCTCGAACTACTCGAGTCTTTTTCCCAGTACTCGAGTCTTTTTCAGCAGCACCAAAGAACACTCGAGTCTTCCAAGAAAGACTCGAGTCTTTCAACTAAAATTCAAATTTTCTAACAGTTAGGTACTATACTCCAGTCTTCCCCAAAATACTCGAGTATTTTAACCTAATTTCAGAAAAATTAATATTTTATTCAATTAAAATAGTTTATTTTATTATTTATTATATTTACCTTATTTATTTAAAATGTTGGACCTTACACCCATTAACTCAATATATTCTTAAGTTCATTTTAAAACCTACCCCTCATACACTTCAGACACATATAATCATTCAAACATATAAACACAATTCATAGGCACATACCATCACCAACACACAAGTTGCTTCATTCTTTTTATTTTTCTACTTTACTTTTTAACGACATTTTCATTTTTAACAAAGATCCTAAAATTACCTAGTGAGTTCATTTTCTTCATTCCTATTCTTTCTTTCTCTTTTATATCGATTACCCTATGGTTTATTCTCATAATTATTTAACTACCCTTAGCCACCACTATAACATCCTAGAAACCATTCCCTAAATAGAGGTAACACTACCTTCTTACCTGGGTTTTCCGCAGATATATTTCTTTCCGTATTAAGATGTCCAAAAGTACAGAGGTTTATTGTTCGGCATTGCGACTGGTCCTAAAGTCCTTCGTCGTCCTCAAATCCGATTTTTCAGCAACTAGGAGAAGGTTGGTTCTGGTCCGGTTCAAGGCACAGCAAGGAGACTCGAACCCGGTTCATGATTAAACCTCTCTAGACCCAAAACCCGGCAACAATAGCAACCCTAGTCTGACCCGGTTCATGGCCATACCGGTTCACACTCCAAACCAGCAACAACAGCGGCCGCCACAAGGAGAAAGTGGCTGGAATACTGGACTCGCAGAGAGATCGGAGCAGAACAGCAGAAGGTAGTGGTTGTGAGCTTCAACCATGGAGGTCACGGTGGGGAGAAGTGGACGGTGGCGTGAGTGTTGATGGCGGCTCCCTCTAGGGTTCGCAATTTGAATCGCGATTGGGGAAGAGAACGAGAGGCAGCAATGATTCGGTGCTAGTGGTGGCTATGGGGTTCACCGTGGTGGCGGTTCGGTTCGAACCCTCCTTAGGTGGCAACGGCAAAAGAACCAGAGGCGACGTCGATTGCGAGGGAGGACGGCGGTGGCTCGACATCAAGGAGAGAGAGAACACCGAGTTCGGTCGGTTTAGAGAGAGAAATAGGGACCGTGAGGGAGGAAAGGGGTGGCGCGAGCTTTGCAGCGGCGTGAAGAGAGAGGGCGACGACGAAGAAAGAGGGACCGAGCCACGAGAGTGAGAAGCAGCAATGGTTCAAGCGGCGGGGAACGGCAGCCATGAAGGAAGGGAGGTGAGAGAGAGACGATAAAGATGGGGGGGGTGTTTTGGCGGCTGCACACAAAGGGGAACCCCTAGGACGAAAAAAAATTTGGGGCCCCTAATTCATAAAAAATTAATTAAAAATGTAGTATATATATGTATAATCAATTAAAATAATGACAACAATCAATAATAAAACTAGTTATTAAAAAATAAGATTTGAAATAAAAAAAAAAGTTATGAAGTAAAAAAGGTAATAACAAACTTTTTTTTATGTTGGGTTGCAAAAGTAAAGTTTATTACTTCATTTATTTATAAATTAAGTGAGTAAATGAAAAAGACAAATTGAGGTTTTATAGATGATTAAGATATAAAAGAAAATACTTGCAACTATTAATTTTTTTTTCGAAAATAAATATACTACTCCCTCCGTCCCATTATCTTGGTAAAAGTCAAACAAGTCAATGAAAATAAGAGAGTATCTATTTTATATAATGCATGATTCACTCATTAATTACAAATTGATATTATACAAATTTTTATATCATTACAATTAATACATATTGCAATATTGCCTCCAAAAAAAATCTTTAAATATATTTTTCTTACTTAGTTATCAAACATCGATATAATATACAATCTTCAAGATTTTTCATTTATTTTTTTACTTTAATATGGGAAAAATTATTTTGCATTTTTTTACCAAGATAATGGGACGGAGGGAGTATTAAAAAAATTATGGGCCCCTGAATTTTTGGGGCCCAGGCCGACCACCCTCGTCGCCCTCCCTCAAGGCCGGCACTGGGTAACTAACAAACCATGCATCGACACACTGCTCTCCTTTCGTTAAAATTTTTTAAAAATGAATATTGATGAATTATTTTTTTTTTCCGACAACAGAAATTAAAGCAGACTGTGGTTGAAATTTTTCACTGCAAGAAGATGAATTTACTATGATTTGTTTGGTTCCATTACACACATGTCCTTTTATTATAAGCATTTGAGAATTAATACATGCCATCCATATCATTAATCTTCTTGTATGTTCAGGGTGAGACAACATATCCATGGGTTAAAACTGTCACAACAGGAGAGGTATGATCTTAAATTTTCAGTGTCAAATTTTCGATGTAGAAGTAAAAAAACCAAGGACTATGGCCTGACTATTTATTTCTTTAGTGAATAAATTAGTTGAACTTCAAATAGAAGATGATGTTTGGGGTTTGGTAAGAATTTATTTAAGAATAATGCGTTAAGTTCATGATAAGATCATATCAACTCAAACTGTCATTATACCATGCCCCAGGTCTACATTTTCTTAAATATAAATGATGCTGTTTTAGATATTAATATTATAACAAAGATTGCTCAGTTGGTAAACAGAGAATTAATATAATTCTGTACTTCAAGAATTTAAGCAGAATTATATGAATCTTACAAGTAAGTACATGCATGGTGCTACCGAAAACCATGTAATTTCATGCATGTCTAATTTATTAGCGAAGAAGTAGGTACTCTTCTGAACATGTGGCAGCAAAAGAATTTTTTTTTTGTATCCTTTTGGATACTGCGAATCTAAAGGACCCATATTGCACTTCTAAAGATAAGTACATGGTTTCATTGTATGGTGCTGGTCGTTATGGTTGCAATGGACTCTACCAGTTATGTAAGCCCAACACCATTTTATTTTATCAACTTAGTTTTGTGCACATCTACTTTTGATTTATTTTGCTTTCTTAAATGTTTCCGGTGATTAGATGTTGCAAACATTACATATGCTGTAGGTTATATATAAGTATGACCTTAACTTGTACGTTTCTTAGAAAATCAACAGATTTGAATTTGGCTATAAACTTGGTTTTTTTCAGTGAGGTAATTATTTGGGTTATCAGTGAGGTACAAGATGCATGACCTATCTTCTCTGCAAGTAACGGATATCTTGCGAAAGGATTTTAAGAAGTGGACTGGACAAGGTATTATTGACCCTTACTGATCTTTATATATATGATGTAAGGATGATACAACAAGCTGATATCGGTCTGCAAATTCTAAAAAAAGTAGATGCATAGAATTTTATTATTCTACAAGCAGATGCATAGATTTTAGTGGACACTTTAATGCTGAACAAGGGAGGAAGAAACGTAATCCAAATAGGCTATATTCTCCGCCAAACCTTGTCTGAACTCAATTTCAAATTCTATTGGTAGCAAAGTGTTATTCTGCATGCAAAAATTGATCACCAGAAATTGGCCTATCACCAAAACTGTACCCATTCAGGTCTATCGACCTTTCTTGCTATACTTGTGCTTTGAGTGTATGTGGGTACAAGGCTGAAAGGAAGAGAGCAAGAAAGGAACTTATAGTAACTGCAGATTTTATTTCTATTCTTATTGATTGATTAATTAAGGACATGGACCTCTACAATGATGATTTTTTTGTGTGTATGGATAACTTATTTAAGGAGGGAAATATAATTTTATAAGGTATATGAAATACTTTGCTATAACATATGGTTCAAAGTTCAAACTTTTGTTAATTGCTATAATGTGCTATAGGTTGAAGCAGATTAGGGGTGGAAGGATGCTTCACAACATTTTGTTTTAAAAAATTCATGTGAAGCTTTAGCGGCGGTTGTAACCGTCGCAATCTGTCTTTAGAATAAACAGGCATCTTGGGGCGGTTACAAACTGTCGCTACTTTTCATGAAATCTTGCGGCGGTTATCAACTGTCGCTATTTTCAACGGAATTCCATATTTGCAATTTGCGGCGATTTTAGCCCCAAAATTCTACAGCGGTTGCAAAAACAGCCGCAAAATTTGATTCCCGACAGGCGCACATGCGGCTGTTTTAAAACCGCCACAAATTTTTCTTGCAGCAGTTACAATCGCTGCAAATTACCTCTAAAAACCATTGCAAATTGTCCTTTTTTCTATGGTTAATCATGCATAACTAACTTATAGGGGTCCAATTTTTTTATACTAGTAAGAATTGGAAAGCGTTGCACACGTATGCAGCAAAAGTTATGTTGTTCATAATGATAAGCAAGAATAGAATCTTGAAAGAAATTTTGGGAAGGGCATTAAGACCTGTTTAATTGAATTTTTCCAATTTTGTGGTTTTAGTTATTTGGCTAATGACTCAACTCCATTTTAGCATATGATAGCTGTTGATATCCAAAAAATTGGTGATCTATTAGCAAGGCCCAATTTCATGACAAGGCCCAAATTTACCAAACAAATAAAATTCTGGACAAGGCATGTGTCAGACACCCGAGTATTATCAGAGCCCCCGGACGCTCTCCCAACAAGAAGAAGAGATGCCCAAGAAACATGCTCAAAAGGAGATGACCTCAAATGCACTACTACAGGCACAAGATGTCGGAGAAATAGCTGCAGTAAAGGAAGGCGCGCTCAGGGCATAGAGCCATATGCAGAGCGCACCCACCCCAGAGTGCACACGTACAAACAAAGGCAACCCAGCTTCCTAAGACTTCAACGGCTTGTGTAGGAAGCCAAGAGGGAATCTTTGCTTACTTCATTGGTCCTTCCCAAGTCAAAGCCAAGAATGACATGACTTGCACCCCTTCCTCCCTGCAACCATTAATGACAGCCAAAATGAGGAAGAAAACAAAAGGTACCTAATAAAGAAGGAATATGCAGCAGCCAAAGGGGAAAAGCGTCATTGGAACAGTGATGCATAATAAACAACTTTTAATCAAGGATTAAAATAAAAGTATTAAATTATAAATAAACTTTATAATTAAACTTTCATTAATCAGGGATTAAAATTTTGGGGTGTTACACAATACATATATATTTCTTCCCTGATGTGAACAATTATTTCTGAGAAGATGAAGGCTTATTTGCATATTAGCAACAATTTGTTATGATTTTGTAAAATGATCCGCTAGACTTTCAATTGAACAAACTTGTTGAAATCATGATCCTTTCGTAGATAGAATGTAAAAGAATTTTATTGAAATGCCTTTTGTTTTATTTTTTTTTGCTGTATCATTATTTCAAATAGATAATACATTCATGCAGTATTATCTTCGTAAAATATCTTCAGGATTATTTTTCTTATATATTATTTCTTTCATGTGTTGTATTACAGATTTCAATCAAATACATTTTTGATTTGGCTCAAACATTCCAAAATTTATGCATATATATATATATATATATATATATATATAACCAACAATCAAATAAAAATTGGTTATACTAGAGTAAAACCTGTGATATCCTAGGGCGAGGAGAACCTCTAAGGAGGGGAAATCTACCTTAGAGGGGACTCTGCCTAGGGTTTATGTGTGATGTTTGTTGGGAGTCCTCTAGTGGCCAAAGGGGAAGCCAAAGAGATACCCTAATCACTGGTGTGTGAGCGTGGCGATTAGGGTAAGAGGACATACCTTTTCCCCATGTAGTACTGAGCTACTTATAGGGGGGAGCTGGTTGCCCTAATGGGCCAGCCTGTAATGAGCTAGGAGTGGTGCGCTGTCCTTCCGGATAAGGATGGGGTGAGCTGTCCTTGCGGATAAGGCTGGGGGACGTCATCATGTCCTTGGTGTCGGAATCTTTGGGGTGATGTCGGACCTGGGAAGACGTACGGAGATCGGACCTAAGCAGAGGCATGGGTCGGCCTGTATCTAGCGCTTGTTCGGCCGTTGAGCCCTGAGCTCGGCCAAGCGTTCAGTGGGTCCCTTGTTAGGTCCTTGAGCTTTTATCGGGGTTTATGGGGAGCTCGGCCTAGCCAGGTCCACCCCAAAACCAATAAATATTTATTATATTGAAGTATGTGCTTAACCTCATTTCAACACCTTCTTGCAAATGAATAACAATATCAAGTCATATATGACTAGCAAGATATGGTAGTGCCCAAACTGCAACTATGGTTCTTCCGAACCATGATATTTATCATCTTCATTTAACAATCTAACAACAATTAGCACATAAATTAGTTGCTATGTATCAAAGAAAGTCACCTTTAAAACTTGTTTTTTCATAACTTAATAGACAAAAATTTGGCTTTTTTACTTAAGTGTGGTAGTTTTACAAACAATTTACATAAATAGGGTAGTTTTGAAACTATTTACATAACATGGAGCAGTCAACAAAACTATTTACGAAAATGGGGCAGTCAAAGTAGTCAAAATTACAAAAGTCAAACAAGTCATCCCATATGACTTATTCTAAAATTCAAACAAGTCATCCACATGACTTGTTCTAAACGTCAAACAAGTCATTCCACATGACTTATTCTTCTACCCCCTCCGTTCCTATTTATCTGTCCTATTTCAAACAAAACACACCCTTCAAGAAATGAAATCATTACTTAGATTTGGAATACATTAATTATATTTTTCACACCATACCCTTTCTCTCTTTGTAATTATTATTTTTTTCCACTACTTACAAAAACCAATACCCTATTAAACATGAGTAAATATGAAAAATAACATTTATTACACTATTGAAATCATCAAAATAACAGATAAAAAGAAACAAAAATTATCCAGAGAAGCTAAGGACAGTTAAATAGAAACAGATGAAGTACTTTAAATCTTCATTTTAAACAAATTCTTGGTCTATTATTTGAGGTAATTTTTTTATATTTCATTTTTTAATTATTTTGTTTTTGTTATTTAAATTTATATGTACATATTTATTTTATTTTTAGTTTTGTGATTTTATTTATTATTATAATGTTTAGGTATAATTTTTTTATGTTTTATATTTTATTTACATAATTTGTTATATATTTAATTTATTTTTAATTTAGTGCTTTTATTTTTTATTAATGTTTATCTATTCTAATGCAATTATTTATTTATTTTTAATTTATTTTATTATTATATTGCACTTATTAGTTAGATTTTTTATGTTTTATACTTTTATTTATTTAAATTTGTCACAATATATTTTTTTTAATCGATTCATGCTAATATTTTTTCAATCTATTCACGTTATTATTTATTTATTTAATGTATTCATGTTAATATTTTTTTAGCTTTTTCATATAGAAGCCTTTAGATGATATAGTATGTTGAAACTGAACCGGTGTCACTGCAGTAGAATTGTTTCCACGCGTTTTCACTCCAACTCCAATCTTTTCAACCTCAAATCCATTCAATCACTTCAAATAGGTATGAAAAATTTCATTCATATTGTTAGCATAATAATTCACGGGAATTCTATATCATAAATTGGGAACATATAGGAAATAACCCTTGACGTAGAATAACCCGTCCTTCTTGCTCTCAATTGCATAACAGTCTCTCTTCTCTAATCCTAATCTTATTCTAATCTCTTATTTGCCTCTCAAAAGTCTACCTAATCTAAAGGAAAATGTAACACCTAAGATTTTTACCCTGAATTCCCCTTATATTAAGATACGGACTTAAAAATTCATTGTTTATTATATTAAAATCACCCGTCAAACGGACGGAGTTTTGTTTGTTTTTAGGACTATTCCAAAATTTAACCTGTGATAAGCAATTTCAATTAAACATCAAGTAGCCAGCAGGGCTTCAGAATATGTATGTCTAATTCATAACAAGGCCCTACGGGCTCCAAATATATCAGAGCGCATTAATTAATCAGAGTATTAGCGGAAATATTAAGTTGGAGCATCAAAAACCAAAACACAATACTTTATCAAAACAAAACATCCTAAGCAGCATTTAAAAAGATTTATAACAAATTTACATCAAAATAGTATAGGAGGCTTAGGTCCATATTATGATCTAAACCCATAACGTCCTACTCTCCCTGTAAGGGAAAGTACTCCTGCTCGGCCGGGGGCTGTGCCAACTCAATCTCCATACCTGAAAAACGTAAGGGAGTGAGCATTGCACATGAAATAGGAGGCAGTTTCTAACTAGACATAACGACCCGCTAGGTCAAGCACAAATAGCAATTAAACAGATATTCACATATTGTACACCATACTCATTATTCATTCCAAATTTCCATTTTAATTATTCATTTCAACATCCGTTTCCATTATTCATTTCCACATCCATTTTCCTTATTTCTCTCAACATCCATTTCATTAATCATTTCGCACACTTTCTTTATTTAGGTACATCACCTCAAATCAGAGGCCAATGTACAATTTCATTCAGCACATTTGTCACCTCAATCTGAGGCTCCCATTCTTTTCCTTATTTAAATTATGTGCCCCTCAGGTCAGAGGTCAACACCCATTCATTATAATTCATATTGTGTCCCTCAGGTCAGAGGTCAACACTTCAATCTCTTAATTCACGGTGTGTCTCTCAGGTCAGAGGTCAACACACCAATACACATTTAATCCGGTGTCCCTTAGGTCAGAGGTCAACACCCAACTCATTATTTAATCCGGTGTCCCTCAGGTCAGAGGTCAACACTCAATTCATTTTAATTCATATCGTGTCCCTCAGGTCAGAGGTCAACACTTTATTTCATTCTGTGTCCCTCAGGTCAGAGGTCAACACTCATTCACTTTAATTCATATGGTGTCCCTCAGATCATAGGTCAACACTCATTCACTTTATTCCTTTTCGTGCCCCTCAGGTCAGAGGTCAACACACGCTTTCATTCATTTTGTGCCCCTCATATCGGAGGTCAGCCAAATCATCACTTTCCATTAATTGTCACCTCAAAACAGAGGCCAACGCACTTGTTACATTTTCATTTCACATTACCTCACATCAGAGGCCAAATCATACTTTCACCATCTTACACAAACAACTTAGCACATACAATCACAAATACACTTACACACATTTCCCATTCATTCTTTATCCATACTCATTCCCTATATCAATTATCAAATCTTTCCTTTAGTCGTCACCTCAAATCAGAGGCCAACGCATAAACCACATTTTCAGTGTTCGGCGCCTCAATTCAGAGGCCAAGAATTATTCACTTTCTTGTTCAATTAATTGTAACACATTTGAGTACAACAACACACATTCAACAACTAGTCATTCTTGTAGTTTCCTTATTCTTTTCCTTTCTCAATTATCACAATCATACCAAGTAGTATTCTCTTTTATTGCCCAGCATTTAGATTGCCCTTCATTTTAATTTACATATATCATCTTTCACTTTCGTTTACACATAATCATAGAAATCATTTATGTCAACTTCACTTTCACATTACCCAATTCCTCATGTACTTCAATATGATCATTAACCAAATTTCAGTTATCAAATAATTCATTCTTATATTATTATTGGGTTTCCCTTTCCTAGTCTTAACATCCAATCATCATGCACATTTAATTAATTAGAATTTCATATTTAATAACCTAGGGATTTATAATCTAATTTTCTCCCCTAACACATAATCCTAACAAGTATTATATTCTAACTAGAACCTACTCCCTAGAACAAGGCAAAGCTCACTATATCCACTCCCTTACCTCAAATACTTAAGAATAAGGAGATTCCAAATGCCCTATGCTTGAGTTTGCCCACCAAGGAGATACCAAGCCACTGGATTAGGAAGAAACCTAAAATAAAGAGTCATAAAAGAGAGGGATCAACATTTATGCCATGATTCAAGTCAAGCCTCAAATAAAAAGTGAAGTCTCAAGAGCCTAGTGGTGAAAACCACCATTGATGGTGGAGAGGGAGAGAGAAAACGAATTTGGAAGGGAAGGAAATTAATATTATGACATGAAGCTTAACTTACTCCAATAATGGTGGAATTTGAAAACC
Source organism: Crotalaria pallida (assembly GCA_037953625.1). Taxonomy (NCBI): domain Eukaryota; kingdom Viridiplantae; phylum Streptophyta; class Magnoliopsida; order Fabales; family Fabaceae; genus Crotalaria; species Crotalaria pallida. The sequence goes on from CM075651.1 coordinate 55,552,391, forward strand.
AAGAAGAAGGAAGGAGGGAGCAATTCGTGAGTCAAGGGAGAGGGAAGGAATGAGACTTCAATCAAAATCCATGATGCAAGCTTGATGGGTTTGGTTGATTTTGGGTTTGAGGTGCCCAAGAATCTAGTGTTTGAGAAGGAATGGTGATGGAGATGTTCTTGGAGTTGAGAGAAAGTTGATGAAGATGATGGGTTGATGAGGGTGATGAAATGAGGAAATGAGGTGCCTAGATGCCCACATGATCAGCCATGAAGCAGCACCAAATCGTGTGGCCAAGATCTAAACTTTGGCCCCAAGTCTCAATTTCAACGCACCAGATCTGGTGCTGCAGCGCGCGCGCCTGGGCGCATGCCTGGCTCGCCTGGCTCGTGGTGCGTGTGGTGGGGGGATCTGGCTCGCCTGGCTGCTGGTGCGTGGTGCGTGGGGCTGGTGCGTGTGGTGGGGGGATCTGGCGCGCCAAAACGCGGATTGGTGGGGCTGGTGCGCATTTCCGCTCACCTGGGCGAATTGGTGCCTCGCCTGGGCGGGTTTTTCACTGTCTGGTGCACGTATGAACAGTGCACCCGCTTGGGCGCATGGCTGGTGCGCCTGGGCGAGAAACAGGGTCTTCAAACTTCGATTCGCCGTAACGTTTTCGTTAACCGTCGGATCGGGTCCAAATTTTTAGATAAGCTTCTTCACCCCATAAACTTCATATCCAACGGCGGAATTTATTTTCTTAGCATCCTATAATAAATTTCTAATTTTCTATTTTCGGTTGATTTCTAACATCCAAAACGCCGATTTAACCCCCGATTTCGCTTAGACAACTTTGCTCGATGCTACAAATGCCTTCTATACAACCCCTAGTACTTATAATTACTACCCACCTATCTCCCAAAATTCTTTAAGCAATTAATCTACCCATTTTCTACGCTCTAGGCCTATTAACTCAATATTTCTACTTGGAATTAAATTTGGGATGTTACAGAAAAACTTATATTTAAAGTCTAAAACTAATCCCAATTGATAGGATATGATAATATCCTATTAGAATAATCTAATCTTTAAGAATCTTATCTACAAATAGAATTTATCATCAAAATCCTTCTAGAATCCCGTATTTGTGTCTGACAAAAACTTCGGCACTGATTTTGACCCCCAAGATGGACGAATTTGAGCAAGGCTATTTCTGGAAAAGTTGTAGATATTTTCCTTAGCTTTAAAATGGTACCAAGATCGCCTCATTTGGATAAGTGTAGATCAAGTTATGATCAAAACAGCGAACAGTGTCACTTTCTCGCACTTTTCGCGCCTGGGCGCCCAAGGCCTCATGCCTGGGCATGCGTCACCTGCTCTGGCTCCGTTTCGTTCCTATCTTGCGCCATTTTCAAGGTCTTTTCATCCTCTTTCATGCTCCATATTTATTTTCTTCATTTAAGCTCCAAAAGTACCTGAAACAAACCCAAAACGGATCAAAACGTTCAAAGGATTCTAAATCACCTAACTTCCTAAAAACTATACAAAAAGTCCTAAATTTACAAGTTAAACAAGCCAAATCCATAGTAAAAGGGAGTCTAAATCATACTCAAAACATCATATATAAGACCCAAATCACGCTGCAGTAGAATTGTTTCACTACAACAGAATAGCTAAAAGATCCCGGTTCCGCATGCCTATTGATCCCGGTTCCGAACTGGGATTGTATCCCCTGGTATAACAAGTCTGATACTTATGATCCCAGTTGTTTTAGAAAACACGGAACCGAGATCAATAAAAAAACAAGGAACCGGGATCAATAGCATATATGATCACTGTTGATTTTTAATAATGAACTGGGATGTTTAGTGTATATGATCACTGTTGAGTTTTTTAAAATGAACCGGGATCTTTAGTATATATATATATTTTAATTTATAATATTCGCTATTTAGTATATATATATATATTTTATTTTTTTAATTTATAATATATTTGCTATATCCATATATTAAAATAAATTGTCAACATTTTTTTTTTTGCAACAAATAAATGCCATAATTATATACATTAGAAACGTAAATGTCAATACACGTTTAAGATAGATAACTCCCAAACCAAAACAAATGGCTCCATACATACAAAAGGCTAAACAAGCTCTATCATATAGATGCTACATAGCCATAATCAAAATTATATATGGTGCGCTAAATTCAAAACTAAGCTAAGGTAACTCGTCAAGAACATATGATGCCCATTCATCCTTGACTTCATTCGGCAATTCATCGGAGTAGTAGGTGTATTGTCAATCTTCAAAACACTATACAATTTAATAGAAAATGGAATTAGAATTGTGTTGATAAACTAAACGATATATTTATTATCAAATATGTGGTATTGCTCTAACAAAATCAAACAAATTTATGTTCAGCATAAATTATGGCTTACCAAATCAAACAAATATGTGGTATTGCACTCGAGTCTTGGTGCTGCATCAATTATGGCAGCTTGTTATGTCTTTTTGGGCTCTGTTGTGCTATTAGAGCTATATTAATATTTTAGTTATCATCAGTATAATTGGAAAGAGATATTTACCATGATAATTTGTTGCAGGCATTGGGTCAGACTGCTATGTCGCCTTTTGGGCAAGTTTAAATTAAAAAAGGTGATCTTACAGCACCAAAGGCAGCCTATACCTGATTATGTCGCCTTTTCCTTTCATCTCTAAAATGAGCGAAGGCATGTGGATCAAAACCAAGAACATGCATGACCTGAAGAAAAAAGATCACATATGATGAACAGTGTCACAATTTGCCTCCCATTCTTCCGGTTTTCCTTCTTATTTTAAATTAAAAAAACACACACACACAAACACAAACCTCGTGTATCAAAGTTGCTGAAAGCAAAGTCTCTGCCTCAGCTGTCAAGTGGCGAGGGGCAACATTAACATGTCCCGCAAAAAAACAAAAGTAATTTCAGTTTTGATGCATCTCAAATTCAAGATAAAGATGGCAATTCAAACCAACATATATATATATATATATATATATATATATATATATATCTAGGAAAGTATACCAGCTATAGCACCGCCCCACTGATCCCGTTCACATGCCACTGCCCAAGCAAGTGTATGTCCAGTAGTAGGTCTTGTAGTCACCAAAAGAACTAAGTCGGCATCAGGAACACCCTACTTAAACAAATTCTAATAAAATCATTGGTCAAATAAGAGATAAGAAAAGAAAATTAAGAAAGCAGAACATACAAGCTCCCAAATTTCATTATATCTTTGTACAGTACCATATAGTACCTTGCTGCTTACAACATGAGAAAAATTTAAGGTTAGAGATATACCAATATAATATTGAGAGAAAGTAATATCTGAGTAGTATAGGAAGTGAAGTTTAAATAGGTAAATCATCAATAGCCTTCATGCACTTAACTCCTATTCGCTATCTTTATCTTGGATACTGTGCTAGAGGCACACATGAGGACTACAAGAACTGTTGAGTAATCCACAAGGATAATTCTAGCAATCAGCAGGTACAACAGAAAAATTGCTGACAAGTTTCAAATAATCACTATAAGTAGCACACAGGGTCAAATATCAATATCATATTTAATCACTATAAGTAGCACACATCGCACATCACCCTTGTACACAACCTTACGCTCACTGCAAGCGAAGAGGTTGTTTCCTTTATTGAATCTGTGACCTCCATGTCATAAAGCATCAACCTTTCCACTAGGCTGAGGCTCACCCTCCTAGGAGTAGAGGGAGACAGAAGTGAGGTGTGAGGGTGAGACATAAGTGAGTGAAGGAATTTGTGGTAGGCCTCTCCTAAGGCTAGGGGCACAATCTCTGGGTTGAGTCATTTTCTTCTCTTATTCCCAATACAGTTCTCATTGTATTCCAAGAATAATCAAGAATCACTATCAGATGAGAGTAATACATCTCATACATATTCAATTCCTTGTGTGTCTATTTCTTTCCATTCCTATCAGTCTATTTTTCTAGCATGTAACACCGAACCACTGCACCGCAGCCTAACATTTAAAAAGAAATTTATAGGATTTAGAAAGCATGTTCAAGGTTATTTGAGTATTTAAGTGTTATAAGCAAGCAAACTAATCTACTACTCCTATAAAGCATATAATAACACCAAACGACTGAAATGGGTATTGTTATATATACTATTCTAGCATGATGACACATTCATTATAATTTTAATTTTAAAATTATATCATGCAAAATAAATCTCAAATTGTACAAGTGTCATATATCTGCTGAAATTTCCAGTTTAGTTATTCAATGTTGATTAATATCAGTATAATATCAACATACCAGACTCCATAATGCACATCACGATGATTACAATGACCTGAGACACCATAGTTGTCAAAAGTAATAATCTAGGAGGAAACAATATGTGAGAAAGAGGGGCCTTAAACAATTTGAACAGAAAGTACTAGTTCTACCAAACGCTGGTTAAGGTGGCTCAACTGGAAGCTTCATGGCTTCAAGTTCTTAACACTTTTCTCAATATAAACTAGTTTAGACTTCAGATGGTATCAATACCAACAGATATTAGTAAGCATGCACATTTGCGTGTGTTAACTAAACTTACTCAAAAGATGAAGGAAGTAAAAAAACTAAGGGTCACTTGTCACTGAAAATGGGTTGAATTACACACAATTCTTACAGAACACATAGCTAATTTGACTTATTTCCATAGAGTATTGATGAGCCTACAATTGGAGACTAGCAATGACTTTCCTTGTTTCACCCAATATATCCTTTAGACATGGAAAATAACCTTACACATAATGCCATCCCAAAACAAGTTAAAGGGCAACAAGATATCCCAACAACCATCAAATGACTGCATGAACAACAAATTTCCTCAAAAATTCAGCTTCTACATCTTGCAAAACCCTTTATACCAAAACCAACAGGGAAACACTACTCACTGAAAACCCAAAAAAGGTTCTTCAGATATAAATCGGATACCATAAAATGCAATACTAAGAATAATAAAAATGATTACTTAATAAATATGTTGTTTTGCTGGTAAAGACTAAAAGCATTCGATCATACACAAAGTTAAAGAAAACAAAATAAAATCATCTGCAAGACTAAAACAGCATTAAAAAAAACTACAAAATCAAACTCCAGAGACCCACAAACCTTACCAAACAAATTCAAAATGCAAACAAAAAAACTTGCTCGATCAACATGGTTTGGTCGTGTACCTTGGCATGGTTTGGTCAAGGTAATTAATAAAACACAACACAAGGTAATTAAGGAGGTATTAGGGTTTAGGGATTTACAATGAACTCAGATTTTGAAGCAACGGAGAGAAGATTAGTTCGGTCAGTCTCATCCCGTATAGCACAACAAGAAACGAAGAACAAACCCTCGAGCTTCGACCCTGGTGACGGTGGCGTAGGTGTTGACGGCGGCTTCCTCTAAGGTTTGCGATTTGAATCGCGATTGAGGGACAGAACGAGAGATGACGGTTCAGCGGCGGCAGGGGTTTGCGGGTCGCGATTCGCGACAAGGAACCGAGAGGGAGGAAGGGAGAGAAGACGAGAGAGAGACGACGCAAGTTTTTTGAGTGATGGTGGCCATAGAATCAGAAGGGAAAGAAGTTGAGAACCGGGAGGCGGTGCGAGGGAGGGAGAAGAAGAATCGGGAGATGATGTTGTTTTTATTTTATATCATTGATCTCGGTTCCGTGTTTTTATTATTCATCCCGGTTGAAGTAAAACAACGGGATAAATGAGGTTGGTGTGATTTTTAATTTTAAAAAAAAATAAAAAATTATTTATGTTATAACATTGATCCCGGTTCCGTGTTTTTTTATAACCGGGATCAATAAATTCATGGTATTTTTTGTTAAATTACAGTATATATTTATTTATTTTTAATTATCATTTGTCTTCCGGAACCGAGATTAATATTTGGCTACTTTTTAACCATTCTGTAGTAGTGTTTCCACGCGTTTTCACTCCAAATCCAATCTTTGCAACCTCAAATCCATTCAATCACCTCAAATAGGTATGGAAAATTTCATTCATATCGTTAGGATAATAATTCACGGGAATTCTATATCATAAATTGGGAACAAATAGGAAACAGCCCTTGGCGTAGAATAACCCGTCATCTAGCCAGTACCTCTATAGAATTACTTTTTTCACTTGGTGAACCAACATGTGAGTATCATTGCTTGCTCGTTTCTCCCACCGCCTGCCCTTCGATTGGAGCGCTATTCGACCCGTTATCATTTCCTGATTAGCTAGACGACTTCTCTTCTAAGAATTTGAGTTATTCGGTGCTTCCTTACTTTGATTTTTACTCTGGTTAGCCAATTATTATTCTAACAATATGAATGAAATTTCTCATACCTATTTGAGGTGATTGAATAGATTTGAGCCTATAAAGATATAATTTGGAGAGAAAACGCATGGAAACAATTCTGCTGCAGCTACACCAGTTAGGTTTCAACATACTATATCATCTACAAGCTTCTACATGATTTTTTAAAAAAAAAAATAATAACATGAATAGATTGAAAAAATATTAACATGAATAGATTAAAAAAATATTGTGACAAATTTAAATAAATAAAAGTATAAAACATAAAAAATCTAACTAATAAGTGCAATATAATAATAAGCTAAATTAAAAATAAATAAATAAGTGCATTAGAATAGCTAAACATTAATAAAAAATAAAAGCACTAAATTAAAAATAAATTAAATATATAATAAAATTAAATAAAATAAATCTGTAAATAAAATATAAAACATAAAAAAAATTACACCTAAACATTATAATAATAAATAAAAGCACAAAATTAAAAATAAAATAAATATGTACATATAAATTTAAATAAAAAAATATAATTAAGAAAATGAAATATAAAAAAATTCCTCAAATAATAGACCACGAGTTTGTTTAAAATGAAGATTTAAAGTATTCCCTTCATTTCTATTTAACTATCCATCTTTGTAGAAGTTTTTTGTTTTTTTTTGTCTTTTTGATGATTTTATTGGTGTAATAAATGCTATTTTTCATGTTTACCCATGTTTAATATGATATTGGTTTTTGTAAGTAGTGGAAAAAAAGTAATAGTTACAGAGAGAGAAAGAGTATAATGTGAAAAAACATAATTAATTACTGTAAATCTAAGTAATGATTTCATTTCTTAAAGAGTATGTTTTGTTTGAAATAGGACAGATAAATAGGAACAAAGGGAGTAGGAGCATAAGTCACGGGACGACTTGTTTGACTTTTAGAATAAGTCACGGTGGAATGACTTGTTTCACTTTGAGAATAACTCATATGATATGACTTGTTTGACTTTTGTACTTTTGACTTTGACTGCCTCATTTTCGTAAATAGTTTTGTTGATTACCTCATGTTATGCAAATAGTTTCAAAACTATCCTATTTACGTAAATTATTTATAAAACTACCCTACTTAGGTAAAAAAAAACCCCAAAAATTCAATTTCCTATATGCTTAATCTCGATATTTTATTTTGAAATATTTTCTTTATTTACTATTGCCACATATTTTTATACCATATCATAATGGTGTATTTTAAGAAATTAGAAATTATTTAATTCCATTATTATACAAAATAAGTCATTTTGTTTCAATTGTGACCTATTCATGACTTTCGAATCGTGAATTAAAACGTAATTATTTAAAATATAATTTGTACTATCGTAAGTAAAATTATGATTTTAAAGGACGTCGTGAAATGGGATTTCAAGTAGTGCATGACAAATTAAATTTTCTTTTAAAAAATATAAGTGTAATTGAGATTTACTGTATAATTATTGTTTTTTTCCTTTTAAAAATGTTGGTTACTTGCAATTGAAGGGAAACACAGTAGTCTGGCACAATTCCCATGAAACACATTGCCAAACCATTATACATGTAAGAACCACACAACAGAAATTCCTTCATCGTTCATTAAAATCATGGCATCTGGTAATAGCCATAGCAATGATGCTAAGTTTATGGGCTTCGTCTATAGGATTTTTCCGGGCCACTTGCAAGCAAAAGAGTTTGTAAGCAATCTTTTCTCATTCTCCCTTTTTCTCTTGGTAATACCGGTAGCATCATCTCTGCCTATCTCTTTTGCAGTACTTAATTAAACTACATAATCTATATCCAATTTTTTCCCCTTTTTATAATACTTGTACTTTAAAGTTAAAATCTGTCTTGAACTCGTTAGTGCTTAAATATGGTTAGTTCTCACATGTAAAATCTTCAACATTGTTATTAGTCCTTAAATATAGAGCTGTTTTTCAATCATATATATTATATACTTAAGCATAGTTAAATTATTTATATGCTTTCAGATGATAATTCCAAGCAGTTTTGAGAGGAAACACAAGATAACATTACCAAACCCGGTAATCCTTAGACTTCCGAATAATGGTGCTGAATGGCAAGTATCATGGACAAAACATGATTATGATATTCGGTTTCAACAAGATTGGAAAAAATTTGCACAGGACTGTTCCTTAAGGGATCCCCAGTTTTTATCTTTTGAATATGAAGGTGGATCTCATTTTGTGGTTAGGATATTTGATGAAGTTGGTGATGATATTGATTATTCAAGTATAAGATGCACAAATGGTGCTATCACCACAAATCACTGTGATGATGATGATGAAGCTGCTCATATTAATAATTTTATTCAAATCAATAGTGATGACTCTGCTGGGTGTGAAACACAAACACAACTTCCTAAGAAAAGAAAAACCAACACCAACGGTGAACATAGAAGCGACACCAGCCCACATTGCAAAACAAAAATCATCAAGGATTGTGTTGCTACTCAGCAAAAAGTCTCAGCAGGTTCATCATATTCTTCTTATTTATGCTTTTTTTTTTTTTTTCTAGAATCATATGAATATTTTAAATTTGTACCTCGTGAGTGTTGAAAATAGTTTATCTAAATATATATGCAGGGGCTAGAAGAGGAGGAAGAAGCATGATGGTTAAAGCCAATAGTCGCACTAAAGCAGCTATTCCAAAACAGAAGAAATCGGCAATGCAGCAAGCTATGGATTATCAAAATAAAACTAAGGAACCGTCGTTTATTCGCACATTGCACCCATCTTATTTGGGTGACACAAGAGATCTTTTGGTATTTTTGCTATACTTCTTACCCTGTTACTCCCTCGTCCCTAATCACAGGCACTTTTATTAACCAATTTTCACACGTTAAGAAAAGTAACGAGAAGTAGTTATTATAATCAAAATTATCAGAAAATATATTAGACTTCCAAAACTATCCTTGTATAAAATAAATAAAATTCAATCTACATTGATGTAATTATTGTTATGGAAAAAATAAAAATGTTTCTTAGAATATGAAATAAAAAAAAAGTATCTTTAAAAAGGGACTTATAAATAGGGAGGGGGGAGTATTATGTTGGACAAACAAAAGTGGCAAAAAAAATTATTAAATACTATGGTGTTCAAAAAGCTATATGTGGATTATCTTGTTTTTCATAAACGTACAGTCTTCAGGATTCATAGTGTGAGTTTCTATCAAAGCATAATAATTTATTAAGGAAAATGATAAGAATAATGTAGTTAATATTTAATAAACATGACTTGCTGAAACAGGTGATAAATGGTCATTTTGCAAAAGAACACCTAGGCGACTATGAAGGGAATGCAACCATCCGGGTTCCTAATAATCACAGAACCTGGTCTGTTAGCATCAAGAAAAATCATAGCAATGGTCAAACTAACATGAACAATGGTTGGAAATCATTTTGGCAGGATAACAAGTTAGAACTTGATCATGTTTGTGTGTTTGTGATGACGGAACGCTCACCACTTTCATTCAAAGTTGTTATCTTTACAGACATAGATGAAACTGATGATGAGGAGTTGCCAGGTTTTAGTTTTATGTTTCACTTCTGCATTTTTGTTATTGATATATATTATTGTATTTGAGATTAACATGCATCAATTTATTATTGATTATATTTTTCCTCTACTTACTTTGAACCCTGCAAGGTCATGGGGGTGAAGCAAACCAAGATTCCCCAAAGAGAAGGCCTATGGAAAAGGGCAGGTGTAAGAATCGTAAATTTGGAAAAAGGAAGAGAAATGAAGGAATGTCTAGGAGCCGCCCAATCATTCTTGGAAGTATATTCTTCTAACCTCTTTAAGCATTAATATATTGCATTCTATTCATTCAAAGATTTTGTACCATTCATAGTTAATTTTCTTTGTTGGTAAACAAATATTGCATACATCTTCACGGTCCACCTAAAAATGTATCCCTTCTTTTTTTTGTTTTTTTGTTAATGTAAATTTTTCAGATTTTGAAAGTTCCGGTGTGAAAGAGAAAAAATTCGAAATTTGCATAAGAAAATATCATATGAAGGATGGTCCGGTATGATCCAATATTCCAATATAATGTTATTAAAGTAAATATATATATATTTACTCTGCATCAAGTGATTCGATTTTGTGTTTTTATTGTGCAGAACTTGCCGAAAGGGTTTATGGACAGGTATCCTAGATTGGATGGAAACGATGTGCAGTTGAAAGTTGGTGAAAAGTCATGGAGAGTAAAAGTGATACGATATGGAAGTTATGCACGATTCTCTGCAGGTTGGAGAAGATTTGCTAAAGAATGCGAATTATTGGAGGAGGATGGAAAGATGATGGAGTTTGAAATGATTGATGAAGTCAATCTTGTGATAAAAGTCTCAGTCTCATGAGATGTTTGATGTTCGAAAGTTGATTTGTTTATAAGATGTGGCTCTTTTTGAGAAACGGTCTCTTGATCTTAAGAAGATGCAAATTTCTCTGTTTTGTGGTATGTATAAGTTAACAGTCCATGACTTATGACTATATATTTCATTGCTGCGAAGGCTTTTATGAGTTTATGTAATGCTGTATTGCTCTGGGCTTTCATTTCCTCCAACTAGATTTCCATGAAAAATAACCGAGAACTATTCCACTTTTTTTAGTGCTCGGTCTCATTTTTCTCTGTGTTTTTTATTTTAAAAACGCATTTTTTGATATAAGGGTATTTTAAAAAAATGCATTTTCAATTACAGAATGTGGAAAAATATTTCAATTGAATCTGGTTGAAAACTAAAAAATTAGAATCATCCTTCTCTATGTTTATGCCGTCTTGATTCGAAACATGAGTAAATATGTAAACAAAAAAAAAGAAACATAAGTAAATATGAGAGAAATGAAAATTGATATAAGAAAATGGAATCCAAAGTACACAAATTAAGTTTCGTAAAAATTGAGAGAAAATTGAAATATACAGTCACAACACTTTTTAAGTTAACAAATTGTATTAATCAAAATTTCAAGGCTATATCATGTATAATATGTGATTTAATTTTTGTTTGCTTATTTGATTCTTTACCTTTTTTTATTGTCAAATTGGTTTATTATGTTTTTTTTTTATCATATTCGTTACTCGTGTTTCTTTTTTTATTAAATTGGTTCTTGAATTATTGTACATCTTATGTATCAATATTATATTGTTTATGTTTCAATCATTGAAGAGAGAAATTAAATGACATGTGTACTTATCATATTAGTCCATATGAGAATAAACAATAACTCTGGAACTAAATTGATAGTAAATAGTAACAAATTACATAACGCTTTCATTTTCGTCCCTCAAATTACGAAAATAGCTTTGAGGTCCCTGAATTTGTAAAAACGTGTTCACGTTAGTCCCTAAAGTTAACCTCCATCAACGTCCGTTAACGGAGGTGTGACATGCACTTTAAATAATTCACTATAGTCCCTGTAATCACTTTAAATAATTCACTATAATCCCTGTAATAATTTTAAGTTATTCATTATAATCCCTGAAACTATACAATTTATTCACTTTAGTCCCTATATCAGTATAGTTCAAATTTCAGATTAACTCAAACAATCAGTAAATAATTAACCAAAAAGATTAAGGGGTATGAAATACCTTCTGCATATGTGAGATGAAGTTTCATCCTTACTCTTTTAAGGACAATGTTTAAGTAATTAAAAGTGTAAAGTCAGTATTGAAAACTGTGTACCAAAAACAAAACATTGGAAACCTTCAAAATTTACTCTTAATATATTAAATATATAATTTCAGAGACGTAGGTTTTACATTTTTGGTTGCTTAAATATTTTCTTTGGTGCAATGAAGAGAAAAACTCAAACAGTGTTTGAAGAAACCGCAATTGGTGGTTGAAACAACTAAGGAACACTAGGAACACACCTAGAAGGGGGGGTTGAATAGGTGTAAAAGAAACCTTGAAAGATTTTCGAAAGAAATAAATCGAAACAATCAAAACAAATGATTTTTGCAAATTCTACAGCACTTAATCGATTAAACTGAAATTTAATCGATTAACCTGCAATTTAATCGATTAAACCTGAAAGATCAAAAGTCCTTAATCGATTAAACGAACACTTAATCGATTAAATCTATCGGAAACTGAAAAATCACTTTTCAATCGAATACGAAAATCAATCAATCAACACGTAAGATCAGAGATTCAGCGGAAACAATTAACACCTATATTCTTATTGATTATCCTAGTTATGAAAATGATTTTCCCTTTACCAATTTGAACAATAAAGATTCAATTCAATCAATTATGAAAAATCAATCTTTCTAGGTTTTCAACCAAGAACACAATCAATGACTTGAATGTAAAGAGTTAAGGGTTTAGAGATACGACACAGTGATTTATCCTGGTTCACTTTCATCCGCTTGAAAGCTACATCCAGTCCCCTCTTCAACCAAGAGAGATTCTTCACTATGAGGAATTAGAGTTCTCAAATTACAAGTAAGTGCCTCACAAGACTCCCTTCTTGCTAGCCTACAAGAGATACTCCACACTCTTGCCTTGTAATTCTATTGATCTTCTCTCTAATCTAACCTCTACCCCTTGTTGATAATCGACACAACAAGTCTTCTTTGCTTGATGATAATCCACACACCAAGGCTTCACTTTGCTTGATTCACAACCAAGACTTTCTTCTTCTCCAATGAGATTTGCTTGATGATAATCGACACACCAAGGCTTCTTTGTTTGTTGTAGTTGGCTTGCCTTCTTGCAAAGATTACAACTCAATGAATACACATGACAATCCTATGAATCTCATTCAATAGCTATGACAAATCAACATAAGAGATTCAAAGGTTCTTGATCAAAGAATATGAAAATATGAAAGCTTTGATCTTTGAAATTGAGAGAGAATAGAATGGCTTGATTCTTGTAAAATTGATTATGAAAGTGATGTATTTTAATCACAAAGGTTAGGAATAGGTTTATATAGAATACCCAAAAGTTGTAGCACTTGAAAACTGATTTTGAGAAGTGAAAATCGTATTTTAAAAAACCAGTTCAGCAGTACTTAATCGATTAAATCTTGCCTTAATCGAGTACTAATCGATTAAATTCATCCTTAATCGATTAAATCCATACTGCACATTTTAGAAACTTGTTTTTCTCAAAACTAAATCTTTCCTTTAAAACCTTTAAGCCACCTATTGATTCTAGGTTAAGTGAAAACTCAAATTATGATTTAATCATGACTATGATAGAGATTCACTACCCTCTAAATAAACTCTAACCAAATAAAAGACCTAAGAAGCTTGAGAGGCAAAAGATAAAACAATTACAATTACACTCAAACTATGTCTTCATGAGCTTGTTTTCTCTCTTCTTCATTTGATGTTTGTTGTTGCTTGTTGAGCTTGAACTTGATCAAAACATTTGTAGCTTGTTCAAAACACTTTGTCATTATCAAAACATTCACCATGGAACTTACAATCTCCCCCTTTTTGAAAATGACAAACCATGTTTTGAATTTGATTGAAGTTGTTGATGCTTTAACAATTTGATCACTTGGTGAGAAACTTGCTCCCCCTCAATCAATGCATTTGATATTTGAAATCTAATTGATAGAAGCTTGATTCTCCCCCTATCTTCAACAACTTAGCTCAACCTACATAAAAACAACAAAACAACCTTTCTCCACAAAAACATATCATTTCTCCCATTTTTCAAAACATACCATTTCTCCCCCTTTGGCATTATCAAAAAGTAATATATATACCAATTGAAATATAAAAAACCAAGCCAAAATAGAAGAAACAAAGAAATGATCATGATTTCTCTATAACAAACATTTCTTCACAACATTGATACCAATTGAGATATAACAAGTACTATACTTTGAAATGTGATACCAATTGGCAAGAAAATATAACAATGAATTATGAACCAATAGAGATATCATCAATGTAAAGAAATATCACAACAACAATAGCATGATAATCATCTAATCATCAAAATTAGTATCAATTGAACTTTAGAAAAGAAATTGAGGAGATACCAATTGAGAAGATACTATAATCATCAATATCTAACAATATCACTTGTACCAAATTTGTAGGACTTCTTTTGAGATGCAAAAGTAATACCAATTGAAGATGCAAAAGTATGAATAACACTTGTAAGCCGTTTGCTCTTCAATCATACCTACAAAACAATCATGCTTTGCTTTTTGGTATCCAAATTGTTTTGGATCCATTTTTGTTAGTGTAGGGACTTTCACCCTTTTTCATCCAAACAAAATCTCATTTAGGTATACCATGCACTTTAATATAACACACATTTGAAGTATGTCCATGAGTACCACAATAGAAACATGTTGGTGCATTTGAAAAATCAACCTTAGAAAAATCAACAACATTTCTATGAGAATTACTCTTAGCATTAGTATAACCCAAACCAAACTTGTTTGAATTTTCTCTTTGAAAATTTAACAATGTGCGCAATCTAATATCACCATTTGAGAAACTTGCAAGCTTATTTTTCAAAATAGCATTTTCATCTTTAAGCAACTTGCAATTCTCACAATCAACCACAATATTCACTCTACTAGCACAATCACAAGAAGAACTAGCATATATAAGATCAAGAGTTTCATTTTCAAGATTAAGCTCATCAACTTGTTTTTGAAGTTCTAAAATCCCTTTTTGATGTTTCAAAATGAGCTTCTTTCTTTCAATATTTTTCAAAGCTAGTTTTTCAAGTTGTTCATGCATTTCTTCATAAGCATTATATAACAATTCATATTTAGAAGAAATTTCGGATTTAGTATGACTTACATCGCTTTCCTCGCTTTGATAACTTGATTCATCATTTGAACTTTGTTCTTCATCATCTACTAGAGTTATCAAGTTGAGACAAGCGGCTTCTTCATTATCCGATGAACTACTCGATGTGCTTTTCTTGTTATCTTCATCACTATCCCAAACTATGTATGCTCTTTTAGATTTAGAATTTTTCTTGTCTTTCTCCTTCTTCTTGAGATACCTAGAGCATGAGTACTTGAGATGTCCGAGTTTTCCGCATTCATGGCAAACTACACCTTCTTTTGAAGTCTTGGTCTTGTAGTGTGGGGAATCCTTCTCTTTACCTTTGTCTTTGTTCAACCTTCCTTTTCTCCTTAGAAACTTGTCAAACTTGTTGGAAACCAACAAGCAGTTCAATATAGTCTAGAGGGGGGTGAATAGAATATTGGAACCTTAGTACATATATTTTCGATCACTATAGAGAATGATTTTAAGAAAATAAATTTTCTTTCAAAAACAAGTCAGGTTACTCGAGTAAAATACCTTTTAATCGAGTATTACGCAAGCAAATTTTATTTCACTCGAGTATCAGAAGTCTCACTTGAGTAAAGTTCAAAACAGCTTTCAGATTAATCGAGTAATCCACAATTCACTCGAGTAATCTGGGTAAAAATCGAATAGTAAATGAGTTTTGATGAGAATTCTTTTAGAATCGCAATACTATGATGATTCAACAAACTATGTATGAAAGCTATGAACAATTGAAAACAATTAACACCTATATTCTTATTGATTACCTAGTTATGAAAATGATTTTCCCTTTATCAATTTGATCAATAAAGATTCAATTTAATCAATTATGAAAATCAATCTTTCTCTAGATTTTCAACCAAGAACACAATGAATTGACTTGAATGTAAAGAGTAAAGGGTTTAGAGATACGACACAGTGATTTATCCTGGTTCACTTTCATCCGCTTGAAAGCTACATCCAGTCCCCTCTTCAACCAAGAGAGATTCTTCACTATGAGGAATTAGAGTTTCTCAAATTACAAGTAAATGCCTCACAAGACTCCCTTCTTGCTAGCCTACAAGAGATACCACACCCTTGCCTTGTAACCCTATTGATATCTAATCTAACCTCTTCTCTTGCTTGTCAAATCCCCTCAACAAGACTTCCACTTGCTTGATGATGCCTCACACCAAGACTTCCAATTGCTTGTAACAACAAGACTTCCAATTTGCTTGTTTGCTTGGTTCACAACCAAGTCTTCCTTTGTTGTAGATAGCTTGCCTCTTGCAAAGATTACAACTCAAATTGAAAACAAAATAACAATCCTATGAATCTCTTTCAAAAGCTATGAAAATATCAACATGAGAGATTCAAGGTTCTTGATCAAAGAATGTAAAAGTTAAAGCTTTGATCTTGAGAAAGTGAGAGAGAATAGAGTGGCTTGATTCTTGTAAAATTGATTATGAAAGTGTAATAATAATTCACAAAGGTTAGGAAAAGGTTTATATAGAATACCCAAAAGTTATAGCACTTGAAAACTGATTTTGAGAAGTGAAAATCGTATTTTAAAAAATCAGATCAGCAGTGTTTACTCGAGTAGATTTCAGTTTAATCGAGTAATACTCGAGTAAATCCATACTTAATCGAGTAAACTGATACTGCACTTGTTTAAAACTTGTTTTCTCAAAAACCAACCTTTCCTTTAAAACCTTTAAGCCACCTATTGATTTTAGGCAAAGTGAATACTCAAAATATGATAAAATCATGCAATCAAAAGAGATTCACTACCCTCTAAGAACTCTAACCAAACTCATCAAATAAAAGACCTATGAAGCTTGAGAGGCAAAAGATAAAACAAATACAATTATACTCAAACTAAGTCTTCATGATCTTGCTTTCTCTCTTCTTCATTTGATGTTTGTTGTTGCTTGTTGAACTTGAACTTGATCAACACATTTAAGCTTGTTCAAAACACTTTGTCATTATCAAAACATTCATCATGGAACTTACAAAACTTCCTTAGCAAAAGTTTCATGCCTTTTTCATCAACATCCGAATCGGAATCTTCACTATCATCATCATCGGAACTCTCTTTCTTTTTGTATGATCTATTGACTTTAAGAGCAAGTCCCTTTCTTCCTTTTTTCTTATCCGACTCTTCATTGATACTTAATTGTCCAAGCTCCATTTCATGTTCTTGAAGCTTTCCAAAGAGTGTTGCTAGATCCATAGCATCCAAGTTTTTAGATTCAACAATAGCCGTTACTTTTGGTTGCCAATTCCGGTCTAAACATCTCAACACTTTGTTAGAAAGTTCACCTTGTAAGAAAGTCTTACCAAGAGCAAGTAAATGGTTAATAATATGAGTAAAACGCTTTTGCATATCATTAATAGATTCATTTGGAAGCATTTGAAACAATTCATAATCACGCATTAAAGCATTCAATCTAGCTCTCCTAACCTCACTAGTTCCTTCATGAGTCACTTGTAAAGTGTCCCACATTTCCTTAGCACTAGAACATTGAGAAACTCTAAAGAACTCATCATAGGATAAAGCGGAGGTAATGATATTCTTTTCTTTATAATCATATTTTACTTTCTTTCTATCATCATCCTTCCACTTATCCTTGGGAATCAATTGTTCTACACCTTCAACTAAACTAGAGGGGATATGAGGGCCTTTTTCAACTACTTTCCAAATTTCACTATCTATGGCTTGGATAAAGATTTTCATTCTAACTTTCCAATATGCATAGCCTTCTCCGGCAAACAATGGAGGACGATTTATTGAATAACTTTCACCACCAAAGGGTACGAATCCCATTGCGATTTTCTTAAAGGATCTTTACGAAAAAGCTCTTATGCTCGTGTCTTTCGACCGAGCTCTGATACCAATTGAAGAAACCGCAATTGGTGGTTGAAACAACTAAGGAACACTAGGAACACACCTAGAAGGGGGGGTTGAATAGGTGTAAAAGAAACCTTGAAAGATTTTCGAAAGAAATAAATCGAAACAATCAAAACAAATGATTTTTGCAAATTCTACAGCACTTAATCGATTAAACTGAAATTTAATCGATTAACCTGCAATTTAATCGATTAAACCTGAAAGAACAAAAGTCCTTAATCGATTAAACGAACACTTAATCGATTAAATCTATCAGAAACTGAAAAATCACTTGTCAATCGAATACGAAAATCAATCAATCAACACGTAAGATCAGAGATTCAGCGGAAACAATTAACACCTATATTCTTATTGATTATCCTAGTTATGAAAATGATTTTCCCTTTACCAATTTGAACAATAAAGATTCAATTCAATCAATTATGAAAAATCAATCTTTCTAGGTTTTCAACCAAGAACACAATCAATGACTTGAATGTAAAGAGTTAAGGGTTTAGAGATACGACACAGTGATTTATCCTGGTTCACTTTCATCCGCTTGAAAGCTACATCCAGTCCCCTCTTCAACCAAGAGAGATTCTTCACTATGAGGAATTAGAGTTCTCAAATTACAAGTAAGTGCCTCACAAGACTCCCTTCTTGCTAGCCTACAAGAGATACTCCACACTCTTGCCTTGTAATCCTATTGATCTTCTCTCTAATCTAACCTCTACCCCTTGTTGATAATCGACACAACAAGTCTTCTTTGCTTGATGATAATCCACACACCAAGGCTTCACTTTGCTTGATTCACAACCAAGACTTTCTTCTTCTCCAATGAGATTTGCTTGATGATAATCGACACACCAAGGCTTCTTTGTTTGTTGTAGTTGGCTTGCCTTCTTGCAAAGATTACAACTCAATGAATACACATGACAATCCTATGAATCTCATTCAATAGCTATGACAAATCAACATAAGAGATTCAAAGGTTCTTGATCAAAGAATATGAAAATATGAAAGCTTTGATCTTTGAAATTGAGAGAGAATAGAATGGCTTGATTCTTGTAAAATTGATTATGAAAGTGATGTATTTTAATCACAAAGGTTAGGAATAGGTTTATATAGAATACCCAAAAGTTGTAGCACTTGAAAACTGATTTTGAGAAGTGAAAATCGTATTTTAAAAAACCAGTTCAGCAGTACTTAATCGATTAAATCTTGCCTTAATCGAGTACTAATCGATTAAATTCATCCTTAATCGATTAAATCCATACTGCACATTTTAGAAACTTGTTTTCTCAAAACTAAACCTTTCCTTTAAAACCTTTAAGCCACCTATTGATTCTAGGTTAAGTGAAAACTCAAATTATGATTTAATCATGACTATGATAGAGATTCACTACCCTCTAAATAAACTCTAACCAAATAAAAGACCTAAGAAGCTTGAGAGGCAAAAGATAAAACAATTACAATTACACTCAAACTATGTCTTCATGAGCTTGTTTTCTCTCTTCTTCATTTGATGTTTGTTGTTGCTTGTTGAGCTTGAACTTGATCAAAACATTTGTAGCTTGTTCAAAACACTTTGTCATTATCAAAACATTCACCATGGAACTTACAGTGTTAATAAAATAAAAAAAAACTCAAACAGAACGGCACAATTTGGAAAACATTCAAAACGATGTTGTAAATAGTAAAACAACACTTTGGTTCATGAAATTGACTTTGAATTGGTTGATCCTTCATATTGTAAAAGCAATTTGGCTTATCATTTTGCATATTGTCAGTTAATATGGTTGTTGAGGAAAAAAATTAAGATTTTTTCAGCACCAAATTGACTGATGATGAAATGCAAAGTTAAGGGTCAATTTGACATTTTCCTTAAGTCTAAGTGTATGTTTAGATCTCATGCAAATGCAGGTTTGTGTCTCCCAAACAGATTTGAGCATTTTGAATTGTGTTTGGTAAAAAGTTTCAAAAGGTGATTTCTTCCAATTGAAGCTAAATTTTCTAAAGGATAGAACTTCATCTCAGATATGCAGATATGCAGAAGGTATTCCATACCCCTTAATCTTTTTGGTTAATTTTTTACTAATTGTTTGAGTTAATCTGGATTTTGAACTTTACTGATATAGGGACTAAAGTGAATAAATTGTATAGTTTCAGGGACTATAATGAATAACTTAAAATTATTACAGGGACTATAGTGAATTATTTAAAGTGATTACAGGGACTATAGTGAATTATTTAAAGTGCATGTCATGCCTCCATTAACGGACGTTAACGGGGATTAACTCCAGGAACTAACGTGCACACGTTTTTACAAATCCAGGGACCTCAAAGCTATTTTCGTAATTTGAAGGACGAAAGTGAAAGCGGTATGTAATTTCAGGGACCAAAGTGACAATTAACTCTTTAATTTTTTGTTTGCTTATTTGATTCCTTACCTTTTTTTTTATTGTCAAATTGGTTTATTATGTTTTTTTTATCATATTCGTTCCTCGTGTTTCTTTTTTACTAAATTGGTTCTTGAATTACGTACATCTTATGTATCAATATTATATTGTTTATGTATCAATCATTGAAGAGAGAAATTAAATGACATGTGTACTTATCATATTAGTCCATATGAGATGAACAATAACTCTAAAACTAAATTAATAGCAAATAGTAACAAGAAAGATGAAAAATCGATATGATACCAAAAAATGTGATGGACCAATTTGATAAAAAAATTAAAGTAAAAAAATAATTGAATAATTTATTCTTCTTTGTTTTATTCATTCATTATGATATTTTTAAGTACTTTATTATTTTCATTTCATTGCATCCCACATTCTTTGCTGATTGCTATGCACATTTTTTTCTTCAATTTTCTTTAAATGATGGTAAAAATTGTTTGCTCCAAATATATATATATATATGGGGCTGCTAACATCCACCTATATAGGAGGATTTTAGCAATGTCCACCAAAATATTTGGACAAAATTACCCTTCCTTTTATAACTTGAGTAACTTATTTTTTTTAAGGGTGTTTATGTAATTAAATTATTAATTAATTTTTTTTTAAAAAAAAGAAAATCATCCCCCACCATCCGTTGACCACCGTTGACCGGCGTTGACTGCCGCCGTTGCTAAACCCTAAGACCCTAGACCCTAAACCCTAAGACCCTAAACCCTAAACCCTCCCTAAACCCTAAACCCAAATTACAGAAATACCCTTAAAAATTAACCTATCCAAGTTAAAAGATGGAGGGTAATTTTATCCAAATATTTAGGTGGACATTGTTAAAATCCTCCCCACATTGAAGGATGTTAGCACTCCCCTGTATATATATATATTATAATTATCTGCTCAAGCTAAGATGAAATCGTACTTAAACGTTGAAACAAGAATTACTCTATTTGTTAAATAAAATTAAGCGAGTGATGAAAACACAAAATAAAGGGGTAATTTTTCTTCTTCTAAAGTTAAGCCTTAATAAAAATATTTTAGGCTTATTTATGGTTGTAATCTCTGAAAGTTGGGAGTGTTTTGATTTTGGTCCCTAGAAGTTTTTTTGACCTTAACTCATCCTTAATTGTTTTGAAAATTTGGTTTTAGTCCCATCGTTAGGAAAAATTTGTTAATTGCTGATGTAGTTAACGAAACGCCACATCAGCATACATGTGTACAAGTATTGCTTGTCATAGATATGATGACGTGAATGATTCGGACCGCAAGAGCAAAAGGGTCAAGACGCAGCCAAAATGTGTTTGTGGATTGGGTTATGACCCTTTTGTTCATGTGGATCCGAATCATCCACATCATACTACCATGACATTCTATACTTACACACGTGTATGTTTGTTGATGTGATGTTCCGTTAGCACGTCAGTAGTTAACGGATTTCTTTTTAACAACAAAAACTAAAACCAAATTTTCAAAACAATTAATGATGAGTCAATGTCAAAAAAAACTTTAAAGGATCAAAATCAAAACACTCCCAACTTTCAGGACTAAATAAATAAATAAGCAAATATTTTATCAACTTATATTTCCGTCTTTTCTTCCTCCCATACTGAACCCCCTTCAAGCTTCCCATCACCTTTATTTAGCATCCATCGTCTGCAAGTCTAGCATTGTCCCATCTTTTTGATGCAATCACATCACCGCCGAATATTCATTTCAGCACCTGCAACTCTTCTTCCCTTACTTTATCGTGTGGCTTTGTGTGGTTTGAGGATGGTAGTGTTTGGTCATGGTGTGGTTTAAGCAGAAAATTTTATTCTTTTATTTTATTAATTTTTAATTAGTTTTTTTTTGATAAAAAATATACAAAATAAATATGATAAGAAATTGGATAATTTTATTATAGGCTCACATGTTTGGTTTGATTGAAAATTATTTTTTAATTTGATGTGTTTATTTGCAATATAGATTATAATTTTAACTTATATTTTTGGAAAAATAATCAGAATCTATAAACTCCCTCACAATAACTGAAAATTATTTTTTTAGACTCATGTAATTTTTCTATTTTACCCTTATCATTCAACACATTGACTACTCCATTGTCACATCATATCTGTTTTTTTTTAATTTACTAAGTAAAAAATATTTTATTTACACCATCCAAACAAAGCTATTAGCTTAGATTTATTTTCAGCTAAGATATCCAAACATAAATAGATTATAACTTTAATCAAAAAAAATAATCATAATCTCATTTTACTAGTTATACCAAACACTAGGGGTGAGCATGACCCGGCCCTACTCGGAGACCCGTCCCAACCTGGCGGGTTCGGCTCGGGTCAAACCCGTCTTCAATCATTCAAAGGGACAAGCACGAGTGAGAAAAGGACAGACTCGGTCCTACTAAGGACGGGTTCGTGTTCATGCCCGGGTCACTCGGACCGGCCCGGACTTATAATTAATTAATTAAATATATATATATTAATTATAATTATTATTCTTATTTCTAAAAACTAAAACATGAATAAAAAAATATAAAACAGTAAAACACTAAAACTAAAAGTATACTACCGTGTGTGTGAGATACAGACGTACTGTATGAACTTGCCAAGTTGTCAGGAGGTTCCATTTGTTATACAAGAGTTCCTTATACTTATTGGAAAAGGATGGGCGGAATATGCATGATCAACAAAGGCTAATTCTTCTCTTCCGTGAAGAACGAATTATAGAATTATAATTTGTTGTTGTTGTTGAAGGAATTATATTAGTATTAGTATACTTCATGTGGTTAGTTATAGAATTCTAGAAAGATTATGCAAATTTCAAAATTTGAATGGTTTGAAATTTTTTTTAATGTTATTCATCCGTGTCCCGGGTGAACTAGGACCCGTCCCTATGAGGACCCGTCCTATTTTGGACCCGTCCTTACCTTGTCCCTCTCTAATTAGGGACGAGTTCGGGTTGAAAAATTGACCCGTGCAACATTTCGGGACGGGTAAGGGTCAAGCCCAACCCGTCCCATGCTCACCCCTACCAAACACGTCATTTAAGTTTTTGGTCTCTTAAAGTTGATCGAGTTTTGGTTTGAGTCTTTATTTTTTTGACTGGTCTTAATCCTTGAAAGTTTAAATTTTTTGGTTTTGGTCCCTGCTGTTAGGAATCACCGTTAATTGATGACGTGACTAACAGAGTGTCTGTAACACCCTATGATTTATTACCCTTAATTCCCCATTATTGAAAATGTGAATTTAAAATTTCTTTTTAATTTATTAAAAATCTCACGTCAAACGGACGAAGTTTTGTTTGTTTTTCGGACTTTTCCAAAGTATAACCTCTTGAAAAACATTCACAATTATACAATCAGCACCCAGCAGGACTTCATTTCATACATATATATCATATAGGTGTCCAATGGGCTCAAAAATACAGCATCATATAAAGTGTCATGAGTAGTAGCGGAAAATACTAAGTATGAACCACATGATTTCCAACATGTTTCCATATCCAAAAAAATCATCCTAAGCCTCACTCCAAAAGATATATACAAAATCATACACATCAAAAATATAGGAGGCTTAGGTCCAGTAACATGTTCTATCCCATAATAACCCTACTCTCCCTGTGAGGGAGAGCACAGGGAGAGTAATCCTGCTCGACCAAGTCTGGTGTATGCTCCAGCTCAGTACCTGAAAAATGGTAAGGAGGTGAGCATTACACAATAAAATAGGGAAAGCAATTTCTACTATGCTATAATGAACTACCAAGCAAAACACATTTAGTCATATAGTACACAAACTCCATCTATCAAACTCATTCAATTTAATTATATTAACATCAAGGACAAAAGGTTTCCTTATAATTCTTTAACTCTTATTTCATACATTTCCAACTTATTCAAACTTATACTTTTCTCATCTCTTTACTTGATTTCACAATTTCTTCTCTCTTTTCATATCTTAAAGTTTTTCGTAGATTTTTAGAAATTATTACGTGGATCCATCATTGCGTACAGTCTCCTATGGACGTCTTCAGCTGCACACAATGTGTGTCATACGCGGTCTATGCGTACAGTATCCTACGGACAACGTCTTACAAGACCTGGATTCCACAATCAGAATGTGCGTCCATCATTGCGTACAGTCTCCTACGGACAACGTCTTACAGCTGCGCATCAAGTAGTGCGTCTTACGCGATCTATGCGTACAGTCTCCTACGGACAACGTCTTACAAGATCTGGAATCGCACAATCCAATTATACCTTTATTATTATATGGTGTGTGTCCATCATTACGTACAGTCTCCTTCGGACAACGTCTTACAAGATCTGGATCACACACTATTTTTGCCTTTAATCTTTTAGATCATATTTCAATTATTTTGTAACCACTTTCATAAATTCATCATTTTCATTATCATTTTATAATTCTAGAGTCCAACATAATTTGGCAAAATATCAAACCACACATTCAAGTATCAATCATCATAATCATGCACAAAATAATACATTTCTATACTTTTCTAACATATTTACTAACCTAGGGTTTTAACTTAGCCTAACATAAATCTCTTAGTACCCACTATATACATAACACAAACTACCCCCTAGAATATGGTAACACACACCCCCTTACCTCAAACACTTAGAGATAAGGTGATTTTCACTTCCTCTAAACTTGAGAGCTTGCCACCATAAGAGTTGTGGTCCAAAAAAGAGAGTGAAACCTAGTATAAGAGTCATAAGAAGAAGAGTTGTTATCTTTGTCTTGTTCCTTACTAGGGTTCATGAAATAATGAAGCTTCCATGGCCTAGAGTTTGAAATCCACCATGGAAGGAAGAGAGAGAAAGAGAGTTCGAATTTTATGGAGGAGAAAGAGAAGATCCATAGACTTAGATACTTACTTGGAGCTAAAAAGGAAGAGATTTGTTGATGGAAATGATGAGATCCTTTGCTCCTTGGAAGATTTGATGATGGAGAATGGAACCCTATGGAGGATAAAGGAGGGGTCGAAGATGAGAGAAAAAGAGGAAGAAGTTGTTTTGTGTTGATGTTATGTGTTGTTGTCTTTACCTTTCTTATTTTCTTTTATCAACAAGCCTAAAAGGGAGTATGAGTGGCTGTGGTTGCTCCCTTATCTGCTAAGCCACGAATTAGGTGGCCCCCACACTATATATTTTTTTTCCAGATTTTTACAAGGGTAATCGATTACTTGCCCACAGTAATCGATTACTCCCTTGATGCAACATATCTAGTACATTCAGCAGAGGACAAGTAATCGATTAATCCACTTAAAAGTAATCGATTACTTCCAACGAGGTAATCGATTACAATTGCTGCAACATTTATTTGTTTTCACCAGAGGCCTTGTAATCGATTACTCCCCTTCAGGGTAATCGATTACTCTATGAAAAATTCCACTTTGATGGTTTTCTAACTCCAATTCATTTCCTTAGGCTCCTATTCTTTTTCAAGCTTGATTTAGTACACATAACCTCTTCTTAAACTTGACAATTCACATGATCACTTTGCATAATTTGCATTATACTTAAATTTAAATTGAGGATGTTACAATCCTCTCCCACTTACCAGAATTTCGTCCTCGAAATTCAACTTTCGTCGAACAATTGTGGATGAGACTGCCTGATCTTGCTTTCTAATTCCCAGGTAGCCTCCTCTACATTGTTCTTGCTCCATATAACTTTCACCAGGGTGATCTCCTTGCCTCTCAACTGTCTAACTTGCTTGTCTTCAATCCTTACTGGCAATACTTCGAAAGTCAGATTTTCCTTCAAGGGCAAATCATCCAAAGTGACCACATGTGAAGGATCATGAATGTATTTCCTTAATTGTGAGACATGGAATACATCATGAAGCTTTGAAATATATGGAGGTAGAGCAATTCTGTATGCCACTGGGCCAACCTTCTCCAAAATTTCATTAGGTCCAACGAACCTAGGAGTTAGCTTCTTGGACTTAATCGCCCGACCAATTCCTGTGGTAGGAGACACTCTTAGGAAGACATGATCCCCAACATCGAATTCAAGAGGTCTCCTTCGCCTATCTGCATAGTTCTTCTGGCGATCCTGAGAAGTTTTCATTTTGTTCTTAATCATCGTGATCTTCTCAGTAGTTTCTTTCACAAGATCTGATCCTGTCAACAAATTCTCACCTATTTGGAACCAACAAAGAGGCGTCCTACATTTCCTGTCGTAGAGTGCCTCAAATGGCGCCATTCCGATACTGGAGTGAAAGCTATTATTGTAAGCGAACTCTATCAGCGGTAATAACTGCTCCCAACTGCCCACCTGTTCTAGCACACATGCTCTCAACAGATCCTCTAGTGTCTGAATAGTACGCTTAGATTGTCCATCAGTTTGCGGATGGTAAGCCGTACTAAATTTCAGCTTAGTACCCAAGGCCTGTTGGAGACTCTGCCAAAATCTAGATAGAAATCTCGGATCACGATCAGATACTATACTGGTAGGCACACCATGAAGCTTCACTATGTCCCGAATATACAATTGAGTCAACTTTTCTAAGTTGTACCTCATATTCACTGGGATAAAGTGAGCACACTTTGTCAAACGATCAATTACAACCCATACAGCATCACACCCTGCAGCGGTTCTGGGTAAACCAGACATAAAGTCCATAGCAATGCTATCCCATTTCCATTCAGGAATATCAAGTGATCGCAACGGACCACCTGGCTTCTGGTGCTCGATCTTCACTTTCTGACAAGTCAAGCAATGATATACATGATCTGCCACATTTCTCTTCAACTTTGGCCACCAATAAAGCTTCTTCAGATCATGATACATTTTCGTGGTACCCGGATGAAAACTCATTTTGTCCAATGAGCTTCCACTAAGATATCCCTTCTAACTTCAAAATCCATCGGAACGCATATCCGGCCTCTAAACCGGATGATGCCATCTGAACCCTTTATGAAATTGTGCTCTTCTTTGCCTGATGCTACTTCCAACAATTTCTGAAGCTCCAAATCATCAGCCTGCCTTTCTTAATAAAACCAATCAGCTCATTGGTAACTTGCAACATCTCCAGAACAATGCTCTTCTCTTTCACTTGCATGTTCAGATTGAGATCACTGAATTCCTGTATCAGCTGCATCTCCTTTACCATCAAATTGCTAACATGTAAAGTCTTGCGGCTTAGAGCATCAGCCACAACATTAGCTTTGCCCGGATGATATTGGAGGTTGAAATCATAGTCTTTTAGAAATTCCATCCATCTCCTCTGTGTCATATTCAATTCTTTCTGATCGAAGAGATAGCGGAGACTTTTATGATCGCTGAAGACTTCAAACCTTGAACCATACAAATAATGTCTCCAGATTTTCAGTGCAAAGACTACTGCTGCCAACTCCAAGTCATGAGTGGGATAATTCTATTCGTGTTGCCGCAACTGCCTGGATGCATAGGCTATGACCTTCCCTTGTTGCATTAACACACACCCCAACCCTTGCTTTGAAGCATCACAATATACTTCAAATGATTGAGTCGGGTCCGGCAAAATCAACACCGGGGAACTGGTCAATCGCCTTTTCAGTTCCTGAAAACTATTCTCACATTCTGGGGACCATACATAAGGAACACTTTTCCTAGTCAGAATAGTTAAAGGAAGAGCCAGCTTAGAAAACCCTTCAATAAATCTCCGGTAATATCCAGCCATACCAAGGAAACTTCTTATCTCGGTAATAGACTTGGGTCTTTCCCACTTTAACACCGCTTCCACCTTAGAAGGATCTACATCCACACCCTTCTCATATATTACATGCCCTAGGAAATGAACTTCATCCAACCAGAAACTACATTTTGAGAACTTTGCCTAAAGATGTTTGTCTTTGAGAACATGAAGCACTGTTCTCAAATGCTCCTCATACTCTTTCGGACTCTTGGAATAAATGAGAATGTCGTCAATAAACACTATAATGAATGAGTCCAAGTACGGCCTGAAAATCCTGTTCATATTGTAAGGTCCAGATATTTTAAATAAAATAAATATATGTTTATGATTGAATAAAATATTAATTTTTATGATTTTGGTTAAAATACTCGAGTATTTGGGAAAGACTCGAGTATTGTGACTAGCTGTTAGGAAAATTTGAATTTTTAGTTGGAATACTCGAGTAGTTGGTTGGGAGACTCGAGTATTCAGTAGTGTTGTTGAGTTTTTTGAAGCTGGCGCGTCAGCCATACTCGAGTATTGTCCAAAATACTCGAGTAGTTCGTGCAGTGGTGCTAAGTCTATAAGTCGGTTTTCATTTGAACTTCGCACCAAAACGCGTTTTCTCGTGGATCCAAGCACAGAGCTGGACATTACTTCGAAGGAGGGTAATCTTAGACTATGAATAAGTGAATTGGGAAGCCTCAAAACTCATCTAAATCAATTAAACCCGAATTTCTGTCAAATTTTCTCTGTTTTGAGGTGCTGACTTTAATCCATTCGTTCTCTCTCAATTCACATCTATTCCCTTCGAAACCTAAACACAAACTGAAGTTCTAATTCCAATCTTGAATTAGAACCCGAAATCACTCCAAATAACCTCCTGTAAATCGAGTTATAGGCAAGCAAAGTTGAGCTATCAAAGCTGCGAAAACAGAGCAAGTTTTAGCATCAAGTACCCATCTTTCTTGAATCCGTTTGGTAAATCCAGGAACTCTTTCGATTCCAAAATTGCTTCTATTTGAAGTTGGCATTTCCTAGTTTCTAAAGCTAACTTATTTCATTCTTTTTCATGTCTTATTCATTGTGAAATTGATGGCCAAAGTCAGCCAAGTGCAACAATTTTGCACCGGTCCAGAAATCAAGTTTTGATTCAACCCCTTTTATGTGCAACCAATCTTTTCTTTAGATTCTCTAAGGTAAGGGAGGAGTTACCTAAATACTAGAATGAGTAATTTCAAGCTAAAAATGTAGGAACCATTAAAGGTTCAAAGAGGGATGCAACTTGAATTGGGATTCTGACTTGGAGGTCAGAGGCCCATTATTTTATGATTCAAACAAGTTTAAATGAACCAAATAAAGCTCACTGTAATGTGTTTCGAATTTAAAATCAAGTGGAAATGAATTTCACAATTTAAAATGGATATTTTCAAGTTTGAATGCAAACTGTGATTTGATGCTATTTGATGTTGTTTCAGTTGTGTTTAAGTGTTGTAACATGTTTGTTTTATGTGCCTAAGTTGCTGTTTTGAATAGGAATGGGGAAATAAAGCAAGGAACTCGAATTGGTATTGAAAGTGCAGAAAAACGATGCTGTTACAGCAAAAAGACTCGAGTATTTTAAGGACTACTCGAGTATTCTGGAAACTGGAAGAACGACTCGAGTAGTTCATGAAGTACTCGAGTATTCTGAACAAGTTTTCAGAAAACACTTACTTTCTAAAATTTTCTTATAATCAACTCGTTTAATATTAATATATCTTAATCCCATTGATTGATAGTTATCCTGCAGGTGTCCTACTAGAATTTATTCAGTGGTTGATTATTTCCCTACAGGAGTCCCAACGGAAGTGTGTACACTCATTCGGTTGATATTATCCCTAGATGTCCCAGTGAAAGTTTTACTCACTTGGTTGATATTTTTCTATTGGAGTCCCAATGAGGTCGTTGCAATAAAAATCCACCAATAGGAGGCTATGCCCCGATGGATTACTAGATAAATGATTATACGCTATTTCTCAATCCATCACAAACCATCAAAATGTTAATTAAACTAAATAAAAGTACTATTTTATTTTTGAAAAAAACGTATTATAACAAATTTATACTTATTTTGACTAGAAAACATTTTTCAATTATAACGATGAAATCAAAATTTTATTACGACACTCAAATATTGAAAACATCATATTAAATTATTTAATTAATTTGCTAAAGGTATTAAAAATAGCGGGATGTTACAATTCTCCCCCACTTATTGAAATTTCGTCCCCGAAATTCCGTTCAATTCCTTCAATGGAAAACCATCCCAAACGCAAGGTCTTTCGGCTACGACACTCACTTCTTTTTGGTTGCACTCCCCCACTTGGAATTGACATACCACTTTGCATTAGTACGCCACTAAGTTCTTGTACTCAATGAAGAGTACGGGTAATGGTCCATCCTGGTTAGTGTCAACGTGGAGACTTGTTGACGGTTTTCTAAGGTTTAGTCTTCCCACAGCTAAACATTTCAAGAGTTTCACTAATAAGACTCCTATTGGATCTTGGATTCTCCAAAATCATGTTTAACTTCCCAAGGAAGTGGGAAATGGTTTCTAGGATCGTCTGGTTTCCCTCAGAAATTCTACATCAAAGGTTTGAGGAGGGTACTACTACGTCCTAAACGACAACACCCTCAGGGGTTTGATTATACTATAACCAAAAAATACAACTTATTTACTATTCCTAGGCCCTAATCAAACACATACATCAATCAAATAGACATAAAACACAAAGGCATCATTCAAAATTCAAAAATACACAACAACAATTCACAACATCATATATTTCAACATAAACATTGTTCAATCCCTACTTCCTCCTAAACTAGTCATTGTCTACCTTGCCTAACTTAGGGTTAAATCTTACCTCTACACACACATTCATAACAATCATCACATATTTGAAAATTGGTTTAGAAGGGGTTCGGGGAATAGGATTTGCATGATTTGCAACAAAAATGCATTTTCATCAATTCAATTCCCTAATGTTATGAAAATTTGCAAGTAGAGTCCCTTCCTATAAAGATCATCGTGGTAAATTTTCAAGTCAATCGGAGTTCATTAGGTTCAGCCTTTAACCCTACAATCACTTTGTTAAAGCATTGTAATTGTCGGGGCTAAACCTAAATCAGATTTATTTAAAAATAGTAAGCAAAATCCAAATGACCTCAAAATTTAAAGGGACATCACCTATACTTAACCAAAGGTTGGGTAAAATTGTCAAACCAAACGGAGCACGTTAGATATTTAAAACACTAACTTGCTCCAATTAGCTTGAAATTTTACATGAAACATTGATTCAACCTTAGGATATTTATGTAAAAGTTTTCAAGTCAATTGAGTATCCCAAGCCCGAAAACTCAGTTTTCCATTTTATGTAAAAACCCTGATTTCCCGACAACCACCTAACCATAACCACATACACCCATCAAAATCTTTGGTATAAATAATCACTATGTATGTGGGTTAAAATTCAGTAAATAAAGTCCCATACAAGAAAAGCATTTAGAAAAACATTTCTGCATTTATAAAAATCAAAGTCTTTAGAAATCAGGTTCCTCTCTTGATGAGGAAACATTTGTTTTCATGTAGAAGTTCTATAAAATTTTCAGTCGTGAACGTCACCATACAGAACTACCACCATCTAACTTCATAAGAACCTAGGTGAAGGAGTGTAAAATCACTCAAGATTGGTAAACTCAGAGAAAAAGGGAATATGCCTATGGCTAGAAAATTGAGTTTGGTACATCCTCAAAAGTTGAAACAGTTACATTCCGTTTGACTTCGAGTTTGAAAAATGAGTTTCATTCCAAATTGAGTAGTGTCGCATACAAAAGGTTCCTATTTAGTCGACGTGTGACTTACTTAAAAGCAATGAACTAATTCACCGTTCGATTACTTAGGAATCCTTGGTTTTCCTTACTACCTTTTGAAAAATTTTGCCGTGCGACTTAACAATCAATTTAGAATAATTCTGATTCAGTGCAACACTTTGAAATTCACTTTAAAATACTCACGTTGTCAAACAAGCAGTCATATTAATATTCAATCACAAGCATCAAATAGGATTCATTTCACATATTAGCATCAAACACATTTAATATCAAACATACACAATTATGCACAATTATCAGGTCTATTTATCCTACAAACACTACACTAATCACATAATCCTAGTAACTCACTATAAACTAACTAGGACTCCTTTCCCTAGGACAAGACAACACCTACCACGATTTCGCTGCGCCATTCTGATTCAAAAATCGCTAAACATACAGGGTGACACCTATACTAATGACCCTTGCATCTCCTAGATTTGGGACATTACTAAATTCCCAAAACGCTCACAGAAACTTAAGACAGGATGATTATATCTTCCGATAGATGTACACTTGAGGTGATCAAGCTCAAACATACACCATATCAGTGATAAAACCATTCTCGTCTCACCTAAATTTATGCTACGTGACCTATTAATTTCAAAAATACTGAAATCTTGTTTTGTATGTCATATTTAGAATTGGATTACTTGGCGCGAGACTAAAGATCATTTTCTCCCGGTGGGGTAGCAACTTAGTGCCCTAGCCCGTTGGGGTATTGTCTTCCTTAGTCCCATCGTTCATCTACTTCTAAATATGACTCATTGTTTCTCCACAAGATTTCGGCTTTGTTTAATAAGTTTCAAATATTTTAAACAAACTTAAAAAAAAACTCAAACACACACTACGCGGTACTTCGCAACCATACCTATCCTAATGCTAGCACTAGCACTTAACTAAGTCATAAAACAACTCTATTCCTAACTACAAGTTACTCGCTTGATGAGTAACCACAGGAGTAGCACATAACTCCAATAGGCCGAGGAAAAACTGCTCTGATACCAAAATGTAACACTCTCACTTTTAATTAGTTAAAATTAGATTTTATTAAAATTCGTACTTAAAAATTTCGACGAGAATTTGACAGAGTTTCCTCTGTTTATCGGACCTCACAAAAATTTGCATCCTTTAAACTTGCCAGTCCAGAATATTACAAAACCTAAAATTATATTTAACTTCGGTTACCTCGCACTAATGCCCTTTTCAAAAATAACATAAGTTTCTAGGCTTCTAAAAAAAATTAAACCATAATAATTACACCAAATTAATTTAGGTTCTCTCGTGACTAAATTACACTCCACGGTGTGGAGTGTACTCCTATTCGGCCATGATTTGTGTAAACTCCACTTCTGTACTTGTAAAAAATATAGCAAGAAGGGTAGCATTACACAGAACTTAGGAAATAATTTCTAAGAAGTCATAATAATAAACTAAGCCTAACATTTATATTTACATCGTAATAATCGTAATCATTTTCAAGTATTTCACAACACAGACATGCATCATTCACAATCACAATATGTGGCATTCCCTTCAAAATTATTTTCTTAACTTTCTTTTTCAGTTTTCTTAGTTTTTCTCATCTTTCCTCTTTCCTTTCTTCTTTTCTTTTCTTTCTTGTCTTTTCTTATAATGTACCATCAGGTATTTTTGCATGCACCTGTTAGGATGGTGTCTTCACCCAATAGAATTTCTTACCTTCACCCAAGATTTTCTTACCGCATAGACCATTAGCTCGTTAGGGCCTTTTCTTTGTTCTTTTCTTTCATGCTTCCTTACATGTTTCATTATTTATTTCATCCATTTACCAGACAACTATTGATCTCGTGCGGGTCCCAAACACCTAACGAGACTTTGGATCTATGGGATTTACTTACCTGAGTGAGAACTTCACTTATTGGGGATTCGAGTCTATTCCTTAAAATAGACTCTGTCCTAACAGGGCACCTAATGGGTACGGATACCCGACACGCGATCAATAGCTGCTGCCTTTTGTTTAATTCTTTATTCAAATGACAATCAGTCCAGTTTAATTCAAACATATTTGATTCACACTAACATGCAGCAGTCAAATTTTTACTCCATAATTAAATACTAACCGGATATCATCCAATAATCAATAAAAATAATCAATACAATTAATCAATTCATAACCAATTTTAAGTTCACCAAAAATTAACCAAATAATCAATTAACCAATAATCAATAAAATAATCAATAAAAATAATCAATTCATCAAACATAAGCGTGTTCATTTCTTTAATTTAATAACAGACTTATTATCAACATTAACTACCCTATTTGTTCATTATTCTAATTAATTTTTTCTACTCTTAGCCACCACTATAAACAACCTAGAAATCATGCCTTAAATTAAGGTAATACAACCCTCTTACCTGGAATCCTAGCACTAGAAACAATATCACGTTTGCGTCCGCGCCTTACTCGAAGGTCAAGGAGAACAATGGATCTAAATAGGGACACACATTAAAACAAATTATAACATTAAAAGTATATATATATATATCTATAAATATATCAACTAAATTCATTTTTGTCAAAATAATAACTATATATCATTATACAATAAAAATATATGACTTTTCCCCAAAACATCTCTTTATTTGAAAATATAAGGATAATAAAAATATTGATGGATCATCGAATAAATTACATAGATGAGTAGATGGAGTTAAGAAGGTTATTTATCCAAGACGGATTTGAGATTGAACGGTCGGATCTTGAGTTATTAGACCGGGAAGATGAAAAAACCTTAAAATTTCCTCATGAGTCGTGCGCCTCTGCTCTTTCTCTCTCTCGCACATTCTAGTTTCTTTTCTTTCTGGAGGGTTGGGGTGGGCACTTGGGATATATATATACTATATATTAGTACATATTAGGTGGGGCGGTGGGTTGGGCTTTCTTATTTTTTTTTTCTTGTTTCCAACGGGATATCTTGGGTAGTATTAGGAATTTTATATATTTTTTTTATAATTTATTTTCATTTGTGGATCAATGTGTATAAGTATTTTGGATTATAACAAAAAGTTTGACGATTTTAAAAATAAAATACATTTAAGTACAACAATACTGTATTTTTAATTATTCAAAACTGATTGAAAAATAATAAAGTTATCTGTCCTTACAGATAGCTATAGCGTAAGAAAAAGTATCGAAATTCAAAAGTAAATATGTTTTCTCAATCCTGATGTTAAACTTGATAAAATATAATATTTATAATTTTGAAATAGAAGATCATTATAAAACTTATATCGGTAATATATTAAAACTATTTCAGAAGTTAAAAATAAAACAGCCTCCGATCGCTATGAAAATTTACAGGGACGCTCAAAATATTAAGTTAAACATATTTTTATAAAGAAACTATTTATAAAAATGCCTCTAAGACTTGCCACTTGAGCTACCTGTCAAAATGTTAATTAAACTAAATAAAAGTATTATTTTATTTTTGAAATAAACGTATTATAACAAATTTATACTTATTTTGACTAGAAAGCATATTTAAATTATAACGATGAAATCAAAATTTTATTATGACACTCAAATATTGAAAACATCATATTAAATTATTTAATTATTTTGCTAAAGGTATTAAAAATAGCGGGATGTTACAACACACCCCTTTACAACACGGTTACGGATATGAGTGATTTGGTACAAGACCTATAGTGCACTCTTAATAGTGCGGATACAACAATAATAGGCCACTCTAACAATTATGTGTTCTAAGTAACACAGATACAACAATATAGCTCTAATGATAATGAAGTCTAGATAAGGTTGTTACAAGGCCAGTACAAGGTTTTTTTTTTTAAAGATATGAATGTGAAAAATAGAGAATAGGAGAAGAAGAGAAAAGAACGTGAATGATCAGAATTGTTGAATGTAGAAGTGATTTTTGAAAAACAAATAAATAGAGTAGTTTTTAAATCAAAACAAATCAAAAGATAAAATAAAAGATTTAAGAATTAAAACCAAAGATTTGAAATTTGAATTTTTAATTTGAAAATAGAATCAGAATCAAATCAAAAACGATTTTGGAAATAAAATAATTTAAGTTTTAAAATCAAAACCAAATAAAAAAGATTTACAAAATAAAACAAAGATTTGATTCTTAAAACTAAAATGGAAATAATTCAAATTTAAAATCATTTTCGAATTTTATAAAATAAATCAGAATCTTTTATATAAAAACAAATCAGGAAATAATCAAAATGATTCTGACACGTTTTCAATAAAAGTTGAGGTAATCAATAACTTGAGGGAGGTAATCGATTATCCCTTTAAAAATAGAAACTTTAAAATTCATTTTAAAAACCAGTAATCGATTATCACATGCATGTAATCGATTACTTCACTTCTGTTTAATGTATGATGCAACTCATATAATCGATTAACACTAATCAATTAATCGATTACTAAGCCTCTGTTATGCATATGATGCAACATCATGTAATCGATTACTACATAGCATGTAATCGATTACTAAGCCTCTGAAAAACATATGATGCGACAATTATAATCGATTACTTGAGCCAGGTAATTGATTACTCTCATAAGCAAGTAATTGATTAGCAAAGATCACTTAATCGATTACAAGCTCTCTGATTTTTCTATGATGCAACAAAGTTAATCGATTAACTCAAGCAAGTAATCGATTACTCCTTCTTGCATACATACAAATATTAAGAGTTTTGTAACATCAGATATTTTCACCAAAACTAAGATATAAAAACTGAATTTCACAAAACTTCTTTTTCTTCTCCTTTTATATGAAAAACATATTTAGAAAAACTTATATTGGCCTTTTA
Source organism: Crotalaria pallida (assembly GCA_037953625.1). NCBI lineage: Eukaryota > Viridiplantae > Streptophyta > Magnoliopsida > Fabales > Fabaceae > Crotalaria > Crotalaria pallida. Next base: position 55,589,302 of record CM075651.1, read on the forward strand.
ACATAATATAAACCTTGACTTCATTACCTTACATGATGTCCTAAGGGAAAAGGCTAAAATGTTCATTTGCTTGAATCTTCAACTTCATTTGCTTGGTTCTTCAACTTGAAGCTTGGACTTGAAGGATGAAGATCTTGTGATTGCACTTGATAAGAACTTGAGAATCTTGAGTTTGTTATCACCAAAACCATATAAAATATTTGCACTTGAAGTCCTTGGGAAAGCTTGACTTCCAACACTCCCCCTTTTTGATGATGACAAACCTTTATTCTGAATGATCTGCATCACAAGCGTTATACCAGCAAATGTATATATAATAAACACATCCTTATCCCTAGAACACAAAGAATACAACAAGGATACAAAAAGGATACTCTCCCCCTGTATAGATGCATTAGATATAACAGATACACGCTTCACATTCTTGCATCATTCAGGAATTCCTCTCCCCCTTTTGTCAACAGCAAAAAGTGGGTTTATAATTCTTCTCTTGTTGTTATGCTTGAATTTGTCTTCTTCCCCTTTTGTTATTCTTCGGATATGCTATGAAGCTCTGAATTCTTCTCCCCATAAGTAAGCTTGACTTCTCACTTTTCTTTCCAAGGGAGTTATCACAGGATCCCTTTTGTTTTGTCAATGACATATGGTTCTCTTCCCTTTTGTCCTCATCCAGCCCATGTCTTTTGTAAGAGAAGCATGTCTTTTGTCAAATATCTCTCCCCTTTTGAACAATTTAAACAAAATGCTAAACTCCCCCTGAAACACTGGGTAGAAGCATTAGTAATAACAAGGGAGTAAATACACATAGACACATAGTCAATTTATCCCCCTATTTGACATCATCTAAAGTAAGTATGGGATACAAAAGAATTTTTTTCCCAATACACAATAAAAAACCGCATGATGTCAAGATAGAGTGAAGAAGCGAAACATGTTTTCATGCAGATTTGAAAAAAATTTTCTACCCCTTTCTAAAAGAATGATTCAACCAAGAAAGTTATAAATGGAGATCAAATGCATCATTAAAACATGTTTATGCTTATTATCATCACAAAAATTTGAGAGTCCTATATGCCATGACAATAAATATTCAATGCACTTCAACACAAAATATCATGTAGCACATAACATAAGTAGAAGCATCACAAAATAATTAAAAGATAAGTGATACTTATAGTGATGATTGAAAGCGAGAGCTTTGGAGTTCCTTCTATTGATAAATTCAACATTCTGCAATTGAAGGAATTCTCCTCTTATCCAACGTGTTGCACTTCTTTCATTCCAAGAGATCGTCTTGATATTGTCGTATCACCTTCAAGTATTTGAGTATTGCCCAGTTCTCTTTTCATTTGAATCCATTAACCAAGTTTGTAGAGGACGTTGCATACTTATACTTGTAGGAATACCTGCAAGGCTAATTTGCACATGTATCTTTTGGTATCCAAGTTAATTGGATCCTTAGGAATTAGTAACACATGAATATGGTGTATGCTGAAAAAGAATAATTTATCCTTCAAAAGGATTTGTACAAATATATCAAAGAAGGAATAAATACAATTTCAGAACCATGATAAACATGTGTGACATAAAGATAAATATCATATAGTAAAACAAATGAGTGCGGTGATACTTATTGAAGGTGTTGATTTTCCACATCATAAGGGATGTTTGTGCACTTGTGGAGTTCTTCCTTTAAGTCTCTCGTTCTTATTAAACAACATGTTAAGAGCTCCACTTGTGTCTATTCAAGTCGCATTTCCCTTGATTAAGTTCATGTCCCTCTTCAGTATCTTTTCATTTAAGTCCATAGTGTGTACATCCTCGTATAGAAAACTCCAATGCTTGGCACTAGTAGAGATACCTGCAAAACTACTTAAGAACTTTTCTTTTGGTATCCAAAGAGGGATCCTCTATGATTAGTTACATCTCCTCACAAATATCAAAGATATTGTGAAGGCAAAATATGAATAAACAATTTAAACATATGCACTAATCATAAAAAAATTAACTACATGCTTATGTTATAAGTCCATGTCGTACCAAACATGTCCTTACACATACAATCATGTCCTCATATATCAATGCAATATCATTACATATAAAGTGTAATCATGTGATAGAAGATAACAACAAAACTTTAACCTCACATGATGTAACACACTATATGTAACAAGTATCTAGGACTATACCAAAAATACTCATGTGTTAAAAAGAATTTAAAAAAAAATGTAAAACACACATGATTTAATTCAACTAAGAAGTGATCATGAAAATTAAAAATATTTAAAAAAATTTAGCACTCATGATCCACCTTAGTATGAATAAAAATTAGAATAGTCCAAATATACCTTTGTATAGTCATTGACATAAGAGGAATAAGAGATATATACCTTAGGTTTGTTGACCAATAAAGTTCTTGCCTTTACCCATTGCTTCACCTTTTGATTTTTGACCATATCGGATCTTCCATTTTTCTCATGTGAAACTTTGGTGTTGGTAGGCATCTTTCTCCTTTGATCAACCCATTTAGTTATTGTCCTCTTAGGTACCATCTTTGTTATTTTCCCTTTTTCTCCTCCACTTGGTTTATGCCATTGCTTCTTCCTTGAGGTCCTCAACCTTATAATTTCACCTTTTTGCATGCGAGAAGCTTCGGTTGTGAGCATCTTTCTCTTTTGACCACTATGCTTATCTTTGGACCAATGACCCTTTGACTTCATTGACTTCCCCTTACGTTGTCCAAATGGTTCACCCTTTGATTTAATTTCCTGCACATTTTTAACACGAAGAGAACCTTTTGATACCCATTTCATCTTGGGTCCTTGGGGGTTAGTCATAGATTCCTTAGAGGTCTTTGGAACCCATTGCATATTATTTCTCATATTTAAATTTTTACGATAAAAGCATAAATGAGAAATATGTCCTAAATTACCACAATAATTACATGTAATGGGTTTGGATGATGATATGATTTTTTCAAAATTATTTTCATGAAACTTGGAATTTTTAACTTCACATTGAAAAATTTCATTGTCAAACACTTTGCTTGATTTTTGAATATCAACATCATTTTCAATTTCACATTCAAGCAAGGAATTTGAACAAATGGATTTTTCAATGTTACTATATTCAAAGAGTGCATCCTCAACTTGTTTATCAATATCACAACAATTTTCAAAAATAGTTGAGGACCTATTTTCTAAAAATATCTCTTTATCAAAAATATCTCCATTTTTCAAAAAATCAATTTCATTTTCAATTAGAGATAATTTTTGTAAAGAGTCCAAGTTTCTATTTTCTAAAGATATCAAATCATCATTCAAACCATTATATGCAAATTGTAGAGATTTAGAACAAGGACTAATTGCAATTACCTCATGGTCCTCATGATCCAAGTAGTCGGATGTTTTAATTTCATCTGCCATTAATTCCGCATCCGAGTCACTTGATTCCTCCAGTGAGTCCATAAAAGTTTCAAATATCCTCTCTAAGTCATCGCAGTCGCTTGTTGAGTTACTCCCCACGCTTTCACTCTCATCATCAAAATCTTTTTCCAGGGAGTTTATCATTCCATGCTCAACATTTGTGCTATCATGCTTAAAGATACCATTAGTAGCATAATATGTGTTTAGACAATCCCAAATATATTTAGCACAATCAAAATCCTTAATTCTAGCATATACATCATGGTTAAAAGCATTTTTAAAAACATGCATAGCTTGAAAATTCAAGTAAAACGATTTTTCATTAAAACCATGTAAAACGACATTCCAAAGACGAATGCTGATAGATTGTAAAAATATTTTCATTCTCGCACTCCAATAGTGAAAATTATTTCCATCAAAGAATGGTGCATCATCGAATGAAAATCTCTCCATATTAAAAACAAATAAAATATCCCAACGCTGCCAATCTACAAGGATCTTTATACTCGGGCTGTTAAGCCTTTACCAGAGCACGAAGCTTTGATACCAATTGTTAGGATTGGCAGCCGTCACCCAAGAGGGGGGGGGGGGGGGGGTGAATTGGGTGTTTACGAAAACATTAGAAAATATTCGATTTAAAACTTTTTCAACAAACTTAAAGAGATTTTGCAGCGGAAAACAATATAATGTTGAAAATCAATTGCGCTTAAGCGAATAATATTAATACTATTATGAAAACTAATATGCGTGGATACGAATTAAAATAAGAACAACGAAAACCGTTATCGCGCTTATTATTTTAAATTCTCTTAAAATAGATTAATATGAAAATAGATGTTATGATGCACAACAAATAAATATAACAACGAAAAATAAAGAGATAGGGATAAAAGAGATTGCACCGGAGATTTTATCCTGGTTCGGCAAACCCGGCCTACTCCAGTCCCCAAGCGACCCGCTTGAGCTTTTCACTATACCAAGACGCCACGCGTCCCCAAGTACAACCAGAGCGCCCCGCAAGCTACTAGGAACCTCCTTTCGTCAGGGTCCTCGATATACAACTAGGAAAACCTTTCCTAGATTTCCAGATAGCCTAACTACTAGGTGACCCACCGTTCGTCTAGCACTACCCACACAACAAAGGGTTCCTCACCCTACAACCACGAACGCAGCACGTCCGCACTAGGAGATTCACTCCCTAGTCACTAAGGGTTACACACCCCTTTACAACACGGTTACGGATATGAGTGATTTGGTACAAGACCTATATTGCACTCTTAATAGTGCAGATACAACAATAATAGGCCACTCTAACAATTATGTGTTCTAAACAACACAGATACAACAATATAGCTCTAATGATAATGAAGTCTGGATAAGGTTGTTACAAGGCCAGTACAAGGTTTTGCTTTTCTTTGAAAAGATATGAACGTGAAAAACAGAGAATAGGAGAAGAAGAGAAGAAGAGAAAAGAACGTGAATGATCAGAATTGTTGAATGTAGAAGTGATTTTTGAAAAACAAATAAATAGAGTTAGTTTTGAAATCAAAAGATAAAATAAAAGATTTAAGAATTAAAACCAAAGATTTGAAATTTGAATTTTTAATTTGAAAATAGAATCAGAATCAAATCAAAAACGATTTTGGAAATAAAATAATTTAAGTTTTAAAATCAAAACCAAAAAAAAAGATTTACAAAATAAAACAAAGATTTGATTCTTAAAACTAAAATGGAAATAATTCAAATTTAAAATCATTTTCGAATTTTATAAAATAAATCAGAATCTTTTATATAAAAACAAATCAGGAAATAATCAAAATGATTCTGACACGTTTTCAATAAAAGTTGAGGTAATCGCTTACTTGAGGGAGGTAATCGATTATCCCTTTAAAAATAGAAACTTTGAAATTCATTTTAAAAACCAGTAATCGATTATCACATGCATGTAATCGATTACTTTACTTCTGTTTAATGTATGATGCAACTCATATAATTGATTAACACTAATCAATTAATCGATTACTAAGCCTCTGTTATGCATATGATGCAACATCATGTAATCGATTACTACATAGCATGTAATCGATTACTAAGCCTCTGAAAAACATATGATGCAACAATTATAATCGATTACTTGAGCCAGGTAATCGATTACTCTCATAAGAAAGTAATTGATTAGCAAAGATCACTTAATTGATTACAAGCTCTCTGATTTTTCTATGATGCAACAAAGTTAATCGATTAACTCAAGCAAGTAATCGAATACTCCTTCTTGCATACATAAAAATATTCAGAGTTTTGTAACATCAGATATTTTCACCAAAACTAAGATATAAAAACTGATTTTCACAAAACTTCTTTTTCTTCTCCTTTATATGAAAAACATATTTAGAAAAACTTATATTGGCCTTTTAAAATAATATAAACCTTGACTTCTTTACCTTACATGATGTCCTAAGGGAAAAGGCTAAAATCTTCATTTGTTTGAATCTTCAACTTCATTTGCTTGGTTCTTCAACTTGAAGCTTGGACTTGAAGGATGAAGATCTTGTGATTGCACTTGATAAGAACTTGAGAATCTTGAGTTTGTTATCACCAAAACCATATAAAATATTTCCGCTTAAAGTCCTTGGGAAAGCTTGACTTCCAACAACCATCACCAAGACGTTTTCCGAGACGCACCCTTCCACCAAGTCCATCACCCTCTGAGGAAAGAATCATTTTGGAGGTTCTTGCTCCCTCTCGTCCTTCCACTAGAGCCCAATCTCGGACTCCAGTTTATGTGTTATCTGATCCGGCACATGAGGAGGAGGAGGAGGAGGATCCCATAGAGGATGAGGACCCGGTGGAGGATGCTGATCCGGTGGCAGATGATGAATTCATGGAAAACTCAACTGGAAGTCAGTGGGGAACTGATGACTGAGTTGAGTTTTGGATGATGGAATGTGGATAATGAAACTCATTAGGTTTCTCTTACTTATGTTATGTTATATTTTGAGTTTCAAACCAATTGCTCTAGGTTGTTATAAGTTTTGTTGTAATATATGTAATATAATGTAATGACCCAGAGTATCTAAGTTAAGTGGGATGTTTCAGCTTTTATGTTTTGATGTAATGAGAAATGTACTTTTGACTTTAAGATGAAATATGAAGTTGATGTTTTCCTTCCTGATGTCTTTGAATGTTTTCCGCAAGATTTGAAAATGATGATGACTTGACTTATGATGGAAAGAAAAAGAAAAAAAATGGTCATATTTTCGAATATAAATACTTTATTAAGAATAGAAAGTTGGGTCGTCACATTTAGTGGTATCAGAGCAATGGTTCAACTCTCGGCCTTGGAGTGTGGCCATACACACTACCCATTGCGTATTATAGAATAATGATTGTATTTTAAGAGATAGAATAGCAGAATCTAATTAAGTTTTCCCCCTTCGATTCTGTAGGATAAGATGGCTGGACGAAATAACGCTAACATTGCTGAGGCTCTAACCCGTATGGCTGCGGTTCTGGAAAACTTGCAGCAAACCCGTTCTCCCAGCAATGGAACCCCGGCGGAATTTCAAGGCCTAGATTCGTTTCGTAGATGTAAACCTCCTGGCTTCTCGGGTGGCCGTTGTCCCGAGAAAGCTCAGTTTTGGTTAGCCGAAATGAATAAGATCTTCTCAACGCTAACCTTCTCTGAAGCTCAGAAAGTCACGTTTGCTGCGTACATGCTGAATGGAGAGGCTGCGACTTGGTGGGAGCAGACCCGCCAGTTTTTGGAATATGACCATAGAGAGCTCACTTGGGAAGTCTTCACGGAGAAGTTCCTAGAAATGTATTTTCTGAATGACGTTAGAATTTAGAAAGAAATGGAGTTCCTCGATCTGAGGCAAGGCAACATGACCGTCGATCAATACGCTGAGAAGTTTGTGGAGCTGATGAAGTACTCCCCGTACTTCCAATATCATCCTGATGAATACTCAAAGTGCACGAGATTCGAAAATGGGTTGAGGTCGGACATCAAGCTAGCTGTGAGCGTGCAGAGGATTCGCCACTATCCAACATTGATTAGCGCGTGCCGCATCTTCGAAAAGAATAGTTTCAAGAGGGAAGCCAGTCAAGGAGGCCATGGACCACACGGACATCAGCAAAAGAATAATCGTGGAAATCGTGGAAGCCCTTATTCGCATAAGGGGAAAGGAAGAGAAACACCCTCTGGAGCAGTCAGTCTTCTGGCACCGGTAGAGATTTGTAGCAAGTGCCAACATTCCCATCCTGGTTAAGAGTGCTGGAGAGACAAGCCACCAACCTGCTTCAATTGTGGAAGGACCAGTCATTTCGCTCGAGCATGCCGCCAACCCCAACGCCAAGTCAACCAAGGACAAGGGAGTAAGTCCTGGATCAATGGAAAGGAGTTCACTATGTCCGGAGCATAAGCAGAGCAAGCCGATAATATTGTACAAGGTAACCATTTCCTTAATGGCATGCCTTGTCGCTTTTTATTTGATTTCGGAGCAACACATTCTTTCATCGCCGAAGAATGTGCCAAGCGTTTAAGTCTGTCTGTTTCGGAGACACCGTTTAATCTTAGTATATCTACCCCCACGAATGCTCCTGTTGTCGCATCAAGAGCATGTGTCAGATGCGTTGTTAGCATAGGAGGTCAGACTTCTTGTGTAAATCTGATCTGTTTGCCGTTATCCAATCTCGACGTTATCTTGGGCATGGATTGGATGGCATCCAATCATGTGGTAATCGACTGCAAGGCTCGAACGATCGTGTTCCCTAGTGTGGAGTCTCCTGTCATTCAACCTGAAGGTTATGTGTGCCTATTTTCAGCCGTCGCTGAAGAAAAGAAGGATGAAGTGAAGATCGACGACATCCCGATTATTTGAGAATTCCCCGAAGTCTTTCTCGATGAAGTGAACGGTTTGCTGCCGTATCGAGAGATAGAATTCAGCATTGACCTAGTTCCCGGTACTGGTCCTATCTCTATTGCCCCATACCGTGTGGCCCCAGCGGAATTAGCTGAGTTAAAGAAGCAAGTGGAAGAGTTGCTACAGAAGCAGTTTGATGAAGGTCTAATATATAATGTTTTAAGGCTTAATTTCACTTCCTTTTGCTTGGGTTTTAGCTTGTTTCTCTTGTAAATATAGGTATTTTGTATTAATTTTAGAAATTTTTAGTTTATTAGAATCCTTTGAACGTTTTGATCCGTTTTGGGTATGTTTCAGGTGTTTTGGAGCTTTAATTGGAGAAAATATTATTGGAGCTGAAAAGAGCATAAGAAGACCTTGAAAATGGCACAAGAACGGAGAGAAACGGAGTCGAAAGTTACTGAGCACGCCCAGGCGCGCTTGCTATGTTAATCAGTGAGTTATCAGATACTGCGCGCCCAGGCGTGCTGGTCTGCACGCTCAGGCGCGCGAAGTGCGAGAAAGCCCAATTGGGCCAATTTCTGATCAGTTTTGAAGGATTTTGATAAGATTAGACTTTTATCTTTTTATTTTAGGATTAATATGAGTTTAAGAGTCAGAAAAATAGCAGTTAGCATTAGATGAATAATAATTATGATTCAATAGTTAGTTTTAGAAAGGATTTTTTACACACTTTTGGGAGAATTCGAAGGAGGGATCCGGAGAAGATTGAAGATTCAAGGAACATATCTATGGTAATTTAGGAATAAATATCATAGTTATTTGTTTTCCTCTTCTCTTTCATTATGTGTAACTAAATCTTTTGTGTCAGGAACATGGTGGATTTGTATTTGTAATTTATTTTTATGAATTAATGTTTTTCAGTTTTAAATCAAGTGTTTAATTGTGATTTTAATGTTATGCATAGAAGTAGCTAATCTATGTTTTGGATTTCTAAATCTGAAATTGGAAATTAGGATTTAGAATAGGTCATGCAATTGAACAGTATAACGATTCAACTTGTAGGAATACTTTTGGATTATTATATAACTTGATAATTCACTGTTCTTAATTAAGGTTATTCAATGATTTAAATTTCTAAGGAATTAGGATTTAATAAATTGGATAATAAACAGTAATTTCATAAGAGGAATCTAGGAATTACTATTTTCTGAATTTGTTCTTGGTTTGAATGAAAAATATTGATTTATAATAAATAAATGAACATACAATGATACTAAGTTCCTAACCAAGTTTTCCCATTTAATTTCTCTTTTATTTTATTTTCAGCAATTAATTCTTCATTTTAATTTAATTATTTAATTCTTAATTTTGTATTTAAATAGATTTTATTCTAGATTTTACCTTAGGTAGAGATAGATTGAACAATTATGAGTCCCTGTGGGAACGATATCTGGTCTTAACCGACTATATTACTTTGCGATCTAGTATACTTGCTAGAGAGTGGTCAAGTTTTTGGCGCCGTTGTCGGGGACTTGAATTCGTTTAATCTGTTTTGGCACTAGGAAGTAATTTGGAGTGAAATCTATTTTTGATTATTAATTGAAATGTATAATAATGATTTGTGAAGAATTAGAATTCTTTGATTTTGTTTTGGCTTCACATCCTCTTACTTATGATGCAAATACCCCCATTAGTGAGATTGAAAAGTTTTATAAGAAATCTTTTATAGAAAAGATAGTACAAGAGTTGCCCATCAAGGAAAACTCAAGTACTAATTTCTCTGAAAATTTTGAAGAAAAAGAAATTAAAGTGCATCATGAGGTAGAAGAAGTGAAACAAAACAAAACAAATGGGAATAGAATACTAGTAGAAAAAATTGACTCATCTTTGCGTGCTGAAATTTGTGAACTTAAAATTTGTGTTAAATCCCTTGCATGTGTGGATGATTCAAAATTTTTCAATTATATTCAACCCTTAAATTTTTATGATGTTTTCTTAGAACATCATCACAAATCATTGTTGTATTCAGGGATGAATAAAGATCCTAAAAATTTTGTTTTTCTTGTTCATGAAATTAATACCTTCATGAATGGGGAAAAAGAAAAATTTTCTAAGAAGATGCATGATGTAAGGAATGTACCTTTTGATCCTGGTGGGATTGGATTTATTTATAAAATTTCCTTACTACATCCATGCTCATGCCTATGGGACATGGGAGTAACTTGTTATTCCTATATCACATGGGAATTGAGCCATAGATTTTGGGATCCTGGTGGATTCTTTGTAATTATGTAGTAGTGTAGGTTTTTAATTTTTTTTAGTTAGTTAGTTAATAAGGAGTTGAAACTTTCTATAATTGATTTCTAATGAAGTACTTTATAGCACTATTTTTGGTTGTTCATGTGACACAGGTAAATAAAATTTGGGAATTTTCTCCATGTTGCATTAATAGAAAAAGCTGTGCTCCAAAGGTAAGTTTCTTAACTCCATTTAATAGTTGATTTGTAGTTTAGGAAATTAGTTTTGAATATAGGTGATTTTAATTTAGTTATTTTTTATTTTATTTTTCTTATTCTGTAAAAAAAAAGTGGTCTGTACTGTACCCCCGCGCCAGGCGCAGAGGACTGTGCGCCTGGGCGCGCTATGTGCGTTATCAGATATGCAGGGGAGTCATTTTTCTCCATTCTTCCAATTCCTTCAAATTCATCCTTCCTGTAACATCCTGATTTTCTTTTGTGTTAAAAATTTCGAGTTTTATCAATTAAATGTTTAATTCTTATATATAATTATTAAAGTGTTGGTATTTTCATAAAGTACCCCATCTTATTTCTATTTGACTATTTTATTTATATACCTTAAAATAAATTCATTTGAAATAATGACTCTACTTGAACTATATGTGTTGGTAGGAGATTTTATTTTGAGTGTTGGTTTTTCCTTTAAGCAATAATAATAATAGTTTTACTTTTCAAAATAAATAAATGAATAAAAGTATTGATGAATAGTTAAGAGGGGCATAAAATTAAAATGAGGGTATGAAACCCTCATCTTCTTCCTTCTCCTTGTGGAGCCGTTGACTCCCTCTCCCTCTCCAATTTTTATTTCTTTCATGGCCATGATCTCTGTGGTGGACTCGGCCTAGCCGAGCTCCCCATAGCCCCCACTAAAGACTTAAGGACCCTCCAGGAAGCCCTCTGTACGCTTGGCCGAGCTCAAAGCTCAACGGCCGAACAGACACCTGACACGGGCCGACCTCACGTTCCTACCCAGGTCCGACTTCCCTGTCCGACACCTCCCTGTCCGACACCTCCCAGAGTCTGACACCTCCCAGAGTCTGATACCAAGGACAGGATGACGTGTCTCACCTTATCCACAAGGACAACTCATCCACTCATAGCTCAGTACAGGCTGGCCCTACTTTGGGCCTAAGGCAAGCCCATTAGGGCAACCAGCTCCCCCCTATAAGTAGCTCCGTACTAAATGGGGCTCAGGTACGTCCTCTAACCCTAATTATCACCCTCACACACCAGTGATTAGGGTTGCTTCTTGGCTCTCCCCTTAGCCACCAGAGGACTCCCACCAAAAATCACACAGAAACCCTAGACTGAGGCTCCTTTGAAGGTCTTCTTTCCTAACCCTTGGAGGACCTCACCGTCTAGGACATCACATTGGCGTCGTCTGTGGGAAAAGATAAACTTCATCCCCACCCAGAAGATTCTACCATGTCTGAGGAACAACCAGTCCAGAGGAGAAGGAGGGGGCGTCCAAGAAAGGTGTCGTCAACTGAGGACCTGCGCCTGCATCTCGAAACCAATAGGGCAGCAAGGTCCTCACCACCACCCCCTCCACCACCTCCACCTCCTCCCCCGCAACCACCCCCGTTTCCACCGCCACCTCCACCGCCAGAGTTCACGCACACCCACAGTGGACCTTACACCATCCACACCGGAGACACTACAAATCCAACCCAGCATCACGGCGGAGGTCGGCGCGTGCAGTTACGCTCTGAGCTCGGAGAAACCAACGCTGAACAGCACCGCCACCGCGGCGAACGTGCCCACTCTGTCAGCACAACACACCGTTCCCACTCACGATAGTCTACGCTCTCTCGAGATGCAGAACTCTTATCCTTGATGAGACAACAGATGAGAATTGTAGAACAGCAAGGTAAAGCTATCGCAGATCTCCAACAAGTTGCTATGCAGCGTTTGGCTGAACGAGCTGTTGTTCAAGCTCCGGCCCCAAATGAGTTCCCCCCACCACCACCTCTTCCACCACAACCTCCGTTAACTCCATAAACCTTTGCAACACCACACACAACCATCACACAACTTACACCACCCCCTGACCAGCAACAACCTGATTCGGATGATTCCCATCCTGGGCATCCTTTTACACCAGTCGTCATGGCTTATGAACCACCACCTGGATACCTCGGACCCAGCAACATTCCCAGATACAATGGCCTCACAGACCCTCAGGAGCATGTCCTTTCTTATGAGGGAGCTATGAACTTTCATGGTGGAGGAGATCGGCTCAAGTGCCGAGCTTTTTCTATGACCCTCCAGGCCCCAGTCCTCCGATGGTACTCAACACTACCCAAGAATTCTGTCAACAACTGGGCAGAAATGAAGTGAGTCTTTCTTACCTCGGACCCAGCAACATTCCCAGATACAATGGCCTCACAGACCCTCAGGAGCATGTCCTTTCTTATGAGGGAGCTATGAACTTTCATGGTGGAGGAGATCGGCTCAAGTGCCGAGCTTTTTCTATGACCCTCCAGGCCCTAGTCCTCCGATGGTACTCAACACTACCCAAGAATTCTGTCAACAACTGGGCAGAAATGAAGCGAGTCTTTCTTAATAGGTACACTGCTAGCTGTGTGCAACCCAGGTCGGACCACACGCTAGCAACAGTGATGCAAAAACAAGAAGAATCCTTACGTGCATACCTGCACAGGTTTCACAGCGAATCCAGCTCAGTCCCCAATCTATCTCCCGAGGTGGCCGTCCTCCTCCTCACTCAAGGCCTGGCCGAGGGAGGATTTAAAGACTCTTTGATCGGGAAGCCGCCGAGAGATATGGCCGAGCTGAGGCAGAGATCTAATAAATACATCAACCTCAAAGAATTCAACAAAGGACAGTCAAGTAGGATGGAAAATGCTCAAGCCGCTTCGCAAAGTACCCTCCCCCGAGGTCGTCCTCGCGGTAACAGGGATGATAGAGGAGGAAAAGCAGACCAGGGTGACCGAGGTCGCTCTCACGTCGGCCAACAAGAGGACCGCCGACGTCCGTACATCACTAAGTATGATTCTTACACCCCCCTGACAGTCCCGAGGTCTCAAGTCTGGAGAGAGACCATGCAGACCGAACTCAGGAGTGTACCTCGGCCCCCTTTTCTCAGAAATCAAAACAATATCAGGGACAAATCTAAATATTGCAACTTCCACGACGGGTACGGCCACCATACCGATCAGTGCACCTGGCTTCGGGATGTTATTGAGGATATGGTGAGAAGGGGCAAATTGCAGCAGTATGTGCGCGAAGCGGTGGAAATACGAGGCCGAAGAAGGTCTCACAGCCCAGACAACGATAAAGGAAAAGCCAAAGCCGACCCGTCCCCAGAAAAGAAAGAAGAAGAACCACAGCTAGTAAACATGGTCGTGGTACAAGATCTAGACAAGTCACCGAAAAACTTCCGAGTTGAAACTATCTCGTGAGGTTTTGCCGGTGGCGGAGAAAAGAGGGCAGAGAGGAAAAGGTACGTCAACCAAGTTCTCGCTGTCCACCACAAGCCCGTTGGCAACAAACCATCTAGGAACATCCCTATCATTTTTTCTGACCAAGACATGGAAGACGTCATTCCGGATCACAATGATCCAATGGTGATAACGGCGTTGATCGGCAATTTCGAAGTCGCCCGAGTTTTCATCGACCAAGGAAGCTCGACCGACATTCTTTTTCTTTATACATTTCAAGCGCTGAAGCTGAGGTCAGCCGACCTCGTACAGTTCGAAGGCAATCTCATCAGCTTCACGGGTGAGGCAATCCGCCCCCTGGGAGCCATTCACCTCCCGGTGACCTTAGGCAACCAGCCTTCGCCCCGAACGGAGATCATCAAATTTTTAGTGGTTGACTCTGAATCCCCATACAATGTGATACTGGGACGAACCTGCCTACAAGCTTTTGGGGCAGTGGTTTCAACAGTACACTTAGCAATGAAATTTGTCGGATCCGACGACAAGGTCGTCACGGTCAAAGCTGACCAGGTGAGAGCCCGACTCTGCTACAATGCGAGCCTACGGGAGGTAAAAAAGAAGCAGAAAGAGTTCACTGATCCGACATTGACCAAGGGGAGAGTTCTATTGGCCGAGGTTCAGTTCGAATGAGATGTCCTTAGGACCTTTCCTCAAGAGGAATGGTTGGAAATCCCCCCATTCCCCTCTGCCCCAAGAAAAGATGTTAACATGGATGCCAACCTTCCCCAAGAAATCCAAGATGCATTTAAAGAAAATCTCCTTTTGTAGTGTCCTTGAACACTATATGTCCTTAACCCTCTGAGCCCTCAAGATTATGGTAATCAGGAGTTCAAGAGAAGGTCAAGTATCTATGTATGACCTTATGGTTTTTCTGCAGTTCCAGTTGGGAAAAGCAGGGTTTCCCTAGTCAACAAGTGTGTGCAGAGTGTCAACTTAGGGATGAGAGTACGTACCTGAAACCCTAGCTGTTGTGAGCTATTTATAGGGTTTGGAGGAAGTTGATGTGGGCGTATGGGCCTCGTATCAAGGTGAGCTGAACCGGGATTCTGTGAGGAAATATAGGAGATTTATTCCCTTAGAATCCGGATTGGATCAGCTCACGATCCCATGTAGAGGCTGTTGCGAGATTCTAAGAGAAACATGCGGAGGAGATAGGAAGCCTTGGTGAGACTGAGTCAACCTACTAGCCGACGTTATGTCTCGGTTCTAGAATCCCGAGCCGATGGAGTGAAGACCGTTGTTGAGGCTCCGTCCCATCAAGTCCGAGCCTGGTCTTTTTGTATGCTCGGAATGAACGTGTCCGAGCGTGGGACGTTTGTGTTAAGTAAACCAAGGGAAAGGTCCTTAGAAAACCTTTCTATAGGACTGTAGTTTTTATACGGTCGGCAGACCCTACAAGCCCCCCAGCTCGTAAGACTTTGAAAAGTCTGTGACGAGGTAATGAGCGCTTAGGATAGACCTCTCCGCATGCCTCGTGACAACTGTAATCGTGCCGACTGCTTCGAGGTGACGCTTTGGGTTCTCGAGATACGACGCGTTTCCTTGTAAGTTGTGCCAAATCATTGCGTTTTTGAAATTTGAAAAAGTACCTTTTGGAACTGCCACGTCTCTCCCTACGATTGGTTGCATGCGTCCATGGGCTTTTGGCCCAAATGGATAAGATGGAGGGAAACTGAAAAGTTTTCTCTCTAATTGAAACTTACCCTTTCTCTGCCTCCAATCACTCACTCTACTCCCGAAATTTCTCAGAATCCCCTCATTCTCTCTTCAATTTCCATTTTGCTGTCTTCGTTCCCAAATTGAGAGCCTCCAATCCTTCACCAGTTTTAGCAACTTCACGCAGGTAACCCCTTCTACTCCTCTTATTTCCATTCCTGCAGTTTTCCTTATTCATTTGTGGTTGTTTTTTTTCTTTTTGGAGTGAGTTAGAGTGAGTTTTTCTTTGTAAACGGGTTTTCTGGTTTCAGGATTTTGCAGGGATTTCTGGGTAGAGTTTCTGGGTTTCTTTTGTTTTTAAGTGAGAGGAGTTTATACCTCAATTTGTTTGAATCATGAGGGGATGGAGAGGTTTTAGGGAAGTTTACCGTGAGCTCTGTAGGAGATTAGGAGAAAATCTGTCTAGTGACAGTGAATCAAGTTCTTCATCCTTTTCTGGGGTTTTTGAAGATTCTGGGAACGAAAGGAATCCATGCTCGGAAAGTTCTATGCCTATCCCTACTATTCTCCCCATCGACTCGGGTTCTTCCGAGTTAAAACCATTAACAGTAGAACATCCATTGAATCCTGCCGACGAGACTAAGTGGTTATTAGCCTATAGATTCGCTGAGCGTAGAGCCCAAGTTAGATTTAGCCCCGATCATGATATGGGGGATAAAGAACCTGTAGGAAATCCATCTGAGGTGGGGGGAAAAAGTTCGGGGCTCGGCATTAGATTTAAAGTAAAAACTCGTGCTGTAAAAAATCCTAACGCCGAGCCTTTTTCTTTTTCCCCAGAAATGGTGGAACGCAGGTGTGTGACCAATCCTGAAGAATATCCTCTGCTGCCTAATCATGCGCAGTACGATGCTGTTTTTGATCGGGAAGTACTGGGGACGAGACCTTCATTGTTAACAACAAATAGTCTTAATCATCTCCGGCCGATATTGACACATCCGAGAGCCGACGGAAATACCTCAGATTTCGTATTAAGACCTTTGGGAATCGACGATCGGATTTGCTTCGAAGTGCCGGAAAATCGTCAATATTTTTACTTCTATGAAGAAGTAGTAACTAAAGTCGGTATCCGCTTGCCCTTCTCCACCTTCGAGGTCGAAGTCCTCACTCATTTAGGAATAGCCCCAAGCCAATTGCATCCAAGTGGGTGGGCTTTCGTCCGAGCCTTTCAACAATTCTGCGATGTTGAAAACTTGGTCGCGACGGTACGGTCCTTCTTTTGGTTATATGCTCCCCAAGTAAATAAGTTTGGTGATTCCAAGGGTCTTTGGGTGTCCCTAAAGGCTCGGAGGGGACATGCCCTTTTCGCCAAGGTGACAGACTCTTGGAAATCTTTCAAACCTCTCTTCTTCCAATACGAGTATACTGGGGCCGAAGTATGTTGGTTCATGGAACAGGTTGAAGAAGATGGAGTGATGAAGGTCGTGCCTCGGTTTCCATTGGGTTGGACGACTAACATTTATAACCGAGGATCCTCCTTGTATCAATTCGACTATAAGGTGGATTTAACGAAAGCCGAAAGGCGATTATGCGACCACGTTTGGGAATATCTTCAAGCAAATGGTCAAATTGATTCCAAACAAATTCTGCTGAAAGATACGCGAGACGAAGTGAAGGCGGAGCTGGGTACTACAAATTTTTTTTTTTTTTTTTACTGGCGTGCTAATCCATTTTTCTCGCAGAAGCAATGGGGAAGAAAGCAACCAAAGCCAAGAAGAGTGAAGCTCGGGCAGCTAGAGTGTCACAGCTAGCAGCACTCAAAGAGTCTGCGTCCGGTTCTCCAATCAAGGGTCAATCTTCTGAGCCGACCCATCCTGAAAGCCCGACCGTTATCCCCAATACCACCCCCACTGTAAGGGTTACTGGTGTTGACCAGGTGATCAAAAAGGGCCGCGTTGTCGACGCTGTGAATATTGAAGTAGAAGCTCATTCATCTCCCCAAGATGTTCCCGAGCGCCCCCTAAAGAGGACTCGGCTGGATAAAGGAAAAGGTCTCGCTGGAGATTGGTTCAATTTGAGCAAGTCCAACAAAGGGATTGAAATTCCCGAGGGTAAGGAAGATGCAGCTGCCAAGACGGTGTGGGGTAGGAAGATGTCCGACTCATTCATTGCCACCGTCTTCCCTCCTGAAAATGCTGAAGTAATCGAGTCTTGGACCCCTGGGACTTGGGAAAATAATTGTACAGCGTTGGTGAAAAGCTTCTTACGGGGTGCGAGCATTTTCCATCACCTTGGTCATCATGGTGATGATGCTTATGCTGGATTGGCTGCCGAGGAAAAGAAGAAAAGATATGAAGCCAACGAGCGGGAAGATTACTTGGAAATTCAGGTCCAAGGTCTGAATAAAAGGATACAAGAAATGGCAGCTGAAAACGAGAGGCTTCAAAAGACTGCACAAGATTCGGAGGGGGCCAAAGTTCGGGCTGAGCAAACACTTCAGGCTGCCGAGGCACAGATAAAGAGGTCGGAAGAAATCCAGAAAAAGGCTGAGGAGGATGCTGCTGCTCTTCTGGTGGCTATGGAGAAAGCTCGTACGGCCGAGCAAGCTGCTGCAGTGGCTCAGGAGCAACATGAGTATGCTAAGGACGAGATACTCAGGCTCCGAGCTTCCTTGGAGAAGATGAGCGCGAAAGCGCTCAAGCATAAGAAAGCAGCTAAGGAGAATCTGTTCAATTGAGACCATGCAATTGAAGATTCTTTCTACAATACTGCCGAGCAACTCCGTGTTCTGAATCCCGGGCTCGTGACCAAGGGTGCTGACCCTAATTTTGCTGTGAAAAAAGGTCAAATTGTCGGCCCGAGTGGAGTTCCCATAGATCTGAACAACTCCGACCTTCCTGACCATTTGGCCGAAGATTCCGAAGGGGAAGGAACCGAGGATGCCGAAGGTGAAGAAGAAGAAGAAGACACATTCAATGCTGACAGCATTGTATTGTCCGATTTAGAATAGTTTGATCATTCTCTTTTTTTTTCATTTTGTGATCGCCCCAGTAGTGGGTTTTTGTAACCGCCCCAGTAGTGGGTTTGAACTTTTTCTATGCTTCTTTGCTCGAAATATTGTGAACGTTTATAGTATTCGCAGTCAAATGTTTGCTTCTTTTTATACTTTGTGTTAAGAATTCAAGTGTCAAGACCTCGGAACTCCAGCGCTTTAGCCGAGGTGGGTTCCTCTATCCGCGATGTAAAATGATTTTAATAAACCATGTTTGAATCGGGAGTCTCAGTAGGATACTTGACGAGTTATAAGCTCTTGTTTGAGCTGTTTATAATCGTTCGCGTCATACACGGTGGCTAATCGAATATGAGGAAAAGTACGTAATACAATGAATCCAATAACAGTCTTTTTATTAATCAGAAGCAGAAAGTACAATGGGCTCGGAGTTCCACCGAGCGTACACCATCATTAAACAGTAATAAACAAATCTAACAATTCTAAAAAGAATAAATAAAGCATGAAATTATGAAACTATGGAAGAAAGATTCTAACTATAATATCCTTTGAGCTTCGCCACATTCCATGAATTGTTGATAGGAGATCCCGAGAGAGTTTCAAGTTTATAGGCTCCCGTCCCACTTTTGAAGGTGACTCGGTATGGTCCTTCCCAGCTTTGGGCCAGTTTTCCATCCTTAGCATTCTTAAGACCAATATCGGCCCTTCTTAGGACGAGGTCACCCACCTCGAACTCTCTGGGATTAACCGAGCGATTATATTCCTTCGCCTGCATCCTTTTAGCGTGCTTTTCTCGTTCGGCGGCCAAATCTCTTACCTCCTCCGACAAAACAAGATCCTCGCAGAGCAAAGTGTTGTTGATGGGGTTTGGCTGCTGCATAGCTCGGAAAGAAGGGATAATTTTCTCAATGGGGATGACTGCGTCGCAGCCATAAGTGAGCCGATAGGGCGTTTCTCCTGTTGAAGTTTGGATGGTGGTGCGATACGACCAAAGTACCTCGTGCAAGTTTTCCACCCAATTTCCTTTTTCTCCTTCAAGTCTCCTCTTGATTCCCTGAATGATGGACCTGTTCAGTGATTCCACCTGACCGTTGGTTTGAGGGTGTTCCACCGAGGAGTAGTAGTGTTTAACCCCCAATGCACTGACCAAATCTTGGAACGCCCTTGCTGCAAACTGGGTTACATTGTCGGTCACCAATACCTGTGGCACCCCGAATCAAGCCACAACTTGCCTTTCAAAAAACTTTTGCACCTTTGTCGAGGATATGGTTGCCAAAGGCTCGGCCTCAACCCACTTTGTAAAATAGTCTATGGCCACGATCACCCACTTCAACTGTCCTGGTGCGGTTGGGAACTGCCCAATCAAATCCATTCCCCATTGGTAAAAGGGATAGGGAGATGAAAGAGAATGAAGTTCCTCGGCTGGTTTTTGATAAACGTCACTGTGAAATTGGCATTTATCACACCTTCTCACGTGGTCTATCGCATCTTGTTGAAGGGTAGGCCAGTAGTACCCTGCCCTTAGGACTTTTCTAGCCAGTGACTTCCCTCCAATGTGGTGGCTGCCTATTCCTCCATGAACTTCTTCTAGTGCCAGCTTTGCATCGGCGGGGTCGAGACACCTGAGCATTGGACCGTTGACCCCTCGGCGAAAGAGTACTCCCTCAGCCAGTGCAAATTGAGATGCCTTCCTGACAAGTTTCCTAGCTTCCACCAAGTCGGTCGGCAAGGTCCCTTGTTCCAAATAGCTTGCAATTGGGCTAATTCATCTTGAATCTAGTGATATGGAGAGGACAACGCTAGGTCTATGCACCATTTCCTGAATTAAACTCTTGTTGTTTTCAGAGTTTTTTGTTGAGGCGAGTTTGGAAAGAATATCCGCTCGGCTATTGCTTTCCCTCGGTATGTGACAGATTTCGACTTTCACAAATTCGGATGACAAGAATCTTACTTTTTCCAAGTATTTTTGAAGGATTGGCTCCTTCGCCTGATATTCATCCTTGACCTGTGAAACCACCAATTGAGAGTCGCTGAGAATTTTCACCTCTCGGGCTCCCACTTCTTTTGCCATCCTCAATCCTGCCAAAACAGCTTCATACTCCGCCTGATTGTTGGATGTTGAAAATCCGAACTTCAAGGAGTATTCAAGGGTGACTCCCTCGGAGTTCTCCAGAATTATTCCTGCTCCTGCTCCCATCTTATTACTCGATCCATCCACATAGATGTTCCAATCAGCCAAGGCCTGAGACTTCATCGCCTTTCTCGGTTCGAAAGTTATTTCAAACTCAGAAAGCTCGATAGCCCAAGTTACCATCCTCCCAGCCAAATCAGGTTTCTGCAATATTTGTCGGATCGGTTGAGCCGTTCTGACCGTGATGCGGTGGCTGGGGAAATATTGGAGCAATCGCCTGGCAGTTATTACTAAGCAGAAGGCTAATTTCTCCACTTTTTGATATCTGATTTCTGGTCCCTGGAGAGCTCGACTCACAAAATAAATCGGAGACTCTTTACCTGATTTCTCACGGACCAAAACCGAACTAACCACAGAATCTCCAACCAACAAATAAAGGAAAAGAGTTTCGCCATGGCTCGGACTAGACAGAATGGGAGGCGATGCCAAATAATGTTTAAGGTCAGTAAAGGCCCTTTCACATTCTTCATCCCATTCAAACATCTTCTCCTTCTCTTTCCTCAGCAGCTTGTACCATGAAAGGGCCTTTCTAGCTGACTGAGATAGAAACCTTGAAAGAGCTGCGACCCGACCTGTTAGCTGCTGAACCCCTTTGATGTTCGAGGGACTTTTCATCTCCAAAATGGCTCTGCACTTGTCCGGATTTGCCTCTATTCCACGCTCTGTAAGCATAAACCCGAGGAATGATCTTGCCCGAACTCCGAATGTGCATTTTTCCGAGTTCAGCCTCATATCAAACTGTCTCACCCTTCCTAAGATTTCTTTCAAGTCTTTTGCATGATCTTACTCTTTTAAACTTTTCGCAATCATATCGTCTATATAAACTTCCATCCTCGGCCCAATCAGAGGACCAAAAACCTTGTTCATCATGCGCTGGTAAGTTGCCCCAGCGTTTTTCAATCCGAACGGCATAACATTATAGCAATAAGTAGCGTTTTCTGTGATAAACGAGGTTTTTACCTGGTCCGGGGGATACATTGGGATCTGATTGTATCCCGAGTAAGCATCCATAAAGGACAACCTTTGATAGCCAGCCGAACTATCCACCAAATTATCGATGCATGGTAGTGGGTACTGATCCTTCGGGCATACCTTGTTCAGATCTGTGTAGTCCACGCACATCCTCCATTTGCCGTTGGACTTCTTGACTAGCACAGGATTGGCCAACCAATCAGTGTATACCACCTCTCTAATAAATCCAGCTTCCAAAAGCTCAGCTACCTTCTCATCAGTCGCTTGCGCTTTCTCGGTTCCGACCCTTCTCTTCTTCTAACATACTGGCTTGGCGCCAGGATATACACTCAACTTGTGGCAGATGAAGTTAGGATCGATTCCCGGCATGTCTGCCGAAGTCCATGCAAACAAATCCTTGTTTTCAATTAGAAGTTCAGTAAGCTCTTTTTCTAGCTTCTCCGACAGGCCAACTCCGATCTTGACGCAGTGAGATGGCTCGGGACCGAGGATTACTTTTTTAAAGTCCCCTTGCGGAGTTGGTCGGGTTTCATCCTCTTCTCTGACGTCAAGATCGGCCAAGTTGACGCTTCCTTTGTTCAATGGTTCCTTCATAATTTTCTCATCATCTAGTTTCAGCTTTGCCAAACTGATGTTATAGCATTTTCGGGCCAACTCCTGATCAGACCGTACTGTTACTACCTTGTCATCCGACCCCGGAAACTTCATGGCCAAATGTACTATCGAAACGACGGCACCGAAAGATTGGAGTGCTGTTCTTCCGAAGATAGCGTTATAGGCTGAGGGAGCCTGGACAACGAGCCACTTCACCATTTAGGTTCGGGCAGAAGGTGGTTCACCCATTGTCACTGGGAGGTGGATATGGCCTAATGGAACGATTGAGTGTCCCGTGAAGCCAATCAAGCTTCCCTCGAATGGAGTAAGATCCGACCTTTTTAACTTCAATTTCTCGAAAAGATCAAGGAACATGATCTCCGCCGAACTCCCTTGATCGACGAGAATTCTTCTTACTTCATAGTTGCCAATCCGAGCTGTGACGACCATTGGATCATTATGGTCTTGCAGGATGTCTTCAAAGTCTTCATCACTAAAACTGATTACAACATTCTTCTTTCTCGGTTTCTGAGTCGGTCGGCTTGCCACCGAAAGAACTTGCCCCACGTACTTCTTGCGGTCACACTTCTTTTCCCCACCACCAGCAAATCCTCCAGCAATAGTACCGATAAGGAAGTCATTTTCTTTCTCGGATTGTTGTATTGGGGCTCCGCTTGCAGGTGGTGAAGGACTTTTATTCCTCTTCTGCTCGGTTTTGGGAGGCGAGGGGCTCTTCCTTCTAGAACGCTTGCGCAAGGCTTCCCCGATGTAATGCTGAAGCTTGCCATCCCTTACCATCTCTTCAATTAGATCTTTCAGTTGGATACATTGGTCGGTGGTATGCCCCCATCCACCATGGTGATCGCAATACTTCGATTTATCCTTTTGGGCCACCTTTCTTAAGGCTGGTGGCCGAGTGATGTTGCGCATTTTAGTATGCATGGTCTCACGAAGGATTTGACTCCTCGGGACCGTTAATTGAGTGTATTCCTCGTACCTGCCTTTGGGAGGCAGTTTATCACCTCTTTCTTGTTCCCTCTTGTCTTTCCTTCCTCTTTCCCGAAAACGATCATTCTGACGAGCCTCGTTTTGGCGAGGCCGTTGCTCCTGTCGTCCTTCGGTACCCCTTGCCGCAGTGCTTATCCTTCGGAACTCCTCTAGATTGACATATTTCCTGGACCTTTCTCTAAGTTCTGCCATGTTATGAGGTGGTTCCCCGATCAAACAATCTTTGAAATCTCCGTCCAACAATCCCTGAGTGAGTAGGAGAACGGATACCCCCGACTGTAAACCAGATATGCCACTGGCCTCTTGCTGATACCGATCCAGGTAGTCGCGTAAAGACTCGCCAGGTCTTTGTGCGACTCCAACTAAAGAATGATCCGATTTGGGCTGTGACATGCTCGCTGTATATCGATTGAGGAAAACCCTCCGAAGCTCGGCCCAGGAACTGATGGAATTTGCCGGTAGGGAGTTGAACCATCTCAGCGGCGCCGGGCCTAGCGTCATTGAGAAAGCTCGGCATTTCATTTCATCTTCTCCTCCACAAAACATCATAGAAGACTCATAAGATGCAATGTGATCCATCGGATCAGTCGTCCCATTATAGCGAGAGACGTTCTGATGGCCCATGAA
Organism: Crotalaria pallida; assembly: GCA_037953625.1. Classification (NCBI taxonomy): domain Eukaryota; kingdom Viridiplantae; phylum Streptophyta; class Magnoliopsida; order Fabales; family Fabaceae; genus Crotalaria; species Crotalaria pallida. The sequence goes on from CM075651.1 coordinate 55,613,405, forward strand.
ATCTTGTGGAGTCCGAAATGCCATGATTGCGGCTGTGAACGGGTGCCCCGGATGCGGTTCAGCAGCAGCAGGTTGAGCAACCTCATTCGAAGTAAGGGGTGGAGGCAAGGGAAGGTTACTTGGGTTGCCAAGAGCCATGCGAGTGCCTTGCTCGGCAAGCCTAGCCATGCTTTGCTATTGTAAAGTAGCGATAGCTTGGTTTTGCTTTTCGATTAATGAAGTTTGAGTCCTCAGAATTTCCATAATTGACTCTTCTCTTCTCCTGGCAGAAGAGGTCGTCATGTAAGATATTCCCTGAGACTCGGAACGTTCACCGCCCTGAAGTGTTCTGAAGCGTCCTCTAGTAAATTGTGGTACTCCCCTAAACAAGGGTATTTCTCTATCAGACCGCTCGGTTCAGGAGTTTTCTCGAACATGACGTTCAGCTCGTCGCCCCTCCCCAGTTCGGGATCCAGCAGGGGCTCTTCTAGACTGGTGTGGTCCAGAATCCGCAGTGTCACGCCATTCCGACACATGGCCATCAGAAACACGACGTGGCTGGGATCGTCGTTCATGGCCCTCCACAGCCGGAACGACGGCGGCTTGCGGTTGGACCTGAGGAACAGCCGGATCAGCAGGGTGGACAACTGGAAGAACTTGGGGGTTCTCAACCGGATTACCCTCAGGGGGAGCAAGTCTGTCCCTAACATTCCTGCCAGCAGCATTCCTAGGTCCGGCGTTCTTTGGTGGTCTTCCTCTAAGACGACGGCGGAGATCACCTCCTCCTTGGTTGTCATCGTTGCTGTTTGCCATTTCCTGCAGTGAGCGGTGGGAATACTGGTTATTCAGTTTTCCACAGACGGCGCCAATGTAGTGTCCTTGAACACTATATGTCCTTAACCCTCTGAGCCCTCAAGATTATGGTAATCAGGAGTTCAAGAGAAGGTCAAGTATCTATGTATGACCTTATGGTTTTTCTGCAGTTCCAGTTGGGAAAAGCAGGGTTTCCCTAGTCAACAAGTGAGTGCAGAGTGTCAACTTAGGGATGAGAGTACGTACCTGAAACCCTAGCTGTTGTGAGCTATTTATAGGGTTTGGAGGAAGTTGATGTGGGCCGTATGGGCCTCGTATCAAGGTGAGCTGAACCGGGATTCTGTGAGGAAATATAGGAGATTTATTCCCTTAGAATCCGGATTGGATCAGCTCACGATCCCATGTAGAGGCTGTTGCGAGATTCTAAGAGAAACATGCGGAGGAGATAGGAAGCCTTGGTGAGACTGAGTCAACCTACCAGCCGACGTTATGTCTCGGTTCTAGAATCCCGAGCCGATGGAGTGAAGACCGTTGTTGAGGCTCGGTCCCATCAAGTCCGAGCTTGGTCTTTTTGTATGCTCGGAATGAACGTGTCCGAGCGTGGGACGTTTGTGTTAAGTAAACCGAGGGAAAGGTCCTTAGAAAATCCTTTATATAGGACTGTAGTTTTTATACGGTCGGCAGACCCTACACCTTTCTTTTCCAGTCCTCTCCAACCCCCCACAGGGGGAGAATTTTCTCATTTCTCTAACTGTTAATATCCCTGCCCTCCGTTCGGTATCGCTCCGAATTGAGAGCCGAAGTAAACTCCCTGCCCATTTCTTAAGCCGAGCTTTTCAAATTCCCGAGCTCTGGTGTCTCAAGATGAAAAAGCTCCCACTTTGCAACATTGCCAATAATCTCCCCGGCCTCTCCTATCGGTTCACCTCGGGTGACCATCACAAGGCCGAAGAAAATCCAATACCGGTAGAAGAAATCTGAGAAGGTGCTCCTGTTCAGAGGAAGATAGCAAAGGAAGAGCTAGCCGACCAAGACAACAAAACAGCGCAACCCGGGTTGTCTGAGCCTGATCACCTCGCGCCGCGAGGAGCAGACATCGGTCTTAACTACCGGAAAAGGGGGAAATGAGTTCGAAATCGGGAAGTCCCAACAGAGGCGTTCCGGAAACATACTCTGGGAAATTCCTGAAAGAATTGAGCTCAAGGATTCCCAAGACTTTACAACACTGAGAACCTGTTTCAATCAGGTTTACCTCAGAAATCATCGGCAGTCACCGGCATCCTCATCTAAAAATTCAAATTCAAGCTCATTTTAAATTTTGCTTCCTTTAAATTCTGTTCATGTTTTTACATTCCCATTGTGATATATTCACTTTTACAACTGGGATCGAGGAGTTGAGGATTCTTTCTACAACACTGCCGAGCAACTCCGCATTCTGAATCCTGGGCTCTTGACCAAGGGTGCTGACCCTAATTTTGTTGTGAAAAACAGTCGAATTGTCGGCCCAAGTGGGGTTCCCATAGATTTGAACAGCGCCGATCTGCCTGACCATTTGGTCGAGGATTCCGAAGGGGACGATGCCGAGGATGCCGAAGGTGAAGAAGAAGAAGAAGATAAATTTGACGCCGAGGACATTGTACTGTCCGACTTAGAGTAGCTTTATCATTTTGCTTTCCCTTTTGTAATTGCCCTAGTAAATGGGTTTAAACTTGTATTGTTGTGTTTCGTTTGGAATATTTTATAATATTCGTAATCGTGTTATGCTTCTTTTTACACTCTTTGTTAAGAATTCAAGTGTTAAGACCTCGGAACTCCAGCATTTTAGCCGAGGTGGGTTCCTCTATCCGCGATGTAAAATGATTTTATGAAATCATGATTTAATCGGGAATCTTATTTGAAGTACTTGACGAGTTATAAGCTCTTGCTAGAGCTGTTCATAATCGTTCGCGTCATAATCGGTGGCTAATCGGTTATGAGGAAAAGTACGTGATACAATGAATTCAATAACGAGAACTTTTATTCATTTGAAGCAAATTACAATGGGCTCGGAGTTTCACCGAGCGTACACCAAAAAAAGAAACAATTCAAAAAGCAAATGTAATGAAACAACTAAAACTATTGAAAATGAAATTGAAACAATGAAAAAGTAACTGTAATAAGCTCGAAGTGTCGCCACGTTCCATGTGTTGTTGATGAGGGCACCCGAGAGAGTTTCAAGCTTGTAGGCTCCTGTTCCAGTCTTGGAGGCAACTCGGTATGGTCCTTCCCAGCTTTGGGCCAGTTTTCCATCCTTTGCATTTTTGAGACCAATATCAGCTCTCCTCAAGGCAAGGTCGCCTACCTCGAACTCTCTGGGTACGACCGAGCGATTATACCCTTTTGCTTGCATAATCTTAGCATGCTTTTCTCGTTCGGCCGCTAGATCCCTGACTTCTTCCGATAAAACAAGATCCTCACACAATAAAGTGTTGTTGAGGGGATTTGGTTGTTGCATAGCTCGGAATGAAGGGATGATCTTTTCAATGGGGATGAATGCGTCGCAACCATAAGTGAGCCGATATGGTGTCTCTCCTGTTGAAGTTTGTATGGTGGTGCGATACGACCAAAGCACTTCGTGCAAGCTTTCCAACCAATTCCCTTTCGCGCCTTCGAGTCTTTTCTTGATCCCCTGGATGATAGATCGGTTTAAAGATTCTACTTGGCCATTAGTCTGAGGGTGTTCGACCGATGAAAAGTAATGTTTTATGTTCAAAGCATTGACTAAGTCTTGGAACGCCTTTGCCTTGAATTAGGTTCCGTTGTCAGTCACCAGCACTTGTGGCACTCCAAACCGAGCCACAACTTGCCTTTCAAAGAACTTCTGCACCTTGGCCGAGGAGATGGTTGCGAGAGGCTCGGCTTCCACCCACTTGGTAAAATAATCAATGGCCACTATCACCCACTTTAGCTGTCCTGGAGCGGTGGGGAACTGTCCAATTAGATCCATTCCCCATTGATAGAAGGGATAGGGAGATGAAAGTGAATGGAGTTCCTCAGTCGGTTTCTGATACACATCACTGTGAAATTGACACTTGTCGCACCTCTTCACATGGTTGATCGCATCCTGTTGAAGGGTCGGCCAGTAGTATCCTGCCCTTAGAACCTTTTTAGCCAGTGACTTCCCCCCAATATGGTGACTTCCAATGCCCCTGTGAACTTCCTCCAATGCCTGTTTTGCTTCAGCAGGGTCTAAACATCTAAGCATTGGGCCGCTGACCCCTCGGCGAAACAAGGCTCCATCAACCAGGGCAAACTGTGAAGCTTTTCTGACGAGTTTCTTGGCCTCTATTGGATTACTTGGAAAAATCCCTTGTTCCAAGTAGCCCGTTATCGGAGCAATCCAGCTCGGATCCAGTGAAATTGAGAGGACAACGCTAGGTCCATGCACCATTTCTTGGATCAACGTTCTGTTGTTCTCAGGACTTTTTGTCGAAGCAAGTTTGGAGAGAATATCCGCTCGGCTGTTACTCTCCCTTGGGATGTGGCAGAATTCGACCTTATCAAACTCCGAGGATAGGAACTTCACCTTCTCCAAATACTTTTGAAGGATTGGTTCCTTAGCCTGGTAATCGCCCTTGACTTGTGAAACTACCAACTGAGAATCACTAAAAATTTTCACTTCTCGGGCCCCTACTTCTTTTGCCATTCTCAGCCAGGCCAACACGGCTTCATACTCTGCCTGATTGTTCGAAGTTGAAAATCCAAACTTCAAAGAATATTCGAGGGTGAACCCCTCGGAGTTCTCCAAGATTATCCCTGCACCAACCCCAAGTTTGTTACTTGATCCATCAACATAAATATTCCAATCCAAGTTTGAGCTCGTTAATGGCTCAGTAAACTCGGTGAGAAAATCAGCTAAGGCCTGAGATTTCATTGCCTTCCTCGGTTCGAAAGTGATTTCAAACTCGGAAAGCTCAATGGCCCACGTCACCATTCTTCCTGCCAGATCAGGTTTCTAAAGTATTTGACGGATCGGCTGAGCTGTTCTGACTATGATATGGTGGCTCTGGAAGTATTGACGTAATCGTCTAGCTGTGATAACCAGACAAAAAGCCAATTTCTCCACTTTCTGATACCTCAACTCTAGTCCCTGAAGAGCTCGGCTGATGAAATAGATGGGGGATTCTTTGCCAGATTCCTCTCAGACCAAAGCCGAACTTACTGCAGAATCACCCACTGATAAGTAAAGGAACAAAATTTCTCCATTTACCGGACTAGACAAGATCGGGGGAGAAGCCAAGTACTGCTTAAGGTCAGTAAAGGCCTTTTCGCATGTCTCGTCCCATTCAAATGTCTTTTCCTTTTCTTTCCTCAGCAGTTTGTACCAGGGGAGGGCCTTCCTAGCTGACTGAGACAGAAACCTCGAGAGAGCCGCAACCCGACTTGTCAGTTGTTGGACACCCTTGATATCTGACGGACTCTTCATATCAAGAATGGCTCGGCACTTTTCTGGATTTGCCTCGATTCCGCGCTCGGTAAGCATGAATCCGAGGAAAGACCCTGCTGGAACTCCAAACGTGCATTTTTCCGGGTTCAACCTCATGCCGAACTGTCGGATCCTTCCCAAAATTACCTTCAAATCCTTAGCGTGATCTTCTTCTTTCAAGCTCTTTGCTATCATATCATCTATGTATACCTCCATTCTCGGCCCAATCAAGGGGCCGAACACCTTGTTCATCATCCGCTGGTAAGTTGCCCCAGCGTTTTTCAATCCAAATGGCATCACATTGTAACAATATGTGGCATTTTCTGTGATAAATGAAGTCTTCACCTGATCCGGGGGATACATTGGAATCTGATTGTACCCCGAATAAGCATCCATAAATGAAAGCCTTTGATAACCCGCCGAGCTATCCACAAGTTTATCGATGCAGGGAAGTGGGTATTGATCCTTAGGGCAAACTTTGTTCAAATATGTGTAGTCCACGCACATCCTCCATTTCCCATTGGACTTCTTCACTAGCACGGGATTGGCCAACCAATCAGTATACACCACCTCCCTGATAAATCCTGCTTCTAGTAGCGGCTACCTTCTCATCTGTTGCCTGTGCCTTCTCAACTCTGACTCTTCTTTTCTTCTGACACACTGGCTTGGCTCCAGGATACACGCTCAACCTGTGGCAAATGAAGTTCGGATCGATTCCTGGCATATCTGCCGAGGTCCAAGCAAACAAGTCTTTGTTTTCCACCAGCAATTCAGTCAATTCTTTTTCCAATTCCTCAGAAAGGCCAACCCCCATCTTGACGCAACGAGAAGGATCGGGGCCTAAAATCACCTTTTTGAAGTCCCCTTGAGGGGTCGGCCTAGTTGCATCCTCTTCTCTTACGTCAAGATCTGCTAAGTTGACACTTCCCTTGTTAAGTGGTTCTTGCATGATCTTCTCATCATCAAGCTTCAACTTGCCCAGGCTGATATTATAACATTTCCGAGCCAACTCCTGTTCGGACCGCACTGTTACTACCTTGTCATCAGACCCTGGGAATTTCATGGCCAAGTGGACCGTCGATACAACAGCACCAAAAGATTGGAGTGCAGTTCGGCCAAAGATGGCGTTGTATGCCGAGGGGGCCTGGACAACTAGCCACTTTACCATTTCAGTCCGAGCAGAGGGTGGTTCCCCCATGGTCACTGGGAGATGGATGTGGCCTAAGGGAACAATTGAATGTCCCGTGAAGCCAATCAAACTTCCCTCGAATGGGGTGAGATCAGATCTTCTCAACTTCAATTTTTCAAACAGATCCAGAAACATGATGTCTGCCGAACTCCCCTGATCGACAAGAATCCTTCTGACTTCGTAATTGCCGAGCCTGGCTGTAACTACCATTGGGTCATTATGGTCTTGTAAGATGTCCTCAAAATCCTCATCACTAAAGCTGATAACTATGTTTTTCTTCCTAGGCTTTTGGATTGGTCGGCTGGACACCGAAAGGACTTGTCCCACATACTTCTTGCGATCGCACTTCTTTTCCCCTCCACCTGCAAATCCACCAGCAATGGTGCCGATGAGAAAAGAATTCTTTTCCTTCTCAGATGGTTGGGTAGAGGCTCCCCCTGCAGGTGGTGAAGGGCTTCTAGTTCTTTTTTGTTCGGTTTTGGGTGGTGAAGGACTCTTTCTCCTGGAGCGTTTGCGCAACGCTTCGCCAATATATTGTTGAAGCTTACCATCCCTTACCATCTCTTCGATTAAGTCCTTCAACTGGGTACACTGGTCGGTGGTATGCCCCCATCCACCGTGATGATCGCAGTACTTTGTCCTATCCTTTTAAGCTACCTTCCTTAAAGCTGGTGGCCGAGTGATGTTACTCATCTCTGTATGCATAGTCTCACGAAGGATTTGACTCCTCAGGACTGTCAACTGGGTATATTCATCATACTTACCTTTTGGAGGCAGTTTTTCCCCTCTCTCTCTTTCTCTTTTGTCTTTCCTTCCCTTATCTCGAAAACGATCATTTTGCCGAACGTCGTTTTGACGAGGACGTTGCTCATGTCGTCCTTCGCCACCCCTTGTGGCGGTACTGATCCTACGGAATTCCTTTAGATTAACGTATTTCCTGGATCTTTCCCTAAGTTGGGGCCATGTTCTTAGGTGGTTCCCCAATCAAGCAATCCTTAAAATCTCCATCTTGCAATCCTTGAGTGAGCAAGAGAACAGATACTCCTGATTGCAGACCTGATATGCCACTGGCCTCTTGTTGGTACCGAGCTAGGTAGTCGCGTAGAGACTCGTCGGGTCTCTGTGCAACTCTAGCTAGTGAGTGGTCTGATTTGGGCTGTGACATACTGGCCGTGTATCTGTTTATGAATGCTTGTCTAAGCTCGGCCCACGATCGGATCGAATTGGCGGGTAGAGAATTGAACCATCTCAAAGGCGCCGAGCCCAGAGTCATTGAGAAAGCTCGGCACTTCATAAAATCCCCTCCTCCATAAAACATCATAGAGGACTCGTAGGCAGCTATGTGGTCCATCGGGTCAGTTGTTCCATTGTACCAAGGAATATTCTGATGACCCATATAAGTCTGCGGGGTTTGGAAAGCCATAATCTCAAGTGTGAAAGGGTGTCCAGGATGGGGTTCCCTAGTGATACGTTTTGGGATTAAGTTTGGGTTGAGGGGTGGAGGTGAGGGAAGATTGCTCGGATTACCATAGGCCGCGTAAGGGCCTTGCTCGGTAATCCTTGCCATGCTCTGCTGTTGAAGAGTAGCGATGGCCTGGTTTTGCTTTTCAATTAAAGAAGTCTGAGTCCTCAAGATCTCCATGATCGACTCCTCTCTCCTTCGTGCCGAAGAAGTAGTCATGTAAGATCTGCCTTCCGTTTTAGAACGCTGACCACCTTGAAGAGTTCCAAAACGACCTCTAGTCAAATGAGGTATCTCCCTGTTGGACCTGTCAGCCCTGGAATGATCACGCCGATCGGCCTGTTCAACTCGCCGATCCTCATCAGTTTGTGAGCCAGCAGCAGCCCGACGAGACTGATGTCCAGAATTAGCCGTGTCACGCCATTCTGAAACGTGGCCATCAGGGACGATATGAGGGTTAGACTGCCCTCCGCCGCCCTCAACGAGAACTTGACCCGCTGGAGGAACCGTGGCTTGTGCCTGATCCGCCGTTGGAACTGGCGGAATTGTCTGAATGTCAGCCTGATTACCTCCAGTTGGTGCTCCCGGAACAATTCTGTCCCTCACGTTTCTCCCGGTCTTGGGTGGCCTCCCACGGAGGCGACAGCGGAGATCTTCTTGATTACCATCATTATTGTTGTTTGCCATGAGATCAGTGAGTGGGAATACTGGTTATTCGTTTCCCACAGACGGCGCCAATGTAGTGTCCTTGAACACTATGTTCTTAACCCTCTAAGTGCTCAAGATTATGGAATCAAGAGCCCAAGAGAGGATCAAGTGTTAATATGTGACTTTGTGGTGTTTCTGTAGTTCCAGTTGGGAAAAGCAGGGTCTCCCCAGTCAACAAGTGTGTGCAGAGTGTCAACTTAGGGATGAGAGTACGTACCTGAAACCCTAGCTGTGATGAGCTATTTATAGGGTTTGGAGGAGGCTGATATGGGCCGCTTGGGCCCTGTATCAGAGTTGTGCTGAACCCGGATTCTGTGAGATAATATCGGATAATTATGCTTAGAATCTGGTTAGGATCAACTGAAGATCTCATGTCTAGGCTGTTAGCGAGAATCTAGGAGAGATTCGCGGAAGGGATAAGAAGCCTGAATGAGACTGAGTCTATCCACAAGCCGACGGTATGTCTCGGCCCTAGAGTCCCGAGCCTGATGGGTGGAGGACCGATTGTGAGGCTCGGCCCTATCAAGTCCGAGCCTGGTCCTTCAGTATGCTCGGAGCCCATGAACCCGAGCGAGGGACGTGCATGCTTAGTAATCCGAGGGAAGTGCCCTTATGAGAATCCCTTTAGTAGGTCGTATATCTCTGTAAGGTCGGCAGACCCTACAGTGGGTGAATCCGAGATCCCAACCGTATGCACTTATATATAGTACCTTTATTTAGAGAAAAACTTATAAGATTACTGCACTCACTGAGTCGTCCGAGTTTATCCGAGTGATTTATACTAGATTTTAAACTCCAATGTCTTAGGCACAAGTTTTTTAGGTCCGATCAGGTCTGAATACAACAAGTTGGTAAAGGACTTGTATTCTCAAAAGTAGTTTTACTTGGTTATCTAAAAAACAGCAAGTATCAAACACTTGTATTTTTAAGCCAAGTTATCTAACTGGTCGCAGTTCAGACCCCAGGTCTCAAAATGAATGAAGCATGCAATGAGTCAATAAAAACTCGCATTTATGCAAAGCTAGCTTAGAGACGACCTCGGACACAGTGTATATGCAACAAGTTAAAACAAAAACTTGCATAAAAGTTACAATATGCGACAAGTCTCAAACACTTGCATCCTTTTATAAGTTTTCTGGGTGGCCACCTAAGTGATCGCAATTCGGATCCGAGGTCGAACGAATAAACATGCAACGAGTTGGTAAAGTAAAACTCGCGTTCGTGCAACAAGTTAAAGAAAAGGCTTGCATAACTCCGACCTCGGACATAGTACGTATGCAACAAGTTAGAATAAAAACTTGCATAAATATAACAACATGCAACAAGTTAAAACTAGAAAGAACTTGCATAAAAATAAAATGTTGTACACAATAAGCAAAGCAAAATACAATCCAACATTGTCAAACATGTTACGAAAAACATAGACAAATCGCAAGCTGCCCAACATAAGGGACTTATGCTGCTTCATCTTCAACATCGGACAGGACAACCGAGCTTGGGTTGAACTCCTCATCTGGCTTCTCCACCAAGGGGTTGGGAAGGTTCTCCTCGGGCTGGTCCAGGTCAACCTCGACCCCATCCTTGTCATAATCGACCATCTTCCCATCCTCCACCCCGAACCCGGCAGAGGCGCCGACATACCGAATTCGGAGCCCTTGGTTCAGGTGAAGAATTTGCTCTACTGCACTGGTAAAAATTTTGCTCGCCACCCTCTCAAGATTGAAGTCCGACTCAGATGCGGCTACCTTATATTTAAGAGCTTGAGCAGCCCTTCTCTTCAGCAAAGTCCTAACCTTCTCCACCTCAGCAAGGCCTTCCTGCCGACCAGCCTCCCTAGCATCCGCTCTCGCTTAGGCCAAAGCTTCCTCATGATTTCTTAGAAGCTCCTCCGTCTGTTGGCGGTGCTTCCCTTCCAACTCAGCCAGTTTTTGCTTAACAGCGTTTTTGCCACTCTTCAGCTCTTCCACCTCGGCAGCCATAGCAGACCGAGCTTTATTCTTGGCCGGTGACACTCCATCAGCCACATCGTCAGCGACTTCGGCCAGCACAGATAACATGGTTGTGGCCCTTTTCAGTTGACAGGCCATATCCTCAGCCTTCTTTTTCCACTCAGCTCCCAACATCTTGATGAGAACGTCTTTGACCGAAGTTTTGGCGAGGGTGGTCGGCGGCCTCGGAAGAGCATCAGCTTCCGAGGGCGGAGTACCTGCAGCAAGGATTACCTCAGTTCTTGGAATCGGAGATTGTGGAGGAGGTGGGGCTATGATCACTGCAGGCGGAGTTGGGTGAAGAGGAGCGGATTCGGTTGAGGTCGTCTCAGTGGAGACTTCGGCAGCCACCGCTTCATTGGAAGGGTTTTCGGACTTCTTCCTCTTGCGTGCATCTAGCGCAGCCTTCAGCGCCTTGGACGACATGTCCGACCAATATTCTTCTGCAAACACAAAAGGATAAAGAGAAATTAATAAGAAAGCTGAAAGAAAATGTACAAGTATAAGAGCAAAAGTAACTACCAATTTTTGTCAAGACTTCGTTGTCAAGACACTGCATGAAAACTCCAATGTCAAGCTGGAATTTCCGAGCACGATACTCGGTCTGGAAATGGTGGGCTGTTATGGCCTCGTCGGCATCCAGGGTTACGCCCGACCACCTTTGCGGCGTGCTGGTATGATGATTAAAGAACTCGGGGGTCCACTCCAAAGGGAACTTCGGTCCGGTCTCGGACCGAAACCAAGGTAGCCCCGTTCCAACGTACTTGTATTTAAAAAATCTTGGTTTAAAATGTTTCCAAGATTCGGAGAACATGCCGAACAAACCACAATGAGCCCGGGCCTTAGCCGACACCCAAAGACGACCAGTCACCCCGTCCATATTGCTGACGAACGGGTTGTACATCCATAGGAAAAGACGAACTGTACATACCAACCCCTTGGCCCTGCAATATTTTTAAAATGCCCGCAAGAATGACCAAGTGTTGGGGTGAAGCTGCGAAGGCGCTAATCCGAGCTCGTTTAACACCCTCATTTCCAGATCGGTAAATGGCAGAGTTACACCAAGATTGTGTATCAAATCAGCATAAAAGAAGAAGGAGTTGGCATCTGTCCGAGAACAAATTCGGTCGTTTTCCGAACAGGGGAGAATTTGGTACGAGGTCCCAGTAGCATCCCCCGAGCAAGGTAGCACGACTCCCCTCACTCTAGCTAGTTTATCCTCAGAGTTTAAGCTGGATTGGACTCCCTTGGGCTCCACATCGACCCATTGGTACTGATCGGCATCAGTAGGTGCAGGGTAAAGCTCGGGACGGCTGATGCACTTTTTGGGCGGCATGATACCTGTGGAAGAACAGGGGAGCTCGGTGTTAGTCTTACGGGTCACAAAGAATAACCCCCCCCCCCCCCGAAAATCCCCGGGAAGTTGTTCCGAGAGGCGAGCATCTCCCCTCTACCACAGGTACCCCCCGATCGTACATCCTCTCACACTCCATCCTCTGAAAGTCGGCACGTTCTCTACCATCAGTAAACTCAGCCCAAGCATATTGCCGTATCCACTCTCTTTTCTTTCCCAATCCCGAGGATAGACGACCTCAACGGGATCGACCTCCAGAACTCGTCTCTCATATTTCCACCTATACTCCCTCTGGCGACGGAACGCCTCGTCTACCTCTGTGGAGGAGCAGGACGAGGAGGAGGAGCCGTCCTCCTCCTCACTACTGCTCGATGACAGGGAGACTACCCCAGCCCATTTTCTAAACCAATCCCTACTCATACTGAACCCAACCTACTCCTTTGGTTTTCTGAAAAATAAACAAAAAACATGAATCAAAAGCCCTCCAAAATCCTAAAAATGCCCAAACCCAGAAAGACTCCAAACCACAACATTACTCCCCTAAATTAAAGCCTCAAACCACAAAGTTGTAAACGAAAACCGCACCATACCCATGAAAACGGGGAACAAGAAACGCGAAAAATATTAAACCCCTCCCATATAAACCACAAAACAGTAAGAGAAGAAGAGAAGAAAAGAAGAAGAAGTGTGAAAACAACCAGTACCTTAGGAGTTTGAAGTTGAGGGAACGTGAAGCTTAAAAGACCCGCTGATGAAGGGGAAGATAGTGAAGAGCAGAGGAGAGTTTGACTACGGAAATGGCAGAGAAGGAGTTTGAATCTGCGATTTCGTGGGAAAAGGAAAAGTTTCTGATAGAGAGAGAAAGGAGAACAACGCCAAAGGAAGATGGAGTGGTAGAGAGAGAAAAGAGAAGTAGTTTTATGAAAGAGGGGGAAGGGAAACCGCTGTTTTCCCCCACTTTTGAAATATGGGCCTGGTCCTAAAGGCCCAACCCAGCAGGAGGCCACATGCAATAAGACACGTGGCATAGAGGCGCAGAGTAGCTGGAATCACGGATCTCAAAGCAACGTCGCAGTAATGGCGATGCTTCGTTAGGTACGATTTCTGACACGTGTCAGATCAGGAAAAATCAAGCGTCACGGCGGGGCAGGAGAAAGGACAGTTTTCAAACCTGCTCCATCATAATGAAAGGACATCAAGGACAGCTGGATCCAGCTCTTGACAGCTCAACAGCCGACTTCCCTAGAACCTCGGAGCAAGGCTCAAATAGCCTTGACCGAGCTGGGGGGCTTATGTGGTGGACTTGGGGAAAAGACCTGAACCAAGACCTCGGAGCAAGGCTCAAAAAGCCTTGACCGAGCTGGGGGGCTTATGTGGTGGACTCGGCCTAGCCGAGCTCCCCGTAGCCCCCACTAAAGACCTAAGGACCCTCCAGGAAGCCCTCTGTATGCTTGGACGAGCTCAAAGCTCAACGGCCGAACAAACACCAGACACGGGCCGACCTCACGTTCCTACCCAGGTCCGACTTCCCTGTCCGACACCTCCCAGAGTCCGATACCAAGGACAGGATGACGTGTCTCACCTTATCCACAAGGATAGCTCATCCACTTATAGCTCAGTATAGGCTGGCCCTACTTGGGCCTAAGGCAAGCCCATTAGGGCAACCAGCTCCCCCCTATAAGTAGCTCTGTACTACATGGGGCTCAGGTACGTCCTCTAACCCTAATTATCACCCTCACACACCAGTGATTAGGGTTGCTTCTTGGCTCTCCCCTTAGCCACCAGAGGACTCCCACCAAACATCACACAGAAACCCTAGACCGAGGCTCCTTTGAAGGTCTTCTTTCCTAACCCTTGGAGGACCTCACCGCCTAGGACATCACAATCTCTCTCTTAGCCCCTCTCCCCTGGTTTTCTTTTCCAAATTTGTTCTCTCTCTCTAAGCTTGCGTCTCTCTCCACTGGACTCCTTCTCTCTCCCTCGCGATTTCTTTTTCTCTCTCTGGGCCGTCGCCATACGCGTTCTCTTGCCTCCGGTCGCGCCGCCTGTCGCGCTTTCTCCCTCTCAATGCGCCGGCACCGCCACCAAGAGCACCATCACTGCCTTCATCTCTCTCTCATCTCTGGTCCGTGCGCGCGTTCGCACGTCTTTCCCCAGTCGCGATTCGCGACTCGCTGCCGCTGTAACAACCTAAATTTTTGATAAGTAATGATAATTATGTATAGTTTTAATCTGTGTTGAATAATAATGTAAAATGGTTGTGAATAAAAGGACAATCTGTGTGAGTAGTTGACTTGGTCTGATTAAAATTAATGAAGAATGCTTGGAAAGTATAAATAGAAAGAATTAGAGAACAGTTGGAGTATGGGTGAGTGTTAGTAGATGAGGTTAAACATAAAATAAGAATTTAATAGGGGTTATAAATATCAAATCTAGTGAAATTCATTATAGTTGCGGTAAATCGGCAAAATCAATTAGATTTCAGGAATTTTGAATAGAAACTTGTTACTCAATCAAATCTCAAAAGGGAATAATAATAAGATGAGAAGAAAACAAATAAAGTTAGGATTGGTAAGTAGGAAAGAGTAATGAGATTAAGTATCGAATAAAAATCAAGGAATTAACAAGCATATGATACGGAGAAGCTATCGTAATTTATTTTGGTGAAGCCGGTTAGGATTTGAGGAAATTGAATGAAAATATATATTCAAGTTCAGGAGGGTGCTAAGGTAGTATAAAATAAGGAAAATTGACCTATGTTGGGAAGAAATCGTAATTGAGTTAAACTGGAAGTATCTGTTGGAAGTCAAGATTTCCCAAGGACTTCAAGTGCTAATATTCTATATGGTTTTGATGATAACAAACTCAAGATTCTCAAGTTCATATCAAGTGCAATCACAAGATATTCATCCTTCAAGTCCAAGCTTCATGTTGAAGAATCAAGCAAATGAAGTTGAAGGTTCAAGTAAATAGAAGATCTTTTAACCCTTTCCCTTAGGACATCATGTAAGGTAATGAAGTCAAGGTTTATATTATGTTAAAAGGCCAATATAAGCTTTTTCTAAATATATTTTTCATAATTAAGGAGAAGAAAAAGAAGTTTTGTGAAAATCAGTTTTTCTATCTTAGTTTTGGTGAAAATACTCGATGTTACAAAACTCTGAATATTTTTATGTATGCAAGAGAGAATAATCGATTACTTGCCTAAGTTAATCGATTAACTTTGTTGCATCATAGAAAAATCAGAGAGCTTGTAATCGATTAAGTGAACTTTGCTAATCCATTACTTTCTTATGAGAGTAATCGATTACCTGGCTCAAGTAATCGATTAAAATTGTTGCATCATATATTTTCCTGAGACAAAGTAATCGATTACTTGTCTTGTAGTAATCGATTACATGATGTTGCATCATACAATTATCAGAGGCTCTGTAATCGATTATTAGATAAGTGGTAATCGATTATATGAGTTGCATCATATATTTAACAGAAGTGAAGTAATCGATTACATGCATGTGATAATCGATTACTAGTTTTTAAAATGAATTTCAAAGTTTCTATTTTTAAAGGGATAATCGATTACCTCCCTCAAGTAATCGATTACCTCAAGTTTTATTGAAAAACGTGTCAGAATCATTTTTATTATTTCCTGATTTGTTTTTATATATAAGATTCTGATTTATTTTACAAAATTCGAAAATGATTTTAAATTTGAATTATTTCCTTTTTCGTTTTAAGAATCAAATCTTTGTTTTATTTTCTAAATCTTTTTTATTTGGTTTTGATTTTAAAACTTAAATTATTTTATTTCCAAAATCGTTTTTGATTTGATTCTGATTCTATTTTTCAAATTCAAAATTCAAATTTCAAATCTTTGGTTTTAATTCTTAAATCTTTTATTTTATTTTTTGATTTGATTTTGATTTCAAAACTATCTCTATTTATTTTGTTTTGGAAAAACATTTCTCACTTCTACATCTCCTGATAATCACGTTCTTTTCTCTTCTTCTCCTATTATCTGTTCTTCACGTTCAGATATTTTTTTTAAGAAAATAAAACCATGTGTTGGCCTTGTAACGTTTTTCATTTGACTTCATTATCCTAGTGCATAATTGTTGTATCTGTGTTGCTTAGAACACATAATTGTTAGAGTGGCCTTTATTGTTGTATCAGCACTATTGAGAGTGCGCTATAGGTCTTGTACCCGATCACTCATACCATAACTAGTGTTGTAAGGGGTGTGTAACCCTTAGTGACTTGGGAGTGAAACTCCTAGTGCGGACGTGCTGCGTTCGTGGTTGTAGGGTGAGGAACCCTGTTCTGTATTGGGTAGTGCTAGACGAACGGTGGGGCACCTAGTAGTTAGGCTATCTGGTTGTTGAGGTCCCTGGCGAAAGGAGGTTCCTAGTAGCTTGCGGGGCGCTCTGGTTGTACTTGGTGACGCGTGGCATCTTGGTTTAGTGAAAACCTCAAGCGGGTCGCTTGGGGACTGGAGTAGGCCGGGTTTGCCGAACCAGGATAAAATCTCCGGTGCAATCTCTTCTATCCCTATCTCTTTTATATTCTGTTGTTATATTTATTTGTTGTGCATCATGACAACTATTTTAGTAATAATTTATTTTAAGCAAATTTAAAATAATAAGCGCGGTAACGGTTTTCGTTGTTCTCATTTAATTCGTATCCGCGCATATTAGTTTTTCTATTATTATTAATATTATTCACTTCTGCGCAACCGTTTTCAACATTATATTGTTTTCCGCTGCAAAATCTCTTTAAGTTTGTTGAAAAAGTTTTAAAGAAAATATTTTCCAATGTTTTTTTAAACACCCAATTCACCCCCCCTCTTGGGTGTCGGCTGCCAATCCTATCAATAATTCTAACAGTATCAATCTATAAATCGTTTACTTTTCGTATAGACAACATTAGGTAAATATGATTTTATGATTTGAGATGTAAATAAATGTTAAGAAGGTTTAATTTAGTGTTAAGAATGATAAAAATTCATTAAATCAGGTTAAAAAAGCGAAAATCGGCGATTCGAGGCAAACCGGTGCGCCCAGACGCACCGGTGCAGAAAATCTGGTGCCACAGATAGTCGCGCGCTTAGGCGCACGGAAATGTATAATCAGGGGCGCGCCAGAATTCTCGCGCTGGTGCTGGAATTTTCCAGAACCCGGTTCGCGCTCAGGCGCCAGGCCCGCGCTCAAGCGCGAGTCACATATACTACTTTTCTTGCACCAACAAGCCAAGACAAACCCAAACTCAACCCCAATACCATAAATTAACATCAACAAACATCTTCTCAATAATTCCAACCCTTGTTTTAATAATTTTCCAATCAACCCCATATTGCTCTTTCTCCTCCTCTCTTATTAACTATAATTTCTCCACAATCTTGAAGAGTTTCATCCTTTCAACCAAAAGAGAAGGAGTTTTAAGCTAGCTCACAGGACCAAGAACCTTGGAAATGAATTTCTCCCTCTCTTCATTCAAGGTAAGGGAGGAACCCTTTTTCCTTTAGAATAGAGATTAGGTTTTGGAATTTGTAAATGATTAAATTGCATATACTAAACCCTAGGGTAGAAGACCCTGCTTTATCACCTACCTGTGTAGGTGAATTAAACATTTCTGGGGTTGAATATTATTAAAAACCTATGTTTTCCTTAATTGTGAAATGTTGTAGGTAAAGTGCTCGATGAAATGCCTATAAAAACTAAAAATTTTAAGAATAATTTGAATACCTAAAAATGATAGATATGTAATTAAAACTATAAAACACGAGTTATTGTACTAACAACCCCATAGGTAGTATCAATATACCATAAAAGTATTACCAAAGGAACTAAAACCATTAGTTGTAAATAATCTCTTTTAGTCTTATGTTAATTAACATAAATATGGAATAACGATAAAAGTACCTAAAACAAGTTAGTATGCTATTGTTAGTAGTATAATACAAATGCGATTTCAAGGAATAAACACTATTATGGAACTAAAGAAAATATATTAAGACGAAAATTATAGTTGACTATATGATAATTGGTAGATTAAATTAATGATGTTTTCCAACATGATGAAATAAATTAGAGTGTTACTAAACAAATGTACAAAAAAGGGCGATATAAGTTATTTACTTATGAAAATTTTACTAAGAGTATAATAAATGTGGGTGAACTTCTTGACTAATTGAGTGTACAAATCATATCCTTATTCAATTTCATTTATTCATTTCAATTCTTAATTTCTATTCTACTGTGAAAAGGTGTTCACTCCCTTGTGGTTTAACATTTTAGGTTGAGCTTGGAGGAGCAAGAACCAGAATTTCAAGATGGTAAAGGACAAAGGAAAAGAACTTCAGCAACTAATTGCTTGATTTCATGTTGTACATCCAATTTAACTTTGGAATTTGACATTAAACTTTTATGTAAATGAGAGTACATTTATTTTATTAAGATGGGATGTTACAATATGGTATCAGAGCGGTTGTTTCCTTTCGGCCTGGGGAAAATGGTCCCGAATCCGTCTTGAAATTCCAGTTCTAAACTCTTTACACACAAGGGAGTTACATATATGATTATGTACAATGAAATAAAGTAACAGATTGTTGGGGGCTAAGGAAGTCAAAAGGATATAGCACCAGAATAAAATGAAATTTTTTGAGTAATATTGAAGACCTAAAAGAAACAAATAAATATGTTACCAAGTGATAAAAGGAAAATAGTGTGCCACCAAAGACAAATTGAAATGGAAGTGAGTAAACTTATTTAGCATGGTCGGGGGGATACCTCGGATGTTGCCGACTGATGTGGGGTCGGGGTCCGCCGAGGATAACGTAGCTGACCAGTGCCACAATGTTGTTGTATGAGACAAATGAGGGTGAAATATGGTGAATTAAATGTTGAATGATGCATAATGAGTATATTCAAGTTATTGGAAAGGAAAAGGATACTTTTTGATTCATCATTCAAATTTTGTTTAAATGAAATCATTTTAGAAACCAAATCAAAAGTGAATGAGTTTTGAAACCGATTCCTTTCCAATAGCTATGATAACGAAATGGTGCTAAGAAAGCATATTATTTTCTCAATGAGACTTGAATGAGAAAAATTTGATTTTGCAAGATGTGAAGACTTGGTGGTGGATTCAAGTCCCTTTGAGAATCAAATACATTATGCACCACAACACGAGTGATAAGTAAACACCTTACTAAGACCAATGAAAAGGAAAATGCTTGTAAACTAGTGTTTTGCATTGATTTACTTGTTTACTTTGAGGAAGATGGAATATTTAAAAGCTAATGTGCAATTTTCCTTTTCAATGATCTTGGTAAATTAACCTATGGAGACAGAATATATTCTCAATTTGACTTGTTATGTAACATGAATAAAGTTTCAAAATGAAATAACATGGAAATGACTCAATTGATTTGGAAGCTCGGTGAATAATGATTTATGAAAACAAGAAGAAGCGGGATTCTAAATCAATTAAGTCATTTGATTTGGAAAAGCTATAAGTGAACTTAAAAATCTAATTGAGAATGTAAACTTTCTTACATAGAAACGAATATCTTGGAGTTCTAAGGCGGACGGTGAGGAAGTTGGGAAAGACATACGCGGAGGCACGTGAATGATATGTGACTAGGTTGTGCTAATAAAACAACCGCGGGAATTGTCGATGGGTGGAACTTTGATCTCCTAGGAGGACATGGACTGGCCACCCATTTCGGGGAATTGGTTCCACGTTAACCACGATGATTCTACTGGTCACAGAGTCATTTCGGGACCAGTTAAGGGTGGTTCCCTACTATAGCCAACTTGGGCCTTCAACCCAAGTTGTACTGGACTGAAAATGGGTGTCCAGTACTGTGCAAGCAGTGGTAGAGAGACACTTACTCCCGGTTGGTCTTTCCCTGGAGTGGAGGGTGAAGTGAGGAAATTGATGAGGTATAATCGGATCCCTTCTCTATTTAATGGCAAGTAGGCCGGATATTATGTTTAGCGTATGTTTATGTGCACGTTTTCAAGTGAATCCAAAAGAAACGCACATGGTTGCTGCCAAACGTATTATGAAATATCTTTCTAGCACAACTGACATGGGTTTATGATACCCCAAAGGTTCCTCTTGTAACCTTGTTGTGTATTCCGATTCTGATTTTGTTGGGTGCAAAGTAGATAGGAAAAGAACAAGCGACACTTGTCACCTCCTAGGTAATTCATTTGTATCATGGGCTAGAAAGAAACAGTCTAGTGTAGCCCTATCCATAGCTGAGGCTGAATATGTCGTTGCGGGTGGCTGTTGTGCACAAATCTTATGGTTAAAACAGCAACTCCTAGACTTTGGTGTAAGTCTAGATCACCTTCCCATTAAATGTGATAACACCAGTGCTATTAGTATTACCAAAAACCCTGTGCAACATTCTCGCACTAAGCATATAGAGATTCGTCACCATTTCATACGTGATCATATTGAAAAGGGTGATTGTGTTATTGAGTATGTTGATACTTCGCGGCAGTTAGCTGATATCTTTACGAAACTGCTTCCAAAAGAAAATTTCTTTTTCATTCGTAGAGAAATTGGTTAAACTTCTGTCTCTCACCTATTTTGAGTATGTGATTATTATATCTCTCTTGTTATTACTAATGTGTTTACTCAGTGTTTCAGGGGGAGTTAGCACATGCTTTTTTGATGATTACAAAAGGGGGAGAGATATTCTGATGATTAGATTTGAAATTATTTGATGTTTATGCATCTATACAGGGGGAGATTGCACCTATTCAGGGGGAGATATATTGTAATTGTTCTAGGGAAGGTTAAATTTCAATTATATATATATTTTTGCTTGTATAACACTTGTGATGCAGATAGTCAAGCTCATATCAGAATAGTTGTTTGTCATCATCAAAAAGGGGGAGTGTTGGAAGTCAAGCTAGTGTTGGAAGTCAAGCTAGTGTTGGAAGACATGCTTCATGTAGTTTTCTATGTTTTGATGCTAACAACCTTTCTCCAAGCAACAACATTATCAACAAGGAAGCTATCTCATGAAGAATAGAATTAGGATTTAGTTTGATTCTAATGCAATGTAATATTTAATTTTATGCAATGCATATCATGAGAGTGGGTAGCTTTAGGTGATCTTAATGAAGCTTATAATAATGTTTGATTAAGAGTGAAGAAAACTTAATCTTGATTATAATAGCTCATATTAAAGTTATTATGAAAATCCATTTGAAACACTTTTTTAGTCCATATCTGATCAGGTCACTCGAGTAATGAGTTTGCCTTTACTCGAGTAATGTGTGTTGTTATAGGTTAATCGAGTAATGAGTTATTTGTCACTCGAGTAACGTATTTCAACATGTGTTAATCGAGTAGTGTGTTACACTTCACTCGAGTAACTTGAACAGTTGCAGAAAAATTATAAAAGGACTTCATTTTTACATGAACAAGGTTACACACTCTTTTACAATTTTCTATTGAGCAATACACTTTCATTTTTCAAGAGCTATTACACACTTCCTTTGAGAAATCAAGATTCAACAAATTTCTTCTATTCTTCACTCAAGATTAATCATTGTTCTAAGTTTTCTTTGAGATCAATATTTTTTAGTTCTTAATTGTGTTGAAGCTTTGCAACAAGAGGTTGCACTTTTCAAGAGTTCAACAAAGGTGAAGAATTTCACAAGCAAGTCTTTGAAGGTTTATCAAAGAAAGATTGAAAAGGATTTGGTTGGAAGCATCTTCAACAAATCAACAAGAGAAGACGGAAATTCAATTGGGTTAGAATTTCAAAGTGTTTGGTACACACTTTGAAGAAGGGTTAAGATAGGATAGCTTTGTGAGAAAGTTGCATCTTAAACATTGTAATTCTAACAATTGAATTTGTCTAGTAGAAACTCTTTATCATTTTGATAAAGGGGACTGGATGTAGCTTTCATGTGGGTGAAAGTGAAACAGGATAAAATTACCGTCTTCATTGTTTCTTTTCTTGTTTGCATTAATTCAAGAACAATTGAATTTTAGGTTAGAATTGGGGTTTTTCAATTCATTATCAATTGACCTAAAATTGGTTGGTAAATTTACTTGCAATTGTTCATAGCATTCATACATAGTTTGTTGAATCATCATAGTATTGCGATTCTAAAAGAATTCTCATCAAAACTCTTTTACTACTTGATTTTTACCCAGATTACTCGAGTGAATTGTGGATTACTCGATTAATCTGAAAGCTGTTTTGAACTTTACTCGAGTGAGACTTCTGATACTCGAGTGAAATAAAATTTGCTTGCGTAATACTCGATTAAAAGATATTTTACTCGAGTAACCTGACTTGTTTTTGAAAGAAAATTTATTTTCTTAAAATCATTCTCTACGGTGATCGAAATATCTGTACTAAGGCTCCAATATTCTATTCACCCCCCCTCTAGACTATATTGAGCTGCTTGTTGGTTTCCAACAAGTGGTATCAGAGCTCGGACGAAAAATCCAAGCCTTAAAAAGCTTTTTCGAAAAGATCCTTTTACTTGGAAACAATGGGCTCAATTTCAAATCCTTTTGGTGGTGAAGGAGCTTCCATTAACCGCCCCCACTATTCAATGGTGAGGGATACGCTTATTGGAAGGTTCGAATGAAAATTTTTATACAAGCCATAGATATGGAAATTTGGAACGCCATAGAGAATGGACCTTTTGTTCCACAAACTAAAGTAAATGATGTTGTTTCTGTAAAACCAAAATCGAGTTGGAACGATGATGATAAGAAGAAAGTTCAATTTGATTTAAAAGCGAAAAATATCATCACGTCCGCTCTTTCATATGATGAGTTCTTTAGAGTGTCTCAATGCGTTGATGCTAAACAAATGTGGGACACACTACAAGTCACACATGAGGGCACGTCTGAGGTTAGAAGGGCTAGGTTAAATACACTCATGCATGAATATGAACTCTTTCGTATGTTACCTAATTAAAATATAGGTGACATGCAAAAGCGTTTCACACATATTATAAATCATCTTTCGGCTCTTGGTAAAGTACTAACAAATGGTGAAGTTGTTAATAAGATTTTGAGATGTCTTAGCAGGGAATGGCAACCTAAGGTGACGGCCATTATGGAAGCTAAGGACTTGGACCAAATTGACTTAGCAACTCTATTCGAAAAGCTTCAAGAGCATGAAATGGAGCTTGAGAGGTTATCCATGAATGAAGATGCCGATAGGAAGAAAAAGGGAATAGCTCTCAAATCAACTTCAAAATCCCTTAAGGCACAAGAGGAAAACCCTCAAATGGATGACTCGGACTCCGACATAGATGATGAGACCCTTGGCTTGTTAGTCAAAAACCTTGGAAGATTCCTTAAGAAAAAGGGTAACTTTAATAGAAATAGACCAAGAGATTCTAAGGACACTCAATCAAGGAACAAGACTAACAAAGAGAATATCAAGTGTCATGGGTGTGGGAAGCTTGGTCACTATAGATCAAATTGTCCAACTAACTCTAAGAAGTCCAAAGGTGACAATTGGAAGCCCAACTCATCTAAAGGCAAAAGGGCTTATATAGTGTGGGATGAACCGGAGAATCAATCCTCATCTAGCTCATCGGAAGATGAAGAACTTGCAAACCTTTGTTTAATGACGAAGCTTGATGAAGAAGAATCTTCGAGCATGAAATCAAGTGAAAACGTCAATGAGGTAGATTATCTTTCCGATGCTAGCTCTAGTTCTAATTCCCCCTCATTTAATGAATTGTACAATGTGTATGTAGAGATGCATAAAGAGTTGAAGAAACTTGCTAAAATAATGTTGAAAGAAAGAATTTTATTATGAAGCAACATGAAAAGATTTTGGAACTTCAAAACTCTTTAGAGGAGCTTAAGCTTCAAAATGAAACACTTGAACTCATTTATACAAACTCTACATGCAATTGCGAATTGAAAACAAATGAGACTCCATCTTGTGAGAATTGCAAATCCTTAGAAAAAGAAGTTTTCAATTTAAATGATCGGATTACAAGGCTCATGAGAGGAGATACATGCTTAGATCATTTGCTTTCAACTCAAAGGAACAATAGTAATAGATCCGGTCTTGGCTATACCAAACCTAAGAAACGCAATTATCGCAAAGTTGGTGTATTTTCTAAGATTAATTTTTCTAAAAACCCAACTTGCCATTATTGTGGGATTTTTGGGCATACCACGAATAAATGTAACATAAAGAAGTTTGGTATACCAAGCGGTGAATATATTTGGAATTTTAAGGGGAGCTCACCCCATGCTAACAACAAAGGACCCAAGACAACTTGGGTACCTAAATCAAACAAATAATAATTGTTTTGTAGGTGTGTCTTCGAACCAAGGAACGTAGATGGTACTTGGATAGTGGGTGTTCGAGACACATGACGGGAGACAAAACGCACTTCATTCAACTTACTTCAAAAAGTGGTGGATATGTGACTTACGGCGACAACAACAAGGGCAAAATTCTAGGAGTCGGGAAGATTGGTAACGTATCTAACCTTGTCATAGAAAATGTCCTATACGTAGAGGGCTTAGAACACAATTTGCTTAGTATAAGCCAACTATGTGATATGGGCAATAATGTGACTTTTACTCCGGAATTATGCTTTATTAAGTCTAGTATAGATGATAGTGTTAAGTTTGTTGGTCGTCGCTCTAATAACACTTACTTGATTGATTTGGATGAGATAACTTCACTATTTTCAAAATGTTTTAAATCTTTTGATGATAAGATTCGTCTTTGGCATCGACGAATTGCACATATTAATGTGAATCAATTAAATAAACTTTTGCGAAAAGACTTAGTGATTGGTTTACCTAAACTAAACTTTAAGCTTGATAGCATTTGTGACTCATGTCAAAAATGCAAGCAAGTTAAAAGCTCTTTTAAACCTAAAAATGTGATAAGCACAACAAAGCCATTGGAGCTAATCCACATGGATTTGTTTGGCCCATCACAAGTTCGAAGTTTAGGTGGCAATTACTATGGATTTGTTTTAGTAGATGATTTTACTCGATTCACATGGACTTTATTTTTATCCGCAAAAAGTGAAGTTTACAAAAGTTTTAAAAAGTTTGCCAAGCTCATCCAAAATCAACTAAGTTTGAAAATAGTGACTATTAGAAGTGACCACGGAGGTGAGTTTGAAAATACTAAGTTTGATGCGTTTTGTGATAAGTTTGGTATTGAACATCAATTCTCAGCCCCTAGAACTCCGGAGCAAAACGGAGTTGTAGAAAGGAAGAATAGGGTATTGGAGGAACTTGCACGTACAATGTTAAAAGAATCTAAAGTTCCTACATACTTTTGGGCCGATGCGGTAAACACCGCTTGTTATGTGATAAATAGGTTTCTTATTCGTCCGCATTTAAATAAAACACCTTATGAACTTTTAAAAGGGCGAAAGCCAAACATCTCATATTTTCATGTATTTGGGTGTAAGGTGTTTATCTTAAATAACGAAAAGAATCCGGTCGGCAAGTTTGATTCCAAAGCCGATGAAGGTATATTCATAGGTTATTCAACCCATAGTAAAGCATATCGTGTCTATAACAAAAGAACATTAACCGTTGAGGAATCCGTGCATGTTGTATTTGATGAATCTCCGAGAGGAGATCGTGTTGTTTCTTGTGATGATTATAATATAGGTACTCTTATGAATCATGAGAAGTCAACACCACAACAATTAGAGGAGACGCAAGTTGAACATGAAGAGGTGCAAACACATGATAAAGACTTAGCACAAGAGACACAACCTCAACTACCAATAGCTTGGAAGTGCAACAAAAATCATCCGGTTTCTAACATCTTAGGTGACATTGCTAAGGGGGTGGTAACCCGAAGCACTTTAAATAATTTCTGTTATTATGTTGCCTTTGTATCTCAAATAGAACCTAAGAATGTCAAAGAGGCTCTTCAAGATGATCACTGGGTTATGGCCATGCAAGAAGAATTAAATCAATTTGAAAGGAATCAAGTTTGGGAGCTTGTGCCAAAACCTAATGATCGTCCTGAAATAGGGACTCATTGGGTCTATAGGAATAAGTTAGATGAATCGGGTATTATTGTTAGAAATAAAGCTAGGTTGGTAGCACAAGGTTATAGTCAAGAAGAAGGAATTGATTACGATGAGACTTATGCCCCCGTAGCTAGATTAGAAGCTATTCGTATTCTTCTCGCTTTTGCATCTATCATGAATTTTAAATTGTACCAAATGGATGTCAAAAGTGCTTTTCTTAACGGATACATTCAAGAGGAAGTTTATGTCTCACAACCTCCTGGTTTTGAAAGTTTTGATCATCCGAACTACGTTTTTAAGTTGAAAAAGGCTTTGTACGGTCTTAAACAAGCTCCTACAGCTTGGTACGATCGACTAAGCAATTTTTTATTGGAAAAAGGTTTTAAACGAGGTACTGTGGACACTACTCTCTTTATTGAACGTTCCGGTAAGGATATTCTTTTGGTTCAAATATACGTTGATGATATTATATTTGGTGCTACTAATGATAATTTGTGTAAGAAGTTTTCAGATTTAATGCAAAGCGAATTCGAGATGTCGATGATGGGAGAGCTTACATTCTTTCTTGGCCTTCAAATAAAGCAACTCAACGATGGCATTTATATACATCAAAGTAAATATTGTAGAGAGCTTCTCAAACGTTTTGGCATGGACTCGTGTAAATCCGCTTCTACTCCAATGAGCGTTGCATGCTACCTAGATCAAGATGAGGCTGGAAAAGCGGTAGAGGTAACAAAGTATCGTGGAATTATTGGTAGTTTGTTATACTTAACTGCATCTAGGCCTGATATCATGTTTAGTGTTTGTATGTGTGCACGTTTTCAAGCTAAACCGAAAGAGTCGCATCTAACTGCTGTCAAAAGAATAATGAAATACTTAAAAGGTACAACCAATACCGGTTTGTGGTACCCTAGGGATGTTTTTTTAAAACTTATAGGTTATTCGGACTCTGACTTTGCCGGTTGTAAAGTTGAGCGAAAAAGTACAAGTGGAACTTGTCATTTAATTGGTAGTTCGCTTGTATCGTGGTTTTCTAAAAAGCAAAATTGTGTTGCTTTATCGACTACGGAGGCCGAATACATAGCGGCCGGTAGTTGTTGTGCTCAAATCCTTTGGATGATGCAACAATTATCGGATTTTGATTTAAATTTGACAAAAATCCCTATAAAGTGTGATAACACTTCGGCAATCAATTTGACTAAAAACCCGGTATTGCACTCAAGGACAAAACACATTGAAATTAGGCATCATTTTTTGAGAGATCATGTTCAAAAAGGTGATTGTATTATTGAGTTTGTTCAAACTTCGGATCAATTAGCTGATATCTTTACAAAACCTTTACCAAGGGATACATTTTATAAAATTAGAAGAGAACTTGGTATTTTTGATTAATCAACTATTAGCTAATTGTATTTGATGCTTTTAGAAATCACCTTCAAGCCTATTTCAATATGATTTGTATTTTGAGTTGTTGTATTTTGATAAAGTGTTTCATAAATCTTTTGGTATGTAGTTGTGTGTGTATGTTTTTCTATGATATGATTACTTGTTTTATTTGAATGTGTGTTAATTGCTAAATGCTAAGTGTTTCTATGTGTTTGTGTGCATGAAAATGATTTTGCATGAAAATTTGAAATTTTAAGTTTTTCAGCAGTTTACTCGATTAACGATGTTTTCACTCGAGTAATTTTTAAATCTCTTTCGGCTTACTCGATTAATTGCATCTGTCACTCGATTAATTTTTAAATCACTTTCGGCTTACTCGATTAACTGATACTGTCACTCGAGTAAAATATTTTCATCTTTCGGCTTACTCGATTAAACTTGATTTCACTCGATTAAGGAACGAAATACTCGAGTAACGTATCATTTCACTCGAGTAACGCGCGTCAGTATAAAACCTGAACTGCTGCATGTTGCATCATTTTTCCGAATTCTTCTCTCTCTTCATACGAGTTTCTCTCTTCTTCTCTCTAAAGTTCATCATCAATTCTCACCCTTAGTTCATGTGATTGATGTTGTTCTTTGGACATTTTATTTTCTTTTATATGCATTTCACTGACTATTTTATGGTTATATTTTCTATGTTATGTTTCAGACTATGTTTATGTATTTTCTGTTCATGGTTGATGACTATGTTGGATACATTGTGGTACTATGTTTTGTGGTGCTTTGTTTTGGATTGTTATATTTAAATTATGGCACTATTCTGGATTGTTATATGGTTAGAGACTATACTCTGATTTTGGATTTTATTCATTACGTCTTAACTATATTTTCATTCTTTATCATAGTTACTACACTTACCTTCCACTTTTGGCAAAGGATTTTTCTCAACATTTATATTTTTTTTAATGATGCCAAAAGGGGGAGAATATTTTGTTGATGTTGTTCTTGTAGGTTAAGTTTTATTTTATTTTTCCTAAGTGTCTAACATTTAGGGGGAGTATTTTAAAACTTAGTGCTTAATTGCAAAGGAGGTTTGTCATCATCAAAAAGGGGGAGTTTGTAGGTTTCTATGTTTTGATGCTAACAACCTTTCTCCAAGCAACAACATTATCAACAAGGAAGCTATCTCATGAAGAATAGAATTAGGATTTAGTTTGATTCTAATGCAATGTAATATTTAATTTTATGCAATGCATATCATGAGAGTGGGTAGCTTTAGGTGATCTTAATGAAGCTTATAATAATGTTTGATTAAGAGTGAAGAAAACTTAATCTTGATTATAATAGCTCATATTAAAGTTATTGTGAAAATCCATTTGAAAAACTTTGTTTTTAGTCCATATCTGATCAGGTCACTCGAGTAATGAGTTTGCCTTTACTCGAGTAATGTGTGTTGTTATAGGTTAATCGAGTAATGAGTTATTTGTCACTCGAGTAACATATTTCAACATGTGTTAATCGAGTAGTGTGTTACACTTCACTCGAGTAACTTGAACAGTGGCAGAAAAATTATAAAAGGACTTCATTTTTACATGAACAAGGTTACACACTCTTTTACAATTTTCTATTGAGCAATACACTTTCATTTTTCAAGAGCTATTACACACTTCCTTTGAGAAATCAAGATTCAACAAATTTCTTCTATTCTTCACTCAAGATTAATCATTGTTCTAAGTTTTCTTTGAGATCAATATTTTTTAGTTCTTAATTGTGTTGAAGCTTTGCAACAAGAGGTTGCACTTTTCAAGAGTTCAACAAAGGTGAGGAATTTCACAAGCAAGTCTTTGAAGGTTTATCAAAGCAAGATTGAAAAGGATTTGGTTGGAAGCATCTTCAACAAATCAACAAGAGAAGACGGAAATTCAATTGGGTTAGAATTTCAAAGTGTTTGGTACACACTTTGAAGAAGGGTTAAGATAGGATAGCTTTGTGAGAAAGTTGCATCTTAAACATTGTAATTCTAACAATTGAATTTGTCTAGTAGAAACTCTTTATCATTTTGATAAAGGGGACTGGATGTAGCTTTCAAGTGGGTGAAAGTGAACCAGGATAAAATTACCGTCTTCATTGTTTCTTTTCTTGTTTGCATTAATTCAAGAACAATTGAATTTTAGGTTAGAATTGGGGTTTTTCAATTCATTATCAATTGACCTAAAATTGGTTGGTAAATTTACTTGCAATTGTTCATAGCATTCATACATAGTTTGTTGAATCATCATAGTATTGCGATTCTAAAAGAATTCTCATCAAAACTCTTTTACTATTTGATTTTTACGCAGATTACTCGAGTGAATTGTGGATTACTCGATTAATCTGAAAGCTGTTTTGAACTTTACTCGAGTGAGACTTCTGATAATCGAGTGAAATAAAATTTGCTTGCGTAATACTCGATTAAAAGATATTTTACTCGAGTAACCTGACTTGTTTTTGAAATAAAATTTATTTTCTTAAAATCATTCTCTACGGTGATCGAAATATCTGTACTAAGGCTCCAATATTCTATTCACCCCCCCTCTAGACTATATTGAGCTGCTTGTTGGTTTCCAACACTTCAAACTCTCTCATGGACTTCAAGCAAATATCAAGCTAATGTTTTGATGATAACAAACCAACTCAAGATTCAAGCTGACAAGTCTCTTCAAGTTCAAGATTGAAGATTCAAGCAAGATATAGATTAGAAGCCTTTTCCCTTAGGACATTTGTAAGGTAATGAAGTTTCTATTCTTATTGAGTTTAAAAGGCCAATGAGTTTTTCATTTAAAAAGGAGAAGAAAATGTGTTTTCATGAAAAGTTGTTTTTATATCTTAGTTTTGGTGAAAATACTTGATGTTACAAAACTCTGAATATTTTTATGTATGCTGTAACATCCCAAATTTAATTCCAAGTATAATCTATGTTGGGATGGTCTTAGGGTAGAAGAAATGGAGATATAAGTTAGAATTTAGCCAAAAATACATGTAGAACTAGGTTTAAAACATAGAACTTTAGGAAATTCAAAATAAAAGATTTACAACTCTAAACGCAAATTCCACCGTTGGATGTGAAGATAGTATGTAGGGAAGCTTGCTTTAAAATTCGAGGAAGATCCAACGGGTAACGAAGAAGTTATGGCCTTTCAAAATCTGGATACTGCAAAATTGTGCAGCTTAATCGCCTCTTAATCGCCTCTTAATCGATTAAGCTGCAATTTAATCGATTAAACACTGCTGCTGAGGAAAAAAATAAAACGAAATCAACACTCTTTTCCCTCATTGTTCGACCTCTTCTTCTTCTCCTCTAGGGCTTCATTCTTTTCCTTCAAATCATCAAGAAGCAAGGGTGATACTCCATTCCCATCATCAAACTTCCTTCCTCCTTGCTCCAAGTAAGTATTCAAGCCTTTAATTCCTTCCCTCTCTCTCTATAATTCGAGTTCTCTCTCTCCTCCCTCTCATGGAGGTTTTCAATTCTAAGCTTAGAACCTTCAAGTTTTCCATGGGGTTTAGTTTGAGCATCATGGAACGAGCAATAATCCTCCTTTTTGTGGCTTATTAATAGGTTCTATCACTCTCTTGTGGATTTTGAGCTCTTGGTGGGCAAACTCAAGCATAGGACACTTGGAATCTCCTTATCCTTAAGTGTTTGAGGTAAGGGAGTGGATATAGTGAGCTTTGCCTTGTTCTAGGGAGTAGGCTCTAGTTAGTATATAATGCTTGTTAGGGTTATGTGTTAGGGGAGAAAATTAGATTATAAAACCTTAGGTTATTGAATATAAAATCCTAATTAATTAAATATGCATGATGATTGGATGTTAAGACTAGGAAAAGGAAACCCAATAATATGACAATGAATTATTTGATAAATGAAACTTGGATAAGGATTAAATTGAAGTACATGAGGAATTGGGTAATATGATAGTGAAGTTGACATAAACGAATTCTAAGATTATTGATTTTAATGGTAAAGTCTTGTATTAAATGATAATTCACTGCTATTGCAAATATGTGTATGTGTTATGGAATAAATTAATATAGGAAGAAAAGGGAATGGAAACAATTATATGTGATGAATGCGCGTATTTGTATCTAAATGCTAAATGAGTATAAATGATAAGTATTTTCAATTGTGAATAAAGCTCATGGCTTATGAATTGAACTTGTGAATATCGGAAATGGAAACAAATGATTTTGTGTAAACAAAAAGTAGAAGGTGATTTTATTATGTGGTGATTAAGCAAATATGTAAGAAGGTGAAATATGAAATTTGAATTGAAGTGTGATATAAATGTTGGAATATGAAAAGGAATACTATCTGGTATGACTGTGATAACTGAGAAAGGAAATGAATAAGGTAATTACATGAATAACTAGTTGTGGAATGTGTGTTGTTGTGTTTAAATGTGTTATGATTGATTGAACAAGGAAGTGAATAATTCTTGGCCTCTGAATTGAGGTGCCGAATATTGTGAATGTAGTATATATGTTGGCCTCTGTTTTGAGGTGACGTTATTTAAATTGTGGTAAATTGTTTATAATGAGAATGATGATAATGTGTGTTGACCTCTGACCTGAGGGACACGAAATGAAATAAAGTGAATGAGTGTTGACCTCTGACCAGAGGGACACCGGATAAATTACAATGAAAGTGTGTGTTGACCTCTGACCTGAGGGACACGATATGAATTAGAATGAATGGGTTTTGACCTCTGATCTGAGGGACACCGGATTAAATAAAGAGTTGAGTGTTGACCTCCGACCTGAGAGACACACCGTGAATTAAGAGATTGAAGTGTTGACCTCTGACCTGAGGGAAACAAAATGAATTATAATGAATGGGTGTTGACCTCTGACCTGAGGGACACATAATTTAAATAAGGAAAAGAATGAGAGCCTTTGATTTGAGGTGATAAATGTGTTGCATGAAACTGTGCATTGGCCTCTGATTTGAGGTGATGTACTGAAATGAAATGAGTATGTGAAATGAATAAAAAGAAAAGGAAATGAATGTTGATTGGATGTTGAAATGAATAAGGAAAATGGATCTTGAACTGAATAATGGAAATGGATGTTGAAATGAATAATGAATATGGAAATGATGAAATGAGTATGGTGTGCAATATGTGAATATATGCTTATTTGCTAATTGTGTTTGACCTAGTGGGTTGTTATGTCTAGTTAGAAACTGCTTTCTATTTCATGTGCAATGCTCACTCCCTTACATTTTCAGGTACGGAGATTGAGCTGGCACAACCCCCGGCCGAGCAGGAGTACTTTCCCTCACAGGAAGAGTAGGGTGTTATGGGATTTAGATCATAGCATGGACCTAAGCCTCTCATATTATTTTGATGTAAATTGAATATGCATATTTTGAATGAGGCTTAGGATGTTTTATTTTGCTAAAGTTATAACTTTTGGTTTTAACACTCAAACTTAGTATTTTTCCGCTATTACTCTGATTAATTATGCACGTTGATATATTTGGAGCCCATGGGGCCTTGTTATGATTTAGAAATATAATCTGAAGCCCTGCTGGCTATTAGTTGTTTATTTGAAATTGTTTATCACAGGTTAAATTTTGGATTAGTCCGAAAAACAAACAAAACTCCGTCCGTTTGACGGTTGATTTTAATGTAATAAAAATGAATTTTTGAGACCGTATTTTAATATAAGGGGAATTAAGGGTAATTAATTATAGGGTGTTACATTATGGTATCAGAGCAGTTTCTCCTCGGCCATGGAGTTGTACAAACTCCAAATGATTACTCACCTAGCGAGTAATTGATGCTCATAGTAATAGTTTAAGATTACAATAGGATAATTATAGTACTATGTATACATTTAGTAGTTAAGTCTTACTGGTCTGTTCTCTCTGGCTAAGCAGTATGGCTGGAAAAGGGCCAGTAACGATGGTCTTGCTGCTATTCTGGAGCATCTATCTCAGATGCAGCAGCAGCAGGGGGAACAGATGGCAGCTGCTGCAGTGGCAGCAGCTACAGCAGCAGCAGCTCTGCAACCAGCTCCAGTTGAGATTGACTGGATGTCTTGTTTCCGAAAGAATGATCCGCCTCGCTTTGAAGGTGGAAATGACCCTGATGGAGCACAAAGGTGGATACAGGAGATAGAGAAGATTCTCCGCTCTCTTCAACCACCAATGCAGCAGTATGTTCGATTAGCTGAATTCATGCTGATCAATGAAGCAGAACACTAGTGGGATTAGCAGAGGAGAGGATTGGTGGCAGCTAATCCTGTAGTTCCTTGGGAGATATTCAAGGATCTATTCCTGGGGAAGTATTTCCCTGAAGATGTTAGGAGGGAGAAGGAGATTGATTTTCTCCAATTGACTCAAGGTTCTATGTCAGTTGGGGACTATGCAGCTCGGTTTGAAGACCTCATCCGATTTTCTGATTATCGGTATGCAAGTGACCGGGGCAAGTGTGTTAAGTTTGAAGCTGGACTTAGGAGTGATCTCCGCCTCTCGTGTGAGTATCACAACATTGATAACTTTGCTCGCTTGGTCAACATGGCAAGCACCTATGAGAAGGGTCTCAAACGAAAGCTAGTTGACGAGAGATCTCGGGCAAACCAGAGAATCGGAGGTCAAAGTAAGGACAAGGGACCGATCCAGAAGTCAGGTCCATACTCTCATTCTGGGGTCACGTTTCCTAGGGAATCCGGACCAACAGTGAATGCTTATGGTCCAACACCAACTTGTCAGCACTGTGGCAGGATGCATAGGGGAGTGTGCTGGACTTTGGGTCGAAAGGAGGGGTTATGCTTTCACTGTGGACAACCCGGACATTTTGCTTCAAATTGTCCTAAGAACACAATGAGGAAGGAGATTAATGCTACTAAGGCACAGAAGGCCCGTGGTGGTCCATCATTGTAGAAGGGGAAGTTATTCTCCGTCGAGGGTGACGAGGTGGACCCAGCTGATATGGTCGCAGGTAACTAACGGTTGCCAAATCTATGCGTAATGCTTCTAAGTTCGATTGTTGTGGAGTTAGTTTTCTCCTTAGTTAGTTAAATAGTGAGTTAGTAATGTCTTAGGGTAGAATTGTTTAAAAACACGTTGGATATCTGCCTTTCCAAATACAATCCTGTTCTTATAGAGAACGTAAGAAAGACCATATAAGGAATTCTTAAGTTTGAGAATTCTAGTACCAAGTGACCAATACTATGTTGTGATGTTGTTATTTGATGTAATGTAAGGTTAGAACTGATCACTCTAATCCTTGCATTTGTTAAATGATGACATTATTGACAGAACCCAACAGTGATGTGTTGTTGGTAGACGTGAGGATGGGATTGATCACCTCAATTCTTGCATCTATCAATAAATGCTATCATTGTAACCTATAAAGTGAAAGTAGACAACCAAAGTAGTAACTTCCATGGAAAATAATTCTTGCAAGTGAAACCAACCTAACCCAGAAAAACCTTCGTTCAAAAGCTTCATATAGAGTTAGAGAGTAGATAGAAAATAGTTCTAAAGAAAGGAAGTCTTGGTATATGCTAATTGTTCCGAAGTAGTATAGCTAAGTGCTAATCCCTTGGATGAGTTAAGACAGCTCTCCAGAAGTTATTCTTAACCATCATATCAACTAAACCAATCTTGAAGCAATTTGACAGTTCCTTCGAATCTTTTCCCGGTTCTTAGATAACCACTCATAAGAATAGCCGGTTGTGTCAAATTTGTAAATCCCTGCGTTAAGACCAAACAATCTTGATAATTGACCCAGCCAACGGCAAGTTGACGTACCCTTCACCTTTGGTAGTTGGGTAAATCTTGGAACTAATGTGGACTTCTTCCTTCCTATTCTTTTTAATCGATTCATGGAAGAATTTGATTGTGGAGCATTTAGTAGGAATTGTGTCTACTCTAACCAACTAAGCAATTGGGGAAGCTCTTAACCTTTTAGGGTGCTTCTTGTTCATGAATGCCTGTGTTTTTGAAAAGCTTTAAAATCCTATCGGTGCTAGTCAAATCCTTGTGAGAGACAAACTTTAAGGCGT
Organism: Crotalaria pallida; assembly: GCA_037953625.1. Lineage (NCBI taxonomy): Eukaryota > Viridiplantae > Streptophyta > Magnoliopsida > Fabales > Fabaceae > Crotalaria > Crotalaria pallida. The sequence goes on from CM075651.1 coordinate 55,648,831, forward strand.
TATACTCTATACAAATCTTCGTATGCCATGATTTCAGGACACCTCTTCAAGAAAAGATTCTAGAACTATGCCGGACTGCTACGCATTTCGAGTTTTCTACATCTAGTTCTTACAACTCCTGCCCCAGAGTTAATTGTAATACGATCGAAATTGAATTCAAATCCGTTTCATATCCTCTAGCATAGCGGTATTTGCGTATGTCGATGCCAAGTGGGGGAGCACTTCCTACCCTAATTTAAATTCTGTCAAGGTAAGGGAAAATCGAAAGAACGACGGAAGAAACCAAAGGGAATTAAAGATAGGAATCACAAGTCCTATCACCGGGCTGATTCTCCATTTACTAAACTTAGCGGAATTTCGGGGACGAAATTCCAATAAGTGGGGGAGGATTGTAACATCCCAAATTTAATTCCAAGTATAATCTATGTTGGGATGGTCTTAGGGTAGAAGAAATGGAGATATAAGTTAGAATTTAGCCAAAAATACATGTAGAACTAGGTTTAAAACATAGAACTTTAGGAAATTCAAAATAAAAGATTTACAACTCTAAACGCAAATTCCACCGTTGGATGTGAACATTAGTATGTAGGGAAGCTTGCTTTAAAATTTGAGGAAGATCCAACGGGTAACGAAGAAGTTATGGCCTTTCAAAATCTGGATACTGCAAAATTGTGCAGCTTAATCGCCTCTTAATCGATTAAGCTGCAATTTAATCGATTAAACACTGCTGCTGAGGAAAAAAATAAAACGAAATCAACACTCTTTTCCCTCATTGTTCGACCTCTTCTTCTTCTCCTCTAGGGCTTCATTCTTTTCCTTCAAATCATCAAGAAGCAAGGGTGATACTCCATTCCCATCATCAAACTTCCTTCCTCCTTGCTCCAAGTAAGTATTCAAGCCTTTAATTCCTTCCCTCTCTCTCTATAATTCGAGTTCTCTCTCTCCTCCCTCTCATGGAGGTTTTCAATTCTAAGCTTAGAACCTTCAAGTTTTCCATGGGGTTTAGTTTGAGCATCATGGAACGAGCAATAATCCTCCTTTTTGTGGCTTATTAATAGGTTCTATCACTCTCTTGTGGATTTTGAGCTCTTGGTGGGCAAACTCAAGCATAGGACACTTGGAATCTCCTTATCCTTAAGTGTTTGAGGTAAGGGAGTGGATATAGTGAGCTTTGCCTTGTTCTAGGGAGTAGGCTCTAGTTAGTATATAATGCTTGTTAGGGTTATGTGTTAGGGGAGAAAATTAGATTATAAAACCTTAGGTTATTGAATATAAAATCCTAATTAATTAAATATGCATGATGATTGGATGTTAAGACTAAGAAAAGGAAACCCAATAATATGACAATGAATTATTTGATAAATGAAACTTGGATAAGGATTAAATTGAAGTACATGAGAAATTGGGTAATATGATAGTGAAGTTGACATAAACAAATTCTAAGATTATTGATTTTAATGGTAAAGTCTTGTATTAAATGATAATTCACTGCTATTGCAAATATGTGTATGTGTTATGGAATAAATTAATATAGGAAGAAAAGGGAATGGAAACAATTATATGTGATGAATGCGCGTATTTGTATCTAAATGCTAAATGAGTATAAATGATAAGTATTTTCAATTGTGAATAAAGCTCATGGCTTATGAATTGAACTTTTGAATATCGGAAATGGAAACAAATGATTTTGTGTAAACAAAAATTAGAAGGTGATTTTATTATGTGGTGATTAAGCAAATATGTAAGAAGGTGAAATATGTAATTTGAATTGAAGTGTGATATAAATGTTGGAATATGAAAAGGAATACTATCTGGTATGACTGTGATAACTGAGAAAGGAAATGAATAAGGTAATTACATGAATAACTAGTTGTGGAATGTGTGTTGTTGTGTTTAAATGTGTTATGATTGATTGAACAAGGAAGTGAATAATTCTTGGCCTCTGAATTGAGGTGCCGAATATTGTGAATGTAGTATATATGTTGGCCTCTGTTTTGAGGTGACGTTATTTAAATTGTGGTAAATTGTTTATAATGAGAATGATGATAATGTGTGTTGACCTCTGACCTGAGGGACACGAAATGAAATAAAGTGAATGAGTGTTGACCTCTGACCTGAGGGACACCGGATAAATTACAATGAAAGTGTGTGTTGACCTCTGACCTGAGGGACACGATATGAATTAGAATGAATGGGTGTTGACCTCTGATCTGAGGGACACCGGATTAAATAAAGAGTTGAGTGTTGACCTCTGACCTGAGAGACACACTGTGAATTAAGAGATTGAAGTGTTGACCTCTGACCTGAGGGAAACAAAATGAATTATAATGAATGGGTGTTGACCTCTGACCTGAGGGACACATAATTTAAATAAGGAAAAGAATGAGAGCCTCTGATTTGAGGTGATAAATGTGTTGCATGAAACTGTGCATTGGCCTCTGATTTGAGGTGATGTACTGAAATGAAATGAGTATGTGAAATGAATAAAAAGAAAAGGAAATGAATGTTGATTGGATGTTGAAATGAATAAGGAAAATGGATGTTGAACTGAATAATGGAAATGGATGTTGAAATGAATAATGAATATGGAAATGATGAAATGAGTATGGTGTGCAATATGTGAATATATGCTTATTTGCTAATTGTGTTTGACCTAGTGGGTTGTTATGTCTATTTAGAAACTGCTTTCTATTTCATGTGAAATGCTCACTCCCTTACATTTTCAGGTACGGAGATTGAGCTGGCACAACCCCCAGCCGAGCAGGAGTACTTTCCCTCACAGGGAGAGTAGGGTGTTATGGGATTTAGATCATAGCATGGACCTAAGCCTCTTATATTATTTTGATGTAAATTGAATATGCATATTTTGAATGAGGCTTAGGATGTTTTATTTTGCTAAAGTTATAACTTTTGGTTTTAACACTCAAACTTAGTATTTTTCCGCTATTACTCTGATTAATTATGCACGTTGATATATTTGGAGCCCATGGGGCCTTGTTATGATTTAGAAATATAATCTGAAGCCCTGCTGGCTATTAGTTGTTTATTTGAAATTGTTTATCACAGGTTAAATTTTGGATTAGTCCGAAAAACAAACAAAACTCCGTCCGTTTGACGGTTGATTTTAATGTAATAAAAATGAATTTTTGAGTCCGTATTTTAATATAAGGGGAATTAAGGGTTATTAATTATAGGGTGTTACATATGCAAGAAGGAGTAATCGATTACTTGCTTGAGTTAATCGATTAACTTTTTGCATCATAGAAAAATCAAAGAGCTTGTAATCGATTAAGTGAACTTTGCTAATCCATTACTTTCTTATGAGAATAATCGATTACCTGGCTCAAGTAATTGATTAAAATTGTTGCATCATATATTTTCCTGAGACAAAGTAATCGATTACATGCTTTGTAGTAATCGATTACATGATGTTGCATCACACAATTAACAGAGGCTCAGTAATCGATTATTGGATGAGTAGTAATCGATTAAATGAGTTGCATCATATATTGAATATGGGTGATGTAATCGATTAACTATTATTGGTCTAATCGATTACTTGTTTTTCAAAAGAATTTAAAAGTTTCTGTACTCATTTATTCAGAGCTTTTACACTTGAAACCTTAAGTTTCCATCATTAACATCAAACAACCAAAATTTAGTAAAAATACCAAAATAAGTCCAAACCAACTCAAATTTTTCAGAACACATTCACATATCATTAGGAACAACATACTAAATTTTCAAGGCAATCCAATTAGTAAAAGTACTTTTTAACAAAACTTCCTATAAGCAAAACAACACATCCTCAAAAATTCAGCATTATGACCTACAACCATGTTCCATAGAATTTCTTACTAATCAGTCGCTATTTGGTTCTAATCATACTCCAAACACACCATAACACATAATGGACCCAAAGCAATTAAATTTTCATGTCCCTACTCCTAATCAAAAAGGGGCCGAATCACCCAACACAAGTAAACCAAAATTATAACTCTTAAGCTCCTAAACCAACTTAGTCCCTTCAAAGCATTCAGCGTACAAATTTTATCTCAAATGAGCAAAAATCATTTGAGCATTTTACATGCATGGCCGAATTCCTCAATCAAAGGATCACCAAATTCCAAGTCATCCTAACACATGCATACACATTTTGACAAATTCACTTAGTCTCTTTATCAACTAACTAGAACAAAAATCATTTCCTTCATTTATTTTCATACAAGACCGAAAAAAAGCTAAGAAAATAACAAAGATCAACCAAGCAACAACATGCATTAAAGATAAAAATAATTTTCCTTATGTTCAAGCCTTGGCCAAAACATGCACAAGGGAAAGTTGGAAATTTTTGCAATTAAAACCAAATTAACAACATGCATATCAAGATCAATAAAATCAACTCTTATTTCCTCATCTTAAACATAAACTAAATCATCAAATTGAAACTTAATCATATCCCTTAGGAACTCCTCTTGACCAAATCGCTTACCAAGAGAGGTTGGAACAAAATAAGTTTAATACAAGAACATGCACCTCATGAATCAACCTTTATTCTTTCATATCATACATGATTTGTGCAGAGCACTCATAAAAACCGATACATGCATCAAAGGATAGCTTCAAAAATCAATTTTATTTTCCCAAATGGAAGCATAAATCGAAATACCTCAAAGAAAATAAAATCATTTGCACCAAATATTTATAAAAACCGGAAAGCTCCTCAAATCTCTTTGCATGTCGATTTTTAAAGTCAAAACTTCAATCTTTACACAAGAGTAATGGAAAAATATAGATCAATGACAAAAATCAACATGCAAAAACATATCTTTGACAAATCAATAACCTTTTAACAAATATATATATAAACCGAAAAATAATGTAAAAACAAAGATTTAGGGGGTAAAACTATCTTGACCAAGTCTTGAATGTGAAAATGAAATCAAAATCTTCTTCCTCCCTTCTCTTGCTCCTCATGGGTTCCTCTTCTAATGGGGGTGGGGTTTTGCTTCTTGATCTCTAATGGTGGAAGGGTGTTTATGTGTGTATATATAAGTGTAAAGATAAATAAATGAGGAAGAAAATGTTGTTTTAGAGGTATACTTCCTCCTAGAGCCTCACGGCTCACTCCCTCGTCTCTCCCTATCTCCTTCAATTTTTCTTTAAGTGTAGAAGGACAAGAACAAAGGCATGAGTGGGTATGGGTGGGGTTATTTATAGATAAGTGAGTGGGTGAGGTTTATAAAATAAAAATTGGGGTTGGAAATTTTTGAAGAGGCTTCCTCCTCACTCTTCCTACACTCCCACGGTTTTATCCTCTATTTGTGGGGTGGGGTTTTGCAATTTTATTCCTTGGTTCATGAGTATTAATTTAATGATGTACAGGTAGGTTTATGTAGGGTATTATTGAATAAAACAAATGGATAAGGAGTAACAACATGCATTGGCTAAGAATCTACCTTAGGATAGGGTCATTAAATACATGTCCTCTATAGGGTACATATAGGGTGGCTACACTTTAATTATAAAAGGTTGTATTTATTTGGGTTACCTTAAGGTCTTGTGCACCATTAAATGGATGTTTAACAATTCAAAATTCAAAATGCATAAAAATAAATATCAAAACCGTATGACACTATTAGACAGTAAGAGTAATATTTTTCCAATACAGTACATAACATTTAAAATTATATTTCCAAATTCCTTAAATAATAACACGCTATAATTTTCCCAAAAATAATAAGAATTTCGTGACAGCAGAATTTAATACCAAACATCACAAAAATGAATTCTACATTTTAACACGATCATTTTGACTATAACTTATTCCGATTCCGATTTACCAGTCAAAAGTTATGAATTTTCAAAGTTAAATAAATCCTTTTAAATCAATAACGAATAATTTCTTCAAAACACGAAATAAAATAATGTATCATTATAAAAATAAATTCCAAATAATTATTTTAACTCATAAATTTAAATTGAACAATATATATTTATAATTTCACAAAGAAATGTCCAATCAGAAATTCAAAAAAATCAATTTATTAAAATGGAGAAAATTGCGGGTATTACAAGAACGATAAAATGTATCGATTGAATTATATGGAAAATTTCTATTACCGTTATTGATTGACTGATTTCTTCTATCGATCATTTCAATCCTATTGCTTAAAATATTTGAAAATGTCTCACCCCCTGTGACTTTAACATTTTAGATGTATCCGGAAGTATCAAGGACAGCGGTTCTTGTAACATACCGATTTCTAAGTCCAAGCTTAATTAGGAAAAGTCTAAGTTAAGCTAATGAAAATTAGAAAAGTAAGCTGGGATGTAGTGAAGTAATCGTGGCCAAAGTGTATGTAGGAGTTGAGGAGTATGCCATGGAGTTAGAAGCCATCAATACGTAACAATCTATTAATGTTATCGATTACCGTGGGGTGTTAATCGATTACAATCATTTTGTGAGGTAGCTAAGAATTGGCAAAGAACAAGCGAGTTTAAGTGTAGTGGCTCGGACCGAGGTCCGACCAAATTCCATTTTGAGCCGACCAAAAGCGAGGTTCCGAGTCATAAGCCGACCTCATTCCGACTAACACCGAGCTCATCTATAATCGAGCTCATCTATCTCACCGAGATCATATATCTCACCGAGCTCATCAGTAACACCGAGCTCCTCTATCACTAAGTTCATCTATCTCACCGAGCTCATGAGAACCGGACATATAGCCATGAGTTCACGAGAACCGAACAGCTAGTACCGAACTCATGAGAACCGACCTTGCATCGACGTCAAGGTATCTCAACCTCTACGTGCCTAACCTCTCGTAGGTGAGGTTAAACCGATCTTGCACCGACTAAAAAATATCTCAGTCTCCACGCGCCGAGCATTTCGTTTTACCTGTCTTATTCCGAGGGGGTGCTCCCAAGAACACGAGCACCGAGGTCCTAACACAGACCACATGACTCCAGTCCGATCGATTCGATCGTAGGCCGATCAGTTAACACTTTACGAGCACCGACCACGATCTAGTCGAATTTATAACACACCAAGTTAGAGCCGAACACTGTGCTAGAACAAATGGTTGCACAGAGTTATCCGCGCTAAGGCGCCCCGTTCTCCGCGCCCAGGCGTGTGCATGTCGGACGTCCTTTTCAAATCACTGTTGTCCTTTCCAAAACACTTTTTGTGGCTTCCTCAAGAAGCCATCAATTTATAGCCACATATTCCCAAAGCTTCCAAGGGAAGCTTCCCACTAGAACCACATGTTTATTTCCAGAGGGAATAAAAGGAAAACAAAGACCAACAACAGCAAAGTCTCTTCTTCATTCTTCTTCTTCTTCGTGAACCCCTCTTCTCTCTCAAGCTTAAGAGCTCAAGAGTTCACTCTACTTCGTGAACCCCATCACACGAACTTCATCATCATCAAACCCGTTTCTAATATTACAAGACACACTTCTTCATTTACTTCATCATCAACACACATGATTTCCTTCTCTTCCCATCAAGAACAAGTTTTGTTCTTCCTTCCCTTCAAGATCCTAAGGGCATGTTATCAGTCATTATCAAGCTCATAAGGTAAATTTCATCTTCCTCTCTTTCTCACAATTCTCACGGACTCTATCTCGTTCTCTCGTGAGTTCCTCTCTCTTTCTCTCACGATTTTCTCTCTCTTTTAAGTGTAGGAGGTGTGTCTTTCCAACCTACCACTTCGTGAGCTTGCTGCAGTTCCTTGTCACGTCTTCCTGCCGACTTCACAGCTGTCACACTCGGCTTCTCCAGTGTCAGTTGAAGGAATTTCTTAAAAGCTAGGATTTGGTTCTCGGCTCACCTCTCTACATTCGGTTGAGGTAAGGAGTGGGTGTTACCTTAGCTTAGGTTTGGGTTTCTAGTGTGCTCATAGTGAGTACTAAGAATGGGTGTTAGTTTAGGATATTGAACCATAGGGTAGTGGATATAGATTATTATTAAAAAATGAAATGAATAAACAAAAGAACCCATTAAATTAACTGTGAATATGTGGTAGCATGAATAAATGTGTGAAATGTGATAACTGTTTAGCATGAACATGTGTATGTTTCATACTGTTTGATTAAGATGCGTGCCAGCCATAGGTGGTCGAGAATGATAAATGGTGAAAAATTCTAGGGAAAAGATTAAATGAGGAATAACAACTAGAGAAAAGAAATTGACACGAGAAGACACAGTGATATGTTCCTATGCAGATAAGTGGAGAATAATGGTTGTGTGAGACGAGTCGAGTAAGACACAGTGATGAGTTCCTGTCAATGATCGCGTAAGACACAGATATATGTTCCTGTGCAGCTATAAGCCGAGCATCATGGGATGATGGACACAGTAACGACTCACACAAGATTCCAATTAATGGAATCGGTTAGGATGTCGTCTGGGTCGAGTAAGTCACAGTGATGTGTTCCTGTGCAATGACCGCGTAAGACATAGTGGATATGTTCTTGTGCAGCTGTAAGTCGAGCATCATGGGATGATGCACGCAATGATGGACACTCCCTAATTCCAGAGAAGGTGTAAGACGTACACTGGGTGTGCGCTGCTAAGAATAAGAAGGTGTAAGACGTACACTGTGACACTCGTTCTTTACACAAAAATCTTTATAGTTGAATAAAGATATAATATAGCTAATATGGACTTGATTCGGATATAAAAGATGGTAAACAAAATTTTTTCATTATACAATAAGGTTTATTATACATGAAGTTATAATAAAATTTCATATCGATTCGAAAAGGTTTAAGAGTCGAGATTGTAGTTGTATCATGATACACCAAAAATGTATTTTCCATAACAAGGTATTGTTATCTCGAACTCATAAAGTTTTCATGAATATATTAAAGTAATAGATTATCAGAGTATGCAGAATATAAGATAAAAAGGAACCTTGGATTGGTAAATACCAAACTGCCAAAGTATATATATATATATATATATAAATATATATATATATATGAAAGAGAGATAAAGTGAAGTAACATAAGTACATCTGTGTCCAAGGTCCAAGTAGTGATATCCCAAAGTCTCAAAAATAAACAAGTCCATGAAAGCTAAAAGATTGACCATCTCACTGAGATCTCTCCAAAACTATGTACAAATAATACAACTCAAAATATAGAAACTCTCAGCGAATGGTCCGGTGATCCTCCTCCAAGTCATGCTCCTCCATAGGTCTCCAGCATCAGCTCCATACGTCCCACATCCTAACCATCCATATTATGCATCGCCCAGTGGATACCCAACTCTCCACTGGCTCCCAGTAGAGTGCTCGACTGGCTCACCCTCGCTCTCTGCCTCCTCAGGGTCCTCCTCTACCTCGTCTTACTGAGTCGGTACCCTACCACTGGGCACTGGGTCAGCTGAAGGAGTCCCATGAACTGGACTCATCGGACTAGCTAAAGGAGTCTCCTCTCGAATCACTCGGGAAGCAGAGGGATGAGATCTAGTAGCTGTTCTAAAACAAAAAGAATGAAATCGACGAGCTGATCGAGCTGGGGGTGGTCCATGATAAGCATAAAACGGGGGCACATGCAGGGTATAGATAATGGGTATGCAGAACCTACAAGGACGGACACGAGCCAAGGGGTTGGGATGATAGATGGTCACCTCTACCTCTCCCTCATAGGTGGCTCGATGGTCCTCGTAGTACCACACTCCACTAGGGAGTGGGCGCAACTCGATGCAAGCTAGATAGCGAGCCATCACCTATAATGTGCATAAGGGGTAAGCAATATAATTCACATAATTGAATAAGCATAATTTAAAGCAGGTAAACAAACACATGTATCAAATAGTCAAGTAGTATGCACAACATATGAGAAAGCCAATTTAGTTAATAATCAATCTCATTAATGATATGTCATGATGCTTGCACACTATCTCTCAAGTCCTGAGATTCTCCAACTAATGCTCTCATGCATGACCATCCAAACAACCCGTATACATGCTTCAAACGTATAGTGAACCTACTCGGAATATAATCCATAACGTCACTACCAAAGTGCACATCGCGTCATCGAGACGTAACAGCATCCCACCATGCTGCCCACATTACCAAAATGTGTCATCGAGCAAGCCACACGACTATGCCTGGAACATGGTCCATAATATCAATATCGATGTGCACATCTCGTCACCAAGACGAATACCCAACGTTCGCAGCAACCAATGCTGGCCACATTACCAAAATGTGACTACAGGCAAGTCGTAAGCACATTAGTACTCCCAGAGTACCCTCCTCATGTTCCTCGAACATGACCGAATGATATGCTATCACCACATCACCATGCATGAATGCACACAAACATTCCATTTAAGGTTATTCATTAATCTCATTATGTGCAACATGCAATAAACTCAACAATGCAATTATCAATGTAATTGAAGACATCATATCTCCTTTGGAACATGATTCATCCCTTATAGGTGTCATTAGGTTTTAATTAATCTTACTACAAATGAAAATGGTATTTTCAGTATTCTGACCAGAAATACTCGAGTCTTTTTCAAAATACTCGAGTAGTTCATCATTCTGTCCAGAATACTCGAGTGGTTCATCTGAGACTCGAGTGTATTATAAGATTTATGAAAAGTTCAAGTTTCAGATTTGCCAAAAATACTCGAGTAGCTTATGAGATAATCGATTCGTGCATCAACCCAGAATACTCGAGTAGTTCATCCAGGACTCAAGTAGTTCATCAACACGGTTCATTTGTTGCATCAGTCAATACTCGAGTCTTGGCTCAGATACTCGAGTATTGGTGCTAATCAGATGCACTGATGCATCACGAAATACTCGAGTCTCGAGCTAAATACTCAAGTCTTGTCTGACAGTAAACACTGAAAATTGGGTTTTTACATACCATTTTCATTTCTATCAAAATTTATTCAAAACCAATGATCAACAGAGTTATATTCATGCATCATAAACATATTCCAACACTGAAATTTCATCAAATTACTGTGAATCACAACAGAGCATCAATTATGCATAAAAATCACATTTTGAGCAACTCAACATACCAAATTCAATTCTAATCACTTTTGGCATGAAAACAATTTGCATACAATGCACGTGCAACATAACAAACTTGCTCAAATCAAAGTTAATGCTCAGAAAGGCCTCCAAACCTTAAACCTATTTAATACAATGCCCAAAGAGTCTCATGGTGACTCCTCAAATAAAATTCTACAAATTAAACTTATTCTAGTGAACAAATAGCTTCACCCTTACCTCTAGGCCGTGAATCAACAAGGAAATTGCAGAGAAATTGACTGAAAGCACTAAACCCACAAAACCCTTTGCATGCAGCCACATATGAACAGAGTCCAAAGATAAGAGATTTTGACATGCAAATTCAGTTTAACAATTAGGGAATTTGGTTAGGAACTATTCTCTGCAACATAGAATAAAGGTAGGAATGAATTTGAGGGTTGTAGGACTCATATACTTACCAAAATCTGAGCTCAAAGTAAGCTCCAGACATCAGTTTCTGGACTTGACAGCAAACAACACCAAACTTTCGATCTTCGATTCTTCCTCCTAACGAAGCCTCAACTCACAATCTATGTGTCTTTGTAAAGCTTGTGATGTGAGCTTTATAATTGTGTATAACACTCAATCTCACACTCAGAAATGGATGAGAATGAAGAAGACGAAATCGGAAACCCTAGACTTAATATTTTCAGAGCAATTCGACCAAAATGGTCGATTTCCTTCAACAACCGGCTTCAATACTTGTTTCTATTGGTCATGCATGGTGACACGAAGACCATCATCATGTCCTTGAGGTGTTTTCGTGTCAACGAATGAAAATCGTTGAGTGTTGACTCATCAAACGCACTAACTCGTGCAACTCAGACTAGGATACTCGAGTCTTTTGGTCAAAATTTGAAAAATGATTATTTTAATTCCTTTCCCTCCAAAACCTTTCTAATATTACATTTAGTTCCTAAACCAGGGACTAATATGCAAAAACCCTATTTTTACATATTATTAATTATTAAAGTATTTTTCCTAACTTTTCACTTAGCATAAGCACACACATAATCACATAATTAATCTAAATTAATTATAAAAGGAATATTTATAATTTAAGAAAATAATTTTGAATAACTTCCATGATCATAATTTCATTACATCAGGAAATGAAAATTTGGGGTGTTACATACACGGGGTGTGCGCTACCGAGCATAAGAAAGTGTAAGACGCATACTGGGTCTGCGCTTCTCTAAAAAACATGAAAAAGAGGAATAGAAAGGAAAAGAGGAAAGAAGGCCGAATCAAGAGATTGTAAGACGTGATAAAAGAATAAAAGTGAGAATTATAAATAGGTGAATAAAAGTGAAAGGTAAAGGAGACAGGAAAGAATAGGTATGGGTCGTGTGAAATGATGATAATTGTGTATGATGCATGATTGGACTGAATATATGATTATGTGCATATTTGACTAACTGTGTTTGACTTGGTAGGTCGGTATGTCATATTAGAAACTGCATACTTATGTTTTGTGTAATGCTCACCTCCTTACCACTTTTTCAGGTACCGAGTCCAAGCAAGCACAATCCCCTGCCGAGCAGGTTCACTCTCCCTCATAGGGAGAGTAGGTCTTTTTTAGTCGGACACTGTTCTATTGTCCTCGGTCTTTAGAATGTTGATACATTGATAACTTAGTTATTTTGGTTATGTAAAAGGAATGTTCCAAACTCTGTTGTTGGTGCACTTCGGTGCTATATGTATATATTATATTTTGCTGGCACTCTGGAAATGTTAATACAAAAGAAATTAAGATGGTTTTCAAAGAAAAATTTTCAGGTCCTAAATTAATTAAGGGTAACTATTCAATAGCGTGTTACATTTATGGTATCAGAGCAGTTTCCCTCGGCCTTTGGAGTGTGAACTCATTACTACCATGGTTACTCACCAAGCGAGTAGCCAACAAGTTGTCAAGTGTCTAGTTGTAATAATAAGGTATGCATGTAGCTATTTATCTGCATAGATACTAATTTGTTATTTTCTCCAGGACTAAGTATTATGGCCAGTAGGCGCAGCGACAATGATAGGATCGCTGCAATTTTAGAGAACTTAGTTCGGATAAGCCGAAGTCAAGCTGAGGCGGAGGCCGCAGCTGCATCGGCCGTGGCAGCAACTAGTCGACACCCACATTTACCTCAGAACCCAACACCAACTGAAGCTGAACGAGGTTAAATAACCAACACCTTTAGAACTTTTGAAGGCGACCTTATACAAGGTTGTATTCGATAACTATTCTTAGATTATGTTTCTAATAAAGGCGTCGTACTAGAAGTCATTGGCGATAAGAAGGGACTTAGGATTCCTGACTTTTCATAGCCAGGGGTTGTGAGGCTTAAGGAATACACAAAATCAAACCAGCCTTTTATGAAATCACGAGAAAGTCTTAGGAAGAATTAATAAGTGTAAGGATTCAACTGAAACCTAACCAAAATCGGTGATAATGTTGTCGTTTAATAGAACGTAAGGTTAGAATTGATAACTCTAATCCTTGCATCTGTTAAGTAACAATATTATCAGCACAACCCGACAATGATGTGCTGTTGATAGACATGAAGTTGGGACTGATCACCTCGATCTTTGCATCTATTGACGGATGGTATCATTGTAGCCTCTTAAGTTAAATCAAGACAACCAAGATAGTAGCACACCAAGAAGTAAATCCTTTATAAGAAAATAAATTAACTGGAAAGTATTCTTTCCAAGACTTCTTGTATAATCAGGAGAATAGACCTAAGACAAAGTTATAGCACAAGAACCTTAAGCTATCCTAGTTATTTAAGAATAGTGTGATCGAACCCTGAGTCCTGGAAATAATTAAGCAAACTTTATAGGGAATTATTTTGACCAGCATGAAAATCAAACTAGATTTTAGATACCCTAAACATCACCGGGAATCTTCCTAAAGTTCTAGGATGACAACCCGATAGAAAAGCCAATCATTTCAACTTAACCAAGTCTCCACACCGAGACCAATTAATTGGGATAATTAACCCGTACACTTTGTTGAGTATAAGAACCTGGGTATGTTCAAAATGTAAGGTTTTACAAACTTAAGGAATTTAGTCCAAACCAGCGACCATCAATAAGCGGGCAACTCAACCTAACCCTCGATATTAGAAGTGCTATAAATCTCAAGAGTGCTCTAAGGGTCGAATTTTAATCGAATTCTTAATCTATATCAGACTCAACTAAACTTCTCCCGGTATCCAATTTGAAATAAATTGCGATGGGACTGTTGGCATACGTTTGATGTATGGCTTAAGTTCCATTAACTTGATATAGTGTTTAATGAAGTCATCAAAATCTCAAGAGTACCTACCTACCTCAATTCATAACCACCCAAAATTCATTCAAGGCTTTATGCATGATGTATCGAGCCTTAATTAAGGTTGCAATTCGTGCAAGTATACCCTTTTCTTCTCATTCTCTTTGACCGTTTCAGCCATGAATTAGCAATTTTAAAATTCCAACGAAAGGTGTTCTGCCTTCAATCGACTCGAGGTTGTAGACTCATGATCTTATTTCTTGTTTCTTAGCCCAGAATAGTAAATGTTCTTGGAGTTCTAGTCTTGTTGATTTGTCCGATCCCTCATGAATGAAAAGATTTCTAACTATAATTCGTTACATCCTATAAAGAGTCTTTAGACCACATGATCTTAGGTAAATTTTATTAAAGAAAAAAAAGCACAAATTCTTGGTGAATTCTAAGGAGTACTCTTCTTTCGTGCTAAATTCTCGCACTCTTAACTGGAAGTTATTCGAAAAACGATTGAAAATTTATACAAGTAACCTCATACCTCCTGGCATTGGTATAACTAGGTATGTCAATGCCAAGTGGGGGAGAACCTAGTAACCCAATTTAAATCGTGTCCGGGTAACCAAAACAGAAGTAATAAGGAAAGTCGAGCGAGGACTAGAAGTAGAATGGTCAAGACTAAACATGTGAAACTCCCAGAAGTATGAATTTGGAAGTATCCAAGGTGCAAGAATGAAACCGAAGGAAAGTACTAAGGGGATGGTTCTCCATTTAAGGGACTGAACGGAATTTCGGGGAAGAAATTCCAGTAAGTGAGGGAGAATTGTAACATCCTGATTTCTAAATTAAGGATTAATTAGGAAAAGTCTAGTTAATCTAATGAAAATCAGAAGAGTAAGCTGGGATGTAGTGAAGTAATCGTGGCCAAAGTGTATGTAGGAGTTAAGGAGTATGCCATGGAGTTACAAGCCATCAATACGTAACAATCTGTTAATGTAATCGATTACCGTGAGGTGTTAATTGATTACAATCATTCTGTGAGGTAGCTAAGCCTTGGCAAAGAACAAGCGAGTTTAAGTGTAGTGGCTCGGACCGAGGTCCGACCGAATTCCGTTTTGAGCCGACCAAAAGCGAAGTTCAGAGTCATAAGCCGACCTCATTCCGACTAACACCGAACTCATCTACAAATGAGCTCATCTATCTCACCGAGATCATATATCTCACCGAGCTCATTACTAACACTGAGCTCCTCTATCACTGAGCTCATCTATCTCACCGAGCTTATGAGAACCGGACATATAGCCATGAGTTCATGAAAACCGAACAGCTAGTACCGAACTCGTGAGAACCGACCTTGCATCGAAGTCAAGACATCTCAGCCTCTACGTGCCTAGCCTCTCGTAGGTGAAGTTAAACCGATCTTACACCGACAACAAGATATCTCGATCTCCACGCGCCGAGCATTTCGTTTTACATGTCTTATTCCGAGGGGGTTGTTGGCGTTCTGGCAAGTGCACCAGTTCGTGACAAGTAATAAAGTGGAAGTGGGTTGTCGTTCCCAACAAGGACTAAAATCGATTAAAATAATTCTCACCTAAGTCGTAGTTACTACGTGAAATTCAAATTAAATTTAAATTGATTGGAAAATTCTTAACTAAATTAAATTGAAAAACAAAAACGCAAATAAAAAGTGGTTGTGAAAGAATTTGGGAAGGCTTGGGAACTTGTTTCATTGTAGGTTCCTATAATAATTGCCAACGAATAAATGATTTTCCTAAGTATTGAACCAATTTTGCAAAGGTAAAAGCAGCCTAATTCCTTAGGTCAACCCTGTTTCTTAGTAATTTAATCTCCCTTAATTCCTTAACCAGAGCTTTAAATCCTAATCTTACCAATTAATGTTCAATCAAAATTATTAGAAGTAACTTTTATCACTTAAAATCCAGAAAATATTCACTTAATATAACACCCAAAATTTTGGTCATTTTAAGGCTGAGGAAAAAGGGGAGATTACAATTCATATCTCTCTTTCTCTCGCGGCTGCTGCCCTAACGGCGCCGTCGCTGTTTTGCAGTAATGGCAAAAAAAAGAGGGAGACCACCAAAAACACCTACTTCTACTTCGAAAGGACCGATTGATGAGACTGTTAGACCAACACAAACACCACATAAACCTGATTTTTCGGGTCTGGATGAGGAGGAACTCGCGGATATTGATAGCTTGACCCCCAAGGAAGCTTTGTTGTGGATGGAGAAGATTGATTTACTAAGGGAAAGGGTCAAGGAGAAGACAAATCCTAAACCCTCTGATGATCCTACGGTTGCGTGTGGCACAAGTAAGCAGAATGAGGCTCTGATCATGAATCCTAATTTTCAAAATCAGAATGTTACTAATACTGTTAAGGCTAATCCATGGGCAAACTTTGATATATCAAAGTTGAGGAGTGCAGGGGAGAAGCTTGAATACTATGAACCTGTTATCAAGGAAGGGCTGCCAATTGGAAAAATTGAAATAGCTGATGTTCAGAAGGAGGTAGAGTATTGGCAAACAGCAATTGTTTGTTATGTACTTGGCTCGAATCCCTCGTTTCCAGTGCTTAATGGCTTCATCAAAAAGGTGTGGGGTGAGTATGGAGTAGACAAAGTCCTTCTGAATGCAGATGGTACTTTCTTGGTCAGATTTAACTCATTGGAAGGGAGGGACTCAGTACTCCAAATTGGCCTTTTTCACTTTGATCGTAAGCCTATTATCATGGCCCCTTGGACTGGAAAGCCAATAAATAAGAGCTTCATGGAGAGAGTGGCAGTTTGGGTGCAGCTGCCAAATTTAAATGTGAAGTATTAGGGAGCAGCAGCACTTGGTAAGATCTCAAGCTTAATTGGCACCCCTATAATGGTGGACCAGATAACAAAGGAGAGAAATAGGATCAGCTATGCAAGGGTCCTAATTGAAGTCAATCCAAGAAGCCTTCCAGAGGAGATCATGTTTGAGGATGAGAATGGCATTGTGGTGAATCAGAAAATAGTTTATGAATGGAAGCCTGTACTGTGTGCAAACTGCTCTACATATGGCCATGATTCAAAGGTTTGCAGAAAGGGGGTAAAGAAGGTGTGGGTTGTGAAGAAGAAAACTGAGCAAGAAGATCAAGTTATGAAAGACAGCCATGAGGTGGATTCTGGGGAGAAAGTGACTTAGTTTGAGAGTCCTGTTATTGAAGAACCACTTGAGGAATCTGTGCCTGAAACACAAGACCTACAAAGTGCAGGTCATGTAAAGCAGCATCAATCTGATAGCCTAGGTGCAAATTCTGTGGATCAAGGTAAAGGGGTTACTAATGATGGAGAGGGGTGGAATACAGTCACCACAAGAGCTAAGGCGAAAGGGATTTTGAGAGGGGTGTTACACATGGATAGTATAGCAGTGTGGAACATCAGGGGTATGAATAGTCCCCTGAAGCAACAAGAAGTTGCTAAATTGTACAAACAGAATAAAGTTGGTCTTATTGGTTTGTTGGAAAATAAGTTGAGAGCTAATGCTCTTCAACAGGCTTGGAATAATGTGGCCCCTGGTTGGGGATCACTTGATAACCTTGATACCTGTGCAATAGGTAGGATATGGTTGTTATGGAGGAAGGATGCTTTTGAGATGCAGCTGATTGCAAGATCCTCACAATATATGCATTGTTTGGTTACTGAAAAACAAAACATGAAGCCATTTTACATCACAGTAATTTATGCCTCAAATGATGCTTTGGAGAGGAAGGAACTATGGGATGTGCTTTGTGGTGTGCTGCCTTTCATTGATTTACCATGGTTATGGATAGGGGATTTTAATTCTTGCTTGAACCCTCAGGATAAATCTGGTGGAGTTGAGATGGATCCTGGTTCACTACATGACTTCAGAAATTGTGTTGCAAACTGTGGTATGATTGATATGAATTTTAAGGGCCAGTTTTATACTTGGTCTAACTAGCAAGAGGGCAATGATAGAGTCCTGTGCAAACTTGATAGAGCCTTAATCAATGATATGTGGTGTAATGAATGGCCAGAAGCAGTGACAAATTTCCACACACCAGGAGTATCTGATCATTCCCCAATGATTGTTGAATGGGGGCAGCCAATCAAACTGAGGAGAACTGGATTTAAATTCTTTAATATATGGGCCAATCATTCAGATTTTATGGAGATTATTAGCTCAGAATGGAGTAAGGAAATTCAAGGAAGTCCCATGTATGGTGTTTGCAGGAAATTGAGGGCATTGCAAAAGCCTCTACTGGAGTTTAACAAAATGTATTTTGCTGGTGTGGATGAAAGAGAACAAGAGATGAGTCAGAAATTGGAGAAGGTGCAAGCTGAACTTAATTTGAACCCTCAGGATATCCAATTGCAAATAGAAGAGAAGGCAATTATTAGACAGTACTACAAGATTAAGACAGATGCACTGTCTTTCTTGCGCCAGAAGGCAAAGTTACAATGGCTCAGAGAGGGGGATGAAAATACAAAGATTTTTCATAATTCAATCAAGCAGAGGCAATACATCAACAAAATTAGCAAAATCAACAATGATCATGGCTTTCCAGTGACAGGGCAGGAAAATATTGAGCAGGTTTTTGTGAGTTTTTACAAGCAGCTTTTTGAGAAAAGGCAGAATAGAAGTATCCTTGATCCTGAAATCCTGCAAAGAGGTACTGTTCTAACAGTTGACATGCAATTAGCCTTAATTAAGCCTTTTAATAATGATGAGATAAAACAAGCACTGTTCAGCATCCACCATGACAGATCTCCAGGGCCAGATGGCTTTGGTTCTGGTTTTTTTAAAAAGTGTTGGGATATTGTTAGTGAAGATTGTTGTACTGCTATAAAACAGTTCTTTGATACTGGCTATATGCTTAGAGAGATTAATGTCACCAATTTAGTCATGGTGCCAAAGGTAGAAGGACCAAGTAATGTCACTGACTTTAGACCTATAGCTTGTTGCAACACCGTCTATAAGGTCATTTCCAAAATGCTGTGTGAGAGGCTTAGTAAGGTCCTGCCTTTATTGGTTCAAAACAACCAAGGAGCTTTTGTCAAAGATAGATCAATTATGCATAATATCCTGATCTCTCAGGAACTTATAAGGCTTTATGGTAGAAGAAGAGTGTCTCCAAGATGCATGATGAAGATTGACTTGAGGAAGGCCTATGACTCACTGGATTGGGAGTTCATTGAGGAAATGTTGCATGCTTTCAGGTTTCCTGCAAAGTTTACCTCTTGGATCATGGCTTGTGTTACCACAGTGTCTTTTAACCTTGTTCTGAATGGTGGTAAAAGTAAGAATTTCAGAGGGGCTAGAGGCATCAGGCAAGGAGATCCAATCTCCCCCCTGCTCTTTGTTCTGGCAATGGAAGTATTATCTAGATGCTTTCAACAGGCTGCTACTCATCCTAATTTCAGATATCATCCATTGTGTAAAGAGGTGAAATTAATTAATGTATGCTTTGCTGATGACCTAATGGTTTTTTGCAAGGCCCATCCAGCAAGTGTCAGGGTCTTAAGTGAGGCTTTTGAGCAGTTCACAGCATGGTCAGGACTGCAAGCAAATCTGACTAAGTCCTCTCTACATATGGCTGGCATTAATCAAGACACTCAACAGATTTTGCTCAACTTGACTGGTTTTAGTAGAGGGACTTTTCCCTGCAAATATTTAGGAGTTCCTCTACAGTCCAGGAAATGGAACTCAAGCTCTTGCCAAGTGCTGTATCAAAAGGTAGTTGCTAGAATACAGAGCTGGAAATCAAAGAATTTATCATACCAAGCCAGGGTATGCCTAATCAACTCTGTCCTTTTGAACATGCATGTGTATTGGGCTTCTATTTTTATCTTGCCTGTTGCTGTGATCAAGGCAATTGATAAAGAATGCAGGAAGTTCCTTTGGGGGGTCAATGAATATGGCAACTACAAAGCAAAGGTGGCATGGGATGTGGTTTGCACACCTAAGAAGAATGGAGGTCTCAGCATGAAAAACACCAGGATTTGGAACTTGGCTGCCATTGGTAAGCAGGTTTGGTCAATTGCCACTAAAAAGGACTGTCTGTGGATCAAATGGCTGCATTCAGTATATATAAGAGATGATGATTTCTAGACTTGCACACCTGCTCAACATCAGAATTGGCATTGGAAGCAAATTCTCAAAGCAAGAGATGCTCTCAAAAATGGCTATCAGGGTGATGTTTGGATTCATAGCAGCACAGGCCAGTACTCTATCAAATCAGGCTATGATTTCCTGCTTAATCAAAACAATGCTTTTCCTATGTGCAGATTTGTTTGGAACAGAGTTAATATACCTAAGCATAGGTTCATAACGTGGCTTGCAGTACAAGGTAAATTGCAAACTCTTGATAGGATACACTGGATGGCTTTTCCAAACCATTGCAGTTTGTGTATTGCTGACCAAGAAACAAGAAACCACTTGTTCTTTGAGTGTGATTGGTCGAGACAGCTACTAGACTTATGTATGGATTGGATAGGTATCAATTGCTTGCCCTATAAAATTCAGAATTGGACTAGATGGGTTCAGCATTCTTTCAAGGACAAGGCTAGAAGAGGTTGTATCTCTGCTATCTTGGCTGCTGCATCTTATCATGTATGGCAGGAGAGGAACACAAGGATTTTTGGCAACCAAACTCTTCCTTTGCAAAGGCATTTCAAGGATATCAAGATAGAAATAGCTAATAGAATACAGTTCTGTTTCCAAAGTTTAGGACTTGGACTAATAGAGCATTAGTTGATAGGATTTGTTTTGAATTATGTTAGTTTCTTTTCTATTTTTTCCAAAATTAAGGGTCATTTGGTCATTCTTTGAGGTCTTAGATGTGTAGAACCCTTCCTAGAAGGTGGCTATAACTCTAAGATGCTCTTTTTTTGTATTGTTTTAGCATTTTGCTTGTTTGGTAATAAAATTTTTTTATTTACCAAAAAAAAATTATTAAAAGGTTATCCAATTCATAGACATATTCCTATGCCTATGTAATTGAATTGTTTGATTAAAGCTCTAAATCCTAATTCAATATTCCTATTTAATTAGAATTACCAAATCATAAACGACGTCAAATTCATGATAATCAATAAAAACATAATCAAACACAATACTTAAATGGAAAAACATCAATTCATTAAACAAAAACTATATAGGTTCCATACAAATCCACATGTTCCCAAATAAGGGTTTAGTTCATGATAGAGAAGAGAGAAACAATAAACATGATAAAAGTAGACATAATTACCAATGAACTTGAGTCTCCAATCTCAATTCTTCACCAAAGTTCTCTAATCTCTGTTACCAATTGTTCAGAATCCTCCTAATTACCAATCCTAATATATTTTAAAACCCTCCAACAACCAATCTTATCACAAATCCAATAAAACAAAAATAAATCTAAAACAGATCTGTCACGCGCGCCTGGGTATGGCGTTGGCATGCCTGGGCGCGCAACTTAAAATCCATCAGTTCTTCTTGCTTCGTAATACGCGCACCTGGGCGCATGGTTCCGCGCGCCTAGGCGCGAATCTACCTGGACTGCTGCACCAATTTTTGTACTTTTGACCCCAACTTGGATGCTTTGACCCCTTGCACGCCTGGGCGTGCTGACCCTGCGCCTGAGCGTGCAAGTGTAAATTTCCACTTTTTCTTCGATTTAACTTCTATTCCTCATAGTCCAGCTCCAATTTCTTCTTCCAATCTCCAATTTGACAATAAAAACACCTGAAACACTAACAAACACATCAAAACGAACAACACCCTACCTAAACACTTAACAACTAAAAATCCTAACAAAAAAACTCGAATTTGCTTAAGAACACACCAAAACCAAAGTAAATAGGGGTTAAATAAGGTACAAAAACATCATATTTCAGCCTCAAATCACTCCCCCAAACTTGACATTTTGCATGTCCCAGGCAAAATTAAAACAAAAATTCCAAACACAGTGTTACCTCCTAAATCAAAATACATATTGCTAATCCAAGATTTCGACTCTCCAACTTTGACACCTAAATTCTGAAACAGCTACTCAATCAAAACCTGGTTAGAATAACAAACTCCAAGGAAACTAAGGAAGCGAACTCTCTCAATCTCTCAGTGTATCTCTCTCAAGTGTATAAAGGGTAAATTTAATCAATGCACTCGAGTTCATGCAATGACAATGAGTACCATATGCTTGACTATAGACCAAATCTCCACTGAAATTATTGACTACATGCACAAATCAAAAGGTCTTAATTCAGGTTGTAACGGGGCCATGGCTAAAAGATGAAGGTGGGATAAAGAAAGAATGGATGCACAAATGGCTTAATCAATGCAATCAGAACAATTCCCTTTAAAACTCATGAATGGAGCAACTGAACTCAACAATTAATTACATCACACTCCAATTCAAACACCCTTTCTTATCTTTTTCTCATTTCATTCATTCTACTATCTTCTTCTTCTTCTTCTTTTTCTTTTTATATATATATAGAAGATAAGTAGAATTCATGACATTTTTCACACTTTCAGTTTAGCTTTTTCACACTATTCCTCTTAATTGCTCCATTACGAATTCCTAAGGTACTCTACAAAAATTATGCAAATTATCCAGGGTACCAAAGAAACTCAGTTAACTTTAAAAGCTCAAATTGGGCAACTAAGGGATATTAATGTTATTCAATTGCTGAAGGCCACGAAAAACACAAACCTAGGTGCCTCTATCATTTTCATGCATGCAGACAATTATCAATTTCAACCGGTCACAAGTCAAGTTCTAGACGCATCATCAAAGTGAACACACTCAAGAAAGAATAAGGGGTTTCAACAAATAATCATCACAATTTCAAATTCATACCCCTTTCAATTTCAGGCCCAAATTCTCACTAGGCTAATGGTCCATTCACTTTCCAGAGTTTCCAAACAATTTGTCAAAATAACCAGTTTTCAAAAGAATTACAACTCAATCAATTAAGCATAAACAATCAGAAAGTCTAATCTCAAACCAGCAATAGCATTTATTCATAGGAGAACAACACTAATCCATAAAAATCATCTACCTATACCTAGGACACACTAAAACACAAATTTGGGGACATTTATTCTTAGGAGAACAACACTAATCCAGAAAAATCATCTACCTATACCTAGGACACTTACTAAAACACAAATTTGGGGACACATATTTCATTTCTTTTCTTTTTGAATTTTTGTACCACTCCCCCAAACTTGGGTTGTGGCTTGTCCTCAAGCAACTAGACACCAGACACAAAAATAACAAAAGAAAAGAAAGAAAAGTAAAACAAAGAATAGAGACTTCCCTTTGTAGCGCAGTATCCACAAGATCCAAGAAGCTAACTCCCCCAAAGTTGGGTACCTGCACACATGCAACAAAAATTGGCGCTTGCAGCACCGCATTAGTCAACAAATATAAGAAGCTATAATCCGACAACGACGACAAACTTAACTAAGAACCTAATGACACCTAAAACGACCCCCTACAACTAGAACACCACAACACTCCTCAATGGACATCATCGTCCATCTCATTCTCTTTGACCGTTTCAGCCATGAATTAGCAATTTTAAAATTCCAACGAAAGGTGTTCTACCTTCAATCGACTCGAGGTTGTAGACTCATGATCTTATTTCTTGTTTCTTAGCTTGGAATAGTAAATGTTCTTGGAGTTCTAGTCTTGTTGATTTGTCCGATCCCTCATGAATGAAAAGATTTCTAACTATAATTCGTTACATCCTATAAAGAGTCTTTAGACCACATGATCTTAGGTAAATTTTATTAAAGAAAAAAAAGCACAAATTCTTGGTGAATTCTAAGGAGTACTCTTCTTTCGTGCTAAATTCTCGCACTCTTAACTGGAAGTTATTCGAAAAACGATTGAAAATTTATACAAGTAACCTCATACCTCCTGGCATTGGTATAACTAGGTATGTCAATGCCAAGTGGGGGAGAACCTAGTAACCCAATTTAAATCGTGTCCGGGTAACCAAAACAGAAGTAATAAGGAAAGTCGAGCGAGGACTAGAAGTAGAATGGTCAAGACTAAACATGTGAAACTCCCAGAAGTATGAATTTGGAAGTATCCAAGGTGCAAGAATGAAACCGAAGGAAAGTACTAAGGGGATGGTTCTCCATTTAAGGGACTGAACGGAATTTCGGGGAAGAAATTCCAGTAAGTGAGGGAGAATTGTAACATCCTGATTTCTAAATTAAGGATTAATTAGAAAAAGTGTAGTTAATCTAATGAAAATTAGAAGAGTAAGCTGGGATGTAGTGAAGTAATCGTGGCCAAAGTGTATGTAGGAGTTAAGGAGTATGCCATGGAGTTACAAGCCATCAATACGTAACAATCTGTTAATGTAATCGATTACCGTGAGGTGTTAATTGATTACAATCATTCTGTGAGGTAGCTAAGCCTTGGCAAAGAACAAGCGAGTTTAAGTGTAGTGGCTCGGACCGAGGTCCGACTGAATTCCGTTTTGAGCCGACCAAAAGCGAGGTTCAGAGTCATAAGCCGACCTCATTCCGACTAACACCGAACTCATCTACAAATGAGCACATCTATCTCACCGAGATCATATATCTCACCGAGCTCATTAGTAACACTGAGCTCCTCTATCACTGAGCTCATCTATCTCACCGAGCTTATGAGAACCAGACATATAGCCATGAGTTCATGAAAACCGAACAGCTAGTACCGAACTCGTGAGAACCGACCTTGCATCGAAGTCAAGACATCTCAACCTCTACGTGCCTAGCCTCTCGTAGGTGAAGTTAAACCGATCTTGCACCGACAACAAGATATCTCGGTCTCCACGCGCCGAGCATTTCGTTTTACATGTCTTATTCTGAGGGGGTTGTTGGCGTTCTGGCAAGTGCACCAGTTCGTGACAAGTAATAAAGTGGAAGTGGGTTGTCGTTCCCAACGAGGACTAAAATCGATTAAAATAATTCTCACCTAAGTCGTAGTTACTACGTGAAATTCAAATTAAATTTAAATTGATTGGAAAATTCTTAACTAAATTAAATTGAAAAACAAAAACGCAAATTAAAAGTGGTTGTGAAAGAATTTGGGAAGGCTTGGGAACTTGTTTCATTGTAGGTTCCTATAATAATTGCCAACGAATAAATGATTTTCCTAAGTATTGAACCAATTTTGCAAAGGTAAAAGCAGCCTAATTCCTTAGGTCAACCCTGTTTCTTAGTAATTTAATCTCCCTTAATTCCTTAAGCAGAGCTTTAAATCCTAATCTTACCAAGTAATGTTCAATCAAAATTATTAGAAGTAACTTTTATCACTTAAAATCCAGAAAATATTCACTTAATATAACACCCAAAATTTTGGTCATTTTAAGGCTGAGGAAAAAGGGGAGATTACAATTCATATCTCTCTTTCTCTCGCGGCTGCTGCCCTAACGGCGCCGTCGCTGTTTTGCAGTAATGGAAAAAAAAAGAGGGAGACCACCAAAAACACCTACTTCTACTTCGAAAGGACCGATTGATGAGACTGTTAGACCAACACAAACACCACATAAACCTGATTTTTCGGGTCTGGATGAGGAGGAACTCGCGGATATTGATAGCTTGACCCCCAAGGAAGCTTTGTTGTGGATGGAGAAGATTGATTTACTAAGGGAAAGGGTCAAGGAGAAGACAAATCCTAAACCCTCTGATGATCCTACGGTTGCGTGTGGCACAAGTAAGCAGAATGAGGCTCTGATCATGAATCCTAATTTTCAAAATCAGAATGTTACTAATACTGTTAAGGCTAATCCATGGGCAAACTTTGATATATCAAAGTTGAGGAGTGCAGGGGAGAAGCTTGAATACTATGAACCTGTTATCAAGGAAGGGCTGCCAATTGGAAAAATTGAAATAGCTGATGTTCAGAAGGAGGTAGAGTATTGGCAAACAACAATTGTTTGTTATGTACTTGGCTCGAATCCCCCGTTTCCAGTGCTTAATGGCTTCATCAAAAAGGTGTGGGGTGAGTATGGAGTAGACAAAGTCCTTCTGAATGCAGATGGTACTTTCTTGGTCAGATTTAACTCATTGGAAGGGAGGGACTCAGTACTCCAAATTGGCCTTTTTCACTTTGATCGTAAGCCTATTATCATGGCCCCTTGGACTGGAAACCCAATAAATAAGAGCTTCATGGAGAGAGTGGCAGTTTGGGTGCAGCTGCCAAATTTAAATGTGAAGTATTGGGGAGCAGCAGCACTTGGTAAGATCTCAAGCTTAATTGGCACCCCTATAATGGTGGACCAGATAACAAAGGAGAGAAATAGGATCAGCTATGCAAGGGTCCTAATTGAAGTCAATCCAAGAAGCCTTCCAGAGGAGATCATGTTTGAGGATGAGAATGGCATTGTGGTGAATAAGAAAATAGTTTATGAATGGAAGCCTGTACTGTGTGCAAACTGCTCTACATATGGCCATGATTCAAAGGTTTGCAGAAAGGGGGTAAAGAAGGTGTGGGTTGTGAAGAAGAAACCTGAGCAAGAAGATCAAGTTATGAAAGACAGCCATGAGGTGGATTCTGGGGAGAAAGTGACTTAGTTTGAGAGTCCTGTTATTGAAGAACCACTTGAGGAATCTGTGCCTGAAACACAAGACCTACAAAGTGCAGGTCATGTAAAGCAG
Organism: Crotalaria pallida; assembly: GCA_037953625.1. Classification (NCBI taxonomy): domain Eukaryota; kingdom Viridiplantae; phylum Streptophyta; class Magnoliopsida; order Fabales; family Fabaceae; genus Crotalaria; species Crotalaria pallida. The sequence continues at coordinate 55,675,816 of CM075651.1, forward strand.
CATCAATCTGATAGCCTAGGTGCAAATTCTGTGGATCAAGGTAAAGGGGTTACTAATGATGGAGAGGGGTGGAATACAGTCACCACAAGAGCTAAGGCGAAAGGGATTTTGAGAGGGGTGTTACACATGGATAGTATAGCAGTGTGGAACATCAGGGGTATGAATAGTCCCCTGAAGCAACAAGAAGTTGCTAAATTGTACAAACAGAATAAAGTTGGTCTTATTGGTTTGTTGGAAAATAAGTTGAGAGCTAATGCTCTTCAACAGGCTTGGAATAATGTGGCCCCTGGTTGGGGATCACTTGATAACCTTGATACCTGTGAAATAGGTAGGATATGGTTGTTATGGAGGAAGGATGCTTTTGAGATGCAGCTGATTGCAAGATCCTCACAATATATGCATTGTTTGGTTACTGAAAAACAAAACATGAAGCCATTTTACATCACAGTAATTTATGCCTCAAATGATGCTTTGGAGAGGAAGGAACTATGGGATGTGCTTTGTGGTGTGCTGCCTTTCATTGATTTACCATGGTTATGGATAGGGGATTTTAATTCTTGCTTGAACCCTCAGGATAAATCTGGTGGAGTTGAGATGGATCCTGGTTCACTACATGACTTCAGAAATTGTGTTGCAAACTGTGGTATGATTGATATGAATTTTAAGGGCCAGTTTTATACTTGGTCTAACTAGCAAGAGGGCAATGATAGAGTCCTGTGCAAACTTGATAGAGCCTTAATCAATGATATGTGGTGTAATGAATGGCCAGAAGCAGTGACAAATTTCCACACACCAGGAGTATCTGATCATTCCCCAATGATTGTTGAATGGGGGCAGCCAATCAAACTGAGGAGAACTGGATTTAAATTCTTTAATATATGGGCCAATCATTCAGATTTTATGGAGATTATTAGCTCAGAATGGAGTAAGGAAATTCAAGGAAGTCCCATGTATGGTGTTTGCAGGAAATTGAGGGCATTGCAAAAGCCTCTACTGGAGTTTAACAAAATGTATTTTGCTGGTGTGGATGAAAGAGAACAAGAGATGAGTCAGAAATTGGAGAAGGTGCAAGCTGCACTTAATTTGAACCCTCAGGATATCCAATTGCAAATAGAAGAGAAGGCAATTATTAGACAGTACTACAAGATTAAGACAGATGCACTGTCTTTCTTGCGCCAGAAGGCAAAGTTACAATGGCTCAGAGAGGGGGATGAAAATACAAAGATTTTTCATAATTCAATCAAGCAGAGGCAATACATCAACAAAATTAGCAGAATCAACAATGATCATGGCTTTCCAGTGACAGGGCAGGAAAATATTGAGCAGGTTTTTGTGAGTTTTTACAAGCAGCTTTTTGAGAAAAGGCAGCATAGAAGTATCCTTGATCCTGAAATCCTGCAAAGAGGTACTGTTCTAACAGTTGACATGCAATTAGCCTTAATTATGCCTTTTAATAATGATGAGATAAAACAAGCACTGTTCAGCATCCACCATGACAGATCTCCAGGGCCAGATGGCTTTGGTTCTGGTTTTTTTAAAAAGTGTTGGGATATTGTTAGTGAAGATTGTTGTACTGCTATAAAACAGTTCTTTGATACTGGCTATATGCTTAGAGAGATTAATGTCACCAATTTAGTCATGGTGCCAAAGGTAGAAGGACCAAGTAATGTCACTGACTTTAGACCTATAGCTTGTTGCAACACCATCTATAAGGTCATTTCCAAAATGCTGTGTGAGAGGCTTAGTAAGGTCCTGCCTTTATTGGTTCAAAACAACCAAGGAGCTTTTGTCAAAGATAGATCAATTATACATAATATCCTGATCTCTCAGGAACTTATAAGGCTTTATGGTAGAAGAAGAGTGTCTCCAAGATGCATGATGAAGATTGACTGGAGGAAGGCCTATGACTCACTGGATTGGGAGTTCATTGAGGAAATGTTGCATGCTTTCAGGTTTCCTGCAAAGTTTACCTCTTGGATCATGGCTTGTGTTACCACAGTGTCTTTTAACCTTGTTCTGAATGGTGGTAAAAGTAAGAATTTCAGAGGGGCTAGAGGCATCAGGCAAGGAGATCCAATCTCCCCCCTGCTCTTTGTTCTAACAATGGAAGTATTATCTAGATGCTTTCAACAGGCTGCTACTCATCCTAATTTCAGATATCATCCATTGTGTAAAGAGGTGAAATTAATTAATGTATGCTTTGCTGATGACCTAATGGTTTTTTGCAAGGCCCATCCAGCAAGTGTCAGGGTCTTAAGTGAGGCTTTTGAGCAGTTCACAGCATGGTCAGGACTGCAAGCAAATCTGACTAAGTCCTCTCTACATATGGCTGGCATTAATCAAGACACTCAGCAGATTTTGCTCAACTTGACTAGTTTTAGTAGAGGGACTTTTCCCTGCAAATATTTAGGAGTTCCTCTACAGTCCAGGAAATGGAACTCAAGCTCTTGCCAAGTGCTGTATCAAAAGGTAGTTGCTAGAATACAGAGCTGGAAATCAAAGAATTTATAATACCAAGCCAGGGTATGCCTAATCAACTCTGTCCTTTTGAACATGCATGTGTATTGGGCTTCTATTTTTATCATGCCTGTTGCTGTGATCAAGGCAATTGATAAAGAATGCAGGAAGTTCCTTTGGGGGGTCAATATATATGGCAACTACAAATCAAAGGTGGCATGGGATGTGGTTTGCACACCTAAGAAGAATGGAGGTCTCAGCATGAAAAACACCAGGATTTGGAACTTGGCTGCCATTGGTAAGCAGGTTTGGTCAATTGCCACTAAAAAGGACTGTCTGTGGATCAAATGGCTGCATTCAGTATATATAAGAGATGATGATTTCTGGACTTGCACACCTGCTCAACATCAGAATTGGCATTGGAAGCAAATTCTCAAAGCAAGAGATGCTCTCAAAAATGGCTATCAGGGTGATGTTTGGATTCATAGCAGCACAGGCCAGTACTCTATCAAATCAGGCTATGATTTCCTGCTTAATCAAAACAATGCTTTTCCTATGTGAAGAATTGTTTGGAACAGAGTTAATATACCTAATCATAGGTTCATAATGTGGCTTGCAGTACAAGGTAAATTGCAAACTCTTGATAGGATACACTAGATGGCTTTTCCAAACCATTGCAGTTTGTGTATTGCTGACCAAGAAACAAGAAACCACTTGTTCTTTGAGTGTGATTGGTCGAGACAGCTACTAGACTTATGTATGGATTGGATAGGTATCAATTGCTTGCCCTATAAAATTCAGAATTGGACTAGATGGGTTCAGCATTCTTTCAAGGACAAGGCTAGAAGAGGTTGTATCTCTGCTATCTTGGCTGCTGCATCTTATCATGTATGGCAGGAGAGGAACACAAGGATTTTTGGCAACCAAACTCTTCCTTTGCAAAGGCATTTCAAGGCTATCAAGATAGAAATAGCTAATAGAATACAGTAATCAATAAAAACATCAATCAAACACAATACTTAAATGGAAAAACATCAATTCATTAAACAAAAACTATATAGGTTCCATACAAATCCACATGTTCCCAAATAAGGGTTTAGTTCATGATAGAGAAGAGAGAAACAATAAACATGATAAAAGTAGACATAATTACCAATGAACTTGAGTCTCCAATCTCAATTCTTCACCAAAGTTCTCTAATCTCTGTTCCCAATTGTTCAGAATCCTCCTAATTACCAATCCTAATCTATTTTAAAACCCTCCAACAACCAATCTTATCACAAATCCAATAAAACAAAAATAAATCTAAAACAGATCTGTCACGCGCGCCTGGGTATGGCGTTGGCACGCCTGGGCGCGCAACTTAAAATCCATCAGTTCTTCTTGCTTCGTAATACGCGCACCTGGGCGCATGGTTCCGCGCGCCTAGGCGCGAATCTACCTGGACTGCTGCACCAATTTTTGTACTTTTGACCCCAACATGGATGCTTTGACCCCTTGCACGCCTGGGCGTGCTGACCCTGCGCCTGAGCGTGCAAGTGTAAATTTCCACTTTTTCTTCGATTTAACTTCAATTCCTCATAGTCCAGCTCCAATTTCTTCTTCCAATCTCCAATTTGACAATAAAAACACCTGAAACACTAACAAACACATCAAAACGAACAACACCCTACCTAAACACTTAACAACTAAAAATCCTAACAAAAAAACTCGAATTTGCTTAAGAACACACCAAAACCAAAGTAAATAGGGGTTAAATAAGGTACAAAAACATCATATTTCAGCCTCAAATCACTCCCCCAAACTTGACATTTTGCATGTCCCAGGCAAAAGTAAAACAAAAATTCCAAACACAGTGTTACCTCCTAAATCAAAATACATATTGCTAATCCAAGATTTCGACTCTCCAACTTTGACACCTAAATTCTGAAACAGCTACTCAATCAAAACCTGGTTAGAATAAAAAACTCCAAGGAAACTAAGGAAGTGAACTCTCTCAATCTCTCAGTGTATCTCTCTCATGTGTATAAAGGGTAAATTTATTCAATGCACTCGAGTTCATGCAATGACAATGAGTACCATATGCTTGACTATAGACCAAATCTCCACTGAAATTATTGACTACATGCACAAATCAAAAGGTCTTAATTCAGGTTGTAACGGGGCCATGGCTAAAAGATGAAGGTGGGATAAAGAAAGAATGGATGCACAAATGGCTTAATCAATGCAATCAGAACAATTCCCTTTAAAACTCATGAATGGAGCAACTGAACTCAACAATTAATTACATCACACTCTAATTCAAACACCCTTTCTTATCTTTTTCTCATTTCATTCATTCTACTCTCTTCTTTTTCTTCTTCTTCTTTTTTATATATATATAGAAGAGAAGTAGAATTCATGACATTTTTCACACTTTCAGTTTAGCTTTTTCACACTATTCCTCTTAAATTCTCCATTACGAATTCCAAAGGTACTCTACAAAAATTATGCAAATTATCCAGGGTACCAAAGAAACTCAGTTAACTTTAAAAGCTCAAATTGGGCAACTAAGGGATATTAATGTTATTCAATTGCTGAAGGCCACGAAAAACACAAACCTAGGTGCCTCTATCATTTTCATGCATGCAGACAATTATCAATTTCAACCGGTCACAAGTCAAGTTCTAGACGCATCATCAAAGTGAACACACTCAAGAAAGAATAAGGGGTTTCATCAAATAATCATCACAATTTCAAATTCATACCACTTTCAATTTCAGGCCCAAATTCTCACTAGGCTAATGGTCCATTCACTTTCCAGAGTTTCCAAACAATTTGTCAAAATAACCAGTTTTCAAAAGACTTACAACTCAATCAATTAAGCATAAACAATCAGAAAGTCTAATCTCAAACCAGCAATAGCATTTATTCATAGGAGAACAACACTAATCCATAAAAATCATCTACCTATACCTAGGACACACTAAAACACAAATTTGGGGACATTTATTCTTAGGAGAACAACACTAATCCAGAAAAATCATCTACCTATACCTAGGACACTTACTAAAACACAAATTTGGGGACAAATATTTCATTTCTTTTCTTTTTGAATTTTTGTACCACTCCCCCAAACTTGGGTTGTGGCTTGTCCTCAAGCAACTAGACACCAGACACAAAAATAACAAAAGAAAAGAAAGAAAAGTAAAACAAAGAATAGAGACTTCCCTTTGTAGCGCAGTATCCACAAGATCCAAGAAGCTAACTCCCCCAAAGTTGGGTACCTGCACACATGCAACAAAAATTGGCGCTTGCAGCACCGCATTAGTCAACAAATATAAGAAGCTATAATCCGACAACGATGACAAACTTAACTAAGAACCTAATGACACCTAAAACGACCCCCTACAACTAGAACACCACAAGCACTCCTCAATGGACATCATCGTCCATCTCATGGGACGAATCCTCATCCAAAAGACCAAAATCCTCCTCTGTGTAAGGAGGAATAGCAAATGGTAACCCCTGAGACTCTCTCCAGTCCCTCATATATGCATCCCGGTCCTGGTTCCGGCGCATCTCTCGGCGCCACAACTCAGCTGTCCGGGCCTGGCGTCGCAAAATGCGATCCTGCCCCTGTAAAATCCTAGACTGGCCACCCTCAACTCTACTTGTCCCGTCATCAGGGACTGCATCATACGCATCATCTCATCCATGCCTCCCGGTTGTGAAACCGGAGGGACGGAGGGGCCAGCCTCATCTGCAGGTGGTAACTCAACAACTGGGGGCATTGGGGAAGGTGCATTGCCTGTTGGGTGCCCTAATTCGCGCAACGCCTTACGCTCTAAAGCTAAGAAATGGTCCCTAGTGGACCCCATCAACCTAGGAGTCCTCCTAAGTGTGCGCACATCATCCCGAAAATAGACACCGGCGGCTGTGCACAGTTTGTGGATAACCCAGGGAAATCCAACATAGCCACTGTCCTTCGTGGAAAAACTGTGCATCCTATCAGAAATAATAGTGGCTGCATCAACCACTATCCCCTCAAGCAAAGCATACACCAACCTGCACACCCTAGGTGGAACCTCAGTATCATGAGATCTAGGATCTAAATTATGCACGACAAACCGAACCCAAAACTGAGCAGCACCGGTTAAGTTCTTTTGGTAAACATGCTTGACCGTGTTAGACACAGACAAGTTCCAATCAGTCCCTGGGAGAAACAAGGCCCTCTTAATCGTGTCCAGAGGGTATTGCTCATTATCCTCGAAACTAGAGGACGTGAACATCGCAGGGTTAGCCTCAAGTGGGTACATGGGAAGCCCCATGACGCGAGCAATGGTGGCTGCATCATAAGGGACTTCAATGCCCCGCACATAACTAACACGACGGCTACCTAACTCTAGTTCTTTCTTTTTAATCCGCCAATGAGCATGGGCATAAAATTCCCCCACTAGAGCCTGACTGAAATACTCATCGGGTTCCCCTATCCAATCAACCCACCGATTAATATCTAGGGTCGTCCGCACCTCCTCAATCCCCCGAACACCTACGACATGTTGACCTAAAGTGCCCTCCGATAAATAGAGCATACTGGTCTCCGGGGTGACACCCCTGCGAATCATCTTGGAGTTGTAAAACTCCAAGACATCAGCGTGCTCGAATGTTTTCTTGCCTGAACCACTAGCACCAACCTTTCTCTTTCCTCTATTCATGATGACAACTCTCCTAGACAAACTAACAAACACCTAAGAGGCACCCTAATGGCGCACCGTACAGACCCCCCCCCTTTTTTTCCGTAACTCCACACTAAAAAAAATCAAACTTAAATTTCTTACCACTGGGTTGCCTCCCAGAAAGCGCTTGTTTAACGTCCCGAGCCTGACGGATGATATTAAATTGAGATTAAGGGTCTTTGAGGTCCACTTGGTATGAGCTCTTTCAATTACCTCTCCAATGGTACACACTACCCATTGCGTATTATAGAATAATGATTGTATTTTAAGAGATAGAATAGCAGAATCTAATTAAGTTTTCCCCCTTCGATTATGTAGGATAAGATGGCTGGACGAAATAACGCTAACATTGCTGAGGCTCTAACCCGTATGGCTGCGGTTCTGGAAAACTTGCAGCAAACCCGTTCTCCCAGCAATGGAACCCCGGCGGAATTTCAAGGCCTAGATTCGTTTCGTAGATGTAAACCTCCTGGCTTCTCGGGTGGCTGTTGTCCCGAGCAAGCTCAGTTTTGGTTAGCCGAAATGAATAAGATCTTCTCAACGCTGACCCGCTCTGAAGCTCAGAAAGTCTCGTTTGCTGCGTACATGCTGAATGGGGATGCTGCGACTTGGTGGGAGCAGACCCGCCAGTTTTTTGAATATGACCATAGAGAGCTCACTTGGGAAGTCTTCACGGAGAAGTTCCTAGAAATGTATTTCCCGAATGACGTTAGAATTTAGAAAGAAATGGAGTTCCTCGATCTGAGGCAAGGTAGCATGACCGTCGATCAGTACGCTGAGAAGTTTGTGGAGCTGATGAAGTACTCCCCGTACTTCCAATATCATCCTGATGAATACTCAAAGTGCACGAGATTCGAAAATGGGCTGAGGTCGGACATCAAGCTAGCTATGAGCGTGCAGAGGATTCGCCACTATCCAACATTGATTAGCGCGTGCCGCATCTTCGAAAAGAATAGTTTCAAGAGGGAAGCCAGTCAAGGAGGCCATGGACCACACCGACATCAGCAAAAGAATAATCGTGGAAATCGTGGAAGCCCTTATTCGCATAAGGGGAAAGGAAGAGAAACACCCTCTGGAGCAGTCAGTCTTCCGGCACCGGCAGAGATATGTAGCAAGTGCCAACGTTCCCATCCTGGTTAAGAGTGCTGGAGAGACAAGCCACCAACCTGCTTCAATTGTGGAAGGACCGGTCATTTCGCTCGAGCATGCCGCCAACCCCAACGCCAAGTCAACCAAGGACAAGGGAGTAAGCCCTGGATCAATGGAAAGGTGTTCACTATGTCCGGAGCATAAGCAGAGCAAGCCGATAATCTTGTACAAGGTAACCATTTCCTCAATGGCATGCCTTGTCGCTTTTTATTTGATTTCGGAGCAACACATTCTTTCATCGCCGAAGAATGTGCCAAGCGTTTAAGTCTGTCTGTTTCGGAGACACCGTTTAATCTTAGTATATCTTCCCCCACGAATGCTCCTGTTGTCGCATCAAGAGCATGTGTCGGATGCGTTGTTAGCATAGGAGGTCAGACTTCTCTTGTAAATCTGATCGGTTTGCCGTTATCCAATCTCGACGTTATCTTGGGCATGGATTGGATGGCATCCAATCATGTGGTAATCGACTGCAAGGCTCGAACGATCGTGTTCCCTAGTGTGGAGTCTCCTGTAATTCAACCTGAAGGTTATGTGTGCCTATTTTCAGCCGTCGCTGAAGAAAAGAAGGATGAAGTGAAGATTGACGACATCCCGATTATTCAAGAATTCCCCGAAGTCTTTCCCGATGAATTGAACGGTTTGCTGCCGTATCGAGAGATAGAATTCAGCATTGACCTAGTTCCTAGTACTGGTCCTATCTCTATTGCCCCATACCGTGTGGCCCCAGCGGAATTAGCTGAGTTAAAGAAGCAAGTGGAAGAGTTGCTACAGAAGCAGTTTGATGAAGGTCGAATATATGATTTTTTAAGGCTTAATTTCACTTCCTTTTGCTTGGAATTTAGCTTGTTTCTCTTGTAAATATAGGTATTTTGTATTAATTTTAGGAATTTTTAGTTTATTAGAATCCTTTGAACGTTTTGATCCGTTTTGGGTATGTTTCAGGTGTTTTGGAGCTTTAATTGGAGAAAATATTATTGGAGCTGAAAAGAGCATAAGAAGACCTTGAAAATGGAACAAGAACGGAGAGAAACGGAGTCGAAAGTTACTGAGCACGCCCAGGCGCGCTTGCTATGTTAATCAGTGAGTTATCAGATACTGCGCGCCCAGGCGTGCTGGTCTGCGCGCCCAGGCGTGCGGGTCTGCACGCCCAGGCGCGCGAAGTGCGAGAAAGCCCAATTGGGCCAATTTCTGATCAGTTTTGAAGGATTTTGATAAGATTAGACTTTTATCTTTTTATTTTAGGATTAATATGAGTTTAAGAGTCAGAAAAATAGGAGTTAGCATTAGATGAATAATAATTAGGATTCAATAGTTAGTTTTAGAAAGGATTTTTTACACACTTTTGGGAGAATTCGAAGGAGGGATCCGGAGAAGATTGAAGATTCAAGGCACATATCTATGGTAATTTAGGAATAAATATCATAGTTATTTGTTTTCCTCTTCTCTTTCATTATGTGTAACTAAACCTTTTGTGTCAGGAACATGGTGGATTTGTATTTGTAATTTATTTTTATGAATTAATGTTTTTCAGTTTTAAATCAAGTGTTTAATTGTGATTTTAATGTTATGCATAGAAGTAGCTAATCTATGTTTTGGATTTCTAAATCTGAAATTGGAAATTAGGATTTAGAATAGGTCATGCAATTGAACAGTATAACGATTCAACTTGTAGGAATACTTTTGGATTATTATATAACTTGATAATTCACTGTTCTTAATTAAGGTTATTCAATGATTTAAATTTCTAAGGAATTAGGATTTAATAAATTGGATAATAAACAGTAATTTCATAAGAGGAATCTAGGAATTACTATTTTCTGAATTTGTTCTTGGTTTGAATGAAAAATATTGATTTATAATAAATAAATGAACATACAATGATACTAAGTTCCTAACCAAGTTTTCCCATTTAATTTCTCTTTTATTTTATTTTCAGCAATTAATTCTTCATTTTAATTTAATTATTTAATTCTTAATTTTGTATTTAAATAGATTTTATTCTAGATTTTACCTTAGGTAGAGATAGATTGAACAATTCTGAGTCCCTGTGGGAACGATATCTGGTCTTAACCGACTATATTACTTTGCAATCTAGTATACTTGCTAGAGAATGGTCAAGTTTTTGGCGCCGTTGCCGAGGACTTGAATTCGTTTAATCTGTTTTGGCACTAAGAAGTAATTTGGAGTGAAATCTATTTTTGATTATTAATTGAAATGTATAATAATGATTTGTGAAGAATTAGAATTCTTTGATTTTGTTTTGACTTCACATCCTCTTTCTTATGATGCAAATACCCCCATTAGTGAGATTGAAAAGTTTTATAAGAAATCTTTTATAGAAAAGATAGTACAAGAGTTGCCCATCAAGGAAAACTCAAGTACTAATTTCTCTGGAAATTTTGAAGAAAAAGAAATTAAAGTGCATCATGAGGTAGAAGAAGTGAAACAAAAAAAAACAAATGGGAATAGAATACTAGTAGAAAAAATTGACTCATCTTTGCGTGCTGAAATTTGTGAACTTAAAATTTGTGTTAAATCCCTTGCATGTGTGGATGATTCAAAATTTTTCAATTATATTCGACCCTTAAATTTTTATGATGTTTTCTTAGAACATCATCACAAATCATTGTTCTATTCTGGGATGAATAAAGATCCTAAAAATTTTGTTTTTCTTGTTCATGAAATTAATACCTTCATGAATGGGGAAAAAGAAAAATTTTCTAAGAAGATGCATGATGTAAGGAATGTACCTTTTGATCCTGGTGGGACTGGATTTATTTCTAAAATTTCCTTACTACATCCATGCTCATGCCCATGGGACATGGGAGTAACTTCTTATTCCTATATCACATGGGAATTGAGCCATAGATTTTGGGATCCTAGTGGATTCTTTGTAATTATGTAGTAGTGTAGGTTTTTAATTTTTTTAGTTAGTTAGTTAATGAGGAGTTGAAACATTCTATAATTGATTTCTAATGAAGTTCTTTATAGCACTATTTTTGGTTGTTCATATGACACAGGTAAATAAAATTTGGGAATTTTCTCCATGTTGCATTAATAGAAAAAGCTGCGCTCCAAAGGTAAGTTTCTTAACTCCATTTAATAGTTGATTTGTAGTTTAGGAAATTAGTTTTGAATATAGGTGATTTTAATTTAGTTATTTTTTATTTTATTTTTCTTATTCTGTAAAAAAAAAAGTGGCCTGTACTATACCCCCGCGCCCAGGCGCAGAGGACTGCGCGCCTGGGCGCACTATGTGCATTATCAGATATGCAGGGGAGTCATTTTTCTCCATTCTTCCAATTCCTTCAAATTCATCCTTCCTGTAACATCCTGATTTTCTTTTGTGTTAAAAATTTCGAGTTTTATCAATTAAATGTTTAATTCTTATATATAATTATTAAAGTGTTGGTATTTTCATAAAGTACCCCATCTTATTTCTATTTGACTATTTTATTTATATACCTTAAAATAAATTCATTTAAAATAATGACTCTACTTGAACTATATGTGTTGGTATGAGATTTTATTTTGAGTGTTGGTTTTTCCTTTAAGCAATAATAATAATAGTTTTACTTTTCAAAATAAATAAATGAATAAAAGTATTGATGAATAGTTAAGAGGGGCATAAAATTAAAATGAGGGTATGAAACCCTCATCTTCTTCCTTCTCCTTGTGGAGCCGTCGACTCCCTCTCCCTCTCCAATTTTTATTTCTTTCATGGCCATGATCTCTGTGGTGGACTCGGCCTAGCCGAGCTCCCCGTAGCCCCCACTAAAGACTTAAGGACCCTCCAAGAAACCCTCTGTACGCTTGGCCGAGCTCAAAGCTCAACGGCCAAACAGATACCAGACACGGGCCGACCTCACGTTCCTACCCAGGTCCGACTTCCCTGTCCGACACCTCCCTGTCCGACACCTCCCAGAGTCTGATACCAAGGACAGGATGACGTGTCTCACCTTATCCACAAGGACAGCTCATCCACTCATAGCTCAGTACAGGCTGGCCCTACTTTGGGCCTAAGGCAAGCCCATTAGGGCAACCAACTCCCCCCTATAAGTAGCTCCGTACTACATGGGGCTCAGGTACGTCCTCTAACCCTAATTATCACCCTCACACACCAGTGATTAGGGTTGCTTCTTGGCTCTCCCCTTAGCCACCAGAGGACTCCCACCAAACATCACACAGAAACCCTAGACTGAGGCTCCTTTGAAGGTCTTCTTTCCTAACCCTTGGAGGACCTCACCGTCTAGGACATCACATTGGCGCCGTCTGTGGGAAAAGATAAACTTCATCCCCACCCAGAAGATTCTACCATGTTTGAGGAACAACCAGTCCAGAGGAGAAGGAGGGGGCGTCCAAGAAGGGTGCCGTCAACTGAGGACCTGCGCCTGCATCTCGAAGCCAATAGGGCAGCAAGGTCCTCACCACCCCCCCCCCTCCACCACCTCCACCTCCTCCCCCGCACCACCCCCGTTTCCACCGCCACCTCCACCGCCAGAGTTCACGCACACCCACAGTGGACCTTACACCATCCACACCGGAGACACTACAAATCCAACCCAGCATCACGGCGGAGGTTGGCGCGTGCAGTTACGCTCTGAGCTCGGAGAAACCAACGCTGAACAGCACCGCCACCGCGGCGAACGTGCCCACTCTGTCAGCACAACACACCGTTCCCACTCACGACAGTCTACGCTCTCTCGAGATGCAGAACTCTTATCCTTGATGAGACAGCAGATGAGAATTGTAGAACAGCAAGGTAAAGCTATCGCAGATCTCCAACAAGTTGCTATGCAGCGTTTGGCTGAACGAGCTGTTATTCAAGCTCCGGCCCCAAATGAGTTCCCCCCACCACCACCTCTTCCACCACAACCTCCGTTAACTCCACAAACCTTTGCAACACCACACACAACCATCACACAACTTACACCACCCCCTGACCAGAAACAACCTGATTCGGATGATTCCCACCCTGGGCATCCTTTTACACCAGCCGTCATGGCTTATGAACCACCACCTGGGTACCTCGGACCCAGCAACATTCCCAGATACAATGGCCTCACAGACCCTCAGGAGCATGTCCTTTCTTAAGAGGGAGCTGTGAACTTTCATGGTGGAGGAGATCGGCTCAAGTGCCGAGCTTTTTCTATGACCCTCCAGGCCCCAATCCTCTGATGGTACTCAACACTACCCAAGAATTCTGTCAACAACTGGGCAGAATTGAAGCGAGTCTTTCTTAACAAGTACACTGTTAGCTGTGTGTAACCCAGGTCGGACCACACGCTAGCAACAGTGACGCAAAAACCAGAAGAATCCTTACGTGCACAGGTTTCACAGCGAATCCAGCTCAGTCCCCAATCTATCTCCCGAGGTGGCCGTCCTCCTCCTCACTCAAGGCCTGGCCGAGGGAGGATTTAAAGACTCTTTGATCGGGAAGCCGCCGAGAGATATGGCCGAGCTGAGGCAGAGATCTAATAAATACATCAACCTCGAAGAATTCAACAAAGGACAGTCAAGTAGGATGGAAAACGCTCAAGCCGCTTCGCAAAGTACCCTCCCCCGAGGTCGTCCTCGCGATAATAGGGATGATAGAGGAGGAAAAGCAGACCAGGGTGACCGAGGTCGCTCTCACGTCGGCCAACAAGAGGACCGCCGACGTCCGTACATCACTAAGTATGATTCTTACACCCCCCTGACGGTCCCGAGGTCTCAAGTCTGGAGAGAGACCATGCAGACCGAACTCAGGAGTGTACCTCGGCCCCCTTTTCTCAGAAATCAAAACAATATCAGGGACAAATCTAAATATTGCAACTTCCACGACGGGTACGGCCACCATACCGATCAGTGCACCTGGCTTCGGGATTTTATTGAGGATATGGTGAGAAGGGGCAAATTGCAGCAGTATGTGCGCGAAGCGGTGGAAAGACGAGGCCGAAGAAGGTCTCGCAGCCCAGACAACGATAAAGGAAAAGCCAAAGCCGACCCGTCCCCAGAAAAGAAGGAAGAAGAACCACAGCGAGTAAACATGGTCGTGGTACAAGATCTAGACAAGTCACCGGAAAACTTCCGAGTTGAAACTATCTCGGGAGGTTTTGCCGGTGGCGGAGAAAAGAGGGCAGAGAGGAAAAGGTACGTCAACCAAGTTCTCGCTATCCACCACAAGCCCGTTGGCAAAAAACCATCTAGGAACATCCCTATCATTTTTTCTGACCAAGACATGGAAGACGTCATCCCGGATCACAATGATCCAATGGTGATAACGGCGTTGATCGGCAATTTCGAAGTCGCCCGAGTTTTCATCGACCAAGGAAGCTCGACCGACATTCTTTTTCTTTATACATTTCAAGCGCTGAAGCTGAGGTCAGCCGACCTCTTACAGTTCGAAGGCAATCTCATCAGCTTCACGGGTGAGGCAATCCGCCCCCTGGGAGCCATTCACCTCCCGGTGACCTTAGGCAACCAGCCTTCGGCCCGAACGGAGATCATCAAATTTTTAGTGGTTGACTCTAAATCCCCATACAATGTGATACTGGGACGAGCCTGCCTACAAGCTTTTGGGGCAGTGGTTTCAACAGTACACTTAGCAATGAAATTTGTCGGATCCGACGACAAGGTCGTCACGGTCAAAGCTGACCAGGTGAGAGCCCGGCTCTGCTACAATGCGAGCCTACGGGAGGTAAAAAAGAAGCAGAAAGAGTTCACTGATCCGACATTGACCAAGGGGAGAGTTCTATTGGCCGAGGTTCAGTTCGAACGAGATGTCCTTAGGACCTTTCCTCAAGAGGAATGGTTGGAAATCCCCCCCTTCCCCTCTGCCCCAAGCAAAGATGTTAACATGGATGCCAACCTTCCCCAAGAAATCCAAGATGCATTTAAAGGAAATCTCCTTTCTTTTCCAGTCCTCTCCAACCCCCCACAGGGGGAGAATTTTCTCATTTCTCTAACTATTAATAACCCTGCCCTCCGTTCGGTATCGCTCCGAATTGACAGCCGAAGTAAACTCCCTGCCCATTTCTTAAGCCGAGCTTTTCAAATTCCCGAGCTCTGGTGTCTCAAGATGAAAAAGCTCCCACTTTGCAACATTGCCAACAATCTCCCTGGCCTCTCCTATCGGTTCACCTCGGGTGACCATCACAAGGCCGAAGAAAATCCAATACCGGTAGAAGAAATCCGAGAAGCTGCTCTTGTTCAGAGGAAGATAGCAAAGGAAGAGCTAGCCGACCAAGACAACAAAACAGCGCAACCCGGGTTGTCCGAGCCTGATCACCTCGCGCCCCGAGGAGCAGACATCGGTCTTAACTACCGGAAAAAGGGGAAATGAGCTCGAAATCGGGAAGTCCCAACAGAGGCGTTCCGGAAACATACTCTGGGAAATTCTCGAAAGAATCGAGCTCAAGGATTCCCAAGACTTTACAACACTGAGAACCTGTTTCAAATAGGTTTACCTCAGAAATCATCGGCAGTCACCGGCATCCTCATCTAAAAATTCAAATTCAAGCTCATTTTAAATTTTGCTTCCTTTAAATTCTGTTCATGTTTTTACATTCCCATTGTGATATATTCACTTTTCCAAAAGGCAATGTACTCATGTCTACGATTAATGAAAAGTACAAACTTGCTCATACTCAAGTGCCACAGTTTTATATACGTACGTACTAGCTTATCATTTAGCACTAGCCACCTAAATGTTGCATGGCGCTATGCACAGCCAACGTCTTCTAGATAAGATCGGCTCATATGCACAGTGTACAAGGGACACCCGGTAAAGTACAGCTTGCTGTGCAATGTTCTCACATAACTTCACTCAGCAACCTCTTTCACATCGGGGACGAGGACACCCACCTCGGCTAAGGTGGGTGAATCCGAGATCCCAACCGTATGCACTTATATACAGTACCTTTATGTACATACCAACCCCTTGGCCCCGCAATATTTTTGAAATGCCCGCAAGAATGACCAAGTGTTGGGGTGAAGCTGCGAAGGCGCTAATCCGAGCTTGTTTAACACCCTCATTTCCAGATCGGTAAATGGCAGAGTTACACCAAGATTGTGTATCAAATCAGCATAAAAGAAGAAGGAGTTGGCATCTGTCCGAGAACAAATTCGGTCGTTTTCCGAACAGGGGAAAATTTGGTACGAGGTCCCAGTAGCATCCCCCGAGCAAGGTAGCATGGCTCCCTTCACTCTAGCTAGTTTATCCTCAGAGTTTAAGCTGGATTGAACTCCCTTGGGCTCCACATCGACCCATTGGTACTGATCGGCATCAGTAGGTGCAGGGTAAAGCTCGGGACGGCTGATGCACTTTCTGAGCGGCATGATACCTGTGGAAGAACAGGGGAGCTCGGTGTTAGTCTTACGGGTCACAAAGAATAATCCCCCCGAAAATCCTCTCGAAGTTGTTCCGAGAGGCGAGCATCTCCCCTCTACCACAGGTACCCCCCGATCGTACATCCTCTCCCTCTCCATCCTCTGAAAGTCGGCACGTTCTCTACCATCAGTAAACTTGGCTCAAGCATATTTCTGTATCCACTCTCTTTTCTCTTCCCAATCCCGAGGATAGACGACCTCAACGGGATTGACCTCCAGAACTCGTCTCTCATATTTCCGCCTATACTCCCTCCGGCGACGGAACGCCTCGTCACCTCTGTGGAGGAGCAGGACGAGGAGGAGGAGCCGTCCTCCTCCTCACTACTGCTCGATGACAGGGAGACTACCCCAGCCCATTTTCTAAACCAATCCCTACTCATACTGAACCCAACCTACTCCTTTGGTTTTCTGAAAAATAAACAAAAAACATGAATCAAAAGCCCTCCAAAATCCTAAAAATGCCCAAACCCAGAAACACTCCAAACCACAACATTACTCCCCTAAATTAAAGCCTCAAACCATAAAGTTGTAAAGGAAAACCGCACCATACCCATGAAAACGGGGAACAAGAAACGCGAAAAATATTAAACCTCTCCCATATAAACCACAAAACAGTAAGAGAAGAAGAGAAGCAAAGAAGAAGAAGTGTGAAAACAACCAGTACCTTAGGAGTTTGAAGTCGACGGAACGTGAAGCTTAAAAGACCCGCTGATGAAGGGGAAGACAGTGAAGAGCAGAGGAGAGTTTGACTACGGAAATGGTAGAGAAGGAGTTTGAATCTGCGATTTCGTGGGAAAAGGAAAAGTTTCTGATAGAGAGAGAAAGGAGAACAACGCCAAAGGAAGATGGAGTGGTAGAAAGAGAAAAGAGAAGCAGTTTTGTGAAAGAGGGGGAAGGGAAACCGCTGTTTTCCCCCACTTTCGAAATATGGGACTGGTCCAAAAGGCCCAACCCAACAGGAGGCCACATGCAATAAGACACGTGGCGCAGAGGTGCAGAGTAGCTGGAATCACAGATCTCGAAGCAACGTCGCAGTAATGGCGACGCTTCGTTAGGTACGATTTCTGACACGTGTCAGATCAGGAAAAAGCAAGCGTCACGGCGGGGCAGGAGAAAGGACAGTTTTCAAACCTGCTCCGTCATAATGAAAGGACATCAAGGACAGCTGGATCCAGCTCTTGACAGCTCAACAGCCGACTTCCGAAGAACCTCGGAGCAAGGCTCAAATAGCCTTGACCGAGCTGGGGGGCTTATGTGGTGGACTTGGCCTAGCCGAGCTCCCCGTAGCCCCCACTAAAGACCTAAGGACCCTCCAGGAAGCCCTCTGTACGCTTGGCCGAGATCAAAGCTCAACGGCCGAACGGACACCAGACACGGGCCGACCTCACGTTCCTACCCAGGTCCGACTTCCCTGTCCGACACCTCCCAGAGTCCGATACCAAGGACAGGATGACGTGTCTCACCTTATCCACAAGGACAGCTCATCCACTCATAGCTCAGTACAGGCTGGCCCTACTTGGGCCTAAGGCAAGCCCATTAGGGCAACCAGCTCCCCCCTATAAGTAGCTCCGTACTACATGGGGCTCAGGTACGTCCTCTAACCCTAATTATCACCCTCACACACCAGTGATTAGGGTTGCTTCTTGGCTCTCCCCTTAGCCACCAGAGGACTCCCACCAAACATCACACAGAAACCCTAGACTGAGGCTCCTTTGAAGGTCTTCTTTCCTAACCCTTGGAGGACCTCACCGTCTAGGACATCACAACCTCTCTCTTAGCCCATCTCCCCTGGTTTTCTTTTCCAAATTTGTTCTCTCTCTCTAAGCTTGCGTCTCTCTCCACTGGACTCCTTCTCTCTCCCTCGCGATTTCTTTTTCTCTCTCTCGACCGTCGCCATACGTGTTCTCTTCCCTCCGGTCGCGCCGCCTGTCGCGCTCTCTCCCTCTCAATGCGCCGGCACCGCCACCAAGAGCACCATCACTGCCTTCATCTCTCTCTCTCATCTCTGGTCCGTGCGCGCGTTCGCACGTCTTTCCCCAGTCGCGATTCGCGACTCGCTGCCGCTGTAACAACCTAAATTTTTGATAAGTAATGATAATTATGTATAGGTTTAATCTGTGTTGAATAATAATGTAAAATGGTTGGGAATAAAAGGACAATCTGTGTGAGTAGTTGACTTGGTCTGATTAAAATTAATGAAGAATGCTTGGAAAGTATAAATAGAAAGAATTAGAGAACAGTTGGAGTATGGGTGAGTGTTAGTAGATGAGGTTAAACATAAAATAAGAATTTAATAGAGGTTATAAATATCAAATCTTGTGAAATTCATTATAGTTGCGGTAAATCGGCAAAATCAATTAGATTTCAGGAATTTTGAATAGAAACTTGTTACTCAATCAAATCTCAAAAGGGAATAATAATAAGATGAGAAGAAAACAAATAAAGTTAGGATTGGTAAGTAGGAAAGAGTAATGAGATTAAGTATCGAATAAAAATCAAGAAATTAACAAGCATATGATACGGAGAAGCTATCGTAATTTATTTTGGTGAAGCCGGTTAGGATTTGAGGAAATTGAATGAAAATATATAATCAAGTTCAGGAGGGTGCTAAGGTAGTATAAAATAAGGAAAATTGACCTATGTTGGGAAGAAATCGTAATTGAGTTAAGCTGGAAGTATCTGTTGGAAGTCAAGCTTTCCCAAGGACTTCAAGTGCAAATATTCTATATGGTTTTGATGATAACAAACTCAAGATTCTCAAGTTCATATCAAGTGCAATCACAAGATATTCATCCTTCAAGTCAAAGCTTCATGTTGAAGAATCAAGCAAATGAAGTTGAAGGTTCAAGTAAATAGAAGATCTTTTAACCCTTTCCCTTAGGACATCATGTAAGGTAATGAAGTCAAGGTTTATATTATGTTAAAAGGCCAATATAAGCTTTTTCTAAATATATTTTTCATAATTAAGGAGAAGAAAAAGAAGTTTTGTGAAAATCAGTTTTTCTATCTTAGTTTTGGTGAAAATACTTGATGTTACAAAACTCTGAATATTTTTATGTATGCAAGAGAGAATAATCGATTACTTGCCTAAGTTAATTGATTAACTTTGTTGCATCATAGAAAAATCAGAGAGCTTGTAATCGATTAAGTGAACTTTGCTAATCCATTACTTTCTTATAAGAGTAATCGATTACCTGGCTCAAGTAATCGATTAAAATTGTTGCATCATATATTTTCCTGAGACAAAGTAATTGATTACTTGTCTTTTAGTAATCGATTACATGATGTTGCATCATACAATTATCAGAGGCTCTGTAATCGATTATTAGATAAGTGGTAATCGATTATATGAGTTGCATCATATATTAAACAGAAGTGAAGTAATCGATTACATGCATGTGATAATCGATTACTGGTTTTTAAAATGAATTTCAAAGTTTCTATTTTTAAAGGGATAATCGATTACCTCCCTCAAGTAATCGATTACCTCAAGTTTTATTGAAAAACGTGTGAGAATCATTTTTATTATTTCCTGATTTGTTTTTATATATAAGATTCTGATTTATTTTAAAAAATTTGAAAATGATTTTAAATTTGAATTATTTCCTTTTTCGTTATAAGAATCAAATCCTTGTTTTATTTTCTAAATCTTTTTTATTTGGTTTTGATTTTAAAACTTAAATTATTTGATTTCCAAAATCGTTTTTGATTTGATTCTGATTCTATTTTTCAAATTCAAAATTCAAATTTCAAATCTTTGGTTTTAATTCTTAAATCTTTTATTTTATTTTTTGATTTGATTTTGATTTCAAAACTATCTCAATTTATTTTGTTTTGTAAAAACATTTCTCACTTCTACATCTCCTAATAATCACATTCTTTTCTCTTCTTCTCCTATTCTCTGTTCTTCACGTTCAGATATTTTTTTTAAGAAAACAAAACCTTGTGTTGGCCTTGTAACGTTTTTCATTTGACTTCATTATCCTAGTGCATAATTGTTGTATCTGTGTTGCTTAGAACACATAATTGTTAGAGTGGCCTTTTTTGTTGTATCAGCACTATTGAGAGTGCGTTATAGGTCTTGTACCCGGTCACTCATACCATAACCAGTGTTGAAAGGGGTGTGTAACCCTTAGTGACTTGAGAGTGAAACTCCTAGTGCGGACGTGCTGCGTTCGTGGTTGTAGGGTGAGGAACCCTGTTATGTATTGGGTAGTGCTAGACGAACGGTGGGGCACCTAGTAGTTAGGCTATCTGGTTGTTGAGGTCCCTGGCGAAAGGAGGTTCCTAGTAGCTTGTGGGGCACTCTGATTGTACTTGGGGACGCGTGGCGTCTTGGTTTAGTGAAAAGCTCAAGCGGGTCGCTTGGGGACTGGAGTAGGCCAGGTTTGCCGAACCAGGATAAAATCTCCGGTGCAATCTCTTCTATCCCTATCTCTTTTATATTTTGTTGTTATATTTATTTGTTGTGCATCATAACAACTATTTTCGTAATAATTTATTTTAAGCGAATTTAAAATAATAAGCACGGTAACGGTTTTCGTTGTTCTCATTTAATTCGTATCCGCGCATATTAGTTTTTCTATTATTATTAATATTATTCTCTTCTGCGCAACCATTTTCAACATTATATTGTTTTCCGCTGCAAAATCTCTTTAAGTTTGTTGAAAAAGTTTTGGAGAAAATATTTTCCAATGTTTTTATAAACACCCAATTCACCCCCCCTCTTGGGTGTCGGCTGCCAATCCTATCAATAATTCTAACAATTGGTATCAGAGCTTCGTGCTCTGGTAAATGCCTAACAGCCTGAGTTAAAGATCCATTGTAGATTGGCAGCGTTGGGATATTTATTTGTTTTAATATGGAGGGATTTTCATTCGATGATGCACCATTTTTTGATGGAAATAATTTTCACTATTGGAGTGCGAGAATGAAAATATTTTTACAATCTATCAGCATTCGTCTATGGAATGTCGTTTTACATGGTTTTGATGAAAAATATTTTTCCTTGAATTTTCAAGCTATGCATGTTTTTAAAAATGCTTTGAACCATGATGCATTTGCTTTTATTGAAAATTGTGAAAATGCTAAGGATATTTGGGACACTTTACATATACAATATGCTACTAACGATCTTCATGGAAGTGTTAGTGTCCACAGGAAAGCGGAGAAGGAACAAGAAAAAAATGATATAGAGCATGAAATATCAAACTCCCTGGACGAAGATTATGATGATGAAAGTGAAAGCGTGGGGAGTAACTCAGCAAGCGTCTGTGATGACTTAGAGAGGATTTTTGAAACATTTATGGACTCACTAGAGGAATCAAGTGACTCGGATGCGAAATCAATGGCAGATGAAATTAAAACATCCGACTACTTGGATCATGAGGACCATGAGGTAATTTCAATTAGTCCTTGTTCTAAATCTCTACAATTTGCATATAATGATTTGCATGATGATTTGACATCTTTAGAAAATAGAAACTTGGACTCTTTACAAAAGCTCTCCTTGATTGAAAATGAAATCGATATTTTGAAAAATGGAGATATTTTTGATAAAGAGATATTTTTAGAAAACAAATCCTCAACCATTTTTGAAAATTGCTTACATATTGAAAAACAAGTTGAGGAAGCACTTTTTGAAAGTAACATTGAAAAATCAAATTGTTCAAATTCTTTACTTGATGAAATTGAAAATAATGTGGATATCCAAAAATCAAGTAAAGTCGATGAAAATAATATTTTTCAATGTGAAAGAAAAAATTCCAAGTTTCATGAAAATCATATTTGTGAAAAAATCAAATCATCATCTAAACCCATTACATGCAATTATTGTGGTTGTTTAGGACATATTTCTCATTTGTGCTTTTATCGTAAAAATTTATATATGAGAAATAATATGCAATGGGTTCCAAAGTTACCCAAGGAACCCAAGACTAACCCCAAAGGACCCAAGATGAAATGGGTACCAAAAGGTTCTTCTAGTGTTGTGAATGTGCAGGAAATTAAACTAAAGGAAGAACCAATTGGACAAGGAAAGGGGAAGTCTATGAAAGTTATGGGTAAATGGTCCAAAAACAAACAATATGGTCAAAAGAAGAAGATGTTCACAACCAAAGCCTCTCACGTGCAAAAAGGTGAAATCATAAGATTGAGGACTTTAAACAAAAAGCAATGGCATAAACCAAGTGGAGGAGAAAAAGGGAAAATAACAAAGATGGTACCTAAGAGGACAAAAACCAAATGGGTCGATCAAAGGAGAAAGATGCCTACCAACACCAAAGCTTCACATGAGAAAAATGGAAGATCCGATATGTTCAAAAATCAAAAGGTGAAGCAATGGCTAAAGGCAAGAACTTCATTGGTAAACAAACCTAAGGTATCAATCTCTTATTCCTCTTATATCAATGATTATACAAAGGTATACTTGGACTATTCTAATTTTTATTCATACTAAGGTGGATCATGGGTGCTAAATTTTTTTAAAAAAATATTTTTAATTATCATGATCACTCCTTGGTTGAATTAAATCATGTGTGCTTTACACCTTTTTGAAAATTCTTTTTAGCACATGATTATTTTTGATATAGTCCTAGATACCTGTTACATATAGTGTGTTGTATCATGTGTGACTAAAATTTTGTTGTTATCTTCTATCACATGATTACACCTTATCTGTAATGATATTGCATTGATATATGAGGACATGCTTGTATTTGTAAATGCATGTTTGGTACGACATGGACTTATAACATAAGCATGGTGTTATTTCTTTTTATGATTAGTGCATATGTTTAAATTGTTTATTCATATTTTACCTTCACAATATCTCTGATATTAGTGAAGAGATGTAACTAATCATAGAGGATCCAAGTCCTTGGATACCAAAAGAATTGTTCCTAAGTACTTTTACAGGTAATGCATCAAGTACAAGAGAAGGTATGAGCATTGAGATTATATGAAAGAATTCCAAAGGAGGAATTAAGACTCTCCTTCATCATGATGCTTGATAAAAAGGGGAACATATTAAAAAGGTGGAGACTTCCTTCAAGGCAAAGAATAGAAAAACTCTTTAAGGAAGAACTTCACAAGTGCCCAAACATTATAACTTGAGAATGTGTCACAAACGATAAGTATCACCATTCTTATTTTTTTTAACTATTTTATGTTACTTATCTCTGTGATACACATGTTTATCTTGATGCTGAAATGCTTTTGTGATTTATTCCTTCTTCGATATATTTGCACAAATCTTTTTGAAGGATAAATTCTTTTTCAGCATACACCATGTTCATGTGTTACTAACTCCTAAGGATCCAATTATCTTGGATACCAAGAGAAATGTGCTAATTAGTTTTGCAGGTATTCCTACAAGTATAAGTATGCAACATCCTCTACCAACGTCGTTAATGGATTAAAATGAAAAGAGAACTGGGCAATACTCAAATACTTGAAGGTGATACGACAATATCAATGGAAGAAGTGAAACACATTGAATAAGAGGAGAGTTCCTTAAATTAAAGAATTTTGAATATCCGAATGGAAGGAACTCCAAAGCTTACTATCTTGAAAAATCTCATCTCGATAAGTATCATTACTCCTAAAACTTTTCATTCTTGTGATACATCTTGTTTATGTGATATATGCCTTAGATGACAAAGTTTGCTGAATTGAATTGCATTAAATATTTTTTGTCATGGCATATAGGCTCATAAAGTTTTGATGTTGCTTTATATAGTAAGCATAAACATGTTTTATTGATGCATTTGATCTCCCTTTATAACTTTCTTGGTTGAATCATTCTTTTAGGAAGGGGGAGAAAAACTTTTTCAAATTTGCATGAAAACATGATTGCTACTTCACTCCATCTTGACATCATGCGCTTTTTAACCATGTATTGGGACAAATTTTTTTTTTGTTTCCCATAACTCCTTATGCTGATGTCAAAATAGGGGGAGTAAAGTATGTAACAAATCTCCTTGTTATTATTAATGCTTCTACCCAGTGTTTCAGGGGGAGATTAGCATTTGGTTTATTTGATCAAAAGGGGAGAGATATTTTACAAAATACATGGGCTTAATGAAGACAAAAGGGAAAGAGAACCAAATGTCGTCGACAAATCAAAAGGGATCATGTGATAACTCCCATGGAAAGAAAAGTGTGAAGTCAAGCATACTCATGGGGAGAAGAATTCTGAGCTTCATAGCATATCTAATGAATAACAAAAGAGGGAGAAGAGAAATTCAAGAATAACAACAAGAGAAGAATTCTGAACCCACTTTTTGCTGTTGACAAAAGGGGGAGAAGGATTCCTGAATGATGTTGAATGTTGCAAGGATGCGAAGCATTTAATTTGTTATATATCCTTTTTGTATCCTTGTTGTATTATTTGTGTTTTAGGGATAAGGATGTGTTTATTATATATACATTTGCTTGTATAACACTTGTGATGCAGATCATTCAGAATACAGGTTTGTCATCATCAAAAAGGGGGAGTGTTGGAAGTCAAGCTTTCCCAAGGACTTCAAGTGCAAATATTCTATATGGTTTTGATGATAACAAACTCAAGATTCTCAAGTTCATATCAAGTGCAATCACAAGATATTCATCCTTCAAGTCCAAGCTTCATGTTGAAGAATCAAGCAAATGAAGTTAAAGGCTCAAGTAAATAGAAGATCTTTTAACCCTTTCCCTTAGGACATCATGTAAGGTAATGAAGTCAAGGTTTATATTATGTTAAAAGGCCAATATAAGCTTTTTCTAAATATATTTTTCATAATTAAGGAGAAGAAAAAGAAGTTTTGTGAAAATCAGTTTTTCTATCTTAGTTTTGGTGAAAATACTTGATGTTACAAAACTCTGAATATTTTTATGTATGCAAGAGAGAATAATCGATTACTTTCCTAAGTTAATCCATTAACTTTGTTGCATCATAGAAAAATCAAAGAGCTTGTAATCGATTAAGTGAACTTTGCTAATCCATTACTTTCTTATGAGAGTAATCGATTACCTGGCTCAAGTAATCGATTAAAATTGTTGCATCATATATTTTCCTGAGACAAAGTAATCGATTACTTGTCTTGTAGTAATCGATTACATGATGTTGCATCATACAATTATCAGAGGCTCTGTAATCGATTATTAGATAAGTGGTAATCGATTATATGAGTTGCATCATATATTAAACAGAAGTGAAGTAATCGATTACATGCATGTGATAATCGATTACTGGTTTTTAAAATGAATTTCAAAGTTTCTATTTTTAAAGGGATAATCGATTACCTCCCTCAAGTAATCAATTACCTCAAGTTTTATTGAAAAACGTGTCAAAAACATTTTTATTATTTCCTGATTTGTTTTTATATATAAGATTCTGATTTATTTTACAAAATTCGAAAATGATTTTAAATTTGAATTATTTCCTTTTTCGTTTTAAGAATCAAATCTTTGTTTTATTTTCTAAATCTTTTTTATTTGGTTTTGATTTTAAAACTTAAATTATTTTATTTCCAAAATCGTTTTTGATTTGATTCTGATTCTATTTTTCAAATTCAAAATTCAAATTTCAAATCTTTGGTTTTAATTCTTAAATCTTTTATTTTATTTTTTGATTTGATTTTGATTTCAAAACTATCTCTATTTATTTTGTTTTGGAAAAACATTTCTCACTTCTACATCTCCTGATAATCATGTTCTTTTCTCTTCTTCTCCTATTCTCTGTTCTTCACGTTCAGATATTTTTTTTAAGAAAACAAAACCTTGTGTTGGCCTTGTAACGTTTTTCATTTGACTTCATTATCCTAGTGCATAATTGTTGTATCTGTGTTGCTTAGAACACATAATTGTTAGAGTGGCCTTTATTGTTGTATCAACATTATTGAGAGTGCGCTATAGGTCTTGTACCCGATCACTCATACCATAACCAGTGTTGTAAGGGGTGTGTAACCCTTAGTGACTTGGGAGTGAAACTCCTAGTGCGGACGTGCTGCGTTCATGGTTGTAGGGTGAGGAACCCTGTTCTGTATTGGGTAGTGCTAGACGAATGGTGGGGCACCTAGTAGTTAGGCTATCTGGTTGTTGAGGTCCCTGGTGAAAGGAGGTTCCTAGTAGCTTGAGGGGCGCTCTGGTTGTACTTGGGGACGCGTGGCATCTTGGTTTAGTGAAAAGCTCAAGCGGGTCGCTTGGGGACTGGAGTAGGCCGGGTTTGCCGAACCAGGATAAAATCTCACGTGCAATCTCTTCTATCCCTATCTCTATTATATTCTGTTGTTATATTTATTTGTTGTGCATCATAACAACTATTTTCGTAATAATTTATTTTAAGCTAATTTAAAATAATAAGCGCGGTAACGGTTTTCGTTGTTCTCATTTAATTCGTATCCGCGCATATTAGTTTTTCTATTATTATAAATATTATTCGCTTCTGCGCAACCGTTTTCAACATTATATTATTTTCCGCTGCAAAATCTCTTTAAGTTTGTTGAAAAAGTTTTAAAGAAAATATTTTCCAATGTTTTTATAAACACCCAATTCACCCCCCTCTTGGGTGTCGGCTGCCAATCTTATCAATAATTCTAACAGTATCAATCTATAAATCGTTTATTTTTCGTATAGACATTGTGGTAGACCGACCCTCGGTCTACCCTAAAACGCCCTCGGCCGACCAGAATACTCACTGGCCGACCAGAATTCTCATTCTGTCGGGTCACGCATCTTTGGGCCGAGCACATGCCATAGGACCCACCCTAACGACTCTAGACCGAGTACAGGGACCTCTTCCCTTAAAGAGTCCAAGCTAAGGGCGCGTGAGCCTAGCTCGCCAACCAGATAAGACTAACCGCTAACAGGATAAGGATGAATGACTCATCCCTTATCCTATAAAGGGACACGTCAGCCCTACTGGACCTCCGTACAGGCCCATAGGGTACAACACCGCTCCCCCTATAAATAGCTGTCTCCAGCTAGGGGCTGAGGTACGTTTTTTCTCCCTAATCATACACTAGCACACACTCGTGATTAGGGAAACCCTAGTTATCCCAACTGGATAGCTAGCATACCAACAAAATCACACAGTAACATCAGACCGTATTCTAGCTCTTAGGTCTTCCATACCCTTGAGCTAGGGATATACTCTGAACATTGTGTCTATGGGAAACCGTAAACTGCTATTCCCACCCCAAAATGGTAGAGACACGAGGAAACGCAACATCGCGTGGCGCAAACCGCCATGCGGGGCGAAACCATCAGAATTTGCAAGAAGGCAGTGGCGACAACGGCGGAGATCTCGATGGGAGAAACCCTCCACATCCCAGCATGCCATCAGTAAGACAAATTCCAGCCCGGAGCCACCACTCCGTTCCAGCTCGCACGCACAGTGGTCCTTACACCGTCCATTCCAGGCAAACAAACCCCCAGAACCAAAATTCTCTTAACCCCAATCATGCCCAAAACCATGGATCAGGCCGATCCATCGACGCCCGTGTTTCTGGAGATGATAGGGATCACTCCCGTGGTCAAAGGGAGAGCCAGTTGGAAGAAATCATTAAGCAACAAGCTAAGATCCTAGAACAACAGGGAAAGGCCATCGCCGATCTCCAACAGCTCCATATGCAGGCGGTGGCCGGAGGGGTGTTAGCAACTCAGCTGATCCCCCACCCAACCACCACTCTACCTCCACCACCCCCCATAAACCCAATCTTAGAGGACACATATGAAACCGACCACACTGCTCATCCTGGCCATCCCTTCACTCCGAGAATCATGGCATACGAGACACCCTCAGCCTTTCTCGGCCCAACGAGTGTTTCCAAATATAACGGGTTAACCGACCCTTTGGAGCATATCTTGTCTTTTGAAGGAGCTATGAACTTTTACGACGGTGGAGACATGATGAAATGCAGAGCTTTTTCCATGACTCTCCAACCACCCGTCTTAAGGTGGTACTCAGCCTTGCCCAGGAACTCTATTAACTCCTGGGCAGAGATGAAGAGAGTTTTTCTGAACAGGTACACCGCTAGTTGCGTCCAGCCGAAGTCCGACCACGCGCTAGCGGGCGTTATGCAGCAGACCGAAGAGCCGTTGCGGGAATATCTCTCACGTTTCCATTCGGAGGCAGGGACCGTGCCTAACTTAGAACCAAGCTTTGCAGTCTTTCTCTTCACTCAGGGTCTCCGAAACGGAGATTTCAAAAATTCACTTGTGGGAAAACCGCCGAGGGATATGGCGGAGCTAAGACATCGTTCTACTAAGTTCATAAGCTTAGAAGAATTCAGCAAATGGCAAAGAAACAGAGACAGAGGCGAGCGGGGAGAGCCATCCTCCCAGGGGAGATCAAGAAGAGACGAGAGAAGGGATGACCGAAGGGAAGATCAAAGGAGGGGACCCCGGGGGGAAAGGAGATTTGGACCTCCCCGAGGGAAATTCGAGCAATACACCCCTCTCACAGTCCCAAGAAGCCAAATTCTGCAGGAAACAATGCAGACTGACCTCCGAGCAATAGAAAGACCACCCCCCTTGAAGAGAAGCCAGCGGCAAGATCGCTCCAAATTTTGCTCGTATCATGGTGGGTATGGGAACACGACAGACGAATGCACTTGGCTCAGGGATGTGATCGAGCAGTTAATCAGGGACGGCAAGTTACAGCAGTATGTCCGGGAAGCACTTGACCGACATACTCGAAGAAGAACTCCATCCCCTAACAGGAATGGTCGGCCGTCAACCAGGCAAGCCGATCAAAACACCAACCAACAACAACCAACCAATCAGCAGCGAGTGGCCATGGTAGAGGTTGCCACGACGGATCAATCCCCGCAAAACCTACGAGTCAACACCATTGCTGGAGGTTTTGCGGGAGGAGGAGAGAAACGGTCCGACAGAAAGAAATATATCAATCAAGTCCTTGTAGTTCACAACCATCCAATCCGAAAGAGAACCACAAAAAGTATTCCCATTAGCTTTTCTGATGATGATCTTGAAGGGGTGATCCCGGGTCATAACGACCCTATGGTCATCACTGCCTTGATCGGTAATTACGAGGTTGCCAGGGTATTCGTCGATCAGGGTAGCTCGGCAGATATCATGTTCCTAAACCTTTTCGAAGCACTAAAATTAAAAAACTCGGACCTGACCCCCTTCGAGGGAAAGCTGATCAGCTTTACTGGGGATGCAGTGGTTCCCAAGGGACACATCCAGCTGCCAGTGACCCTCGGGAACCACCCTTCGGCGAGAACCGAGATTATCAAGTTCCTTGTCGTCGATTGCCCTTCAGCATACAATGCCATCCTCGGCAGGACATGCTTGCAGGCCTTCGGCGCGGTCGTGTCAACGGTCCATCTGGCTATGAAGTTTGAAGGTACTGACAGGACTGTAGTTACCATCCGAGCCGAGCAGGAGAAGGCTCGACTGTGTTACAATGCCAGTTTGGCAAAGATCAAGATTCCAGAACAAATCCAGCCAACGTTAAGTTTGAACAAGGGAAGTGTACTCTTGACGGATCTAGATGTTAGGTCCGATTTGGATGATTCAAGACCTACCCCTGAAGGAGAGTGGGAGTTCATTGTTTTGGATGAAAAACTACCAGACAGAAGAGTGAAACTAGGAACCAACCTTCCAGAAGAAATACGAGCAGAAATGCTCGAGCTTTTAAAGAAGAATAAAGATCTTTTCGCTTGGACCTCGGCAGACATGCCGGGGATTGATCCGAACTTGATCTGTCATCGGCTCAGTGTTTATCCGACCGCCAAACCTGTCGCCCAAAAGAAGAGAAGGGTTGGCACCGAAAAGGCGGTAGTGATAGAGAAAAAGGTATCCGAGCTCCTTTCCGTCGGGTTCATAAGGGAGGTTAGCTACTCGGAATGGCTCTCCAACACCGTTCTGGTCAAGAAATCGAACGGGAAGTGGCGCATGTGCGTCGACTATACCGATTTGAACAAAGCATGCCCAAAGGACCAGTACCCCCTCCCCATCATTGACAAATTAGTGGACAACTCATCTGGCTACCAACTCTTATCTTTCATGGATGCATACTCAGGATATAATCAAATCCCGATGTACCCTCCTGATCAGGAGAAAACGGCCTTCATCACTGAAAGGGCAACTTACTGCTACACGGTAATGCCTTTCGGGTTGAAAAACGCTGGCGCAACCTACCAGCGTATGATGAACAAGGTCTTCTCGGGAATGATCGGACCTACTCTTGAGGTGTACATTGATGATATGATAGCTAAGAGTAAGAAGAAGGAGGACCATCCTCGGGACCTCGTGGCTATTTTTTATAGAATCAGAAAAGTTAACATGTGCCTGAACCCTGATAAGTGTACCTTTGGGGTCCCAGCCGGGACCTTTTTAGGTTTCATGCTATCGGAGAGGGGGATCGAGGCCAACCCGGAGAAATGTCAGGCTATTCTGAACATGCACAGCCCATCTAATGTCAAAGAAGTTCAAAGGCTAACTGGTCGGATGGCGGCCCTCTCCAGATTTCTCCCTCAAGTAGCCAAGAAAGCTTTACCATGGTACCAGTTACTCAGAAAAAAAAAGAATTTCCATTGGAACGACTCTTGCGAACAAGCGTTTACAGAGCTCAAGCAATACCTCTCGGCCCCTCCCGTCCTTACCAGTCCTCGGGAAGGGGAAACTTTGTTTTTGTATTTGTCCGTAAGTGAAACATCTGTTAGCTCGGTTTTGGTCAGAGACGACTCGGGAACCGAGCGTCCCATCTACTTTGTCAGCAAGGCCCTCCAGGGGCCTGAGATAAGATATTCCAGAATTGAAAAACTCGCCTTTGCTTTGGTGATTGCTGCTAGGAGACTCCGGCAGTACTTTCAGAACCACCCCGTAGTACTCAGAACAACTCAGCCAATCAGGCAGGTCCTCAACCGACCAGACTTGGCTGGAAGGATGGTGTCGTGGTCTGTTGAACTATCTGAGTTCGACATCACCTACGAGCCAAGAAAAACTCTCAAGTCCCAGATTTTAGCAGATTTTGTTTCAGAGCTATCAGATTCTACTTATTCCAACCCCTCCCAGCCATGGAAAATTTATGTTGATGGCTCCAGCCACAATAAGGGGGCAGGAGCAGGGATAATCCTTGAAAACGCAGCTGGCATTTGTGTGGAGTACTCCCTCAAGTTCGGCTTGCGCATGGCCCATCATATGGGGGCGTCAGAAATTGAAGTTTTCAGTGATTCCCAGCTAGTTGTATCTCAAATCAAAGGTGAATTCCAAGCCAAAGAACCAATCCTTCAGAGATATCTAGAACAAGTCAAAGCTCTCACAGATCTTTTTCCCCAATTCTCCATCACCCACATCCCTAGGTCTTCTAACAGCCGTGCAGATATCCTGTCAAAGCTCGCCAGTACTAAAGGACCAGAGAACAACAAAACCCTAATCCAAGAAACTGTTCACCAGCCGAGTGTTATCTTAGTTGTGTCTCTAACCACCAGCTGGATGGACCCCATTAAGCAGTATCTCCAGTTCCAAATCCTACCTACCGACTCCTCCCAAGGAAAGAAGATAGTAAGACAAGCGGCTCAATACACCATGGTCGGCAACATTTTGTACAAACGGGGAACAGACTCCCCAATGCTAAGGTGTCTGGACCGAGCGGAAGCTGATCTGGTACTAGCCGAGGTTCATGAAGGAATCTCGAGCCACCATGTGGGTGCGAAGGCATTGGCTCGCAAAGTGCTCCGAGCGGGCTACTACTGGCCTACACTCCTCGGCGACGCCTCGGAACATGTTAAAAAGTGCGATTCCTGTCAGTTCCATGGAAATGTTTTTCAACGCCCCCCAACGGAGCTACATTCCATGATTGCACCATGGCCCTTCTATCAGTGGGGCATGGACATCATAGGAAAATTCAAAACATCCCCGGGGCAGCTAAAATTTGTAGTGGTCGCAGTTGACTATTTCACAAAGTGGATTGAGGCCGAGGCATTGGCTACAATCTCCTCCGCCAAAATTCAAAAGTTCTTTCTCAGACAAATCATCACCCGTTTCGGTGTCCCACACACCCTGGTCACCGACAACGATACCCAATTCACTGCTAAGGTTTTCCAAGAACTTGTCAACCACTTCCATATTACCCATCACTTCTCATCCGTCGAGCATCCGCAAACCAATGGACAGGCTGAAGCTGCGAACAAAACCATCATCGACGGTTTGAAGAAAAGATTGTTGGATGCCGAGGGTTCATGGGCTGACCTCCTTCCCGAGGTATTATGGTCAATCAGAACGACCATACACACCTCAACAGGAGAAACCCCGTTCCGACTAACCTACGGTTGTGACGCTTTGTTACCTATTGAAACTCGGATCCCTACCTTCCGTATATCCGAGCGACCAATAGAAGTAAACGAAGATTTGTTAAAGGAAGAGTTAACCCTCAGCGAGGAAATCCGATCCCTAGCCTCGGACCGAGAGAAAAAAGCTAAGGAAAGACAATCCCGAGAGTACAACAAATGGGTGGTTCCGAGGAGTTTTGCTGTGGGAGACCTGGTCCTTAGACGAGCTGACATTGGACTGAAAAATTCAAGAGAAGGGAAGTTGGCTAAGAACTGGGAAGGTCCCTACCGAGTGATCTCGAAGACAGGCTCGGGGGCCTACAGACTTGAAACACTAAACAACCAACAGTTGAACAACTCCTGGAACGCCACCAAGCTCAAACCATACTATAGCTAAATGGGAGCCACAACACTATCTGCAAAGATTAAATTTTATCATTTTAAATTCCTGTCATTTATCTTTAGCATGATCTTAATTATCCTTTTTTGTATTTGACTCCTGTTTACAAACGGATCAAGGAAATTCGATGAAGCTTTTAAATTCTCGTATTCTCTTACTGTTAACGTACTATCCATTTCCCCTCGGCTCGCCACCAAGGCGAACTTGGATGTTTATGCATGACCTTCTAACAAGGACATATAAACTAACAATTGCAAGTACTTTAATGAGATGCCCGGCCAAAAACTATAAACAGTTCCATAGTGCCGAGGACCGAGGATCCCACCTAGGCCATAGGTCGGAGATTCGAAATCTAAAACAACAGTTTATAACGAGATAAAACACAATACTAGATCATAAAGAATAGAATAAGATTCGCTTCTTACAAGAACAATGTTGCAAAATATAAAAAAAAAAAGCTTCTTACAGGAACAGAATAAGTTCAAATTATCAAATTACACAGCAAAATACAGCAAAATACATCTCCAGGGAGTTAATCCTCGTCTTCGGACAAGGCAATGGATGACCCATCAAAGTCTTCTTCACTTTGCTCCAACTCCAGGGGGTTCGGCAGGTTAGGTGCTGATAAATCCACTTCAGCATCATCACGATAATCGATCATCCGATCACCATCAACCCCATAATATGGGCAAGTCCCAACCACTCGGATTCCAGGGTTCAAGAGCATTAACTGTTTGACAGCATTCACAAAAGAGTCGACAGCACCATGATCCCAGTTGAAGTGGTTCTTGCAAGCCAGTACCTTATGCTTCAAAGCCTTCCGACGAGTTTTGATCAACTCCCTCTGCACTTCGCCCAGTTCCCCTTGTAACCTAGTCACTTCCGCCTCCGACCTCGTCAAACGACAAGCAACACCTTCCAGCTCGTTAACCCTTTGACAAGCTTCAGTCAGCTTCGCCTGGGCCGCCTACAGCAACCTTCCTTTCTCAGCATCCTTTCCAACCGTATCCTCCAGAGCCTTTAGAGCAGTCTCCCGAGCTCTCTCCGAAGCGTCAAATCTTCTTTGAAGCTCGGCGTTTGCCTCCGTTAGAGCTCGGAGATTTGCCTCACTTTCCCTCACTTGGCTTAGCAGATTTTTAGTTTCAGCAGCAGCAGCTTTCCTCTTCTCTTTCTCAGCCGGCGAGAGGGTGGCACTGATGTCTTCCGCATTTTTGCTTAAATGAAACATATAGCTGGCGGCCCTCAGCATGTTTCGGCCCAAAAGGTCACAATGGCACCTTAAGGTGCTTGCCGTCTGATCCGACAACCTTTTTTCATCGTTCGGCGTATAAACCAAGCCGATGAATTTCTCATTAAGCTTCCTAGCCCAAACACTCTCCTCGTCCGGGTCAGACATATCGAACCACAGATTGGTCCTTTGAAGGTCGGCAACCTTCGCCTTCACCACCTCCACAGCCTTGCCTTTGCCTTTATCCAACTTAGCCCTTTTGGCAAGAGGCACCCGATCCTCTTCATCCTCCTTTCCTTCCACTTGCACCAGCGGGATTCTAGTAGCTATTTCCCCCCCCCCTTTGTCGGTGAAGGACGAACAACCTGCACCACCTCGACCTCGGAGGGACAAGTTTCGGCGACAGTCACCGAGCGAGTGGCTTCCGAGGACATGTCTCCACTCCGAGAACCACTTGACCCAGCAGCCGCCTTCGCTTTAGCAAGTTCCTTTATACGAGCAACAGCCTTGTTTTCCTTAGCCATTTTTTCTGCAAAACCAAGAATCCAAATGTTAAAAAAAAAAATAAAATAAAATAAAATTTATATGTACCAAGCTCGGCTTTTATAAGCTCCTGGGGAAAAAGAATGATCTTCTTGATATCTACTGGACCATTCCGTCTAAGATAGGAAAAGAAGGTATCACAAGTGATCCTCTCGGCTATAGATAGCTCGGACTCGTATTGATACTGATAAAGTTTGGGATTGCGGTTAAAAAACTCGGGTGACCAAGACAACGGAAACCGAGGCTGATCACCCTCCATAAACCAACAGTCCCCGTTTCCGACGAATTGATACTTAAAGTATAAAGGCTTAAAAGTCTTCCATGAATCTGTGAATTTACCGAAGAGGGCATGTCCGTTGCGTGCTTTCAACGACACCCACAATCTCTGGCGCGACCCCTTCTCGAAGATGTTCACTTGCGGTATATACAACCATAGAAACGCTCGGAGCGAGCAAGTCAACTTTTGAGCTTCGCAAAACTTTTGAAAGGCTCGGATGAAGGCCCAACCGCTAGGATGTAGTTGGGTAGGAGCCAAGCGTAACCGACGCAACAGCTCTATTTCTATTTCAGTAAAGGGCAACTTCACCCCCAGCCGATTGACAACTTCTTCATACATGAAAAACTCTTTGCGATCCGCGGCAATCGCCGTACACACTCGGTCGTTGGTTGCCGGTGAGCTTATTGCATAAGATGTCCCAGTTTTATCCGTGGGGCAGGGAAGTATGTGGGCTCGGATATGACTTAGATTACTGTTGACCAAAGCCGACGGGGTTCCAATCACCTCCAAGTCAACCCAGTCATAATCTACAGAGTTCAGAGGCACAAGGAACTCCTGAGGATGTGTGATACAACAGTTTCCTACCTTCCTCCTCCTTGGGGTTCCGAGGGTAATCTACTGATAGTGGTACTTCGGCCATCGGATCTACCATGCGATGGCGGAAGGGTGAGGGCAGAAAATCCAGCACCTCCAGATCGGAAGACGAAGAAGAAGAAGAAGAAGAGGAAGAATCCTCAAGATCACTCAAACCCAGAATCCTAGACCACTCCTCATACTGAAGCCAATTAATACTCATAATGAAATCTAAACTTACCCAGAAATAAGCCCAGAAAACTAAAACACAGGAACAAAATCTGCAACCAAAAACCCAGAACCTACGGAGAATATGATTCAGCAGAGAAGGAAAGAAAAGCGAAAAACAGGAACAGAAGAAGAAAATCAAAATACCTGAGAATTGGAGATGAGAACTGGCACGAACGAACTGGGGAATCAAGAACAGAAGAATAATGGCGTAGGGAAATTATAATCCAAAAGCCAATGAGACGAATTTCAGAAGAGAAGAGGAGTGTCAGAAGTCTGAGTTTGAAGGAAAGTATGAAAAAAGGAGGAAAAGAGTAGTTGAAGGGGTTGTTTCCCCCCACGTTTGAAAATTTGGGCCTAATCACAAAAGCCCAAAAGCCTACATCGCGCCACTAAAAGGACACGTGGCGCACAACTAATGGAAAGAAGCATCTCGAAAACCCAAAAGGCAGCATGCACCATCATGACCCCTCTGACACAAGGCAGCACGTGTCATAGAAGGACATCCAAACGTCCTTTCAGTCAGTCAATGGGACAGCGAGGCAGGGTGAGCTGTCCTGAACTCATTATCCCCTACCGAGCTTAACCCTCGACACCTTGAAGGTCACATACGAAGAACTCTCAGCTCGGCTCAAGACTCGAAAAGTCT
This sequence comes from Crotalaria pallida, assembly GCA_037953625.1. NCBI lineage: Eukaryota > Viridiplantae > Streptophyta > Magnoliopsida > Fabales > Fabaceae > Crotalaria > Crotalaria pallida. Next base: position 55,712,688 of record CM075651.1, read on the forward strand.
TACCGAGCTCAGGGGCTTATGTGGTAGACCGACCCTCGGTCTACCCTAAAACGCCCTCGGCCGACCAGAATACTCACTGGCCGACCAGAATTCTCATTCTGCCGGGTCACGCATCTTTGGGCCGAGCACATGCCATAGGACCCACCCTAACGACTCTGGACCGAGTACAGGGACCTCTTCCCTTAAAGAGTCCAAGCTAAGGGCGCGTGAGCCTAGCTCGCCAACCAGATAAGACTAACCGCTAACAGGATAAGGATGAATGACTCATCCCTTATCCTATAAAGGGACACGTCAGCCCTACTGGACCTCCGTACAGGCCCATAGGGTACAACACCGCTCCCCCTATAAATAGCTGTCTCCAGCTAGGGGCTGAGGTACGTTTTTTCTCCCTAATCATACACTAGCACACACTTGTGATTAGGGAAACCCTAGTTATCCCAACTGGATAGCTAGCATACCAACAAAATCACATAGTAACATCAGACCGTATTCTAGCTCTTAGGTCTTCCATACCCTTGAGCTAGGGATATACTCTGAACATTGTGTCCAGGACATTACAGACATCATTAGGTAAATATAATTTTATGATTTGAGATGTAAATAAATGTTAAGAAGGTTTAATTTAGTGTTAAGAATGATAAAAATTCATTAAATCAGGTTAAAAACGCGAAAATCGGCGATTAGGGGCAAACCGGTGCGCCCAGACGCACCGGTGCAGAAAATCTGGTGCCACAGACAGGCGCGCGCTCAGGCGCGTGGAAACGTATCATTAGGGGCGCGCCAGAATTCTCGCGTTGGTGCTGGAATTTTCCAGAACCCGGTTCGCGCTCAGGCGCCAGGCCCGCGCTCAAGCGCGAGTCACATATAAAAAGGCGCCAGCACCAGAACTGCAGCACGAGCCGCACCATTTTCACTCCCCAGCCGCACTAGACTTCCCCAAAACGCACCAGCATGCATCAGTTTTCATTTCTCATGCACCAACACTACTTTTCTTGCACCAACAAGCCAAGACACACCCAAACTCAACCCCAATACCATAAATTAACATCAACAAACATCTTCTCAATAATTCCAACCCTTGTTTTAATAATTTTCCAATCAACCCCATATTGCTCTTTCTCCTCCTCTCTTATTAACTATAATTTCTCCACAATCTTGAAGAGTTTCATCCTTTCAACCAAAAGAGAAGGAGTTTTAAGCTAGCTCACAGGACCAAGAACCTTGGAAATGAATTTCTCCCTCTCTTCATTCAAGGTAAGGGAGGAACCCTTTTTCCTTTAGAATAGAGATTAGGTTTTGGAATTTGTAAATGATTAAATTGCATATACTAAACCCTAGGGTAGAAGACCCCGCTTTATCACCTACCTGTGTAGGTGAGTTAAACATTTCTGGGGTTGAATATTATTAAAAACCTATGTTTTCCTTAATTGTGAAATGTTGTAGGTAAAGTGCTCGATGAAATGCCTATAAAAACTAAAAATTTTAAGAATAATTTGAATACCTAAAAATGATAGATATGTAATTAAAACTATAAAACACGAGTTATTGTACTAACAATCCCATAGGTAGTATCAATATACCATAAAAGTATTACCAAAGGAACTAAAACCATTAGTTGTAAATAATCTCTTTTAGTCTTATGTTAATTAACATAAATATGGAATAACGATAAAAGTTCCTAAAACAAGTTAGTATGCTATTGTTAGTAGTATAATACAAATGCGATTTCAAGGAATAAACACTATTATGGAACTAAAGCAAATATATTAAGACGAAAATTATAGTTGACTATATGATAATTGGAAGATTAAATTAATGATGTTTTCCAACATGATGAAATAAATTATAGTGTTACTAAACAAATGTACAAAAAAGGGCGATATAAGTTATTTACTTATGAAAATTTTACTAAGAGTATAATAAATGTGGGTGAACTTCTTGACTAATTGAGTGTACAAATCATATCCTTATTCAATTTTATTTATTCATTTCAATTCTTAATTTCTATTCTACTGTGAAAAGGTGTTCACTCCCTTGTGGTTTAACATTTTAGGTTGAGCTTGGAGGAGCAAGAACCAGAATTTCAAGATGGTAAAGGACGAAGGAAAAGAACTTCAGCAACTAATTGCTTGATTTCATGTTGTACATCCAATTTAACTTTGGAATTTGACATTAAACTTTTATGTAAATGAGAGTACATTTATTTTATTAAGATGGGATGTTACAATATGGTATCAGAGCGGTTGTTTCCTTTCGGCCTGGGGAAAATGGTCCCGAATCCGTCTTGAAATTCCAGTTCTAAACTCTTTACACACAAGGGAGTGACATATATGATTATGTACAACGAAATAAAGTAATAGATTGTTGGGGCTAAGGAAGTCAAAAGGATATAGCACCAGAATAAAATGAAAATTTTTGAGTAATATTGAAGACCTAAAAGAAACAAATAAATTTGTTACCAAGTGATAAAAGGAAAATAGTGTGCCACCAAAGACAAATTGAAATGGAAGTGAGTAAACTTATTTAGCATGGTCGGGGGGAAACCTCGGATGTTGCCGACTGATGTGGGGTCGGGGTCCGCCGAGGATAACGTAGCTGACCAATGCCACAATGTTGTTGTATGAGACAAATGAGGGTGAAATATGGTGAATTAAATGTTGAATGGTGCATAATGAGTATATTCAAGTTATTGGAAAGGAAAAGGATACTTTTTGATTCATCATCCAAATTTTGTTTAAATGAAATCATTTTAGAAACCAAATCAAAAGTGAATGAGTTTTGAAACCGATTCCTTTCCAATAGCTATGATAACGAAATGGTGCTAAGAAAGCATATTATTTTCTCAATGAGACTTGAATGAGAAAAAGTTGATTTTTCAAGATGTGAAGACTTGGTGGTGGATTCAAGTCCCTTTGAGAATCAAATACATTATGCACCACAACACGAGTGATAAGTAAACACCTTACTAAGACCAATGAAAAGGAAAATGCTTGTAAACTAGTGTTTTGCATTGATTTACTTGTTTACTTTGAGGAAGATGGAATATTTAAAAGCTAATGTGCAATTTTTCTTTTCAATGATCTTGGTAAATTAACCTATGGAGACAGAATATATTCTCAATTTGACTTGTTATGTAACATGAATAAAGTTTCAAAATGAAATAACTTGGAAATGACTCAATTGATTTGGAAGCTCGGTGAATAATGATTTATGAAAACAAGAAGAAGAGGGATTCTAAATCAATTAAGTCATTTGATTTGGAAAAGCTATAAGTGAACTTAAAAATCTAATTGAGAATGTAAACTTTCTTACATAGAAACGAATATCTTGGAGTTCTAAGGCGGACGATGAGGAAGTTGGGAAAGACATACGCGGAGGCACGTGAATGATATGTGACTAGGTTGTGCTAATAAAACAACCGCGGGAATTGTCGATGGGTGGAACTTTGATCTCCTAGGAGGACATGGACTGGCCACCCATTTCGGGGGATTGGTTCCGCGTTAACCACGATGATTCTACCGGTCACAGAGTCATTTCGGGACCAGTTAACGGTGGTTCCCTGCTATAGCCAACTTGGGCCTTCAACCCAAGTTGTACTGGACTGAAAATGGGTGTCCAGTACTATGCAAGCGGTGGTAGAGAGACACTTACTCCCGGTTGGTCTTTCCTTGGAGTGGAGGGTGAAGTGAGGAAATTGATGAGGTATAATCGGATCCCTTCTCTATTTAACGGCAAGTAGGGCGGATATTATGTTTAGCGTATGTTTATGTGCACGTTTTCAAGCGAATCCAAAAGAAACGCACATGGTTGCTGCCAAACGTATTATGAAATATCTTTCTAGCACAACTGACATGGGTTTATGATACCCCAAAGGTTCCTCTTGTAACCTTGTTGGGTATTCCGATTCTGATTTTGTTGGGTGCAAAGTAGATAGGAAAAGCACAAGCGACACTTGTCACCTCCTAGGTAATTCATTTTTATCATGGGCTAGCAAAAACAGTCTAGTGTAACCCTATCCACAGCTGAGGCTGAATATGTCGCTGCGGGTAGCTGTTGTGCACAAATCTTATGGTTAAAACAGCAACTCCTAGACTTTGGTGTAAGTCTAGATCACATTCCCATTAAATGTGATAACACCAGTGCTATTAGTATTACCAAAAACCTGTGCAACATTCTCGCACTAAGCATATAGAGATTCGTCACCATTTCATACGTGATCATATTCAAAAGGGTGATTGTGTTATTGAGTATGTTGATACTTCGCGGCAGTTAGCTGATATCTTTACGAAACCGCTTCCAAAAGAAAATTTCTTTTTCATTCGTAGATAAATTGGTTTAACTTCTGTCTCTCACCTGTTTTGAGTATGTGATTATTATATCTCTCTTGTTATTACTAATGTGTTTACTCAGTGTTTCAGGGGGAGTTAGCACATGCTTTTTTGATGATTACAAAAGGGGGAGAGATATTCTGATGATTAGATTTGAAATTATTTGATGTTTATGCATCTATACAGGGGGAGATTGCACCTATTCAGGGGGAGATATATTGTAATTGTTCTAGGGAAGGTTAAATTTCAATTATATATATATATTTTTGCTTGTATAACACTTGTGATGCAGATAGTCAAGCTCATATCAGAATAGTTGTTTGTCATCATCAAAAAGGGGGAGTGTTGGAAGTCAAGCTAGTGTTGGAAGACATGCTTCAAACTCTCTCATGGACTTCAAGCAAATATCAAGCTAATGTTTTGATGATAACAAACCAACTCAAGATTCAAGCTAACAAGTCTCTTCAAGTTCAAGATTGAAGATTAAAGCAAGATATAGCTTAGAAGCCTTTTCCCTTAGGACATTTGTAAGGTAATGAAGTTTCTATTCTTATTGAGTTTAAAAGGCCAATGAGTTTTTCATTTAAAAAGGAGAAGAAAATGTGTTTTCATGAAAAGTTGTTTTTATATCTTAGGTTTGGTGAAAATACTTGATGTTACAAAACTCTGAATATTTTTATGTATGCAAGAAGGAGTAATCGATTACTTGCTTGAGTTAATCGATTAACTTTGTTGCATCATAGAAAAATCAGAGAGCTTGTAATCGATTAAGTAAACTTTGCTAATCCATTACTTTCTTATGAGAATAATCGATTACCTGGCTCAAGTAATTGATTAAAATTGTTGCATCATATATTTTCCTGAGACAAAGTAATCGATTACATGCTTTGTAGTAATCGATTACCTGATGTTGCATCACACAATTAACAGAGGCTCAGTAATCGATTATTTGATGAGTAGTAATCGATTAAATGAGTTGCATCATATATTGAATAGGGGTGATGTAATCGATTAACTATTATTGGTCTAATCGATTACTTGTTTTTCAAAAGAATTTAAAAGTTTCTGTACTCATTTATTCAGAGCTTTTACACTTGAAACCTTAAGTTTCCATCATTAACATCAAACAACCAAAATTTAGTAAAAATACCAAAATAAGTCCAAACCAACTCAATTTTTTTAGAAAACATTCACATATCATTAGGAACAACATACTAAATTTTCAAGGCAATCCAATTATTAAAAGTACTTTTTAACAAAACTTCCTATAAGCAAAACAACACATCCTCAAAAATTCAGCATTATGACCTACAACCATGTTCCATAGAATTTCTTACTAATCAGTCGCTATTTGGTTCTAATCATACTCCAAACACACCATAACACATAATGGACCCAAAGAAATGAAATTTTCATGTCCCTGCTCCTAATCAAAAAGGGGCCGAATCACCCAACACAAGTAAACCAAAATTATAACTCTTAAGCTCCTAAACCAACTTAGTCCCTTCAAAGCATTCAGCGTACAAATTTTATCTCAAATGAGCAAAAATCATTTGAGCATTTTACATGCATGGCCGAATTCCTCAATCAAAGGATCACCAAATTCCAAGTCATCCTAACACATGCATACACATTTTGACAAATTCACTTAGTCTCTTTATCAACTAACTAGAACAAAAATCATTTCCTTCATTTATTTTCATACAAGACCGAAAAAAAGCTAAGAAAATAACAAAGATCAACCAAGCAACAACATGCATTAAAGATAAAAATCATTTTCCTTATGTTCAAGCCTTGGCCAAAACATGCACAAGGGAAAGTTGGAAATTTTTGCAATTAAAACCAAATCAACAACATGCATATCAAGATCAATAAAATCAACTCTTATTTCCTCATCTTAAACATAAACTAAATCATCAAATTGAAACTTAATCATATCCCTTAGGAACTCCTCTTGACCAAATCGCTTACCAAGAGAGGTTGGAACAAAATAAGTTTAATACAAGAACATGCACCTCATGAATCAACCTTTGTTCTTTCATATCATACATGATTTATGCAGAGTACTCAAAAAAACCGATACATGCATCAAAGGATAGCTTCAAAAATCAATTTTATTTTCCCAAATGTAAGCATAAATCGAAATACCTCAAAGAAAATAAAATCATTTGCACCAAATATTTATAAAAACCGGAAAGCTCCTCAAACCTCTTTGCATGTCGATTTTTCAAGTCAAAGCTTCAATCTTTACACAAGAGTAATGGAAAAATATAGATCAATGACAAAAATCAACATGCAAAAACATATCTTTGACAAATCAATAACCTTTTAACAAATATATATATATATAAACCGAAAAATAATGTAAAAACAAAGATTTAGGGGGTAAAACTATCTTGATCAAGTCTTGAATGTGAAAATGAAATCAAAATCTTCTTCCTCCCTTGTCTTGCTCCTCACGGGTTCCTCTTCTAATGGGGGTGGGGTTTTGCTTCTTGATCTCTAATGGTGGAAGGGTGTTTATGTGTGTATATATAAGTGTAAAGATAAATAAATGAGGAAGAAAATGTTGTTTTGGATGTATACTTCCTCCTAGAGCCTCACGGCTCACTCCCTCGTCTCTCCCTATCTCCTTCAATTTTTCTTTAAGTGTAGAAGGACAAGAACAAAGGCATGAGTGGGTATGGGTGGGGTTATTTATAGATAAGTGAGTGGGTGAGGTTTATAACATAAAAATTGGGGTTGGAAATTTTTGAAGAGGCTTCCTCCTCACTCTTCCTACACTCCCACGGTTTTATCCTCTATTTGTGGGGTGGGGTTTTGCAATTTTATTCCTTGGTTCATGAGTATTAATTTAATGATGTACAGGTAGGTTTATGTAGGGTATTATTGAATAAAACAAATGGATAAGGAGTAACAACATGCATTGGCTAAGAATCTACCTTAGGATAGGGTCATTAAATACATGTCCTCTATAGGGTACATATAGGGTGGCTACACTTTAATTATAAAAGGTTGTATTTATTTGGGTTACCCTAAGGTCTTATGCACCATTAAATGGATGTTTAACAATTCAAAATTCAAAATGAATAAAAATAAATATCAAAACCGTATGACACTATTAGACAGTAAGAGTAATATTTTTCCAATACAGTACATAACATTTAAAATTATATTTCCAATTTCCTTAAATAATAACACGCTATAATTTTCCCAAAAATAATAAGAATTTCGTGACAGCAGAATTCAATACCAAACATCACAAAAATGAATTCTACATTTTAACACGATCATTTTGACTATAACTTATTCCGATTCCGATTTACCAGTCAAAAGTTATGAATTTTCAAAGTTAAATAAATCCTTTTAAATCAATAACGAATAATTTCTTCAAAACACGAAATAAAATAATGTATCATTATAAAAATAAATTCCAAATAATTATTTTAACTCATAAATTTAAATCGAACAATATATATTTATAATTTCACAAAGAAATGTCCAATCAGAAATTCAAAAAAATCAATTTATTAAAATGGAGAAAATTGCGGGTATTACAAGAACGATAAAATGTATCGATTGAATTATATGGAAAATTTCTATGACCGTTATTGATTGACTGATTTCTTCTATCGATCATTTCAATCCTATTGCTTAAAATATTTGAAAATGTCTCACCCCCTGTGACTTTAACATTTTAGATGTATCCGAAAGTATCAAGGACAGCGGTTCTTGTAACATACCGATTTCTAAGTCCAAGCTTAATTAGGAAAAGTCTAAGTTAAGCTAATGAAAATCAGAAAAGTAAGCTGGGATGTAGTGAAGTAATCGTGGCCAAAGTGTATGTAGGAGTTGAGGAGTATGCCATGGAGTTAGAAGCCATCAATACGTAACAATCTATTAATGTTATCGATTACCGTGGGGTGTTAATCGATTACAATCATTTTGTGAGGTAGCTAAGAATTGGCAAAGAACAAGCGAGTTTAAGTGTAGTGGCTCGGACCGATGTCCGACCAAATTCCATTTTGAGCCGACCAAAAGCGAGGTTCCGAGTCATAAGCCGACCTCATTCCGACTAACACCGAGCTCATCTATAATCGAGCTCATCTATAATCGAGCTCATCTATCTCACCGAGATCATATATCTCACCGAGCTCATCAGTAACACCGAGCTCCTCTATCACTAAGTTCATCTATCTCACCGAGCTCATGAGAACCAGACATATAGCCATGAGTTCACGAGAACCGAACAACTAGTACCGAACTCATGAGAACCGACCTTGCATCAATGTCAAGGCATCTCAACCTCTACGTCCCTAACCTCTCGTAGGTGAGGTTAAACTGATCTTGCACCGACTAAAAAATATCTCGGTCTCCACGCGCCGAGCATTTCGTTTTACCTGTCTTATTCCGAGGGGGTTCTCCCAAGAACCCGAGCACCGAGGTCCTAACACAGACCCCATGACTCCTGTCCGATCGATTCGATCGTAGGCCGATCAGTTAACACTTTACGAGCACCGACCACGATCTAGTCGAATTCATAACACACCAAGTTAGAGCCGAACACTGTGCTAGAACAAATGGTTGCACAGAGTTATCCGCGCTAAGGCGCCCCGTTCTCCGCGCCCAGGCGTGTGCATGTCGGACGTCCTTTTCAAATCACTGTTGTCCTTTCCAAAACACTTTTTGCGGCTTCCTCAAGAAGCCATCAATTTATAGCCACATATTCCCAAAGCTTCCAAGGGAAGCTTCCCACTAGAACCACATGTTTATTTCCAGAGGGAATAAAAGGAAAACAAAGACCAACAACAGCAAAGTCTCTTCTTCATTCTTCTTCTTCTTCGTGAACCCCTCTTCTCTCTCAAGCTTAAGAGCTCAAGAGTTCACTCTACTTCATGAACCCCATCACACGAACTTCATCATCATCAAACCCGTTTCTAATATTACAAGACACACTTCTTCATTTACTTCATCATCAACACACACGATTTCCTTCTCTTCCCATCAAGAACAAGTTTTGTTCTTCCTTCCTTACAAGATCCTAAGGGCATGTTATCAGTCATTATCAAGCTCATAAGGTAAATTTCATCTTCCTCTCTTTCTCACAATTCTCACGGACTCTATCTCATTCTCTCGTGAGTTCCTCTCTCTTTCTCTCACGATTTTCTCTCTCTTTTAAGTGTAGGAGGCGTGTCTTTCCAACCTACCACTTCGTGACCTTGCTGTAGTTCCTTGTCGTGTCTTCTTGCCGACCTTACAGCTGTCACACTCGGCTTCTCCAGTGTCAGTTGAAGGAATTTCTTAAAAGCTAGGATTTGGTTCTCGGCTCACCTCTCTACATTCGGTTGAGGTAAGGAGTGGGTGTTACCTTAGCTTAGGTTTGGATTTCTAGTGTGCTCATAGTGAGTACTAAGAATGGGTGTTAGTTTAGGATATTGAACCATAAGGTAGTGGATATAGATTATTATTAAAGAATGAAATGAATAAACAAAAGAACCCATTAAATTAACTGTGAATATGTGGTAGCATGAATAAATGTGTGAAATGTGATAACTGTTAAGCATGAACATGTGTATGTTTGATACTGTTTGATTAAGATGCGTGCCAGCCATAGGTGGTCGAGAATGATAAATGGTGAAAAATTCTAGGGAAAAGATTAAATGAGGAATAACAACTAGAGAAAAGAAATTGACACGAGAAGACACAATGATATGTTCCTATGCAGATAAGTGGAGAATAATGGTTGTGTGAGACGAGTCGAGTAAGACACAGTGATGAGTTCCTGTCAATGATCGCGTAAGACACAGATATATGTTCCTGTGCAGCTATAAGCCGAGCATCATGGGATGATGGACATAGTAACGACTCACACAAGATTCCAATTAATGGAATCGGTTAGGATGTCGTCTGGGTCGAGTAAGTCACAGTGATGTGTTCCTGTGCAATGACCGTGTAAGACATAGTGGATATGTTCCTGTGCAGCTGTAAGTCGAGCATCATGGGATGATGAACGCAATGATGGACACTCCCTAATTCCAGAGAAGGTGTAAGACGTACACTGGGTGTGCGCTACTAAGAATAAGAAGGTGTAAGACGTACACTGTGACACTCGTTCTTTACACAATAATCTTTATAGTTGAATAAAGATATAATATAGCTAATATGGACTTGATTCGGATGTAAAAGATGGTGAACAAAATTTTTTCATTAAACAATAAGGTTTATTATACATGAAGTTATAATAAAATTTCATATCGATTCGAAAAGGTTTAAGAGTCAAGATTGTAGTTGTATCATGATACACCAAAAATGTATTTTCCATAACAAGGTATTGTTATCTCGAACTCATAAAGTTTTCATGAATATATTAAAGTAATAGATTATCAAAGTATGCAGAACTTAAGATAAAAAGGAACCTTGGATTGGTAAATACCAAACTGCCAAAGTATATATATATATATATATATGAAAGAGAGATAAAGTGAAGTAACATAAGTACATCTGTGTCCAAGGTCCAAGTAGTGATATCCCAAAGTCTCAAAAATAAACAAGTCCATGAAAGCTAAAAGATTGACCATCTCACTGAGATCTCTCCAAAACTATGTACAAATAATACAACTCAAAATATATAAACTCTCAGCGAATGGTCCGGTGATCCTCCTCCAAGTCATGCTCCTCCATAGGTCTCCAGCATCGGCTCCATACGTCCCACATCCTAACCATCCATACTATGCATCGCCCGGTGGATCCCCAACTCCCCACTGGCTCCCAGTAGAGTGCTCGACTGGCTCACCCTCGCTCTCTGCCTCCTTAGGGTCCTCCTCTACCTCGTCTGACTGAGTCGGTACCCTACCACTAGGCACTGGGTCAGCTGAAGGAGTCCCATGAACTGGACTCATCGGACTAGCTAAAGGAGTCTCCTCTCGAATCACTCGGGAAGCGGAGGGATGAGATCTAGTAGCTGTTCTAAAACAAAAAGAATGAAATCGACGAGCTGGTCGAGCTGTGGGTGGTCCATGATAAGCATAAAACGGGGGCACATGCAGGGTATAGATAATGGGTATGCAGAACCTACAAGGATGGACACGAGCCAAGGGGTTGGGATGATAGAGGGTCACCTCTACCTCTCCCTCATAGGTGGCTCGATGGTCCTCGTAGTACCACACTCCACTAGGGAGTGGGCGCAACTCGATGCAAGCTAGATAGCGAGCCATCACCTACAATGTGCATAAGGGGTAAGCAATATAATTCACATAATCGAATAAGCATAATTTAAAGCAGGTAAACAAACACATGTATCAAATAGTCAAGTAGTATGCACAACATATGAGCAAGCCAATTTAGTTAATAATCAATCTCATTAATGATATGTCATGTTGCTTGCACACTATCTCTCAAGTCCTGAGATTCTCCAACTAATGCTCTCATGCATGACCATCCAAACAACCCATATACGTGCTTCGAACGTATAGTGAACCTGCTCGGAATATAATCCATAACGTCACTACCAAAGTGCACGTCGCGTCATCGAGACGTAACAGCATCCCACCATGCTGCCCACATTACCAAAATGTGTCATCGAGCAAGCCACACGACTATGCCTGGAACGTGGTCCATAATATCAATATCGATGTGCACATCTTGTCACCAAGACGAATACCCAACGTTCGCAGCAACCAATGCTGGCCACATTACCAAAATGTGACTACAGGCAAGTCGTAACCACATTGGTACTCCCAGAGTACCCTCCTCATGTTCCTCGAACATGACCAAATGATATGCTTGTAGGATTCTCATGTTTTGATGCTAACAATCTCTCTCCAAGCAACAACATTGGCAACAAGCAAGCTACACCACATGAAGATTAGAATTAGGATTTTTATTAATTCTATTTCAATGTAATCTTTATTTTATGCAATGCATCTCATTGGTGTGGGTAGCTTAGGTGATTTTAAGAATATTTAAATAATGTCTGATTAAGAGTGAAGATACTTTAAATCTTGATTAAATAGCTTGTGAAAATCATTTTAGAAAAACTTTGTTTTTATTCAGATTCTGATCAGTTTACTCGAGTAATGAGTATTGGTTCACTCGAGTAATTTATGTTCTGACAGGTTAATCGAGTAATGGTTTACACATCACTCGAGTAACTTAATCTGACATGTTTCACTCGAGTGACGTTGTTTGGTTTACTCGAGTAATTCAATCAGTGTTGGGAAAATTTTAAAAGGACTTAATTTTCTCTTTCAAAGATATAGACTTTCATTCTTACAATTTTCTAATACACTTTGAAAAGTAATTCAAGAGCTATTACACATCTTTCAAGAGCTATCAAGATTCAACAAAGAACTTTTCATTCTTCACTCTATTTTCTATCATTGTTCAAATATTCTTGAGATCATATTTTTGTTCTTAGTGGTTGTTGAAGATTTGCAATTTGTGATTGCATCATTGAAGTTTCAACACAAGTGAAGAATCTCACAAGGAAGACTTTGAGGATCAAATCAAAGCAAGAAAAGAGGATTGGTTGGAAGCATCTTCAATCAATTAGCAAGGAAATCTAGAATACTCAAAAGGGGTAGATTAGATCAAAGTGTTTGGTACACACTTTGAGTTGGGTTTTAAGATAGGAGAACTAAGAATCTAGTTGCATCTTAAAACATTGTAAAATCTACATTTGAAGATTTCTAGTGAAGAATCTCTCTTGATTTAAGAGGGGACTGGAGTAGCTTTCAAGTGGGTGAAAGTGAACCAGGATAAATCCTTGTGTCTCTTTTATTTTCATTCCTTGTATTTCATTAATTCATTAACATTTGCATTTTTAGGTTAGAATTGGGGTTTTCTTAATTCTACTAAATTGATCTAAAATTGCATGTTAATATTACTTGAAATTGTTCATATTAATCATTCATAATTTGTTGAATCATCATAGCATTGTTATTCTTGAAGAACTCCATTGAAAACAAAGTTTAAATTGAATTTTACCCAGTTTACTCGAGTAAAGTTCTTGTCACTCGAGTAATCTGCTTTCAGTTTATAAACATTACTCGAGTAGGTTTTCTGTTACTCGAGTGATTTAAAATCTGCTTTCGTAATACTCGAGTGATTTGCTGAATACTCGAGTGAAATTATTTTTGGTTGCGTATTACTCGAGTGAAGGCTTGAGTTACTCGAGTAATCTGAACTGAATTCTTAAGAAAATTTATTTTCATAAAACCATTCTCTTAGGTGGACGAAAAATCTGTAATAAGGCTTCAATATTCTATTCACCCCCCTCTAGACTATATTGAGCCGCTTGTTGGTTTCCAACAAGTGGTATCAGAGCTCGGACGAAAAATCCGAGCCTTAAAAAGCTTTTTCGAAAAGATCCTTTTTACTTGGAAACAATGGGCTCAATTTCAAATCCTTTTGGTGGTGAAGGAACTTCCATTAATCGTCCTCCACTATTTAGTGGTGAGGGTTACGCTTATTGGAAGGTCCGCATGAAAATTTTTATTCAAGCCATAGATATGGAAATTTGGAACGCCATAGAGAATGGACCTTTTGTTCCTCAAACGAAAGTAAATGATGTTGTTTCAATTAAACCTCAATCGAGTTGGGACAATGATGATAAGAAGAAAGTTGCATTTGATTTAAAAGCTAAAAATATCATCACGTCCGCTCTTTCTTATGATGAGTTCTTTCGAGTATCTCAATGTGTTGATGCTAAACAAATGTGGGACACATTACAAGTCACACATGAGGGCACTTCGGAGGTTAGAAGGGCTAGGCTAAATACTCTCATGCATGAATATGAACTCTTTCGTATGTTACCTAATGAAAATATAGGTGACATGCAAAAGCGGTTCACTCATATCATTAATCATCTTTCTGCACTTGGAAAAGTTATATCTAATGGTGAAGTTGTTAATAAGATTTTGAGATGTCTTAGCAGGGAATGGCAACCTAAGGTGACGGCCATTATGGAAGCTAGAGACGTGGATCAAATTGATTTAGCAACTCTATTCGGAAAGCTTCAAGAGCATGAAATGGAGCTTGGACGGTTATCCTTGAATGAAGATGCCGATAGGAAGAAAAAGGGGATAGCTCTTAAATCAACTTCAAAATCCCTTAAGGCACAAGAGGAAAACTTTCAAGTGGATGACTCGGACTCCGATATAGATGATGAGACCCTTGGCTTGCTAGTTAAAAAGCTTGGTAGGTTCCTTAAGAAAAAGGGGAACTTTAATAGAAATAGACAAAGAGATTCTAAGGACTCACAACCAAGAAATAAGACTATCAAGGATCACATCAAGTGTCATGGATGTGGAAAGCTTGGTCACTATCGATCGAATTGTCCAACTCATTCTAAGAAGTCGGAAGGTGACAACTCAAAATTCAATTCTTCTAAAGGAAAAAGGGCTTACATAGTATGGGATGAAGTGGAGAGTCAATCAACATCTAGCTCATCGGATGATGAAGAACTTGCAAATCTATGTTTAATGACAAAGCTTGATGAAGAGGAATCTTCAAGCATTAAATCAAGTGAGAACGTCAATGAGGTAGATTATCTTTCCGATGCTAGCTCAAGTTCTAATTCTCCTTCATTCAATGAATTGTACAATGTGTATGTAGAGATGCATAAAGAGTTGAAGAAACTTGCTAAAATAAATGTTGAAAGAAAGAATTTCATAATGAAGCAACATGAAAAGATAATTGAACTTCAAAAAGATTTAGAAGAACTTAAGCTTCAAAATGAAACTCTTGAACTCATTTATGCAAACTCTACATGCAATTGTGAATTGAAATCAAATGAGACTCCATCTTGTGAAAATTGCAAGTCTTTGGAAAAAGAAGTTTTTAATTTGAATGATCGACTTGCAAGGCTCATGAAAGGAGATACTTCTTTAGATCATTTGCTTTCAACTCAAAGGAACAATAGCAATAGATCCGGTCTTGGCTATACCAAACCTAAGAAACGCAATTATCGCAAAGTTGGTGGATTTTCAAAGAATAAGATTTCTAAAAACCCAACTTGTCATTATTGTGGAATCTTTGGGCATACCACGAATAAATGTAATATAAAGAAATTTGGTATACCAAGCGGTGAATATATTTGGATTGTTAAGGGGACTTCTCCTCATGCTAACAACAAAGGACCCAAGACCACTTGGGTACCTAAGTCAACCAAATGATATCTTTCTTGTAGGTGTGTCTTCGAACCAAAGAGCGAAAATGGTACTTGGATAGTGGTTGTTCGAGACACATGACGGGAGACAAAACGCACTTCATGGAACTTACTCCAAAAAGTGATGGATTTGTGACATACGGCGACAACAACAAGGGCAAAATTCTAGGAGTCGGGAAAATCGGTAACGTATCTAACCTTGTCATAGAAAATGTTCTATACGTAGAAGGCTTAGAACACAACTTGCTTAGTATAAGCCAACTATGTGATATGGGCAATTATGTGACATTTACTCCGGAATTATGCTTCATTAAGTCTTCTATAGATGATAGTGTTAAGTTTGTTGGTCGTCGCTCTAATAACACTTACTTAATTGATTTGGATGAGATAACTTCACTGTTTTCAAAATGTTTCAAATCTTTTGATGATGAAATTCGTCTTTGGCATAGACGAATTGCTCATGTGAATGTGAATCAATTGAACAAACTTTTGCGAAAAGATTTAGTGATTGGTTTGCCTAAACTAAACTTTAAGCTTGATGGCATTTGTGACTCTTGTCAAAAGTGCAAGCAAGTTAAAAGTTCATTTAAACCTAAAAATGTGATAAGCACAACAAAGCCTTTGGAGCTAATCCATATGGATTTGTTTGGCCCTTCACAAATTAAAAGTTTAGGTGGCAATTACTATGGATTCGTTTTAGTAGACGATTTTACTAGATTCACATGGACTTTATTTTTATCCGCAAAAAGTGAAGTTTATAAATGTTTTAAAAAATTTGCCAAACTCATCCAAAATCAACTAAGTTTGAAAATTGTGTCTATTAGAAGTGATCACGGAGGTGAGTTTGAAAACACTAGGATTGATGCGTTTTGTGATAAGTTTGGTATTGATCATCAATTTTCGGCCCCTAGGACTCCGGAGCAAAACGGAGTTGTAGAAAGGAAAAATAGAATATTAGTGGAACTTGCTCGTACTATGTTGATAGAATCAAATGTTCCTAAATATTTTTGGGCTGATGCGGTAAACACCGCTTGCTATGTGCTTAATAGGGTTCTTATTCATCCGCATTTAAATAAAACACCTTATGAACTTTTAAAAGGGCGAAAGCCAAATATCTCACATTTTCATGTTTTTGGGTGTAAGGTGTTTGTTTTAAATAACGGAAAGGAACCGGTCGGCAAGTTTGACTCTAAAGCCGACGATGGCATATTCATAGGTTATTCAACTCATAGCAAAGCATATAGAGTCTACAATAAAAGAACATTAACCGTTGAGGAATCCGTGCATGTTGTATTTGATGAATCTTCGAAAGGAGATTGTGTTGTTTCTTGTGATGATTATATAGGTACATTTTTGGATCATGAGAATTCAACACCACAACAAATAGAAGAGAATCAAAATGAAGATCGAGAGGTGCAAGCACAAGATAAAGACTTAGCACAAGAGATACAACCTCAATTACCAATAGCTTGGAAGTCCAACAAAAATCATCCGATTTCTAATATCTTAGGTGACATTGCGAAGGGAGTGGTAACCCGACGCACTTTAAATAATTTTTGTTATTATGTTGCCTTTGTATCTCAAATAGAACCTAAGAATATCAAAGAGGCTCTTCAAGATGATCATTGGATTATGGCCATGCAAGAAGAATTAAATCAATTTGAAAGAAACCAAGTTTGGGAGCTTGTGCCAAAACCCGATGATCGTCCTGAAATTGGTACTCGGTGGGTCTATAGGAATAAGTTAGATGAATCGGGCATTATTGTTAGGAATAAAGCTAGGTTGGTAGCACAAGGTTATAGTCAAGAAGAAGGAACCGATTACGATGAGACATATGCTCCCGTTGCTAGATTAGAAGCTATTCGTATTCTTCTCGCTTTTGCTTCAATTATGAATTTTAAATTGTTTCAAATGGATGTTAAGAGCGCCTTTCTTAACGGATACATTCAAGAGGAAGTTTATGTGTCACAACCTCCCGGATTCGAGAGTTTTGAGCATCCGGACTACGTTTTCAAACTGAAAAAGGCTTTGTACGGTTTGAAACAAGCTCCTAGAGCTTGGTACGACCGACTAAGCAATTTTTTATTACAAAAAGGTTTTAAACGAGGTACTGTTGACACTACACTTTTTATTGAACGTTCCGGTAAGGATATTTTATTGGTTCAAATATATGTTGACGATATTATATTTGGTGCTACTAACGATAACTTGTGTAAGAAGTTTTCAGAATTGATGCAAAGTGAATTCGAGATGTCGATGATGGGAGAGCTTACATTCTTTCTTGGCCTTCAAATAAAGCAGCTTAATGATGGCATTTATATTCATCAGAGTAAATATTGTAGAGAGCTTCTCAAACGTTTTGGAATGGATTCGTGCAAATCCGCTTCTACACCAATGAGCGTTGCATGCTACCTAGATCAAGATGAGGCTGGAAAAGCGGTAGAGGTAACGAAGTATCGTGGTATTATTGGTAGTTTGTTATACTTAACTGCATCTAGGCCTGATATCATGTTTAGTGTATGTATGTGTGCACGTTTTCAAGCAAAACCGAAAGAGTCGCATCTAACTGCTGTCAAAAGAATAATGAAATACTTAAAGGGTACAACGAATACTGGACTTTATTATCCTAGGGATGCTTTTCTAAAACTAATAGGATATTCGGACTCTGACTTTGCCAGTTGTAAAGTTGAGCGAAAAAGTACAAGCGGAACATGCCATTTAATTGGTAATTCACTTGTATCGTGGTTTTCTAAAAAGCAAAATTGTGTAGCTTTATCAACCGCGGAGGCCGAATACATAGCTGCAGGTAGTTGTTGTGCTCAAATTTTATGGATGAAGCAACAATTATCTGACTTTGGTTTAAATTTAACAAATATCCCTATAAAGTGTGATAACACTTCGGCAATTAATTTGACTAAAAATCCAGTATTACACTCAAGGACAAAGCATATTGAAATTAGGCATCACTTTTTGAGAGATCATGTTCAAAAAGGTGATTGTGTTATTGAGTTTGTTCAAACTTCGGATCAATTAGCTGATATCTTTACAAAACCATTACCAAGGGACACATTTTATAAGATTCGAAGAGAACTTGGTATTTTTGATGAATTAACTATTAGCTAATTGTATTTGATGCTTTTTATACTCATCTTCAAGCCTATTTCAATGTGACTTGTATTTTGAGTTGTTGTATCTTATTAAAGTTTTTTTTTTTATGCAGTTATGTGTGTATGTTTTCTATAATATGCTAATTGCTTTATTTGTATGTGTGTTACTTGCTACATGCTAAGTGTTTCTCTGTGTTTGTGCATGAAAAATGATTTTGCATGAAAAATTGAAATTTTTGAAATTCTGTACAGTTCACTCGAGTAACAGAAATTTCACTCGAGTAATTTTAAAAACTCTTTCGTATTACTCGAGTAATTCTGTCTGTCACTCGATTAATTTTAAAATGACTTGCGTATCACTCGATTAAGTTCATCCATCACTCGAGTAAAATCTTTTTATTTTTCGGCATACTCGAGTAACATACTCTTTCACTCGAGTACTGCTCGAATCACTCGAGTAACGTATGAACATTACTCGAGTAACTTACGTGATTTTAAAAGCTGAACTGTTAAAATCTGCATCATTTTCACGATTTTTTCTCTCTCTTGTTCGTCTTTCTCTCTTCTCTCTCATACGGATCTTCATCAAATCATCATCTTTCAGCCACAAAACTCACAATTCATACAAATTTCTTCCATATTTCATCTTTATATCATCATTTCTACTCCTTTCATTCATCAATTTCACCAATTTTATCCAAAAATCCGAAAACCCCAAATCAAAACCCTAACCTCTCAAAACCGAATTTGCTTTTTCTGAATTAATGGCTTCTTCCTCTCACTATCAACCTCCTCAAAAGAAAGCAAAGCAAGGAGCAGGTCGTAATGATACTTGGTTTTCTGGAATCAACCGAGATTTGCGGGAACCGGCATTTATCAATCGCTCTTTTGGTCTTACAAGGTATGTTAAATTTGCTTGGTTGCATAAGGAGCAATTTCCGTTTGTAGAGGATTTAGAATTTCAGAATTTGCAGAGGTTTTTGGAATTTGAGACTCATTATTACCCTAGGCTTGTCAGACAATTTTATCAAAATTTTACTAAGCTAGATGGTGAGTATCAAACAATGGTTAGAGGACATCATTTTGTTATAAAGCCTGCGGATTTGACTATGATGTTTGGTTTAGAAAACAAGGGAACTTTTATTGGTGATACTGAATGTCTGGATTTGGATGTGGATACTAATAAGATTTATACTGATTTGTTGCGTACTGGTGAATCTTGGGGTGATAGAACTACTAGAACTGTATCACCTTTGCATGCTGTGGATAGGGTGCTCATGTATATTATCTCTTATTGTTTAATTCCAAAATGCAATCAAAATTATGCTCAATTGGGAGATGATGATCTTACTTTGTTTCATGGGATTAAAAAGAGGTATGAGATGAATTGGAATAAAATGTTTTTAGCTCGTATGGAAGCTGCTGCTCAATCTCCTCCTACCCAATTCTTGCCATATCCTATGCATGTCACCAAGATCATGAGGTATTATCGTGTTCCAATCCCTGATGATGAGCCAGCTGAAAAGGAAAAGAAAAATAACTGGTGTCTTAATGATTCGCACATTAGTTATATGAAAATTGCTTGGCATAGGGACAGTCGCACTTGGTTATGGAAATCACAGATTAAGGAAATGGCTGAAGCTGCAAAGGCTGCAAGAGTTTCAGGTACTAGGAAAAGGAATTTACTTGGTGATAGGGCTGGTGCATCCTCTTCTGTTCCTCCTACTTCTACTGATCCGATGGATACCGATCGTGTTGAGGACTATATCGATTTGGATAATCTTGGTACTCCATTTGATGCACAAGCTGCTCATGAGTCATTAGTTGAGCACATCAATGCTCAATTCACTCAGTTGGAGATGAGACAGGATGTGAAGAATATTGCCATGGAGCATCGTTTGATGGATTACATGTCTGGATTATTTTCTCATCATTTTCCTCCTCCTCCACCTGATTCCTAGACCTGTGGATGCTGATGATGTTTGCTGTTGATTTCTGTTGCATGTTTCATTTGCATATTCTCTGTTTATGTTTCTGTTTCATGTTTCTGACTCTGTTGCTACTATGACTTTAGGACCTTGTGTATGGTCTGGTTTGTTTAGTTTTCGTTTTGGTTATCTGCTATGATTTGCTGCATAGTGTGATGCTCTGATACTCTGATTTCTGGTGCTATATTCGTTGTTCGTTTATATTCGTTGTTTATATACGTTGAGGCACTATTGTGGTTTATTTTGGTATTGTCTTTATTGTTATATATTTTCTATACCATTGTGAACTACTTACCTTCAACTTTTGGCAAAGGACTTTTCTCAAAAATATTATCTTTTTAATGATGCCAAAAGGGGGAGAATATTTTGTTGATGTTGTTCTTGTAGGTTAAGTTTTATTATATTTTTCCTAGATGTTTTACATTTAGGGGGAGTATGTTAAAACTTAGTGCTTAATTTGAAAGGAGGTTTGTCATCATCAAAAAGGGGGAGTTTGTAGGATTCTCATGTTTTGATGCTAACAATCTCTCTCCAAGCAACAACATTGGCAACAAGCAAGCTACACCACATGAAGATTAGAATTAGGATTTTTATTAATTCTATTTCAATGTAATCTTTATTTTATGCAATGCATCTCATTGGTGTGGGTAGCTTAGGTGATTTTAAGAATATTTAAATAATGTCTGATTAAGAGTGAAGATACTTTAAATCTTGATTAAATAGCTTGTGAAAATCATTTTAGAAAAACTTTGTTTTTATTCAGATTCTGATCAGTTTACTCGAGTAATGAGTATTGGTTCACTCGAGTAATTTATGTTCTGACAGGTTAATCGAGTAATGGTTTACACATCACTCGAGTAACTTAATCTGACATGTTTCACTCGAGTGACGTTGTTTGGTTTACTCGAGTAATTCAATCAGTGTTGGGAAAATTTTAAAAGGACTTAATTTTCTCTTTCAAAGATATAGACTTTCATTCTTACAATTTTCTAATACACTTTGAAAAGTAATTCAAGAGCTATTACACATCTTTCAAGAGCTATCAAGATTCAACAAAGAACTTTTCATTCTTCACTCTATTTTCTATCATTGTTCAAATATTCTTGAGATCATATTTTTGTTCTTAGTGGTTGTTGAAGATTTGCAATTTGTGATTGCATCATTGAAGTTTCAACACAAGTGAAGAATCTCACAAGGAAGACTTTGAGGATCAAATCAAAGCAAGAAAAGAGGATTGGTTGGAAGCATCTTCAATCAATTAGCAAGGAAATCTAGAATACTCAAAAGGGGTAGATTAGATCAAAGTGTTTGGTACACACTTTGAGTTGGGTTTTAAGATAGGAGAACTAAGAATCTAGTTGCATCTTAAAACATTGTAAAATCTACATTTGAAGATTTCTAGTGAAGAATCTCTCTTGATTTAAGAGGGGACTGGAGTAGCTTTCAAGTGGGTGAAAGTGAACCAGGATAAATCCTTGTGTCTCTTTTATTTTCATTCCTTGTATTTCATTAATTCATTAACATTTGCATTTTTAGGTTAGAATTGGGGTTTTCTTAATTCTACTAAATTGATCTAAAATTGCATGTTAATATTACTTGAAATTGTTCATATTAATCATTCATAATTTGTTGAATCATCATAGCATTGTTATTCTTGAAGAACTCCATTGAAAACAAAGTTTAAATTGAATTTTACCCAGTTTACTCGAGTAAAGTTCTTGTCACTCGAGTAATCTGCTTTCAGTTTATAAACATTACTCGAGTAGGTTTTCTGTTACTCGAGTGATTTAAAATCTGCTTTCGTAATACTCGAGTGATTTGCTGAATACTCGAGTGAAATTATTTTTGGTTGCGTATTACTCGAGTGAAGGCTTGAGTTACTCGAGTAATCTGAACTGAATTCTTAAGAAAATTTATTTTCATAAAACCATTCTCTTAGGTGGACGAAAAATCTGTAATAAGGCTTCAATATTCTATTCACCCCCCTCTAGACTATATTGAGCCGCTTGTTGGTTTCCAACAATGCTATCACCACATCACCATGCATGAATGCACACAAACATTCCATTTAAGGTTATTCATTAATCTCATTATGTGCAACATGCAATAAACTCAACAATGCAATTATCAATGTAATTGAAGACATCATATCTCCTTTGGAACATGATTCATCCCTTATAGGTGTCATTAGGTTTTAATTAATCTTACTATAAATGAAAATGGTATTTTCAGTATTCTGACCAGAAATACTCGAGTCTTTTTCAAAATACTCGAGTAGTTCATCATTCTGTCCAGAATACTCGAGTGGTTCATCTGAGACTCGAGTGTATTATAAGATTTCTGAAAAGTTCAAGTTTCAGATTTGCCAAAAATACTCGAGTAGCTTATGAGATAATCGAGTCGTGCATCAACCCAGAATACTCGAGTAGTTCATCCAGGACTCAAGTAGTTCATCAACACGGTTCATTTGTTGCATCAGTCAATACTCGAGTCTTGGCTCAGATACTCGAGTATTGGTGCTAATCAGATGCACTGATGCATCACGAAATACTCGAGTCTCGAGCTAAATACTCAAGTCTTGTCTGACAGTAAACACTGAAAATTGGGTTTTTACATACCATTTTCATTTCTATCCAAATTTATTCAAAACCAATGATCAACAGAGTTATATTCATGCATCATAAACATGTTCCAACACTAAAATTTCATCAAATTACTGTGAATCACAACAGAGCATCAATTATGCATAAAAATCACATTCTGAGCAACTCAACATACCAAATTCAATTCTAATCACTTTTGGCATGAAAACAATTTGCATACAATGCATGTGCAACATAATAAACTTGCTCAAATCAAAGTTAATGCTCAGAAAGGCCTCCAAACCTTAAACCTATTTAATACTATGCCCAAAGAGTCTCATGGTGACTCCTCAAATAAAATTCTACAAATTAAACTTATTCTAGTGAACAAATAGCTTCACCCTTACCTCTAGGCCGTGAATCAACAAGGAAATTGCAGAGAAATTGACTGAAAGCACTAAACCCAAAAAAACCCTTTGCATGCAGCCACATATGAACAGAGTCCAAAGATAAGAGATTTTGACATGCAAATTCAGTTTAACAATTGGGGAATTTGGTTAGGAACTATTCTCTGCAACATAGAATAAAGGTAGGAATGAATTTGAGGGTTGTAGGACTCATATACTTACCAAAATCTGAGCTTAAAGTAACCTCCAGACATCAGTTTCTGGACTTGACAGCAAACAACACCAAACTTTCGAGCTTCGATTCTTCCTCCTCACGAAGCCTCAACTCACAATCTATGTGTCTTTGTAAAGCTTGTGATGTGAGCTTTACAATTGTGTATAACACTCAATCTCACACTCAGAAATGGATGAGAATGAAGAAGACGAAATCGGAAACCCTAGACTTAATATTTTCAGAGCAATTCTACCAAAATGGTCGATTTCCTTCAACAATCGGCTTAAATACTTGTTTCTACTGATCATGCATGGCGACACGAAGACCATCATCGTGTCCTTGAGGTGTTTTCGTGTCAACTAATGAAAATCGTTGAGTGTTGACTCATCAAAAGCACTAACTCGTGCAACTCAGACCAGGATACTCGAGTCTTTCTTGAAAGACTCGAGTCTTTTGGTCAAAATTTGAAAAATGATTATTTTAATTCCCTTCCCTCCAAAACCTTTCTAATATTACATTTAGGTCCTAAACCAGGGACTAATATGCAAAAACCCTATATTTACATATTATTAATTATTAAAGTATTTTTCCTAACTTTTCACTTAGCATAAGGACACACATAATCACATAATTAATCTAAATTAATTATAAAAGGAATATTTATAATTTAAGAAAATAATTTTGAATAACTTCCATGATCAAAATTTCATTACATCAGGAAATGAAAATTTGGGGTGTTACATACACGGGGTGTGTGCTGCCGAGCATAAGAAAGTGTAAGACGCATACTGGGTCTGCGCTTCTCTAAAAAACATGAAAAAGAGGAATAGAAAAGAAAAGAGGAAAGAAGGCCGAATCAAGAGATTGTAAGACGTGATAAAAGAATAAAAGTGAGAATTATAAATAGGTGAATAAAAGTGAAAGGTAAAGGAGACAGGAAAGAATAGGTATGGGCCGTGTGAAATGATGATAATTGTGTATGATGCATGATTGGACTGAATATATGATTATGTGCATATTTGACTAACTGTGTTTGACTTGGTAGGTCGGTATGTCATATTAGAAACTGCATACTTAAGTTTTGTGTAATGCTCACCTCCTTACCACTTTTTCAGGTACCGAGTCCAAGCAAGCACAATCCCCTGCCGAGCAGGTTCACTCTCCCTCACAGGGAGAGTAGGTCTTTTTTAGTCGGACACTGTTCTATTGTCCTCGGTCTTTAGAATGTTGATACATTGATAACTTAGTTATTTTGGTTATGTAAAAGGAATGTTCCAAACTCTGTTGTTGGTGCACTTCGGTGCTATATGTATATATTATATTTTGCTGGCACTCTGGAAATGTTAATACAAAAGAAATTAAGATGGTTTTCAAAGAAAAATTTTCAGGTCCTAAATTAATTAAGGGTAACTATTCAATAGCGTGTTACATTTATGGTATCAGAGCAGTTTCCCTCGGCCTTTGGAGTGTGAACTCATTACTACCATGGTTACTCACCAAGCGAGTAGCCAACAAGTTGTCAAGTGTCTAGTTGTAATAATAAGGTATGCATGTAGCTATTTATCTGCATAGATACTAATTTGTTATTTTCTCCAGGACTAAGTATTATGGCCAGTAGGCGCAGCGACAATGATAGGATCGCTGCAATTTTAGAGAACTTAGTTCGGGTAAGCCGAAGTCAAGCTAAGGCGGAGGCCGCAGCTGCATCGGCAGTGGCAGCAACTAGTCGGCACCCACATTTACCTCAGAACCCAACACCAACTGAAGCTGAACGAGGTTAAATAACCAACACCTTTAGATCTTTTGAAGGCGACCTTATACAAGGTTGTATTCGATAACTATTCTTAGATTATGTTTCTAATAAAGGCGTCGTACTAGAAGTCATTGGCGATAAGAAGGGACTTAGGATTCCTGACTTTTCATAGCCAGGGGTTGTGAGGCTTAAGGAATACACAAAACCAAACCAGCCTTTTATGAAATCACGAGAAAGTCTTAGGAAGAATTAATAAGTGTAAGGATTCAACTGAAACCTAACCAAAATCCGTGATAATGTTGTCGTTTAATAGAACGTAAGGTTAGAATTGATAACTCTAATCCTTGCATCTGTTAAGTAACAATATTATCAGCACAACCCGACAATGATGTGCTGTTGATAGACATGAGGTTGGGACTGATCACCTCGATCTTTGCATCTATTGACGGATGGTATCATTGTAGCCTCTTAAGTTAAATCAAGACAACCAAGATAGTAGCATACCAAGAAGTAAATCCTTTATAAGAAAATAAATTAACTGGAAAGTATTCTTTCCAAGACTTCTTGTATAATCAGGAGAATAGACCTAAGACAAAGTTATAGCACAAGAACCTTAAGCTATCCTAGTTGTAACACCCTAGTTACTTTTACCCTTAATTTATTATGAATTTAAAATTTTCTTTTAATACTACTAGTTGATTAGGAAAAACACTTAGTTACTTTTAATTCTTATGAAAATCTCCGTAAAATCGGACGGAGTTTCCTTTGATTTAGGGATTTTCCCAAAATTTAGTTTTCCTGATTAACCTGCATAAAGCTTCATCTTCAACAACAATGGGCCAGCAGGGCCAAAATATAGTTCAGTTCAGTTACACTTTTCAGAAAATGATTACAATTTCTAAAGTGGGTTTGCTTCCCAAAATATTATACATTTTAAATTCCCAAAACTGAAACTATTGACCCACAAAGGGTCACTCAACTAACAAAGCAACATTCCACGAGGTGGAGTGTAATCCTGCACGGCCATACTCGTGTAAGCTCCTTCTTCACCTGTAAAAATATATCAAGAAGGGTAGCATTACACAGAACATAGAAATATAGCTTCTACAAAAGCATAGTAACAAACCAA
Source organism: Crotalaria pallida (assembly GCA_037953625.1). Classification (NCBI taxonomy): domain Eukaryota; kingdom Viridiplantae; phylum Streptophyta; class Magnoliopsida; order Fabales; family Fabaceae; genus Crotalaria; species Crotalaria pallida. The sequence goes on from CM075651.1 coordinate 55,739,363, forward strand.
GGACCTACCCTAACCCATACTATCCAAATTATATACTAATTCAATTTCCTTTTATACAACTCAACCTTTCCTTATCCTTTCAATTACATGATTTCCCTATGCCTTTCGAGTCTTTCCATTCCATTCTTTCGCGCACCTTTCGGTGGGTCTTATCACCATTTATTCGCACACCACAAGGGCGGGTCCTAATCACATTTAGACACACCATATAGGCGGGTCCTATTATATATTTCAATCCACTCCTTTCGAAGGGTCCATAACATACATCTATCCACTCCTCTATGGAGGGTCCATATACATACACATATCCACTCCTTTATGGAGGGTCCATTACATATATCTATCCACTCCTCTATGGAGGGTCCATATACATACACATATCCACTCCTTTATGGAGGGTCCATTACATATATAATCACGCTACCTTAGGGAGGGTCCATTTATATACACGCTCCGTTATGGAGGGTCCATTTATATACACGCTCCATTATGGAGGGTCCATTTATATACACGCTCCTCTATGGAGGGTCCATTTATATATTTTCACGCTCCACTTAGGGAGGGTCCATTTATATACACGCTCTGTTATGGAGGGTCCATTTATATACACGCTCCGTTATGGAGGGTCCATTTATATACATGCTCCATTATGGACGATCCATTTATATACTTTCACGCTCCACTTAGGGAGGGTCCATTTATATACACGCTCCGCTATGGAGGGTCCATTTATATACACGCTCCGTTATGGAGGGTCCATTTATATATTTTCACGCTCCACTTAGGGAGGGTCCATTTATATACACGCTCCGTTATGGAGGGTCCATTTATATACACGCTCCGCAATGGAGGGTCCATTTATATATTTTCACGCTCCACTTAGGGATGGTCCATATAAAATTACGCCTACTCTCACTTCCATTTGGAAGGGTCCTTCCTATTCATTCATATTCATTCATATAGTCGCGCTCCCTTTGAGAGGGTCGTTCATACACAGACTTACCATTTTCACATTCCTATATCCACACCTAAATAGGTGGGTCTTTCTCACATTATCAATATAGTTCCATTGTTCAATTATTCCACTCACTTTTAACCCGTTCTCTATATAATTTCCATTCAATTGCATTACAAGTTTTAGCACTCTTCCCCATTTTAGCCACAAATTCCCTTTCCGTTATTAATTCACTTTCCATACACATTTATTAATCACATTATTTATTTAGCACAACATCAACATTTTTCCCTAGCATACATTCATCATTTTCTCTTAGCACACATTTTTCTATACCTTCCATATTTATTATCCATCATCTTCCTAAATTAAAACAAATCTATCACTAACACTTTCCCTTTTCTTTTCCTACCTCTTAATTATCCCTATTTTGTCATATTTCATTTCTACCATAAATTTCTATATCTTTTCAAGTATACCACGAGTTTCTATTTATTTTCACTCTATTATCCACTCTTAATTCCTTTATAATTTCCTTATGATTCGCCAACTTAATTATTCTCATTACTCCCTAATTTAATATCTACTTAGTCCCTCATTCCCTTCTATCCATTATCATTTATATACTTGTTCTCCTACATTACACTAGCTTCCCTTTGTATTCCCTATTAATTATTTCATTTACTTCCATTATCAACTACCCTAAGGTTGTGTGCTCCACTCATTCACTACCCCTAGCCATCACTATAACTAAAGAGAATCTATTTCCTAAGCTAAGGTAATACGAACCCTCTTACCTTCCCAAAGAAAGATGATGATAGCTTCAAGCTATAGCCCAACACCTTGGAACCTTGAACTTCCAGAGCTTTGCTTGCCACCTCAACAAAGATATGATCAAGTGTTGATAAATAACTCTATTTGGGGGATTACAAGAGGGTTGATCCTTGCCCTTATCTTGGTTAGGATTAGAAAGTATGAAATAGAGCCCCTACATAAACAAGGGTTCATGAAAACCCTAAGGTAATTAAATACTACTCCTATGAGCTAAAGAGAACTTGAAAGGGAATTAATATCATGCCTTAGAATCCAACTTACCCCAAACGATGATGAAGTTTGAAAACCAAGAAGGAGGAAGGAGGGAGCAATTCGTGAGTCCAAGGGAGAGGGGAGGAATGAGTCTTCAACCAACCTCCATGGTGCAAACTTGATGGGTTTAATGATTTTGGGTGTGAGGTGCCCAAAAATCAAGTGTTTGATGGTGAATGGGTGATGGAAATGCTCTTGGGGTTGAGAGAAATGATGAAGGTGATGAGCTTGTGTTGGTGTTGAAGTGTGAAAAAGTGTTGTGTTTTTGATGTTTTATTTTCTTTCCATTAAGCCAGAGAAAATCGTGTGGCCATGGTTCAATGCTTAGCCACCAAGCTTGAATTCGACGCACCAGATCTGATCTGGTGTGCGTCGCTCGCTTGGGCGAGCTATTCACTCGCTTGGGCGAGTCCTGGCACCAGCTGGTGCTGCTGGTGCGCGTCGCGTGCGGCTAGTGCGGTCAGGAGAAGTGTTGGCGCGCCAATTTGCGGAACTGGTGCGTGCTGATGCGCTAGAGGCGCGCCTGGGCGAATGGGGGCCTCGCTTGGGCGGTTTTTCCACTGGCTGGGTGCCTCGCCTGGGCGGTTTTTCCCATGGGCGAGCGGGAAGCGAGCTTGGGCGAGAATCAGACTTCCAATCTTCGATTCGCCGTAATTTTTTCGTCAACCGTCGGATCGGGTCCAAATTTTTAGACAAGCTTCTCAATCCCCTAAACTTCACTTCCAACGGTGGAATTTATTTTCTTAGCATCCTATCATAAATTTCTAATTTTTTCTTTTCGGTCGATTTCTAACATCGGAAACGCCGATTTAACTCCCTATTTCGCTTAGTTAATCTCGCTCGAAGCTACCATTGCCTTCTATACAACCCCTAGGACTTATATTTACTACTCACCTTGCTCCCAAAATTCTTTAAGCAATTAATCTACCCATTCCCTACACTTTAAACCTATTAATTTATTAATTATGCTTGGAATTAAATTAGGGATGTTACACTAGTTATTTAAGAATAGTGTGATCGAACCCTGAGTCCTGGAAATAATTAATCAAACTTTATAGGGAATTATTTTGACCAGCATGAAAATCAAACTAGATTTTAGATACCCTAAACATCACCGGGAATATTCCTAAAGTTCTAGGATGACAACCCGATAGAAAAGCCAATCATTTCAACTTAACCAAGTCTCCACACCGAGACCAATTAATTCGGATAATTAACCCGTACACGTTGTTGAGTATAAGAACCTGGGTATGTTCAAAATGTAAGGTTTCACAAACTTAAGGAATTTAGTCCAAACCAGCGACCATCAATAAGCGGGCAACTCAACCTAACCCTCGATATTAGAAGTGCTATAAATCTCAAGAGTGCTCTAAGGGTCGAATTTTAATAGCATTCTTAATCTATATCAGACTCAACTAAACTTCTCCCAGTATCCAATTTGAAATAAATTGCGATGGGACTGTTGGCATACGTTTGATGTATGGCTTAAGTTCCATTAACCTGATATAGTGTTTAATGAAGTGATCAAAATCTCAAGAGTACCTACCTACCTCAATTCATAACCACCCAAAATTCATTCAAGGCTTTATGCATGATGTATCGAGCCTTAATTAAGGTTGCAATTCGTGCCAGTATACCCTTTTCTTCTCATTCTCTTTGACCGTTTCAGCCATGAATTAGCAATTTTAAAATTCCAACGAAAGGTGTTCTGCCTTCAATCGACTCGAGGTTGTAGACTCATGATCTTATTTCTTGTTTCTTAGCCTGGAATAGTAAATGTTCTTGGAGTTCTAGTCTTGTTGATTTGTCCGATCCCTCATGAATGAAAAGATTTCTAACTATAATTCGTTGCATCCTATAAAGAGTCTTTAGACCACATGATCTTAGGTAAATTTTATTAAATAAAAAAAAGCACAAATTCTTAGTGAATTCTAAGGAGTACTCTTCTTTCGTGCTAAATTCTCGCACTCTTAACTGGAAGTTATTCGAAAAACGATTGAAAATTTATACAAGTAACCTCATACCTCCTGGCATTGGTATAACTAGGTATGTCAATGCCAAGTGGGGGAGAACCTAGTAACCCAATTTAAATCGTGTCCGGGTAACCAAAACAAAAGTAATAAGGAAAGTCGAGCGAGGACTAGAAGTAGAATGGTCAAGCCTAAACATGTGAAACTCCCAGAAGTATGAATTTGGAAGTATCCAAGGTGCAAGAATGAAACCGAAGGAAAGTACCAAGGGGATGGTTCTCTGTGAGACCCACAATTTTGCCCCCAATTTAATTTAAATCATAGTTAATTTTATGATAATTTATATGATAATATTTTATAGATATTTATTAAAGTAAAAATTTATAGTAAACCATTAATTATATTCTTGAATTGTATATTTGGTTGTTTGAGTTATGTATGTATGTATATATATATATATATATATATATACACGTGTAAAATATATATATATAGGTATAATTGTATGTGAGGCATTTGAAATATATTCTTGGTACGAAAATATTTTTATAAGGTTGTTGAATGACATGAAAGGATTTTTTGAAGAAGTATATATAGTTAATATAACTCCGAAAATTCATATCTTTTAAACCGTAAGTCGAAAAATTACAAATGATATATCAAAACGATCATATCGAAGTGTAGATTATGAAAATGTAAATTTTTTATTTTTATTTCGAAGTTTTCGAAATTTTATCACTGCTACAGTACTGAACGAATTTTTTTGAGTTTTAAGTGTAAATATGTGATTTTAATGCATTAAATGACCTTTTGACTCAAGTGTATGTTATTTTGAAAACAAAAATACATTTCTGAGGTTTTCTATTGGACTACCATCCAAATAAAATATATTTTCGTATTTTTCTTATTATAAAATTATTTGAAAGCTTATTAAGTGCATTTTTGAAGGAAATGATCTTAGAGCTTCAAAAATTCATAACTTTCAAATCGTAAGTCCAAAAATTATGCATTTTATATGAAAACGATCGTGTTGAAATGTAGATTTCAAAAATTTAAAATTTGTAATTTTATTTTGGGTGCTTCGAAAATTCTATATCTGTACCAATTAAAAAAACGAATTTAGAGTTTTAATATTGGGAAAATTATTTTTGGACCTCCAATAAATTTTTCCTTTTTACACTGCACTTTATAAATAAAAATATGGTGTTACAAAATATTTTCATGGCTGTACCTATGTTTATTTAATACAGTTTATTATTTTTGCAATTATTTGATTAGAGGATATTTTTGAATTATGGAAAAATAGGCAAAATTAATTTGGAAAATATTTTTATTTTATTTCTGGACTGCACCGTCCATAATTATATGTGGGAGGAAGAATCTAGTTTGAAAATTCAAAATGTACATGGAACTTGTGAAAAAAATAAATGCATTTTCATTTTCTAAAAGGGTTCATTAAGTGAAAAAGACTAGGAAAAACCCCCCCTTGGACTATGGTGACTCACCCCTTAGTAGATTAGTTGAATCTGAATTTTCGCTCTTGCCTATAAATAGTGGCCCAAACCCCTCTCTTTTTACACACAAGAAACTCTACCATTTTTGAGAGAAAAATTGAGAAAAAGCTTAGAAGAAGAAAGTGGGTGGCGAGTTGATAGAGGAAGAGGAGGAAAAATTTTCATCATCATTTTGAAGTTCATTTAGCTTAAGGAAAAGAGGTAACACTAAAATTATGTTTTGATCTATTTTTCATCTCTTATTCTATTGTTATTTATTAAATAAAAATCTCTAATTTCTTCTACGATAAAGAATAAGAACTAAAATTTCTAACTCCTATTTCGATATTGAAATAAGATTATTGATAGTGTTTTGATATTATTTTTGGGTCATATGAATTGAGGTTTAAGAAAAAGGGACAAAATGAATTGTTTAAAGAGATAATCTCCCCTTTTTCCTTAACCCATGATGGCCAAACTTTATGATAAATAGGAAAATAAAATTTTGGAAATTTTTGGTATACAAATAAATTATAGTATTTTGTTTGATAATTCTAGGAGTAATTGGGTAATTTTAATAAGGAAAAATAGGTTAATAAGAATGGTATTTGTGTGTGATGACATGACTATAGGATTGAGTTTAGTTGCTGTAAAAAAAAATGATTTTTATGAATGGTGTCTATTTGATATTTTATTGATGATTAAAACAATTCTTTTGAAGGTATAATATTATGTAACTATGATGTATAGGTGTTTTAAAAATTAAAAGTATTTTTCCTAATTTTTGAGTAGTGGCCGAATTATTTAGGAGAAAAAAATATAGAGTTTGATAATTTTCCTAATTGATTTAATAATGATTTGATGTGAATAGATGATTATTAGTATATATAAGTGTTTAGTTATTTTAATTCTGAAAAATAATTAATTCTGGAAAATTATTTTAATTCTGGAAAATTATCATTTTATTAAGATATAACTCCAAATGTTTATTTTTATGTGTGTTAGTAGTGCTTAATTTGTATATAATTATTTAAGTTTGTTTGCCTTATTTTCTTAAGATAATGCAACAAATTGTAGTGGCTGTACAGCAGGTGAAATTATTTTATGTGACTTAGATTTAATTATTTTAATATAATAATTCGTAAAAAGAATTTAGGAAAAAGCGGCATGTGTTTCTGATAAACCGTTTTATGCTAAGATCTTTATTATAAGTAGTTAAAAATTAGCAAGGAAGTGTAAAAGTGATTTTGTGAATGTACTGATGCTTAAAAGTGATCTGCTGTGTATTGTTTATAGTTTGTAATTTAATTTCATTATCGATAGAGAAAAAGTATTTTCAACTTGGAATACTTGAGTTTATTTTCTCAATACGTTATATGTGTTTATAACGTTATTATGCAAAGATTTGTTTACTGCTTGATTGATTGAAATGTGCATCAAAGAAAAATACTCCAAATTCATGTTGTATGAATATCCTGTAAATGGTAGTTGTTATATGGTATTAAGAGTGAGATCTGTAGTAAAGAAAAAATTGAGGTTTATTTTTAAGATGTTATGATTGTGTTTTAAAAGTTATATTATGATTGGAGATGATTTTCATAATTTAATAGCTAAAAATAAAAAGTGATTTAGCAAGACTTGTAGGGTATGCTGTCCGAAATTCTAAATTGGTTGCATCAACTATAAAAACTGTTTTGGAATGAATTAGTATGATGATTTTTATGACCTTATAAGTGTATAGAGTAAAAAGAAATTATAAAAGTGAATTTTTAAAAGTATGATTTGATGTTATTTGTTTAAATAAATTTTTGTTTTACTGGTATAAGTGTGGGCATGTGGTAGTTGTTATATAAGTGATATAGTATGGCATTGTAGAAATAAAAATATATTCTACATAGTTTTCAAAGTATTGGAGTGAGTTTTAAATTATGTTTTGCAAAAAAAAAGGATTTCTTGAATTTTAAAAGGAATTGTTTTATGTTATTTAATGCCCTTAAAAAGGACCTCTGTTTTAAAAAGGATTTCTGTTTTAAGGTGCTTTGGTACGTTGGGGTTAGTCTTTACCTAAGTAAATAGATAGTATAAGGTACTTGCTATATATTGATTTGTATGTCATTCGTCGTTTAAGAATAAAATGAACCAAAGGTGAACGAGCTGCTGGAGCTGTAGACACAAAGGCTGGAAACAGAGTAAGCATGGATCTCAGGTGAGAGAGAAGCCTTCTTAAGACATAGTGGCATGTAGGGTAATATTAGGACGTTCCGTATCATCTCAAAGGTCGGAACTAGGAATCTATCGGTCGAGTAGTAAAACGGCAATTGAGTGTGTGTTCCGCCGTTTATACGAAAAACACGATTCCTCGATATTAATTGTATGTCGGTTGATAATTGATAATACCATGTTATATATCTTTATTGTATATTATATGGAAATGAGTTATATGATGAGATAACAAGAAGATTGGGAATATATTTTGGAAATAATGGTTTATCCTATAGTAAGATAATTAATATTTTTGAACGGTTGTTCCTATGAAAAGATTTCTTAGTATTTTTCGAACGGTCGTTCCATGAAAAGGATTTGGCATATTTTTGAATTTATGAGAATGATCAATGAACCTTGTGGAAATTCGAAAACGATACTAGTGTACAGTGATAGTGCAAACGGCACGATAACTTTGTAAATATCCCCTTTAAGTGACTGGCCACGTGGATGACTGTGCCATGGTCTAAGTGTAAAAAGGTGTTTGATGTTTCCCTTAGAGGTCGAGGCCCGTTAGAAGCGAGGCTTAGAATGGGTCGACCAAAACTAGGATTAATGACAGACTTAAAAGACTTAGGAACCCCTTTTCTAAACCTTGCGTTGAGAGTGAAGTAGTGGAGAGGAAAGATACCGCATGCTTGGAGGTTGGTGTCTCTTCAAGTGGTGATTGTGATAGGGGAGGGCAAGGACGGTGAACGTCAAGAAGCCTCGAGTGCTTCTCTAGGCGGGACAAGACTACAAGGACTTGTCTTTCGGTTGTAGGCAATGTCGTAGCAAGGAACTGCACAATCAACTAGAGAAAGTGCTGTCGGATATGGTTATGACAATGAAACTTAGAGCCTAAAGATAATTAAATATAATGGATATGGTTTCATGAAGATTATCCTTTTGGTGGGAAGGACCCTATGGTATTTAGCTGATGTTGTTTATAAGGGATTGGTAATAATGATGTATATATTGTTTTATGATATGCTTGTATGGTCTTAATATTCCCCTATGGTAAGCCCGCGCCGTCGATGATCATATCGTTCGGAAGTGCTTACTCTCTCTATTTCCCTTTCCTGTGAACATTGGGGAACAATGTTCACAGATGGCAGATCATGTACTATCTCGAGTAGCGGTTGCTCAAGTCAGAAGAGGATCGCGAGACGACATACATACGAGGAGGAAGCAGAAGCAGCAATCAAGGAATATTCCAGACAGTTGCGGTGGAGGAAATGATAAAGACTAATAGTCTAGGATAGTTTTTGCTTTGTATTCCATCTTTGGATGGGTAGGACACGATTACTCTATCTCGAATGTAACCCCAGTTGTAATATGAATTATTTTAAATGAAATAAAAGAAGTTCTTTTTGGTTATTGTATCATGTTCATATGTACCTAAATTATTTTCCGGAAGTTAACCATCAATTAAATATGACATGGAGCAAATGAGTTTTTTTTGAAATGTGTTGGATGGTAACATCTCTTTTTGGAAATAGAATTTTTATGACGCAAGTTAAGTATCAAATTATTTTGTAAACAAATGAATTGTTTTATGAAAATCATTTTGTAAAAGAATTAAACTAAACTGATTTTGGGAATGTTTATAAAAAAAATGGCGCAAATTTTTAGTGAAAATTTTAAGTCCAAATTGGGGTGTTACATTTAGTGGTATCAGAGCGATGGTTGTCCTTAATGGCCTTAAGCATAGCCTTATATGCTTTCCTTGTGTGACTCTGCCTTTGTTGGTGTGTAGATGTGAGTTAGTCCTTTTGTGTGTATAGATGTTTCCTTAGTCTAAGAGTTAAACCTGTACGTAGGATCGCAATGGCACGTCGACAAGCAAATGAGGTGTAGAATTTCTGGTATGAATATGGAAATCAGTTCTTGGAAAAACTGTGGTATTTTAAAGACTGCCAGAGGAGAATTGAGTTCAAGTCAAGACATTACCCTACTTCGTTTCGATTTTTGAAAAGAACCCAATCACCCTTTCGTATGATTATTGAACTTGATTTTCGCATTTTTGCGATAATTTGACCCTTTCAAACTAAAAAGGACTTCCTTTTCTCAGAAAATACCCAATCTAATGATCACCTTCCATCAAACTATTCGACCAAATGCCAAAATTCGGTAAATTCAAAGTTCTTTTCTTGGATTCTCGTGACTAAAACAGAACCCTACCTCATAAAGTTATGAAGGAAGTAACACTTGTATGCATAACACATGAGTTTTAGGAAGCTGAAGGGACAAGGTGATGGTATGATAGTGTGAAATCTTAGGAATTTTGGAATAATGGTTTAGAGTCAATCCCTAAGTGGTGCTAAGAAGGGGATTTAGTGGGTGAAAAGTTGGGCAGTTATAGTCTTAAGGTGAAATTGGATATCGAGTTGTGTGATAGATGGTATAAGTTTGATCAAAGTTGGGGAGCAAAAGGTTAAGTAGAGTCTATGTTAGAAGAAGTGTAGTGACAAGTACCCGTGTAGCATAGGTAGTGTGGAAGTATGAAGTAACTTAGCTGGTGATTATGGTTTTGATATGCATACAAGAAAGTGCTTCTGGATTGACACCATTTTCGAAAATAACAAACTGTTCTACCAAGTCCCTTATATAAATACCAAAATTCCTTATGAATAATTCACTCGCCTTTAATGCTTTTGGTCTGACTAAAGGAACATAACTATTATCTGTTGCCTACCCTTGAACTTGACTCAATTCGACTCCTGCGCGGCGTTACGGCAAAGGTTGACCAGTAAAAGAGTGTTGATCAACGAAGACATCGAAGGAAGGATATATTCTCAAAAGAAGTAAATAACAAAGTGAAGGGTTGTGGCGACTCGATGTATAATAACAAATTATGTGACATTCTCAAAATATAGCTTTATTTAAATTAAATAAAGAAAGCTTGAATATATATAATAAATTTTATTCGTATAGGAACTTTATGGAAAAACTTTTTCTTTTTACACACCAAGTTTCACATCCCAAAAGCTTTGTTTCGAAAATACATTCCTTTCAAAAATAAACGGTTGAGTACCTGTTTTGTACCTTCAGCGGAAACGATTTTCAAAATGATTACTGCGGTTGTAACTGAAATAATTTTAAGGATCATAATAACTACACAACCATAGCCCATATATATATATATATATATATAAAAACTCAGGTACCCAAGTATCAGAGATAAAAGTCGAGGTAGCAAGATATAAGGATACAGACCAGCAGATATAAAATAACAACTCTCATAGACCATCTCGACTATATACAATATAACACAAATCAAAATAAAAGAGTCTTCGAGAGTTGAGCCATGATCCACCCACGCTGATGTCTGATCCCTGGTCTTCCAAAAGCTAAACGCCACATCCTAACATGGTCCCCATACTGCACATACTATCAAAACGAAAACACCACATCACTGACTGTCCGCGGCTGGCCCATCCACGTCCTCTACGGGGTCCTCCTCCTCCTCCTCGTCCGACACCACCGGGGTAGCAGTGCGATGCACTGGCTCCGGGGAGGGTGCAAAACGTACTCTGGTTGTCGGACCAGGATGAGGAGTGGTCGTAGCAGTAGCCTCATCAGAAGTGGAGGGACGTGTACGGGTAGCAGGGCGTCGGACACGTAAGTTATAAAAACGACGTCCATGATGTGGGGGTGGAGAACCAAAATGATAAGTATAAGCGGGAGGAATGTGCAGTATGTAGATCATGGGGATGCGAAGCCTACGAGGTCGCACTCGAGCAAGGGGATTAGGATGACGAAAGATCACGTCAACCTCACCCTCGAACACCGCTCGGTGCTCCTCGTAGTCCCACACTCCTCTACGGAGCGGGCGTAACTCCACGTATGTCAGGTAACGAGCCATCACCTGCAAGGGCATAGGGAGTTAGCAAATACTAACACATAATAAAATAGACAGGGTAAAGTTTTAAATCAGATAAGACTTTACTTATTACAATTAATGTAACTCATTACAATTGATTATCCATGTTAAACACCAACATCAAAACTTAAATATAAATCAATGGCATATGCAGTCATGATGTATCTAATCTTGTCAATGCATGATTGTTGGCCAACTACAACAAATAGGCTTCCGTGGCACCTTAAAATAAACATGCCCGATACCCGTACTGAGTATCGCATCGAACTCGGCCCGCAAATAAATCAACACTTCTAGAGCTCTTAGAAATGTTGCCGACGTATCCCGTAGGACTACGCCTCATCGAGTCCGGCACCAAATGACATGCCAACACGCACGTGTGTATTTCCGGAAACAGAAGGTGCAACCCTGGTCACCGACACTCCCCCGTGAACCCTTTGGAGCAGACACTCAGGTCCCTCGAGTTCAACCGAAAAGGATATGCCCACGCCTCTCGGACGTGTCTCCACTCATGTGGGAATCTAGATAATGCAGATGCTATGCATGGCTTTATCCATCAATATTCTTCAGTGTCATTTAAGTTGTTTGAAGTTGGGACTTAGCATAGTTGAAATTTATTTAACATACACTGATTTCAACCAATTCAAGTTCAGCCTTTAATTGATTCATACACTTTGATAATCAATCACATCATTGAATTCTGATCCTTTTTACAACAATTCAGTCACTAATCGATTAACAGAGTCCATTAATCGAGTATTCCATCAGACTAATCGATTAATCTTTTTGTACCTTTTGCATTACTCGATTAACAGAATCTATTACTCGAGTATTACTGCATATATTTCAAATTATTCAGAATTTTAAGGTGTTACTCGATTAATACATCAGATTAATCGAGTAATCCTCTTGTACCCTTCAGACTGATCAGAATCTTCACGCATTACTCGATTAACAGCTCGTGTTACTCGAGTAAATTGTGCAGAAAAACACTGCTGAACTGGTTTTTATATGTCAAACTCATGCCAATCCAATTTTCACCAAAACTAAACTTCAAACCAACTTAAATACAATATACTAAATTTATTCATAGCATCAATTTCAGGGATTAACATCAAAATCACAGATTCATCACATTTTCCCCCAATTTTGACCTAAAACACAACCTCACATACCAATTCATTAATTACTCATTTTCAGATCAAATTGAAGGTTCATTTAGCTTTAGATATCAACATCTAACATGTTCCAATTCAGTTTTATGGTCAAATTGGCCTCCAAGCCATTGTCCCCTAACCTAGTGCCCTTTGAACCTCATGGTGGTTCAACCAATACTCAAATCAATACCTCAATCCATTCTAGCATTAGTGAAGCTTCTCCCTTACCTCAATGAATCTTTTTAGATGCAAAGGCAGCAAAGAAACTCACAGAATCCACAAACTCCAAATGCTCTGTTTTCGGTTCCAAAACAGGTTCAACAGAGCAAGTTCGGGTGATGATTTGACAAACCAAACGTACATGAAAATGAGTAATCTTGGTCAATATAGAAACTAGACATTGCAAACTTTAAATAGAAATCAAAATGGCACGATTTGAGACCCTCTATCTACCAAAATCGAAAGCTTGAACTTGGCTTCTCAAAACTGAAACTGCAACGTTCAGTTTCTTGATACCAACTTCAAGCAATTCGTTCTCCTTGATCCAGCCACCAAAACACACGATTCTTGTCTCAATTTAAAGGTCTTGTGACAAGCTTGAAGAAGGTATCAAGCTCATCAACTGTGTTTAAGGGAGGGTGAAGAATGAAGGTTATGAACAAAGGGGGTTCAAAACCGAATTTGACAGAGTTTCCCTTCTTTTTTCTTAATTTCCACCCAATTCATCAACCAAATCCATCAATTTATAGCCAAGAATGGTTATCATGCACACCAACACGTGTTTCCAATAATCCAGTCGGTGATAGGTGTTAACAATTGAATTACCCAAATTGTTGAATAATCAAACGCACTATCTTCAGCTCCAGCACCACTGTTACTCGAGTAACTGATCGGGCTACTCGAGTAACACACCCAGTTTTTCAAAAATTATTATTTTATTCACTTTCCCTCCAAATATCTTTCGAATATTACCTCTTAGGTCCTTTCCAAGGACTAAACTGCAAAAATCCTTATTTTTAGAACCCAAATTATTTTCTCTTATTTTTCCTTGGATAATTCTTTCAATATACAATAAATTAATAAATAAAACTAACTAATTCCATATAATTAGTTTTATTTAAATATTTATTTTATTTATTTGGGAACAAAAATTGGGGTATTACATTTCTCCCCCACTTACAAGAATTTCGTCCTCAAAATTCCACTTACAAAAACAACTCAGGATAATCCTTTCTCATCTTATCTTCTAATTCCCAAGTTGCTTCTGATACATCAGCATTTTCCCAAACAACTTTGACTAATGAAATTTCCTTTCCCCGCAACTGCTTCATTCTTCGATCTTCAATTTTGACAGGAATCGCCTCGAAAGTGAGATTCTCTCTCAAAGCCACATCATCAGGTTGAACTTCAATTACTGAATCAGGATCTGGCACAAATTTCCGTAATTGCGAAACATGAAACACATTATGAAGATTGGACAAAGACGGAGGCAAAGCGAGCCGATAAGCGACAGACCCGATACGCTTGAGTATCTGATAAGGACCAATAAACCTTGTTGACAATTTCTTTGTCTTCAAAGCTCTCCCAACACCAATTGTCGGTCTTACGCGAATAAAAACATGATCGCCCTCTCCAAACTCCAAGGGTCTTCTTCTTTTATCCGCATAACTTTTCTGTCGACTTTGCGCTGTCTTCATCTTTTCTCTGTTTATCTGAATCTTCTCAGAGGTTTCTTGAACAAGCTCAGGTCCAATAATTGTTTGCTCCCCCACTTGGAACCAACATAGGGGAGTTTGGCACTTCCTTCCATATAAAGCTTCGAACGGTGCCATTCCAATACTGGTATGATGACTGTTATTGTAGGTAAACTCTATCAGAGGCAAGAGTTTATCCCAACCTTCCTGACTTTCTAACACACATTCTCTTAGCAAATCCTCAAGAGACTGGATAGTCCTTTCTGACTGACCATCAGTCTGAGGGTGATAAGCAGAACTCATTCTCAACTTTGATCCCAGAGACTGCTGCAAACCCTTCCAAAACTTCGAAGTAAATCTCGGATCTCGATCCGAAACAATACTTGAAGGTATACCATGCAGACGAACAATCTCCTTGATGTACAATTCGGCAAACTTATCCATGCGATAGCGCATATAACTGGAATGAAATGCGCCGACTTGGTCAATCTATCAACAATTACCCAAATCGCATCATGCCCTCCAACAGTCCTTGGTAATCCAGACACAAAATCCATTGATATGCTATCCCATTTCCACACAGGAACATCCAAGGGTTGTAATTCACCGCCTGGCTTCTTATGCTCAGCTTTCGCCTTCTGACAAATCAGACAAGAAGCAACATACGAAGCAACATCTTTCTTTAACCCAGACCACCAAAACAGCTTCTTCAAATCTTGATACATTTTGATTGATCCCGGATGAATACCCATCCGCCTTTTATGCGCTTCGTCTAAGATTAGTCTTCTTATCTCCAGATCTTTTGGAATACAAACCCGATCTTTGAATTGGAGAATTCCATCACTTCCAACCTGGAAGTTTGGTTCCTTCCCTTCCAACATGAGCCTTCTCTTCTCTTGTAGTTCTTCATCTATCTGCTGAGATTCCCGAACTTGAATCAGGAATTCATTGGTAATTTGCAACTTACCAAGCATAATGCATTCTCTTTCCACTTGCATCGCCGTACTTAAATCACGAAACTTCTCGATTAGAGAAAATTCCTTGATCATCATTGAACTCATATGAAGAGTCTTCCGGCTTAAAGCATCAGCTACTACATTTGCTTTACCGGGATGGTATTGGAGCTCGAAATCATAATCCTTAATAAAATCCATCCAACGCCTTTGCCTCATATTAAACTCTCTCTGGTCAAACAAATACCTCAAACTCTTATGGTCACTGAATACCTTGAAGGTAGTTCCATAAAGGTAGTGTCTCCAAATCTTTAGAGCAAAGACAATAGCAGCGAGCTCTAAATCATGCGTCGGATAGTTGACCTCATGCACCTTCAACTGCCTGGATGCGTATGCTACCACTTTTCTATCTTGCATTAAAACACATCCAAGTCCTTGCCTCAAAGCATCACAATAAACATCGAAGCTTCTATGTGGGTCAGGCAATACCAACACTGGTGAGGATGTTAACTTCTTCTTTAACAACTGAAAACTTTCCTCACACTTATGATCCCACAAGAAAGGTTGATCTTTACGAGTTAACTTAGTCAATGGCAAGGCAATCTTCGAAAATCCTTCAATAAATCTCCGATAGTATCCAGCTAAACCCAAGAAACTACGGACTTCAGTCACAGTCTTTGGCTGTTCCCACTTCAGCACAGCTCCAACTTTAGCTGGATCTACAGCAATGCCTTCCTTGGTGATAACATGTCCCAAAAAGTTCACCTTGTCCAACCAAAACTCACACTTAGCAAGTTTGGCATACAACTGCTTCTCCTTCAAGATCCCCAACACGATCTTGAGATGTTCCGCATGATCCTCGGGACTCTTGGAGTAGATAAGAATATCATTGATGAATACTACCACGAACGAATCCAGATAGGGTCTGAAAATCCGGTTCATATAATCCATGAAGATAGCAGGGGCATTCGTTAGCCCAAACGGCATAACCACATACTCATAATGACCATATCTTGATCTGAAAGCCGTCTTCGGAATGTCTTCATCCCGAATTCGAATCTGATGATACCCCGACCTTAGATCGATCTTAGAAAACACTGAAGCTCCTCGAACTTGATCCATAAGATCGTCAATCCTTGGCAAAGGATACTTGTTCTTGATCGTGAACTTATTCAGCTGACGATAGTCTACACACATCCTTATGCTACCGTCCTTCTTCTTAACAAACAACAACGAGGCTCCCCAGGGCGAAACACTCGGCCTTATCATTTGCTTCTGCAGCAATTCTTCAATCTGTTTCTTCATCTCGGCCATCTCCGGTGGTGCCATCCTATACGGAGCAATAGAGATAGGTCCGGTCCCAGGTACTAGATCGATTATCCATGTTAAACACCAACATCAAAACTTAAATATAAATCAATGGCATATGCAGTCATGATGTATCTAATCTTGTCAATGCATGATTGTTGGCCAACTACAACAAGTAGGCTTCCCTGGCACCTTAAAATAAACATGCCCGATACCCGTACTGAGTATCTCATCGAACTCGTCCCGCAAATAAATCAACACTTCTAGAGCTCTTAGAAATGTTGCCGACGTATCCCGTAGGACTACGCCTCATCGAGTCCGGCACCAAATGACATGCCTACACGCACGTGTGTATTTCCGGAAACAGAAGGTGAAACCTCGGTCACCGACACTCCCCCATGAACCCTTTGGAGCAGACACTCAGGTCCCTCGAGTTCAACCGAAAAGGATATGCCCACACCTCTCGGACGTGTCTCCACTCATGTGGGAATCCAGATAATGCAGATGCTATGCATGGCTTTATCCATCAATATTCTTCAGTGTCATTTAAGTTGTTTGAAGTTGGGACTTAGCATAGTTGAAATTTATTTAACATACACTGATTTCAACCAATTCAAGTTCAGCCTTTAATTGATTCATACACTTTGATAATCAATCACATCATTGAATTCTGATCCTTTTTACAACAATTCAGTCACTAATCGATTAACAGAGTCCATTAATCGAGTATTCCATCTGACTAATCGATTAATCTTTTTGTATCTTTCGCATTACTCGATTAACAGAATCTATTACTCGAGTATTACTGCATATATTTCAAATTATTCAGCATTTTAAGGTGTTACTCGATTAATACATCAGATTAATCGAGTAATCCTCTTGTACCCTTCAGACTGATCAGAATCTTCACGCATTACTCGATTAACAGCTCGTGTTACTCGAGTAAATTGTGCAGAAAAACACTGCTGAACTGGTTTTTATATGTCAAACTCATGCCAATCCAATTTTCACCAAAACTAAACCTCAAACCAACTTAAATACAATATACTAAATTTATTCATAGCATCAATTTCAGGGATTAACATCAAAATCACAGATTCATCACATTTTCCCCCAATTTTGACCTAAAACACAACCTCACGTACCAATTCATTAATT
Source organism: Crotalaria pallida (assembly GCA_037953625.1). NCBI lineage: Eukaryota > Viridiplantae > Streptophyta > Magnoliopsida > Fabales > Fabaceae > Crotalaria > Crotalaria pallida. The sequence goes on from CM075651.1 coordinate 55,757,264, forward strand.
ACTCATTTTCAGATCAAATTGAAGGTTCATTTAGCTTTAGATATCAACATCTAACATGTTCCAATTCAGTTTTATGGTCAAATTGGCCTCCAAGCCATTGTCCCCTAACCTAGTGCCCTTTGAACCTCATGGTGGTTCAACCAATACTCAAATCGATACCTCAATCCATTCTAGCATTAGTGAAGCTTCTCCCTTAACTCAATGAAGCTTTTTAGATGCAAAGGCAGCAAAGAAACTCACAGAATCCACAAACTCCAAATGCTCTGTTTTTGGTTCCAAAACAGGTTCAGTAGAGCAAGTTCGGGTGATGATTTGACAAACCAAACGTACATGAAAATGAGTAATCTTGGTCAATATAGAAACTAGACATTGCAAACTTTAAATAGAAATCAAAATGGCACGATTTGAGACCCTCTATCTACCAAAATCGAAAGCTTGAACTTGGCTTCTCAAAACTGAAACTGCAACCTTCAGTTTCTTGATCCCAACTTCTAGCAATTCGTTCTCCTTGATCCGGCCACCAAAACACACGATTCTTGTCTCAATTTAAAGGTCTTGTGACAAGCTTGAAGAAGGTATCAAGCTCATCAACTGTGTTTAAGGGAGGGTGAAGAATGAAGGTTATGAACAGAGGGGGTTCAAAACCGAATTTGACAGAGTTTCCCTTCTTTTTTCTTAATTTCCACCCAATTCATCAACCAAACCCATCAATTTATAGCCAAGAATGGTTATCATGCACACCAACACGTGTTTCCAACTAATCCAGTCGGTGCTAGGTGTTAACAATTGAATTACCCAAATTGTTGAATCATCAAACGCACTATCTTCAGCTCCAGCACTACTGTTACTCGAGTAACTGATCGGGCTACTCGAGTAACACACCCAGTTTTTCAAAAATTATTATTTTATTCACTTTCCCTCCAAATATCTTTCCAATATTACCTCTTAGGTCCTTTCCAAGGACTAAACTGCAAAAATCCTTATTTTTAGAACCCAAATTATTTTCTCTTATTTTTCCTTGGATAATTCTTTCAATATACAATAAATTAATAAATAAAACTAACTAATTCCATATAATTAGTTTTATTTAAATATTTATTTTATTTATTTGGGAACAAAAATTGGGGTATTACATTTCTCCCCCACTTACAAGAATTTCGTCCTCGAAATTCCACTTACAAAAACAACTCAGGATAATCCTTTCTCATCTTATCTTCTAATTCCCAAGTTGCTTCTGATACATCAGCATTTTCCCAAACAACTTTGACTAATGAAATTTCCTTTCCCCGCAACTGCTTCATTCTTCGATCTTCAATTTTGACAGGAATCGCCTCGAAAGTGAGATTCTCTCTCAAAGTCACATCATCAGGTTGAACTTCAATTACTGAATTAGGATCTGGCACAAATTTCCGTAATTGCGAAACATGAAACACATTATGAAGATTGGACAAAGACGGAGGCAAAGCGAGCGGATAAGCGACAGACCCGATAAGCGACAGACCCGATACGCTTGAGTATCTGATAAGGACCAATAAACCTTGCTGACAACTTCTTTGTCTTCAAAGCTCTCCCAACACCAATTGTCGGTCTTACACGAATAAAAACATGATCGCCCTCTCCAAACTCCAAGGGTCTTCTTCTTTTATCCGCATAACTTTTCTATCGACTTTGCGCTGTCTTCATCTTTTCTCTGATCATCTGAATCTTCTCAGAGGTTTCCTGAACAAGCTCAGGTCCAATAATTGTTTGCTCCCCCACTTGGAACCAACATAGGGGAGTTTGGCACTTCCTTCCATATAAAGCTTCGAACAGTGCCATTCCTGTACTGGTATGATGACTGTTATTGTAGGTAAACTCTATCAGAGGCAAGAGTTTATCCCAATCTTCCTGACTTTCTAACACACATGCTCTTAGCAAATCCTCAAGAGACTGGATAGTCCTTTCTGACTGACCATCAGTCTGAGGGTGATAAGCAGAACTCATTCTCAACTTTGATCCCAGAGACTACTGCAAACCCTTCCAAAACTTCGAAGTAAATCTCGGATCTCGATCTGAAACAATACTTGAAGGTATACCATGCAGACGAACAATCTCCTTGATGTACAATTCGCAAACTTATCCATGCGATAGCGCATATTAACTGGAATGAAATGCGCCGACTTGGTCAATCTATCAACAATAACCCAAATCGCATCATGCCCTCCAACAGTCCTTGGTAATCCAGACACAAAATCCATTGATATGCTATCCCATTTCCACACAGGAACATTCAAGGGTTGTAATTCACCGCCTGGCTTCTTATGCTCAGCTTTCTCCTTCTGACAAATCAGACAAGAAGCAACATACGAAGCAACATCTTTCTTTAACCCAGACCACCAAAACAGCTTCTTCAAATCTTGATACATTTTGGTTGATCCTGGATGAATACTCATTCGACTTTTATGCGCTTCGTCTAAGATTAGTCTTCTTATCTCCAGATCTTTTGGAATACAAACCCGATCTTTGAATCGGAGAATTCCATCACTTCCAACCTGGAAGTTTGGTTCCTTCGCTTCCAACATGAGCCTTCTCTTCTCTTGTAGTTCTTCATCTATCTGCTGAGATTCCCAAACTTGAATCATGAATTCATTGGTAATTTGCAACTTACCAAGCATAATGCATTCTCTTTCCACTTGCATCGCCGTACTTAAATCACGAAACTTCTCGATTAGAGAAAATTCCTTGATCATCATTGAACTCATATGAAGAGTCTTCCGGCTTAAAGCATCAGCTACTACATTTGCTTTACCGGGATGGTATTGGAGCTCGAAATCATAATCCTTAATAAACTCCATCCAACGCCTTTGCCTCATATTCAACTCTCTCTGGTCAAACAAATACCTCAAACTCTTATGGTCACTGAATACCTTGAAGGTAGTGCCATAAAGGTAGTGTCTCCAAATCTTTAGAGCAAAGACAATAGCAGCGAGCTCTAAATCATGCGTCGGATAGTTGACCTCATGCACCTTCAACTGCCTGGATGCGTATGCTACCACTTTTCTATCTTGCATTAAAACACATCCAAGTCCTTGCCTCAAAGCATCACAATAAACATCGAAGCTTCTATGTGGGTCAGGCAATACCAACACTGGTGAGGATGTTAACTTCTTCTTTAACAACTGAAAACTTTCCTCACACTTATGATCCCACAAGAAAGGTTGATCTTTACGAGTTAACTTAGTCAATGGCAAGGCAATCTTCGAAAATCCTTCAATAAATCTCCGATAGTATCCAGCTAAACCCAAGAAACTACGGACTTCAGTCATAGTCTTTGGCTGTTCCCACTTCAGCACAGCTCCAACTTTAGCTGGATCTACAGCAATGCCTTCCTTGGCGATAACATGTCCCAAAAAGTTCACCTTGTCCAACCAAAACTCACACTTAGAAAGTTTGGCATACAACTGCTTCTCCTTCAAGATCCCCAACACGATCTTGAGATGTTCCGCATGATCCTCGGGACTCTTGGAGTAGATAAGAATATCATCGATGAATACTACCACGAACGAATCCAGATAGGGTCTGAAAATCCGGTTCATATAATCCATGAAGATAGCAGGGGCATTCTTAGCCCAAACGGCATAACCACATACTCATAATGACCATATCTTGATCTGAAAGCCGTCTTCGGAATGTCTTCATCCCGAATTCGAATCTGATGATACCCCGACCTTAGATCGATCTTAGAAAACACTGAAGCTCCTCGAACTTGATCCATAAGATCGTCAATCCTTGGAAAAGGATACTTGTTCTTGATCGTGACCTTATTCAGCTGACGATAGTCTACACACATCCTCATGCTACCGTCCTTCTTCTTAACAAACAACAACGGGGCTCCCCAGGGCGAAACACTCGGCCTTATCATTTGCTTCTGAAGCAATTCTTCAATTTGTTTCTTCATCTCGGCCATCTCCGGTGGTGCCATCTTATATGGAGCAATAGAGATAGGTCCGGTCCCAGGTACGAGATCGATTCCAAACTCAATCTCTCGCTTTGGCGGTAATCCTGGAATTTCCTCAGGAAACACTTCCGGAAAGTCTCTAACCACCGGAATATCCTCAATCTCCACTTCCTTCTTCTCTTCCACAACTGAGGAGAATAAACAGACATACCCCTGGGGTTCAAAACTTAGGGATTCATGGTTTCGGAACTGAATCGTCTTTTCATCACAGTCTAAGATAACTTGATTTCGGTGCAACCAATCCATTCCTAGGATCACATCTATTTTAAGCATGGGTAAACAGATCAAATCTACTGAGGATATATGGTTTAGGACCATTATCTTACACTCTTTGCAAATCGTAGAAACAACACAAGGGTTGTTGGTGGGGGTTTCAAGCTGTAGATGATAGGGTGACTCAGATACTACTAACTTTAAGCGATTTACACACTCATAAGACACGAAAGAGTGTGTGGCTCCGGAATCAAACATAACAACACAGGGTTGGTCATTAAGAAGATAGTTACCTTGGATCAGGCCAGATGATGGGGTTGATTCAATTCCACTTAAAGCAAACACTCTTCCAGCAATAGTGGGCTTGCTTACTCCCTCCTTCTTTATCGGCTCCTTGCATTCACGAGAATAGTGCCCTTTCTTTCCACAATTGAAGCAAAGACCATGCTGAGCAGCATAACAGTTTGTTCCGAAATGGAAACGGTTACACTTCTCGCACTTACGATTGCTTGCTGAAGAAGTACCTTTACCACCATTCATTTCCTTTCCTTTTCCTTTATGATAATAAGGACCCTTACTCCGATTGTTGAAATTTTTCTTCCTGACGGGTCCAATCCCTGATTGACTCCTCCTTTGTGCCTCTTCTTCTTTCTTATCATCTTCATAAACTCGGCACATTTCTACTAAAGCAAGAAAACTTCTCACCTTCTGGTATCCAAAAGCAGACTTTATCTCCGGCTTGAGCCCATTCTCAAACTTGATGCATTTGGACCTCTCGTCCGGGTTGAGTTGATAATACGGAGAATACTTGATAAGCTCCTCGAATTTTGCTGCGTATTCCCCTACACTCCTGTCTCCTTGTCTCAATTGCATAAATTCCAACTCCTTCTTTCTCCTTTGATCCTCAGGAAAGTATTTATTGAGAAATTTCTCAACGAACACCTCCCAAGTAAATAGCCTTCCTTCATAATTCAGAAGTTGCATGGTGTGATGCCACCAATTCTCAGATTCACCACACAACATGAAAACTGCAAACTTCACTCTTTGAACATCGGTGCATTCCATAGTACGGAAGATCTTGTTCAACTCCTGAGTCCAACGATTCGCTTCCTCAGGTTTGTGACCTCCTTCAAACTTTGAAGGTTTAAAGCGTCGAAATTCCGAGAAAGTCTTCGACTCCTGGTTTTCTGCTTGCATAGGCTGAGGAGGCGGATTAGATTGTTACTGATGCATATTCACTAATACATCAGTCAACCTTTCTATGGCCTCGGCCATATGATTGTTATTATTTCTAGTAGACATCTTAAACCTGCACTGAAGATTCTGCATCAGGCTAACATCCTAAAAAGAAGCATGCATATCACACCTCTTTTCAATTCTAAAACTAACCAAAATAGACGCTAAAGCAAGCATCTAAAACAGATATTACCTTTTGGAGATCACAGATCAACATCAGTTCGCAGGATCACAGCTCTGATACCAACAAATGTGGCGACTCGATGTATAATAACAAATTATGTGACATTCTCAAAATATAGCTTTATTTAAATTAAATAAAGAAAGCTTGAATATATATAATAAATTTTATTCGTATAGGAACTTCATGGAAAAACTTTTTCTTTTTATACACCAAGTTTCACATCCCAAAAGCTTTGTTTCAAAAATACATTCCTTTCAAAAATAAACGGTTGAGTACCTGTTTTGTACCTTCAGCGGAAACGATTTTCAAAATGATTACTGCGGTTGTAACTGAAATAATTTTAAGGATCATAATAACTACACAACCATAGCCCATATATATATATATATAAAACTCAGGTACCCAAGTATCAGAGATAAAAGTCGAGGTAGCAAGATATAAGGATACAGACCAGCAGATATAAAATAATAACTCTCACAGACCCTCTCGACTATATACAATATAACACAAATCAAAATAAAAGAGTCTTCGAGAGTTGAGCCATGATCCACTCACGCTGATGTCTGATCCCTGGTCTTCCAAAAGCTAAACGCCACATCCTAACATGGCCCCCATACTGCACATACTATCAAAACGAAAACACCACATCACCGACTGTCCGCGGCTGGCCCATCCACGTCCTCTACGGGGTCCTCCTCCTCCTCCTCGTCCGACACCACCGGGGTAGCAGTGCGACGCACTGGCTCCGGGGAGGGTGCAAAATGTACTCTGGTGGTCGGACCAGGACGAGGAGTGGCCGTAGCAGTAGCCTCATCAGAAGTGGAGGGACGTGTACGGGTAGCAGGGCATCAGACACGTAAGTTATAAAAACGACATCCATGATGTGGAGGTGGAGAACCAAAACGATAAGTATAAGCGGGAGGAATGTGCAGTATGTAGATCATGGGGATGCGAAGCCTACGAGGTCGCACTCGAGCAAGGGGATTAGGATGACGAAAGATCACGTCAACCTCACCCTCGAACACCGCTCGGTGCTCCTCGTAGTCCCACACTCCTCTACGGAGCGGGCGTAACTCCACGTATGTCAGGTAACGAGCCATCACCTGCAAGGGCATAGGGAGTTAGCAAATACTAACGCATAATAAAATAGACAGGGTAAAGTTTTAAATCAGATAAGACTTTACTTATTACAATTAATGTAACTCATTACAATTGATTATCCATGTTAAACACCAACATCAAAACTTAAATATAAATCAATGGCATATGCAGTCATGATGTATCTAATCTTGTCAATGCATGATTGTTGGCCAACTACAACAAATAGGCTTCCGTGGCACCTTAAAATAAACATGCCCGATACCCGTACTGAGTATCTCATCGAACTCGGCCCGCAAATAAATCAACACTTCTAGAGCTCTTAGAAATGTTGCCGACATATCCCGTAGGACTACGCCTCATCGAGTCCGGCACCAAATGACATGCCCACACGCACGTGTGTATTTCCGGAAACAGAAGGTGCAACCCCGGTCACCGACACTCCCCCGTGAACCCTTTGAAGCAGACACTCAGGTCCCTCGAGTTCAACCGAAAAGGATATGCCCACGCCTCTCGGACGTGTCTCCACTCATGTGGGAATCGAGATAATGCAGATGCTATGCATGGCTTTATCCATCAATATTCTTCAGTGTCATTTAAGTTGTTTGAAGTTGGGACTTAGCATAGTTGAAATTTATTTAACATACACTGACTTCAACTAATTCAAGTTCAGCCTTTAATTGATTCATACACTTTGATAATCAATCACATCATTGAATTCTGATCCTTTTTACAACAATTCAGTCACTAATCGATTAACAGAGTCCATTAATCGAGTATTCCATCAGATTAATCGATTAATCTTTTTGTACCTTTCGCATTACTCGATTAACAGAATTGTAACACCCTCACAATTATATAGTTTAATACTAATAATTAAATTGATTTTTAAATAGGACTTGAAAATTTCGTTTTAAAACTTACTGAAAATCCGACAGAGTTTCCTCTGTTTATCGGACTTCCCAAAAATTTAGAGTTTTCACCTGTCAAACCAGTATAATCTAGAAAAACATTTCAACTTCTAAATATAATAATTAACTCTACCAGCCCTAACAACGACATATAACCAACTCGGGCTTACAGTGATTAGATTATTTCAAAAAAAACCAAAATAGATTAATTATAATAAAATGACTATCATACACTCTAAACTAAATTACACTCCACGGTGTGGAGTGCACTCCTGCTCGGCCAATAATAGTGCAATCTCAATCTCTGTACCTGTAAAGGATAGTAAGGGAGTGAGCATTGCACATGAAATAAAATTGCAGTTTCCATATAATCATAATCAATCCACTAGGCCAAACACAAATAGTAAAGTAATAACATACAGCATTTACACGACTAATCACAATCAACCTCTTCCTACTCTTTCTATTCCTTATCATTATTCCATATTTACTTTTTCCTCAACAAGCCCTTAATCGACATTAATACTTATTACCATCTCCTCTATTCCTTGTCATATTCATTTCTACTACCTTAATCCTTTTTCATATTTATTTTTATTACTTTTATCCATTTTTCCTTTATTCCTTTTTCCATTAGGCGTAACCTCAAAACAGAGATCTACGCTTTCCCTTGGGTGTAACCTCAAAACAGAGATCTACACACGGTGTATGCAACCACAAACAGTGATCTGCATACACTTCCTTTCTTTCCTTTTTAATTGTACACCACTAGGAATTTGGTTACCCGCTAGGTAATTGGCACACCTGTCTAGGGACTTGAAACACCTGCCCAGGACTTTACACCCATCCAGACCATAACCTGTAGGACTATGTACATATTTACCATTCCATTATTTATTTCAATTATTGGTGTGGAAAATTGATCCTGTGGGTCACCCGGCGCCTACAGGGCGATTTGGCCTGATGGGTAATTGGCCTGGCAGGTAATTGGCCCTAACAGGTAATTGGAACACCTAGCCAGGTACCTAGTGTTCCGGGCCCCACTGATCAATTTCCACTTTGGTTACCTTTACCATTACTACTCAGTCAATAGGCCAATACATTAATTATAACCAACAACACAAATCCAACAATAATCACAAGTAAGTATATTTATAACTCATTTCAATTACTTCCAGTACACAAAGATTACTCATTTCAAATAACCACAAATAAACACTTGTTATCAACAATCAACATCATAATCCATTCCAAATCCAATAAGCACATAATGCACACTATCCATGTTGTCATTTTGAAATAATCACAAATAAATATTTTATCATCAATAATCATAACCATTTACCAAGTCTTTACATAACATTATAGCCCAATAGTCATAAACCTTCACATATAATTTCACATTTAAATTCCACATTACTTTCCCTTTATTAATTATGATTTCCTAAATGCATTTCTACCATGTTCACCATTCCCTAAATTTACTATCCAAGATTCTACCCTTAGTTTTTATAAACACATAACTCCTAGAAAATCACTATAACCATAGGGATACCCAATCTTAGATCAACCAATGCTCACTATAATCCACCCCCTTACCTTGCTTTTCCAAAGACACGCTCCTTTTGTGCGACACTGTCCAAAAATATCCTAGCCCATTGCTTACACGTGGCGACAAGTTCTCAAGCTCCTTCGTCGTCTAATCATATTATATAAAATAAATAATAATCAATATAATGCACCAAGGCCTACTCATAGACAATAGATAAATAACCACACAGACACTTTTATTTACTAAACCAATATCGGCATTGGATTTGTGGTTTGATTCAATACGTTATAAAAATATATTTTTCATTACACGTGAAGTAGATTAACAAAAGGGGATCCTTTGGTGTTCTCAAAAACAGATTTTAATATAAGTTAGTAAGCTAATCTCAAGGTGGAAACACGTCAAAAACATATTTAAAACAAATACTTTCAAACTTTACGTGATAGGGAGTTTATATTTGGAAATCAAAACAAACTTCTTCGAAATCACCAAACTGATAAATATCAACATATCATATATCGACAAATTATCAAATCAACAGATTGTTTGAACGTAATTCATAAACCCAAGTCAAATGGAAATTAAACTTAAAATCATTGTGTCTCGATAAAATAGTACGATTCTTTATTAAAAAGACCTTAACTTTCAGAACTTGTATAATCTTTCAAAACGAACCGAAATCACGTAACTTTGATAATAACTCACAAAATCAAATGTTAATTTTACTTGACACTATTAATTCCGAATTGAAAGGAAATGCCTCGATTTAAAATAAGTCCAAATTACATTTCTAACGTTCAGGCAATTATACTTCCTTTCAATTCGAAATCAAAGTTAAAGCCTTTAACCCGAATTAATGTATGTCAAACATATATCGAATTCCTATTTAATTGGTGTATTGTTAGTTCAGGGACAATCCAGCCCAACTAACCCACAACTCAATTACTTAGGAACCCAACACATTTAACCAAAAATACTTTTAAAACTAATCGTTCGACATAACCATTAAACCGGTTTAACAACAAGTCAAGGCAACTAACTGAGTTATTATCAACAACAATGTATTAACTTTAAATACATAATCATAATACCATCAAATTTCCCAAAATAATAATAAGGTTTTCGAAACACTAACTTTCCCAAAACAATTTAACACTAAATAATTTCTACCAATATTCATTAAAATTAGTATTAATATAAAAATTAAAACATATCATAGAGTCATTAGAAAAGTATTAGGGATTTACCCCTAAGTCCGATATTCGAAGCACCACCGAGAACGAGGATGGTTCAGTCCTAGCTCCTTCATTGGTCACGGGTACGACGGTACCGGCGTCGGTGCAAGCGGTTAGGGCAGCAGATCCTTCAAACGCACCCCACGGCTGTGACGGTGACAGATCGGTGGCCCACGGTGGTGATAGCAGCGACGATACGAACCGAAGAGAGGAATGAATGTTGGCGGTGCTCCACGGCGGCAGCAGCAGCCAAAAATCAGTGGCGGCGGCAGCGGCATCCTCCATGGCAATGCAGCAAGGGACAGCGACAGCTTGGAGCTAGACGCAGACGGCACGAAATCGCGACCCAGGGAGAGCAAGAGTCGCGGCTGGAGGGAGGAGAAATGATGGTGATGGCGGTCTGATTTGAGGAGGAAGGGAGTCGCGAGCGGCGGCACGAGCTTCGTGGCGGCGTGGTGCTCGCGATTCGTGAGGAGACCGGAACGGGGAGGGAACGACGAGAGAGAGACGCGAGTGAGGGAGGCTGAGAGCGAACGCATCAGAGGAAGACAAGCAGCGGTGGCCCTCTGGTGGTGGTGGTGGCCGAGAGAGATGGGACCAAGGTAGAAGAAGAATGGAAGGGGGGGGCTGCTGTAGTTTTAGGGTTTCATACCCCCTTTGCACACCCACAGTCACGTTTTCTTTCTTTCTATTCTTATTCTTCTTTTTTTTTTTATACTAACACACCTTTTATTTTATTTATTTATTATGTTTTTTTTTTTAAAGAAATACATATGTAGATATAAATATACTAATATAAATACAAATTGTTTTAAACCCAAAATACTATTAGTAAGATTTAAACATATACTTACATTTATTTATTTATGCAATCAAATCTAAATAAATACCACTAATATAACTTTAAACAATGATTAATAATATAGGAAAATTACAAAGTTAATAATTTGAAATATTAAAACAAACTATTTATTTAATGAATACATCAAAAGCAAGGTGAAGTATGTGATGTAAAGAATATATATATTTTTATGAGAATACTCAACACTCAAATAATTTGATTTCAAGAATCAATTATTTAATTCGATAAAAACTTAAATTATATTAGGGAATAAAATTAGGGATGTTACAGAATCTATTACTCGAGTATTACTGCATATATTTCAAATTATTCAGAATTTTAAGGTGTTACTCGATTAATACATCAGATTAATCGAGTAATCCTCTTGTACCCTTCAGACTGATCAGAATATTCACGCATTACTCGATTAACAGCTCGTGTTACTCGAGTAAATTGTGCAGAAAAACACTGCTGAACTAGTTTTTATATGTCAAACTCATGCCAATCGAATTTTCACCAAAACTAAACTTCAAACCAACTTAAATACAATATACTAAATTTATTCATAGCATCAATTTCAGGGATTAACATCAAAATCACAGATTCATCACATTTTCCCCCAATTTTGACCTAAAACACAACCTCACATACCAATTCATGAATTACTCATTTTCAGATCAAATTGAAGGTTCATTTAGCTTTAGATATCAACATCTAACATGTTCCAATTCTGTTTTATGGTCAAATTGGCCTCCAAGCCATTGTCCCCTAACCTAGTGCCCTTTGCACCTCATGGTGGTTCAACCAATACTCAAATCAATACCTCAATCCATTCTAGCATTAGTGAAGCTTCTCCCTTAACTCAATGAAGCTTTTTAGATGCAAAGGCAGCAAAGAAACTCACAGAATCCACAAACTCCAAATGCTCTGTTTTTGGTTCCAAAACAGGTTCAGTAGAGCAAGTTCGGGTGATGATTTGACAAACCAAACGTACATGAAAATGAGTAATCTTGGTCAATATAGAAACTAGACATTGCAAACTTTAAATAGAAATCAAAATGGCACGATTTGAGACCCTCTATCTACCAAAATCGAAAGCTTGAACTTGGCTTCTCAAAACTGAAACTGCAACCTTCAGTTTCTTGATCCCAACTTCAAGCAATTCGTTCTCCTTGATCCGGCCACCAAAACACACGATTCTTGTCTCAATTTAAAGGTCTTGTGACAAGCTTGAAGAAGGTATCAAGCTCATCAACTGTGTTTAAGGGAGGGTGAAGAATGAAGGTTATGAACAGAGGGGGTTCAAAACCGAATTTGACAGAGTTTCCCTTCTTTTTTCTTAATTTCCACCCAATTCATCAACCAAACCCATCAATTTATAGCCAAGAATGGTTATCATGCACACCAACACGTGTTTCCAACTAATCCAGTCGGTGCTAGGTGTTAACAATTGAATTACCCAAATTGTTGAATCATCAAACGCACTATCTTCAGCTCCAGCACTACTGTTACTCGAGTAACTGATCGGGCTACTCGAGTAACACACCCAGTTTTTCAAAAATTATTATTTTATTCACTTTCCCTCCAAATATCTTTCCAATATTACCTCTTAGGTCCTTTCCAAGGACTAAACTGCAAAAATCCTTATTTTTAGAACCCAAATTATTTTCTCTTATTTTTCCTTGGATAATTCTTTCAATATACAATAAATTAATAAATAAAACTAACTAATTCCATATAATTAGTTTTATTTAAATATTCCTTTTATGTATTTGGGAACAAAAATTGGGGTATTACATTTCTCCCCCACTTACAAGAATTTCGTCCTCGAAATTCCACTTACAAAAACAACTCAGGATAATCCTTTCTCATCTTATCTTCTAATTCCCAAGTTGCTTCTGATACATCAGCATTTTCCCAAACAACTTTGACTAATGAAATTTCCTTTCCCCGCAACTGCTTCATTCTTCGATCTTCAATTTTGACAGGAATCGCCTCGAAAGTGAGATTCTCTCTCAAAGCCACATCATCAGGTTGAACTTCAATTACTGAATTAGGATCTGGCACAAATTTCCGTAATTGCGAAACATGAAACACATTATGAAGATTGGACAAAGACGGAGGCAAAGCGAGCGGATAAGCGACAGACCCGATAAGCGACAGACCCGATACGCTTGAGTATCTGATAAGGACCAATAAACCTTGCTGACAACTTCTTTGTCTTCAAAGCTCTCCCAACACCAATTGTCGGTCTTACACGAATAAAAACATGATCGCCCTCTCCAAACTCCAAGGGTCTTCTTCTTTTATCCGCATAACTTTTCTATCGACTTTGCGCTGTCTTCATCTTTTCTCTGATCATCTGAATCTTCTCAGAGGTTTCCTGAACAAGCTCAGGTCCAATAATTGTTTGCTCCCCCACTTGGAACCAACATAGGGGAGTTTGGCACTTCCTTCCATATAAAGCTTCGAACGGTGCCATTCCTATACTGGTATGATGACTGTTATTGTAGGTAAACTCTATCAGAGGCAAGAGTTTATCCCAATCTTCCTGACTTTCTAACACACATGCTCTTAGCAAATCCTCAAGAGACTGGATAGTCCTTTCTGACTGACCATCAGTCTGAGGGTGATAAGCAGAACTCATTCTCAACTTTGATCCCAGAGACTACTGCAAACCCTTCCAAAACTTCGAAGTAAATCTCGGATCTCGATCTGAAACAATACTTGAAGGTATACCATGCAGACGAACAATCTCCTTGATGTACAATTCGCAAACTTATCCATGCGATAGCGCATATTAACTGGAATGAAATGCGCCGACTTGGTCAATCTATCAACAATAACCCAAATCGCATCATGCCCTCCAACAGTCCTTGGTAATCCAGACACAAAATCCATTGATATGCTATCCCATTTCCACACAGGAACATTCAAGGGTTGTAATTCACCGCCTGGCTTCTTATGCTCAGCTTTCTCCTTCTGACAAATCAGACAAGAAGCACTGCGCAACATTATATTGGCGAAGCACTGCGCAAACGTTCAAAGAGGAAAAGTCCCTCGCCACCCAAAACTGAACTAAAGCGTAATCGAAGCCATTCACCACCTGCAGGGGGATCTATCCAACTATCCGAGCAGGATAAGCCTCGGGATTCTTTCCTCATTGGTACTATTGCTGGAGGATTTGCAGGTGGAGGAGAAAAGAAGAGTGATCACAAGAAGTATGTGGGACAGGTCCTTTCGGTGGCCAGCCGACCGATCCAAAAGCCAAGGAAGAAAAACATAGTTATCAGTTTCAGTGATGAGGATTTTGAGGACATCTTACAAGACCATAATGACCCAATGGTAGTTTCGGCCAGGCTCGGCAACTATGAAGTCAGAAGGATTCTGGTCGATCAAGGGAGTTCGGCAGACATCATGTTTCTGGATTTGTTTGAGAAATTGAAATTGAAAAGGTCAGATCTCACCCCGTTCGAGGGAAGCTTAGTTGGCTTCACGGGACATTCAATTGTCCCTCTAGGCCACATCCATCTCCCAGTGACTATGGGGGAACCACGCTCTGCTCGGACTGAAATGGTAAAGTGGTTAGTTGTCCAGGCCCCTTCGGCTTACAACGCCATCTTTGGCCGAACGGCACTCCAATCTTTTGGTGCTGTCGTGTCTACAGTCCACTTGGCCATGAAATTCCCAAGGTCAGATGACAAGATAGTAACGGTGCGGTCTGATCAGGAGTTGGCTCGGAAGTGTTATAATATCAGCTTGGCAAAGTTGAAAATTGATGAAGAGAAGATCATGCAGGAGCCACTTAACAAGGGAAGCGTCAACCTAGCAGATCTTGACGTAAGAGAGGAGGATGAAACCAGGCCCACCCCTCAAGGGGACTTCAAAAAGGTAATTTTGGGTTCCGATCCTTCTCGTTGCGTCAGGATAGGTGTTGGCCTTTCGGAGGAATTGGAAAAAGAACTAACTGAATTGCTGATGGAAAACAAAGACTTGTTTGCTTGGACCTCGGCAGACATGCCAGGGATCGATCCGAACTTCATCTGCCACAGGTTAAGCGTGTATCCTGGAGCTAAGCCAGTTTGTCAGAAGAAAAGAAGGGTTGAAACTGAGAAGGCACAGGCAACAGATGAGAAGGTAGCCAAGCTAATGGAAGCAGGATTTATCAGGGAGGTGGTGTATACTTATTGGTTGGCCAATCCCGTGCTAGTAAAGAAGTCCAATGGGAAATGGAGGATGTGCGTGGACTACACAGACTTGAACAAAGTTTGTCCTAAAGATCAATACCCGCTTCCCTGCATAGATAAACTTGTGGATAGCTCGGCGGGTTATCAGAGGTTATCTTTCATGGATGCCTATTCGGGGTACAATCAAATACCGATGTATCCCCCAGATCAGGTAAAAACTTCATTTATTACAGAAAATGCTACATATTGTTACAATGTGATGCCATTCGGATTGAAGAACGCTGGGGCGACTTACCAGCGGATGATGAACAAGGTCTTTGGTCCTTTGATTGGGCCAAGAATGGAGGTGTACATAGACGATATGATTGCAAAGAGCTTGAAAGAGGAAGACCATGCTAAAGATTTAAAGGTCATTTTGGGAAGGATCCGACAGTTCGACATGAGGTTGAACCCAGAGAAATGCACGTTTGGAGTTCTAGCAGGATCTTTCCTCGGCTTCATGCTGACCGAGCGCGGAATCGAGGCGAATCCGGAAAAATGCCGAGCCATTCTTAATATGAAGAGTCCGACAGATGTCAAGGGTGTTCAGCAGCTAACAGGTAGGGTGGCGGCTCTATCTCGATTTTTGTCTCAGTCAGCTAGGAAGGCTCTCCCCTGGTACAAACTGTTGAGGAAAGAGAAGGGAAAGACATTTGAATGGGACGAGGCATGCGAAAAGGCCTTTAATGACCTTAAGCAGTACTTGGCATCTCCACCAATTTTGTCTAGTCCGACAAGTGGAGAAACTTTGTTCCTTTACTTATTAGTTGGAGATTCAGTAATTAGTTCGGTTCTGGTCCGAGAAGAATCTGGTAAAGAATCTCCAATTTATTTCGTCAGCCGAGCTCTCCAAGGACCGGAGTCAAGATATCAGAAAGTGGAGAAATTGGCTTTTTGTTTGGTTGTCACAGCCAGACGATTACGTCAATATTTCCAGAGCCATCATATCACGGTCAGAACAGCTCAGCCGATCCGTCAGATACTTCAGAAGCCTGATTTGGCAGGGAGAATGGTGACCTGGGCTATCGAACTTTCCGATTTTGAAATCACTTTCGAACCGAGAAAGGCAATGAAGTCTCAGGCCTTAGCCGACTTCATCACCGAGTTTACTGAGCCATTGGCGAGCTCAAACTTGGATTGGAACATTTTTGTGGATGGGTCGAGCAACAAGCTCGGAGCAGGTGCAGGAATAATTTTGGAGAATTCCGAGGGAGTCACCCTCGAATATTCGTTGAAGTTTGGATTCTCAACATCAAACAATCAAGCAGAGTACGAAGCAGTGTTGGCAGGGTTAAGAAAGGCAAAAGAGGTTGGGGCCCGTGAAGTGAAGATCTTCAGCGATTCCCAATTGGTGGTTTCACAAGTCAAAGGCGATTACCAGGCCAAGGAACCTATTCTTCAAAAATACATGGAAAAGGTGAAGTTCCTATCTTCAGAGTTTGCGAAGGTCGAATTCTGCCACATCCCGAGGGAGAGTAATAGCCGAGCGGATATCCTCTCCATGCTCGCTTCGACAAAGAGTCCCGAAAACAATAAAACGCTGATCCAAGAAATGGTGCATGGACCTAGCGTTGTCCTCCCTATTTCGGTGGATCCGAGCTGGATTGCTCCGATCACGGGTTACTTGGAACAAGGGATTTTGGCAACTGATCCAGTCGAGGCCAAGAAACTCGTCAGAAAAGCATCGCAGTTTTCCCTTGTAAGTGGAGTCCTGTTTCGCCGAGGGGTCAGCGGCCCAATGCTCAGATGTTTGGACCCTGCCGAAGCAAAACAAACGCTGGAGGAAGTTCACGGGGGGGTTGGAAGTCATCATGTTGGGGGAAGTCACTGGCTAAAAAGATCCTAAGGGCAGGATACTACTGGCCGACCCTTCAACAAGATGCAATCCGCCATGTGAAGAGATGTGAGAAATGTCAGTTCCACAGTGATGTATATCAGAAACCCGCCAAGGAACTCCATTCACTTTCATCTCCATATCCCTTCTTGAAGAAACCGCAATTGGTGGTTGGAGAGACAAAGGAACCCTAGGAATACACCTAGAAGGGGGGGTTGAATAGGTGTTGAAGCTACCTTGAAAGATTTTCGAACGAAACAAATCTAAACAATCAAAACAAATGATTTTTGCAAATTCTACAGCACTTAATCGATTAACCTGCAATTTACTCGAGTAGTACTCGATTAAACTTGAACTTAATCGATTAAATATGACAGAAAACAGAAAAATCAATTTTTCATTCGAATACGAAAATCAATCAATTCACATGCAAGATCAGAGATTCAGCAGAAATGATTAACACCTATATTCTTATTGATTAACCTAGTTATGAAAATGATTTTCCCTTTATCAATTTGAACAATAAAAGATTCAATTCAATCAATTATGAAAATCAATCTTTCTAGGTTTTCAACCAAGAACGCAATCAAATGACTTGAATATAAAGAGTAAGGGTTTAGAGATACGACACAGTGATTTATCCTGGTTCACTTTCATCCACTTGAAAGCTACATCCAGTCCCCTCTTCAACCAAGAGAGATTCTTCACTATGAGGAATTAGAGTTCTCAAATTACAAGTGATTGCCTCACAAGACTCCCTTCTTGCTAGCCTACAAGAGATAACCGACACCCTTGCCTTGTAATCCTATTGATCTTCTCTCTAATCTAACCTCTACCCCTTGTTGATAATCGACACAACAAGTCTTCAATTGCTTGATGATAATCCACACACCAAGGCTTCTCCTTGCTTGATTCACAACCAAGACTTCTTCTTTTTCTTCAATAAGAATGCACTTGCTTGATGATAAAATCGACACACCAAGACTTCTTGTTTGTTGTAGTGGCTTGCCTTCTTGCAAAGATTACAACACAATAGAAAACACAAAACAATCCTATGAATCTCAATCAAGAGTTATGACAATTCACCATAAGAGATTCAAAGGTTCTTGATCAAAGAATATAAAAATATGAGAACTTTGATCTTTAGAAAAATGAGAGAGAATAGAGTGGCTTGATTCTTTGTAAAACTTGTATGAAATGATTCTAATCTATCACAAATAATTGGAAAAGGTTTATATAGAATACCCAAAAGTTGTAGCACTTAAAAACTGATTTTGAGAAGTGAAAATCGTATTTTAAAAAACAGTTCAGCAGTACTTAATCGATTAAGCAAGTCGTGTACTCGAGTAGTACTCGATTAAGTTAATCACTTAATCGATTAAGTTGGTACTGCACATGTTCAAAACTTGTTTTCTCAAAAATCCAACCTTTCCTTTAAAACCTTTAAGCCACCTATTGATTCTAGGTTAAGTGAAAACTCAAATTATGATTAAATCATGACTTATGAATGAGATTCACTACCCTCTATAATAATCTACCCAAATAAAAAACCTATGAAGCTTGAGAGGCAAAAGATAAAAGAAATACAAATACACTCAAACTTAGGTCTTCATGAGCTTGCTTTCTCTCTTCTTCATTTGATGTTTGTTGTTGCTTGTTGAGCTTGAAACTTGATCAACACATGTAGCTTGTTCAAAAACACTTTGTCATTATCAAAATATTCATCATGTTCATCATGGAACTAACAATCTCCCCCTTTTTGAAAATGACAACCCATGTTTTGAAATCGCTTGAAGTTGTTGATGCTTGAAACATTTGATCACTTGAGAAGACTCTTTCTCCCCCTCAATCATTGCTATAACACTTGAATCCAATTGAGATAGAAGCTTGATTCTCCCCCTATCTTAAACAACTTAGCTCAACCTACATAAAAACAACAAAACAACCTTTCTCCAAATATAATATCATATTTCTCCCATGTTTCAAAACATACCATTTCTCCCTCTTTGAGAAACATTTCATTCAATTCAAAACATCATATTTCTCCCCCTTTGGCATTATCAAAAAGTAATATATACCAATTGAAATATAAGATCTAAGCCAAGGTAAGAAATCAATGATCATTTCTTCACAACATTGATACCAATTGAACAAATACAATAGAGCTTTACTTTGAAATGTGATATCAATTGGTAAGAGAATATAACAATAAAATATAATACCAATTGAGAACTAAAAAGATCATAATATCACTTAACAAAGAAGATATCAATTGTAAAGAAGAATCAATAATCACAAAAGCATGATAATCAACTAATAATCTCTCAATGATACAAATTGAATTAACTAAACATTTAGAAAAGTAATATCAATTGAGAAGATACCAATTAAGATAATATATCAATATCAAATATTACCACTTTGTAGGACATTCACTTGAGATGCAAGTGTGATACCAATTGAAGATGTGAATATAGACATTCATAGTTGAGACCAATTGAGAACATGTGTCATTCATTTGCATCTTCAATCAAACCTACAAAACAATCATGCTTTGCTTTTTGGTATCCAAATGGTTTTGGATCCATTTTTGTTAGTGTAGGGACTTTCACCCTTTTTCATCCAAACAAAATTTCCTTTAGGTATACCATGCACTTTAACATAACACACATTTGAAGTATGTCCATGAGTACCACAATAGAAACATGTTGGAGGATTTGAAAAATCAACTTTAGAAAAATCAACAACATTTCTATGAGATTTACTCTTAGCATTAGTATAACCCAAACCAAACTTGTTTGAATTTTCTCTTTGAAAATTTAACAATGTGCGCAATCTAATATCACAAATGGTGAAACTTGCAAGCTTATTTTTCAAAATAGCATTTTCATCCTTGAGCAACTTGCAACTCTCACAATCAACCACAACATTCAATCTACTAGCACAATCACAAGAAGAACTAGCATATATAAGATCAAGAGTTTCATTTTCAAGATTAAGCTCATCAACTTGTTTTTGAAGTTCTAAAATCTCTTTTTGATGTTTCAAAATGAGCTTCTTTCTTTCAATGTTTTTCAAAGCTAGTTTTTCAAGTTGTTCATACATTTCTTCATAAGCATTATGTAACAATTCATATTTAGAAGAAATTTCGGATTTAGATTCACTTACATTGCTATCCTCGCTTTGATAACTTGATTCATCATTTGAACTTTGTTCTTCATCATCTACTAGAGTTATCAAGTTGAGACAAGCGGCTTCTTCATCATCCGATGAACTACTCGATGTGCTTTTCTTGTTATCTTCATCACTATCCCAAACTATGTATGCTCTTTTAGATTTAGAATTTTTCTTGTCTTTCTCCTTCTTCTTGAGATACCTAGAGCATGAATACTTGAGATGACCGGGTTTTCCACATTCATGGCAAACTACACCTTCTTTTGATGTCTTGGTCTTGTAGTGTGGGGAATCCTTCTCTTTACTTTTGTCCTTGTTCAACCTTCCTTTTCTCCTTAGAAACTTGTCAAACTCTTTTAACAAAAGTTTCATGTCTTTTTCATCAACATCGGAATCGGAATCTTCACTATCATCATCATCGGAACTATCTTTCTTTTTATATGCACTTTTGACTCTAAGAGCAAGTCCTTTCCTTGATTTGTTCTTATCCGACTCTTCATTGATACTTAATCGTCCAAGCTCCATTTCATGTTCTTGAAGCTTTCCGAAAAGTGTTGCTAGATCCATAGCATCCAAATTTTTAGATTCAACAATAGCCGTTACTTTTGGTTGCCAATTCCTGTCTAAACATCTCAACACTTTGTTAGAAAGTTCACCTTGAAGAAAAGTTTTACCAAGAGCAAGTAAATGATTTATAATGTGAGTAAAACGCTTTTGCATATCATTTATAGATTCATTTGGAAGCATATGAAACAATTCATAATCACGCATTAAAGCATTCAATCTAGCTCTCCTAACCTCACTAGTTCCTTCATGAGTCACTTGTAAAGTGTCCCACATTTCTTTTGCACTAACACATTGTGAAACTCTAAAGAACTCGTCATAGGATAAAGCGGATGTGATGATATTCTTTGCTTTATAATCATATTGTACTTTCTTTCTATCATCATCCTTCCACTTATCCTCGGGGATCAATTGTTCTACACCTTCAACTAAACTAGAGGGGATATGAGGACCTTTTTCAACTACTTTCCAAATTTCACTATCTATGGCTTGGATAAAGATTTTTATTCTAACTTTCCAATATGCATAGCCTTCTCCGGCAAACAATGGAGGACGACTTATTGAAGCACCTTCACCACCAAAGGGATTCATGGAACCCATTGCGATTTTCTTAAAGGATCTTTACGAAAAAGCTCTTATGCTCGTGTCTTTCGACCGAGCTCTGATACCAATTGAAGAAACCGCAATTGGTGGTTGGAGAGACAAAGGAACCCTAGGAATACACCTAGAAGGGGGGGTTGAATAGGTGTTGAAGCTACCTTGAAAGATTTTCGAACGAAACAAATCTAAACAATCAAAACAAATGATTTTTGCAAATTCTACAGCACTTAATCGATTAACCTGCAATTTACTCGAGTAGTACTCGATTAAACTTGAACTTAATCGATTAAATATGACAGAAAACAGAAAAATCAATTTTTCATTCGAATACGAAAATCAATCAATTCACATGCAAGATCAGAGATTCAGCAGAAATGATTAACACCTATATTCTTATTGATTAACCTAGTTATGAAAATGATTTTCCCTTTATCAATTTGAACAATAAAAGATTCAATTCAATCAATTATGAAAATCAATCTTTCTAGGTTTTCAACCAAGAACGCAATCAAATGACTTGAATATAAAGAGTAAGGGTTTAGAGATACGACACAGTGATTTATCCTGGTTCACTTTCATCCACTTGAAAGCTACATCCAGTCCCCTCTTCAACCAAGAGAGATTCTTCACTATGAGGAATTAGAGTTCTCAAATTACAAGTGATTGCCTCACAAGACTCCCTTCTTGCTAGCCTACAAGAGATAACCGACACCCTTGCCTTGTAATCCTATTGATCTTCTCTCTAATCTAACCTCTACCCCTTGTTGATAATCGACACAACAAGTCTTCAATTGCTTGATGATAATCCACACACCAAGGCTTCTCCTTGCTTGATTCACAACCAAGACTTCTTCTTTTTCTTCAATAAGAATGCACTTGCTTGATGATAAAATCGACACACCAAGACTTCTTGTTTGTTGTAGTGGCTTGCCTTCTTGCAAAGATTACAACACAATAGAAAACACAAAACAATCCTATGAATCTCAATCAAGAGTTATGACAATTCACCATAAGAGATTCAAAGGTTCTTGATCAAAGAATATAAAAATATGAGAACTTTGATCTTTAGAAAAATGAGAGAGAATAGAGTGGCTTGATTCTTTGTAAAACTTGTATGAAATGATTCTAATATATCACAAATAATTGGAAAAGGTTTATATAGAATACCCAAAAGTTGTAGCACTTAAAAACTGATTTTGAGAAGTGAAAATCGTATTTTAAAAAACAGTTCAGCAGTACTTAATCGATTAAGCAAGTCGTGTACTCGAGTAGTACTCGATTAAGTTAATCACTTAATCGATTAAGTTGGTACTGCACATGTTCAAAACTTGTTTTCTCAAAAATCCAACCTTTCCTTTAAAACCTTTAAGCCACCTATTGATTCTAGGTTAAGTGAAAACTCAAATTATGATTAAATCATGACTTATGAATGAGATTCACTACCCTCTATAATAATCTACCCAAATAAAAAACCTATGAAGCTTGAGAGGCAAAAGATAAAAGAAATACAAATACACTCAAACTTAGGTCTTCATGAGCTTGCTTTCTCTCTTCTTCATTTGATGTTTGTTGTTGCTTGTTGAGCTTGAAACTTGATCAACACATGTAGCTTGTTCAAAAACACTTTGTCATTATCAAAATATTCATCATGTTCATCATGGAACTAACACTTCTATCAGTGGGGAATGGATTTAATCGGACCGTTCCCTACCGCACCAGGACAGATCAAGCGGGTGATAGTGGCCATTGATTATTTCACAAAGTGGGATGAAGTTGAGCCGCTTGCTACCATTTCATCAGCAAAGGTTCAGAAGTTCTTCGAGAGACAGGTCGTAGCTCGATTCGGAGTTCCGCAAGTGGTAGTAACAGACAATGGAACTCAATTTGCGGCAAAGGCATTCAAGGATTTGGTCAACGCTCTGAGCATTAAGCACTATTTTTCCTCAGTCGAGAATCCCCAGACTAACGGGCAAGTAGAATCCGTTAACCGATCCATCATTCAGGGGATCAAAAGAAGACTCGAAGGTGCGAAGGGGAATTGGCTGGAAAACTTGTATGAGGTGCTTTGGTCGTATCGCACAACCATACAAACCTCAACAGGAGAAACACCTTATCGGCTCACTTATGGGTGTGACGCAGTCATTCCCATTGAAACAATCATCCCTTCATTCCAAGTTATGCAACAGCCGAATCCCCTCAACAACACTATATTGTGTGAGGATCTGGTTTTGTCGGAGGAAGTCAGGGATTTAGCCGCCGAACGAGAAAAGCATGCCAAGACGATGCAAGCGAAAGGATATAATCGTACGGTTGTACCCAGAGAGTTCGAGGTAGGCGACCTTGTCCTAAGAAGAGCTGATATTGGTCTCAAAAATGCAAAGGACGGAAAACTGGCCCAAAGCTGGGAAGGACCATACCGAGTAGCCTCTAAGACTGGAACAGGAGCCTACAAGCTCGAAACTCTCTCGGGAGCCCTCATCAACAACACTTGGAACGCGGCAAAGCTCAGAGCATACTATAGTTATAATTTTTCTTTCATTTCAATTTCATAGTGTCAATTGTTTTTATTGTATTGTTTATTTCTTTTTAATGATGGTGTACACTCGGTGGAATTCCGAGCCCATTGTATTTACTGCTTCTAAACAATAAAAGGACTGTTATTGAATTCATTGTATCACGTACTTTTCCTCATACTCGATTAGCCACCATTTATGACGTGAACGATTATAAACAGCTCAGATAAGAGCTTATAACTCGTCAAGTACTTTATTGAGACTCCCGATTCAAACATGGTTTTCTAAAATCATTTCTTATGTCGCGGATAGAGGAACCCACCTTGGCTAAAGTGCTGGAATTCCGAGGTCTTAACACCTGAATTCTTAACGAAAAGTATAAAAAGAAGCATAACATGACTACAAATTTTATAAATATACGAACAAGGTAATACAGCAAAAGTTTAAACCCATCTACTGGGGCAATTACAAAAAAGGTAGCAGAATAATCAAACTATTCTAAATCGGACAATACAATGCTGTCAACATTGAATGTGTCCTCTTCTTCCTCTTCACCTTCAGCATCCTCGGCTCCGTCCCACTCGGAATCTTCGGCCAAATGGTCAGGAAGGTCGGCGTTGTTCAGATCTATGGGAACTCCACTCGGGCCGACAATTCGACCTTTTTTCACAGCAAAATTAGGGTCAGCACCCTTGGTCACGAGCCCAGGATTCAGAACGCGGAGTTGCTCGGCAGTGTTGTAGAAAGAATCTTCAATTGCATGGTCCCAATTGAACAGATTCTCCTTGGCTGCCCTCTTATGTTTGAGAGCTTTTTCCCTCATCTTCTCCAAGGAAGCTCGAAGCCCGAGTATCTCATCCTTTGCATACTCGTGCTGCTCCTATGCCAAGGCAATAGCTTGCTCGGCTTTCCGAGCTTTCTCAATAGCTACCTGAAGAGCAGCGGCATCCTCCTCAGCCTTTTTCTGAACCCCCTGAAGTGCTTCCTCGGCCCGATTTTTTGCCCCCTCGGAATCTTGTGCTGCCTTTTGAAGTTGTTCATTTTCAGCAGCGAGCGTTTGGACTTTCCGGTTAAGGCCTTGGACCTGAAGTTCCAGATAATCCTCTCGCTCGTCTGCCTCACTTCTTCTCTTCTTTTCCTCGGCTGCCAGTCCATTATGAGCGTCATCAGCGTGGTGACCGAGGTGGTGAAGAATGCTCGCACCTCTCAAAAAACTCCTCACCAGGGATTTACAGTTGTTTTCCCAGGTCCCAGGGGTCCAGGCCTCAATCACTTCAGAATCCTCGGGAGGGAAGACAGAGGCAATGAGGGAGTTGGACATCTTCTTACCCCACACCGTCTTGGCAGCGACATCGTCTTTACCCTCGGGGATTTCTATCCCTTTCTTGGACTTGCTCAAATTTAACCAGTCCCCAGCAAGGCCCTTCCCTTTATCCAGCCGAGGCTTCTTGTGGGGGGGCTCGGGTGTGCATTGAGGGGCTGTTTGAACCTGCGCTTCGACGTTCACAACGTCAATGACGCGATCCCCCTTAACCACTTGTTCAACACCGGTGACCTTAACGGTCGGAGGCACTTTGGGGATGGCGGCTGGATTTTTAGGAGACGTCGGCTGAAAAGACTGGCCCATGCTTGGCGACCCAGATGCACTTTCTTTGATCGCAGCTAGTTGTGATACTCTAGTTGCCCGAGCTTCACTCTTCTTGGCCTTGGTTGCCTTCTTTCCCATTGCTTCTGCAAGAAAAATGGGTTAGCACACACAAAAAAAAAATTAGTCATACCCAGCTCGACTTTCACTTCATCCCGTGTTCCTTTCAACAAGATTCGCGTAGTATCTATTTGCCCATGGGCTTGAAGATACTTCCAAGCCTCATCGCATAATCGCCGTTCGACTTTCATGAGCTCAGTCTTATAATTAAATTGATATAGAGCAGGCCCTCGGGTATAAATATCAGTCGTCCAACTCAGAGGGAATTGAGTCACAATCTTATCCTCCCCATCAACAACAACGTGTTCCATGTACCAACATTCCCCAATCCCCATATGCTCATACTGGAAGAAGAGAGGCTTGAAGGATTTCCATGAATCAGTTACCTTGGCGAACAGGGCATGCTCCCTCTAAGCCTTTAGCGATACCCAAAGTCCCTTTGAATCACCAAATTTGTTCACTTGGGGTGCGTACAACCAGAAGAAAGATCGCAGTGTTGCCGTCAAATCCTCGGCATCGCAAAACTGCTGAAAAGCTCGGACGAATGCCCAGCCGCTCGGATGTAGTTGACTCGGAGCGATGCCTAAATGGTTTAGAACTTCCATTTCAAAGGTGGAGAAGGGCATCTGAATGCCAATTCTAGTGGCTATTTCTTCATAGAAATATAAAAATTTTCTACCTTCAGGTACTTGTAAGCATATCCGATCATCAATGCCTAAAGGTCTCAACACAAAGTCTGAGGCGTTTCCATCAGCGCTCGGGGGTGTCAAAGTCGGTCGGAGATGATTGAGACTATTTTCCGTCAGCAGTGACGGTCTTGTTCCTAGTACCTCCCGATCGAAAACGGCATCATACTGCGCGTGATTGGGTGGCAAAGGATACTCTTCTGGGTTGGTAACACACCTGCGTTCCACCATATATGGGGAAAAAGCAAAAGGCTCGGCGTTAGGATTTTTTATAGCACGAGTTTTTATTTTTAACTTGAAACCGAGCCCTGGACTTTTTCCCCCCTCCCCCGGTGGACTCTCCAAAGGTCCTTTTCCCCTGGTGTCAGGGTCGGGGCTAAGCCTAACTTGGGCTCGACGCTCGGCAAACCTGTAAGCTAACAACCACTTATTCTCATCTGCGGGATTCGATGGATATTTTACAGCTAACGGTTTTACCACGGTGGATCCCTGATTAGTTGGGGGAGTAGTAGAAGGGTGTATAGAATCATCGATATCAAAATTTCCCTCATTCCCAGAATTCTCAGAAAAACCAGAAAAACTAGAAGAACTCGAATCACTATCACTAGAAGGTTCCTCTCCTAATCTCCTGCAGAGTTCGCGATAAACTCTTCTCAAACCTCTCCATCCTCTCATGGTCTAAAGGCAACGAATCCTAAACACAGCTTACTCAGGACAAAAACCCAGAACCCAGAAATCCCCTAAAATTCACAATCCCTGCAAAACCCAGAACCAAAACCCCCTTTTACAAAAAAGCAGAAATCGCACAAAATGAAGAAATCGCAGAAGAATAAATAAGAAGAATAGAGGAGGTTACCTGATTTCAGTTGCTGGAAAGGATGATAGAATGTTGTGGATTTGAAGGCGGTGACAGTGGGAAGGAGATTGGGAAGAGAGAATAAAGGGATTCTGATTTGAGAAGACTCTGGAGTGAAGAAAGGAAAAATGAATAAGGGTAGTAAGAGGCTGAGAGGATTCGAACTAATGAAGGAAACTTTTCAGTTTCCTTCCATGATATGCATTTGGGCCAAAAGCCCGTTAACCCATGCAACCACTCGTTGGATGAGACGTGGCAGTTTAAAAAGGCACTTTTTCAAATTTCAAAAATTGCAATGATTTGGCACAACTTACAAGAGAACGCGCCGTACCTAGAGAAACTGAAACGTCACCTCGAACAACTGTCGCACGTTCAAACTAAGGCATCCAGAAGGTCCGACCCTAAACACATGTTAACTCGTCACAGACTTTATAAAGTCTTACGAGCTGGGGGGCTTGTAGGGTCTGCCGACCGTATAAGGACTAAGTCTTACTTAAGGGATTCTTCAAGGACCCTTCCCTCGGTTTACTCAGCACAAACGTCCCTCGCTCAAACTTGTTGGCTCCGAGCGCGCTAAAGGACCAGGCTCGGACTTGATGGGGCCGAGCCTCACAAACGGTCTTCAACCCATCGGCTCGGGACTCTAGGGCCGAGACATAACGTCGGCTGGTAGATGGACTCAGTCTTTACCAAGGCTCCCTATCCCTTCCGCAAATCTCTCCTAGATTCTCGCTAACAGCCTAGACATGAGATCTTGAGCTGATCTTATCCAGATTCTAAGAGCATAAACTTCCGATATTATCTCGTAGAATCCTAGCTCAGCTCAACCCTGATACAAGGCCCATACGGCCCATATCAGCCTCCTCCAAACCCTATAAATAGCTCATAACAGCTAGGGTTTCAGGTAGGTACTCTCATCCCTAAGTTGACACTCTGCACACACTGGTTGACTAGGTAAAACTTGCTTTTCCCAACTGGAACTGCAGAAATACCGTAAGGTCACAGATAAACACTTGATCCTCTCTTGAACTCCTGATTGCCATAATCTTGAGGGCTTAGAGGGTTAAGGACATATAGTGTTCGAGGACACTACAGATTTGTATGTCGTTCGTCGTTTAAGAATAAAAGGAATCAAAGGTGAACGAGCTGCTGGAGCTATAGACACAAAGGCTGGAAACAGAGTAAGCATGGATCTCAGGTGAGAGAGAAGCCTTCTGTAACATCCTAAGCTTTATTTTTAAGAGAAATTATTATTAAAACCTAAAAATAATCGGATGAATGACTTAACGAATTTTGGGAGATAGGTGAGTAGTAATTATAAGTCTTAGGGGTTGTATAGAAGACATTTGTAGCTTCGAGCGAAATTATATAAGCAAAATCGGGAGTTGAATCGGCATTTTAGATGTTAGAAATCAACCGAAAAGAGAAAATTAGTAATTTATTATAGGATGCTAAGAAAATAAATTACACCGTTGGATATGAAGTTTATGGGGTTAAGAAGCTTGTCTAAAAATTTGGAACCGATCCGATGGTAAACGAAAAAGTTACGGCGAATCGAAGGTTGAAAATGCTGACTCACGCCCAGGCGCACTAGCCTGCGCCCAGGCGTGCACTACTGTTCATTGGTGCTGAGCCAGGAGGTTTTTCGCCCAGGCGCGCTAATCGTGCGCCCAGACGCGCTCGTGAGGCACCAGCCACACACTAGTTTCGTGTTGGCGCGCCAATTCATCCCCCTAACCAGCATCTGGCGCATCAGCCATGCACCAGCTTGGTGCTGATGTTGTTCTCGCGCTCAGGCGCGCCAGACGTGCGCCCAGGCGCGCGATGCAGATCAGATTAGATCTTGACCGTCCAAACTCAACTTGGTGGCTAAGTCTTGATTTCCAGCCACACGATTTTCTCAACTCCAAGGCAAGAAATAAGACACCAAAAACACTTCACTTCACCATCTTTCAACACCATCATCAACTCATCACCTTCATCAAATCCTCTCAACTCCAAGATCACTTCCATCACCATTCCTTCATAAACACTTGATTTTGGGCACCTCAAACCCAAAATCATTAAGCCCCATCAAGCCTTGCACCATGGAAGTGGGTTGAAGCTTCATTTCTCTCCTCCCTTGATTCACACGAATTGCTCCCTCTCCTATCCTTCCTTGTTTTCAAACTTCATCATCATTTGGGGTAAGTTGAAGTTCTTAGGCATGATATAATTCCCTTTCAAGTTCTTTCTAGCTCATAGGGGTAGTGTTTAATTTTCTTAGGGTTTTCATGAACCCTTGTCTATGTAGGAGCTTTGTTTCATGCCTTCAAATCAAAACCAAGACAAAGGCAAGGATCAATCATCTTGTGTTATCTCAAATAGGATTGTATATCATCACTTCATCATATCTTTGTTGAGGTGGCAAGCTAAGCTTAGGAAATTCAAGTTCCCAAGGTTTTGAGCTAAGGCATAAAGGTTCTATTTACTTCTTACTAATTTGAGGTAAGGAGTGGGTTATAGTGAGTATTACCTTACTCTGGGGTTTAGTTTACGATATGCATATAATGAGTACTAAGAATTATGTGCTAGATAGGATATTGCACCATAGGTTATTTAATAAATGGGATTTGTGAGCCAAGAATAATAGAAATGATAACATGAATGTGCTTGAATTATGTTGTTTGAATTATAGAATATAATAGTGATGATGTGGACAACATGCCTGGACTGTGATGGTCGATTTATAATAGATAATTGTGATAATTGGGCAACATAAATATTTACTGCAACAATTTAAGAGGGGAATGTAATTGTTAAAGAGTTAAGAGTTGGTAATGTTGAAAGAATGAGAATGAATTATACCTGGACGCAGTAAGTCGTGATCGCATGGTGGTGCAAACGCAGTAGGTCGTGACCAAGGGAGAATGAATTATACCCGGACGCAGTAAGTCGTGATCGCACGATGGTGCGAACGCAGTAGGTCGTGACCAGGGGAGAATGAATTATACCCGGACGCAGTAAGTCGTGAGTGCACAGGAGTGCAAACGCAGTAGGTCGTGACCAGGGACAAAATAAAAAGAAAAGTAAATATGATGAAAGTTTATAGAATAAGAGGCTTGATAAAGTGATGATTAAGTGCATGCGGAAATAATTGAATTGTGATAATTGATGAATCTTTTGTGATGTGTTGAGTCTTACTATATTGTGATTAAATTGTTAAATGTGTTTGACTTGGTGTTGCATTATGTCATATGTAACATCCCAAATTTTAAACCCAAATACAAATAAATTAATAATAGTTGGAGTTATCGAAATAATAATAATAAACCACAAATAGGTATTTAAAATAAGTATTTTAGCATAAGAAAAAGAAAATAATAATAATAAATAAAAAGAAAAATAATAATAATAATATTAATAACCATAGTAATAGTAATAATATTAATAACAATAATAACAACAATAATAATAATAATAGATAAAATTAATAATAATAACCATAAAAATATTAATATTAATAATAATGAAAATAATAATAAGAATAAAATAAAATTAAAAAAAAATAAAAAAAAATAAAAGGAGAAGGGGGTTCACGAAGAACCCCAACTCTCTCTCTTCTCTCTCAAAGGGCCGCCGGCCCTAACCCCATCCCACCACTCCCTCCTTCTGCCAACCACCCAAAGCCGCCACTCGCCGCCACCTTAGTTTCTTCCCCCTTTCCTGTTGAGCTTTTTCTCTCTCTTTCTCTCTCTCCGTCGCTCGCGGTTCCTCTTCTCTTCGTCTCTGTCACGTCGCCCACCATCACCAGCGCTGTCGTGTTTGTATCTTCCTCCTCCTCCCTCGATCTCTTCCTGGGCCGCCATCAACGCCACGCGTGCGCCCTCCTTCCAGTCGCGAATAGCGACCTGCCGCCCCCCAGCATGGATCCGTCGCCGCCGTTGTTCCCTATTGCTGCTGCCATGAAGACGAGCCGCCGCCACCTCTTTCCTCCCACTGGTTTGCGTGTGCTGCCCCATGGCCAAGGGGTCCCTATATGTGTTTCTCCTTGCTGCTTGGTGTTGTTGCTGCCGCCGGTCTTGGAGGTCGCATCACTGCTGAGGAGCCATGAAGGCAGCAGTTGCTGCTATGTTGGTGCGATTGCTGCGGTTTCGGGTCTGAACCGAACCCGGTTGGTTGCCTCGACGATCCAAAATCGAAGTTAGGGTAAATCTCTAATACCCTTTTAATTACTCTATATCGTGTTTTAATAATAATAATACTAATACTAATTATACTAATATGGTTAATAATTATTTAGTATTGAACTGATTTAGAAATTAAACTTGTAATATAGTTTATATTGATTTTAATTATCATGTTATTTTTAATAATTTTAATTAGTTACCCTGAATTGGGATAATTTCAGATTAAATGTTATGTCAAATAAATTGTTTTAAAGAGTACTTTAGTTAAACGTGTAGGGTCCCTAAGTAAGTGAGCTGTCGTTTAGCTTAGTGGAATTGTCCCTAGGCTAAACAATATCTCAGTTAATTAGGAACCTCATATATTTGGCGTAACGTTAATCCAAGATAGGGCGTTGAACATTAATTTCAAACTGAAGGGAAGTGTAATTGTTTTAAGATTATAATGGCGACTTGGACTTATTTTGAATTGAGCATACTTCCTTTTAGTTCGGAATTAATAGTGTCAAGCTACGCAATTGATTTTGTAACTTAAAACTAAAATTTCTTTACTTAATGCATTTCTGACGGATATGTTACTTTTGAAAGTTAGCGTGCTTTTAACAAAAGATCTAGTATTTTATTGAGAAACAATAGTCTTAAGTTTAAATTTCTACTTGACATTGATTTATGAATTTTAGTTAAATTTTTTCAAGATTAACTTATTTCGAATTCCATGTTAAAGTTACTTAACTTTAAAGTATTCTTATTATTATCTTAGCCTGGGGGTTAAATGCTTTTCAATAAGAAACTATACTATTTTATTGAGAAAACTACGAATTTAATTTGAAACTAAATGTTAATTGTTGAGATTTCAAATTGAGTCGGTTTTGGCGAATCCAATTGATTTCTATTTAATTTAATAAATATAGTCAGACTACGAAGGATTTTAGGAACCGTTGTGATGCGAACAACAAACTGCGTAGCATCGTGAGCCGGAACAGGATCTCCTCGTCGTGCCTCGAAACAGGTTCTGGTAGAACCCCAAGGTAAGGGGATGTGCCGTCGTACGTTGGTTGTATAGCTAGCGGTGTGTGAGTGTGTTGAGAATATTTGGTTTGCTAGAAAATTAGGATAGGGATAGAAAGTAGAATAATTAGGAAATTTAGAACTTTCCCTCATTAAATGCTTGAATTATGTGAATTAAATGTTGGTTGATTATACTTGTGCTATTTTAATTGTTGTTGTATGCTAAATGTTTGCGTAAGTTTTGTGTGTACCTAGGAAGGGGCTTTTTACAAAGTTAAAGGGGTCAATGACACTTAGAACAATTAAGGGATTAATTGGAAGAAAGAATAGACACAAAGGAGAAATTTAATGTAAAAGGAAATTATTAGGCAAGAGGAGAACTAATTAGACATTAAAAAGGAAAGAACGAATAAGGAAATAAAGGTAATGATGATTAAAGACTTCCTTGGTATGCGAATACTAGCCCTAGAAGACGTGCGGAGGGGTGCTATAAGTCGGGTGCAGAACACCTGCAGTAAGTCACAAGCCGACCAATCGCAGGGGTTGTGTAAGTCGTAGGGTCTTTGGGATCCGTACGCATCGGTAAGTCGTATCCTATGAAAGATTGGGGAACGCAGTGGAGGGATTCGCATAACCATCTCCCCGGGTTGTGAGTACTAGCCCTAGAAGACGTGCGGAGGGGCGTTGTATGTCGGGTGCGTAACACCTGCAGTAATTCGCAAGCCGACAAATCGCAGGGGTTGTGTAAGTCGTAGGGTCTTTGGGATCCGTACGCATCGGTAAGTCGTATCCTCTGAAAGACTGGGTAACGTAGTGGAGTATGTCACAACGCCGAAAAGAAAGTGAAAAGATAGATAAGAAGACAAGTAAAGAGTAAAGTAATTAATGAAATAATTTAAATAAAATAGAACTAGTAATGGGGGGAAATGGGCATCGGAAATTATTCGGCGGATGGTTAGTATTTATGGAGATGCATGTGTTTGTAGCATAGAGCGTGAATTATGATTTTTGTTCATGTCCTTTATTTGCTAATTGTAATTATTTGTGTTTGCCTTGGCATATCTTATGCATTGCTAGTTAGTGTGGTACTCACCCTTACAAACAATACAGGTGCAGGTCAGGAGCATAGCTGTTATTTGGGCCGAGCAGGAAACCCTCACCATGAGGGGTGTCTTCTATGATACCAAGAGTGAATATTAATTAAGTTTAAGAATGTATTTTTATAATTAAATGTGTGTATTAGGGTATGCCCAGAGTTGTGTATTTGTGGGCATTAGGTTTTTATTTATTGTAAATATTTATGACTTAAGCTTTCGAACTATTCTGTTCTGGACAGGTACAAAAGGAAATTTTGGGGAAAGTCCGAAAAACAGAGGAAACTCTGCCGGATTTTCGTCAAAATTTTCAAGTCCATATTTTTATAATTCATAATAAAACTAAATATTTGTGAGGGTGTTACATTTATGGTATCAGAGCAATTTCTCCTCGGCCTCGGAGTTATGAGTTACTCCACTGGTACGCTCACCAAGCGAGTGACCAAAGTTGTTGTCGAATCCAGCCATAGTTAGTCAGTATATTTACACACCTATGATATCGGACTTAATTAATTCTAGGAATATCCGACTATTCGTTCCTTAACTTGTTTCTATTAATAAACTCTAGCATTATGGGAGACACATCTAGTAATAGAGCTAAGGTTGTGTCAATCCTAAGGGACTTAGTTCAGATGGACTCAAGTCAAATAGAGGCGATTGCCGTTTCATGTGCTACACCACTATGCCCATGATGTGGGAGACCTCATCGGGGTATATGCTGGTTCCTGGCTCAACTCAAAGAGGAGGAATGTATCTGATGGTTGAAAAGGACGAAGGGAATCCAGACGAGAAGTGTGGAGGCATATTATGTCTCTAAGATAGGAAATTACATCCGAACCTCAAGTCCCCATCTTTGCTAATCCTTTAAGGAGAAACTAATAGAAGGAATGTATCATATGAAGTGCTAATTAGCTAACATAGAATGAGTAAACAGGTTAGGACAACTACACAATAGAAATTCTTTATGAACCTTAAATCACTTTCTTTAGTATTTTATTCAAGCTTCGTCAGGCTCGACCATCCTAGGACTCGGATCCCGTTGACCTTTTCAATGTGGCATTATGACACTGATGGAGTGCGCAATTTCTATTTCCTTGTATAGGTGACCGTAAAAGCCATAGGAAATCATCGACAAGTTGTAGAGCCTCACTTGACACCTAACCAGTGGCAGTATCGTCCTTTAATAAAAAGTGAGGTCAGGACTGGCCATCCTTTCCTTTACATTTATTAATAGATAATACTATCATAAAGAATGCGATGTGGTGTTGTTGGTAGATGGGAGATTGGGACTAGCTACCCCAGTCTTTGCATTTACTGACAAGTGACATCATTGCT
The DNA here is from genome assembly GCA_037953625.1 of Crotalaria pallida. Lineage (NCBI taxonomy): Eukaryota > Viridiplantae > Streptophyta > Magnoliopsida > Fabales > Fabaceae > Crotalaria > Crotalaria pallida. The sequence continues at coordinate 55,792,292 of CM075651.1, forward strand.
ATATCCCAACTAAATAAGAGCAATCGACTTAGAAAATCCCAATCCCATAAAACTATATTAAACTTCCTCCCATTAGAAATCTATTAGAACTCACAAACACCCATTAGCTGGGCAGATCCACTCTTGACAATATCGTCAAATGTTTTCATCTAACTTAGCTCGGTAGAAATGTCGAACCACTTTTCCACTTAGTGCAAGAGCTCGGAGAGATGTAGATACGTGAAATCTCCATACCTTAGACGATTCGTCTTCTATCTAATAGTACCAACAATGTAGTCAGCTTGGTCCTAATTTTGATCCTGTTAACTAATCAAAAAGGTAGACAACCAACCCTTAGTATCTACTAGTCTTTCCCCTTGATATCGGCCTACCGGTTTATGTCGAAGCTAAGTTGGGGGAGAATCCAACGACCCAGCCAGAGTTCCACCCGAACGACGATAATGAAAGAGAAAGAGAGTCAAACGGAAACAGAACTTGAAATACCTTAACCTGCCTTAAAGACGCTAAGTCTGTTAATGGACGAGAACCCACACAAGTCGTTAGCTAATATCTCTTCCAATCCCTTGGGAAAGGAGTAACTAGCGCGTATGGACCGCCATTATTCCTCTAATTGGATGATGATATTGTACTGAGCATCAACCAAATATCTAGAAATCCTACCCTCACTAATTGTTACACTATTATCTCAAAACATTCTACGTTAGCTAGTGAAGGAATCCGCGAAGAGTTAATCAGGGATCAATCTGGACTGAAGTAAGAAGTTCTTAATGTAACGTCGAGTTGAGAGGTAGAGTTAAATCTTTACCCTGACCTTAAGATAGAATTAACCTCTAAGTGTTCCCATGACTGATTGAAGCTATAGAATAACCGAAGTTGAAACAATCCTGGAATAGAATGCGGCAACTCGATTGAAAGTCGTCACTTTCAATTTGACACTCAGCTCATAGAACTTGTGATGAGAATCAGGATGGTGAATATACATTGGCATCTTCAAGGATTTCCTAGGTTTAGGACTTGATCTCCTCTTCCTCTTCCTTCCCCTACCTCACGGTCTTTCTTCTTCTTTCTCTCTACTTTCTATTTCTTAGTCTAAGAGTTTGATGAGCTCTTAGACTTGTGTTTGGTGGGTGTTTGGGACGTTGGAAGTGAGGGAGTAAAGAAATAAAATGAGGGGAAATGAAATGAAACTAAGGGCCAAGGCTTATATAAAAATTCATGGCTTCCCACTTTGCCCTTGTGTGATGCGGTCAAGAGCTCTTGAAGGAGGGATTCGCATAACCATCTCCCCGGGTTGTGAGTACTAGCCCTAGAAGACGTGCGGAGGGGCGTTGTAAGTCGGGTGCGTAACACCTGCAGTAATTCGCAAGCCGACAAATCGCAGGGGTTGTGTAAGTCGTAGGGTCTTTGGGATCCGTACGCATCGGTAAGTCGTATCCTCTGAAAGACTGGGGAACGCAGTGGAGTATGTCACAACGCCGAAAAGAAAGTGAAAAGATAGATAAGAAGACAAGTAAAGAGTAAAGTAATTAATGAAATAATTTAAATAAAATTGAACTAGTAATGGGGGGAAATGGGCATCGGAAATTATTCGGCGGATGGTTAGTATTTATGGAGATGCATCTGTTTGTAGCATAGAGCGTGAATTATGATTTTTGTTCATGTCCATTATTTGCTAATTGTAATTATTTGTGTTTGCCTTGGCATATCTTATGCATTGCTAGTTAGTGCGGTACTCACCCTTACAAACAATACAGGTGCAGGTCAGGAGCATAGCTGTTATTTGGGCCAAGCAGGAAAACCTCACCATGAGGGGTGTCTTCTATGATACCAAGAGTGAATATTAATTAAGTTTAAGAATGTATTTTTATAATTAAATGTGTGTATTAGGGTATGCCCAGAGTTGTGTATTTGTGGGCATTAGGTTTTTATTTATTGTAAATATTTATTATTTAAGCTTTCGAACTATTCTGTTCTGGACAGGTACAAAAGGAAATTTTGAGGAAAGTCCGAAAAACAGAGGAAACTCTGCCGGATTTTCGTCAAAATTTTCAAGTCCATATTTTTATAATTCATAATAAAACTAAATATTTGTGAGGGTGTTACATCTTAAATGGAAACTGCCTCCCCATTTTATGTGTAATACTCACTCCTTACTATCACCACAGGTACTGAGGAAGAGTTTGCACCTGATCAGGCCGAGCAGGAGTACTCTCCCTGTGAGGGAGAGTAGGTTACTTTTATCTATGTAGGACATGGGAATGTCCTGGGCCCGGTGATATGATTTGATTCATTTTTGTTGTGTTTAATGTAAATAGCTTTTTGGGGGCCCAGGACGATTCCTTTTGGGAAGGGGTTTTATTTTGGGAAAAGAACAGTTTTCCAAAACTTGTTTATAGTTCCTCTTACTCTGATGTTTTATACTCTGATGTTCTGATGTGTGCACGATGCTACACTAGTTGTGATATATGTATATAGCCCTGCTGGCTTTGAAATTTGAAAATGTTATTGTTTATTAGGTCGCAGGAAAATCCGGAAATTTTTGGAAAGTCCTAAAAACAAACGAAACTCCGTCCGTTTGATGGGAAATTTTTATAACTTAAAAAGGAAATTTTAAATTCACTATTTTATTTTAGGGTTTAAAAGGGTAAATAATCCTAGGTGTTACATTTTATGGTATCAGAGCAGTTTCCCTCGGCCTTTGGAGTTATGAGCTACTCCAGTGATTACTCACCGAGCGAGTAATCGATAATTATAGTTTAGAGTCTAGAGTTTATTGATAGGGTGTTTATACTATTAATTATGCTAATAAGTATTAACTGTCGGCCTGATGCATGACTGGACAGAATGGCTCGTAGGCGAGTCGAAAATGACGGGATCTGCGCTATTATGGAACATCTGGTACAGATGCAACAGGATCAGGCTGCTAACATAACGCAAGTGCATCATAACCAGGGGGAGAACATAGCAGCAGCAGCTGCAGCAGCAGCAACGGCCGCAGCGGCAGCAATGAATCCTCAACACCCAGCTCCATTTGCTATTGATTGGCTTGCACGGTTCAGAAAGAACGATCCGCAAAAGTTCGAAGGTGTGTTCAATCCCGATGGAGCACAGCTTTGGTTGCAGGAGATTGAAAAGATCCTGAACACCATGGCACCACCGGAGGAACAGAAGGTTCTGCTAGCACAGTACATGCTGACTAGTGAAGCAGAACACTGGTGGCAACAAATGCGGAGGGGTTTGGAGGCGGACAATCAGGTGATCACATGGGATTTGTTCAAGAATCGTTTTCTGGGCAAATACTTTCCTAAAGATGTTCGCAGAGAGAAGGAGATAACTTTTCTGCATCTCGTGCAAGGGAACATGAGCGTTGGGGAGTATGCTGCTAGGTTTGAGGACTTGATCCGATATACAGGGAGTTACAGGGATGCATATGAAAGGACCAAGTGCATCAAGTTCGAGACCGGACTTCGTTCTGAAATCAAGATGGCTTTTGAATATCAGAACATCGCTAACCTGTCTCAACTGATCAACATGACTAGCACTTATGAAAAGAGTCGCAAACAACATGCCGCTGGGAAATGCAGCAAGAATGTAAAAAAGTCTGGAGGTCCTATCAAGGGCAAGAGTTCGGTGCAGCGACTAGGTCCTTACTCCCAGCCTAGAACAGGCCCGGCAGTGAGTACCTATGGTCCTATTCCGACTTGTCCACATTGTGGTAGACACCATAGGGGAGATTGCTGGACATTAGATCCGAGTAAGGGTCCAACCTGTTACAAGTGCGGGCAGCCGGGTCACATTGTGATGAATTGTCCTAAAAATGCAGTTAAGAAGATGGTGAATGTGGCCAAGGTTCAGAAAGCTGGTGACAATCGGGTGACTCGGAAGGGCAAGGTGTATACTTTGGATGGCGAAGAAGTTACGGATACTGATGAACTAATTAGAGGTACCGGTTATGTTAATAGTATTCCTTGCGGTATTCTCTTTGACTATGGGGCTACTCATTCCTTTATTTATGTCGATTGTATGAAGAAGTTAGGATTATCTGCAATAGAAATGCCTTACAAGTTATCTGTTTCTACCCCTACAAATTCATCTGTAGTCACATCAACGATGTGTTTGGATTGACCACTTCGAGTATTGGAGCGGGAATTCAAAGTAAATCTAATCTGTTTGCCTCTAACTAAGCTGGACATCATTCTGGGCATGGATTGGATGTCTCGGCACCATGTTCTGATTGACTGTCATCAGAAATCTATTACTATCAGTGATCTTTCTTTATCTGCCCTGGAAATGAATGAGGAGGCAGAGATCAGTCAGATTCCGATAGTCTGCGAATTTCCGGAAGTCTTTCCTACAGAGATTCCTGGATTACCGCCGAACAGAGAAGTGGAGTTTAGTATTGATCTGATGCCTGGTGCAGGTCCTATTTCAATAGCCCCGTATAGAATGGCACCTCCGGAGTTAGCAGAGTTGAAAGAGCAGATAGAGGAGCTTTTGGCTAAGGGCTTGATTAGACCAAGTGTGTCACCTTGGGGAGCTCCGATTCTTTTTGTTAAAAAGAAGGACGGAAGTCTCCGAATGTGCATCGACTACAGGCAGTTGAATGCGGTGACTGTGAAAAACAAATATCCTCTCCCTCGCATTGATGATTTGCTGGACCAATTGTGAGGAGCAGCTGTATTCTCTAAGATTGACCTTCGATCGGGATACCATCAAATCCGTATCCGAGAGGAGGACATTCCTAAAACGGCATTCAAGTCGAGATATGGACATTTTGAGTATGTGGCGATGTCCTTTGGTCTCACGAATGCTCCGGCCATCTTCATGGACTATATGAACAGGATTTTCAGGCCGTACTTGGATTCTTTTGTCATAGTCTTTATCGACGACATTCTCATCTATTCTAAGAGTCCAAGTGAGCATGCTGAGCATCTGAGAATAGTGTTGCAAATTCACAAATCTAAACAGCTTTATGAAAGCTTTCCAAATGTAGTTTCTGGTTGAATGAAGTGCAGTTTCTGGGGCATGTCATTTCTGAGAAGGGCGTTGCTGTTGATCCTTCCAAGGTGGAAGCGGTGCTTAAGTGGGAGAGACCCAAGTCCATTATGGAGATCAGAAGATTTCTTGGTATGGCTGGGTATTATCGGAGATTTATTGAGGGATTTTCTAAATTGGCCCTTCCTTTGACAACTCTTACACAGAAAGGTGTTCCGTTTGAGTGGTCCCCGGAATGTGAAGATAGTTTCCAGGAATTGAAGAGGCGGTTGACTAGCTCTCCAGTGTTAATTTTGCCGGACCCGACTCAATCCTTTGTGGTGTATTGTGATGCTTCTAAACAAGGGTTGGGTTGTGTGTTGATGCAGCAAGGGCAAGTCATAGCTTATGCATCCAAACAATTGAGACAGCACGAACAGAACTATCCCACTCATGATCTTGAGTTGGTGGCAGTAGTTTTTGCTTTAAAAATCTGGAAGCATTATCTATATGGTTCAAAGTTCGAAGTCTTTAGCGATCACAAAAGCCTTCACTATCTCTTTGATCAAAAGGAGTTGAATATGAGACAGAGGAGGTGGATGGAATTTCTGAAGGACTATGACTTCGATCTTCAGTATCATCCGGGCAAAGCCAATGTAGTGGCTGATGCATTAAGTCGCAAGACTTTGCATGTCAGCAATCTCATGGTGAAGGAGATGCAATTGATCCAGGAGTTTAGCGACCTCAACTTGAACATGCAAGTGAAAGAGAAGAGCATTGTTCTAGAAATGTTGCAGGTTACCAATGACTTTATTGGTCTTATTAAAGAAAGACAAGCGGACGATTCAGAACTGCAAAAGTTGTTAGAAGGGACATCGGGCAATGAAGAGCCCGACTTCGTGAAGGGTTCTGATGGAATTATCCGATTTAGGGGTCGGATATGTGTTCCTATGGATTTCGAAGTTAGAAGAGATATCCTATGGGAAGGGCATCGAACCAAGATGATTTTCCATCCTGGTGCAACAAAGATGTACCAAGATTTGAAAAGGATTTATTGGTGGCCGAAGTTGAAAACCGATGTGGCCGATCATGTATCTCATTGCTTAACTTGGCAGAAAGTTAAAATTGAGCATCAAAAGCCTGGTGGTCCTTTGCGATCACTTGATATCCCAGAGTGGAAATGGGATAGTATAGCTATGGACTTTGTGACGGGTTTACCAAGGACTGCTGGAGGATGTGATGCAGTTTGGGTGGTTGTGGACCGTCTTACAAAGTGTGCTCATTTCATTCCTATCCACAAGAAGTATACACTTGAGAAGTTGACTCAGTTGTATATCAGGGACATAGTGAAGTTGCATGGTGTTCCTACCAGTATAGTATCCGATCGCGATCCGAGGTTTCTGTCAAGATTTTGGCAGAGCCTTCAGCAGGCATTGGGTACTAAGCTGAAATTTAGTACGGCTTATCATCCGCAGACAGACGGACAATCCGAGCGTACTATCCCGACACTAGAGGATTTTTTGAGAGCATGTGTTCTGGAGCAAGCTGGTAGTTGGGAGCAGTTATTGTCGTTGATGGAGTTTACTTACAATAACAGCTTTCACTCCAGTATTGGCATGGCACCATTTAAGGCTCTCTACGGAAGGAAATGTAGAACGCCTTTGTGTTGGTTCCAGATATGAGAGAATCTGTTGACAGGTCCTGACATTGTGAAGGAAACAACTGAGAAGATCACAATGATCAAGAATAAGATGAAGACTTCACAGGATCGCCAGAAGAGTTATGTTGACAAGCGAAGGAGACCCTTGGAGTTTGATGTTGGGGATCATGTATTCCTACGAGTGTCTCCGGTTATAGGAATCGGTAGGGCAATTAAGTCCAGGAAACTAACTCCACGGTTTGTTGGGCCTTATGAAATTCTGAAGAAGATTGGCCCGGTGGCTTACAAGATTGCCTTACCCCCTCACTTAGCAAGGCTTCATGACGTGTTTCATCTTTCACAGCTAAGGAAATATGTCCATGATCCTTCGCATGTGGTTATCTTAGACGATTTGCCTTTGAAGGAGAACTTAACTTTCGAGGTTCTGCCAGTTAGAATTGAAGACAGGCAGGTGAAGCAGCTCAGAGGCAAGGAAATCTCTTTGGTGAAAGTTATTTGGATCAGGAACAATGTGGAAGAGGCTACATGGGAATTGGAGGACAAGATCAGGCAGTCTCATCCACAATTGTTCGATGAATTTCGAGGGCGAAATTCTGGTAAGTGGTAGAGAATTGTAACATCCTAAGCTTTATTTTTAAGAGAAATTATTATTAAAACCTAAAAATAATCGGATGAATGACTTAACGAATTTTGGGAGATAGGTGAGTAGTAATTATAAGTCCTAGGGGTTGTATAGAAGGCATTTGTAGCTTCGAGCGAAATTATATAAGCGAAATCGGGAGTTGAATCGGCGTTTTAGATGTTAGAAATCAACCGAAAAGAGAAAATTAGGAATTTATTATAGGATGCTAAGAAAATAAATTCCACCGTTGGATATGAAGTTTATGGGGTTAAGAAGCTTGTCTAAAAATTTGGACCCGATCCGACGGTAAACGAAACAGTTACGGCGAATCGAAGGTTGAAAATGCTGACTCACGCCCAGGCGCACTAGCCTGCGCCCAGGCGTGCACTACAGTTCATTGGTGCTGAGCCAGGAGGTTTTTCGCCCAAGCGCGCTAATCGTGCGCCCAGGCGCGCTAATCGTGCGCCCAGGCGCGCTCGTGAGGCACCAGCCACGCACCAGTTTCGTGTTGGCGCGCCAATTCATCCCCCCAACCAGCATCTGGCGCATCAGCCATGCACCAGCTTGGTGCTGATGCTGTTCTCGCGCTCAGGCGCGCCAGACGTGCGCCCTGGCGCGCGACGCAGATCAGATTAGATCTGGACCGTCCAAACTCAACTTGGTGGCTAAGTCTTGATTTCCAGCCACACGATTTTCTCAGCTTCAAGGCAAGAAATAAGACACCAAAAACACTTCACTTCACCACCTTTCAACACCATCATCAACTCATCACCTTCATCAAATCCTCTCAACTCCAAGATCACTTCCATCACCATTCCTTCATAAAAACTTGATTTTGGGCACCTCAAACCCAAAATCATTAAGCCCCATCAAGCCTTGCACCATGGAAGTGGGTTAAAGCTTCATTTCTCTCCTCCCTTGATTCACACGAATTGCTCCCTCTCTTATCCTTCTTGGTTTTCAAACTTCATCATCATTTGGGGTAAGTTGAAGTTCTTAGGCATGATATAATTCCCTTTCAAGTTCTTTCTAGCTCATAGGGGTAGTGTTTAATTTTCTTAGGGTTTTCATGAACCCTTGTCTATGTAGGAGCTTTGTTTCATGCCTTCAAATCAAAACCAAGACAAAGGCAAGGATTAATCATCTTGTGTTCTCTCAAATAGGATTGTATATCATCACTTCATCATATCTTTGTTGAGGTGGCAAGCTAAGCTTAGGAAATTAAAGTTCCCAAGGTTTTGAGCTAAGGCATAAAGGTTCTATTTACTTCTTACTAATTTGAGGTAAGGAGTGGGTTATAGTGAGTATTACCTTACTCTGGGGTTTAGTTTACGATATGCATATAATGAGTACTAAGAATTATGTGCTAGATAGGATATTGCACCATAGGTTATTTAATAAATGGGATTTGTGAGCCAAGAATAATAGAAATGATAACATGAATGTGCTTGAATTATGTTGTTTGAATTATAGAATATAATAGTGATGATGTGTATAACATGCCTGGACTGTGATGGTCGATTTATAATAGATAATTGTGATAATTGGGCAACATATATATTTAGTGCAACAATTTAAGAGGGGAATGTAATTGTTAAAGAGTTAAGAGTTGGTAATGTTGAAAGAATGAGAATGAATTATACCCGGACGCAGTAAGTCGTGATCGCACGGTGGTGCGAACGCAGTAGGTCGTGACCAGGGGAGAATGAATTATACCCGGACGCAGTAAGTCGTGATCGCACGGTGGTGCGAACGCAGTAGGTCGTGACCAGGGGAGAATGAATTATACCCGGACGCAGTTAGTCGTGAGTGCACAGGAGTGCAGACGTAGTAGGTCGTGACCAGGGACAAAATAAAAAGAAAAGTAAATATGATGAAAGTTTATAGAATAAGAGGCTTGATAAAGTGATGATTAAGTGCATGCGGAAATAATTGAATTGTGATAATTGATGAATCTTTTGTGATGTGTTGAGTCTTACTATATTGTGATTAAATTGTTAAATGTGTTTGACTTGGTGTTGCATTATGTCATAAATGGAAACTGCCTCCCCATTTTATGTGTAATACTCACTCCTTACTATCACCACAGGTACTGAGGAAGAGTTTGCACCTGATCAGGCCGAGCAGGAGTACTCTCCCTCACAGGGAGAGTAGGTTACTTTTATCTATGTAGGACATGGGAATGTCCTAGGCCCGGTGATATGATTTGATTCATTTTTGTTGTGTTTAATGTAAATAGATTTTTGGGGGCTCAGGACGATTCCTTTTGGGAAGGGGTTTTATTTTGGGAAAAGAACTGTTTTCCAAAACTTGTTTATAGTTCCGCTTACTCTGATGTTTTATACTCTGATGTTCTGATGTGTGCACGATGCTGCACTAGTTGTGATATATGTATATAACCCTGCTGGCTTTGAAATTTGAAAATATTATCGTTTATCAGGTCGCAGGAAAATCCGGAAATTTTTGAAAAGTCCTAAAAACAAACGAACCTCCGTACGTTTGACGGGAGATTTTTATAACTTAAAAAGGAAATTTTAAATTCACTATTTTATTTTAGGGTTTAAAAGGGTAAATAATCCTAGGTGTTACACCTTCTTAAGACATAGTGGCATGTAGGGTAATATTAGGATGTTCCGTATCATCTCAAAGGTCGGAACTAGGAATCTATCGGTCGAGTAGTAAAACGGCAATTGAGTGTGTGTTCCGCCATTTATACGAAAAACACGATTCCTCGATATTAATTGTGTGTCGGTTGATAATTGATTATACCATGTTATATATCTTTATTGTATATTATATGGAAATGAGTTATATGATGAGATAACAAGAAGATTGGGAATATATTTTGGAAATAATGGTTTATCCTATAGTAAGATAATTAATGTTTTTGAACGGTTGTTCCTATGAAAAGATTTCTTAGTATTTTTCGAACGGTCGTTCCATGAAAAGGATTTGGCATATTTTTGAATTTTTGAGAATGATCAATGAACCTTGTGGAAATTCGAAAACGATACTAGTGTACAGTGATAGTGCAAACGGCACGATAACTTTGTAAATATCCCCTTTAAGTGACTAGCCACGTGGATGACTGTGTCGTGGTCTAAGTGTAAAAAGGTGTTTGATGTTTCCCTTAGAGGTCGAGGCCCGTTAGAAGCGAGGCTTAGAATGGGTCGACCAAAACTAGGATTAATGACAGACTTAAAAGACTTAGGAACCCCTTTTCTAAACCTTGCGTGGAGAGTGAAGTAGTGGAGAGGAAAGATACCGCATGCTTGGAGGTTGGTGTCTCTTCAAGTGGTGATTGTGATAGGGGAGGGCAAGGACGGTGAACGTCAAGAAGCCTCAAGTGCTTCTCTAGGCGGGACAAGACTACAATGACTTGTCTTTCGATTGTAGGCAATGTCGTAGCAAGGAACTGCACGATCAACTAGAGAAAGTGTTGTCGCCCTCTTGAGCAAATCTTAGATGGTGAGAGGGAACCCGAATGGGGCTAGATGTCGCTGTACTTTTGAAACTGTATTGATGAAATGATTTTACTTTGGTTGTTGGATACTTGTTGGTGCGTACCCTTCGACATCGATGCCAGCATGGTTAGGGTTCCTGTGCGTCCCATCTGCTTTCCGAACTAGGATGTGGATGGAATAATGGAGGAGATGTAACGTGTGTTCTACCAAACCCTTGAGCCTCGGTGTGGTACCCCCTCTTGAATTTCCGGTGGTTATGACAATGAAACTTAGAGCCTAAAGATAATTAAATATAATGGATATGGTTTCATGAAGATTATCCTTTTGGTGGGAAGGACCCTATGGTATTCAGCTGAAGTTGTTTATAAGGGATTGGTAATAATGATGTATATATTGTTTATTATATGCTTGTATGGTCTTAATATTCCCCTATGGTAAGCCCGCGCCGTCGACGATCATATCGTTCGGAAGTGCTTACTCTCTCTATTTCCCTTTCCTGTGAACATTGGGGAACAATGTTCACAGATGGCAGATCATGTACTATCTCGAGTAGCGGTTGCTCAAGTCGGAAGAGGATCGCGAGACGACATACATACGAGGAGGAAGCAGAAGCAACAATCAAGGAATATTTGGAATATTCCAGACAGTTGCGGTGGAGGAAATGATAAAGACTAATAGTCTAGGATAGTTTTTGCTTTGTATTCCATCTTTGGATGGGTAGGACACGATTACTCTATCTCGAATGTAACCCCAGTTGTAATATGAATTATTTTAAATGAAATAAAAGAAGTTCTTTTTGGTTATTGTATCATGTTCATATGTACCTAAATTATTTTCCGCAAGTTAACCATCAATTAAATATGACATGGAGCAAATGAGTTTTTTTTTAAATGTGTTGGATGGTAACATCTCTTTTTGGAAATAGAATTTTTATGACGCAAGTTAAATATCAAATTATTTTGTAAACAAATGAATCAAATTGTTTTATGAAAATCTTTTAGTAAAAGAATTAAACTAAACTGATTTTGGAAATGTTTATAAAAAAAATGGCGCAAATTTTTAGTGAAAATTTTAAGTCCAAATTGGGGTGTTACATTCTCCATTTAAGGGACTGAACAGAATTTCGGGGACGAAATTCCAGTAAGTGAGGGAGAATTGTAACATCCTGATTTCTAAATTAAGGATTAATTAGGAAAAGTCTAGTTAATCTGATGAAAATCAGAAGAGTAAGCTGGGATGTAGTGAAGTAATCGTGGCCAAAGTGTATGTAGGAGTTAAGGAGTATGCCATGGAGTTACAAGCCATCAATACGTAACAATCTGTTAATGTAATCGATTACCGTGAGGTGTTAATTGATTACAATCATTCTGTGAGGTAGCTAAGCCTTGGCAAAGAACAAGCGAGTTTAAGTGTAGTGGCTCGGACCGAGGTCCGACCAAATTCCATTTTGAGTCGACCAAAAGCGAGGTTCAGAGTCATAAGCCGACCTCATTCCGACTAACACCGAACTCATCTACAACTGAGCTCATCTATCTCACCGAGATCATATATCTCATCAAGCTCATTAGTAACATCGAGCTCCTCTATCACTGAGCTCGTCTATCTCACCGAGCACATGAGAACCGGACATATAGCCATGAGTTCATGAAAACCGAACAGCTAGTACCGAACTCATGAGAACCGACCTTGCATCGAAGTCAAGGCATCTCAGCCTCTACGTGCCTAGCCTCTCGTAGGTGAAGTTAAACCGATCTTGCACCGACAACAAGATATCTCGGTCTCCACGTGCCGAGCATTTCGTTTTACATGTCTTATTCCGAGGGGGTTGTTGGCGTTCTGGCAAGTGCACCAGTTCGTGACAAGTAATAAAGTGGAAGTGGGTTGTCGTTCCCAACGAGGACTAAAATCGATTAAAATAATTCTCACCTAAGTCGTAGTTACTACGTGAAATTCAAATTAAATTTAAATTGATTGGAAAATTCTTAACTAAATTAAATTGAAAAACAAAAACGCAAATAAAAAGTGGTTGTGAAAGAATTTGGGAAGGCTTGGGAACTTGTTTCATTGTAGGTTCCTATAATAATTGCTAACGAATCAATGATTTTCCTAAGTATTGAACCAATTTTGCAAAGGTAAAAGCAGCCTAATTCCTTAGGTCAACCTTGTTTCTTAGTAATTTAATCTCCCTTAATTCCTTAAGCAGAGCTTTAAATCCTAATCTTACCAATTAATGTTCAATCAAAATTATTAGAAGGTTATCCAATTCATAGACATATTCCTATGCCTATGTAATTGAATTGTTTGATTAAAGGTCTAAATCCTAATTCAATATTCCTATTTAATTAGAATTACCAAATCATAAACGACGTCAAATTCATGATAATCAATAAAAACATAATCAAACACAATACTTATGTAACACTCATTTTATGTCCTCTTACTTTATAAGAAAAGTAATAAGTTTAAGAATACTTGGACTTGTTATAGTTGGAAAAAGTTCTGAAAATAATAATTATCCCATCCCTTGAAAATTCCTTTTCACAACCACTTGATTTGAAATGAGGTTGACTAACCAAAATCAGAGTTTGCGGAAACATAGTAAAGTAATCGTATTGTGCCCAAAATATATCAAGTGTAACAAGTCCATGGATTCCAAATAAATATTATTATGAAACCAGGTTCATATTATGCTACTTCTTTCAAAATGTGTATCATATAAATACTATTAAAAATAAAGATGTTATAGAGCTGGTCACTGGTCCCTTGTCCAAACATCCATCTGGTCGGATCCTCGATATCTGCACAACGGGTTCCCAACCCGCACTTTCTACACTCTGCATGCACCTAAGGGACATCTCCCTTTACAGATTCTTGTGCAAGCTAGATGCACGATCAACACCTAATAAGGGAATGGGGGTTAGCTATACATATTCGCATAATCAAATGAGAATAAAACTAACATCCACAAGTTAACATGTAGCAAATCATGATGCATAATCATATGAGCACACCCGGTTAATCATAATAATTCTTTCAATGCAGGTGGCATGATGCATGATTTCCTTCCACAACTGAGGCCTCTAAAAGTCCATCTTGGACGTCCATTCAATACACCGTTGTGTTCCCGGAACACCGACATTCGTTCCCATAACGTAATGCCGAACCATACTTGGATAATACGTATCACTCCCAGAGTGTGCACCACGTTCCCAGAACGTGTAGCAAACCATACATGGAATAATAAGCACCACTCCCAGAGTGTGCACCACGTTCCCAGAACGCATACGTTCCCAGAACGCATAAAAACCAGGTCCCGGACACTGGCCACATATCTATAATGTGTCATCAAGTAGGTTGCATATCAATGTGTTCCCAGAACACTAACATACGTTCCCAGAACATATAAAACCAGGTCCTAGACACTGGCCACATATCTATAATGTGTCATCAAGTAGGTTATAATTTGGTACTCCCGGAGTACCCTCCTCATATTCCCAGAATATGATAAACGTTCCTACCAACCAAACTTCCATTCTATATGGATGCACAATCATTAAGGTTGGTTTTTATGTTTAATTCTATTATTAAACCAATGTGTTCCCAGAACACTCACATACGTTCCCAGAACTTATCGCAAACCATACTTGGAATAAAATCAATCACCACTCCCAGAGTGTGCATCACGTTCCCAGCACGTGTCCAAGAAACCATGTCCCAGACAATGGCCACATTCCCAGAATGTGTCATCAAGTAGGTTGCATATCAATTTGGTACTCCTAGAGTACAGGGTCATGATCTCATTAATTCCATTATTATGACTTAGAAAAACACAACTTCTGAATGATATCTTGAGGTATAGCTTTACTCATAAAATTCACCTTTGAATTTAAATTTAACCTATGCTCATAGACCTGGATTGAGAGAATATAATCATTGATATCAAAATCCTTACTCAACACTTAACTTTTATTTTTAAGTTTTCAGGTACTAACCGGTTACATCATCACTTAACCGGTTAGAATTACAGACCTGAATATAAAACCACTGATTTTCCAAGAATCTTTTCTTAAATTATCTACTCAATCCAATAACAAGGTCTTAGCATAACAGAATACCTCAAGTTCAACACATAATATCATTCAAAAGATCTAAGTCATAATCCAATTTCATTTAGGCATAATTTCCTCTTGAAATTATCCTTTGATATTAAGGTATTAACTCCACATTTTCAATCCGAATTATTACCACAAAATCAACTTCATTTCAGATTGAATCCTAGTGAAATTAGGGTCTAGATTTGAGTAACATTGATAAGACCACAGAACTGATTTCAGAAACTTATTTTCTTTAACAATTTTACAGTGTCTAACCGGTTACAATTATCGAGTAACCGGTTAGATTGTGCAGTCAGCACATTGAAATATGAAGTTTTGCAAACCATTCTTTTCATTACTCAAATCTAACCAATTTCAACATTCAAAAGAGTTCATATACCTTAAGTAAGAATGTTTAACCACAGAAACACATTCACCTTGCATGCATTCAATTTAGATACTCACATTGCACATAATTGCACATATTTCACAACTTAATGCATCAATTCACATAATATCAAATTAAGTCATGAAATTGTCATCACAACAGCTTGCATGCATCATATTATGATTGCTCAAAAACAGAAATGAGCTTAAATTGGCCTCCAAGCCATAAAACTAATTCAAGCTATGCCCTTAGAGTCTCTTGGTGACTCATCCTATTTACCAACATGTTTTTCCTCATTCTAGCAAATAGTAAGCTTCCCCCTTACCTTAGGTTCGTGCTTGATCCAAAACATTGCAGAGAGAAAGGCTCCAACACAGATTTCCATTAAATTCACAGTTCTGCTCTCAGCCACGATTTTTATCAACAGGGTCCAAAGACCAGAAGATTTGACATAGCAATTGGCCAAATAAATTGGGGAAAACAATTAGGACTCAATATAGGTAACATGCACTAGAGAATCAAAGAGGTTTGAGACTTAAAGGTTAACTATGCTTACCAAAATCGAATCTGGAATTCAGCTTCCAGAACCAGAACAAAAGAGAACTCAGACTCAACTCCTAGCTTCCAAGCTTGATTCCTCCACCCACACGAACACTCAACTTACAAGGTGTATATCACTGGAAAGCTCTTGATTTAAGCTTTCCAGAAAGGTGTGTTTCACTCTCTAACTCTCAAAGAAGGAGACGAATTGCTCAGAACGAATTTGGAACCCTAATTACCCTTCTTCAACAAGAATTGCAGCAATCAACCCTTGATCTTCAGCAATTCCACTATTTATAGAGAAAATGGCCTCTCATGCATAGTGACACGCGTCTCCCACCATGAATCGAGTGGGATTCGTGGCGAATTCTGGGTTAAACCGCTTGGTTACTCATCAAACGCACTAACCCAGTTTTCTGAGTTCATCGTGTAACCGGTTACAAAGCCCTTCTAACCGGTTACATACTGTTAAATTCAAAAATTAATAATTTAATTACTCTTTCTTCAAAAACCTTTTTAATATTGCAATTAGGTCCCACCCCAAGGACTAAATTACAATATTCACATTTTTGTACAAAATAACCATATAAAAATATATCTCATATTTTTATATAATAAAAACACATAATGTACAAAAACTAAAACCTTCAAAATCAATTATAAAATAATTGTTATAATTAATTTCTTGGTTATTTGGGAGACGAAAATTAGGGGTGTTACACTACTCCCCCACTTAAAAGGAATTTCGTCCCCGAAATTCATCTTCTGAAATTTCTCACTTTTCCAAAATGTTTTTATACTAGAACTTCATCTTGTTCCCAAAAATTCGTTCTTTAGGGTCCTCCCCCACTTAAAAGAGTTTCGATATAGTTCTTTTATTTCGAAACATCTCTAATAAAACCTTTCACCTTAAACCAAAATTCTTTGCATAAAACTCTTAGGTGAAAGAATTTCTTTTAAAAGAAATACTCTTTACACTTCACATAAATATTCTTCAATTAAAACACTTTCCAATAAAATTTTTGGAAAAACTTTTTGGGCTGCACACTCTGATCTCTCAAGCACGATCAAAGAAACATTTTGTATGACTTCATTTCTTAATAGTTTGAGACATTAGGGTGATCAGTCCTAATATTCAAACCATTAATAACAAAATCATCCCTTTCAGATATAATCTTTCGCAAGAAAGATCATACGACAGGTCTTTAAGTTAGATGAACTTAAAGATAGGGTAATTTTCACCATCAGACTTAGTTAGATAGTCATGTTCTAGAGACATTTCCGTTGGGGAGACAAAGATTTGTCCTATCCCAGTGGTTGTTAATCCCTCTAGCCATAACTGATCTTTCTATTTCTGTAGTGTCCACAAATATTATCACATCCAACTGTGATAAAGGTTTTGATCACAAAAAAATTGAAGTTGAACTTACAGGATATTGATATTCTCACATGATTAGATTAACGTAATCGAAAAACATTTGACTACGTTAACTCCGATCAAAGGAAGAGATAGGCTTGGGTTGTTTACGTCAGGATTATACTCAACTCTTATCTCAACCGGTGAATTCTTCTTATGCTGGGTTCGTCCATTTCTTTCTCACCTTTTCCTTCAAGACAATTCGGTGAGTAATACTCCAGCTTCCTACAATCGGAATTGACTATTCCCTTAGGTACATCAACCCTAAACTCAAAGTGATGTGCCTCACAGTTTTCACCTTGAGATGGACAAATGTTCCCTTCCCTATGTCCTCCTTAGTCCCCTTTCTTCAATCGAGGATCCCTTAACCTTGATATTTTCGTGGTTGGTATTCTCCCATTTACTTTTCCTCTTCCTCCAGTTGGGTCTTTATTTCATCAATCTTTCTCTTATTCTAAACTCAAACATTTCTCGCAAGAAATTCATGTACTTTCCCATAGTCCTCATACATGCTTACCAGCATCAAGAAATTCCTTATTCCTTGATAGTTGATAGCTAACTTGGGTTCGAACATAATCTATTCTGGAAGTTCATGCCTTTGGATTTCTCATCTAGGTTGTTCTAAACAATACTTCATAAATCCCTTTCCTCCTTAATATACTTTCTAATATCCATAATCCTTGACTTTAATTCCAAAGATTAAATCTTATTTGTTTTCTTCATAGAAATCTAACTCCTCATTTCCTGGTTGAAATCCACGAATCCGGTTCAAGAATTCGTTGGTGATTGGAGACATTCCCAATCTAACACTAGAGGGTTCCTCTTGGGTTACCAGACTTAGGTCTCTAAATTCCTCAATCAGAATAGCCTCCTGGACCATCATTGAGCTCACAGAAATAGCTTTTCAGCTCAAATCGTCTGCAACTACGTTTGCTAAACCAGGATGATAATGGAGCTCAAAGCCATAATCTTTAAGAAACTCCATCCATCGCTTTTATTTTACATTCAACTCTTCCTCTTCTTATTGTCATCCATACTTTCGAACTCCAAACTTGTTCCTAAATCACAACCTTCTCATCTTAACACCTATTGTTTCCTTTGCATCATCCTGCTAAATCCTCTACCTTCTCCAATTGGAGTGGCTCCTTAATTTCAACTCTCGATTAATCCATAAGTATTATAATTCAATCCTCTTAAATCAATTTCAATGATGAATCAAGGCATTAAGTTATTTCATCACATTAAATCCTTCCTTAAACTTTAATTAGGTAATTCACATTGAGTTTGGATTGGAGGAAGATGTCTACTAATACCAAAAGCTCCTTCACAAAGGACTTAAATTTTATTTTAAACTTTCAGCTTCTAACCGGTTACAAGAATCTCTAACCGGTTATGAAGTATAGTTTTAGAAGTAAAACCAAAGAATTTCAAAACCATTTTCTTTACATCATCCAATCCAACTCAAAATAGGATTTAATCATAATCTAATACCCTGATTCCAACTGAATCCATCACTAAAATGATTTAAATCATAATCTACTCACCTTTTCCATAATTCCTCTTGGACTAATCATATTATGTTGGGGTATAATCCATCACCACCCCACCATAATTAAACAACACCCTATCATTTAATACCATCAGTTGATCTTTTCCAAGTCAACTTGGTCAGAGGCCATGCGATCTTAGAAAATCCCTCAACATTCCGGTGATAATATCCAGCCAGCCCTAAGAAACTTCTCACCTCAGTTACAGTCTTAGGCTGTTCCTATTTCAACCCTAAACTTACCCTTGCTGGATCCATCACAATTCTTCTTTAAAGATCACATGCCCTACAAACGTAATTTCGCTCAACCAAAACTCATCTTTGGCGAGTTTAACATACCATTACTCCTCTTGCAGGATTCTCAACACAATCCTGAGATGTTCCTCATGTCTCTCCGGATTCTTAGAAGAAACCACAAGCGAATCCAAATATAATCTAAAGGTCCAGTTCTTATAGTCCATAAAAGAACCGGTGTATTAGTCAATCCGAACGGCATTATTTTCTACTCATAATGTTCGTATCGAGATCAAAATGTAGTCTTAAGTGTATCCCTACCCCGAATCCTGATTTGGGGTTAATCCAACCGCCAATCAATCTTAGCAAACACTTAGACTCCTTTAAACTGATCCACCCAAAACCTTTTAACACTTTTCTCTGTGTTTCTCCCATTTGACCATTCCCGATGGTACCATATTAGAAAGGTAGTAGAGATAGAATCAGTTTCAAGAATTGACTTGATTCCAAACTCTATCTCTTTACCCAAAGGTAAACCTGGCATCATTTCCTACAACCAGGATTTCTTTAACCCCCTTTTTCTTTTAATATTGCTTCCCAGAAGCAACATATGGGTTCATTGGATTCCCAATTCGAAACTTGGGAATC
Organism: Crotalaria pallida; assembly: GCA_037953625.1. NCBI lineage: Eukaryota > Viridiplantae > Streptophyta > Magnoliopsida > Fabales > Fabaceae > Crotalaria > Crotalaria pallida. The sequence continues at coordinate 55,811,879 of CM075651.1, forward strand.
CCAATACAGGGTTGTTCTATCGTCATTAATCATGATCACTTGATCCCTCGGCTCCCAAACCGTGCTTAAGATCAAATATACTCATGACAGAGGTACATAGACAAAGTCTAATAGAATGATCCAGACGTACCATGGAAATGACTACAAGAAGATTTGTAGAAGTCTCCACTTGAGATAACAGATTGGGTAAGACATTGAGCAACTTCGATCACTACCCTTATCCGAAAGGAACAAAAGAAAGGATAGCTTTAGAGTTTAACAAACTCAGCAAGGTTGATCTTTAAGAAGATCACTGCCCTACACTCGGTCTAAAAAGTTGATTAACTTTAACACGAGTGAGGGTAAACACTCCTCCTCAGAGTCGAGGACTCAACTACAACTCCTTAAATTTCCTCATCACTGGTTCTATGAAAACATAATAAACCAACACTGTGGTTTTGGGTTTACAACATGTCTAAAGAGAAGCATACGACTATCATACTTCTACTTAGACTTCATAGAACACTTCTTAATAGCAGAATGAGCTATTTATCTAGAGCCATTACCCATAACCTTAGCTCTAGCTTGGAAGTATATGAAAGCATACTTCCCAGGAAACATTGCAGATATCGATGACCAGCGTATTGGACCACACTCCCAAGGACCAAGAGTCAGGACCATTGCTCTGATACCATAAAAGTGTAACACTCATTTTATGTCCTCTTACTTTATAAGAAAAGTAATAAGTTTAAGAATACTTGGACTTGTTATAGTTGGAAAAAGTTCTGAAAATAATAATTATCCCATCCCTTGAAAATTCCTTTTCACAACCACTTGATTTGAAATGAGGTTGACTAACCAAAATCAGAGTTTGCGGAAACATAGTAAAGTAATCGTATTGTGCCCAAAATATATCAAGTGTAACAAGTATATGGATTCCAAATAAATATTATTATGAAACCAGGTTCATATTATGCTACTTCTTTCAAAATGTGTATCATATAAATACTATTAAAAATAAAGATGTTATAGAGCTGGTCACTGGTCCCTTGTCCAAACATCCATCTGGTCGGATCCTCGATATCTGCACAACGGGTTCCCAACCCGCACTTTCTACACTCTGCATGCACCTAAGGGACATCTCCCTTTACAGATTCTTGTGCAAGCTAGATGCACGATCAACACCTAATAAGGGCATGGGGGTTAGCTATACATATTCTCATAATCAAATGAGAATAAAACTAACATCCACAAGTTAACATGTAGCAAATCATGATGCATAATCATATGAGCACACCCAGTTAATCATAATAATTCTTTCAATGCAGGTGGCATGATGCATGATTTCCTTCCACAACTGAGTGAAGAAACCGCAATTGGTGGTTGGAGAGACTAAGGAACCCTAGGAATACACCTAGAAGGGGGGGTTGAATAGGTGTAAAAGAAACCTTGAAAGATTTTCGAACAAAACAAATCGAAACAATCAAAACAAAAGATTTTTGCAAAAACTCTAAGGTTTACTCGAGTACTCTAAAATTTACTCGAGTAGTACTCGATTAAATCCTCTCTTACTCGAGTAGATCTGACAAAACTGAAAAATCACTTTTTCAATCGAATACGAAAATCAATCAATTCACATGCAAGATCAGAGATTCAGCAGAAACAATTAACACCTATATTCTTATTGATTTCCTAGTTATGAAAATGATTTTCCCTTTATCAATTTTAATAATAAAGATTCAATTCAATCAATTATGAAAATCACTCTTTTCTAGGTTTTCAACCAAGAACACAATCAATGACTTGAATGTAAAGAGTTAAGGGTTTAGAGATACGACACACTGATTTATCCTGGTTCACTTTCATCCGCTTGAAAGCTACATCCAGTCCCCTCTTCAACCAAGAGAGATTCTTCACTATGAGGAATTAGAGTTCTCAAATTACAAGTAAATGCCTCACAAGACTCCCTTCTTGCTACCCTACAAGAGATACCACACCCTTGCCTTGTAATCCTATTGATCTTCTCTCTAATCTAACCTCTACCCCTTGTTGATAATCGACACAAAAAGTCTTCAATTGCTTGATGATAATCCACACATCAAGGCTTCACTTTGCTTGATTCACAACCAAGACTTTCTTCTTCAATTGCGTGAATAAACTTGCTTGATGATAAACGACACACCAAGTCTTCTTTGTTGTTGTAGTTGGCTTGCCTTCTTGCAAAGATTACAACTCAATGAATACACATGACACTCCTATGAATCTCTTCCAATAGCTATGACAATTCACAATAAGAGATTCAAAGGTTCTTGATCAAAGAATATGAAAATATGAAAGCTTTGATCTTTGAAATTGAGAGAGAATAGAATGGCTTGATTCTTGTAAAATTGATTATGAAAGTGTTCTCATTAATCACAAAGGTTAGGAATAGGTTTATATAGAATACCCAAAAGTTGTAGCACTTAAAAACTGATTTTGAGAAGTGAAAATCGTATTTTAAAAAATCAGATCAGCAGTGTTTACTCGAGTAGATTTCAGTTTAATCGAGTAATACTCGAGTAAATCCATACTTAATCGAGTAAACTGATACTGCACTTGTTTAAAACTTGTTTTCTCAAAAACCAACCTTTCCTTTAAAACCTTTAAGCCACCTATTGATTCTAGGTTAAGTGAAAACTCAAATTATGATTAAATCATGACTTATGAATGAGATTCACTACCCTCTAAGATACTCTAACCAAACTCATCAAATAAAAGACCTATGAAGCTTGAGAGGCAAAAGATAAAACAAATACAATTATACTCAAACTAAGTCTTCATGAGCTTGTTTTCTCTCTTCTTCATTTGATGTTTGTTGTTTCTTGTTGAACTTGAACTTGATCAACACATGATAGCTTGTTCAAAACACTTTGTCACCTTTTGTCATTATCAAAACATTCACCATGGAACTAACACTGAGGCCTCTAAAAGTCCATCTTGGACGTCCATCCAATACACCGTTGTGTTCCCGAAACACCGACATCCGTTCCTAGAACGTAATGCCGAACCATACTTGGATAATACGCATCACTCCCAGAGTGTGCACCACGTTCCCAGAACGTGTAGCAAACCATACTTGGAATAATAAGCACCACTCCCAGAGTGTGCACCACGTTCCCAGAACGCATACGTTCCCAGAACGCATAAAAACCAGGTCCCGGACACTGGCCACATATCTATAATGTGTCATCAAGTAGGTTGCATATCAATGTGTTCCCAGAACACTAACATACGTTCCCAGAACGTATAAAACCAGGTCCCAGACACTGGCCACATATCTATAATGTGTCATCAAGTAGGTTATAATTTGGTACTCCCGGAGTACCCTCCTCATATTCCCAGAATATTATAAACGTTCCTACCAACCAAACTTCCATTCTGTATGGATGCACAATCAATAAGGTTGGTTTTTATGTTTAATTCTATTATTAAACCAATGTGTTCCCAGAACACTCACATACGTTCCCAGAACGTATCGCAAACCATACTTGGAATAAAATCAATCACCACTCCCAGAGTGTGCATCACGTTCCCAGAATGTGTCCAAGAAACCATGTCCCAGACAATGGCCACATTCCCAGAATGTGTCATCAATTAGGTTGCATATCAATTTGGTACTCCTAGAGTACAGGGTCATGATCTCATTAATTCCATTATTATGACTTAGAAAAACACAACTTCTGAATGATATCTTGAGGTATAGCTTTACTCATAAAATTCACCTTTGAATTTAAATTTAACCTATGCTCATAGACCTGGATTGAGAGAATATAATCATTGATATCAAAATCCTTACTCAACACTTAACTTTTATTTTTAAGTTTTCAGGTACTAACCGGTTACATCATCACCTAACCGGTTAGAATTACAGACCTGAATATAAAACCACTGATTTTCCAAGAATCTTTTCTTAAATTATCTACTCAATCCAATAACAAGGTCTTAGCATAACAGAATACCTCAATTTCAACACATAATATCATTCAAAAGATCTAAGTCATAATCCAATTTCATTTAGGCATAATTTCCTCTTGAAATTATCCTTTGATATTAAGGTATTAACTCCACATTTTCAATCTGAATTATTACCACAAAATCAACTTCATTTCAGATTGAATTCCAGTGAAATTAGGGTCTAGATTTGAGTAACATTGATAAGACCACAGAACTGATTTCAGAAACTTATTTTCTTTAACAATTTTACAGTGTCTAACCAGTTACAATTATCGAGTAATCGGTTAGATTGTGCAGTCAGCACATTGAAATATGAAGTTTTGCAAACCATTCTTTTCATTACTCAAATCTAACCAATTTCAACATTCAAAAGAGTTCATATACCTTAAGTAAGCATGTTTAACCACAGAAACACATTCACCTTGCATGCATTCAATTTAGATACTCACATTGCACATAATTGCACATATTTCACAACTTAATGCATCAATTCACATAATATCAAATTAAGTCATGAAATTGTCATCACAACAGCTTGCATGCATCATATTATGATTGCTCAAAAACAGAAATGAGCTTAAATTGGCCTCCAAGCCATAAAACTAATTCAAGCTATGCCCTTAGAGTCTCTTGGTGACTCATCCTATTTACCAACATGTTTTTCCTCATTCTAGCAAATAGTAAGCTTCCACCTTACCTTAGGTTCGTGCTTGATCCAAAACATTGCAGAGAGAAAGGCTCCAACACAGATTTCCATTAAATTCACAGTTCTGCTCTCAGCCACAATTTTTATCAACAGGGTCCAAAGACCAGAAGATTTGACATAGCAATTGGCCAAATAAATTGGGGAAAACAATTAGGACTCAATAAAGGTAACATGCACTAGAGAATCAAAGAGGTTTGAGACTTAAAGGTTAACTATGCTTACCAAAATCGAATCTGGAATTCAGCTTCCAGAACCAGAACAATAGAGAACTCAGACTCAACTCCTAGCTTCCAAGCTTGATTCCTCCACCCACACGAACACTCAACTTACAAGGTGTATATCACTGGAAAGCTCTTGATTTAAGCTTTCCAGAAAGGTGTTTTTCACTCTCTAACTCTCAAAGAAGGAGACGAATTGCTCAGAACGAATTTGGAACCCTAATTACCCTTCTTCAACAAGAATTGCAGCAATCGACCCTTGATCTTCAGCAATTCCACTATTTATAGAGAAATTGGCCTCTCATGCATAGCGACACGCGTCTCCCACCATGAATCGAGTGGGATTCTTGGCGAATTCTGGGTTAAACCGCTTGGTTACTCATCAAACGCACTAACCCAGTTTTCTGAGTTCATCGTGTAACCGGTTACAAAGCCCTTCTAACCGGTTACATACTGGTAAATTCAAAAATTAATAATTTAATTACTCTTTCTTCAAAAACCTTTTTAATATTGCAATTAGGTCCCACCCCAAGGACTAAATTACAATATTCACATTTTTGTACAAAATAACCATATAAAAATATATCTCATATTTTTATATAATAAAAACACATAATGTTCAAAAACTAAAACCTTCAAAATCAATTATAAAATAATTGTTATAATTAATTGCTTGGTTATTTGGGAGACGAAAATTAGGGGTGTTACAACTTAAATGGAAAAACATCAATTCATTAAACAAAAACTATATAGGTTCCATACAAATCCACATGTTCCCAAATAAGGGTTTAGTTCATGATAGAGAAGAGAGAAACTATAAACATGATAAAAGTAGACATAATTACCAATGAACTTGAGTCTCCAATCTCAATTCTTCACCAAAGTTCTCTAATCTCTGTTCCCAATTGTTCATAATCCTCCTAATTACCAATCCTAATCTATTTTAAAACCCTCCAACAACCAATCTTATCACAAATCCAATAAAACAAAAATAAATCTAAAACAGATCTGTCACGCGCGCCTGGGTATGGCGTTGGCACGCCTGGGCACGCAACTTAAAATCCATCAGTTCTTCTTGCTTCGTAATAGGCGCGCCTGGGCGCATGGTTCCGCGCGCCTAGGCGCGAATCTACCTGGACTGCTGCACCAATTTTTGTACTTTTGACCCCAACTTGGATGCTTTGACCCCTTGCACGCCTGGGCGTGCTGACCCTGCGCCTGGGCGTGCAAGTGTAAATTTCCACTTTTTCTTCGATTTAACTTCAATTCCTTATAGTCCAGCTCCAATTTCTTCTTCCAATCTCCAATTTGACAATAAAAACACCTGAAACACTAACAAACACATCAAAACGAACAACACCCTACCTAAACACTTAACAACTAAAAATCCTAACAAAAAAACTCGAATTTGCTTAAGAACACACCAAAACCAAAGTAAATAGGGGTTAAATAAGGTACAAAAACATCATATTTCAGCCTCAAATCACTCCCCCAAACTTGACATTTTGCATGTCCCAGGCAAAAGTAAAACAAAAATTCCAAACACAGTGTTACCTCCTAAATCTAAATACATATTGCTAATCCAAGATTTCGACTCTCCAACTTTGACACCTAAATTCTGAAACAGCTACTCAATCAAAACCTGGTTAGAATAACAAACTCCAAGGAAACTAAGGAAGCGAACTCTCTCAATCTCTCAGTGTATCTCTCTCAAGTGTATAAAGGGTAAATTTATTCAATGCACTCGAGTTCATGCAATGACAATGAGTACCATATGCTTGACTATAGACCAAATCTCCATTGAAATTATTGACTACATGCACAAATCAAAAGGTCTTAATTCAGGTTGTAACGGGGCCATGGCTAAAAGATGAAGGTGGGATAAAGAAATAATGGATGCACAAAGGGCTTAATCAATGCAATCAGAACAATTCCCTTTAAAACTCATGAATGGAGCAACTGAACTCAACAATTAATTACATCACACTCCAATTCAAACACCCTTTCTAATCTTTTTCTTATTTCATTCATTCTACTCTCTTCTTTTTCTTCTTCTTCTTTTTATATATATATATAGAAGAGAAGTAGAATTCATGACATTTTTCACACTTTCACTTTAGCTTTTTCACACTATTCCTCTTAATTGCTCCATTACGAATTCCAAAGGTACTCTACAAAAATTATGCAAATTATCCAGGGTACCAAAGAAACTCAGTTAACTTTAAAAGCTCAAATTGGGAAACTAAGGGATATTAATGTTATTCAATTGCTGAAGGCCACGAAAAACACAAACCTAGGTGCCTCTATCATTTTCATGCATGCAGACAATTATCAATTTCAACCGGTCACAAGTCAAGTTCTAGACACATCATCAAAGTGAACACACTCAAGAAAGAATAAGGGGTTTCATCAAATAATCATCACAATTTCAAATTCATACCCCTTTCAATTTCAGGCCCAAATTCTCACTAGGCTAATGGTCCATTCACTTTGCAGAGTTTCCAAACAATTTGTCAAAATAACCAGTTTTCAAAAGAATTACAGCTCAATCAATTAAGCATCAACAATCAGAAAGTCTAATCTCAAACCAGCAATAGCATTTATTCTTAGGAGAACAACACTAATCCAGAAAAATCATCTACCTATACCTAGGACACTTACTAAAACACAAATTTGGGGACATTTATTCTTAGGAGAACAACACTAATCCATAAAAAATCATCTACCTATACCTAGGACACTTACTAAAACACAAATTTGGGGACAAATATTTCATTTCTTTTCTTTTTGAATTTTTGTACCACTCCCCCAAACTTGGGTTGTGGCTTGTCCTCAAGCAACTAGACACCAGACACAAAAATAACAAAAGAAAAGAAAGAAAAGTAAAACAAAGAATAGAGACTTCCCTTTGTAGCGCAGTATCCACAACATCCAAGAAGCTAACTCCCCCAAACTTGGGTACCTGCACACATGCAACAAAAATTGGCGCTTGCAGCACCGCATTAGTCAACAAATATAAGAAGCTATAATCCGACAACGATGACACACTTAACTAAGAACCTAATGACACCTAAAACGACCCCCTACAACTAGAACACCACAAGCACTCCTCAATGGACATCATCGTCCATCTCATGGGACGAATCCTCATCCAAAAGACCAAAATCCTCCTCTGTGTAAGGAGGAATAGCAAATGGTAACCCCTGAGACTCTCTCCAGTCCCTCATATATGCATCCCGGTCCTGGTTCCGGCGCATCTCTCGGTGCCACAACTCAGCTGTCTGGGCCTGGCGTCGCAAAATGCGATCCTGCCCCTGTAAAATCCTAGACTGACCACCCCTCAACTCTACTTGTCCCGTCATCAGGGACTGCATCATACGCATCCTCTCATCCATGCCTCCCGGTTGTGAAACTGGAGGGACGGAGGGGCCAGCCTCATCTGCAGGTGGTAACTCAACAACTGGGGGCATTGGGGAAGGTGCATTGCCTGTTGGGTGTGTCCTAATTCGCGCAACGCCTTACACTCTAAAGCTATGAAATGGTCCCAAGTGGACCACATCATCCTAGGAGTCCTCCTAAGTGCGCGCACATCATCCCGAAAATAGACACCAGCGGCTATGCACAGTTTGTGGATAACCCAGGGAAATCCAACATAGCCACTGTCCTTCGTGGCAAAACTGTGCATCCTATCAGAAATAATAGTGGCTGCATCAACCACTATCCCCTCAAGCAAAGCATACACCAACCTGCACACCCTAGGTGGAACCTCAGTATCATGAGATCTAGGATCTAAATTATGCACGACAAACCGAACCCAAAACCGAGCAGCACCGGTTAAGTTCTTTTGGTAAACATGCTTGACCGTGTTAGACACGGACAAGTTCCAATCAGTCCCTGGGAGAAACAAGGCCCTCTTAATCGTGTCCAGAGGGTACTGCTCATTATTCTCGAAACTAGAGGACGTGAACATCGCAGGATTAGCCTCAAGTGGGTACATGGGAAGCCCCATGACGCGAGCAATGGTGGCCGCATCATAAGGGACTTCAATGCCCCGCACATAACTAACACGACGGCTACCTAACTCTAGTGCTTCCTTTTTAATCCGCCAATGTGCATGGGCATAGAATTCCCCCACTAGAGCCTGACTGAAATACTCATCGGGTTCCCCTATCCAATCAACCCACCGATTAATATCTAGGGTCGTCTGCACCTCCTCAATCTCCCGAACACCTACGACATGTTGACCTAAAGTGCCCTCCGATAAATAGAGCATACTGGTCTCCGGGGTGACACCCCTGCGAATCATCTTGGAGTTGTAAAACTCCAAGACATCAGCGTGCTCGAATGTTTTCTTGCCTGAACCACTAGCACCAACCTTTCTCTTTCTTCTATTCATGATGACAACTCTCCTAGACAAACTAACAAACACCTAAGAGGCACCCTAATGGCGCTGATCGAGGTCGTACCCGATACAAATAAAAACAGTTTAAGTATAGTACTAGGAAGTGACTCCTAGGTCGTCTCCCAAGGAATATCTTATCAAGCAAAAGGTCGAACACATAGTATGCATAGAAAACAGGGGGGTTTTTTTTTGTATTGAATATTGAATAATTGAAATCAAAACAGAATTAAATCAAAACAGAATTAAATCAAAACGAAGAAACAGATAAGGAAAAGCGGATAAACCCCTTTGGCTCGCGTTCACAACTCTATCATCGGTCACAAAAGATCAATTTCTTTCCTCTTCACTGTCCAACTCGTGAGAATTAAATACTAAGCAAAAATTCAATTCTCACCCCAAAACTCAAACCTCTAATTAAGCATTAAAAGCCAAAGCATGGAGTTTTTACGAGTTTGCATAAATTAAGCATTCATACACATGGATTATCTCTATATAATGGAACTAAGCGAACCATAACATATCAATAAGCATGAAAACAGTGAATAAAAACGAAATAGCATTAAGAATAAAACCTCAAGAGTATGTGATACATTACCAAAGGGATTTAACCTAAGAGTTTAGCCTTCCATGAAGAAAAATACCAAAAAACGTGTAGAAAGGGAAGAGAGAGAAACCCTAGCAGCCACCACAAGCTTGGAGAGCAAAACTAAGCCTTCTCTATGAGAGAGAATGTAAAAAACGTGGAATGGAAGATTGTGGCTGCTAGGTCTACACGAAATTGGCTAATTAAATCACAAAACGGGCCTAAATCATGGGCCCAAATCCTAAGGAAAGCTTATCTCTAAATTAAATCTAAAAATATCCTATAGATAAAATCTAAATCTTAAAAGATATAACTAAATCTCAACTAATCCTAAAGATAGATTACAATCTTCACTTCATCATATATCTTCTCTTCCAAAATTAAATCTTCATTCCCAAAATGTCCAAAAAGCCCTTGTGCCAAATATGACCTGAAAATAGAAATAGAATTAATTAGGCTAAATAATCCCAAATTAAACAATATTCAGAATATTAGTCCAATAAACTCTAAATCACTAAATCAAGCTAAACAATGTCAAATAGGCAACAAGTATCAATAATAGGAGTAAAATAATGCAAGGAATAATGGGAAATAAAATGCTCATCAAATACCCCCACACTTATCCTTTTGCACTCCTGGGCAAAACTAAGAATTAGGACTGAGAAGATCAATATGCACCAAAGTGAATCATGCAACAAGATTACTACAACTAATGAATGCAAACCTAAGAGATTACATACTTCACAATGAATTCTAGGAAATGCAAAGAAATGGGCAAAATCGAGCACATGAAGAAAATAAGGACCAAAGAATCAAGGCATCCATGAACATCATCCAATTATTTCAAATATGCAAAGAAAACCAATGACATCAAGAGGGTAGTCACAAAAATGATAGAAACTCACAAGGATCACTCAATAGTGTTTACACTCAAGTGTTTAAGGTTAATCAGTGTTTACACTCAAGGCACATCATGAAAAACAAACACAACCATAAGCTTGACAAGCCTCTAACATCAACAATCAACACACATGCACATTAAGATCAAAAGGTCTTTTCAGGGTTGTAATGGGGCCAAGGACAAGGTAGGATAAAAATATGGGAAATGTAGCTAAAACCCAGGGAATAGAGGAGCAATGGGGAACAAGTAAAAAAAATAAGCACAATCCACCCCAAAATGAAATGATAAACATAACAACAACCTATAATTCCAATCCTCTATGCCTCAATCAACCTTTTATTCCATTCTTTTTTCTTTTTTTTTCTTCTTCTTCTTCTTTTTTTTTTTTGAATTGCATTACATTGCAGAACTTCATGAACGAAAGAAAAGAAGAAACAATAAAAATGGCATAATGAGATAAAGCCATAATTACATCACCGACCATAGAGGCAAAACCCAGAACTCACAAGAGATGAAGAACAAAGCACCCTCGCTTACTTAATACCCATTCCCAAAACAATTCCAAAGCTCCAACATTCCCTAAGGTTAGGACAATCATGGTTTTTCAGTCATAGGCTTGTAATGAGCTAAAGAACAAAGAAAAGGGATATAAAGGCTCAAAGGGGCTATCAAAGGATAAATTCATTCAAGGTAGGCTCATATGGCTAGTGGCTTATTCAAGAAAAAAACAATGCCTAAATCATTTCAAAATGTGCATGGGAATATCAAGTATCAACAAGAGTCAAGTCAAGTTCTAGAGTGCAAGTAATCCAGAGTGCAATCACACATGAAAGAAAAATTAGGTGGCATATATAGCAATCCACCCACAATTAAGGCTCAAATCCTCACAAAAGGGACAATTCTATCACAGTGTTACCACCTCTTAATTATCAAAAGCAACTTTACACACAGAAATGCATGAATTCAGACACAAGATACCAAGACTCTACTAAAATGAAGCAAAAACATGCAAGAAAATGCCCAAAACTTAGCAAAACCTAAAAAATCAAAGCAAAAATATGCAACCTAAACTACTCTCCCCCCCACACTTAAATCACACATTGTCCTCAATGGAACACAAATAGCAGAATCAGACTGATATAGACAAGTGCAATAAAAGTAGTAAAGAAGGAGAAAAGAAGACTCCCTAAATCATGGTGGGTCAAAAATGGGGTCGACCAATGAGGCCTCCTCCACAGGTGCATCATCCAAAGTAGGAGTAGTGAGGAAAGGCTTGAGTCGGTGGCCATTGACTTTGAAGCTCTTGTCTGTGGACTCACTCTTGATCTCCACAGTGCCATAAGGAAACACCTGGGTGACTACAAACGGTCCAATCCATTTAGAGCGGAGCTTTCCACTCATGAGTCCAAGCCTAGAGTTGTAGAGCAACACTTTTTGACCAACCAAGAACTCCTTTCTGCAAATTGAGCTATCATGGAGCTTCTTGGTCTTCTCTTTGTAGAACTTGGAATTCTCATAGGCCTCCAAACGGATCTCATCTAGCTCACTCAACTGCAGCTTCCTCTCCTCACCCGCTTGATCAAGAGCTAAGTTACATTGCTTCACAGCCCAATATGCACGGTGCTCTATCTCCACAGGCAGGTGGCATGCCTTACCAAAAACAACCCGATAAGGTGACATCCCTATGGGTGCCTTGTAAGCAGTCCGATGGGCCCATAGAGCATCCTCCAATCGTGTGTTCCAATCCTTTCTATTAGGCTTCACCATCTTCTCCAAAATCCGCTTGATCTCTCTGTTTGAAATCTCAGCTTGCCCATTGGTTTGGGGGTAATATGGTGTAGAAACTTTGTGCACAACCCCATACTTCTTGAGCAAAGCTTGCATGGATCTATTGCAGAAGTGTGTGCCTTGATCACTGACTATGGCTCTAGGTATGCCAAACCTGCAGAGGATATTAGACCTGACAAAATCTACAACAACCTGAGCATCATTAGTCCTGGTGGCCTTAGCTTCCACTCATTTGGATACATAATCCACAGCAAGTAAGATATAATAAAAACCAAAAGAAACAAGAAAGGGGCCCATGAAATCTATACCCCAGACATCAAACACCTCACAGAACAACATAGGTTGTTGCGGCATCTGTTGCCTCCAAGATAGGGCGCCTCCTGCCCTTTGACATTGCTCACATGAGCTGCAGATTTTGCTTGCATCCTTGAAGATGGTAGGCCAATAAAATCCAGAATCCAGCACCTTTCGTGCTGTCCTTTGAGTGCCAAGGTGGCCTCCAACTGGTGAAGCATGGCAAAATTGGAGAACCGATTGGATCTCCTGGTCTAGAATGCACCTGCGAATGACCTGATCGCTGCAAAAATGCCACAAATAGGGGTCATCCCATACATAATACTTGGCATCGCTCTTCAATTTGTCTCTTTGAGCTTTGGATGCCAAGGGTGGAAAAACAGAAGCAACTATATAATTTACAATATCAGCAAACCAAGGAGTAAGGGGAAGGGGATGTGAAACATGCAAAACTAAAAGCTGCTCATCCGGGAAGTCATCCCGGATAGGAAATGCATCCTCCTCTCTCTCTATTCTGCTCAAGTGGTCTGCGACCAGGTTATGTGCACCACTCCGATCCTGAATCTCAAGATCAAACTCCTGGAGGAGCAACATCCATCTAACCAACCTAGGTTTGGAATCTGTCTTTTTCAAAAGATACTTCAGAGCAGCATGATCAGTATACACCACAACCTTAGAACCTAACAGATATGATCTAAACTTATCAAGTGCAAAGACAATGGCTAACGGCTCTTTTTCAGTTGTGGTGTAATTAACTTGTGCTGAATCTAAAGTCCTAGATGCATAATAAATCACATGAGACAGCTTACCAACCCTTTGGGAGAGAACTGCTCCCAAAGCATAATTCGAGGCATCGGTCATGAGCTCAAATGGGAGGGTCCAGTCAGGTGGTTGGATGATGGGAGTGGTGGTGAGTGCTCTCTTTAACTCATCAAATGCTTTCTTGCATTGGTCTCCAAACTCAAATGCGGTATCCTTTTGAAGCAAGTTGGATAGTGGAAGGGCTATCTTGCTAAAATTCTGAATAAACCTGCGATAGAAACCTGCATGGCCAAGAAAAGAACGCACCTCTCGCATGCAAGAGGGGTAAGGCAAATGTGATATTACATGCAGCTTAGCAGGGTCAACCTCTATGCCCTTATGCGAAATAATGTGCCCTAAGACTATGCCTTGTTCTACCATAAAATGACATTTTTCAAAATTCAAGACAAGGTTAGTCTCAATGCACCTATTAAGCACCTTAGACAAACTATCAAGACATGCATCAAAAGAGGAACCATATACACTAAAATCATCCATGAAGACCTCTATGCAATGCTCAAGTAAGTCATTAAAAATACTCATCATACATCTTTGAAAAGTGTCAGGAGCATTGCATAGGCCAAAAGGCATCTTCCTATAAGCAAATGTACCAAAAGGACAGGTAAATGTGGTCTTATGTTGGTCCTCTGGTGCAATACAGATTTGGAAATAACCAGAGAAACCATCTAAGAAGCAATAGTGAGATTTACCTGCCAGGCGCTCCAACATCTGATCAATGAAGGGAAGAGGAAAGTGATCCTTGCGGGTCGCCTGGTTGAGCTTCCTATAATCAATGCAGACTCTCCAACTGTTCTGCACTCTAGTGGGAATCAACTCATCCTTCTCATTTTTGACAACTGTCACCCCAGACTTCTTGGGAACTACTTGAACCAGGCTTACCCAAGTGCTGTCTGAAATGGGGTAGATAATGCCAGCTTGCAGCAGCTTGGTGACCTCTTTCTTCACCACATCAAGAATCTGGGGTTCAACCGTCTCTGGGGTTGTCTCACTGGTTTAGCCCCATCCTCCAATAAAATCCGATGCATGCACATGGAGGGGCTAATACCAGGTATGTCTGCCAAAGTCCATCCTATTGCCCTTTTGTTTGCTCTAATCACATCCAGCAGCTGCTTCTCTTGATCAACAGAAAGGGAGGTAGAGATGATCACTGGAAGTTTCTGCTCAGCCTCCAAGTAAGCATATTTGAGATGAGGAGGAAGGGGCTTCAGGTCCAATAAAGGTGCCTGCATCACAGATGGAACTAAAGGAGCAGCAGAATTGGATTCTGCCGCCTGCACCTGAACAAGTGAATTAGACTCATGCAAAACAGAAATGGGGTTAGCATGATCTGAATCTATATCATATGAATCAACAGATGCAGTAGCAGAATTTAAAAACTGGTCAATTTCAATGCATGCAGTGCACATTTCGGAATCAGAACATGCAGAACAAGTAAATGAGCTAGTGAAAGATGGCAAATCATAATCATGCAAAAATTCTAGAACATGCTCATCAATCAGATCATCAATCAAGTCAACATGAAAGACAGAGTGGTCATCAGAAAAATGTTTCATAGCATCAAAAATATTGAATCGAACCACACTGTCATCAAATTCCATGGAAAGTGTACCTGCATGCACATCTATCTTGGTTCGGGCTGTTTTCAAAAATGGTCTCCCTAATATGATAGGGACAGCACTACGAGAGGTGTCCTCTTCCATATCAAGAATATAAAAATCAGCAGGAAAGATAAGCTCTTCAACCCGAACCAGGACATCCTCTATCAAACCTGCGGGGTAGGCAGTAGATCTATTTGCCAAGTGAATAACCACACCCGTAGGTTGAAGGGGTCCAAGTGAAAGAGACTTGAAAACAGACATAGGCATAACATTAATAGATGCTCCTAAATCTAGCAAAGCATTCTTAAATTTAGTATTACCTATGATACAAGGCACAGAGAAAGTTCCAGGATCCTTACACTTTTCAGGAATATGAGGGACGGGTTTACCTATAAGAGTAGAGACATTTCTTCCCATGTTGATCCTCTCATTGCCCTTGAGCTTCCGTTTGTGTGTGCATAGATCCTTCAAGAACTTTGCATACCTTGGAATTTGCTTGATTGCATCAAGAAGGGGTATGTTGACTTCCACCTTCCTGAATGTGTCAAGTATCTCTTTGTCAATCTCTTCCATTTTCTTGTTTGAGTCACCCCCCTTGGTGGGAAAGGAAGAGGAATGGGGAGTGGTTGTTGGGCAGCAGCAGGTGTTGTGCTTGTGGAAGGCTGAGCTGGATTGGATTTTCTGGTACTTGTGTGCTCACTATCCTCAACCATTTGGCTCTTCTTCTTGGTTGAAACTAGATCATCTTTGTTGAGGTCAGATTCTGGTGTGTGTGTGACAATCTGCTTCCCTGACCTTAGACTAATGGCATTCACATTCTGGTTTGGATTGATCACTGTTTGGGATGGCAACTTGTTAGAATTCTGAGATTGCATAGTGTTGATTGCTGTTGCCATCTGTCCCATCTGATTGGTCAAAGATTGAATTGAGGCCTCTTGTCTTTGAATGGATGCTCTAGTTTCCTGTTGGAATTGGAGATTTTGCATGGTCATCTGTTTCATCAGCTCTTCCAATGAAGGCTGCTGCTCAGTACTAGGAGCTGGTGGTGCAGAATTAGCCTGTTGTTGTCTCTGTTGCTGGACTGGAGGAGGTACATATGGTGGTCTAGAATTGTTCTGAAATTGAACCTGTGAAGGTTGCTGCTGATCAGACCATCTCAGGTTGGGATGGTTCCTCCAACCAGGGTTGTATCTATTGGTAGAGAGATCAAAGTTCTGTGGCTGCTGATTTCTACTGTTGAAGATGTTGGCGGCATATGCCTCAGGTTGGTCAGCACCAGTCGTGGGCTGCTGATGCACAGAAGGGCATGCATCTGTGGGGTGCTCAGCGGATGTGCATATGCCACATAATCTAGCAGGCAGAGACAACTTCTTCTGGTTGATGGCCAATTGAGTGACCAAAATTGTAAGTGAATCTATCTTCTGTTCAAGCTTCTCAACCTTACCAGAACTTGTGCCAACATCATTCACTCCTCTCACTATGATTGCATCGCTGTTGCCCCTTGCATGGAATTGTTGACAATTGGAAGCCATCTTCTCAATCTTGACTTTGGCTTCTAAAGGTGTCATGTCTCCTAGGGCACCACCACTTGTAGCATCAAGCATGTTTCTCTCCATGAGGTTGAGACCTTCATAGAAATATTGAATAAGCAGCTGCTCTGAGATCTGATGGTGGGGGCAGCTCGCACACAGTCTCTTGAATCTCTCCCAATACTCATAGAGACTTTCTCCACTTTGTTGCCTGATGCCTGATATATCCTTTCAGATTGCTGTTGTTTTGCATGCAGGGAAGAATTTCTCCAAAAATGCCCTCTTTAGGTCATCCCAGACTGTGATAGAACCACGGGCCAGATCGTACAACCAATCCTTGGCTAGCCCCTCTAGGGAGTGTGGGAATGCCTTAAGACAAACATGATCCTCTTGCACATCATGTGGTTTCATAGTAGCACAGACAATATGGAACTGCTTGAGATGTTTATGAGGATCCTCACCTGCAAGACCATTAAACTTGGGCAACAAATGAATTAGTCCAGACCTTAGCTCATACGGGTCATCGGGATACTGGATGCACAAATCTTCAATAGTGAAATCAGGTGCAGCCAGCTCCCTCAATGTCCTCTCACGTGGTGGAGGTTGAGCCATATTTTCAGAATAATCAGAATAAGAATCAGAATTTATAGAAATAGAAGAAAAAGAAGCAGACTCACTATGTAAAGACTCAATAGACTCACTACCTATGGACTGGTTCCTATTTTGTCTAACTAGTCTGTGATAAGTTCTATCAATTTCAGGGTTATATGGATGAAAGTAGCTTGGGTTGCCCCTAGTCATGTACTGAACAGAACACCATGTAGCATAGCAAACTGTCACTAATATACATGACCAAAATAGGCAACAAAATTTTTTTATTTTCTAAAATTTTTTTCTTTATTTTTTTCAGAACCCTAAAATCATGAAAACATACCACAAAAAGTTTGAGGACAAAATTCAAAAGGGAACCAAGTCAAACAATTAAATCAGAGACCAAAAACTAAGAAAATAAAACTTGTAAAATAAAAAAGAAATAGTAAAACGGCTTTTTCAGGATCCAGACGAAGGAGTTTTCTGACAAAGTGAGAAAAATCAGATTATTCAGAAAATTCCCTTCAATTTGATATAAAATTCGTCAAATTTCGATTTGAAGAAAGTGCTGCTAAAACTTGGAAAATTTTTCTGGAACTCACAACCAGTGATGATCTGAGTGATCGTGGTGCCTCAAAACCTTTTTATATGATAAAAGTAGTGTGGATATAAATTTTCGTGCAAAAATTCCACCCACAACTATGTGAACTAGCGACCACAGAATCAATCAAATACACTAATTGCAACAAAATAGCAAAACAGCAAACAGTGCAACTTCAACCGGTTATCAAAATTGACTACTAGACCCTAAATCAGAAAGGACACACTATAATAACTATACTAACTACGACACTAACTAACTACTAATGACCTTTGGCAAGAACCGATACTCCCCGGCAACGGCGCCAAATTTGATCGAGGCCGTACCCGATACAAATAAAAACAGTTTAAGTATAGTACTAGGAAGTGACTCCTAGGTCGTCTCCCAAGGAATATCTTATCAAGCAAAAGGTCGAACACATAGTATGCATAGAAAACAGGGGGGGGTTTTTTTTTGTATTGAATATTGAATAATTGAAATCAAAACAGAATTAAATCAAAACAGAATTAAATCAAAACGAAGAAACAGATAAGGAAAAGCGGATAAACCCCTTTGGCTCGCGTTCACAACTCTATCATCGGTCACAAAAGATCAATTTCTTTCCTCTTCACTGTCCAAGTCGTGAGAATTAAATACTAAGCGAAAATTCAATTCTCACCCCAAAACTCAAACCTCTAATTAAGCATTAAAAGCCAAAGCATGGAGTTTTTACGAGTTTGCATAAATTAAGCATTCATACACATGGATTATCTCTATATAATGGAACTAAGCGAACCATAACATATCAATAAGCATGAAAACAGTGAATAAAAACGAAATAGCATTAAGAATAAAACCTCAAGAGTATGTGATACATTACCAAAGGGATTTAACCTAAGAGTTTAGCCTTCCATGAAGAAAAATACCAAAAAACGTGTAGAAAGGGAAGAGAGAGAAACCCTAGCAGCCACCACAAGCTTGGAGAGCAAAACTAAGCCTTCTCTATGAGAGAGAATGTAAAAAACGTGGAATGGAAGATTGTGGCTGCTAGGTCTACACGAAATTGGCTAATTAAATCACAAAACGGGCCTAAATCATGGGCCCAAATCCTAAGGAAAGCTTATCTCTAAATTAAATCTAAAAATATCCTATAGATAAAATCTAAATCTTAAAAGATATAACTAAATCTCAACTAATCCTAAAGATAGATTACAATCTTCACTTCATCATATATCTTCTCTTCCAAAATTAAATCTTCATTCCCAAAATGTCCAAAAAGCCCTTGTGCCAAATATGACCTGAAAATAGAAATAGAATTAATTAGGCTAAATAATCCCAAATTAAACAATATTCAGAATATTAGTCCAATAAACTCTAAATCACTAAATCAAGCTAAACAATGTCAAATAGGCAACAAGTATCAATAATAGGAGTAAAATAATGCAAGGAATAATGGAAAATAAAATGCTCATCAGGCGCACCGTACAGACCCCCCCCCCCTTTTTTCGTAACTCCACACTAAAAAAAATCAAACTTAAATTACTTACCACTGGGTTGCCTCCCAGAAAGCGCTTGTTTAACGTCCCGAGCCTGACGGATGACATTAAATTGAGATTAAGGGTCTTTGAGCTCCACTTGGGATGAGCTCTTGTCAATTACCTCTCCATGGTACACCTTGAGTCGTTGTCCATTCACTTTAAACACATTCCCATTTGAGGGATTTTTAATTTCCACAGCTCCAAAAGGTAATACCTGCATCACCACAAAAGGACCTGTCCATCTAGACTTAAGCTTTCCTGGAAAAAGCTTAAGTCTAGAGTTATATAACAATACCCTTTGTCCCACATGAAACTCTTTATGAACTATTCTCTTGTCATGCCACCTTTTTGTTTTTTCCTTAAAAATTCGAGAAGTGTTATATGCTTGCTCTCTCAACTCATCAAGTTCAGTGAGCTGCAATAACCTCTTATCGCCTGCCAATTGCATATCAAAGTTTAAAAATCTGGTTGCCCAATATGCTTTATGAAGAAGTTCAATAGGCAAATGGCAGTTTTTTCCATAAACTACTTGAAAAGGTGACATGCCAATAGGGGCTTTGAAAGCTGTCCTATATGCCCAAAGAGCATTATCTAATTTTCTAGACCAATCTTTCCTAGAACTATTCACAGTTTTCTGTAGGATTCTCTTAAGGGACCTATTGGACACTTCAACCTGACCACATGTTTGTGGGTGATATGGGGTGGCAACTTTGTGGTGCACCCCATATTTAGCCAATGCTCTCTCCATCACTTTATTACAAAAGTGACTTCCACCATCACTAATGAGCACTCTTGGTACTTCAAACCTGCAGAATATATTCTTTCTTAAAAATTCTACCACTACTGCAGCATCATTGGTGGAAGTGGGGATGGCCTCAACCCACATAGAAACATAGTCAACCCCCACAAGAATGTATTTGTTGTTATAAGATGGGGGGAAGGGGCCTACAAAATCTATCCCCCATACATCAAACACTTCTACCTCCAGAATGTTTTGGAGAGGCATTTCATCTTTCCTAGAAATATTCCCCATCCTTTGACACCGGTCACACTTGATCACAAACTCACGAGCATCTTTAAAAAGAGTTGGCCAAAAATAACCACATTGTAAAACTTTGGATGCTGTTTTTTCATGACCATAGTGACCTGAATAATGGGAGTTATGGCAATGCCAAAGAATGTTAGGAATTTCTTCCTCAGCTACACACCTCCTAATTACTCCATCTGCACTTCTTCTAAACAGAAAGGGTTGATCCCAAAAATAAAACTGGGCGTCATGTAAAAACTTTTTCTTTTGTTGCCAAGTTAAATCTTTGGGAATTACCCCTGCTTCTAAATAGTTTGCTAAATCCGCATACCATGGTAATGCAGATGCAGCTAAGAGTTGTTCATCAGGGAATGCATCATCTATTGGAACCTGGTCATCTTTATCACTATTTTCAAGGGATAGTCTAGATAAGTGATCAGCTATTACATTTTCAACCCCCTTCTTATCCTTAATTTCCAAATTGAACTCTTGCAAAAGCAAGATCCACCTTATCAGCCTTGGCTTAGCATCTTGCTTAGCCAAAAGGTGCCTAAGTGCAACATGATCAGTGTAAACAATTACTTTAGACCCTATGAGATAAGACCTAAATTTATCCATAGCAAACACCACTGCTAAGAGCTCTTTTTCAGTAGTCGTGTAATGCACCTGAGCACTATTCAGCACACGACTAGCATAGTAGATTGTATGAAATACTTTATCCACTATTTGTCCTAGAACAGCTCCTATAGCATGGTCACTGGCATCACACATCAGTTCAAAAGGTTTTCCCCAATCGAGGGCGACCACTATAGGAGTTGTTACTAGTTTCCTTTTCAGAGTTTCAAAAGCATTCATACATTCCTCATCAAACTTGAACTCCACATCCTTCTCCAACAAATTGCAAAGGGGCTTAGCTATTTTTGAAAAATCTTTTATAAATCTCCGGTAGAAACCAGCATGGCCCAGAAAACTTCTAATCCCCTTTACATTTGTTGGAGGAGGTAGATTTTCAATTACATCAATTTTTGCTTTATCTACCTCTATTCCTTTTTCAGAAATCTTATGCCCCAAAACTATCCCATCCTTAACCATGAATTGGCATTTCTCCCAGTTAAGGACAAGATTGGTTTCTTGGCATCTTTGCAAAACTTTACCCAAATTACTCAAACATGAATCAAATGATGACCCGTAGACCGAAAAATCATCCATAAACACCTCTATGAAGTTTTCAATCATATCAGAGAATATTGCAAGCATGCACCTTTGAAAAGTAGCTGGTGCATTGCAAAGTCCAAAAGGCATTCTCCGGTATGCAAAAACTCCTAAGGGGCATGTGAATGCCGGTTTTTCTTGATCATTAGGGTCAACACAGATTTGATTATAACCAGAATATCCATCAAGAAAACAATAATATGCATGTCCAGCTAATCTTTCTAACATTTGATCCATGTATGGCAATGGGAAGTGGTCCTTTCGGGTGGCATTATTCAATCTCCTATAGTCAATACAAACTCTCCACCCTGAGACAGTGCGGGTGGGGATGAGTTCATTTCTATCATTTTTTATCACAGTCAAACCACCCTTCTTAGGGACCACTTGCACTGGGCTCACCCAAGTGCTATCAGAGATGGGATATATTATTCTTGCATCTAAAAGCTTCACCACCTCCTTTCTCACTACCTCCTGGAGAGTAGGATTGAGTCTCCTTGGAGGCTGAATTACAGGCTTAAAATTCTCCTCTAAGAGAATCTTATGCATGCAAAAACTGGGATGAATCCCTGTGAGGTCATCTACACACCACCCTATCGCAGATTTATATTGCCTTAAAACTCTCATTAATTTTTCAGTTTCTAATTCAGTTAAGGCATTATTAATTATGACAGGATAGTAATTAGAGTCATCTAGAAAAGCATACCTGAGATTGGCTGGAAGTGTTTTAAGCTCCGGTTTTGCTCTAGCCTCCTTGTCATGTCTCCTCAATTCCATGATTTCGGTGCCCTTGTACTCTGAAGTTGCATCCAGCTGAGATGCTACCTTATCAATCTCTGGCTCTCCACACTCTCCTTGCACCAATGTTGCTTCCATTGTGTCACCATGGCAATTTTTCTCAAAAGTGGATGTGACTAAGGCATCAATCACATCCACCATGAAACAATGCTCCTCCTCCTCAGGCCTTCTCATGGACTCATACACGTTGAAGGATACCTCTTCTTCATGAACCCGCAATTTGAGCTCACCCTGTTGCACATCAATAAGGGCTCGCCCAGTGGCCAAAAACGGCCTCCCCAAAAGCAATGGAATAGCAGCATCCTCCTCCATGTCCAGGATCACAAAATCAGCTGGGAAGATGAACTTGTCAACCTTAACAAGAACATCCTCCACCTTCCCATAAGGTCTTTTGATGGAGCGTTCTGCCAGCTGGAGACACATCTATGTTGGTTTCACCTCCCTAATGCCCAATCTCTTGAAGATAGAGAGAGGCATCAGGTTGATGCTAGCTCCCAGGTCGCATAAAGCCTTCCCAATGTTATGCCCACCAATGTTACATGGGATTGTGAAACTCCCTGGATCCTTAAGTTTCTGAGGGAGCTTCTTTTGCAATAGGGCACTGCATTCTTCAGTTAGCATCACCGTCTCATCATCCTGCATCTTCCTCTTGTTACTCAGAAGCTCCTTCATAAACTTAGCATACGTGGGCATTTGCTCAAGGGCCTCCGCAAAGGGAATGTTGATCTGGAGCCTTTTGAACACCTCCATGAACTTGGCAAATTGCTTCTTAGTGTCTTCCTTTTTCAATCTCTGAGGGAACGGAACCTTGAGAGAAATCTGTGGTTGTTTTTCTTTTTCCTTTTCCTGAGGTGCAGTTGAATTCTGCTTTTGCTGCACTTCAGGAATAGGCTCCTCTGGTTTCTGTTCCTTCTCCTCTTCAGCCTCCATTACCACATCATCACTCTTTTTCCGTGGCTCCTCAAGAGACTTGCCACTTCGAAGAGTAATGGCCTTGCAATGCTCCCTTGGATTAGGAACTGTATCACCTGGAAAGGATCCGGATTGCCTCTCTGACATTTGCTTGGAAAGCTGACCCATCTGAATCTCCAAATTGCGAATACTGGCTCCTTGATTTTTCAACCCAGCTCTGGTCTCCTCTACTAATTTACTTATTGTATTAGTAACCTTTTCAAGGGCTGCTTCCCATGGTGCCATCTTCTGTTCTTGCTGTGGAGGCTGTGATTGCTGCGGCGGCTGAAGTGCTGGACTGTGCCAGGAGAAAGCAGGATGATTTCTATATCCCGGATTATAAGTGTTAGAGTATGGATTATTCCTCTGACCTCCTCCTATGAAGTTAGCCTCTTCACTTGTACCAAACTCCAAAGCACAGTCTCCATTTGGATGATTACCCTTGCAGAAATCGCAAGAAAGCACTACCTCAGAAGAACCCATCTGAACCTGGTTTAATTTCTGAGTCAATGCAACTATTTGTTGCTGCATCTCCTTATTCTGGGCGAACAGAGCTTGCACATTCTCAGGTTCCATATCAGTCTTCTTCATGATACGCTTCCTAACAGTCGCACGACTGCTGTTATGAGCCATCTTCTCAATCAACTGCCTAGCCTCTGCAGCAGTTCTGCTCTCTAATGAACCTTGTGATGCACAGTCGACCAAATGCTGATTGGCTAGAGTCAACCCATCATAGAATGTCCTCATTTGCATCCATTCAGGCATAGAGTGACTGGGGCACTTCTTCAACATCTGCTTGTACCTTTCCCACGCCTCATGTAGAGATTCGCCATCCTGCTGAGCGAAGGCGTTAATTTCTTGCCTAAGTTGAGCTTGCCTGGAGGGTGGGAAGTACTTGTCCAAGAAAATCTTAGCCAATTCCTCCCAAGAAGTGATGCTCCCCTGTGGTTGTGCACGGAGCCATTGAAGCGCCTTTCCCCTTAATGAGAGAGGAAAGAGCCTCAACCTTATCGCCTCATCACTTGCACCTTGAATCTTGAAGAAGTCCAGGTAACTCAAGAACATAGCAATATGATCACTTGGATCCTCTTCTGGGGCACCACTGAATTGATTTTGTTGCAACATGTTCAGATATGCTCCCTTGATGTCAAAATGAGCAGCAGTGACAACAGGTGGTACTATGCTAGTACCGATTAAGGTCGGGTCGACTAAGGCGTAATCAGCCAATGTACGCTTGTCAGGTTCCTGCTCACGCTCATGCCTGCGTTCACGCTCACGCTCTTCAGCCATTACTCTTTTTCGTTCCCTTTTCTCTCGCTGTGCTTGTTTCCTTAGCTTCTTCGCTGTCAACTCGATCTCAGGATCGAATTGAAGGCTGCTATAATCACCTGCAGAACGCAAGTGCATATACCAATCTCGGCAAAGAGGGTTAAAAGCACCTGTTGAGTAAATAGAAACAATTAAGAATAAATAGCTAGAGAAAATTCCACTAAGTAACTACTAAAAGTACCGAAAAATTACTAAAATCTAATTTTAGTCCCCGGCAACGGCGCCAAAAACTTTTTGGCGTTCTGGCAAGTGCACCAGTTTGTGACAAGTAATAAAGTGGAAGTGGGTTGTCATTCCCAACGAGGTAAAATAGATTAAAATAATTCTCACCTAAGTCGTAGTTACTACGTGAAATTCAAATTAAATTTAAATTGATTGGAAAATTCTTAACTAAATTAAATTGAAAAACAAAAACGCAAATAAAAAGTGGTTGTGAAAGAATTTGGGAAGGCTTGGGAACTTGTTTCATTGTAGGTTCCTATAATAATTGCTAACGAATCAATGATTTTCCTAAGTATTGAACCAATTTTGCAAAGGTAAAAGTAGCCTAATTCCTTAGGTCAACCCTGTTTCTTAGTAATTTAATCTCCCTTCATTCCTTAAGCAGAGCTTTAAATCCTAATCTTACCAATTAATGTTCAATCAAAATTATTAGAAGGTTATCCAATTCATAGACATATTCCTATGCCTATGTAATTGAATTGTTTGATTAAAGGTCTAAATCCTAATTCAATATTCCTATTTAATTAGAATTACCAAATCATAAACGACGTCAAATTCATGATAATCAATAAAAACATAATCAAACACAATACTTAAATGGAAAAACATCAATTCATTAAACAAAAACTATATAGGTTCCATACAAATCCACATGTTCCCAAATAAGGGTTTAGTTCATGATAGAGAAGAGAGAAACAATAAACATGATAAAAGTAGACATAATTACCAATGAACTTGAGTCTCCAATCTCAATTCTTCACCAAAGCTCTCTAATCTCTGTTCCCAATTGTTCAGAATCCTCCTAATTACCAATCCTAATCTATTTTAAAACCCTCCAACAACCAATCTTATCACAAATCCAATAAAACAAAAATAAATCTAAAACAGATCTGTCACGCGCGCCTGGGTATGGCGTTGGCACGCCTGGGCGCGCAACTTAACATCCATCAGTTCTTCTTGCTTCGTAATACGGGCGCCTGGGCGCATGGTTCCGCGCGCCTAGGCGCGAATCTACCTGGACTGTTGCACCAATTTTTGTACTTTTGACCCCAACTTGGATGCTTTGACCCCTTGCACGCCTGGGCGTGCTGACCCTGCGCCTGGGCGTGCAAGTGTAAATTTCCACTTTTTCTTCGATTTAACTTCAATTCCTCAGAGTCCAGCTCCAATTTCTTCTTCCAATCTCCAATTTGACAATAAAAACACCTGAAACACTAACAAACACATCAAAACGAACAACACCCTACCTAAACACTTAACAACTAAAAATCCTAACAAAAAAACTCGAATTTGCTTAAGAACACACCAAAACCAAAGTAAATAGGGGTTAAATAAGGTACAAAAACATCATATTTCAGCCTCAAATCAGGGGTGCTCCCAAGAACCCAAGGACCGAGGTCCTAACACAGACCCCATGACTCCAGTCCGATTGATTTGATCGTAGGCCGATCAGTTAACACTTTACGAGCACCGACCACGATCTAGTCGGATTCATAACACACCAAGTTAGAGTCGAACACTGTGCTAGAACAAATGGCTGCACAGAGTTATCCGTGCTCAGGCGCCCCGTTCTCCGCCCCCAGGCGTGCGCATGTTAGACGTCCTTTTCAAATCACTGTTGTCCTTTTCAAAACACTGTTTGTGGCTTCCTCAAGAAGCCATCAATTTATATCCACATATTCCCAAAGCTTCCAAGGGAAGCTTCCCACTAGAACCACGTGTTTATTTCCAGAGGGGAATAAAAGGAAAACAAAGGCCAACAACAGCAAAGAGTCTTCTTCATTCTTCTTCTTCTTCATGAACCCCTCTTCTCTCTCAAGCTTAAGAGCTCAAGAGTTCACTCTACTCCGTTTCCATTATCACCACCCAAACCCCATAACACGAACTTCATAATCATCAAACCCGTTTCTAATATTACAAGACACTCTTCTTCATTTACTTCATCATCAACACACACGATTTCCTTCTCTTCCCATCAAGAATAAGTTTTGTTCTTCCTTCCCTTCAAGATCTTAAGGGCTTGTTATCAGTCATTATCAAGCTCATAAGGTAAATTTCATCTTCCTCTCTTTCTCACAATTCTCACGGACTCTATCTCGTTCTCTTGTGAGTTCCTCTCTCTTTCTCTCACTATTTTCTCTCTCTTCCAAGTGTAGGAGACGTGTCTTTCCAACCCGCCACTTCGCGAGCTTGCTGCAGTTCCTCGACTCATCTTCTTGTCGACCTCGCAGTTGTCACGCTCGGTTTCTCCAGTCTCAGTTGAAGGAATTTCTTAAAAGCTAGGATTTGGTTCTCGGCTCACCTCTTTACATTCGGTTGAGGTAAGGAGTGGGTGTTACCTTAGCTTAGGTTTGCGTTTCTAGTGTGCTTATAGTGAGTACTAAGAATGGGTGTTAGTTTAGGATATTGAACCATAGGGTAGTGGATATAGATTATTATTAAAGAATGAAATGAATAAACAAAAGAACCCATTAAATTAACTGTGAATATGTGGTAGCATGAATAAATGTGTGAAATGTGATAAATGTTAAGCATGAACATGTGTATGTTTGATACTCTTTGATTAAGATGTGTGCCGGCCATAGGTGGCCGAGAATGATAAATGGTGAAAAATGCTAGGGAAAAGATTAAATGAGGAATAACAACTAGAGAAAAGAAACTGACACGAGAAGACACAGTGATATTTTCCTGTGCAGATATGTGGAAAATAATGGTTGTGTGAGACGGGTCGAGTAAGACACAATGATGAGTTCTTGTGCAATGATCGCGTAAGACACGGTGATATGTTCCTGTGCAGCTGTAAGCCGAGCATCATGGGATGATGTACGCAGTAACGACTCACACAATATTCCTATTAATGGAATCGGTTAGGATGTACTCCGGGTCGAGTAAGTCACGGTGATATGTTCCTGTGCAATGACCGCATAAGACACAGTGGATATGTTCCTGTGCAGCTGTAAGCCGAGCATCATGAGATGATGCACGCAATGATGGACACTCCCTAATTCCAGAGAAGGTGTAAGACGTACACTGGGTGTGCGCTGCCGAGAATAAGAAGGTGTAAGACGTACACGGGGTGTGCGTTGCCGAGCATAAGAAAGTGTAAGATGCATATTAGGTGTGTGCTTTTCTAAAAGACATGAAAAATAGGAATAGAAAGGAAAAGAGGAAAGAAGGCCGAATAAAGAGAATGTAAGACGTGATAAAAGAATAAAAGTGAGAATGATTGGAAATAGGTGAATAAAAGTAAAAGGTAAATGAGACAGGAAAGAATAGGTATGTGATAAAACCGCAATTGGTGGTTGGAGAGACTTAGGAACCCTAGGAAAACACCTAGAAGGGGGGGTTGAATAGGTGTTGAAGCTACCTTGAAAGATTTTTCGAACGAAACAAATCGAAACAATCAAAACAAATGATTTTTGCAAATTCTACAGCACTTAATCGATTAACCTGCAATTTACTCGAGTAGTACTCGATTAAACTTGAACTTAATCGATTAGATATGACAGAAAACAGAAAAATCAATTTTTCATTCGAATACGAAAATCAATCAATTCACATGCAAGATCAGAGATACAACGGAAATGATTAACACCTATATTCTTATTGATTAACCTAGTTATGAAAATGATTTTCCCTTTATCAATTTGAACAATTAAAGATTCAATTCAATCAATTATGAAAATCAATCTTTCTAGGTTTTCAACCAAGAACGCAATCAAATGACTTGAATATAAAGAGTAAGGGTTTAGAGATACGACACAGTGATTTATCCTGGTTCACTTTCATCCACTTGAAAGCTACATCCAGTCCCCTCTTCAACCAAGAGAGATTCTTCACTATGAGGAATTAGAGTTCTCAAATTACAAGTGATTGCCTCACAAGACTCCCTTCTTGCTAGCTTACAAGAGATAACCGACACCCTTGCCTTGTAATCCTATTGATCTTCTCTCTAATCTAACCTCTACCCCTTGTTGATAATCAACACAACAAGTCTTCAATTGCTTGATGATAATCCACACACCAAGGCTTCACTTTCTTGATTCACAACCAAGACTTCTTCTTCTTCTTCAATAAGAATGCACTTGCTTGATGATAAAATCGACACACCAAGACTTCTTGTTTGTTGTAGTGGCTTGCCTTCTTGCAAAGATTACAACACAATAGAAAACACAAAACAATCCTATGAATCTCAATCATGAGTTATGACAATTCACCATAAGAGATTCAAAGGTTCTTGATCAAAGAATATGAAAATATGAGAACTTTGATCTTTAGAAAATGAGAGAGAATAGAGTGGCTTGATTCTTTATAAAACTTGTATGAAATGATTCTAATTGATCACAAATAATAGGAAAAGGTTTATATATAATACCCAAAAGTTGTAGCACTTGAAAACTGATTTTGAGAAGTGAAAATCGTATTTTAAAAATCAGTTCAGCAGTACTTAATCGATTAAGCAAGTCGTGTACTCGAGTAGTACTCGATTAAGTTAGTCACTTAATCGATTAAGTTGGTACTGCACATGTTCAAAAACTTGTTTTCTCAAAATCCAACCTTTGCTTTAAAACCTTTAAGCCACCTATTAATTCTAGGTTAAGTGAAAACTCAAATTATGATTAAATCATGACTTATGAATGAGATTCACTACCCTCTATAATAATCTACCCAAATAAAAAACCTATGAAGCTTGAGAGGCAAAAGATAAAAGAAATACAAATACACTCAAACTTAGGTCGCTTTCTCTCTTCTTCATTTGATGTTTGTTGTTGCTTGTTGAGCTTGAAACTTGATCAACACTTGTAGCTTGTTCAAAAACACTTTGTCATTATCAAAATATTCATCATGTTCATCATGGAACTAACAATCTCCCCCTTTTTGAAAATGACAACCCATGTTTTGAAATCGCTTGAAGTTGTTGATGCTTGAAACATTTGATCACTTGAGAAGACTCTTTCTCCCCCTCAATCAATGCTTTAACACTTGAATCCAATTGATAGAAGCTTGATTCTCCCCCTATATTCAACAACTTAGCTCAACCTACATAAAAACAACAAAACAACCTTTCTCCAAACAAACATCTAAAAATCATATTATATTTCTCCCATGTTTCAAAACATACCATTTCTCCCCCTTTGAGAAACATTTCATTCAATTCAAAACATCATATTTCTCCCCCTTTGGCATTATCAAAAAGTAATATATACCAATTGAAATATAACATCTAAGCCAAGGTAAGAAATCAATGATCATTTCTTCACAACATTGATACCAATTGAACAAATACAATAGAGCTATACTTTGAAATGTGATATCAATTGGTAAGAGAATATAACAATGAAATAAAATACCAATTGAGAACTAAAAAGATCATAATATCACTTAACAAAGAAGATATCAGTTGTAAAGAAGAATCAATAATCACAAAAGCATGATAATCAACTAATAATCTCTCAATGATACAAATTGAATTAACTAAACATTTAGAAAAGTAATATCAATTGAGAAGATACCAATTGAGATAATATATCAATATCAAATATTACCACTTTGTAGGACATTCACTTGAGATGCAAGTGTGATACCAATTGAAGATGTGAATATAGACATTCATAGTTGAGACCAATTGAGAACATGTGTCATTCATTTGCATCTTCAATCAAACCTACAAAACAATCATGCTTTGCTTTTTGGTATCCAAATAGTTTTGGATCCATTTTTGTTAGTGTAGGGACTTTCACCCTTTTTCATCCAAACGAAATTTCCTTTAGGTATACCATGCACTTTAACATAACACACATTTGAAGTATGTCCATGAGTACCACAATAGAAACATGTTGGAGGATTTGAAAAATCAACTTTAGAAAAATCAACAACATTTCTATGAGATTTACTCTTAGCATTAGTATAACCCAAACCAAACTTGTTTGAATTTTCTCTTTGAAAATTTAACAATGTGCGCAATCTAATATCACAAATGGTGAAACTTGCAAGCTTATTTTTCAAAATAGCATTTTCATCCTTGAGCAACTTGCAACTCTCACAATCAACCACAACATTCAATCTACTAGCACAATCACAAGAAGAACTAGCATAGATAAGATCAAGAGTTTCATTTTCAAGATTAAGCTCATCAACTTGTTTTTGAAGATCTAAAATCTCTTTTTGATGTTTCAAAATGAGCTTCTTTCTTTCAATGTTTTTCAAAGCTAGTTTTTCAAGTTGTTCATACATTTCTTCATAAGCATTATGTAACAATTCATATTTAGAAGAAATTTCGGATTTAGATTCACTTACATTGCTATCCTCGCTTTGATAACTTGATTCATCATTTGAACTTTGTTCTTCATCATCTACTAGAGTTATCAAGTTGAGACAAGCGGCTTCTTCATCATCCGATGAACTACTCGATGTGCTTTTCTTGTTATCTTCATCACTATCCCAAACTATGTATGCTCTTTTAGATTTAGAATTTTTCTTGTCTTTCTCCTTCTTCTTGAGATACTTAGAGCATGAGTACTTGAGATGACCGGGCTTTCCACATTCATGGCAAACTACACCTTCTTTTGAAGTTTTGGTCTTATAGTGTGGGGAATCCTTCTCTTTACTTTTGTCCTTGTTCAACCTTCCTTTTCTCCTTAGAAACTTGTCAAACTCTTTTAACAAAAGTTTCATGTCCTTTTCATCAACATCGGAATCGGAATCTTCACTATCATCATCATCGGAACTATCTTTCTTTTTGTATGATCTATTGACTTTAAGAGCAAGTCCCTTTCTTTCTTTGTTTTTATCCGACTCTTCATTGATACTTAATCGTCCAAGCTCCATTTCATGTTCTTGAAGCTTTCCGAAAAGTGTTGCTAGATCCATAGCATCCAAATTTTTAGATTCAACAATAGCCGTTACTTTTGGTTGCCAATTCCTGTCTAAACATCTCAACACTTTGTTAGAAAGTTCACCTTGAAGAAAAGTTTTACCAAGAACAAGTAAATGATTTATAATATGAGTAAAACGCTTTTGCATATCATTTATAGATTCATTTGGAAGCATATGAAACAATTCATAATCACGCATTAAAGCATTCAATCTAGCTCTCCTAACCTCACTAGTTCCTTCATGAGTCACTTGTAAAGTGTCCCACATTTCCTTAGCACTAGAACATTGAGAAACTCTAAAGAACTCGTCATAGGATAAAGCGGATGTGATGATATTCTTTGCCTTATAATCATATTGTACTTTCTTTCTATCATCATCCTTCCACTTATCCTCGGGGATCAATTGTTCTACACCTTCAACTAAACTAGAGGGGATATGAGGACCTTTTTCAACTACTTTCCAAATTTCACTATCTATGGCTTGGATAAAGATTTTCATTCTAACTTTCCAATATGCATAGCCTTCTCCGGTAAACAATGGAGGACGACTTATTGAATAACCTTCACCACCAAAGGGATTAGTAGAACCCATTGCGATTTTCTTAAAGGATCTTTACGAAAAAGCTCTTATGCTCGTGTCTTTCGACCGAGCTCTGATACCAATTGATAAAACCGCAATTGGTGGTTGGAGAGACTTAGGAACCCTAGGAAAACACCTAGAAGGGGGGGTTGAATAGGTGTTGAAGCTACCTTGAAAGATTTTTCGAACGAAACAAATCGAAACAATCAAAACAAATGATTTTTGCAAATTCTACAGCACTTAATCGATTAACCTGCAATTTACTCGAGTAGTACTCGATTAAACTTGAACTTAATCGATTAATATGACAGAAAACAGAAAAATCAATTTTTCATTCGAATACGAAAATCAATCAATTCACATGCAAGATCAGAGATACAACGGAAATGATTAACACCTATATTCTTATTGATTAACCTAGTTATGAAAATGATTTTCCCTTTATCAATTTGAACAATTAAAGATTCAATTCAATCAATTATGAAAATCAATCTTTCTAGGTTTTCAACCAAGAACGCAATCAAATGACTTGAATATAAAGAGTAAGGGTTTAGAGATACGACACAGTGATTTATCCTGGTTCACTTTCATCCACTTGAAAGCTACATCCAGTCCCCTCTTCAACCAAGAGAGATTCTTCACTATGAGGAATTAGAGTTCCCAAATTACAAGTGATTGCCTCACAAGACTCCCTTCTTGCTAGCTTACAAGAGATAACCGACACCCTTGCCTTGTAATCCTATTGATCTTCTCTCTAATCTAACCTCTACCCCTTGTTGATAATCAACACAACAAGTCTTCAATTGCTTGATGATAATCCACACACCAAGGCTTCACTTTCTTGATTCACAACCAAGACTTCTTCTTCTTCTTCAATAAGAATGCACTTGCTTGATGATAAAATCGACACACCAAGACTTCTTGTTTGTTGTAGTGGCTTGCCTTCTTGCAAAGATTACAACACAATAGAAAACACAAAACAATCCTATGAATCTCAATCAAGAGTTATGACAATTCACCATAAGAGATTCAAAGGTTCTTGATCAAAGAATATGAAAATATGAGAACTTTGATCTTTAGAAAATGAGAGAGAATAGAGTGGCTTGATTCTTTATAAAACTTGTATGAAATGATTCTAATTGATCACAAATAATAGGAAAAGGTTTATATAGAATACCCAAAAGTTGTAGCACTTGAAAACTGATTTTGAGAAGTGAAAATCGTATTTTAAAAATCAGTTCAGCAGTACTTAATCGATTAAGCAAATCGTGTACTCGAGTAGTACTTGATTAAGTTAGTCACTTAATCGATTAAGTTGGTACTGCACATGTTCAAAAACTTGTTTTCTCAAAATCCAACCTTTCCTTTAAAACCTTTAAGCCACCTATTAATTCTAGGTTAAGTGAAAACTCAAATTATGATTAAATCATGACTTATGAATGAGATTCACTACCCTCTATAATAATCTACCCAAATAAAAAACCTATGAAGCTTGAGAGGCAAAAGATAAAAGAAATACAAATACACTCAAACTTAGGTCGCTTTCTCTCTTCTTCATTTGATGTTTGTTGTTGCTTGTTGAGCTTGAAACTTGATCAACACTTGTAGCTTGTTCAAAAACACTTTGTCATTATCAAAATATTCATCATGTTCATCATGGAACTAACAGTATGGGCCGAGTGAAATGATGATAATTGTGTATGATGCATGATTGGACTGAATATATGATTATGTCCATATTTGACTAACTGTGTTTGATTTGGTAGGTCGGTATGTCATATTAGAAACCGTTTATTTAAGTTTTGTGTAATGCTCACCTCCTTACCATTTTTTCAGGTACCGAGTCCGAGCAAGCACAATCTCAGACCGAGCAGGTTCACTCTCCCTCACAGGAAGAGTAGGTCTTTTTAGTTGGACACTATTCTATTGTCCTCGGTCTTTGGAATATTGATACACTGATAACTTAGTTATTTTGGTTATGTAAAAGGAATGTTCCAAACTCTGTTGTTGGTGCACTTCGGTGCTATATGTATATATTATATTTTGTTGGCACTCTAGCAATGTTAATGCAAAAGAAATTAAGATAGTTTTCAAAGAAAAATTTTAAGGCCCTAAATTAATTAAGGGTAACTAATCAATAGGGTGTTACAGTTCTCGCGGCGGAGAAGCCGTAAAAAAGGAATTGTGTTACACTGTTGTAATATTATAATATGTAAACCCCAACTTTTCTATAAACCTGAGAAAGAGACTTTTGTTTTCTAGAAAATGTTATTTTTCTTTTTATATCTGCTATTTTAGACAAATGTCTTTTTATTTATTCGGGGTGTTACAAATCGATATAAAGAACTTAAGTATATTGCATCAATATTATCAACTGAAATATAATCACTAAATCACTGGAATACAAAGGAGTTAATTTGGTGAAATCCTCTCCCATACTTTCCAATTGAAGTTTTAATTATCTTATTTCTAATACTTTTTTGTTCATTTAATTTATAATCATTAAGTCAATGAAATTCCAATTAAACAACGAATCATCCATTTTTATATATACTTAATAAGTTTATAATTAAGAATCAATAGAAATTTCATGTGTTTCCTGAGGACTGACACTCTATTTTCACGATTTACAAATTGAGATTTTTGGTTCGTATCCAGAAACCCAATAAATTGTAAAAACTTTTTTTTAATTTTTTTTATACTTGGGTTATGTGTTACTACTCTGATCTTTATTGTTAGAAAAAATAATCAAAAACATGCTTATTAATGAAGTTGATTATGTGTATTTAATTTTTTATATTTATTTTAAAAAATAAGTTATTATTTAAATTGCCGTAGTTGGAGATGTAAATTTTATATAAATGAATAAAGAAGTTTAAGAGTATTGGAAAATTTTATTAATTTAAATAGGGATATGTGAAGAATGATATTCCCTCCCTCCCGTTATCTTGGTAAAAGTCAACCAAGTCAATGAAAATAAGAGAGTATCTGTTTAATATAATGTATGATTCACTCATTAATTACAAATTGAAAGTATACAAATTAAATTTTCATATCATTACAATTAATAAATATTGCAATATTGCCTCCAATTTTTTTTTTATAAATATGTTTTCCTTACTTACTTACCAATCATTGGTACAATATACAATCTTTAAGATTTTTCATTTATTTTTTTACTTTAATATGCGACAAATTCTTTTGCATTTTTTTATTAAGATAATGGGACGGAGGGAGTAATATTTAATAATGTAAAAATAGTTAGATTTACATTATGTTATTTCTAATTCTAATATCTTCTAATTTAAGTTGTTTTTGTTTTTAACTTTAGCTTCTTTAAGGTTGAGGATAAAAAATCCAAAATAAATAAATTAAACATATAAATTTTGATTTTTTTTAATCTACAATTTCCAAGAGAAAAACTATCATTTTTTGGATGTTTATCCTCAACTTTAAAAATTAAGGTTGAGATATAGGACCTAAAACTTAAGGAAAATGCCAAATGTGGTTTGAAAGTATTGAAAAATGTAGTTTTTTTTTTATGTTTTCGAGAGAAGAAAGAATTAAAATTTGTGTTGTTTTTTTTTTCACTTTTAGGAAGTTTAACAAGTGCCCTGGCCAGACCCAAAATTTAGTGGTTTACATAAAATTATATTCCATGAAACATTTTTAACCTGTATCATACGAAACATTAAAAAAGGGTTTAAATACCAAATTGATTTTTATAAATTTTGACATTTTTTAAATTAATTCCTACATTTTATTTCTGGATTTTAGTCCTTCCTTTTATTTTCTGTTTTGGATTTGGTCCCCGGCATTAATTATAGGTGAAAATTGTTGACGTGATTAAAGAGATAGATACCAAAACCAAAACGAAACGAAAAAATTAAGAACCAAAACTTCCCGATAGGAAAAAATATGGAGACCAAAGTCAAAAATATATTAAATGTAACACCCTCACTTTAATTAGTAAATTTTAAATTTTAATAAAATCAGAGTTAAAAATTCATTTTAGAATTTGATTTCTTATGAAAGATTTTACGAAAATCCGGCAGAGTTTCCTCTGTTTTTCGGACTTCCCAAAAATTTCTTCTTATAAACCTGTCAGTCCATAATTGTTTAAAAACATAAACACAACATAATAAAAACCAATTCAGATCCTAACGCCCGATTAGTACCAGTCTCAGGGCATATAACTACACATATTATAAATTACAAAAAAATAACAGTTTTTAATGTAATTAAAAACAAAATCCCATCTTGGTATGATAACCACACTCCACGTGGTGGAGGGTTTCCAGTTCGGCCCACAACAGTGTAAGCTCCACTTCCATACCTGCAAAGTATAGCAAGAAGGGTAGCATTACACAGAACTTAAAAAAATAAATCCTATAAGAAGACATAGTAAATAACTAAGCCTACATTATTATTAACAGACAATATACTTAAATGTCCATACCTTATTTTCTTTTATTTCTTCTCTTATTCACACATTTATTCTCATTTTTAGTTCTCTGATTATTTTCTTATATTTTCTTTTCATTCTTTATTCTCCGCTCATGCTCTCACATTCATTCACTTGTTTCCGCGCTTTTCCTTTTTACTATCGGGCCGTTTACCTCTTCATTTCTTTATCTCTTTACTGGTGATAGTGTCTATCGACCGCCTGCCACCCCACCATTTAATTCTTTTAGTGATGACAGTGGCTACCGCCCGCCTGTCATCGAAACCATTCCTTTCTTTTATTTCTTTTAGTGATAACAGGGACTTCCGTCCGCCTGCTATCGAATCCTTTCTTTTCTTTTATTTCTTTTAGTGATAACAGGGACTTCCGTCCGCCTGCTATCGAATCCATTCTTTTCTTTTCTTTTATTTCTTTTAGTGATAACAGGGACTTCCGTCCGCCTGCTATCGAATCCTTTCTTTTCTTTTATTTCTTTTAGTGATAACAGGGACTTCCGTCCGCCTGCTATCGAATCCATTCTTTTCTTTTATTACGACTGAGTCCAACAGACCATCAGCCGTTCTCTTTTCTTTCATAATTATTTATCTTCTCTCTTATTATAATTTAAGTAGCTCTTTTATGCTTATCTCAATCTTTTACTCTTTATTTTCGTTTATGACTTATCACATTTTTCTATGTTTTCTACTTTAATCTCTTTCTTTTTAATAATTACTCTGCTTTTATCCAACTTTACTTTGTGGCATATCATCCTATTGTTTATTTACCTCTATTTCAGTAATTCTCTTTCTTTTCCTTTTTCTTCTTCTCTTCCTTTTCTTTTTCTTCTATTTATTAATTATCCTAATGTCTATCAAACTCTACTTAGCTTTGGTATAGTCATTATATTTTAATTCTCGTTTGCAAATTCTTAATTAATTCTAT
This sequence comes from Crotalaria pallida, assembly GCA_037953625.1. Classification (NCBI taxonomy): domain Eukaryota; kingdom Viridiplantae; phylum Streptophyta; class Magnoliopsida; order Fabales; family Fabaceae; genus Crotalaria; species Crotalaria pallida. The sequence goes on from CM075651.1 coordinate 55,849,778, forward strand.
GATTTCCTCTCTTACACACTATTATTTACTTATTCACTTATTTTCCCTATAATAGTACTCTACTCTATTTATCTACCGCTATTACACTCCCTGTCCTTGTATTATTATCTTTTCATTAAATTCTTTACTTATTACCTACTTGTATTTAAAATTTAGTTTAGTATTTTATTCCTATTCCATTATTACCCGACAACTCCTAACTAAGTCCACTCCGCGCTTTCTTATGGTTTTCGTATTTTAACTCCTCTTTTACCTAACATTTAGTTTTAATCACCCTTTTCTCCTTGCCCATCACAATTACTCTATATTCTTTTACTCTCACCTTTCGTTGGTTTTGCCTAACTAATTCCCCTTGGTTTTATTTTGTGCTTTTGTGCATTTTCATTCTATATTAACCCTTTGATATCCTAACACTCTCATTCACTCCGGACCTTATTCTATGCACATACATTACACTCATTCATCTCGGACCTTATTCTAGGTATATACATTTTGTTCCCTAAGGTATGGTTTCTATTAACAATTTTATTTACTTCATTTATATCAGTGGGGACTACCCTAAGGTTCATTAACATACTTTTAATTACCCTATTCTTAGCTACCACTATAGCATCCTAGAATTTACTTCTCAAGAAAAGGTAACGCAAACCCTCTTACCTCGTGCTTTTTAAATAGAACCTGGATTTTAGCTCGGCGACGATGACGGCGTCGGTGTTGCTCCTCGTTAGCGGGAACAATCGCGACTGGACCGAGGCAAGAGTTTCGAGCTTCGAGGTTCCCGGCACGAGCCCGGCACGATCACGGGTCGATAACGGCGCCGGTGAGATCTGTGGAGAGACAGAGAAGGCTCGCAGATGAGAGAGCAAGGAATGAGGGAGAAGCTATGGTAGTTGTGGCCCATGGTGGTCGGTCGGCAGCCACGGTGGCAGCTCCGGCTGGAATAGAAAGGAGAGGGAGATCGAAGAGAGGGGGAGAGAGACCAAAGCCAAAGGGGAAGAGGGAGAGAGAAATATGAGGGTGGTGGTGGTGGATAGTGGTGGTGGTTCGTGGTGAAGGTGGCGGTCGGAGGTGGGTGTGGTGGTGGAGATTGGAGGAGAGAGAGTGATAAAGGGAAGAGAGAGATTGTGAGGGAAGGAGAGAGAACGGTTAGAGGGGAGGAAGGGCTAGGCGGCGGCGGCCTTGGGTGGTCCGGCAGTGGAGGTCGGTGGAGGAAGGAGAGAAAGGGTGTGGAGAGAGAGAAAGAGGGGTTGAAATGGGGGTTTCAGCCCCAAAAACGCGTTTTAAGACCAGAGGCGCGCCTGGGGCGCGGTGCCTCGTGTGCCCAGGGCGGGAAGGAGGCTGTGGCGCAGGTCTGATGCGTCGCGCGCCTGGGGCGCGAGTCTGTTGACTCTGGGTTGACCGTACCATAACTTCTTCGTTAACCGTCGGATCTTGCTCAAATTTGACGAGCAACTTCCTAAAAATCATACCTTCATATCCAACGGTGGGAATTTTGTTTTGAGTCTTAAATCTTTTATTTTGATTTTCTACCCTATGTTATGTTTTAGTACCAAATTATCTATTTTTCTGGCCTGTTCCTAACTTCAATTTACTACTTCTTCCTTTCCTAAACCAATATTATTATTATTATTATTAATCTTTTATAATGCTTGAACACTTATTTTAATATCTATTTATGGTTTTATTATTATTATCTCAATTATTCCAAACTATTATTAATTTATTTGCACTTAGGTTTAAAATTTGGGATGTTACATTTCTCCCCCACTTATTGAAATTTCGTCCTCGAAATTCCAGTTGTCCCTTAACTTGGAGGAGCATCCCTTGGCGTAAAGTTCCGACCATGTCAATTAATTCCCTCGGTTCCATTCTTCCATTGGAGGAATTCCTAAGGTGAAAGTTCGTCGGTATACTTACTTGTCTCCTATGGGGTTTATCTAGTTCAATCGGGGTCCTGTCTAATGCACAGAGTCCCAAAAGACTTAGATTATCACTTGCGGTGTTCCGACATAACATCTTAATTGAGGTTCCACTTCACGACTTCGCTTTTATCCCGTTCACCTTTTACTCCTTCCAGTGAATCTTGCAAAGTCACTCTTAAAATCAATTTTCACCATACCCGCATTTTACTTCGATGCTACTTCCTTCTCGTTCGTTTAATAATTTCAATTCAGTATAGGAATTCCTAAAGATCGATTCCACTTGAGGGTCAAGGTCAAGGTCTAGTTGTTATTTCTCAATTCGGTGTTATTTTGGGGAGGTCTTGTTTTATCCTTAGTTTAACTCTCATTCGATTCTCCGCGAAGCGTTTGGAGTTATATGTTTAGTAATCCTATGGCTTATGGTATGATTACTAGTTATTGTCGCTCGGATAGGATCCGAATTGAGTCGTCAAGTCTCCCCCACTTAGTATCAACATACCTGAGTAAGTCGAAGGCAGGGAGGAAACTGGGTTGATTCCAAGAATTGATTAGCTAGGTTCTTAATTGGTTGGCGAGGTGGTACATGGGATTAAGTTGTCTGCTAATCGGTATTATTGGTGTTGTTTCGAATTTTCTATGATATGGTGGCTCTTCATACCTACGCATATGGCTAAGTTCTCATACAAGTTAGAGGGGTGGTTCGATCATTTAGTTGAATGTTCTCGGTGGAAATATGGAATAAGAGTGTCTTAAATGAGGTTGGTTTGCGAATCACTGTTTATGAGCTTTATTAAAGATCCTATAGGATTAAAGTTCAATCGGGCTTTCGACAGAGATAGAATTCCTAGATGATTTATTCGGATTTCAACTAGATGATTGCAATAATATAGCATGTCAATAAACGCGAAGACCGAGGTGGTTAGTCCCAATCTCACATCTATCAACTGTACATCACTGCATTATTGAATGATAGCGTTATCTTTTAACAGATGCAAGAGAAAGGATGACCAATCCTGACCTTACACTCTATTAATGGACGACACTATTACAAGGTTTTTGGTTAGGTCTCTTGTTACGGTCTTATAACTAAGTAAAGTTTTTCCTACGTGTTCCATTAGACGGTACTCAAGATTGGTTTGAAGTTGAGTATTTCTTAGGTTTCACAACGTCTAGAAATACAGGATTAGGAATTTAAAATTCCAAGAGAATTGATTTAGGATGTTCTACACTGAAACTTAGTAGAGATGCAGATTGAAAATACCAAAAATGTTTATCTAAATTTTTGAATCGTCTAGTACCTTTTGTTGGTTTGGCCCTGATCTCCTTAAGTAGCTGTACCACAGACCTCAAGGGTGTGGACCAGGAAACTGGTATTGTCGAAATGGAAGGTTGAGACGTCCAGGACGAAGTCCTGTGTCATTGAGTAATCCCTCTGGAGCTGTGTCTGGTATGATTGCCGACACACCATGAAAGATGTGACGAGACTCGCCACCAAATATTAATACATCACCCGACCCCAAGATAATTCTTTCTGCTCTCCTTGGGTCTCTCTGGTCTCCATAGAGAAACTCAGCCGAGTCACCGATGCATAATGATACTACCGGTATCCCTCTTTGCAGGCTTCCAATAGTTTCGTCATGGTCCTGATGAAGACCAAGCTTTCCATTTTCTTCATAGAAAATTGACAATGCATACATCAGGGGATATGGAAGGGAGTATGTTCTCCACTTCACTTACACCGCATTCCTTTTCAATCAAAGATTGTGCTTCTTGCATCGCTCCCATAACCAGTTGAATGAAATGATCAGGAATATTGGGTGGTTCGCTTCCATCAATTACCCTTTTGTGTTCATATACTCGGGTTTGAGGATTCCAGTCTAAGCCGAGGCACATCATCTTCAATCGGAGTCTGGCCCCACTTGTAAAGCCTGGTTGATAAAAACCTCCAGGACCCAAGCCCATCTCTCGACAGTTCTTTACTACGCCCACCTGTTCTTCATGAGCCAAGTGTTGCTTCAGGAGAACCATTCCCGGTCTCAAAATTATACTCTTCTTCTCACCAACTTGTACCCCCATGGGTTGCTCTTTGTCTTCAATAGTCGATCTAAGCTTACCCATTGCATAAGTTTGCCCTTCTTGAAAACAGATGTCATACGGCTTGGATCTCAAAGAATCAGCTGGGGAATTGATCTTACGATCAGTAGCCGAACTGCTAGCAGGGGGATGGAAAAGTTGATTCTTCATGTTGCTACAGTGTGGAAACAAAGGATTCTGTTGATGCGGACATATACATAATTTAGTACATAACTACATAGGGTTTTATAACTATAAACCTAAGTAACTACTATAGAACATGACACTATTTCCCGGTTACTCTCTTGGTGAGTAACCATTGGAGATGTGAGTCCACACTCCGAAGGCCGAGGGAAACTGCTCTGATACCATAAATGTAACACCCTCACTTTAATTAGTAAATTTTAAATTTTAATAAAATCAGAGTTTAAAAATTCATTTTAGAATTTGATTTCTTATGAAAGGTTTTACGAAAATCCGGCAGAGTTTCCTCTGTTTTTCGGACTTCCCAAAAATTTCTTCTTATAAACCTGTCAGTCCAGAATTGTTTAAAAACATAAACACAACATATTAAAAACCAATTCAGATCCTAACGCCCGATTAGTACCAGTCTCAGGGCATATAACTACACATATTATAAATTAAAAAAAAATAACAGTTTTTAATGTAATTAAAAACAAAATCCCCTCTTGGTATCATAACCACACTCCACGTTGTGGAGGGTTTCCAGTTCGGCCCGCAACAGTGTAAGCTCCACTTCCGTACCTGCAAAGTATAGCAAGAAGGGTAGCATTACACAGAACTTAAAAAGATAAATCCTATAAGAAGACATAGTAAATAACTAAGCCTACATTATTATTAACAGACAATATACTTAAATATCCATACCTTATTTTCTTTTATTTCTTCTCTTATTCACACATTTATTCTCATTTTTAGTTCTCTAATTATTTTCTCATATTTTCTTTTCATTCTTTATTCTCCGCTCATGCTCTCACATTCATTCACTTGTTTCCGCGCTTTTCCTTTTACTATCGGGTCGTTTACCTCTTCATTCCTTTATCTCTTTACTAGTGACAGTGTCTATCGACCGCCTGCCACCCCACCATTTAATTCTTTTAGTGAAGACAGTGGCTACCGCCCGCCTGTCATCGAAACCATTCCTTTCTTTTATTTCTTTTAGTGATAACAGGGACTTCCGTCCGTCTGCTATCGAATCCTTTCTTTAATTTATTTCTTTTAGTGATAACAGGGACGTACTTTTCTTTTATTTCTTTTAGTGATAAATGAAACTTCCGTCCGCCTGCTATCGAATCCATTCTTTTCTTTCATTTCTTTTAGTGATAACAGGGACTTCCGTCCGCCTGCTATCGAATCCTTTCTTTCTTTTATTTCTTTTAGTGATAACAGGGACTTCCGTCCGCCTACTATCGAATCCTTTCTTTTCTTTTATTTCTTTTAGTGATAACAGGGACTTCCGTCCGCCTGCTATCGAATCCATTCTTTTCTTTTATTACGACTGAGTCCAACAGACCATCAGCCGTTCTCTTTTCTTTCATAATTATTTATCTTCTCTCTTATTATAATTTAAGTAGCTCTTTTATGCTTATCTCAATCTTTTACTCTTTATTTTCGTTTATGACTTATCACATTTTCCTACGTTTTCTACTTTAATCTCTTTCTTTTTAATAATTACTCTCGCTTTTATCCAACTTTACTTTGTGGCTTATCATCCTATTGTTTATTTACCTCTATTTCAGTAATTCTCTTTCTTTTCCTTTTTCTTCTTCTCTTCCTTTTCTTTTTCTTCTATTTATTAATTATCCTAATGTCTATCAAACTCTACTTAGCTTTGGTATAGTCATTATATTTTAATTCTCGTTTGCAAATTCTTAATTAATTCTATGATTTCCTCTCACACACACTATTATTTACTTATTCACTTATTTTCCCTATAATAGTACTCTACTCTATTTATCTACCGCTATTACACCCCCTGTCCTTGTATTATTATCTTTTCATTAAATTCTTTACTTATTACCTACTTGTATTTAAAATTTAGTTTAGCATTTTGTTCCTATTCCATTATTACCCGACAACTCCTAACTAAGTCCACTCCGCGCTTTCTTATGGTTTTCGTATTTTAACTCCTCTTTTACCTTACATTTAGTTTTAATCACCCTTCTCTCCTTGCCCATCACAATTACTCTATATTCTTTTACTCTCACATTTCTTTGGTTCTCCCTAACTAATTCCCCTTGGTTTTATTTTGTGCTTTTCTGCATTTTCATTCTATATTAACTCCTTTGATATCCTAACACTCTCATTCAGTCTGGACCTTATTCTATGCACATACATTACACTCATTCATCCCGGACCTTATTCTAGGTATATACATTTTGTTCCCTAAGGTATGGTTTCTATTAACAATTTTATTTACTTCATTTATATCAGCGGGGAATACCCTAAGGTTCATTAACATACTTTTAATTACCCTATTCTTAGCTACCACTATAGCATCCTAGAATTTACTTCTCAAGTAAAGGTAACGCGAACCCTCTTACCTCGGGCTTTTTAAATAGAACCTGGATTTTAGCTCGGCGACGATGACGGCGTCGGTGTTGCTCCTCGTTAGCGGGAACAATCACGATTGGACCGAGGCAAGAGTTTCGAGCTTCGAGGTTCCCGACACGAGCCCGGCACGATCACGGGTCGATAACGATGCTGGTGAGATCCGTGGAGAGAGAGAAGGCTCGCGGATGAGAGAGCAAGGAATGAGGGAGAAGCTATGGTGGTTGTGGCCCGTGGTGGTCGGTCGGCAGCCACAGTGGCGGCTCCGGCCGGAATAGAAAGGAGAGGGAGATCGAAGAGAAGGGGAGAGAGACCAAAGCCAAAGGGGAAGAGGGAGAGAGAAATATGAGGGTGGTGGTGGTGGATAGTGGTGGTGGTTCGTGGTGAAGGTGGCGGCCGGAGGTGGGTGTGGTGGTGGAGATTGGAGGAGAGATAGTGATAAAGGGAAGAGAGAGATTGTGAGGGAAGGAGAGAGAACGGTTGGAGGGGAGGAAGGGCTAGGTTGCGGCGGCCTTGGGTGGTCCAGCAGTGGAGGTCGGTGGAGGAAGGAGAGAAAGGGTGTGGAGAGAGAGAAAGAGGGGTTGAAATTGGGGTTTCAACCCCAAAAACGCGTTTTATGACCAGAGGCGCGCCTGGGGCGCGGTGCCTCGTTCGCCCGGGGCGGTATGTGTGACGCTCTCTTCTTAACTTGAAAATAATTAATATTTCCAAATTGTTGAGTACTTGGTATCAAAATTAGGACTAGAAAATTTTTCCTTTTTAGGATTAGTACTTGCTCGTTAATAAACCTTTTTTTTTTTTAACATAAACCATTTTTGAATTCGGCTTAATAATATCTTAGATTCGAAAAGGCTCTCGAGATGACATTTCCTTGATTATAGAAAACATTATTTGTAGTTATTATTATAACATACCATTGCCTCTCGAGTTGGATATAAGTATATAAATCATAAACCTACTGCCGAATTCTTTTCAAATGGAAATCAGAGTTCGCGGAAGTAAAAGTAATACTTATGGGGCACTGCTGAGGTAACGAAAACATCATATATATATATATATAAGTCATAACATAAACCCCATCAGTACAGTCAGTAGCAAGTGATAAAAAGTCGAGATAGCAAGTTTTGATGAAACATATACAGACCAGCTGCATAAAATAAAACCTCACTCTAAGACCTCTCGAATATATACAATATATAACAAAATCCAAAAGTAGAAGTCTCAGAGCAAGTCATCTGTGTCCTCAGCAGCTCCTCAGATCCTCCACAGCTCTATCCCTAGGATCTAGGATCCAAAAACATCTACGCTATGCAGGCTCCTATGAACCAGCGGGTCCACCTCTAGCAGAAACAGTCGGCTCAACGTGCACCTCCTCCTCGCTCTCATCCTCCACAGGGTCCTCCTCGACCTCGCCTGACTGTGTAGAGACCCCACCACTCGGTCTAGGATCTGCAGAAGCAGTGTTATCATAGTCAGTCAGACCAGGAGAAGGAGTCTCCTCAGTGACAACTCTATGGGAGGAAGGATGGGAACGAGTGACAGCTCTAAAACGAAAACTATGAAAACGACGCATAGGTCGAGCCGGGGGTGGTCCTCTATATGTATAAAAAGGTGGAACATGCATAGTATAGACTAATGGGATCCTAAATTGACGAGGTTGCACTCGCACCAGAGGGTTAGGGTGGTAGAGAGTGATCTCAACCTCCCCCTCAAAAGTGGCACGGTGCTCCTCATACGTCCATATGCCACTAGGGATAGGGCGTATCTCAATGCAAGCTAGGTATCTGGCCATCACCTAAACAGGGCACAGGGAGTAAGTATACACATATACATAATTGATAAAGACTAAAATTACAATCACAAATATATCATGGACAGATAATAATGCAGATACATATGAGCACACCAGTTTTCGACATTATAACTCTTATAATGCAAGTGGCATGATGTATGATTTTCTATCCACAACTGAGGCCTCTAAAAGTCCATCTTGGTCGTCCATCCATTACACCCTTGTGTTCCTGGAACACCGACATTCGTTCCCAGAACGCAATGCCGAACTATACTTGGATAATAAGCATCACTCCCGGAGTGTGCACCACGTTCCCAGAACGCATACGTTCCAAGAACGCATCAAAACCAGGTCCCGGACACTGGCCACATATCTATAATGTGTCATCAAGTAGGTTATAATTTGGTACTCCCGGAGTACCCTCCTCATATTCCCAGAATATGATAAACGTTCCTACCAACCAGACTTCCAGTCTATATGGATGCACAAATATCAGGGTTGGTTTTATCTTTGCATTAATTAATGTGATTTAGAAATATTCCAATTTCTCTTTTGAATGATTTATTTGAGGCATAATCTTTGGCATAAAATTCTCCTTTGGATCATCTCAAAACATGCCCTTAAACTTAGATTGGGTAAAACAAAATCAATGGTATTCAAAAACTTAACTTTTTATTTTTCATATTCAGGTACTAACCGGTTACAGTTTCAGGCTAACCGGTTAGAATTACAGACCTGAACTGTTTACCATTGCAATTCAGAAAAACCCTTTTTCTTGAATTCTCTACCCAATCCATAAACAAGTTAAACATTGTTTTATGCCTCAAAAATCACAGTTTTCATCATTCAAAAATCCCAATCACATTCTGTTTCCAATAAAGCATAATTTCCTCTTGAAATTATTCCATCAAATTAAGGTATTAACCCTTTACCCTTAAATCTGAACCAAGACAGTATTGTTACCTCAATTTCAGATTCTTTCTAATGAAATTAAAGTGTAGATTTGAGTAAAATTTGTGAAACTTCAGGATTGTTTTATAAACTAATTTTCTTTTGAAATTCTGCAGTGTCTAACCGGTTAGATTATGCAGTCAGTCCATTAAAACAAGAGTTTTGGTGCATCATTCTTTTTATTTCTCAAATCTAACCAAATTTCATCCTTTAGCAGGGTACATATACCTTAAATAAACAGGTTTCATCACAGAAACAAGTCCAAGTTGCATGCATTAAGCTTTTTGCATCAAATTGCATATAAATGAACATAAACACAATTCAATACAACAAAACTTATAATAAGCATTCAAATCCAGAATTCAGTATCAATATCCTTTGCATGCACCAACATAAAGTTGCTTACACAATATTGAGTAAGAATTTGGCCTCCAAGCCTCTGTGCCATATTGCACATAATGCCCTTTTGAGTTTTGTTAACTCAAATCATAAATCACTTGATTTTTAGTATGAATCTAGTATAAGGTAGACTTCTCCCATACATTAAGACAGAGTTTGATGACAATCAACACTGATTTTGAAGAAAGACCACAGATTCCCCACAATTCCTCAAATCTGCTCTCAGCCACAAATTCCACCAACAGGGTCCAAATGTAACATCCCCAATTTCTGATATCCGTTTAGAATAGTTATTAGACATAATTAGTATGAGTTTAAGTGTTTAGAGTGTAGAATGGAGTTAAGAGTAGAACGATATAAGGTAGAACTAGCTTAGAATGAGGTTTTGAGTAGTAATCCAACCCTAGATGAGTATAGGAACCTAAGGAATGAAATAGGGTTAGAAAACCATCAAAATGGGATTTTGCCTCAAGTAATCGATTAATTGGAAGGGTTTAATCTATTACTTGCTCTCAGGTAAAATCACATTCAATGTTGCAGCAAAGTAATCGATTAACTGGGTGAGTTAATCGATTACCATGTGATTTTCAGTGAAGTAATCGATTAAATTGGTGAGTTTAATCGATTATTTGGCCTCTGAATTTTGCACTAGGTTGTTGCATTGAAGAAGTAATCGATTACGTAGAGGAATTAATCGATTACTTTAAGCCAAGTCTGATTAAAAACGCGTTTTTCCTTCATTCTTCCCAATTGTTTCTCTCTCCTCATTCTCGACTTCTTCTTCTTCTCTCTCGACCTCCATAGCTTCTCTCTCTAGGTTTTGAAGCAAATCTCCATGGAACACCATAAATCATCAAATTAAAGCCATAAAACATCTCCCCATCATACCCCAAGTGATTCCCCTCTCTCAAATCTCATGACTTCTCCCTCTTTCTTATGGAACCCCAAATCACCCAAAACCCTAGGTTGAGCAATCAACCACATAGAGCCTTCTAATCCATCAAGGAGTCATAGATCGGGTATGAGAGCATGGAAAAGAGTCTTAGGAGCTTGGATTGGAGCATGGTGGGGAAGCTCCAACAAAACCCCAATTTCTCTTTCTCTCTCCTCAAGGTAAGGGGGTTATTTTGGGTCTAGCATTAGAGAAAGGGTTTATTTATAGTAATAGAAACATAACTAGATGTATTTGGGTGTTTGATTAGGTTATGGTTAAGAGGGTAGAGTTTGGGTTAGCAACCCTAGGTTTTATGGTGTGTTCACGATGTATGTTATTTTAATTGTTATTGTACTTATAAATATTATTGTTATGAGTGTAAATAATATATTTGTATATATATATTGTGTTTGTAAAAGTATAAAGTGACATTCATATAGTTATGCATCAAATAGGGCTAAGTCTTTCTCAATTGGGTTTAAACCAATTAAGGGACATTTTCTAAAGAACAAAGACGGTTTTAAATTCAATTGAGAAACACTTAGAATATTGGATCATGCATGGAGTAAAGGTGGACGTAAGGTGTCGGGGAAAAACACACGTCGTTTTTAACGATTGATGAGGACAAGAGTAAATGTTAGGAATTACTATGGAGGACTTTGATCTTCCAAAGGACGGGGGTTCGCAACCCTTGTCGGGGATTGGTTCTATGCAAACCATAGTAGTTCTATTTACTTTGGCTCCTTGTGGCCAGTGACAGTGATTTCTGCTAGAGCCAATTTGGGCGAATCAATCCAAATTGTACGTAGTACACTACCCTTGAGGAGTGTTACATACTGTGCAAGCGGGTGAGCGATATTCCTAGAGGATATGAAGCACCCATCCAGAGGTTGAGAAATGCTTCCTCCTGGTCGGTTTTTCCCCAGAGTGGAGGGTGTATGTGAGAATGTATATTGTTATTGGAAAAAGGGAAAAGTGAATTGTTATAGTACATTGTTAGGAAATGTTATTGTTAAGGTTATTGTTTTTGTTATTGATAAAAGTTACAGTGAATTGTTATAGTACATTGTTAGGATGAAAGTGAAAGGGAAAGTGTGAATGCATTGTTATAGATGCTTTAATTCATTGAATCCGATCAAAGTATTAAAGTTAATCGAATGAAATGAATTGTTAATATCGGATTCAAGAATTAAACCATCTAAGTGCGACGTGGCATAGCATAATCATGTGATTGCGCATGATAGTATTATAGTAAAGTATTGTACTATAAGTATATATATAATTTATAAATTGAATATTGTTGCAATGCTTTATTTGTTATTTGAATTGTGGATTGTATAATTGTTATTTTTTTTGTATGAATATGCCTTTTTATGATTTATTACTGTTTTAAACGTTTTCTTTAATCTAGATTTCAAAGTTCTCACCCTTACAGTGGACATATTAGGTACACCAAGGAGACAGGCACACGGAATATCAAGGCTGAGCAAGGTATACTCGTAGTAGCGAGTATATTGATATGGGTGACCTTACGGTCCCATTTCTAGTGCAACCATTCATAGGTTATTATATTGTAATGAATCATTTTATAAAGAATTGTTTAATTGTTTTTCGTGATTTCATTTTGTTTAAAAATATTGTATAGTTGAAGGATTGAATTTACATCTTTTCATTTTACTAAGTTTAAGTGAATCCCTATTGTTTGTAAAGGGACTGAAATTATATTTCTATGTTGTTGAAAACTGTTCTGGACTAACAGGTTTAAATTCCATTCGGGGAAAAGTTCGATTTTCAAAGGGAACTCTGTCAAAAATTTTGTACACCCCGAATATTTTCTTAAATAAATGTGATTTAAAAGTATTTTATTAAAGTTTAAAAAGTAGGATGTTACATTTATGGTATCAGAGCAATGGTTGCAATCCTCAGCCGTGGAGTATGGATTTTCCTACTCCCAAAGAGTTACTCCACATGAGAGTAGCTAATAGGCAATTGATTAGGTAGTGCACATTAGTATTTCATGCATGCATGCATCATAAGCGGGAATGAGAATAGTTTAGTAGGGTGAGTCATAGTTTAGTAATCATAGAAGTATATCTTTAATTTAAAGTGGGCTAACTCAAATTTTTCAAAGTGTAACTTTGTTGTATTCAGAAATGGACATAAAGTAGAGACTAAGAGAAAGAGAAACTCCCAACGGGACAGAGCATGCAATAGCTACCCCAACGGGAAGTACTAACTCTTAGTTTTGAATTAATCATGCCTATTTCAAAATTTGACAAGACATTGAGATTTTCGCTTTAAGAGAAAATTTCAAAGCCTTTCTTCGAATCGAAGACGAGTCATTCTTTATTTGATTGGAACTCAAGTAGCACGAAAACAATTTTGTCTCCAATGCAATATAGAATCGAGACGGATCCCTCGCATTTTGTATTCATCAGAAGATGACATTGTTAAAGTCCTTTAACCCAACCAAATAATTGTTGGATTTATTTTCTAAGTCTAAGAATAGTATTGGTATTAGAGGTAATCTAGCTTATACGCTTCGAGCATTCTTTATCATAGTGCGCAGCGGAAGTGAATAGGAGTTAATCTTTTGTAATTGCCTTTAACTGTGATTACTAAGTGTCGTCTTAGTAAAAACCTAATGGTCTTCTACATTTCCACATCATATTTTGGTGATAAATATACTCTGATTTTTAAGGTATGGAAATGCTTTTGCAACAAAATTTTTCTGAGAATCTATTTTCAAAAAGTATTAATACTATGATTTGAAATGAATGTCAAGTATAGTAATGTTTTGATATTTTTTTCAAAGTATAGGATTGTTTCACACTCTGATAATTGATTGAATGTCGTAACACTAAATTTTAAGAAAATCTCATTCACAATGTGAATTCTTAACTAATTGAATGATAGTGTAATTTATTTTTAAGTTACACCAATTCTCAATTGATAGGAATTCAATGACGGTGACATAAGTCAATTTGAACTCTCAAACTAAAATGAGAGGAAAGGCATTCACTAGAATTTAAAGAGAGTGAATGACATTGAAACTTTTTAACCATAAATCCGTTCCTTTTATTTGAGTTTGATGACTACAGAGGATTCTTATTTTCTTTGTCAAAGGAATCCTCAAGCTTCAGAATCAATTTCAAATGAATGTGAAATGATTTTGAAAACTCAAATGAATAATTTGAGTTTGTAAGTGCTTGACATGTCTTTTCCTAAACAATAATTTTGTTCAAATTTTAAATGAATAGAATTTACAAAAGTATAAAGTGTTTTTCCTTATTCTAAAGAAAATGCGAATTCTTGAAAATTCTTTTATCACCAAGTACCAAACCCTTTTTCACAGAAGTTGGTACTTTATTGTTTCTATTGTAATGTGGAAGTGGAAAATGTGAATTGAAGGTAGTGAGGTGAGTTAAAGGTAATGCAGCTACCCTAGAGTTAAAGTCTAGTTTAGAACCTGTGGTAGACCGACCCTCGGTCTACCCTAAAACGCCCTCGGCCGACCAGAATACTCACTGGCCGACCAGAATTCTCATTCTGCCGGGTCACGCATCTTTGGGCCGAGCACATGCCATAGGACCCACCCTAACGACTCTGGACCGAGTACAGGGACCTCTTCCCTTAAAGAGTCCAAGCTAAGGGCACGTGAGCCTAGCTCGCCAACCAGATAAGACTAACCGCTAACAGGATAAGGATGAATGACTCATCCCTTATCCTATAAAGGGACACGTCAGCCCTACTGGACCTCCGTACAGGCCCATAGGGTACAACACCGCTCCCCCTATAAATAGCTGTCTCCAGCTAGGGGCTCAGGTACGTTCTTTCTCCCTAATCATACACTAGCACACACTCGTGATTAGGGAAACCCTAGTTATCCCAACTGGATAGCTAGCATACCAACAAAATCACACAGTAACATCAGACCGTATTCTAGCTCTTAGGTCTTCCATACCCTTGAGCTAGGGTTATACTCTGAACATTGTGTCTAGGACATTACATTGGCGCCGTCTGTGGGAAACCGTAAACTGCTATTCCCACCCCAAAATGGTAGAGACGCGAGGAAACGCAACATCGCGTGGCGCAAACCGCCAAGCAGGGCGAAACCATCAGAATTTGCAAGAAGGCAGTGGCGACAACGGCGGAGATCTCGATGGAAGAAACCCTCCACATCCCAGCATGCCATCAGTAAGACAAATTCCAGCCTGGAGCCACCACTCCGTTCCAGCTCGCACGCACAGTGGTCCTTACACCGTCCATTCCAGGCAAACAAACCCCCAGAACCAAAATTCTCTTAACCCCAATCATGCACAAAACCATGGATCAGGCCGATCCATCGACGCCCGTGTTTCTGGAGATGATAGGGATCACTCCCGTGGTCAAAGGGAGAGCCAGTTGGAAGAAATCATTAAGCAACAAGCTAAGATCCTAGAACAACAGGGAAAGGCCATCGCCGATCTCCAACAGCTCCATATGCAGGCGGTGGCCGGAGGGGTGTTAGCAACTCAGCTGATCCCCCACCCAACCACCACTCTACCTCCACCACCCCCCATAAACCCAATCTTAGAGGACACATATGAAACCGACCACGCTGCTCATCCTGGCCATCCCTTCACTCCGAAAATCATGGCATACGAGACACCCTCAGCCTTTCTCGGCCCAACGAGTGTTTCCAAGTATAACGGGTTAACCGACCCTTTGGAGCATATCTTGTCTTTTGAAGGAGCTATGAACTTTTACGACGGTGGAGACATGATGAAATGCAGAGCTTTTTCCATGACTCTCCAACCACCCGTCTTAAGGTGGTACTCAGCCTTGCCCAGGAACTCTATTAACTCCTGGGCAGAGATGAAGAGAGTTTTTCTGAACAGGTACACCGCTAGTTGCGTCCAGCCGAAGTCCGACCACGCGCTAGCGGGCGTTATGCAGCAGACCGAAGAGCCTTTACGGGAATATCTCTCACGTTTCCATTCGGAGGCAGGGACCGTGCCTAACTTAGAACCAAGCTTTGCAGTCTTTCTCTTCACTCAGGGTCTCCGAAACGGAGATTTCAAAAATTCACTTGTGGGCAAACCGCCGAGGGATATGGCGGAGCTAAGACATCGTTCTACTAAGTTCATAAACTTAGAAGAATTCAGCAAATGGCAAAGAAACAGAGACAGAGGCGAGCGGGGAGAGCCATCCTCCCAGGGGAGATCAAGAAGAGACGAGAGAAGGGATGACCGAAGGGAAGATCAAAGGAGGGGACCCCGGGGGGAAAGGAGATTTGGACCTCCCCGAGGGAAATTCGAGCAATACACCCCTCTCACAGTCCCAAGAAGCCAAATTTTGCAGGAAACAATGCAGACTGACCTCCGAGCAATAGAAAGACCACCCCCCTTGAAGAGAAGCCAGCGGCAAGATCGCTCCAAATTTTGCTCGTATCATGGTGGGTATGGGCACACGACAGATGAATGCACTTGGCTTAGGGATGTGATCGAGCAGTTAATCAGGGACGGCAAGTTACAGCAGTATGTCCGGGAAGCACTTGACCGACATACTCGAAGAAGAACTCCATCCCCTGACAGGAATGGTCGGCCGTCAACCAGGCAAGCCGATCAAAACACCAACCAACAACAACCAACCAATCAGCAGCGAGTGGCTATGGTAGAGGTTGCCATCACGGATCAATCCCCGCAAAACCTACGAGTCAACACCACTGCTGGAGGTTTTGCGGGAGGAGGAGAGAAACGGTCCGACAGAAAGAAATATATCAATCAAGTCCTTGCAGTTCACAACCATCCAATCCGAAAGAGAACCACAAAAAGTATTCCCATTAGCTTTTCTGATGATGATCTTGAAGGGGTGATCCCGGGTCATAACGACCCTATGGTCATCACTGCTTTGATCGGTAATTACGAGGTTGCCAGGGTATTCGTCGATCAGGGTAGCTCGGCAGATATCATGTTCCTAAACCTTTTCGAAGCACTAAAATTAAAAAACTCGGACCTGACCCCCTTCGAGGAAAAGCTGATCAGCTTTACTGGGGATACAGTGGTTCCCAAGGGACACATCCAGCTGCCAGTGACCCTTGGGAACCACCCTTCGGCGAGAACCGAGATTATCAAGTTCCTTGTCGTCGATTGCCCTTCAGCATACGATGCCATCCTCGGCAGGACATGCTTGCAGGCCTTCGGCGCGGTCGTGTCAACGGTCCATCTGGCTATGAAGTTTGAAGGTACTGACAAGACTATAGTTACCATCTGAGCCGAGCAGGAGAAGGCTCGACTGTGTTACAATGCCAGTTTGGCAAAGATCAAGATTCCAGAACAAATCCAGCCAACGTTAAGTTTGAACAAGGGAAGTGTACTCTTGACGGATCTAGATGTTAGGTCCGATTTGGATGATTCAAGACCTACCCCTGAAGGAGAGTGGGAGTTCATTGTTTTGGATGAAAAACTACCAGGCAGAAGAGTGAAACTAGGAACCAACCTTCCAGAAGAAATACGAGCAGAAATGCTCGAGCTTTTAAAGAAGAATAAAGATCTTTTCGGTTGGACCTCGGCAGACATGCCGGGGATTGATCCGAACTTGATATGTCATCGGCTCAGTGTTTATCCGACCGCCAAACCGGTCGCCCAAAAGAAGAGAAGGGTTGGCACCGAAAAGGCGGTAGTGATAGAGCAAAAGGTATCCGAGCTCCTTTCCGCCGGGTTCATAAGGGAGGTTAGCTACTCGGAATGGCTCTCCAACACCGTTCTGGTCAAGAAATCGAATGGGAAGTGGCGCATGTGCGTCGACTATACCGATTTGAACAAAGCATGCCCAAAGGACCAGTACCCCCTCCCCATCATTGACAAATTAGTGGACAACTCATCTGGCTACCAACTCTTATCTTTCATGGATGCATACTCAGGATATAATCAAATCCCGATGTACCCTCCTGATCAGGAGAAAACGGCCTTCATCACCGAAAGGGCAACTTACTGCTACACGGTAATGCCTTTCGGGTTGAAAAACGCTGGCGCAACCTACCAGCGTATGATGAACAAGGTCTTCTCGGGAATGATCGGACCTACTCTTGAGGTGTACATTGATGATATGATAGCTAAGAGTAAGAAGAAGGAGGACCATCCTCGGGACCTCGTGGCTATTTTTGATAGAATCAGAAAAGTTAACATGCGCCTGAACCCTGATAAGTGTACCTTTGGGGTCCCCGCCGGGACCTTTTTAGGTTTCATGCTCTCGGAGAAGGGGATCGAGGCCAACCCGGAGAAATGTCAAGCTATTCTGAACATGCACAGCCCATCTAATGTCAAAGAAGTTCAAAGGCTAACTGGTCGGATGACGGCCCTCTCCAGATTTCTCCCTCAAGTAGCCAAGAAAGCTTTACCATGGTACCAGTTACTCAGAAAAAACAAGAACTTCCATTGGAACGACTCTTGCGAACAAGCGTTTACAAAGCTCAAGCAATACCTCTCGGCCCCTCCCGTCCTCACCAGTCCTCGGGAAGGGGAAACTTTGTTTTTGTATTTGTCCGTAAGTGAAACATCTGTTAGCTCGGTTTTGGTCAGAGACGACTCGGGAACCGAGCGTCCCATCTACTTTGTCAGCAAGGCCCTCCAGGGGCCTGAGATAAGATATTCCAGAATTGAAAAACTCGCCTTTGCTTTGGTAATTGCTGCTAGGAGACTCCGGCAGTACTTTCAGAACCACCCCGTAGTACTCAGAACAACTCAGCCAATCAGGCAGGTCCTCAACCGACCAGACTTGGCTGGAAGGATGGTGTCGTGGTCTGTTGAACTATCTGAGTTCGACATCACCTACGAGCCAAGAAAAACTCTCAAGTCCCAGATTTTAGCAGATTTTGTCTCAGAGCTATCAGATTCTACTTATTCCAACCCCTCCCAGCCATGGAAAATTTATGTTGATGGCTCCAGCAACAATAAGGGGGCAGGAGCAGGGATAATCCTTGAAAACGTAGCTGGCATTGGTGTGGAGTACTCCCTCAAGTTCGACTTCCCCACCTCGAACAACCAAGCAGAGTACGAAGCGGTGATAGCCGGCTTGCGCATGGCCCATCAAATGGGGGCGTCAGAAATTGAAGTTTTCAGTGATTCCCAGCTAGTTGTATCTCAAATCAAAGGTGAATTCCAAGCCAAAGAACCAATCCTTCAGAGATATCTAGGACAAGTCAAAGCTCTCACAGATCTTTTTCCCCAATTCTCCATCACCCACATCCCTAGGTCTTCTAACAGCCGTGCAGATATCCTGTCAAAGCTCGCCAGTACTAAAGGACCAGAGAACAACAAAACCCTAATCCAAGAAACTGTTCACCAGCCGAGTGTTATCTTAGTTGTGTCTCTAACCACCAGCTGGATGGACCCCATTAAGCAGTATCTCCAGTTCCAAATCCTACCTACCGATTCCTCCCTAGGAAAGAAGATAGTAAGACAAGCGGCTCAATACACCATGGTCGGCAACATTTTGTACAAACGGGGAACAGACTCCCCAATGCTAAGGTGTCTGGACCGAGCGGAAGCTGATCTGGTACTGGCCGAGGTTCATGAAGGAATCTCGAGCCACCATGTGGGTGCGAAGGCATTGGCTCGCAAAGTACTCCGAGCGGGCTACTACTAGCCTACACTCCTCAGCGACGCCTCGGAACATGTTAAAAAGTGCGATTCCTGTCAGTTCCATGGAAATATTTTTCAACGCCCCCCAACGGAGCTACATTCTATGATTGCACCATGGCCCTTCTATCAGTGGGGCATGGACATTATAGGAAAATTCAAAACAGCCCCGGGGCAGCTAAAATTTGTGGTGGTCGCAGTTGACTATTTCACAAAGTGGATTGAGGCCGAGGCGTTGGCTACAATCTCCTCCGCCAAAATTCAAAAGTTCTTTTTCAGACAAATCATCACCCGTTTCGGTGTCCCACACACCTTGGTCACCGACAATGGTACCCAATTCACTGCTAAGGTTTTCCAAGAACTTGTCAACCACTTCCATATTACCCATCACTTCTCATCCGTCGAGCATCCGCAAACCAATGGACAGGCTGAAGCTGCAAACAAAACCATCATCGACGGTTTGAAGAAAAGATTGTTGGATGCCGAGGGTTCATGGGATGACCTCCTTCCCGAGGTATTATGGTCAATCAGAACGACCATACACACCTCAACAGGAGAAACCCCGTTTCGACTAACCTACGGTTGTGACGCTTTGTTACCTATTGAAACTCGGATCCCTACCTTCCGTATATCCGAGCGACCAATAGAAGTAAACGAAGATTTGTTAAAGGAAGAGTTAACCCTCAGCGAGGAAATCCGATCCCTAGCCTCGGACCGAGAGAAAAAAGCTAAGGAAAGACAATCCCGAGAGTACAACAAATGGGTGGTTCCGAGGAGTTTTGCTATGGGAGACCTGGTCCTTAGACGAGCTGACATTGGACTGAAAAATTCAAGAGAAGGGAAGTTGACTAAGAACTAGGAAGGTCCCTACCGAGTGATCTCGAAGACAGGCTCGGGGGCCTACAGACTTGAAACACTAACCAACCAACAGTTGAACAACTCCTGGAACGCCACCAAGCTCAAACCATACTATAGCTAAATGGGAGCCACAACATTGTCTGCAAAGATGAAATTTTATCATTTTAAATTCCTGTCATTTATCTTTAGCATGATCTTAATTATCCTTTTTTGTATTTGACTCCTGTTTACAAACGGATCAAGGAAATTCAATGAAGCTTTTAAATTCTCGTATTCTCTTACTGTTAACGTACTATCCATTTCCCCTCGGCTCGCCACCGAGGCGAACTTGGATGTTTATGCATGACCTTCTAACAAGGACATATAAACTAACAATTGCAAGTACTTTAATGAGATGCCCGGCCAAAAACTAAAAACAGTTTCGTAGTGCCGAGGACTGAGGATCCCACCTAGGCCATAGGTCGGAGATTCGAAATCTAAAACAACAGTTTATAACGAGATAAAACACAATAATAGATCATAAAGAACAGAATAAGATTCGCTTCTTACAAGAACAATGTTGCAAAATATAAAAAAAAAATAAAAAAAAAGAAGTTCAAATTACACAGCAAAATACAGCAAAATACATCTCCAGGGAGTTAATCCTCGTCTTCGGACAAGGCAATGGATGACCCATCAAAATCTTCTTCACTTTGCTCCAACTCCAGGGGGTTCGGCAGGTTAGGTGCTGATAAATCCACTTCAGCATCATCACGATAATCGATCATTCGATCACCGTCAACCCCATAATATGGGCTAGTCCCAACCACTCGGATTCCAGGGTTCAAGAGCATTAACTGTTTGACAGCATTCACAAAAGAGTCGACAGCACCATGATCCCAGTTGAAGTGGTTCTTGCAAGCTAGCACCTTATGCTTCAAAGCCTTCCGACGAGTTTTGATCAACTCCCTCTGCACTTCGCCCAGTTCCCCTTGTAACCTAGTCACTTCCGCCTCCGACCTCGTCAAACGAACAGCAACACCTTCCAGCTCGTTAACCCTTTGACAAGCTTCAGTCAGCTTAGCCTGGGCCGCCTGCAGCAACCTTCCTTTCTCAGCATCCTTTCCAACCGTATCCTCCATAGCCTTTAGAGCAGTCTCCCGAGCTCTCTCCGAAGCATCAAATCTTCTTTGAAGCTCAGCGTTTGCCTCCGTTAGAGCTCGGAGATTTGCCTCACTTTCCCTCACTTGGCTTAGCAGATTTTTAGTTTCAGCAGCAGCAGCTTTTCTCTTCTCTTTCTCAGCTGACGAGAGGGTGGCACTGATGTTTTCCGCATTTTTGCTTAAATGAAACATATAGCTGGCGGCCCTCAGCATGTTTCGGCCCAAAAGGTCACAATGGCACCTTAAGGTGCTTGCCGTCTGATCCGACAACCTTTTTTCATCGTTCGGCATGTAAACCAAGCCGATGAATTTCTCATTTAGCTTCCTAGCCCAAACACTCTCCTCGTCCGGGTCAGACATATCGAACCACAGATTGGTCCTTTGAAGGTCGGCAACCTTCGTCTTCACCACCTCCACAGCCTTGCCTTTGCCTTTATCCAACTTAGCCCTTTTGGCAAGAGGCACCCGATCCTCTTCATCCTCCTTTCCTTCCACCTGCACCAGCGGGATTCCAGTAGCTATTCCCCCCCCCCCTTGTCGGTGAAGGACGAACAACCTGCACCACCTCGACCTCGGAGGGACAAGTTTCGGCGACAGTCACCGAGCGAGTGGCTTCCGAGGACATGTCTCCACTCCGAGAACCACTTGACCCAGCAGCCGCCTTTGCTTTAGCAAGTTCCTTTATACGAGCAACAGCCTTGTTTTCCTTAGCCATTTTTTCTGCAAAACCAAGAATCCAAATGTTAAAAAAAAAAAAAAATTTATATATGTACCAAGCTCGGCTTTTATAAGCTCCTGGGGAAAAAGAATGATCTTCTTGATATCTACTGGACCATTCCGTCTAAGATAGGAAAAGAAGGTATCACAAGTGATCCTCTCGGCTACAGATAGCTCGGACTCATATTGATACTGATAAAGTTTGGGGTTGCGGTTAAAAAAATCGGGTGACCAAGACAACGGAAACCGAGGCTGATCACCCTCCATAAACCAACAGTCCCCATTTCCGACGAATTGATACTTAAAGTATAAAGGCTTAAAAGTCTTCCATGAATCTGTGAATTTATCGAAGAGGGCATGTCCGTTGCGTGCTTTCAACGACACCCACAATCTTTGGCGCGACCCCTTCTCGAAGATGTTCACTTGCGGTATATACAACCATAGAAACGCTCGGAGCGAGCAAGTCAACTTTTGAGCTTCGCAAAACTTTTGAAAGGCTCGGATGAAGGCCCAACCGCTAGGATGTAGTTGAGTAGGAGCCAAGCGTAACCGACGCAACAGCTCTATTTCTATTTCAGTAAAGGGCAACTTCACCCCCAGCCGAATGACAACTTCTTCATACATGAAAAACTCTTTGCGATCCGCGGCGATCGCCGTACACACTCGGTCGTTGGCTGCCGGTGAGCTTATTGCATAAGAAGTCCCAGTTTTATCCGTGGGGCAGGGGAGTATGTGGGCTCGGATATGACTTAGATTACTGTTGACCAAAGCCGACGGGGTTCCAAGCACCTCCAAGTCAACCCAGTCATAATCTACAGAGTTCGGAGGCACAAGGAACTCCTGAGGATGTGTGATGCACCTTCGAACCATACCTGGGGAAAGGGAATACTCGGCGTCAGAATCTATAAAATCAAGATTTTTAAACAACCTAGCCCTAGGTTTATTAGTCCTATAGCCGAGCCTGCTACACCTTCCCCTAACCCTAACAGCTTTTCCCCAGAAGGGTTTCTCCCAGGATCGGTTCGAAGGGCGGCGGGATAGTTGGGCCCGCTCTTCCGCCGCTTGATACAACAGTTTCCTACCTTCCTCCTCCTCGGAGTTCCGAGGGTAATCTACTGATAGTGGTACTTCGGCCATCGGATCTACCATGCGATGGCGGAAGGGTGAGGGCAGAAAGTCCAGCACCTCCAGATCGGAAGACGAAGAAGAAGAAGAAGAAGAGGAAGAATCCTCAAGATCACTCAAACCCAGAATCCTAGACCACTCCTCATACTGAAGCCAATTAATACTCATAATGAAATCTAAACTTACCCAGAAATAAGCCCAGAAAACTAAAACACAGGAACAAAATCTGCAACCAAAAACCTAGAACCTACGGAGAATATGATTCAGCAGAGAAGGAAAGAAAAGCGAAAAACAGGAACAGAAGAAGAAAATCAAAATACCTGAGAATTGGAGATGAGAACTGGCACGAACGAACTGGGGAACCAAGAACAGAAGAATAATGGCGTAGGGAAATTATAATCCAAAAGCCAATGAGACGAATTTCAGAGAGAAGAGGAGTGTCAGAAGTCTGAGTTTGAAGGAAAGTATGAAAAAAGGAGGAAAAGAGTAGTTGAAGGGGTTGTTTTCCCCCACGTTTGAAAATTTGGGCCTAATCTCAAAAGCCCAAAAGCCTACATCGCGCCACTAAAAGGACACGTGGCGCACAACTAATGGAAAGAAGCATCTCGAAAACCCAAAAGGCAGCATGCACCATCATGACCCCTCTGACACAAGGCAGCACGTGTCATAGAAGGACATCCAAACGTCCTTTCAGTCAGTCAATGGGACAGCGAGGCAGGGTGAGCTGTCCTGAACTCATTATCCCCTACCGAGCTTAACCCTCGACACCTTGAAGGTCACATACGAAGAACTCTCAGCTCGGCTCAAGACTCGAAAAGTCTTACCGAGCTAAGGGGCTTATGTGGTAGACCGACCCTCGGTCTACCCTAAAACGCCCTCGGCCGACCAGAATACTCACTGGCCGACCAGAATTCTCATTCTGCCGGGTCACGCATCTTTGGGCCGAGCACATGCCATAGGACCCACCCTAACGACTCTGGACCGAGTACAGGGACCTCTTCCCTTAAAGAGTCCAAGCTAAGGGCGCGTGAGCCTAGCTTGCCAACCAGATAAGACTAACCGCTAACAGGATAAGGATGAATGACTCATCCCTTATCCTATAAAGGGACACGTCAGCCCTACTGGACCTCCGTACAGGCCCATAGGGTACAACACCGCTCCCCCTATAAATAGCTGTCTCCAGCTAGGGGCTCAGGTACGTTCTTTCTCCCTAATCATACACTAGCACACACTCGTGATTAGGGAAACCCTAGTTATCCCAACTGGATAGCTAGCATACCAACAAAATCACACAGTAACATCAGACCGTATTCTAGCTCTTAGGTCTTCCATACCCTTGAGCTAGGGTTATACTCTGAACATTGTGTCTAGGACATTACAGAACCAAACTAGAGTAATGGATGTTATACCTTCTTCCTTCAAGTTCATATAGAACTCCAAGGAATTCGTTGTGTCTATTGAACAAACTGTGTTCCGGAAGTGCAAACGATTTTCAAACCGTTTTCAAACCATCATTAACTCTTCCATGGAATGTAGTTTGTGAACGTCCAAGTTCTAGTCTCAAAATCCATTATAAAAGTCGTAGCACCAAAGTCTAGAGGGTAATGAGGAAGTCTCAACTAGGATTCTATGGCAAGTCGTAGTTGTGTGACCTTTAAGCCTAAGGAACCAATTAGGAACCCTTAAACCTTAGGAAGAATAGTGAGTGTAGTGCTAGTGAAGTCTTGCATAGGGGAGAGTTTCTGTTAGATAGAGGGTAGAAACCCCATAGTTTTTCATTCATAGACTGAGCGGTAGAAGCTAGGTTCGATTTGTCGAGTCCTAAAGTCTAAGCATAGGTGCGTAGGCATATAGATTTGCATATAGGAAGCGGGTTTTGAAATGTTTTCGAACGTTGGAATTTTATATATGTGTATTTATGATTTTAAACTTAGTAGGACTCTATGTTAAGTCCAATTATTTTCATAAACCCTTTTCTTGCGATTTCAAGGGGTAGTTCCCAAACTCCAAATCTTTTCAAGTACTTTGTGTACTATTTCAAATCGATTTCTGACAAAGACTATTTTTCCACCTCCTATTAAAGGTGATTTCAAAAGCATACTATCTTAATCTATATTCACTATTATGAAATCAAAATTTTTCCAAGTAATTGCCTTATGTCCTCACATGGTAATTTAGAATTTCCATCTTTCCCTAGTATAACTATATTTTCAAAGTAACCTTTTCTAGGGAAAACTTTACAAGTGCTCAACTTGTAATTGTGATACGTTTGATTTTAGTTGAACGATAACATGTTTTCTACATATATATATGATTGATGTGTACATAACGACATAATATTTCAACCCAATTTTATCAACTTTTATTAGAGTGATTTTCAAAGATTAATCCTTATGTTTATTTTTCACTATAACCCTTATGTTTTCAATCTTAGTTATCTTCAATGTACTTCCAAATCTTGATTAACTTTTTGAGAAAAATGTTGTCATAGAACAAAATTTTAACTTGTATAATGCATTTGTTTTATGATTGACAATCCGGAATGGTGGGACATTCCAAATCTTATCTCTTCTATATTAAATAAACTTAGTTGAAGTTTGATAGTATCTTCTTTCTCAACCTTCGACCACACCTTCTAATTGTACTATTTACCAATAAGGGCTATGCAACCCTTTTTAAGATTCTCATTGTTTATTCGCAATTTGTTTTGAAACCCTATGTATTTGTAACTGTTTTCTTTCAAAAACCATGCTGCATCCATACACCAATCATAATTTCTTTTAATTCTAAGGGAGTAATGCCATTGGCAAAAAAATTTCAAACCTTTTATTCAATTCAATGCAAAACTCCTTTTGGTGTGAAGGGATTGTTTTTACTTATTTGTGTAGAGTTGATGCTCTACTCTTCTTTTATAAGTGTACCCTTGATAAAATTCAAATGATATTTTTGGTGTTTAACTTATGTTTGATCTTAAAATGAAAATTTTAATATATTACAAAATATTGATTTTGTTTGTATTCTAATTCTTCTCGTGATTGTGTTTGGATTTTGTTTGGCTGCATGAATTTCTCTAGAATGATTATATGTTGTATGTAAATATAGGACTAAGTAGGTTTGTATTAATAGGTAGTGCGCATAGACTTAGAACTTTATGTTTTGAACCTTAATGGACTAAGTGGGACTTTTTGGTGAAAGTCTCAATAGTAATCAAGTAGATATAGTAATGGAACCCCAACCGAAGTTGTGTCCTAAGTTGGGGAGCGAATTCCCCAAAAGTCGTGTTTATCCGTACGTAGGTTAAGACCTTCCCTATAGTTGAGCATATAGCTCAATGTCTTCTTTCCTCATAGAAGTGAGCCGAATTTCGGGGACGAAATTCATATAAGTGGGGGAGTATTGTAACATCCCCAATTTCCGATATCCTTTTAGAATAGTTATTAGACATAATTAGTATGAGTTTAAGTGTTTAGAGTGTAGAATGGAGTTAAGAGTAGAACGATATAAGGTAGAACTAGCTTAGAATGAGGTTTTGAGTAGTAATCCAACCCTAGATAAGTATAGGAACCTAAGGAATGAAATGAGGTTAGAAAACCATCAAAATGGAATTTTGCCTCAAGTAATCGATTAATTGGAAGGGTTTAATCGATTACTTGCTCTCAGGTAAAATCACATTCAATGTTGCAGCAAAGTAATTGATTAACTCGGTGAGTTAATCGATTACCTTGTGATTTTCAGTGAAGTAATCGATTAAATTGGTGAGTTTAATCGATTATTTGGCCTCTGAATTTTGCACTAGGTTGTTGCATTGAAGAAGTAATCGATTACGTAGAGGAAGTAATCGATTACTTTAAGCCAAGTCTGATTAAAAACGCGTTTTTCCTTCATTCTTCCCAATTGTTTCTCTCTCCTCATTCTCGACTTCTTCTTCTTCTCTCTCGACCTCCATAGCTTCTCTCTCTAGGTTTTGAAGCAAATCTCCATGGAAACACCATAAATCATCAAATTAAAGCCATAAAACATCTCCCCATCATACCCCAAGTGATTCCCCTCTCTCAAATCTCATGACTTCTCCCTCTTTCTTATGGAACCCCAAATCACCCAAAACCCTAGGTTGAGCAATCAACCACATAGAGCCTTCTAATCCATCAAGGAGTCATAGATCGGGTATGAGAGCATGGAAAAGGAGTCTTAGGAGCTTGGATTGGAGCATGGTGGGGAAGCTCCAACAAAACCCCAATTTCTCTTTCTCTCTCCTCAAGGTAAGGGGGTTATTTTGGGTCTAGCATTAGATAAAGGGTTTATTTATAGTAATAGAAACATAACTAGATGTATTTGGGTGTTTGATTAGGTTATGGTTAAGAGGGTTGAGTTTGGGTTAGCAACATTAGGTTTTATGGTGTGTTCATGATGTATGTTATTTTAATTGTTATTGTACTTATAAATATTATTGTTATGAGTGTAAATAATATGTTTGAATATATATATTGTGTTTGTAAAAGTATAAAGTGACATTGATATAGTTATGCATCAAATAGGGCTAAGTCTTTCTCAATTGGGTTTAAACCAATTAAGGGACATTTTCTAAAGAACAAAGAGGGTTTTAAATTCAATTGAGAAACACTTAGAATATTGGATCATGCATGGAGTAAAGGTGGACGTAAGGTGTCGGGGAAAAACACACGTCGTTTTTAACGATTGATGAGGACAAGAGTAAATGTTAGGAATTACAATGGAGGACTTTGATCTTCCAAAGGACGGGGGTTCGCAACCCTTGTCGGGGATTGGTTCTATGCAAACCATAGTAGTTCTATTTACTTTGGCTCCTTGTGGCCAGTGATAGTGATTTCTGCTAGAGCCAATTTGGGCGAATCAATCCAAATTGTACGTAGTACACTACCCTTGAGGAGTGTTACGTACTGTGCAAGCGGGTGAGCGATATTCCTAGAGGATATGAAGCACACATCTAGAGGTTGAGAAATGCTTCCTCCTGGTCGGTTTTTCCCCAGAGTGGAGGGTGTATGTGAGAATGTATATTGTTATTGGAAAAAGGGAAAAGTGAATTGTTATAGTACATTGTTAGGAAATGTTATTGTTAAGGTTATTGTTTTTGTTATTGATAAAAGTTACAGTGAATTGTTATAGTACATTGTTAGGATGAAAGTGAAAGGGAAAGTGTGAATGCATTGTTATAGATGCTTTAATTCATTGAATCCGATCAAAGTATTAAAGTTAATCGAATGAAATGAATTGTTAATATCGGATTCAAGAATTAAACCATCTAAGTGCGACGTGGCATAGCATAATCATGTGATTGCGCATGATAGTATTATAGTAAAGTATTGTACTATAAGTATATATATAATTTATAAATTGAATATTGTTGCAATGCTTTATTTGTTATTTGAATTGTGGATTGTATAATTGTTATTGTTTTTGTATGAATATGCCTTTTTATGATTTATTATTGTTTTTAAATGTTTTCTTTAATCTAGATTTCAAAGTTCCCACCCTTACAGTGGACATATTAGGTACACCAAGGAGACAGGCACACGGAATATCAAGGCCGAGCAAGGTATACTCGTAGTAGCGAGTATATTGATATGGGTGACCTTACGGTCCCATTTCTAGTGCAACCATTCATAGGTTATTATATTGTAATGAATCATTTTATAAAGAATGTTTAATTGTTTTTCGTGATTTCTTTTTGTTTAAAAATATTGTATAGTTGAAGGATTGAATTTACATCTTTTCATTATACTAAGTTTAAGTGAATCCCTATTGTTTGTAAAGGGACTGAAATTATATTTCTATGTTGTTGAAAACTGTTCTGGACTGACAGGTTTAAATTCCTTTCGGGGAAAAGTTCGATTTTCAAAGGGAACTCTGTCAAAAATTTTGTACACCCCGAATATTTTCTTAAATAAATGTGATTTAAAAGTATTTTATTAAAGTTTAAAAAGTAGGATGTTACACCAAAGACCAGAAGTTTTGACATAGCAAATGGTCAAAGAAATTGGGGAAAATCATTAGGACTCAAAATAGGTAACATGCACTAAGAGGTAGAAAAGATTTGAGGCTTAATGGTGAACTACACTTACCAAAATTAAGGCTGGAACTCAGCTTCCAGGATAGGAATGACAAAGAACTCAAACTTCAACTTCTAACTTCCAAGGTTGATTTCTCCTTCCACACGAACCCTCAACTCACAAACTTGGTGTCTTTACAAAGCTCAAGATGTAAGCTTTGCAATGGTGTATGGCTCTCAGTATCACTCTCAAAAACAAGGAAGAATTCCTTTGGACGAAATAGGAACCCTAATTCACTCTCTCAGCATGAAACCAGATGCATCAACCCTCAATTCCTCAGAAATCCATCCATTTATAGACGAATTAGACTTGCATGCACGTTGACGCGTGTGATCCCACTAATCTCAAGCCGTAATCGTGGCGAATTCGGGATTAATCAAGGGATTACTCATCAAAATCCACTAACCCAGTTTCTGGGTTCATCGTCTAACCAGTTACAGGGCATTACTAACCGGTTAGATTAGTACAAAATTTAAAAATTAATATTTTTAAATCTTTCCCTCCAAGAACCTATTCAATATTACCTCTAAGTCCTCATTCAGGGACCAAAATGCAATATCCTTATATTTTGCATTTATTTGCCATATAAAAATATTTCAACTTATTTTTATATTTCAGGCTAACTAAACACAGAATATAAGCTTGGGAAAAATTTCTATAAATTAATAATAAAACTTTTATTATTAATTTCCTATTACTCGAGAGACGAAAATTAGGGGTGTTACAGGATAGAGGCTGTGGCGCAGGTCTGATGCGTCGCGCGCCTGGGGTGCGGCTACTCGCGCATGGGGTGCGAGTCTGTTGACTCTGGGTTGACCGTACCATAACTTCTTCGTTAACCGTCGGATCTTGCTCAAATTTGACGAACAACTTCCTATAAATCATACCTTCATATCCAACGGTGGGAATTGTGTTTTGAGTCTTAAATCTTTTCTTTTAATTTTCTACCCTATGTTATGTTTTAGTACCGAATTATCTATTTTTCTGGCCTATTCCTAACTTCAATTTACTACTTCTTCCTTTCCTAAACCAATATTATTATTATTATTAATCTTTTCTAATGCTTGAACACTTCTTTTAATATCTATTTATGGTTTTATTATCATAATCTCAATTATTCCAAACTATTATTAATTTATTTGCATTTAGGTTTAAAATTTGGGATGTTACATTTACACTATTTTAAACTATAATCAACGACAGAGATAAAAACATAAGAATTAAAAAAAATAAATAAAAAAAAACTAACTTTTAAATCAACATTTATATTAAAAAAACAGGTTATAATGCATTTTTGTCTCTTAAGTTTACCATTTGTGCAAAATTAGTCCCTTTGTCTTTTTTTTGGAGCTAAAATAGTTCATTATATTTATTATTTTTGCAGATTCCGTCCATCCGTCATCTTTTCGTTAAAAAACTAACGGCATTATCTCATATGGCAGCATTCACGAACCTTATGCTGACACGTGACATTTTCCAGAAAATGTAAAATTAAAATTAGGATATTAAATTAATTAAATTAAATTAAAATTACATAAAAAAATAAATTAACTAAGAATAAATAAAAATCTAGAAACAAAATGTATTAACTAAAAATAAATAAAATTTAGTAAAAAATAAATCAATTTAAAAAAATTAAAATTAAAATTAAAATTCTAAAAAATATCCAAATATGCTTAGTTGACCTTACAAAAACTGCGTCACCAAAATATTTTAAACTCGGTTATACAGTAGTGAATTTTAATTTTTATTTATTTATTTTTCTGGAATTTTAATTTTTTTAGTTAATTTAATTTGTTTCTGAATTTTTTATTTATTCTTATTTAATTTATTTTTTTCATGAATTTTAATTTTAATTTTATTCATTTAGGAATTTGAAATTTTTTAATTAATTAATTTTTTTTTTTAATTTTAATGGAAAGATGAAGAAGGGATGAAATTTTCAAAAAAAATAATAATAATAAGATAAGAGATTATTTTAACTAAAAAAAATAAAAGAACTAATTCTATACAAATGAAAAAATTCAAGGTTCAAAAGTGTATTTTAACCTTAAAAAAAAAGAAAAAAAAAGAGCTATATATGATAATACGGTACTTGTAGAGAATCGGGGTAAAAGAATTATAGCATTTGCGATTTTTGGCAGGTAATTGTCCAATCCTATCAACCCCCGCTAGAACCATTTATGTTATGTAAGAAGCACATTGCCAAAATGATATAGGGCAGCATTTCGGCTTGAACATAAATTGTTCCATCTTTCATATAAATCATGGTGTCTGATCATGACCATGGCAGTGATGCTAATACTATTGGCTTCTTTAAGATACTTCGTGATGGTCACTTGCGAGGAAGTGAATTTGTAAGCATTTCCTTTCCTTTTTCTATCCGTAATATCAATTGTATGCTCAAATTATAGTTATTTTACTTAAACTTCAAATCTTACTAGTGACTCTGTACTCTGTAGTGCTTAAATATTGTAAATAAGCATGGTATATTATTATTATTAGCTTATTTATGGTTAATCATATGTTTACAGATGATAATTCCAAGGGGTTTTGAGAGGAAATACAAGATAACATTACCTAATCCGTTGGTCCTTAGACTTCCCAATAATGGTGCTGAATGGAAAGTATATTGGATTAAACGTGATTATGAAATTTGGTTTCAACAAGATTGGATAAGATTTGCACAGGACTGTTCCTTCAGGGATCACCAAGTTTTAGATTTTAAATATGAAGATGGATCTCATTTTAAGGTCAGGATATTTGATGAGAGTTTTTATGACATTGATTATTCTGGTATAAGATGCTCAATTGAGAGTGATGATGAGCCTGTCAAGAGTCCTGTGAATGATAACTATGCTATGATTCCTGAGAGTGAAATACAGACCCAGATTCCTGTGAAATTCAAAAACAATGAGGATGTTGATGCTACTCAGCAAAAAGTCTCAGCAGGTACATCATCTTATTTATTTTTGCTTTTTCATGCTATATGTTGTATTTGTACCTTGTAAATGTTGAAAATATTTTACATAAACATGCAGGTGGGGTTGAAAGTGGACACGGCATGGCTGAAGCTTCTATTCAACATCAGAAGCCATCATCCTTGGAGAAAGCTATGAATTATAATATCAAGAACCCGTGTTTTAAAATTAAATTGAAGCCATCTTATGTCAATAATGATGTTTTGGTATCTTTGCTACACTCCTCTTTTCTGTAATTTATTTATTTATTTTTTTATATATTGTTAATAAGAAAACAAGATCAATGATGCTATAATTTTTGCCTTTTTTTTGGGGAACAGATGATGCCAAGAAAATTTTCGAAGAAATACTTAAATGGGTTCAGAGGGACTGCAAGCATCGGGGTTTCTGACAACAGTACTAAGCATATTCAGATCAAGATCAATGATATCTCTAAACAAACGTTTATGACTAGTGGTTGGAAGTCATTTTGCAATGAATATAATTTAAAAGCTGGTGATAAATGTTTCTTTGATATGACCCATAAATCCACACCAGTTTCGTTCAAAATTTCCATCTTCCGATCCAGAGAAAAGCCTAATAACCAGTTACAAGGTTTTTCTTTAGTTTTTCTGCATTTTTAATTGTTGATATATATATATTCCCATGACATTTACATCACTTAATTTTTCCTCTGCTTCTTCCTTTGGCCCCTGCAAGGTTATGCGAATGAAGGAAACCACGTAAACAAAAATTCACCACAGAGAGAGCCTATAATAAATAAAAAAGAGGGTAGGTGTAGTAGGAATCATAAATTTGGAAAGAGAAAAAGAAGACAAGGAATTTCTATTCAGAGAAAACCAAAAACTGGTGCTCTTGGGAGTATGTTCAGAGATTATTTATTTATTTATTTTTTTTTTTTGGTATTAAGATTTAATTTTCTTTGTTCTTAAATATTGCATACATCTTGATGGGAAACTTAAAAATGTACCCCTTCTCTTTCTTTATGTATATTTTTTGCAGGTACCGAACATAATAGTGCTAGCAATAACACGTACACGATGCTTATAAGAAAGTATCACCTGAATAGCTATACTCGGGTACGATCCAGTAAAAATTTAGTTAATACTCCCTCATGCTCGAATTATAAGCAAAATCAACTAATTTTAAGTTTATTAAGGAGGTTAATTGATTGTATTTAATTTTCTCAAATTTATAAAAGAATAGAGGTATTTTAAGAAAATTGCATTGGGAATGAACAAAAATTAAATAAGATAACAGTTTTCTAGGGATGTTTTAGGAAAGTGACATTGGGAATGAAATAAAATTTAAGAAAATTGATTAGTTTTGCTTATATTTTAAACCAAAGAAGTATCTTTTTTGTTGCTTATATTTCGAGCCGGAGGGAGTAATCTTTAGATTTAGATTTATATATTTGTATGGGTCTTGCTAATGAGTGCTCTAAGGATACTTGTTAAGGTTCTTATACTTAGAAAAACAATCATCAATGCACATTATTAGCATTTGCTTATTTGTGTGTGTTTATATATATATATATATATATATATATATATATATATATTTGAACTTATGCAGATATATAGTTATACTCCACTCTTTTCTTTTTATATAAAATTAAAGGGGACTTGAGTAATTATTAATTAAGCTCAAGAACAATTTACAAGGATTCAATCCTTAATAATTCCTAATAATAAAGTTAAGATTTTTAAATATTTTTTTTCATGTGCAGACCTTAAGACAAGAGTTCTTCAGGAAATATCCAAGATGTGATAGAAAACGTGTGAAGTTGCAAGTTGGGGAAAAGTGGTGGGAAGTAAAAGTGATAAACTATGGTCGATTTGGTAAATTCTCTGCAGGTTGGACAACATTTGTGAATGAATGCTCATTGGAGCCTGAAAACATATGGGAGCTTGACATGATTGATGAAAAAAATCTTTTGTTTAGAGTATCAATTTCAAGTTAGCGCGTCTGAGACTTTGGCATGTATTTGATGACTAATGTCTCCTTTTGAAGAACTCTTGAACTTTAATTTTCTGTGTTATGTGCATGTAACTATTGCTATGTTGTATGAACTCTGCATTATCGTATCGTATCACCTTCACTGATACGGAGTAGTAACACACTTCGTGTTGTTTTTGGCTTTTAATTTATCCAACAAGATTTTCTTGGAAATGAACCTTGAAAAATATTTCATCCTCAAAAAAGCTACCTCATATATATTTAAATAAAATGATAAAGAGTGATCTTAGGGCATTGCTTAAGAGATCAAAAAAAGTAGTTTTGTCTCGGAAAATGTTGAATTTATAACATCGAAAACTGGTGGACTTAGATTTCAAATGTAAGGTTTCTATTAATGTATTCATTAACCAATGTCCTTATGACACTTGTTAGCAAGATCCATAAATATCTTAATTTGGATCATGATTTAATGCGGCAGAAATGCAATTGGTAAAAAGGATTTTGTATACATTGTCTTTAGCCAATAATTAAAATTTCAAAAATGCAATGTCAATTTTAAAAAAATTTAAAGATTAACTTTTAAAAAAATAAATACACTATGTTTAAGGTTTACCTTACATTTTAAGATTCCCTATCTGATAGTCCCTCTGTCCCATTATTTTAGTAAAAGTCAAACAAGTCAATGGAAATAGGGGAGTATTTGTCTATATAATTCTAAATTTGTGAATCTAAATCCATGGTGTTTCCCTCCATTTTCACCCTTCATTGTGGATCCCACACTACTTAGAAGTAGTGAGGAGTACTTATAAGTACTCATGGTGGGTCCCATGCCACTACTTAGAAGTACCAAGGAGTACTTAGAAGTACTCATGGTGGGTCCCATAATACTTAGAAAAAAGAAAGAAAGAACGGTGTTGAGGAGGGAAGCTCAAATTTACACATTTTCCCTCTCAACTCCATTTCTGAATTGTACCTTGCCCTAATTTTTTCCCCTTCTTTCTTTCTCTCTTTCTTCTTCTCTATCTCATCCTCATCCGTCTCTCTCTTTCTCCTCTTCGGCATCCCTTCCCTTCTTCCTCTTTATTTTTTTCTTCTTTTCTTCTTTTTCTTTCATTCTCCATCTCTCGCTCTCTCTCTCTATTTCTCTTTTCATCCTCTCTTTCTCATTCTCTCGCTGCACTCTCTTTCTTCTCGCAGCTCTCTCTTTCTCTGCTCCTCTATGGTGGCTCTCTTCCTTTGTTGCTCATCATCTATGATGGTGCTGACTTGCATATCGAGAAGGGTGTAGGCGGATCGATGGGTAGTGTCCAAAGCATAGTCAGGGCGGTGGTGGAGCCACTAATGTGGTCACGGTGGTCTGAACTACTAATCAAAGGTATGAGGTGATAAAATGTTTCGATTAAGGGTTTGTTATCTGATTAGGGTTTTGATTTCGGGTTTATCATCTAATTAGTGTTTTCATTGAAGGGTGTTTCTGGTATAAATTAATTGAAGGGTGTTTTTGGTATAATTTTAGTAGGTGAAGGTTAGGAATCAAGGTCTGAAGGTTAGTGATTATGTTTAAGTGTTTTACATTAAATATTAGTTAGTTTAAAAAAATAAAATAAGAAAATAAGAAAAAGTAACTAACAATTTTACGGTATATGTTGAACTGAAGTTACATATTA
This sequence comes from Crotalaria pallida, assembly GCA_037953625.1. Classification (NCBI taxonomy): domain Eukaryota; kingdom Viridiplantae; phylum Streptophyta; class Magnoliopsida; order Fabales; family Fabaceae; genus Crotalaria; species Crotalaria pallida. Next base: position 55,885,576 of record CM075651.1, read on the forward strand.
GTTAGTGTTTTGTGTCTGAAAAAAAACCAAGAACAAGAACATATTAGTTTATGTTGTTGTGAATGGTCCTATGGGCACCTTTGCATTTCATTTTAAAAGTATGTCTTTTAATAGCTTAGCATCATTAAGCTGGTCCTTAATTTTGGCATTAGTTGTGTGCAGGCTGAACTGAAGGAATTCTTTGTTATAGAAACCAATAGGGTTCTTATCTTTTCTCTTCAATTTATCTTAAATATTTGCTTCCTATAATTAGTTGTTGTGTTGGCTTTGATGTTATTGAGAAGTATTTTATTTCCCTTGGACTTTGTTATGGACTTTCTTCAAAATACAGGTTTTGATGTATTTTTTTGCTCTCCTTTCTCTTCTTGTAGGGAGAAGAAAGATCTATACTTGAAGGAATTTGATTGTCATACTAAGTTATGGGATGAGACTTTGATTATTTAATGAAGTGAATTGTTGTTATGATTCTGTTTATATTTTGTTTATATTGTCATACTAAATGCTTCTTTGATGATTTGGAGTTGATAATGTTTTGATGACAAAATTTTGATACTACATGATATTTTTAATGATCTTTTTGGAGTCTCTAGAACATTTAGCTGCATAAGTATTTTAAAGATTGAATCCTATTGTTCAGAGTAGAAGTCTTGCGATGTTATATTCTTATTTTATGTTGTTCATCTTTTCAGTTTTTTTTATTCTACTACTTATATTTTTTTTTTGTTTTTTTTTTCAGTATTTGAGAGCATGTAAACATTTCGCATCATTTGAGGGTATTGAGTTAAAATCAATAACATAAACATTGTTTATCCTGCGAGCAATTAGCTTAATAAGATTATCAACTTTACCCTCGATAATACATCTATCAGAATCAAAAATAACCCTGTTGCCCTTATCACACAACTGACTAATACTTAGCAAATTGTGTTTTAGGCCCTCAACATGTAAAACATTTTCAATGCAAGGGTTAGGAGGTGTACCAATTTTACCGACTCCGAGAATCTTTCCTTGATTGTTATCTCCGAAAGTCACATGTCCTTGGTCCTTTGGAACGAGATGCGAAAATTTAGATTTATCTCCCGTCATATGTTTTGAGCATCCGCTGTCCAAGTACCACCACGATTTTCTTTCTTCCGGAGTAACCTACAAGCAAAAAATTCAAGGTTTCTTTTTAGGTACCCATATCTTTTTGGGTCCTTGAGCGTTAGTGTAGCCATAGTTCTTCAAAAGCCTCTTGTAATTCATCATAAGAAAAGTTAAGTTCAGAAATTACCTCATCTCCGTGTGCCATCAAACATATGTTGGTTGTCTCTTCTTGTTCGTCTGAATCCTCATCCGAACTTCCCTCGTTGTCTAGCCATGCCAAATATGCTTGCTTCCCTTTCTTTGAATTTGAGGTGCCTTTTTCTGAATTTTCTTTCTTTTTCAGCTGGTAGCAATCTGCTCTGATGTGACCAGGTTTGCCACACTCATGACATGTGATGGATGACCCTCCACTTTTGTTGTTGTCCCTTCTATTGAAGTTGCTTTTCTTCCTCAGAAATTTCTCGAACTTTTTGACCAACAGACCCATGTGTTCATCATTTATCAGTTCTTTGTCTGAGTCGCTTTCTGTTGCTGGTGCTTCAGCCTTGAATGCCAAACTTTTGACCTTCTTGTTCTCCTCTTCGTGTTGAGCCAATCTTTTCAGTTCACTTTCATGCTCTTGTATCTTCCCGAAGAGAGTTGCCAACGTCATAGTTGAAAGGTTTCTTGATTCAGCAATCGCCGTCACTTTGGGTTGCCATTCTCTTCCCAAACACCTTAGAACTTTGTTGATGAGATCCTCATTGGTGAATTTCTTCCCCAATGTTGTTAGCTGATTTACAATCATTGTGAAGCGTTTTTGGATCTCTAGAATTGATTATCCATCTTTCATTCTGAATAATTCGTATTCCCCAATCAGAGTATTGATTCTTGACCTTTTCACTTCAATTGTACCTTCATGCGTGACTTCAAGCGTATCCCACATTTGTTGTGCTGTCTCGCATGTTGATATCCTGAAAAACTCATCATAGCTCAAAGTAGATGTTATAATATTTTTCGCTTTCAGGTCGTACTGGACTCTACATTCCTCCTCCTCCGTCCACTCAGCCATAGGCTTTTCGACGGTGTTACCATTAACCACATAGGTAGGAACATAGGGACCATTTACGACGGCATCCCAAACTTTTAATCCAACTCCTTGAAAAAAAAAATTTCATACGGGCTTTCCAATACGCGTACCCTACCCCATCAAACATGGGAGGACGGTTAATAGAACTCCCTTCACCACCAAACAGAGAGTTTGAAGCCATACTCTTGAGACGGTTAAGTCTTAACACAAGAGACTAGCTCTGATACCAATTATTGGTTTTGGCCTCAAAATCTCGAGAGGGGGGGTGAATCGAGTTTTATTAATGTATTGTGAAATCTTTTAAAAATTAAAAATTGTTTTGAGATGGAGAGATTAGACGTTTGAGACGGATCGCGAAAACGATAGATAAAAATAAATTGAGTAGCGCAGAAATGTAAATAATTGAAATATGCGGAAAATAAAGAGATAGGGATAGAAAAGCTTGCACCAGGAAATTTTATACTGGTTCAGCCTTCCCGTCGAAAGGCCTAGTCCAGTCCCCAAGCGACCCGCTTGAGAGTTCTATAATCAGCAATAGAGCCGCACCCTATTACACCCAAGAGCACCCCGCAAACTACTAGGAACCTCTGTTCGCTAGGGGCCTTAAGATCACACAACAGGGTTCCTCGCCCTACGACGTATCACACGTCCACTAAGGGACTCTCTCCTTAACCACTAAGGTTTCAAATACAACGAATATGAGAGTGATTACAATAGCAATGTGTGTTCTCAACAACACGGATACAACAATATGCTCTTATGATAATGAAGTGCTTTTTTTCTAAGAGTTAATCAGCCAATAAGGTTTTTGTTCTTCAAAAAGATATGAACGTGAAAACCAGAAGTTTAGAGAAGAAGAGAGAACGTGAATTTCAGAAAAGATGTCAGAGAAGAATAGAGAATTATTGATCTGAATGTTGGAGTGAAGTTTTTATAAAAATAAAACATTTAGAATAAAAAAGATTTAGAATTAGTAAAACAAAATCAAAACAAAATAAAATAAGATTTGAAATAAGTTTTAAAATCAAAACTAAATCAAAACGATTTACGAAATAAAATAAAGATTTGATTCTTAAAACGAAAAAGGAAATAATTCAAATTTAAAATCATTTTCGAATTTTATAAAATAAATCAGAATCTTTTATATAAAAACAAATCAGGAAATAATCAAAATGATTCTGACACGTTTTTCAATAAAACTTGAAGTAATCGATTACATTCTGAAGGTAATCGATTATTCCTTCAAAAATAGAAATTCTTAAATTCATTTGAAAAACAAGTAATCGATTAGACCAACAATGATTAATCGATTACATAACTCCTGTTCAATATGTGATGCAACTCATTTAATCGATTAACACTAATCAATTAATCGATTACTGAGCCTCTGTTATGCATATGATGCAACATCATGTAATCGATTACTACACAGCCTGTAATCGATTACTAAGCTTCTGAAAAACATATGATGCAACAATTATAATCGATTACTTGAGCCAGGTAATCAATTACTCCCATAAGAAAGTAATTGATTAACAAAGTTCACTTAATCGATTACAAGGTCTCTGATTTTTCTATGATGCAACCAAGTTAATCGATTATCTTGAGCAGTTAATCGATTACTCCTTCTTGCAGAGTAAAAATATACAGAGTTTTGTAACATCAAGTATTTTCACAAAGATTTAAGATAGAAAACAACTTTTCATGAAAAACACATTTTCTTCTCTCTTTTAAATGAAAAACTTATTGGCCTTTTAAACTCGTAAAGAATAAAAACTTCATTACCTTACAAATGATCTACGGGAAAAGGTTTCTAATCTATGTCTTGCTTGATTCTTCATTCTTGATCATGAAGGGAACTTGTGAGCTTGAACTTGAGTTGGTTTGTTATCATCAAAACATCAGCTTGATATATACTTGAAGTCAATAAGAGAGTTTGGAGCATGTCTTCCAACACTAGCTTGACTTCCAACACATCCTGGTAAAGCCAATGTGGTGGCTGATGCACTGAGTCGCAAAACTCTCTATGTTAGCAACTTGATGGTGAAAGAAATGCAGTTGATACAGGAGTTCAGTGATCTCAATTTGAACATGCAGATGAAAGATAAAAACATTGTTCTGGAAATGTTGCAGGTCACTAGTGAATTGATGGACTTGATTAAAGAAAGGCAGGCCGATGATGAAGGACTCCAGAAGTTGGTAAAAAAGCAGCAAGTAAAGAAGAGCCTGATTTCATCAAGGGTGCAGATGGAATCATCCGATTTAGAGGCAGAGTATGTGTTCCCTTGGATTACGAGGTTCAGAGAGACATACTATGGGAAGCACACAAAAAAAAATGAGTTTCCACCCGGGTACAACAAAGATGTATCAGGATTTAAAGAAGATCTACTGGTGGCCAGGGTTAAAAACAGATGTGGCAGATCATGTGTCTCACTGCTTGACTTGTCAGAAGGTGAAGATTGAGCATCAAAAGCCGGGTGGTCCATTGTGATCAATTGACATTCCTGAATGGAAGTGGGATAGCATTGCCATGGACTTTGTGACAGCTCTACCCAGAACTGCTGCAGGATGTGATGCCGTATGTAACATCCTAAACTTTATTTTATATGAAATTATTAAATAAAAACCTAAGAAAAATTGGAATAATGACTTAATGAATTTTGGTAGATAGGTGAGTGGTGATTATAAGTCCTAGGGGTTGTATAGAAGGCAGTTGTGGCTTCGGGCAAAGTCACATAAGCGAAATCGGGAGTTAAATCGGCATTTTAGATGTTAGAAATCGACCGAAAAGAGAAAATTAGAAATTTATTATAGGATGCTAAGAAAATCAACTCCACCGTTGGATATGAAGTTTATGGGGTGAAGAAAAAGTTACGGCGAATCGAAGATTGGAAGTCTGATTCTCGCCCAGGTGCACTTCCAGCTCGCCCAGGCGGGTGCACTGTTCATTGGTGCACCAGACAGTGAAAAACCCGCCCAGGCGAGGCACCAATTCGCCCAGGCGCACCCAAGGCGCACCAGCTGCACCAGGACTCACGAACTGGCGCGCCAGTGCCATTTCCGCCGCACCAGTTTCATGCGCCATGCACCAGCTCGTGTGCTGGTGCTGGATTTTCGCCCAAGCGAGTAAAGGCTCGCCCAAGCGAGTGCGCGCAGTAGGCACCAGATCTGGTGCGTCCAATCTCAACTTGGGGCCAAAGTTTTGCTATGAGCCACACGATTTTGGTGGCTCCCAAGGCAGGAAATAAGAGTGTTGAGCCTTGCACTCCCTCATTCACCCTCATCAACTCCATCTCACCATCTTCATCAACTTTCCCTCAACTCCAAGACCATTTTCATCATCATTCCATCATAAACACTTGATTCTTGGGCACCTCAACCAAAAATCAAACACACCCATCAAGCCTTGCACCATGGATTTTGATTGAAGCTTCATTCCTTCTTCTCCCTTGGCTCACACGACTTGCACCCTCTCTTCCTTCTTCTTGGTTTTCAAATTCCACCATTGTTGGAGTAAGTAAAGCTTCATGCCATAACTTTAATTTCCTTTCCATTCCAACTTTCCTTAGTTCATAGAAATTATGTTTAAAACCTTAGGGTTCTTGCACTCATGGTTATGTAGGGATTTTGTTTCATGCCTTTCAACCCAAACCAAGGCAAGGACAAGGATCACTCATCTTGTGCTCTCTCAAATAGGATTGTGTACCATCATTTCATCATTTCCTTATTGAGGTGGCAAGCTAGGCTTAGGAAATTCAAGTTTCCAAGATTTTGAGCTAGGGCTCACTAAGGTTCTATTTACTTCTTGCTAATTTAAGGTAAGGAGTGGGTTATAGTGAGTATTACCGTACTCTGGAGTTTAGTTTACAATATGCATATAATGGGTACTAAGAGTTATGTGTTAGTTTAGGTTGATATGATATAGAATAATTGTTAAAAATAGAATTTATGACTTAGGGAAATTATTTTGATGTTGATATGTTCCATCTTGATATTTGGTAATTGTTGATGATTTGAATGCTTGATTTGTGAAATGACTGAGATATTATGTTGATTAGAATTCAAGGCAAAGAATGACAATAATGAATAAAGTAAATAATAGTGGAAAGTGCAGTGGAATTGAGGATCGGTGCATTGATAGACTAGGTGCCCCTGCCGGGTGTACCAAAGTCCTAAGGGCCAAGTGCTCAACCAGGCTAAAATCCCATTAGGTACAAATTTCCTGTTAGGCATCAATGCACCAAGACTCAATTCGCTGCCGGACTAAAAGATCTAAAATGTGTTGAGAATGTGAAAAGTGAATGAATTCAAATAACTGAATGTAATTGAATTGTGGAAATTATGTGATAGCATAGCCTAACAGGTGAAGCCTTTTGGGTGAGAAGGTCCTGGTTGAGCGAGAGACCCTTGGGTGTACCAAATGCCTGGCAGGAGCGTTAAAATTCCTAGTGATGCAAACCGGTTGTAACTGGGAGTGTCGTACAGACGTGGTAAGACGTTATCGCGCTGTGGGTGCGAATGCAGTAAAGACGTGACTGGAATGCACTGAATGAGAAATGTGATTATAAATAATGAAAAGAGAATAAAGGGCATTATGAGATTAATGCATGAGTATAAAGAGATAAAATTGACTTGAGAAACTAATGAATACTTGAAAATGGATTGTGATACATTGACTCTTATTTTGCTGTGATTGAACTGCTATATGTGTGTGGCTTAGTGTTACATTATGTCTTAATTGGAAACTGCCTCCCCATTTTATGTGTAATACTCACTCCTTACTATCTCCACAGGTACTGAGGAAGAGTTTGCACCCGATCAGGCCGAGCAGGAGTACTCTCCCTCACAGGGAGAGTAGGTCACTTTTAGCTATGTAGGACATGGGAATGTCCTGGACCCAGTAATCTGATGTGAATCATTTTTGTTGTATATATAATGTAAATAGCTTTTTGGGGGCCCAGGACGACTCCTTTTGGGAAGGGGTCTTATTTTGGGGAAAAACTGTTTTCCAAAACTTGTTTATATTCCGCTTAACTTTGATGTTTTAAACTTGCTTTTCTGATGCGTGCACGAAGTTGCACAAGCTGTGATATATGTATATAGCCTTGCTGGCTTCTGGAATTTGGAAATGTTATTGTTTATTAGGTTGCAGGAAAACCAGAAATTTTGGGAAAGTCCTAAAAACAAACAAAACTCCGTCCGTTTGACGGGAGATTTTTATAAATTAAAAAGAAAATTTTAAATTCACTATTTTAATTAAGGGTATAATAGGGTAAATAATCTTAGGTGTTACACCGTATGGGTTGCTGTAGATCGATTAACAAAGTGTGCTCACTTTATCCCGATTCATAAGAAGTACACTTTGGAAAAGTTGACACAATTGTACATTCGGGACATAGTGAAACTTCATGGTGTGCCCTCCAGCATAGTGTCTGATCGTGATCCTATATTTTTATCTAGATTTTGGCAGAGTCTCCAGCAGGCCTTGGGTACTAAGTTGAAATTTAGTACAGCTTATCATCCGCAAACCGATGGGCAGTCTGAACGTACTATTCAGACTTTGGAGGATCTGTTGAGAGCTTGTGTGCTGGAACAGGCTGGTAGTTGGGAGCAGTTTTTACCATTGATGGAGTTTACTTACAACAACTTTCACTCTACCATCGGTATGACACCCTTTGAGGCACTTTATGGTAGGAAGTGTAGGACGCCTCTTTGTTGGTTCCAGATTGGTGAAAATTTGTTTACTGGGCCAGAGTTGGTGCAAGAAACTACTGAGAAGATCACTTTGATTAAGAATAAAATGAAAACTTCTCAAGATCGACAGAAGAGCAATGCCGTTAAGCGTAGGAGACCTCTAGAATTTGATGTGGGTGATCATGTCTTTCTCAGAGTGTCCCCTACCACAGGAATTGGTCGGGCAATCAAGTCCAAGAAGATGACTCCACGGTTTGTTGGACTCTATGAAATTCTGGAAAGAGTTGGACCTTTGGCATACAGTGTAACACCCTATAATTAATTACCCTTAATTGAAAATGCGGACTTGAAAATTTCTTTTTATTTTATTAAAAAATCAACCATCAAATGGACGGAGTTTCATTTGTTTTTCGGACTTTTCTAAATTCTCAACCTGTTGAATTCATTCACATAAAATAAACAGTAGCCAGCAGGGCTCATATCATATATGTATGCATCATAAAAGTGCCCCATGGGCTCAAAAGTAAAACAACAGTATCAGTTTTCAGAGTGCCAGCAAAAGACCAAGTATGTGAATCAAGTAACAAAACATAAACTATGCCCAAATGAAAACATCCTAAGCCTCACTCAAAAAGTATATACATCACATATACATCAAAATAATGTAGGAGGCTTAGGTCAAAATAAATGCTCTAAATCCCCCACAACCCTACTCTCCCTGTGAGGGAGAGTAATCATGCTCGGCCGGTCCTGGTGTATACTCCAACTCAGTACCTGAAAAATGGTAAGGAGGTGAGTATTACACAATAAAATAGGGAAGCAGTTTCTATTATGCTATAATGAACCACCAAGCCATACACATATAGCCAGATAAAGCACAATTCACAATAAGGCACTCCTATACAATAGGCATGTACATATCATAAGTATTTAGTTCTTTTTAAAAATATCATAAAACATGATTTCATTTAGTTCCAGCTTGGTCAAACACAAACTTATTCACATTCCTTATTCATTTTCACAATCTTCTTTTCCATACTCTTTGGAGCTTTACATAAAATTTTAGAATTTATCACGGGGATCCATAATTGCGTACAGTCTCCTAAGAACAACGTCTTACAGTTGCACACAATGTGTGTCTTACGCGGTCTATGTGTACAGTCTCCTAAGGACAACGTCTTACAAGACCTGGATTCCCACAATCAGACGGTGCATCCATCATTGCGTACAGTCTCCTAAGGACAACGTCTTACAGCTGCGCACAATGTGTGTCTTACGCGATCTATGCGTACAGTCTCCTAAGGACAACGTCTTACAAGATCTGGAGTAGCACAATCCAATTATACCATTATTAATATATGGTGTATGTGTCCATAACTGCGTACAGTCTCCTAAGGACAATGTCTTACAGCTGCGCATCGCGTGCGTCTTACGCGATCTATGCGTACAGTCTCCTAAGGACAACGTCTTACAAGATCTGGAATCACACACTCTTTTGCCTTTAAGTCTTTTAACATTTTATTCCACTTATTTCCTTTTATAATCACTTTCATTAACTTGACAATTTCATCATGTAATTTATACTTCTAATTTCCAAGGAGACATTTATTCCAATTCCAAACATCATAATCATTATCACTTATAAATTCTAGGTTTTCATTACAACTTAGCAAAATAACCAATCATACAATCTTTATCATTATGCCATTCCAAAATCCAACATGATTTAACAAGAACATCAAGCTACACAATCAATACAAATCACCAAATTTAAGCACAAAATAACACATCTAATTACTTTTATATAATATTATCTAACCTAGGGTTCTTAATCTTAACTAACAATTTACTCTTAGCAACCCACTATATACATAATACAACCTACCCCCTAGAATATGGTAACACAAACCTCCTTACCTCAAGCTCTTAGTGATAGGGAGATTGAATTTGCTCTAGGCTTGAGCTTCTCACCAAGGAGCTCAAATTCCAACGAAGGAAAAGTAGAACCTAATATAGAGTCACAAAGGAAAGATTATCATATTGTGCCATGATTTTCAAGCCCATGATTCAAGAAAAATGAAGATTCCATGGCTTAGAATTGAAAACCTCCATGAAAGGGAAGAGAGAGAGGGAACTCGAATTAGAGAGAGGGAAAGAAGGAAATCAAGAGCTTGAATACTTACATGGAATTAAGAAAGAAAGATATTTGATGATGGAAATGATTACACAACTGTAAGTTCCATGATGAATGTTTTGATAATGACAAAGTGTTTTGAACAAGCTTAAATGTGTTGATCAAGTTCAAGTTCAACAAGCAACAACAAACATCAAATGAAGAAGAGAGAAAGCAAGCTCATGAAGACTTAGTTTGAGTATAATTGTATTTGTTTTATCTTTTGCCTCTCAAGCTTCATAGGTCTTTTATTTGATGAGTTTGGTTAGAGTTCTTAGAGGGTAGTGAATCTCTTTTGATTGCATGATTTTATCATATTTTGAGTATTCACTTTGCCTAAAATCAATAGGTGGCTTAAAGGTTTTAAAGGAAAGGTTGGTTTTTGAGAAAACAAGTTTTAAACAAGTGCAGTATCAGTTTACTCGATTAAGTATGGATTTACTCGAGTATTACTCGATTAAACTGAAATCTACTCGAGTAAACACTGCTGATCTGATTTTTTAAAATACGATTTTCACTTCTCAAAATCAGTTTTCAAGTGCTATAACTTTTGGGTATTCTATATAAACCTTTTCCTAACCTTTGTGAATTATTATTACACTTTCATAATCAATTTTACAAGAATCAAGCCACTCTATTCTCTCTCACTTTCTCAAGATCAAAGCTTTAACTTTTACATTCTTTGATCAAGAACCTTGAATCTCTCATGTTGATTTTTCATAGCTTTTGAAAGAGATTCATAGGATTGTTATTTGTTTTCAATTTGAGTTGTAATCTTTGCAAGAGGCAAGCTATCTACGACAAAGGAAGACTTGGTTGTGAATCAAGCAAACAAGCAAATTGGAAGTCTTGTTGTTACAAGCAATTGGAAGTCTTGGTGTGAGGCATCATCAAGCAAGTGGAAGTCTTGTTGAGGGGATTTGACAAGCAAGAGAAGAGGTTAGATTAGATATCAATAGGGTTACAAGGCAAGGGTGTGGTATCTCTTGTAGGCTAGCAAAAAGGGAGTCTTGTGAGGCATTTACTTGTAATTTGAGAAACTCTAATTCCTCATAGTGAAGAATCTCTCTTGGTTGAAGAGGGGACTGGATGTAGCTTTCAAGCGGATGAAAGTGAACCAGGATAAATCACTGTGTCGTATCTCTAAACCCTTTACTCTTTACATTCAAGTCAATTCATTGTGTTCTTGGTTGAAAACCTAGAGAAAGATTGATTTTCATAATTGATTGAATTGAATCTTTATTGATCAAATTGATAAAGGGAAAAACATTTTCATAACTAGGTAATCAATAAGAATATAGGTGTTAATTGTTTTCAATTGTTCATAGCATTCATACATAGTTTGTTGAATCATCATAGTATTGCGATTCTAAAAGAATTCTCATCAAAACTCATTTACTATTCGATTTTTACCCAGATTACTCGAGTGAATTGTGGATTACTCGATTAATCTGAAAGCTGTTTTGAACTTTACTCGAGTGAGACTTCTGATACTCGAGTGAAATAAAATTTTCTTGCGTAATACTCGATTAAATGGTATTTTACTCGAGTAACCTGACTTGTTTTTGAAAGAAAATTTATTTTCTTAAAATCATTCTCTACAGTGATCGAAATATCTGTACTAAGGTTCCAATATTCTATTCACCCCCCCTCTAGACTATATTGAGCTGCTTGTTGGTTTCCAACAACAACTTGAGCCTTGATTGATTTGGAGTGCAAGAATTGGTGCCCTAGAAGAGGTGGAGTGGTTCGAACTTAGAAAGAAAGATACGTTTGTTTTCTTTTATTTTTTTCAACAGCAGACTAGGTTAATCGATTAACAGTCCCAGTTAATGATTAACCCATTGAAATTTGGGCAAAGATCAGCAGTTAGTCTTACTCGATTAATTTTTTGCACACTTTCTGGCACTAATCGATTAACCAGTAGGTTAATCGATTAATATTTGCACCACATTCAGGCACTAATCGATTAACCTACCTGCAAAATCTTACATTACTCAGTACTTTGAAATGCCATCACTCCTTCGTTTCCCGTTGGATCTTCCTCAAATTTTAAAGCAAGCTTCCTCACCTATCCTGCTTCATATCCAACGGTGGAATTTATGTTTTGCGCTACCAATCTTGTTCTTATAAATTCCCTAAAGTTCGATGTTTTAAACCTAGCTTTACATGTATACTTGGCCAAATTCCTAACTTATATCATCATTCCTTCTACCCTAAGACTCTCACAACCTAGATTACACTAGAAATTAAGTTTGGGATGTTACAAAATTTAGAAAAGTCCGAAAAATAAACGAAACTCCGTCCGTTTGACGGTTGATTTTTTAATAAAATAAAAAGAAATTTTCAAGTCCGCATTTTCAATTAAGGGTAATTAATTATAGGGTATTACATTTATAGTATCAGAGCAGTTTCTGTTAGAAAATAGGATGCGACAAACGCAGCGGAAAAAAAATAAATAAATAAATCCTATTTCCATCCAGGATCCATGTGAAAACATGATTTGAGATAGGAAATAAAATTACCTTTTGCAGGGAAGAGGAGACCAACGAATATTATCACGAACGCTTCGTCAATCACGAGCACATCAATGTGTTGTGCCTCTATTGGTATCCACACGAACAAATTCCCAATTGGAGTCACGTCTTTCTTCTCAATGCTAGTAGAGAAGAAAGAGTCTGTGTATCACTCACTCTCTGATATGACGGCTAGGGTTGCCGTTCTGTGTCTCACACATCTTTTTTTCTCCTTAAAACTAATAATATTATATTTATAATATTATCAGACCAACTGGTTGGGCTTTTTAGGAGATAAATTCGAATTCTATCTTATATGTAGAAGATAAAATCATATTTATATCTTATACATAAAGATAAAACGAATCATATCTTAATCATATCAGAAAGATTTAATTTTATAAAAATACAACTATTGTATTTTTATCAAATGTGATATCTCCAATTTTATCTGCTCTTAGTGTGTGACCCTATAGGTTCCTGTAACGTTGGCAGTAATGTTAAAATCACATTTTAACTTTACAAGCAATGAGCGGTATCTAGCAACACATCATTGCTACCCAAGTGACAGGAATGTCTGTGATTTGACTAAATCTTTTACTGTGACCAATGAACATGTGTAAGTTTAATCCCTTTGTCCAAATATCATAGTTACACTCATGGCATGGAACGTGTCACCCATGTATAGTGTAACCTATGGTTTCTTGATCTTTGAGTAGACGCGTCTAAACAAGTCTCGTCAATATCTCATATTGACTGTCTTGAGTATGACCATACATTTCACCGTCTCACTCAATCAAGGGGCCCAGAGATATAATTCCTATTGATAAGGAAGGACAAATCCCATCTACATCACTCACATCCCTCTACATGATTTGTCATATACCCGACTACAACCGTTATGATCACCTGGTTAAAGATGACGTTTGATTGCGTGAAAGCATATAATTCCTCATGTTGGAAGCCGTAGCGACTTCAGGTCGAAGGACCATGTACACCATTGTCACTATGAGAATCGCTTATGACACTCACTTAATAACCCATGTAGCATTGTCATGGCGGGTCAATCCAGTACACAATTGTCCCAATGTGTACCTACGTGAAGACTTGATATCCCATATCCATGACCGGTGAGATACAGTCATCAGTCTGCCACATACTAGTCTCGATGTATTATAGTTGTCCTTATTAACTATAATACTCGACTAGGGAATCTTTAAGGATAATTATCAATCAATAAGATCTCACTATCAAGTCATGTACTTGATATTCTTATGACATTGAACTTATAATCCTAAGGACTTTATTACATCTATTTTAATTAAACAATTAAAGCATAAATATAATAAATGAAATGCCTCATTATTATTAATAGTAATAATCCATAAACATGAAATAAGTACAAGTAAAAGAGAAAATACGATTGCCACTAGGGCACTCTCCAACAATCTCCCACTTGCACTAGAGCCAATCGTTCATGTATCTAATACCATAAGCCCTAACATGTCCCTCATGCTTTTTTATGGCAAGAGGTTTTGTCAGTGGATCAGCAATATTATCATCTGTTGAAACTCTGCATATCTTGACATCTCCTCTGTCAATTATCTCTCGGATGATGTGAAAACGCCGAAGTATATGTTTGGATTTCTGGTGATATCTCGGTTCCTTAGCTTGCGCAATGGCTCCATTGTTGTCACAATAGAGGTCCACTGGAAACTCAATACTAGGAACAACATCAAGTTCAGTTATGAACTTCTTAATCCAAACTGCTTCCTTTGCTGCTTCTAATGCAGCTATATACTCAGCTTCTGTTGTAGAATCGGCTACAGTCTCTTGCTTTGAACTCTTCCAGCATATAGCCCCACCATTCAAACAAAATGCAAATCCAGATTGTGATCTGAAATTGTCCTTATCAGTCTGGAAGCTAGCGTCGGTGTAACCCTTTACAACGAGCTCATCTTCACCTCCATATACCAAGAAAGCATCCTTAGTTCTTCTTAAGTACTTTAGGATATTCTTGACTGCTGTCCAGTGACCTTCACCTGGATCTGACTGGTATCTGCTCGTCATGCTCAAAGCATACGAAACATCAAGTCGAGTACATATCATTGCATACATGATAGATCCAATTGCAGATGCATATGGAATTCTATCCATGCGTTCCCTTTTTTCCTTAGTGGAAGGACACTGTTCCTTTGACAAGGTTATACCATGTGACATTGGCAAAGATCCCCTTTTGGAATCCTGCATGTTAAACCGTTTCAACACTTTGTCTATGTACGAACTTTGACTTAGGCCAAGCAATCTCCTTGATCTATCTCTATAAATCTTGATGCCTAATATATAGGTTGCTTCACCCAAATCCTTCATAGAAAAGCAATTCCCTAACCAAGTCTTGACAGACTGTAAGGTAGGAATGTCATTCCCGATGAGTAGTATGTCATCCACATACAACACAAGAAAGACAATTGCGCTCCCACTAACCTTCTTATATACACAAGACTCTTCTTCATTCTTGATGAAACCAAATTGTTTGATTGCATCATCGAATCGAATATTCCAACTCCTAGAAGCTTGTTTCAATCCATAAATGGATCGTTGCAGCTTACAAACCTTTCCAACATGCTTTGGATCAACAAAACCTTCAGGCTGTGTCATATACACATCCTCTAAAAGATTTCCATTAAGGAAAGCAGTTTTGACATCCATCTGCCAGATTTCATAATCATGAAATGCTGCAATAGCAAGCAAGATCCTAATGGATTTAAGCATGGCAACTGGTGAAAAAGTTTCATCATAGTCAATACCATGAACTTGTTTGAAACCTTTAGCAACCAATCGTCCTTTAAAGGTATGTACATTACCATCCATGTCAGTCTTCTTCTTGAAAACCCATTTGCACCCAATTTGTTTTACCCCATCAGGTAGATCAACCAAGATCCAAACTTGGTTGGTGTGCATGGACTCCATCTCAGATCTCATGGCTTGAAGCCATTTCTCAGAGTCAGGGCTGTTTATAGCCTCTTGGTAAGTAGTAGGTTCATCTTGATCAAAAATCATAATGTCATCCTCTTGAGTCAAGAGAAATCCATATCTCTCTGGCTGAAGAGGAATCCTACTTGACCTACGCAAAACTTGTGTAACTTGAGCAGGTTGTACATCCACAACATCTTGTGGAACTTGCTCAACATCCATCGCTTGGTCTTGGCTACTTTGGGATTCTTGAATCTCATCAAGATCTATTTTCCTCCCACTATTTCCTTTAGAGAGAAATTCTCTTTCAAGAAACACGCCTGTGCGAGCGACAAACACTTTGCCTTCTGTGGGATTGTAGAAATAGTATCCCTTAGTTTCTTTGGGATATCCTACAAAATAGCATTTTTCAGATTTGGGACTAAGTTTATCAGAAAGTAGACGTTTCACATAAACATCACAACCCCAAATCCTGAGAAAAGACATACTAGGACGCCTCCCAGTCCATATCTCATATGGTGTCTTTTCAACCGCTTTCGATGGGGATCGGTTAAGTGTAAAAGCAGCTGTAAGTAGAGCATGTCCCAAAAAAGAGATTGGAAGGTCCGATTGACTCATCATACACCTAACCATGTCCAACAAGGTTCGGTTTCTCCTTTCTGAAACACCATTCCACTGGGGCGTTCCAGGAGGAGTGAGTTGAGATACTATACCACACTCTTTTAGATAGTCATCGAACTCTTGGCTAAGGTATTCACCACCTCGATCAGATCGAAGGGCTTTAATACTTTTGCCAAGTTGATTTTGTACTTCATTCTTGAATTCCTTGAACTTTTCAAAGGTTTCATGTTTGTATTTCATCAGATATACATACCCATATCTACTAAAATCATCAGTAAATGTGACGAAGTACGGGTAACCTCCTCTAGCATTTGAACTCATAGGCCCACATACATCTGTATGTATGAGTCCCAAAAGTTCATTAGCCCGTTCACTGCTGCCAGTAAATGGGCCCTTTGTCATCTTGCGCAACAAACAAGACTCACATGTGTCATAAGATTCAAAATCAAATGAGTCTAAGAATCCATCTTTATGAAGCTTAGAAATGCGTTTCTCATTTATGTGGCCCAAACGACAATGCCAAAGAAAAGTTTGGTTTGTATCATTTGATTTAAACCTTTTAGCATTAATGTTATAGACTGGATGATCAAGATCTAACAAATAAAGACCATTTATTAATTGTGCACTGCCATAAAACATCTCATTCGAATAAATGGAACAACACTTGTTCCTTATTGAAAACGAAAAACCTACTTTGTCTAAACATGAAACTGAAATAATATTCCTACGAATAGCAGGTACACAATAAACATCCTCTAGTTCTAAAACTAATCCACTAGGTAAGGTTAAACTACAAGTTCCAACAGCAATGGCTACAACTCTTGCTCCATTTCCAACTCGCAGTTCGACTTCACCTTTAGCTAATCTTCTACTCCTTTTTAGATCCCGCACATTAACACAAATGTGAGATCCACATCCAGTATCTAATACCCATGATGTTGAAGCAGAAAAATTAACTTCTATAACAAAAATACCTGAAGAAGAGGATCCGCTTTTCTTCATTTCTTTCTCTTTAAGGTAATCTGGGCAATTCCTCTTCCAATGTCCCACCTTGTTACAATGGAAGCAATTTCCCTCCTTAGCCACCCCACCTTTAGGCTTAAGAGCCTTAGCTACTCTAGCTTTGCCCTTATCCTTAGGTTTTTGTGCTTTCCCTTTGGCCTTACCTTTGCCCTTTCCATTTTGAACCAACAATACAGTTTTTCCCTTGTTGATATCATGCTCAGCAGTTTTCAACTTCCCTAACAATTCAGTTAGAGTGCTGTCAATGTTGTTCATGTTGTAATTCATGACAAACTGACTGAAGCTCTGTGGTAAGGAATGCAGAACTAAGTCAACGGCCAACTCTTGACCTAGTGGGAAACCCATTCTCTCAATGCTCTCAATATAACCAATCATCTTGATTACATGATGACTAACTGGGCTTCCCTCTGTCATTTTACAAGTGAAAAGGGACCTTGTGACCTCAAAACGCTCATGCCTTGCTTGCCCTTGATAGAGATCCTTAAGGTGTACGATCATATTGTACGCACTCATGTTCTCATGAACCTTCTGAAGGTCAGGGGTCATAGTGACAAGCATGAGAGTTGCAACTTCTAAGGCATCATCTTGATGTCTACGGAAAGCATTCCGCTCAGCAGTCGATGCATTAGCGGGGGGTGCTTCAGGGAGCGGTTGCTCTAGCACATACAGCTTTTTATCATTCCTAAGGACAATCCTTAGGTTTCGATGCTAGTCCAGGAAATTAATTCCCGTCAGTTTGTCCTTCTCAAGGACCGATCGCAGTGATAAGTTATTTGAATTGTTTGAAGTCATGGTGATCTAACAACAAAATAAAAGCAGAATTAAAATCATGTTTATTAAATATTTAATAAGGACTTTCATTAAATATTACTCCCACTATTTTCCTCAAATCAATAACCCTCAATATTGACTCGGAAAATCTCAGCGTAAGATTTTCTAGTGGGACCAAGATCCATATTTCATCTTATTATGAGTCAACTTTAGCTGATCACCCATAATTTGATTATTTAGGTAAGGAACCTTTTCCCAATCACATCTCATGTGACTCTTGGATCAATTGGGTGAATAACATTTATTCAAAATTAACTTATTAATTTATACCCAATTCTTTTGCCTATAGATCTTCAATCCTATTGAACCATCCATTTAAGTTAGACCCAATGGTTGACATAACGAATATTACATTTATTCCTTCGCGTCTGACCAATGTAGATAAACGTACTCTACTTTAGCAGACCCACATTCAAAACGACATCAATCAAGACGAGTGTCAAGCATTGGAAGGCATATAACTTAATATTTCAGTTTGAGGGGTTTTATATTTAAGTGATCTCACCTATTTTATCTTACATTAACATACATTATAACGATAACATGCATCACATACATACTATAATTATAAACTACGTGATATGGTCATGGCCTAGAAAAACTAATTCACCCAAGCCAATGAGTGAATTAATACAAAGATCCTAAACGCATAGCTTCTTCTCCAAAAGCATTCCTTGAATGTATGCACCGGTCATTCTCCAAGAGTCTTCCTTAAATCTCCTTTCTTTTTCATCTTCAAGTCTTTCACAATTTTTAATAAAAATATTACAAATAGAAACCTCGTTCATGAGGGGATTTAGATGAGAAAAAAATACATATTGAATATAGAGAGAGACACGACACGCAGACCGTATTTAAAAATAAACCAAAAGAAAATAAAACATACACAGGGCGTGAAACGATCTAAGAGACCATGACCATTCACCATACAACAAACAACATATTAAATAAAATACATTATTATTTTATTAAAATTATGTTTGTTACGAATTATAAAAATTATATTTTATCAAGATAATTTTATCAACTCTTGATAAAATAATAAGTATCAACTCTTTATCAACTCTTAATAAAATAATAAATTATATTTTATGTTTGTTAACGTATCATGCGGCGCATTGAATGATACCAGAATTCATGCGATCTGCTCTTTATGCGAATATAATTGTATTCCTTCACCCATACTCACTCTCTGTACGGTGATAAAACATTGATCAAGATGTATTCCTTCTCCGTGAATTCATGCGGCACAATTCTTTTGCATTCGTAGCATCTTAGATTCACGGCACAGCGGCACAATTCTATTCACGTGACAAACCTTTTGCTTTTTTTTATTTAATTTTTTTATTAATCCCAACACATCATAATCATATTAAAACATGTTTAATAAAAAATAATCAAATCATGGTTTCACAAGTGGCTCTGATACCATTGTTAGAAAATAGGATGCAACAAACGCAGCGGAAAAAAAAATCCTATTTCCATCCAGGATCCATGTGAAAGCATGATTTGAGATAGGAAATAAAATTACCTTTTGCAGGGAAGAGGAGACCAACGAATATTATCACGAACGCTTCGTCAATCACGAGCACATCAATGTGTTGTGCCTCTATTGGTATCCACACGAACAAATTCCCAATTGGAGTCACGTCTTTCTTCTCAATGCTAGTAGAGAAGAAAGAGTCTATGTATCACTCACTCTCTGATATGACGGCTAGCGTTGCCGTTCTGTGTCTCACACATCTTTTTTTCTCCTTAAAACTAATAATATTATCAGACCAACTGGTTGGGCTTTTTAGGAGATAAATTCGAATTCTATCTTATATGTAGAAGATAAAATCAAATTTATATCTTATACATAAAGATAAAACGAATCATATCTTAATCATATCAGAAATATTTAATTTTATAAAAATACAACTATTGTATTTTTATCAAATGTGATATCTCCAATTTTATCTGCTCTTAGTGTGTGACCCTATAGGTTCCTGTAACGTTGGCAGTAATGTTAAAATCACATTTTAACTTTACAAGCAATGAGCGGTATCTAGCAACACATCATTGCTACCCAAGTGACAGGAATGTCTGTGATTTGACTAAACCTTTTACTGTGACCAATGAACATGTGTAAGTTTAATCCCTTTGTCCAAATATCATAGTTACACTCATGGCATGGAACGTGTCACTCATGTATAGTGTAACCTATGGTTTCTTGATCCCGGAGTAGACGCGTCTAAACAAGTCTCGTCAATATCTCATATTGACTGTCTTGAGTATGGCCATACATTTCACCGTCTCACTCTATCAAGGGGCCCAGAGATATAATTCCTATTGATAAGGAAGGACAAATCCCATCGACGTCACTCACATCCCTCTACATGATTTGTCATATACCCGACTACAACCGTTGTGATCACCTGGTTAAAGATGACGTTTGATTGCGTGAAAGCATATAATTCCTCATGTTGGAAATCATAGCAACTTCAGGTCGAAGGACCATGTACACCATTGTCACTATGAGAATCGCTTATGACACTCACTTAATAACCCATGTAGCATTCTCATGGCGGATCAATCCGGTACACAATTGTCCCAATGTGTACCTACGTGAAGACTTGATATCCCATATCCATGACTGGTGAGATACAGTCATCAGTCTGCCACATACTAGTCTCGATGTAATATAGTTATCCTTATTAAATATAATACTCGACTAGGGAATCTTTAAGGATAATTATTACTCAATAAGATCTCACTATCAAGTCATGTACTTGATATTCTTATGACATTGAACTTATAATCCTAAGGACTTTATTACATCTATTTTAATTAAACAATTAAAGCATAAATATAATAAATGAAATGCCTCATTATTATTAATAGTAATAATCCATAAACATGAAATAAGTACAAGTAAAAGGGAAAATACGATTGCCACTAGGGCACTCTCCAACAATTTCCCTCACCCATGGAGTGTGGAATCACTACTCCAAGGGTTACTCGCCCAAAGTAAAGAGTTTAGTGTCTAAGTTAGCTAGCATTAGAGGTATATAGAGTAATATATATAATTGTTTAGTTAATAAATCTTTAACTGGCTGTCCCTCTATGATTTAACAACATGGCAGGAAGGCGGGGCGACAATGACCGAATTGCTGCTATTCTTGAGACACTGGTTCAGATGCAACAGGACCAGGCTGATAACCAAGCGCAGAACATAGCAGCAGCAGTGACAGCCGCAGCCGCAGCAATGCAGCCTCCTCCACCAGCTCCAGTTGAGATTGACTGGATGGCTAGATTCCGAAAGAATGATCCGCCTCGTTTTGAAGGTGGGAATGATCAAGATGGAGCTTAGAGATCGATACAGGAGATTGAGAAGATCCTCCGTTCTCTTCAACCACCAATGGATCAACATGTCCGACTAGCTGAATTCATGCTGACCAATGAGGCAGAACATTGGTGGGACCAGCAAAGGAGGGGATTGGTGGCAGCTAATCCGGTTGTTTCTTGGGAGGTATTCAAGGATCTTTTCCTGGGGAAGTATTTCCCTGAAGATATTAGGAGGGAGAAGGAGATTGCTTTTCTCCAATTGACTCAAGGTTCTATGTCAGTTGGGGACTATGCAGCTCGGTTTGAAGATCTCATCCGTTTTTATGATTATCGGGATGCAAGTGACCGTGGCAAGTGCGTTAAGTTTGAAGCTGGGCTTAGGAGTGACATCCGTCTCTCTTGTGAGTATCACAACATTGAAAATTTGGCTCGTTTGGTCAACATGGCAAGCACATATGAAAAGGGTCTTAAGAGGAAGATGACGGAAGATAAAAGCAGGACGGTGCAAAGAAGTGGTGGTCCTATAAGGGGAAAAGCTGCGGTATAGCGGCCAGGTCCCTATCCCCAGCCTAGATCAGGCCCTTTAGGGAGTTCACCTGGTCCTATTCCGCCTTGTCCTCATTGTGGCAAGCAACATAGGGGTGTATGATGGACTCTGAATCAGAATAAGCCGAATATCATTTGTTTTAAGTGTGGACAGCCCGGTCATGTTGCAATGAATTGCCCGAAGAATGCTGTCAAGAAAGAAGCCAATGTGACTAGGGCGCAGAGGGTTGGTGATGGCCGTCCACTACAGCAGGGGAAGGTGTACACTCTTGATGGAGAAGAGGTGACTGAAGCTGATGAGCTGATTCAAGGTATTGGCCATGTAAATGATGTTGCATGTGGTATTCTTTTTGACTGTGGAGCTACACACTCTTTTATTTCTGTCAATTGTATGGAGAGATTAAAACTGTCTGCAGTTGAGATGCCTTTCAAATTGTCTGTGTCTACCCCTACAAATTCAGCTGTGGTTACATCTTTAATGTGCTTGGATTGCCCACTTCGAGTATTGGAGCGGGAGTTCAAAGTGAACTTAATATGTTTGCCCTTAACCAAGCTGGATATCATTCTAGGCATGGACTGGATGTCCCAGCACTGTGTCCTTCTTGATTGTAGTCAGAAGTCAGTAATCTTCTGTCAAGTCTCGGTGTCGGCCATGGATGTTGAGGAAGCATCAGATATCAGTAGAATCCCAGTGGTTAGTGAGTTCCCGGATGTTTTTCCTGCTGAAATTCCCGGATTACCACCAGCCAGAGAAGTAGAATTCGGCATTGATCTTATGCCTGGTGCCGGTCCGATATCAAAAGCACCATATAGAATGGCCCCTCCAGAGTTGGAAGAGTTGAAGAAGCAGTTGGAGGAGCTTTTGGCTAAGGGGTTCATCAGGCCAAGTGTTTCCCCGTGGGGAGCTCCTATCCTCTTTGTCAAAAAGAAGGATGGAAGTGTCTGTATGTGCACTGATTACTGGCAGTTGAATGCAGTGACGGTGAAGAATAAATATCCGCTCCCACACATCGATGATTTGTTGGATCAGCTTAGGGGAGCTGCAGTTTTCTCAAAGATTGACCTCCGATCTGGATATCATCAAATTCGTATCCGAGAGGAGGACATTCCCAAGACTGCTTTTAGAACTCGGTATGGGGATTTTGAATATGTGGTAATGCCTTTTGGTCTCACGAATGCTCCTGCAATCT
Organism: Crotalaria pallida; assembly: GCA_037953625.1. NCBI lineage: Eukaryota > Viridiplantae > Streptophyta > Magnoliopsida > Fabales > Fabaceae > Crotalaria > Crotalaria pallida. Next base: position 55,908,625 of record CM075651.1, read on the forward strand.
TAATGGATTATATGAACAGGATCTTCAGGCCGTACTTGGATTCATTCTTCATAGTCTTTGTTGATGACATTCTCATTTATTCCAAGAGCCCGAAGGAGCATTAGGAGCATTTGAGAACGGTGCTCCAAGTTCTCAAAGACAAGCGTCTTTATGCAAAGTTCTCTAAATGTAGTTTTTGGTTGAATGAGGTGCATTTTCTGGGGCATGTGATTTCGGAGAAGGGTGTTGCAGTAGACCCTTCTAAGGTGGAAGCAGTACTTAAGTGGGAGAGACCCAAGTCCATTACTGAGATCAGAAGTTTCCTGGGTATGGCTGGGTATTATCGGAGGTTTATTGAAGGGTTTTCTAAGTTAGCTCTTCCTTTGACTACTCTTACACGGAAAGGTGTTCCATTTGAATGGTCCCTAGAATGTGAAGATAGTTTCCAGGAGTTGAAAAGGCGATTAACTAGTTCCCCGGTGTTGATTTTGCCGGATCCGACTCAATCTTTTGTACTGTACTATGATGCTTCAAAACAAGGGTTGGGTTGTGTGTTGATGCAGCAAGGACAAGTCATAGCCTATGCATCTAGGCAGTTGAGGCAGCATGAGCAGAACTATCCCACTCATGATCTTGAGTTGGCGGCAGTAGTCTTTGCATTGAAAATTTGGAGGCATTATCTGTATGGTTCAAAGTTTGAAGTTTTTAGCGATCATAAAAGCCTTCGCTATCTCTTCGATCAAAAGGAGTTCAATATGAGACAGAGGAGGTGGATGGAGTTTCTGAAGGACTATGATTTCAATCTCCAGTATCATCCGGGCAAGGCCAATGTAGTGGCTAATGCACTAAGTCGCAAGACTTTGCATGTCAGCAATTTGATGGTAAAGGAGATGCAGCTAATCCAAGAATTCAGTGACCTCAACTTGAACATGCAAGTGAAAGAGAAGAGCATTGTTCTAGAAATGTTGTAGGTTACCAATGATTTGATTGATCTTATCATAGAAAGACAAGCTGATGATGAAGAGCTACAGAAGTTGTTGGAAGGGGCATCAGGCAATGAAGAGCCCGATTTTGTAAAGGGTTCTGATGGTATTATCCGGTTCAGGGGCCGGATATGTGTTCCTATGGATTTTGAAGTTAGAAGGGATATCCTATGGGAAGCCCATCGAACCAAAATGAATTTTCATCCCGGTGCAACGAAGATGTTCCAAGATTTGAAGAAGATTTATTGGTGGCCAAAGCTGAAAACCGATGTAGCAGATCATGTATCTCATTGCCTAACTTGTCAGAAGGTTAATATTAAACATCAAAAGCCTGGTGGTCCGTTGCGATCACTTTATATCCCTAAATGGAAGTGGGATAGCATAGCCATGGACTTTGTGACGGGTCTACCTAGGACTGCTGCAGGATGTGATGCAGTTTTGGTGGTTGTGGACCGTCTAACAAAGTGTGCTCATTTTATCCCTATTCACAAGAAGTACACTCTGGATAAGTTGACTCAGTTGTATATCAGGGACATAGTGAAGCTGCATGGTGTTCCCACCAGTATAGTATCCGACCGTGATTTGAGATTTCTGTCTCGATTTTGGCAGAGTCTCCAGCAGGCATTGGGTACTGAGCTGAAATTTAGTACGTCTTATCATCCACAAACAGATGGACAATCTGAGCGTACTATCCAGACACTAGAGGATTTGTTGAGAGCATGTGTTCTGGAGCAGGTTGGTAGTTGGGAGCAGTTATTGCCGTTAATGGAGTTTACTTATAATAACAGTTTCCACTCCAGTATTGGTATGACACCATTTGAGGCTCTCTACGGCAGAAAATGTAGGACGCCTCTGTGTTGGTTCAAAATAGGTGAAAACTATGACGACCCAACTTTCTTCTTACAATAAAATACTTATATTAAAAAATACGACCATTTTTTTTTCATTTATTTTCCTTTTTATCATAAGTCAAGTCATCATCCATTTCAATTCTTGCGAAAACGTTCAAAATCTCATGAAGGCAAACATCAACTTTATATTTCTTCTTAAAGTCAAAAAGACATATTCATTACATCAAAAGTTTAGCAACATTTAAACTTAACTTAAATACTCTAGGTCATTACACTATATTACATATATTACAACAAAACTTATAACAACCTAGAGCAATAGGTTCAAAACTCAAAACATAACATAAGTAAGAGAAACCTGATGAGTTGCACTATTCACATTCCATCATCCATAACTCAACTCAATCATCAGTTCCCCACTGACTTCCAGTTGAGTTGTCCATGAAATCATCATCCGCCACCGGATCGGCATCCTCCACCGGATCCTCATCCTCTATAGGATCCTCCTCCTCCTCCTCCTCCTCTTCATGTGCCGGGTCAGATGGCACATAAACTGGAGTCCGAGATCGGGCTCTAGTGGAAGGACGAGAGGGGGCAGGAACCTCTAAAATAATTCTTTCTTCAGAGGGTGATGGACATGGTGGGAGGGTGCGTCTTGGAAAACATATTGGTGGTGGTGGTGTTCCATGGCGAAACACAAAATTTGGCGGAATGTGCATAATGTACATCATTGGGATTCTCGTACGACGTGGACGCATTTGGGACCATGGGTTTGGGTGACGGAAAGTGACTTCCACGTCCCCTTCATAAATAGCCCGATGATCCTCGAAATTCCACTCCCCATTAGGGAGTGGCCTCATCTCCACGCAGATCATATTCCTGGCCATGACCTACAACAAGGGATTAGGAGTGAGTCATAGCTAAATACAATAACAAATGAGCATAACAGAGGCTAAAAATAACAAGCACATGTAATCAAATAGCATCAAGAGTGTAAATGTATGCTCAAACTGATTTTAACACATCTTTAATTTCATTAGTGACATGATGCATGCCTACTTCTCGTTCATGCTTCACAGTTCGGCATCCTTTCGGGTATCCATTTCAAACCTATGTTTTCATCGAACTGGAGCGTATCCATATCCCATGCATCACGATTGATTGGGAACTAGCCTTCATAGCATTTTCATGCTACGGTATCCAAATCATCATAGCACCTTCAGCGGAACTAGCGTCCGTCTCCATATCTTCACTCGAATCCGCCTCCGCTTCATGATCGGAATCACTAACATCCTCTTCCTCCATTGGTTGAGGAATTGCAGCCGCCAAGGGTGCAGGATCACCACCAAACTCGTGATACTCCCTCGGTCCACCATTCTGATAATCACGGAGAGTGACTTGACCCACGTGCACGTCCATGCTCGCTCCTCGAAGAATATGTCTCGGATCGTCGATCTCCAATCGAGTTTCGCCGCGCCAGATCCAACCATTAGATACCGTCTTCCATGCTCCTCCCTCCAGAGGCCACATGTGGATTGCTACATGATATGCCATCTACCCGTTGCAATACCGGCGGACACCAATACGACAACCAGGTAGGAGAGAGTTAGTGTGCCAAACACTAACAAGTTGACCGTAAGGTCTCAGGGTAGACTCGACAAAAGAAGGATAGACAACAACGACATTTGACTAGTATACAAAATGAGACAAGATACCCAAAAGCGTAGAGAACACACGGATAGACCAATTTGACAGAATAGGATAACAAAGCGAGTAACATAATAATCGAAATGAACGAGATGCGTAAATAAATAAGCACATAGCATGAGTAAGCATAACCCAACAATCCAGAAACATGATTCTCAGAACAACATCAACTCATCAATATTTTCATCATCATTCAATTATATATTTGCTCTTTGGTTATTAAGTTTTATTATATCTCAACTCACTCAATGAGGTAGGGGAATCACCTTCACTGAGGATAAACGCATTCTCTACATCTCCTCGGTCACCATCCAAACCTAGTCGGAAGCCAACAGGAGTACAGGACCTTTACCACGCGGGCACGACAGCTGTCTCAACACAATGGTCCCAGACCAGGAGGATCTCGTCCTCAAAACATATCAATAACATTAAGGCTCACTGTCCACGCAGTGGCAAACACAATGCCCCGTTCCAGTCCCTCTCACTGTTGTAGACTTGCATTCAAGGGGGTGACAATATCATTTCTAGTTAGCTATGCGGTACTTTCCACGACATTAGACCCAGTCCCCACCACGTTAGTGCGCCACTTGTGGGATTCGTCCCGCCTAGAAATGTACTCGAGGCTTCTTGATGTTTCACCGTCCTTGCCCTCCCCTCATGCAATCTCCACCTGAGTATCCGCAGATACCCATAGTATCTTCCTCTCCACTACTTCACACTCGTATATCTCACCGCGTATATTAATGTCTTTTAGTTTCTTTTAAAATCTTTTATAAGTCTTTTATCATCTTTAGTTATCCTAAGATCGGCTTGCCCTTAGTACATCCCTTCGACAAGACCCGATCACTAAGGGTTACGACTTTCCCCACTTTAACATAATCAAACCATCACTTTCTCAACCACACGGCCACAATGCCATCACATCAAAAGACAATCACATATCTCTTTTGCACAATCATTTCCATCACACATTCTCTTAACACAATCTCGGCTCCACGAGCGCAATGTTCTCATCTGATACTTTGTCACTCCACCACATCATCTTGAATCTCAACACATATTTCTCTTATCACATATCCTCGCACTTCACTTTCGCTTTCTCATATGTAATCATAACGACATTCAGACTCATCTCGCAAAGAGAAACTTTTACAAAAAAAAAGGAGAAAGGAACTAACAAAGGATAGGAGTAAACATGCACTAATTCAAGAAACATAGAACAGAATATCACTTAAACTCATGTTACCACCATACGAGCAACCATGTTACGGGCTCACCACAATCTCACTCACTCACTCACTCACCTCTTAATCCAGAAAGAGAAATACTTTGACTTTGGGGATCTCTAGCTTCTCCTTGAGAATAGTTCCCACCGTCCACTGAATAACCTCGAGGTAAATAAATACACTTTTATCAAAAATCATTTCAATTAAAAATCACAACTTGATCTCTTGAATAGGAAATCCTTTACTTTCTTTATTCTTTTCTTAAAATACAAGTGATTGTCAAAACAACTTTCAATCTTTTCTCATATTTGAAATCCTTGGAAAATCATTGGAAAACATCACATTAAAACCAATAAAACAAATGGTTTATGTGGCTTGTATGGAAAAGTCCAGCTACCATTTCAAATTGGAAAACATTGAAAAATCCACAATTTTCATTCTAACTTTTTTTTTATAAAACACATAACACTTGAAATCTACCTTTTTCACAACTCAAACATTTTTGAAAGTGAAATACTTTGAAATAATCTCTTGGACAGCAAAGATAAAAGAAATCAAACTATAAAAATACATTTAGAAATAATCAAATACATTTATCTTTTTTTTTCTTTCATGAAAACCGAATTGACCCAAAAGTAAAACAACACAATTCAAACAATTTTTCTTAAAACAAAGTCATAAAACATAATCATTTCAAGGAGACAATTTCATGCAAAAAGAATCTAGCCTATACAATCTCACATAGGCCGAATCATCACTAGAGAAAAATAAAACCTTTGATGCATTTTCTTTTTCATGCAAAAACCTTTAACTTGGCAAACCAAAAACATGCACTTTAAAACACATGGTTCTAGAAAATAAATTTCCCTTTTCTTTCTCAAAACCGTGACCTACAAGTTACTTCAAATAAGATTTCATTTTTATTTTCCCTTTCATGTGCCTTAAAAATCATGGAAAATCAAAAGAAAATACATGCAAGAAGCTTTTCATGAAAAATAGTTATGATCCTTTGTTTTCAAGGCTTGACCGAAAAATACATTAACGAAATCAAGAGGAAAACTTAAATATTTAACTTTGAAATACACATAAACTTAAATCAAAACAAAAATCATTTGAAAATAAAATTGTTTCCCTTTGTTTCTCCTCAAAACCGTTACATGCATGTCAAGAACCAAAACTTTTGAGTTCAAAAATCACAAATCAAACTTCAAGATCAAAAGTTTTGAAAATCAAGGCAAGAAAACAAGCTCTTTTTCAAGATCAAAGTATTAGATTATAACTTTTTGAAATAAAAATCAAAGATCAAAGCTTTAGAAAAATCAAAGTTGAAATCAAAGCATGAAAACCATTCAGATCAACTTTATCAAGCATCAAACTAACATGCATGGACTCAAAATGAAATAAAAATCATCACAACCTAATTTTCTAAGCATGACCGAATGATAATGTCCATGGTTTAGGGTTCTACAAGTTTATGGAACTCTTGGAACTCAAGATCAAGGCTTTACAAGTACTTACAAACATAGATCTACAAAGAAATTGGACATGCAACAACAAAGAACTTTACAAGACTTGGAAATTAAAAACTACCACTAATACCCTATGATTCTTCGAAAATGCTAAAGAAAAAGAAAGGATCTTCAACCTTCTCCACTTAGTCTTCAAGGATCCTAAAGCTTTGGGTTTGATCTTCTTCTTCCTCTCCTCTTGAGCTCACAGTTTCTCTCTCTCTCTATGTTTCTCTAAGAATTTGTTGAGAGCTCTTAGGAATTATGTTTTGGTTTGGAAATGAAATGAGAAGCAAAATGGGTTGGGATGCTACGGTTTTGGGGTATAAGAAAACAACAAGGTTTTTCCTCTCTTGCCCTTAATAAAGTTCGGCCAAGAGTGTTGCTAGGAAGGGTAATTTTGGCATCATCAAGGCTTGCATGGCTCAAGCCAAGCCATTGGACAAATGAAGTTGGTTTAGGCTTAATCTCACTTCCTATTGGTTGGTCAAACTCCTAATCAAGCTTATCACTAAACTAAACCTAGGGCTACTTGGCTACTAACCTAGGGTGCAAAGAAGTCAAAATTTGCATGATGCATGCCACACACACACACCACACAGCGACACATATGCACACACATGCACCATAATTCATTTTTATTTTTCTTTTTCATAAAACCATTATTTTCCACAAAATAATAAAAATCAAATATTAAATACTTAAATACTTTAAACAATTTAAATCCAAAACTCAATCCAAATTCATAAGGTTTTTCCCACAAAAATTATTTTCCTTAAAACTCTTTATCATTTGAAATCACAAAATAAATTTAATTCAAGAAATACTTTTTCAAAATACCATTTTGAAAACATTTTCTCAAATCGATTTCTTTACCAATTAAAACAAATGTGAGGTATTTGGACGGGGTGTTACAGTATCCATTCTATTCTATGCTAGATTCCACAATCGAAATCGGAGCAACTCCATGCATGACAATGCCATATTCAAATTTCATTTCTTTTCTTTTCATTATTCTCATCAGCGTCTCATATTTTTAACTCTCAATTATATTTTCTTTTAGCTGGTGCTGGTGGTTTTCCGAAAAATACCATCAGAGGCATAACCATCTCATGATGGGTTTACTTGCTTTCAATTCTTTATTGCAGAAAATCCATCACTGGTTCAACCACTTTGTGATGGTTTTAGGAATAGCATATAATAAGTTATTTAATAATCCGTCGGGGCCTAGCCTCCTATTGGCGGATATTTATTGCAACGACCCCATTGGGACTCCCATAGAAAAATATCAACCAAGTGAGTAAATCTTTCACTGGGACGTCTAGGGATCATATCAACTAAATGGGTGTACGCACTTCGTTGGGACTCCTGTAGGAAAATAATCAACCACTGAATAAAATTCCAGTAGGACACCTCCAGGATAACCATCAACCAACGGGAATAAGATATTATAACTTTAAACGAGTTAATTATAAGAAAACTTTAGAAAATAAGTGTTTTCTGAAAAGTTGTTCAGAATACTCGAGTAGTTCATGAACTACTCGAGTAGTTCATACAAAAATGCTCGAGTCTTTAAAGATCTACTCGAGTCGTTCTTCCAGTTTCCAGAATACTCGAGTACTCCTTAAAATACTCGAGTCTTTTTGCTGCAACAGCACCAGTTTTCTACATTTTCAGTACCAATTTGAATTCCTTGCATTATTTCTCTATTCCTATGCAAAACAGCAACCTAGGCACATAAAACAAACATGTTACAACACTTAAACATGACTGAAATAACATCATTTAACATCAAATCACAGATTGCATAAAAACTTGAACTTTTCCATTTTAAACTGTGAATTTCATCTCCACTTGATTTTAATTTCGAAACACATTACAGTGGGCTTTATTAGGTTCATTTAAACTTGTTTGAATCATAAAATCATGGGTCTCTTACCTCCAAGTCAGAATCCCAATTCAAGTTGCATCCCTCTTTGAACCTTTAATGGTTCCTACATTTCTAGCTTGAAATTACTCATTCTAGTATTTAGGTAACTCCTCCCTTACCTCAGAGAAGCTAAAGAAAGGATAGATTGATCAAGAAAGTGATTGGATTCAAACTTGGTTTCTGGACCGGTGCAAAATGGTTGCACTTTGACTGACTTTGGCCATCAATTTCACAATGAAGAAGACATGAAAAATAATGAAACAAGTTAGCTTTTAGAAACTAGGAAATGGCAACTTCAAATAGAAACAAGTTTGGAATCGAAAGAGTTCCTGGATTTACCAAACGGATTCAAGGAAGATGGGTGTTTGATGCTGAACTTGCTTTGTTTTCGCAGCTTTGAAAGCTGAACTTCGATTGCCTAGAACTCGAGCTACAGGATGTTATTTGGAGTGATTTCGGGTTCTAATTCAAAATTGGAATTAGAACTTCAGTTTGTGTTTAGGTTTCGAAGGGAATGGATGAGAATTGAGAGAGAATGAAGTGGTTATAGTGAGTGCCACAAAATAGAGAAATTTTTCCAACAATTCAGGTTCAGAAAGATTTGAGGGTGTTTGGGCTTCATTGATCACTTATTTATAGCCTAGGATTACCCTCCCTCGAAGTAATGTCTAGCTCTGTGCTTGGAACCAAGGGAAAACGCGTTTTGGTTCGAAATTCAATGAAAACCGACTTATAGACTTAGCACCACTGCTCGAACTACTCGAGTATTTTGGACAATACTCGAGTATTGCTGACGCACCAGCTTCAAAACACTCAGCAACAACACTGAATACTCGAGTCTCCCAACCAACTACTCGAGTATTCCAACTAAAAATTCAAATTTTTCTAACAGCTAGTTACAGTACTCGAGTCTTCCCCAAATACTCGAGTATTTTAACCTAATTTCAGAAAATTCATTATTTTACTCAATATAATAATATTTTTATTTTAAGTACTTAATATTTATTTATTTATTCAAAATATAGAGTCTTACATCCTCCCCCACTTGAACAGAATTTCATCCTCGAAATTCCGATTTACATAAAAAGATGCGGATATTCTTCTCTCATCTTAGATTCTAATTCCCACGTAGAGTCAGATACTCCATTCTGGCCCCAAAGGACTCGCACTAAGGGAATCTCTTTTCCTCGCAACTTCTTGATTCGCCGATCTTCTATTCGTACGGGCCCAACACTAAACGTGAGATTCTCTTTCAACGGTATCACATCTTGCTGCAATTGAACGATCGAAGAGGGATCTTGGACGAACTTGCGAAGCTGAGAGACGTGGAACACATTGTGCAGATTGGATAGAAACGGGGGTAAGGCGATCTGGTATGAGACAGGACCTACTCGTTTCAGAATCTGATAAGGGCCGATAAACTTCGGAGATAACTTCTTTGGCTTCGTTATTCTTCCAATACCAGTCGTTGGAACTACACGCAGAAACACGTGATCTCCCTCTTGAAATTCTAGCTTGGATCTTCGCTGATAGGCATAACTCTTCTGACGACTTTGCGTAGTCCTCATCTTCTCTTGGATGACCTTGATCTTCTCAGTCGTTTCTTGAACCAACTCAGGTCCGATGAGGGCATTCTCCCCCACTTGGAACCAACATAGTGGGGTTCTACACTTTCTTCCATAAAGAGCTTCGTACGGGGCCATATCGATGCTTGCGTGATAACTGTTGTTGTAGGTGAACTCCACAAGAGGCAACAAACGATCCCAACCTTCTTGATATTCCAAAACACATGCTCGAAGCAGGTCTTCTAGAGATTGAATCATCCGTTTGCGGGTGGTAAGCTGAACTCATCCTTAGCTGCGTTCCCAAAGCTTGATGCAAACTCTGCCAGAACCGGGACACGAAACGAGGATCACGATCCGATACGATACTTGAGGGAATACCATGCAATCGGACGATTTCCTTGATATATAATCTTGCAAGCTTCTCCAACGGATATTGCATGTTGAGGGGAATGAAATGAGCTGACTTCGTTAAACGATCGACCACAACCCAAATCGCATCGAAACCTTCTCTTGTTCTCGGAAAACCACACACAAAGTCCATCACGATTCCATCCCACTTCCATTCCGGTATGCTCAAAGGTTGCAATTCTCCTTCAGGCTTCTTATGTTCAATCTTCGCCTTTTGGCAAACAAGGCAAGACGCAACATAAGACGCAACATCTTTCTTCAATCCGGGCCACCAAAACATCTTCTTCAGGTCTTGATACATCTTTGTTCTTCCAGGATGCATACTTAGCTTGCTTTTGTGTGCTTCATCCAAAACCGCTCTTTTTAATTCCTGATTAGCTGGGATACGCACACGATCTCAAAATCTTAGGATGTCATCCGCTCCAACTTGAAAATCAGGCTCTACACCATCCACACCCAATCTTCTCTTTTCTACCAATTCTCCATCCTCTTTCTGCAAGTCCCTTACTTGAGTAAGGTATTCATTCGTTACTTCAAGCATTCCTAGCTTGATACACTCCGGCTTACACTGCACTGCCAGATTCAAGTTTCGGAATTCTTCAATTAACTGAGCTTCCCTCACCATCATCGTACTCACGTGTAGCATCTTTCTACTTAGAGCATCGGCTACAACATTAGCTTTGCCGGGATGGTAATGCAATTCGAAGTCATAATCCTTCAAGAATTCCATCCACCTACGTTGTCTCATATTCAGTTCCTTTTGGTCGAAGAGATACTTCACACTTTTATGATCACTGAATATTTGAAACGTATTACCGTATAGGTAATGTCTCCAAATCTTTAAGGCAAAGACAATGGCCGCCAATTCCAAATCATGAGTAGGATAGTTTTCCTCATGCACTTTCAACTGACGAGATGCATAAGCAACAACTTTCCCTTCTTGCATCAAGACACAACCCAAACCTTGTCTAGGCGCATCACAATAAACATTGAAGCCTTTTCGAGGATCAGGCAAAGTTAACACTAGAGGCGATGTTAACTTGTCCTTTAATGTCTGGAAACTAACTTCACACTTTTCGTCCCAGACAAAAGGTTGCTCCTTCCGAGTCAAACGAGTTAACGGAAGAGCCAACTTGGAAAAGCCTTCGATGAACTTCCGATAATATCCAGCTTACCCGAGAAAACTTCTAACTTAGGTAACTGTCTTCGGTCTTTCCCATTGTAGAACTGTTTCCACCTGAGCTAGATCTACTGCGACACCATCCTTCGAAATTATATGTCCGTAGAAATTGACTTTTTCAAGCCAAAATTCGCACTTGGTTTATTTGGCATATAATTTCTTCTCCTTCAAAGTCCCCAAGACAATCTTTAAATGATTAGCGTGTTCCTCTGGATTCTTCGAGTAGATGAGAATATCATCGATAAACACCACAACGAAGGAATCCAGATAGGGCCGGAACACTCTATTCATATAATCCATAAATATTGCAAGAGCGTTGGTCAAACCGAATGGCATCACCACATACTCGTAGTGCCTATAGCGTGACCGAAAAGCAGTCTTCGGAATATCTTCCTCCTTCACACGGATCTGATGATAACCCGATCTCAGATCAATCTTTGAAAACACAGACGCTCCTTTCACTTGATCCATCAAATCATCAATCCTTGGCAACGGGTACTTGTTCTTTATAGTAACCTTATTTAGTTGCCTATAATCAATGCACATCCTCATAGATCCATCCTTCTTCTTTACAAACAAGACTGGCGCTCCCCAAGGCGACACGCTTGGTCTTACGAACTGCTTCTCTAACAAATCTTCAACTTGTTTCTTCAACTCGGCTAATTCCGCTGGAGCCATACGATATGGGGCGATAGAGATAGGACCAGTACCGGGAACTAGATCAATACTGAATTCTATCTCTCGGTGCGGCGGCAAACTGGGTACTTCATCGGGAAAGACTTCGGGGAAATCTCGAATAATCGGGATATCTTCAATCTTCACTTCATCCTTCTTCTCTTCAGCGACGGCTGAAAATAAGCACACATAACCTCCAGGTTGAATGGTAGGAGACTTCACGCTAGGGAAAACGATTGTTCGAGCTTTGTAGTGGATTACCACATGATTGGACGCCATCCAATCCATGCCCAAGATAACATCAAGGTTGGATAACGGCAAGCAGATCAGATTTACATGAGAAATCTGACCTCCTATGCTAACAACGCATCCGACACATGCTCATGATGCAACAACAGGAGCATTCGTGGGGGTAGATACACTCAGATTAAACGGGGTCTCCGAGACAGACAGACATAAACGCTTGACACATTCTTCGGAGATGAAAGAATGTGTCGCTCCAGAATCAAATAAAAAGCGACAAGGCATGCCATTGAGGAAATGGTTACCTTGCACAAGATTGTCGGCTTGCTCCGCTTCTGCTCCTGACATAGTGAACACCTTTCCATTGACCCAGGGCTTGCTTCCTTGTCCTTGATTAATTTGGCACTGGGGTTGGCGGCATGCACGGGCAATGTGACCGGTCCTTCCACAATTGAAACAGACTGGTGGCTTGTCTCTCCAGCACTCCTGACCAGGATGGGAACGTTGGCACTTGCTACAAATCTCCGCCGGTGCCGGAAGGCTGGCTGCTCCAGAGGGTGGTGCTCTTCCTTTCCCCTTATGTGAATAAGGGCCTCCACGATTCCCATGATTATTCTTGTGTTGATGTCGGTGTGGTCCATGGCCACCCTGACTGGCTTCCTTCTTGAAATTATTCTTTTCGAAGATGCAACATGCACTAATCAGTGTTGGATAGTGGCGAATCCTTTGCACGCTCACAGCCAACTTGATGTCCAACTCAACCCATTCTCGAACCTCGTGCACTTCGAGTATTCGTCAGGATGATATTGGAAGTACGGGGAGTACTTCATCAGCTCCTCAAATTTCTCAGCATACTGATCGATGGTCATACTGCCTTGCCTCAAGTCTAGGAATTCCATCTCATTCTGGATCCGAACATCATCCGGAAAATACCTCTCCAAGAACTTCTCCGTGAAGACTTCCCAAGTGAGCTCTCGATGAACATATTCCAAGAACTGGCGGGTCTGCTCCCACCAAGTCGCAGCTTCTCCATTCAACATGTACGCCGCAAACGTGACCTTCTGTACTTCCGTGAGGGTCAGCATTCGGAAGATCTTATTCATCTCAGCTAGCCAAAACTGAGCTTGCTCGGGACAACGGCCACCCGAGAAGCCAGGGGGTTTACATCTACGAAATGAGTCTAGGCCTTGAAATTCCGCCGGGGTTCCATTACTGGGAGGACGGGTTTGCTGCAAGTTTTCCAGAACCGCAGCCATACGGGTTAGAGCCTCAGCAATGTTAGCATTATTTCGACCAACCATCTTATCCTACAGAATCCAAAGGGGAGAACTTAATTAGATTCTTCTATTCTATCTCTCAAAATACAATCATTATTCTAGAGTACGCAATGGTTAGTGTGTAAGGCCACACTCCAAGGCCGAGAGTTGAACCATTGCTCTGATACCACTAAATGTGACGACCCGACTTTCTACTTACAATAAAATACTTATATTAAAAAATACGACAATTTTTTTTTCATTTATTTTCCCTTTTATCATAAGTCAAGTCATCATCCATTTCAATTCTTGCGGAAAACATTCAAAATCTCATGAAGGCAAACATCGACTTTATATTTCTTCTTAAAGTCAAAAAGACATATTCATTACATCAAAAGTTTAGCAACATTTAAACTTAACTTAAATACTCTAGGTCATTACACTATATTACATATATTACAAAAAAACTTATAACAACCTAGAGCAATAGGTTCGAAACTCAAAACATAACATAAGTAAGAGAAACCTGATGAGTTGCACTATTCACATTCCATCATCCAGAACTCAACTCAATCATCAGTTCCCCACTGACTTCCAGGTGAGTTGTCCATGAAATCATCATACGTCACCGGATCGGCATTCTCCACCGTATCCTCATCCTCTATAGGATCCTCCTCCTCCTCTTCATGTGCCGGATCAGATGGCACATAAACTGGAGTCCGAGATCGGGCTCTAGTGGAAGGACGAGAGGGGGCAGGAACCTCTAAAATAATTCTTTCTTCAGAGGGTGATGGAATTGGTGGGAGGGTGCGTCTCGGAAAACTTCTTGGTGGTGGTGGTGGTGTTCCATAGCGAAACACAAAATTTGGCAGAATGTGCATAATGTACATCATTGGGATTCTCGTACGACGCGAACGCATTCGGGACCATGGGTTTGGGTGACGGAAAGTGACTTCCACGTCCCCTTCATAAATAGCCCGATGATCCTCGAAATTCCACTCCCCATTAGGGAGCGGCCACATCTCCACGCAGATCATATTCCTGGCCATGACCTACAACAAGGGATTAGGAGTGAGTCATAGCTAAATACAATAACAAATGAGCATAACAGAGGCTAAAAATAACAAGCACATGTAATCAAATAGCATCAAGAGTGTAAATGTATGCTCAAACTGATTTAACACATCTTTAATTTCATTAGTGACATGATGCATGCCTACTTCTCGTTCATGCTTCACAGTTCGGTTCCGGGTATCCATTTCAAACCTATGTTTTCATCAAACTGGAGCGTATCCATATCCCATGCATCACGATTGATTGGGAACTAGCCTTCATAGCATTTTCATGCTACGGTATCCAAATCATCATAGCACCTTCAGGGCTATGGCATCACAGCTCTTTCAAAGCCATGGTATCCATTCTATTCTATGCTAGATTCCACAATCGAAATCGGAGCAACTCCATGCATGACAATGCCATATTCAAATTTCATTTCTTTTCTTTTCATTATTCTCATCAGCGTCTCATTTCTTTAACTCTCAATTATATTTTCTTTTAGCTGGTGCTAGTGCTTTTCCGAAAAATACCATCAGAGGCATAGCCATCTCATGATGGGTTTACTTGCTTTCATTTCTTTATTGCAGAAAATCCTTCAGCGATTCAACCACTTTGTGATGGTTTTAGGAATAGCATATAATCAGTTATTTAATAATCCATCGGGGCCTAGCCTCCTATTTGCGGATATTTATTGCAATGACCCCATTGGGACTCCCATAGAAAAATATCAACCAAGTGAGTAAAACTTTCACTGGGACATCTAGGGATCATATCAACCAAATGGGTGTACGCACTTCGTTGGGACTCTTGTAGGAAAATAATCAACTACTGAATAAAATAAGTGTTTTCTGAAAAGTTGTTCAGAATACTCGAGTAGTTCATAAAAAAATACTCGAGTCTTTAAAGATCTACTCGAGTCGTTCTTCCAGTTTCCAGAATACTCGAGTACTCCTTAAAATACTCGAGTCTTTTTGCTGCAACAGCACCAGTTTTCTGCATTTTCAGTACCAATTCGAATTTCTTGCATTATTTCTCCATTCCTATGCAAAACAGCAACTTAGGCACATAAAACAAACATGTTACAACACTTAAACATGACTGAAATAACATCATTTAACATCAAATCACAGATTGCATAAAAACTTGAACTTTTCCATTTTAAACTGTGAATTTCATCTCCACTTGATTTTAATTTCGAAACACATTACAGTGGGCTTTATTAGGTTCATTTAAACTTGTTTGAATCATAAAATCATGGGTCTCTTACCTCCAAGTCAGAATCCCAATTCAAGTTGCATCCCTCTTTGAACCTTTAATGGTTCCTACATTTCTAGCTTGAAATTAATCATTCTAGTATTTAGGTAACTCCTCCCTTACCTCAGAGATGCTAAAGAAAGGATAGATTGATCAAGAAAGTGATTGGATTCAAACTTGGTTTCTGGACCGGTGCAAAATGGTTGCACTTTGACTGACTTCTGCCATCAATTTCACAATGAATAAGACATGAAAAATAATGAAACAAGTTAGCTTTTAGAAACTAGGAAATGCCAACTTCAAATAGAAACAAGTTTGGAATCGAAAGATTTCCTGGATTTACCAAACGGATTCAAGGAAGATGGGTGTTTGATGCTGAACTTGCTCTGTTTTCGCAGCTTTGAAAGCTGAACTTCGATTGCCTAGAACTCGAGCTACAGGATGTTATTTGGAGTGATTTCAGGTTCTAATTCAATATTGGAAATAAAACTTCAGTTTGTGTTTAGGTTTCGAAGGGAATGGATGAGAATTGAGAGAGAATAAAGTGGTTAAAGTGAGTGCCACAAAACAGAGAAATTTTGCCAACAATTTGGGTTCAGAAAGATTTGTGGGTGTTTGGGCTTCATTGATCACTTATTTATAGCCTAGGATTACCCTCCCTCGAAGTAATGTCTAGCTCTGTGCTTGGAACCAAGGGAAAACGGGTTTTGGTTCGAAATTCAAATGAAAACCGACTTATAGACTTAGCACCACTGCTCGAACTACTCGAGTATTTTGGACAATACTCGAGTATTGCTGACGCACCAGCTTCAAAACACTCAGCAACAACACTGAATACTCGAGTCTTCCAACCAACTACTCGAGTATTCCAACTAAAAATTCAAATTTTTCTAACAGCTAGTTACAGTACTCAAGTCTTCCCCAAATACTCGAGTATTTTAACCTAATTTCAGAAAATTCATTATTTTACTCAATATAATAATATTATTATTTTAAATACTTAATATTTATTTATTTATTCAAAATATAGGGTCTTACAAAAACTTGCTGAAAGGCCCTGATATAGTGAAAGAAACTACTGAAAAGATCACAATGATTAAGAACAAAATGAATACTTCCCAGGATCGCCAGAAGAACTATGCTGATAGGCGAAGGAGACCTTTGGAATTCGATGTTGGGGATCATGTCTTTCTAAGGGTGTCTCCGATCACAGGGATAGGCCGGGCAATTAAGTCCAAGAAACTAACTCCTCGGTTTGTTGGACCTTATGAGATTCTGGAGAAGGTTGGCCCAGTAGCTTACAGGATTGCTTTGCCCCCTCATTTGGCCAGGCTCGATGATGTATTCCATGTCTCACAGCTAAGGAAATACATTCATGATCCTACTCATGTGGTCACTTTGGATGATTTGCCTTTGAAGGAGAATTTGACTTTTGAAGTGTTGCCAGTGACGATTGAAGATAGGCAAGTGAGATAGTTGAGAGGCAAGGAGATTATCTTGGTAAAAGTTATATGGAGCAGGAACAATGTGGAGGAAGCTACTTGGGAATTGGAAAGCAAGATCAGACAATCTCATCCACACTTGTTCGACAACAACTGAATTTCGAGGGCGAAATTCGGGTAAGTGGGAGAGGATTGTAACATCCCAAACTTAATTTCTAGTGTAATCTAGGTTGTGAGAGTCTTAGGGTAGAAGGAATGATGATATAAGTTAGGAATTTGGCCAAGTATACATGTAAAGCTAGGTTTAAAACATAGAACTTTAGGAAATTTAGAAGAACAAGATTGGTAGCTCAAAACATAAATTCCACCGTTGGATATGAAGTAGGATAGGTGAGGAAGCTTGCTTTAAAATTTGAGGAAGATCCAACGGATAACGAAGGAGTTATGGCATTTCAAAGTACTGAGTAATGTAAGATTTTGCAGGTTAATTGATTAACCTATTGGTTAATCGATTAGTGCCTGAATGTGGTGCAAAAATTAATCGATTAACCAGTAGTGCCAGAAAGTGTGCAAAAAATTAATCGAGTAAGACTAACTGTTGATCTTTGGCCAAATTTCAATGGGTTAATCGATTAACTGGGACTGTTACCAGTTAATCGATTAACCTAGTCTGCTGTTGAAAAAAATAAAAGAAAACAAACGTATCTTTCTTTCTAAGTTCGAACCACTCCACCTCTTCTAGGGCACCAATTCTTCCACTCCAAATCAATCAAGGCTCAAGTTGTGTAATCATTTCCATCATCAAATCTCTTTCTTTCTTAATTCCAAGTAAGTATTCAAGCTCTTGATTTCCTTCTTTCCCTCTCTCTAATTCGAGTTCCCTCTCTCTCTTCCCTTTCATGGAGGTTTTCAATTCTAAGCCATGGAATCTTCATTTTTCTTGAATCATGGGCTTGAAAATCATGGCACAATATGATAATCTTTCCTTTGTGACTCTATATTAGGTTCTACTTTTCCTCCTTTGGAATTTGAGCTCCTTGGTGAGAAGCTCAAGCCTAGAGCAAATTCAATCTCCCTATCACTAAGAGCTTGAGGTAAGGAGGTTTGTGTAACCATATTCTAGGGGGTAGGTTGTATTATGTATATAGTGGGTTGCTAAGAGTAAATTGTTAGTTAAGATTAAGAACCCTAGGTTAGATAATATTATATAAAAGTAATTAGATGTGTTATTTTGTGCTTAAATTTGGTGATTTGTATTTGATTGTGTAGCTTGATGTTCTTGTTAAATCATGTTGGATTTTGGAATGGCATAATGATAAAGATTGTATGATTGATTATTTTGCTAAGTTGTAATGAAAACCTAGAATTTATAAGTGATAATGATTATGATGTTTGGAATTGGAATAAATGTCTCCTTGGAAATTAGAAGTATAAATTACATGATGAAATTGTCAAGTTAATGAAAGTGATTATAAAAGGAAATAAGTGGAATAAAATGTTAAAAGACTTAAAGGCAAAAGAGTGTGTGATTCCAGATCTTGTAAGACGTTGTCCTTAGGAGACTGTACGCATAGATCGCGTAAGACGCACGCGATGCGCAGTTGTAAGACGTTGTCCTTAGGAGACTGTACGCAGTTATGGACACACACACACCATATATTAATAATGGTATAATTGGATTGTGCTACTCCAGATCTTGTAAGACGTTGTCCTTAGAAGACTGTACCCATAGATCGCGTAAGACACACATTGTGCGCAGCTGTAAGACGTTGTCCTTAGGAGACTGTACGCAATGATGGACACACCTTCTGATTGTGGGAATCCAGGTCTTGTAAGACGTTGTCCTTAGGAGACTGTACGCATAGACCGCGTAAGACACACATTGTGTGCAGCTGTAAGAAGTTGTCCTTAGGAGACTGTACGCAATTATGGATCCCCGTGATAAATTCTAAAATTTTATGTAAAGCTCCAAAGAGTATGGAAAAGAAGATTGTGAAAATGAATAAGGAATGTGAATAAGTTTGTGTTTGACTAAGCTGGAACTAAATGAAATCATGTTTTATGATATTTTTAAGAAGAACTAAATACTTATGATATGTACATGCCTATTGTATGGGAGTGCCTTATTGTGAATTGTGCTTTATCTGGCTATATGTGTATGGCTTGGTGGTTCATTATAGCATAATAGAAACTGCTTCCCTATTTTATTGTGTAATACTCACCTCCTTACCATTTTTCAGGTACTGAGTTGGAGTATACACCAGGACCGGCCGAGCAGGATTACTCTCCCTCACAGGGAGAGTAGGGTTGTGGGGGATTTAGAGCATTTATTTTGACCTAAGCTTCCTACATTATTTTGATGTATATGTGATGTATATACTTTTTGAGTGAGGCTTAGGATGTTTTCATTTGGGCATAGTTTATGTTTTGTTACTTGATTCACATACTTGGTCTTTTGCTGGCACTCTGAAAACTGATATTGTTGTTTTACTTTTGAGCACATGGGGCACTTTTATGATGCATACATATATGATATGAGCCCTACTGGCTATTGTTTATTTTATGTGAGTGAATTCAACAGGTTGAGAATTTAGAAAAGTCCAAAAAACAAACGAAACTCCGTCTGTTTGACGGTTGATTTTTTAATAATATAAAAAGAAATTTTCTAGTCCGCATTTTCTATTAAGGGTAATTAATTATAGGGTGTTACATAAAGGATTGCTTTGCCTCCACATTTGTCTAGACTTCATAGTGTATTTCATGTTTCTCAGCTCAGGAAATACATTCATGATCCCTCTCATGTAGTAGCAGCTGATGATTTGCCCTTGAAAGAGAATCTTACTTTTTAGGTTCTTCCGATCAGAATTGAGGACAGACAGATTAAGCAGCTTTGGGGCAAGGAGATCCCACAAGTGAAGGTAATCTGGAGTAGAAACAATGTGGAAGAGGCCACTTGGGAATTGGAGAGCAAAATGAAGGAGCCCCACCCACAATTGTTTCCGTCCAGAGTTGAATTTCGAGGACGCAATTCTGGTAAGTGAGAGAGAATTGTAACATCCTAAATTTTATTTCCAAGTGTAATTAATTATTAGATTGAGCCTTGGGTGAAGAAATGGGAAATTTAAGCTAAAAATGGTAATTAGAGGGTGTTTGAGTTTTAGACTCTTAGAGCTTTAGGGAATTTTAGATGTAAGTTCCATAGCTCAAATCAAGAAGTCCACCGTTGGATATGAATTAGGATGTATGTTTTAAATTGTCTAAAAGTTTGAGCACGATCCAATGGGTAGAAAAGAAGTTGTAGAAGTTTGATGTTGGTAAGTTCAGACTTTTGGGCTTTCGCTCAAGCGAGAATAAGCTCGCTCAAGCGACGTAGTGAAATTTAAACCCTGATTCCCTGAGTAGTTTTCGCTCCAGCGAAAACCGGCTCGCTCCAGCGAAAACCTGGTTCCCTCCAGCGAATTTCTACTGGCTCGAGCGAGAACCGATTCGTGCCAAACCCAAAATCTACTGAAGAAAACTCGCTCCAGCGAGAAAACGCTCGCCCGAGCAAAAAGTGTCAGAGTAGGAAAAAAATAAAGGCGTGTGCACCACTGATTCGTGGTTTCCAAAGGAATCAATGAAGCAGCACCACACAAAGCCATCCCCATGCAACAAAAATGTTGCAAACCAAAAAAAATCAACATAAGCAACATAGCAACATACCCACAACAAAGCAACATTACTCCCTCTTCTTCTCATACTCGTCTCCCTCTCTCTCCTTAGGGCTTGGATTTCTTCATCATTTTGGCTAGAGCTTGAGCCATTCTCTACTAAACATCATCACCAACATATTAGGGCAAGGAAATGAGTTATAAAACCTCTCAAACTCCTTCATCCATTCGGTTCTTCCCTCTCTTCTCTCTCCTAGGTTTTCTTCAACACATAAATTATGGAGAACCAAAGCCCCTATGCAAAATAATCAAGATCAAGACAAGGATAACTCTCTACCCAAGTACAATACTCACAATAGAGTTGTCTACCACCATTGGATTTTGGCTCTCTTGAGGTGGAAAGCTAGGCTAAGGAGGTTCAAGGTTCCAAGGTTCTAGGCTATGGCAAAGGAAAAGGCACACTTATCTCACTACATTTGAGGTAAGGGGTGGGTGTTGGTTTGATTTAGGAATGGGTATCCCTATAGTTATAATGATTTTGCTAGGAGTTATGTGGTTAGGAAAATTAAGGAGAAAACCTTAGGTAGTGAGCTAGGGCATTATTAGTACTAGAAAAATAATGCATGAAATGAATTTTAGACAAAAGACTAATGAAAATGGGTATGTAGAATTAAATATTGGATATGAATTGATATGTGAATACTTGGTAAATGGTTATGATTATTGATGATAAAATGCTTATTTGTGATTATTTGGAAATGGCAATCTTTATGTATTTATTGGAATTGGAATGGATTACAATTATGCATATTAAGAGTTAATAGTCACATAGGTCCTTGAAAGATACCTGCGGAATCGGTTAGGTCCCTGAAAGATTAGTGGAATCTCTTAAACTCCCCAAAGATCATTTTGGAATCAGTTAGGTCCCTGAAAGATTTGTGGAAACTCTTAAACCTCCCAAAGATCAATTTGGCATCACATTAGTCCCCCCATGAGGGACCTAACAGAATCCTATGTGACACATTTAATGCTTTTTTGGCCCAAACGTGGCACCTTCTTAACATTCCAACATCGCATCGGGGACGACAATGCATTTAACGTGCCACGTAGAATTACATTGGGTCATCCTGTCGAAATTGAATGGGGGGAGGGACTAATGTGACGCCTAAATAATCTTTGAGGGGTTTAAGAGATTCCACAAATCTTTCAGGGACCTAACCGATTCCACAGGTATCTTTCGGGGACCAATGTGACTATTAACTCTACTTGTGACTATTGATGAGATGGAATGAAAATGGGTATGTAGAATTAAATATTGGATATGAATTGATATGTGAATACTTGGTAAATGGTTATGATTATTAATGATAAAATGCTTATTTGTGATTATTTGGAAATGGCAATCTTTATGTATTTATTGGAATTGGAATGGATTACAATTATGCATACTTGTGATTATTGATGGGATGGTGATTATGTTTATAATTAATGGACTGGATTGTTGATAATTGAAAATGGTAAAGGTAACTAAAGTGGAAACTGATTAGTGGGGCCCGGAACACTAGGTACCCGTCTAGGTGTTCCAATTACCTGTTAGGGCCAATTACCTGCCAGGCCAATTACCCATCAGGCCAAACCGCCCTATAGGCGCCGGGTGACCCACAGGATCATTTTTCCACACCAATAATTTGATTAAATAAATGGAAAGGTAAAAGTACATAGTCCTACAGGTTATGGTATGGATGGGTGTAAAGTCCTGGGCAGGTGTTCCAAGTCCCTAGCGGGTAAACCAAATCCTAGTGGTGTACAATAAAAAGGAAAAAGGGAAGTTTATGTAGATCTCTGATTTGAGGTTACATAAATGGTATAGGGTGTATGCAGATCGCTGATTTGTGGTTGCATACACTGTGTGTAGATCTCTGTTTTGGGATTACACACATAATGGAAAATGGATAAAGGAAAGGATAAATGGAAAATGGATAAAGGAAAAGGAAAAGGAAAATGGAATAGATAATGGAACTTAAAAGGAAATACATAATGTGAATAGTTGTGGAAATGCTAAGCATTACAAATGGTATACGTACTTCGTGTTAAGGTGCAATGTGCTATATTTGATACCTTGTTATTTGTGTTTGGCCTAGTGGATTTTGTTATGTCTATATGGAAACTGCATTTCTATTTCATGTGCAATGCTCACTCCCTTAACATTTTTCAGGTTCTGAGATCGAGCTAGCACAGCCCCCGGCCGAGCAGGTGCATTCTCCCTCACAGGGAGAGTAGATTTTAGTATCATAGGAAATGGAAGTGTCCTGGGCCCATTCATCATGATGATGATGTGATATCTCTTTTGTTTGTAAAAATGTAAATATTCTCTTTTGGTGGCCCAAGACAGCCTCTTAGATAAAAGGGGTGTTTTGATGGATTGGTTAAGTAAAACTTGTATATATTTCCGCTAAAACTCTGATAACTATGTGGCACTAAATGTATTATGATGCACTATTAATGTTAAGTCCTGCTAGCTTTTGGAAATGATATATGAATGCTGTTTATATCAGATACAGGTTTACATGAATTTTTGGAAAGGCTTATAAATAAAGGAAACTCTGTCCGTTTAACGGCAGATTTTTATAAATTAAAAAGGCCACTGTCATTTGATAATATTAACATGATAGCAGCTTCAATATCTTGATTACAACCTTGAGGTTTTCTAGTTTTTCTAGTAGTCTAAATTTTTAAGGGTGCAAGGCAGCAAGTAATCTAATTTCAGTATCTAGACTGTACCCACTTCTTGGTCCAGATCCGTTTCTTATTTTTTGTATTCTAAATTTGTGCGGCTAAGACCATTGATGTTTTGAAAAGGAATATTGTATTTGTTATCACGTAGGTTGACTTGTTGAAGCATGGCATATCAGATCCATCATTGAGTCAAAGTGGGTGTGGAGAAGAAAATACAGGGAGATGGTTAGTGTTGATACCCATAAAATGTGATAGCCCAATTGTGAAGCCCAAACGCAGGCCCAGATCCGTTAAGCATACCAAAAACACGGGACGAATCAAAAGAGCTACGAATGGAAGTAGCGACGGAGAAGGGCGTACCTGGGCATGCGTTCATGCACGAAAGCGCACCCCACCCTCAGAGAGCACACAAGCGAGCAAAGAGCCACCCAACTCCACATGATACGTGCAGCTTGCACAGGAAGCTAGAAGGGAATCTTTGCTCACCTCATCTAGACCCTTCCCAAGAGAGAGACGGAAATGGCATACCTTGTATGCCCCCCTTCCCCAGCCATTAATGGAAAGCTTAAAATGGCAAAAGGACAAACTGGCATATGATAAAGAGGGAGGAAGGCAGCAACAAAGAAGGAAAAGCTGCGTGGACCAGCAGATAAAAGGAAAAGAGCAGTAACCAATGGATAAAAGGGGCACTATATAAAGGTGCCACAGTCAAGCAAACAAAGGGGGAGAACAACAACAACAACGGAAAAATACAGTGGCAACAATACACAAAACACATAGTTCCTTTCTCTAAATCCTAGGGAGAGAGCACTGAAGAGAGACAAGAGTAAGAAACATGGAAAGAGTGAAGTGAGCAACAGGAGCGCTCACTCCCTTCCTCCACCACCATTACAGAGAAGCCTCACCATCATGGCCAATTTTCTACAAGTATCAGCCCCGACCTTTACTGAAGAAGGCGTCCTCACCAACAAAGGCGCACCCTACCATAGTTGAAATAACAAGTAGTGGTGTCTCTCCGCTTGTAACACCTGTAGTACTTGTACGCCTTCGAGGCCATAATTTCATTAAGTTTATGAACCCATTAATCTTTGTACAATCATATCTTTTCAATAAAAAAGATCCGAAACAATTTGGCGACTCCACTAGGGAAATTATGGCTTCCAGTAGTGAAGGAAATGGAAACAACAGCATCCAGAAGGTGTTCATCGGGGCTGTTGCGACAAAGGCGACTCCTCCGACTCAAGCCTCAATCTCCGCGTTGGTGAACCCAGGAGTCACCGTGGGTGTCAGGAGGCTGAACTTTAGCCCAGTCAACCAAGGGAGCGATAACGCCAACTCTCCATCTTGTTGGAAGTCAAGCTAGTGTTGGAAGGCATGCTTTGTGAGACCCACAATTTTACCCAAATTAATTGTGAGTTTATATGTCAATTTAAATTATTATATTTGATTTTTGGTACCTGGAATTAATTAAAATAGTTTGAGTTATATATGTATATATATACACGTGGTATATATATATATTATATATGCATATCAATGTTTTCCCTAATGTATTTAAATAAAATATTTTAAGGTATAGTGTTTGATTTAAATGATCTTAGAAAGATGAAATGCCTTTTGAAGGATTAAAGTATCCTATCTTCAGAAATTCATATCTTTTAAACCGTACGTCAAAAAATTACAAATGATATGTCAAAACGACCATATCAAAACGTAGATTATGAAAATGTAAAGATTTGATTTTTATTTTGGATTTTTCGAAATTTTATCACTGCTACAGTACTGAACGAATTTTTGAGTTTTAAGTGAAAGGTATGTTTTTAATGCATTTAATGACCTTTTGACTCAAGTATACTTTATTTTGAAAAAAAAATACATTTCTGAGGTTTTCTATTGGATTGCCATCCAAATAAAATATATTTTCGTATTTTTCTTATTATAAAATTTTTGAAAGCTTATGAAGTGTATTTGTGAAGGAAATGATCTTAGAACTTCAAAAATTCATAACTTTCAAACCGTAAGTCCAAAAATTATAAACTTTATATGAAAACGATCATATTAAAATGTAGTATCTGAATATGTGAAAATAAAATTTTTATTTTGGCATCTACGAAAAAGTACTGTACAGTAGAGAAGAACGAATTTTTGGTATTGTCTTAACTTAGAAAAATTATTTTGGAGCATGACATAAATTATTGGGCTATAAAATAATTTTAGTTGTATATTGAGAAGTTTATTTAAATGTCTACTGATTTCACAGTTCAAATACTAGCATTTTTCATATTATTTCTGAATTATCAAAAATGAAAGTTTTAATGTGATTGGTCAATTATGAGGTGAATTCAAAATGGACCAATGGAAATTTTTCTCCCTATTTTTGTTGAATGCACCGTCCAAAATATGTAGGAGGGAGAGAGGAGAATTTTCTGAAAATTGTGGGGAATCATTCTTAAGTTAATAGGCCATAGGATTTATACAAAGTTCATTAATGCATATGTGTGTTTCAAAGTGGGAATTTAAAATTGCTGACTCACTTTGGCTAAGGGGGGACGAATTAGTGATTTGATGGGAGGGGAAAATTGGCTTTCTCTTCACCTATAAATAGACCATCACACCTCTCACAATTTCACACACATTACTTGTTATCATTCTGAGAAAAATTTTTATTCCAAGAGAAAAGAGAAAGGAGGGTGGCGAGTTGCATAGGGGAAGAGGAGGAAAATTTTCTCACTTTGGGGAAGTCTTTTAGCTTTAGGAGGAGAGGTAATTCTAAGTCTCTATTTTTTTATTTAATTCATTTCTTCTTCTACTGTTATTAGAATCCCTAATTCTTTTTATAATAGTAAGAACAAAAAGTTTCTATTTCTTCTTTTTATGAACTATGTATTTGTTGATAGTATTTTGTTTTGTGGTCAAATGAATAAAGGTTTAGAGGAAAGGGACAAAATGAATTGTTTAAAGAGAATAATCTCCCCTTTTCTTTGACCTTGAGATGACCAAATTTTGTAGCACAAAAGGAAAAAAATTATATTCTGAAATTTTTTGTGTTCTTACAATATAGACATTTATATTTTATGGAAATTTTGTATCTGTTTGAAGTATTTTAGTTCTTTTTGTTTAGATTCAAAATGGAAACTAAATAAGATTCTGAAAATTTTGTGTTACTGAAACTATAAGACCTAATGTGGCATTAAAAGAAAAGAAAAAAATTCTAGTCTTTTGCTTTTTATTTTGTTTGGTCGTGATATATATATATATATATATATATATATATAGGGTAGTAGTTGTTATTATTATGTTATGTGACTTACTGGATGATTAATTGATCTCTGATGTTGTTATAGTGAAACAAAAATAGTTCTGGATTTTAAGGTGTTAACAGTGATGTATAATTGATTTTTGATAAAAAGTTACACATGGTTTATATTATTTGATTTGGTAAATTTAGGAGTAAGTAAGTAAATTTTTATTTTATGATTGTGTAAATGTCTGACTATGTGATTAGTAGAAATTGTAAACTAGTTACTGGACAAAAGTAAATTTTCTTAAAAAGTGATTATCTTTTGTGGTGGACTCGGCCTAGCCGAGATCCTCAGAACCCTCGCTTAAGGCCTCACGACCCTATAAGAAGCCCTATGTGTGCTGGGCCGAGCTCAAGGCTCAACGGCCGAACAGACATCAGACACGGGCCGATATCATGCTCCCAACCCTCTGTGCTCTGGGCCGAGCTCAAGGCTCAACGGCCGAACAGACATCAGACACAGGCCGATCTCATGATCCTACCAAGGTCCGACTTCCTTTTCCGATACCACCTAGAGTCCGACACCTCCCCCAGAGTCTGATACCAAGGACAGGATGACGTGTCTCACCTTATCCACAAGGACAGCTCATCCACTCATGGCTCAGTACAGGCTGACCCTACTTGGGCCTAAAGCAAGCCCATTAGGGCAACCAGCTCCCCCCTATAAGTAGCTCCGTACTACATGGGGCTCAGGTACGTCCTCTAACCCTAATTATCACCTTCACATGTAACAGCCCCATTTTCGTAAATCAAAATATTTACTTAAAGTTGCAAAAATTGAGGCCAGATTTTTTTTTTTGAAACATTTGCGTCAAAAATTTCTTTGTTCAAACCCACCTTGATAGTTCTCAAAAACTGCACTTGTAATTTTACATCAAAAAAAAATACCTTGTCACTTAAATTGAAACTTAGCTTCATTACATAATGGTTCATGGCATTGGTAATCCTTAATTTCAAACATTCATAACCTAACTAATGCACTCTCTTTGAACTCTTCCTACTGTAAACGAGTGGGTGAGGCTCCTTGTCCTTCTTGCGTCCTCTGGTCGTTCTTGAAGATGATGCCACTTGGGTAGTTGACTCCTCGTTGTTGTTGGTCATTTCCTTCACTTTGTCGGCTACCCTTGTAACCCTTCTGCTCCTCGTACTGGACCTTCTCCTCGTAGCTCTGAAACCCTCTTACGTTGACTTGCCCCAGATGTGACTCCAGGTTTGCTCCACTCAATTGATGTTCCGGGTCCGGGATCACGACCTCCGTGTAGCCGGTCCATGCCCAACCTTGCGGGGTGTGTTTCCATCCTCTACCGTGCTTGTTCCACAGGGTGATGTCCATTCCGTATTCCATCTGCCCGTTGAAATACCAGTGGCACCGATAGGCCAACGAACAGGAGAGAGTAAGCGATCCGAACGACGAATCGTCGACGGCGTGGGATTACAATAGGCAGTGTAAAAGGACACACAGATAACACACAACACATACAACACGCATGCAAACATTTTATCAATGTTATGATTTCATTTTATCCTTATCCATTGCCATTTCCTTTCTTATTCTCCACTTTTATCTCTCCTCCCTCTCATAGGGCTTTATTTTCCACAAATCCCTTCGCAGTCTCTTCCTCATTTTCCATACTTTTATTCTCTCACTCATATAATTCTTTTCTTATAATGTTTTATCGAGGTATAACCACCGATGATTAGGGGAGTTCAAGAATCATCGGGGTACGTCTTTCTTTCGAAGTTAGCACTCACGTTTCAAGCCTACATCTCCTCGGTCATCCATCCAACCTAGTCGGAAACCAACAGGAGTACAGGACCTTTACCATGCGGGCATGACAGTTGTCTCAACAATGGCTCCAAGCCAGGAGGTCTCAGCCTCAAACATATCATATAATCAAAACACATTGCCCCGTTCCATTCCCTCTCCACTGTTGTAGATTTGCATCGAGGGGGCGACAGTATGTTTCTAGTGGGCCCGCAGAACTTGCCACGGCATTGGACCCAGTCCCCACCACGTTAGTGCACCACATGTGGAGTTCGTTCTGCCCAGAAAATACTCTAGACTTCTTGACGTTTCACCGTCATCGTCCTCCCCTCCTGCAATCCCCACCTGAGTATCCGTAGATACCTATAGTATCTTCCTCTCCACTACTTCGCACTCTCCTACCTCACCGCGTGTGTCTTTTAAGTCTTTTATCTTTCAATTTATCCTAAGGTCGGCCCATCCTTCGTACATCCCTTCAATGAGACCCGACCGCTACTCGATGCAATTTCCACTCGTCAAATCTCACATAGCACAGAGCTGGGATCACATCACTATCTCGTATCACAATCTCATTCATCAATCCTTCCTGAAAACAACCTTACAAAAGTTTTCACCAAACATCATGTCACAAACTTTTTTCATAAAACCTTCCACAAAATTTCCTTTCAAAATCTTTTCTCAAACAGTCCGCTCAATACCATCTCAAAACCTTTTTACATCCTCCTTTTCTAAACATTTTCATAAAATTCTCTTTCTGGAAATTCACGTTTTGGGTGAGTGTTAATGGAGGAGCAAGCTCAACTCAACACTAAGCTTCTTCCCAAAACATGAACGAGGTATCACACCTCAAATTCACTTTCACATCTCTTCTCCCAGCTCTGGCTCGTTCTCAACATCATTATCTCATTCTTTCCCCAATTTCCACTCTCTCTTTCTCATTGTAGTTTTACTTTTGATCTCATTACTTCTTAACTCATTTCCATTTCTTATTCAGGACGTAACAAACGTCCATCAACAATTTACTCATCACAATTTACAGCAATAAGCGCTATCAATCACAGTTAAATAAAAGCATACTATTAACACACAAACATCAAACAACAACAATGTGGTTTTTGTCACATTCATATAAGTGGCCACACAATCAAACAATTGCCACTTATACTACTGACTCCAACCACTAAGTTCTGATCTTTGAGATGATACGGAACGTCCTAATAAATCACCTAAACACCACAATGTCTTAGGATAGTTTCTCTCTCACCTGAGGGTGTAGCTACAGATTCTATAAATTCCGGACGATCAGCTTCCTTCCTCGGCTGCCCGACTCCAACTTCTTCCAAGTCCCAGAAAGTAAATATATGAGTATTAAGTTTTATTTTAATATTATTCTTAAAACAGCTTAGGAAAATTCAAACATGATCTTAATTTCAAAACCAAACATCAATTCTTTCACTCAAACTTGTCCAAAATCAAACACTAGTTTTTATTCTTCAAAGATCATGAGAAAATAATCAAATGAGTTCACTTAACTAAAAAGTTTCTTCGCTGGTCCTCCTTGGACAGCTTTGAGTTTAATTCCAAAAACACCGAAAAATTGCATTTTTTTTTAAAACCAACTTTGTTTAGGATCAATTGCCCATGAAAACTAAACCTTAAAACACTTTTAAAAACACTTTAAAACAAGAATTATATCTTAGAAAATTCTGGACAGCACCATGTCCTGAGTTTTAAATTCCTTTTTGATTGTTTAAAACCAATTCAAAAGCACAAACAATCGAGAATCACGAAAATAATTACGTAAACGCATAAATCAACAACTTATTAAGTTTAAACACTTAGAATCATATATGGGCAGCAATGTAATAAAGTGAAACAAATTATTTAAACATTCTCATGCATTCAATAAATCACCCTTACTTCACTCGAGAATCTTAGACAAACATTAACTTAATTCTAGCATCACATATTCACAAATCATCAAGTCAAGCCAAACATATCATACTTACATACTCATTTATACACATAGCTTAATCAATTAAAGAAGTCAAGTTCTTAAGCATGAACAAACCGAATCATGCATCATATAAGCATACAAACATAGTTCCATTGAACTTTTACTTAATCAATTTCCACCTTAGCAAAATTTCATCTTAATGTGCCTAAACATGTTGAAACCGTATGTATCATAGCTTCACAATCACACATAATTCCATGACACGAATACATACACATTTAAGGAAAATTTACTTCAAGGTTAAGGTCCAAACCGTGACCTTAACTAGGTTTTCCCAAAAATGTTTTTCAAGGTTTCAAGACTTAAAACAACTTTAAATCCAAAAACAATTTCATTCAATTTTTCAAGCAAGTAAGAATGTAATCCTAGCATACACTTCTTTCATGAAACCGTGAGCATCATACAATTCTTAAGCAATTTAGATATTACATTTAACACATAAAATCAACTCAAAGTTCATGGAAATCACATATTTATCATTTAACCCTAAGAAAATCTTAGCCTTCCTCCTTTATACTTACAAACCGTGTCTATCATGGTAAATTACACAATTTCTATTTATCCCAAATATTATTAAACTCAAGATTATGGTATGCAAGGAATCAAACAAAGGAAACCAAGATTTCAATCACATCATCAAAACCGTGACATGTCCATGATTTTCTTAAAAGTTTTCTTAAAGCTTTACACTTCCAAAACATATTTAGAATTACAAGATAATAACATGCACATAATCAAAATCCAACATCAAGCTCCTAACCTAAAAGTTAGCACAACCGTGGCTAATCACAAGGAAAATCACATATCCATCAACCAAACTTAAGAGAATCTCCATCTTTTTAGTTTAGCGTGTGAAACCGTGGCTACCCTAAGGATCACAACATCGTAGATCATTAAATTCAAAACCATAGCATGCAAGAAATTAAACAAGGGTGAAATCAAGTTCTCACTTACACTCAACAACAATCCGTGGCCAACTTGAGAAAAATTTAACCAATTTCAAAGATTAAGATTCAAACAATCACACATATTGTGGCTTACACATAGATCTAAACATGCATGTAAACAAGAATGTTAAATCTTTGGAAAAATCTTTCATGAAACTTAAGATCAAGTTCCCTTCAAATATTTTTAAGGAATCAAAGAGAAACTCAAGATCGTGAAGAAAAACGTTTTCCTTAACAAAATTTCAAGATTAAGTTCAAGGATTAACATGCATGGTAGTAAACCTTTAGATCTAACACAAAAGCAATAAGCATCAACACTTTTTCAAACGAAGCCAAGGTTTAGAAAGGAAGAATGAAGGAGAACAAGAATCGAAGAAAAAGATTTAAAAATTTTTAAATCGTGAAACAAACTTCTTACTTAACTAAAATTTTCAAGGATTCAAGTCAAAAATCTTTGATTTCTCCTTGGTTCTCCTCACGGTTTCTCCCTCCTTTTCCTAGTCTGTGTTCTTTCCCTTTTCTTTTCACTTCCTTAGTTTGATCTAGCTGAGGTCATGAAGAGTCTAAGGTGTTGAGGTTTGGTTTCCTTCCTCTCTAGGTTCGGTCTTTTCTCTCTTTCTCTTTCTCACCAAGAGTTTGATGATTCTCTTGGTGTTTTGTGTTTGGCTTTGGGAAAGAAGTGAAAAGAAGTTTGTGTTTGATGAAGGGATGAAGAGAAATTCCTTCTCTTCCTCACGGCTTGGTGGGTTGTTGTGGTGTGTGTTGGTGTTGTTGAGAAAGAAATGGTGAAGATGAAGAATGAAAATGAACTCACTCACTCTCTCACATGGTTTGATCCCTTTTCTCTTTGGTTCCACTTTTTCCTATTTGCCAAGATGGGTTTGCATGGAGGGTTGGTTTGCAAGGCTTAGGAATTAAGTTAAAGACTTGGAGGCCAAGTCTTGCCATCAAGGCCCTCACGGCCTCCCCCTTCTTCCCTTCCTTTCCTTCACTTTTTTCTTCATTCTTATGTCATGCTTAAGTCATGGAGATGATGTCATCATGTTGACTAAAGGGCATGCTACTTGGCAACCATACAAGTGAGCTTAGTGGCTTGGCTAGCACATGGCCATTCGGCCATAGAGTGATTAAGGTGGGGTGGATTAGCTTAATTAGGTTTAGGGCACTAATTAGGGTTCTAATCACGATTAGGGTAGGATTAGGTTAATTAATCTAGGATTAGTCCACTAACCCTTAGTGATTAGGACTTAATCAAGGATTAAGGTACTAATCAAAACTTAATCATGGGTTTAAGGAAGACTAATTTTGGATTAGCTCACTAATCAAAAGGGTTAAGGTTTTTAGAAAAGGATTAGGCACTCAATCCAGGATTAAGAGCTCGATTAGGGTTTAATCCACGATTAAGGCATCGATTAGGGTTTCTAGAGGTGATTGGACTTGATTCTTTGAAACTTAGAGAAAATAATGTTCCATAAAATCATATGAATCAACAAAACAAAATCTCAACAAACCCTAAACAATCAAGCACACAAAGTCACATACATAAGCAAGTCAAATTTCAGGGCATAAGATCTCATTATGAAGTTAAAATCTTTTAAATCCACTCTTGAATTAATTAGGTTAAAGTAATTTCCTTGATTAGGGACTTGAAGAGGTGAGTCAAAAGGGCAGGGTCACACGGGGTGTTACATTCTCCCCAACTTAAAGATTTCTCGTCCCCGAGAAATACATTGGAGATTGGGCAGTAAGATAATAACATTCCCGTGTCAACCTGATTCTTACTAGAGCAGTCTCTTTCTTCGTTGTAGTTGCATCCCCTTCTGCTGACCAATTTCATCTTACTGTGTTTCTTGTTTACTACTTTCGGACGAAGATGTTCCACTCGTATCGTCACTTGCGTGTCGAGTCGGGTTAAGTCCAAAGGACTAACCAAAGATGTCACCCACTTATTGGGTTGTTATCACAAAAATCCAACCAGAGGTATGAACTTGAGGGAAAATCAAGCAAGCAAACATACACACATTTCCAAAAACAAGGATTTTTGCCTAAAAATCCTTAAGTACTTACTACTCCCTTCAACTCGTATTCCCACTACCTTACCATGATTCGTCCCTTCTTCAATTCTTATCCTAATTCTAGGGTTTTCATCCATCGATTCTAACTAAAAAGGGTTACGACGCACTCTAAGTTGGTTTGTTTTCTTTAAACAATTTCACTTTTCTCCCTTGTGGCTCCCCAACTTAGATTCGACTGATAACTAAATCTTTTGGGTGCTTGTATCCTTACTCAGCCTCATCTATCTACTCCTCCTCAATCACTCAAGCCTAAGCCACTTGAGTAACTATTGCATTTCCAACTCCGTAATTCAGACTAAAAAGGTTCTGAATAAAATCGGTGAGGTCAAAGGTGATAGGGTTTTATGAAGAAGAGGGTTCGAATCTGGACAACAAGAAATATTTGTTGAAGCAATTCAACAAACATGAGGGCTAAGAGATAGTAACCTACACCTTAAAGGTGATAACTACCCCTGCATGAAGGTATGCTAAGTTTAATCAAATCTAGGCCTACACTTACTAATGAAACATCAGGGGTATAGGGTCTTACTTACAGGATCTATTCAGGGTCTACTCTCATAGAGCCAAAGGGTTTCTTAAGTTAATACGGTCAATACTAAACCACAAACTAGTCACATGTCCTAAGAGATAAAAGCTTATCCTCCTATACTAGTAAGTACACAGAGTTGCACAAACAAAGCATGAAGCCCATGCTTAAGGCCACTAAGGATTACCATAGCTCTGATACCATTCTGTAACAGCCCGATTTTCGTAAATCAAAATATTTACTTAAAGTTGCAAAAATTGAGGCCAGATTTTTTTTTTGAAACATTTGTGTCAAAAATTTCTTTATTCAAACCCACCTTGATAGTTCTCAAAAACTGCACTTGTAATTTTACATCAAAAAAATACCTTGTCACTTAAATTGAAACTTAGCTTCATTACATAATGGTTCATGGCATTGGTAATCCTTAACTTCAAACATTCATAACCTAACTAATGCACTCTCTTTGAACTCTTCCTACTGTAAACGAGTGGGTGAGGCTCCTTGTCCTTCTTGCGTCCTCTAGTCGTTCTTGAAGATGATGCCACTTGGGTAGTTGCCTCCTCGTTGTTGTTGGTCATTTCCTTCACTTTGTCGGCTACCCTTATAACCCTTCTGCTCCTCGTACTGGACCTTATCCTCATAGCTCTGAAACCCTCTTACGTTGACTTGCCCCAGATGTGACTCCAGGTTTGCTCCACTCAATTGATGTTCCGGGTCCGGGATCACGATCTCCGTGTAGCCGGTCCATGCCCAACCTTGCGGGGTGTGTTTCCATCCTCTACCGTGCTTGTTCCACAGGGTGATGTCCATTCCGTATTCCATCTGCCCGTTGAAATACCAGTGGCACCGATAGGCCAACGAACAGGACAGAGTAAGCGATCCGAACGACGAATCGTCGACGGCGTGGGATTACAATAGGCAGTGTAAAAGGACACACAGATAACACACAACACATACAACACGCATGCAAACATTTTATCAATGTTATGATTTCATTTTATCCTTATCCATTGCCATTTCCTTTCTTATTCTCCACTTTTATCTCTCCTCCCTCTCATGGGGCTTTATTTTCCACAAATCCCTTCGCAGTCTCTTCCTCATTTTCCATACTTTTATTCTCTCACTCATATAATTCTTTTCTTATAATGTTTTATCGAGGTATAACCACCGATGATTAGGGGAGTTCAAGAATCATCGGGGTACGTCTTTCTTTCGCAGTTAGCACTCACATTTCAAGCCTACATCTCCTCGGTCATCCATCCAACCTAGTCGGAAACCAACAGGAGTACAGGACCTTTACCACGCGGGCATGACAGCTGTCTCAACAATGGCTCCAAGCCAGGAGGTCTCAGTCTCAAACATATCATATAATCAAAACACATTGCCCCGTTCCAGTCCCTCTCCACTGTTGTAGATTTGCATCGAGGGGGCGACAGTATGTTTCTAGTGGGCCCGCAGAACTTGCCACGGCATTGGACCCAGTCCCCACCACGTTAGTGCACCACATGTGGAGTTCGTTCTGCCCAGAAACATACTCTAGACTTCTTGACGTTTCACCGTCATTGTCCTCCCCTTCTGCAATCCCCACCTGAGTATCCGTAGATACCCATAGTATCTTCCTCTCCACTACTTCGCACTCTCCTACCTCACCGCGTGTGTCTTTTATGTCTTTTATCTTTCAATTTATCCTAAGGTCGGCCCATCCTTCGTACATCCCTTCAATGAGACCCGACCGCTACTCGATGCAATTTCCACTCGTCAAATCTCACATAGCACAGAGCTGGGATCACATCACTATCTCGTATTTCATTTCACAATCTCATTCATCAATCCTTCCTCAAAACAACCTTACAAAAGTTTTCACCAAACATCATGTCACAAACTTTTTTCATAAAACCTTCCACAAAATTTCCTTTCAAAATCTTTTCTCAAACAGTCCGCTCAATACCATCTCAAAACCTTTTTACATCCTCCTTTTCTAAACATTTTCATAAAATTCTCTTTTTGGAAATTCACGTTTTGGGTGAGTGTTAATGGAGGAGCAAGCTCAACTCAACACTAAGCTTCTTCCCAAAACATGAACGAGGTATCACACCTCAAATTCACTTTCACATCTCTTCTCCCAGCTCTGGCTCGTTCTCAACATCATTATCTCATTCTTTCCCCAATTTCCACTCTCTCTTTCTCATTGTAGTTTTACTTTTGATCTCATTACTTCTTAACTCATTTCCATTTCTTATTCAGGACGTAACAAACGTCCATCAACAATTTACTCATCACAATTTACAGCAATAAGCGCTATCAATCACAGTTAAATAAAAGCATACTATTAACACACAAACATCAAACAACAACAATGTGGTTTTTGTCACATTCATATAAGTGGCCACACAATCAAACAATTGCCACTTATACTACTGACTCCAACCACTAAGTTCCGATCTTTGAGATGATACGGAACGTCCTAATAAATCACCTAAACACCACAATGTCTTAGGATAGCTTCTCTCTCACCTGAGGGTGTAGCTACAGATTCTATAAATTCCGGACGATCAGCTTCCTTCCTCGGCTGCCCGACTCCAAC
Organism: Crotalaria pallida; assembly: GCA_037953625.1. NCBI lineage: Eukaryota > Viridiplantae > Streptophyta > Magnoliopsida > Fabales > Fabaceae > Crotalaria > Crotalaria pallida. The sequence continues at coordinate 55,945,489 of CM075651.1, forward strand.
TTCTTCCAAGTCCCAGAAAGTAAATATGTGAGTATTAAGTTTTATTTTAATATTATTCTTAAAACAGCTTAGGAAAATTCAAACATGGTCTTAATTTCAAAACCAAACATCAATTCTTTCACTCAAACTTGTCCAAAATCAAACACTAGTTTTTATTCTTCAAAGATCATGAGAAAATAATCAAATGAGTTCACTTAACTAAAAAGTTTCTTCGCTGGTCCTCCTTGGACAGCTTTGAGTTTAATTCCAAAAACACCGAAAAATTGCATTTTTTTTAAAACCAACTTTGTTTAGGATCAATTGCCCATGAAAACTAAACCTTAAAACACTTTTAAAAACACTTTAAAACAAGAATTATATCTTAGAAAATTCTGGACAGCACCATGTCCTGAGTTTTAAATTCCTTTTTGATTGTTTAAAACCAATTCAAAAGCACAAACAACCGAGAATCACGAAAATAATTACGTAAACGCTTAAATCAACAACTTATTAAGTTTAAACACTTAGAATCATATATGGGCAGCAATGTACTAAAGTGAAACAAATTATTTAAACATTCTCATGCATTCAATAAATCACCCTTACTTCACTCGAGAATCTTAGACAAACATTCACTTAATTCTAGCATCACATATTCACAAATCATCAAGTCAAGCCAAACTTATCATACTTACATACTCATTTATACACATAGCTTAATCAATTAAAGAAGTCAAGTTCTTAAGCATGAACAAACCGAATCATGCATCATATAAGCATACAAACATAGTTCCATTGAACTTTTACTTAATCAATTTCCACCTTAGCAAAATTTCATCTTAATGTGCCTAAACATGTTGAAACCGTATGTATCATAGCTTCACAATCACACATAATTCCATGACACGAATACATACACATTTAAGGAAAATTGACTTCAAGGTTAAGGTCCAAACCGTGACCTTAACTAGGTTTTCCCAAAAATGTTTTTCAAGGTTTCAAGACTTAAAACAACTTTAAATCCAACAACAATTTCATTCAATTTTTCAAGCAAGTAAGAATGTAATCCTAGCATACACTTCTTTCATGAAACCGTGAGCATCATACAATTCTTAAGCAATTTAGATATTACATTTAACACATAAAATCAACTCAAAGTTCATGGAAATCACATATTTATCATTTAACCCTAAGAAAATCTTAGCCTTCCTCCTTTATACTTACAAACCGTGTCTATCATGGTAAATTACACAATTTCTATTTATCCCAAATATTATTAAACTCAAGATTATGGTATGCAAGGAATCAAACAAAGGAAACCAAGATTTCAATCACATCATCAAAACCGTGACATGTCCATGATTTTCTTAAAGCTTTACACTTCCAAAACATATTTAGAATTACAAGATAATAACATGCACATAATCAAAATCCAACATCAAGCTCCTAACCTAAAAGTTAGCACGACCGTGGCTAATCACAAGGAAAATCACATATCCATCAACCAAACTTAAGAGAATCTCCATCTTTTTAGTTTAGCGTGTGAAACCGTGGCTACCCTAAGGATCACAACATCGTAGATCATTAAATTCAAAACCATAGCATGCAAGAAATTAAACAAGGGTGAAATCAAGTTCTCACTTACACTCAACAACAATCCGTGGCCAACTTGAGAAAAATTTAACCAATTTCAAAGATTAAGATTCAAACAATCACACATATTGTGGCTTAGACATAGATCTAAACATGCATGTAAACAAGAATGTTAAATCTTTGGAAAAATCTTTCATGAAACTTAAGATCAAGTTCCCTTCAAATATTTTTAAGGAATCAAAGAGAAACTCAAGATCGTGAAGAAAAACGTTTTCCTTAAAAAAATTTCAAGATTAAGTTCAAGGATTAACATGCATGGTAGTAAACCTTTAGATCTAACACAAAAGCAATATGCATCAACACTTTGTCAAACGAAGCCAAGGTTTAGAAAGGAAGAATGAAGGAGAACAAGAATCAAAGAAAAAGATTTAAAAATTTTTAAATCGTGAAACAAACTTCTTACTTAACTAAAATTTTCAAGGATTCAAGTCCAAAATCTTTGATTTCTCCTTGGTTCTCCTCACGATTTCTCCCTCCTTTTCCTAGTCCGTGTTCTTTCCCTTTTCTTTTCACTTCCTTAGTTTGATCTAGCTTAGGTCATGAAGAGTCTAAGGTGTTGAGGTTTGGTTTCCTTCCTCTCTAGGTTCGGTCTTTTCTCTCTTTCTCTTTCTCACCAAGAGTTTGATGATTCTCTTGGTGTTTTGTGTTTGGCTTTGGGAAAGAAGTGAAAAGAAGTTTGTGTTTGATGAAGGGATGAAGAGAAATTCCTTCTCTTCCTCACGGCTTGGTGGATTGTTGTGGTGTGTGTTGGTGTTGTTGAGAAAGAAATGGTGAAGATGAAGAATGAAAATGAACTCACTCACTCTCTCACATGGTTTGATCCCTTTTCTCTTTGGTTCCACTTTTTCCTATTTGCCAAGATGGGTTTGCATGGAGGGTTGGTTTGCAAGGCTTAGGAATTAAGTTAAAGACTTGGAGGCCAAGTCTTGCCATCAAGGCCCTCACGGCCTCCCCCTTCTTCCCTTCCTTTCCTTCACTTTTTTCTTCATTCTTATGTCATGCTTAAGTCATGGAGATGATGTCATCATGTTGACTAAAGGGCATGCTACTTGGCAACCATACAAGTGAGCTTAGTGGCTTGGCTAGCACATGGCCATTCGGCCATAGAGTGATTAAGGTGGGGTGGATTAGCTTAATTAGGTTTAGGGCACTAATTAGGGTTCTAATCACGATTAGGGTAGGATTAGGTTAATTAATCTAGGATTAGTCCACTAACCCTTAGTGATTAGGACTTAATCAAGGATTAAGGTACTAATCAAAACTTAATCATGGGTTTAAGGAAGACTAATTTTGGATTAGCTCACTAATCAAAAGGGTTAAGGTTTTTAGAAAAGGATTAGGCACTCAATCCAGGATTAAGAGCTCGATTAGGGTTTAATCCACGATTAAGGCATCAATTAGGGTTTCTAGAGGTGATTGGACTTGATTCTTTGAAACTTAGAGAAAATAATGTTCCATAAAATCATATGAATCAACAAAACAAAATCTCAACAAACCCTAAACAATCAAGCACACAAAGTCACATACATAAGCAAGTCAAATTTCAGGGCATAAGATCTCATTATGAAGTTAAAATCTTTTAAATCCACTCTTGAATTAATTAGGTTAAAGTAATTTCCTTGATTAGGGACTTGTAGAGGTGAGTCAAAAGGGCAGGGTCACACGGGGTGTTACATCACACACCAGTTATTAGGGTTACTCCTTGGCTTTCTCCTTAGCCACCTGAGGACTCCCACCAAACATCACAGATAAACCCCTAAACGGAGCCTTCCCCAAGGTCTTCTTCCCTAACCTTTGGGGATCTCACAGTCTAGGACATCACATCTTTGTGTCAAATTGATTATTTTGAAGTATATGAAATTATGTGCCTAAAGTATATATGTGTGTTTGAAAAATTTAAAAAGTACTCTTTTATATATAAGGTTGGCCGAATTTATTGAAGAGAAAAACAAAGATGTTTGATTATTTTTAATTGATCTTTCTAATGTGAATAACTGATTATCATTGTGTATTATGTATTCTGATAAAAATATATTTAGATCTGGAAATTTTCTTAGTGCTGAAAATTATTATTTTCATAAGGTATAAGGCTTCAAATAATGATTTTTTATTTACTATGCTTAACTGTTTTTATGTAATTAAAGTATGCATAGGAATGTTAGAGTCTGTTAGTTTAATTTTTGAGGTGATGCAACTGGACTTATGGTGTCTGTCCAGCAAACCAATATGCTTTATTTTAATCATGTTTAATCATTTTATTATAGTAGTTTTGGTAAAGAATTTTTAGGAAAAAGTGGCATGTGTTTTCAATGAACTGTTTAGGAGAAAATTGATTTTTGAGGAGTTCTGTATGTGCTGTCCAAGATTATAAAAATAGTTGCATCAAGGATGAAAATCATTTTGAAATAATTGGTAATGTGTGCTTTATGATAAAATCTTTATTATAAGTATTTAAAAATAAAAAGGAAGTATAAAAGTGATTTTGAGAATGTACTGATGCTTAGAGGTGATTTTCTGTGTTCTGTTTGTAGTTTGTAATTTAATCTAATTAATGATATAAAAAGTATGTTGAACTTTGAATGCTTGAATCTATGCTCTCATTTGTTTATATGTGCTTATAACATGATTTTGCAAAATTTGTTTACTGCTTGATCTGATTTAAAAATTTGCATCAAAAGAAAAATACTTTAAAGTCATGCTGTATGCATAGTCTGGAAATGGTAGTTGTTATAAGGTGCTTAGGAGTAAGATTTTTAATAAAGGAAAAATTTAGATTTATTCTTAAGGAGGTATGAATATGTTTTAAAAGTTATATTGCAATTGGAAAAGTTTTTCATGATTTAAAAGCTAAAAAGAAAAAGTGATTTCCTGATACTATAGTCTGTGCTTGATTTTCAAAAAGGTTTTGATTTTAAAGGAGTAATTTATTTTCTGAGAGTTTTATGCATTTTCAAAACATCAAGGATTTTTAAGAAAATGGATTTGTCCAAAAGTTATAGTAATTTTAATTTTAAGTTGTTATGGATATTTATAGAGCTATTTTGTAAATGTGGTTTGATTAAAGGTTTGCAATCGGAAAACGATAGCGCTACTGTGAATCAAGCAGATCTTAATTCTTTCACATTGTACCAAGGTGAGAGAGTAGCAACCTTTAGACATAATGGCACCATGTTAATCATTAGGATGATTTCGACCATCTCAAAAGTCGGAATCCGAGTTACGTGTCAAGACACGAGACGACAATTGGTTGTGAATGTTTAGTCGTCCTTCGTGCGATAGTAACTCTATTTGTATGATGTTGTTATGACTATATTTTGTTATGCTATTATGAAAAATAAGTATGAAATGTTGTTTAATTGAATTTGGAAATGATAATGATTTACTGAGATTGTGCAATTGTGATATATATAAGCTATGAAAGATTATTGATTAAGAGTTTATGGAAATATTGAAAGGAGTAAGACTTTGTATTTTTGATATTATTGTAAGAGAATTCTTAAATGATTAATGTTGAGACAATGCGAAGATAATTGTGTACAGTGATGGTGCATCGTGGCACATTGACTTGTAATCTTTCCCCTTAAGTGACGAATCACGTGAATAACTTTGCCGTGATTTTGTCTTGTGGATTCCATTGTACAATAGGGAGTTTGTTTTGCTGTTACCCTTAGAGGTCGAGGCCCGTTAGAAGCGAGGCTTAGAATGGGTCAACCAACCTAGGATTAATAGAAGACTTAAAAGATTTAAAATACTCTAAGTTTAAAATCCTTTCTAACTATGCTGAGAGAGAAGTAGTGGAGAGGAAAGATATCGTATACTTGGAGGTCGTGCATCCCTCCAAGTGGTGATTTTGATAGGGGAGGGCAATGACGGTGACTCGTCAAGAAGCCTATGAGTGCTTCCCTAGGCGGAACGATGCTGCAATGGTCAAGGTCACCTGCTGGGCGTTGATCGTAGTAAGTACTACAACGCGAACTAGGGATAGAGCCGTCGCCTCCTTGAACAAATCCTAGATGGTGTAGAGGGAATCCGAATGGGACTAGAAGCCATTGTTTTTGTGAAATGATGAATTGATATTGTATTTTGTTTGCTGGCCAACTTGCGTGGTTTCAGCTAGTACGTACCCTTTGGCTTTGAGGTCAGCATGGTTAGGATTCCTGTGCATCCCATCTGCTTTCCGAACTAGGATGTGGTTGGATATTGAAGGAGGAGATGTATCGAGTGTGCTAATTTCCCTTACCTCAATGATTTCTCTCCCTAAATCATTGATGGTCATGAAAGACTTAATGGAAAACCTTATAAGTGGAACTCTTGAATAATGTTATAATAATGATGCAATCATATGAGGAATAATATTGTAGCATGATGTTATTATGGAATGTTATACCTTGTGATTATTCCTAATGCGACCCATGGAGTAAGCCCATGCCGTCGACGTCTTGATCGTTTGGTTGCTAACTCTCTCTATTTTTCTGTTATGCTCTTGTATCTATCTATGGAAATTATTAGATGGTGGATGGGGTACATCGACTGGAGATGTCTCCTTTAATGGGGGGACAATGGCATAGAACTGCAAATGGATGAATTTGGGAGGGACCAACAAGACTCGTTTTTACCGATCGAGATCACGTTTTACGAGGAGTAGCTACGGACCGTGAGGAAGTGCGATATCGTCTGAGGGATCTTATGCTGGGTGGACCTCATGCTTTTCATAATGCTCCACCTGCTAATCACAATGTTGATGAGGAGGATGACCCAGAAGAGGATCCAGAAGAAGAGGAAGACCCAGAAGAGAAAGAGGACCCAGAAGAAGAAGAAGATCCGAGGGAGGACCCTGACGAGGATGCGCATGATGACGAGTAGCTTAGTTCTTAGTAGTATTGATCTCTGTATGTTTTGAGTCTTGGATAACGAACCCTCTGATGATCTTTATGTACACCCTATGGGGAGATTATGTTATTTCGCTTTTACTTTAGATAATGGCCGTTGTGCCGAAACTCTTTTTAATTATAATGGTTATTTTGGAGATTAATATAATGATGATTTATTCCGCATTTTTGACTATTATGCTTTGTGAATGGAAATATGTCGTGGAACTTCATTTTGGAAAATAGAATGAAAGAAAACCCTTTTCAAGAAACTAAGTTGTTTACGTAATATAATCTTGGGAAAGACGAGTTGAGAAAATATTTTTGGAAACTAAGTTCATAAGCAAACTTACCTTCTTAATGATATCTTGTATTAAATGTTTAAAAAAAATGGCGCAAATTTTTAGTGAAAATTCTTTTTCCAAATTGGGGTGTTACATGCTTCAAACTCTCTTATGGACTTCAAGTATAATTCAAGATGTTGTTTTGATGATAACAAGCCAACTCAAGTTCAAGCTCACAAGTGTCATCCATATTCAAGAATGAAGAATCAAGCAAAGCATAGATTAGAAACCTTCTCCTTAGATCATTTGTAAGGTAATTGAGTTCTATTTCTTTAAGAGTTTACAAAAGCCAATGAGTTTTTCATTTTTAAGAAAGAAGAAGAAAAACGTGTTTTTGCATGATAAAATGTTTTCTTCATTAATCTTAGTGAAAATACTTGATGTTACAAAACTCTGTATATTTGTTTGTTTGCAAGAGAGAGTAATCGATTACCTTCTCAAGATAATCGATTAACTTTGTTGCATCATAGAAAAATCAGAGAGGTTGTAATCGATTAAATGAATCTTGTTAATCAATTACTTTCTTATGGGAGTAATCGATTACCTGGCTCAAGTAATCGATTATAATTGTTGCATCATATATTTTTCAGAGGCTTAGTAATCGATTACAAGCTCTGTAGTAATCGATTACATGATGTTGCATCATATGCATATCAGAGGCTCAGTAATCGATTAATTGGTTAAGTGTAATCGATTAAATGAGTTGCATCATACATTAAACAGGAGTGGTGTAATCGATTAACTATTATTGGTCTAATCGATTACATGGTTTTCAAATGAATTTAAGAATTTCTATTTTTGAAGGAATAATCGATTACCTTCAGAAAGTAATTGATTACTTCAAGTTTTATTGAAAAACGTGTCAGAATCATTTTGATTATTTCCTGATTTGTTTTTATATAAAAGATTCTGATTTATTTTATAAAATTAGAAAATGATTTTAAATTTGAATTATTTCCTTTTTTAGTTTTAAGAATCAAATCTTTATTTTATTTCGTAAATCATTTTGATTTAGTTTTGATTTTAAAACTTATTTCAAATCTTGTTTTATTTTGTTTTGATTTTTTTTACTTATTTTTAAATATTTTTTATTCTAAAAAGGTTTTTCTATTTTAAAAAGAGGATTTCACTCCAACATTCAGAGATTAGTTTTCCATTCATTCATTTCATTCATCATCACGTTTTCTCTCTTCTTCCTTCTCTAATCTTCTGGTTTTCACGTTCATATTTTGGAAGAACCAAAAACCTTGTTGGCTTAGTATCTCCTAAAGAGAAAGTACTTCATTATCATAAGAGCTTATTGTAGAATCTGTGTTTTGAGAACACATTATACTTGTTGTAATCACTCACATCAATTGTTCTAAATCTTAGTGGTAGGGAGAGAATCCCGTAGTTGAACGTTGAGGCATTCGTAGGGTGAGGAACCCTGCTGTGTGATTGAGGCCCCTAGCGAACGGAGGTTCCTAGTAGTGTGCGGGGTGCTCTTGGTTGTAATAGGGTGCGACTCTATTGCTGGTTATAAGAACTCTCAGGCAGGTCGCTTGGGGACTGGACTAGGTCTTTCGACGGGAAGGCTAAACCAGTATAAAATTCACCGATGCAAGCTTTTCTTTCCCTATCTCTTTATATTTCCGCTTATTTCAATTTTTACGTTTCCGCGCTACTCGAAGTTTATTATCTATTGTTTTCGCGATCCGTTTCAAACGCTTAATCTCTCCGTCTCAAAGCAATTTTTTAATTTGTAAAGGATTTTACAATACATTAATAAAACTCGATTCACCCCCCCTCTTGAGGTTTTGAGTCCAAAACCAACAATTGGCATCAGAGCTAGTCTCTTGTGTTAAGACTTAACCGTCTCAAGCGTATGGCTTCAAACTCTCTGTTTGGTGGTGAAGGGAGTTCTATTAACCGTCCTCCCATGTTTGATGGTGTAGGGTACGCGTATTGGAAAGCCTGTATGAAAATTTTTATTCAAGGAGTCGGATTAAAAGTTTGGGATGCCGTCGTAAATGGTCCCTATGTTCCTACCTATGTGGTTAATGGTAACACCGTCGAAAAGCCTATGGCTGAGTCGGCGGAGGAGGAGGAACGTAGAGTCCAGTACGACTTGAAAGCGAAAAATATTATAACATCTGCTTTGAGCTATGATGAGTTTTTTAGGATATCAACATGCGAGACAGCACAACAAATGTGGGATACGCTGGAAGTCACGCATGAAGGTACGACTGATGTGAAGAGATCGAGAATCAACACGCTGACTGGTGAATATGAGCTATTCAGAATGAAAGATGGAGAATCGATTCAAGAGATCCAAAAACGCTTCACAATGATTGTAAATCAGCTGACGACGTTGGGGAAGAAATTCACCAATGAGGATCTCATCAACAAAGTTTTAAGGTGTTTGGGAAGAGAATGGCAACCCAAAGTGACGGCGATTGCTAAATCAAGAAACCTTTCAACTATGACGTTGGCAACTCTCTTTGGTAAGTTACAAGAGCACGAAAGTGAGTTAAAAAGATTGGCTCAACACAAAGAAGAGAACAAGAAGGTCAAAAGTCTGGCATTCAAGGCAGAAGCACCAGCAACAGAAAGTGACTCGGACAAAGAACTGTTAAATGATGAACACATGGGTCTATTGGTCAAAAAGTTCGGGAAATTTCCGAGAAAGAAAAATTTCAATAGAAGAGACAACAACAAGAGTGGAGGTTCAACCATTACATGTCATGAGTGTGGCAAGCCTGGTCACATTAGAGCAAACTGCTACCAGCTGAAAAAGAAAGAGAACTCAGAAAAAGGCACCTCAAATTCAAAGAAAGGGAAGCAAGCATATTTGGCATGGCTAGAAAATGAAGGAAGTTCGAATGAGGATTCAGACGAACAAGAAGAGACCGCCAACATATGCTTAATGGCTCACGGAGTTGAGGTTACTCCGGAAGAAAGAAAATCATGGTGGTACTTGGACAGCGGATGCTCAAAATATATGACTAGAGATAAATCTAAATTCTCGCATCTCGTGCCAAAGGACCAAGGACATGTGACTTTCGGATATAAAAATCAAGGAAATATTCTTGGAGTCGGTAAAATTGGTACACCTCCTAACCCTTGTATTGAAAATGTCTTACATGTTGAGGACCTAAAACACAATCTGCTAAGTATTAGTCAGTTGTGTGATAAGGGCAATAGAGTTATCTTTGATTCTGATAGATGTATTATCGAGGGTAAAATTGATAATCTTATTAAGCTAATTGCTCGCAGGATAAACAATGTTTATGTTATTGATTTTAACTCAATACCCTCAAATGATGTGAAATGTTTATTAAGTAAAGAGGATGAATCGTGGCTATGGCATCGTAGGATAGGTCACATCCACATGGCTCATTTAAATAAAATTTCTTCTAAAAACTTAGTAGTTGGTCTGCCAAAGCAAAATTTTTCTATTTCTGAAAAATGTGATCCTTGTTCTAAATCAAAACTCACAAGGGCATCTTTTCCTTCTAAAAATCTTGTTTCATCTCAAAGGCCCTTGGAACTTTTACATATGGATCTTTTTGGACCGTGTCAAACAAAAAGCTTTGGTGGCAACTATTATTGTTTAGTTGTGGTGGATGACTATTCTAGGTATACATGGACGCTTTTTATTACTCATAAAAATAATGCATTTCATGAATTTAAAAAGCTAGCCAAGATTATTCAAAACCAATTGCATTTGAGCATTGCATCCATTAAAACTGATCATGGTGGAGAATTTGAAAATCATATTTTTGAAAAATTTTGCGAAAAACATGGAATTAAGCATTATTTTTCAGCTCCAAGAACTCCTGAGCAAAACGGAGTTGTGGAGAGGAAAAATCGTTCGTTAAAAGAGCTTTCAAGAACAATGCTTAATGACATGAATTTGCCTGCATACTTTTGGGTCGATGCAGTGAGTACAGCTTGTTATGTTATGAACCGTGTTTTAATAAGGCCTATTTTAAAGAAAACCCCCTATGAGCTGTACAAGGGGAGAAAACCAAATATTTCCCATTTTCGTGTTTTTGGATGTAAATGTTATGTGCATAATAATGGTAGAGAAAATCTAGGAAGTTTTGAGGCTAGAGCTGATGAGGGCATATTCCTTGGATATTCTGTTTCGAGCAAAGCATATAGGATTTACAATAAATCTCGTAATACTATTGAAGAATCTATTCATGTATCATTTGACGAATCCGATCCCAGAAAGTTGGGAAAGGTATCTGTTAATGAAATTTCAGGTATTCTTGGGGATTTATTCATTGATGAGGATGAGGAGCCAAATGCAAAAAGAAAGGATCATTCCGAAAGCAATGAAAAATCAGTTGAATCAGTTGAGGAATGGAGAACTTCGAGGCACCATCCCATTGATCAAATCATAGGTGACATCACAAAAGGTGTAAGTACTCGCAATTCTCTTAGCAATATATGTAACTTCTTTGCATTAGTTTCTCAAGTGGAGCCAAAGAATATTTCTGAGGCTACGCTTGATGAGCATTGGCTTTTGGCAATGCAAGAGGAATTAAACCAGTTCGAAAGAAATCAGGTGTGGGAACTTGTTCCTAGGCCTGAATCTCATCCGATTATTGGAACTAAGTGGATTTATAAAAATAAACTCGATGAGGCTGGTTTAATTGTTCGAAACAAAGCTAGGTTAGTTGCACAAGGTTACAACCAGGAAGAGGGAATAGATTATGAGGAAACATTTGCCCCTGTTGCTAGGTTGGAAGCCATTAGACTACTTTTAGCTTTTGCATGCATTTTAGATTTTAAATTATATCAAATGGACGTAAAGAGCGCCTTTCTTAATGGTTTTATAAATGAAGAAGTTTATGTGTGTCAACCTCCCAGCTTTGAAAATTATGAACACCCGGATTATGTTTTTAAATTGAAAAAGGCTTTGTACGGACTCAAACAAGCTCCTAGAGCGTGGTATGACCGTCTTAGCAAATTTTTATTGGAAAATAATTTTGAAAGAGGGAAGGTTGATAACACGCTTTTTATTAAAAAGAAAGGAAAGGACATTATTTTAGTTCAAATTTATGTAGATGATATTATTTTCGGTGCTACTAATGAAACCCTTTGCAAGGATTTTTCGAGTATGATGCAGGAAGAGTTCGAGATGTCTATGATGGGCGAGCTGAACTTTTTCCTGGGATTGCAAATAAAACAAGCAAAGGATGGGATTTTCATTAGCCAAACAAAGTACTGCAAGGAACTATTGAAACGATTTGGCATGGATAAGGCCAAGGCAGTAGCAACACCTATAAGAATATCTTGCTATTTGGACAAAGATGAAGGAGGTAAATCCGTAGAAATCACGAAATATCGAGGTATAATCGGATCCCTTCTCTATTTAACGGCAAGTAGGCCGGATATAATGTTTAGTGTCTGTTTATGTGCCCGTTTTCAATCGAATCCAAAAGAAACGCACATGGTTGCTTCCAAACGTATAATGAAATATTTGTCTGGCACAACTGACATGGTTTTGTGGTACCCCAAAGGTTCTTCGTGTAATCTTGTTGGGTATTCTGATTCTGACTTTGCTGGCTGCAAAGTAGATAGAAAAAGCACTAGCGTCACTTGTCATCTTCTTGGCAATTCTTTGGTATCATGGGCTAGCAAGAAATAGTCTAGTGTAGCCCTATCTACAGCTGAGGATGAATATGTCGCCGCGGGTAGCTGCTATTCGCAAATCTTATGGTTGAAACATCAACTCCTAGACTTCGGTGTAAGTCTAGATCACATTCCTATCAAATGTGATAATACCAGTTCTATTAGTATTACCAAAAACCCAGTGCAACGTTCTCGTTCTAAGCATATAGAGATTCGACACCATTTTATACGTGATCATATTCAAAAGGGTGATTGTATTATTGAGTATGTTGATACTTCGCGGAAGTTAGCTGATATCTTTACGAAACCGCTTCCAAAAGAAAATTTCTTTTTCATTCGTAGAGAAATTGGTTTAACTTCTGCCTCTCACCTCTTTTGAGTATGTGATTATGTTTATCTCTTTTGTAATTATTGATGCGTCTTCTCAGTGTTTCAGGGGGAGATAGCACATCTTTTTGATGATTGATCGAGGCCGTACCCGATACAAATAAAAACAGTTTAAGTATAGTACTAGGAAGTGACTCCTAGGTCGTCTCCCAAGGAATATCTTATCAAGCAAAAGGTCGAACACATAGTATGCATAGAAAACAGGGGGGGTTTTTTTTGTATTGAATATTGAATAATTGAAATCAAAACAGAATTAAATCAAAACGAAGAAACAGATAAGGAAAAGCGGATAAACCCCTTTGGCTCGCGTTCACAACTCTATCATCGGTCACAAAAGATCAATTTCTTTCCTCTTCACTATCCAACTCGTGAGAATTAAATACTAAGCGAAAATTCAATTCTCATCCCAAAACCCAAACCTCTAATTAAGCATTAAAAGCCAAAGCATGGAGTTTTTACGAGTTTGCATAAATTAAGCATTCATACACATGGATTATCTCTATAGAATGGAACTAAGCGAACCATAACATATCAATAAGCATGAAAACAGTGAATAAAAACGAAATAGCATTAAGAACAAAACCTCAAGAGTATGTGATACATTACCAAAGGGATTTAACCTAAGAGTTTAGCCTTCCATGAAGAAAAATACCAAAAACGTGTAGAAAGGGAAGAGAGAGAAACCCTAGCAGCCTCCACAAGCTTGGAGAGCAAAACTAAGCCTTCTCTATGAGAGAGAATGTAAAAAAACGTGAATGGAAGGTCTCCTCAAGGGTTTACACGAATTTAGCTTTTTAAATCACAAAACGGGCCTAAATCATGGGCCCAAATCCTAAGGAAAGCTTATCTCTAAATTAAATCTAAAAATATCTTATAGATAAAATCTAAATCTTAAAAGATATAACTAAATCTCAACTAATCCTAAAGATAGATTACAATCTTCACTTCATCATATATCTTCTCTTCCAAAATTAAATCTTCACTCCCAAAATGTCCAAAAAGCCCTTGTGCCAAATATGACCTGAAAATAGAAATAGAATTAATTAGGCTAAATAATCCCAAATTAAACAATATTCAGAATATCAGTCCAATAAACTCTAAATCACTAAATCAAGCTAAACAATGTCAAATAGGCAACAAGTATCAATAATAGGAATAAAATAATGCAAGGAATAATGGGAAATAAAATGCTCATCAAATACCCCCACACTTATCCTTTTGCACTCCTGGGCAAAACTAAGAATTAGGACTGAGAAGATCAATATGCACCAAAGTGAATCATGTAACAAGATTACTAAAACTAATGAATGCAAACCTAAGAGATTACATACTTCACAATGAATTCTAGGAAATGCAAAGAAATGGGCAAAATCGAGCACATGAAGAAAATAAGGACCAAAGAATCAAAGCATCCATGAACATCATCCAATTATTTCAAATATGCAAAGAAAACCAATGACATCAAGAGGGTAGTCACAAAGATGGTAGAAACTCACAAGGATCACTCAATAGTGTTTACACTCAAGTGTTTAAGGTTAATCAGTGTTTACACTCAAGGCACATCATGAAAAACAAACACAACCATAGGCTTGACAAGCCTCTAACATCAACAATCAATACACATGGACATTAAGATCAAAAGGTCTTTTCAGGGTTGTAATGGGGCCAAGGACAAGGTTGGATAAAATATGGGAAATGTAGCTAAAACCAGGGGAATAGAGGAGCAATGGGGAATAAGTAAAAAATAAGCACAAACCACCCCAGAATGAAATGATAAACATAACAACAACCTCTAATTCCAATCCTCTATGCCTCAATCAACCTTTTATTCTATTTTTTTCTTTTGTCATTTTTTTTTTGTTTTTTTTTTTTTGGAGAACTTCATGAACGAAAGAGAAGAAGAAACAACAAAAATGGCATAATGAGATAAAGCCATAATTACATCACCGACCATAGAGGCAAAACCCAGAACTCATAAGAGATGAAGAACAAAGCACCCTCGCTTACTTAATACCCATTCCCAAAACAATTCCAAAGCTCCAACATTCCCTAAGGTTAGGACAATCATGGTTTTTCAGTCATAGGCTTGTAATGAGCTAAAGAACAAAGAAAAGGGATAAAAAGGCTCAAAGGGGCTATCAAAGGATAAATTCATTCAAGGTAGGCTCATATGGCTAGTGGCTTATTCAAGAAAAAAAAACAATGCCTAAATCATTTCAAAATGTGCATGAGAATATCAAGTATCAACAAGAGTCAAGTCAAGTTCTAGAGTGCAAGTAATCCAGAGTGCAATCACACATGAAAGAAAATTAGGTGGCATATATAGAAATCCACCCACAATTAAGGCTCAAATCCTCACAAAAGGGACAATTCTATCACAGTGTTACCACCTCTTAATTATCAAAAGCAACTTTACACACAGAAATGCATGAATTCAGACACAAGATACCAAGACTCTACTAAAATGAAGCAAAAACATGCAAGAAAATGCCCAAAACTTAGCAAAACCAAAAAAATCAAAGCAAAAGTATGCAACCTAAACTACTCTCCCCCCCCCCCACACACTTAAATCACACATTGTCCTCAATGGAACACAAATAGCAGAATCAGACAGATATAGACAAGTGCAATAAAAAGAGTAAGGAAGGAGAAAAGAAGACTCCCGAAATCATGGTGGGTCAAAAATGGGGTCGACCAATGAGGCCTCCTCCACAGGTGCATCATCCAAAGTAGGAGAGGTTAGGAAAGGCTTGAGTCGGTGGCCATTGACTTTGAAGCTCTTGTCTGTGGACTCACTCTTGATCTCCACAGTGCCATAAGGAAACACCTGGGTGACTACAAACGGTCCAATCCATTTAGAGCGGAGCTTTCCACTCATGATTCCAAGCCTAGAGTTGTAGAGAAACACTTTTTGACCAACCAAGAACTCCTTTCTGGAAATTGAGCTATCATGGAGCTTCTTGGTCTTCTCTTTGTAGAACTTGGAGTTCTCATAGGCCTCCAAACGGATCTCATCTAGCTCACTCAACTGCAGCTTCCTCTCCTCACCCGCTTGATCAAGAGCTAAGTTATATTGCTTCACAGCCCAATATGCACGGTGCTCTATCTCCACAGGCAGGTGGCATGCCTTACCAAAAACAACCCGATAAGGTGACATCCCTATGGGTGCCTTGTAAGCAGTCCGATGGGCCCATAGAGCATCCTCCAATCGTGTGCTCCAATCCTTTCTATTAGGCTTCACCATCTTCTCCAAAATCCGCTTGATCTCTCTGTTTGAAATCTCAGCTTGCCCATTGGTTTGGGGGTGATATGGTGTAGAAACTTTGTGCACAACCCCATACTTCTTGAGCAAAGCTTGCATGGATCTATTGCAGAAGTGTGTGCCTTGATCACTGACTATGGCTCTAGGTATGCCAAACCTGCAAAGGATATTAGTCCTGACAAAATCTACAACAACCTGAGCATCATTAGTCCTGGTGGCCTTAGCTTCCACCCATTTGGATACATAATCCACAGCAAGTAAGATATAATAAAAACCAAAAGAAACAGGAAAGGGGGCCATGAAATCTATACCCCAGACATCAAACACCTCACAGAACAACATAGGTTGTTGCGGCATCTGTTGCCTCCAAGATAGGGTGCCTCCTGCCCTTTGACATTGCTCACATGAGCTGCAGATTTTGCTTGCATCCTTGAAGATGGTAGGCCAATAAAATCCAGAATCCAGCACCTTTCGTGCTGTCCTTTGAGTGCCAAGGTGGCCTCCAACTGGTGAAGCATGGCAAAATTTGAGAACCGATTGGATCTCCTGGTCTGGAATGCACCTGCGAATGACCTGATCACTGCAAAAACGCCACAAATAGGGGTCATCCCATACATAATACTTGGCATCGCTCTTCAATTTGTCTCTTTGAGCTTTGGATGCCAAGGGTGGAAAAACAGATGCAACTATATAATTTACAGTATCAGCAAACCAAGGAATAAGGGGAGGGGGATGTGAAACATGCAAAACTAAAAGCTTCTCATCTGGGAAGTCATCCCGGATAGGAAATGCATCCTCCTCTCTCTCTATTCTACTCAAGTGGTCTGCGACAAGGTTATGTGCACCACTCCGATCCTGAATCTCAAGATCAAACTCCTGGAGGAGCAACATCCATCTAATCAACCTAGGTTTGGAATCTATCTTTTTCAAAAGATACTTCAGAGCAGCATGATCAGTATACACCACAACCTTAGAGCCTAATAGATATGATCTAAACTTATCAAGTGCAAAGACAATGGCTAACAACTCTTTTTCAGTTGTGGTGTAATTAACTTGTGCTGAATCTAAAGTCCTAGATGCATAATAAATCACATGAGACATCTTACCAACCCTTTGGGAGAGAACTGCTCCCAAAGCATAATTCGAGGCATCGGTCATGAGCTCAAATGGGAGGGTCCAATCAGGTGGTTGGATGATGGGAGTGGTGGTGAGTGCTCTCTTTAGCTCATCAAATGCCTTCTTGCATTGGTCTCCAAACTCAAATGTGGTATCCTTTTGAAGCAAGTTGGATAGTGGAAGGGCTATCTTGCTAAAGTTCTGAATAAACCTTCGATAGAAACCTGCATGGCCAAGAAAAGAACGCACCTCTCGCACGCAAGAGGGGTAAGGCAAATGTGATATTACATGCAGCTTAGCAGGGTCAACCTCTATGCCCTTATGCGAAATAATGTGCCCTAAGACTATGCCTTGTTCTACCATAAAATGACATTTTTCAAAATTCAAGACAAGGTTAGTCTCAATGCACCTATTAAGCACCTTAGACAAACTATCAAGACATGCATCAAAAGAGGAACCATATACACTAAAATCATCCATGAAGACCTCTATGCAATGCTCAAGTAAGTCATTAAAAATACTCATCATACATCTTTGAAAAGTGCCAGGAGCATTGCATAGGCCAAAAGGCATCTTCCTATAAGCAAATGTACCAAAAGGACAGGTAAATGTAGTCTTATGTTGGTCTTCTGGTGCAATACAGATTTGGAAATAACCAGAGAAACCATCTAAGAAGCAATAGTGAGATTTACCTGCCAGGCGCTCCAACATCTGATCAATGAAGGGAAGAGGAAAGTGATCCTTGCGGGTCGCCTGGTTGAGCTTCCTATAATCAA
Source organism: Crotalaria pallida (assembly GCA_037953625.1). Taxonomy (NCBI): domain Eukaryota; kingdom Viridiplantae; phylum Streptophyta; class Magnoliopsida; order Fabales; family Fabaceae; genus Crotalaria; species Crotalaria pallida. Next base: position 55,963,499 of record CM075651.1, read on the forward strand.
TGCAGACTCTCCAACTGTTCTGCACTCTAGTGGGAATCAGCTCATCCTTCTCATTTTTGACAACTGTCACCCCAGACATCTTGGGAACTACTTGAACCGGGCTTACCCAAGTGCTGTCTGAAATGGGGTAGATAATGCCAGCTTGCAGCAGCTTGGTGACCTCTTTCTTCACCACATCAAGAATCTGGGGGTTCAACCGTCTCTGGGGTTGTCTCACTGGTTTAGCCTCATCCTCCAATAAAATCTGATGCATGCACATGGAGGGGCTAATACCAGGTATGTCTGCCAAAGTCCATCCTATTGCCCTTTTGTTTGCTCTAATCACATCCAGCAGCTTCTTCTCTTGATCAACAGAAAGGGAGGTAGAGATGATCACTGGAAGTTTCTGCTCAGCCTCCAAGTAAGCATATTTGAGATGAGGAGGAAGGGGCTTCAGGTCCAATAAAGGTGCCTGCATCACAGATGGAACTAAAGGAGCAGCAGAATTGGATTCTGCCGCCTGCACCTGAACAAATGGATTACACTCATGCATAACAGAAATGGGGTTAGCATGATCTGAATCTATATCATATAAATCAACAGATGCAGTAGCAGAATTTAAAAACTGGTCAATTTCAATGCATGCAGTGCACATTTCGGAATCAGAACATGCAGAACAAGTAAATGAGCTAGTGAAAGATGGCAAATCATAATCATGCAAAAAGTCTAGAACATGCTCATCAATCAAATCATCTATCAAGTCAACATGAAAAACAGAGTGGTCATCAGAAAAATGTTTCATAGCATCAAAAATATTGAATCGAACCACACTGTCGTCAAATTCCATGGAAAGTGTACCTGCATGCACATCTATCTTGGTTCGGGCTGTTTTCAAAAATGGTCTCCCTAATATGATAGGGACAGCACTACGAGAGGTGTCCTCTTCCATATCAAGAATATAAAAATAAACAGGAAAGATAAGCTCTTCAACCCGAACCAAGACATCCTCTATCAAACCTGCGGGGTAGGCAGTAGATCTATTTGCCAAATGAATAACCACACCCGTAGGTTGAAGAGGTCCAAGTGAAAGAGATTTGAAAATAGACATAGGCATAACATTAATAGATGCTCCTAAATCTAGCAAAGCATTCTCAAATTTAGTATTACCTATGATACAAGGCACAGAGAAAGTTCCAGGATCCTTACACTTTTCAGGAATATGAGGGACGGGTTTACCTATAAGAGCAGAGACATTTCTTCCCATGCTGATCCTCTCATTGCCCTTGAGCTTCCGTTTGTGTGTGCATAGATCCTTCAAGAACTTTGCATACCTTGGAATCTGCTTGATTGCATCAAGAAGGGGTATGTTGACTTCCACCTTCCTGAATGTGTCAAGTATCTCTTTGTCAATCTCTTCCATTTTCTTGCTTTGAGTCACCCCCCTTGGTGGGAAAGGAAGAGGAATGGGGGGTGGTTGTTGGGCAGCAGCAGGTGTTGTGCTTGTGGAAGGCTGAGCTGAATGGGATTTTATGGTACTTGTGTGCTCACTCTCCTCGACCATTTGGCTCTTCTTGTTGGTTGAAACTAGATCATCTTTGTTGAGGTCAGATTCTGGTGTGGGTGTGACAATCTGCTTCCCTGACCTTAGACTAATGGCATTCACATTCTGGTTTGGATTGATCACTGTTTGGGATGGCAACTTGTTAGAATTCTGAGATTGCAGAGTGTTGATTGCTGTTGCCATCTGTCCCATCTGATTGGTCAAAGATTGAATGGAGGCCTCTTGTCTTTGAATGGATGCTCTAGTTTCCTGTTGGAATTGGAGATTTTGCATGGTCATCTGTTTCATCAGCTCTTCCAATGAAGGCTGCTGCTCAGTACTAGGAGCTGGTGGTGCAGAATTAGCCTGTTGTTGTCTCTGTTGCTGGACTGGAGGAGGTACATATGGTGGTCTAGAATTGTTCTGAAATTGAACCTGTGAAGGTTGCTGCTGATCAGACCATCTCAGGTTGGGATGGTTCCTCCAACCAGGGTTGTATCTATTGGTAGAGAGATCAAAGTTCTGTGGCTGCTGGTTTCTACTGTTGAAGATGTTTGCGGCATATGCCTCAGGTTGGTCAGCACCAGTCGTGGGCTGCTGCACAGAAGGGCATGCATCTGTGGGGTGCTCAGCGGATGTGCATATGCCACATAATCTAGCAGGCAGGGACAACTTCTTCTGGTTGATGGCCAATTGAGTGACCAAAATTGTAAGTGAATCTATCTTCTGTTCAAGCTTCTCAACCTTACCAGAACTTGTGCCAACATCATTCACTCCTCTCACTATGATTGCATCGCTGTTGCCCCTTGCATGGAATTGTTGACAATTGGAAGCCATCTTCTCAATCTTGACTCTGGCTTCTAAAGGTGTCATGTCTCCTAGGGCACCACCACTTGCAGCATCAAGCATGTTTCTCTCCATGAGGTTGAGACCTTCATAGAAATATTGAATAAGCAACTGCTCTGAGATCTGATGGTGGGGGCAGCTCGCACACAGTCTCTTGAATCTCTCCCAATACTCGTAGAGACTTTCTCCACTTTGTTGCCTGATGCCTGATATATCCTTTCGGATTGCTGTTGTTCTGCATGCAGGGAAGAATTTCTCCAAAAATTCCCTCTTCAGGTCATCCCAGACTGTGATAGAACCAGGGGCCAGATCGTACAACCAATCCTTGGCTAGCCCTTCTAGGGAGTGTGGGAATGCCTTAAGACAAACATGGTCCTCTTGCACATCATGTGGTTTCATAGTACCACAGAAAATATGGAACTGCTTGAGATGTTTATGAGGATCCTCACCTGCAAGACCATTAAACTTGGGCAACAAATGAATTAGTCCAGACCTTAGCTCATACGGGTCATCGGGATACTGGATGCACAAATCTTCAATAGTGAAATCAGGTGCAGCCAGCTCCCTCAATGTCCTCTCACGTGGTGGAGGTTGAGCCATATTTTCAGAATAATCAGAATAAGAATCAGAATTTATAGGAATAGAAGAAAAAGAAGCAGACTCACTATGTAAAGACTCAATAGACTCACTACCTATGGACTGGTTCCTATTTTGTCTAACTAGTCTGTGATAAGTTCTATCAATTTCAGGGTTATATGGATGAAAGTAGCTTGGGTTGCCCCTAGTCATGTACTGAACAGAACACCATTAAGCATAGCAAACTGTCACTAATATACATGACCAAAATAGGCAACAAATTTTTTTTTATTTTTTAAAATTTTTTCCTTTATTTTTTTCAGCACCCTAAAATCATGAAAACATACCACAAAAAGTTTGAGGACAAAATTCAAAAGGGAACCAAGGCAAACAATTAAATCAAAGACCAAAAACTAAGAAAATAAAACTTGTAAAATAAAAAAGAAATAGTAAAACGGCTTTTTCAGGATCCAGACGAAGGAGTTTTCTAACAAAGTGAGAAAAATCAGATTATTCAGAAAATTCCCTTCGATTTGATATAAAATTCGTCAAATTTCGAGTTACGGGTCAAAAGTTGCGACGATTTGAAGAAAGTGCTGCTAAAACTTGGAAAATTTTTCTGGAACTCACAACCAGTGATGATCTGAGTGATCGTGGTGCCTCAAAACCTTTTTATATGATAAAAGTAGTGTGGATATAAATTTTCGTGCAAAAATTCCACCCACAACTATGTGAACTAGCAACCACATAATCAATCAAATACACTAATTGCAACAAATTAAAATAGCAAAACAGCAAATAGTGCAACTTCAACCGGTTATCAGAATTGACTACTAGACCCTAAATCAGACACGACACACTATAATAACTATACTAACTACAACACTAACTAACTACTAATGACCTTTGGCAAGAACCGATAATCCTCGGCAACGGCGCCAAATTTGATCGAGGCCGTACCCGATACAAATAAAAACAGTTTAAGTATAGTACTAGGAAGTGACTCCTAGGTCGTCTCCCAAGGAATATCTTATCAAGCAAAAGGTCGAACACATAGTATGCATAGAAAACAGGGGGGGTTTTTTTTTGTATTGAATATTGAATAATTGAAATCAAAACAAAATTAAATCAAAACGAAGAAACAGATAAGGAAAAGCGGATAAACCCCTTTGGCTCGCGTTCACAACTCTATCATCGGTCACAAAAGATCAATTTCTTTCCTCTTCACTGTCCAACTCGTGAGAATTAAATACTAAGCGAAAATTCAATTCTCACCCCAAAACCCAAACCTCTAATTAAGCATTAAAAGCCAAAGCATGGAGTTTTTACGAGTTTGCATAAATTAAGCATTCATACACATGGATTATCTCTATAGAATGGAACTAAGCGAACCATAACATATCAATAAGCATGAAAACAGTGAATAAAAATGAAATAGCATTAAGAACAAAACCTCAAGAGTATGTGATACATTACCAAAGGGATTTAACCTAAGAGTTTAGCCTTCCATGAAGAAAAATACCAAAAACGTGTAGAAAGGGAAGAGAGAGAAACCCTAGCAGCCTCCACAAGCTTGGAGAGCAAAACTAAGCCTTCTCTATGAGAGAGAATGTAAAAAAACGTGAATGGAAGGTCTCCTCAAGGGTTTACACGAATTTAGCTTTTTAAATCACAAAACGGGCCTAAATCATGGGCCCAAATCCTAAGGAAAGCTTATCTCTAAATTAAATCTAAAAATATCTTATAGATAAAATCTAAATCTTAAAAGATATAACTAAATCTCAACTAATCCTAAAGATAGATTACAATCTTCACTTCATCATATATCTTCTCTTCCAAAATTAAATCTTCACTCCCAAAATTAAATCTTCACTCCCAAAATGTCCAAAAAGCCCTTGTGCCAAATATGACCTGAAAATAGAAATAGAATTAATTAGGCTAAATAATCCCAAATTAAACAATATTCAGAATATCAGTCCAATAAACTCTAAATCACTAAATCAAGCTAAACAATGTCAAATAGGCAACAAGTATCAATAATAGGAATAAAATAATGCAAGGAATAATGGGAAATAAAATGCTCATCAATGATTACAAAAGGGGGAGAGATATTCTGATATCTTGAGATTGATACAAATTTTTTTGAGATGATACATACAGGGGGAGAGATACTCTGAAGATGCAAATTTTTTCGAAGTGATATATTTTATGCATCTATACAAGGGGAGATGATATGAATTGTTATATTCCTGTGATTATTGCTCTAAGGAAGGTTATTGTTATATATATGTGTTTTTTTGCTTGTATAACACTTGTGATGCAGATAGTAAAGAGCATATCAGAATTGTTGTTTGTCATCATCAAAAAGGGGGAGTGTTTGAAGTCAAGCTAGTGTTGGAAGGCATGCTTCAAACTCTCTTATGGACTTCAAGTATAATTCAAGATGTTGTTTTGATGATAACAAGCCAACTCAAGTTCAAGCTCACAAGTGTCATCCATATTCAAGAATGAAGAATCAATCAAAGCATAGATTAGAAACCTTCTCCTTAGATCATTTGTAAGGTAATGGAGTTGTATTTCTTTAAGAGTTTACAAAAGCCAATGAGTTTTTCATTTTTAAGAAAGAAGAAGAAAAACGTGTTTTTGCATGATAAAATGTTTTCTGCATTAATCTTAGTGAAAATACTTAATGTTACAAAACTCTGTATATTTGTATGTTTGCAAGAGAGAGTAATCGATTACCTTCTCAAGATAATCGATTAACTTTGTTGCATCATAGAAAAATCAGAGAGGTTGTAATCGATTAAATGAATCTTGTTAATCAATTACTTTCTTATGGGAGTAATCGATTACCTGGCTCAAGTAATCGATTATAATTGTTGCATCATATATTTTTCAGAGGCTTAGTAATCGATTACAAGCTCTGTAGTAATCGATTACATGATGTTGCATCATATGCATAACAGAGGCTTAGTAATCGATTAATTGGTTAAGTGTAATCGATTAAATGAGTTGCATCATACATTAAACAGGAGTGGTGTAATCGATTAACTATTATTGGTCTAATCGATTACATGGTTTTCAAATGAATTTAAGAATTTCTATTTTTGAAGGAATAATCGATTACCTTCAGAAAGTAATCGATTACTCCAAGTTTTATTGAAAAACGTGTCAGAATCATTTTGATTATTTCCTGATTTGTTTTTATATAAAAGATTCTGATTTATTTTATAAAATTCGAAAATGATTTTAAATTTGAATTATTTCCTTTTTTAGTTTTAAGAATCAAATCTTTATTTTATTTCGTAAATTATTTTGATTTAGTTTTGATTTTAAAACTTATTTCAAATCTTTTTTTATTTTGTTTTACTTATTTTTAAATCTTTTTTTATTCTAAAAAGGTTTTTCTATTTTAAAAAGAGGACTTCACTCCAACATTCAGAGATTAGCTTTCCATTCATTCATCTCATTCATCATCACGTTTTCTCTCTTCTTCTTTCTCTAATCTTCTGGTTTTCACGTTCATATTTTGGAAGAACCAAAAACCTTGTTGGCTTAGTATCTCCTAAAGAGAAAGTACTTCATTATCATAAGAGCTTATTGTAGAATTTGTGTTTTGAGAACACATTATACTTGTTGTAATCAGTCACATCAATTGTTCTAAACCTTAGTGGTAGGGAGAGAATCCCATAGTTGAACGTTGAGGCGTTCGTAGGGTGAGGAACCCTGCTGTGTGATTGAGGCCCCTAGCGAATGGAGTTTCCTAGTAGTGTGCGGGGTGCTCTTGGTTGTAATAGGGTGCGACTCTATTGCTGGTTATAAGAACTCTCAGGCGGGTCGCTTGGGGACTGGACTAGGCCTTTCGACGAGAAGGCTGAACCAGTATAAAATTCACCGGTGCAAGCTTTTCTATCCCTATCTCTTTATATTTCCGCTTATTTCAATTTTTACGTTTCCGCGCTACTCGAAGTATATTATCTATTGTTTTCGCGATCCGTTTCAAACGCTTAATCTCTCCGTCTCAAAACAATATTTTGATTTGTAAAGGATTTTACAATACATTAATAAAACTCGATTCACCCCCCTCTCGAGATTTTGAGGCCAAAACCAACGCATCTGACACTCCAGAGGATGACCAAGAGCGTCCTGAAGAGGAGCCTAGCAGCGAAAGAGAAAGGTTGAGCCACATCAAGATCCCTCACATGGAAGGGGATCAAAACACTCAGGTGATGATATCAGCTGCAATTCTCAACTCCTTGATGTCCAACCAGAGCGCATTGGCTGACATGGTGGTGGAATACAAGGCGCAGTCCGCAAAGGCGAAAGAAGAGAATGAGGCCTTGAACGCCAAATTGAGGGAAGAAGAGGAGGTGCGCAAGGAAGCGGAGTTGGAGAAAACAAGGGCAAGGCTGGAAAACGAGTTTCGGTATGAGGCACATGGGGGACGAGGCGGCATGGAGGACGCCCCCGTGACACAAGCAGAACTAAAGCGCATCCTCCAGGCGCACAAGGAAGGAAATAATCTGGTAATAGACTTAAACCCTCCTTTTACTGCTGACGTAGTTACCTATCGTTATCCCCCAGGATATACACCCCCTGCTTTCCGAAAGTTTGATGGAACCGGAAGTTCTCGAGAGCACCTAATGACCTATGTGGATGATCTCGGAATTCATAGCGCGGATCACTGCTTAAGGCTTAGGGAGTTTTCGAAATCTCTCACTGGGCGTGCCTTTACTTGGTACTCTAAGCTGCGACCAGCCTCCATCCACACCTGGGAGGAGATGACCATAGAATTTTGCAACAAATTTCTGGAGGAAGAAGGCGCTATCCACATCATGGACCTTGGGCGTGTCAGGCAGCGAGCAGGAGAAGGCCTAGTGCCCTTCATCAAGCGGTACAGGGATATGGTGCTCCATTGCAAAGAGACCCTTCCCGAGGTGGACCTGGTTTATGGGTGCATCAAAAGCATCAAAGATGGATCGCAGATATTCCTGGCGCTCAGTAAGATCACTACTTTTTCTAAGCTGCTGGGAAGAGCGCTTGATGTCTCGGAGGCAATGAAAAAGCAAGGAAAGAGAACCAAGGAGCAGGCCGCCTTCGATGTGAACGTTGTGGATGACAGGTGGAAAAGGAGTTATAGGGCCATGCCGCCCCCAAGAAGTTATGAGAAGAGGGAGCCTCCACCAAAACTCCCAATATCTAGAGAGCTCACGTACGAGTTGGTAGAGGATTGGCTGAAGGAAGGCATCCTAACCGAAAGAGCAGAAAGGCGTCCACTGACTCGTCAGGAATATGAAGACCCTGAGTTCTGTATATTGCATAGGAAAAGAAGTCACGACACCATGGATTGCTACGTCATCAGAGGGGTCTTCCAGAAGCAATTGGGGGCCGGGAAGGTATTACTGCCAGAAGGCGACACAGAAGAAAGCCTGGGCGTTCGTCCTCTTCCTAGGCATGATGTAAATGTCATTCTGTCTAGCGGGGATGACCTCCTGGAAGAAATTGAAGAGGAAGAGGTGGTGGAGGAAGAACTGAGGAGGGGGCTCGTAAAGACCAGGGGGTTCAGGGCCCTATTTGATCAGCTAAGATTGGGAGCATATGTGAGAAATGAGGCAGCACACGCTCTGGCAAACGTGATAGTGAGAAAAGGCGGTAACGCCAGCGCCGCATATGCACCGGCGACCAGGGTAGCCAAGGCGCATGCCTCGGCAGTGATGTTCAAAGAGCCACAATAGTCACATCCAGGATTTTGTCACAACAGACCGTTGTACGTAGAGGCCGTGATCGAAGGCGTACGCGTAAGGCGTGCCCTTATAGACAACGGTTTAGGGGTAAACATCATCCCTACCTACATCTTTGCAAAGCTGGGAATACCCAAGGAAAGGCTCAAGAAAACAGAGACTGCACTGAGCACCTACAATGGGGGCTTGGTCACGGTATGGGCGTGCGTCGTGATCAACCTTGAAGTGGGACCCATCAAGACGCTAAACACCTTCCACATTGTAGATGGGGATCCTAGTTACCACATCTTGCTAGGCCGCCTCTGGATTCACTTGCATAGGTGTATCCCTTCCACATTGCATCAGTGCGTAAAATCTATGTACAAGGGGCAGGACATCGAGATCCCAGCAACAAAGGCGCCTTTTGAAGCGTCAGAATTACACCTGATTGATGCGTCAGCATTCGATGAACGAGCCCCTCCAGGAGTCACTGGGATAGGAAGAAAGTCGAAGGTGCAGATCAAAGGGAAAGAGAAAGCAGAAGAACCTGAGAAAAGGGTATCGGTGTTCAAAAGACTTCGTCAGCCAGAAGGCGTACAAGGGTCAGGATCAAGGACCAAGCTCAGGTTACAGAAGCAGCACCTTCCTCATGGAGGGACCAGGTGGGATATCCTCTAGGAACTCGCGGGGCCAGCCAAGCCCAGACTAAGAGACTTGGCTAGCCCCACCCTCATGAGCGTCATAAGAGGGGAAGCAAAGTTCGCTTCGCATGAGGAGGTTATGCACGCTCAGGAACAAGGGAATGAAGTCGATGGTCCAGAACAACTAGAGGAAATCAACATGGGCGAGGAAAGCGAGCACAAGCCACTCTTTATCGCCTCTTCGCTCACTCATTCAAAGAAAGAAGAATTGGTCGCCCTATTGAAGGAGTTTCGAGAAGTATTTGCCTGGAGATATGAAGAAATGCCGGGACTCAGCCCCAGACTAGCGGCACACAACTTGGCAGTGAAAGCCGACACCGTGCCAGTAAAGCAGCCGCCTAGGAAGTTCAGTCCAGAAATTGAAAAGGCGATCAAGGATGAGGTTGAGAAGTTATTGAAGGAACGTTTCATCAAGCCCATACAACACCCAACCTGATTGGCCAACATAGTCCCCGTGAAGAAAAAGAATGGACAGATTAGATGTTGCGTGGATTTCAGGGACCTAAACAGGGCGTGCCCCAAAGACGACTTCCCGCTGCCCCACATTGACAGTATGGTGGATGCAACGGCAAAGCATGAACGCTTTTCTTTTATGGATGGGTTCAGCGGTTACAACCAGATAAGAATGGCAGAAGGGGATGAAGAAAAGACTGCCTTCAGGATACCAGTAGGAAACTTCTTCTATGTGGTTATGCCATTTGGGCTCAAGAACGTCGGGGCAACATATCAGAGGGCGATGACAGCGATCTTTCATGACATGATGCATGACACAGTGGAAGACCATGTTGATGATATAGTGGTCAAGTCAAGAAGGAAAGAACAGCAATTGGAACATTTGAGAGCTGTCTTCATCAGGTGTAAAAGATACAAGCTGAGGATGAACCCTCTTAAATGCAAATTCGGGGTTTCCTCTGGAGACTTCCTGGGTTTCAAGATCCACAAAGAAGGTGTCTCAGCTGATGCAAGGAAGGTCAAAGCGGTAAGGGAAATGAGGGTGCCTCGTACCAAGAAGGAGTTGCAACAGATGATGGGCAAGCAGGGATACATCCGCAGATTCATACCTGCCTTGGGGGAATTGATGGGACCCATGAGGGGGCTTCTTAAAGGGAAAGAGACCTTCAAATGGGAAAAGGCACACCAGGACACCTTTGATAAGATCAAGAAGGCTTTAGCATCCCCTCTAGTAATGATACCGCCGCAAAAAGGAGTGCCACTCAGAGTATACATGGCCGTGACCCAAACAGCAGTAAGTGGACTCTTTGCGCAAGAAGTTGAGGGCGCAGAACGTCCCATCACCTACTGCAACAGGATGTTGAGAGGGGCAGAAACCAGATACTCCACCCAGGAAAAGCAATGTTTGGCTCTGGTGTACGCCTCCCATAAATACCGTCACTATTTCCAGGCACATGCCATTCACGTGGTGAGCAAGGCGGCAGGGGTCAAGTATTTGTTGCAGGGCGCTGTTCTCACAGGGAGGATGAGCAAGTGGGCGCTCACTTTAGCTGAGTATGAAATAGTTTTAGTGACGCCTACTGCATTAAAAAGCCAAGCTTTAGTGGACCTGATTACCATCTGCGCGACACAAGGCGAAGAGGAAGATATTGAGCCTGTCAACATTTGCGAAAGACCTGGAGTATGGACGCTAATGTTTGATGGCACGCCTTCATCACCCAAGGGCGGCGTCGGAGTCACTTTGACAAGTGAAAGGGGAGAAGAGCTGGCTTTTGCTTTCCAACTTGAGTTCCAATGCACCAATAATGAAGCTGAGTACGAGGCTCTGTTGCTAGGACTCGATGTGGCAGAAGAGCTGGGGATCCAGAGGATCATTATCAAAGGAGACTCAAATCTGGTGGTAAAGCAACTAAAGGGCGAGTACGGTGTAAAGGAGATGTCTCTAGCATTATACAAGGAAAGGGCACAGCAGGCACTGGCCAGGTTTAAAATAGAATCCCTGGAGCATGTGCCAAGAGCAGAGAACAGAAAGGCAGACGCCTTGGCCACTTTGGGAAGCAAAGCAGTCATGGCTGAAGGCGAACATCTGGTACACTTCAGAAAGGCGTACCAACCCGGGATTCAAAATGGTGTACAGGAAATCCAGGCAAGAAGGGATTGGAGGACTCCGGTCACGGAGGAACTCCACAGCAAGACGATAACAGAAGGATGCAGAGGGTAGAAGTATTATGGCCTGACATGAAGGCGCGATGCGATTCACTCCAGAAGGCGTGCAGCCAATGTCAGGACGCCAAAGAGGAACTCGAGATTCATTTAGCAGAGGAAGATTGGGCCAGGCCTATACAAGAGTATCTGGAAAGCGGCATCCTTCCAGAAGACCACATGGAGGCATAAAGGGTAAAAAAGAGGTCTGAAAATTACTTCTTGGAGAAAGGCGAGCTATTCAAAAGGAATTTCATCGGAGGCACCTTTAGATGCATTGGCAAAGAAGATCAAGTCAGAGTCATGAAAGCGGTGCACAGAGGATCTTGTGGGAGACATCAAGGGGGGAAGTCACTCTAGAATAAGCTGTTAAGGATCGGCTACTACTGGCCGAACATGAAAGAAGACTCCTTCGATTTCACCAAGAAGTGTGTGCAGTGCCAGAAGCACGATAACAAGATTCATGCACCCGCTCTAGCCATGAAAGGACTCAGTTCACCTTACCCATTCCACACGTGGGCGATGGACTTTGTAGGCCCAATTGACCCACCATCCAAAGGAAAGAAGTGGATCCTTGCGGCAATAGAGCACTCTACCAAGTGGGTAGAAGCGATAGCATGCAAGAAGGCGGACGTAGACACCACGGTGCAATTCATGAAAGAACACGTCATATGTCGCTTCGGATTACCAAAGAAAATAGTGTCAGACAATGGAACCCACTTCATCAACAAAAAGGTAGAACAAGTCATGGAGAAATATGGAATAACACACCACAGGTCCACTCCCTACTACCCCCAGTCCAACGGTCAAGCAGATTCCACTAACAAAATCCTTGTCAAGATTTTGGCTAAGACGGTGGAAGACACGCCCACCGAATGGAGTGAGTATTTGCCGCTCGCCCTCTGGGCGTATCGCGTGACCAAGCATGGCTCAACGAAAGCAACGTCGTTCTCCTTGGTCTACGAAGCAGAAGCGACGCTGCCTTCAGAAATAATGGTTCCCTCTGCCCGAATGATAGCGCAGAATGAAGAAGGTGCAGAGAGTAGGCTAGCAGCACTAGAAGGCGTCAGGGATAAAGCACACGAGGAACTACTCAAGCACCAAAGGTGTGTCATGCTATCATATGAAAAGATGGTGAGGCCACGAATGTTTGCTGAAGGCGAGCTTGTTCTAAAGGTGACAGACGCGGTCATGCGGAATATTCACACCAGCAAGTGGATGCCCAAGTGGGAAGGGCCATACATTGTGCAGGAGGCGCGTCCTAATGGGTATTGTCTTCTGCTTGACCCAAATACCCAAAGAAAAGTAGGACCTTTAAATTTCAAATACATTAAGAAATATTATGCTTAGTTTGTTGGGAAAGAAACATGTATCCCATCCTGCGAAATTGATGAAAACGTTTTGAACTCACTTTTCCCACAAAAGCGTCTCTTGAAATACCTTTTTTTAAATACGAACATTAAAGAGTTCGGCTTTACAAGAATGAAATAATGAAAGTATATGCATGACAAGAAAAAGGAGGGCACTCCTCTAAACATGAAATCTGTAGAAAAATGCTCTCAAACGAAAGAGCCAAAAAGCCAATCGCGAGATCCAACGCCCGAGGGTACCTTTGAAAGAAAACTGTAGCAATAAAAAACGAAGGTAGTTGGATCGTATCGCGGGCACAAGACGCCTTATCGCGGCACCCGAATAGACCTCTCTGAAAACAAATTTCTGGGATCAAACGCGGGCGAAGTACGCCATATCGCGAGACTAGAAAAGGTCCCGGGAAACAAGGGCGCTAGTCTTAAACGCGGGCGGAAAAAATCTGTAGAAAAAGAGGTTGGCTAACGAAAGATCCAAGGCGATCCGTTAGTTTACAAAGCCCAAAGTGGCAAAACCTGTAGAATGTGCCCAATGTGCACCTTAAAAAATGTGTACCCAATGTGCACCCTAAAGAAAAAGAAAGTGTGCCCAATGTGCACCTTGAAAAAAAAAGATGTGTGCCCAATGTGCACCCTAAAGAAAGCGTGCCCAACGTGCACCTTGAAAAATTTGGCACCGATGACATGAGGGGCCATTACTAAAACAAAGAAAAATGCATCTCTAGCACCAATGACATGAGGGGCCACTGTCAACGGCGGTCTATGCATACAACTGCTGTAAGAAAAGAAAAGTTGCAAGCTCAACATCTGAGAAGCACGAAATACATAGAAACACAAAGTCAATATGCAATAAGCAACAAGTTTTCAGCAAGAGGCGTACGCCGCCTAAAACAAAGTTAAGCAAGCATGTCCAGCATACAACAGGGCCCCAAAAGGCTAAAAGAACCTAAAAAATAGCAAGATTCGAAATTCAACCTAAATGAAGTTCAAAAGAAGCGGAGACAACATCAGAGCAACATAATAAAGCATGACTCGGTACAAAAGACATCCTAAAAAAGGGTGCTCAAAGCAACAGATTTGCAGGCATCTTCGTAGGCCTTCTTGTTGGCAACAATCTGGTCAAGCTCACTGTTAATACTAGACAACTCAGAATTGGCGTTTGCCAACTTAGAAGAAAGTTCCTCCACAAAAGCAGTGGCCGAAGCACGCCTTTCCAGCAAGGCTTTTTCCTGTTCCTCAACTACACGCATATCGAAGGGAGGGCGTTGCCGTTCTATCACCGTGTAACACCCCAAATTGGAAATAGAATTTTCACTAAAAATTTGCGCCATTTTTTTTTATAAACATTTATTACAAGGTATCATTAAAAGTTAAGTTTGCTTATGAACTTAGTTTCCAAAAATATTTTTCCAACTTATCTTTTCAAAGATTATATTACATAAACAACTTAGTTTCAAAAAAAATGTTTTCTTCCATTACTTGTACTTAGTTCTATTTTCCAAAATGAAGTGCCACGACATATTTCCATTCACCAAAACATAACAGTTGAAATGCGGAATAAATCATCATTATATTAATTTCCAAAATAACCATCATAATGAAAAGAGTTTCGGCTCACGACCATTATCCAAAATAAAGCGAAATAACATTAAATCTCCCCATAGGGTGTACATAAAGATAATCAGAGGGTCCGTTATCCAAGACTCAAAAACAGAGATCAATACTACTAAGAACTAAGCTACTCGTCGTCATGCGCATCCTCATCAGGGTCCTCCTCCGGATCTTCTTCTTCTTCTGGGTCCTCTTCTGGGTCTTCCTCCTCTTCTGGGTCTTCTTCTGGGTCCTCCTCTTCGTCAACATTGTGATAAGAAGGTGAAGCATTATGAAGAACCCGAGGTCCACCTGGCATAAGATCCCTCAAACAAAAACGCACTTCCGCACGGTCCGTAGCTACTCCTCGCAATACATGATCTTGATCGGCAAAAATGAGTCTTGCTGGTCCCTCCCAGATCCATCCATTCGCAGTCCTATGCCATTGTCCCCCATTAAAGGAGACATCTCCAACTGAAGTAACTGGTCCGCAATCTAATAATTTCCATAGATAGAAACAAGAGTATAACAGAAAATAGAGAGAGTTAGCGACCAGACGATCAAGGCGTCGACGGCATGGGCTTACTCCATGGGTCACATTAGGACTAACACAATGTATAACCATAACATTCCTTAATAACATCATGCCACAATATTATTCCTTATATGATTACATCATTATTATAACAACTTCGTATCATTATTCAAGAATTCTATTTATAAAGTTTTCCATTAAGTCTTTCATTACCATCAATGATTTAGGGAGAGAAATCATTGAGGTAGGGGAAATTAGCACACTCGACACATCTCCTCCTTCAATATCCAACCACATCCTAGTTCGGAAAGCAGATGGGATGCACAGGAATCCTAACCATGCTGACATCAAAGCCAAAGGGTACGTACCAGCTGAAACCACGCAAGTTGGCCAGCAAACAAAATACAATATCAATTCATCATTTCACAAAAACAATGGCTTCTAGTCCCATTCGGATTCCCTCTACACCATCTAGGATTTGTTCAAGGGGGCGACAGCTCTATCCCTAGTTCGCGTTGCAGTCCTTACTACGATCAACGCCCAGCAGGTGACCTTGACCATTGCAGCATCGTTCCGGGTGACCTTGACCATTGCAGCATCGTTCCGCCTAGGGAAGCGCTCATAAGCTTCTTGACGAGTCACCGTCATTGCCCTCCCCTATCACAATTACCACTTGAAGGGATGCACGAGCTCCAAGTATACAGTATCTTTCCTCTCCACTACTTCTCTCTCAACGTAGTTAGAAAGGATTTAAAGCTTAAAGGTATTTTAAATCTTTTAAGTCTTTTATTATCCTAAGTTGGTCGACCCATTCTAAGCCGCGCTTCTAACGGGCCTCGACCTCTAAGGGATCACAGCAAAAACCTCCCTATCGTACAGTGGAATCCACAAGACAAAATCACGGCACAATCATTCACGTGATTAGTCACTTAAGGGGAATAATTACAAGTCAAAGTGCCACGATGCACCATCACTGTACACAAGCATTATCTTCGCATTGTCACAAGATTAATCATTTTCATATTCTCTTAAAACAATATCAATTATACCAAGTCTTGTTCCTTCCAACATTTCCATGATCATAAACTCTTAATTTCCAACAATTGTCTTTCATAACTCATATCACAATATTTCAATTACACAACCTCATTGGAATATTTACAACATATTTATTATCATTTCCAAATTCAATTAGAAAATACCACATACGCATTCCATAATAGCATAACATAATATAGTCATAACAAGATCATACAAATAAAGTTACTATCGCACGAAGGACGACTAAACATACACAACCAATTGTCGTCTCGTGTCTTGACACGTAACTCGGATTCCGACTTTTGAGATGGTCGAAATCATCCTAATGATTACATGGTGCCAATATGTCTAAAGGTTGCTACTCTCTCACCTTGGTATGATGTGAAAGGATTAAGATCTGCTTGACTCACAGTTGCCCTATTGTTTTCCGATAGCAAACCTTTAATCAAACCACATTTACAAAAATAACTCTATAAATATATATACCAACTTAAAAATTAAAAATTGCTATAACTTTTGGACAACACTATTTTCTTAAAAATCCTTGACGCCTTGAAAATATATAAACTCTTAGAAAATAAATTACTCCTTTAAAAATCAAAACCTTTTTGAAAATTAAACACAGACTACAGTATCAGGAAATCACTTTTTCTCTTTAGCTTTTAAATTGTGAAAATCTTTTCCAATCGCAATATAACTTTTAAAACATAATCATAACCTCTTAAAAATAAATCTCAATTTTTTATTTACTACAAATCCTACTTTTAAACACCTTATAACAACTACCATGTCCAGACCACTCATACAGCATGACTTTAAAGTATTTTTCTTTTGATGCACATTTTCAATCAGACCAAGCAGTAAACAAATTTTGCCAAATTATGTTATAAACACATATAACTAAATGAGAGCATAGGTTCAAGTATTCAAAGTTCACAACACTTTTTCTCTATTGCAAATTAAATTAAATTACAGACTACAAACAGCTTACAGAAAATTACTTTTAATCATCAGCACAATCACAAAATTACTTTTACACTTCCTTTTTCTTTTTAAATACTTATAATAAAGATCTTAGCATAAAGCACACATTACCAATTATTTCAAAATGATTTTTATCCTTGATGCAACTATTTTACAATCTTGGACAGCACATACACTATTTCTTAAAAGTCAATTTCCTCCTAAACAGTTCATCGAAAACACATGCCACTTTTTCCTAAATTTTCATTACAAGTCTTATTCTAATAAAATGATTAAATATGATTCAAATAAAGCATATTAGTTTGTTGGACAGACACCATAAGTCCAGTTGCATCACTTCAAAAAATTTTAAACTAACAGACTCTAACATTCCTATACATACTTTAATTACATATAAACAGGTTAAGCATAGTATACACCTATAAAAATCATTATTTAGGGCCTTATACCTATGAAAATAATAATTTTCAGAGAAAATTTCCAGATCAGAATACATAACACACACTAATAACCATTCATTCACATCAAATAATCATTTAAAAAAATCAAACATTTTTTTGTTTTTCTCTTCAATAAATTCGGCCAACATTATATACATAAGAGAGTACTCTTTAAATTTTTCAAACACATATATACTTAAGTTATATAATTTCATATACTTAAAGTAATCAATTTGACACAAAAATAATCACTTTTTAAGAAAAATCACTTCTGTACAGTAACTAGTTTACAATTCATACTAACTACATAATCAGACATTTACACAATCACAGGATAAAAATTACCTACTTACTCCTAAATTTACCAAACCAAATATTATAAACCATTTGTAACTTTAAATCAAAAATCAATTACACTTCACTGTTAACACCATAAAATCCAGAATTTCATCTGTTTTCATAACACTATTTTCATTTCACTTTCATCACAAAAGATCATAGATCAAATAATCATCCATTTGTTCACACTCTTTTTAAGAAATAAGTCACATAACATAATAACAACAACTACCACCCTATATATATATATATATATATATATCACGGCCAAAAATAAAACAAGGCAAAAGACTAAAATTTTTCTTTTCTTTAATACCTTAAATCTTATAGTTTCAGTAACACAAAATTTTCTAGAATATTATTTAGTTTCCATTCCTTATACATTCATCTTGAATCCAAACAAAAGAAATACTTCAAACAGATACAAAATTTCTATAAAATATAAATTCCTATATTGTAAGAACACAAAAATTTCAGAATATTATTTTCCTTTTGTGCTACAAAATTTGGTCATCTCAAGGCCAAGGAAAAGGGGAGATTATTCTCTTTAAACAATTAATTTTGTCCCTTTCCTATAAACCTCAATTCATTTGACCACAAAAACAAAATACTACCAACAAAACATAGTTCATTCTATATAAACAGAAGAAGTAGAAATTTTTAGTTCTTACTATTATAAAAAGAATTAGGGATTCTAATAACAGTAAAAGAAGAGATGAAAAATAGATTAAAAACATAAGCTAGAATTACCTCTCTTCCTTAAGCTAAATGACTTCCCCAAAGTGAGAAAATTTTCCTCCTCTTCCTCTATGCAACTCGCCACCCTCCTCTCTCTTTTCTCTTGGAATATTTTTTTTCTCAAAGTAACAACAAGTAGTGTGTGTGAATTTGTGAGAGGTGTGATGGTCTATTTATAGGTGAAGAGAAGACAAATTTTCCCCCACATTCTGATCCCAAATTCGTCCCCCCCCCCCCTTCATCATAGTGAGTCAGCATTTTTAATTCCCACTTTGAAACACACACATACATTAATGAACTCTGTATAAATCCTATGGCTTATTAACTTAAGAACGATTCCTCACAATTTTCAGAAAATTCTCCTCTCTCCCTCCTAATATATTTGGACGGTGCATACATATAAAAATAAGGAGAAAAATTTCCATTGGCCCATTTTGAATCCACCACAAAATTGACCAATCACATTAAAGCTCTCATTTTCAATAATTCAGAAATAATTAGGAAAATGCTAATATTTGGACTGTGCAACCAGTAGGCATTTAAATAAATATCTAAATATATAAATAAAATTATTTTATAGTCCAATAATTTATTTCATGCTCCAAAATAATTTTTTCTAAGTTAAAAATACCAAAAATTCGTTTTTCTCTACTGTACAGTACTTTTTCGTAGATGCCAAAATATGTAACACCCCTAATTTTCGTCTCCCGAATAATAAGGAAATTAATAATAAAAGTTTTATTATTAATTTATATAAATTTCCAAGTTTATGCTTTGTATTTAATTACCTGAAATATAAAAATTAGTTGAAATATTTTTTTATGGCAAATAAATGCAAAATATAAGAATATTGCATTTTAGTCCTTGGATTAGGACCTAAATGTAATATTGAAAAGGTTCTTGGAGGGAAAGATTTAAAAATATTAATTTTTAAATTTTGTACTAATCTAACCGGTTAGTAATGCCCTGTAACCGGTTAGACGATGAACCCAGAAAATGGGTTAGTGGATTTTGATGAGTAATCACTTGGGTAATTCGATTAATCGCCACGAATTCCACTCAAATCATAGTGGGAAACGCGTGTCGCCCTGCATGGCACACGAATTTCTCTATTTAAGCTGGTTTGGTTGATGAATTTGGGGTTGTTTTGGTTGAGATTGAGTTTGAGGCTCTGTTTAGGGTTCCTGAAATCGCTGCTGAAATTCTTCCTTGTCTTTGAGAGTGAGACTGAGAGTTATACACCATTGCAAAGCTTACATCTTGAGCTTTGTAAAGACACCAAGTTTGAGAGTTGAGGTTGAGTGTGGAAGGAGTACGAAGCTTGTTAAGATCAGTTCCAAATTTTGCAGAACCTGGGAGACTGATTTCTGAAGCTTGCTTTGAAGCTCAATTTAGGTAAGAAAATAAACCCTTTTGGTTCCAAATCTGTTCCTATTCTTAGTGCATGTTACCTAGAGCAATTTATAACTACTTTCCCCAATTTCTTTGGCCAATTCCTATGTCAAATTTGGTTGTTTTTGGACCCTGATGCTGGAAACCGAAACTGGGAGCAGAACTTAGGAATTGTGAGGACATTGTGGAATTTTCTTCAAATCCAGAGGTTATACTCATCAAAATCAACTTAGAGGTATGGGAGAATTCTACCTTATACTAGATTTAGATTAAAAATCAAGTGAATTAGGATTTGAGTTAACAAAACTCAAAAAAGGGCATTATGTGTGTAAAGCACAAGGGCTTGGAGGCCAAATTTCAGCTCAATGCTGTTTTGAGCAAGTTTATATTGATGCATGCAAGTGATTGAAGGTTTAAAATCAGAAATTAAATGTTGATCTTGAGTTTTGTGGTATTGGATGGTGTTTGTATTGATTTTTATGCAAATTGATACCATAAGCTTGATGCATGCAAACTAAATGTGTTTCTGGATATAGACATATTATTCTTAAGGCATATGAACTCTGAGAATGTTGAAATTGGGTTAGATTTGAGAAATGAAAAGAATGATTTTTCAAAACTCTTGTTTTAGTGGACTGACTGCATAATCTAACTGGTTACTCGATAATTGTAACCGGTTAGACACTGCAGAATTTCAAAGAAAAATCAGTTTATTTAATCAGTCCTGAAGTCTTAGTGATTTGGCTCAAATCTATACCTGAATTTCATTAGAAATAATCTAAAGATGAGTTGTTTATAATGTCATGGTTCAGATTGAAGGATAAGAGTTAATACCTTAAGAAAATGAGATAAACTCAAGAGAAAAATATGTTCATTGAGAAGAGAATTTGATTCAGACTTTTGAATGATAAAAATAGTGCTTTTTGAGGCATAAAACAATGTTAAACTAGTTGATGGATTGAGTAGAGAATTCAAGAAAAGGGGTTTTTCTGAATTACAATGGTAAACAGTTCAGGTCTGTAATTCTAACCGGTTAGTCTGAAACTGTAACCTGTTAGTACCTGAATCTGAAAAATAAAAAGTTAAGTTTTTGAATACCATTGGTTATGTTTTTCCCAATCTAAGTTTAAGGGCATGTTTTGGAGATAATTCAAAGAAGAATTGTGTGCCAAAGATTATGCCTCAGATAAACCATTCAAAAGGGGAATTAGAATATCTCTAAATCACATTAATTAATATAAAGATAAAAACCAACCCTGATAATTGTGCATCCATATAGAATGGAAGTTTGGTTGGTAGGAACGTTTATCATATTCTGGGAATATGAGGAGGGTACTCCGGGAGTACCAAATTATAACCTACTTGATGACACATTATAGATATGTGGCCAGTGTCCGGGACCTGGTTTTTATGCGTTCTGGGAACGTATGCGTTCTGGGAACGTGGTTCACACTCCGGGAGTGATGCTTATTATCCAAGTATGGTTCGGCATTACGTTCTGGGAAAGAATGTCGGTGTTCCGGGAACACAAGGATGTATTGGATGGACGTCCAAGATGGACTTTTAGAGGCCTCAGTTGTGGATAGAAAATCATGCATCATGCCACTTGCATTATAAGAGATATAATGTTGAAAATTGGTGTGCTCATATGTACTTGCATTATTCTTTGTCCATGATATACTTGTGTTTGTAATTTTAGTCTTTATCAATTATGTATATGTGTATACTTACTCCCTGTGCCCTGATTAGGTGATGGCCAGATACCTAGCTTGCATCGAGATACGCCCTATCCCTAGTGGCATATGGACGTATGAGGAGCACCGTGCCACTTTTGAGGGCGAGGTTGAGATCACTCTCTACCACCCTAACCCTCTGGTGCGAGTGCGACCTCGTCGATTTAGGATCCCATTAGTCTATACTATGCATGTTCCACCCTTTTATGCATATAGAGGACCACCCCCGGCTCGACCTATGCGTCGTTTTCATAATTTTCGTTTTAGAGCTGCCACTCGTTCACATCCTTCCTCCCATAGAGTTGTCACTAAGGAGACTCCTTCTCCTGGTCCGACTGATTTCGAGAGGACTGCTTCTACAAATCCTAGACCCAGTGGTAAGGTCTCCACATAGTCGGGTGAGGTCGAGGAGGACCCTGTGGAGGATGAGAGCGAGGAGGAGGTGCATGTCGAGCCGACTGTTTCTGCTAGAGGTGGACCCGCTGGTTCATAGGAGCTTGCATAGCGTAGATGTTTTGGATCCTAGATCCTAGGGATAGAGCGGTGGAGGATCTGAGGAGCTGCTGAGGACACTGATGACTTGCTCTGGGACTTCTACTTTTGGGATTTTGTTATATATTGTATATATCTGAGAGGTCTTAGAGTGAGGTTTTATGCAACACCCCGATTTGACAACTTGAAAATAAAATTTCTTTAATTAATATAATGAAAATTTGGGCCAATTTTTTTTTTTACAGTGTTACACAAGGTGAGAACACTTAGATTTTCAAATCACGTTTGCAATTTAAACTCATGTTCTCATATTGCATAAAACCTTTCAAGTTTCAAACCGAGATGTTACGAAACATCGCACTCTGAAACTTGTTTTCGCAAAACACATTTAAAAGCCCATTTCGTTTGTCTTGACCGTAAAACTTAATCTCGGTTATCCAGTTTTTATAAAGCATAATTCGGGTGCACATGTGGATGCAGCTAATGACGTCTAAGTACCTGGTAAGGGAGTACAATACTTGAACATAGACACTATAACGATAGATCTCCATCCAACGTAGACTCCTCCGAAGAATCGAACCATTGATCATCGAGTCCTCGAGCCGAGTTTGACCTTCTTCTCCTTCGAGACTCCATCTCGATCTCGTCTTCGTAGGCCGATGCTTGCAGCGCCAATTCTCAATATAAACTACTCACTCTGTCACCTGTGGACATCATCACAGAAGTCCACAGGGAAGGGGGAAAGACAGAGAGAGTAAGCATTCTGAACGACGCATCGTCGACGGTGTGGGTTTACGATAGGCAAAATATTAAGACAATACAAACACACAACGATACACATTCACAACACAACAATACAACATATAATTATGCATGATGCATGAGGATGCGATGCAATTGTCACATTAACTAACTCTTTATCTTTTACTTAAGGGAATCCTTTTATTTAGTTATCCCGCAAGGTTGAATCTCTCAGCATGCGTATTATCGATCACTAAGTCTTTTCCTTGAGGGAATCATTTAATCCATTCATCTTACAGGGTCGATTCTCTTTGACAGCTCATCTCGCAAAGTCAGAGTCTCTTTATCCACGTATCTCGAGTCCACAATATCGTAATTCAGGCCTTATGGTTTTGGATTCAGGTCTACATCTCCTCGTATTCCATCCACCTAGTCGGAAGCAATCAGAAGTACAGGATCTCTACCCACACCGGCTCCTGGAGACTACACCAAGATACACTATAAAATGCCCGGGAAATAGAAATGTCATGACAAAGGGTGTCAACCTCCACCGTGTTCAAGCATCCCTCTTTTGATCCTGATTTAGTCAAGGGGGTGTCAGTCATCCGTCTAGTGTACACGCAGTACTTCAGCTACGACACTAGACTACCTACCCAACCTCGGATGGTCAACCCAGGTCACTGTAGCTTTTTCCCACCTAGACAGACTCCTCTTAGGCTTCTTGACGAATCACCGCCATTGCCTTCCCCTATCCTAATCATCAAGTGATTACCACGCAGGTAAGCACCGTGTCTTCCTCTCCACTACTTCGGGTAAAGGTTTTGAGTCGTAAAGGTTATACTCGATTATCCTAATGTCGACCCATCCTAAGTCACCTCCGCCATACAGCACCAACCATATGCGGGTTACTTCTTGTGGGACTCGACTACTATATTTGACAGGCTCCGACCCATCCAGAATCATTCTCGGCATATGGCTCCGACCATATGCAGAACATCAACAACTATTCTGAAGGGCTCCGACCCACTCAGAATCATTCTCGGCACATGGCTCCGACCATATGCAGGATATCCACGATCTCTCTGACGGGCTACAACCCATTCAGGATTACCATCGACATATAGCTACAACTATAGTCGGAATATCAATCATCGTTCTGACGGGCTACGACCCACTCAGAATCACCATCGGCATATGGCTCCGACCATATGCTGGATATCCATCAATCATTGATAGATAGGCTTCGACCTATCTCAACTCACTCTCAACATATGGCTACGACCATATGGAAACAATCTCAACACATGACTACGACCATGTGGAAACACTCTCATCATATGGCTACGACCATATGGAAACAATCTCAACACATGGCTACGACCATGTGGAAACACTCTCATCATATGGCTACGACCATATGGAAACAATCTCAACACATGGCTACGACCATGTGGAAACACTCTCATCATATGGCTACGACCATATGGAAATCAATTCAACACATGGCTACAACCATGTAGATACACTCTCAACCATGTTCCACAGTCATTGCGTCCATGTTCAAAACATCATCGTCACATTCACATCATCAGCTAGATCCACGTACTCGGCGCATCAGCATCATCCACCAGTTCCATTGCGTGCTCCATCCCTTAGAGTCTCGCTCTAATCGTTGGGGAATTTCTTATAGCTTTCTAATGTCTTTACTATTCTTATCTTATACCGCGGGATGATGCATTATGCTCATGCAATGACAATATAACAACAATATATCTCAACATAAACAATTATATCAATCAATCAGTACCATGAAATGGTATAGGTCTGAGTCTTCGTATACCACGATACAAACAAGCACACAATTTATCGGGTATACTACTAGCTACAATAGACCTTGACTCCGACTTTGAGAGAGTACGGAGTGTCCTAATAGATCACCTAAATACCACGGTGTCTTAGGGAAGCTTCTCTCTCACCTCAACTCCAGCAAATACCTCGTCCGAAATCGTTGCGGGTCCTCCCAACTGTCAGCTGCTCCAGGTCCTTGACTTATACGCACCTTATACTAGATGGGAGACACTAACGTTACTAGTCTATCCAAATGATCGTCATACTTAAAAGTTAAAGCGCGTTTTCGAAAACTCCTTTCACTTCTTGTTGGAAAATCGTAAAACGTCAAGATTTTTCTCAAATCAAAATCCAACTTTCACTATACTTTAAATACTTTGAAATCATTATAAGAAATCAATGAGATCATTTTAAATAAATGGATCGGTTGCTGGTCCGTCTTGGACAGCAGCTCGCTCGATCCCGAAAACATCGAATAATGTCATTTTTTGAAATCCAACTTTTCTCAAATCACGTACCACTTAAAACTTAAACTTTAAAACCAATCAAACACATTTTCAAGATGAAAAACAATTTAAATAAAAACTGGACAGCAAAGATGCTGGCCCATGAAACACTCTTTAGAAAATCCGAAAACATTGAAAAATCGCATTTTTCAAACCAACTTCATCTTATATTGAGTACTCATCAAAACTCAAATTTAAATCACTTTGAACACATATTTAAATAAGAAATACAGCTTGTAAAAATTCTGGACAGCATCATATACTAAGTCCCAAATTCATTTTCCATTGTTCAAAACCAATTTAAATCCATAAACAAATTAAGCATCTTGAAAACAATTAAACAAACACTTTGATTAACAATTTCTCGAACTCAATACTTAAAACAATTTATTTCTAAGTATAACATTATGCAACAAAATGAGGCAGCAACCAATAGGCCCAATACTTTTTCAAATAACCAAATTCTTTTCAAAGATCAATCAACATCGTAACTTATTAAATAATTCGTTTTCCTTCACTTCTTTTATCAAATAAATAATTCCAAGACACTTTAAACAAAGAAGTTCAATTAAAATAAATCACCTAAAACAAACCATTTGGCATATAGCACATAGCACATTTTCAAATCATAATTTCAAACTAATAACCTAGACCGAAACACCGTTAACAACTACTTTGCAAACTAATTCATGCATGGCCTAAACATATCATCAAACACTCACTCATTCAATTATTTCAAGACATTATGATGATCATACAAGTTCAGACAAGACACAAAATAAAGTACAAAATTCATATTTGTCGAAAATATTTAAATAAAGCCTTTTGTTCGATTACGGAAAAGCTCAAAAGATAAAATCTAAAACTATACCAAATCAATTTGTTTAGTTCCCAAAATTTCCAGAACATACAAACATATGCTAAAGTTCATCATATAAAATTTCGAGGTCATTTGAACAATCTTAAGCGAGGTTTCAAATCAGATTTTATATGAAAAGCAAGGTAGAACTGTTGCTGACCTGAGGCCAAAACGCCATGGTTAAAAATAGTGTTTCAACTCCGAATTGCATGAAAATTGGTATAAATCTTTCTTACACAATCAAGATCATCTCATAAAAATTTCAGATTATTTGGAGTTGCGCAAGTTAGACTTTTTCAATTTAATTCATCACTAGGTCCGGAAACTCTGAACCAATCGGTTCACTGTTTCTCAATTGGTAAAAATATCAAACCAACTCCAAATCACCTCAAATTTTACAGAGAGTCACAAGACATGTTTAAGGAGTTACCATAAAAACTTCAAGCAATTTAGAGTAGTTTAGGTTGTTGGAAGTCAAGCTGGTTGGAAGGCATGTTTCAAACTCTCTATGGACTTCAAAGGGATACAACTATATGTTTTGATGATAACAAACCAACTCAAGTTCAAGCTCACAAGTGCAAGTCTAGAAGATTGAAGACTCAAGCAAGCATAGAATAGAAGCCTTATATTTAGATCAAATGTAAGGTAATGAAGTTCTGTTTCTTTAAGTAGTTACAAAGCCAATAAGTTTTTCATTTTAGAGAGAAGAAGAAAAACGTGTTTTTGCATGAAAAATGTATTTTCTGCATTTAACCTTAGTAAAATAATTGATGTTACAAAACTCTGTATATTTATATGTGTGCAAGAGGGAGTAATCGATTATTTGCTAAAGTAATCGATTAACTTTGTTGCATCATAGAAAAATCAGAGAGGTTGTAATCGATTAAGTGATTTGTGATAATCAGTTACTTTCTTATGGAAGTAATCGATTACATTGGTCAGGTAATCGATTATAATTGTTGCATCATATATTTTTCAGAGGCTTTGTAATCGATTACAAGGTTTGTAGTAATCGATTACATGATGTTGCATCATATGCAAACCAGAGGCTTAGTAATCGATTAACTCCTCAGTGTAATCGATTATTATAGTTGCATCATATAATGAACAGGAGTGATGTAATCGATTAACTATTCTTAGCCTAATCGATTACATGTTTTTTCAAATGTTTTAAGAATTTCTATTTTTGTAGAAGTAATCGATTATTGCTTCTATGTAATCGATTATTTCTTGATTTATTGAAAAACGTGTCAGAATCATTTTTATTATTTCCTGATTTGTTTTTATATAAAAGATTCTGATATATTTTATTTTATTTCGAAAATGAATTTAAATTTTGAATTGTTTCCTTTTTGGTTTTAAGAATCAAATCTTTTTATTATTTCGAAAATCGTTTTGATTTTATTTTGGTTTTAAAACTTATTACAAATCTTTTATTATTCTATTTTGATTTGTTTTTCTTAATTCAAAATCATTTGTTGATTCAAAACCTTTTTCTTTTTAAATCAAACACTCCAACATTTTTCTAAAGAGAAATAATTTTTCATTCATTCACGCTGCACGTTTCTTCTTCATCTTCTTCTCTAAACTTGTGCTTTTCATTGTTCATACTTTTTGAAGAACAAACTCTTATTGGCTGAGTAACATCTAGAGAACCACTACTTCACTATCATAGAGCTTATTGTTGTATCTGTGTTTTGAGAACACACAAAGCTATTGTAATCGCAATCGCAATCATTCTAAACCTTAGTGATTAGGGAGAGAATCCCTTAGTGGACGTTGTGATACGTCGTAGGGCGAGGAACCCTGCTGTGTGATTGATGCCCCTAGCGAACGGAGGTTCCTAGTAGTGTGCGGGGTGCTCTTGGTTGTAATAGGGTGCGGCTCTATTTCTTGGTTATAAGAACTCTCAGGCGAGTCGCTTGGGGACTGGACTAGGCCTTTCGACGGGAAGGCTGAACCAGTATAAAATCACCGGTGCAAGCTTTTCTAACCCTTATCTTTTACTTTCCGCATATTTACTTTAATTTCGTTTCCGCGCTACTCGATTATATTTTTTCTATCGTTTTCGCGATCCTTAACAACGCTTAATCTCTCCGTCTCAAAACTATTTTTTAAATTGGTACGAATTTTTCAATACATAATAAAACTCGATTCACCCCCCTCTCGAGATTTTGAGGCCAAAACCAACAATTGGCATCAGGGCTAGTCTCTTGTGTTAAGACTTAACCGTCTCAAGAGTATGGCTTCAAACTCTCTGTTTGGAGGTGAAGGGAGTTCTATTAACCGTCCTCCCATGTTTGATGGGGTAGGGTACGCGTATTGGAAAGCCCGTATGAAAATTTTTATTCAAGGAGTAGGATTAAAAGTTTGGGATGCCGTCGTAAATGGTCCCTATGTTCCTACCTATGTGGTTAATGGTAACACCGTCGAAAAGCCTATGGCTGAGTGGACGGAGGAGGAGGAACGTAGAGTCCAATACGACTTGAAAGCGAAAAATATTATAACATCTGCTTTGAGCTATGATGAGTTTTTCATGATTTCAACATGCGAGACAGCACAACAAATGTGGGATACACTGGAAGTCACGCATGAAGGAACAACGGAAGTGAAAAGATCAAGAATCAACACGCTGATTGGTGAATATGAGTTATTCAGAATGAAGGATGGAGAATTAATTCAAGAGATCCAAAAACGCTTTACGATGATAGTAAATCAACTAACAACATTGGGGAAGAAATTCACCAATGAGGATCTCATCAACAAAGTTCTAAGATGTTTGGGAAGAGATTGGCAACCTAAAGTGACGGCAATTGCTGAATCAAGAAATCTCTCAACAATGACGTTGGCAACTCTGTTTGGAAAATTACAAGAACATGAAAGTGAACTGAAGAGGTTGGCTCAGCATGAAGAAGAAAACAAGAAAGTCAAAAGCTTGGCTTTCAAGGCTGAAGCACCCGCACCAGATAGTGACTCGGACAAAGAATTGATCAGTGATGAACACATGGGTCTATTGGTGAAAAAGTTCGGGAAATTTTTGAAGAAGAAAAATTTCAATAGAAGAGACAAAAGTGGAGGATCAACCATCACATGTCATGAGTGTGGCAAGCCTGGTCATATTCGAGCAGATTGCTATCAATTGAAAAAGAAAGAGAATTCAGAAAAAGGCACCTCAAGTTCAAAGAAGGGAAAGCAAGCATACTTGGCATGGCTGGACAATGATGGAAGTTCGGATGAGGATTCAGACGAACAAGAAGAAACCGCCAACCTGTGCTTGATGGCTCACGAGAATGAGGTAACTTCTGAACCAAATTTTTCTTATGATGAATTACTTGAAGCTTTTGGAGAATTGCATGAGGAATCAATGAGGATATCCTTATTGGTTTCTCTAGAAAAGAAAAATTCAGCCTCTCTTTTAGAAAAAAATAAAGAACTTTCAAAAGAAAATGAATTTTTGAAAAATCAAAATAAGGAGCTGAATTTGACTTTAAAAAATTCCTCAAACACTTCTAGTAATGACATTAAACTTAAAGCTAGTTCTTCTTCTTGTAAATTCTGCAAGGATCTGGTTAAAGAAATTGAAGATTTAAAAGAAACCCTTGCTAAGTTTACAAAAGGTAGAAATACTTTAAATTTAATGTTAGGTAGGCAAAAATGTTTCTTTAATAGAGCGGGTTTAGGATATCAACCCGGTAGGCATCAAAAGAAACTTAGTACCATTTTTGTCCCTGCCAGTAATCATGAGAAACCTCTTATTATATGTCATATTTGTGGTAAAAAGGGCCATGGTGCACACGAATGCATACACCGAAAAGTGAAGTTCGTTAAACCGAACAATGAAGCTAAAAGGTGGCATGACTTAAACTATGGCTATACTAACACTCAAGGACCCAAAAAGATATGGGTACCTAAAAAGAAACCTTGGATCTTTGCTTGTAGGTTACTCCAGAAGGAAGAAAATCATGGTGGTACTTGGACAGCGGATGCTCAAAACATATGACTGGAGATAAATCCAAATTCTCGCATCTCGTGCCTAAGGACCAAGGATATGTGACCTTTGGAGATAACAATCAAGGAAAGATCATTGGAATCGGTAAAATTGGTACACCTCCTAACCCTTGCATTGAAAATGTATTACATGTTGAGGGCCTAAAGCACAATTTGTTAAGCATTAGTCAATTGTGTGATAAAGGCAATAGGGTTACATTTGATTCTGATAGGTGTATTATCGAGGGAAAAATTGATAATCTTATTAAGCTTATTGCTCGCAGGATAAACAATGTATATATTATTGATTTTGATTCAATTCTCTCAAATGATGCTAAATGTTTATTATCTAAAGAGGATGAATCGTGGCTGTGGCATCGTAGAATAGGTCACATCCACATGGCTCATTTAAATAAAATTTCTTCTAAAAACTTAGTAGTTGGTTTGCCAAAGCAAAATTTTTCCTTTTCTGAAAAATGTGATCCTTGTTCAAAATCAAAACTCACAAGGGCCAATTTTCCTTCTAAAAATCTTGTTTCAACTCAAAGGCCTTTGGAACTTTTACATATGGATCTTTTTGGACCATGTCAAACTAAAAGCTTTGGTGGCAACTATTATTGTTTGGTTATTGTGGATGACTATTCTAGGTATACATAGACGCTTTTTATTACTCATAAAAATGACGCATTTCATGAATTTAAAAAGCTAGCCAAGATTATTCAATACCAATTGCATTGGAGCATTGCATCCATTAAAACTGATCATGGTGGAGAATTTGAAAATCATCTTTTTGAAAAGTTTTGCGAAAAACATGGAGTTAAGCATTATTTTTCTGCTCCAAGGACTCTAGAGCAAAATGGGGTTGTGGAGAGGAAAAATTGTTCATTAAAAGAGCTTTCTAGAACAATGCTTAATGACATGAATTTACCTGCATATTTTTGGGCCGATGCAGTGAGTACAGCATGTTATGTTATGAACCGTGTTTTGATTAGGCCTATTTTAAAGAAAACCCCCTATGAGATGTACAAGGGGAGAAAACCTAATATTTCCCATCTTCGAGTTTTTGGATGTAAATGTTTTGTGCATAATAATGGTAGAGAAAATCTAGGATCTTTTGAGGCTAGAGCTGATGAGGGTATATTTCTTGGTTATTCTGCTTCTAGCAAAGCCTATAGGATATACAATAAATCTCGTAATATTATTGAAGAATCTATTCATGTATCATTTGACGAATCCGATCCCAGAAGGTTGGGAAAGGTATCTGCTAATGATTTTTCAGGTATTCTTGGAGAATTATTCATTGATGAGGATGAGGAGTAAAATGATATATCAAAGGATCAATCCAGAAGCAATGAAATTTTAGTTGAGGAGAAAAATCAAGAACAATCAATGGAACTCAACACTGATTTGCCTAAGGAATGGAAAACATCAAGGCATCATCCTATTGATCAAATCATCGGAGACATTTCTAAAGGTGTAAGTACTCGCAACTCTATTAGCAATCTGTGTAACTTCTTTGCATTTGTTTCTCAAGTAGAGCCAAAGAATTATTCTGAGGCAATACTTGATGAGCATCGGCTTTTGGCAATGCAAGAAGAATTAAACCAGTTCGAAAGAAATCAGGTATGGGAACTTGTTCCTAGGCCTGAGTCTCATCCGATTATTGGACTTAAGTGGATTTATAAAAATAAACTTGATGAGGCTGGTTTAATTGTTCGAAACAAATCTAGGCTAGTTGCACAAGGTTACAACCAGGAAGAGGGGATAGATTATGAGGAAACATTTGCCCCTGTTGCTCGGTTGGAAGCCATTAGACTGCTATTAGCATTTGCATGCATTTTAGATTTTAAATTATATCAGATGGACGTAAAGAGTGCCTTTCTTAATGGTTTTATAAATGAAGAAGTTTATGTGTGTCAACCGCCTGGCTTTGAAAGTTATGAACACCCTGATTATGTTTATAAGTTGAAAAAGGCTTTGTACGGTTTAAAACAAGCTCCTAGAGCATGGTACGACCGTCTTAGCAAGTTTTTATTAAAAAATAACTTTGAAAGAGGGAAGGTTGATAACACACTTTTTATCAAAAAGAAAGGAAAGGACATTCTTTTAGTTCAGATTTATGTAGATGATATTATATTCGGTGCTACTAATGAAATCCTTTGCAAGGAGTTTTCTAGTATGATGCAGGAAGAGTTCGAAATGTCTATGATGGGCGAGCTGAACTTTTTCCTGGGTTTACAAATAAAGCAAGCAAAGGATGGAATCTTTATTAGTCAAACTAAATACTGCAAGGAATTATTGAAAAGATTTGGCTTGGATAAAGCCAAGACAGTTGCAACACCGATAAGTACATCATGCTACTTGGACAAAGACGAAGGAGGTAAATCCGTAGAAATTACAAAGTATCGAGGTATTATCAGATCCCTTCTATATTTGACGGCAAGTAGGCCGGATATCATGTTTAGTGTGTGTCTTTGTGCTCGGTTCCAGTCGAATCCAAAAGAAACGCACATGGTTGCTGCCAAGCGTATAATGAAATATCTGTCTGGCACAACCAATATGGGTTTGTGGTACCCCAAAGGTTCATCTTGTAATCTTGTTGGGTATTCTGATTCTGACTTTGTTGGTTGCAAAGTAGATAGAAAGAGCACTAGCGGCACTTGTCATCTTCTTGGCAATTCATTGGTATCATGGGCTAGTAAGAAACAGTCTAGTGTTGCCCTATCTACAGCTGAGGCTGAATATGTAGTCGCGGGTAGTTGTTGCGCGCAGATTTTATGGTTAAAACAGCAACTCGTAGACTTTGGTGTAAGTCTAGATCACATTCCTATTAAATGTGATAATACCAGTGCTATTTCTATTACCAAAAACCCAGTGCAACATTCTCGAACGAAGCATATCGAGATTCGACACCATTTTATTCGTGATCATATTCAGAAAGGTGATTGCATTATTGAGTATGTTGATACTTCGCGGCAGTTGGCTGATATCTTTACGAAACCGCTTCCAAAAGAAAATTTCTTTTTTATTCGTAGAGAAATTGGTCTAGCTTCTGCCTCTCACCTCTTTTGAATATGTGAATCTTTTATCTCTCATGTTATTATTGATGCATCTTCTTAAGTGTTTCAGGGGGAGATTGCACATCTTTTTGATGATTACAAAAGGGGGAGAGAGATTCTGATATTGGCTAATTTTTATTGGCTAATACATTCAGGGGGAGAAGATATAATCCATTATTCTGGAAGGATGCTTGAATCGATATGATATATTTTTAAGCATTCATACAGGGGGAGATGAAATAATTCATTATTTTTTCCTGTATTTTATGATTCTAAGGAAGGTTTCATTATTATATATCTATTTCTGCTTGTATAACACTTGTGATGCAGATAGTAAAGAGCATATCAGAATGGGTGTTTGTCATCATCAAAAAGGGGGAGTGTTGGAAGTCAAGATGGTTGGAAGGCATCTTTCAAACTCTTTATGGACTTCAAAGGGATACAATTATATGTTTTGATGATAACAAACCAACTCAAGTTCAAGCTCACAAGTGAAAGTCTAGAAGATTGAAGACTCAAGCAAGCATAGAATAGAAGCCTTATCTTTAGATCAAATGTAAGGTGATGAAGTTCTGTTTCTTTAAGTAGTTACAAAGCCAATAAGTTTTTCATTTTAGAGAGAAGAAGAAAAACGTGTTTTTGCATGAAAAATGTATTTTCTGCATTTAACCTTAGTAAAATAATTGATGTTACAAAACTCTGTATATTTATATGTGTGCAAGAGGGAGTAATCGATTATTTGCTAAAGTAATCGATTAACTTTGTTGCATCATAGAAAAATCAGAGAGGTTGTAATCGATTAAGTGATTTGTGATAATCAGTTACTTTCTTATGGAAGTAATCGATTACATTGGTCAGGTAATCGATTATAATTGTTGCATCATATATTTTTCAGAGGCTTTGTAATCGATTACAAGGTTTGTAGTAATCGATTACATGATGTTGCATCATATGCAAACCAGAGGCTTAGTAATCGATTAACTCCTCAGTGTAATCGATTATTATAGTTGCATCATATAATGAACAGGAGTGATGTAATCGATTAACTATTCTTAGCCTAATCGATTACATGTTTTTTCAAATGTTTTAAGAATTTC
The DNA here is from genome assembly GCA_037953625.1 of Crotalaria pallida. Classification (NCBI taxonomy): domain Eukaryota; kingdom Viridiplantae; phylum Streptophyta; class Magnoliopsida; order Fabales; family Fabaceae; genus Crotalaria; species Crotalaria pallida. Next base: position 55,997,763 of record CM075651.1, read on the forward strand.
TATTTTGTAGAAGTAATCGATTATTGCTTCTATGTAATCGATTATTTCTTGATTTATTGAAAAACGTGTCAAAATCATTTTTATTATTTCCTGATTTGTTTTTATATAAAAGATTCTGATATATTTTATTTTATTTCGAAAATGAATTTAAATTTTGAATTGTTTCCTTTTTGGTTTTAAGAATCAAATCTTGTTATTATTTCGAAAATCGTTTTGATTTTATTTTGATTTTAAAACTTATTACAAATCATTTATTATTCTATTTTGATTTGTTTTTCTTAATTCAAAATCATTTGTTGATTCAAAACCTTTTTCTTTTTAAATCAAACACTCCAACATTTTTCTAAAGAGAAATAATTTTTCATTCATTCACGCTGCACGTTTCTTCTTCTTCTTCTTCTCTAAACTTGTGCTTTTCATTGTTCATACTTTTTGAAAAACAAACTCTTATTGGCTGAGTAACATCTAGAGAACCACTACTTCACTATCATAGAGCTTATTGTTGTATCTGTGTTTTGAGAACACACAAAGCTATTGTAATCGCAATCGCATTCATTCTAAACCTTAGTGATTAGGGAGAGAATCCCTTAGTGGACGTTGTGATACGTCGTAGGGCGAGGAACCCTGCTGTGTGATTGAGGACCCTAGCGAACGGAGGTTCCTAGTAGTGTGCGGGGTGCTCTTGGTTGTAATAGGGTGCGGCTCTATTGCTTGGTTATAAGAACTCTCAGGCGAGTCGCTTGGGGACTGGACTAGGCCTTTCGACGGGAAGGCTGAACCAGTATAAAATCACCGGTGCAAGCTTTTCTAACCCTTATCTTTTACTTTCCGCATATTTACTTTAATTTCGTTTCCGCGCTACTCGATTATATTTTTTCTAACGTTTTCACGATCCATAACAACGCTTAATCTCTCCGTCTCAAAACTATTTTTTAAATTGGTACGAATTTTTCAATACATAATAAAACTCGATTCACCCCCCCCCCCCCTCTCGAGATTTTGAGGCCAAAACCAACATAGGTCAGAAAACTCGGTTTAGGTTTTTCCTCGAAAACTTACTTTTCCGAAATCGTTTTCACCAAAATGACTCCATTTTAATTAACAAACCAATTCTAAAAATCTTATAAAAACTCAGGGATAATCAATTTAACCTAATCAAAACAGTGTCCAAGTTTCAGAATCATCAAACATGTACAAGTACCATTTATTCACATCTTTTCACTAAAAACCTTAGACTTCCATAATTAACACCGAGCAACCAAAATTTATTTAAATTACCAAAACAATTCCAAATCCCTTCAAATTTTCCAGAACTCATTTAAATAGCATCAAGGTCCACATATCAAAATTTCAAGGCAATCCAATTAGTATAACTATTCTTTCTTAAAGTTTCTTACAAGAAAATCACTTATGAATCAAAATTTCAGCACTTAATCAAATTGTTCAAACCAAAACATTTTCATGATATAAGCTTTGATTTATACTTGCATGTCATTAAAATCATAGATGCATCAACATGGATCAACAATCCTTCATACAAAATAGTTACAAAAACCGAATCAAACAAGAAAATAAAATCTTTTAAAAACCGAATTGAACACCAAGTTTTCAAACATAATCAATCTCTTGTTTTCAAGCCAAGATCTTTACATGCAAGGTATCTAACAAAAAGGAAATCAAACTTTCACTCATAACAACATCAAACCGTGACCAACATAAAGGGAAATCATCAAGAAAAGTTCAATCATTTCAAAGATCTTTACATTAAAACCCAAGCATCAAACACATCATAGTTCAAACATAGATCTTAACATGCATGCAAGCAAAAACACTAGATCTTTGAAAAATCTTTCATGAAAGCTTAAAATCAAGTCCTTTTCAAAAACACTTTTAAGAGATCAAGAAGAAAACTCAAGATCATGAGAAAAACACATTCTTAACAACAACCTCAAGATCAAGTTCAAAGATCAACATGCATGTAAGGAAAATCACTAGATCTAACTTGAAAACCAACATGCATCAACACTTTTTCAAACAAAATCAAGCTTTAGAAGAAGATCATGAAAAATGAAAATGAATCAAAGAAAAAGGTTTAAAACTTTTAAGATCGTAAAACAAGGTTCTTACTTAATCAAAAGTTTTAAAGAATCAAGTCCAAAATCTTGGGTTTCTCTTTGGTTTTCTCTCCTCCCCTCACGGTTCACTCACTCCCCTCTCTAAGGTCCATGGTTTTTCCTCCTCTTCTTCACTTTGGCTTGATCTTGCTTAGGTTGTGAAGGGTGTAGAGTTTGTTCTTCTTCTCTCTCATTCGGCCACTCTCTCTTTCTCACCAAGAGCTTGATGATGCTCTTAATGTTGTGAAGTGTTTAGTTTGGAATGGAAGGAAGTGAAGGAATGGAAACTACATGAAGTGTGTGTGTTGGTGTTGGTGAAAGTGTGAAATGGAGAAATGGAAGGATGAATGAGAAGAAGGGAACGAAGGAAAAGAGGAAGTGGATGAATGAATGGAAGAATGAAATGAAGAATAAAGGAATGGATGGAATAAAATAGGCTAAGGGTGGAACACAATTTCCCTCTTTTGGCCTTGGGAAAATTCGGCCAACACACACTAGGAGGGGTAATTTTGGACTCCCACAAAGTTGCATGGGTGCATTTTATCAAATGCAAGGGGACAAGGTTGGATAGGTTAGGTTTTTAGGGTCACTTAGGGCTAAATACTAGTTATCACATAGTTAGGGTTTTCTACTTAGTTTGGTTAGGTTCCTAACTTAGTTTCCTATTTGGTTCCTAAGTTTTTGGTTTTCTTTTCTTTTTATTTTCTTTTCCTTGCTTAGGTCATGCTTAGGTCATCTAGGTGATGTCATATGTTTGACTTTGAGGCATGGCAACTTGGTGACCAAGTAAAAGAACTTGGTGGCCAAGTAATGCCCACATGCATTCGGCCTTGGGGGGGTTCTAGGGTAGATTAGATTAGCTTAATTAGGTTCTAATCATGATTAGGGTAGGATTAGGTTAATCTAAGTTTAGTCCACTAATCCTTGAAGATTAGGGCTTAATCAAGGATTAAGGTGCTAATCAAAAACTTAATCTTTTCTAACATAGGTTTATGGAAAGCTAATTCTAGGTTAGCTCACTAACCTTGAGGGTTTAGGGTTTAAGAGAGTGATTAAGTGCTTAATCAAGGATTAAGAACTCGATTAGGGTTTAATCAAAGATTAGGATACTAATTAGGTTTTTGAGAAATGATTCTAGATCAAGATAATTGGACTTTGATTTCTTTTGAAACTTAGAGGAAATAATTTTCCATCTTAAAACCATAAAATCATATAAATCGATTAAGAAGACAAAATCTCAATAAAATCCTCAAGCAATATAATTCATTGAAAACCTTAGAAAATCAAGCACATAAAATCACACACAAGTAAATTAAATTTCAAAGCATAAAAACCCATCATGAAATCAAAACTCTTTTAAATCAAATTTCAAATCAATTGGGTTAAATCTATAAAAATTCACAAAGAGATTCATTTCTTGAATGAAATCACAAATAATAAAATTACTCCAAACTCAATAAAATCATTTGCTTAAACTCTATAAAAATCTTTGTTTACCGAAATTCCATAAAATCAACATTTGATTACGTGATCGAATAAAATATCCATCGAAAACCATTTGTAAAATAATATCTCAAAACTTCTTCTTTAATGAAAACTCATTTATCTTAGTCGGGAAAAATATGGAATGTCACATCCTCCCCAACTTAGAAATTTCTCGTCCTCGAGAAATGCTACGCGGAACTCCACGATCAAAGGATGTCGGGTCTCTACAAGCGATTCTTTATGCCTTTAACAATAGTCGTCGTCCTCGAGTCGCCAATTATGTATCCTTCGCTGGAGGTTCTTGGGAGTAAGTCGAATTGATTACCTTCAGAAGTAATCCTTCGGGCTATTCCATTATCAGGTACAATGGAATATTAACGGTTTAGTTTTGTCAACAAAAGTTTAAGGGTTCAAGGGCTTTTGAAACACATTTAGGAAGAATAACATGCTTATGCCAATCCTAACAAGGATACTATTATTCTCATGGCCTTTCTCTCTTAACTCGACTCTTCTCATCCACTTAAACCTAGGCGGGTTATTACAAACCTTAAAATTCTCCGTTTACTCCCCAACTTTGATACATCATATTCCTATACATCATGCCTATCCAATAGCATTTGACAGGGACTAAAACCATAAAGTTTCCCAACATTTACCTATTCGAGTTTATCTTACAAAACTTCCCATCACTTTGTTCAAGCCTATCGGAGTATCGCCTTAAATTCTGCGGACTAACCAAATTTTCTCCCTCATCGAATTACTATGGTAACTATTATCCCTTCCTTTTCCTTAACAACCACTAAATTCTTAAAGGAAATGTACATCATCTGACTCCTCGTCCTAAACAGCTTATGTATTCTAAACCTTTTCTATCTCTTTATGGCTCGTCTTTGGGCTTTAAACCATCAAAAGCTCTCCGACTTCGGGATTCGTCCTTTAGATTAACAATCTTAACACCTAATGACGCCCTTAATTCCACAGTTTACGGTCACCCATGTCCATTAAAAGGTTGAATCTTAGTCACTTAACCTAATTCTGATCGTCTCTTAAGGGTTCTATCCGTTAATTTTACCACTCCATTTATTCAATCTCATGGTCCTATCCTAAGTTCACATCCACTCCAATCGTTCACCATCTCCAACTAGAGCTTTTCTAACCCTAAATCCTTCAAACTGGTCTCAGATGTTTACCACCTTAACGCTATCCATACCATTACTCAGGGTAGGCTGCTATCAGACTTGTGGCTCTAAGGGGTACTCTTACCTTACTTTATTCCTAATGCATCACCTTTGTCCACACTTACTGATCCTTCAACCTTCATAACTCTTCCTTAGTAACATCTCACTGTCCACCTCATAACTCGGAAATATCTACTTGATTGGCATAAGATGTCAGGGTCTAAGATTGTTACAAAGGTTCTGGAGAAAACAAACGTTTTGTTAAGGCTCAGGAGATGAAATTTCAGGTTCTTCAGCAATCACAGTCTTGTCAAGTTGTTTGACAGAACATGGTCATTTTCGAAAGACATGCCAGGTCGCTAAGGACGTTGGCCATGATCACAAGAAAAGGGTTCGTATCAAAAGAAATCTTAACAACAAGGTTTCAGGTCAGGATTTCAAAAGTTATTGCAACAAAAGGGGTTCCCAACAAAGAGGGCTTCAACAATCAAGAGAAAGTTCAAGTCACACAGAACAAAGTCTCACGATGACACTAGTCTCGGTTCTTTGCACGCACCGTAGACAAACTCCCGACGCACTCCAGGGATAGAAAGATAAAATGATAGAAACAGAACGAGTGTTCACACAACTTTGTACTTCTACTCTCACTCATCGTAATCCTAACACTAACACACAAACAAATGCACACAAACAAAGCATGTAAGCCCATATAACAGGCTACTTAGGACAACCATTGCTCTAATACCACAGGTGCAACACCCCGATTTGACAACTTGAAAATAAAATTTCTTTAATTAATATAATGAAAATTTGGGCCAATTTTTTTATTTTTTTTATTTTTTTTTACAGTGTTACACAAGGTGAGAACACTTAGATTTTCAAATCACGTTTGCAATTTAAACTCATGTTCTCATATTGCATAAAACCTTTCAAGTTTCAAACCGAGATGTTACGAAACATCGCACTCTGAAACTTGTTTTCACAGAACACATTTAAAAGCCCATTTCGTTTGTCTTGACCGTAAAACTTAATCTCGGTTATCCAGTTTTTATAAAGCATAATTCGGGTGCACATGTGGATGCAGCTAATGACATCTAAGTACCTGGTAAGGGAGTACAATACTTGAACATAGACACTATAACGATAGATCTCCGTCCAACGTAGGCTCCTCCGAAGAATCGAACCATCGAAAATCGAGTCCTCGAGCCGAGTTTGACCTTCTTCTCCTTCGAGACTCCATCTCGATCTCGTCTTCGTAGGCCGATGCTTGCAGCGCCAATTCTCAATATAAACTACTCACTCTGTCACCTGTGGACATCATCACAGAAGTCCACAGGGAAGGGGGAAAGACAGAGAGAGTAAGCATTCCGAACGACGCATCGTCGACGGTGTGGGTTTACGATAGGCAAAATATTAAGACAATACAAACACACAACGATACACATTCACAACACAACAATACAACATATAATTATGCATGATGCATGAGGATGCGATGCAATTGTCGCATTAACTAACTCTTTATCTTTTACTTAAGGGAATCCTTCTATTTAGTTATCCCGCAAGGTTGAATCTCTCAGCATGCGTATTATCGATCACTAAGTCTTTTCCTTGAGGGAATCATTTAAACCATTCATCTTACAGGGTCGATTCTCTTTGACAGCTCGTCTCGCAAAGTCAGAGTCTCTTTATCCACGTACCTCGAGTCCACAATATCGTAATTCAGGCCTTATGGTTTTGGATTCAGGTCTACATCTCCTCGTATTCCATCCACCTAGTCGGAAGCAATCAGAAGTACAGGATCTCTACCCACACCGGCTCCTGGAGACTACACCAAGATACACTATAAAATGCCCGGGAAATAGAAATGTCATGACAAAGGGTGTCAACCTCCACCGTGTTCAAGCATCCCTCTTATGATCCTGATTTAGTCAAGGGGGTGTCAGTCATCCGTCTAGTGTACACGCAGTACTTCAGCTACGACACTAGACTACCTACCCATCCTCGGATGGTCAACCCAGGTCACTATAGCTTTTTCCCGCCTAGATAGACTTCTCTTAGGCTTCTTGACGAATCACCGCCATTGCCTTCCCCTATCCTAATCATCAAGTGATTGCCACGCAGGTAAGCACCGTGTCTTCCTCTCCACTACTTCGGGTAAAGGTTTTGAGTCGTAAAGGTTATACTCGATTATCCTAATGTCGACCCATCCTAAGTCACCTCCGCCATACAGCACCAACCATATGCGGGTTACTTCTTGTGGGACTCGACTACTATATTTGACAGGCTCCGACCCATCCAGAATCATTCTCGGCATATGGCTCCGACCATATGCAGAACATCAACAACTATTCTGAAGGGCTCCGACCCACTCAGAATCATTCTCGGCACATGGCTCCGACCATATGCAGGATATCCACGATCTCTCTGACGGGCTACAACCCATTCAGGATTACCATCGACATATAGCTACAACTATAGTCGGAATATCAATCATCGTTCTGACGGGCTACGACCCACTCAGAATCACCATCGGCATATGGCTCCGACCATATGCGGGATATCCATCAATCATTGATAGATAGGCTTCGACCTATCTCAACTCACTCTCAACATATGGCTACGACCATATGGAAACAATCTCAACACATGACTACGACCATGTGGAAACACTCTCATCATATGGCTACGACCATATGGAAACAATCTCAACACATGACTACGACCATGTGGAAACACTCTCATCATATGGCTACGACCATATGGAAACAATCTCAACACATGGCTACGACCATGTGGAAACACTCTCATCATATGGCTACGACCATATGGAAATCAATTCAACACATGGCTACAACCATGTAGATACACTCTCAACCATGTTCCACAGTCATTGCGTCCATGTTCAAAACATCATCGTCACATTCACATCATCAGCTAGATCCACGTACTCGGCGCATCAGCATCATCCAGTTCCATTGTGTGCTTCATCCCTTAGAGTCTCGCTCTAATCGTTGGGGAATTTCTTATAGCTTTCTAATGTCTTTACTATTCTTATCTTATACCGCGGGATGATTCATTATGCTCATGCAATGACAATATAACAACAATATATCTCAACATAAACAATTATATCAATCAATTAGTACCATGAAATGGTATAGGTCTGAGTCTTCGTATACCACGATACAAACAAGCACACAATTTATCGGGTATACTACTAGCTACAATAGACCTTGACTCCGACTTTGAGAGAGTACGGAGTGTCCTAATAGATCACCTAAATACCACGGTGTCTTAGGGAAGCTTCTCTCTCACCTCAACTCCAGCAAATACCTCGTCCGAAATCGTTGCGGGTCCTCCCAACTGTCAGCTGCTCCAGGTCCTTGACTTATATGCGCCTTATACTAGATGGGAGACACTAACGTTACTAGTCTATCCAAATGATCGGCATACTTAAAAGTTAAAGCGCGTTTTCGAAAACTCCTTTCACTTCTTGTTGGAAAATCGTAAAACGTCAAGATTTTTCTCAAATCAAAATCCAACTTTCACTATACTTTAAATACTTTGAAATAATTATAATAAATCAATGAAATCATTTTAAATAAATGGATCGGTTGCTGGTCCGTCTTGGACAGCAGCTCGCTCGATCCCGAAAACATCGAATAATGTCATTTTTTGAAATCCAACTTTTCTCAAATCACGTACCACTTAAAACTTAAACTTTAAAACCAATCAAACACATTTTCAAGATGAAAAACAATTTAAATAAAAACTGGACAGCAAAGATGCTGGCCCATGAAACACTCTTTAGAAAATCCGAAAACATTGAAAAATCGCATTTTTCAAACCAACTTCATCTTATATTGAGTACTCATCAAAACTCAACTTTAAATCACTTTGAACACATATTTAAATAAGAAATACAGCTTGTAAAAATTCTGGACAGCATCATACACTAAGTCCCAAATTCATTTTCCATTGTTCAAAACCAATTTAAATCCATAAACAAATTAAGCATCTTGAAAACAATTAAACAAACACTTTGATTAACAATTTCTCGAACTCAATACTTAAAACAATTTATTTCCAAGTATAACATTATGCAACAAAATGAGGCAGCAACCAATAGGCCCAATACTTTTTCAAATAACCAAATTCTTTTCAAAGATCAACCAACATCGTAACTTATTAAATAATTCGTTTTCCTTCACTTCTTTTATCAAATAAATAATTCCAAGACACTTTAAACAAAGAAATTCAATTAAAATAAATCACCCAAAACAAACCATTTGGCATATAGCACATAGCACATTTTCAAATCATAATTTCAAACTAATAACCTAGACCGAAACACCGTTAACAACTACTTTGCAAACTAATTCATGCATGGCCTAAACATATCATCAAACACTCACTCATTCAATTATTTCAAGACATTATGATGATCATACAAGTTCAGACAAGGCACAAAATAAAGTACAAAATTCATATTTGTCGAAAATATTTAAATAATGCCTTTTGTTCGATTACGGAAAAGCTCAAAAGATAAAATCTAAAACTATACCGAATCAATTTGTTTAGTTCCCAAAATTTCCAGAACATACAAACATATGCTAAAGTTCATCATATAAAATTTCCAGGTCATTTGAACAATCTTAAGCTAGGTTTCAAATCAGATTTTATATGAAAAGCAAGGTAGAACTGTTGCTGACCTGAGGCCAAAACGCCATGGTTAAAAATAGTGTTTCAACTCCGAATTGCATGATAATTGGTATAAATCTTTATTACACAATCAAAATCATCTCATAAAAATATCAGATTATTTGGAGTTGCGCAAGTTAGACTTTTTCAATTTAATTCATCACTAGGTCCGGAAAATCTGAACCAATCGGTTCACTGTTACTCAATTGGTAAAAATATCAAACCAACTCCAAATCACCTCAAATTTTACAGAGAGTCACAAGACATGTTTAAGCAGTTACCATAAAAATTTCAAGCAATTTAGAGTAGTTTAGGTCAGAAAACTCGGTTTAGGTTTTTCCTCGAAAACTTACTTTTCCGAAATCGTTTTCACCAAAATGACTCCATTTTAATTAACAAACCAATTCTAAAAATCTTATAAAAACTCAGGGATAATCAATTTAACCTAATCAAAACAGTGTCCAAGTTTCAGAATCATCAAACATGTACAAGTACCATTTATTCACATCTTTTCACTAAAAACCTTAGACTTCCATAATTAACACCGAGCAACCAAAATTTATTTAAATTACCAAAACAATTCCAAATCCCTTCAAATTTTCCAGAACTCATTTAAATAGCATCAAGGTCCACATATCAAAATTTCAAGGCAATCCAATTAGTATAACTATTCTTTCTTAAAGTTTCTTACAAGAAAATCACTTATGAATCAAAATTTCAGCACTAAATCAAATTGTTCAAACCAAAACATTTTCATGATATAAGCTTTGATTTATACTTGCATGTCATTAAAATCATAGATGCATCAACATGGATCAACAATCCTTCATACAAAATAGTTACAAAAACCGAATCAAACAAGAAAATAAAATCTTTTAAAAACTGAATTGAACACCAAGTTTTCAAACATAATCAATCTCTTGTTTTCAAGCCAAGATCTTTACATGCAAGGTATCTAACAAAAAGGAAATCAAACTTTCACTCATAACAACATCAAACCGTGACCAACATAAAGGGAAATCATCAAGAAAAGTTCAATCATTTCAAAGATCTTTACATTAAAACCCAAGCATCAAACACATCATAGTTCAAACATAGATCTTAACATGCATGCAAGCAAAAACACTAGATCTTTGAAAAATCTTTCATGAAAGCTTAAAATCAAGTCCTTTTCAAAAACACTTTTAAGAGATCAAGAAGAAAACTCAAGATCATGAGAAAAACACATTCTTAACAACAACCTCAAGATCAAGTTCAAAGATCAACATGCATGTAAGGAAAATCACTAGATCTAACTTGAAAACCAACATGCATCAACACTTTTTCAAACAAAATCAAGCTTTAGAAGAAGATCATGAAAAATGAAAATGAATCAAAGAAAAAGGTTTAAAACTTTTAAGATCATAAACCAAGGTTCTTACTTAATCAAAAGTTTTAAAGAATAAAGTCCAAAATCTTGGGTTTCTCTTTGGTTTTCTCTCCTCCCCTCACGGTTCACTCACTCCCCTCTCTAAGGTCCATGGTTTTTCCTCCTCTTCTTCACTTTGGCTTGATCTTGCTTAGGTTGTGAAGGGTGTAGAGTTTGTTCTTCTTCTCTCTCATTCGGCCACTCTCTCTTTCTCACCAAGAGCTTGATGATGCTCTTAATGTTGTGAAGTGTTTAGTTTGGAATGGAAGGAAGTGAAGGAATGGAAACTACATAAAGTGTGTGCGTTGGTGTTGGTGGAAGTGTGAAATGGAGAAATGGAAGGATGAATGAGAAGAAGGGAACGAAGGAAAAGAGGAAGTGGATGAATGAATGGAAGAATGAAATGAAGAATAAAGGAATGGATGGAATAAAATAGGCTAAGGGTGGAACACAATTTCCCTCTTTTGGCCTTGGGAAAATTCGGCCAACACACACTAGGAGGGGTAATTTTGGACTCCCACAAAGTTGCATGGGTGCATTTTATCAAATGCAAGGGGACAAGGTTGAATAAGTTAGGTTTTTAAGGTCACTTAGGGCTAAATACAAGTTAGCACATAGTTAGGGTTTTCTACTTAGTTTGGTTAGGTTCCTAACTTAGTTTCCTATTTGGTTCCTAAGTTTTTGGTTTTCTTTTCTTTTTATTTTCTTTTCCTTGCTTAGGTCATGCTTAGGTCATCTAGGTGATGTCATATGTTTGACTTTGAGGCATGGCAACTTGGTGACCAAGTAAAAGAACTTGGTGGCCAAGTAATGCCCACATGCATTCGGCCTTGGGGGGTTCTAGGGTAGATTAGATTAGCTTAATTAGGTTCTAATCATGATTAGGGTAGGATTAGGTTAATCTAAGTTTAGTCCACTAATCCTTGAAGATTAGGGCTTAATCAAGGATTAAGGTGCTAATCAAAAACTTAATCTTTTCTAACATAGGTTTATGGAAAGCTAATTCTAGGTTAGCTCACTAACCTTGAGGGTTTAGGGTTTAAGAGAGTGATTAAGTGCTTAATCAAGGATTAAGAACTCGATTAGGGTTTAATCAAAGATTAGGATACTAATTAGGGTTTTGAGAAATGATTCTAAATCAAGATAATTGGACTTTGATTTCTTTTGAAACTTAGAGGAAATAATTTTCCATCTTAAAACCATAAAATCATATAAATCGATTAAGAAGACAAAATCTCAATAAAAACCTCAAGCAATATAACTCATTGAAAACCTTAGAAAATCAAGCACATAAAATCACACACAAGTAAATTAAATTTCAAAGCATAAAAACCCATCATGAAATCAAAACTCTTTTAAATCAAATTTCAAATCAATTGGGTTAAATCTATAAAAATGCACAAAGAGATTCATTTCTTGAATGAAATCGCAAATAATAAAATTACTCCAAACTCAATAAAATCATTTGCTTAAACTCTATAAAAATCTTTGTTTACCGAAATTCCATAAAATCAACATTTGATTACGTGATCGAATAAAATACCCATCGTAAACCATTTGTAAAATAATATCTCAAAACTTCTTCTTTAATGAAAACTCATTTATCTTAGTCGGGAAAAATATGGAATGTCACATTTTATTCATGCAGCTGGATTGTATATGTTTTTATAAACTCTTGCTATCTCGACTTATGTTACTTGCTACTGACTATACTGATGGGGTTTTTATGTTATGACATATATATATATATATATATGATGTTTTATTTACCTCAGCAGTGCCCCATAAGTATTACTTTTACTTCCGCGAACTCTGATTTCGATTCAAAAAGAATTCGGCAAAAAGTTTATGTTTTACATGTTCAAGTCAAACTCGGGAGACAAATAATATGTTTTAAAAAGTAGTACAAAGATGTTATTGGGATTAAGAAAATATTCTCTCGAGAGTCTTTTCGTAATTAAAATATTACTAAGCCGAATTCAACTAATGGTTCAGAATAAAAAGGTTTATAATCGAGCAAGTATTAATTTAAAAAGGAATAATTTTCTAGTCCTAATTTTAATAGCAAGTATTTCAATCATTTGGAAATATTAATTATTTTCAAGATACAAAAGAGAGCGTCACACCTTTGGTGGTATCAGAGCATTGGTCTTGTTCCTCATAGCCCCGAAGATGCAGCTAAGTATGGTATTCAATGTTAATTGAATATGTTTTGAGTAAGTTAGTAGCATTTATATTTTAAAAGACCTTTTTAGTAACCCAAAGCCCATAGTGCAGGTCTTTCTATGGCAACCAGAAATAGAAATATTACGAACGAAATGTTAGAACGAATCACGACAATGCTGGAAGGTATGCAGCAGCAGCAGCAACAGCAGCCACCTCAAGGGCGAGCTGGTAATCCACCTGTTGGCAATATGACGAATCATGATGCTAGGACTCTGTCGGAGTTCAGGAAGTGCAATCCACCAAGATTCGAAGGTGGGTACAAACCTGATGAGGCGAACAGGTGGTTGTATGAGATCAATAAGATTTTCAGAACTTTGGATTGTTCTGATGAACAGAAAGTAACCTATGCAGTTTACATGCTTCATGGGGAAGCTGAAAACTGGTGGGATCACACTATCCAATTGCTGAATTTTGAAAGGAGAACAATCAACTGGGGAGTATTTATGGAGAAATTTCTTAATAAATATTTTCCAGAAGATTTAAGGAGAAAGAAGGAAGTGGAATTCATGCAATTGAAGCAGGGGGATATGAGTGTAGGAGAGTATGCTGCCAGATTTGAGGAGCTGATGAAATACTCTCCCTACTACTTGAATAACCCTGATGAGAGGAGTAAGTGTGTAAAGTTTGAAGGTGGGCTGAGACCGGAATTGAAGTCTATCTTCAGTTACCAGAGGATTCAGAGTTTCCCTGCACTTGTAGATATGTGCAGAATGTATGAAGATGACAAGAAAGCTGAGTTGGTTGGAAGTCAAGGGAAAGGGGTTGGACAGAGCTATGGACCACAGAGGAAGAAGAAGTTTGATCATCGGAATAATGGTCCATATTCTCAGAAGAACAAGGGTAAGGGTAAGGCTGTGACGGATAACAAGAACAAATCTCGCGATAATGCTCCATATTGCGAGAAGTGTAGGCGTTATCATCATGGTCAGTTCTGCTGGTCCACAGGAGGATGTTTCAAGTGTGGCAAGCAAGGTCACTTTGCTCGTGAGTGCAAAGAATTTGCAAAGGGTGATGCAAAGGGATCTGCTGGCAAGCCTGTGGTACAAGGAAGAGTGTTTACCCTGAGTGGTAATGAAGCAACCCAAACCCCGAATCTCGTGCAAGGTAACTTTCTGCTTAATAACCAACCTTGCAAAATCATGTTTAATTCTGGAGCTACACATTCTTTTGTTTCTCCGAAATGTGTGAATAGGCTGAATCTTGTTGTTTCCGATTCACCTTGCTATCTTAGTATAGATACCCCTACTGGAATACCAATTTTTACCGCTAAAGTCTGTTTACGGTGTAATGTGGAAATTTTGGGTCGTCTTTCCAAAGTAGATTTAGTTTGTCTCCCTAAGTTACAATTGGATGTGATCTTGGGTATGGATTGGTTGATGAAAAACCAAGTGATCATCAACTGTGAGGAAAAGACCATTCAATATAGGACCCTTGAACCCGAAGGTTATATGTGTTTGTTCTCGGCTTCTGGGGAAGAAGAGTCAATGCCGATAGAAGAGATTCCAGTGGTGAGAGAATTTCCGGAAGTATTTCCTGAGGAAATACCAGGATTACCTCCGAAGCGAGAGAAAGAGTTTGGGATTGATTTAGTCCCTGGAGGGTGACCCATCTCTATTGCTCCTTATCGGATGGCACCACCAGAGATGGCCGAAATGAAGAAGCAGATAGAGGAATTGCTGCAGAAGCAGATGATCAGGCCAAGCGTTTCGCCTTGGGGAGCTCCATTACTGTTTGTAAAGAAGAAAGATGGGAGTATGAGAATGTGCGTGGATTACAGACAGTTGAATAAGGTCACCATTAAGAATAAGTATCCTTTGCCAAGGATTGATGACCTTATGGACCAAGTTAGGGGAGCTGCAGTATTTTCCAAGATTGATCTGAGATCAGGTTATCATCAGATCAGGATAAAGGAGGAGGATATACCCAAGACTGCATTTCGATCTCGATACGGTCATTATGAGTATGTTGTGATGCCGTTCGGATTGACTAATGCACCTGCTATTTTCATGGATTATATGAACCGGATCTTTAGACCACACCTGGATTTATTTGTGGTGGTGTTTATTGACGATATTCTAGTCTATTCTAAGAATCCGGAAGAGCATGAAGAGCATCTCAGGATTGTGTTAAAGGTCCTGAAGGAGAAGCAATTATATGCCAAGCTTACGAAATGTGAGTTTTGGTTGAATGAAGTGAAGTTTTTGGGGCATGTAATCTCTAAAGAAGGAATTGCGGTGGACCCAGCAAAAGTAAGTTCAGTGCTAAGCTGGGAACAGCCCAAGACTGTGACAGAAGTGAGAAGTTTCTTGGGGCTGGCTGGATACTATCGTCGGTTCATAGAAGGATTTTCCAAGATTGCATTGCCTTTGACTAAGTTGACTCGGAAGGATCAACCGTTCGTGTGGGACGATCGGTGTGAAGTTAGTTTCCGTGAGTTGAAGGAAAGGTTAACATCGTCTCCTGTGTTAATCTTACCTGATCCTCACAAAATCTTTGAAGTGTACTGTGATGCATCTAAGCAAGGTATGAGGTGTGTATTAATGCAAGAAGGAAGAGTAGTGGCTTATGCATCGCGACAATTGAAGAATCATGAGGTGAATTATCCGACACACGATTTGGAATTGGCTGCAATCGTGTTTGCCTTAAAGATATGGAGACATCATCTCTATGGCACTACGTTCCAAGTATTTAGTGACCATAAGAGTTTGAAATATTTGTTCGACCAGAAAGAGTTGAACATGAGGCAAAGAAGATGGATGGATTTTTTGAAAGACTATGACTTTAAACTCCACTATCATCTGGGTAAAGCAAATGTGGTTGCAGACGCTTTGAGTCGGAAAGCAATCCACATAAGTGCGATGATGGTTAAGGAAGCAGCTTTAATTGAGGAATTCAGAGACTTGAGCCTGTTGACACAAGTGGAGCCAACAAGTATCAAGTTAGGGATGCTGCAGATCACAAATGAGTTCTTGGAAAGAATTCGGGAGTTGCAACGAGCGGATGGAGAATTGATGGAAAAGATGAGACTAGGTTCAGAAAGAAAGGAACCTGATTTCAAGATTGGGCAGGATGGAATCCTTCGTTTCATGACAAGGATTTGTATACCAAGAGATCAAGAAGTTAGAAGACTGATTCTTGACGAAGCCCATAAGAGTCGGATGAGTATGCATCCTGGATCAACCAAAATGTATCAGGACATGAAGAAGATGTTTTGGTGGTCTGGATTGAAAAAGGATGTTGCAGAATATGTGGCGGCGTGTTTAATTTGTCAAAAAGCTAAGGTAGAACATTAGAAACCAGGAGGACAATTGAAACCTTTGAGTATTCCCCAATGGAAGTGGGATAACATTTCAATGGATTTTGTGTCTGGTTTGCCAAGGACAGCAGCAAATCATGATGCAATCTGGGTGATTGTGAATAGGTTAACCAAGCCGGAGCATTTTATTCCGATAAATATGCGCTATCCTTTGAACAAGCTTACCCAGATCTATATCAAGGAGGTAGTTCATCTTCACGGAGTACCTTCGAGTATCGTGTCGGATCGAGATCCCAGATTTTCTTCGCAATTCTGGCAAAGTTTACATGATGCTATGGGAACGAGATTGAAATTGAGTTCTGCGTATCATCCACAGACTGATGGCCAGACGGAGAGAACGATTCAGTCTTTGGAAGATGTGTTGCGGGCTTGTGCACTTGAAAAACAAGGAAGTTGGGATCAAGTGTTACCTCTTGCAGAATTCACGTACAACAACAGCTATCATGCGAGCATCGGGATGGCACCGTTTGAAGCGTTGTATGGAAGGAAATGTCAAACCCCGCTATGTTGGTTCCAAGTGGGGGAGAATTTAATGGTTGGACCGGAAATGATTCAGCAGACATCTGAGAAGATTAAGATGGTTCAAGCAAAGATGAAAGCGGCTCAAAGTCGGAAGAAGAGTTATGCGGATAAGAGGAGAAAACCATTAGAATTTTCAGAAGGTGACCACGTATTCCTTCGGATAGTTCCGATGAAAGGAATTAGTAGAGCCTTGAGAACTCGAAAGCTTTAGCCTAAGTGTATAGGTCCATACCAAATCCTTAAGAGAGTTGGTCTTGTTGCTTATCAACTAGCTTTACCACCCTCTCTATCAAATTTGCACAACGTCTTTCACGTTTCGCAATTGAAGAAGTATGTGCATGACCCATCAGCCATTTTGAAAATTCAACCTGACGACCTAACTTTGAAGGAAAACCTAACCTTTGAGACCAGACCAGTTCAGATAGAAGATCGAGAAGTTAAGCGGCTCAGGGGAAAGGAGATACCTTTGGTTAAGGTGGTATGGGAAAATGCTGACGTATCTGAAGCTACATGGGAATTAGAGGAGAAGATGCATCAAGAGTATCCGGAGTTGTTTTTGTAAGCTAGAATTTCGGGGACGAAATTCCTTTTAAGTGGGGGAGTAGTGTAACACCCCTAATTTTCGTCTCCCGAATAATAAGGAAATTAATAATAAAAGTTTTATTATTAATTTATAAAAATTTCCAAGTTTATGCATTGTATTTAATTAGCTTGAAATATAAAAATTAGTTGAAATATTTTTATATGGCAAATAAATGCAAAATATAAGAATATTGGATTTTAGTCATTGGATTAGGACCTAAATGTAATATTGAAAAGGTTCTTGGAGGGAAAGATTTAAAAATATTAATTTTTAAATTTTGTACTAATCTAACCGGTTAGTAATGCCCTGTAACCGGTTAGACGATGAACCCAGAAACTGGGTTAGTGGATTTTGATGAGTAATCACTTGGGTAATTCGATTAATCGTCACGAATTCCACTCAAATCATAGTGGGAAACGCGTGTCGCCCTGCATGGCACACGAATTTCTCTATTTAAGCTGGTGTGGTTGATGAATTTGGGGTTGTTTTGGCTGAGATTGAGTCACTACAACAGAAATGCTCAAAGATCCCGGTTCCGCACCCACATTGATCCCGGTTCCGAACTGGGATTGTATCCACTGGTATAACAAGACTGCCGCTTTTGATCCCAGGTGTTTTAGAAAACACGGAACCGGGATCAATAAAATATAAGGAACCGGGATCAATGAAATACAAGGAACTGGGATCAATAAAATCCAAGGAACCGGGATCATTAACATATTTGATCACTGTTGTGTTTTTTATAATGAACCGGGATCTTTAGTATGTATTATCACCGTTGAGTTTTTAAAAATCAACCGGGATCTTTAATATTTATGATCACTGTTGAGTTTTTTTTAAAATGAACCGAGATCTTTAGTATGTATTATCACTGTTGAGTTTTTAAAAATCAACCGGGATCTTTAATATTTATGATTACTGTTGAATTTTTTTTTAAATGAACCGGGATCTTTAGTATGTATGTTTTTTTTTTAATTTATAATATTTGCTATAATCCATATATTTAAATAAATTGTCAACATTTTTTTTTCAACAAATAAATGTCATAATTATATACATTAGAAACGTGAATGTCAATACACATTTAAATTAGACAACTCCCAAACCAAAAACAAATGGCTACATACATACAAAAGGCTAAACAGGCTCGATATATAGATACTACATAGTCACATTCAAAAAAATATATGATGCCCTAAATTCAAAACTAAGTTAAGGTAACCAAGGTTGAAGATATACTAATTCCGGAGATGTTTCATTTCTCAAACTAAAGGTAAGGGCATGCCACTGATAGTGATAACTCCCATTGTAAAATCAGTTCATCTCCAGTTGAAAAAGACCATGCGGATCTCCATTGCTCTGATAGTTCCTTTGGTGTTGCAATGACTACCACCTTCTCTGTACTAGACATAAATAAAAACAAGAAATATTTGAGATTAGCTCCGACAAACGGATAGAAGTAGAACTATAGTCTAGCATTTTGAATCTGTTCTCAAGCAAGCACTGTATGAATAGGAAAAGAATGATTTTAATTAACTTTGAAACTAAATCCACTCTCTCTCACTGTATGTGTATTTTCTTCTGAGACAATAGACAAGTAAATATAATTTAAAGTAATAAAAAAGACATAGACAAAACCACAAGGCAATATGGTCAAAATTTTGAACCTTCACACCCCCATCGCACATAACTAAATTAAATTTCAACACAAGTTAAAGTGAGAGGGCCTGCATATTATCCACACTTCAATCCCAAGGGGTTTTGGTGTGAAGAGGCATGCAACACATCGTTAATGGGTAATTTCTAAGCTATATGCCCTCCACTTTTGGCGGGTTTATACTACATCCATGATCCATTACTGGCTTTTTGCCATGTTTCATCAATAAAATGATAAATTCACTTTTTATTTTTTAAAAACTTTTTTCTTTAACTATTTTATATGCTTCAGGTTGAGGGTGTATGGAGCATAATAAAAATTGACGAACTCATTGTTAAAAATACAAAGCACTCATGGACCTCCATTTAACAACTTCAAATAATTGGAGTTGGCCCCT
Source organism: Crotalaria pallida (assembly GCA_037953625.1). Classification (NCBI taxonomy): domain Eukaryota; kingdom Viridiplantae; phylum Streptophyta; class Magnoliopsida; order Fabales; family Fabaceae; genus Crotalaria; species Crotalaria pallida. The sequence goes on from CM075651.1 coordinate 56,017,353, forward strand.
CACACCACCCATTTTATAAAATAAACCTTGCTTATCCTAATAGTATTCTTATATGCAATAACCTCAAATAACAACCATTGCTTATCAAGCAATTATGTCCTAGCCTTGTTCAGTATCGAATTTTTAGACTTCAACATTCAATACAAATGAAAGAATGAGGAAGATCACTAGATGATGAGAGGTAATTTTTTTTAAAAAAAAGATAACAACAAAGAGTAGATAATATGGTAATCAGTAACAAAAATGCAAGATAGTTAATCAAAATCACTCAGACAAACATACCTTTTCAAGACCAGACATCATATGCTCATTGTTATTAAGATTTAAGATACTTTTTCTTCAGTGTGAAACAGGTACCTTTGATGGATTGCAGCTTTCTCTTCTTTGTCATATCCACCTTCAAATATAAGAAAAAAAAGTAAAACTAAATATACTGTTTGGTTTAATTTCAACAACTACAATACAAAAATCAAAATTGGAAAATAAACAGAAGGGGATAGAGAAAAGATAAAGCAGTCCAGGCCGATGCAAATCTCATCCCAGGGGTAAATATCGATCACAACTCACAAAATACAAAATTCATGTAACTCCATGCACCGTAAGAATGACACTATCACTTACATACATAGAAAATGGTTGATAATTCACAAGAGAAAACAGTGTGAAAACGGACAATATTTTGTCTGTTAGGTAATTCAAGGAAAGAGAAAAATGGAAATAAATGGATAGTATATTTAAAAGAAAAGGTAGCTGATGCGGATAGGGATGCTTGGTTTTGTCAACATTATAATGGTCATTAAAATTTTTTCAAAAGAGTAACGTCGCTTATAGGGAATCCAATAGAGTTAACGATTATCAAGAATAGGATTTAACATGATCATCCACAACGATTAACAAAGATATAGTAGCACAGCTTAAACAACTACCATTGGAGAGCAGTTATCTAAAATGAAGCTAGCAAACAAGAAACTAGAACCAATACTTCAGTCGTTAACCTACAAAAGAATTAAAGGCAAAGGTATGTAATAACCTGCATAGCTGCCCAATTAGGATAGACATGAATGTTGCTCTGGTTGGCCTGATCCTGTTCATAAGATAAGAACAAAAATATTAAGGTACAACCTTAAAAGAACAATCTTTTTATAAACACATTAGCGCATAGATACACTTTTCTGAGCTTACTGTTGTCACAGGTGAAAAAGGTTTTTCAGTCTTAGTAGATTTCTCTTCCTCGCTGTTTCCTGTAGCAAGTGCCGAGTAGCAGACACAAGGCAAATATTGTACAAGGGTACCTTGCTAATTCTCAAAAAATTATTCAACTGCAGTAATAGGAGCCATGTCAGCTGTTACCAGCAATAAAAATGTTACAAGCAGACAAGGTAAAACTCATAAACCAACACATGATCCTAGATATTCCTAGTAACTGGCAGACCATAATCTTAAGCTATAAAAAGCATTAATTTCACGCAATTCAAAAGTATTGCATCATACATTAATGAAAACAAAAAAAAACAAAAAACAAATACTACAAAGATTGCAATTTTCTCTATAAAACAATGGTCAAGTCTCTTCCTCATCTCTAACATAATCTTTTAAAATAAATTCAACACATAACCTTTTGCAAGAAATGCAACAAGTTTCTCCGAAAATAATCTAGTACCCACCTAGGAGGACAATACTAGGTAAGTCATAAAGTTTCAAGCAATTTAGATTCTTGGGTTGCACACAAAAATGGCAAACAAAAATTTATAAATCACTGTTTTTTTTAAATTGTATGAAATGTGCATATTTCAAGTATGCAAAAGGTGAGAGAAGGAAAATACAACTTACATTACAAACATTTCGTAGTCTAAATTTCTATTTCTTTTTACCACAGGGAAATGAAAATTGAAAAAGATTCATCCAACCATGGTCCTCTTTCGTCCTCTTTGTCGCACTACAAGTCGTGAAAACATTGAAAGTAAGTATAGCTTATTAAAAGTAATTATCTAAATTCTAAGCAAGTATAGTAGAGAAGGTTGCACCTTGGGCAAGCTTGTTTAATGTGGCTGACCACTGCTTTGATGACTTACAGTATGCAGCAAGTATTCAATCCATCTGTTCAGACAAATTTCTGTGTTAAAACTTAAAACATGTTTGTTTAAGTTCAAACTATACTATAGTAGAACAAGTCTTCAATGTTAAGTCCCACTCATTAGAATCATTATGGCATGGGTTCGGTAAGTGGCCTCTATGGAAGACAAAGACAAGTTCATTTGCTACATAGGAAACGGTAATTGTTGGTCACTGATTAGTTCATTTTTAAATTAGGAGTTCATCCTATTGAAGATTTCTTTCATCCTTTTTGGCCAAGCATATCCTTTTCTCCACAAATCAACTTATGAGAACAAACTTTAAAATTATACAATTTATCGGACAAAAAAAGCCTTAAAAGCATACACTACAGTTGTGCAAGAAGTTGTGAAGTCTGCTTAAACAGTAGAAACAGGACACGGGCAAAAGACAACATACCCCTTCATGAAAATTTTTGGCCAAAAAACATATCACAGGCATGATGGATAGCTGACCTCTCCACAGACAATTCTTCTTTTATAGGCAAATATTTCTTTTTCTTCTTTTGTTGAGGGGAAAAGAAAGCGCAGTTTCCGGAGTTTGAATTAGGGCTCGCTATCACATGCCCCTTAGCTCTCCATAGGTAGTTTTAAATATATCATTAAATAAAGTGTTTTGTCTATGAAACTTGATAGTGGTAAAATGCAAGGCTTTAAACTTGATAACTAAAACTAATTTAAATGATCTTATGGAGGTTAAGTGCAATTTAACCTAATGAAAGATTCAAATCCAAATATTTGAAGGTTTTCATGCTAAGTTTTACAACTGATTCTGTGGACTGTAATCCAATTTAAATCCTCATAACAAAGACAAATAAATTTCTCTTTAACAATATTTTATAGCACGACAGTTAGGACAGAGAGAAAAAATAAGTTGACTTACCACATTCCCACATGAAGAATGCATTGATAGAAGGGCTCTTTCCAGAACATACAAATCAACAGCTTTATCTTCTGGTAGAGTTGAAGTGAAGCTCAAACCAAAGTCAATGAGGACCTACACAAAATAAACTTTACTTCCTGTAACACAAGTTGATAATAGTTCTCATATTATGTGTAATGGATATTACTGGACTTAACAAGACATGAATCAACTCACCAAGTGATTGGTATCATGCTTCAATAACATATTTGATGTTGTTAAATCACCATGAATAAGACCACCATCATGTAACTTTCCAATTGCATCACCAATTTGGGAAGCAATATTATCCAGCCGCTCCTCAATGACACCGTGGGACCCAAATACAAGAAATACATCTTTGATTGAAGAGCCCTCAACATATTCAAATGTTAAAGTGTGCAACACAGGATCCACAGCATAAAGCACTGGTGTTCGAACCCCAAGCCGCCTTGCTTTGGTCATGCACCTGGCCTCCTGCTCCAACAAATGATTGGTGGAAAAAAGCATTCAACACAGTCAATAAAATGCTACAAGATACATAAAACTTCAGAAAAAATAAAACTTATATTAATCTGACCGCATTCAAATGCTTGAGAGTCAGTTTAGAATCCAAAGTTGGATGCCGATATTTCTTTGAGAAGCGTTCCTTGATAACAGACCTCCTTCCCACAAAAGAAAACTCAAAAACCCTCTATAAAAGGAACATCAAAATGGGCATTAGAATTTGCAACTGTTGCAGATCCAATTTCCTCCAAGTAAGCAACACAAGAAAAACTAGGCAAGGTGAGTGTGAGGGTAAGTGTGTTTTTTTCAACACAAAATTATCCAACCACGTGGGAAGAACAAGCAAGCATGGAAAATTGGTAACTCTACATGAAATGTAAAAATCCATTGCTTCTAAAACTCCTTTACAAGATTACACTTACGAGGAGGTGCACCAACAAACAAGATAAGATTGAAATTTACATTAAGGGTAGGTGTTAATTGCTTCAACAAATCCAGGGAATGATTGCACTTACAGCTTCAGCCCCTTGCTTGATTAGAATAAGAGAGCCATTTCCTGAGTCAGCTTCAGCCTCCATAATATTGAAGGAAAGAGGGAGAGCACGAGATGGAGACGCCGGAAGAGGGAGGTTGCGCGCGACAGCGACAGCGGCTAGGTGAGCGGCGACGCGAACAGAAATCAGTGAAGGGAGAATTGACCCACGAAGAAGGAAGGGTAAGGGGCGGCGACTCCAACCCTTAAGAAGGGAACTTAGGGTTTCCCATTCTCCAACCCTTTATATTTATTTATTCATCCCGGTTCCGTTTTTCAATTAGTCATCCCAGTTGAAGTAAAACAATGGGATAAATAAGGTTTGTGTGATTTTTAATTTTTAAAAAATAAAAAATTATATATGTTATAATATTGATCCCGGTTCCGTGTTTTTTATAACCGGGATCAATAAATTTATGGTATTTTTTAACTATCTTTGTCTATTAATCCCAGTTCCGGAGCAGAACCGGGATTAATATCCGGCTACTTTTTTGCAATTCTGTAGTAGTGAGTGTGAGGCTCTGTTTAGGGTTCCTGAAATCGCTGCTGAAATTCTTCCTTGTCTTTGAGAGTGAGACTGAGAGTCCTACACCATTGCAAAGCTTACATCTTGAGCTTTGTAAAGACACCAAGTTTGAGAGTTGAGGTTGAGTGTGGAAGGAGTACGAAGCTTGTTAAGATCAGTTCCAAATTCTGCAGAACCTGGGACACTGATTTCTGAAGCTTGCTTTGAAGCTCAATTTAGGTAAGAAAATAAACCCTTTTGGTTCCAAATTTGTTCCTATTCTTAGTGCATGTTACCTAGAGCAATTTCTAACTACTTTCCCCAATTTCTTTGGCCAATTCCTATGTCAAATTTGGTGGTTTTTGGACCCTGATACTGGAAACCGAAACTGGGAGCAGAACTTATGAATTATGAGGAGATTGTGGAATTTTCTTCAAATCCAGAGGTTATACTCATCAAAATCAACTTAGAGGTATGGGAGAAGTCTACCTTATACTAGATTTAGACTAAAAATCAAGTGAATTAGGATTTGAGTTAACAAAACTCAAAAAAGGGCATTATGTGTGTAAAGCACAAGGGCTTGGAGGCCAAATTTCAGCTCAATGCTGTTTTGAGCAAGTTTATATTGATGCATGCAAGTGATTGAAGGTTTAAAATCAGAAATTAAATGTTGATCTTGAGTTTTGTGGTATTGGATGGTGTTTGTATTGATTTTTATGCAAATTGATACCATAAGCTTGATGCATGCAAACTAAATGTGTTTCTGGATATAGACATATTGTTCTTAAGGCATATGAAGTCTGAGAATGTTGAAATTGGGTTAGATTTGAGAAATGAAAAGAATGATTTGTCAAAACTCTTGTTTTAGTGGACTGACTGCATAATCTAACCGGTTACTCGATAATTGTAACCGGTTAGACATTGCAGAATTTCAAAGAAAAATCAGTTTATTTAATCATTCCTGAAGTCTTAGTGATTTGGCTCAAATCTATACCTGAATTTCATTAGAAATAATCTGAAGATGAGTTGTTTATAATGTCATGGTTCAGATTGAAGGATAAGAGTTAATACCTTAAGAAAATGAGATAAACTCAAGAGAAAAATATGTTCATTGAGAAGAGAATGTGATTCAGACTTTTGAATGATAAAAACAGTGGTTTTTGAGGCATAAAACAATGTTAAACTTGTTGATGGATTGAGTAGAGAATTCAAGAAAAAGGGTTTTTCTGAATTACAATGGTAAACAGTTCAGGTCTGTAATTCTAAGCGGTTAGTCTGAAACTGTAACCGGTTAGTACCTGAATCGGAAAAATAAAAAGTTAAGTTTTTGAATACCATTGATTATGTTTTTCCCAATCTAAGTTTACGGGCATATTTTGGAGATAATTCAAAGAAGAATTTTGTGCCAAAGATTATGACTCAGATAAACCATTCAAAAGGGGAATTAGAATATCTCTAAATCACATTAATTAATATAAAGATAAAAACCAACCCTGATAATTGTGCATTCATATAGAATGGAAGTTTGGTTGATAGGAACGTTTATCATATTCTGGGAATATGAGGAGGGTACTCCGGGAGTACCAAATTATAACCTACTTGATGACACATTATAGATATGTGGCCAATGTCCGGGACCTGGTTTTTATGTGTTCTGGGAACTTATGCGTTCTGGGAACGTGGTGCACACTCCGGGAATGATGCTTATTATCCAAGTATGGTTCGATATTACGTTCTGGGAACGAATGTCGGTGTTCCGGGAACACAAGGATGTATTGGATGGACGTCCAAGATGGACTTTTAGAGGCCTCAGTTGTGGATAGAAAATCATGCATCATGCCACTTGCATTATAAGAGATATAATGTTGAAAATTGGTGTGCTCATATGTACTGTAACATCCCTAATTTTAATCCCTAGTATAATTATAAATTTTATTAAATTAAATAATTATTTCTTGAAATCAATTAATCAAATGCTGGGTATTTTAAAAAAAATGCAGTATGTTAACTACGAAAGAATATTTAATTATATTCGAAAGTAAATCCATTTGAAGTAATTGCTCTATTTTAAAAAAATATCTATATATATATATATATATGTTTATACCTTACCTTGATTTAAATACGTTATAAGAAAATAAAAGATAGACATCTCTATTTGTATTAATGTGACATTCAAACTTTGTTATTGGTATGCTCTCTAAAATAATACTAATACTACTAATAATAATAATAAAAGATAAAAGTAATGTTGTGTGTATGAATTGAGGAAAGAAAACCTAACAGCTCTATTAGCTTCAGCCGCCACCCTCCTTCCATTTCCTTTTCTTCAGACCCGTCTCTCTCTCCCTCTTCTCGTTTATCTCTCTCTCTCTCCCTTGGTCAAGCTCGCGGCCAACCGCCGCTCTCTTTTCCTCCGACGTTGCCGTCGACCCAAACCACCATCGCGTCTCCGTCTTCCTCTCTCCGCCTTGGGAAGTCGTGCCATCGCCGTCGAGCTCCTCTTCTCCCTCGGTTTCGCCGCTATTCTTGGCCACTGCCATGGTTGAGTTGCCACCACCTCCCCTTCCCTCTCTTGTCCGTGTTTGCTACTCCATAGACCAAGGGGTCCCTATGCGAGTTCTCCCGCTGCTGGGTGTCGTTGCTACCACCGTCCTTGGAGGCTACGCCGCCGTCATCGCTCAAGGACAGTATTTGCCTCCCGTGGCCGTGCTTCTCATGTTTGAGAGTCTCTTCTTGCTCGATTCAGATTTGTGCCGTTCTCGCCGCCGACACCGGTCGTGGATGTCGGGGCTGTGGGGTTGGGAACCAGCTGACTTTGCTTTGAATTGGGTCTGAACCGAACCGACACCGGTCTTCCCTCTTTCTTGCTTCAAAAACCATATTTGAGGGTAAATCCCTAATACCTTTTTAATTGCTTTATGTTGTGTTTTAATTTTAATACTAATATTGATTATATTGTTGTTGGTAATAATTATTTAGTATGAAATTGTTCTGGAAATTAAATTGTATTAGAGTTTATATTGATTTTAATTATATTGATTTTAATTGGTTAGTTTGGTTTGTAATAGCGTCGAATTAAATGTTATGTCGAATAATGAGTTTTTAAAAGTATATTTTGTTGAATGTGTGGGTTCCTAAGTAAGTGAGCTGTCGCTTAGCTCGGTTGAGTTATCCCTGATCTAAACGATACCTCAGTTAATTAGGAAACAGATATAGTCGGCATGATGTTAATTCGAGTTAGGACGTTGAACATTAATTTCAAACCGAAGGGAAGTGAAACTGTTTTAATATTATAATTATGAATTAGACTTATTTTTGAATCAAGAACACTTTCTTTTAGTTTGGAATTAATAGTGTTAAATAACAACCTTTGATTTTGTGGTTTCAAAAACTAAAACTAATTAACTTTAATGAATTTTTGGTGATTATGTTAGTTTCAAAATGTTAGTGTATTTTCGATAGAAAGCTATACTATTTATTAAAGAGACAATGATCTTAATTTGAAATCCTACGTTATTTTGGTTTGTAAATTATAGTTAAATGATTTCTTGATTTGGAAAACTTACGAAAATACTCTACTTTGATATATGATAAGTATATACCGAGATTTTAATTTGAGTCTCTTTTGGTGCATTAAATTGATTACTATATGATTTAATAATATAGTTAGACTACGAAGGAGCTTTAGGACAAACTCAAGCGATAACAATGGGCCACGATATGTGCTAGTATCGATATATGGAAAGGAATGCGTTGTGAAAAGCTAAGAGTTAAAGCAATTACAGGTAAGGGGTGTTTTACCTTGCTTTAGAGAGTATTTTCTGATTAGTTTATGATACTTGCTAAGAATACGTGGGTGTGCTTGAGACTGATTATTCGGGTAATTAATTTAGATTAAAAAAATAAAGTAAGAAAATAAATGAAATGAGCCATAAATTGATACTTGTGAATGAATATGCATGCTAAATGCTATATGTTATCATGTATGTTTATTGAAGAACATGAACTCTGGTTGTTAATTGTGAATGATTATACGTGATTATTGTTTGTATACCTGGTTGATTTAAGGAGATATGTGTGTATCATATAAGTGGTAATTGAGGAATAGAACAACTAAAAGTAAGAGCAGGAACTTGGTAAATTGAATGGTTGAATTGTGATGTTTGGAATTTAACGGTGTGAGTATTTGAAGGTTTTGGTTGATTTGGTTGTGAATGATTTTGATTTAAATTAAAAGAGTGACCGAGTTGCAGCTATGATTGATCCTTGTGATACACCGACCCATTAGGTGCCCTGTTAGGTGACAAGTTACCCATTAGGCACAAGTTACCCAATCCAGGTGAAAGTTACCTATTAGGTCCCGTAAATGCCCCGTTAGGCGGGTGTATCCAATGCATCAATCATGCTGCACAATAATAATAGTTTTGAAAAGAGAAAATGTGAATGTGATGGTAAAAGAGTTGAGATGTTGTTTTTAGTCCTAATGGGTGTCAACCGTGGCCTAATAGGTGGAAAGTTACCTGGATTGGGTGAAAGTCCTAGTGGGTGTGAAATGCCTAACAGGTGCGCTAATCCCTAATGGTAAAGAAAAGATAAAATGATTTAAAAGATGATGAGATGTGTGTGTGTTGTCCTCTGACCGTGAGGAGACATGCGATGTTATTTGGGTATGTTAGCCTCTGATTGTGAGGTGACATACGGTGTATGATTTCGAAAAAGTGTATGATTTATGGTTATAAGTTGAAAACTGATAATATGAGTATTTGTGTTTGAATATTGAAATTGTGTCTATGTGCTAAATGATATATTTACATGAGTTGGTAATTTATGAGAATGGAAATGGAACAGAATGAGACTTAACGAAGATAATGGAAAGGTAATATGAATGGAATAAACGAATGGATACTAATAAGACTGTTGGTTGTGTATGACGCATGTTGGGTTGCCTAAATGAAATTATATGTGCTACGTGCTAATTGTGTTTGACTTGGTAGGTCATTATGTCTAGTTAGAAACTACTTTCTATTTCATGTGTAAAGCTCACCCTTACAACCATTTTTCAGGTTCAGAGTTTGAGTTGCACTATATTTGGCCGAGCAGGAGTACACTCCACCCCGTGGAGTGTAAATTAGCTTAGAAGAGAGTTATTTTCTTTGTTTTATTTTGTTATAAATAAGTCTTGTTTAGTTTTATTATTTTTCATCCGTGAGAGCCCTGTGGATATTTTATCTGGTTATCAGGGCACGGAGATCAAATTAAATTGTTTATAAATATTTTCTGGACTATGCTGGCTGACAGGTTTATGAATGTTATTTTTGGGAAAATCCGATAAACAGAGGAGACTCTGTCCGTTTTTCCGGAAAAATATTCTTAAGTATTTTAATTTAAAAAGAAATTTTCAAGTACCATTTTTATTAAAATCCAAAATTTACTAAATAATTGTGAGGGTGTTACATGTACTTGCATTATTCTTTGTCCATGATATACTTGTGTTTGTAATTTTAGTCTTTATCAATTATGTATATGTGTATACTAACTCCCTGTGCCCTGTTTAGGTGATGGCCAGATACCTAGCTTGCATCGAGATACGCCCTATCCCTAGTGGCATATGGACGTATGAGGAGCACCGTGCCACTTTTGAGGGGGAGGTTGAGATCACTCTCTACCACCCTAACCCTCTGGTGCGAGTGCGACCTCGTCGATTTAGGATCCCATTAGTCTATACTATGCATGTTCCACCCTTTTATGCATATAGAGGACCACCCCCGGCTCGACCTATGCGTCGTTTTCATAGTTTTCGTTTTAGAGCTGCCACTCGTTCACATCCTTCCTCCCATAGAGTTGTCACTGAGGAGACTCCTTCTCCTGGTCCGACTGATTTCGAGAGGACTGCTTCTGCAGATCCTAGACCCAGTGGTAGGGTCTCCACACAGTCGGGTGAGGTCGAGGAGGACCCTGTGGAGGATGAGAGCGAGGAGGAGGTGCATGTCGAGCCGACTGTTTCTGCTAGAGGTGGACCCGCTGGTTCATAGGAGCTTGCATAGCATAGATGTTTTGGATCCTAGATCCTAGGGATAAAGCGGTGGAGGATCTGAGGAGCTGCTGAGGACACTGATGACTTGCTCTGGGACTTCTACTTTTGGGATTTTGTTATATATTGTATATATTTGAGAGGCCTTAGAGTGAGGTTTTATTCATGCAGCTGGATTGTATATGTTTTTATAAACTCTTGCTATCTCGACTTATGTTACTTGCTACTGACTATACTGATGGGGTTTTTATGTTATGACATATATATATATACATATATATATATATATATATATATATGATGTTTTATTTACCTCAGCAGTGCCCCATAAGTATTACTTTTACTTCCGCGAACTCTGATTTCGATTCAAAAAGAATTCGGCAAAAAGTTTATGTTTTACATATTCAAGTCAAACTCGGGAGACAAATAATATGTTTTAAAAAGTAGTACAAAGATGTTATTGGGATTAAGAAAATATTCTCTCGAGAATCTTTTCGTAATTAAAATATTACTAAGCCGAATTCAACTAATGGTTCAGAATAAAAAGGTTTATAATCGAGCAAGTATTAATTTAAAAAGGAAAAATTTTCTAGTCCTAATTTTGATAGCAAGTATTTCAATCATTTGGAAATATTAATTATTTTCAAGATACAAAAGAGAGCGTCACAAAATAAAAATTTTATTTTCAAATATTCAAATACTACATTTTAATACGATCGCTTTCATATAAAGTTTATAATTTTTGGACTTTAAGTTTGAAAGTTATGAATTTTTAAGTTCTAAGATCATTTCCTTCAAAAATGTACTTCATAAGCTTTCAAATAAATTTATAATAAAAAAAAATACGAAAATATATTTTATTTGGACAGTGGTCCAATAGAAAACCTCAGAAATGTATTTTTGTTTTCAAAATAAAATACACTTGAGTCAAAAGGTCATTAAATGCATTAAAACCATACCTTTACACTTAAAACTCAAAAATTCGTTCAGCACTGTAGCAGTGATAAAATTTCGAAAACTCCAAAATAAAAATCAAAACTTTACATTTTCATAATTTACGCTTCGATACGGTCGTTTTGACATATCATTTGTAATTTTTCGACGTACGGTTAAAAAGATATGAATTTCGGAAGATAGGATACTTTAATCCTTCAAAAGGCATTTCATCTTCTAAGATCATTTAAATCAAATACTATACTTTAAAATATTTTATTTAAATACATTAGGGAAAACATTGATATGCATATATATATAATATATATACCACGTGTATATATATATACATATATATATAGCTCCTACGATTTTAATTAACTCCGGGTACCAAAAATCAAATATAATAATTTAAAATCAAATATAAATTCACAATTAATTTGGGTAAAATTGTGGGTCTCACACACCGCACTGGCAAAGTCCAACCAAGGGCCAGAGTAGTGAAGGAGTTCCAAGGAACGTAAGCAATCCAGCAACAAAGCTTTATCATCCCATGCTAAGGCGTCAACATTGCAGGAAGAGATGAACTTGACTAGCTTCAATAGAGTCTACGTGCCGCTTTCCTTGAAGATGCGTGGAAGCAAGTCACTAGGTGGTTGTAATCCAGGATGTGCCTCCATGAAAGAATTAATGAGCGCCATGTTAGCCTCGTCCACAGCATCAGGAGAGCGAACAGATAAGAAAGCTACAAAAGAGTATAAAAGTAATGAAAAATGTGAAAAGACGCTAATCAAAATATACAAGGGGAAGCGACGCTTACACGAAGAAGGAGTCTCGACAACAGTCTCCTTTGGAGCTTTTCCTGAAGGCGTCCCCATGGAGTTAGAACTTGAACTCCCCTCGTCTTCCATGGGAGAATCCATAGGAGGAACAGCACTCTTTTTAGCAACAATATCAGCAACTGTCTCAGTAGCAGGAGCAGCATCCTGCATGACGGCGTCCACGGCCACAGGATCTTCACCTTTGGGAGTAGCAGAGCCGGCATCATCTCCGGTGACCACTTCAACATCAGGATCAATGGAATCATCAGCAATAAGATCGACAACGTCGATCTGTCCTTTATCCAAAGCCGGGGGCTCAACGGAAGCGTCCTCAAGAGTGAAAGGCACTAAATCAACCGAGGGCTTACTCCCCTCCGCCGGAACAGGATCCACATTAATTGGAGCGTCGGAAGCCGGGATGGTCATGAGCGGCTACACGTTCAGGGGGCTGCTCACCTTGCCAAATGGTACGTAAGTGGCGAAACCAGTGGGCACGGCTCCCCCTTGTGCAGCAGCAGCCTTGAGAGAAAGTGAAGAGGCTTCTTGAGCAGCAAAGGAAGGAACAGAAGGAGACCTTGTAGGAGCTTGAACGTTCTGAGAAGCTCGGGAAGAAAGCGCCGGAGAAGGTTTACCATCCACCTTAGGAGGACCTACAAAAGAGAAGCAGTCAAGCCAGCAGTGAGCAGCACATCCATCAAAAGAAATAAAATCGATAGAGGAAATAAACACATAGAGGGGGAGTCATGGGTAAAAGGTAAAGGGAGAAGAAAGAAGCAAGAGGCCAAAGAGAATTGTTGGAAACGAGTAAAGCAAACCCTGTGTGGAGGATGAGACGACAGATTTCGAAGAACCTTTGCTCTGAGCATCATCGCCCTCAGAAATGGAAGTCTTAGAACTCTCGTTGGAATCATCTTTGTCAGAAGAGGTAGAATAAAAGGCCCGAATGGAGGCCCCGGAAGCAATCCCTTCATCTCCGTCTAAGTTTACGAGGGCGGGAGAGGAAGGAGTAGAAGGAACAGCCTGGGCCCGGAGACGGCTAGAGCGTCGCGAAGGAGCAGGAGTAGAGCTCTTGCCTTGTGAAGAAGTGGCAGCGGCTCTCCCTTTGGCCTGTGAGGAAGATTTAGAGGCAGGGGGACTGGAAGAAAGAAGTTTGGTGTTACCTTTCTTTGGGGCAGAAGCACTAGAAGAAGGAGTCGTCGGGGCCTTGCGCTTGCGGGGTGTCGGAGGTTCCTTTTCTGCTACAAAAGAAATACGATCAGGGACATCAATAGTAAATAAAGCACGAAATCAAGAGGAGCAGCTACATATGACAAGAGTAAAACGTACCTTTGCTGACGGCCCTCTTGACAGAAGTGGAGTAGTAAGGATCGTTGTGCACTATGGGAACCAAAGGAGTGGTGGCAGTACTTGGGGTACTCTCGAAGCTTTGAAAATGTTGGAGTATGTCGCTGTGAGAGGTCAACCAAACACGCAGAACCCCGCCGGCGTGAAGAGAATGAATGTGAACTATTGGAACAGGAGAAGGCGTCGAACCAAAAAGTGTAGACCGGAAGGAAGTCTCCACATCAACAGGATCCAGGAGAAGAAGGCAAGGGGGCTGATCGCGCCCGAACTGTCTAGCAACACGATTTGGCCTGTAGGCAAAGGGCCAGAAAGCCCCGCCATGCGCGCTCTTGTTGTCCATAGTTGCAAAACCCGGAAGGAAGCGTCCGATTAAGATTAACTTCCACAAATCAAATACACCCTCAGTCCTTGCAGCAAGATCATTTTGGAGACCCAAGGCATCCTCCTGATAGAAAGGATGTAACTTCTCTCCACCAAGAAGAAAGTCACCCAGATAGGGCCAGAAAACAAAGCTTTTCTCCTGATCAGCACATGGTGACGCCTTGGTTTCCCCAAGTACCAGCACCACGAACGTGGTTCCAGGGCGTCAATATTGGCATCAGAAGCGATTTCAGGAAGGAATCTAACTGGGCCATACGAAGGAAAGCGTTTGAATAAGAAGCATTGCAGAAAAGACAAATCAACATAGCAATTGATAGGAACACGACCAAAGGAATTCTTCATCTGTTCCGATATCTGGTCAAGGCGAGCATAAAGACTACCCAAGTAAAGTGAAGAAAGAGGCAGACGAATACCCTCAGCAAGCATGCAAGCAAAGATGAAAATGGAAGAAGTCACTGATTCCCAGGGAGGTCCAATAAACACATATCTGCTGAGCCAAAAAGCAATGAAGGCGGCTCTTTTGAGGCGCTGGTCAGTAACAGGACCACCCACGAACTTGTCCTCGTAAAATTCACCAAAGAAGTAGCGTACCCAATTCACAAAAGTGTACTTAAGAGAGGACCTTTGACTTACTTTCTGGTCCTGAGGAACGAGGTTCCCTGTGCCCCGCACCTTCCTTGAGGAAGACCCATCGGCATAAGAGGCGCGCCTCTGTTGGATCAAATCCTTGGAATACTTGGCGCTGGCAATAGAAGCATTCTTGAGCTCCTTGGCCAATCCGATGATGCTTTCATCCACACTGGAGAGATCAAGGACACTATCTCCAAATGAAGGCAATTTTAACAGAACAATCACATCCTCTAAAGTTGGGGTAAATTCCCCCCAAGAAGTAAGGAACGTATGAGTTGCTGAGCACCAGCGCTGAACCAACATATGCAGATCCTCTACCCTCTTGTTCACGCCCAGGCGAGGAGACGCCTTCACGGCATCGAAAATCCCCACTTGTTTCAAAATATCCACGAAAGGAGGATCCCGTTGGAAAACATAGTCCACCCATTCTGCCCATCCACCTATGGAAGTGACTTTGACATGGAAGCGAAGATCAACCCAGGGGAACTCCGAGCAAGCAAGGCAAGAGCGTAGGAGAAAGGGACCCCATTTACAATGTTCTTTGGAATTGGAAGGCTTGGAGCACAGGCGTACTGCGCTCTCTGGGACCACCATGGCCATAGACGACTGACCCGAGAAGAGGCCGCCGGACTCTGGAGGCTGAGGGAAAGGGAGCTTAGCACGTGCCCCAGGCGCCCAACGGCGATGCCCTGGCTCCACTGGATCAGAACGCAGCGGAGGGAGAGCGTCCAGAAAGCAGAACGAAAGAGATTGAGGAACGTGCTCTTCGGTGGCTTCCTCCTGCATTTGACTTCCCTCATCAGAAGAAGAAGACTTCTCTTCTCCAGAACCAGAAGGGACTGCAGATCTTGTCATCATGTGAGAGAGTAATTTGGGGACAGAAAACGAAAGAAGAAGAAAAGAAAGCAAATTTCCGGAAAGGAAGAAAGGAAAGGGATGGTGAGTTGTGAGCAGAACCCAGGGAGAAAGAGAATGAGTGGAGGAAAATGGAACTGAAGGGGTTTATGAGAAGCAGTTTGAAAAGAAGTGGGGAACGTGGGAAAGAGTGAAGCCTTATGAGTTGTTGAAACTTCTCCCCCTGTGTACACGTGGAGGGCAACGAAGAAAAGAAAAAAAAAGGGGGAAGAGATAGACTAGGATTTGCACCAAAAAGGGAAAGTTCCTACCCTTTTGGTGCAAAGGGGGCTATTGTTGATACCCAGAAAATGTGATAGCCCAATTGTGAAGCCCAAACGCAGGCCCAGATCCGTTAAGCATACCAAAAACACGGGACGAATCAAAAGAGCTACTAACGGAAGTAGCGACGGAGAAGGGCTTACCTGGGCATGCGTTCGTGCACGAAAGCGCACCCCACCCTCACAGAGCACACAAGCGGGCAAAGAGCCACCCAACTCCACATGATATGTGCAGCTTGCACAGGAAGCTAGAAGGGAATCTTTGCTCACCTCATCTAGACCCTTCCCAAGAGAGAGACGGAAATGGCATGCCTTGTATGCCCCCCTTCCCCAGCCATTAATGGAAAGCTTAAAATGGCAAAAGGACAAACTGGCATCTGATAAAGAGGGAGGAAGGCAGCAACAAAGAAGGAAAAGTTGCGTGGACCAGCAGATAAAAGGAAAAGAGCAGTAACCAATGGATAAAAGGGGCACTATATAAAGGTGTCACAGTCAAGCAAACAAAGGGGGAGAACAACAACAACAACGGAAAAATACAGTGGCAACAATACACAAAACACATAGTTCCTTTCTCTAAGTCCCAGGGAGAGAGCACTGAAGAGAGACAAGAGTAAGAAACATGGAAAGAGTGAAGTGAGCAACAGGAGCGCTCACTCCCTTCCTCCACCACCATTACAGAGAAGCCTCACCACCATGGCCAATTTTCTACAAGTATCAGCCCCGACCTTTACTGAAGAAGGCGTCCTCACCAACAAAGGCGCACCCTAACATAGTTGAAATAACAAGTAGCGGTGTCTCTCCGCTTGTAACACATGTAGTACTTGTATGCCTTTGAGGCCATAATTTCATTAAGTTTATGAACCCATTAATCTCTGTACAATCATATCTTTTCAATAAAAAAGATCTGAAACAGTTAGTTTTAAGAGTAATGGATGTAAGTAAAAATGAAAAGAATGTTTAGTGTTTTGGAAAAAGGATAATATTGGAAAGCTAGTGTAAAAAATTATAAAAAGTGGATGTAACTAGCAAGGTTAAGGGTGTAAATAACATTTCCCGTTATATTTTTCATTACGATTGTCGTTTAAATAATAGAAAATGATTTAAATTCAATACTAGACAATGTATTTGTAAGCACCCAATTCATCACCTCTTGGATGATAGCTCCCAATTCCAACAAGTTCTCTATGCAAACTTACATATTATGAGTTTTTCTTTAAAATGTGTCATTGGACACACGTTAAAAAAAACTCTTTAAAATATTAATTTATTTAGGACATTCACATTTACAAAAATATAAATTATTTCCATAAAATAAGTTATTTTTTCATTAAAAAAAATTACAGTAACAAATTGTAAATTCATCTAATAAATTCATTAATGGATGAATTGAATACATCTTGTAATATAAAGATAGGTTAATTTGAATTATTTAAAATTTATATTATTTAAAGATTTTAGGAACTTTTACTTTTGTTTCAATTGTTAAAATTTTTTTTCACATCTATCATAAATTTTAAAATGCACTAATTATCTTTTAGTGAGATTTTTTGAAGTACACTATAATTTAGTAAAATTTGTATTTAACATTTATTTTTTTAAAATAATTATAAAAAACTTATAGCATAAATAATTTAAAAATAGAAGTGATGGATTGTTATTTATTTATTGCTTATTAATAAAAAAAAGTCTTTAAATGCAAGTTACAAATAAGTTCTATGATGTTCATATTTATAAATTGATTAAAATTATATAGGATACTTACACAACAAATTGTTGATACGCACTTGTTCAATTAACACATGATGGACCTAAACTTTAATACGCATATGTTGTTTTAAAGTTTTTTTTAGGTAAACGAAAAATTTTATTATCTGAACAAACAGTATGTAACACCCCGGTTTTCACCATCCGAAAATAATCATCATTTAGTTAAAGGTTTGCCAAAAATGAGGCCATTTTTTTAAACGATGTGGGAGCACGTTCACGCTCCTACCAGAAAACCGGGTCGTTACGTAAAACCTACTCCCACATTCTTCCAAAAGGATTTCATAATTCACGTTAACAAAAGTTCGGCCAGTTCACAAAACAAAAGTAGGGCACAGTTACAAGAGTGATACATTGCTTAGATAATCCTTGACATAGACATTCACAACTTAACTAATTATCCTACCTACGACTTTGCCTAATGAAAACTATAGGGTGCAGCTCATGATCCTCCTTCTTATGTCCTTGCTTCACATTAGAAGATGAAGCTATCCTAGCTACAGCTTGCCCACGATTCTTTGGCGCCCACTGCAACCTTGTCGTTGCAGAGAGATTCCTCAGAGCTTCACAACGCAGCTTCTCCTCATAGTCTCCATATCCTCGGACAGAAACTTGTCCTAGCAGCGGTCCTAAATCAGCTCCACATAGTCGATGCTCAGGGTCCGGAATCACGATCTGCGACTTGCCAGTCCATACCCAGCCAGATGGAGTACGCCTCCAGCCGCACCCATGCTTCATCCAGGTTGTAATCTCCATGCAGTAATCCATCTGCGCGTTGGAGTACCAGGAACACCGATATACCAACGGGCAGGAGAGAGTTAGCGAACCGAACGACAAGCCGTCGACGTTGTGGATTTACCGCAGGCGGAATATCAAGACAGAACACACCAAAACGAGCAAACACACACAACATAACATTCAAACATAACATTCAAACTTTCAATTCTTTTCGTTCCCTTCTCAAGGGGGTTCAGCTCTTCCTTCTTTCACACTTCCCCTCCTCAACTCAACTATTTTCAAACTTTTCTTTTCTTACTTATAAATTTTCTTATCGAGTCTTATTACATTATAACCATCGATGATTAAGGGGAATTAAAGAATCATCGAGGTACGCGTCCGTTCGTAGTTAGCACTCACGTCTCAAGTCTACATCTCCTCGGTCACCATCCACCTAGTCGGAAGCAAACAGGAGTACAGAACCTTTACCGTGCGGGCACGACAGCTGTCACACAAAATGGTCCCTGACCAGGAGGCCCAGCCTCAAATCATATATAACATGGCACGCTCTTAGCGGCAAACACAATGCCCCAGTCCAGTTCCTCTCACTGTTCCTGAACTGCCATAGGGGTGACAGCACTATTCTGGTCCCGGGTGCAGAACTTACCACGGTATTAGACCCAGTCCCCACCACGTTAGAGCCCCACATGTGGAGTTCGTTCTTCCCAGAATAGTACTCAAGGCAACGTGACGTTTTACCGCCCGAGCCTACCCTAATGCATTCATCAACCCGAATATCCCTGATATCCAAGGTACCCTCCTCTCCACTACTTCGTACTCTCATACCTTACCGTATTCGTGGTTAATGTCTTTTAAGGTCTTTTATCTTTTATTAACCTAATGGTCAGCTCACCCTTCGTACAACCCTTCAATGATTCCTGACCGCTAACTTTGCATCACATTTCAAATTCTCAAACTTGGCACAGAGCGGAATCACATTCATAACTCGAAACTCATCACAAATCACTTCTCTAAACAACCTCCTCATAACGATCTCTTTTCAAAACTTAGTTTCAAAAATCTCTTCTTGAAATCTTTTTCAAAAACTCTTTTCACCATCTCTTTCAGAAAATCTACTTAAAGATTTTTCTCATTTTGGGAACCCTTTTCTCAAAATCCGAAACTCTTTTCAAAAATTTTCACTTCTGGGAATCCCTTTCAAAATTTCATTTTTAAAACTCATTTTCAAAATCTCATTTTCATACAACGTTTTTCCGAAACAATCCTTTTCGAAAGCTTTTCTCAAAAACTTTCTCTTCTTGAGAACTAGTGGAGGAGCAAGCTCAACTCAGACTAGTCTCAATCCAAGAAATAAAACCCCACCATTAACACCTCCCTTCTTGATAACCAGTGGAGGAGCAAGCTCAACTCAGACCAGTCTCAATCCAGGAGACAAAACCAAAAGATTCCCACCTCACTTCTCATCGCATTTTACTTTCAATATCACCTCCTTATTCCTTCCTCGCTCTGGCTCATTCACATCGTTAACACGAAATCCTTTCTCACTCTCATATCTTGTCTCATCTCAACCATCAACTTAATCCTCTCATCATTATTTCCAGTCTTAATGTCTTATCAAAGTAAGGCTGCCTTGTTCCACAAGGTCTTAGGCCAAACAAGGGATTATATCTTTTCTTGGTGTCTTTTACGCTTTAATCTTCTTGATCATTATCAATTAATTCAACATCAGCATATATAAACAAACATAAGCACACATCATCATACATCACACACATAAAAGTGGTCTTTGTCTCCTTCGTATAGGTGGCCACACAAAGCACACAATTGCCACTATACTACTGACGCAGAACCACTTAGTTCCGATCTTTGAGCTGATACGGAACGTCTTAATATGACACCTACTACCACGGTGTCTTAGGAAAGCTACTCTCTCACCTGGGGTCCAGCAGTCTGATGAACACAGTCGCCTCTGATCTTGTTTGCTGCCATTGCCTTAATCCCTTGTCTGTAACGTTTCCCGAATTAATTAAAACACATTTGCATTAAGACTTTTCTTTAAGAAAATTCTTTTCCATTTCTTATTAGAAAACATAAGCATTTTCTCAAAACCACTCAAACACTTCTTAGTTCTTTGAATACTTCAAAACCATTTGAAAACATCAAATAAAACAATTTTAAATCAATTGGCTAGGTGGCTGGTCCGTCTTGGACAGCACCTTAACCGCTTTCGAAAACACCGAAAAATTCACCGGTTTACATCCGGGTTTTTCTAAAATCAATTCCCTATTGAAAACCAAACTTTGAGTCTCATAAATCAGGTTTTAAAAATCAAAAACAATTTTAAAACAAACTTGGGCAGCAAAGAAAGATTTTCGCAAAATCACTTAAATAACAATTCAAAACATCGTGAAACACTCTTTAGCTTCAAATATTTTTTTTTTAAATCAATACAAACACTTTGAAAACTTAAGTTTTTATAACAAAATAAATCACAAACATCATTTCACCAGTTCAAATAAATCGGACCAAACAAGTTTCAAAACCAAGCATACACACTCATGGGCCACAACACATTTTGATCACAAAAGTCATATAAACAACTAATAAATCATATAAATTAAACATTTTACAATCACACACTTAATTCAATCACTCAATCACATAATATGCTTCAAGGACAATTCAATTTTTACGAACCAAAAGCATCTAGGCATACTCAAGCACACAACCCGAATACACACATGTATGATCATTCAAACACAACACTTTCTTAACCTAATTAATTCACCAAAACGCATGCATTATTCCTAAGTTACCTCTTAGAAAAAAAATTCTAGTCTCATCAACATGCATGGACCGAAAATCTCACAAATCGAAACATGATTCGTGCATCATCAATCATACAAAATTTCATGCAATTATTTATCCTATTTCTTAGCACAAACCGCGAGCTTAAGCTTAGAAAATTATCAAACCTTAATTCATTTTCCTAAGCTCAAACCGAATCAAAGATTTTGCAAGAACATAGAACATATATCAAATCCTAACAAAATGAAAGGCATGGATTCTAGTCTAAACATGGCCGAATGCAATCATGCACCAAAATAAATACTTAGTTTATGCCAAGCATCACATATGAACCTAGAATATAATTCAATTTAGGAAAAATCATTTTGTTCTCCCTAATGTCTTCTAAAACCGAAACATGTACAAAAGAAACCATGATATTCCTACTCAAAATTAGCATGCATGTATTCAAATCCTATAGATCAAGTCGTGAAGTTAAACATAATAACACAACCCAAGACAAAATCATTTTAAGTAAGAAAAAAGGGTAAAACCGAAACATATATCAAAAGAAAACATAACCATTTCATTCAAAACCAACATGCATACACTTAAATCAAATATACTAAGTCATAAAACAAATATAAGAACACAAATAGAAACAAAGATCTTTTTAAATGGGAGAGAGATCAAAACCGAGGCACACACATGAAGAGAATAGAAAGGTTTTTGTTTCAAAAATCATTTACATAACTCAAGACAAAAATCAAAATCACTCAAAATCAAAGATCAAGACATAGTTCAAAACTTTTCATCAAAGTCAACTCAAAACATGCAAGGATAAAAATCATCTTCGTGTAACATGCAAGACTAAAAATCATCAATCCATCATAGATCAATCATGTGTTTAGCACTTAAACACATAAACACTCAAAGATCTACGGTTCTAGGCATAAAATCAAACATGCAAGAAGATCCACCTTAGATTCATAAGGATCACAAACAAAGACTTTAGATCAAGAAGGAAAACATCAAGATCAATCATGAAAACATCAAAGTCCAACCTAAACATCACCAACCGAATTAACACACTCATACCTACACTTGTTACAAATTAAAAGTCCATGGTTTAAAGAATTATTACACATAGGTGCATCAAATTAAACATGCAAGAGAAGAAAGAAAATAAAATTACAAGATCAAAACTAATTCTAAAACTCTCTAGGTCTTCGATTTATACCAAGAGAAAATTCTTCTAACACTTCTAAGTTCTTTGATCTTCAAGGATATCCTAGTTTTTGATTTGCTTCTCCTTCCTTTTCCTCCTTCCTAGCTCACGGTTTCTCCTTCTTCTTCTCTCTATTTTCTAAGTTTTAGCCTAAGAGTTTGAGGGGCTCTTAGAACATGTGTTTGGTGTTGATGCTTGGACGGAAGAGGCGAAGAAAATGAAGAGTGAAATGGGTGCAACAAGACTAAGGCAAGTCTTATATAAAAATATGTGGATTCCTATTTTGGCCTTTAAATGATTCGGCCAAGCATCAAAGGAGAGGGGTAAATTCGGCCTTCTCCTAATTTGCATGGGTGGTCTTTAGCAAAATCTCAAGGAGACTTAGTGGGGGACAAATGGGTTTTAGGGTTCATACTAGGGGTTGACTCATGGCTCTCTTTAGGGTTTCATCCACTTAGTTGAGGTTTAGTTGGGCTTAGTTAGGATCTTGGTTAGGCATAGTTAGGGACTTGGTTGCTCCTTCACCACTTAAGGGAAAATCCTAAGTTTCCACTCACTCACCTACACACACGGCACACTCACACATTTACACCTATTCACTTTCATGCACACACACACACCCATTTGCACGACACATACACCCTTCCATGCATATACATTCTCATTTACACGGTACTACACACACACTCTCACTCATTCATGCATACTTCATCCTAATTCTACACACATACATCATACACATTCATACATTCCTTCACTAATTAAATTTCCCTATGCATACCTTATGTAACACCCCTAATTTTCGTCTCCCGAATAATAGGAAATTAATAATAAAGAAGTTTTATTATTAATTTATAGAATTTTTCTAAGTTTATGTTTTGTATTTAATTAGCCTTAAATATAAAAATAAGTGGAAATATTTTTATATGGCAAATAAATGCAAAATATAAGGAAATTGCATTCTGGTCCCTGGGTGAGGACTAAAAAGCAATATTAGAAAGGTTCTTGGAGGGAAAGATTTAAAAATAATAATTTTTAAATTTTGAACTGATCTAACTGGTTAGTAATGCCCTGTAACCGGTTAGACGATGAACACAGAAACTGGTTTAGTGGATTTTGATGAGTAATCACTTGGATTACTCGTTAATCGCCACGATTGCTGCATGAATTGAGTGGCAATACACGCGTCAAGGTGCATGTAGCCTGGATTTGGCTATAAATAGGTGAATTGTTGAGGGATTAAGGGTTTTCCTCTGAAATCTTGTTGAAGAAGGGAAATTAGGGTTTCTGAATTGCTCTGAGCAATTCGTCTTCGTCTTTGAGTGTTAGAGAGTGATATACACCTTTCTGAAAAACTTACATCAAGAGCTTTTCAGTGATATACACCTTGAGAGTTGAGGGTTCGTGTGGAAGGAGAAATCAAGCTTGGAAGTTGGAGGTAGAAATCTGGGTTTTCTGTGATTCTGATTCTGGGAGCTGACTTCCAGACTCAATTTTGGTAAGTGTAGTCGATCTCTAAGCCTCAAACTTCTTTGATTCTCTAGTGCATGTACCCTACTTTGAGTCCTAACTGTTTTCCCTAATTTCTTTGGCCAAATTCCATGTCAAAATCTCTGGTTTTTGGACCTTGTTGCTGGGAAACGAATCTGGAAACAGAGCTGTGAGTTTGTGAGGATTCAGTGGAGTTTCTTCAATTTCAGTGTTAAATCTTCATCAAGATTGTCTTAGAGGTATAGGAGAAGTTTCACTATACTAGATTTATACTAAATGTCAAAGGATTTAGTATTTGAGTTCGTGAAACTCAAAAGGGCATTATGTGTTTTTAAGCACAAAGGCTTGGAGGCCAATTTCTTGCTCACTGTGGTTTTGAGCAAATTTTAATTGATGCATGCAAGCTAAATGATGACTGAATTCTGTGTTTAAGAGTTTGATTTCAGTTTTGTTGTGCTAAATTGAGTTTATGTGAATTTTCATGTAATTTAATTCAATAAACTTGATGCATGCAATATGAATGTGTTTCTGGGTGTAAACATGTTTAATTTAAGGCATATGAACTTGGTGTATGCTGGAAATTGGTTAGATTTGAGAAAGAAAGAAAATGAGTTGTTAAAACTCTTGTTTTAATGGTCAGACTGCATAATCTAACCGGTTGCACGATTTTCGTAACCGGTTAGACACTGTAAATTTTCAAAGAGAAATCAGTTTGCAAATCAGTCCTGAAACTTTCAATGGTTTTTACTCAAATCTAAGCCTTAATTTCCATACATAGAGTCTGAATATAAGTTGTGATAATGTCAACAAATTCAGATGGGAAAGATTTCCATTTGTGCCTTAAATTGATGGAATAATTTCAAGTGAAATTATGGTTATTGGAAAAGGATATGTGATTTGGACTTTTGAATGATAAAACAATGGTTTTTGAGGTATAAGAATAAAGTTGAAAGTGTTTTGGATTGGGTAGAGAATTCAAGAAAAAGGGTTTTTCTGAATTGCAATGGTAAACAGTTCAGGTCTGTAATTCTAACCGGTTAGCCTGAAACTGTAACCGGTTAGTACCTGAATCTGAAAAATAAAAAGTTAAGTTTTAAATACCATTGAAGTTATACTACTCAATCTGGGTTTTATAAAGGCATATTTTGAGAAAATTCAAAGGGGAATTTTTATGCCAAATATTATACCTTAATTAAATCATTCAAAAGTAGAAATTGGAATATTTCTAAATCACATTAATTAATATAAAGATAAAACCAACCCCGATGTTGTGCATACATATAGACTGGAAGTCTGGTTGGTAGGAACGTTTATCATATTCTGGGAATATGAGGAGGGTACTCCGGGAGTACCAAAGTATAACCTACTTGATGACACATTATAGATATGTGGCCAGTGTCCGGGACCTGGTTTTTTATGCGTTCTGGGAACGTGGCGTTCTGGGAACGTGGTGCACACTCCGGGAGTGATGCTTTTTATCCAAGTATGGTTCGGCATTATGTTCTGGGAACTAATGTCGGTGTTCTGGGAACACAATGGTGTATTGGATGGACGTCCAAGATGGACATTTAGAGGCCTCAGTTGTGGATAGAAAATCATACATCATGCCACTTTCATTATAAGAGTTATAATGTTGAAAATTGGTGTGCTCATATGTACTTGCATTATGATATGTCCATGATATATTTGTGATTGTAACTTTAGTCTTTATCCATTATGTATATGTGTATACTTACTCCCTGTGCCCTGTTTAGGTGATGGCCAGGTACCTAGCTTGCATCGAGATACGCCCTATCCCTAGTGGTATATGGACGTATGAGGAGCACCGTGCCACCTTTGAGGGGGAGGTGGAGATCACTCTCTACCACCCTAACCCTTTGTTGCGTGTGTGACCTCGTCGATTTAGGATCCCATTAGTCTATACTATGCATGTTCCACATTTTTACACTTATAGAGGACCACCCCCGGCTCGACCTATGCGTCGTTTTCATAGTTTTAGATTTAGAGCTGCCACTCGTTCCCATCCTTCATCCCATAGAGTTGTTACTGAGGAGGCTCCTTCTCCTGGTCCGACTGAGTATGATGGGACTGCTTCTGCAGGCCATAGACCCAGTGGTGGGGTCTCTACTCCGTCAGGCAAAGTCGAGGAGGATCCCGAGGAGGATGAGAGCGAGGAGGAGGTGCATGTTGAGCCATCTGTTTCTGCTAGAGGTGGACCCGCTGGTTCATAGGAACCTGCATAGCATAGGGGTTTTGGATCCTAGATCCTAGGGATAGAGCTGTGGAGGATCTGAGGAGCTGCTGAGGACACTGAAGACCTGCTCTGAGACTTCTATTTTGAGATCATGTGATACATGGTATATATTTTGAGAGGTCTTAGAGTGAGGTTTTTATTTTATTCAGCTGGGTTGTATCTATTTTATAAACTCTTGCTATCTCGACTGATGTTACTTGCTACTGCTGTACTGATGGGGTTATGTCGTATGACTTTTATCACATATATATATGTTTTATTTTCCTCAGCAGTGCCCCATAAGTACTATTTTTTATTCCGCGAACTCTGATTTTAATTTACAAAGGAATTCGACGATAAGTTTATATTTTATGTAATCAAATCCCACTCGAGAGGCAAGTAATGTATTTAACTGATAGATACTAGTAATTTTCTTGATAATATATGAAATGCGTTCTCGAGAGTATTTCTAAAATCTAAGATATTACTAAGCCGAATTCAGATAAGGATTTATATCGAAAAGAGGTTTTTGATTGAGCAAGTAATGATATTAAAAAGGGAAAATTTTCTAGTCCTAAATTTTGATAGCAAGTAATAAACTATTTGGAAATATTAAGTATTTTCACGTTAAAAAGAGAGCGTCACAACCTTTGGTGGTATCAGAGCATTGGTCCTGTTCCTCATGGCCCCGAAGATGCAGCTAAGTGTGGTATTCAATGTTGATTGAATATGTTTGAGTAAGTTAGTAGTAGCATTTATGTTCCAAAGACCTTTTTAGTAACCCAAAGCCCATAGTGCAGGTCTTTCTATGGCAACCCGGAATAGAAACGTTACTAATGAGATGTTAGAACGAATCACAACCGTGCTGGAGGGTATGCAGCAGCAGCAGAGGCATCAATCATCTCAGGAGAGAGCTGGTAATCCATCTGCTGGCAACATGGCGAATCATGACACTAAAACTCTGTCGGAGTTCAGGAAGTGCAATCCACCACGATTTGAGGGAGGATATAGACCTGATGAGGCAAACAAGTGGTTGTACGAGATCAATAAGATCTTTCGAACTCTAGAGTGTTTTGACGAACAGAAGGTGACCTATGCAGTCTACATGCTTCATGGGGAAGCTGAAAACTGGTGGGATCACATGGTCCAGTTGCTGAATTTTTAAAGAAGGGCAATCAACTGGGGAGTATTTATGGAGAAGTTTCTCAATAAATATTTTCCAGAAGATTTGCGGAGGAAAAAGGAAGTGGAATTCATGCAATTGAAGCAGGGGGATATGAGTGTAGGGGAGTATGCTGCCAAATTCGAGGAGTTGATGAAGTACTCTCCCTATTACTTAAATAACCCTGATGAAAGAAGTAAGTGTGTGAAGTTTGAAGGTGGGCTAAGGCCGGAGCTGAAGTCTATCTTCAGTTATCAAAGGATTCAGAGTTTCCCTGCACTGGTAGACATTTGCAGAATGTATGAAGATGATAAGAAGGCGGAGTTGTTATGAAGTCAAGTGAAGGGGGTTGGACAGAATTATGGACCCCAGAGAAAGAAGAAGTTTGACCATCGGAACAACGGTCCATATTCTAAGAACAAAGGGAAAGGCAAGGTAGTGATGGATAACCGGAACAAGCCTCGCGATAATGCTCCTTATTGCGAGAAGTGCAAGCGTTACCATCATGGTCAGTTTTGCTGGTCCACAGGAGGATGTTTCAAGTGTGGGAAGCAAGGTCACTTTGCCCGAGAATGCAAGGAGTCTGCAAAGGGAGATGCAAAGGGATCTGTTGGAAAGCCTGTGGTACAAGGACGAGTGTTTACCCTGAGTGGTAGTGAAGCAACTCAAACCCCGAATCTCGTGCAAGGTAATTTTCTGCTCGATAATCAACCTTGCAAAATCATGTTTGATTCTGGAGCTACACATTCTTTTGTTTCCCCTGAATGTGTGAGTAGGCTGAATCTTATTGTTTCCAATTCACCCTGCTATCTTAGTATAGATACCCCTACGGGAATACCGATCTACACCACTAAAGTCTGTTTAGGGTGTAATGTAGATGTTCTGGGTCGTTCATCCCCGGTAGATTTGGTTTGTCTTCCTAAGTTACAATTGGATGTGATCTTGGGAATAGATTGGTTGATGAAGAACCAAGTGATCATCAATTGTGAGGAAAAGACAATTCAATATAGGACCCTTGAACCGGAAGGTTATATGTGTTTATTCTTGGCTTCTGGAGAAGAAGAGTCGATGCCGATCGAAGAAATTCCAGTGGTGAGGGAATTTCCGGAAGTATTTCCTAAGGAGATACCAGGATTACCTCCAAAGCGAGAGATAGAGTTTGGGATCGATTTAGTCCCTGGAGCTGGTCCCATCTCTATTGCTCCTTATAGGATGGCACCACCAGAAATGGCAGAAATGAAAAAGCAAATCGAGGAGTTGTTGCAGAAACAGATGATCAGGCCAAGCGTTTCGCCTTGGGGAGCTCCGTTATTGTTTGTAAAGAAGAAAGATGGAAGTATGAGGATGTGCGTGGATTACAGGCAGTTGAATAAGGTCACTATTAAGAATAAGTATCCTTTGCCAAGGATTGATGACCTTATGGATCAAGTGAGGGGAGCTGCAGTATTCTCCAAGATTGATCTGAGATCGGGATATCATCAGATCAGGATAAAGGAGGAGGATATACCCAAGACTGCATTTCGATCGCGATACGGTCATTATGAGTATGTTGTGATGCCGTTCGGATTGACAAATGCACCTGCTATTTTTATGGACTATATGAACCGGATCTTTAGACCATATTTGGATTTGTTTGTGGTGGTATTCATTGACGATATTTTGGTCTATTCTAAAAATCCGGAAGAGCACGAAGAGCATCTCAGGATTGTGAAGGTCCTGAAGGAGAAACAACTATACGCCAAACTTACGAAGTGTGAGTTTTGGCTGAATGAAGTGAAGTTTCTGGGGCATGTAATCTCTAAAGAGGGAATTGCGGTGGATCCAGCGAAGGTAAGTTCAGTGCTAAGTTGGGAACAGCCTAAGACGGTGACGGAGGTGAGAAGTTTCTTAGGGCTGGCTGGATACTATCGTCGATTCATAGAAGGATTTTCTAAGATTGCATTGCCTTTGACTAAGTTGACTCGGAAGGATCAATCGTTCGTGTGGGACGATCGGTGCGAAGCTAGTTTTCGTGAGTTGAAGGAAAGGTTAACATCGTCTCTTGTGTTAATCTTACCTGATCCTCACAAGAGCTTTGAAGTTTACTGTGATGCATCTAAGCAAGGACTGGGTTGTGTATTGATGCAAGAAGGAAGAGTAGTGGCGTATGCATCAAGGCAATTGAAGAATCATGAGGTGAATTACCCGACACACAATTTGGAATTGGCTGCGATCGTGTTTGCCTTAAAGATATGGAGACATCATCTCTATGGCACTACATTCCAAGTATTTAGTGACCATAAGAGTTTAAAATATTTGTTCGACCAGAAAGAGTTGAACATGAGGCAAAGAAGATGGATGGAGTTCTTGAAGGATTACGACTTTAAACTCCATTATCATCCGGGTAAAGCGAATGTGGTTGCAAACGCGTTGAGTCGGAAAGCAATCCACGTTAGTGCGATGATGCTTAAGGAAGCAGCATTGATAGAAGAATTCAGAGACTTGGGCTTGTTGATGCAAGTGGAGCCATCAAGTATCAAGTTGGGGACGTTACAGATCACAAACGAGTTCTTGGAAAGAATTCGGTAGTTGCAGCGAGCAGATGAAGAGTTGATGGAAAAGATGAGACTAGGTTCGGAAGGAAAGGAACCTGATTTTAAGTATGGGCAGTATGGAATCCTTCGTTTCCGGACAAGGATTTGCGTACCAAGAGATCAAGAAGTTAGAAGACTAATTCTTGATGAGGCCCATAAGAGTCGGATGAGTATGCATCCTGGATCGACCAAAATCTATCAGGACTTGAAGAAGATATTTTGGTGGTCGGGATTAAAAATAGATGTGGCAGAATATGTGGCGGCGTGTTTGATCTGTCAGAAAGCAAAGGTAGAACATCAGAAACCGGGAGGACAGTTGCAACCTCTGAGGATTCCCCAGTGGAAATGGGATAGCATCTCAATGGACTTTGTGTCTGGTTTGCCGAGGACAGTAGCAAATCATGATGCAATCTGGGTGGTTGTGCATAGGCTAACAAAGTCGGCGCATTTTATTCCAATAAATATGCGTTATTCTTTGAACAAGCTTACCCAGATCTATATTAAGGAGGTAGTTCGTCTTCACGGAGTGCCTTCGAGCATTGTGTCAGACCGAGATCCGAGATTTTCGTCGCAATTTTGGAGAAGTTTGCATGATACTATGGGAACCAGATTGAAATTAAGTTCTGCGTATCATCCACAAACGGATGGCCAGACGGAGAGGACAATTCAATCTTTGGAAGATGTGTTGCGAGCGTGTGCACTTGAAGAACAAGGAAGCTGGGATCAAGTGTTACCTCTTGCGGAGTTCACATACAATAATAGCTACCATGCGAGTATTGGAATGGCACCGTTCGGGCGTTGTATGGAAGGAAGTGTCAAACCCCGCTATGTTGGTTCCAAGTGGGGGAGAACTTGATGGTTGGACCAGAAATGATTCAACAAACAACTGAGAAGATCAAAATGGTTCAAGCAAAGATGAAAGCGGCGCAGAGTCGGCAAAAGAGTTATGCGGATAAGAGGCGAAAACCATTAGAATTTTCTGAGGGCGATCATGTGTTTCTTCGGATAGTTCCGATGAAAGGAATTAGTAGAGCTTTGAGAACCCGAAAGCTTTCGCCTAAGTGTATAGGTCCATATCAGATTCTTAAGAGAGTTGGTCCTGTTGCTTATCAACTGGCTTTACCACCCTCTTTATCCAATTTGCATAACGTCTTTCACGTTTCGCAATTGAAAAAGTATGTTCATGATCCATCTGTTGTTCTGAAACTCCAACCCGATGATCTAACTCTTAGAGCAAACCTGAGCTTTGAGACCAGACCGGTTCAGATAGAAGATTGTGAAGTCAAGCGGCTCAGAGGAAAGGAAATACCTTTGGTCAAGGTAAGTTGGGAGAATGCTGACGTATCGGAAGCTACCTGGGAATTAGAGGAGAAGATGCGTCAAGAGTATCCGGAGTTATTTATGTAATCTAGAATTTCGGGGACGAAATTCCGTTTAAGTGGGGGAGTAGTGTAATGTAACACCCCAAATTTCGTCTTCCGAATAAATATGTTAGTAAAATGGTTTTATAAATAAATAATAATTTCATGTTTGATTTGGATATATATTCATTATAAGTATTATGTGAAAATATTTTATGATGAGGTTTTTTTTCCATAAAATATTAAATTTTGCAATTAAGTCCTTGGGAAGGACCTAAAAACAATAATGAAGGTCTTTTGGAGTTAAAATTAATTAAACAAAGTTTATAGTGAAAACTGGCCAAAATACTAGAGTATTTGGCTAAATACTCGAGTATTCTGGAGCAGACAGCCACAGTTAGTGCGCTGTAGCTGTCTTGCCATGGGGGGAGCTCGGAATTTGCCACGAAATCATGGTGTTGACACGCAAACAACCTCCAGCCACGTCCATGGATGCGTGTCCTCCTTGTATGAAACTCCAATCTTCTTCAAGAAGGGAGAAGAATCTATATATAGCCAACAAATTCAAGTTTAGAAGCTTAGAAAACGAGTTTTAGGGTTCTTAAATTCCAATTCTCAATTCGTCTTCGTTTCTGAATCTCATAGAACAAACCATACACCATTTCGAAGCTCACATCAAGAGCTTTGAAAAGCACCAAAAATCGTGAGCTAAGGCTGAGTGTGTGAGGAGTAGTGAGTGCTGCAAGATAGAGATTCAAATCTGCCAAGAACCAGAATGTTGTTCAGACCCGTCACCTTCTTGCCTTCGATTCTCTCTCCTCCTTGAGAGTTACCTAACGCCTGTTATACCATTGGTAAGATCTTTCAACGAGCTTCGATTTGATACCAAGTTTGTGAGATTTGAGTTCCTGGATGAAAAGTTATGGGCCTGTGAAGTTAGGTGTTGAAATCTGCCAAACTAGAATTTCAGATTCAGAGCCGACTTTGAGCTTCAATTGTGGTAAGCTCAAGCTCTCTTTTGGTCTGAAATTTATTGGTTTTCAAAGTTCATGTTATAGAGAACATAGTCTAACCAATTTCCCCAATTTTTATGCATAATTCGAATGTCGATTGATGTGGTTTTGAACCTCTGCCAAATCTGTTATGCAAGTTCGGGTGGGAAGTGGTTAGAGCATTTGGTTGCTGTTCTCTGCGGAGTTTTTGTTCAAGAACAACCCTAAGGTATGGGGGAGGCTTACCATTTGCTAGAATAAGAGTAAATTGCATTAGAAAGTAGGAGGAGTCACCATGAGACTCTAAGGGCATAGATTGAAATAGGAATATGGCTTGGAGGCCAATTTGAGGCATGCTACATGTTAAGGCAAGTTTATTTGGTTGCATATGAGCTAAATCAATGCTGAAATTATGCCAAAAATGAGTAGAATTGAAATTGGTACCTTAAGTTGCATGATATGTGATTTTCATGCATAATTGATGAATGATTATGATTTTCTGTGAATTGATGCGATCTCTGTGTTGAGACAAGTTTTAAATGTATAAACAAAGTTCTGTTGATCATTGGTTTAAGTTAGAATTGATTAGAATTGAAAATGGTATGTTAAAACCAAGTTGTAGTGCATCTGCTGTCAAAAAAACTCGAGTATTTGGTAAAAACCTCGAGTATTTGGTAAAAAACTCGAGTATTTGGTAAAACACTCGAGTATTTTCTGATGCAAGTTTCCCAGAAGATCACGAAATACTCTAGTATTTTGTAAAATACTCTAGTATTCTGGGCTGCAAAATATTCTAGTATTCTGTGAAATACTCTAGTATTTTGGGCTGGAAAATACTCTAGTATTTTGTGAAACACTCAAGTATTTTGGGGCTAAAAAAAATACTCTAGTATTTTGTTAAATACTCAAGTATTCTGAACTGTAAACTACTCGAGTATTTTGTAAACTACTCGAGTCTTTTACTAAAATGTTGAGAAAACACCATTTTTAATCTAACCACTTCCATTTAAACCTAATGACACTTAAAGGGAATAATGTGATACTTCCTTTAATAAATCCTATAATTCCTAAGCATGGAAATTGATATATCTCATTGATGAATTCATTACATATTGTATACGATGAGATTAACGAATAATCTTGAGGGAATACTTGCATGCATTCATGCACAATGAACGGTGATGAGTTATCGTTGTGTCATGTTCATGGAACATGAGGAGGGCCTCTGGGAGTGCCAAATGTTACTACTTGCTCGATGACACATTGAGGTGGACAATGTGGGCAGTATGTGATATACTGTTGGTTTGATGGTTCAACGGTGTGTTGCACACAAGTGGTAAGGTTTACGTTTTGGCGACGTGTCGTTCATCAGACATGGTGACGTTGTTTACCACCTCTGTTGTGTTACACAAGTGATAAGGTTTACGTCCTTAGGCGACGTGACGTTCATCAGATGTGGTGACGTTTTTTATCACACCCGTTGTTTGTTGAGAAGGGTGTGGTGCACACAAGTGATAAGGTTTACGTCCTTAGGCGACGTGACGTTCATCAGACATGGTGATGTTATTTATCACCTCTGTTGTGTATCACAAGTGATAAGGTTTACGTCCTTAGGCGACGTGACGTTCATCAGATGTGGTGACGTTTTTTATCACACCCAGTGCATATTGAAAAGTGATAGGTTTACGTCCTTGGGCGACGTGACGTTCACCAGATAGTGTGACGTTTTTATCACTTCCGAGCAAGTACGCCATACGTTTGATAACGTAT
This sequence comes from Crotalaria pallida, assembly GCA_037953625.1. NCBI lineage: Eukaryota > Viridiplantae > Streptophyta > Magnoliopsida > Fabales > Fabaceae > Crotalaria > Crotalaria pallida. The sequence continues at coordinate 56,051,326 of CM075651.1, forward strand.
TATTTGTATTCTGGGAATACCATGGTGTTATGGAAGGATGTTCATCTGAGCGATTAGTTGAAGAATCTCAGGAATCGAGAGATGGGAAGCATGCATCATTCCACCCATTTGGAAAGAGAAATAAGTGAAATGGCGGGTGCTCATGTTTATGCATTTCTATCATGATGGTTGCTTACTTGTGGATGTTAGGACTTTACTCTTATTTGATAATGCGAATGTATAAGCTTACCCCCTGCCCTTAATAGGTTTTGACCAGGTACCTAGACTAACTAGAGATTAAAGGAAATGGGATGACTCTTAAGTTCATAAAGTGCCAAGTCATCATGGGATAGAGACTCTTTTGTACAACTCTGAGGACTCAACCAGATGAACGAATGGATGAAGAACCAGTGACCAGCTCTGGAACGTCTCTATTTTTGATAATGGAAACAATGTATATATTTTGAGAGATGTATCCAAGAGAAAACCTAGTTTTCATACTTTAATATAATTGTGGTACACATCAAATTTATATCCCTGATTTTATGAGTCAATAAACTATTTTAATATATTCCGTTCACTCTGATTTTATCGTTCGGCACGAAGGAAGTATTATTAAAGTTGATTTCTTGGGATGACCTAATGACTAAGTTATTTTCGAAAGCTATTTTGTACTACAAAGGTTATCTCAAAAGGGTTCTAAAATGTTCAGCAAATAATTACTCCTTCTACCGAATTTAGTTCCAATACATGGTTTAAATTTGAGTACCACATTCAAGGAAAAATTTTCATACTCAGACTTTTCCAACACGTTTCAATAATTTATGAAATTCTTTTTAAGAAACGAGGGATGTTACATGTAACACCCCTAATTTTCGTCTCCCGAATAATAGGAAATTAATAATAAAGAAGTTTTATTATTAATTTATAGAATTTTTCTAAGTTTATGTTTTGTATTTAATTAGCCTTAAATATAAAAATAAGTGGAAATATTTTTATATGGCAAATAAATGCAAAATATAAGGAAATTGCATTCTGGTCCCTGGGTGAGGACTAAAAAGCAATATTAGAAAGGTTCTTGGAGGGAAAGATTTAAAAATAATAATTTTTAAATTTTGAACTGATCTAACCGGTTAGTAATGCCCTGTAACCGGTTAGACGATGAACACAGAAACTGGTTTAGTGGATTTTGATGAGTAATCACTTGGATTACTCGTTAATCGCCACGATTGCTGCATGAATTGAGTGGCAATACACGCGTCAAGGTGCATGTAACCTAGATTTGGCTATAAATAGGTGAATTGTTGAGGGATTAAGGGTTGTTCCTCTGAAATCTTGTTGAAGAAGGGAAATTAGGGTTTCTGAATTGCTCTGAGCAATTTGTCTTCGTCTTTGAGTGTTAGAGAGTGATATACACCTTTCTGAAAAAATTACATCAAGAGCTTTTCAGTGATATACACCTTGAGAGTTGAGGGTTCGTGTGGAAGGAGAAATCAAGCTTGGAAGTTGGAGGTAGAAATCTGGGTTTTCTGTGATTCTGATTCTGGGAGCTGACTTCCAGACTCAATTTTGGTAAGTGTAGTCGATCTCTAAGCCTCAAACTTATTTGATTCTCTAGTGCATGTACCCTACTTTGAGTCCTAACTGTTTTCCCTAATTTCTTTGGCCAAATTCCATGTCAAAATCTCTGGTTTTTGGACCTTGTTGCTGGGAAACGAATCTGGAAACAGAGCTGTGAGTTTGTGAGGATTCAGTGGAGTTTCTTCAATTTCAGTGTTAAATCTTCATCAAGATTGTCTTAGAGGTATGGGAGAAGTTTCACTATACAAGATTTAGACTAAATGTCAAAGGATTTAGGATTTGAGTTCATGAAACTCAAAAGGGCATTATGTGTTTTTAAGCACAAAGGCTTGGAGGCCAATTTCTTGCTCACTGTGGTTTTGAGAAAATTTTAATTGATGCATGCAAGCTAAATGATGACTGAATTCTGTGTTTAAGAGTTTGATTTCAGTTTTGTTGTGCTAAATTGAGTTTATGTGAATTTTCATGTAATTTAATTCAATAAACTTGATGCATGCAATATGAATGTGTTTCTGGGTGTAAACATGTTTAATTTAAGGCATATGAACTTGGTGTATGCTGGAAATTGGTTAGATTTGAGAAAGAAAGAAAATGAGTTGTTAAAACTCTTATTTTAATGGTCAGACTGCATAATCTAACCGGTTACACGATTTTCGTAACCGGTTAGACACTGTTAATTTTCAAAGAGAAATCAGTTTGCAAATCAGTCCTGAAACTTTCAATGGTTTTTACTCAAATCTAAGCCTTAATTTCCATACACAGAGTCTGAATATAAGTTGTGATAATGTCAACAAATTCATATGGGAAAGATTTCCATTTGTGCCTTAAATTGATGGAATAATTTCAAGTGAAATTATGGTTATTGGAAAAGGATATGTGATTTGGATTTTTGAATGATAAAACAATGGTTTTTGAGGTATAAGAATAAAGTTGAAAGTGTTTTGGATAGGGTAGAGAATTCAAGAAAAAGGGTTTTTCTGAATTGCAATGGTAAACAGTTCAGGTCTGTAATTCTAACCGGTTAGCCTGAAACTGTAACCGGTTAGTACCTGAATCTGAAAAATAAAAAGTTAAGTTTTAAATACCATTGAAGTTATACTACTCAATCTGGGTTTTATAAAGGCATATTTTGAGAAAATTCAAAGGGGAATTTTTATGCCAAATATTATACCTCAATTAAATCATTCAAAAGTAGAAATTGGAATATTTCTAAATCACATTAATTAATATAAAGATAAAACCAACCCCGATGTTGTGCATACATATAGACTGGAAGTCTGGTTGGTAGAAACGTTTATCATATTCTGGGAATATGAGGAGGGTACTCCGGGAGTACCAAAGTATAACCTACTTGATGACACATTATAGATATGTGGCCAGTGTCCGGGACCTGGTTTTTTATGCGTTCTGGGAACGTGGCGTTCTGGGAACGTGGTGCACACTCCGGGAGTGATGCTTTTTATCCAAGTATGGTTCGGCATTATGTTCTGGGAACTAATGTCGGTGTTCTGGGAACACAATGGTGTATTGGATGGACGTCCAAGATGGACATTTAGAGGCCTCAGTTGTGGATAGAAAATCATACATCATGCCACTTGCATTATAAGAGTTATAATGTTGAAAATTGGTGTGCTCATATGTACTTGCAGTATGATATGTCCATGATATATTTGTGATTGTAACTTTAGTCTTTATCCATTATGTATATGTGTATACTTACTCCCTGTGCCCTGTTTAGGTGATGGTCAGGTACCTAGCTTGCATCGAGATACGCCCTATCCCTAGTGGTATATGGACGTATGAGGAGCACCGTGCCACCTTTGAGGGGGAGGTGGAGATCACTCTCTACCACCCTAACCCTTTGGTGCGTGTGCGACCTCGTCGATTTAGGATCCCATTAGTCTATACTATGCATGTTCCCCCTTTTTACACTTATAGAGGACCACCCCCGGCTCGACCTATGCGTCGTTTTCATAGTTTTAGATTTAGAGCTGCCACTCGTTCCCATCCTTCATCCCATAGAGTTGTTACTGAGGAGGCTCCTTCTCCTGGTCCGACTGAGTATGATGGGACTGCTTCTGCAGGCCATAGACCCAGTGGTGGGGTCTCTACTCCGTCAGGCGAAGTCGAGGAAGATCCCGAGGAGGATGAGAGCGAGGAGGAGGTGCATGTTGAGCCGTCTGTTTCTGCTAGAGGTGGACCCACTGGTTCATAGGAACCTGCATAGCAAAGGGGTTTTGGATCCTAGATCCTAGGGATAGAGCTGTGGAGGATCTGAGGAGCTGCTGAGGACACTGAAGACCTGCTCTGAGACTTCTATTTTGAGATCATGTGATATATGGTATATATTTTGAGAGGTCTTAGAGTGAGGTTTTTATTTTATTCAGCTGGGTTGTATCTATTTTATAAACTCTTGCTATCTCGACTGATGTTACTTTCTACTGCTGTACTAATGGGGTTATGTCGTATGACTTTTATCATATATATATATATATATATGTGTGTTTTATTTTCCTCAGCAGTGCCCCATAAGTACTATTTTTTATTCCGCGAACTCTGATTTTAATTTACAAAGGAATTCGGCGATAAGTTTATATTTTATGTAATCAAATCCCACTCGAGAGGCAAGTAATGTATTTAACTGATAGATACTAGTAATTTTCTTGATAATCTATGAAATGCGTTCTCGAGAGTATTTCTAAAACCTAAGATATTACTAAGCCGAATTCAGATAAGGATTTATATCGAAAAGAGGTTTTTGATTGAGCAAGTAATGATATTAAAAAGGGAAAAATTTTCTAGTCCTAAATTTTGATAGCAAGTAATAAACTATTTGGAAATATTAAGTATTTTCATGTTAAAAAGAGAGCGTCACACCTTAGCTCATTTCCACGCCTAGCACACACACACACATATTCACACCCGTACCATATATTCATTGATACCTACACATATTCTCCTCTAATTAAATCTTAAGCACACATACAAAAAGAACGTGCAAGCACATATAGGAAACAAGAAAATTACTCATGCATAAAAATTATAATGGAACCAAAACATCAAGCACATATTTGAGGAAAATCACTCATCATTTCGAAATAAATTTCAAATTCTTAATTTTACTTTATGAAAATCATCCTTTAAAAATCATTTACCACTTTCAAAATACAAATTAAAGATTTATTTAAGAAAATACTTTTCTCAAAAATAATTCTTTTTAGAATTCAAAACCAATACGAGGAAATTGAGGGATGTTACACAGTACAAACAAGAGCATTGGGACTACTACAAAAACTCAAGCTAAGGCTCTCATCCAAGATGGGTTCCCAAGCAAGAGCACAACACCCATCCTCACAAAGGTAAGAAAAACTTAAATTCTATATGTCATAATTGTTAATATTTACAAAGAAATCTCTTTCAGCAACCTTCAAGCCTTCATTGTTTATAATGAGAATTCTAGCCATAATTAGTTTGATGATGTCCCTAATTACCAAGTTAGCATCCCTGACACTTCCATTGAATATTCTCAAATTCCTCTCGGTCCAAATATTGTATACAACAGCTACAAATGTTGCCTTGAGCACATTATGTTTCACCCAACTATGCTTCCACACATATAATATATTCCTTGACCATTTCTTAAACTGACAAGGGATGTTCTTAATTCCAAGCCAATCACAACAGCCATTCACTATTATTTGAGAGTAACCACACTCAAAGAACAGATGATCCTGATCCTCATTATGGTTTTGACATAAAGTGCACTCCTTAATTACCATTTATTGGAAACTGAAGTCTTTCCATACTCTGCTTAGTTAATAGTTTGTCATAAGATGCCAGCTAGCAAATGATGGAATGTTTAGGGATATTTACCTTGCTCTAAGTGAATTTAGTAATCTGGTCCTTCCTCAAGTTTCCTCTTCTCCAGTAGTATCCTGTACTAATGGTATAACCTCTTGCAGGGTTAGATTTCCATAGATTACCATTGTATCTAGGCTTGAATAAATATCTGATTTTCATTAATTTCCTCCGGTGCCGATTAGAGTCTTGCTTTACTTGGCAATTCCATATACTATGCTTCTTTAAATAGATATCATGGATCCACTTCACCCATAAGTTCTCTTGATTAGACACAATTTCCCATATTTACTTCTCCATTGCTGCTTCATTTCATGATTTTATGTGTTTAATGCCTAGCCTTCCTTGATCTTTTCTCCTACACACCCTGTCCCAGCTAATGAGAGAAAGACTTCTTCCTGATCGCTTAACACCCCGAATGAAATCTCTGCAAAGTCTATCAATTTCCTTTATGACCCTTTGCGGTAAGAGAAAGGTTGCTGACCAATATAAGTGCAATGCCATAAGGACTGAATTGGCTAGCTGGATTCTTCCTGCATAAGATAAATGCCTGGTAGACCAGCATTTAATCCTCTTTGCAATTTTATCAATTACCATTTAGTAATCACCAACTATCCATTTCATTGGAGATATAGGAATACCAAGATATTTAATTGGGAATGTGCTACTTTCAAAACCAGTAATCCTCTTAAGATTTTGTTTGATTCTTTCCTCCACACCTCCAATGAATATTTGACACTTGCTAATATTGGCTTCATGTCTTGTGGCTTTAAAGAATGATGGGAAGCTATTCATCAAAATTTGCACAAAGTTTTCCTTAGCCTTACAAAAGAGGATTAGATCATCAATTAAGCTTAATTGGTCATGTAATCTCTTGCATTGTGGATGGTATTTGAATCTAGAAGTTGATGTATCAACTTGGATTTGTCTGGTGAGCATTTCCATGACAAGAACAAAGACCAAAGGGGATATTGGATCCCCTTGTCTTAAACCCCTTTCACCTTTAAAGCTATCTATCATACCATTATTCAACACTATAGCAAATGAGGGAGTTGAAATACATTTCATAATCTAATCCACAAATTTAGGAGGAAACAAAAGGCCAGACAGAATTTCCTCAACACAATACCAATCCACATAATCATAGGCCTTTTTAGGTCTATTTTCATCAAACACCTAGGAGATGAATTCTTTCTCCTATATAATCTTATCAAATCCTGAGTTATTAGAACATTGTGTAGAATGTATCTACCCTGGATAAAAGACCCTTGATTCATATTAACTTGAATAGGCAGCAAAGCTTTCAACGTATCATAGAGCAATTTGGAAATGCACTTATACACAATGTTGGAACAAGCTATAGGTCTGAACTATTTTGCATTGTTTGCTCCATCAAATTTTAGCACCAGAGTAATCAATTTTCCATTAAAGTTAAAACCATCAATATTTGGTGTCCCATTTTTCCTTTTAAAAAAAATCAAAATATGTCACTAATTATTATTGGTTAATTTACTTAAAAAATTAATAATTTAAATTAAAAATTATATTTCAACAATAAAAATGAGTGACATGCAGTTATATCATACTAGACGTGGATGATATATAACACACCAAGGCCAATGAATTTTGGCCTTATACCATTCATTTTTAACTGCTATGCAAAACATTGCTATATATATGTTGCTTTTTGTTTAATATCGACCGATGTGGGACTTCGACAAGAAGCATAAGATCTGTAACGCATGAGATTGGAAGTATGTATTCTAACTTGTTACTATCGTACACAGTGAGATTGGAAGTATGTATTCTAACTTGTTATTATCGTACACAGTAAGGACTGAGACACCCATTAGGCAACGTTCCAGGAATTTTTGAGCTCGGCTCCCTCGAGGGTTTCTAACCTGTATGCCCCAGAGTATGTTTTTGAAACGACTCTTTAGGGGCCTTCCCAATTCTGAGCAAACTTTTCATCCCTTCGATTTTTGAGCCCAATGTCTGCTCTTCGGAGTACGAGATCTCCGACCTCAAAGGACCTGGGTTGCATTGACTTGTTGTATTGCTTTGCTTGTCTTTCCTTCGCTTTCTTCTCTCTAACTGAAGCAGCTTCTCGGATTTCCTCGGCCAATATTAGATTTTCTTTGATCAGATTCTCATTTTCTTCCTCGGGCCTGTCCCTCATTCGGAAGGTATGGATCCTTCGTTCGATGGGGATGACTGCATCACAACCGTAAGTGAGCCTAAAAGGGGTCTCCCCTGTTGAGGTCTGTACTGTGGTCCTGATTGACCAGAGGACCTCAGGTAGCAGATCGGCCCACACTCCTTTAGCCTGTGTAATTCTCTTTTTGATGTCATCAACAATAGTCCGATTAGCCGCTTCGGCTTGCCCATTAGTTTGGGGGTGTTCGACCGAGGAGAACCGATGAGAGATTCCGAGGTTTTCAGCCAATATTTGAAAGTTGTTGGCAGCAAACTGGCTACCATTGTCAGTAATCAGAGTGAGTGGAAGTCCGAAACGGGAAATGACTTGTTTTACAAAAAAATTTTGGATTCTTGCAGAAGTGATGGTTGCTAATGGTTCGGCCTCAATCCATTTAGTAAAGTAATCTACTGCTACCACAATGAACTTTAGTTGACCTGGAGCTGTTGGAAACTGTCCCGCAATGTCCATTCCCCACATACTGAAAGGCCAGGGGGAAGCTAGATAATGGAGTTCCTCAGAAGGTTTCTGATACACATCACTAAAAAATTGGCACTGAGGACACTTTCTGACATGGTCGATAGAGTCTGTCACCAAGGTAGGCCATAAATATCCAGCCCTTAATACTTTCCTTGCTAAGGACTTGCCTCCCACATGGTGGCTCCCCATTCCTGCATGAACCTCGTTCAAGGCTTCTTGTGCTTCCTCAGAGGTGAGACATCGGAGGAGTGGGGAAGACATTCCTCTCCTGTAACACCCCGATTTATATTTAAAAGTTTAACAAACTTAGTGAAAATAAAATGGTGAATTAAAAATTTTCTTAATACAAGACAAGTTCATAAATACAAATTGGGGAATTCATTCATAATATACATCACTTCAACTGGAATTCCCTTCTTTCGAATTGTTCGCTACGCACTCTGATCTTCAAGCTCCTTGATTATGCACCTAAAATGTTAACCACTAAGGGTGAGACCTTTTCACAACACAGTGGATTAAGAGATAGTAAAAAGGTATATAATAAAAACTCAAGGATAATAATTAAATCAAGCAATGGATTAACAAAATGAATCACATTCCCTTATTAACAATTTTTAAATATATTCCCATATTCATTCTCTTTCCATGTTTCATAAAACTGTATGTCACCTCACGGTCAGAGGCCAACAACCCACTTATACATTGTATGTCTCCTCACGGTCAGACGACAACATACAAACCACATATACATTGTATGTCTCCTCACGGTCAGAGGACAACATACAAACGATATTCTCTTTTTCTTTTAATTTTTGCACCACTAGGAATTAGGGCACCTGCTAGGCAATTCGGCACCTACTAGGGACTTTACACCTGTCAGGACTGAGACACCCATTAGGCATCACCCGTTAGGACAACGCAATTAATTACCTTTCCATTAATTATCCATTTTTCACAATTCCAGTTCACATGTTATTATCTTTTTCAGGTGGTCATGCAGTGTATTGATCCATTGGCGCACCGACACCTAACGGGAATTTAGGACCTAATGGGCAATTCGCCTGACAGGCAATTAGGCCCTAGCAGGCAATTCACCACCTAGCAGGGCACCTAGTGTGCCGGGGCTTCCAAGGATCAACTACACTGCATTCCTTTTATTCCATATCACAACTCATTCACAAAAGTCAAGCACAACATACACACCATTCATCAAATACTCGGAGAATTGCAAGTAATATCAAATATTCATTTTCACCACTTTTATCGGACCCAATCATTCCTTTAATTTATAAAACAAACCATAATTTACCAAGTATTTCACAAATCACATATTTCCAACATTCTTCACACGCAAACATTTCAAGTTATATCTATATATAAATTCATTTCAAATTCCAGTTTATTGTTTCTTTTTACATCACATTTCCATTTTCAATGTTTATAAACACACCACCGATTACTCACATATAGGGTCACATTTCGAATAATCACATATAAAACTCTTAGCGAGCATATCAATTTAACAACCATCAACCAATATCACAAATCAATCGACATACTCAGGTATGTCTCAGAGTACATTGAATGTAAGTCAACTACCTAGGGTTCTTCACTTCCTACTTTAATATTAATAAAAAGAGAATTTGACATAAACAATTTAATTACTATAAAATCAACCATAAACATACTAATCACCCCTAAATCAACTTTAAATTAAAGCCATTTTGCTACCCACAACCCGGTCTAAGTATTAAACTCAAATCCTATTATACACCCTAACTATCCCTAACCCAAAGTGTGGAAAAGAGACTCCCCTTACCTTGGAAATCCTAGTCATAGTGGCAGAGTCATTTTTACATCCGCGACTTGCTCCGGGGTCAGGGTTAATAATAACGTGCTGGATTTAAATAGGAACATATGTTAAAACTAATTATAACATTAATATATATATATATCAAATAAATTCATTTCTGTCAAAATAATAAATATATATCATTATACAATAAAGATATATAACTTTTTTTTTCCAAAACATCTATTTATTTGAAAATATAGGGATAATAAAAATATAGACGGATCGTCGAATAAATTACATGGATGGATAGAGGGAGTTGAGGAAATTATATACCTAAGAAGGATTTAAGATTGGACGATTGGATCTTGAATTACTGAACCGGGAAGTTAAGAAAACTCAAAAATTGTTCTCTCTGCGTCGATCGCCACTTCCTCTCAGCGCTCTCCGAAATGGGATTAAACCCATACAGTACGAAATGAACCCCATAAAACACTTGCAACATTTGATTTTACCGGAACTCGATAACAAGAAAAAGCGCCAGTGATAAGAGATATAGATAGAGCCAGAATCGTACAGAAGAAGATTTGAATAGCAAATGGTTATTAGTTGAAGAAACCAAGTAGAAAGCAAAAGGAAGGGTTGTTACGGGTAGATTAGGAAATGAGTATATATTTTAATATTTTGTTTTCATTTGGGGTCAATGTGTGTAGATATTTTGGATTATAACTAAAAGTTTGATGATTCTAAAAATAAAATACATTTAAGTAGAACAATATTGTATTTTTAATTATTAAAAATCGATTGAGAAATAATAAAGTTACCGGTCTCTCCGGATAGTTATTGCGTAAAAAAAATAATCGAAATTCAAAAGTAAATATATTTTCTCAATCCCGATATCAAACTTGATAAAATATAATATTCAGAATATTGAAATAATAAATTATTAAATACAACTTATACTGGTAATATATATAAAATCAGTTCCGGAGCTAAAAATAAAACAACCTCCGAACACTATGAAAATTTACAGGAGCGCTCAAAATATTAAATTGAACATATTTTTCTAAAGAAACTATTTATAAAAAGGCCTCTAAGGCTTGCCACTTGAGCTCCCTGTCAAAATGTTAATTAAACTAAATAAAAGTACTACTTTATTTTTCTTTATTTTTGGAAAACGTATGATAACAAATTTTTACTTATTTCAATTAGGAAACGTATTTCAAATATAATGATGAAATCAGAATTTTATTCCGAGACTCAAATATTGAAAACATCATATTAAATCATTTAATTATTTTGCTAGAGATATTAGAAATAACGGGATGTTACATCTCCTGTAAAGGATTTCATCAACAATAACATACTCGACCGCTTTTCTGGTCAGCTTCTTTGCTTCCTTCTGGTCGGCGACGAGTATTCCATGCTCTAAATATGACCTGATCGGATGCATCCAGTTCGGCGATACAGCAATAGCCATTATTACACTAGGAGCCGAAATCTGTTCTTGAATGAGGCTTCTGTTATTCCCAACTCCTTTTGTGCTCGCCAGCTTGGAAAGCACATCGGCGCGGGAATTTTAGCATCGGGGAATATGGGTGATGGAAAATTTGGTAAAGTCCTGAGCCAGAGTCTTAACTTTATCCAGATATTTTTGCATAATGGGTTCTTTCGCTTGGTAATCTCCGATGACTAGGGAAACCACCAACTGGGAGTCGCTTAGTATTTGAACTTCAACTGCGCCGAGCTCTTTAGCCATGCGGAGGCCAGCAAGGACCGCTTCATACTCAGCCTGATTATTCGAGGTTAAGAACTCGAATTTCAGGGAATATTCGATGCTGAGACCTTCCGCGTTTTCCAAGATCACCCCAGCTCCTGCTCCCTTCTAATTGCTTGAACCGTCAACATATATGACCCATGTGTCCGAGCTAGAGCTTTGGTGGGGCTCTGTGAACTCGGACACGAAATCTGCCAACGCTTGTGACTTAATTTCCCTCCTCGGTTCGTAGGAAATATCGAACTCGGAAAGTTCGATTGCCCACGCCATCATTCTCCCGGCGAGGTCGGGCTTTTGAAGAACTTGCTTAATGGGCTGGGCGGTTCTTACGACAATGGGGTGACTCTGGAAATATTGTCATAGCCGCCGTGCAGCGAGGATCAAACAAAATGCGAATTTTTCAACCTTGGAATACCGGAGCTCGGGACCTTGTAGAGCTCGTCTTATGAAGTAAATGGGAAACTCATTTCTGCCCTCATCTCGGACCAACACCAAGCTAAGGGCCGAATCACCAACAGATAAATAAATGAAAAGACACTCTCCCTGGAGAGGGCTGGAGAGAACTGGAGGAGAAGCGAGATACTCTTTAAGTGCCAGGAATGATGCTTCACAATTTTGATCCCAATTAAAAGTTGTCCCTTTTTTCAAAAGTTGGTACCAGGGTAAAGCCTTTCTTCCGGCTTGCGGGAGAAACCTTGACAGTGCTGCCATTCTGCCTGTTAACTGTTGCACTCCTTTAAGATCGGCAGGGCTCCTCATTTCTAAGATAGCTCGGCACTTGTCGGGGTTTGCTTCAATTCCCCTCTCGGATAGCATGAAGTCGAGGAAGGCACCCGCGGGGACTCCGAAGGTGCACTTTTCTGGATTCAACCTCATACTGTGTGCCCTTACCCTTTCTAGTACCATGGTCAGATCTCGGACGTGGTCCTCCTTTTTTCCTCTCTTTGTAATCATGTCATCAATGTAGACCTCCATGGTGGTACCGATGATACCATCAAAGACCTTGTTCATCATTCTTTGATAAGTTGCTCCGGCATTCTTCAGACCGAAAGGCATAACAGTATAGCAATAAGTTGCCTTTCCAGTCGTGAATGTGGTTTTATCTTGGTCAGGAGGATACATGGGGATCTGATTGTATCCCGAATAGGCATCTGTAAATGATAACAGCTGGTAGCCTGCCGAACTTGTTGGAAACCAACAAGCGGCTCAATATAGTCTAGAGGGGGGGTGAATAGAATATTGAAGCCTTATTACAGATTTTTCGTCCACCTAAGAGAATGGTTTTATGAAAATAAGTTTTCTTAAAAATTCAAGTCAGATTACTCGAGTAACTCAAGTCTTCACTCGAGTAATACGCAAGCAAAAATAATTTCACTCGAGTATTCAGCAAATCACTCGAGTATTACGAAAGCTATTTTTAAATCACTCGAGTAACAGAAAACCTACTCGAGTATTGTTCATAAACTGAAAGCAGATTACTCGAGTGACAAGAACTTTACTCGAGTAAACTGGGTAAAATTCAATTAAAACTCAGTTTTCAATGGAGTTCTTCAAGAATTACAATGCTATGATGATTCAACAAATTATAAATGATTAATATGAACAATTTCATGTAATATTAACATACAATTTTAGATCAATAGAGTAGAATTAAAATAACCCCAATTCTAACCTAAAAATGCAATTGTTAATGAATTAAAGCAATACAAGGAATGAAAATAAAAGAGACACAAGGATTTATCCTGGTTCACTTTCACCCACTTGAAAGCTACTCCAGTCCCCTCTTGAATCAAGAGAGATTCTTCACTAGAAATCTTCAAATGTAGATTTTACAATGTTTTAAGATGCAACTAGATTCTTAGTTCTCCTATCTTAAAACCCAACTCAAAGTGTGTACCAAACACTTTGATCTAATCTACCCCTTTTGAGAATTCTAGATTTCCTTGCTAATTGATTGAAGATGCTTCCAACCAATCCTCTTTTCTTGCTTTGATTTGATCCTCAAAGTCTTCCTTGTGAGATTCTTCACTTGTGTTGAAACTTCAATGATGCAATCACAAATTGCAAATCTTCAACAACCACTAAGAACAAAATTATGATCTCAAGAATATTTGAACAATGAGAGAAATAGAGTGAAGAATGAAAAGTTTCTTGTTGAATCTTGATAGCTCTTGAAAGATGTAAAATAGCTCTTGAATTGCTTTCTAAAAAAATGTATAGAAAATTGTAAGAATGAATGTATGTTGTAGTGAAAGAGAAAATTAAGTCCTTTTAAAATTTTCAAACACTGATTGAATTACTCGAGTAAACCATATAACTTCACTCGATTAAAACATGTCAGATTAAGTTACTCGAGTGATGTGTAAACCATTACTCGATTAACCTGTCATGACATAAATTACTCGAGTGATCCAATACTCATTACTCGAGTAAACTGATCAGAATCTGAATAAAAACAAGGTTTTTCTAAAAAGATTTTCACAAAACTTTTAATAGAGCTATTTAATCAAGATTTAAAGTATCTTCACTCTTAATCAAACATTATTTAAATATTCTTAAAATCACCTAAGCTACCCACACCAATGAGATGCATTGCATAAAATAAAGATTACATTGAAATAGAATTAATAAAAATCCTAATTCTAATCTTCATGTGGTGTAGCTTGCTTGTTGCCAATGTTGTTGCTTGGAGAGAGATTGTTAGCATCAAAACATGAGAATCCTACAAACTCCCCCTTTTTGATGATGACAAACCTCCTTTTCAATTAAGCACTAAGTTTTAACATACTCCCCCTAAATGTAAAACACCTAGGAAAAATATAATAAAACTTAACCTACAAGAACAACATCAACAAAATATTCTCCCCCTTTTGGCATCATTAAAAAGATAAGAATTGTGAGAAAAGTCCTTTGCCAAAAGTGGAAGGTAAGTAGTTCACAATGGTATAAAAATAAGATAACAATAAAGACAATACCAAAATAAACCACAATAGTGCCACAACGAATATAAACGCACAACGAATATAGCACCATAATCCATAATATCAGAGTATCACACTACGCAGCAAATCATAGTGTAAAGCAGAAAGACATCAACCATAGCAGATAATCAAACAAAACGAACCAAACTAGGCCATACAGAAGGCCCTAAAACATAGTAGCAACAGAGTCATACACATGAAACAGAAACATAAACAGAACATAGTCAGAAATATGCATATGAAACATGAAACAGAAATCAAACATCATCCACAGGTCTAGGAATCAGGTGGAGGAGGAGGGAAATGATGAGAAAAGAGACCAGACATATAATCCATTAAACGATGCTCCATGGCAATATTCTTCACATCCTGTCTCATCTCCAACTGAGTGAATTGAGCATTGATGTGCTCAACCAATGACTCATGAGCAGCCTATGCATCAAATGGAGTACCAAGATTGTCCAAATTGATATAGTCCTCAACGCGATCGGTATCCATCGGATCAGTAGAAGGAGGAGGAGCAGAAGAAGATGCACCAGCCCTATCACCAAGTAAAGTCCTTTTCCTAGAAACCGAAGCTCTTGCAGCCTTTGCAGCTTCAGCCATTTCCTTAATCTGTGATTTCCATAACCAAGTGCGACTCTCCCTATGCCAAGCAATTTTCATATAACTAATGTGTGAATCATTAAGACACCAGTTATTTTTCTTTTCCTTTACAGCTGGCTCATCATCAGTGATTGGAACACGGTAATACCTCATGATCTTGGTGACATGCATAGGATATGGCAAGAATTGGGTAGGAGGAGATTGAGCAGCAGCTTCCATACGAGCTAAAAACATTTTATTCCAATTCATCTTATATCTCTTTTTGATCCCATGAAACAAAATAAGATCATCATCGTGCAATTGTGCATAATTTTGATTACATTTCGGAATCAAACAATAAGAGACAATGTACATGAGCACTCTATCCACAGCATGCAAAGGTGATACAGGTCTAGTAGTCCTATCACCCCAAGATACACCAGTACGCATCAAATCAGTATAAATCTTATTAGTATCCACATTCAAATCCAGACATTCAGCATCACCAAGATAAGTTCCCTTGTTTTCTAAACCAAACATCATTGTCAAATCTTCAAGCTTTATAACAAAATGATGTCCTCTAACCATTGTTTGATACTCACCATCTAGCTTAGTAAAATTCTGATAAAATTGTCTGACAAGCCTAGGGTAATAATGAGTCTCAAATTCTAAAAACCTCTTCAAATTCTGAAATTCTAAATCCTCTACAAACGGAAATTGCTCCTTATGCAACCAAGCAAACTTAACATACCGTGTAAGACCAAAAGAGCGATTGATAAATGTCGGTTCCCGCATGTCTCGGTTGATTCCAGAAAACCAGGGGTCGTTACGGCCTGCTCCTTGCTTTGCTTTCTTTCGAGGAGGTTGAGTTTGTGAGGAAGAGGCCATTGATTCAGAAATTGCAGAGAAAAAAAAATTCGGTTTTGGGGGTTAGGGTTTTGGTTTGGGGTTTTTCGGATTTTGGGTATAATTTGGTGAAAATGATGAGTGAAATGAGTAGAAATGATGATATAATGATGAAATATGGAAGAAATTTGTATGATTTGTGAGTTTTTGTGGCTGAAAATGATGATTTGATGAAGAACCGTATGAGAGAGAAGAGAGAATGACGAACAAGAGAGAGAAAGAGGCGAGAAAAATGAAGCAGGTTGCAACAGTTCAGCTTTTAAAATCACGTAAGTTACTCAAGTAATGTTCATGCGTTACTCGAGTGATTCGAGCAGTAATCGAGTGAAAAGAAAAATGTTACTCGAGTATGCCGAAAGTTAAAAAGTTTTCACTCGAGTGATGGATGAACTAATCGAGTGATACGAAAGTCATTTTAAAATTAATCGAGTGACAGACAGAATCACTCGAGTAATACGAAAGAGATTTTAAAATTACTCGAGTGAAATATCTGTTACTCGAGTGAACTGTCCAGAATTTTAAAAAATTTCAATTTTTCATGCAAAATCATTTTTCATGCACAAACACATAGTAACACTTAGCATTTAGCAAGTAACACACATACAAATAAAGCATTTAACATATTATAGAAAACATACACACATAACTACATATCAAAAAAGTTAAGAACACACTTTAATAAGATACAACAACTCAAAATACAAATCACATTGAAATAGGCTTGAAGGTGATTTCTAAAAGCATCAAATACAATTAGCTAATAGTTGATTCATCAAAAATACCAAGTTCTCTTCGAATTTTATAAAATGTGTCCCTTGGTAATGGTTTTGTAAAGATATCAGCTAATTGATCCGAAGTTTGAACAAACTCAATAACACAATCACCTTTTTGAACATGATCTCTCAAAAAGTGATGCCTAATTTCAATATGCTTTGTCCTTGAGTGTAATACTGGATTTTTAGTCAAATTAATTGCCGAAGTGTTATCACACTTTATAGGGATTTTTGTCAAATTTAAACCAAAGTCAGATAATTGTTGCTTCATCCAAAGGATTTGAGCACAACAACTACCGGCTGCTATGTATTCGGCCTCCGCGGTTGATAAAGCTACATGATTTGGGCCAGGAAGTGATGATTTTGATATATTTTTGGGCCCTTTTCCTTAGTGCTTTGTTTTGTTTCTCAGCAAATAGATTAATTTTTAGGAGTTTTTAGCAAAATATTTGTATAGATAATTTATTTGTATTTTAATTTTAGTTTTTGTTGAATTTCAGATTATTTGGGCCAAATCAGCTGAAGAGGGGCATTGGTGAAGAAAAAGAAGAAAAAGCCCAAGCTGAGAAGAAGATTTTGGGCCAAACAGCCCATTTCAGCGAACCGCGTTTGAGCGTGGAAAAAGCGCGCTCAAGCGCGCTTGGATCAGATGGCCACGTGGCGGCAGCAGAGGGGTCAGTTGACCCAGATTTCAACAGACACGCGCTCAGGCGTGTCTAGTCGCGCTCAAGCGCGTGTGGTTTTTGCAATAAAAATTGGGGTATGTGACCCAATTCCAGGCGTTCTAATTGGCTGTTGAAACGCGCTTCAGCGCGCTCAAGCGCGTTTTGATCAGCTGCAGTTACTTAATAACTCGATTTTCATTTTGTAAAGGGGGGACTTTGGATGGTGGACGAATTCCTTCTCTTACACAGCATATTTTCTTCATCTTCTTGAGCAAGAACAACAAAAACTCAAGGTTTTCAAGGTGTGGTTTTGTAAAGAGTTTGAAACTTGATATTTGGTATGTGAATTTTTCTAAGTTTGCATCTTAATTTCTTGTTTTTGACTATGAGATCTTAAGACTCATTTGGGAATAAAGAATTGTTATGTGTGTTTGTCATATATTTGATTTTATCTATTGTTAATTGTTATATTTTGTACTTACATCTGGTTTAATTGTCGTGTATATTTAGACGTAAATATACGATAGGATTATTGTCCGATAGGTATATTAGACAATAAACTGCCTGTGGATGTAAGTTATGCAATTGTGTAGGGATAGGTATATTGTCTGCAAATTGTATGATTTAATTTATTTTTGATTGAGCAAATATTTTATGGTTAGAAATTTAAGGCTTTGCTCGAGGTATCGAGGAAGATTTATTTTTAACAAACTAGAATAATTTAAGGTATTAAATTATTCTTGATTTTGCAAAAAAAATAATCCAAAAGGTGACAATTGATTTAATAGTTTAAATTAATATTTGAGAACCGGTAACGACAATTCATTCCCGACTTTACGAAACTGCACCACCCCTTTATCTTTCCACACTCGCACTTTATTTATTTATTTGTTTAATTTTATTTTAAACGCGATATTTTTCCAAGTTAATATCATTTTTATGGGCGTAGCTTTATTTATTGAATTTTTTTAATTGAAATCATTACTCTCGGTGGAACGACTCGGTCTTACCGATTTTATATTACTTGAGCGACCTGGTATACTTGCCAGTGAGTGAACAAGTTTTTGGCGCCGTTGCCGGGGAGTAGTTTGATTTTAATTTTATAAGTTTAATTCATTCTGCTTCGCACGTTGCTTTTGTACATATTTAGATTTTTGTGAATATTCAATATATATTTAGTTAATTTGTTCTTTCTATTATTTGTGCTGGACAGTGCTACTTGACTTTTCCTTGTTTATGCACTTGCGAAGTGTAGGAGATAAGGACTCCCTTTTGTTTGACAGGGAGATCGAGAAAACTGCTAAAGCAAACAGGAAAGAGGCAAGAAAAGCAAGGCAGCAACAAACTCAGACTCAGAATCAGAATTTGGAACTAATTATGGCGGAAGAACCTCCACCAGCTAAAACTTTAGCAGACTATGCCGTGGTCAACCCAGGAAATTGTGCCACGAGCATAACTGCACCTGCAGTGACAGCCCAGAATTTTGAGATTAAGCCGGCTTACATCCACTTGGTGCAACAAAACCAGTTTAGTGGAGCACCAAATGAGGATCCTGGGGACCATGTGGCAAACTTTTTAAGTATCCTGGACTTCTTCAAAATCCAGGGTGCTACTGATGAGGCGATCAGACTCAGGATGTTCCCTTTATCCCTCAGAGATCAGGCAAAGAGCTGGTTGATGTCTTTTTCACAGGGCACTTTCACAGATTGGGACTCTTTGGTGAGGAAGTTCATTGATAAGTACTTTCCTCCAGCTAGGCAGGCCCGACTCAGACAAGAGCTGAATGCCTTCGCTCAGCAAGAAGGCGAGTCTTTGCATGAAGCATGGGAGAGATACAATCAGATGCTGAAGAAGTGTCCCACTCACTCGATGCCAGATTGGATGCAGATTAGATCTTTTTATGATGGACTCCGGCCCTCTATTAAAAATATGATTGATGCTGCAGCAGGAGGTTCATTAGACAGTAAGACAGTACCTGAAGCCAAGGAGTTGATAGAAAGAATGGCCCGGAATAGCAGTCGCACTTCTGAACGGGGTGTGTTAAAAAAAGATGTGGTTGACATGGCTCAGATGCAGACTCTCTTTACTCAGAATAAAGAAATGCAACAACAGATTGCTAGTTTGACCAAGCAACTGGGTCAGGTTCAGCTGGCAGCTGAAGTTTCAGGTTCATCATCATCTTCCTCACCACCAGTGACAGGGCTGATATGTGATTTCTGTGGTGGTGCTCATCAGAATGGGAGCTGTGGTACAGATTCTTCAAATTCTCCAGGGGAACAAGTTAACTTTGTAGGCAGTGGTGCACCTCCTAGAAGCAACTTTCAGAACTATCCTCCAGGTGGCTTTAGGAACCATCCTAATTTCTCCTGGAAGAGCCCAGCTCTTAATCCTCCTCAAGAGAAGCAGGGTCCAGCTTGGGAAATGGCAGTTGAGAAATTGGCTAAGACAACGACTGGTTTAGTGGAAGAAACTAGGCAAAATTTCAAGAATCAAGGAGCAAGCATAAGGAATCTAGAAGTTCAGATGGGGCAAATGGCGAAACAATTATCAGAAAGACCCCAAGGTACTTTGCCTAGTGACACCATTCCGAATCCCAAAGAGCAGTGTAAAGCCGTCACTCTTCGTTCCGGGAAATCCTATGAAGAACCAAAGATGGTGAGTGATGATTCAGTGGAAGAGATTTTGGTGCAGCCTGGTGAGCCGGTAGTGCAGCCACAGGTTGTGCAACCAGATCAGGGATCAGTTAATGTTCAGAAACAAGCTGATGTGCCAAGGAAGGTAGTTGACAAAGTGCCATTTCCCCAAAGGTTCAAGAAGGAGGAAACTCAGAAACATTTCTCAAAGTTTATGGAAGTGTTTAGGAAACTGCACATAAACATTCCCTTTGCTGAGGCGTTAGAGCAGATGCCGGTGTATGCCAAATTCATGAAGGAGCTCCTCTCCAATAAAAGAAAGTTGAGTGACACAGAGACAGTTCTCCTTACTGAAGAGTGCAGTGCGATCATTCAAAAAAAGCTGCCTCAGAAACTCAAGGACCCTGGAAGTTTCACCATACCTTGCAATATTGGAGGACATGAGGTCGGTCGGGCCTTATGCGATCTTGGTGCTAGTATAAATTTGATGCCACTCTCCATTTTCAAAAGGCTTGGTATTGGCGAGGTAAAACCCACCATGATGTGCTTGCAACTAGCTGACCGTACCATCAAAAGGCCATATGGTAAGGTTGAAGATGTGTTGGTGAAAGTGGATAGGTTCATTTTTCCTGCTGACTTTGTAGTCCTAGACATGGAGGAGGACACTGAAATTCCACTTCTTCTGGGTCGGCCCTTCTTAGCCACGGGGCGAGCTTTGATTGATGTGCAGCTAGGAGAACTTAAGCTGAGGGTGCAAGATGAGGAGGTGAGCTTCAATGTTTACAAGTCCATGAAGCTGCCCATGACTGAGGAACATTGTTTCAGAATGGATGCAATTGACTCTATGGTTGCATCAGTTTTTAGTCAAACCAGTCATGATGATGGTCTGTTGGGTGCTGTGATCCATGGAGAGTGCGGTGAAGCAAGTGTTGATGCCGCGGTTGCCCAGTTGGAAATTTCAGATGCATATACAGGGGGCAAGATCAAGGAACTAAGGCCACAGGACAAGGAGGAGCGCTTGGAGCCAGAGCTGAAACCTCTTCCGTCATCTTTGAGGTATGAATTTTTGGATAATTCTAAGTTTTTTCCAGTAGTGATTAATAATGACCTGACTGAACTGGAGACTGATAGATTGCTTAGGGTGCTTAGAAATTATAAATCTGTTATAGGGTGGTCTGTCTCTGATCTGAAGGGGATTAATCCCAGTTTCTGTATGCATAAGATTCTCCTTGAGGAGAATTTTAGGCCAGTCAGGCAACCTCAACGGAGACTCAACCCGACTCTCCAAGAGGTGGTTAGGAAAGAAGTAGTAAAGCTGCTGGATGCTGGAATTATTTATCCAATTTCTGATAGTGCCTGGGTTAGTCCAGTGCAAGTGGTGCCTAAAAAAGGGGGATTGACTGTGGTCAAATCTGAGAATAATGAGTTGATCCCCACTCGAACTGTTTCCGGGTGGCGAGTTTGCATCGATTACAGAAAATTGAATAATGCCACCCGGAAAGATCACTTCCCGTTACCATTTATGGACCAAATGCTTGAAAGGTTAGCTGGGCATGCATATTACTGTTTTCTAGATGGATATAGTGGGTATAATCAAATTTGTGTAGATCCCTTGGACCAGGAAAAAACTGCTTTTACTTGTCCCTTTGGAGTTTTCGCATACCGGAGAATGCCTTTTGGATTATGTAATGCACCTGCTACTTTTCAGCGGTGCATGTTATCGATTTTCTCCGATATGGTTGAAAACTGCATAGAGGTTTTTATGGATGATTTTTCGGTCCATGGGAAATCTTTTGATGCATGTTTAGCTAACTTGGAAAGAGTTTTAAAAAGATGTGAAGAAACAAATTTGGTTCTTAACTGGGAAAAATGTCAATTCATGGTACGGGAAGGGATTGTTCTAGGCCACCGGATCTCTGAAAAAGGCATTGGGGTGGACAAAGCAAAAATTGAAGTTATTCAAAAGTTGCCACCCCCAGTGAATGTCAAAGGGATTAGAAGTTTTCTTGGGCATGCCGGTTTTTACCGGAGGTTTATCAAAGATTTTTCAAAAATAGTCAAACCCCTTTGTAATTTACTGGGAAAAGATACCGAATTTAACTTTGATAGTAATTGTGTGAAAGCTTTCGAAATTTTAAAAGAAAAACTAGTGACAGCTCCTATTGTGGTCGCTCCTAAATGGGGGGAACCCTATGAACTTATGTGTGATGCGAGTGATTATGCAGTGGGAGCTGTACTAGGGCAAAGAATTAATAAAGTGTTTCACACAATTTACTATGCTAGTCGAGTATTGAATGATGCCCAAGTCAATTACTCGACTACTGAAAAATAACTTTTAGCTGTGGTCTTTGCAATAGATAAGTTTAGGGCTTATTTGATAGGTTCTAAAGTAATTATATATACTGACCATGCAGCTCTGAGGCACCTGTTAGCTAAAAAAGATGCTAAACCAAGGCTAATCAGGTGGATCTTGCTTTTGCAAGAGTTCGATGTTGAAATTAAGGACAAAAAGGGGGTAGAGAATGTAATAGCTGATCATCTGTCTAGGCTACCCCTAGAGACCATAGGTGCAGAAAGTGTAGTGCCTATAAGTGAGAACTTCCCTGATGAACAGTTGTTTGCTCTATCCACACTCCCTTGGTATGCCGATTTGGCTAACTTTTTAGCAGCGAACATGATCCCCAGGGATATGATTTGGCAACAAAGAAAAAAACTTGCACATGATGCCAAGTTCTATTTTTGGGAGGATCCATTTTTGTTCAGGAGAAGTGTGGACGGAGTAATCCGTAGATGTGTGGCAGAGGAAGAAGTGAATGACATCCTTTGGCATTGTCACAATTCACCTAGTGCAGGACATCTTGGTAGTGATAAAACTGCTGCCAGGGTACTCCAATGTGGGTTTTATTGGCCCACAATTTTCAAGGATGCACGAAACTTTGTTTTGAGATGTGACAAATGCCAAAGGATGGGAACTATTTCTAGGAGGAATGAGATGCCACTCCAAGGTATACTTGAGGTTGAAGTCTTTGATGTTTGGGGGATAGACTTTGTTGGTCCATTTCCTCCCTCTTACAACCATAAGTATATCTTGGTCGCGGTTGATTATGTGTCCAAGTGGGTGGAAGCAATCTCCACTCCCACCAATGATTCCAATGTTGTGGTAGAATTCCTTAGGAGGAACATTTTTAGTCGATTTGGAGTCCCAAGAGTTCTAATTAGTGATGGTGGGAGCCATTTTTGTAACAAAGTCATGGAGAAGGCTTTAGCCAAGTACGGAGTGCGACACAAAGTAGCTACTCCGTACCACCCACAGACTAGTGGTCAAGTCGAAGTTTCTAATAGATCTATAAAGAGGATTCTAGAGAAGACCGTTAGTACTTCTAGGCGAGACTGGGCTAGGAAGTTAGATGATGCATTGTGGGCATATAGGACCGCGTTCAAAACTCCAATTGGCATGTCTCCATTTCAGGTTGTGTATGGTAAGAGTTGCCATTTTCCCGTTGAGTTAGTTCATAAGGCATTTTGGGCAACTCGATTTTTAAACATGGAAGCCAACCTGGCTGGCGAGAAGCGTTTGTTGCAGCTTAATGAACTTGAAGAGTTCAGGGAGCAGGCATACAACACTTCTCGTGATTTTAAAGCTAAAACCAAAAAATGGCATGACAATCGGATTTTGAATCGGAAGTTTGAACCTGGGCAACAAGTATTACTGTTTAATTCTAGGCTTAAGTTTTTTCCAGGTAAGCTTAAGTCTAGGTGGTCCGGTCCTTTTCTGGTAGTGCAGGTTAGTCCATTCGGGGCAATTGAGATCAAGAATGTGCAAACTGGTGCGCTTTTCAAAGTCAATGGACAGCGCCTGAAACACTACCATGGTGGTGAAATTGTGAGGAGTCCAATTCAAGTGGACCTCCGTGATCCTTAGTTTTCTGAGAGGGTCATCCGTCAGGCTCGGGACGTTAAACAAGCGCTGCTGGGAGGCACCCCAGTGGTGTTAGTTCCATGATGAACATGATGAATGTTTTGATAATGACAAAGTGTTTTTGAACAAGCTACATGTGTTGATCAAGTTTCAAGCTCAACAAGCAACAACAAACATCAAATGAAGAAGAGAGAAAGCAAGCTCATGAAGACCTAAGTTTGAGTGTATTTGTATTTCTTTTATCTTTTGCCTCTCAAGCTTCATAGGTTTTTTATTTGGGTAGATTATTATAGGGTAGTGAATCTCATTCATAAGTCATGATTAAATCATAATTTGAGTTTTCACTTAACCTAGAATCAATAGGTGGCTTAAAGGTTTTAAAGGAAAGGTTGGATTTTGAGAAAACAAGTTTTGAACATGTACAGTACCAACTTAATCGATTAAGTGATAACTTAATCGAGTACTACTCGAGTACACGACTTGCTTAATCGATTAAGTACTGCTGAACTGATTTTTAAAATACGTTTTTCACTTCTCAAAATCAGTTTTCAAGTGCTACAACTTTTGGGTATTCTATATAAACCTTTTCCTAACCTTTGTGATTATACTCTATCATTTTGATATTCATTTTACAAAGAATCAAGCCACTCTATTCTCTCTCAATTTCAAAGATCAAAGCTTTTCTATTTTCATATTCTTTGATCAAGAACCTTTGAATCTCTTATGGTGAATTGTCATAACTCTTGATTGAGATTCATAGGATTGTTTTGTGTTTTCTATTGTGTTGTAATCTTTGCAAGAAGGCAAGTCACTACAACAAACAAGAAGTCTTGGTGTGTCGATTTTATCATCAAGCAAGTGCATTCTTATTGAAGAAGAAGAAGAAGTCTTGGTTGTGAATCAAGCAAGGAGAAGCCTTGGTGTGTGGATTATCATCAAGCAATTGAAGACTTGTTGTGTCGATTATCAACAAGGGGTAGAGGTTAGATTAGAGAGAAGATCAATAGGATTACAAGGCAAGGGTGTTGGTTATCTCTTGTAAGCTAGCAAGAAGGAAGTCTTGTGAGGCAATCACTTGTAATTTGAGAACTCTAATTCCTCATAGTGAAGAATCTCTCTTGGTTGAAGAGGGGACTGGATGTAGCTTTCAAGTGGATGAAAGTGAACCAGGATAAATCACTGTGTCGTATCTCTAAACTCTTACTCTTTATATTCAAGTCATTTGATTGCGTTCTTGGTTGAAAACCTAGAAAGATTGATTTTCATAATTGATTGAATTGAATCTTTAATTGTTCAAATTGATAAAGGGAAAATCATTTTCATAACTAGGTTAATCAATAAGAATATAGGTGTTAATCATTTCCGCTGAATCTCTGATCTTGCATGTGAATTGATTGATTTTCGTATTCGAATGAAAAATTGATTTTTCTGTTTTCTGTCATATTTAATCGATTAAGTTCAACTTTAATCGAGTACTACTCGAGTAAATTGTAGGTTAATCGATTAAGTGCTGTAGAATTTGCAAAAATCATTCGTTTTGATTGTTTCGATTTGTTTCGTTCGAAAATCTTTCAAGGTAGCTTCAACACCTATTCAACCCCCCCTTCTAGGTGTTTTCCTAGGGTTCCTTTGTCTCTCCAACTACCAATTGCGGTTTCTTCAATTGGTATCAGAGCTCGGTCGAAAGACACGAGCATAAGAGCTTTTTCGTAAAGATCCTTTAAGAAAATCGCAATGGGTTCCATGAATCCCTTTGGTGGTGAAGGTGCTTCAATAAGTCGTCCTCCATTGTTTGCCGGAGAAGGCTATGCATATTGGAAAGTAAGAATGAAAATCTTTATCCAAGCCATAGATAGTGAAATTTGGAAAGTAGTTGAAAAAGGTCCTCATATCCCCTCTAGTTTAGTTGAAGGTGTAGAACAATTGATCCCCGAGGACAAGTGGAAAGATGATGATAGAAAGAAAGTTCAATATGATTATAAAGCAAAGAATATCATCACATCCGCTTTATCCTATGACGAGTTCTTTAGAGTTTCTCAATGTTCTAGTGCTAAAGAAATGTGGGACACTTTACAAGTGACTCATGAAGGAACTAGTGAGGTTAGGAGAGCTAGATTAAATGCTTTGATACGTGATTATGAATTGTTTCATATGCTTCCAAATGAATCTATAAATGATATGCAAAAGCGTTTTACTCATATTATAAATCATTTACTTGCTCTTGGTAAAACTTTTCTACAAGGTGAACTTTCTAACAAAGTGTTGAGATGTTTAGACAGGAATTGGCAACCAAAAGTAACGGCTATTGTTGAATCTAAGAATTTGGATGCTATGGATCTAGCAACACTTTTTGGAAAGCTTCAAGAACATGAAATGGAGCTTGGACGATTAAGTATCAATGAAGAGTCGGATAAGAACAAATCAAGGAAAGGACTTGCTCTTAGAGTCAAAGGTGCATATAAAAAGAAAGATAGTTCCGATGATGATGATAGTGAAGATTCCGATTCCGATGTTGATGAAAAAGATATGAAACTTTTGTTAAAAGAGTTTGACAAGTTTCTAAGGAGAAAAGGAAGGTTGAACAAGGACAAAAGTAAAGAGAAGGATTCCCCACACTACAAGACCAAGACATCAAAAGAAGGTGTAGTTTGCCATGAATGTGGAAAGCCCGGTCATCTCAAGTACTCATGCTCTAAGTATCTCAAGAAGAAAGAGAAAGACAAGAAAAATTCTAAATCTAAAAGAGCATACATAGTTTGGGATAGTGATGAAGATAACAAGAAAAGCACATCGAGTAGTTCATCGGATGATAATGAAGCCGCTTGTCTCAACTTGATAACTCTAGTAGATGATGAAGAACAAAGTTCAAATGATGAATCAAGTTATCAAAGCGAGGATAGCAATGTAAGTGAATCTAAATCCGAAATTTCTTCTAAATATGAATTGTTACATAATGCTTATGAAGAAATGTATGAACAACTTGAAAAACTAGCTTTGAAAAACATTGAAAGAAAGAAGCTCATTTTGAAACATCAAAAAGAGATTTTAGATCTTCAAAAACAAGTTGATGAGCTTAATCTTGAAAATGAAACTCTTGATCTTATATATGCTAGTTCTTCTTGTGATTGTGCTAGTAGATTGAATATTGTGGTTGATTGTGAGAATTGCAAGTTGCTTAAAAATGAAAATGCTATTTTGAAAAATAAGCTTGCAAGTTTCTCAAATGGTGATATTAGATTGCGCACATTGTTAAATTTTCAAAGAGAAAATTCAAACAAGTTTGGTTTGGGTTATACTAATGCTAAGAGTAAATCTCATAGAAATGTTGTTGATTTTTCTAAAGTTGATTTTTCAAATCCTCCAACATGTTTCTATTGTGGTACTCATGGACATACTTCAAATGTGTGTTATGTTAAAGTGCATGGTATATCTAAAGGAAATTTTGTTTGGATGAAAAAGGGTGAAAGTCCCTACACTAACAAAAATGGATCCAAAACCATTTGGATACCAAAAAGCAAAGCATGATTGTTTTGTAGGTTTGATTGAAGATGCAAATGAATGACACATGTTCTCAATTGGTCTCAACTATGAATGTCTATATTCACATCTTCAATTGGTATCACACTTGCATCTCAAGTGAATGTCCTACAAAGTGGTAATATTTGATATTGATATATTATCTTAATTGGTATCTTCTCAATTGATATTACTTTTCTAAATGTTTAGTTAATTCAATTTGTATCATTGAGTTGATTAAAGCATGATAATCATATAATTGAAATCTTATTAAAGTATGATGTTTTTGTGATTATTGATTCTTCTTTACAATTGATATCTTCTTTGTTAAGTGATATTATGATCTTTTTAGTTCTCAATTGGTATTATATTTCATTATTATATTTTCTTACCAATTGATATCACATTTCAAAGTATAGCTCTATTGTATTTGTTCAATTGGTATCAATGTTGTGAAGAAATGATCATTGATTTCTTACCTTGGCTTAGATGTTATATTTCAATTGGTATATATTACTTTTTGATAATGACAAAGGGGGAGAAATATGATGTTTTGAATTGAATGAAATGTTTCTCAAAGAGGGAGACATGGTATGTTTTGAAACATGGGAGAAATATAATATGATATTATATTTGGAGAAAGGTTGTTTTGTTGTTTTTATGTAGGTTGAGCTAAGTTGTTGAAGATAGGGGGAGAATCAAGCTTCTATCTCAATTGGATTCAAGTGTTATAGCAATGATTGAGGGGGAGAAAGAGTCTTCTCAAGTGATCAAATGTTTCAAGCATCAACAACTTCAAGCGATTTCAAAACATGGGTTGTCATTTTCAAAAAGGGGGAGATTGTTAGTTCCATGATGAACATGATGAATGTTTTGATAATGACAAAGTGTTTTTGAACAAGCTACATGTGTTGATCAAGTTTCAAGCTCAACAAGCAACAACAAACATCAAATGAAGAAGAGAGAAAGCAAGCTCATGAAGACCTAAGTTTGAGTGTATTTGTATTTCTTTTATCTTTTGCCTCTCAAGCTTCATAGGTTTTTTATTTGGGTAGATTATTATAGGGTAGTGAATCTCATTCATAAGTCATGATTAAATCATAATTTGAGTTTTCACTTAACCTAGAATCAATAGGTGGCTTAAAGGTTTTAAAGGAAAGGTTGGATTTTGAGAAAACAAGTTTTGAACATGTACAGTACCAACTTAATCGATTAAGTGATAACTTAATCGAGTACTACTCGAGTACACGACTTGCTTAATCGATTAAGTACTGCTGAACTGATTTTTAAAATACGTTTTTCACTTCTCAAAATCAGTTTTCAAGTGCTACAACTTTTGGGTATTCTATATAAACCTTTTCCTAACCTTTGTGATTATACTCTATCATTTTGATATTCATTTTACAAAGAATCAAGCCACTCTATTCTCTCTCAATTTCAAAGATCAAAGCTTTTCTATTTTCATATTCTTTGATCAAGAACCTTTGAATCTCTTATGGTGAATTGTCATAACTCTTGATTGAGATTCATAGGATTGTTTTGTGTTTTCTATTGTGTTGTAATCTTTGCAAGAAGGCAAGTCACTACAACAAACAAGAAGTCTTGGTGTGTCGATTTTATCATCAAGCAAGTGCATTCTTATTGAAGAAGAAGAAGAAGTCTTGGTTGTGAATCAAGCAAGGAGAAGCCTTGGTGTGTGGATTATCATCAAGCAATTGAAGACTTGTTGTGTCGATTATCAACAAGGGGTAGAGGTTAGATTAGAGAGAAGATCAATAGGATTACAAGGCAAGGGTGTCGGTTATCTCTTGTAAGCTAGCAAGAAGGAAGTCTTGTGAGGCAATCACTTGTAATTTGAGAACTCTAATTCCTCATAGTGAAGAATCTCTCTTGGTTGAAGAGGGGACTGGATGTAGCTTTCAAGTGGATGAAAGTGAACCAGGATAAATCACTGTGTCGTATCTCTAAACTCTTACTCTTTATATTCAAGTCATTTGATTGCGTTCTTGGTTGAAAACCTAGAAAGATTGATTTTCATAATTGATTGAATTGAATCTTTAATTGTTCAAATTGATAAAGGGAAAATCATTTTCATAACTAGGTTAATCAATAAGAATATAGGTGTTAATCATTTCCGCTGAATCTCTGATCTTGCATGTGAATTGATTGATTTTCGTATTCGAATGAAAAATTGATTTTTCTGTTTTCTGTCATATTTAATCGATTAAGTTCAACTTTAATCGAGTACTACTCGAGTAAATTGTAGGTTAATCGATTAAGTGCTGTAGAATTTGCAAAAATCATTCGTTTTGATTGTTTCGATTTGTTTCGTTCGAAAATCTTTCAAGGTAGCTTCAACACCTATTCAACCCCCCCTTCTAGGTGTTTTCCTAGGGTTCCTTTGTCTCTCCAACTACCAATTGCGGTTTCTTCAAGTGGTAACTTTAGTGCTTTTTATTTTCGTTTATGATGAGATATTGTATTTATTGTGTGTGTTGTGTTTTTATTTTTTTTGTAGTGTAGTGCTTTTATATTGTGAAAAAAAAAAAAGACGCTCAAGCGCGTCCAAGCGCGCTTAAGCGTGGCCTGCCACGTCAGCAAAGAAAAGTTGCATCACTGCAAATTGCAAAAACCAGGGGGAAACGCGCTCAAGCGTGTTTTGTTGCGCTCAAGCGCGTGTTTTTGCGCCCAAGCGTGGTGGGGTGAGTGTTTAATTTTTGGGGTTTCAAATTCTGATGCAACTTATCAAAAACCAGGGGGGAACGCGCTCAAGCGGGTTTTCAAACGCGCTCAAGCGCGGTTCCTGACGCTCAAGCGGGGTGAAGCGTGGGGGTTGTTGACCAAATGAGGGTGCAAAGTGTTTAAAAACTCAAGCGCGCTTGAACGCGCTTGAGCACGCTCAGGCGCAATTTAACAGCAGCAGCGATTTATCAGTTGGCCAGCCTTCTTCTTCCCATTTCTTCTTCCTCCTCCTTCAAACCCTAATCCCTCTCCACCTAGGTTGTTCCGCCCAGCCACCTCCAGCTCTCCCCTCTTCATTTTTCGTCCTTCTTTCTTCATATTCCCTACCTACAAGTTCTCTTCTCTTTCTCTTTTTGTTTTCTTTAGACCTCTCCAAGTACAATTCGAGTTCTTTATTTTTGGTCTTTTTTGTCCGATTTTGTATCCTCAATCTAGGTAAGTTTTTTCCTTTTCTTTACTTCTTAGTGTGTTTTGTGTGATTTTTAGGTAGTTATCTTTGTTTTAGGGTATTGTTTGTAGTGTTGTTAGTGTTGCACATTAGGTGTTCGATCAATTGTCCAAGTGAGTTCATCATGTCTGGTAGTACCTTTAGGCAGTCAAAAAAGTCTAAGACCGATGCTTCTTCCTCTGGAGGTGGTCGTCGTCGGCAGTTTGAGGACCCCGAGGTCAAGGTCTTCTATGACTCTCAGTGTAAGGAGAACCGAATTGTTCCTGAGACAAGCTTAGATAAGATAGAGGCCCTTCCCATTCGCTATATTGGCGAGAATGTCTTGTTCCAACAGTGGGAGTCTTTCTGTGTTGACCCTGATTATGCGTTCTGTGAGCCGGTTGTTTGGGAATTTTTCGCGCACGCGAGATATCGCGAGGTGCGAAACCCGGGCTGTCGGACATCTTGGGTCCGGGGTCATGAAGTTTCTTATTCTCCTGAGTCGATAGCGACGGTTTTGGGTATTCCTTACTATCCGGAGCCGTCCGACTTCTCTGCCTACTACCACTCCCTCACAATAAACAACAATGACCATGACACCCTCAAAACCTCTCTTTTTAAGGCCTGTGCAGATTGGAATTATGGGCGTGGCGGTGCTATCAAGCACGTCACCGCCAAGAACCTCACCCCTCAGGCACGCTTCTGGGTGCGTTTTATTTCGCATAACATCTATCCCCAGTCGCACCAGACTGAGGTGAAGGTGCCGATCTTGCGCATTGCACATGCTATCCTTGAGCCAGTCCAGGTCGACGCAGCTTTGCTGATGTCTAACTTCATTCTTCATGTGGCCCGGGAGGAAAAACCTGGTTCTTTTGGTCTCCCGATGGTCATCCATCGCTTGTGTAGCTCAGCTGGGGTGTTCTTTAGGGACGAGGCGCGCACTTTGCGACGTTTGCCTCGGATGGACCGGGACACCTTTGATACTTATCATTCCATTTCTCTGGGGATTGTTCCGGGTCGTGGTTCCCCACCTCCAGCTGCTGTTCCTCCGCCGACTGCTGCTCAAGCCGATATGCCCCCTAGGCAGCCTGCACCCCCTTCTGTGGACACTGGATGTCTTGTTGGTATGATGGCGCGGCTGTTGCGTCGTCAAAGCCGACAGACAGCTTATTTGAGGATGGAGCAGCGCCGTAATCAGGAGCGTGATGCTCAACTCCGGGCCATGGGAGAGCAGATGGCCATCCCGTTCCAACTGCCTGCTTATACTGATCAGGAGTTGCACTTGTTGTCTGCCTCTTCTTCTTCGGATGATGTGCAGGAGGCCGGGCAAAGTGGAAGCTAGTCTGGTTTTCGAATGTTTTGTTAGGTTTGGGTGTTATTAGTTTTTCTTTTATTGGGGGTGTGGTTTTTGTGTATTTACTAGACTGCTGTTCTTATTAGCTTCGTAATTTCTATTTTATTTGGACATGTATTGGATTCCGTATTATGGTTAATTTATTTATCTTATTAGTATGTGTGGTGTTCTTTATTTTGTTCATATTAATATTGTGTTCTCTTCGTTGTATATATCTGTGTGGTGCTTTGGCATCCTTTATTTTGATTTTGTACAGGTACCTAAGTTTGGGGGAGATGTCCCACTCCCATGTACAGGTTTCCTTTTGTATATCACGTTTGTGCATAATTTTTATTTTGCTTTTAACTTGTATCGATTTTTTCTGTTTGCTTGAGGACAAGCCAACCCCTAAGTTTGGGGGAGGGTAACCAAAATAAAAATGAGGATTTTTGCTCATATTTTTTCCTGATTTGTTATTAGTGTGTCCTTGGCATGAGTCTGTAAAAATTTGATTTAGAATAATGTTTGTGATAGGTATTCATATTTAGTACAGGGTTCTGATTTTATTTGCTTGGTATACCCTTTGTATCATATTGTGAATAATTTGTACAAATTCTTTAATTTGGTAACTTTTTGAAGAAATTGTTTAGTAATCCTGCCTGGTGAGTTTTGGGCCAAACACTTGCATAAAGGGGAATTTGTGTTGAATATATATGTGTATCCCCTGAATTTTTCTTCTGTGAGTGTATTCTTCATTAGTATTCGATTCTAGAACTTGACTGTGGACCTTTACAAGATTGAGAAATGTTGCATGCATTGAAATGATTTAGGCAATTAGGTGTTTTTGTTGTGGCCTTTAGACTTTGTTAATAATTGGTTTTTGGTATGTCCCTAGTTGTCCATTTTGAGCTTAGAAATGTGAATAAGTGTTTTTGGTACCCTTGTGAATATTGTATATTGTAGTATGGTGAGTACCTCTGGGCTTGGATGGATACTAGTTGGTTTTTAGTAGATTTTTGAAAACAAAGGGGTTTTCTTCTTAAAAAAAAAAAAGGGAAGAGAACAACTTGTAAAAAGAAAAAATGTTGGAAGAAGTGGAATTTTGGATTGTTCTATTATGTGAAAGATTTTGAGTTCATCCAAGTTCCTAAAAAGGGGTATGTTTTAATTTTTAAACCTTAGTTTTTATCCCTTTCTTCTTTTATCCTACCATTGTAGATAAACCTTGGGCCCATTACAACCAGTGAAAGACCTATTGATTTTTGCATGTTTCATTTAGTTCAGTGGAGTTGTAGGTCTGCAGTCAAGCTTATGGTAATTGTTGCTTTTGAATGAATGTGAGTGCTTATTGCTGAACCATACACATGAGGGACTTTGGATGGTGGACGAATTCCTTCTCTTACACAGCATATTTTCTTCATCTTCTTGAGCAAGAACAACAAAAACTCAAGGTTTTCAAGGTGTGGTTTTGTAAAGAGTTTGAAACTTGATATTTGGTATGTGAATTTTTCTAAGTTTGCATCTTAATTTCTTGTTTTTGACTATGAGATCTTAAGACTCATTTGGGAATGAAGAATTGTTATGTGTGTTTGTCATATATTTGATTTTATCTATTGTTAATTGTTATATTTTGTACTTACATCTGGTTTAATTGTTGTGTATATTTAGACGTAAATATACGATAGGATTATTGTCCGATAGGTATATTAGACAATAAACTGCCTGTGGATGTAAGTTATGCAATTGTGTAGGGATAGGTATATTGTCTGCAAATTGTATGATTTAATTTTGCTTTTTAGAAAACCACGATACAAGTGAACTACCAATTAAATGGCATGTTCCGCTTGTACTTTTTCGCTCAACTTTACAACCGGCAAAGTCAGAGTCCGAATAACCTATAAGTTTTAGAAAAGCATCCCTAGGATAATAAAGTCCAGTATTCGTTGTACCCTTTAAGTATTTCATTATTCTTTTGACAACAGTTAGATGCGACTCTTTCGGTTTTGCTTGAAAACGTGCACACATACATACACTAAACATGATGTCAGGCCTAGATGCAGTTAAGTATAACAAACTACCAATAATACCACGATACTTCGTTACCTCTACCGCTTTTCCAGCCTCATCTTGATCTAGGTAGCATGCAACGCTCATTGGTGTAGAAGCGGATTTGCACGAATCCATCCCAAAACGTTTGAGAATCTCTCTACAATATTTACTCTGATGAATATAAATGCCATCTTTAAGCTGCTTTATTTGAAGGCCAAGAAAGAATGTAAGCTCTCCCATCATCGACATCTCGAATTCGCTTTGCATCAAGTCGATCTTCCCGACTCCTAGAATTTTGCCCTTGTTGTTGTCGCCGTATGTCACAAATCCACCACTTTTCGGAGTAAGATCCATGAAGTGCGTTTTGTCTCCCGTCATGTGTCTCGAACAACCACTATCCAAGTACCATTTGCGCTCTTTGGTTCGAAGACACACCTACAAGAAAGATATCATTTGATTGACTTAGGTACCCAAGTGGTCTTGGGTCCTTTGTTGTTAGCATGGGGAGAAGTCCCCTTAACAATCCAAATATATTCTCCGCTTGGTATACCAAATTTCTTTATATTACATTTATTCGTGGTATGCCCAAAGATCCCACAATAATGGCAAGTTGGGTTTTTAGAAATCTTATTCTTTGAAAATCCACCAACTTTGTGATAATTGCGTTTCTTAGGTTTGGTATAGCCAAGACCGGATCTATTGCTATTGTTCCTTTGAGTTGAAAGCAAATGATCTAATGAAGTATCTCCTTTCATGAGCCTTGCAAGTCGATCATTCAAATTAAAAACTTCTTTTTCCAAAGACTTGCAATTTTCACAAGATGGAGTCTCATTTGATTTCAATTCACAATTGCATGTAGAGTTTGCATAAATGAGTTCAAGTGTTTCATTTTGAAGCTTAATTTCTTCTAAATCTTTTTGAAGTTCAATTATCTTTTCATGTTGCTTCATTATGAAATTCTTTCTTTCAACATTTATTTTAGCAAGTTTCTTCAACTCTTTATGCATCTCTACATACACATTGTACAATTCATTGAATGAAGGAGAATTAGAACTAGAGCTAGCATCGGAAAGATAATCTACCTCATTGACGTTCTCACTTGATTTAATGCTCGAAGATTCCTCTTCATCAAGCTTCGTCATCAAACATAGATTTGCAAGTTCTTCATCATCCGATGAGCTAGATGTTGATTGACTCTCCACTTCATCCCATACTATGTAAGCCCTTTTTCCTTTAGATGAGTTGAACTTAGAGTTGTCACCTTCCGACTTCTTAGAATGAGTTGGGCAATTCGATCGATAGTGACCAAGCTTTCCACACCCATGACACTTGATGTGATTCTTGTTAGTCTTATTTCTTGGTTGTGAGTCCTTAGAATCTCTTTGTCTATTTCTATTAAAGTTCCCCTTTTTCTTAAGGAACCTACCAAGCTTTTTAACTAGCAAGCCAAGGGTCTCATCATCTATATCGGAGTCCGAGTCATCCACTTGAGAGTTTTCCTCTTGTGCCTTAAGGGATTTTGAAGTTGATTTAAGAGCTATCTCCTTTTTCTTTCTATCGGCATCTTCATTCATGGATAACCGCCCAAGCTCCATTTCATGCTCTTGAAGCTTTCCGAATAGAGTTGCTAAGTCAATTTGATCCACATCTCTAGCTTCCATAATGGCCGTCACCTTAGGTTGCCATTCCCTGCTAAGACATCTCAAAATCTTATTAACAACTTCACCATTAGTTATAACTTTTCCAAGTGCAGAAAGATGATTTATGATATGAGTGAACCGCTTTTGCATGTCACCTATATTTTCATTAGGTAACATACGAAAGAGTTCATATTCATGCATGAGTGTATTTAGCCTAGCCCTTCTAACCTCCGAAGTGCCCTCATGTGTGACTTGTAATGTGTCCCACATTTGTTTAGCATCAACACATTGAGATACTCGAAAGAACTCATCATAAGAAAGAGCGGACGTGATGATATTTTTAGCTTTTAAATCAAATGCAACTTTCTTCTTATCATCATTGTCCCAACTCGATTTTGGTTTGACCGAAACAACATCATTTACTTTCGTTTGAGGAACAAAAGGTCCATTCTCTATGGCGTTCCAAATTTCCATATCTATGGCTTGAATAAAAATTTTCATGCGGACCTTCCAATAAGCGTAACCCTCACCATTGAATAGTGGAGGACGATTAATGGAAGCTCCTTCACCACCAAAAGGATTTGAAATTGAGCCCATTGTTTCCAAGTAAAAGGATCTTTTCGAAAAAGCTTTTTAAGGCTCGGATTTTTCGTCCGAGCTCTGATACCACTTGTTGGAAACCAACAAGCGGCTCAATATAGTCTAGAGGGGGGGTGAATAGAATATTGAAGCCTTATTACAGATTTTTCGTCCACCTAAGAGAATGGTTTTATGAAAATAAGTTTTCTTAAAAATTCAAGTCAGATTACTCGAGTAACTCAAGTCTTCACTCGAGTAATACGCAAGCAAAAATAATTTCACTCGAGTATTCAACAAATCACTCGAGTATTACGAAAGCTATTTTTAAATCACTCGAGTAACAGAAAACCTACTCGAGTATTGTTCATAAACTGAAAGCAGATTACTCGAGTGACAAGAACTTTACTCGAGTAAACTTGGTAAAATTCAATTAAAACTCAGTTTTCAATGGAGTTCTTCAAGAATTACAATGCTATGATGATTCAACAAATTATAAATGATTAATATGAACAATTTCATGTAATATTAACATACAATTTTAGATCAATAGAGTAGAATTAAAATAACCCCAATTCTAACCTAAAAATGCAATTGTTAATGAATTAAAGCAATACAAGGAATGAAAATAAAAGAGACACAAGGATTTATCCTGGTTCACTTTCACCCACTTGAAAGCTACTCCAGTCCCTTCTTGAATCAAGAGAGATTCTTCACTAGAAATCTTCAAATGTAGATTTTACAATGTTTTAAGATGCAACTAGATTCTTAGTTCTCCTATCTTAAAACCCAACTCAAAGTGTGTACCAAACACTTTGATCTAATCTACCCCTTTTGAGAATTCTAGATTTCCTTGCTAATTGATTGAAGATGCTTCCAACCAATCCTCTTTTCTTGCTTTGATTTGATCCTCAAAGTCTTCCTTGTGAGATTCTTCACTTGTGTTGAAACTTCAATGATGCAATCACAAATTGCAAATCTTCAACAACCACTAAGAACAAAATTATGATCTCAAGAATATTTGAACAATGAGAGAAATAGAGTGAAGAATGAAAAGTTTCTTGTTGAATCTTGATAGCTCTTGAAAGATGTAAAATAGCTCTTGAATTGCTTTTTAAAAAAAATGTATAGAAAATTGTAAGAATGAATGTATGTTGTAGTGAAAGAGAAAATTAAGTCCTTTTAAAATTTTCAAACACTGATTGAATTACTCGAGTAAACCATATAACTTCACTCGATTAAAACATGTCAGATTAAGTTACTCGAGTGATGTGTAAACCATTACTCGATTAACCTGTCATGACATAAATTACTCGAGTGATCCAATACTCATTACTCGAGTAAACTGATCAGAATCTGAATAAAAACAAGGTTTTTCTAAAAAGATTTTCACAAAACTTTTAATAGAGCTATTTAATCAAGATTTAAAGTATCTTCACTCTTAATCAAACATTATTTAAATATTCTTAAAATCACCTAAGCTACCCACACCAATGAGATGCATTGCATAAAATAAAGATTACATTGAAATAGAATTAATAAAAATCCTAATTCTAATCTTCATG
Organism: Crotalaria pallida; assembly: GCA_037953625.1. NCBI lineage: Eukaryota > Viridiplantae > Streptophyta > Magnoliopsida > Fabales > Fabaceae > Crotalaria > Crotalaria pallida. Next base: position 56,089,300 of record CM075651.1, read on the forward strand.
TGGTGTAGCTTGCTTGTTGCCAATGTTGTTGCTTGGAGAGAGATTGTTAGAGTCAAAACATGAGAATCCTACAGAACTATCGACGAGCTAGTCTATAATCGACAGCGGATACTGATCCTTGGGGCAGGCTTTGTTGAGGTCGGTGTAATCCACACACATCCTCCAACTGCCGTTTGCCTTCCTTACCAAGACTGTGTTCGCAACCCATTCGGCGGATGGCACCTCTTTGACGAACCCAGCTTCGAGTAACTCGGAAACTTTGTCCTGAATAACTTTCGCTTTTTCTGTCCCAACTCTTCTCATCTTTTGTGCTACTGGCTTTGCTTTCGGTCCACGCTGAGCTTGTGACAGATGAAACTTGGATCAATTCCCGGCATGTCGGCCGAGGTCCAAGCAAACAAATCTCGGTTGACCCTTAACAGGTTGATGATCTCGTCTTGGATTTCCTGGGGGAGGTCGGCCCCCACCTTAACAGTTTTGTTGGGATCGGCAGGATCAATGGGAATTGCCAACCACTCCCCTTGAGGGGAAGGCCTAAGATCGTCCTGTTCGGCCCGAACATCCAGCTCAGCTAATAGGACTCTTCCCTTGGCCAACTTCGGACCAGTCAGCTCCTCTTCTTGTTTCTTTTTTATTTCCCGTAGACTCGCGTTGTAGCAGAGTCGGGCCCTGACCTGGTTGGCTTTGACTGTGACGACCTTGTTGTCAGAACCAACAAATTTCATGGCTAAATGGACCGTTGAAACCACCGCCCCAAAGGCTTGCAGGCAAGTTCTTCCCAGTATCACATTAAAGGGGGATTCGGAATCGACAACTAGAAACTTGATGATCTCCGTTCGGGCCGAAGGCTGCTTACCTAAGGTCACCGGGAGGTGGATGGCTCCAAGGGGGCGAATCGCTTCTCCCGTGAAGCTAATAAGATTGCCTTCGAATTCGACGAGGTCAGCTGACCTCAACTTTAGTGCTTGAAAGGTGTGGAGGAAAAGAATGTCGGTCGAGCTTCCTTGATCAATGAATACTTGGGCGACTTCGAAGTTACCGATCAACGCCGTGATCACCATTGGGTCATTGTGATCCGGGATGATGTCTTCCATGTCCTGATCAGAAAAAATAAGGGGGATGTTCCGAGATGGTTTCTTACAGATGGGTTTGTGATGAACCGCTAACACTTGATTGACGTACCTCTTCCTTCCTGATCTCTTCTCATCGCCACCAGCAAAACCTCCCGAGATGGTTTCGACTCTGAAATTTTCCGGTGACTTATCCAAATCCTGCACCACGGCCATATTTACTCGTTGTGGTTCTTCTGTTTTCTTTTCTGGAGATGGGTCAGCCTTGGCTTTTCCTTTGTCTTTGTTCGAGCTCCGAGATCTTCTTCGGCCTCTTCTCTCCACAGCTTCTCGTACGTGTAGGTTTCTATGTTTTGATGATATCAAACGTATTTCAAGCAACAACATTTCAACAAGGAAGCTACACTCATGAAGATTAGAATTAGGATTTATTTTAATTCTTAATCAATGTAATATTTTATTTTATGCAATGCATATCATGAGAGTGGGTAGCTTTAGGTGATCTTAATTAAGCTTATAATATTGTTTGATTAAGAGTGAAGAAAACTTAATCTTGATTAAAATAGCTCAAATTAAAGTAATTGTCAAAGTACATTTGAAAAGCATTGTTTTTAATCAATGTCTGTACTGGTTACTCGATTAGCATGATAGGCCTACTCGAGTAGCACATGTTAACATAGGTTAATCGAGTAATGAGATAATCATTAATCGATTAGTATGTTTTAACACTGGTTAATCGAGTAGTGTGTTAATCATTACTCGAGTAACACGTACTGTTTCAGAAAAATATAAAAAGACCTCATTTGTACTTGGACAAGGTTACAAACTCTTTCATAATTTTTCATATTGAGCAATATACTTTCATTTTCAAGAGCTATTACTAAACTTTCTTTGAGAAATCAAGATTCAACAATTTTCTCTATTCTTCACTCAAGATTAATTCAATATTCTAAGTTTGATTTAGATCAAGATCTTTCTAGTTTTCAAGTGTGTGTTGAAGCTATTTGCAACAAGAGGTTGCACAATAAAGAATTCAACAAAGGTGAAGAATTTCACAAGTAAAGTCTTTGAAGGTTGTCAAAGAAAATTGGAAAGGATTTGGTTGGAAGCATCTTCAACAAATCAAAAGAAGACGGACAAGGAATTCAATTGGGTTAGAACATCAAAGAGTTTGGTACACTCTTTGAGAGGGGTTAAGATAGGATAGCTTTGTGAGAAGTTGCATCTTAACATTGTAATTCTAACAATTGAATTGTCTAGTAGAAACTCTTTATCTTTTAGATAAAGGGGACTGGAGTAGCTCTCAGTGGTAGAGAGTGAACCAGGATAAATCATCGTCTTCATAGTTTTCTTTTCAAGTTTGCATTAATTCAAGAATAATTGAATTTAGGTTAGAATTGGGGTTTTTCATATCTTTGATTAATTAAACCTAAATTGGTTGGTAAATTTACTTGTAAATTGTTCTAGTATTCATTCATAATTTGTTGAATCATCAAGGCATTGCGATTCTAAAAGAATTCTCATCAAAATCAGTTTTCATCGTTTTTCTGCCCAGATTAATCGAGTAATTCGTTCATTAATCGATTAATATTTTTGTTACTTGCGGCATTACTCGAGTAACAATCCAATTACTCGAGTAGTTCAAAAGTGGCTTGCGGTATTAATCGATTAGGGTCCTTATTAATCGATTAGTCAGTGTAATTTTTGAAGAAAAATTCATTTTCTCAAAACCATTCTCTACGGTGATCGAAATATTTGTACTAAGGCTTCAATACTCTATTCACCCCCCCCTCTAGACTATTTTGAGCCGCTTGTTGGTTTCCAACAAGTGGTATCAGAGCTCGGACGAAAAATCCGAGCCTTAACAAGCTTTTTCGAAAAGATCCTAATTTTTTGGAAACAATGGGCTCAAATTTTCCTTTTGGTGGTGAAGGAGCTTCCATTAATCGCCCCCCACTATTCAATGGTGAGGGATACGCTTATTGGAAGGTCCGAATGAAATTTTTTATAGAAGCCATTGATATAGAAATTTGGAACGCTATAGAGAATGGACCTTTTGTTCCTCAAACTAAAGTAAATGATGCTGTTTCTGCAAAACCAAAATCGAGTTGGTCGGATGATGATAATAAGAAGGTGCAATATGATTTAAAAGCGAAAAACATCATCACGTCCGCTCTTTCATATGATGAGTTCTTTAGGGTATCCCAATGCACTGATGCAAAACAAATGTGGGACACACTACAAGTCACACATGAGGGCACGACTGAGGTTAGAAGGGCTAGGCTTAACACTCTCATGCATGAATATGAGCTCTTTCGTATGTTGCCTAATGAAAATATAGGTGACATGCAAAAGCGCTTTACGCATATCATAAATCATCTTTCTGCTCTTGGAAAAATACTAACTAATGGTGAAGTTGTTAATAAAGTTTTAAGATGTCTTAGCAGGGAATGGCAACCTAAGGTGAAGGCCATCATGGAGGCTAAGGATCTAGACGAAATTGATTTAGCAACTCTATTCGGAAAGCTTCAAGAGCATGAAATGGAGCTTGGGAGATTATCCATGAATGAAGATGCCGATAGAAAGAAAAAGGGAATAGCTCTTAAATCAACTTCAAAATCCCTAAAGGCACATGAGGATCACTCTCAAATGGATGACTCGGACACCGATATAGATGATGAGACTCTTGGCTTGTTAGTCAAAAAGCTTGGACGGTTCCTTAAGAAAAAGAGTAACTTCAATAGGAATAGATCAAGAGATTCTAAGGACACTCAACCAAGGAATAAGACTAACAAAGAAAATATCAAATGTCATGGGTGTGGAAAGCTTGGTCACTATAGATCAAATTGTCCAACTAACTCTAAGAAGTCCGAAGGTGACAATTGGAAGCCCAACTCATCTAAAGGAAAACGGGCTTACATAGTGTGGGATGAACCGGAGAATCAATCATCATCTAGCTCATCGGAAGATGGAGAACTTGCAAACCTTTGTTTGATGACGAAGCTTGATGAAGAAGCATCTTCAAGCATGAAATCAAGTGAAAACGTCAATGAGGTAGATTATCTTTCCGATGCTAGCTCTAGTTCTAATTCCCCCTCCTTTAATGAATTGTATAATGTGTATGTAGAAATGCATAAAGAGTTGAAGAAACTTGCAAAAATAAATGTTGAAAGAAAGAATTTCATCTTGAAGCAACAAGAAAAAATTTTGGAATTACAAAACTCCCTAGAGGAGCTTAAGCTTCAAAATGAAACACTTGAACTCATTTATGCAAATTCTACATGCAATTGTGATTTGAAAACAAATGATACCTTATCTTGTGATAATTGCAAATCTCTAGAAAAAGAAGTTTTTAATTTGAATGATAGAATTGCAAGGCTCACAAGAGGAGACACGTGCTTAGATCATTTGCTTTCTAATCAAAGAAATAATAGTAATAGAGCTGGACTTGGTTTTACCAAACCTAAAAATCAACATTTTCACAAATTTGGAACTTTCTCTAAAATCAATTTTTCAAAAACTCCAACTTGTCATTATTGTGGGATTTTTGGGCATACCACGAATAAATGCAACATTAAAAGGTTTGGTATACCAAGTGGAAAGTATATTTGGATTGTTAAGGGGACTTCACCCCATGCTAACATCAAAGGACCCAAGACAACTTGGGTACCTAAGTCAACCAAATGATATTGTTTTTGTAGGTGTGTCTTCGAACCAAGGAACGTAGATGGTACTTGGATAGTGGGTGTTCGAGACACATGACGGGAGACAAAACGCATTTCATTGAGCTTACTTCTAAAGGTGGTGGTCATGTGACTTACGGCGACAACAACAAGGGCAAAATTCTAGGAGTTGGTAAGATTGGTAACGTATATAACCTTGTCATTGAAAATGTCCTATACGTAGAAGGCTTAGAACACAACTTGCTTAGTATAAGCCAACTATGCGATATGGGCAACAATGTGACGTTTACTCCGGAACTATGCTTTATTAAGAATAGTATAGATGATAGTGTTAAGTTTGTTGGTCGTCGCTCTAATAACACTTACTTAATTGATTTGGATGAGATAACTTCATTATTTTTAAAATGTTTTAAATCTTTTGATGATGAAATTCGTCTTTGGCATCGACGAATTGCCCATGTCAATGTGAATCAATTAAATAAACTTTTACGAAAAGACCTAGTAATTGGTTTGCCTAAACTCAATTTCAAGCTTGATAGCATTTGCGACTCATGTCAAAAGTGCAAGCAAGTTAAAAGCTCTTTTAAACCTAAAAATGTGATAAGCACAACAAAGCCATTGGAGCTAATCCACATGGATTTGTTTGGCCCATCACAAGTTCGGAGTTTAGGTGGCAATTACTATGGATTTGTTTTAGTAGATGATTTCACTCGATTCACATGGACTTTGTTTTTATCCGCAAAAAGTGAAACATACAAAAGTTTTAAAAAGTTTGCCAAACTCATCCAAAATCAACTAAGTTTGAAAATAGTGACTATTAGAAGTGACCATGGAGGTGAGTTTGAAAATGCTAAGTTTGATGCGTTTTGTGAAAAATTTGGTATTGACCATCAATTTTCAGCCCCTAGGACTCCGAAGCAAAACGGAGTTGTAGAAAGGAAAAATCGAGTCTTAGAGGAACTTGCTCGTACAATGCTTAAAGAATCTAGAGTTCCTTCCTATTTTTTGGGCTGATGCGGTAAACACCGCTTGTTATGTGATAAATAGGGTTCTTATTCGTCCTCATTTAAATAAAACACCTTATGAACTTTTAAAAGGGCGAAAGCCAAATATCTCATATTTTCATGCATTTGGATGTAAGGTGTTTATTTTAAATAACGGTAAGAATCCTGTCGGCAAGTTTGATTCTAAAGCCAACGAAGGTATATTCATAGGTTATTCAACCCATAGTAAAGCATATCGTGTCTATAACAAAAGAACTTTAACCGTTGAGGAATCCGTGCATGTTGTATTTGATGAATCTCCGAGAGGAGATTGTGTTGTTTCTTGTGATGATGATAATGTAGGTACTCATATGGATCATGAGAAGTCAACACCACAACAATTAGAGGAGACTCAAGTTGAGCATGGAGAGGTGCAAGCACATGATAAAGACTTAGCACAAGAGACACAACCTCAACTACCAATTGCTTGGAAGTCAAACAAAAATCATCCGGTTTCTAACATCTTAGGTGACATTGCTAAGGGGGTGGTAACCCGAAGCACATTAAATAATTTTTGTTATTATGTTGCCTTTGTATCTCAAATAGAACCTAAGAATGTCAAAGAGGCTCTTCAAGATGATCATTGGGTTATGGCCATGCAAGAAGAATTAAATCAATTTGAAAGAAACCAAGTTTGGGAGCTTGTGCCAAAACCTAATGATCGTCCTGAAATTGGCACTCGTTGGGTCTATAGGAATAAGTTAGATGAATCGGGTATTATTGTTAGGAATAAAGCTAGGTTGGTAGCACAAGGTTATAGTCAAGAAGAAGGAATTGATTATGATGAGACTTATGCTCCCGTAGCTAGATTAGAAGCTATTCGTATTCTTCTCGCTTTTGCATCTATAATGAATTTTAAATTGTACCAAATGGATGTCAAAAGTGCTTTTCTTAACGGATACATTCAAGAGGAAGTTTATGTCTCACAACCTCCCGGATTTGAAAGTTTTGAACATCCGGACTACGTTTTTAAGTTGAAAAAGGCTTTGTATGGTCTTAAACAAGCTCCAAGAGCTTGGTACGATCGACTAAGCAATTTTTTATTAGAAAAAGGTTTTAAACGAGGTACTGTGGACACTACTCTTTTTATTGAACGTTCCGATAAGGATATACTTTTGGTTCAAATATACGTTGATGATATTATTTTTGGTGCTACTAATGATAACTTGTGTAAGAAGTTTTCAGATTTAATGCAAAGCGAATTCGAGATGTCGATGATGGGAGAGCTTACATTCTTTCTTGGCCTTCAAATAAAGCAACTAAATGATGGCATTTATATACATCAAAGTAAATATTGTCGGGAACTTCTCAAGAGGTTTGGCATGGATTCGTGCAAGTCCGCTTCTACTCCAATGAGTGTTGCATGCTACCTAGATCAAGATGAGGTTGGAAAAGCTATAGAGGTAACAAAGTATCGCGGAATTATAGGTAGTTTGTTATACTTAACTGCTTCTAGACCTGACATCATGTTTAGTGTTTGTATGTGTGCACGTTTTCAAGCTAATCCGAAAGAGTCACACTTAACTACTGTTAAAAGAATAATGAAATACTTAAAAGGTACAACCAATACCGGTTTGTGGTATCCTAGGGATGCATTTTTAAAATTAATAGGTTATTCGGACTCCGATTTTGCTGGTTGTAAAGTTGAGCGAAAAAGTACAAGTGGAACATGCCATTTAATTGGTAGTTCACTTGTATCGTGGTTTTCTAAAAAGCAAAATTGTGTAGCTTTATCAACCGTGGAAGCCGAATACATAGCGGCCGGTAGTTGTTGTGCTCAAATCCTTTGGATTAAGCAACAATTATCGGATTTTGGTTTAAATTTGACAAAAATCCCTATAAAATGTGATAATACTTCTGCAATTAATTTGACTAAAAACCCGGTATTGCATTCAAGGACAAAACATATTGAAATTAGGCATCACTTTTTACGAGATCATGTTCAAAAAGGTGATTGTGTTATTGAGTTTGTTCAAACTTCGGATCAATTAGCTGATATTTTTACAAAACCTCTACCAAGAGATACTTTCTATAAAATTAGAAGGGAACTTGGTATTTTTGATGAGTCTACCATTAGCTAATTGTATTTGAAACTTTTATTAATCACCTCAAGTGCCTATTTCATTATGTTTTTGATCTTAAGTAAGTTGTATGTTTAAAGTGTTCGTTTAGTTCTCTTGATATGTAGTTGTGTGTCAATGTTTTTCCCTCTAATATGTTTGCTTGCTTTATTGTTTGTGTGCTAAATGCTAAGTGTTTCTATGTGTTTGTGTGTAAGAAAAATTTGAAATTTTTTAAGTTTTAGTGCAGACTACTCGATTAACAGAGTCCTTACTCGATTAATTTTTTAATCTCTTTCGGCATTACTCGAGTAAAGACACTGTTACTCGATTAATTTTTAAACTACTTTCGGCATTACTCGATTAATTGACTTGTTACTCGAGTTATTTTTAAACCACTTGCGCACTTAATCGAGTTACAGCTTTTTCACTCGATTAACGCTCGAACTACTCGAGTAATAGCCAATCTACTCGAGTAACCCGTAAGTTTATAAAACCTGCACTTCAGATTTTTACTCATTTTTTCATTTCTTTTTCTCTCTCCTCTCGTTCTTCTCTCTGTCTTCTCACATGGTTTATTGATTGATGATGTTCATGTTGGGATTTTATTCCGCTTTTCTCACTCATTCTCTGACTCTTGCATTGTTTCTCTGCTGGTTATGTTTATTTTGTTGCTGGTTTATGATGTAATGACTTAGATTATGACTATGTTATGTCTTTTGGATGTTTCTAGGGCCTTGTGTATGGCCTAGTTTATCTTCTCACTATGGTTGATATCTTAGGACTATGGACTATGTTTTTGCTGCATGACTTGACTGATTATGATTTAATGGTGTTTATGAACTATGGTTATGGTGCTCTGTTTTGACTTGTTCTTGTTAATGTTAGTTTTTAGCACTATCATGGTTATTACACTTACCTTCCACTTTTGGCAAAGGACTTTTCTTATTAACTTTAAATCTTTTTAATGATGCCAAAAGGGGAAGAATATTTTGTTGATGTTGTTCTTGTAGGATAAGTTTTATTATATTTTTCCTAAGTGTATTACATTTAGGGGGAGTATTTTAAAACTTAGTGCTTAATTGAAAAGGAGGTTTCTCATCATCAAAAAGGGGGAGTTTGTAGGTTTCTATGTTTTGATGATATCAAACGTATTTCAAGCAACAACATTTCAACAAGGAAGCTACACTCATGAAGATTAGAATTAGGATTTATTTTAATTCTTAATCAATGTAATATTTTATTTTATGCAATGCATATCATGAGAGTGGGTAGCTTTAGGTGATCTTAATTAAGCTTATAATATTGTTTGATTAAGAGTGAAGAAAACTTAATCTTGATTAAAATAGCTCAAATTAAAGTAATTGTCAAAGTACATTTGAAAAGCATTGTTTTTAATCAATGTCTGTACTGGTTACTCGATTAGCATGATATGCCTACTCGAGTAGCACGTGTTAACATAGGTTAATCGAGTAATGAGATAATCATTAATCGATTAGTATGTTTTAACACTGGTTAATCGAGTAGTGTGTTAATCATTACTCGAGTAACACGTACTGTTTCAGAAAAATATAAAAAGACCTCATTTGTACTTGGACAAGGTTACAAACTCTTTCATAATTTTTCATATTGAGCAATATACTTTCATTTTCAAGAGCTATTACTAAACTTTCTTTGAGAAATCAAGATTCAACAATTTTCTCTATTCTTCACTCAAGATTAATTCAATATTCTAAGTTTGATTTAGATCAAGATCTTTCTAGTTTTCAAGTGTGTGTTGAAGCTATTTGCAACAAGAGGTTGCACAATCAAGAATTCAACAAAGGTGAAGAATTTCACAAGTAAAGTCTTTGAAGGTTGTCAAAGCAAATTGGAAAGGATTTGGTTGGAAGCATCTTCAACAAATCAAAAGAAGACGGACAAGGAATTCAATTGGGTTAGAACATCAAAGAGTTTGGTACACTCTTTGAGAGGGGTTAAGATAGGATAGCTTTGTGAGAAGTTGCATCTTAACATTGTAATTCTAACAATTGAATTGTCTAGTAGAAACTCTTTATCTTTTAGATAAAGGGGACTGGAGTAGCTCTCAGTGGTAGAGAGTGAACCAGGATAAATCATCGTCTTCATAGTTTTCTTTTCAAGTTTGCATTAATTCAAGAATAATTGAATTTAGGTTAGAATTGGGGTTTTTCATATCTTTGATTAATTAAACCTAAATTGGTCGGTAAATTTACTTGTAAATTGTTCTAGTATTCATTCATAATTTGTTGAATCATCAAGGCATTGCGATTCTAAAAGAATTCTCATCGAAATCAGTTTTCATCGTTTTTCTGCCCAGATTAATCGAGTAATTCGTTCATTAATCGATTAATATTTTTGTTACTTGCGGCATTACTCGAGTAACAATCCAATTACTCGAGTAGTTCAAAAGTGGCTTGCGGCATTAATCGATTAGGGTCCTTATTAATCGATTAGTCAGTGTAATTTTTGAAGAAAAATTCATTTTCTCAAAACCATTCTCTACGGTGATCGAAATATTTGTACTAAGGCTTCAATACTCTATTCACCCCCCCTCTAGACTATTTTGAACCGCTTGTTGGTTTCCAACAGTACGTACTGTTGCAACTTACCCCTTCTCACCATGTCTTCGATAACGTCTCGAAGCCAGGTGCACTGGTCGGTATGGTGACCATACCCATCGTGGAAGTTGCAGTACTTAGATTTGTCTCTGATATTATTTTGGTTTTTGAGGAAAGGTGGGCTGGGTACGTGTCTGAGTTCAGTCTGCATGGTTTCCCTCTATACTTGCGACCTCATAACCGTCAGGGGGGTGTAAGTATCATACTTGGTGATATAAGGACGTCGGCGGTCATCCTGCTGGCCGATATGAGGACGACGCCGGTCTCCTTGGTCCACTCTTCCTCCTCTGTCTTCCCTGTTTCCTCGAGGGCGACATCGAGGAAGGGCATTCTGTGAAGCAGCTTGAACATTCTCCATCCTACTTGTTTGACCTTTGTTGAATTCCTCCAGGTGGATATACTTATTGGATGTTTGTCTGAGCTCGGCCATATCTCTTGGTGGCTTTCCTATTAGTGAGGCTTTGAACCCTCCCTCAGCCAGACCTTGAGTCAAGAGGAGGACGGCCACTTCGGGAGATAAGTTGGGAACCGACCTGGACTCGTTATGAAACCTGTGTAGATAAGCACGTAGCGATTCGTCCGATTTTTGTGTCACTGTTGCTAGTGTGTGGTCGGATCTTGGTTGCACACAGCTAGCAGTATACCTATTGAGAAGCGCGCGCTTCATCTCTGCCCAGCAGTTAATAGAATTTTTTGGTAATGTTGCATACCATCGGAGAACTAGAGCTTGGAGGGTCATGGAGAAAGCTCGGCACTTGAGCCGATCTCCACCACCATAGAAGTTCATAGCTCCCTCGTAAGAGAGTACGTGCTCTTGGGGATCTGTCAAGCCATTATACCTGGGTATGTTGTTGGGTCCGAGGTAACCTGGTGGTGGCTCATAGGACATGACAGCTGCTGTAAAAGGGTGTCCAGGGTGATAATCATCTAAGTTGGGTTGTTGATGGTCAGGGGGTGGTGTTTGTGTTAGTTGTGTGATGACGGTATGTGGTGTTGTTAACGTTTGTGGTGTTAACGGAGGTGGTGGGGGGGGGGGGAGGTGGAGGTGGTTGAAGTTCATTTGGGGCTGGAGCTTGCACAACGGCTCTTTCAGCCAAACGCTGCATGGTAAGCTACTGAAGATCTGCTATAGCTTGGCCTTGCTGTTCTATGATCCTCATCTGTTGTCTCATCATAGCCAAGACCTCTGCATCACGAGAGCGTGAAGACTGACGGGAGTGAGAACGATGTGTAGTACTGACAGAGTGGGCACGTTCGCCGAGTTGGTGGTGCTGTTCTGTGTTGGTTTCCCCAAGTTGGGAGCGTAGCTGCACGCGCCGACCTCCTTCCTGGTGCTGAGTTGGATTTGAGGTCTCTCCAGTGTGGATGGTGTAAGGTCCACTATGGGTGTGTGTGAACTCTGGGGGTGGTGTGGGAGGAGGAGGTGGCGGTGGAGGCGGAGGTGGTGGCGGGGGAGGAGGTGGAGGTGGTGGAGGGGGTGGTTGTGGGGACTTTGCTGCCCTATTGGCTTCAAGGTGCAGGCGCAGGTCCTCAGTTGTTGGCACCCTCCTTGGACGCCCCCTCCTCCTCCTCTGAACTGGTGGTATATCAGTCATGGTAGATTCTTTGGGTGGGGATGAAGTTTTTCTCTCCCCACAGACGGCGCCAATGTGATGTTCTAGACTGTGAGGTCCCCAAGGTTAGGGAAAAAGACCTTAAGGAAGCCTCTGTCTAGGGTTTATCTGTGATGTTTGAGGGTGTCTTCAGATGGCAAGGAAGAGAGCCAAGAAGTAACCCTAATCACTGGTGTGTGAAGGTGGCAATTAGGGTTAGAGGACATACCTGAGCCCCATGTAGTACGGAGCTACTTATAGGGGGGAGCTGGTTGCCCTAATGGGCTTGCTTGTAGCCCAAGTAGAGCCAGCCTGTAATGAGCTATGAGTGGGTGAGTTGTCCTTATGGATAAGATGCACACGTCATCCTGTCCTTGGTATCGGAATCTCTGCATGGTGTCGGACAAGGACGTCGGACCTTAGTAGGAGCATGAGGTCGGCCCGTGTCTGGTGTCTGTTCGGCCATTGAGCTTTGAGCTCGGCCAAGCATACAGAGGGCTTCCTGAAGGGTCCTCAGGCCCTGAGTGAGGGTTACGTGGAGCTCGGCTAAGCCGAGTCCACCACACGTTGCTTATATCTGACAGACCAAATTTAAAAATGAAAAATAAAATAATAAAACTATATTTAATATTATTAAAAAATAATAAAAATTCGGCAAAATATAAAAAAGTTCAGAAATTTTTTATAAAATATGTAAAATATTTTTAAAAAAAATACTGAAATTTTTTATATTTTAAAAATTACTAAAAAATTCAGAAAATAATAAAAATTCAGAAATTTTTTAAAAAATCTGTAAAATATTTTAAAAATTTATGAAAAAATGTCTTTCTTTTTTTTAAATATTTATAAAATAATAAAAAATTATGATAATAAAAAAGTCAGAAAATTTTTAAAAAACATGCAAATATATTTTTTAAAAATTCTGAAAATAACAAAAAATTCATAAATATAGTTTTAAAAAATCGGTAAAATATTTAATAAAAAAAGTCTGAAAATTTTGTTTTTCTTTTTAAAAATTTTATAAACTAAATATGCTTCTAAAAATTTTAAAATAGTTAAATGGTTTTAAAAAACTTTTCTGATTTTTTAATTATTTTTTCGAATTGTTTATAATATTTAATAGAATTTTTAATAATTTTTAGAAATTTTATTATTTTTACGAATTTTCTATTAATTTTTAGATTATAAAAAAACAAAAAAAAAATTTTCAGATTTTTTAAAAATATTTTACGTATTTTTTAAAAATATATTTATGTATTTTTTTATTATTTTTTGAAATATAACAAAATTCAGTATTTTTTTTAAAAAAATATTTTGCAAATTTTTATGAAACTTTTCTGAATTTTTTAATATTTTTCGTAATTTTTTAATATTTTTTTTAATAATATTAAATTCAGTTTTATTATTTTATTTTTCATTTTTAAATTTGAACCGTCAGATATAAGCAACGGTTGAGATTTTAGGAGGAAATAATCCTGTGGTTCGTGCATCAATATGTTCATCGGAAATAACCAATGAGAATGTGACATGTGGCACTAAAAAAGTTGACTAACGGATTTATGGACGGTGAGACTAATGGGATGTCATTCTTATCTTTGGGGGACTAAATTGATTCCCAAAATCTTTCGGGGACTAAGCTGATGTCAGGTGTATCTTTGGGGGACCAAATAGACCATTTTCTCTTTTTTGTTTTGTTATCCATCTGGTCCTCCAAGTACTACATAGATATATCCGTATTCGACCCGGATCGTGTCCCTGAATATGGCAGGTGAATCTCTCAACATGAATTTTCTGTATTCACAATGAATCGAACCTGAGATCTTGCTTAAGCGAGACCGAGCCGCTGACCACTAATACCAACGATATTTTTTTATTAGACCACCGAAAAGACTACATCAAATCTTTTTTCAATGGTACAAAAGAAAAAGAGAAATAGATAGTACACCGATAGTGTAAAGATTTTTTTACACTATCAGTGCATCATCCACCATTTATGTGTTTATTATCGTTGATTTTCAAATAAAAGTAATACAAATGAAAGGTGGATGATGGACTGAAGGTGTAAAAAACGTTACATCGTCAGTGCACACCCATTAATCTTAAAGAAAAATTGATGGCTTAATTATGTCACAAGTCCTTGAAGTTTAACATACTTTTGCCAGATACCCTTATTCTTTTTTTTTAATGTTTGAATCCCCGAGCTTACTTCTACTTTTGTCATATATCCCTACTATCAATTCTGGCCAATTTTGCTGACATGTAACATCGGAATCCTGATCAGATGCAAGAGGTTAGGCACATGGTGCCTTGTGAGCGAAGATCCATTTTTAAAAAAATTAAAACAACTAAAAAACTTAATATTTTTATATTTTTAGTTAAATAAAAAAAAGAAAAGAAGGATTAAAGAGAGAAGTCGTCTTCGCCCGTGTCACATCACGATCACGAGGCACCACATGACCAACCTCCTGCGTCTAACTAGGATTCTAATGTTACATGTTAGCAAAATTGGTCAGAATTGAAAATAGCGGTATATGACAAACACATAAGTAACTTCAGAAAGTCAGATATTGAAAAAAAAAAATAAGAGTATGTGACAAAAGTACCCAAACTTTAGGACTTGTAACATAATTAAGTCAAAATTCACAAAAACATTAAACTAAATAAGAAGCACGTTCTTCTAATTGTTCTTTCCAAGAGAACATAATTAACACTGACTTGTGCTTTCAATATATAACTGCGCTAAGAATTCCCAGTTCCCATCTTCTCTTGTTTTCTCAGATCTTGACCTTACTATCTCCTTATATAAACAATGAAGAAGAAACAAGACTGCATTCCTTTCATACATTGAGAAGATAGCTTAAAGAACCCCTACCCTCAAAACAGAGAGAAGGAAATTTTAACTAAAATTCCAGTTAAATTTAGTGGGATGAGAATTAGAGCTTACAGAAGACCTTGGTTGCAATTAGAGCCTTCAAAGAAGCACATTCTTATCTTTCGTTGAAGCACATTCTTCCTTTAATATTATTAGCTGTAATTGCTTCATCTTTTTTGGGATCATGGCTTCTGATCATGTCAGTGATGCTAAGTTTATTGGCTTCTTTAAAATACTTCCGGTGGGCCACTTCCAAGGAGAAGAATTTGTAAGCATTTATTTTTCTTTTTTCTTTTCTTAATACTTAATAGTAGTAATTGCATGCACAGGCACCCCTTTCTCTTTTGCATTCTCAATATTTAAAACATACCGGTGTGACAGTTATTTCTCCAATTTCATAAATTTTGTGATGCATGCACGGCCTCGAATTGAGAACTTTTTACTTGAAACTTAAAAATTAACCTTGCTTAAATATTACTCCCTCGGATCACTTTAAGTGTCTTTTTGGACTTTTGCACATAGATTAAGAAAGTGTTGATTATGATGATTATTGTAAGTTTTATGTGTATTTTGTCAAAAATACCCCTATTTAATATTTTTATTTTGTCAATGCATCATTACTAGTATTACAAATTTCAAAACTAAAACAACATTAAATGTAAGGGTAAATAAGGAAAAACAGTATTAAATGTTGCCTAGATTTGGTAGAAAGACACTTATTTTAAAACAAAATTTTGATGTTAAAAAGACACTTAAAGTGAAACGGAGGGAGTACTCCTTCCAGATCTTATTATAAGCCCTTGACAAATTTTCACACCATTTAAAAAAATGAGTTAATATTATTAATGATATTAGAAATGTAAATATTTGATATACTTTTTCGAAAGTATCCTTATAATTATTATTAAGAATCTAGAAAATTTGTGTGGAAAAGAAGTAATTAATATCATTAAAAATTGAAAATGAAGCTTATATTAAGAAAAAAAGGGCTCATATACTATAGGAGGGATTAATATCATAAAGAAGCATGGTTTATGCTTAATTTAATTTGTCACACGTTAAATCTTCAATTTGCACTAGCTTTTTTTTTTCTAACATACATGATTATGTATAGTTAAATTATATGCTTACAGATGATAATTCCAAGCAGCTTTGAGAGGAAACACAAGATAACATTACCAAACCCGTTAATCCTTTAGACTTCCCAATGGTGCTGAATGGAAAGTATCTTGGATTAAACGTGACTACGAAATTTGGTTTCAAAAAGATTGGAAAAAATTTGTACTGGACTGTTCTTTGAAGGATCCCCATTTTTTAGTTTTTAAATATGAAGGCGGATCTCGTTTTGAGGTTAGGATATTTGATAACAGTTATTATGACATTGATTATTCGAGTATAAGATGCACAAATAATGGTGCTACCACCACACATCATGATGATGATGAAGTTGAGACTGAGAGTGATGAATCAGTTGAGATTTTTGACATGAGTGATGACTCTGGTGAGCTTCTTGAGAGTGAAATGCAGTCGCAGCTTCCTAATAAAAAGAGAAGGAACACTAACAGAGAATGTAGTAGAAGTGACATCAACCCACCCTACCAAACTAAAGGTGTTCCATCCAGAAACAATCTTAACACTACAAAGAATTTTGACAACCTTGTTGCTATTCAGCAAAATGTCTCAGCAGGTCCAACATCTTCTTGTTTATTTATTTATTTTTTTTTTATAGTTTTCATGTTATAGGCTATTGATTTAAGAATCATGAATATGTTGAGTTTGTACCTGGTAAACATGCAGGGTCTAGAAGAGGAGGAAGAAGCATGGTTAAAGCCAATAGTTGCTCTAAAGCTGAAGCTACTCAAAAACAGGAGGATTTAGCAATGGAGAAAGCTATAAATTATCAAGAGAAAACTAAGAACCCATCGTTTATTAGTACAATACGCCCATCTTATGTAGCAAATAATAATTTGGTATTTTTGCTAAACCTTTTTCCGTATTATTAATCAATTTCCTTAATTAAGAACCAGCAACATGTTTAATAATATGTCGCAATTTGATTTTGGTCTAACCATGATTTGAAACAGGGCATACCAATAAATTTTTGGAAAGAATACTTAGCCGGGTACGAAGGAAATGCAACCATTGGTGTTCCTGATAAGGACAGGTCTTGGCCTGTTAGAATCAAATTGCATTGCAATAACCAAACTTTCATGACCTATGGTTGGAAACCATTTTGCAAGGAACACAAGATAAAAGTTGGTGATGTTTGTGTGTTTGAGAGGACTGAATGCGAACCACTTTCATTCGAAGTTGTTATTTTTCGAGCTGCAGGAGAAGCCCAGGAGTTGCAAGGTTTTTCTTTTGTTTCAATGTATCATTGTTGTTGATACATAGTACTAGTATAACCGTAAATGCAATAAAAAATGATTCATAGACTTACAAAACTAGCCTACCAATCAATTTACGGCATAAAGTAAGTGACACGTGTCATTTGCATCTCATTGATTGGTTAATAAGTGACACATGTCATTTTATTGATTTGTAGGATGATTTTGTAGGTTAATATATCATTACTCTAATGCTATTACAATAATTGATTTTTCCTCTGTTTCTTCCTTTGACCCATGTGAAGGTTTTTGGCTGAGAAGGACTATACAAAACATGGAAAAGGGTAGATCTAGGAATCGTCAATTTGGGAAAAGGAAAAGAAGTGAAGGAATTTCAAGGAGCTGCCCAAACACTGGTGTTCTTGGTGGTGTTTTCTTCTACTTCTTTAAGTTTTTTAACTATTGAATACAATTCATTCTCAGATCGTGTTCCATCCAGATTTAATTTTCTTTGATGGTAAATACGGCATGCATCTTGACAGCTAGTAACATAAAAATATATCCATTTTTCTTTCTTTTTGTGTTTGTGCAGATTCTCAAAGTCCCTGTGTGGGCAAGAACATATTCAAGATTTACATGAGAAACTGTCATCTGAAGGTTTACCCGGTATGTTATTTTAGAATGTTGTTAATGCATACTGCCTCTAGTCAAAGTAGGGTGAGTATGGGCGGGTGAGGACGGATTGGGTTTGTCCTTGTGCGTTCCTAAATGTTGCTATTTTACGAATTCGAATTCTTCTTAATTAGATCGGGATAAGGTAAGGACGGGTCTAAATTAGAACGAGTTCGAATAAGGATGAATCCGGGTTGATACGATACAAGGATGAATAGCATAAAAAAATAAATTTAAAAAAATGTTCATCTCTTTATTTTTTTATCGTTACATCTAAAGTTCCTAAAAAACAAAATGAGCATGAGTGAAATTCAAAGATCAAAATTCTTAATATTTGTTTGTCTAACCTCAAAAATATTTATTTTCTGATATACTCGATTACAAAGATGCAATACAAAAATTAAAGAAGCATACATAATTAATTAAATCAGATTTTGAGGATAAATTAGTATAATTGTTCATTTTTTATAATGTTTGTAACAATAACATATTCAGTCTTTTGAAAAGATGGATGGATTAGTTGAAAAACTAATTTGAGCAATTATAACACATTCAATTTCTACTTAACAGAGAGTAGCACTAAAAATTATTAGAGAAAAGAATTAAGAAAATTACATCCATTCGCTGTTATGAGCATTAGTTGATACTAGAGAGTCGGTGATTGATCCGAATGTAAAACTTTATCTAGGAGCAAAAGCTTTCAACCAAAATCAACAATAAAAAAAAAATTATAGAGTTGAAGGAAAAAGGGACGGGTCGGGTAACCCGGCAGCAAATCCGAACCGGTCCTATTTATGGATTGGTCTGTCCCTATTTAAACGGGTTATCATCTTTTGTTGTGTTGAACGGGTCTAACCCGGTCCAAACCCGTCGGGTAGGGATGGACCCGTGGGTTTGGCCGGGTCTTGCTCACCCCTACTAAGTACGTGTTTGCTTTATAAATTTTAGAAAATTAAATACAATCAACTAATTTCTTTAATAAGCGTAAAATTAGTTAAAGTTGCTTATAATTTGAGTCGGATGAAGTATGAACTCTTAACATCACTCGTGTATACTCCCCCCTCCCATAATTTACGTGAAATTTACGTTGTGTTAAGTTTTTTTTTACATAAATTAATAAATGAGTAAATGATGTAAAAATTTGGTATATTTTGATTAAAGTATTTCATTTAAAAATAAAAGAGTAATAATAAATATATAAATATTACTCATTTGGTCTTTATTATAAGCCCCTTTGACTAATTTTCATACAATTTAAAAAAGTTAGTTAATATTGTTAGTGATATTGAAAATGTATATATTTGATATACTTTATCAAAAGTATATGAAAAGTACCCTTATAATAATTATTATTATTATTATTATTAGGAATCTAAAAAGTGTTGAGTAAATAGATGTGTTTGTGGAAAAGAAGTAATTAATGTCATTAAAAATTAGAAATGTAACTTATATTAAGGACAAAAACAAGTCTTCAAAAGGGGCTTTAAATAAGACAAGAGGGAGTATAAGTATTGAACAGAAATAGAGAAATGAGTGGTTGTTCTATCATAAAGTTCTTGGACTGAGCTTAATGGTCAAGCGATCAATTCCTCTATTGTTTGCTGTTAGACTTGAGAAGGGCATCTTGGGAATCAAGATAACCGTTCTCCCGTCAATTTATTGGGTGTGTGTGTTTTTGTGAGCAAGTTAGGTACTTACCTCCTAGTCCTTGTCGTGCTTATATAGGGTCTCCTTCCTTACCGTTGTGAATTTCCCCTTAACAGTCTTGTTGGATTCTCGCTAACGGTATGTATTTTATGGCGGGGGTTATTAGTCATGAAATCCTATGCTTAATGGTGTACTGCTCAACTGTTAGTTCCTCGTGGAGGGAATTTTTTTTCCTGTTGAGCTTCTAATCTGAATTCATGTCAGCTTGGGCCACTTAAGAGCCTCTTTATTCGGTATACCGGTTTGGAAAATAGTTTTTGACCCCCTTCTTGATTTGTTGACCCTTTTCTTTTTTAAAAGACACTAATAACCTTTTTCTCTTCCTCACCCTCTCCTATTTAAATTATATATGCAAAATAAAACAAAATGTAGCAGCGAAGAGGATGGATCTCTACATTCAAACTCATCACCTAAAGTTCTTCGCAACCTACTTATACATCGGCGATAGATACATACGAGTATAACCAGCAAATTCATTCATCGATGACAATTATTGTTGACTAATGTTACAATGACTATATATACTATAATTTACCATCAATACTTCCGGTGATGAAAAAATCAGCACACGAAACAGCAACATGAGTAACCACATTCGGAGGGTAAGGCATCGAGGTAAGCCTGCTCGAATTGGAGCGGTCGTTTGAGTCGGGCGCGAGGGGCTGGACCAGGTCCGATAACCGGTTCTTCTTCGATTGAGTTGGTGCCGTTCTCGTGCTGCTCCGTCATCTCCATCTTCTTCTTAAATCTCAAAGTTCAAGAAAACAAAGTTATGAAAAGAACGAACACTGAACACTGATAATTATCTTGCTTAGCTTGGATAAATAAATAAATAATTTAGAGTGATGTGGTGGAGTGAGGAGAACATGCAAGAAAAAAAAAAAACAAGGTTGTTTGAGGTGGTGGTGCCTTTTCAGGCGCTTCAATTCGAAACTACTGTGATTCTATGCGAAAACGATGAAACTTGGTGGGTGGCAACTCAGCAAAAGAGCACATTAAAAAAAAAAAGTACAAGCATGTTGCAAGATCAGCGGGTAAATTTCATAACACACACGCTGAGGGGATCAGCGTGCATACAAAATTTTTATTTTTTTTATGCACGCTAACCCCTCAGCTTGTGTTATAAAATTAACCGCTCAGCGTGTGTTATAAAAATTTTATAACACACGCTGAGGGGTCAGCGTGCATACAAAGATTTTAATTTTTTTAAGCACGCTAAGGGATCAGCGTACATACAAAAATTTTAATTTATTTTTTCAAGCACCAGCGTGTGTTATAAAATTTTTTATAACACACGCTATGGGGTCAGCGTGTGCGTTTAAATTCTATATGAGAGGGGTATTTTGGGATTACATTATTTTAGTAAGGTTATTATGGAATTTTCACATAAAAAAGAGGGTCAACAAATTAAGAGAGGGGGTCAAAAAACTAGCACCCTACCGGTTTTATACCGAACTGGGTCACCAAAGGTCCCCTTTATCCGATATACATGTTTAAACAACATATTGAGCCACTAAGAAACCGAACTGGGTCACCAAAGGTCCCCCTTATCCGATATACATGTTTAAACAACATATTGGGCCACTAAGGCTCCTTATCCGATATATCAGTTTGAACAACGCTTTGGGCCACTAAAACTTCTTCTCCGGTATACCAGTTTATCATTTAAAGTGGGCACTACCCTTTGGTCTATAATAGTAGCCCCCAAGTCAGGGTGCGCGTGAGTGGACCGTGGGTTCGTTTTGCCAAGAACTAGCCAACATAGTTATGGTAACTTTATTTCCCAATGTGTCTTATTAATGTGGAATAAATACGTCAAGTTTCCAAGTCACTTTCCCTATGCTTTCATTTAATAATCTATTTTCCCAATGTCAATCACAAAAATCAAAGATTGTTATTTCCCAATGTCTTCAAGTTAGGATGGGCTGCCATATTGGTTTGGGCCCCTTTGCTGATTTAAGGCGATTTGCCGATTTAATTTTTCCTTCATCGAAAGACCGGTAAACCGTTTAGGTCAAGTGCAGGTTTCATTGTGTGAGACTAATCATGTCCTGTGGTTACTTGCCAATGGAAAAAAACTGCCAAGCGCATTTCCCCGGGTGTACCTTCTTATGCTTCCATAAATGCTCCTCTTTTCCATGAAGGTTGTTGGGCTCGAGGTCAATCCAAATCCCAAGGGTTTTTGAAACCCACAATTTTTATCCAATTTATTTGTCATATTTTATTTATTTATTTATTTTTATAATGATTTATGGTATCTTTGTTTCTAAAAATATTGTTTGAAATTTGTATGTTTATATATATATATACATGCATGTATGTATATACCAATATTTTTAAATGAATTTAAACTGTATTCATAATATGAAAATATTTTTATAAGGTATAGTATTTTATTTTAATGATCTTTGAACATGAAATGATTTTTGAAGGATTATAGTGTTTTATCTTCAAAAATTCATATCTTTTTAATCGTAAGTCCAAAAATTATTAACTTTATGTCAAAACGATCGTGTTGAAATGTAGATTATGAAAATGTAAAGTTTTGGATTTTATTATGGAGTTTTCAAATTTTTATTCCTGCTACTGTAAAATTCGATTTGTTTTTTGGTAAATAAATTTTTTTTATTAACCAACAAGCAAAATTTAACACAAAACCAACCACTAAGTCTAAGCCACCTTCTAGGAAGGGTTCATAAACTTAGAAGAAGAAATAACAAAGGACTAATCAACTTCACAAGCAATTCTACTAACCAAGACTCTATTAGACCAATTCCTAAAAGAATTAAAATAAACCGACACTCTAAGAGCAAACTCCTTTTTCACTATGATAAAAACTTGATCAGGTCGCAAGGATTTGTGTGTGAATACTCTTCTATTTCTTTCCATCCAGATGTTGTAGACAGTAGCAGCAATGTCTGCATAAATAAATCGCCTCCTAGTTTTGCACCTAAACCCATGCTGTAACCAACGACACCAATTATCAAACCGAAACTGATTACAAGAAAGGCAGCACTAGTTGCAAATCAATTCCAGCAATTCACGACTCTAGGAACAAGTAAAGAACAAGTGATCTCTAGTTTCCAACGCATTAGAACAAAATACACAAGCTGGATCAAGAGGGACATAAGCAGCCAAATTATCCTTGGTTCTAAGTCTATCAAGCACCGTAAGCCACAAAATGAAACAATGTTTCTGTATAGAACCAGGATTCCAGTGTGTAACATCCCACATCTTCTGGACTCACATAAATCAATGAGGTTTTATTTAAAAAGAATTTTTGAGAATTTAAGAGGGATTTTCAGAAAAATGTTATAGCAAACGATTTTTATTTTGAGTTTGATTTCATGAAAACCAAGTTATAATTTTGTTATTTGAGATTTTTCAAAGAAACAAATTTTCTTTTTATATGATTTGAGGTTTTTAATAAATGGTTTCTTTAAAAGTCTTTGATTTGGGTGAAAGTAAAATTTTATAAGCTTATTTTGAAAATTAAATTTATTTTTTGTTAAAGTTGAATCTTTGGAAATTTTATAATATGAATGTGTGTGTTTTGTGCAAGTAATTGTATATGCAAATTAATTAGAAAATTTAAATGGATAAATGCATGATGTAACACCCTATAATTAATTACCCTTAATTCCCCTTATATTAAAAATATGAACTTAAAAATTCATTTTTAAATTATAAAAATCAACCGTCAAACGGACGGAGTTTCGTTTGTTTTTCGGTCTTTTCTAAATCTTCAACCTGATAAACTCATGTATATAATATCAACAATAGCCAACAGGGCTCAAATATAAATATATGCATCACATAGTTGCCTCATCGGCTCAAGTGTAAATCATCAGCCTCAGTATGTCAGTGTACCAGCAGAAATGCAAAATATGTGAATCAAGAGACCATAACAGCAACTATGCCCAAAAAGGAATCATAAACCATGCACAAAAGAAACTAATCCTAAGCCTCTCTCAAAAGCATATACAGCCCATATACATCAAATGAATACGGAGGCTTAGGCCAAAATAAATATATCTAAAACCCAACCCTACTCTCCCTGTGAGGGAAAGTAATCCTGCTCGGCCGATCCTGGTGTATACTCCAACTCAGTACCTGAAAAATGGTAAGGAGGTGAGTATTACACAATAAAATAGGGAAGCAGTCTCTATTATGCTATACTGAACCACCAAGCCAAACACATCTAATCATGTAGTGCATATAATCCAATGGGCATTCCCAAACAGTTCAATTATATTCTTTCCACATTAAAGTAGTTCTCTTGTAGTTTTAATTCCCATAGTCCATGCATTTCCATAATATACAAGTTACATAGTCCTCCATCTCATTTACTTTCCCTAATTCATACAACTATAACTCACACAATTTGTTATCTTTCTCAACTTTACTAATTTCACATGCTCTTTTCTCATACTCTTGGAAGCTTTCATAGCATTTTTAGAATTTATCACGGGGATCCATCATTGCGTACAGTCTCCTAAGGACAACGTCTTACAGCTGCACACAATGTGTGTCTTACGCGGTCTATGCGTACAGTCTCCTAAGGACAACGTCTTACAAGACCTGGATTTCCCAAAATCATAATGTGCGTCCATCATTGCGTACAGTCTCCTAAGGACAACGTCTTACAGCTGCACACAATGTGTGTCTTACGCGATCTATGCGTACAGTCTCCTAAGGACAACGTCTTACAAGATATGGAGTAGCACAATCCAATTATAACATTATTAATATATGGTGTGTGTGTGTCCATAATTGCGTACAGTCTCCTAAGGACAACGTCTTACAGCTGCGCACAATGTGCGTCTTACGCGATCTATGCGTACAGTCTCCTAAGGACAACGTCTTACAAGATCTGGATCACACACTCTTTTTCCTTTAAATCTTTTAACAATTTATTTCGCTTATTCCATCTCTTTGTACTCATTCTCATTAGTTCCATTTTATCATCTCAGCATACTTTTAAATTCCCAAAAATACAGGGTAATTTCTAAGGGACATTCATGCCAATATCAAATATCATAATCATTACAACAACTCACATACTCACGTAACCACAAATATTGCATATATTTCACTTCTCAGGTAGACATACATAATAAAATTACACAACTAATCACAATTATTAACATGATTTTCACACAATCATTTACACATTTAGCATATGCTTATACTTTTAATTTTTCCAAGGAAATATTTATTCTTATTCCAACATAATATTCATTATCCTTTATAAAAATTCTAGATTTCCCATATAATCTAGCATAATACCAATCCTCACAACTTAAATAGCAATTACCACATCTAAACACAAAATAACACATCCAATATTTTTATGCAATAACCATACCTAGGGTTTTTACTCTAATCTAACACATAACTCTTAGTAACCCACTATGTACATAACACAACCTACCCCATAGAATATGGTAACACAAACCTCCTTACCTCAAGTTCTTAGAGTTAGAGAGAGAATTTGTGCTTGGAGCACACTTGAGCAATGGCCACAACTCAAAGGAGAGGGAGGAACCTAAAATTAATGAAATAAAGAGACAAAATATTAAGCTTTGCCCAAGAATCATGAGGGAAATTCGTGACCCCATCAAGACTTCCCTAGGTTGATGATTGAAGTGCCATGGGAGAAAGAGGGAGAGAGAAATTCGAATTCTTGGGGAAAGGAAAAGAAGAACATAAGAAACAACCACTTACTTGGAGCTACAAGGATGGACTTGGGGGATGGACTTGGAGTGATTCTCTTGAGAATTGATCAATTAGAGTGAGTGAATTTGTGCCCTAGAAGAGAGAGAGTTCGAGCTTTGCAAAATCTAAGAGATGGACGCCCTTTATTTTTTTTCAGCATCTACATCTTTTAATCGATTATTAATCATTTAAGACATTTCCCATTTTCTGACCTTAATCGATTAAGCTGCAGTTTAATCGATTAAGCTGTTCAGTTTTGCAGTACCCAAACTTTGAGAGGCCATAACTTCTTCGTTACCCGTTGGATCTTCTTCAAATTTTAAAGCAAGCTTCCTCACCTATCCTACTTCACATCCAACGGTGGAATTTATGTTTTAAGCTACCAATCTTGTTATTCCAATTTACTAAATTCCTATGTTTTAAACCTAAGGTTGCATGCTCAATTGGCTAAGTTTCTAACTTATGCCCTCAATTCTTCTACCCTAGGACCATCACAACATAGATTACACTATAAATTAAGTTTGGGATGTTACACATGAAGTATGTAAATGCAAATATGTGTATGATGTATGTATGAATGTGAATGCATGAATTGTGTGAATTGAATGAGAGTATATGTGTGATGTATGTATATGTGTGTGCCGTGTACTTGGAAGGTGAAACATAATATGTCAAAGTGTTTAAACATGTGTCAAATGTATGCATCACCCCATGATTCAATGATATGTGTTAATACATGCATGATTCGATAATTTAATACTATGTGTTGCTATGATAAAATGAAAACTATTCCCTTCATATGTGTATGATGTGCATGTGTGTGTTGTATGTTCGGCCATATAGATAAAGGAACCAAGTAGAAGTTGATTTTCTTAAGCATTAAGAAAATAGAAAGTTTAAGTGGCAAGCAAGTAGAAACCTAGGATGGTGACTCATGAAGCCTAGGAGTGACTTCCTTCCCTCTTTGTCTCCCACGAAGAAGACCTCCCATGCATCTTTAGGAGTGGACCAAATTGCCCTTAGGTTTGCACCTTGGACCAAGGTTAGAAGAGGAAATTTACTCACCCTTACCTTTACCCATATAGAACCGTGTGGGTGTATGTTGGCTCTAGTTCCTTCTCATTTTCCTTCATTCATTTCCTTTCACACACAAACATAAACACCTTTGGTCCAAGAGCATACAAAAGTTCTTGAGACCCATGGAAAAGAGAGAGTGGCCGAGAGGAGAAGAAGAGTGACAACCCCAAATTTCTTACCCAAATACCTCAGATCTCCTTATCCAAACACCTTCTTCTTCAAAGATTAGGAAGAGAACCAACCCTTAAACCTAAGAGAGAGGAGGCCGAAGCAACCCTAGGAGAAGGAGAGGAGAAATTGAAGCTTGAAGATTAGGATTTTTATTTAAGGTAGTTGTTTAGAAAGTTTTAGCATAAAGATATTAGTTTTGTAAAGACTTTGTGATGAACTTTGTTAAATTTAATTTTTGTGGTGCATGTGTTTATTTCTTCATGATCTTAAAGTTTAAATGTCTTGCATGTAATTTCTATGGCTTGATCTTGAATATTTATGCTTGGAAGCTTTGATATTTAATTGTAAAATTTCTTCTTCACGGTTTCGTTTAGGTTTTGTGTTTAAGTCTATGATCTTGCCTTGATTTTTGTCTTGCATGTTTCGGTTTATGGTAGATCTTTGCAAAAGCATGAAGTTTGAACTTTGTGTGTTTGTCTTGAATAAAAAGTCCTAATTTTCTTTGATGCATGTTATGATTTTTGAAAGAAAAATTATGATAACAAGCTTAAAAATGATTTTTGGTACAAAAAGGATTTTTAAACAAGATTTTGTGTGTGTGCTGATGATTTCTTGATGTTTGGAGAGAAAATGTTGTTTTAAAGCTTTGCATGTGAAAATAGAACCTAAGATCTTACCTTTGTGCATTCTTGTCATTCGGCCAAACCTAGGAAAAGTAGAAAACCATGTTTGATCCTCACTTAATTTGCATGCATGATGAAATTTATTTCATCCAAAGATTTTAAGTGCATGCATGAACTTATTTAAGGTTTGAATGATAAAGATTTTGATATAACCTTTTTATTTTATTGTGACGAAATTTATTAAAAGAAATAAAAATTAAAGTTTGATGAGTTTTTGTATGGAGCTCACGGTTTTGTCTTTATGAGCATCAAAGTTTGTTTGTCTTGTTTTGCATGTGTGTTTCATTGATAGATCTATGGATTTCAAGCATGAGAAAACCTAAATTTTTGATTAAAAACTTAAAAGTGATTTTGTGTTTCATTCGGTTCTAGGAACAAGTTTCACCTAAGCTATTTTTATTTTTTTTGAGTTACTGTTTGAGTTAGCTTTGAGTGAATAAAATTGATTTGGTATGTGATTATATTATTGTGAGTTTGGATTATTTCTCCATGTCCAATTCGGTTTGATTAAGAAGTAAAAGAAATAAATTGATTTTCATTTGCATGTTAATTTAGGGATAAAGCTAATTGATTTGAAAAATGTTTGCATGAATTGAAGATATTCCTTTTCTTTTAATAATTATTTTTTTCGGTTGTGATGTCTAAAGTAGGATAATGTGTTTAAATGATTATGTCCTATATGTGCATGTTTTGTATGTGTGTTTGAAATTGTGAATATAAAGCCTTATCTCATACGTGTTAGGATTCGGCCATGCTTAGAAAATAATAGGAGTTTGTGCTTGATCCTTGTTTTGTATTCATGCACGAATTATACATGATTTAACATGTTCAATATGTGTGTGTGGAAATGATTTGAATGTTAGTATTTGCAAAAGGTTTTCAATTTAACTCTTTGTGTTATTTTCTTTGGCTTAATTCGGTTTTGACGAAAATGAAGGGATTTGATTGAAAAAGTATTGTTTTGAAAAGGTTTTCACATGATTCCTAAAGTATGTGATTTTAACTTAAAGGTGTTTTATATTTACAAATCTTGAGATAAATGTGACTTTTAAAGAGGTCAAGAAACTGACTATGTTTTTAATCAGTGTTTGAAAAGATTATTTTAAGTTTTAATCTTCTAAATGCGTTTTTAAATAAATGTTTTACTTGATTTTTGATTATGAGTTTAAAGCCCAACGTGATTTCAAAATGTTAAGAGGAAGCGAATACTTTGTTTTCGAATAAAAAGTTTTGCAACGTTACTTTGTTTTCAAGATAATTGAATAAGAATGATTTTTAATAAGAGGGAAATATTTGAGTGCCAGTAACGATCGGGAAGCAGTTACGAACGTCGCAATGGAAATTAAGGAATGCATTGAAGATCGTCATCGGTTCAGGTGAGAGAGAAGTTTCCACCAAACACCGTGGTATTTAGGTAATTTATTAAGCGTTTTGACCATCTCAAAAGTCGAAACTTAGTGGTTCTGAGTCAGTAGCACGGTGGCAATTGTTTGATTGTGTGACCACTCGTGTGAAGGAGACAAAGACCACGTGAAATTAGGTAATGAGTTTATGTGATGATGTTTACATGCCAGTATGTTGTTAATTTGTTTAATTATTGATTTGTTAGGTATGATGATATCCGATCAGTTGTTGATTCCAATAATGTGATAATAATGAATAAAAAGAATAAAAGAAATGTAAGAGAAAGTTGAGAAAGATGTTGAGATGTTGTGATTGTTATAATCGCTGATGAGTAAGAGTGATGAACATGATGTGGATGAGCCAGAGCTAGGGAAAGTGATGTTGTGTGGAGAAATGAGATGTGATGTGAGCGGAGTGGGACTCCTTTGTGATATTGTGAAAGTGAGACTGGTGTTGAGTTGAGCTTGCTCCTCCGCTAGTGCTCATGGAAACAATAAGTTTTCGAAAAGACTTTGAAATAAAGTTTTTATTTTAAAAAGGTTTTTGAAAATGAGAATTTTTGAAAGGAGTTTTTGAAACAAGATTTTTTCAGAGTACGAAATGTGAGTTTGGAAATGTTTTGAAAAGAAATTTTGGAAAAGGATTGTGAAAAGAAATGTTTTTGAACAGATGTTTTTGGAAAAAATGGATGAAAATAAATTTTCAAAGAGTTTTGAAAAAGAGATCTTGAAACATTATTTCTGAAAGGAAAGTTTGTGAAAAACAGTTGTAGAAAAGTTGGTGAAACATCATTTAAGAAAAGTTTTGTGAGTGGAGATTTCGAGAAAGAGAATGATTTGAGATTGTTGGAGACAAGTTGTGTAATGAGATGTAAGTGGTTGATGTGATCCCAGCTCTGTGCTCTGATGAGAAATATTGTGCAAAGATAGCGGTCGGGACTCATTGAAGGGATCCACGAAGGATGGGTCGACCATTAGGATTGATTTTAAAAAGATAAAAGACTTTTAAAAGACATTAACATACGTGGTGAGGTATGAGTGTCGAATCGAAGTAGTGGAGAGAAAGGAACGATAAGTATCTGCGGATACTTTGGACGAGATTGCATTAGGGGAGGACGATGACGGTAATACGTCAAGAAGTCTCGAGTATGTTTCTAGGCAGAACGAACTCCACAAGTGGCGCACTAACGTGGTGGGGACTGGGTCTAATGCCGTGGCAAGTTCTGCGATCTCACTAGAAACATACTGTCGCCCCCTAGATTGCAAATCGAGAACAGTGAGAGGGACTGGAACGGGGCATTGTGTTTGCCACTGCGAGACAGTGAGCCTTGATTATTGATATGATTTGAGGACGAGATCCTCCTGGTTTGGGACCATTTGTGTTGTGACAACTGTCGTGCCCGCGTGGTAAAGGTCCTGTACTCCTGTTTGCTTCCGACTAGGTTGGGTGGATGACCGAGGAGATGTAGACGTGAGTGCTAACTTTGAAAGCGACCCTCCTCAATGATGATTTAAATCCCCCGCATCATTGATGGATATGAATTCATAAAACTTAATTAAGAAAAGATAACTGATGTTGTTAAGAAATAATTCTTAAGAGACAGCTTGAAAAAGAGGGTGAGATAGAATCAGAGTTCGCAGCGGAAGCGATTGACGGAAGTTCCGTGGATATGTAAAGTTTTAAGAA
Source organism: Crotalaria pallida (assembly GCA_037953625.1). NCBI lineage: Eukaryota > Viridiplantae > Streptophyta > Magnoliopsida > Fabales > Fabaceae > Crotalaria > Crotalaria pallida. The sequence continues at coordinate 56,119,704 of CM075651.1, forward strand.
AGAAAAGAAATGAAGTAAAAGAGAGTTTTGAATATGATTGCTTGTATGTGTGATTTGCTTATATGTTTTGTTATTCCTTAATATCTTACCTATTGTAATCCCACATCGGTTGCATAACATGCTTGGGAATACTTACTCTCTCTCGTCTTCTGTTCTGTCTGCTTGTTGTTATGGTGTCTATTCCCTTAGTCGATGGATCCTGTCGAGATCATGTTCGACATTCGAGACGAAGAAAGATGAAAAGTGGATTATCGAGATTGGAAGTGGTGTGAAGACACCGAGGTCGGTGGGTCATCGAACGATCATGGTGGATACCCGATGCTTTGGTCTGCACACAGTGACCGCAAGGCTGAGGAGTTAGGAGAATTGGACGACGACATAGATACTCGAAGGCGGACGTGATCGAGACCGACTCTAACAAAGCATTCCCGAGGACTTTCGTCTTCAGTTCAATGGGCCTGGTGGTAGTCTTTCATTTTCCCTGAAGTATTTTGTATTCCCTGTATTTACTTAGTTTCATTGCAATGCCATGATGTAACCCCAAACTTTTGTGGAAGAAATTTATTTTAATGGGCTATGATAATTGAGTTGAGAAGAATCAAGTTGCAAAGTGTAGTGTCTTGTGACACTCCGGTTTGGAACTTGAACTTCAGCATGAGATATGGGAACATTCTTCAATTACGAAAGGGTTTTGAAAATTTAGTGGTTCTCATACTCATGCTACTCAACCATTTTACTTGTTTAAAAAAAAAAAATTGGCCCACATTTCCACTACCTTTTGGAATTAAAACAGTATATTTTTCAAGTGGCCAAATCGAGGTGTTACAGAGTTGGTATCAGAGCAATGGTTGATCTAAGTAATTCAATACATGGGAAACATACTTTGTGTGCCTTGTGTGCTAGTCTAGGATGATTAGAAATAGGAATGTCGCGAGTGTGCGCATGCTGTTTGAATGCGTCAGAGTTCGTTGTAGAATCCGAGGATTCTAACCCTAGCAAAACCTAATATTGTTGTTTGAGCTTCTCAATCTTTGTTGGAACCCTTACTTGTTGTGATGCCCTTTTATTCAGAATAACCTTTGTACTCTTGATTTGAATCATGAACCTACCTCATATTACTTGTTACTCAGATTGATCTCTAAAGTAACCTTGAACCTTCCTAATTTGATTGAACCTGAATTTGTGAACTCAATTTATAAGCCTTCCCTGTTATCAAGCCGTTGATCCCCAAGATTTTGGTGATGAATTATGCCAGTCGAATAGTTATCCCTGAAATAAGAATGGATTGTGAGGTGTTGATTGGTTAGATCTGCAATGTCTAAGGAAAGTAAAGACTAGAGGGTACGGATAAGGAAGATGTACTGGTCATAAGGTAGAGTTAGGATGTTCTTTAAGTCTTCGGGTTAAGACGAAGGATCGTAGGAGTCAGTTAAAACTAAGTATAGATGAAGATAAATAGTCTAAGTTTTGAACTGGATAGTGTTGAGGCAGTAAGAAATCCAAGGGAATCAGGAGAGTTAGTGACCGTAGAGTCAGAGTTAGGAAGAGTGAATGATATAGTCTAGTGCTAATTATTATGAATGGTGTGGAATTGGGTAGATGAAGTGAAGACCTTTATGGTTAGAACCCTTAAGTGATGATCAATGTTAGGACGGGTGATGGAAGTGTGACAGAGAATTGTGGATTTGAAGAACCCTGTTAGGAATGGAGACCTTTAATTAGATGAGTATTCTTAGGATTCAAAAAACTTCAATGGATTTAGACCTTAAGGTGAAACATGAAGAATGGTGAAGGAGTAGGATGCTTAAGTTATTATGATCAGTAGGTGATGAGAGGAATGAAGTGAAGCATGTGTCCCTTGAGGATTATTAGTCGCTTGAAGAAAGGAAGGACCGGTGATAAATAAGATAGAGTTATAAGGGTGAATGTTTAGTGGAATCTAAGGTAATGGTAAGGATTGAGAGTTTTGTTGGATTGGAGTCTGTGTATGTGATTGAGGTTTATAGTGATAAGAGTTATTAAAGTTGGGGAGTAGATGGAAATTTAAGATTTTAAGGTGACCTGGATAGGCTGAAAAGTTACTAGAAAGGGGTAAGTAGAAAGAGGAGCCTTACAAATAGTATCTTCGCTTAGATTGGCATAAGCATGACATTCCTTTTTCGTTGCTATTTGTTTCAGCAACCTTGAATACCCTTAAAAATTTAAACCGCTTAACCAAGCCTTGTCGTTATACACCATTGTATTTGACAATGGGATGATCCAACAGATTGCTTTTGTTTGGAATTCTTTCAAATTTTTCATGAGAACAGTGAATAAATGGTACGTCGCAACAGTCAATGAGGAAGAAGATTGCTACAAGGAGCTAGGCACTCTTGAAACGAGATGAATCTGCATGTCATTTCTCGAGGACGAGAAATCTTCAAGTTGGGGAGAATGTAACATCCCGCATCTTCTGGACTCAAATAAATCAATGAGGTTTTATTTAAAAAGAATTTTTGAGAATTTAAGAGGGATTTTCAGAAAAATGTTATAGCAAAGGATTTTTATTTTGAGTTTGATTTCATGAAAACCAAGTTATAATTTTGTTATTTGAGATTTTTGAAAGAAACAAATTTTCTTTTTATATGATTTGAGGTTTTTAATAAATGGTTTCTTTAAAAGTCTTTGATTTGGGTGAAAGTAAAATTTTATAAGCTTATTTTGAAAATTAAATTGATTTTTCTTAAAGTTGCATCTTTGGAAATTTTATAATATGAATGTGTGTGTTTTGTGCAAGGAATTGTATATGCAAATTAATTAGAAAATTTAAATGGATAAATGCATGAAGTATGTAAATGCAAATATGTGTAGGATGTATGTATGAATGTGAATGCATGAATTGTGTGAATTGAATGAGAGTATATGTGTGATGTATGTATATGTGTGTGTCGTGTACTTGGAAGGTGAAACATAATATGTCAAAGTGTTTAAACATGTGTCAAATGTATGCATCACCCCATGATTCAATGATATGTGTTAATACATGCATGATTCGATAATTTAATACTATGTGTTGCTATGATAAAATGAAAACTATTCCCTTCATATGTGTATGATGTGCATGTGTGTGTTGTATGTTCGGCCATATAGATAAAGGAACCGAGTAGAAGTTGATTTTCTTAAGCATTAAGAAAATAGAAAGTTTAAGTGGCAAGCAAGTAGAAACCTAGGGTGGTGACTCATGAAGCCTAGGAGTGACTTCCTTCCCTCTTTGTCTCCCACGAAGAAGACCTCCCATGCAACTTTAGGAGTGGACCAAATTGCCCTTAGGCTTGCACCTTGGACCAAGGTTAGAAGAGGAAATTTACTCACCCTTACCTTTACCCATATAGAACCGTGTGGGTGTATGTTGGCTCTAGTTCCTTCTCATTTTCCTTCATTCATTTCCTTTCACACACAAACATAAAAACCTTTGGTACAAGAGCATACAAAAGCTCTTGAGACCCATGGAAAAGAGAGAGTGGCCGAGAGGAGAAGAAGAGTGACAACCCCAAATTTCTTACCCAAATACCTCTGATCTCCTTATCCAAACACCTTCTTCTTCAAAGATTAGGAAGAGAACCAACCCTTAAACCTAAGAGAGAGGAGGCCGAAGCAACCCTAGGAGAAGGAGAGGAGAAATTGAAGCTTGAAGATTAGGATTTTTATTTAAGGTAGTTGTTTAGAAAGTTTTAGCATAAAGATATTAGTTTTGTAAAGACTTTGTGATGAACTTTGTTAAATTTAATTTTTGTGGTGCATGTGTTTATTTCTTCATGATCTTAAAGTTTAAATGTCTTGCATGTAATTTCTAAGGCTTGATCTTGAATATTTATGCTTGGGAGCTTTGATCTTTAATTGTAAAATTTCTTCTTCACGGTTTCGTTTAGGTTTTGTGTTTAAGTCTATGATCTTGCCTTGATTTTTGTCTTGCATGTTTCGGTTTATGGTAGATCTTTGCAAAAGCATGAAGTTTGAACTTTGTGTGTTTGTCTTGAATAAAAAGTCCTAATTTTCTTTGATGCATGTTATGATTTTTGAAAGAAAAATTATGATAACAAGCTTAAAAATGATTTTTGGTACAAAAAGGATTTTTAAACAAGATTTTGTGTGTGTGATGATGATTTCTTGATGTTTGAAGAGAAAATGTTGTTTTAAAGCTTTGCATGTGAAAATAGAACCTAAGATCTTACCTTTGTGCATTCTTGTCATTCGGCCAAACCTAGGAAAAGTAGAAAACCATGTTTGATCCTCACTTAATTTACATGCATGATGAAATTTATTCCATCCAAAGATTTTAAGTGCATGCATGAACTTATTTAAGGTTTGAATGATAAAGATTTTGATATAACCTTTTTATTTTATTGTGACGAAATTTATTAAAAGAAATAAAAATTAAAGTTTGATGAATTTTTGTATGGAGCTCACGGTTTTGTCTTTATGAGCATCAAAGTTTGTTTTGCATGTGTGTTTCATTGATAGATCTATGGATTTCAAGCATGAGAAAACCTAAATTTTTGATTAAAAACTTAAAAGTGATTTTGTGTTTCATTCGGTTCTAGGAACAAGTTTCACTTAAGCTATTTTTATTTTTTTTGTGAGTTATTGTTTGAGTTAGCTTTAGTGAATAAAATTGATTTGGTATGTGATTATATTATTGTGAGTTTGGATTATTTCTCCATGTCCAATTCGGTTTGATTAAGAAGTAAAAGAAATAAATTGATTTTCATTTGCATGTTAATTTAGGGATAAAGCTAATTGATTTGAAAAATGTTTGCATGAATTTAATTGAAGATATTCCTTTTCTTTTAATAATAATTTTTTTTCCGGTTGTGATGTCTAAAGTAGGATAATGTGTTTAAATGATTATGTCCTATATGTGCATGTTTTGTATGTGTGTTTGAAATTGTGAATATAAAGCCTTATCTCATATGTGTTAGGATTCGGCCATGCTTAGAAAATAATAGGAGTTTGTGCTTGATCCTTGTTTTGTATTCATGCACGAATTATACATGATTTAACATGTTCAATATGTGTGTGTGTGGAAATGATTTGAATGTTAGTATTTGCAAAAGGTTTTCAATTTAACTCTTTGTGTTATTTTCTTTGGCTTAATTCGGTTTTGACGAAAATGAAGGGATTTGATTGAAAAAGTATTGTTTTGAAAAGGTTTTCACATGATTCCTAAAGTACGTGATTTTAACTTAAAGGTGTTTTATATTTACAAATCTTGAGATAAATGTGACTTTTAAAGAGGTCAAGAAACTGACTATGTTTTTAATCAGTGTTTGAAAAGATTATTTTAAGTTTTAATCTTCTAAATGCGTTTTTAAATAAATGTTTTACTTGATTTTTGATTATGAGTTTAAAGCCCAACGTGATTTCAAAATGTTAAGAGGAAGCAAATACTTTGTTTTCGAATAAAAAGTTTTGCAACGTTACTTTGTTTTCAAGATAATTGAATAAGAATGATTTTTAATAAGAGGGAAATATTTGAGTGCCAGTAACGATCGGGAAGCAGTTACGAACGTCGCAATGGAAATTAAGGAACGCATTGAAGATCGTCATCGGTTCAGGTGAGAGAGAAGTTTCCCCCAAACACCGTGGTATTTAGGTAATTTATTAAGCGTTTTGACCATCTCAAAAGTCGAAACTTAGTGGTTCTGAGTCAGTAGCACGGTGGCAATTGTTTGATTGTGTGGCCACTCGTGTGAAGGAGACAAAGACCACGTGAAATTAGGTAATGAGTTTATGTGATGATGTTTACATGCCAGTATGTTGTTAATTTGTTTAATTATTGATTTGTTAGGTATGATGATATCCGATCAGTTGTTGATTCCAATAATGTGATAATAATGAATAAAAAGAATAAAAGAAATGTAAGAGAAAGTTGAGAAAGATGTTGAGATGTTGTGAAAGTTATAATCGCTGATGAGTAAGAGTGATGAACATGATGTGGATGAGCCAGAGCTAGGGAAAGTGATGTTGTGTGGAGAAATGAGATGTGATGTGAGCGGAGTGGGACTCCTTTGTGATATTGTGAAAGTGAGACTGGTGTTGAGTTGAGCTTGCTCCTCCGCTAGTGCTCATGGAAACAATAAGTTTTCGAAAAGACTTTGAAATAAAGTTTTTATTTTAAAAAGGTTTTTGAAAATGAGAATTTTTGAAAGGAGTTTTTGAAACAAGATTTTTTCAGAGTACGAAATGTGAGTTTGGAAATGTTTTGAAAAGAAATTTTGGAAAAGGATTGTGAAATGAAATGTTTTTGAACAGATGCTTTTGGAAAAAATGGATGAAAAGAAATTTTCAAAGAGTTTTGAAAAAGAGATCTTGAAACATTATTTCTGAAAGGAAAGTTTGTGAAAAACAGTTGTAGAAAAGTTGGTGAAACATCATTTAAGAAAAGTTTTGTGAGTGGAGATTTCGAGAAAGAGAATGATTTGAGATTGTTGGAGACAAGTTGTGTAATGAGATGTAAGTGGTTGATGTGATCCCAGCTCTGTGCTCTGATGAGAAATATTGTGCAAAGATAGCAGTCGGGACTCATTGAAGGGATGCATGAAGGATGGGCCGACCATTAGGATTGATTTTAAAAAGATAAAAGACTTTTAAAAGACATTAACATACGTGGTGAGGTATGAATGTCGAATCGAAGTAGTGGAGAGGAAGGAACGATAAGTATCTACGGATACTTAGGACGAGATTGCATTAGGGGAGGACGATGACGATAATACGTCAAGAAGTCTCGAGTATGTTTCTAGGCAGAACGAACTCCACAAGTGGCGCACTAACGTGGTGGGGACTGGGTCTAATGCCGTGGCAAGTTCTGCGAGCTCACTAGAAACATACTGTCGCCCCCTAGATTGTAAATCGAGAACAGTGAGAGGGACTGGAACGGGGCATTGTGTTTGCCACTGCGAGACAGTGAGCCTTGATTATTGATATGATTTGAGGACGAGATCCTCCTGGTTTGGGACCATTTGTGTTGTGACACCTGTCGTGCCCGCGTGGTAAAGGTCCTGTACTCCTGTTTGCTTCCGACTAGGTTGGGTGGATGACCGAGGAGATATAGACGTGAGTGCTAACTTTGAAAGCGACCCTCCTCAATGATGATTTAAATCCCTCGCATCATTGATGGATATGAATTCATAAAACTTAATTAAGAAAAGATAACTGATGTTGTTAAGAAATAATTCTTAAGAGACAGCTTGAAAAAGAGGGTGAGATAGAATCAGAGTTCGCAGCGGAAGCGATTGACGGAAGTTCCGTGGATATGTAAAGTTTTAAGAAAGAAAAGAAATGAAGTAAAAGAGAGTTTTGAATATGATTGCTTGTATGTGTGGTTTGCTTATATGTTTTGTTATTCCTTAATATCTTACCTATTGTAATCCCACATCGGTTGCATAACATGCTTGGGAATACTTACTCTCTCTCGTCTTCTGTTCTATCTGCTTGTTGTTATGGTGTCTATTCCCTTAGTCGATGGATCCTGTCGAGATCATGTTCGACATTCGAGACGAAGAAAGATGGAAAGTGGATTATCGAGATTGGAAGTGGTGTGAAGACACCGAGGTCGGTGGGTCATCGAACGATCATGGTGGATACCCGATGCTTTGGTCTGCACACAGTGACCGCAAGGCTGAGGAGTTAGGAGAATTGGACGACGACATAGATACTCGGAGGCGGATGTGATCGAGACCGACTCTAACAAAGCATTCCCGAGGACTTTCGTCTTCAGTTCAATGGGCCTGGTGGTAGTCTTTCATTTTCCCTGAAGTATTTTGTATTCCCTGTATTTACTTAGTTTCATTGCAATGCCATGATGTAACCCCAAACTTTTGTGGAAGAAATTTATTTTAATGGGCTATGATAATTGAGTTGAGAAGAATCAAGTTGCAAAGTGTAGTGTCTTGTGACACTCCGGTTTGGAACTTGAACTTCAGCATGAGATATGGGAACGTTCTTCAATTACGAAAGGGTTTTGAAAATTTAGTGGTTCCCATACTCATGCTACTCAACCACGTTACTTGTTTAAAAAAAAAAAAATTGGCCCACATTTCCACTCCCTTTTGGAATTAAAACAGTATATTTTTCAAGGGGCCAAATCGGGGTGTTACACAGTGTAACACCCCGATTTGGCCGCTTGAAAAATATACTGTTTTCATTCCAAAAGGTAATGGAAATGTGGGCCAATATTTTTTTTTTAAAACATGTAACGTGATTGAGTAGCATGAGTATGGGAACTACTAAGTTTTCAAAACCCTTTCGTAATTAAAGAGTGTTCCCATATCTCATACTGAAGTTCAAGTTCCAAACCGGAGTGTCACAAGGCACTACACTTTGCAACTTGATTCTTCTCAACTCAATTATCATAGCCCATTAAAATAAATTTCTTCCACAAAAATTTGGGGTTACATCATGGCATTGCAATGAAACTAAGTAAATACAGGGAATACCAAATACTTCAGGGAAAATTGAGAGACTACCACCAGGCCCATTGAACTGAATACGAAAGTCCACGGGAAATGCTTTGCTAGAGTCGGTCTCGATCACGTCCGCCTCCGAGTATCTATGTCCTCGTACAATTCCTCTAACTCCTCGGCCTCGAGGTAAACGTATGCAGACCAAAGCATCGGGTATCCACCATGATAGTCAGCTGACCCACCGATCTCGGTGTCCTCACACTACTTCCGATCTCGATGATCTACTTTCCATCTTCCTTTGTCTCGAATGTCGAATGCGAACTTGATAGGATCCGTAGACTAAGGGAATAGACATCATAACAACAACATACAGAACAGAAGGACTAGAGAGAGTAAGTATTCCCAAGCATGTTATGGCAACGATGTGGGATTACAATAGGTAAGATATTAAGAAATAACAAAACATATAAGCAAACCACACACACAAACAATCATCTTCAAACCTCTACTTTACTCCATTTCTTTTATTTTCTCAAAACTTTACATATCCACATAACTTCCGTCAATCGCTTCAGCTGCGAAACTCTGATTCCAACATCCATCTCATCCTATTTTTCAAGCTGTCTCTTAAGAATTATTTCTCAACAATATCAGTAATCTTTTCTTAATTAAGTCTTATGAATTCGAATCCATCAATTATGCGGGGGATTTTATCATCATTGAGGAGGGTCGTTTTCAAAGTTAGCACACACGTCTACATCTCCTCGGTCATCCACCCAACCTAGTCGGAAGCAAACAGGAGTACAGGACCTTTACCACGCGGGCACGACAACTGTCACAACACATAAATGGTCCCAGACCAGGAGGATCTCGTCCTCAAATTAATTCAATAATATCAAGGCTCACTGTCCACACAGTGGCAAAACACAATGCCCCGTTCCAGTCCCTCTCACTGTTCTCGATTTGCAATCTAGGGGGCGACAATATATTTCTAGGGAGCTCGCAAAACTTACCACGGTATTGGACCCAGTCCCCACCACGTTAGTGCACCACTTATGGAGTTCGTTCTGCCTAGAAACATACTCTAGGCTTCTTGACGTTTCACCGTCATCGTCCTCCCCTAATGCAATCTCCTCCTAAGTATTTGCAGATACCTATGGTTCCTTCCTCTCCACTACTTCGCACTCTCATACCTCACCGCGTATGTTAATGTCTTTTAAAAGTCTTTTATCTCTTTTTAAGTCAATCCTAATGGTCGGCCCATCCTTCGTGCATCCCTTCAATGAGTCCCGACCGCTATCTTTGCACATATTTCCTCATCAGAGCACAAAGCTGGGATCACATCAACCACTTGCATCTCATTCCACAATTTCCGTTAACAATCTCCTTTCAATTCCTTTTCTCAAAATCTCATTTCATACACTTTCGCAAAATATCAATTCGTAAACTTTTTTAGAAAATTGCTTCTCATAATTTCTCTCCAAATCTCTCTCCACAAACTCTCTTAAAATCTCTTTTTCAAAAACTCTTTGAAAATTTCTTTTCACCCACTTTTTCCAAAAACATCCGTTCACAAATCTTTTCAAAAACATTTCTTTTCACAATCCTTTTCCAAAAATCTCCTTTCAAAAAAATTTTCAAACTCACATTTCGTACTCTGCTTCAAAAATCCCTTTTCAAAAACTCTTTTCAAAAATTCTCATTTTCAAAAACCTTTTTAAAATAAAACTTCATTTCAAAAACTTTTCGAAAACTTATTGTTTCAATGAGCACCAGCGGAGGAGCAAGCTCAACTCAACACCAGTCTCATTTCAACAATATCACAAAGGAGCCCAGCTCCACTCGCATCACGTCTCATTCCAGTAATCAATTCCACATCACTTTTTCCCCAGCTCTGGCTCATCCTCATCATGATCCTCAAATCTTACTTAACAGCGATTAATAGTTCTTATTAGTTCCATAACTTCTCAGCATCTTTTGCAAACTTTATCTTACATTTCTTTTACTCTTCTGATTCAGTATCATTCTCATTATTTTCAATCTCATCATGCATAAGAAATTCACCAAATAAACGAATAAACAACATACTATCATTCAGATATCATCATATAAACTCATTATCTAATTTCATGTGGTCTTTGTCTCCTTCACACGAGTGGCCACACAATCAAACAATTGCCACCGTTCTACTGACTCAGAACCACTAAGTTTCGACTTTTGAGATGGTCGAAACACTTAATATATTACCTAAATACCACAGTGTTTGGGGGAAACTTCTCTCTCACCTCAACCGATGACGATCTTCAATGCGTTCCTTAGTTTCCATGGCGATGTTCGTAACCGCTTCCCGATCGTTACTGGCACTCAAATATTTCCCTCTTATTAAAAATCATTCTCAATCAATTATCTTAAAATAAAGCAATGTTACAAAACTTTTTATTCGAAAACAAAGTATTCGTTTTCTCTTAACACTTTGAAATCACGTTGGGTTTTAAACTCACAATCAAACCAAGTAAAACATTCATTTAAAAACACGTTTGGAAACTTAAAAGCTTAAAATACCTTTAAATTAAAACCATGTACTTTAGAAATCATATGAAAACCTTTTCAAAACAAAATTTTTGCAATCAAATCCCTTCATTTTTGTCAAAACCGAATTAAGCCAAAGAAAATAACTCAAAGAGTCAAACTAAAAACCTTTTGCAAATATTAACATTCAAATCATTTTCAAACACACATATTGAACATGTTAAATCATCCATAATTCATGCATCAATTTCACACTCATCATGCATGCATACGAAACAAGAATCAAACACAACTCCTATTATTTTCTATACATGGCCGAATCTCCTTCTATACAAGATAAGGCTATATCCACAATTCCAAACACACATACAAAACATGCACATATGGAACATAATCATTTAAACACATTTTCTTAATTTAAACATCACAACCGAAAATAATTATTATAAGAAAGGAGTATCTTCAATTAAATTCATGCAAGCATCTTTCAAATCAATTAGCTTTACCCTAAATTAACATGCAAATGAAAAATCAATTCATTTCTTTTATTTCTTGATCAAACCGAATTGGACCTAGAAAAATAATCCAAACTCACAATAATATAATCACATACCAAACCACTCAAAGTTAACTCAAACAATAACACTCAAGAAAATAAAAATGGTTTGAATAGATGGATTCCCAAAAACCGAATGGGACATGAAAATTATTTTTCAAGTTTTAATCAAAGATTCAAGCCCCATAGGTTTAAAAATCCCTAGGTCTATCAATAAAACACACATGCAAAACAAAACAAGCAAACTTTGATACTCATAAGGACAAAACCGTGAGCTCCACATAAAATTCATCAAACTTTAATTATATAAATTCATCACAATAAAATCAAAGATCATATCAAAAATCTTTAGATCACCTAAATTTCAACATGCATGTAACTAAAATAAAGATCAAACTTGATTCCCTATTTTTCTTAGGTTTGGCCGAATGGTAAAGTACACAAAAGCAAAATCTTAGGTTCTATTTTGACATGCAAAGCTTTAAAACAACATTTTCTTTTCAAACATCAAGAAATTATCAGCACACACACAAATCTCGTTTAAAAATACTTTTTGTACCAAAAATCATTCTTAAAACTTGTTATCATAATTTACTCCTTGAAATCGGAACATGCACCAAAAGAAAATTAAGACTTTTACTCAAAACAAACACACAAAGCTCAAACTTCATGCTTTTGCAAAGATCTACCATAAATCAATGCAAGGAAGATTAAATCAAATACACAAGCTTAAACACAATTCTCAAATAAAACCGTGAAGAAGAATTTTTACAAGTTAAAGATCAAAGCTTCCAAGCATAAATATTCAAGATTAAGTCATAGAAATTACATGCAAAGCATTTAAACTTCAAGATCTTAAGAAAAATAACACATGCATCACAAAATCAAAGTTTAAACAAAGTCCTTTACAAAGTCCTTTTCAAAACTAAAATTATTACACTAAAACTTTCTAAACAACTACCTTAAATAAAAATCTAACTTAAATCTTCAAACTTCAAATCTCCTCTCTTCCTCCTATAGTTGCTTCGGTCTCTCCTTCTTAGGGTTGATAGGTTGGTTTTCTTTTTGGTCTTTGAAGAAGGAAGTGATTGAAGGAGGAAATCAAAGGTGTTTGGGTTGGGAGTTTGGGGTTTTACTCTTCTTTTCTCTTCTCTCCTCTCGGCTACTCTCTTTCTCTAAGGGTCTCAAGAGCTTTTGTTGCTCTTGGACTAGAGTGTTGGTGTTGGTGTGAGAATTGTGAAGGAAATGAATGAAAGAAGTGAGAAAATGAATCAACTAGCCTAACACACCCACACATATACGGTTCATGTAGGCAAAGTCAAGGGTGAGTAATTTTCCTCTTCTAACCTCGGCCCAAGGTACAAGCCTAAGGGCAAGTTGGTCCACTCCTAAAGTTGCATGGGAGGTCTTTTTCGTGGGGGACAAGGAGGGAGAGAAAGTCTCTCTTAGGCTTCATGTGTCATCACCTTAGGTTTCCACTTGTTTGCCATTTGAATTTCTATTTTCTTAATGCTTAAGAGAATGCATTCCTCTTGGCCTTTCTAGTCCTAATGGCCGAACATACACATGCACACATGCACATCATACACACATTTTCATTTTTTTATAGCAACACATAGCATAGGATCATGGAATGATGCATACATATATTTAATCATGCATATTATATTTCACACATACATCCTACGTATATTCACATTCACACAATTCACACATTTCAACTTTATCATTCAATTTTATGTCTTAAGATAAGAAAACACACATTCATATTTCAAAAATTTCAAAGATGCAACTTTAAAGAAAATCAATTCACTTCATCAATTTATTTCCAAAATAAGCTTATCTTTGAAATAAAATCTTACTTTCACACAAATCAAAAACTTTTAAAGAAACATGGATTAAAAATCTCAAATCAATTAAAAATAAAATTCGTTTCTTTAAGAAATCTCAAATGACAAAATTATAGCTTGGTTTTTCATGAAATCAACTTCAAATAAAAATCATTTGCAAAACCACTTTAACTGAAAAATCTTTCTTAATTTCTGAAAAATCCTTTTTGAATTCTCAAAAAAAAATTTTTTAAATAAAACCTCGTTGATCTATTTGAGTCCAGAAAACGCGGGATGTTACATTCTCCCCAACTTGAAGATTTCTCGTCCTCGAGAAATTATGCGCAATACCGTCTCGTTCAAGAGTGCGTAGCTCCTGGTAGCAATCTTCTTCCTCATTCTCAGATGAACTGACTGTTGCGACGTACCATTTACTCGCTGCCCTCATGAAAAAATAAAAATTCCGAAACGATTCTTTAACAAAAACAGTCTCTTGGGTTAATCCATTGTCAAATACAATGGGGTAAAATGACAAGGCTTTGCTAAATGGGTCAAAATTTTAAAGGTGTTCAATGTTGCTGAAACAAATAGCAACATGAAAAGGAATGTCAGGCTTATGCCAATCTAAGCAAAGACACTATTTGTAAGGCTCATCTTCCGACTTACCCTTTTCTAGAAATTTTCAGCCTATTCAGGTCACCTTAAAATCTTTTAATCTCCATCTACACCCCAACTTTAATGACTCTTATCACTATAAACTTCAATCACGTACACAAACTCCAGTCCTACAAAACTCTCAATCCTTACCATTACCTTAGATCCCACTAAACACTCACCCTTATAACTCCGTCTTATTCATAACTAGTCTTTCCTTGCTTCAAGCAATTGCTAACATATGCTTCACTTTACTCCTCCTATTTCCTATGGACTGCAGCTGCTTGGGCATTCTAACTCCTTTTTCCATCCTTCAGGTTTCACCTTAAGGTCTAAATCCATTGAATCTCCTTCAAATCCTAGGATTACCCATCTAATTAAAAGTCTTCATTCCTAACAGGGCTCTTCTAATCCACAATTCACCGTCACACTTCCATCATCTGTCCTAACGTTGATCACCACTTAAGGGTTCTAACCATATATGTCTTCACTTCGTCTACCCAATTCCACACCATTAATAACAATTAGCACTAAACTATATCATTTACTCCTTCTAACTCTAATTCTAGGATCACAACTCTTCTAACTTATCCTCGGCTTCCTACGGCCTCGACACTACCTAGACCAAAATTCCAGACAAATCACCCTTATTCACACTTAATTCCAACTGACTCATACGATCCTTCTTCTTAACCCAAAGACTTAAAAGACATCCTTACTCTACCTTATGACCAACACATCTCCCTTATCCATACCTTCTATTCCATACTTTCCTCAGACATTGCAAATCTAACCAATCGACACCTCACAATCCATTCTTAGTTCAGAGATAACTATTTGACTGGCACAAGTCATAACCAAAATCTTGGGAATCAAACGGCTTATAAATTGGGTTCACAAATTTTGGGTTCAATCAAATTAGGAAGGTTCAAGACTACTTTAGAGATCAATTTGGGTAGCAAGCAACATGAAGTAGGCTCAAGGTCCCAATCAAATCAAAAGCTCGAAGGTTATTTTGAACAGAATGGCTCACAATAAGCAAGGGTTCCAGCAAAGAATGAGAAGCTCAAACAACAATGTTAGGTTTTGCTAGGATTTGAATCCTCGGGTTATATGACAATTTCTGACGCATTCCAAGCAACATGCGCACACTCTCGGCATTCCTATTTCTAATCATCCTAGACTAGCACACAAGGCATACAAAGAAGTATGTTTCCCATGTATTGAATTACTTAGATCAACCATTGCTCTGATACCACTTCTGTAACACCCCAATTTGGCCGCTTGAAAAATATACTGTTTTCATTCTAAAAGGTAATGGAAATGTGGGCCAATTTTTTTTTAAACATGTAACGTGATTGAGTAGCATGAGTATGGGAACTACTAAGTTTTCAAAACCCTTTCGTAATTAAAGAGTGTTCCCATATCTCATACTGAAGTTCAAGTTCCAAACCGGAGTGTCACAAGGCACTACACTTTGCAACTTGATTCTTCTCAACTCAATTATCATAGCCCATTAAAATAAATTTCTTCCACAAAAATTTGGGGTTACATCATGGCATTGCAATGAAACTAAGTAAATACAGTGAATACCAAATACTTCAGGGAAAATTGAAAGACTACCACCAGGCCCATTGAACTGAATACGAAAGTCCACGGGAAATGCTTTTCTAGAGTCGGTCTCGATCACGTCCGCCTCCGAGTATCTATGTCCTCGTACAATTCCTCTAACTCCTCGGCCTCGAGGTAAATGTATGCAGACCAAAGCATCGGGTATCCACCATGATAGTCAGCTGACCCACCGATCTCGGTGTCCTCACACTACTTCCGATCTCGATGATCTACTTTCCATCTTCCTTTGTCTCGAATGTCGAATGCGAACTTGATAGGATCCGTAGACTAAGGGAATAGACATCATAACAACAACATACAGAACAGAAGGACTAGAGAGAGTAAGTATTCCCAAGCATGTTATGCCAACGATGTGGGATTACAATAGGTAAGATATTAAGAAATAACAAAACATATAAGCAAACCACACACACAAACAATCATCTTCAAACCTCTACTTTGTAGACTCACAATGAAGAATCAAAGAACTTTAAATGATGTCAAATAAACAGACTCGGCTTATGCTTAGCGTTAGACAAGTCAAACTTATCAGCGCAAGCGTTCAGCTAAAGGCACAAGCTCTGCAGAGGCTCGGAATCCTTGTTTTGCGTATGCGTTCCGCCAAAGGCAGAGGCTTAGCAGAAGCTCGGAAAACTAGGGTTCTTCGCTACCTAAATCAAGTCAGCTTTTGTAGCTCAAGCTCGGCTTTGACTCGGCCCGTGATCAAGGCCAAAGTTCATCCAAGCTTGCAAGCTCGGTTCTTCATTTCAAGGCAGTAAGCTCGGATGATGATTTGCTCGGTATTTGCTTGGATTAAGCTCGAAACAGCCATAGCATCTGATAGAGTAAATAAGCTCGGGTTGATCATTCTAAACTTGACTATTTGCCGACGCTTAGACCAAGCTCAGAAACACCAAGCTCGAACAAAGCCAAAAGCTCGACAATCTCTGTTCATTGTCTTCAACAATGCATTGTCTTCAACCTTCGGACTCTGCTCAACTGTTCCGTACTTTTTATTATCGTTGAGTCTGGGTAGAAGTCCTAGGCTTAGCTCCTATGCTCTGACATGTTTGAAATTCAAAATGAGTTTAAATCAAAGGTTGGTGAACTGTCACCATCACTGCTCTGCTGTCTAAATGTTACCGTTGGAAACCCCATCTCTGTGAAGCTCTCTTTCTCTCTTTCTCTACAGAAAAGAGGAGACTATAAAAGAGGGGGTCTTCAACGTTAACAGGGGATTTTTGATTCTTGAACAACCATTTTTTTCTCAGAACTTAAACTTTCATTTTTACTTTAAAAACAGAGCAGAAATCAAAAACTCACAGAGAAGAAGAACATTCGATTTTCATACGAACTTAGAGAGTTAAAACTTTCAAATCTTAACTCTAAGTTCGAATCAGTTCTTCTCTGTGAAATCCTTCTAGAATTGACTCACTCTTGTTATTCAATCTTTCATCATATTCGAAGAGTGTTTCGAATTGGAGCCATACACTTTCATCATCTTCTTCGTTGTATTTAATGTTGTGAGAAGCTAGTCTCTGATCGAGAAAGCTTCGATTTGCAAAGGTTCCAAAGAGGTTCTTTGGTCATCGATTTGTTGTGGGTAGTTTGTCACGAGTTTGGTACACTCGTTTGACTGGATAGGTTTAGAGGGGTAGGCTCTTGTAAATCCTTTGTAACCCAGAAAATCGATTTTTAGTGAAAGCTCTCTGAAAGGTTTTCAGAGGGGACTGGACTATCTCTCAGGGTGAGAGTGAACCAGGATAAATCTCTGGTGTTCTTTCTTTACTGCTTCTGTAGCTGCCTAACATAACGTTAATTCCGCTAATCTTCATTTATCTAAGTTTGAACTGTTATTTTTCTTAGCTCGGCCCTTTGAGTGTTGTTCTTCGAACTTAAGTCAAAAACCAGCTCTACCTTGAAGCAGCTCGGTTAACTGATTAACCATTTTGTTTATCTGATTGGTTAATCATTTAACCTTGTCTGCTCGGAAAGAAGCTCGCGTTATCTTTTAAAACCGAACAATATCAGGCTAATTTTCAATAAATTGAAAAATTGCCATATTAGCTTCAATCTCCTATTCATCCCCCCTCTATTCGATTGTTAGGCCTCTTGTTGGTTTCCAACAAGTGGTATCAGAGCTCGGTCGAAAGATCGAGTGTAAAAACTTTTTCGAAAAGATCCTTGAGGAAACCGAATAGTTACTAATAATCCCTTCGGAGGTGAAGGCTCTTCCATAAACAGACCACCACTATTCAATGGTGAGGGTTATGCTTATTGGAAAGATCGAATGAAAATTTTCATTGAAGCCATAGATATGGAAATTTGGAAATCTATTGAAAATGGGTCATTTGTCCCTAAAAGAAAAATTAATGATGAAGTTGTAGAAATCCCGTGGGAAAGTTGGGATGATGATGACAAAAGAAAAGTATCTTTCGATTTAAAAGCCAAAAACATCATCACCTCAGCTTTGTCCTACGATGAATTCTTTCGAGTGTCAAGTTGCAAATCTGCTAAAGAAATGTGGGACATTCTACAACTTACTCATGAAGGGACAAGTGAGGTCAGACGAGCAAGATTAAATACTCTGATGCATGAATATGAGTTATTCCGAATGCTGCCAAATGAAAATATAAATGATTTGCAGAAACGGTTTACTCATATCATAAACCATCTTAATTCTCTCGGCAAAACTTTTCAAAATGCCGAGATAACTAACAAAGTGCTTAGATGTCTTAGCAGAGAATGGAAGCCGAAGGTCACTGCCATCATGGAAGCTAAAGACTTGGACACAATGAGTATAGCCACTTTGTTCGGCAAGCTGCAAGAGCATGAGATGGAGCTCGGCAGACCGACCATGCATGAAGAATCTGATAAGAAGAAGAAGGGAATTCCCCTCAAAGCTGCTATAAAGGCAACCAAAGAATCCTCTGAAGACGAGTCCAGCTCGGACATGGATGAGGAAGACTTTGGTCTCATGGTCAGGAAGTTCAGCAAATTTTTTAAGGGCAAAAAGAACTTTACAAACAGAGCAAGAGATACCAGAAGCACTCACCACAAAGGCTCAAGTTCAAAAGACCGAGTTAGATGCCACGAATGTGGTAAAACAGGTCACATTAGAACTTACTGTCCAAGATTACAAAAGCAAAGTGGTGAAGAAATAAAGAAGAACAAAGACCACAAGAAGAAGAGAGCTTACATAGTATGGGATGCACCCAACAACAATACCAGCTCAAGCTCCAGCTCAGGCGATGAAGAAGAAAAAGCAATTCTGTGCTTAATTGGAAGGGAAACTGTGTTCAGAAGCCCGAGCCAAACGAGCCCCGAGCAAGAATGGTGCTCGAACCGTGAAAAGGAAGTATCGAGCTCATCACTCAGAATAGATGAACAAGATCTCCCTGTATATGACTCTTGCTCGGAGTGTGAAGATGAGGAAGCTTGTTCGAGTCTCAGATATACCGATCAAGAAGACTCATCAAGCTCGACTTTTGGCACAATTAATCAAAGATCAAATTTCAAATGCTTAATGGGCAAACACAGCGAGGAAACCTCAGCCAGCCGAACAATGTCCGAACATAAAAACACTGAGGTAACCTCTACATCTGATTCTGACTCTGAATCTGAATTTAATGACTCTGATGAATTGTATTCTGCTTATCTTGAAATGCAAACCGAATTCAAGAAGCTTGCTAAAAATTTCATTAAGTTGAAACTCAGTCTTTCAAAATACAAAGAGCAAGTTCTTGATTTGGAAAATTCAATTGAAATTCTGAAAAGCAGAAACGAGTCATTAGAAAACACTATCACTCAGTTGAAAAATGAAAATCTTGACTGCTGCACAAAATATGAAAAGGAAATTTCTGACCTAAAATTTAAAAGTGCAACTGTCATCAAGAGTGATGGCTTGTTTGATCGGCTTTTAGCCGAACATAGGAACTACTCGAACAAAACTGGCCTCGGCTACACTCAGACCAAGAAGAAAGCAGTAAGGAAACTCGGCTATGTCTCAAACTTTAATAACTCAAAACGGCCGAGCTGCTCTTACTGTGGCCTTCATGGTCATACACCCAATGAATGTAAAATCCGACGTCACGGTGTAACCATGGGAAACTTTGTTTGGGTAGTCAAAAAGAAAGATCCAACTGCTAACCCCCAGGGACCCAAAACAATTTGGGTACCCGAATCAAAGAAGTAATATTTTTGTGATGCAGGTGTGCTTCTGAGCAAAGGAGAGCAGAAGGTACCTTGACAGTGGATGCTCGAAGCACATGACGGGGGACAAAAATCTATTCATTGAACTTTCACATTCAGATAAGGGCTACGTCACTTATGGTGATAACAACCGAGGTAAAATATTGGGTGAAGGTAAAGTCAGTAACTCTGCCAACTTGGTTATCAATAATGTTTTACTTGTAAAAGGGCTAGAACACAATCTTTTAAGTATTAGCCAACTTTGTGATATTGGTAACCATGTTGTTTTTACCTCTACCCATTGCATTATTAAAAGTGACGAGGACAACTCTGTCAAATTTGTTGGAAAACGATTTAACAATACTTATTTGGTTGATTTGAATGAAATCACCTCTTTGGTAACCACTTGCATGGATAGCAAAGAAAGTGACACATGGTTATGGCATAGAAGGACAGCTCATATAAATGTAAACCAGTTAAAGAAACTACAATCAAAAGAATTAGTGATTGGTTTACCAAAGCTAAATTTTAACATTGAGGGAGTTTGCTCTTCATGCAAGAAGTGCAAAGCGATCAAAAAGAAAAACGATTTTCCATCTAAGTTGATGGTCTCGACAACGCATCCGTTGGAAATGTTACACATGGATTTGTTCGGACCATCACAAGTCAAAAGCTTTGGTGGCAATCTCTATGCCTTAGTAATTGTAGATGACTTTTCCAGGTTTACATGGACTTTATTTTTAAAATCAAAAAGTGAAACTTTTGAAACTTTTAAAGAGCTTGTCAAGCAACTCCAAAACCGAGCTAACCAAAAAGTAGTTGTAATCCGAACAGACCATGGCGGTGAGTTTGAAAACTACAAATTTGACAAGTTTTGTTCTAAGTTCGGAATAGAACATCAGTTTTCTGCTCCTCGGACTCCCGAACAAAACGGAGTTGTGGAACGGAAAAACCGAGTTCTAGAAGAACTAGCCCGAACCATGCTAAATGAATACAATTTACCACATTATTTCTGGGCCGATGCGGTGAACACAGCTTGCTATGTAATGAATCGCATCCTCATCAGACCAATTTTAAAGAAAACTCCATATGAACTTTATAAGGGTAGAAAACCATAAATTTCTCATTTCCATACATTTGGCTGCAAAGTCTTCATTTTAAACAATGGAAAAGAGCATCTCGGCAAATTTGATTCTAAAGTCGACGAAGGAATATTTTTGGGTTATTCTACTCATAGTAAAGCATTTAGAGTTTTTAACAAAAGGACCTCCACTGTGGAAGAGTCCGTGCATGTGGTATTTGATGAGTCTCCTCGGAGAGACAATGTTAGTTGTGCAGATAGAGAGGATCATCATATGGCTGAACTCGATCCGAGCACAACAACTGAAAGAGCTCAAAAGGATGAAACTGCTGAAGACAAAGATCGGAGGGACGAGCTTGTTCCGAGCCAATCAAACAAGGAACAAACCGAACTCAGTCCGAGCCAAATTCAAAATAGTCAGTCCGAACTCATTCCAAGCCGAGCAGAGCAGTTTGAGCTCAGTCCAGCCTGGAAGAGAGTCAAGGACCATCCGATAGAGAATGTGCTTGGCGACTTGAATAAGGGAGTTTTAACCCGTCGTTCTATTCAGAACTTTTGCAATTTCGCTTCCTTTGTTTCTCAAATTGAACCTAATTCGATTGATCAAGCAATTGAGGATGAACATTGGGCTATTGCCATGCAAGAGGAACTGAATCAATTCATCAGAAATTATGTCTGGGAATTGGTTCCTCGGCCCAATGATCATACGATAATTGGCTTGAAATGGATTTTGAGAAATAAAACAGATGAATTAGGCTCAATTATAAGAAACAGAGCAAGATTAGTTGCTCAAGGCTACAACCAAGAGGAAGGTATCGGTTATGATGAAACCTTCGCTCCAGTTGCTAGGCTTGAAGTAATCCGAATTTTACTTGCTTTTGCATCTATTATGAATTTCACCCTTTATCAAATGGATGTAAAGAGTGCTTTCTTAAATGGATTTATAAATGAAGAAGTATATGTGAAACAACCTCCTGGCTTTGAAAATTTTGAATATCCAAACCATGTATTTAAACTGAAAAAGGCTCTTTACGGTTTGAAACAAGCTCCGAGAGCTTGGTATGATCGTTTGAGCTCATTTTTACTCGAACAAGATTTTGAGAGAGGGAAGGTTGACACAACTCTATTCATCTATAAATCCAAAAAGGACATATTATTAGTACAAGTTTATGTTGATGATATAATTTTCGGTGCTACTAACATGTCTCTTTGCCAGAAGTTCTCTGAATCAATGCAAGGTGAATTCGAGATGTCGATGATGGGAGAACTCACATTCTTCCTTGGGATGCAAATAAAGCAAGTTTATGAAGGAACCTTTGTGCATCAAGGAAAATACTGCAAGGCACTCCTCAAGAAATTTGGCTTAGAAAATTGCAAAGAAGCTGCCACTCCCATGAGCACATCCAGCTATCTCGGCAAGGATGAATCAGGTAAAGCCGTGGATGTGAGCAAATATAGAGGCATGATAGGAAGCCTTCTATATTAGACTGCGTCTCGGCCAGATATTATGTTCAGTGTTTGTTTATGTGCTCGTTTTCAAGCTAATCCCAAAGAATCTCATCTTTCGGCAGTTAAGCGAATTTTTAAATATTTAAAAGGAACTGTGAACACTGGTCTGTGGTATCCTAGGGATGCCAATCTTAGTTTGATTGGGTATTCGGACTCAGATTTTTCTGGGTGCAAGCTTGACCGAAAAAGCACAAGTGGAACTTGTCATTTGCTCGGCAGGTCTCTTGTGTCGTGGTTTTCTGAAAAGCAAGCTTGCGTTGCTTTGTCAACAGCTGAGGCCGAATACATTGCTGCTGGTAATTGTTGTGCTCAAATTCTTTGGATGAAACAAAAGTTATTAGATTTTGGCTTAATTTTAGATCACATTCCTATCAAATGTGACAATACAAGTGCGATCAATCTAACTAAGAATCCAGTGTATCACTCTCGAACAAAACACATTGAAATTAGGCATCATTTTCTTCGAGATCATGTTCAAAAAGGTGACTGTGTCATAGAATTTGTAAGTACTGAAAATCAATTAGCCGATGTGTTTACTAAACCTTTGCCGAGGGAAACTCTTTATAAAATTCGGCGTGAGCTCGGCATTCTAGACGAATCCAGTGTGTGCTCAGCGCAAGCTCGGAATCCTGGATAAGTTTAGCATGTGCTCGGCATGAGCTTGGTTTTCAGTATATCATAAATTTTGATCACCTTCATAGTCTCGATCTTTTCGTTCAATTGTGTATTTGTTTAAATTTCCTAAAATTTCACATCCTTCAAAACCTCTTCCCTTCCTCTAATTTTTTTTAAGGGGAGAAGAGTGCTGTTTTTACTATTTGAACTTTCATATTATGTTATTCGTCATTCTCACCTTTACCTCTTACCTTCTCGGCTGAGAAGCATGCTTTCACTGTTAAAGGGGGAGAACGATGATCATGAAAATTTTCTTCCTTGGTTATCACTTTAAAGTCTTAAGGGGGAGAACAGTTTTGTTTTTAACTCAACAATTGTTGGTTCAAATCTTTTTTTAACTCAACAAGTGGTATCAAGTGCTTACAGAAAAATGTTAAAATCTTTTTTTTTTCTTCCAAAAAAGGGGGAGAAAGGTGTTAATCTTTTCTTTCGTTTTCTTCTCTCTTTTGGCGAATGTGCTTAATCTTTGGCTCCTTTTTGATCATGACAAAAGGGGGAGAAAGGTGTGTTTGTTGGTTGTTTTTGATGTTTCAGATTTTGCGAGCATAAATTCAAGGGGAGTGTTTGACGAGCTGCTCCTGCTCCACAGTTTTACATTCTTTCAACAAGTGGAAGGGGGAGAAAGCTCTGATAAGTGCATTTTCATGTGCAACATGTGGTGTATTTTCGAGCAAATTCCAATCAGTGTCAAGTCCAATCAGCTTACGAGCATACAGTCATGGGGAGAACACAAAAAGCAACAAACTGTTAAAGAATATTTGTCATCATCAAAAAGGGGGAGATTGTAGACTCACAATGAAGAATCAAAGAACTTTTGATGATGTCAAATAAACAGACTCGGCTTATGCTTAGCGTTAGACAAGTCAAACTTATCAGCGCAAGCGTTCAGCTAAAGGCACAAGCTCTGCAGAGGCTCGGAATCCTTGTTTTGCGTATGCGTTCTGCCAAAGGCATAGGCTCGGCAGAAGCTCGGAAAACTAGGGTTCTTTGCTACCTACATCAAGTCAGCTTTTGTAGCTCAAGCTCGGCTTTGACTCGGCCCGTGATCAAGGCCAAAGTTCATCCAAGCTTGCAAGCTCGATTCTTCATTTCAAGGCAGTAAGCTCGGATGATGATTTGCTCGGTATTCGCTCGGATTAAGCTCGAAACAGCCACAACATCTGATAGAGTAAATAAGCTCGGGTTGATCGTTCTAAACTTGACTATTTGCTGACGCTCAGACCAAGCTCAGAAACACCAAGCTCGAACAAAGCCAAAAGCTCGACAATCTCTGTTCATTGTCTTCAACAATGCATCGTCTTCAACCTTCGGACTCTGCTCAACTGTTCCTTACTTTTTATTACCGTTGAGTCTGGGTAGAAGTCCTAGGCTTAGCTCATATGCTTAGCTCCTATGCTCTGACAAGTTTGAAATTCAAAATGAGTTTAAATCAAAGGTTGGTGAATTGTCACCATCACTGCTCTACTGTCTAAATGTTACCGTTGGAAACCCCATCTCTGTGCAGCTCTCTTTCTCTCTTTCTCTGCAGAAAAGAGGAGACTATAAAAGAGGGGGTCTTCAACGTTAACAGGGGATTTTTGATTCTTGAACAACCATTTTTTTCTCAGAACTTAAACTTTCATTTTTACTTTAAAAACAGAGTAGAAATAAAAAACTCACAGAGAAGAAGAACATTCGATTTTCATACGAACTTAGAGAGTTAAAACTTTCAAATCTTAACTCTAAGTTCGAATCAGTTCTTCTCTTTGAAATCCTTCTAGAATTGAATCACTCTTGTTATTCAATCTTTCATCATATTCGAAGAGTGCTTCGAATTGGAGCCATACACTTTCATCATCTTCTTCGTTGTATTTGCTGTTGTGAGAAGTTGGTCTTTGATCGAGAAAGCTTCGATTTGCAAAGGTTCCAAAGAGGTTCTTTGGTCGTCGATTTGTTGTGGGTAGTTTGTCACGAGTTTGGTACACTCGTTTGACTGGATAGGTCTAGAGGGGTAGGCTCTTGTAAATCCTTTGTAACCCAGAAAATCGATTTTTAGTGAAAGCTCTCTGAAAGGTTTTTAGAGGGGACTGGACTAGCTCTCAGGGTGAGAGTGAACCAGGATAAATCTCTGATGTTCTTTCTTTACTGCTTCTGTAGCTGCCTCGCATAACGTTAATTCCGCTAATCTTCATTTATCTAAGTTTGAACTGTTATTTTTCTTAGCTCGGCCCTTTGAGTGTTGTTCTTCGAACTTAAGTCAAAAACCAGCTCTACCTTGAAGCAGCTCGGTTAACTGATTAACCATTTTGTTTATCTGATTGGTTAATCATTTAACCTTGTCTGCTCGGAAAGAAGCTCGCGTTATCTTTTAAAACCGAAAAACATCAGGCTAATTTTCAATAAATCGAAAAATTGCCATATTAGCTTCAATCTCCTATTCACCCCCCATCTATTCGATTGTTAGGCCTCTTGTTGGTTTCCAACATACTTTACTCCATTTCTTTTCTTTTCTCTAAACTTTACATATCCACATAACTTCCGTCAATCGCTTCAGCTGCGAAACTCTGATTCCAACATTCATCTCATCCTCTTTTTCAAGCTGTCTCTTAAGAATTATTTCTCAACAATATCAGTTATCTTTTCTTAATTAAGTCTTATGAATTTATATCCATCAATGATGCGGGGGATTTTATCATCATTGAGGAGGGTCGTTTTCAAAGTTAGCACACACGTCTACATCTCCTCGGTCATCCACCCAACCTAGTCGGAAGCAAACAGGAGTATAGTGTTGGAAACCAACAAGAGGCCTAACAATCGAGTAGAGGGGGTGAATAGGAGATTGAAGCTAATATGGCAATTTTTCGAAAATTACCCTGATGTTGTTCGGTTTTAAAAGATAACGCGAGCTTCTTTCCGAGCAGACATGGTTAAATGATTAACCAATCAGATAAACAAAATGGTTAATCAATTAACCGAGCTGCTTCAAGGTAGAGCTGGTTTTTGACTTAAGTTCGAAGAACAACACTCAAAGGGCCGAGCTAAGAAAAGTAACAGTTCAAACTTAGATAAATGAAGATTAGTGGAATTAACGTTATGCTCGGCAGCAACAGATAAGCAGTAAAGAAAGAACAGCAGAGATTTATCCTGGTTCACTCTCACCCTGAGAGCTAGTCCAGTCCCCTCTGAAAACCTTTCAAAGAGCTTTCACTAAAAAATCGATTTTCTGGGTTACAAAGGATTTACAAGAGCCTACCTCTCTAGACCTATCCAGTCAAACGAGTGTACCAAACTCGTGACAAACTACCCACAACAAATCGACGACCAAAGAACCTCTTTGGAACCTTTGCAAATCGAAGCTTTCTTGATCAGAGACCAACTTCTCACAACAGCAAATACAACGAAGAAGATGATGAAAGTGTATGGCTCCAATTCGAAACACTCTTCGAATATGATGAAAGATTGAATAATAAGAGTGAGTCAATTCTAGAAGGATTTCACAGAGAAGAACTGATTCGAACTTAGAGTTAAGATTTGAAAGATTTAAGTCTCTAAGTTCGTATGAAAATCGAATGTTTTTCTTCTTTGTGAGTTTTTGATTTCTGCTCTGTTTTAAAGTAAAAATGAAAGTTTTTGGTTCTGAGAAAAATGGTTGAAAAGCTATCAATAATCTGTTAACGTTGAAGACCCCCTCTTTTATAGTCTCCTCTCTTCTGCAGAGATAGAGAGAAAGAGAGCTGTACGGAGATGGGGTTTCCAACGGTAACATTTAGATAGCAGAGCAGTGATGGTGACAGTTCACCAACCTTTGATTTAAACTCATTTTGAATTTCAAACTTGACAGAGCATAGGAGCTAAACCTAGGACTTCTACCCAGACTCAACGGTAATAAAAAGTACGGAACAGTTGAGCAGAGTCCGAAGGTTGAAGACGATGCATTGTTGAAGACGATGAACAGAGATTGCCGAGCTTTTGGCTTCAATCGAGCTTGGTGTTTCTGAGCTTGCTCTGATCGTCGGCAAATAGTCAAGTTTAGAACGATCAACCCGAGCTTATTTACTCTATCAGATGCTGTGGCTGTTTCGAGCTTAATCCGAGCGAATACCGAGCAAATCATCATCCGAGCTTACTGCCTTGAAATGAAGAACCGAGCTTGCAAACTTGGATGAACTTTGGCCTTGATCACGGGCCGAGTCAAATCCGAGCTTGAGCTACAAAAGCTGACTTGATGCAGGTAGCGAAGAACCCTAGTTTTTCTGAGCTTCTGCCGAGCCTCTGCCTTTGGCGGAACGCATACGCAAAACAAAGATTCTGAGCCACTGCAGAGCTTGTACCTTTAGCTGAACGCTTGCGCTGATAAGTCTGACTTGACTAACGCTAAGCACATGCCGAGTCTTTTTATTTGACATCATCAAAAGTTCTTTGATTCTTCATTGTGAGTCTACAATCTCCCCCTTTTTGATGATGACAAATATTCTTTAACAGTTTGTTGCTTTTTGTGTTCTCCCCCTGACTGTATGCTCGTAAGCTGATTGGACTTGACACTGATTGGAATTTGCTCGAAAATACACCACATGTTGCACATGAAAATGCACTTATCAGATCTTTCTCCCCCTTCCACTTGTTGAAAGGATGTAAAAATGTGGAGCAGGAGCAGCTCGTCAAACACTCCCCTTGAATTTATGCTCGCAAAATCTGAAACATCAAAAACAACCAACAAACACACCTTTCTCCCCCTTTTGGCATGATAAAAAAGGAGCCAAAGATTAAGCACATTCGCCAAGAGAGAGAAATAAAAACTAAAAAAAGATTAAGCACCTTTCTCCCCCTTTTTGGAAGAAAAAGAGATTAACATTTTTCTGTACCACTTGTTAGTAATGAACCACTTGTTGATTTAAAAAAAACTGTTCTCCCCCTCAAGACTTTAAAATGATAACCAAGGAAGAAAATTTTCATGATCCTCGTTCTCCCCCTTTAACAGTGAAAGCATGCTTCTCATCCGAGAAGTTAAAAAGGTAAGGGTGAGAATGACGAATAACATAATATGAAAGTTCAAATAATAAAAACAACACTCTTCTCCCCTTAGATAAAAAATAGAGGAAGGGAAGAAGTTTTGAAGGATGTGAAATTTCAGGAAATTTTAAACAAATACACAATTGAACGTAAAGATCGAGACTATGAAGGTGATCAAAATTTATGATATACTGAAAACCAAGCTCATGCCGAGCACATGCTAAACTTATCCAGGATTCCGAGCTTGCGCTGAGCACACACTGGATTCATCTAGAATGCCGAGCTCGCGCCGAATTTTATAAAGAGTTTCCCTCGGCAACGGTTTAGTAAACACATCGGCTAATTGATTTTCAGTACTTAAAAATTCTATGACACAATCACCTTTTTGAACATGATCTCGAAGAAAATGATGCCTAATTTCAATGTGTTTTGTTCGAGAGTGATACACTGGATTCTTAGTTAGATTGATTGCACTTGTATTGTCACATTTGATAGGAATGTGATCTAAAATTAAGCCAAAATCTGATAACTGTTGTTTCATCCAAAGAATTTGAGCACAGCAATTACCAGCAGCAATGTATTCGGCCTCAGCTGTTGACAAAGCAACGCAAGCTTGCTTTTTAGAAAACCACGACACAAGGGAACTGCCGAGCAAATGACAAGTTCCACTTGTGCTTTTTCGGTCAAGCTTGCACCCAGCAAAATCTGAGTCCGAATACCCAATCAAACTAAGATTGGCATCCCTAGGATACCACAGACCAGTGTTCACAGTTCCTTTTAAATATTTAAAAATTCGCTTAACCGCCGAAAGATGATTTTCTTTGGGATTAGCTTGAAAACGAGCAC
The DNA here is from genome assembly GCA_037953625.1 of Crotalaria pallida. Classification (NCBI taxonomy): domain Eukaryota; kingdom Viridiplantae; phylum Streptophyta; class Magnoliopsida; order Fabales; family Fabaceae; genus Crotalaria; species Crotalaria pallida. The sequence continues at coordinate 56,148,615 of CM075651.1, forward strand.
ATAAACAAACACTGAACATAATAACTGGCCGAGACGCAGTCAAATATAGAAGGCTTCCTATCATGCCTCTATATTTACTCACATCCACGGCTTTACCTGATTCATCCTTGCCGAGATAGCTGGATGTGCTCATGGGAGTGGCAGCTTCTTTGCAATTTTCTAAGCCAAATTTCTTGAGGAGTGCCTTGCAGTATTTTCCTTGATGCACAAAGGTTCCTTCATCAACTTGCTTTATTTTCAGCCCAAGGAAGAATGTGAGTTCTCCCATCATCGACATCTCGAATTCACCTTGCATTGATTCAGAGAACATCTTGCAAAGAGACATGTTAGTAGCACCGAAAATTATATCATCAACATAAACTTGTACTAACAATATGTCCTTTTTGGATTTATAAATGAATAGAGTTGTGTCAACCTTCCCTCTCTCAAACCCTTGTTCGAGTAAAAATGAGCTCAAACGATCATACCAAGCTGTCGGAGCTTGTTTCAAACCGTAAAGAGCCTTTTTGAGTTTAAATACATGGTTTGGATATTCAAAATTTTCAAAGCCAGGAGGTTGTTTCACATATACTTCTTCATTTATGAAGCCATTTAAGAAAGCACTCTTTACATCCATTTGATAAAGGGTGAAATTCATAATAGATGCAAAAGCAAGTAAAATTCGGATTGCTTCAAGCCTAGCAACTGGAGCGAAGGTTTCATCATAATCGATACCTTCCTCTTGGTTGTAGCCTTGAGCAACTAATCTTTCTTTGTTTCTTATAATTGAGCCTAATTCATCTGTTTTATTTCTGAAAATCCATTTCAAGCCAATTATCGTATGATCATTGGGTCGAGGAACCAATTCCCAGACATCATTTCTGATGAATTGATTTAGTTCATCTTGCATGGCAATCGCCCAATGTTCATCATCAATTGCTTGATCAATCGAATTAGGTTCAATTTGAGAAACAAAAGAAGCGAAATTGCAAAAGTTCTGAATAGAACGACGAGTTAAAACTCCCTTATTCAAGTCGCCGAGCACATTCTCTATCGGATGGTCCTTGACTCTCTTCCAGGCTGGAATGAGTTCAAACTGCTCTGCTCGGCTTGGAATGAGTTCAGACTGACTGTTTTGAATTTGGCTCGGACTGAGTTCGGTTTATTCCTTGTTTGTTTGGCTCGGAACAAGTTCGTCCCTCCGATCTTTGTCTTCAGCAGTTTCATCCTCTTGAGCTCTTTCAGTTGTTGTGCTCGGATCGAGTTCAGCCATATGATGATCCTCTCTATCTGCACAACTAACATTGTCTCTCCGAGGAGACTCATCAAATACCACATGCACAGACTCTTCCACAGTGGAGGTCCTTTTGTTAAAAACTCTAAATGCTTTACTATGAGTAGAATAACCCAAAAATATTCCTTCATCGGCTTTAGAATCAAATTTGCCGAGATGCTCTTTTCCATTGTTTAACATGAAGACTTTGCAGCCAAATGTATGGAAATGAGAAATTTTTGGTTTTCTACCCTTATAAAGTTCATATGGAGTTTTCTTTAAAATTGGTCTAATGAGGATGCGATTCATTACATAGCAAGCTGTGTTCACCGCATCGGCCCAGAAATAATGAGGTAAATTGTATTCATTTAGCATGGTCCGGGCTAGTTCTTCTAGAACTCGGTTTTTCCGTTCCACAACTCCGTTTTGTTCGGGAGTCCAAGGAGCGGAAAACTGATGTTCTATTCCGAACTTAGAACAAAACTTGTCAAATTTGTAGTTCTCGAACTCACCTTCATGGTCTGTTCGGATTACAACTACTTTTTGGTTAGCTCGGTTTTGAAGTTGCTTGACAATCTCTTTAAAAGTTTCAAAAGTTTCACTTTTTGATTTTAAAAATAAAGTCCATGTAAACCTGGAAAAGTTATCTACAATTACTAAGGCATAGAGATTGCCACCAAAGCTTTTGACTTGTGATGGTCCGAACAAATCCATGTGTAACATTTCCAATGGATGCGTTGTCGAGACCATCAACTTAGATGGAAAATCGTTTTTCTTTTTGATCGGTTTGCACTTCTTGCATGAAGAGCAAACTCCCTCAATGTTAAAATTTAGCTTTGGTAAACCAATCACTAATTCTTTTGATTGTAGTTTCTTTAATTGGTTTACATTTATATGAGCTGTCCTTCTATGCCATAACCATGTGTCACTTTCTTTGCTAACCATGCAAGTGGTTACCAAAGAGGTGATTTCATTCAAATCAACCAAATAAGTATTGTTAAATCGTTTTCCAACAAATTTGACCGAGTTGTCCTCGTCACTTTTAATAATGCAATGGGTAGAGGTAAAGACAACATGGTTACCAATATCACAAAGTTGGCTAATACTTAAAAGATTGTGTTCTAGCCCTTTTACAAGTAAAACATTATTGATAACCAAGTTGGCAGAGTTACTGACTTTACCTTCACCCAATATTTTACCTCGGTTATTATCACCATAAGTGACGTAGCCCTTATCTGAATGTGAAAGTTCAATGAATAGATTTTTGTCCCCCGTCATGTGCTTCGAGCATCCACTGTCAAGGTACCATCGGCTCTCTTTTGCTCGGAAGCACACCTGCAACACAAAAATATTACTTCTTTGATTCGGGTACCCAAATTGTTTTGGGTCCCTGGGGGTTAGCAATTGGATCTTTCTTTTTGACTACCCAAACAAAGTTGCCCTTGGTTACACCGTGACGTCGGATTTTACATTCATTGGGTGTATGACCATGAAGGCCACAGTAGGAGCAGCTCGGCCGTTTTGAGTTATTAAAGTTTGAGACATAGCCGAGTTTCCTTACTGCTTTCTTCTTGGTCTGAGTGTAGCCGAGGCCAGTTTTGTTCGAGTAGTTCCTATGTTCGGCTAAAAGCCGATCAAACAAGCCATCACTCTTGATGACAGTTGCACTTTTAAATTTTAGGTCAAAAATTTCCTTTTCATATTTAGTGCAGCAGTCAAGATTTTCATTTTTCAACTGAGTGATAGTGTTTTCTAATGACTCGTTTCTGCTTTTCAGAATTTCAATTGAATTTTCCAAATCAAGAACTTGCTCTTTGTATTTTGAAAGACTGAGTTTCAACTTAATGAAATTTTTAGCAAGCTTCTTGAATTCGGTTTGCATTTCAAGATAAGCAGAATACAATTCATCAGAGTCATTAAATTCAGATTCAGAGTCAGAATCAGATGTAGAGGTTACCTCAGTGTTTTTATGTTCGGACATTGTTCGGCTGGCTGAGGTTTCCTCGCTGTGTTTTCCCATTAAGCATTTGAAATTTGATCTTTGATTAATTGTGCCAAAAGTCGAGCTCGATGAGTCTTCTTGATCGGTATATCTGAGACTCGAACAAGCTTTCTCATCTTCACACTCCGAGCAAGAGTCATATACAGGGAGATCTTGTTCATCTATTCTGAGTGATGAGATCGATACTTCCTTTTCACGGTTCGAGCACCATTCTTGCTCGGGGCTCGTTTGGCTCGGGCTTCTGAACACAGTTTTCCTTCCAATTAAGCACAGAATTGCTTTTTCTTCTTCATCGCCTAAGCTGGAGCTTGAGCTGGTATTGTTGTTGGGTGCATCCCATACTATGTAAGCTCTCTTCTTCTTGTGGTCTTTGTTCTTCTTTATTTCTTCACCACTTTGCTTTTGTAATCTTGGACAGTAAGTTCTAATGTGACCTGCTTCACCACATTCGTGGCATCTAACTCGATCTTTTGAACTTGAGCCTTTGTGGTGAGTACTTCTGGTATCTCTTGCTCTGTTTGTGAAGTTCTTTTTGCCTTTAAAAAATTTGCTGAACTTCCTGACCATGAGACCAAAGTCTTCCTCATCCATGTCCGAGCTGGACTCATCTTCAGAGGATTCTTTGGTTGCCTTTATAGCAGCTTTGAGGGAAATTCCCTTCTTCTTCTTATCAGATTCTTCATGCATGGTCGGTCTGCCGAGCTCCATCTCATGCTCTTGCAGCTTGCCGAACAAAGTGGCTATACACATTGTGTCCAAGTCTTTAGCTTCCATGATGGCAGTGACCTTCGGCTGCCATTCTCTGCTAAGACATCTAAGCACTTTGTTAGTTATCTCGGCATTTTGAAAAGTTTTGCCGAGAGCATTAAGATGGTTTATGATATGAGTAAACCGTTTCTGCAAATCATTTATATTTTCATTTGGCAGCATTCGGAATAACTCATATTCATGCATCAGAGTATTTAATCTTGCTCGTCTGACCTCACTTGTCCCTTCATGAGTAAGTTGTAGAATGTCCCACATTTCTTTAGCAGATTTGCAACTTGACACTTGAAAGAATTCATCGTAGGACAAAGCTGAGGTGATGATGTTTTTAGCTTTTAAATCGAAAGATACTTTTCTTTTGTCATCATCATCCCAACTTTCCCACGGGATTTCTACAACTTCATCATTAATTTTTCTTTTAGGGACAAATGGCCCATTTTCAATAGATTTCCAAATTTCCATATCTATGGCTTCAATGAAAATTTTCATTCGAGCTTTCCAATAAGCATAACCCTCACCATTGAATAGTGGTGGTCTGTTTATGGAAGAGCCTTCACCTCCGAAGGGATTGTTAGTAGCCATTCGGTTTCCTCAAGGATCTTTTCGAAAAAGTTTTTACACTCGATCTTTCGACCGAGCTCTGATACCACTTGTTGGAAACCAACAAGAGGCCTAACAATCGAGTAAAGGGGGGTGAATAGGAGATTGAAGCTAATATGGCAATTTTTCGATTTATCGAAAATTAACCTGATGTTGTTCGGTTTTAAAAGATAACGCGAGCTTCTTTCCGAGTAGACATGGTTAAATGATTAACCAATCAGGTAAACAAAATGGTTAATCAGTTAACCGAGCTGCTTCAAGGTAGAGCTGGTTTTTGACTTAAGTTCGAAGAACAACACTCAAAGGGCCCAGCTAAGAAAAATAACAGTTCAAACTTAGATAAATGAAGATTAGCGGAATTAACGTTATGCTCGGCAGCAACAAATAAGCAGTAAAGAAAGAACACCAGAGATTCATCCTGGTTCACTCTCACCCTGAGAGCTAGTCCAGTCCCCTCTGAAAACCTTTCAGCGAGCTTTCACTAAAAAATTGATTTTCTGGGTTACAAAGGATTTACAAGAGCCTACCCTCTAGACCTATCCAGTCAAACGAGTGTACCAAACTCGTGACAAACTACCCACAACAAATCGACGACCAAAGAACCTCTTTGGAACCTTTGCAAATCGAAGCTTTCTCGATCAGAGACCAACTTCTCACAACAGCAAATACAACGAAGAAGATGATGAAAGTGTATGGCTCCAGTTCAAAACACTCTTCGAATATGATGAAAGATTGAATAACAAGAGTGAGTCAATTCTAGAAGGATTTCACAGAGAAGAACTGATTCGAACTTAGAGTTAAGATTTGAAAGATTTAAGTCTCTAAGTTCGTATGAAAATCGAATGTTTTTCTTCTTTGTGAGTTTTTGATTTCTGCTCTGTTTTAAAGTAAAAATGAAAGTTTTTGGTTCTGAGAAAAATGGTTGAAAAGCTATCAATAATCTGTTAACGTTGAATACCCCCTCTTTTATAGTCTCCTCTCTTCTGCAGAGATAGAGAGAAAGAGAGCTGTACGGAGATGGGGTTTCCAACGGTAACATTTAGATAGCAGAACAGTGATGGTGACAGTTCACCAACCTTTGATTTAAACTCATTTTGAATTTCAAACTTGACAGAGCATAGGAGCTAAACCTAGGACTTCTACCCAGACTCAACGGTAATAAAAAGTACGGAACAGTTGAGCAGAGTCCGAAGGTTGAAGACGATGCATTGTTGAAGACGATGAACAGAGATTGCCGAGCTTTTGGCTTCAATCGAGCTTGGTGATTCTGAGCTTGCTCTGATCGTCGGCAAATAGTCAAGTTTAGAACGATCAACCCGAGCTTATTTACTCTATCAGATGCTGTGGCTGTTTCGAGCTTAATCCGAGCGAATACCGAGCAAATCATCATCCGAGCTTACTGCCTTGAAATGAAGAACCGAGCTTGCAAACTTGGATGAACTTTGGCCTTGATCACGGGCCGAGTCAAATCCGAGCTTGAGCTACAAAAGCTGACTTGATGCAGGTAACGAAGAACCCTAGTTTTTCTGAGCTTCTGCCGAGCCTCTGCCTTTGGTGGAACGCATACGCAAAACAAAGATTCCGAACCTCTGCAGAGCTTGTACCTTTAGCTGAACGCTTGCGCTGATAAGTCTGACTTGACTAACGCTAAGCACATGCCGAGTCTTTTTATTTGACATCATCAAAAGTTCTTTGATTCTTCATTGTGAGTCTACATACAGGACCTTTACCACGCGGGCACGACAGCTGTCACAACACATAAATGGTCCCAGACCAGGAGGATCTCGTCCTCAAATTAATTCAATAATATCAACACATAAATTTCATTTTTCAGTGTTCTGGTCAAAAAGACTCGAGTCTTATCCAAAAGACTCGAGTAGTTCATCAGCTTTCTGAAACCTGTGTTTTAATCTGCCAGAATACTCGAGTAGTTCACAAAAGGACTCGAGTTGTTCATCAACCCAGAATACTCGAGTGGTTCATCAATACTCGAGTGGTTCATTAAAATGTCTCAAACGCTGCATCAGACAATACTCGAGTTTTGATTCAAGTACTCGAGTATTGGTGCTATCAGATGCACTGGTGCATCAGAAAATACTCGAGTCTTGAGTCAAACATTCGAGTCTTGCTGACAAGTAAAACACAGAAAATTGGGTTTCAACATACCATTTTCAATTCTAACCAAATTTAACTAAAACCAATGATCAACAGAGTCATATTTATGCATAATAAACATGTTTCAACTAAATAATAACATCATTCACAGAGATTAATTCAATCTCTTTCATTATGTATAAAATCACATAACTCAACATTTGACATACCAAATCAATATGCATGCAATTAATTCACAAAAACAGTGTTCTTACATCTTGCATACATCAAATATAAGTTGTTCTCAGCATCAACACCTTAAGTTTTGGTCTCCAAACCAAAATCCTATATTAAGCTAAGCCCTTAGAGTCTCTTGATGACCCTCTCATCAAATTCACAAACTTTAAACTCTATCTAGTGTATAAATAGATTTCCCCTTACCTCTCAAACTTGAATCAACAGAAAATTCACAAAGAAAAACACCACAGCACCAAGAACCACTTCAACCACCACCGTACAGAACAGTCTGAGCAGGGTCCAAAAATCAGATTGTTTGAGAAAGTATACATGCACGAAAATTGGGGGAAAAGATTAAGGTTTGTACTTTGCAACAAGGACTAGAGAACAAAATAAGTTTGGAGTCAAATGGTTACAAGAGCTTACCACAATCGATTATGAAAGTGAGCTTGATGAAGGTCTAATATATGATGTTTTAAGGCTTAATTTCACTTCTTTTGCTTGGGTTTTAGCTGGTTTCTCTTGTAAATATACGTATTTTGTATTAGTTTTAGGAATTTTTAGTGTATTAGAATCCTTTGAACGTTTTGATCCGTTTTGGGTATGTTTCAGGTATTTCGGAGCCTTAATTGGAGAAGATATTATTGCAGCTGAAAAGAGCATAAGAAGACCTTGAAAATGGTACAAGAACGGAGAGAAATGGAGTCGAAAGTTACCTAGCGCGCCCAGGCGCGGGATCTGCGCGCCCAGGCGCGCGTGCTTCGTTAATTTTTGGGTTACAGATACAGCGCGCCCAGGCATGCTGATCTGCACGCCCAGGGGCGCGAAGTCCGAGAAAGCCCAATTGGGTCAATTTCTGATCAGTTTTGAAGGATTTTAATGAGATTAGGATTTTATCTTCTATTTTATGTTTTTAGGATTAGTTTAGGAACAGATTAGGGAGTCATAATCAGAAATTATTGATGGAGATTGCATTCTGTGGAGAGCATTCGGAGGAGGAATCCATTGAAGGCTGAATGTTCAAAGCAAGGATTAGTGGTAATTTAGGAATGAATTACTTTAATTCTTATTTGTTCTTCTTCTCCATTATGTGTAACTAAACCCTCTTGTGTTAGGAACATATGGATTTGATTATGTAGTTTATTTATTTGAATTAATGTTTTTCAGTTTTTAAATCAAGTGTTTAATTGTGTTTTTATTGTTATGCATGAACTTGATCAACTCATGTTATGGATTTTTAGATCTGAATTGGAAAATTAGGATTTAAAATAGGCCGTGCAATTAAACAATATAAGAATTCAACTTGTAGGAATACTTTTGGATTTTTATATAACTTTTGATAATTCACTGTTCTTAATCATGGTTATTCAATAGATTAGATTTCTAAGGAATTAGGATTTAACAAATTGAAAATAAACAGTAATTTCATAGAGGAATCTAGGTATTACTAATTTTCTGAATTAGTTCTTGATTTAAATGGAAAACATTGATTCATAATAAATAAATGAAATAATTAATGAAACAAGTTCCTAACCACCATTCCATCCATTGATTTAGCGTTTTTATTTATTTTCCAGTAGCAAAATCATCTCTTATTTTAATTAATTAAATCTGAATTTAATAGATTTTATTTAGAATTACTCTTAGGTAGAAGTAGATTAAATAATTCTTGGTCCCTGTGGGAACAATATTTGGTCTTAACCGACTATATTACTATCCGATCTTGTATACTTGCGAGAGACCGATCAAGTTTTTGGCGCCGTTGCCGGGGACTAGAATTTATTTAATTTATTTTTGGTACTTTGTAGTAATTTAAGTGGAATTTATTTATTTTTTTTTTATTTTTCTTTTTTTTTCCTTTTCTTATTTGTTTTCATTTCTTGACGGGTGTTGCTTAACCTTTTTTATGCTTCTACGTTCTTCAGGAAACCGTGAGGAGTTGCATTTGGACCCTGACGTGGAGTTGAGTTCAAAGAGGAGGAAAAAGCAAGTAAAGAAAGAAAGGAAGGAACAAGAAAGGAAGATGGCTGAATGAGCTTCACAAGGCAACACACCCCCTCCTAGGAAGACACTAGCTAACTATGCCGTTGTGGACCCGGATGTGTGCATGTCCAGCATTGTCCGGCCAGAGATCACTACAGCATCATTCGAGATTGATCCCTAGTACATTCATCTCATCAAGCAGGATCAATTCTCGGGTGCACCAAATCAGGACCCAACGGAGCATGTAGCCAACTTCCTGAACATGCTCGACTTCTTCAAGATCGAGGGTGCATCAGAGGAGGCAATCAGGATGAGGATGTTTCCTCTCTCTTTGAGGGAACATGCGTATCAGTGGATAAAGAATCAGCCACCCAGAAGCCTTTCCAGTTGAGATGTACTTGTCAAAAAATTCATAGACAAGTTCTTTCCAGCTGGGAAGCAAGCCAAGCTGCGCCAATACGTCAATTCCTTCATGCAAGAGGAAGGTGAACATTTGCATGAGGCCTGGGATCGGTACAATCAGTTGCTGAAGAGGTGCCCCACACACGCAATTCCAGACTGGATGCAAATCCAGTTATTTTAGTTCGGGCTGAGAATGTCACACAAGATCATGATAGATGCAGCAGCTGGTGGTTCCCTTCTCAAGAAGACTATTGAAGAGGCAAAGGAAATAATTGAAACAATGGCCTACAACAGCAGTCAAGCAGTTTCTGACAAGGTGATTCTGAAGAACAATGATCTGGGCTCAAGCCAAGTCCAGACAATCATTCAGCAAAACAAAGAGCTTCAACAACAAATTTCTGAGTTGGTGAAGAAGATGGCACAGACACAAGTGGCTGCAGTCAACACTCTGGTGTGTGATTTCTGTGGAGGAAATCACCAAAATGGAGATTGCTCACCAGATGTGGGGAAGGCACCGACTACCATTAAGGAGCAAGCAAAGTTTGTGGGCAGTGGAGGCCAAAGAAACAACATGTATTCCAACACCTACACCCCAGCCTATAGAAATCATCCAAACTTCTCATGGAACAGCCCAGCTCTCAACCCACCAATGAAGACTCAGAAGCCCCAGAAACCAACTTGGGAAGCAGCAATGGAGAAGTTAGCAACTAACACGACCACATTCATGGAGGAGACAAGAGCTAACTTTGCCAATCAAGCGGCGAGTATTCGGAACCTGGAGGTGCAAGTGGGCCAACTTGCAAAGCAGCTATCAGAGAGGTCACTAGGGACATTTCCTAGTGACACTGTTACCAATCCAAAGAAGAGTCTTTTGGTAGTGACTCTTAGGAATGGCAAGTCGTATGAGGAGCCACTTCCTAAGAGTAATGCAACTGCATCGGAAAAGAAGAAAGAAGAGGAACACAAGAAACAAGAAGTGGAGAAAGAGCAAGGCAAGAGAGGAGCATCGAAAATGCAGGGTTCACCTGCGGATCACAACAGGGAATCATCCAAGCCTGTTCCACTACCTTTGAGGGTGCCTTATCCTCAAAGGTTGAAGAAAGAAGAGGACCAGAGACAATTCTCCAAGTTTTTGAATATGATCAAAAAGATTAACATAAACATCCCATTCGCAGAGGCACTTGCACAAATGCCTTTGTATGCGAAGTTTATGAAAGACTTGCTGACAAGAAAGAAGGGAATGCTCTCGGAAGAGACGTTTCCAATTGCGGAGAAATGCAGCAACATTATCAAGTGCAACCTGCCACCGAAAATGAAGGACCCTGGAAGCTTCAACCTTCCAGTCAGCATTAACAAGGAGTACTCTGGTAAGGCCCTCTGTGACTTAGGTGCTAGTGTGAATATAATGCCTTTATCTGTTTGTAATGCACTAGACTTAGGTGAAATCAAATCTACCCCTGCAATTTTACAATTAGCTGATAAGTCCATCCTCCGTCCTTATGGAGTGGTGGAAGACATTTTGGTGAAGGTTAATGATTTCATACTGCCCATGGACTTCATTGTCCTTGATATTGATGAGGATGAAAATATTCCTCTGATTTTTGGAAGGCCATTCTTGGCCACAGTTGGGGCAGTAATAGATGTTCCTAGGGGAGAGGTTATTCTCCGTGTCAATGGTGAGCAAAGTGTCATAAATATTTTTGAAAAACCACCATGTATGGCGAGGTGCTTCACCCCACTAAATCTGGTTCAGCACTCAAATGCTGAAAATTTCCTCAATGATCAGATGCAGTTCCCTTAGCCTCCGAAAGGAGGTGACCCGTCAGGCTCGTGACGTTAAACAAGCACTAGTTGGGAGGTAACCCAATGTTTAGGTAGTAATTGCTTAGTTTAGTAGTTTTTAGGAAATTAGTGTAGGTTATTTTTTTATTTATTTTCTTTAATTTAATTTAAAAAAAAAAGCAACAGGTACAGACCTGGCGCGCCTGGGCGCGCACTGGGCAAATTTGCCCAAAAAATGGGGAATTTTAATTTTTGCTATATTTTTGTGTCTTTTTCCCCTTATCCAGTCCCTGTACCTGTGCAACAAAAATATGTAATTGTTTTCTAGGATTTTTTTTTTAGTTTTATTGTTTGGTTATTTATTTGGATTATTTGTTATTTACATCAGCTATATATTTTGTAACAAATAGAAGTTAATATTTTCCCCACTAGAGGTGCTATTTTTGGGCACTTGTTTTTCATGACTAATATTAAGTTTGGGGGAATGTTTTCTTATTTTTGTTAATGATGCTGATTTTTCAGATGCAAGTAATAAGTGTTCTAAATTTATTCCATGCAATTTTTTATTTTTTAGTTAGGTAATTTTAGTTTAGTTTGCTTGAGGACAAGCCAACCTTTAATTTTGGGGGAGTGGATACAAAATAAAAAAATTTTCAGATCTGAATTATTTTCCCATTTTTGGTGTCGGTTTGTGTCTTAGGTATAGGTTTTGTAATTATTCTAGACTTAGGATTATTTTTCTGATGATAGGTGTATATACTTAGTTTAGGATTAGACTCATTGATTCATGTTATTTATTTGTCGAGCTGTAAATATTTTTGAAATTTGGTTATTTTGACAAAAAATTTCAGAACTTGAGATTAGTGAACTGACTTTAGCTTGTGAGATTTTGAGCCTTTTGATGGGGTATGTGAATAATTTGAAATATTTTGATTTGAGACCCCTATTTCTTTCATGAGTGTGTTCACTTTAGTTTTGTGTTCTAGAACTTGACCGGTGACCATTTTGAGATTGATAATTGATTACATGCATGAAAATGATTAAGGCATTTAGGATGGTGTTTTTGTAGCCTTCAGAGATTTTTGTTGAATTTGTTTTCCCTTAGTTGCCCATTTTGAGCCTTATGAGATAATATGATTTTTCTTTGGTACCCTGCATTTATTGTATATTTTTGAAGTACCTTAGAAATTTTGAATGAGCAATTGAGAGAGGGACATTTCAAAAGAATGTGAAATTGTGAAAGTGGTTATTGAGTTACTCTTCTTCCAAAAGAAAAGAGAAAAGAAAATTGAGAAAAAGTGAAAATTGTTGAGTGATAAGAGAAAAGAAATTTGTGTTTGGAAGAAGTAGTAGAGTTGAATTGAAAAAGAAGAAGTTTGAAATATTTGTGTTTGAGTGTGAGTCCTCTATAGTATTCATTGCCCATTCATGATTTTTAGAGGGAAATTTGTTTTGCATTTTAGCCCTTAGTTTCATCCCTTCTTTCTTTTATCCCACCTTAACACTTTTAGCCATGGCCACGTTACAACCAAATTAAAGACCTTTTGATTTGTGGATGTTTTTAATAATTTCAGTGGAGATTTGGGTCTATGGTCAAGCTTATGGTAACACTTTACTATTGAATGAACTTGAGTGAATTGATTTGTACCCTTGATACACATGAGAGATACACACTGAGAGGTTGAGAGTGTTCACTAGTTCTGAGTTCTGGCTTGTTTTGTTTCTTTAACCAAGTTTTGATATGTATATAGCTTGTATAAATTTGTGGCTGTGTTGATAAGTCGAAGTCTTAAATTAGGTGTTGTACATTTTGATTTAGAAGGTAGTCTTGTGTTTATGAATTTTTATTTTACTTTTGCCTGGGACATGCAAAATGCTAAGTTTGGGGGTGTGATGAAGGTCTAATATATGAAGTTTTAAGGCTTAATTTCACTTCCTTTTGCTTGGGTTTTAGCTTGTTTTTCTTGTAAATATAGGTATTTTGTATTAGTTTTAGGAATTTTTAGTTTATTAGAATCCTTTGAACGTTTTGATCCGCTTTGGGTATGTTTCAAGTATTTCGGAGCCTTAATTGGAGAAGATATTATTGGAGCTGAAAAGAGCATAAGAAGACCTTGAAAATGGTACAAGAACGGAGAGAAACGGAGTCGAAAGTTACCTAGCGCGCCCCGGCGCGGGATCTGCACGCCCAGGCGCGCGTGCTTCGTTAATTTTTGGGTTACAGATACAGCGCGCCCAGGCGTGCTGGTCTGCACGCCCAGGCGCGCGAAGTCCGAGAAAGCCCAATTGGGCCAATTTCTGATCAGTTTTGAAGGATCTTGATGAGATTAGGATTTTTCTTCTATTTTATGTTTTTAGGATTAGTTTAGGAATAGATTAGGGAGTCATAATCAGAAATTATTGAGGGAGATTGCATTCTCTGGAGAGCATTCGGAGGAGGAATCCATTGAAGGCTGAAGATTCAAAGCAAGGATTAGTGGTAATTTAGGAATGAATTACTTTAATTCTTATTTGTTCTTCTTCTCCATTATGTGTAACTAAACCCTCTTGTGTTAGGAACATGTGGATTTGATTATGTAGTTTATTTATTTGAATTAATGTTTTTCAGTTTTTAAATCAAGTGTTTAATTGTGTTTTTATTGTTATGCATGAACTTGATCAACTCATGTTATGGATTTTTATATTTGAATTGGAAAATTAGGATTTAAAATAGGCCATGCAATTAAACAATATAAGGATTCAACTTGTAGGAATACTTTTGGATTTTTATATAACTTTTGATAATTCACTGTTCTTAATTATGGTTATTCAATAGATTAGATTTCTAAGGAATTAGGATTTAACAAATTGAAAATAAACAGTAATTTCATAGAGGAATCTAGGAATTACTAATTTTCTGAATTAGTTCTTGATTTAAATGGAAAACATTGATTCATAATAAATAAATGAAATAATTAATGAAACAAGTTCCTAACCACCCTTCCATCCATTGATTTATCGTTTTTATTTTTTTTTCCAGCAGCAAAATCATCTCTTATTTTAATTAATTAAATCTGAATTTAATAGATTTTATTTAGAATTACTCTTAGGTAGAAGTAGATTAAATAATTCTTGGTCACTGTGGGAACGATATCTGGTCTTAACCGACTATATTACTATCCGATCTAGTATACTTGCTAGAGACCGATCAGAGCTCCAAGACTCTGTTTCTGATTTCTGCAGGTTCTACCCCCCAACTTCCAAGCTTCGATTCTTCTCACCCAAATACTCTTAGCTCACAAATTTGGTATCTATACAAAACTCGTGATGTGAGCTTTGTATTGGTGTATAATATGTAGTTTAACTCTAAACGGGGAAGGAGAATCGATCAAGCAAAGTTAAGAACCCTAACCCACGAATTCTTCACGAAATTGGGCAAAATGGTTTGTTGATTCATCAACCAGGAGCTTAAATACACAACTAAAGCATTCATGCAGCTCGACACGAATGTTGGAACGTGTTCATGAGCAGTTTTCGTGGCAATTCTGGGTTATTCGAGTGGGCGACTCATCAAAACACACTAACTCGTGCACTGCTGACTAAAACATTCGAGTCTTGACAGAAAGACTCGAGTCTTTTGGCTAATTTTTGAAAAATATATATTTTATTTCCTTTCCCTCCAAAACCTTTCTAATATTACTTCTAGGTCTAAAATAAGGACTAATATGCAAAAACCTTATTTTCCCATAAAAATAATTATCTATTCATTTCTACATATTTTATTTTATCAAACACATGCATAATAAACAGCATTTAATCAAGGATTAAAATAAAAGTAATTAATTATAAATAAACTTTATAATTAAACTTTCATTAATCAGGAATTAAAAATTTAGGGTGTTACACTACTCCCCCATTTACAAGGAATTTCGTCCTCGAAATTCAACTTACACAAACAACTTAAGAAAATCCTGACGCATCTTGTCTTCAAGCTCCCAAGTCGCCTCGATTACATTCCCACACTCCCAGATAATCTTGACCAAAGGAATATCCTTTCCTCTGAGCTGCTTGACTTTTCGATCTTCAATCCGAATAGGCATAGCTTCAAAGGTTAGGTTTTCACGTACATTTAGGTCATCAGGTTGAATTTTAAGAACAATGGTGGGGTCATGGACATACTTTTTCAACTGAGACACATGAAATACATTATGAAGATTGCCTAAAGACGGCGGTAAAGCTATCTTATAAGCTAATGAGCCAATTCTTCTAAGGATTTGATAGGGATCTATGAACTTAGGTGATAGTATCTGACTTTTCAAAGCTCGACTAACACCTTTGATTGGTACTATTCTAATAAAAACATGGTCACCCTTAGCATAACTCTTCTGCCGACTCTAAGCAGTCCTCATCTTCTTCTGAATCATCTTGATCTTCTCAGTTGTCTCTTGTACAACCTCCAGACCAATAAGAAAACTCCCCCCACTTGAAACCAGCATAGGGGGGTCTGACATTTCCTTCCATATAATGCTTCAAATGGTGCCATTTCGATGCTCGTATGATAACTATTGTTGTAAGTAAACTCCACGAGCGGCAATATTTGTTCCCAACTTCCTTGGTCTTCCAAAACACAGGCTCTTAAAATATCCTCTAGTGACTGAATAGTCCTCTCCGTCTGACCGTCAGCCTCGGGATGATAAGTAGAACTCAGCTTCAACCTTCTACCCAGAGGTTGATGTAGACTCTGCCAAAACTTCGACGTAAACCTTGGATCACGACCTGACACAATACTTGACGGCACACCATGCAAACAAACCACTTCCTTGATATACAATTAGGCGAACTTCTCCAAAGTATAGCGCATATTCACCGGAATAAAATGCGGCGACTTTGTCAAGTGATCTACAATCACCCAGATTGCATCATGACCAACAATTGTCTTTGGCAAACCGGATAAAAAATCCATGGAAATACTATCCCATTTCCATTGTGGAATTTCTAAGGAATGTAATTCTCCTCCAGGCCTTTAATGTTCTACCTTAGCCTTCTGACATACCAAACAACATGCCACATACTTTGCTACATCCTTCTTAAGACCAGGCCACCAAAACATCTTCTTCAAATCCTGATAAATTTTGGTAGCTCCCGGATGCATACTCATCTTGCTCTTGTGTGCTTCATCCAGAATCATTCTTCTTACTTCTGAATTATCTGGTACACAAATTCTCATTCTAAAACGAAGAATTTCATCTTTCCCTTCCTGAAACTTTGGCTCCTTGCCTTCCTCCATAAGTCTTCTCTTCTCCTTAAGCTCATTATCTTCTTGTTGTAACTCCTAAATTATTTTCAAAAATTCATTTGCGATTTGCAACATTCCCATTCTAATGCTGGTCGGCTCCACTTGCATTGTTAAACTCAAATCTCTAAACTCTTCTATCAACGCAGCTTCTTTGACCATCATTGAACTGATATGCATTGCTTTCCGGCTCAATGCATCTGTCACAACATTTTCCTTCCCAGGATGGTAATGAAGTTCGAACTCATAATCCTTCAAGAAATCCGTCCATCGACGTTGCCTCATATTCAGCTCCTTTTGGTCGAAAAGATACTTTAAACTCTTATGGTCACTGAACGCCCGAAACGTAGTGCCATAGAGATAATGTCTCCAGAAATTTAGAGCAAATACAAGTATCAATAGCTGCAAGCTCTAGATCATGAGTTGGATAATTCATTTCATGAACCTTCAATTGTCTCGAGTAGCTGCAAGCTCTTATGAATGTGTGAATCGTTTGAGTTTGCTTGTATCTGAATTGCCATATGTTCTTAGGGTAGAAATCCCTGCAAATGTTCCTGTAATTTTTTCTAAGGCATGTCTTAACTGTTGTATAGAAGTGTTAGGACAAGTCTCTAGAGTACATTTGATCTGCCTGCCTTTATCGCAATTGGATGTGATCTTGGGAATGGACTGGTTGAGTCAGAACCGAGTAATCATTGATTGTGATAAAAAGATAGTTATCTATAGAAACCCAAAACTCTCAGGCTATGTGTGTCTGTTCAATACCGAAGCAGAGGAAGATGGTCCAAGGATCGAGGAGATTCCTATTATCAGGGATTTTCCTGAGGTATTTGTTGACGAAATACCGGGTTTGCCACCGAAGAGGGAGATTGAGTTTGGAATCGATCTAGTTCCGGGAGCTGGTCCCATTTTTATTGCTCCTTATAGAATGGCACCACCAGAAATGGCAGTGATGAAGAAGCAGATCGTGGAGTTATTGCAAAAACAAGTTATCAGACCAAGTGTATCACCGTGGGGTGCTCCGGTCTTGTCTGTCAAGAAGAAGGATGGTAGCATGAGGATGTGTATCGACTACAAGTAGTTAAATAAGGTCACAATCAAGAATAAGTATCCTTTACCAAGGATAGATGATCTTATGGATCATGTTCGAGGAGCTTCAATGTTTTCTAAGATTGATCTGAGGTCGGGGTATCGCCAGATCGGGATTAGAGAAGAGGATATCTCAATCACTGCATTTTGATCTAGATACGGACATTATGAGTATGCAGTAATGCCGTTCGGATTAACTATTGCACCAGCTATCTTCATGGACTACATGAATCGAATCTTTAGACCTTATTTAGATTCATTCGTGGTTGTGTTCATTGATGATATCCTAATCTATTCCAAGAGTCCGGAAGAGCATGTTGAACACTTAAGAATAGTGTTGAATGTCCTAAAGGAGAAACAGTTGTATGCCAAACTTGCAGAATGTGAGATTTGGCTTAAGGAAGTTAAGTTTTTAGGACATGTGATATCGGACAAGGGAATAGCAGTTGACCCGACGAAGGTGAGTTCAGTTCTACAATGGGAACAACCAAAGTCAGTTACTGAAGTTTGGAGTTTCTTAGGACTGGCTGGGTACTACAGAAGGTTCATAGAAGGTTTCTCGAAGATTGCACTACCATTGACAAAGTTATCTCAGAAGGATCAACCATTCATATGGGATGAGAAGTGTGAAAGAAGCTTCCGAGAATTAAAGGAAAGATTAACATTGTGACATCCCATATTTTCCTAACAGCGAAAAATAAGTTTTCATTAAAGAGAAATTTTGAGATATTGTTTTACAAATGATTTTCTATGAATATTTTCGATTACGTAATCAATTTTCGATTTTATGGAATTTTGTTAAACAAAGGTTTTATGGAATTCAAGCAAATGATTTTGTTGAAGTTTGGAGTAATTGTATTATTTGTGATTTTATTTGAAAAACGAATTTCTTTGTGCATTTTTATGGATTTAACCTAATCGATTTAAGAATCGATTTAAAAGAGTTTTGATTTCAGGATGGATTTCTACACTTTGAAATTTAATTTACTTATGTTGTGTTTGATTGCTTAAGGTTTTAATTAGGACTTTGTCTTCCTAGATTGATGCATATGATTTTAAGATGGAAATTATTTTACTTTAAGTTTCAAAGAAATCAAAGTCCAATCGTCTTGATCTAGAGTTATCCCTAGAAACCCTAATTAGTATCCTAACCTTTGATTAAAACCCTAATCGAGTTCTTAATCCTTGATTAAGGACTTAATCACTCTCTTAAGACCTAGATCCTCAAAGTTAGTGAGCTAACCTAGAATTAGTTTTCCTTAAACATATGATTATGTTTTTGATTAGTACCTTAATCCTTGATTTAGCCTTAATCTCCAAGGATTAGTGGACTAAACCTAGATTGATTAACCTAATCCTACCCTAGTCATGATTAGAACCTTAATTAGTGCCTTAAACCTAATTAGCTAATCTAATCTACCCTAAATCACTCTATGGCCGAATGCCCACTTGCATAGCCTAGCCACCAAGCTCATTTGCATGGTTACCAAGTGGCATGCCAAAAAGTCAAGCCCATGACATCACCATGATGACCAAAGCATGACCTAAGGAGGGACTTAGAAGCCAAAACCGTGAGTGACCTAGGAGCAAAACTTGGCCTCCAAGTTTTGTGACTTAGTCCCTAAGCAATTGCAAGGAAGCCACCCATGCAAGCCCTTGATGGCAAATAAAGAAAAGTGAAGAAGATTAAAGAAGGACCAAAACCGTGTGGAAGAGAGTGAGCTCTTTTTCATTCTTTCAATCTTCATTCTTCCATCTTCATCATTCCTTCTTTTCTCATCAACACAAACAACAACAACCCACACCAACACACACTCTCAAAATCGTGAGAGTGGAAAGAGAGTGATCAAACACACACACTTCTCTTGTTTCCATTTCTTTCATTTCTTTCCAAGACCAAACACACAACACTAAGAGCATCATCAAGCTCTTAGTGAGAAAGTGAAAGAGAGAGAGAGGCCAAACATTAAGAGAAAGGGAACCAAACCTTGAACTCTTCACAACCTAAGCAAGATCAAGTTAAGATTAGAAAAGAAGGGAAGGAGAAAACCATGGACTAGGATAGAGTGAGTGAGCCGTGAGGAAAGAGAGGAGAAACCAAAGATCTTGGACTTGATTCCTTAAAGTTTTTGATTAAGTAAGAATTTTAATTCATGATCTAAAAAGTTTTAAACCTTTTTCTTTGATTCATTTTCGTTTTTCATGATCTTCTTCTAAATGCTTGATTCTTGGTTTGAAAGTGTGATGCATGTTTGTTTTTGTGATAAATCTAATGATTTCCTTTACATGCATGTTGATCTTTGAACTTGATCTTGAAGTTTTGCTCATGATCTTGAGTTCTCTTCTTGATCTCTTAAAAGTGTTTTCGAAAAGGACTTGATTTTGAGTTTTCATGAAAGGTTTTTCAAAGATCTAGTGTTTTTGTTTGCATGCATGTTTAGATCCATGCCTGAACCATGATTTGTTTGATGTTTGAGTTTTAATGTGAAGATCTTTGTGATTGATTGAATTTTCTTAGTGATTTTCCTTTATGTTGGTCACGGTTTGACAATGATGAGATTGAAAATTTGATTTCCTTTTTGTTTGATCTCTTACATGTCATAATCTTGAAACTTGATGATGTTTTAGAAGAATAAAATTTATGTGATGATGTGATCTTTAAACATTAGTCACGGTTTGTATGAGTAAATGAAAAGGATTAAGATTTTCTTAAGTTTGATTGATGATTATATGATTTCCATGAACTTTGTGTTGATCTTAAGCGTTTGATGTGAAATAAAAATTGTTTAGAAGTGTGAAGATGCTCACGGTTTTGTGTAGGAAAACATGCTAGGGTTATGTTTTTACTTGCTTGATGAATTATGTGAAATTGTTATTGGATTTGAAGTTGTTTTTTTAGAAGTCTTGAATCTTTGAAAATGTTTTTGAGAAAACCTAGTCAAGGTCACGGTTTGGACCTTAGACTTTGAGTTAAATTTTCTTCGATGTATGTATGTTGATGCCATCAAACTACATGTTGATTTGTAAAGTTATTCTTTGAGAAAATAAGTTTTGAGTAACTAATGAAGCATACGGTTTTGGCATAAGATAAGTGTAATGAGATGAAGTTTTGCTAAGATATAATTGATTAAGTGTGAATTAAATGGAAATTAGTCTAAGAGTTTATGTGATGCATGATTCGGTTTGTATGTGTTCATGAGTTTGATTTCTTTATTTGATTAAGATATATGCATGTTCAACTTGACAACTTGTGGTTATGTAATGTTTGAAATGAATGAACAAGTTTATTTGATAAAGTTTTGTGCTGAAGTTTGTATATGTGTGTTTTTAACCTTGATAAATAATATTTGTGCATGTTCAATGATTCTGAAATTTTGGCACTAATCTAAGTTTGATAAAATGAGCTTCTCTGAATTTTTGAATGATTTTTAGGAATGATTTCCTATTTCTATGAGAACCAATTTTGTGAAGACGATTTTGAGAAAACAAGTTTTTCAGTTTAAAGATGGATATAATTTTCAAACTTGTGCTAGTCTAAATTGCTTGAAATTTTTATGGTAGCTCCTTAAACATGTCGTGTGACTCTCTGTAAAATTTGAGGTGATTTGAAGTTGGTTTGATATTTTTACCAATTGAAAAACAGTGAACCGTTTGGTTCAGATTTTCCAGACTTAGTGATGAATTTAATTGAAAAAGTACGACTTGCACAACTCCAAATAATCTGAACTTTTTATGAGATGGTCTTGACTGTATGAGTAAAGTTTATACCAATTTTCATGCAATTCGGACTTGAAACACTATTTTTAATCATGGCAGTTTGGCCGGAGGTCAGCGATAGTTTTATCTTGTTTTTCATACAAAATCTGATTTGAAACCCAGCTTAAGATTGTTCAAACGACTTGGAAATTTTATATGATTAACTTTAGCATATATGTGTATGTTCTGGAAATTTTTAGAATTAAACAAGTTGATTTGGTATAGTTTTAGATTTTATCCTTTGTGCTTTCCCCGTAATTGAACAAAAGTTTCATTTAAATATTTTCGACAAATATGAATTTTGTACTTCATTTCATGACTTGGCTGGATCTGTTTGATGATCGTAATGTCTTGAAATAATTGAATGAATGATTGCTTGATGATATGTTTAGACTATGCATGATTGAGTTTGCAAGATTGATTGTTTACGGTGTTTCGGTCTAGGCTATTAGTTTGAAATTATAATTTGAAAAATGTGCTATGTGCTATGTGCTAAACGGTTTGTTTTAGGTGATGCATGATAATTGAATTTATTTGTTTGAGTGTCTGGGAATTGTTATTTGACAAAAGAAGTAAAGGAAAATGAGTTATTCGACAAATTACGATGATGTAATTAACCTTTGAAGTTGATTGGTCTTTGAAAAGAATTCGATTATTTGAAAAAGCATTGGGTTTACTAGTTGCTGCCCTATTTGATTTCATTATGTTATGTTTGAGAATAAATCATTCCAAATGTTCATTTTAACATGAAGTATTAAAGAGATTAAATAACGATTTTTCGGTGTTTTCGAATCTCGGTTGTGGTTGTCCGGAATGGACCAGCAACCAATTTGTTTATTTAAAGTGTTTATATGAGTATGATTCAGTTTATATGTGCCTATATTTGTCATTAATTTATTTTATTGAAAAATTGTTAATCAAGGTGTTTATTTAATTGTTTTCAAGATACTTGGTTTGTCTATGGATTTAAATTGGTTTTGAATAATGAAAAATGAACTTGGGACTTAGCATATGATGCTGACCAGAATTTTTCTAAGATGTAATTCTTGTTTTAAAATGTTTTAAAGTGATTTGAAGTTGAGTTTTTAATGTAGGATAAAGTTGGTTTGAAAAGTGCAATTTTACGGTATTTCCGGATTTTCTAAAAGAGTGGCTTATGGACTTGCATCTTTGCTGTCCAGATTTATTTAAATTGTTTTTCAATCTTGAAGATGTGTTTTGTTGGTTTTAAGTTTGAGTTTTAAATGGTACGTGATTTAAGAAAAGTTGGATTTCAAAGGTGACGATATTCGGTGTTTTCGGGATCGGGCGAGCTGCTGTCCAAGACGGACCAGCAACCGATCCATTTATTTAAAATGATTTCATTGTTTTTTTATAATGATTTCGAAGTATTTAAAGTATAGTGAAAGTTGGGTTTTGGTTTGAGAAAGTCTTGAAGTTTTATGATTTTTCCGACAAGAAGTGAAAGGAGTTTTCGAAAACGCGCTTTGATTTTAAGTATGACGATCATTTGGATGGACTAGTAACGTTAGTGTCTCCTATCTAGTATAAGGTACGTATAAGTCAAGAAGCTGGAGCAGCTGGCAGTTGGGAGGACCCGCAACCATTTCAGACGAGGTATATGCTGGAGTTGAGGTGAGAGAGAAGCTTCCCTAAGACACCGTGGTATTTAGGTGATCTATTAGGACACTCCGTACTCTCTCAAAGTCGGAGTAAAGGTCTATCGTAGCTAGTAGTATACCCGATAAATTGTGTGATTGTTTGTATCGCGGTATACGAAGACTCAGACCTATACCATTTCATGGTATTGATTGATTGATATACTTGTTATGTTGATATATATTGTCGTTATATTGTCATTGCATGAGCATGATGCATCATCCCGCAATATAAGATAAGAATAGAAAAGACATAGAAAATTATAAGAAGTTCCCCATGATTAGAGCGAGACTCTAAGGGATGGAGCACGCAATGGAACTGGATGATGCTGATGCGCCGAACGTGTGGATCGTGCTGATGCTGTGATAACAACGATGTCTTTGGATGTGGATGCAATGAATGCTGAATTTTATAAAGAGTGTATCCATGTGGTCGTAGCCACCTGTTGAAAGTGTATCTATGTGGTCGTAGCCACTTGTGGAAAGTGTATCTATGTGGTCGTAGCCACTTACTGAGAGTGTTTCCACATGGTCGTAGCCATGTGTTGAGATGATTTCCATATTGTCGTAGCCATATGTTGAGATAGCCTCCATATGGTCGTAGCCATATGTTGAGAGCGAGTTGAGATAGGTCGGAGCCTATCTATCAATGATTAATGGATATCCCGCATATGGTCGGAGCCATATGCCGATGGTGATTCTGAGTGGGTCATAGCCCGTCAGAATGATGATTGAAATTCCGACTATAGTTGTAGCTATATGTCGATGGTGATTCTGAATGGGTCGTAGCCCGTCAGAGAGATTGTGGATATCCTGCATATGGTCGGAGCCATATGCCGAGAATGATTCTGAGTGGGTCGGAGCCCTTCAGAATAGTTGTTGATGTTCTGCATATGGTCGGAGCCATATGCCGAGAATGATTCAGGATGGGTCGGAGCCCGTCAGATATAGTGGTCGAGTCCCACAGAAGCATTCCGCATATGGTTGGAGCTATATGACGGAGATGACATAGGATGGGTCGACGTTAGGATGAACAAGTCTAACCCCACGACTTAAAACCCTTACCCGAAGTAGTGGAGAGGAAGATACGGTGTTTACCTGCGTGGTAATCACTTGATGATTAGGATGGGGGAAGGCAATGACGGTGACTCGTCAAGAAGCCTAAGAGGAGTCTGTCTAGGCGGGAAAAAGCTACAGTGACCTGGGTTGACCATCCGAGGTTGGGTAGGTAGTCTGGTGTCGTAGCTGAAGTACTGCATGTACACTAGATGGATGACTGACACCCCCTTGACTAAATCAGGATCAGAAGAGGGATGCTTGAACACGGCGGAGGTCGACACCCTTGCATGACATTTTTCTCGGGCATTTTATGATATATATATATATATATATATTTTGGTGTGGTCTCCCGGAGTCGGTGTGGGTAGAGATCCTATACTTCTGATTGCTTCCGACTAGGTGGATGGAATACGAGGAGATGTAGACCTGAACCCAAAACCATAAGGCCTGAATTACGATATTGTGGACTCGAGATACGTGAATAAAGAGACTTTGACTTTGCGAGACGAGCTGACAAAGAGAATAGAATCTGTAAGATGAATGGATGAAATGATTCCCTCAAGGAAAAGACTTAGTGATCGATAATACGCATGCTGAGAGATTCTACCTTGCGAGTTGACTAATTAAAAGGATCCCCTTAAGTGAAAGATAAAGAGTTAGTTAATGCGACAATTGCATCGCATCCTCATGCATCATGCATAATTATATGTTGTATTGTTGAGTTGTGAATGTGTATCGTTGTGTGTTTGTATTGTCTTAATACTTTTCCTATCGTAAACCCACACCGTCGACGATACGTCGTTCGGAATGCTTACTCTCTCTGTTTTTCCCCCTTCCCTGTGGACTTCTGCGATGATGTCCACAGGTGACAGAGTGAGTAGTTTATATTGGGAATTGACGCTGCAAGCATTGGCCTACAAAGACGAGATCGAGATGGAGTCTCGAAGGAGAAGAAGGTCAAGCTCGGATCGAGGACTCGATGATCGAAGGTTCGACTCTTCGGAGGAGCATACGTTGGACGGAGGTCTACTGTCATAGAATCTATGTTCAAGTATTTTACTCCCTTACCAGGTACTTAGACATCATTAGCTGCATCCACATGTGCACCGGAATTATGTTTCATAAAAACTGGATAACCGAGATTAAGTTCTACGGTTAAGACAAACGAAATGGGCTTTTAAATGTGTTTTGTGAAAACAAGTTTCAGAGTGCGATGTTTCGTAACATCTCGGTTTGAAACTTGAAAGGTTTTATGCAATGTGAGAACATGAGTTTAAATTGCAAACATGATTTGAAAATCTAAGTGTTTTCACCTTGTGTAACACTGTTTAAAAAAAAAAAAATTGGCCCAAACATGATTTGAAAATCTAAGTGTTTTCACCCTAAGTTTTATAATAAAATTAAACAAATATTTTTGTGAGTTTTGCTTAATTATTTAGTTTTTAACTCCATTATCGGAGTGGGGAAGCCTAATTCATTACTAAAAATAGTGGTCTAAAATTTTCCTTTTACTAACTTTTCAAAACATAGGGCTCACACGCGGAATTACCTAATTATACTTATTTAGAAAGTACATTTAGTAATATTTAGTTATAGGGAATTCTAGGAAAAATCCGACAGAGTCTCCTCTGTTTATTGGATATTTCCCATATTTCTTGAAAACCTGTTACCTGCTTGCAAGTTCATTTTATATTTTTCCAGTCCAGTTCATATAACCTCTATGCATCACTAGGGTGTTTCCCTAGTTCATTCTATGTACCTGCATGGCTTAGATTCACCAAAAAGATTAGGTATTACTTACAACAAAATATGCACGGAACATCCCCATCATAACGGAGGAAATCCGGCCCAAAGGTGCCTACACATTGCACCACAAAAAATAATAAGTTATAGAGAAATTATAAAGGTGGTTTTATATATATACAATCTCAAAATAACCTAAGTTCCAAACTAGTAAAATGGCATGAAACACTACTCTCCCTAGTTGGGAGAGTGATCCTGCTCGGCTGGGACCTCGGAATCTAACTCTGAACCTGAAAAATGGGCGTAAGGGGTGAGAAATCCACGAACCCAGAAATGTCATTTTAAAGAGGCATAAGAACAACTAAGGCATGCAACAATCAATTCATTCACATACATAAATCATATTTCATTGCATACCTTATTGGTTCAAATTTAAAATCATATAACAATAGTAAATACTCTTGGTTTTTCTTAACTTCTAACCTTGTCTTTTACTTTCATATGCTTTTAACTTTTAACTTTTAACTTTGTCTTTTGATTTGCTAGCAATATAAATTCCATTAGGTATTCTTGATTGCACAATTGGTTAGGATGGTATCTTCACCCAATAGGACTTCTTCTCACTCAGGACTTCTTGACCCATAAGACCTTTCCCTCGTTAGGGCCTTTTCTTTATTTTCTTTTCTTCACTCTCTTTCATATATTCTCATTTATTCATATTTCATGATTATATTTGGTAATGCAGCTATTAATCATCGCGTAGGATCCACGTAACCTAACGAACCTTTGATCTTATGGGGATTTTTCCTGAGCGAGCTTTGTACCTATTGGGGCTAATTCGGGCCTACTTTGCTAGTAGGACCCTGTCCTAACCGTGTGCACCTAATGGGTGTGGATCCCAAAACGCGATTAATAGCTGCAGACCTTCTTATTTTTCCTTACTTTTGCATTACCACTTTGTTTCTTTCCTTTCTCATACTCATAATTTGCAAAGTAACACTTCTCATTTCCAATTCATAAAACTTTTCAAAACATCTCATTTTTTTCACTTGAAGTTACATAATTACATATTTACTAACATAAACAATTTCTTACTCCTTATTCTCATAAATTCCTTTTTCAACTTATTACTTACAATGTCCATAAATTCCTCAACTAATTGCAAGGTAACAACTAATACAAAACAAACCACAAATACAACTAATAATCATGCTTATTTCATGTAGCAAATAGGGTCAAGCAATTTCATGAACAATAACATATATATTAAAGCGAGAAAATCATATTATCTAACCCTAAACTTAATCATAATTATACACACCCAAAATTCAACTCCCAAGCCCATGAATCAACCCCCTTACCTTGATTTTGAAGATTAAAAGAGAAAATACCAAGTTTAGCTAAGATCCTCTTGGCTGGATGAGAGAGAAAACGTGGAGAGAGAGAGAGATCCAAGAGCTTGATGATGATGAATAGTGCAAGAGGGATGCTTAATGATGATCCATGATGATTTATGATGATTAATTTGGGGAGATTTGTTTGATTTATGAATTGGGGTTGAAAACCCTAGAGAGAAGTCGGAGAAAAGAAGAGTGAGAAAGTGATATTTGGGGTTAAAATGACCCCAACTCGCGTTTTTATTTTTTTGCAGATCTGTCAAAAACACTCTAGTCTTTTACTAATCACTCGAGTGAATCCAAAAAATACTCGAGTCTTTTCTAAAAGACTCGAGTGAATCTGAGGGCTTTGCCTTTCCCTGATTCAGGATCTGTAAAACACTCGAGTCTTTTCACAAAGACTCGAGTAGAGGCTGAGAACACTCGAGTCTTTTCTAAAAGACTCGAGTATTATTGCCCAGTACCCATTTATTCATTTTTTCAATTTCCTCCTATTTTCTTCCTGCTTCAAATCGAGATAACTTCTTCGTTGCCCGACGGATCTTGCTCAAATTTGAAAGCAAGCTTCCTAAAATCCTTAACTTCATATCCAACGGTGGAAATCTTGATTGGGGTTGTAATTATTTAATTACAATTTTCCAAGTTAGGGTTGTTGGAAAGGTGTTTTAACTTAGATAAACTTGCACTTTCTAACCCGATTCACTTCCAATTTCGATTCTACCCTTCATAACTCCTTTCTAGCACCTCACATACTCGTTGGATTATTTTTCTTAGTTTTTCTTAATTAATTTTAATATATTTCCATAACAATTAATTAAATGCATTAACGGGAAATTAAATTGAGGACGTTACAATCCTCTCCCACTTACCAGAATTTCGTCCCCGAAATTCACTAAGTGCTGAAAAGCTGTGGATAAGATTCCCTCATCTTTTCTTCTAGCTCCCAAGTAGCTTCTTCAACATTATTGCGGTTCCAAATAACTTTTATCAAGGGAATTTGCTTGCCTCGGAGTTGCTTAATCCGACGATCTTCAATCCGAATGGGATGGATTTCAAAAGTCAGATTTTCTTTCAAAGGTATATTATCCACATCAATTATATGCGAAGGGTCATGCACGTACTTCCGAAGTTGTGATACATGGAATACGT
Organism: Crotalaria pallida; assembly: GCA_037953625.1. Classification (NCBI taxonomy): domain Eukaryota; kingdom Viridiplantae; phylum Streptophyta; class Magnoliopsida; order Fabales; family Fabaceae; genus Crotalaria; species Crotalaria pallida. The sequence continues at coordinate 56,176,855 of CM075651.1, forward strand.
CATGTAACTTAGCTAGATGAGGAGGCAATGCAATTCGATACGCTAAAGGTCCAACCTTCTCAATTATCTGATAGGGACCAATAAACCTGGGAGAGAGCTTCCGGTACTTGATTGCACGACCGACACCGGTGGTAGGACTTACCCTTAAGAACACGTGATCACCACCATCGAATTCCAAGGGTCGTCTACGTCTATCCGCATAGCTCTTTTGGCGATCCTATGATGCCTTCATTTTTTGCTGAATCATTTTGATCTTTTCGGTGGTTTCTTGTACAATATCTGGACCAAGAAGTAAATTTTCACCGATTTGAAACCAGCACAATGGAGTCCGGCACTTTCTGCCATAGAGAGCCTCAAAAGGAGCCATCCCAATACTGGAATGGAAGCTGTTGTTATAAGTGAACTCAATTAGTGGCAAGAGACGTTCCCAACTACCCGATTGCTCAATAACACAAGTCCTTAGTAAATCCTCCAACGATTGAATGATGCGCTCTGTTTGCCCATCAGTTTGGGGATGATATGCAGTGCTGAACTTGAGTTTATCTGGGATCACGGTCAGAGATGATACTTGAAGGAATTCCGTGTAGTCTCACAATATTTTGAATGTATAGTTGTGTCAACTTCTCCATACTATACTTCATATTCATCGGGATAAAGTGAGCACATTTAGTAAGCCGATCGACTACTACCCAGATAGCTTCATAGCCAGAAGGGGTCCTTGGAAGACTAGATACGAAATCCATAGAGATGCTATCCCATTTCCACTCGGGAATCTCCAAAGGCCTTAGCAAGCCTCTGGGCTTTTGATGTTCAATCTTGGCTTTTTGGCATACTAGGCATCGTGATAAAAAATCTGCGATAGCTTTCTTCATTCCAGGCCACAAAAATAATCTTTTAAGATCTTGGTACATCTTGATGGTACCTGCAGATGGTGGTTAGATAGAATATACTATGGGATATTATTGGAATCGAGGAAATATTTGGTCAAGTTTTATGGATTTGATAGGTTTTACCTAGGTGGAGGCTTAATTTAATTTTATGTGCCTCATGAAGAATATCCATTTGAACTTCAAAATCTTTAGGAACACATACCCTTCCTCGAAATCGAATGATTCCGTCTGAACCCCTGATGAAATCGGGCTCTTCTCCGTCAGAGGCTCTTTCTAAGAGTTTTTGCAATTCTGGATCATCAACCTGCCTTTCTTTGATCAAGTCGATGAATTCATTATGCACCTGCAGCATTTCCAGAATAATACTCTTTTCCTGCACCTGCACACCCAACATGAGATTACTAAACTCCTGCATCAATTGCATCACCTTTATCATCATATTGCTAACATGAAGTGTCTTGCGGCTTAGAGCATCCGCCACTACATTTGTTTTGCCTGGATGATATTGGAGACTGAAGTCGTAATCTTTAAGAAATTCTATCCACCTCCTTTGTCTCATGTTCAGCTCCTTCTGGTCAAATAAATACTTAAGGCTCTTATGATCGCTGAACACCTCGAATCGAGTGCCGTACAAGTAGTGCCTCCAAATTTTCAATGCAAATACCACGGCTGCTAATTCGAGATCATGTGTAGGATAGTTCTGTTCATGTGGGCGAAGTTGCCGAGAAGCATATGCAACGACTTTTCCTTGTTGCATCAGTACGCATCCTAACCCTTGTTTAGATGCATCACAATAAACATCGAAGGGTTGAGATGGGTCTGGCAAAATTAGAACGGGTGAGCTAGTGAGTCGCTTCTTTAATTCTTCAAAACTATGCTCACACGCCACTGTCCATAAATAGGGTACCTCTTTGCGAGTCAATTTGGTTAGCGGAAGTGCTAGCTTAGAAAAACCCTCAATGAATCTTCTATAATAACCGGCCATGCCTAAAAAGCTTCTGATCTCTGTGATTGTAGTGGGTCTCTCCCACTTGAGCACTACTTCTACCTTCGATGGGTCAACTGCCACTCCTTTTTCTGAAATGACATGACCCAGAAAGTACACTTCATTTAACCAGAAACTGCATTTGGCGAACTTAGCGTACAACTGTTTCTCCTTGAGGACCTGCAACACCGTCCTCAAATGCTCATTATGCTCACTTGGAGTTTTGGAATAGATAAGAATATCGTCGATGAAGACAACGACGAAAGAGTCCAGAAAAGGTCTGAAAATCCGATTCATGTAGTCCATGAAGATTGCTGGTGCATTAGTAAGGCCGAAGGACATGACAACATACTCAAAATGCCCATAACGGGTGCGAAAAGCTGTTTTGGGGATGTCGGCCTCTTTAACTTGGATTTGATGATAGCTTGATCGAAGATCGATCTTAGAGAATATGGATGCTCCCTTCAGTTGATCTAACAAATCGTCAATTCGGGGAAGTGGATACTTGTTCTTAATTGTTACCCCATTCAGCTGGCGGTAGTCAGTACACATTCTCAAACTGCCATCCTTCTTTTTAACGAATAGTACTGGGGCTCCCCACAGAGACACACTAGGCCGAATGAATTGTTTAGCAAATAACTCTTCGATGTGCTTCTTTAGCTCGGCCAATTCTGGAGGGGCCATCCGATACGGGGCAATTGATATTGGTCCTGCACCGGGAACCAAATCAATGCTAAATTCTACTTCTCTGTGTGGCGGTAAACCAGGAATATCATCCGGGAATACCTCCGGAAACTCCTGCACCACTGGAATCTTGTTAACATCCGGATCGGTTCTGATTTCTAGATTTGACAAGGTTGCATCAGGGAATAGGATGGCCTTGCTATGGCAATCAATAAGAACTTTATTCTTCGCCATCCAATCCATGCCGAGGATGATATCAAGCCCCTTGAGAGGTAAACAAATAAGATTCAAGTTGAATTCTCTCTCAAGTACTCGCAAAGAACAGTTTAGACATGTGAGGGACGTAGTCACTGCGGGGCTGGTAGGTGTCGACACCGAGAGCACATACGGCATCTCTACCGTAGACATTCCGATTCTCTTGACACATGGTAATGAAATAAAGGAATGCGATGCACCACTATCAAACAATATTTTACAAGGGAGAGTATTTAAAGTACCAATACCTCGGATAAGTTCATCACCTTCCTCTACCTCCTCGCCATCCATAGTGTACACCTTACCCTTCTGGACGGGTTTCTTTCCCTTGGAGGGTTGCGCCCGAGTCACATTAACTTCCTGTTTCATATTCTTCTTTGGGCATTGATAATAGAAGTGACCAGGTTGACCACAAGTAAAACAAACCCTGGGTTTTGAGTCTTGATTTTTGAACCAGCACTCTCCAAGATGACGCTTTCCACAATGAGTGCATGTAGGATAGCTAGGAAAAGCAACTCCTGTGGGACCAGAATTGGACCGTGGAGGACCTCTGTTGGCACTAGCAGAATAGGGACCAGATTTATTCATAGGCGCTTTACCCTTGATCGGGCCTCCAGATTTTTGCACATTTTTACCCCGATCAGTCCCTTGCATATTCTTCAAGCTCCTTTCATAAGCACTGGTCATATTAATCAGTTGAGCTAAGCTGGCAATATTCTGATATTCAAACAACACCTTGATCTCAGGGCGTAGGCCACTTTCAAATTTAATGCATTTTGCCCTCTCCTCAACATCTCTGTAACCAAGCGAGTAGCGCATCAACTCCCGGAACTTTGCAGCATATTCACCAATATTCATGTCACCTTGAACAAGATTCAGAAATTGCAGCTCTTTCTCTCTGCGTTCATTCTCCGGAAAATACTTGCCCAAAAAGTGAGTGCGGAAAAGTTCCCAAGTAATTTCCCGATTAGCCGCTTCAAGATCGCGACTTTCCTGTTGCCACCAATATTGGGCCTCACTGATCAGCATAAATTCTGCAAGACGAACCCATTGGTCCTGTGGAGGCTGAAGAGAAGCAAAGATTTTCTCAATGTCCTGGAGCCAATCTTGGGCTCCATCTGGATTGTGTCCTCCATCAAACCTCAGAGGATCCTGTTTCTTGAACCTTGAAAGCCAATCAATAACAGGAGGAGCAGGTTGAGGTGGTTGCATAGCAGCAACGGCAGCGGTAACAACATTTGCAATATTCTGAGCCTGATTCTGGTTGGCTTGAACCAGATTCTCCAGAATAGCTGTAAGACGATCATTATCGTTTGGTCGACGAGCCATAGAGGGTATCTACCTTGATTGAAGATCACCATTTAAATTAATATGTTAGAAAGAATCTAACGAAGAACTTAAAGAAAACTACATAAAATGTACTAAGAATAAACCTAAACATTGACATTTGAACAATTTCTCGCTTGATGAGAAATCAAGGAGTAATGAAACTCCATAGCCGAGGACAAAACTGCTCTGATACCATAAATGTGACACCCTAAGTTTTATAATAAAATTAAACAAATATTTTTGTGAGTTTTGCTTAATTATTTAGTTTTTAACTCCACTATCAGAGTGGGGAAGCCTAATTCATTACTAAAAATAGTGGTCTAAAATTTTCCTTTTCCTAACTTTTCAAAACATAGGGCTCACACGCGGAATTACCTAATTATACTTATTTAGAAAGTACATTTAGTAATATTTAGTTATAAGGAATTCTAGGAAAAATCCGACAGAGTCTCCTCTGTTTATTGGATATTTCCCATATTTCTTGAAAACCTGTTACCTGCTTGCAAGTTCATTTTATATTTTTCCAGTCCAGTTCATATAACCTCTATGCATCACTAGGGTGTTTCCCTAGTTCATTCTATGTACCTGCATGGCTTAGATTCACCAAAAAGATTAGGTATTACTTACAACAAAATATGCACGGAACATCCCCGTCATAACGGAGGAAATCCGGCCCAAAGGTGCCTACACATTGCACCACAAAAAATAATAAGTTATAGAGAAAGTATAAAGGTGGTTTTATATATATACAATCTCAAAATAACCTAAGTTCCAAACTAGTAAAATGGCATGAAACACTACTCTCCCTAGTTGGGAGAGTGATCCTGCTCGGCTGGGACCTTGGAATCTAACTCTGAACATGAAAAATGGGCGTAAGGGGTGAGAAATCCACGAACCCAGAAATGTCATTTTAAAGAGGCATAAGAACAACTAAGGCATGCAACAATCAATTCATTCACATACATAAATCATATTTCATTGCATACCTTATTGGTTCAAATTTAAAATCATATAACAATAGTAAATACTCTTGGTTTTTCTTAACTTCTAACCTTGCCTTTTACTTTCATATGCTTTTAACTTTTACCTTTTAACTTTGTCTTTTGCTTTTCTAGCAATATAAATTCCATTAGGTATTCTTGATTGCACAATTGGTTAGGATGGTATCTTCACCCAATAGGACTTCTTCTCACTCAGGACTTCTTGACCCATAAGACCTTTCCTTCGTTAGGGCCTTTTCTTTATTTTCTTTTCTTCACTCTCTTTCATATATTCTCATTTATTCATATTTCATGATTATATTTGGTAATGCAGCTATTAATCATCGCGTAGGATCCACGTAACCTAACGAGCCTTTGATCTTATGGGGATTTTTCCTGAGCGAGCTTTGTACCTATTGGGGCTAATTCGGGCCTACTTTGCTAGTCGGACCCTGTCCTAACCGTGTGCACCTAATGGGTGTGGATCCCAAAACGCGATTAATAGCTGCAGACCTTCTTATTTTTCCTTACTTTGCATTACCACTTTGTTTCTTTCCTTTCTCATACTCATAATTTGCAAAGTAACACTTCTCATTTCCAATTCATAAAACTTTTCAAAACATCTCATTTTTTTCACTTGAAGTTACATAATTACATATTTACTAACATAAACAATTTCTTACTCCTTATTCTCATAAATTCCTTTTTCAACTTATTACTTACAATGTCCATAAATTCCTCAACTAATTGCAAGGTAACAACTAATACAAAACAAACCACAAATACAACTAATAATCATGCTTATTTCATGTAGCAAATAGGGTCAAGCAATTTCATGAACAATAACATATATATTAAAGCGAGAAAATCATATTATCTAACCCTAAACTTAATCATAATTATACACACCCAAAATTCAACTCCCAAGCCCATGAATCAACCCCCTTACCTTGATTTTGAAGATTAAAAGAGAAAATACCAAGTTTAGCTAAGATCCTCTTGGCTGGATGAGAGAGAAAACGTGGAGAGAGAGATCCAAGAGCTTGATGATGATGAATAGTGCAAGAGGGATGCTTAATGATGATCCATGATGATTTATGATGATTAATTTGGGGAGATTTGTTTGATTTATGAATTGGGGTTGAAAACCCTAGAGAGAAGTCGGAGAAAAGAAGAGTGAGAAAGTGATATTTGGGGTTAAAATGACCCCAACTCGTGTTTTTATTTTTTTGCAGATCTGTCAAAAACACTCGAGTCTTTTACTAATCACTCGAGTGAATCCAAAAAATACTCGATTCTTTTCTAAAAGACTCGAGTGAATCTGAGGGCTTTGCCTTTCCCTGATTCAGGATCTGTAAAACACTCGAGTCTTTGTGAAAAGACTCGAGTAGAGGCTGAGAACACTCGAGTCTTTTATTATTGCCCAGTACCCATTTATTCATTTTTCAATTTCCTCCTATTTTCTTCCTGCTTCAAATCGAGATAACTTCTTCGTTGCCCGACGGATCTTGCTCAAATTTGAAAGCAAGCTTCCTAAAATCCTTAACTTCATATCCAACGGTGGAAATCTTGATTGGGGTTGTAATTATTTAATTACAGTTTTCCAAGTTAGGGTTGTTGGAAAGGTGTTTTAACTTAGATAAACTTGCATTTTCTAACCCGATTCACTTCCAATTTCGATTCAACCCTTCATAACTCCTTTCTAGCACCTCACATACTCGTTGGATTATTTTTCTTAGTTTTTCTTAATTAATTTTAATATATTTCCATAACAATTAATTAAATGCATTAACGGGAAATTAAATTGAGGACGTTACAGTCGACACACTTTATTCCGGTGAATATGCGCTATTCTTTGGAGAAGTTCTCTCAGTTGTATATCAAGGAAGTGGTTCGTTTGCATGGTGTGCCGTCAAGTATTGTGTCAGATCGTGATCTAAGGTTTACGTCGAAGTTTTGGCATAGTCTACATCAAGTTCTGGGTACAAGGTTGAAGCTGAGTTTTGCTTATCATCCCCAGACTGACGGTCAGACGGAGAGGACCATTCAGTCACTAGAGGATATTTTAAGAGCCTGTGTTTTGGAAGACCAAGGAAGTTGGGAACAAATGTTGCCGCTCGTAGAATTTACTTACAACAATAGTTATCATACGAGCATCGGAATGGAACCATTTGAAGCTTTATATGGAAGGAAATGTCAGACCCCGCTATGCTGGTTTCAAGTGGGGGAGAGTTTTCTTATTGGTCCGGAGGTTGTACAAGAGACAACTGAGAAGATCAAGATGATACAGACGAAGATGAGGATTGCTTAGAGTCGGCAGAAGAATTATGTTGATCAGAGGCAAAAACTTTTAGAGTTTGTCGAGGGTGACCGTGTTTTTATTAGAATAGTACCAACCAAAGGTGTTAGTCGAGGTTTGAAAACCCAGAAACTATCACCTAAGTTCATAGGTCACTATCAAATCCTTAGAAGAATTGGCTCAGTAGCTTATCAGATAATTTTACCGCCATCTTTAGCCAATCTTCACAATGTATTTCATGTGTCTCAGTTGAAAAAGTATGTCCATGACCCCACCATTGTTCTTAAAATTCAACCTAATGACCTAAAAGTACGTGAAAACCTAACCTTTGAAGCTATGCCTATTCGGATTGAAGATCGAAGAGTTAAGCAGCTCAGAGGAAAGGATATTCCTTTGGTCAAGGTTATATGAAGTGTGGGAATGTAATCGAGGCAACTTGGGAGCTTGAAGACAAGATGCGTCAGGAGTTGTTTGTGTAAGTTGAATTTCGGGGACGAAATTTCTTGTAAGTGGGGGAGTAGTGTAACATCCCAAATTTTTATTCCCTGATTAATGAAAGTTTAATTATAAAGTTTATTTATAATTAATTACTTTTATTTTAATCCTTGATTAAAATTTGTTATTATGCATGTGTTTGATAAGAGAAAAATATGTAGAAATGACTAGATAATTATTTTTATGGAAAAATAAGGTTTTTGCATATTAGTCCTTATTTTAGGACCTAGAAGTAATATTAGAAAGGTTTTGGAGGGAGAGGAAATAAAATATTTATTTTTCAAAAATCAGCCAAAAGACTCGAGTCTTTTTGAAAAGACTCGAGTGTTCTTGACAGCACAGCACTAGTTAGTGCGTTTGATTAGTCAACAACTCGAATAATCCTCGAGTTGACACGAAGCCCACTTATTGACACGATTCCGGTGTCATGTCACCGTGCATGATCAACAAATCCAAGGATATAAGCTTGCTTGTTGCTGAGAATCGATCATTTTGGAAAAATTCGTGAAGTGTGCATGTATTAGGGTTCCTGATTTCGTTCTCATCGTTCTTACTTGATTATGAGAGTTAGCTTGAGTGTTATACACCAATACAAAGCTCACATCACGAGCTTTGTATAGATACAAAAATCGTGAGCTGAGAGTCTGTGTAGAAGGAGAACCGAAGCTCGAAAATTAGGGTGTTTTCGTTGTCAACTTGAAAAAATGAAGTCTGTGTTGAGAATCATGTTCCCCATGATGATATTTTGATGATGACAACATGAATATAATTATGTATACAGGTACATGGATAATGTCATGAAGTTTGTGCGTGCTTGTAGTATTCGACCTTTTAGGGTTAGTTATATTTTTATGTAAAACAACGATTAGTCTAAGGCACTCAAGTTAATTTCTAACTTTGCTAAGATAAGATGATGATGCTTTTCTTGTTGAAAACTAGAAGAAGTTTTTATATATAACTTTGCTCCTGGAAATCCTTTTGCGAAAACCTTTGCGAAAACTTCTGGTTACAACCTTTTATGAAAATCTATTTTTAAGCTAGAGTAATCGATTAGGCCTTTGGAATAATCGATTACCTTATGCAAACTTTGTAACCTGAGAGTATGTAATGGATTACTCTCTTGGGCTGGTCACCTGAGTGTAAGTAATCGATTACTTGAATATAATAATCGATTATCTTTGATGCTGCAATCTTTCTTTGAAATTCAGTGAGTAGGTAATCGATTACCCATACCAAAGTAATCGATTACTGATGCTGCAATTTTTGAAAATCAAAACCAGAGAGCAGGTAATCGATTACCCTTTCCCAAGTAATCGATTACTCATTTTCAATTTTTGAAAAACGTGCTGAAATCAATTTGATTCTCAAAATGATTTATTTCCTAAATTGATTGATCGCGTTTTGTTTTTAAAAACCTTCTTCTACCATTTTTGAAAAGCTCTTCTCCTCTCTTCTCCAAGACACTTCATTGCTTCATATTTTTGAAAAAATCTTTTTGGAGAAAAATCATCATCATCATCTTCTTCTTCACTCATTTCTAAAAGAACAAAAACCTGAGTGTGCTTTAGTACTAAAAGTTATTATAGGACTTTCATTGTTGTATTCGCTCTATCTAGAGAGCATTATTGGTTGTTGCACCAAATTTCTCTTGTAAACCTTTATCTGTAAGGGAAGTTCTACCCTTATAGAATTAAGGAGTGTTACCCCTTAGTGTGAACGTGTGTCGCGTTCTTAGGGTGAGAAAACCCTTGTGTATTGGGTAGTGCTAGACGAACGGTGGGGCACCTAGTAGTTAGGCTCTCTGGAAAATCTAGGAAGGGTCTTCCTAGTTGTTAGTTTTGAGATCCCTAGCGAACGGAGGTTCCTAGTAGCGTGCGGGGCGCTCTTGCTTGTATTTGGGGTTGGTTGTCCCTGTTTCAATTAGTGAAGAAAAGCTCAAGCGGGTTGCTTGGGGACTGGACGTAGGTCTTTCGCTGGAAAGGCTGAACCAGTATAAAAACAACGGTGCACATTTTTTCTATCCCTTATCTCTTTACGTTTCGCGTTTCTATTTTGTGTTAATCATATTTTAGTGAAGTAAAAACTATTTTCATGTTTTAAATTATATAGCACGAGAATTGCGTTTTCGTGTTGTTAATCTATTTGATCTCACCAATAATAGTTTTCCAATATTAATATAAATATATTGTTTTGATTACGCTTAAAACGTTTTCAATCGTTCTTTAAGTCTTCCTCTACGTAAAATCTCTTTAATCTTTTTAAGAACGTATTGAATCGATCGTTTTCCAATATTTTTGTAAACACCCAATTCACCCCCTTCCCCTCTTGGGTGACTGCTGTCAATCCTAACAGTCTAGAGCTTACTTCAAGCTCTAATTTTGGTAAGTACACGAATCCTATGGTCCTCAAATTTGTTTCTACCTTTAGTTTGTGTTGCATAGAATGAGTCCTAACCATTTTCCCCAATTCTTAAATCGATTTTGCATGTCAAATTCTCTGGTCTTTGCACCTTGTCCAACTCTGTGTGCTTGCAAAGGATTTTGTGGGTTTTGGAGTTCTAGCTATTCTCTTTGAAATTTTTATGTTGATTCAAGTTTTAAAGGTAAGGGGAAAGCTATTTATACACTAGATAGAGTTTAAAGTACGCGAATTTGATTAGAGAGTCATCAAGAGACTCTAAGGGCTTAGCTTAATATAGGATTTTGGTTTGGAGACCAAACCTTAAGGTGCTGATGCTCAGAACAACTTATATTTGATGTATGCGAGCTATAAGAACACTGTTATTATGAATTAATTGCATGCATATTGATTTGGTATGTCAAATGTTGAGTTATGTGATTTTATGCACAATGAAAGAGATTGAATTAATCTCTGTGAATTGATGTTATTATTTAGTTGAAACATGTTTATTATGCATAAATATGACTCTATTGATCATTGGTTTTAGTTAAATTTGGTTAGAATTGAAAATGGTATATTGAAACCCAATTTTCTGTGTTTTACTGTCAGCAAGACTCGAGTGTTTGACTCAAGACTCGAGTATTTTCTGATGCACCAGTGCATCTGATAGCACCAATACTCGAGTACTTGAATCAAAACTCGAGTATTGTCTGATGCTGCGTTTAAGACATTTAAATGAACCACTTGAGTATTGATGAACCACTCGAGTATTCAGGGTTGATGAACAACTCGAGTCCTTTTATGAACTACTCGAGTATTCTGGCAGACTAAAACACATGTTTCAAAAAGCTGATGAACTACTCGAGTCTTTTGGATAAGACTCGAGTCTTTTTGACCAGAACACTGACAAATGCCAATTTTAGTTTAACTAAGTTTATTTAAACCTAATGACATTTACAGTAAATGAAATCATGTTTCAAGGATGAATGATGTGATCAATTACATTGAGATATTCATTGATGAATTTATTACATGTTGCACATAATGAGATTAATGGATAATCATTAATGGAACATTTATGTGCATTCATACATGGTGATAAGGCAATAAGAATCGTTTGTCATGTTTTGGTAACATGCGGAGGGCTTCTGGGAATATCAAATAACGGCTCGCTTGATGACACATTATGGTTGACGATGTGGCCAGCGTGAGTGATGCGTTGATGATATGATTATTCCGTATTGGACGACGAGATGCTTGCTCAGGGAGCGCGTTATGTATCATTTCCAAGCTTGTCGTGTACATTCAGGATGGGATGTACGAATGTTGTACAACTAGGAGTACAACGTACTTTTGAGTACAAATGCAAAGTTAAAGGATGGACGTCAGCGAGTGACATAGACTAATGGAGTTAGGATTTGGGAGTTAAACTCATACATCATACTACTCATCCTTAATTAATTTAAAGTTGGTTATTTGTAAATAAGTGTGACCATCCTACTTGCATCAAGTATTTGCTATATGTTCATGCTTATATTGCTTATACTTTTATGCTCTATCCGTTATGTGTATAGTATTGCTTATCCCCATGCCCTTGTAGGTGATGTCACGATATCTCGCTTGTATCGAGTTCCGCCCACTTCCTAGTGGAGTTTGGATCTATGAGGATCACCGGGCAGTGTATGAGGGTGAGGTGGAGATAACCTTCTATCACCCTAATCCACTGGTTCGGATCCGTCCTCGTAGATTCAGGATCCCCATCATATATACTATGCATGTACCTTCTTTTTACACTTACCATGGACCACCTCCCGCTCGACCAGCTCGCTCGTACCATAGTTTTTGATTCAGACCTACCCGCTCACACCCCTTTTCTACAATAGTCGTTCGACAGGAGACTCCACCATTTGACCCGACGAGTCCTATTAGGGTCACACCTACACCTGACCCTGTACCCAGTGGTAGGGTACCTACTCCATCGGGTGAGATTGAGGAGGATCCTATCGAGGATGAGAGAGGAGGCGAGCCTGTTGAGCATTCTACCGGGAGTCAGTGGAGGGATGATGATCCATAGGTATATGCATGGGATAGATGGTGTGGATCAGGGATCCGGTGTTTCTGCTGCCGTGGAGGAGTTCTGTTAATAAACAACTTTTAATCAAGGATTAAAATAAAAGTAATTAATTATAAATAAACTTTATAATTAAACTTTCATTAATCAGGGATTAAAAATTTGGGGTGTTACAAGAAGGACCTACTAGGCCCAGTTTTGAGGACCCAGATCACATATTGCGTGGAGTAGCTACTGATCGCGTGGAGATTCGGCTTGTGCTTCGAGACCTGATGCATGGAGGACCTGCTGGCTTTCATGCTGCTCAGATGGCACCGCCTGCTATTTAGGGATGATGATGAGGATCTAGCACCTGCTTGTGTAGCGGTGATCTAGGTTGTTTTGTTTGAGTCTTGTAAGGCAACCTTCCTGAGAACTGATGTAATCCCCAAGCTGAACTGGAAAGTTTATTAAATACTTTGATGACCTTCATGGTCGAAACGATGTTATTATCTTTTTAAGTAATGCAATGAATGAATTTTGATTTCGCAATTACAACTGTTGTACTTTTGAATGGTAATTTAACGTGACACTCTTTTTTGGAAAAGAATTTTAAGTGCAAGTAAATGAAAACCCTTTTTGAAAAATGATTTCGAAAAAGATAAATGTCTTTTGAAAAAAAGGCGCAAAATTTTACGAAAATTCTAAGTCCAAAATGGGGTGTTACAAGGGTCACCATCAAAATTGTCAGTTGAATCTTGAAGAGACCTCCTTCTAACACATCACAGTCTACAAGGAGTGCTAATGTCAGTTCCCAACGGATTCATTGTCTATGCCTTTTCTGTCATACCGCTTTCTAAGGGGCATTTGAGTAGCCCTCTCTCTGTCAAGCACTGGTTCCCAAGGGAATCTTTTTTCTGAAAAGTTGTCTGTCATAAGTTGCCTTGTCTTTCTATTTTCCTCACCTAACTTGTCTCTTCAAGTCACTTTAACACTCAAGTCTCTTCACTATCCTTCAAAATTGAAAATCCTGTTTATAAAAGGAGTATTCCTTCTTGGCTAAAATCCTTACCTCAACAACAGCCTTCATCTTCAAGTTGTTCTTTTCTTCAGAAACATACTCTCCTTCTTCAGTAATTTCATTTTCAGCAAGTACACTCTCTTCCTTCTTCAATTTCATTTATCATGAGTAATCCTGGTTTTTCTCTTTCAGTTAGTTCTTTCTCTTGCTCATCTTCTTCCTCTTCGCCTAAGAACTTAACCACTGAAAGTGGAACCTCCATTAACCAGCCACGTGGTTTAGAAAACTACTCATTTTTATCATTAGAAAAAGTTACCTTAGACGAATTAGTGAAGAAGTGAATTATAAGAGATTTGTTTAACAGTGATGTGAGTAGTGTTTCTCCTAACCTTTCCTTCCATTCTCACTCTCAAGGAACCTTCATGGGAAAGAAGAGATCCGAGACAAATCCGGAGGAGTTCATTCTCCTCAATGACATTTCTAGCTTTGAGAGGGTAGATTTAGATGCCTTAGGTAGGCCTTTCATTTTTGTGGACATCAGAAAATTGAATATCTTCCATGCCCAAGCTTTTCTTGTGACTGAGGGCTTTGCACCCAATTTTTACGCCTTAGAAACACCCATGTTTCAGAATCAATATAGCTCATTAGGAAATCCTTTAAAGAACTTTTTCTTCATGTATGTTGTCCTCTTTGATACCTGTGGAGTACGAATCCCGTTTACCGAATTTGAGAATAGAATTTTAACCCATTTAGAACTCGCACATTCTCTGCTTCACCCCAACGGTTGGTGCTACCTCAAAGCATTCCAATTGTTTTGCCAACATTTCAACTTTGCATGCACCCTACAAGATTTCTTTTTTTTTGTCCTTTCCAATCCAGCAAAGTTAAAGGGAAATGGGCTTGGGTTACCTTGAAGTCTCGAACTAATTGGAAAGTCTTCGAAGCCTATTCGGAAAATTGGAAGGGCTTTAAGGATGAATTTTTAAAGTGAGAGCAATAGACAGGGTGTTTCTCCGTTTCTTTGATCACGGGGGAAATCCTAAGTTCCCTATCTTTCGGTCTCCTCAGAATTCTTTAATAACTGCTAGACAATTTATTACTCCGGAAAACATTTTAAATGATGTTGAAAGATCTACTGCCGCCTTCTTGCTTGCTTGGAGTCAACACTTTGGATGCATTAATATTAGAGCCATTGTGGACTCATAATTGAATTTATTACGTGGTGTTTTTGGTAGGATTTTTCCTTTTTAATTTCTTCTCATATTGTTTCCTGCTTATTAATTATTGATTCAACTTCTCTTCTTGTATGCAATTGACATGGCTTCCCCTCAAGAACTAGCTACCCTTGCTGCCACTTTGAATAATGCTCCTGGAACCTGCGTCCCAGGAAAACCAAGACTACTGTTTCCCATTCACTCGGTTCTCCGGTCATGGTGGATAGTCCAGAAGCTATTGCCAAGAAGAGTAAGAACTTTGAATCGGCTGACTGGAATACCAGTTCTCCAGAAGGAATCCGACATTTCGAGCTTGGCCAGGCCAGGGTTCTGCTGCTTCAGAAGGGCAGAACAAGTCCGTTTGGGAAGAGAATCTCAGCGAAAGTTTTGGCTACATATTACTTACGGACACTGACACTCACCACTTTGATGGCATGACTAGATGTAAATTTGTCAACTTAATGAGATCTCTGTAGAAGCAGCAACTTCGAGTAGCTTCAACTCTTCAATACTTAGAAGAGAATGCAGAGAGGGTCGTCTACATTGGCCAAGAAACGACTGGTTTAGCAGAGTATGTCGAAAGGGATGCGAAGATGGTCCAGCAGCTTGTCTCCGGAACTGCTAAATAGAATAAGGTGAAGCAGGAATGGTCTCAAGCAGAGGAGGAGTACACCGAGAGGCTGAATGACAAGATCGTTGAAATAAATGAGGTGAATGAGGCCGCTCTTAGGACTTTAAGAAGCGTTCTTACCGATATGAAGGCGCAGAGGGGCGGCACAAAGGGATGACTATAGAGACAAATGGGTCAACTTAGTGCAATCATCCTTCACGAATGTTATGGAACAAGCTAACTTCTTAAATAAGGATTTCTTTGCAAGGGTAATGCATTTCTTGCATAAGGTGGAGGATGGGGCACTTTACAGCTACCTCCTTGATGGCAGCAAGGTCCGAGTGGATTTGGAGGACAAATTATGTCCTGATCCACTAGCTCCTGGAGGTGATGAAGATGATGATGAGGCTATACCTAAGATTTGACCGCTTAGTTTTCTTTTTTCTTGTTTGTTTAGGACTTGTGGTTTTTCCATCTGTCTTTATGTTGCTTTGTGTTTAAGTTTGCTTTAATTTCGTGGAAGTTCAGTGTGTAATAGGGAAACTTATGAATGAAAGAGTTTAAACTTTTGGGTCATTTGATAGTTCTCTTGCGCGTTTTATAATTCTGTTTGTGTCATAGTTATTATTCTTCATGTATCCATATTGTGTTGACCTTTAGATGTTCTATTCTAGCCAACAAAGGAACATCTATTTTGCTTATTAGACCCTTTAAAAATGTTAAGTCTAATAGCAGTCATACACTTGGTGCATGGTGTGAATTCAATGCTCCTAATTATGTGGATTATGTTTTGATGATGACAAAATAATTAACAAATCATGCCTTGAAGATATTGCAACATCAACATCAACAAGAAGTCAAGAAAAGAAGACAAGTGCCCAATCATTCTCAATCAAATATTAATTGTAAATTTCTAATTTATGTTGAGAGTGGTTGAGAGTGGGTAGAAATAGTTAGTCTCTTCCAGGAATAAATTTTTATATGTTTATTAAGTTGAGATTGACCAAAAATTAATACTTGAGAGGAAAAATAAAATTGAAAAATAATTTTTCCCATATCTGATCAAAACACTCGAGTATTTTGATAAAGACTCGAGTATATACTCGAGTATTTATAGAAAAACTCGAGTATTTGTGCCAGGTCAGCAATTATGACCGTTAGTCTTGTTCGTGCACAAATTCACTCGTGACCGACCAAAAAGACTCGAGTATTTTTGTCCAGTCAGCAAAAATGAACGTTGGAGAGACTCAAAAACTCAATTGAGGGCATTTGAGTCTCATCCAACCCCAAGAGAGTATTCAGAACCTTATTGTAAAATTTCTCTTTGAATTTGTGCAAGAACAAACAAGACAACAACACATCATTGATTCAAGCTTTCTTAATTTCCTCTTCTCAAGTGTTAATTCCCAAAAAGCTCAACTTCTCACTCATATTGTCATTTTATTCCAAGTTGAGTTTTTAGGCCTCAATTCTTACATTGAGCTGTGCTTATTTGTGCTAATCCATTGTGAGATTAGTAATACACATACAAAAAGCTTGATTATTCAAAGTCTTGGATTGTTCCCAAGCAAACCCTAAGTGGCTTAGGGTGTTGGAAGTCTTGAGAGGTTCTCAAGCACAAGACTAGGAGGTTCCTAGCCCGGTGGAGTTTCTTGAAGGGAGTTCAAGGAAGCTTTGTGAAGAGTTCTTCAATCACCGGAATCAAATTGGGGTAGAAATCAAGAGTTTGGTACACTCTTGAAAGGGTTAGGTTGAGTGAGGCCATTCTCAAGCAATCCTTTGTAATTTCTAACAATTTGATTATTAGTAGAAACTCCTAAGTGATTAGGAGGACTGGATGTAGCTCATTGTTGGAGTGAACCAGGATAAAATTGCTTGAGTGTTGGTTTATTGCTTTTAATCTACTTTCTAGCTCAATAGACTTAAGTCATTTCAATCAATTAGGATTTATACAATTAGGTAGCAAGTTCAAGGAATCTTTGTGTTTAAAAGTTATTTAGATTGCTTGCTATTCTGTTGGATAAGTTCCTGTTTATTATTGAATTGATTTGAGTTAAATTGCTGAATTTTCGTTTCTGGTTTTTCTGCTATCTGATAGGAAAAACTCGAGTATTTAAGAAAAGACTCGAGTTGTTCATCACTGAAAAACTCGAGTATTTCTCAAAAGACTCGAGTCTTTTGTGTCTGATTCCAGAAAATTCAGTCTTAGCTCCATTCTTCAATTATCAATCGAAATATTTGGTATTAGTGCTTCAAAATACTATTCACCCCCCCCCCCTCTAGTATTTGCTTAGCCCGCTTGTTGGTTTCCAATAAGTGGTATCAGAGCTCGGTCGAAAGATCGAGTGTAACAACTTTTTCGAAAAAGATCCTTTTGGAAACTTAATGGGCTCTAGCAATAACTTTGGTGGAGAAGGAGCTTCAATAAACCGTCCTCCACTATTTAATGGTGAAGGATATGTTTATTGGAAAACTCGCATGAAAGTTTTTATTGAAGCAATTGATATGGATATTTGGGATGCAATTGAAAACGGTCCTTTCATTCCCAAAAAGAAAATAAATGATGAAATTGTTGAAATTCCAAGGAGTAGTTGGAATGATGATGAAAAGAGAAAAGTTTCATTTGATTTAAAAGCTAAAAACATCATCTTTTCGGCCTTATCCCATGATGAATTTTATAGAGTTTCCCAATGTAAATCGGCAAAAGAAATGTGGGATACTTTGCAAGTCACACATGAGGGAACAAGTGAGGTTAGAAATGCAAGATTGAATTCTCTAACTCACGAATATGAATTGTTCCACATGTTGCCAAATGAAACCATTAGTGACTTGCAAAGGCGATTCTCTCACATTGTTAATCATTTGATTTCCTTGGGAAAAGTATTTCGCAATGGTGAAACTACTAACAAAATTCTAAGATGTCTTGATAGGAGTTGGCAACCCAAGGTAACCGCCATCAAGGAATCTAGAGACATAAATAGCATGGACTTAGCCACTTTGTTTGGCAAACTCCAAGAGCATGAGATGGAGCTTACAAGACTTGGGATGCATGAGGAATCGGACAAAAAGAAAAAGGGCATAGCACTCAAAGCTTCAACTAAAGCTACAAAAGAAGTTGAAGAATGCTCTACAAGTGGAGATTCCGATGGTGAACCAAATCAAGAAGAATTTGGGATGTTTGTGAAAAGATTCAACAAATTTTTCAAAGGGAAGAAAGGTGGATCTTCATCCAATTTCAAGAGAACCAAAGACTCCAAACAAAGAGAAAAGAGTACCAATGATGGAGTTAAGTGTCATGAATGTGGAGGGGTTGGTCACATAAGAATGGAATGTGCCACATTCTTGAAGAAGAATGACAAGAAGACCCAAGAGACCAAAGGGAAGCGTGCATACATTGTTTGGGATGCACCGGAGAAGAGCAATGAATCATCTTCAAGTAGCTCCGGTGATGAAAATGCAAACCTTTGTCTCATGGCCAAGAACAATCATGAGTCCTCATCAAGAGCTAATCATGGCATGAGTGAAAGTGATGATGAGGTAACCTCTAGCTCTTCTTGTTCATCTTCAAACTCCATTTCATATGATGATTTGCAAGAAGCTTACAATGAAATGTTAATTCAATTTAAAAGGCTTGCTAAAATTAATAAGGAAAAAGGAAAGAAAATTTTGGAGTTTCAACATGAAATTGATGAATTGCAAAAATCTATAAATGAGTTGAAACTTCAAAATGAATCCTTGGAACTTATTAATTCTAGTCATCAAAGTGATTGTGCAAATCATGAGGAAATTATCACTTCATGTGAGAGATGTGATGATCTTGAAAAAGAAGTGAAAGAGTTGAAAAACAAACTCACAATCTCACATAGTGATAGAAACCTCAACCGGTTGTTGAACTCTCAAAGACATAATCACAACAAAACCGGTTTAGGATATGTTCATAAAAAGGACAAAAAGTACAAGGTGGTTGGAACATTTTCTAAGAAAAACTCATCAAAGAGACCAACTTGTACTTATTGTGGAAAAGTTGGACATATCAACATTGAGTGCCATATTAAGAAGTTTGAAATGAATAAGGGCACTTATATGTGGATTAAGAAGGGAGAAAGTCCCAACACTAACCCTAAGGGACCCAACATTGTTTGGGTACCCAAAGTGAAAAAGTGATTTCATTTTGTAGGTGTGTCTTCGAACGGGAAAACAATTGTGGTATCTTGATAGTGGATGTTCGAAGCACATGACGGGAGATAAGCGGCACTTCATTGAGCTTACTCCAAAGGAAAAGGGTTATGTCACTTATGGGGACAACAACAAAGGCAAAATCCTTGGTATTGGTAAAATCGGAAACTCTTCAAACTTGATTATTGATAATGTGCTCTATGTTCAAGGATTAGAACATAATCTCTTGAGCATAAGCCAATTATGTGATGTTGGTAATCATGTAGTTTTTACCTCTACCCATTGCCTCATTAAAAGTGACAAAGATGAATCAATCAAATTTGTTGGTAGAAGGTCAAATAATACTTACTTAGTTGATTTGAACAAAGTCACTTCTTTGGTCTCTACTTGTTTAGTGAGAAAAGAAAATGACACTTGGTTATGGCATCGTAGGACCGCTCATATTAATGTAAACCAATTGAAGAAAATACAATCTAAAGATCTAGTAGTTGGTTTACCAAAGCTAAATTTTTCTATTGAAGGTGTTTGTTCTCCTTGCAAGAAATGTAAACAAACTAAAAACACCTTTGGATCAAAAATGGTGATGTCCACATCAAGGCCATTAGAAATGCTTCATATGGACTTGTTTGGACCATCACAAGTAAAAAGCTTTGGTGGCAACTATTATGCATTGGTAATTGTTGATGACTTCTCTAGGTTTACATGGACTTTATTCTTAACTACTAAGAGTGAGACCTACAAATCTTTTAAACATCATGTCAAACTTTTTCAAAACCAAGTAAATCAAAAAGTAATTATTATTCGTACCGATCATGGTGGAGAATTTGAAAACCACAAATTTGATAGATTTTGTGCTAAAAATGGTATTGAGCACCAATTCTCCGCACCAAGAACTCCGGAACAAAACGGAGTGGTAGAGCGGAAAAATAGGGTGCTAGAGGAACTTGCTAGAACCATGTTAAATGATTCTCAAGTACCTCAATATTTTTGGGCCGATGCCGTCAATACGGCTTGTTATGTTTTAAATCGTATTTTGATAAGGCCCTCTTTGGATAAAACCCCCTATGAACTTTACAAGGGAAGAAAGCCAAATATATCTCATTTTCATGTCTTCGGATGCCAAGTCTTTGTTTTAAATAATGGAAAAGAACACATTGGCAAGTTTGATTCCAAATCCGATGAAGGCATATTTTTAGGCTATTCTTCTCATAGTAAAGCTTATAGAATTTTCAATAAAAGAACTTTAACTATTGAGGAATCAATTCATGTGGTTTTTAATGAGTCTTCAAAAGAAGATAGTGTTTTATGTGATGCTAGTGAAGATGGCATTGTCTTTTCAAAAGAAGAAAAAGAGAGAGAGAATTCAAAAGTTGATGAAGGAGAAGTAAGGGAAGAACTTCCTCCAACTTGGAAATCGGTCAAGGCTCATCCTATAGACAAAGTCATAGGAGATATGTCAAAGGGAGTACTTACTCGTAGGTCTATTCAAAACATTTGCCACTATGTCTCATTTGTTTCTCAAATTGAACCCGATTCAATTAAAAAGGCCATTGAGGATGATCATTGGGTTCTTGCTATGCAAGAAGAATTAAACCAATTTGAAAGAAATGAAGTTTGGGATCTAGTCCCTAAACCCGATGATCATACCATAATTGGTACTAAATGGATTTATAGAAACAAACTTGATGAATCCGGGTTGATTATAAGAAACAAAGCTAGACTAGTAGCTCAAGGGTACAACCAAGAGGAAGGTATCGATTATGATGAGACCTTTGCTCCGGTTGCACGTCTTGAAGCAATCCGAATTTTACTTGCTTATGCTTCAATCATGAAATTCACTTTATATCAAATGGATGTTAAAAGTGCTTTCTTGAATGGGTTTATAAATGAAGAAGTGTATGTCAAACAACCCCCCGGTTTTGAAAATAGTGAATTTCCAAACCATGTTTATAAATTGAAAAAGGCACTCTATGGATTGAAACAAGCTCCTAGAGCTTGGTATGATCGATTGAGTTCCTTTCTATTAGAAAACAAGTTTCAAAGAGGGAAGGTTGATAATACACTATTTATTTATAAAACCAAGGATGACATTTTGTTAGTACAAATCTATGTTGATGATATCATTTTCGGTGCTACTAACGTGTCTCTTTGTAGAAAGTTTTCAAATTTGATGAAAAAGGAATTTGAAATGTCAATGATGGGAGAACTCAAGTTCTTCCTAGGCTTACAAATAAAGCAAGTCAAGGAGGGGATATTTGTGCATCAAGGGAAATATTGCAAAGAGCTCCTTGAGAAATTCGGATTGGACAAGTGCAAGGAAGCCTACACTCCAATGAGCACATCATGCTACCTAGACAAGGATGAACAAGGTACACCGGTTGATGTTAGTAAGTATAGGGGTATGATAGGTAGTCTCCTATATCTCACTGCATCTAGACCGGATATTATGTTTAGTGTATGCATGTGTGCTAGATTTCAAGCTAATCCTAAAGAATCTCACCTATCCGCAGTTAAACATATATTTAAGTATCTAAAAGGAACAATTAACACTGGTTTATGGTATCCTGCTGATGCCAATCTTTGTTTAGTTGGTTACTCGGATTCCGACTTCGCCGGATGCAAGCTTGATCGCAAAAGCACCAGTGGTACTTGCCATTTCTTGGGAAGTTCATTGGTGTCATGGTTTTCTAAAAAGCAAGCTTGTGTTGCTCTTTCTACCGCCGAAGCGGAATATATCGCAGCCGGTAGTTGTTGTGCTCAACTGTTATGGATGAAACAACAATTATCGGATTTTGGTTTGAAACTTGAAAATATTCCGATTAGATGCGATAACACGAGTGCAATCAATTTGACTAAGAATCTGGTGTATCACTCAAGAACTAAACACATAGAAATAAGACATCACTTTTTAAGAGATCATGTACAAAAGGGTGATTGCACAATTGAATTTGTCAGTACCACAAATCAATTAGCTGACATTTTTACAAAACCTCTACCAAGGGACACCTTTTATCATATTAGGAGAGAACTTGGTATTTTAGATGAAGCTAATATAGGCTAATTGCATTGTGTGTCATTTTTTTGAAAAATCACCATATTAGTCTTACTCTAATGTGTTATTGATTCTTAGTTAAATTGTCCTTGATGATATTTGAAATTGTATATGTTAATTGTGTGTGATTATGTACTGTATTCCAAGTTGGTAGTGAAGCATTTGTATTTGATTTGTGTTTGGTCTTTTAAAACTGAGTTTTTACTTTCTGTTCTGTCAAAATACTCGAGTTTTTCCAAAAACACTCGAGTATTTTAATTCAAAATTAAATCAGTTTTAAATTGAAAAAGTTTTTAATCAGGGTCTGATAAAAATACTCGAGTATTTCTAAAAACACTCGAGTCTTTATTAAAATACTCGAGTGTTTTTCAAAACACTCGAGTCTTTCGAAACCCCCAATTTTTGAACTTTCAGACCAAACTCGAGTATTTTCCAAAAACTCGAGTTTTTGCGTTTTCCTGAAATTTGAACTTTCGGACCAAACTCGAGTTTTTCAATTTTTACTCGACTTTTCTGGGGAAATCTGGGCTGAGTCACGACCGACTCGAATATATTTTCAAAAAACTCGAGTATATCCTAAAGAACAACTCTAGTATTTATGAATATATTCGAGTATTTTGAACTGTTTATATATACTCTCAGACTCAAGTTTTTTTTTTGCGACCCTCTTCTCTCTCGGTTTTCTCATATCTCTCTCCTCAAAACTCAGATTTTCCTCAAAGTTTTGTCAAATCTTACTAGTTTTTCATCCTCTAAACTCTTCTCTCGGTTTTATCCTCCTCCAGTTGCTCCAGCTCCTTCGATGTTTTGATGATGTTGACCTTTGGATTTTATCTTAGTTTTCATTCTGTTTTTATCATGTTGGTCTTTGTTACATTTTCTGTATTTTGAGAACTTGGTGTTTTGAGACTTTGGGTTTATTATTGCACCTTTGATTTGGACCTTTTATGATGTTTTTATGTTAATGAGTTTGGTCTTCATTATGATGTTTGTGCAAAGCTTCAGGGGGAGCTCTTTATCGTTATTATATCTCCGTTTTATTTGCATAGTTGGTTATGGGGTTTTCCGATTATGCACCTCTCCTCCCTTGATCTTTTTTTCTAAATTGTTACATCTTTTTGGCGTATGACAAAAAGGGGGAGAGATATTACACTTGTCTTGTCTTGATATTGTTGCACCTAAAATCTCTAATTATGGTATATACTCTGATAATTGTTAAATTCTCTAATACCATAGGCTTGGTGCTAAAATTAAATTGTCATAACATCTTGCTCAAGCTGAATTTTTAGATAGGTGAAAAGTATCATATAGTGAGGGGGAGTTGCATCTCCAAGTGGATCAAGCTTAACAAATGGATCAAGTGTTAATTATTTTGTCATCACCAAAAAGGGGGAGATTGTGAATTCAATGCTCCTAATTATGTGGATTATGTTTTGATGATGACAAAATAATTAACAAATCATGCCTTGAAGATATTGCAACATCAACATCAACAAGAAGTCAAGAAAAGAAGACAAGTGCCCAATCATTCTCAATCAAATATTAATTGTAAATTTCTAATTTATGTTGAGAGTGGTTGAGAGTGGGTAGAAATAGTTAGTCTCTTCCAGGAATAAATTTTTATATGTTTATTAAGTTGAGATTGACCAAAAATTAATACTTGAGAGGAAAAATAAAATTGAAAAATAATTTTTCCCATATCTGATCAAAACACTCGAGTATTTTGATAAAGACTCGAGTATATACTCGAGTATTTATAGAAAAACTCGAGTATTTGTGCCAGGTCAGCAATTATGACCGTTAGTCTTGTTCGTGCACAAATTCACTCGTGACCGACCAAAAAGACTCGAGTATTTTTGTCCAGTCAGCAAAAATGAACGTTGGAGAGACTCAAAAACTCAATTGAGGGCATTTGAGTCTCATCCAACCCCAAGAGAGTATTCAGAACCTTATTGTAAAATTTCTCTTTGAATTTGTGCAAGAACAAACAAGACAACAACACATCATTGATTCAAGCTTTCTTAATTTCCTCTTCTCAAGTGTTAATTCCCAAAAAGCTCAACTTCTCACTCATATTGTCATTTTATTCCAAGTTGAGTTTTTAGGCCTCAATTCTTACATTGAGCTGTGCTTATTTGTGCTAATCCATTGTGAGATTAGTAATACACATACAAAAAGCTTGATTATTCAAAGTCTTGGATTGTTCCCAAGCAAACCCTAAGTGGCTTAGGGTGTTGGAAGTCTTGAGAGGTTCTCAAGCACAAGACTAGGAGGTTCCTAGCCCGGTGGAGTTTCTTGAAGGGAGTTCAAGGAAGCTTTGTGAAGAGTTCTTCAATCACCGGAATCAAATTGGGGTAGAAATCAAGAGTTTGGTACACTCTTGAAAGGGTTAGGTTGAGTGAGGCCATTCTCAAGCAATCCTTTGTAATTTCTAACAATTTGATTATTAGTAGAAACTCCTAAGTGATTAGGAGGACTGGATGTAGCTCATTGTTGGAGTGAACCAGGATAAAATTGCTTGAGTGTTGGTTTATTGCTTTTAATCTACTTTCTAGCTCAATAGACTTAAGTCATTTCAATCAATTAGGATTTATACAATTAGGTAGCAAGTTCAAGGAATCTTTGTGTTTAAAAGTTATTTAGATTGCTTGCTATTCTGTTGGATAAGTTCCTGTTTATTATTGAATTGATTTGAGTTAAATTGCTGAATTTTCGTTTCTGGTTTTTCTGCTATCTGATAGGAAAAACTCGAGTATTTAAGAAAAGACTCGAGTTGTTCATCACTGAAAAACTCGAGTATTTCTCAAAAGACTCGAGTCTTTTGTGTCTGATTCCAGAAAATTCAGTCTTAGCTCCATTCTTCAATTATCAATCGAAATATTTGGTATTAGTGCTTCAAAATACTATTCACCCCCCCCCCCCTCTAGTATTTGCTTAGCCCGCTTGTTGGTTTCCAATACATGGGTGGTGCTTCCCTTTTAGAAAACATCATCTTGCCCATTCCACTCCCTTTATGATGGCAGTCATATAGATGGTGGACTCTTTGATGGATATCTTACAAAGGACCGAGTAAACTTCATTAAATTTTAGTATTTTTCAGAGTTGGAATCGTGGTGTTGTTTTGCCAAAGCCATGAAGCTTTCGGAATTAAGCCTTCCATGAAACCGATTGACCGGTTAGCCGGTTATACCGCTGATTTATGGTGGCTTTACCAAATAAATTAGCTATTGGAACTAACTCATGTTTTCTTGCCCTCGGTTTCCTGTCAAACCGGTGAACAGGTTAAATTGGGGAAAAACTAGTGGGCCGAATTGATAACAAGCAAAATCTAAGGGTATGTGTGACGAAATCTCAAAAATTTAATTACAACTTGGAATTGTCAACATAACATCAAATATCATAACAATAGTCTACAAGACTTTATTGACCTAAAAATAGACTTAAGTCTTTATTCTCCATGAAGCCTCCTTAAAAGGGATTTTTTGCTGATTTAGCTGAAATAAATCTGAATTTTAGTTGCATTCCATGGATTCTTAATCTTGTTGTTACCAGTGAGGGTTTCAAGAAAATAGGTTCCATTGTCGGTCTTCGCTCTGATGCGGTATGTCCCTTCCCAGTTGGATGCCAGCTTCCCATGTGTAGGTTCCTTGCCATAAACTTCAGCTCTTCGAAGGACCAAGTCTCCTTCTCTGAAATGGCGAGAGATCACCTTTAAGTTGTATTGTTTTGTGGATTGTCGCTGGATTGTTGCCATCCGAATGGTGGCCATCTCCCTAGTTTCTTGTAAAAGGTCCAAGTTTTCACTTATAAGTTGTACATTCACATCATGATCAAAGTACCTTAACCTCAAGTTGCTTGAGCCCATTTCTACCGCGATCATTGCCTCACTCCCATACGTTAGCTTGAATGGAGTTTCTCCCGTAGTTGAGTGAGGGATTGTCCTCTATGACCAAAGATTGTTGAAACATCAACTAATCTTTATGGGTGAGTAAGATGACAGCTATGAGTAATGGAGATTGAATTTTTTTTATCTGAGCTTAAGTAATAGGTTCTTGGGTGTTATTAGTATAATAAGGATATTTTTGATAATATGATGCAAAGATTATAAATTATCCGAATATAAGTTGTAAAGATACGAATGTTAATAAAATTTTTCTGATAATCAACCGTAAAACGATTAATATTATATTGATTTCGAAAAAAGAATTATATTGTAAAAATTTTTTAAAAAAAGACTTATATTGTAAATATATATATATATATATATATATATATATAAATTATAAAGTTACAAAGCAATAATGGGTGAAAATTGATGATTAAAAAAAAATTGCATAGTCATCAAAATCAGAGACTAAGTAAAATTAAGTCAATAAATTTCAAACACCAATAAAATAATAAAATTAAAAGATACTATCTCCACCCATAAGATGGTTTTGTGAAAATTTTTATTTTATTTAGAAAATTTTTTTTAATTTTTTATTGACATTTAATTATTTTTTTTCACAAACATTCTTATTTACTCAATATTTTTAAGATTTTGAATAATAATTATAGAAGTAGTTTTGATAAAAATATATTAAATATTTACATTTTCAACACCATTAATAACATAAAATAACCTTTTTGATAAAGATAAATTCTAATAAAATATATATTATACTAAAGGATGGACAAATCAAATGATATTAGATCTTTAGGGGTATTTAAGGAAAATAAATAATTAATGACAATAAAAATTAGAAATGAAACTTAAATTACAAAAAAAGTCTGTAAAAGAAGCTTACACATTCAATCGAAGGAATTATAAAACTTTGAAAATGCTAACCAGTGACTTCAAGAGTCAAAAGTAATAAAAATTCTTTGAAAAATATAATTTTTTATGCTTAAAAAAATTAAAGACTTATAATATTTTTTTTCTACTCCTCCCTTTGTTTCATATATAATATATTTTAAGATTATGCACAAGTTTTAAGAAATAATTAAATTATGTAAGAATTTGATGTATTTTGATTATAAGGTCTCTATATAATCATTATTGAAGAGAGAGAAAAATGTTGGAAATAAACAAAAAAGTGTAATAAGAGTTTATTGAAAAAATAACATTAATTATATATTGATTTTATAAAAAATATATATATATATATATAAAATATGAAACAAAAACTCTATAAACACCTAGAAAAGGGAGGGAGTAATAATCATCTTAAATCCTTGAAACACCGGTAGACATTTTCCTTCAATCACGTTTTTCTCACAAATTCTATTTAATCACAAAAATACAAAGTCCAACAAAGTTCCACCTACCACCGTTTCAAAATCCTCTCATCTTATGCATTCACGGGCCACTTTTATACTTTCATAAATAAAGTCATTCCCAAAAATAAAGTCATCCTCACATGGTAAGAGTCCCCCGCGCATTATTGCTTCCATAGTTCCATAGGTGCTGTAATTGCCTCATCTTTTGTATCTTTTGTTGAGATCATGTTGTTTAGTCATGGCCGTGGCAGTAATGATACTAATGCTATTGGTTTCTTTAAGATACTTCCGGTGGGTCACTTGCAAGGAGTAGAGTTTGTAAGCTTTTCTTTTAACTTTTTCTCTTCCTAAGACCAATTGCATTCACAGCAATCCCTATCTCTTTTGCATTAACAGTAGGACTAGTTACACAATTCTTTCTCCAATTTTTCAAGCTCTTAGAAGCATAGACGGCTCCAATTTTGTAAACTATTTTTATTTGTTCTAAAAACATATGACTTCAAAAGTCTCTAGTGCTTATGATTGTTGCTCCAATACCTGTTTTTCATTCATATATGCTAATGTATAGTTAAATTATGTACTCTGCTTGAGAATGACTTTATTTAGTGTAGCTATCCCTAGAGATTTATTTTGATATTTTGTAATTTTTCTTGTCTTTGAATAAATAAATAAATAAATAAATGTGTTGTTAAATTATATGCTTACAGATGATAATTCCTAGCAGCTTTGAGAGGAAATACAAGATAACATTACCGAACCCGTTAATCCTTAGAATTCCAACCGGTGCTGAATGGAAAGTATCTTGGATTAAACGTGATTATGAAATTTGGTTTAAACATGATTGGAAAAGATTTGCATTGGACTGTTCCTTAAAGGATCCCCATTTTTTGGTTTTTAAATATGAAGGTGGATCTTGTTTTGAGGTTAGGATATTTGATAAAAATTATTATGACATTGATTATTCGAGTATAAGATGCACAAATAATGGTGCTACCACCACAAATCATCATGATGAATCTGTTGACATAATTGACATCAATGATGACTCTGCTGAGACTCTTGAGAATGATGACTCTGGTGAGTTTCTTGAGAGTGAAATGCAAACTCAGCTTCCTAAGAAAAGGAAAACCGACACCAAGAGGGTCGAACATAGAAGCAACATCAACCAACCCTGTGAAACAAAAGGTGTTCCTGCTAGAAGGAAGCTTAACAAAACAAAAATCAAGGAGGATCTTGTTGCTACTCAGCAAAATGTCTCAGCAGGTCCATCATCTTCTTGTATATTTTAAATTGTTTTCGTGTTATATTTTTTGGAATTAAGAATCATGAATATGTTGAATTTGTTTCTTGCAAATAATCAGGGGCTAGAAGAGGAAGAAGAAGCATGGTTAAAGCCAATAGCTGCTCTAAAGCTGAAGCTTCGACAAAACAGAAGCAGTCAGCAATGGAGAAAGCTATAAATTACCAAAGTGAAAATAAGAACCCATCCTTTATTTGCAAGATGAATCTATCTTATGTGACACAATCTAGACTGGTATTTTCGCTGAACTCTTTTTTCGTGTTATTAATCATTTCCTTTTTATTTTTTATACCCTGGGTCTTACCGATCACATTGGACCCGATGAGTCTTGCCAAGCTAGAGGAAGTATCTATTCAGTCACTTGAATGCTCCCCTCATAAATTGAAACATATCTAGCTTAATCAGGGTTGAACACGAAACTTTAGACTCCTTTATTCTCAGCCTTTCCTTTATTAAGTACCACGAAAATACATGTCCCCTTTTCTTTTTGATCTAACCATGACTTGAAACAGGGGATACCAAGACATTTTTCGAAAGAATACCTAGCCGGGTACAGAGTTAATGCAACCATTGGGGTTCCTGATGAGGACAGATCTTGGCCTATTAGGATCAACTTCCAGCATTCCAGTAAACAAAGTGTCATGACCGGAGGTTGGAAACGATTTTACAAGGAATACAAATTAAAAGTTGGTGATGTTTGTGTGTTTGAAAGGACTCGATGCAAACCGCTTTCATTCAAAGTTATTATCTTTCGAGCCAGAGATGAACCTGAGGAGTTGCAAGGTTTTGTTTTTGTTTTCTTGCATCATGTTTTATGGTTGTTGATATACTATATTAGATTATTAGTATTCTATATGGCATTAACTTCAATTGATTTTTCCTCTACTTGTTCCTTTGACCACTGGCAAGGTTATGGGTATGAAGCAAACCAGCTATGCCAAGATAAACAACAGAGAAGGTCTATACAAAATATGGAAAAGTACAGTTCTGGGAATGAGCAAGTTGCCAAAAGAAAAGGAATTTCTAGGAGCTGCCTACAAACAGGTGCTCTTCTAACTTCTGTGTTTTTATTGCATTCATTTTCAGGTCATGTTCCCTTTCAGATTTAACTTTCTTGGATAGGTGGTAAATATATCACTTTTCTTTCTTTTTTTGTTTTACAGATTCTGAAAATTCCTGTGTGGAAAAGAAGAATTACAAGATTCACATAAGAAATTGTCATCTGAATGTTCATCCGGTATGATCAAGTATTCCCTCCTTCCCAAAATGTTATTAAATTTTTGAAAATTCAATAAATACAAGAGAACATGTTTAATGTATTGTCCCCCAAATCAACTAATTACCAAAAACAAATATTTAATGCATGTTTCTTTAATTAACCAATCAAAAAATATACTTCCTTCGTTCCTAAATATAAAGTCCTCTTAACACTTTTATTTTGTCCCTATTTATAAAATCTCATACCAATTTTCAATGATCATTAATTACCTTTTTTCACAAACACCCTATTTATTTTAACACTTTTTAGATTCCTAATAATATTAATAGGGTAATTTTGAAATTACATATCAAAAGTTCACATTTCCAATACAATTAACTAAATTATTCAACTTTCTTAATGGACGTGAAATCCCCCAAAGAGACTTTATATTTAGGGACAGAGGGAGTACATTACAATTTTAATTTTTTTTATTCACTACTTTAACTTTAATTTGAGATAAAAATTTTCTATGTTTTTTACTAACTTTTTGGGACGGAAGGAGTAGAATGTTTTTAATGTATAAATAAGGCTTATTTATGGTTTTGGTCCCTAAAAGTTCAGCGTGTTTCGGTTTTAGTCCCTAAAAGTTATTTTGACCGTGACTGATCCTTAATTTTTCAAACATTTTGGTTTTGGTCCCATCTGTTAGAAAAAATCAATTATTTGTTGAAGCGGTTAACGGAAACCCACACCAACAACGTGGTATGAGATAGCGTCAAATAAGTATTGTGAAATGGATGATTCAGATCCATAAATGCAAAATTCTGCGTATGAGACCATTTTGCGTATGTGGGACCATTTTGTGGCTATGGATCTGTATCATCCATGCCATATCATTTATTTGGCGTCTTCTCACACTATGTGACTGCTGATATGGTGTTCCGCTAGTCACGTCAACAAATAACAGTTTTTTGTAACACCCTATAATTAATTACCCATAATTCCCCTTATATTAAAATACGGACTTAATCAACCGTCAAACGGACGGAGTTTTGTTTGTTTTTCGGACTAATCCAAAATTCAACCTGTGATAAACAATTTCAAATAAACAACTAATAGTCAGCAGAACTTCAGATTATATTTCTAAATCATATCAAGGCCCTACGGGCTCCAAATATATCAGAGTGCATAAAATAATCAGAGTAATAGCGGAAAATACTAAGTTTGAGTGTCATACCCAAAACATATAACCTTGTCAAAACAAAACATCCTAAGCCTCACTGAAAATATTTATAACAAATTTTACATCAAAATAGTGTAGGAGGCTTAGGTTCATAATATGATCTAAAACCGATAACACCCTACTCTCCTTGTGAAGGAAAGTACTCCTGCTCGGCCAGGGGCTGTGCCAGCTCAATCTCCGTACATGACAATGTAAGGGAGTGAGCATTGCACATGAAATAGAAAGCAGTTTCTAACTAGACATAACAACCCACTAGGTCAAACACATTTAGCAAATAAGCAAATATTCACATATTTCACAACATACTCATTTCATTATTTCCATATTCATAATTCATTTCAACATCCATTTCCATTATTCATTTCAACATCCCTTTCCTTTACTTTTATTTCTTTTCACACACTTACTTCATTTAGGTACATCACCCCAAATCAGAGGCCAATGCACAGTTTCACTCACCACAATTATCACCTCAAGTCAAAGGCCCTCATACTTTTCCTTATTTAAATTATGTGTCCCTCAGGTCAGAGATCAACACCCATTCATCATAATTCATTTTGTGTCCCTCAGGTCAGAGATCAACACTTCAGTTTCTTAATTCACGGTGTGTCTCTCAGGTCAGAGGTCAACACACCAATACACCTTTCATCTGGTGTCCCTCAGGTCAGAGGTCAACACTCAATCTTTTATTTAATCCGGTGTCCCTCAGGTCAGAGGTCAACACCCATTCATTCTAATTCATATAGTGTCCCTCAGGTCAGAGGTCAACACACACTTTCATTGTAATTTATCCGGTGTCCCTCAGGTCAGAGGTCAACACTCATTAACATTCATTTCATCTTGTGTCCCTCAGGTCAGAGGTCAACACATTATTACTTTAATTCATTTTGTGCCCCTCATATCAGAGGTCAGCATAATCATCACATTCCTTTAATCGTCACCTCAAATCAGAGGTCAACGCACTTATTACATTTTCATCACTCATTACCTCACATCAGAGACCAAAACATACTTTCATATTCTTACACAAACAATTATAACACATACATTTACTCAATATTTGGCACCTCAACTCAGAGGCCATAAATTATTCACTTTCTTGGTCCATCAATTATATCACATTTAAATTCAACAACACACATTCAACATTTAATCATTCATGCAATTTTCTTATTCATTTCCTTTCTCAGTTATCACAATCATACCAAATAGTGTTCTCTTTTATAGCCCAACATTTAGATTCGTCCTTCATTTTAATTTTTGCATATATCATCTTTTACTTTGGTTTGCACGTAATCATTTTACCTCCGTTTCCTATATTCACAAGTTCGATTCATAAATCATGATCTTTATTCACAATTGATATTACTTAACATTTTTACTTATTTAACAATTAGATACAAATATGCACATTTATCACATTTAATCGTTTCCATTCCCTTTCTTCCTATATCAATTTATTTCACAACACATGCATATAATTGCTACAGTAATTAATTATCATTTAATTCACAACTTTACAAATAAAATCAATAATCATAGAATTCATTTATGTCAACTTCATTATCACATTACCCAATTCCTCATGTAATTCAATTTAATCCTTATCCAAGTTTCATTTATCCAATAATTCATTGCCATATTATTGAGTTTCCTTTTACTAGTCTTAACATCCAATCATCATGTATATTTAATTAATTAGAATTTCATATTTAATAACCTAGGGATTTATAATCTAATTTTCTCCCCTAACACATAACCCTAACAAGTATTATATACTAACTAGAACCTACTCCCTAGAACAAGGCAAAGCTCACTATATCCGCTCCCTTACCTTAACCTTGTAGAGAGAGAAGGGAGTACCAAACCCTAACTCTTTGAAATGCCCTTCTTTTGAGTTTCAACCAAATAGCCTCCAAATGTGTAGCAAGAGTGAGGAGGAGAGCTTGATCCTACTTAGCCATGGTGTAGAGAGAGAAAGCTTCAAGGCTATGAAGGAGAGAGAAACTATACCCACAGTGACCAACAAAGCAAGAACGATTAGAGATTGATGATAGTTTGTGTAAGTTGAAGGAGAAAGGAATGAAACTCAGATCAACTTACTTAGATGTGATGATTCTCCATGATGGGTGTTCTCGAAGCTTCAAGGATGGAGAGAGAATTGGGGATTAAAGTGGGTGAGAGGAAATAGAAGAGATTGATGAATGATTATGTGTTAGTGTGTGATGGGGATTGATTTTTGATAGTTTATTATGGATCTAAGGAAGGATTTGAGGATGAAATTAGAGAAAGAGAAGAGAGAGCTTCGTGCCCTAGAGAGAGAAAGACAAAGGAATGAATGAGGAAGAAGACCCCAATCACGTTTTATTTCTACTGAAACTGCACAAACTACTCGAGTTGTCCAAGCACTACTCGAGTAGTTCAAGAAATCATGACTTGCTGTTTCCACCAACTACTCGATTAGTCAGTGAACTAATCGATTAGTCAGTGAACTAATCGATTAGTTTGGCACTACTCGAGTAGTCTGGTTTTGTTTTCTTTTCTTGGCATTTCAAACTGCCATAACTTCTTCGTTACCCATCGGATCTTGCTCAAATTTTAAAGCAAACTTCCTCACCTATCCTACTTCATATCCAACGGTGGAATTTGTCTTTAGAGTTGTAAATCTTTTATTTTTAAATTTCTTAATATCCTATGTTATTAATCCTAAAACAAGCCTTCAATCCACTATTTTTAACTCAATATCATTATTTCCTTCACTCTAAGCTTGACCCATCATCAATTATACTAGGAATTAAATTTGGGATGTTACAATTCTCCCCCACTTATTGGAATTTCGCCCCCGAAATTCCGTTAGGTTCAGTAAATGAAGAATCACCCCGGCGATAGGACATTGTGATTCCTATCTTTAATTCCCTTTGGTTTCTTCCGTCGGTCTTTCGGTTTGCCCTTACTTAGACAGAATTTAAATTAGGGTAGGAAGTGCTCCCCCACTTGGCATCGAAATACCCAATTACCGCTATGCTAGAGGATATGGAATGAATTTGAATTCAATTCCGATTGTATTACAATTAACTCTGGGGCAGGAGTTGTAAGAACTAGATGTAGAAAACTCGAAATGCGTAGCAGTCCGGAATAGTTCTAGAATCTTTTCTTGAAGAGGTGTCCTGAAATCATGGCATACGAAGATTCGTATAGAGTATCACGTCTTAAAGTTTGTCTCTCATAAGGATTTGACTAGCACCGATAGGATTTAAAGCTTTTCAAAAACACAGGCATTCCTGAACAAGAAGCACACCAAAGGCTAAGAGCTTCCCCAATTGCTTATTTGATTAGAGCAGACACAATTCCTACTAAATGCTCAACAATCAACTTCTTTCATGAATCGATTAAAAAGAATAGGAAGGAAGAAGTCCACATTAGTTCCAAGATTTACCCAACTACCAAAGGTGAAGGGTACGACAAACTTGCCGTTGGTTGGGTCAATTATCAAGATGGTTTGGGTCTTAACGCAGGGATTTACAAATTTGACACAACCGGCCATTCTTATGAATGGTTATCTAAGAACCGGGAAAAGATTCGAAGCAATTGTCAAATTGCTCAATGATTGGTTTAGTTGATAGGATGGTTAAGAATAATTTCTGGAGAGTTTTCTTAATTCATTTCCTAAGATTCAGCAATTAGCTACACTACTTTGGTTGTCTATTTTCACTTTAGAGGTTACAATGATAGCATTTATTGATAGATGCAAGAATTGAGGTGATCAATCCCAACCTCATGTCTACCAACAACACATCACTGTCAGGTTCTGTCAATGATGTCATCATTTAACAAATGCAAGGATTAGAGTGATCAGTTCTAACCTCACATTACATCAAATAACAACATCACAACATAGTATTGGTCACTTGGTACTAGAATTCTCAAACTTAAGAATTCTTTCTAAGGTCTTTCATATGTTATCTATAAGAACAGGATTGCATTTGGAGAGGCAGATATCCAACATGTTTTAAACAATTCTACCCTAAGACATTACTAACTCACTATTTAGCTAACAAAGGAGAAAACTAACTCCACATCAATTGAACTTAGAAACATTACGCATGGACTTGGCAAACATTAGTTACCTGCGGCCATATCAGCTGGGTCCACCTCGTCACCCTCGACGGTAAACAACTTCCCCTGCTGCAATGATGGACCACCACGGGCCTTCTGTGCCTTAGCAGCATTAATCTCCTTCTTCATTGTGTTCTTAGGACAATTTGAAGCAAAATGCCCGGGTTGTCCACAGTGAAAGCATAACCCCTCCTTTCGACCCAAAGTCCAGCACACCCCCCTATGCATCCTGCCACAGTGCTGACAAGTTGGTATTGGACCATAATCATTCATTGTTGGTCCGGATTCCCTAGGAAACGTGACCCTGGAATGAGAGTATGGACCAGACTTCTGAATCGGTCCCTTGTCCTTATTTTGACCTCCAATTCTCTGGTTTGCCCGAGATCTCTCATAAGCTAGCTTTCGTTTGAGACCCTTCTCATAGGTGCTTGCCATGTTGACTAAGCGAGCAAAGTTATCAATGTTGTGATACTCACACGAGAGGCGAAGATCACTCCTAAGTCCAGCTTCAAACTTAACACACTTGCCACGGTCACTTGCATACCGATAATCGGAAAAACGGATGAGATCTTCAAACCTAGCTGCATAGTCCCCAACTGACATAGAACCTTGAGTCAATTGGAGAAAGACAATCTCCTTCTCCCTCCTAACATCTTCAGGGAAGTACTTCTCCAAGAACAGATCCTTGAACATCTCCCAAGGAATCACAGGATTAGCTGCCGCCAATCCTCTCCTCTGTTGATCCCACCAATGTTCTGCCTCATTGGTCAGCATGAATTCAGCTAATCGAACATACTGCTCCATTGGTGGTTGAAGAGAACGGGGAATCTTCTCTATCTCCTGTATCCACCTCTGCGCTCCATCAGGGTCATTTCCACCTTCAAAGCGAGGCGGATTATTCTTTCGGAACCGAGACATCTAGTCAATCTCAACTGGAGCTGGTTGCAGAGCTGCTGCCGCTGCAGCGGCTGCCATCTGTTCCCCCTGCTGCTGCTGCATCTGAGTCAGATGCTCCAGAATAGCAGCAAGTCCATCATTACCAGCCCTTCTTCCAGCCATACCGCTTAGCCAGAGAGAACAGACCAGTAAGACTCAATTACTAAGTAGATACATAGTACTATAATTATCCTATTATAATCCTAAACTATTACTATGAGCATCAATTACTCGCTAGGTGAGTAATCATTTGGAGTGTGTACAACTCCATGGCCGAGGAGAAACTGCTCTGATACCATAATGTAACACCCTATAATTAATTACCCTTAATTTCCCTTATATTAAAATACGGACTTAAAAATTCATTTTTATTACATTAAAATCAACCGTCAAATGGACGGAGTTTTGTTTGTTTTTCGGACTAATCCAAAATTCAACCTGTGATAAAAATTTCAAATAAACAACTAATAGCCAGCAGGGCTTCAGATTATATTTCTAAATCATATCAAGGCCCTACGGGCTCCAAATATATCAGAGTGCATAAAATAATCAGAGTAATAGCGGAAAATACTAAGTTTGAGTGTCATACCCAAAACATATAACCTTGTCAAAACAAAACATCCTAAGCCTCACTGAAAATATTTATAACAAATTTTACATCAAAATAGTGTAGGAGGCTTAGGTTCATAATATGATCTAAAACCCATAACACCTTACTCTCCCTGTGAGGGAAAGTACTCCTGCTCGGCCGGGGGCTGTGCCAGCTCAATCTCCGTACCTGAAAATGTAAGGGAGTGAGCATTGCACATGAAATAGAAAGCAGTTTCTAACTAGACATAACAACCCACTAGGTCAAACACATTTATCAAATAAGCAAATATTCACATATTTCACAACATAATCATTTCATTATTTCCATATTCATAATTCATTTCAACATCCATTTCCATTATTCATTTCAACATCCCTTTCCTTTACTTTTATTTCTTTTCACACACTTACTTCAATTAGGTACATCACCCCAAATCAGAGGCCAATGCACAGTTTCACTCACCACAATTATCAACTCAAGTCAAAGGCCCTCATACTTTTCCTTATTTAAATTATGTGTCCCTCAGGTCAGAGGTCAACACTTCAGTTTCTTAATTCACGGTGTGTCTCTCAGGTCAGAGGTCAACACACCAATACACCTTTCATCTGGTGTCCCTCAGGTCAGAGGTCAACACTCAATCTTTTATTTAATCCGGTGTCCCTCAGGTCAGAGGTCAACACCCATTCATTCTAATTCATATAGTGTCCCTCAGGTCAGAGGTCAACACACACTTTCATTGTAATTTATCCGGTGTCCCTCAGGTCAGAGGTCAACACTCATTAACATTCATTTCATCTTGTGTCCCTCAGGTCAGAGGTCAACACATTATTACTTTAATTCATTTTGTGCCCCTCCTATAAGAGGTCAGCATAATCATCACATTCCTTCAATCGTCACCTCAAATCAGAGGCCAACGCACTTATTACATTTTCATCACTCATTACCTCACATCAGAGGCCAAAACATACTTTCATATTCTTACACAAACAATTATAACACATACATTTACTCAATATTTGGCACCTCAACTCAGAGGCCATAAATTATTCACTTTCTTGGTCCATCAATTATATCACATTTAAATTCAACAACACACATTCAACATTTAATCATTCATGCAATTTCCTTATTCATTTCATTTCTCAGTTATCACAATCATACCAAATAGTGTTCTCTTTTATAGCCCAACATTTAGATTCGCCCTTCATTTTAATTTTTGCATATATCATCTTTTACTTTGGTTTGCACGTAATCATTTTACCTCCGTTTCCTATATTCACAAGTTCGATTCATAAACCATGATCTTTATTCACAAATGATAATACTTAACATTTTTACTTATTTAACAATTAGATACAAATATGCACATTTATCACATTTAGTCGTTTCCATTCCCTTTCTTCCTATATCAATTTATTTCACAACACATGCATATAATTGCTACAGTAATTAATTATCATTTAATTCACAACTTTACAAATAAAATCAATAATCATAGAATTCATTTATGTCAACTTCATTATCACATTACCCAATTCCTCATGTAATTCAATTTAATCCTTATCCAAGTTTCATTTATCCAATAATTCATTGCCATATTATTGGGTTTCCTTTTACTAGTCTTAACATCCAATCATCATGTATATTTAATTAATTAGAATTTCATATTTAATAACCTAGGGATTTATAATCTAATTTTCTCCCCTAACACATAATCCTAACAAGTATTATATATTAACTAGAACCTACTCCCTAGAACAAGGCAAAGCTCACTATATCCACTCCCTTACCTTAACCTTGTAGAGAGAGAAGGGAGTACCAAACCCTAAATCTTTGAAATGCCCTTCTTTTGAGTTTCAACCAAATAGCCTCCAAATGTGTAGCAAGAGTGAGGAGGAGAGCTTGATCCTACTTAGCCATGGTGTAGAGGGAGAAAGCATCAAGGCTATGAAGGAGAGAGAAACTATACCCACAGTGACCAACAAAGCAAGAACGATTAGAGATTGATGATAGTTTGTGTAAGTTGAAGGAGAAAGGAATGAAACTCAGATCAACTTACTTAGATGTGATGATTCTCCATGGTGGGTGTTCTCGAAGCTTCAAGGATGGAGAGAGAATTGGGGATTGAAGTGGGTGAGAGGAAATAGAAGAGATTGATGAATGATTATGTGTTAGTGTGTGATGGGGATTGATTTTTGATAGTTTATTATGGATCTAAGGAAGGATTTGAGGATGAAATTAGAGAAAGAGAAGAGAGAGCTTCGTTCCCTAGAGAGAGAAAGACAAGGGAATGAATGAGGAAGAAGACCCCAATCACGTTTTATTTCTGCTGAAACTGCACAGACTACTCAAGTAGTCCAAGCACTACTCGAGTAGTTCAAGAAATCATGACTTGCTGTTTCCACCAACTACTCGATTAGTCAGTGAACTAATCGATTAGTCAGTGAACTAATCGATTAGTTTGGCACTACTCGAGTAGTCTGGTTTTGTTTTCTTTTCTTGGCATTTCAAACTGCCATAACTTCTTCGTTATCCGTCGGATCTTGCTCAAATTTTAAAGCAAACTTCCTCACCTATCCTACTTCATATCCAACGGTGGAATTTGTGTTTAGAGTTGTAAATCTTTTATTTTTAAATTTCTTAATATCCTATGTTATTAATCCTAAAACAAGCCTTCAATCCACTATTTTTAACTCAATATCATTAATTCCTTCACTCTAAGCTTGACCCATCATCAATTATACTAGGAATTAAATTTGGGATGTTACAATTCATAATGAAGTGGATCAAAACCAAAATATTTGAAAAATTAAGGATCAGTCCCGGTCAAAATAACTTATAAGGACTAAAACCAAAACACACTGAACTTTTAGGGACCAAAAGCATAAATAAGCCTATAAATAAATACTCTACTTTTCATGAAGGAATTCTTAGTCATGAAGTCCTTTGATATTGTTAATAAAAAACTAAGAGTAATATGTCAGATTGATCCCTGACTTTGTAGGCACAGATCAATGTAGTCTCTGATATTTTCAAAATTACAAATATGTCCCTAAGATATGAACACATCAGTCATATTAGTCCATGATGTTAATGACCATCCGTGGTCTTTAATATGGACTAACAGAATGGTCAAAACGACGTCGTTTTGACGGAAAAAAATAAACAAAGACATTTGAGTATCGATCAAATTAGTTTCTGAGATTGTCGAAATCGGTCAAATTAGTCCCTGACTTTATGAACCATTAATGTCAGGGACTAATATGATTGACGTGTTTTTTATCTCGGGAACTAATCTGGAGCTTCGATAATCTCAGCGATTAATTTGATTGATGTCATAAAAACAGAAACCAATCTGACATATTACTAAAAAAAACTAATAATAAGTTTTTATTTTTCCTTTCGCAGAAATTAAGTCAAGAGTTCTTCAACAAATATCCTACATGTGATGGAAAATATGTGAAGTTACAAGTTGGGGGAAAATGGTGGCCCGTAAAAGTGTTGTACTATCCAAATCCTGGTCAAGGTCTTCTGTCTGCAGGATGGAGAGCATTTATGAGACAATGCAAATTGAAGGTTGGAAAAATTTGGGAGTTTAACATGATTGATGAAAAAAATCTCGTGTTCGAAGTGTCAATTTCAACACACCGCTACTTAGGTTTTTGATAGGACCAACTTCGTGTTGCTCTTTGAAGAACAAGCAATTTGAACTTTCTTGTGTTTTGTATGTGAGTCACGATGTTACTCCCTCCCTTCTTTATTACTTTAATTGTCTTTTTTTGTGAAATCTTTTATCTATTTGTTGAGAATTTCAAAAGTATAATAAATGTTATTTTACATGTTTGTCTCTATTCGATAGGTCTTGATTTATATAAGTAGTGAATACAAACTAATGATTATATAGAGAAAAAAATATAGGGAAAAAACATAAATAATGTATTGAAAATTTAAATAATGATTACATTTCTTAAATAATTTATTTTATTTGAAATAGAACGTATAAAAAGAAATGATAAGATGATAGTATATAAATAGTATTATGGTATAAACTCCTAACATCACTCTCGTAGCACTCGTTGTACTATACATAGTGTTTGGTAGGCCATGAAAATCGGTTATTAGTTATTAAAGAA
Organism: Crotalaria pallida; assembly: GCA_037953625.1. Taxonomy (NCBI): domain Eukaryota; kingdom Viridiplantae; phylum Streptophyta; class Magnoliopsida; order Fabales; family Fabaceae; genus Crotalaria; species Crotalaria pallida. The sequence goes on from CM075651.1 coordinate 56,218,075, forward strand.
GTTTTATAAAAAGTCAAAATGGACACTTTAGTCTCTACTTGCTTTTACGTTAGTACCTAAAATTTTAGACTTTTGAAAATGTTAATCATGTTATTTTTTATGATTTGTTGTCATTTGGAGACATTGACGACCATTTTATGTGGCTCATTAAATGTAATACCTGCAATTTCCTCGCTTATTTTTAATATTGAAAAATAAAATAGAAATTTAAATAATCTATTTGATTTCTTATAAGAAATTGAATTTCCATAATTTGATTAAGTTAGTATTTTAATTTAATTTTCATGAATTAAGAAAAGTGTGAATTTTGTATTTTTATTTTATTAAAAACCGTGATTTTTATTTATTTATTTTAATAAGATTTTAAATTTTGTACTTTCTTTAAAGTAGAGAGGAAAAATTTAATTTCCCGCCCTAAGTGGGTGCCACGACCTAGTCTAGAAGTGGAAGGAAAAATTTTAAGCTTACCCTACAAGCTAAGTGAGAAAGTACCTTTAATGTTTTATTTTAAAATCCAAAAAGTAAATAATTAGTTATCTTTCCAAGGAACCTACTTTTTGTCTAAATTAAAAACCCACTCACATATGTCTCACTTTCTAACCACAAACCCTTATCCCTAAAGTTGTCCTAAATTACAAAATTGCCATTATGACTGTAACACCCATTTTATATATATATAAAATAGTAATTTAAAAGTTTGTAATACAAACAAGGAATATTAAAATTTCACTATTCATAAATCAAGTTTACAACTGGAGCAAGAGTGTTGATGATTCTTTTGTCTCGGCAATTAAGCAAATTCAATTTCTGAATCCTGAGACTGAGTTCAGGGTGGTCGGAGCTCATCCATTTCATACTGTCGACAATGGGAAGCTGATTGATATTGAGACCAAGGCCGAAGTCGATTTACAAGCAGAGGATCTGCCTAACCCTCTCGTTGAATTGACTGAAGCCCCTGAATTTGATGATTCCAACATTGTTTTGTCTTATATTGAGGAGTGATTCTAAGCTTTGGTGATCAGTTTTTGCTGCCTTTATGTAGGATTTAATTTTTGTTGCTCGTTTGTAATCGAGCGTCGTCACTTAACCCTTTTCGAACAACTTTTCTTTAACTTGCTGCTCGTTGTATTCGAGTGTACTCCTTGACTGCTATGAACAATTTACTTTTACTCGTACTGAATGTTAATCAATTTGTCTTGAATACAAATTGTGTTGCGCATATTATTTTCGTTACTTTTGGGTTTCGTTTGTCACGTGACCCTTCATATTTAGTGCAATGCTAATTGCCGCACGTTCGGTTTGTAATTTATTGGGTAAGGGATTGCTTCAACCGTATGTATAATTTATTGTGAGTAGAACTCGGATCGCCGACTTTAGCCGAAGCGGGACCCTCGGACCGCGAAATAAGGAAAGTAATTTCCTGAATTCGGGCGTTCTATGAATACGTTGCTGAACTCTCGTAAAGAGTTGTATCTCGATTTAGCTCAGTGGCTAGCCGAACCAAATGAGTCGTATGTCATTTCACAATGTTCGAAAGAGAATTTCAAAGAAATTGATGCATTTTTATTGATAAGAGAATACAAAATGAAGTTGCTCATTTTCTAACTAATTCCTAACAATTTGTCACTAATCTAAGAACGGTGTTATCCTTCGTTTATTCGACCTAAACAATTCTGAGCAATAGACTATCCTATTTGTAAAAAGTGAAAAATAAAATAGGAGCTTAACTGTAATAAGCTCTGAGCTTGGCCACGTTTTAACTGTTATTGATTTCCATGCCCGAGAGAGTTTCCAATTTGTAAGCACCAGATCCAGATTTAGCCTTCACTCGGTATGGGCCTTCCCACTTTGGCTTCAATTTTCCAACTCCAGCATTTCCTTTGCCGTTATCTGCTCGGCGAAGGACTAAATCTCCAACTTCAAAACTTCGTGGACGAACCTTCTTGTTGTATTCCCGAGCTTGCCGTTCCTTCACTTTTCTTTCATGAGCGGCGGCGTTCTTTCGAATTTCCTCAAGTAAAATGAGCTCTTCGCTGAGAAAATGGTCATTAGTTTCTGAAGGACGTTCGAGCGTCCTAAAGGTAGGGATTCGCTTTTCGATCGGAATGACTGCGTCACAGCCGTTTGTCAAACGAAAAGGAGTCTCTCTTGTAGACGAGTGTACAGTTGTCCTGTGTGACCATAAGACGCTTGGAAGTTTATCCGCCCAAGTGACGGCTGCATTACCGAGTTTCTTCTTAATTCCATCCAAGATGGTTCTGTTGGCAGCTTTGGCTAACCCATTTTTCTGTGGGTGTTCAACAGAACTGAAATAGTGAGTGATTCCCAGGTCGGTTGCTAGTTGTTGAAAGTGAGAGGCTGTAAACTGCGATCCATTATCAGTAACTATGGCATGAGGCACTCCGAACCGAGAGATAATTTCCTTCACAAAGAAAGATTGAATACGGGCCGTAGAGATTGTTGCTAACGGTACCGCCTTAATCCACTTAGTGAAGTAGTCAATAGCCACTACCGCAAATTTGAGTTGCCCCGGTGCGGTGGGAAACTTCCCGATGATGTCCATGCCCCATTGATAAAAGGGCCAAGGGGCACCGAGAGAATGTAGCTCCTCAGCAGGTCTTTGGTAAATGTCGCTGTGAAACTGGCATTGAACACACTTCTTAACATGTTCCATGGCGTCCTTTTGCAATGTAGGCCAAAAGTAACCTGCTCGGATTATTTTCCTAGCTAGGGATTTTCCACCCATGTGGTGGCTGCAAACTCCACCGTGAACCTCTTCAAGTATCTCCTCAGCTTGGGATGGGTTGACACATCTGAGCATGGGGGAACCAAACCCTCTTTTGTACAGAACTCCATTCAGAACTGTGTACTGAGCTGCCTTTTTAACCAATTTTCGAGCCTCTGTCTGATCTTGGGGAACGAACCCATGTTGCAAATAGGTAAGAAGAGGATCCATCCATGATAGAGATAATGAGATAGCCAAAATGACACTCGGTTGGGGAATGGTTTCTTGTATCAATGTTTTATTATTTTCCGACCCCTTTGTACTTGCCAATTTGGATAAAATGTCGGCTCGAGAATTTGAATCTCTTGGGACATGGAAAATGTCAAATTCTGAAAAGTTAGAGATGATTCTTTTTACCTCTTCAAGATATTTTTGTAAGATGGGCTCCTTTGCCGAGTATTGCCCCTTGATCTGTGAAACTACTAACTGTGAGTCACTGAAAACTGACACTCGCTCTGCTCCAAACTCATGAACCATCTTGAGGCCCGCAAGAACTGCCTCGTACTCCGCTTGATTGTTTGATGTTTGGAACTCGAATTTTAATGAATATTCCGTGCACAATCCTTCGGGGTTTTCAATGATGACCCCGGCTCCAGCTCCTTTTTTGTTGCTCGATCCATCTACATATACTGACCATAAATTCTGAGAGGTATCCGAGGGGATATCTGTGAACTCGGTGACGAAGTCAGCCAGAACTTTAGATTTCATCGCCTTCCTCGGTTCATAGGTGATGTCAAATTCAGACAATTCGACAGACCATGAAACCATTCTTCCTGCTAGGTCGGGTTTGTGAAGAACTTGTCTGAGAGGTTGAGCTGTTCTTACCAATATTCTATGTGCTTGAAAATATTGTCTCAATCTTCGAGCCGACGTGACCAAATAGTACGCAAGTTTCTCAAGCTTTTGATATCTCAATTCTGATCCTTGAAGTTCTCGGCTAACAAAATATACTGGGGCTTCCATTCCCGAATCTTCTCGTACCAAAACCGAACTGACCGCTGCTTCTGCCACTGACATGTAAAGAATGAGGTTTTCGCCGGAAAGAGGGTTGTGGAGGACCGGTGGACTGGAAAGATACTCCTTCAATTGAACAAAAGCTTGCTCACAGTGCTCGTCCCAATGGAAATCTTTGTTTTTCCTAAGGAGCTGATACCATGGCAAAGCTTTCCGAGCAGCCTGGGATAAGAATCTGGAGAGTGCCGCCACTCGGCCCGTGAGTTGTTGAACTTCTTTAAGACTAGCTGGACTCCTCATTTCAAGGATTGCTTTGCATTTATCTGGATTGGCCTCAATACCTCTCTCGGTTAACATGAAACCGAGGAAAGAACCGGCTGGGACTCCGAACACGCACTTTTCAGGATTCAACCTCATGGAATACTTTCTTACTCGGTCTAGTATTGTCCTGAGGTCCTGGGCATGGTTTTCTTGTTGTTTGCTCTTTGCAATAATGTCATCAATATATACCTCCATGTTTGAGCCGATCATGCCTTGAAAAACCTTGTTCATCATCCTCTGATAGTTAGCTCCCGCATTCTTCAACCCAAAAGGCATGACATTGTAACAATAAGTTGCCTTGTCGGTAATGAATGCGGTCTTATCTTGGTCGGCAGGAAACATTGGAATCTGGTTGTAACCAGAGTAAGCATCCATAAACGATAGAAGTTTGTAGCCAGCTGAACTGTCGACAAGCTTGTCAATAACAGGGAGTGGATATTGGTCTTTAGGACAGACTTTATTCAAGTCTGTGTAGTCGACACACATCCTCCATTTTCCATTGGGTTTTTTGACCAAGACGGTGTTAGCTAATCAGTCTGTATAGTCGATTTCCCGAATGAAGCCTGCTCGGAGTAATTCAGCAACTTTTTCTTCAATAGCAGCGGCCTTTTCAGCACTAACCTTCCTTTTGCGTTGTGCCACCGGTTTCGAACCCGGAATGATACTCAACTTATGACAAATAAAATTAGGGTCGATTCTCGGCATATCAGCTGAGGTCCATGCGAACAGATCCTTATTTGAAATCAGCAGTGCGGTCAATTCATCTTTAACACTTGTGGGTAGCTCGGAACCGATTTTCACTTGTCTAACGGGATCGTCGGACAGCGTCAGGAACTCCCACTGTCCCTTTGGGGTTGGTCTGTTTCTGTCGGATTGGTCCCGCATATCCAGTGTTGGAAACCAACAAGCGGGCTTAGAAATTACTAGAGGGGGGGGGGTGAATAGTAATATGGAAGCAACAGTGACTAATATTCGGTGCAATTAAAAGATAATTGATCAAAAGCTTGTTTTTCTGAAACTGGGCAATTTACTCGAGTGAATTTAAAAACACTCGCGTGTTTTTCAGAAAACCTGAAAAACACTCGCGTGAAAATGAAGAACACTCGAGTGAAATGCTACGAAATACTCGAGTGAATTGTAAAACACTCGAGTGTTTTATGCAGAACAGAAAGGAGCAGTTTCAGAGAAATTTAGCAAAATGATTCAATTTCTTAAAGACTACTCCAGGGCAGATATAAATCACAGTAGAGGGCAATTAAACTAAGTTAAAACAAGTTGAAAACAAGTTAATTGTAACCAATTGCTACTAGAATTATAAAAGCCCCTCTCTAGAGAACTTAGGGTTTGGTTTTACTTGAAAACTAAGAAAGCTATAAAAGAGAGAGACAACACCAATTTTATCCTGGTTCACACTCAATCTAGAGTGCTAATCCAGTCCCCCTAATCAACTTAGGAGTTTCTACTAGTGATCAAATTGTTAGAAATTACAAGGATAAATTGAGATTCCTCACTCAATCCTAACCCTTTTCAAGACTGTACCAAACTCTTGAAATTTCTACCCCAACTTGATTTGGTGATGAAGAGTCCCTTCTTCTTAAGCTCCTTGGAACCTCCAAGAGCCCACCAAGCTAAGAATCCTCTTAGTCTTTGTGCTTGAGAACCTCTCAAGGCTTGAGAAACTTGGATACCTCACCAAGTACTTGGATACCTCACCAAGATTTTCTAAACAAGCTAATGTGTTTGAGTGTTTGAGAATTTTACAACAAATAATTCTCTTACAAATGAAGCACACTCTCTTAACTCACTAAGACAAATAATAAAGATGAATGCTTGGTTGAGTTTAGAGAGAGAAATGATTTTTAACACTTAAGAGAGAATGAAATCCATGAAGGATTGTAAGCTTGTTGTTGCAAATGAGGTCAACTCTTCAGAATATAAGGGGACAAAAGGGAAGCAAAAACCAAGTTATTCTTCCTTTTTGTCCTCTTCTAACGTTTAAAAAATTTGCTGACAGACCTAAATCACTCGAGTCTTTTTGAAAACACTCGAGTGTTTTTCTCAACTCTGATAGTGTTGGCTTTTTACTTTATCCAACGGCTATATTAATGAAAATTCATAAATCACTCGAGTGAATTGAGAATCACTCGAGTGAATTGCTTAATGTTGGAAAAATTAAGTTTTTCTAACATTGTTTTCAATTCTCTTCTCAAGTCCAATTGGTTTTAATCTCAACCTTTCATGCATGATCATTATTTGACCTTATGTGAGAATAAAAACCTAAACTACCCACTCTCATAAATAAAATAAAATACATCAAAATTAAATGAGAATGAATAAATAACTAAGCACTTGATCTTCTTTAATGTTGAGCTTGCATTCTTCACTTTAAGTCCATAATTTAATTACATTGTCATCATCAAAATTAATCCGCCTTAATCGGAGACTTGATTTTACAATCTCCCCCTTTTTGATGATGACAAAATAATTAAACCTCTAGCACTTGAGAGCTCCCCCTCAATCTAGGAACCTTTTTAACCTGTACAATCCAGAAAATGCCAAGCACAACGTAATACAATAATAAACATAATCAAGTGCTCATTGGTATCAGAGCAAGAGCATATATCATCAGAGTGTAAGCAAGAAAGTGGAAAAAAATGCTCTTTCTCTTTAATCTCCTTTCTCCCCCTTTTTGTCATGATAAAAAAGATAACATTTTGGAAACAAGGTGGAGAATGAAGGATACCAATAAGAAAACTTTCCCTTTAAGAGTAAATAAGAATTAAAATATGACTATGAAGAGATAAAAAAAACTTTAAAGAACATGAAAACCATGAAGAAAACATGATTAATGCACAAACATCATTAATCCACCATACACAAACCATAAAACATGAGTTTGAAAATAGGTACATCCAACTCCCAACAAAATTAACAAAAGTCTCAAAATAACTAAATAAAGTCATAAAGCATAAAATCTAGTGAAAAACTAGAAGAAATTTTGAGAAATTGGGGTTTTTGAGGAGTTAGGGTTTTGGAAAGGGAATGATGAATTTGATGCTCAAAAACTTGAATTTGATGTGAAATAGGAGTAGAAATGAGTTGCGAAGATAAAATAGAGTTGAAATATGACTGATAACTGAGTTTAGAAAATCGCAGCAGCATCAGACTATAACTAATGAATTCACTCGAGTGAATTTTATAACACTCGCGTGTTTTTCAGAAAACCTGAAAAACACTCGAGTAAAAATGAATTCACTCGCGTGTTGGCCGAAAGATAGATTTTAAGAAACTTTGAATTCACTCGAGTGAAATGGGATTCACTCGAGTGTTGGCCCAAAAGACTCGAGTCTTTTCAAAAAGACTCGCGTGTTTTGCATCAGACCTGCTCAAAAACTTTTCCAATTAAAACTGATTTAATTTTGAATTAAAATCACTCGAGTGATTTTATAAACACTCGAGTGTTGTTATCAGTTATGCTGAAAATCACAGTTTTAAAACATAAAACACAAAATTCACCACATGTAATGAAAACAGCAGATAGGAAACTTAATCACACACAATTAAAGACATAAATTCATAACATCTCAAGGTAATTTCAAACAAGTATCACCACACACTAAAGTTAGACACACTTGGTGATTTTCAAATGGCACAAATCAATTAGTTTATACTTGACTCCTCTAAAATACCAAGTTCCCTTCTTATATGATAGAAGGTATCCCTTGGCAAAGGTTTTGTAAAAATTTCCGCTAATTGATTTGTGGTACTCACAAATTCAATTGTGCAATCACCCTTTTGAACATGATCCCTTAGGAAATGATGTCTAATTTCAATGTGTTTAGTCCTTGAGTGATATACCGGATTCTTAGTTAGATTGATGACACTCGTGTTATCGCATTTTAATGGAACACTTTCTAATTTTAAACCAAAATCCGATAATTGTTGTTTCATCCACAAGAGTTGAGCACAACAACTACCGGCGGCGATATATTCCGCTTCGGCGGTGGAAAGAGCAACACAAGCTTGCTTTTTAGAAAAACATGACACTAATGAACTTCCCAATAAATGGCAAGTACCACTAGTGCTTTTGCGATCAAGCTTGCATCCCGCAAAGTCGGAGTCCGAATAGCCAACTAAACTAAGACTAGCATCCCTAGGATACCATAATCCGGTGTTAATTGTCCCTTTAAGATATTTAAAAATATGTTTAACCGCGGATAGGTGTGATTCTTTAGGATTAGCTTGAAAACGGGCACAGATGCATACACTAAACATAATATCCGGTCTAGATGCGGTAAGATATAGAAGACTACCTATCATGCCCCTATATTTACTAACATCAACCGGTTTACCTATGTCATCCTTGTCTAGGTAGCATGATGTGCTCATGGGAGTGTATGCTTCTTTGCATTTGTCCATTCCGAATTTTCCAAGGAGCTCCTTGCAATATTTTCCTTGATGCACAAAAATCCCCTCCTTGACATGCTTGATTTGAAGTCCTAGGAAGAACTTGAGCTCCCCCATCATGGACATTTCAAATTCCTTTTTCATCAAATTAGAGAACTTTCTACACAAGGACATGTTAGTGGCACCAAAGATAATATCATCTACATATATTTGCACTAACAAAATGTCCTCTTTGGTTTTGTAGATGAATAGTGTATTATCAACCTTTCCCCTTTGAAAGCCATTTTCTAATAGAAAGGTACTTAATCGATCATACCAAGCTCTAGGAGCTTGTTTTAATCCATAAAGTGCCTTTTTCAACTTGTAAACATGGTTTGGAAACTCATGACTTTCAAAACTGGGTGGTTGCTTAACATACACTTCTTCATTTATGAAACCATTCAAGAAAGCACTCTTGACATCCATTTGATAAAGAGTGAATTTCATTATTGATGCAAAGGCAAGCAAAATTTGGATTGCCTCAAGGCGTGCAACCGGAGCAAAGGTCTCATCATAATCAAAACCTTCCTCTTGGTTGTACCCTTGGGCAACAAGTCTTGTTTTGTTTCTTATAATCAAACCGGATTCATCAAGTTTATTTCTATAAATCCATTTTAAACCAATTATAGTATGATCATCGGGTATAGGCACTAATTCCCAAACATCATTTCTAATAAATTGATTTAGTTCTTCTTGCATGGCCATAACCCAATGTTCATCCATAATTGCTTCCTTAATTGAATTTGGTTCGATTTGAGAAACAAAGGAAACAAAATGACAAATGTTTTGAATTGACCTACGAGTTAATACTCCCTTTGAAAGATCTCCTATGACATTGTCAATAGGGTGAGCTTTCACCGTTTTCCAAGCCGGATCAAGTTCATCTTTGACTTCTCCTTCATCCTTTGATTTTTCCATCTCTTTGTCAACATTTGAACTCTCAAGTCCATCATCACTATCATCATATAAAACACTATCTTCTTTCGAAGACTCATTAAAAACAACATGTATAGATTCTTCAATAGTCATAGTTCGTTTATTATAAACTCTAAAAGCTTTACTATGAGAAGAGTAACCCAAAAATATTCCCTCATCCGATTTAGAATCCAATTTTCCAAGTTGATCTTTTCCATTGTTTAACATGTATACTTTGCATCCAAAAACATGGAAATGGGATATATTGGGTTTTCTACCTTTGCAAAGCTCATAGGGGGTTTTCTTTATCATGGGCCTAATTAAAATTCTATTCATTACATAACAAGCCGTATTAACGGCATCGACCCAAAAGTATTGAGGTACTTGAGAATCATTTAACATGGTTCTAGCAAGTTCCTCTAGCACCCTATTTTTCCTCTCAACAACTCCATTTTGTTGTGGAGTTCTAGGTGCCGAATATTGGTGCTCAATTCTATGCTTATCACAAAATCTATCAAATTTATAGTTTTCAAATTCACCTCCATGGTCGGTTCGAATTATAATCACTTTTTGGTTTACTTGGTTTTGTGCAAGCTTAATATGGCGTTTAAAAGACTTGTAGGCCTCACTCTTAGCATTTAAAAATAATGTCCATGTAAATCTTGAAAAATCATCAACAATCACCAAGGCATAGTAGTTGCCACCAAAGCTTTTTACTTGAGAAGGTCCAAACAAGTCCATATGAAGCATTTCCAATGGTCTTGTTGTGGACACATCATTTTTGGAACCAAAATGATTTTTAGTTTGTTTGCACTTCTTGCAAGGAGTGCAATCACCTTTAATTTGAAAATTGAGCTTTGGTAAACCAACTACTAAGTCTTTGGATTGAAGTTTCTTAAGTTGATTTACATTAATGTGAGCGGTCCTACGATGCCATAACCAAGTATCACTTTCTTTGCTAATTAAACATTTTGAAACTAAAGAAGTGATATTATTCAATTCAACCATGTAAGTGTTATTAGACCTTTTTCCAACAAATTTGATAGATTCATCTTTGTCACTTTTTATGAGACAATGAGTAGAGGTAAATAATACATGGTTACCAATATCACATAATTGACTAATTCTCAAAAGATTATGTTCTAATCCTTGAACATAAAGTAAATTATCAATAACCAAGTTGGAAGAATTACCAATTTTACCTATACCAAGTATTTTGCCTTTGTTGTTGTCCCCATATGTGACATATCCCTTTTCCTTAGGAGTAAGCTCAATGAAGTGTCGCTTATCTCCCGTCATGTGCCTAGAACATCCACTATCAAGTATCCAAAGTTGCTTTCCGGTTCTAAGGCACACCTACAGGACATAATCACTTGCTAATTTTGGGTACCCAAATTATGTTGGGTCCCTTTTTGTTAGTCTTGGATGATTCTTCCTTCTTAATCCAAACATAAGTACCATTTTGAATTCCAAAATTTTTGATATGGCACTTATTGTTTGTATGTCCAAATTTTCCACAATAAAAGCAAGTTGGTTTCTTTGTAAAATCAATTTTTGAGAATGAACCAACCACTTTATTTTTCTTTTTCTTGTGGACATATCCTAGACCGGTTTTGTTTGAATTGTGTCTAAGAGAACCAATTAACCGATCTAGGTTTCTATCACTTTTGTTAAAAGTGTTGAGTTTGATTTTCAAATCATTAACTTCATTTTCAAGCACACAACACTTTTCACAATGAGTGATGGTATATGATTGATTTGCATTCTCACAAACATGACTAGAGTTAGCAAGTTCCAAGGATGCATTTTGGAGTTTCAAATCATTAATAGATTTTTCTAATTCATTGATTTCCTTTTGATACTCCAAAAGCTTCTTTCCTTTTTCTTTGTTAACTTTAGCAAGTCTTTCAAATTGAGTGAGCATTTCATTATATTCATTTAGCAAATCATCATAAGAAATAGTATGAGAGGAGGTGTAAGAATAGTTAGATGATACCTCATCCTCACTCTCATTGTCATTTCTTTAACTACTTGAGGAGGCTTCATTGTCATTCTTGGCCATGAGGCATAGCTTGGCTTCCTCATCATCCGAACTACTTGAGGATGACTTGGAACCCTTTTCCGGTTCATCCCAAACAATGTAAGCTCTTTTCCCCTTGCCATCTTGAGTCTTCCTCTCATTCTTTCTCAAGTAGGTGGGACATTCCATTTTTATGTGTCCTATCCCACCACACTCATGACATTTGACACTTTCGCTTGAGCTCTTGTTTCTTGGCTTGCTATCCTTGAATCTTTTGTCTTGAGGTCTCTTGTCCTTAGAGAATGATGAACTACCCTTTTTGCCTTTGAGGAATTTGTTGAACCTCTTGGCAAATAAACCAATCTCTTCCTCATTTGGAGCACGATCGGAGCTTTCACTTGAAGATTCATCTTCATCCTCTTTTAACATTTTAGTTGAGGCTTTTAGAGAGATGCTCTTCTTTTTCTTGTCCGAATCTTCATTTAAGTGAAGTCTTGATAGTTCCATCTCATGTTCTTGGAGCTTCCCAAACAAGGTGGTCAAGTCCATATATTTTACATCCTTAGCTTCCTTGATGGCGGTCACCTTAGGTTGCCATCTCCTATCAAGACATCTCAAGACTTTGTTAGTAGTTTCACCATCTCTAAATTCCTTTCCTAAGCCAATCAATTGGTTAACGATATGTGTGAACCTTGTTTGCATATCATTGATAGACTCATTAGGGAACATATGAAAGAGCTCATATTCATGAGTTAAAGCATTTAATCTTGAGTCTCTAACTTCACTAGTTCCCTCATGAGTGATTTGCAAAGTATCCCACATTTCTTTAGCCGATTGACATTGTGAAATCCTATGAAATTCATTTTTGGACAAAGCGGAGAAGATGATATTTTTAGCTTTTAAATCATATGAAACTTTCTTTTTATCATCTTCATTCCAACTTGTCCTAGGAATAACAATGGTTTCACCATTAATCACTCTTCTAGGAATATAAGGACCTTTTTCAATTGCATCCCAAATATCGGTGTCTATTGCTTCTACAAACACTCTCATCCTAATCTTCCAATAAGAATAATCTTCACCATTGAAGAATGGAGGTCGGTTAAGAGACATAGACCCTTCTTGCTGATTGCTAGAGCCCATTTGTTTCCAAAAGGATCTTTTTCGAAAAAGCTTTTACGCTCGATCTTTCGACCGAGCTCTGATACCACTTGTTGGAAACCAACAAGCGGGCATAGAAATATTACTAGAGGGGGGGTGAATAGTAATATGGAAGCAACAGTGACTAATTTTCGGTGCAATTAAAAGATAATTGATCAAAAGCTTGTTTTTCTGAAAAATGGGCAATTTACTCGAGTGAATTTAAAAACACTCGCGTGTTTTTCAGAAAACCTGAAAATCACTCGCGTGAAAATGAAGAACACTCGAGTGAAATGCTACGAAATACTCGAGTGAATTGTAAAACACTCGAGTGTTTTATGCAGAACAGAAAGGAGCAGTTTCAGAGAAATTTAGCATAATGATTCAATTTCTTAAAGACTAATCCAGGGCAGATATAAATCACATTAGAGGGCAATTAAACTAAGTTAAAACAAGTTGAAAACAAGTTAATTGCAACCAATTGCTACTAGAATTATAAAAGCCCCTTTCTAGAGAACTTAGGGTTTGGTTTTACTTGAAAACTAAGAAAGCTATAAAAGAGAGAGACAACACCAATTTTATCCTGGTTCACACTCAATCTAGAGTGCTAATCCAGTCCCCCTAATCAACTTAGGAGTTTCTACTAGTGATCAAATTGTTAGAAATTACAAGGATAAATTGAGATTCCTCACTCAATCCTAACCCTTTTCAAGAGTGTACCAAACTCTTGAAATTTCTACCCCAACTTGATTTGGTGATGAAGAGTCCCTTCTTCTTAAGCTCCTTGGAACCTCCAAGAGCCCACCAAGCTAAGAATCCTCTTAGTCTTTGTGCTTGAGAACCTCTCAAGGCTTGAGAAACTTGGATACCTCACCAAGTACTTGGATACCTCACCAAGATTTTCTAAACAAGCTAATGTGTTTGAGTGTTTGAGAATTTTACAACAAATAATTCTCTTACAAATGAAGCACACTCTCTTAACTCACTAAGACAAATAATAAAGATGAATGCTTGGTTGAGTTTAGAGAGAGAAATGATTTTTAACACTTAAGAGAGAATGAAATCCATGAAGGATTGTAAGCTTGTTGTTGCAAATGAGGTCAACTCTTCAGAATATAAGGGGACAAAAGGGAAGCAAAAACCAAGTTATTCTTCCTTTTTGTCCTCTTCTAACGTTTAAAAAATTTGCTGACAGACCTAAATCACTCGAGTCTTTTTGAAAACACTCGAGTGTTTTTGTCAACTCTGATAGTGTTGCCTTTTTACTTTATCCAACGGCTATATTACTGAAAATTCATAAATCACTCGAGTGAATTGAGAATCACTCGAGTGAATTGCTTAATGTTGGAAAAATTAAGTTTTTCTAACATTGTTTTCAATTCTCTTCTCAAGTCCAATTGGTTTTAATCTCAACCTTTCATGCATGATCATTATTTGACCTTATGTGAGAATAAAAACCTAAACTACCCACTCTCATAAATAAAATAAAATACATCAAAATTAAATGAGAATGAATAAATAACTAAGCACTTGATCTTCTTTAATGTTGAGCTTGCATTCTTCACTTTAAGTCCATAATTTAATTACATTGTCATCATCAAAATTAATCCGCCTTAATCGGAGACTTGATTTTACATCCAGATCCGCCAAGTTAATGTTGTCCTTACCCAAAGAGACTCTTTCCAAATTGCTCTGATCCTTGTTTTTAACTTTCCCCAAACTGGCGTTGTAACATTTTCTCGTTGCCTCTTGCTCGGCCTTGACTGTTACCACTCTGTCGTCAGCTCCGACGAACTTCATAGCTAAATGAACTATTGACACTACCGCCCCGAATGCTTGCAAAGAAGTTCTCCCAAGAATAGCGTTGTAAGCCGCTGGACAATCAACCACCAAAAATTTGACTATCTCGGTTCTGGCCGAAGGCTGTTGTCCGAGGGTTACAGGAAGTTGGATGTATCGCTTAGGCTCAATGGTGTCTCCCGTGAAACCAATTAATTCTCCTTCAAAAGGAGTGAGATTGCACTCCCTGAGTTTAAGAGCTTTGAATAGAGGGAAAATCATAATGTTCGCCGAGCTCCCTTGATCGATAAAGACTCGTTTTACCTCGTAATTACCAATAAGGGCAGTGATCACCATGGGGTCATTATGGCCTGGAAGGATTCCATCCAAATCGTCGTCATCAAAAATAATGGGAACATTTTTTGTTGATCTTTTGGTTATGGGTTTCTGACTGACTGCTAAAATTTGGTTAATGTACTTCTTTCTGTCGGTCTTCTTCTCTCCACCTCCAGCAAAACCTCCCGCAATAGTGTTAACTAAGAATTCATTTTTAGTAGGGTTTGTATCAGTAGCTGGAGTGGGGTCGGTTCTCTGTCTCCCGGTGTTTCTATCGTCTGGTGACCTACTTCTTTGGCGTTTGGATTTTACTGGCGACTGAGATCTGTTCCTACCTCTTCGGCCGGCTGCATCCCTGATATATTGTTGTAGTTTACCATCTCTGATCATTTCTTCGATTAGATCCCTCAACCAGATACACTCGTCGGTCGTATGGCCATAACCTTTATGGAAGTCACAATACTTTGACCTATCACGCTGTGCGCCCTTTCTTAAAGACGGAGGTCTTTGGGCAGAGCGTAAGTCGGTCTGCATTGTTTCCCTCAGGATTTGACTCCTTTGAACAGTTAAAGGAGTGTATTCCTGAAATTTATTCCTAGGAGGAATCCTTCGGTCCCGATCATTCCTATCTTGTCTGCCACCAAAACGTTCGTCACGTTTTTGTTTGTTCTGGCCTTGAGGGTCGGCTCGCTGTCTTTCTTCTCTGACTTTCTGTCCTTTGTGAAATTCCTCCAAATTGATGAACTTATTTGACCTCTGTCTCAGCTCGGCCATATCTTTTGGAGGTTTCCCAATCAACGACTTTCTGAAATCTCCCGATTGTAAACCTTGCGTGAACAATAGTACTGCCACACCAGGCTCTAACCGAGGAATCGAGCTAGCCTCCGCATGAAAACGCGAAAGGTAATCTTTTAATGATTCATCTTGTTTTTGGGTGACTGCCGCTAAGGTGTGGTCGGACTTGGGCTGGATGCAACTAGCCGTGTATCTGTTTAAAAACACTATTTTCATCTCCTCCCAAGAATTTATTGAGTTTCGAGGGAGGGATGAATACCAACGTTGTAACACCCCGCATTTTTCCCGTACGTGCGTAAACGATTTCGTCGAAATAAATATTGAAGTTTGGGATATAAAGGATTTTAAGAAAAATATTTTGTGTGAAAAAGAATTAAAGTGAATGATTTTGTTGGTTTGATTTTTAAGAAATGAATTGTGATTTTTCTAGAAAGTGATTTTTGTTTGAAATAAAGTTTTTGAGCTGTTAACTTTAGAAATTCATAACTTTTTATCCGTAACTCGGATTTTTGCGAACTTTATATCAAAACGATCGTCTTGAAACGTAGATTTTTAAAATAAATTTTTGGAATTTTCTGGGTTGTTTTAAAAAAATTTATTTTCTGAACAATGAAATATGAGTTTTTGAAATTTTGCTTTGAAGAAAATGAATGGATTGATTTGGCATGAATTTTTATCTGAAATGTAACACCCCGATTTGGCAACTTGTAACTTAGATTAAAGGTAGTGAAAATTAGGGCCATTTTTTTTTAAAACACAAGTGTTACACAAGATGAGAACATTCGGTTTCCAAAACATAGTTACAATTACAACTCGTGTTCTCATGTTGCATAAGACCCTTCAAGTCCCAAACCGAGATGTCACGGGACACCGCGCTTTGAAACCCGTTTTCAAAACATCGATTAAAACGTAGCCCAGTTTACTAACTTTCAAAACATCCATATGAAATAAAACTCTTGTCGGGGTACAGTATAGTGGAGCTAGGCGACTAAGAACTTACAGTGGAATACAATGCTCTGGGGGAAACCCTAGCTTCTAGTTATGCGCCCTACGACTCCCATCTGTCTCCGACTCTGGATATATTCCGTCCACAGTCCGCCAGTAGAGTTGTCCTCGTCTGCTGCCCCAATAGTTTCTCATTGAGTCGTCTCCTTTTCGCGGAGGTGTTCCCACTTCCTGAACAAGCTGGATCTGGAACCTCAATCTCTCTTGCAGCCACTGGGCGTTCAGATTTCCCAGAGAATAAAGAGAAGAAGAAGAGAAGAACAGGAGAAGAAGAGAGTAAGCTACCCAGACAGTTATGTCGACTATGTGGAATTACAATAGGCAAATACTAAGGAACGACAATAAACAACATACAACAATAACAATATCAACCTCCGACACACATATGTTCAAACACAATTTTATACCTAAATTTTTTTTTTCACAATTACATATTTACACCTTGCTTACCAACTTCCACAATTTCTTTTAATTCCTCCTCATACTCTTTCCAACTCATCACTTGTTCCAAGAATCAATCTTATAGTTCTCATTTGATGCTGGGTGTTTTATTGTATAACTCTCTTTAAAACATCGTTGTGCCTTTAAGTTTTATTATATCGGATAGCATCAATGATGAGGGGGAACGCAGCATTGAGCTCACACACGTCTACATCTCCTCGGTACACCACCCAACCTAGTCGGAAGCCAACAGGAGTACAGGACCTTTACCACGTGGGCACGACAGCTGTCACACACAAGTGGTCCCAGACCAGGAGGCTCAGCCTCAAATCATAATCATATCGAGCACGCCCTTGGCGGCAAATACAAATGCCCCGTTCCAGTCCCTCTCACTGTTGTAGACTTGCATCGAGGGGGCGACAGTACAATTCTACTTCCGGTGCAGAACTACCACGGCATTGGACCCAGTCCCCACCACGTTAGTGCGCCACATGTGGAGTTGTCTGCCTAGAATTGTACTCTAGACTTCTTGACGTATCACCGTCATCGTCCTCCCCTCCTGCAATCCCCACCTGAGTATCCGCATATACCCATAGTATCTTCCTCTCCACTACTTCGATACGACACTCATACCTTACCGCGTTTGTAAATGTCTTTTAGTCTTTTATGATTTTTCAGGATTTTAATTAACAGCTTATACCTAACAGTCGGCTCGTCCTTGGTGCATCCCTTCGACGTAGCCCGACCACTAAACGCAATCTATTCCCCCTAAAATCTTACTGGCCCTTGGCCTCACACCACTTTCTCATCTCATGCTTCTCAGCATTATTCTCATCAGCTCATCATGGCTCATCAGCCTCATCCACATTATCAGTATCTTTTTCCACAAAAAGCTTTCTCCCAAAATCTCTTTTTTCAAAATCCTTTTCCAAGTATCATATTTTTGGGTGAGTGTTAATGGAGGAGCAAGCTCAACTCAACACTAAGCTTCTTCCCAAAAATATGAGCGAGGAATCCCAACTTTACACGAGCCACATTTCACTTCCAAAATTATATTCTCTTTCCCATCTCACTCTTTATCCCTTCGTGTTCCATTCTCATCGCGGTTCATCTTTTTCTTAATTAATGTCAACATTCCTATTCACATTTCTATCCTTGTCTCAAGCTCATTTCAATATCACTATTTCATGTTTCCTTTAACACGTAATTTAAACCATTTCATCTACTACCTTCTATCAAGTACTCACGCATAATTAATAAAAACAGTACATCATATCATATAAACAAACAAATTAGTCATAGATGCCATTTCGATCTCAGCGACTCGTAGGGATAACCCGACACTTAATAACAAACAAACAAACAGACACTTGCTATCCCTCTTCATCGTCTAAGGAGATCGGGTCCAACCTTTGAGATGATTGGACGTCTTAATATGTTGCCTAATACCACGGCGTCTTAAGGGGAGCCTCTCTCTCACCTAGATGGCGACACATCCGAAAGCATTCCATTCCAAGGTTTCCTGTTGTTAGCTTTTCCACGTTCCCGTTGCGTCCGACACCCGAACTAAACATTTTTCCCGTGCGTTAGAACGATTTACGTGGATTAAAATTCGTTAAGACAATTTCTTTTCTTGAAAACTCGTTACTAATGTCCAAAGATTTTCAAATCCAAATCAAACCAAAAGGGTTTTTAAGAAAACTTGAGATGATTAAAACAATTTCTTTTTGGCTTAGATAAAAACATTCTGGTTTAAAACAGAAAATCAAAAAAAAATCCAAGGAATGAAATTTTAAAGCCACACTTTGAAAATCTTTTAAGGCACAAGATCAGAGGAGATAAAATCTCCAAATTAATTTAAGTTATTTTAAATCACCTAAATAAAAAAATTTCAATTTAATTAACATAGATTTTTCATACGTACGGTTCACAAACAGTAAAACAAATTTAATTCACACAACAGCAATACACATCATTTTCTATGCACACACACACAACTCACATAAGGCAAACCACACTTCAATCATTCAGACCCATCAATTAAATTTTTTTAATCTAATAAATTAACTAGATTATATTTAAGGAAATGATTAAAAATTAGTTTCTTAATTATCCTACCAAAACCGAATCATTCATAGAGACTAAGAATCATTGAGTTAACATCATAAAAATTCTTTTCACACAATCAAATTAAATCATTTATATATATGTTAAAACCAAAAGATAAAAAGGAAATGTACACACATCACTTCATCTAGCATACAGCAACACACACTATTTTATCAAACATACAATATCACACACTTAAGGTATATCCTTAATCACTGTTTATTTTATGAAACAATCTTACATGCACATACATAGACCGAATCATGCATACATGATTTTACAAAGATTTATTACACAAATGAAAGCATGAACTCATGAAATTATTAATATTTTTTTTCTTTCTAATGACCTAGAAACCGTGAGCTTCAAAAGGGTAATTTATCAATTTTAATTCATTTCAAGACTTTAATTTAGTTCATAAATCATCCTCAAGATCCTCATGCATTTTCGTGTTAAAACCTAATCATGACATGCAAACACTTTTTAGAACTCTTGTATTCACTTAGTCTTATGATGCATGTACCCTAAATGAAAAGCAAACCTAGTTCCCTAGTTTTCTCTAGGATGACCGAATCTCAAGATGCAAGAAGGCATAGCTTTCATTCATTTTCAACATTCATGAATCACAAAGGTCAAAGCAAATCATGTAAGGGTTCAAAACTATTTTCCACAGTACATCACAAATAAATTCAAGGCTATCATTTTTCTTAAAATAAAATGAAACTAGATTTTAACTTCATGGAAATAACATGCATGAACCTTTTATAAAATAAAAGCATAGATTTTATCCTTTATGGAACATGGCCGAATGGTCCTCCTAGAACTAAGGCATGCATAGCATCAAACACTAGATCAATTTATGTTTATTCTTGAAAATCAATTAAGACTTATTATTATTTATTTATTTATTTTTTTTTCTTTCTTAAAAACCGAATCCTAATAAAAGAAAACACAACCTTTTCTCATAAAAATGGCATGCAAGATTTAGAAGACTCAAATCTCCTCACCATTCAAGTACTAAATCAAAACATTTACAAGATCAATGTTCAATAAAAACATGCTTATACTTAAAATTATTTTAAAACTTAGTTTCTTTGCTTTTTCCTTAAAATCGAATTATATGTAGGAGAAAACATAATCCTTTCCCCAAAAGGTAACATACAAAACTAGAAATTTTCAAATCGAATTTGGATCATACTTTTGTTCCTCAAAGTATAATGAGAATATACATAGATCATGATTTCAACAAAAGATGTAAATCCCAAAGAATTTCAATTACACTTAGATTAAATGAAATCATCATCGAGTAACATGCAAGAAGAAGAACTCAAACTCTTTTCACAAATTAAATTTAGATCTTACACTTAGTCATGAAAAATCATGTAAAAAGGAATCAAAGCAAATACACAAGCTTGAACTCAAATCTTACATAAAACCGTGAAGAAGAAAGTAGAAATCACAAGATCAAAGCTTTTCAAACAAAACATTTAAGACCAACACATACACATCACAGTTTAGAGAAAGGAAGTAGACATGCAAGAGATCTAATCTAGTTTTCACAAAACTTTAATTTTTCTTTTTGATCTTTTAAGATCTAATTGGAAAAATTTAAATCTAGCAAGGAATGGCCTTAACCGAACATCAAGCACTAATCGAACATATTACAAATTATGCTTAGTCCATAGAGTCCAAAATCAAGGAGATCATACAAGTTCACATAAACATGTAAGAAAGAATTAAGGTAGATTTACAACTTAAAAGAAAAGAAGTTAAATTATTACAATCTTCATCAAATCTTCAAGTCCTACCATGAAGGATTGGTCTTCTAATTCTCCTAGTGCTTGGATCTTCAAGGGTGAAAGGTGGTTCAAGCTCCTAAGTCTCTCCTCCTTCCTCTTCATGTCTACGGCCATTCTCACTCTATCACTATCTATTTCTTTTCTTTTCTTTCTCTAAGGGGTTGATGAGTCCCTTAGAGATACGTTTGTTTTGGTGTGGAGAATGGGAAGTGAATGAGGTGAATGTTCTAAGGCCAACTTCATATAAAGGAAATTCGAAATTTCCTTCTTTAGCCTTATGAAGCAATTCGGTCATGACATAAGGGAAGGGGCGTTTTTGGACTTAAAAGTTTGCATGGATGAGGTTTGCAAAGTCAAGGGACAAGGCAAGCTAATCTAAGGTTTTAGGGGTCACCTAGTGGTCATTACTAGTTAGCACATAGTTGGAGTTTTCTATTTAGTTTGGTTACTAGTGTTGATTTAGTTGGAGCTTTACTTACTCCTTAAGCTCACACATACACGTGTAGCACACATATCCCACACACACACCCACCTTCATGCATACACACACACACGTAGCACACTCATGCACACACACACACTCATGCACCAACCGTGGCACCTCCTCACACACACACATATTCTTTTGATTTTTATTTCCCAATCACATTTCTTATTCATTTCCCCTACATCATTCGGTCAACACACATATGCACATATAAATACATAGTTACACACTTACATATATAGCACTTACATGCATATTCATACGTAGCTCACACACAAATGCACCTAATTCACATTTTAATTCCTACTATAATTTCTACTTCATACAATAATTAAATTAATTCTAAGAAATCACATTCCATGGTCATCTTCATGCATCACACGTTAAACATACACACACACATATTAAATCAAGCACTCATAAAATTTTCAAGCCAATTTATTAAATTCATTTTTTTAAAACGATTTTACAAAATCCATATCCAAAATCATTTTCAAAACCATTATTAATAAATCATCATTTAGCAAAGCATTAACAAAATTATTCATAAAAACATTTTGGTTTATAACAATCCAGAAAATCAATGCTTAATTTCTTTCTCAAATAAAACTCTTTTCTGAAAAATCCTTTATAAAACACGGTTTCAAAGTTTATTCGTTCACGCACGTACGGAAAAATGCGGGGTGTTACATGAAATGTGCTTGATTTAATGTGTGTGGGTACTGTATGATGTGTGAAAATTATTGTGTGAATGTGATTGTTTGAATTAATTGTATTATTGTGTGAATTGATGTAAGTAGAAAATAAAAATGTGGAGCATGTATGTATATATGTGTGTATGATCATACGTGTATGTGTGTGTATGTATGTTAGGGGTATAATTGTTAGAAACTTAGTGAGTAAGTAAGCCAAAACTAAGAGGAAACCTACTAAATGGCCAAACCCTAACTATCTCCTAACTAGTTTTAAGCCTAATATGACCCCTAAGACCTAGCCCACTCCACTTTGTCCCCTTGACTTGATGACCCTTATCCATGCAATTATTTAGAAGCCCAAAAACGCCCCTCCACTTGTGTGTAACCAAATCAAAGCTTAAGGGCAAAGAGGGAATTGTGAGTTAGCTTATTTATCAAAAAGCCTTAGTTCATCCACCACTCACTTCTCATTTCCCACTTCCACCGTAGCCACACTAGAAACACAATCTCTAAGAGTCCATTTTACTCTTAGAGAAAGAAAAAGAAAAGAAAAGAGAGGGAGAGAAGAGAGAGGAACCGTGGACATGGAGGAAGTAAGAAGAAGGAGATCCAAGTTCACCCAAGCTTTTCCCTTGTAGATCAAGAGCCTTAGGAGCTAGAAGGCCAATCCCTTTTATGGTAGGAACCAAAGCTCAAGAAGAAGAATTTGTAATAGCTTAGTTTTCTTTTCTTAGTTTGTAGATTTTCTTCATTTTCTTTCTTTGCATGTTCATTTTTATGATTGAGAGATGATCTTTTGTGTTGATCTTCTTTAATCATGGACTTTAAGGACTCTAATTAATTTGTAATATGTGATCTTTATGCTCTATGTTTCGGTTGAGGATTTTCTTGCTTGATCTAATATTTTTCTAACTAAAATCTTAAAGATCAAAAGAATGGCTAAAGATTTTGTGAAAGCTTAAATTAAATCTCTTTGCATGTCTATGTTTCTTGCCTTAAACCGTGAATGATGTGTGTTTATGTGATCGTTTGATGACTAAATTCCTGATCTAAGTTTGTTTACTTGTAAGGTGAAATTTTTGGTTTGCATGTTAAACCTTTTGTGAGATCTTTTTGTTATACCATGATCTAGGTGCATTTTCATGTTTATGTGATGAAAAATTTCATGATCTAAACTTGATCTATAAAAAGATTTAAGTCTATGGTTTTACATGTAATTTTGTGAATTATCTTAGTTGATCTAAGTGTGTGTATGTAATTATTTTTGCTTGATGAATGAAAAATGTTTAAATCTTTAATTGCATGTTATTTTTTCAAGAGAAAAGAGTATGTTTCCTTCTCTGTACTGTTCGGTTTCAAGGAAAAAATTAAGGTAACAGGTTTTAAATAAATTTTTGAGAAAGAACATGTTTTGATCTAGTGTTTAAACTTGTGCATGTTTGGTTTTAATGAAAAGATCATGTTTTCTTTTATGTGTGTCACGGTTTCAAAAGGGAAGTAAAGAAGTGAGTTTTAAAATGATTTTCTTCAAGCATGAATATGTTTAGATCTATAAGTTGCATGTTAATTTTAAGAGAAAAACCAAGTTTTCCTTTTGTGTGTGTGTTACGGTTTTAAGAAGGAAATTAAAGAAACAAAGCTTTAAAATAGATTTTAAGTATAAACTTTATTTGATTGAATATTTGAATTATGTGTACACCTTATTTCCTAGAAGGCCATTCGGCCATACTTAATTAAAAATGAAATTCATGTTTTTATTTTATGAAAAGTGGATGCATGTTTGTCCAAGGAATAGATCTAATGATTTTATGTGTTTACATGCCACTTTTAAAGATTTAAAGTACAACCTTGATTTTTATTAAATAATGAACATGAGTTTATTTTATGCATGTTAAAGAAGATTTTGTTACTGCATGATGTTTTAAAAATAAACTCTAAATAATAAGATGACTTGATTGATTGTTGTGTGTGTTGAAAAATGAAAACATTGTCTTGCTGCATGTTGACTTTAAGCTATCCTAGGTACTAGGTAGAGACTATGTTGTCCCTCATGTAAGTTGCATTCATCATGAGGTTAAATGAATTTAAGATTTCAAAAATGCATGCATGTGTGATGTTTGGTGATTTAAATTATTGTGTTGATTTTGTTTTAACAATGAAATTAAAAAATAAAAAAATAAAAATAAAAAAAAATATATAAAAATAAAAATAAAAATTTGTTGATTCTCCTACTGTATGCTCTTGGTTTTAATTATAAAGTACAGAAATAATTCCATGATTCTATGTTTTATTTGTGCATCAAACTTTTGCAATATTATGTATGTATAATTCGGTTAATACATGTTAACATGATTGAAAAATGTGTCTTCATGAAAGTGATGTGTGTTTACTTTTACCTTTTGATTTTAAATAAATAAGTTAATCTGATTTGATAGAAAGGAATTTTTGTAAAGTTGATTTAATGATTTTTAGTTTTAAATAGAATTGTGATTAGGAAATTATTAAGCTGTGTAATTCGGTTTTGTTTAATTAATTAAAAGGATTAAATTAAATTATTTTCTTAAGAGTAATTTAATTAATTTAATTTAGTTAATGATTTTGAATGATTGAAAATGTGACTTCCTGTGTGTGTGTTTGTGTATGCTTTGAATACTTTGAATTGTGTATATGATTGCTCTTTGTGCTGCTTGGATGTATTAGAATTGTTTTGGATACTGTTTGTGAAGTTTAGTCATGAACAATGTTTTACTTGAAAAAGAAATGATTTAAACAACTTAAACTAATTTGAAATTCTTAATTGATATTATTTGATCAGTGTGTGATAACGTTATGAAGCTTAGAAATTCAATAAATCAAGTTGATTGGTTTTGAAGTTTTGCCTTTTTGAATTTTTGTATTTGATTTAAGGAAAATGATTTTTTTTCAACCCAAGTGTTTTGAACTATGAGAAATAGACTCTGTTTTGGAAAAGAAATTGCTTTAAGAAGTTTTCCTTGGAAACGTTTTATAAAAGAAATGACTTGGAAATTAAAAATCTTTTGGATATTGGCAATGTTCCTTTAAAAAGGGAATTATTTCAAAGTGTTTTAAAACGAAATTAAGAATCTATGTAAATCGTTTCTAACGCACGGGGAAAAATGTCTAGTTCGGGTGTCGGACGCAAAGGAAGCGTGGCAAGGATTACGACTGGAAATCTCGGAAAGTCATTGGATGTGTCGTCATCTAGGTGAGTGAGAGTGCGGTGATCCCTTAACGTGGTTGCTCGCAATTCGAATAGACGGATTGCGAGAGTACTGCAGATTAGGAGATCCAAATATGTGTGTGTTAGACGTTAGGTTGCATACTAAATGTTTACTGGTTGTGCATCCCTAAATGTTTACTTGCTGTGCAAAATTTATTTTGTTAGATATTGTGTAACTTTGTCTGGATAGTGAATGGCGATGATGAAACCGTGAAAGTAAGAGGATAAGGATGGAAAAGAGAAATAAATAAGAAGTATGAGAACTAAATGAGAAAGGAATAAGCAATGAGTAAAGAATAACGAGAAAGTTATAAGAACGATTGAGAAAGAGAGAAAGATGATGTGAGTAAAGGGATGAGATACAGAGTGAGGATGATCTGAGAAAGTGAGAAAGAGGTCGAGTAAAGATGAGATTCCTCGTGCATGTTTTTGGGAAGAAGCTTAGTGTTGAGTTGAGCTTGCTCCTCCATTAACACTCACCCAAAAATGTGATCTTTGAAAAAGGTTTTGAAAAGAGATTTTTGAAAGTTCCTTTGTGAAAATGATACTTTTGTGAAAGTTTTGGAAAGATTATTTTTGAAAGAAAGCTTTGTGAAATCTTGTTTTCGAAAAGTTTTGCGAAAGATGTTTTGGAAAGACGAGGAAAGGTTGTTGATGATGTGACTGAGAATGTGATTGAGGATGAGTTTTGATAATGTGGATGATAAGATGAGAAAGTGATTTGTGGCCTGGGGCCAATGAGATTTAGGGGGAATAGTTTACGATTAGTGGTCGGGCTTCGTTGAAGGGTTGCACCAAGGACGAGCCGACTGTTAGGATTAAGCCGCTAAATAAAAGCTAAAACTTTAAAGATTTTAAAAGACATTTATATACGCGGTGAGGTATGAGTGTCGTATTGAAGTAGTGGAGAGGAAGATACCCCGAAGTATTTGCGGATCTTCGGGTTGTGATTGCAATAGGGGAGGGTAAAGACGGTGATACGTCAAGAAGCCTTGAGTGCTATTCTAAGCGAAATGAATTCCATATGTGGTACGGGCAGATCGGTCCTATGCCGTGGTAAGTTCTGCACGATCAACTAGAATTAGTACTGTCGCCCCCTATGGCAATTCGAGAACAGTGAGAGGGACTGGAACGGGGCATTTGTGATTGCCGCTGAGAGCGTGCATTGTGATTATTATGATTATGATTTGAGGCAGGGCCTCCTGGTCTGGGACTATTTATGTGTTGTGACAGCTGTCGTGCCCGCGTGGTAAAGGTCCTATACTCCTGTTTGCTTCCGACTAGGTTGGGTGGTTGACCGAGGAGATGTAGACGTGTGTGAGCTCAATGATGTGTCCCCCTCATCATTGATGCTAACCGAGATGATAAAACTTAATAGATAAAGATGTTTCCAAAGAAAGTGCATCAAAATATTAAGCATCGAATAAGAGCTATAAGATGAGTATATGAGAAAGAGTTCACGAGACGGTTGGTGAAGAATTGAGAAAAGTTGTGAAAGCTTGTGAGAAGGATTCCGAGAATGTGAATGTAAGAGTTGAAGGAATTCATTGGTGTAGAATGATGGTATTAATGTATGTTTTATTCTATGTGATTCATATGTGCTATGTGCATTGCATGTTATAGTTATGTTGTTTTATCATTTGTATAATTTTATATTCAATTATCTCGAGACCGTATGGTCAACCCGTTAGTGTTCGGAACACTGACTCTCTCCTACCATGTTGTCGTATCGGCAATTGCTGATATTGCAACTGGTAGATGGCGCAGCGGAAGCGTGGTGGGCTTCACCGACCAAGGTTCGGAGTTAGACGGCAAATACTAGGAGGCGTGACTAGAGGATAGGAAATTCCCCTCAGAGCATGGTACTCCAATGTAAGTTCTTAGTTAACCTAGATCTATCATACTGTACCCCGGCACAAGTTGTATTTAATAATGATGTTTTGAAACGATTGAATGGGCTATGGTTTAAATGATGTTTTGAAAACGGGTTTCAAAGTGCGGTGTCTTGTGACACCTCGGTTTTGAACTTGAGAGAGTTTATGTAATGTGAGAATACGAATTTTAATTGTAACCATGTTTTAAAAGTCTAAGTGTTCTCACGTTCACATAACACTGTTTTTAAAAAAAAATGGCCCTAATTTTCACTATATTTAAGTTAAGTTTTTAAGTTGCCGAATCGGGGTGTTACAGAAATGGTATCAGAGCTATGTTAAACTAAGTAACCTTATACATGGGCTTACGTACTCTGCTGTGTGTCTCTGTGTGTGAGTTAGTATTAGGATAGCGATAGAACGCTAAGAGTGCGCGAATGTTCTCATGGAGCATATCGGTTTTGTGTACTGCAACGACGAGGAGTGGAGATCAGTGACGTCACGAGATGTTAACGTGCGATTCGGAATCTTCTTTCGTTGAACTCTTCTTTGATATGAGTCCCTTTTGTTTGTGATGGCCCCTGAACCTCCGATATGAGATTTTGTTACGTAATCAGAACCTTTCTGTTCTTGGTTGAAACTTTTCTTGTGAAAACCCTATGCGTGCCAAATTGCTTTGGCATGACATTTGAGAGGGCTTTTCCTGAAAATCTTAGACTCAGTTTTTGACAAAGCCTTGATTATTGCTAAACCCAAAGTTTCTTTTGATCTTTGACCAGACAATTATCTTTCCTAAACTTTTGATGAGACTTTTGGGTCCTGACACCTAATCCCAGTCACAAAGATGGTTTTAAGTCAGAAAATGAGTTGTGAGTTGTTGTTAGGTGAAGGTTGCGAAGGTTAAGAAGAATGAGGTTTGGTTAGTAAGGAGTACGGATGTATGAGTCTTGGAGAAAATAGGAGTATCTTTGAGTCTTAGGTAAGCGGTGATTAGGATTAGGAGTTTTGATGTCGGATTGTTCAAATAATGATTTAGAATGTAAGGAAAAATTGTGGAAAGTGTAAAAGGGTTTAGAATTGTCTAAGTTATATGATCCAGTGTTAGGAATATGGAGCGAGACGGAGTATGTTTCTTGAGGATTAGTGGTTATTGGAGTAAAGGGAAGATGTAATAGTGACCATAGGAGTCGAAAGAGGATGATTATGTGGTGAGAAATAGGGCAATAAGAGGATAGATGGGAGCTAAGTGATGGGAATTTTTGTAGGATTAACTAAGAGTGGTGAAAGATAGGAGTATTTAGAGGTTAAGTTTGTGATAGTAAATGGAGAATAGAGAGATATGAGTCATTTAAGTTGGGGAGTAGTGGAAGATGTGAAGTTTTTGAGGAGTAGTTTGTTTAGGCCTGAATCGATGAGAAGAAATTAACCTTGAGTATGGTAGTGTCTTGACCCCAAATGACCGTAACCTTGTTGTTTCTGAATCCTATTTTGATATCTTTGAACCCTCAGTCTTGTGTTACCCGTGAAACCGTATTAACCCATCATGTTTATTGAAAGTACCCAAGAGATTACTTTTGTAAGTAATCCATTCGATTCATTTAAAAAGTCGACGAGTAGATAGCTCATATTCGAGGATGCGACGATTGCGACAGTAGAAGAGAGAAAGGAATTTCTTCAAGAAGTTACGCATCCGCGGATCAGACAAATTCTGCGCAGTATTTCTCGAGGACGAGAAATCTTCAAGTTGGGGAGAATGTAACACCCCGCATTTTTTCCGTACGTGCGTAAATGATTTCGTCGAAATAAATATTGAAGTTTGGGATATAAAGAATTTTAAGAAAAATATTTTGTGTGAAAAAGAATTAAAGTGAATGATTTTGTTGGTTTGATTTTTAAGAAATGAATTGTGATTTTTCTAGAACGTGATTTTTGTTTGAAATAAAGTTTTTGAGCTGTTAACTTTAAAAATTCATAACTTTTTATCCGTAACTCGGATTTTTGCGAACTTTATATCAAAACGATAGTCTTGAAACGTAGATTTTAAAAATATAATTCTTGGAATTTTCTGGGTTGTTTTACAAAAATTTATTTTCTGAACAGTGAAATACGAGTTTTTTAAATTTTGCTTTGAAGAAAATGAATGGATTGATTTGGCATGAATTTTTATGTGAAATGTGCTTGATTTAATGTGTGTGGGTACTGTATGATGTGTGAAAATTATTGTGTGAATGTGATTGTTTGAATTAATTGTATTATTGTGTGAATTGATGTAAGTAGAAAATAAAAATGTGGAGCATGTATGTATATATGTGTGTATGATCATACGTGTATGTGTGTGTATGTATGTTAGGGGTATAATTGTTAGAAACTTAGTGAGTAAGTAAGCCAAAACTAAGAGGAAACCTACTAAATGGCCAAACCCTAACTATCTCCTAACTAGTTTTAAGCCTAATATGACCCCTAAGACCTAGCCCACTCCACTTTGTCCCCTTGACTTGATGACCCTTATCCATGCAATTATTTAGAAGCCCAAAAACGCCACTCCACTTGTGTGTAACCAAATCAAAGCTTAAGGGAAAAGAGGGAATTGTGAGTTAGCCTATTTATCAAAAAGCCTTAGTTCATCCACCACTCACTTCTCATTTCCCACTTCCACCGTAGCCACACTACAAACACAATCTCTAAGAGTCCATTTTACTCTTAGAGAAAGAAAAAGAAAAGAAAAGAGAGGGAGAGAAGAGAGAGGAACCGTGGACATGGAGGAAGTAAGAAGAAGGAGATCCAAGTTCACCCAAGCTTTTCCCTTGTAGATCAAGAGCCTTAGGAGCTAGAAGGCCAATCCCTTTTATGGTAGGAACCAAAGCTCAAGAAGAAGAATTTGTAATAGCTTAGTTTTCTTTTCTTAGTTTGTAGATTTTCTTCATTTTCTTTCTTTGCATGTTCATTTTTATGATTGAGAGATGATCTTTTGTGTTGATCTTCTTTAATCATGGACTTTAAGGACTCTAATTAATTTGTAATATGTGATCTTTATGCTCTATGTTTCGGTTGAGGATTTTCTTGCTTGATCTAATATTTTTCTAACTAAAATCTTAAAGATCAAAAGAATGGGGCTAAAGATTTTGTGAAAGCTTAAATTAAATCTCTTTGCATGTCTATGTTTCTTGCCTTAAACCGTGAATGATGTGTGTTTATGTGATGCTTTGATGACTAAATTCCTGATCTAAGTTTGTTTACTTGTAAGGTGAAATTTTTGGTTTGCATGTTATACCTTTTGTGAGATCTTTTTGTTATACCATGATCTAGGTGCATTTTCATGTTTATGTGATGAAAAATTTCATGATCAAAACTTGATCTATAAAAAGATTTAAGTCTATGGTTTTACATGTAATTTTGTGAATTATCTTAGTTGATCTAAGTGTGTGTATGTAATTATTTTTGCTTGATGAATGAAAAATGTTTAAATCTTTAATTGCATGTTATTTTTTCAAGAGAAAAGAGTATGTTTCCTTCTCTGTACTGTTCGGTTTCAAGGAAAAAATTAAGGTAACAGGTTTTAAATAAATTTTTGAGAAAGAACATGTTTTGATCTAGTGTTTAAACTTGTGCATGTTTGGTTTTAATGAAAAGATCATGTTTTCTTTTATGTGTGTCACGGTTTCAAAAGGGAAATAAAGAAGTGAGTTTTAAAATGATTTTCTTCAAGCATGAATATGTTTAGATCTATAAGTTGCATGTTAATTTTAAGAGAAAAACCAAGTTTTCCTTTTGTGTGTGTGTTACGGTTTTAAGAAGGAAATTAAAGAAACAAAGCTTTAAAATTGATTTTAAGTATAAACTTTATTTGATTGAATATTTGAATTATGTGTACACCTTATTTCCTAGAAGGCCATTCGGCCATACTTAATTAAAAATGAAATTCATGTTTTTATTTTATGAAAAGTGGATGCATGTTTGTCCTAGGAATAGATCTAATGATTTTAAGTGTTTACATGTCACTTTTAAAGATTTAAAGTACAACCTTGATCTTTATTAAATAATGAACTTGAGTTTATTTTATGCATGTTAAAGAAGATTTTGTTACTGCATGATGTTTTAAAAATAAACTCTAAATAATAAGATGACTTGATTGATTGTTGTATGTGTTGAAAAATGAAAACATTGTCTTGCTGCATGTTGACTTTAAGCTATCCTAGGTACTAGGTAGAGACTATGTTGTCCCTCATGTAAGTTGCATTCATCATGAGGTTAAATGAATTTAAGATTTCAAAAATGCATGCATGTGTGATGTTTGGTGATTTAAATTATTGTGTTGATTTTGTTTTAACAATGAAATTAAAAAATAAAAAATATAAAATATAAAAAAATATAAAAATAAAAATAAAAATTTGTTGATTCTCCTACTGTATGCTCTTGGTTTTAATTATAAAGTACAGAAATAATTCCATGATTCTAAGTTTTATTTGTGCATCAAACTTTTTCAATATTATGTATGTATAATTCGGTTAATACATGTTAACATGATTGAAAAATGTGTCTTCATGAAAGTGATGTGTGTTTACTTTTACCTTTTGATTTTAAATAAATAAGTTAATCTGATTTGATAGAAAGGAATTTTTGTAAATTTGATTTAATGATTTTTAGTTTTAAATCTAATTGTGATTAGGAAATTATTAAGCTATGTAATTCGGTTTTGTTTAATTAATTAAAAGGATTAAATTAAATTATTTTCTTAAGAGTAATTTAATTAATTTAATTTAGTTAATGATTTTGAATGATTGAAAATGTGACTTCCTGTGTGTGTGTTTGTGTATGCTTTGAATACTTTGAATTGTGTATATGATTGCTTTTTGTGCTGCTTGGATGTATTAAAATTGTTTTGGATACTGTTTGTGAAGTTTAGTCATGAACAATGTTTTACTTGAAAAAGAAATGATTTAAACAACTTAAACTAATTTGAAATTCTTAATTGATATTATTTGATCAGTGTGTGATAACGTTATGAAGCTTAGAAATTCAATAAATCAAGTTGATTGGTTTTGAAGTTTTGCCTTTTTGAATTTTTGTATTTGATTTAAGGAAAATGATTTTTTTTCAACCCAAGTGTTTTGAACTATGAGAAATAGACTCTGTTTTGGAAAAGAAATTGTTTTAAGAAGTTTTCCTTGGAAACGTTTTATAAAAGAAATGACTTGGAAATTAAAAATCTTTTGGATATTGGCAATGTGCCTTTAAAAAGGGAATTCTTTCAAAGTGTTTTAAAACGAAATTAAGAATCTACGTAAATCGTTTCTAACGCACGGGGAAAAATGTCTAGTTCGGGTGTCGGACGCAAAGGAAGCGTGGCAAGGATTACGACTGGAAATCTCGGAAAGTCATTGGATGTGTCGTCATCCAGGTGAGTGAGAGTGCGGTGATCCCATAACGTGGTTGCTCGCAATTCGAATAGACGAATTGCGAGAGTACTGCGGATTAGGAGATCCAAATATGTGTGTGTTAGACGTTAGGTTGCATACTAAATGTTTACTGGCTGTGCATCCCTAAATGTTTACTTGCTGTGCAAAATTTATTTTGTTAGATATTGTGTAACTTTGTCTGGATAGTGAATGGCGATGATGAAACCGTGAAAGTAAGAGGATAAGGATGGAAAAGAGAAATAAATAAGAAAATATAAATCATAGTTAAAATAAGTGAATCATACAATGAAACCAAGTTCCTAACCTTTTTCTATTGCTTTCTATATATCTTATCTCCTCAATCTTCTTATTTTATTTTATTATTATTCTTCTTCTCCTTCTAAATTTCAATAACAAGTTTCACTAATAATTACGAATTGGTGAAAAGTTATTAGAAACAATTTGCAATCCCTATGGAACGATATTCGGTCTTCCAGACTATATTACTCGTTGACCCAGTCCACTTGCTGGTAAATCAACAGATGCTCATACTTATTTTCATTTATCAATTTTAGATTAAATGAGTGGCATGATGTATGAGTCTAGCTCTCAACCCTAACTCCATCAGTCTATGTCACTCTCTGACGTCCATCCTTTACTTCATATCAGCACTCAACAGTGCATTGTACTCCTAGGTGTACAACATTCGTACATTCACCCTAGAATTTATACGATAAGCTTTGAAATGGTACATAACGTGCTCCTCGAGCAATGTCCCGTTGTTTTAACGGGATAACCATATCATCAGCATCTCTCTTTTACTGGCCACATCGTCAACCATAATGTGTCATCAAGCAAGCCGTCAATTGACACTCCCAGAGGCCCTCCTCATGTTATCATAACATGAAAAACGATCTAACACCCAAATTCCAGGATGAATGCAAATTCTTAACTTAAAAGAATTTATTGGTATATCTCAATTAATAATATCTCACATTATTAATTCATTAGTTTCATACCATCATCAATAAATTACTTTTAAGTCTTAGATCACTTGGATTATTATCATTTAAGTATTAACAGAGTGATTCAGAATTAAAAATGGCATTCTTAATGTGACATTCCGTATTTTCCCGATTAATATAAATAAGTTTTCATTAAAGAAGAATTTTGAGATATTGTTTTACAAATGATTTTCGATGAGTATTTTATTCGATTACGTAATCAATTTTCGATTTTACGGAATTTTGGTAAACAAAGATTTTTATAGAGTTTAAGCAAATGATTTTATTGAGTTTGGAGTAATTTTATTATTTGTGATTTCATTCAAGAAATGAATCTCTTTATATATTTTTATAGATTTAACCTAATTGATTTGAAATTTGATTTAAAAGAGTTTTGATTTCATGATGGGTTTTTATGCTTTGAAATTTAATTTACTTGTGTGTGATTTTATGTGCTTGATTTTCTAAGGTTTTCAATGAATCATATTGCTTGAGGTTTTTATTGAGATTTT
The DNA here is from genome assembly GCA_037953625.1 of Crotalaria pallida. Taxonomy (NCBI): domain Eukaryota; kingdom Viridiplantae; phylum Streptophyta; class Magnoliopsida; order Fabales; family Fabaceae; genus Crotalaria; species Crotalaria pallida. The sequence continues at coordinate 56,252,126 of CM075651.1, forward strand.
GTCTTCTTAATTGATTTATATGATTTTATGATTTTAAGAAGGAAAATTATTTTCACTCCAAGCTTCAAAGAAATCAAAGTCCAATTATCTTGATCTAGAATCATTTCTCAAAACCCTAATTGGTATCCTAATCTTTGATTAAACCCTAATCGAGTTCTTAATCCTTGATTAAGCACTTAATCACTCTCTTAAACCCTAAACCCTCAAGGTTAGTGAGCTAACCTAGAATTAGCTTTCCATAAACCTATGTTAGAAAAGACTAAGTTTTTGATTAGCACCTTAATCCTTGATTAAGCCCTAATCTTCAAGGATTAGTGGACTAAACCTAGATTAATTTGCCCTAATCTTACCCTAATCATGATTAAACTCTAATTAGTGCCTTAAACCTAATTAAGCTAACCTAATCTACCCTAGTACCCTATGGCCGAATGCATGTGAGCCTTACTTGGCCACCAAGTAGCTTTGCTTAGTCACCAAGTTGCATGCCTTATAGTCAAACACATGACATCATCAAGATGACCAAAGCATGACCTAGAAAAGGAAAAAGAGAAGAAATAGGAAAGAAAGGAAGAGTGGGCCGTGGAGGGACTTAGAAGCAAGACTTGGTCCCCAAGTTTTGTAACTTAGTCCCCAAGTATTTGCAAACAAGCCACCCATGCAAGCCCTTGATGGCAAATAAATGAAAGTAGAGGAAGATAAAAGAAGGGCCAAAACCGTGTGAGAGAGGGAGTGAGCTCATTTTCATTCTTTCATTCTTCATTCTTCTATCTTCATCCTTTCTTCTTCTCTCAAGAAACACCAACACACATCAACTAACACCACCAAAGCCGTGAGGAAAGAGTGAGTTTTTCTTCATCTCCTTCATTCTTTCCTCAACACACACCTTCTTCATTTCTTTTCCAAAAACCAAACACACAACACTAAGAGCATCATCAAACTCTTAGTGAGAGAGTGAGAGAGAGAATGGCCGAATTGAGAGAGGGGAAGAACTAACCTTGAACACTTCACATCCTAAGCAAGATCAAGCCAAACCAGTGAAGAGAGGAAGGAAAAACCAAAGAGAAAAACCAAAGATTTGGACTTGGTTCTTTAAAGCTTTTGATTAAGTAAGGATTTTGTTTCATGATCTTAAAAGTTTTTAACCTCCTTCTTTGATTCATTTTTGTTTTCATACTTTCCTTCTAAAGCTTGATTTTGTTTGAAAAAGTGTTGATGCATGTTAGATCTAGTGAATTCCTTTACATGCATGTTGATCTTTGAACTTGATCTTGAAGTTTTTGTTAAGAAAGTGTTTTCTTTTCATGATCTTAAGTTTTCCTCTTGATTTCTTAAAAGTATTTTTGAAAAAGAGCTTGATTTGAAGTTTTCATGAATGACTTTCCAAAGATCTAGTGTTTTTAGCTTCATGCATGTCAAGATCTATGCTTGAACTATGATTTGTTGATGTTAGAGTTTTAATGTGAAGATCTTTGTGGATGATTGAATTTTCTTGATGATTTTCTTTAAAGATGGTCACGGTTTGGTGTTGTTATGCATGGAAACTTGACTTTCTTTTGATTGATCCTTTGCATGTCATAATCTTAAGATTTGATGATATTTTGGATGAATAGAAATTCTGTGATTTACTATGTTAGCCACGGTTTGTATGAGAAAATGAAAAGAGTTAAGATTCTCTTAAGTTTAAGTGATGAATATGTGATTTCCATGAACCTTGAATTGATTTTAAGTGTTTAAAGTGAAATGAAACTTGTTTAAAGCCTTAAGCGTACTCACGGTTTCATATAGGAAGTGTATGTTAGGATTATATTTTTACTTGCTTGATGAATTATATGAAACTGTTATTGGATTTGAAGTTGTTTTTAGAAGTCTTTAATCTTTGAAAAATGTTTTTGGGAAAAACCTAGTTAAGGTCACGGTTTGGACCTTAACTTTGGAGCTAAATTTTCTTGAATGTATATGTGTTCATGTCATGAAACTATATGTTGATTTGTGAAACTATTCCTTGAAGAAATAATTTTTAAAAGACTAATGATGCATACGGTTTTAATGTAATTAAGTGAAAGTTAAATGAAAATTTGTCTAAGTGTTTATGTGATGCATGATTCGATTTATATATGCTTAAGAGTTTGACCTCTTTATTTGATTAAGATATATGCATAAACAAGTATGTGAATATGATGTTCAACTTGATGACTTGTGATTATGTGATGACTGGAATAAATGAACAAGTTTACTTGATAAAGCTTTGTGCTGAAAATTGGATGTGTGTTTTTTAACCTTGATAAATAATATTTGTGTATGTTCAATATTCTTGAAATTTTGTCACTGCCTTAAGTATGATAAAATTAACCTCTCTGAATTTTTAAGTGATTTTGGGAATTGATTTTCTATTTTTATAAGAGTAAACTTTATGAAAACAATTTTAAGAAAATAAGTCTTTCAGTTTAAAGAGGAACAGAATTTTCAAACTTTTACTACTCTAAATTTCTTGAAATTTTTATGGTATCTCTTTAAACATGTCTTGTGACTCTCTGTAAAATTTGAGGTGAGTTGGAGTTGGTTTGATATTTTTACCAATTGAGAAAGAGTGAACCATTTGGTTCAGAATTTCCAGACTTAGTGACAATTTTAATTGAAAAAGTATGACTTGAACAACTCCAAATAATCTGAAATTTTTATGACATGGCCTTGACTGTATGAGGAAAGTTTATACCAATTTTCATGCAATTCGGAGTTGAAACACTATTTTTAATTATGGCATTTTGGCCTGAGGTCAGCAACAGTTCTATTTTGCTTTTCATACAAAATCTGATCTGAAACCTAGCCTAAGGTTGTTCAAATGACTTGAAAATTTTATGTGATGAACTTTATCATATATGTGTATGTTCTGGAAATTTTAAAGGGTGAACAAATTGATTTGGTATAGTTTTAGATTTTATCTTTTGTGCTTTCCCGTAATTGAACAAAAACTTTATCTAAGTGTTTTTAACAAACATGAATTTTGTACTTCATTTCATGACTTGACTGGATCTGTATGGTGATTATAATATCTTGAAATAATTGAGTAAGTGATTGCTTGATGGTATGTCTAGACTAGGCATGAGTGAGTTTACAAAGTTAATTGTTTACGGTGTTTCGGTCTAGGCTATTAGTTTGAAATTATGATTTGAAGTGTGCTATGTTCTATGTGCTAAATGGTTTGCCTTATTTGAAGCATCATGCTGCCCATTTTTGATTTTAAGTGTTTGAACTTGATAAAGTGTTGATCAAAGTGTTTATAGAATTGTTTCAAGATGCTTAAATTGTTTATGGATTTAAATTGGTTTTGGACAATGGAAAATGAATTTAAGACTTGGAATATGATGCTGTCCAGAGTTTTTATAAGTTGTATTTCTTATTCAAAAATGTTTTCAAAGTGATTTGAAGTTGATTTTTTATGAGTATTTAATATAAGGTAAAGTTGGTTTGAAAAATGCGATTTTATGGTGTTTTCGGATTTTCTAAAAGAGTGGTTTATGGGCTAGCATCTTTGCTGTCCAGTTTTTATTTAAATTGTTTTTCAATCCTGAAAATGTATTTGGTTAGTTTTAAAAGTTTAAGTTTTAAATGGTACGTGATTTAAGAAAAGTTGGATTTCAAAAGTGGCGTTATTCGATGTTTTCGGGATCGAGCGAGCTACTTTCCAAGACGGATCATCAACCGATCCATTTATTTAAAATGATTTTATTGATTCCTTAAAATGATTTCAAAGTATTTAAAGTACAGTGAAAGTTGGATTTTGATTTGAGAAAAATCTTGACGTTTTACGATTTTCCAACAAGAAGTGAAATGAGTTTTCGAAAACGCGCTTTGATTTTAAGTATGACGATCATTTAGATAGACTAGTAACATTAGTGTCTCCTATCTAGTACAAGGTGCGTATAAGTCAGGAAGTTGGAGCAGCTGACAGTTGGGAGGACCTGCAACGATTTCGGACGAGGTATTTGCTGGAGTTGAGGTGAGAGAGAAGCTTCCCTAAGACACCGTGGTATTTAGGTGATCTATTAGGACACTCCGTACTCTCTCAAAGTCGGAGTAAAGGTCTATTGTAGCTAGTAGTATACCCGATAAATTGTGTGCTTGTTTGTATCGTGGTATACGAAGACTCAGATCTATACCATTTCATGGTATTGATTGATTGATATGTTTGCTTATATTGAGATATACTGTTGTTTATATTGCTATTGCATGAGAATAATGCATCATCCCGCGATATAAGATAGGAATGGAAGAGACATAGAAAACTATAAGGAATCTCCCAACGATTAGAGCGAAACTCTAAGGGATGGAACACGCAATGGAACTGGATGATGCTGATGCGCCGAGTACGTGGATCGAGATGATGATGTGAATGTGACGACAATGTTTTGAACATGGACGCAATGACTGTGCATATGTTGAGAGTGTATCTACATGGTTGTAGCCATGTGTCGAGATGATTTCCATATGGTCGTAGCCATATGTTGAGAGTGTATCTACATGGTTGTAGCCATGTGTTGAGATGATTTCCATATGGTCATAGCCATATGTTGAGAGTGTATCTACATGGTTGTAGCCATGTGTTGAGATGATTTCCATATGGTCGTAGCCATATGTTGAGAGTGTATCTACATGGTTGTAGCCATGTGTTGATATGATTCCCATATGGTCGTAGCGATATGTTGAAAGTGTATCTACATGGTTGTAGCCATGTGTTGAGATGATTTCCATATGGTCGTAGCCATATATTGAGAGTGTATCTACATGGTTGTAGCCATGTGTTGAGATGATTTCCATATGGTCGTAGCCATATGTTGAGAGTGTATCCACATGGTCATAGCCATGTGTTGAGAATGTTGTTGAGAATGATTCTGGATGGGTCGGAGCCCGTCAGACTTAGTAGTCGAGTCCCACAGAAGCAGTCCGCATATGGTTGGTGCTGTATGGCGGAGAAGACTTAGGATGGGTCGACATTAGGATAATCGAGAATAATACCCACGACTTAAAACCTTTACCCGAAGTAGTGGAGTGGAAGACACGGTGCTTACCTGCGTGGTAATCACTTGATGATTAGGATAGGGGAAGGCAATGGCGGTGATTCGTCAAGAAGCCTAAGAGGAGTCTGTCTAGGCAGGAAAAAGCTACAGGGTTGACCATCCGAGGTTGGGTAGGTAGTCTGGTGTCGTAGCTGAAGTACTGCGTGTACACTAGACGGATGACTGACACCCCTTGACTAAATCAGGATCAAAAGAGGGATGCTTGAACACGGCGGAGGTCGACGCCCTTGTCATGACATTTTTTTTCCCGGGCATTTTATATTATATTTTTTTTTGTGTGGTCTCCCGGAGCCGGTGTGGGTAGAGATCCTGTACTTCTGATTGCTTCCGACTAGGTGGATGGATCCCAAGGAGATATAGACCCGAGACCCAAAACCTTCAAGCTTGAATTTCCAATCTTATGGACTCGAGACACGTGGATAAAGAAACTTCGACTCTGCGAGATAAGCTGTTAAAGATATTCGACTTTGCGAGATAATTGAATAAGAGATTTCCTTAAGAGAAGGATAAAGGTCTGGGTAATGCGACGATTGCATTGCATCCTCATACATTCTACATAATTATTGCTATATTGTTGTGTTGTGAATGTGTATTGTTGTATGCTTGTATTGTCTTAATATTTTGCCTATCGAAAACCCACACCGTCGACGATACGTCGTTCGGAATGCTTACTCTCTCTGTCTTCCCCCTTCCCTGTGGACTTCTGTGATGACGTCCACAGGTGACAGAGAAATTAAATTAGCTTGGGAGTCGGCGCTTCAAGTGATGGCCCACGAAGACAAGATCGTGATGGAGTCTTGAAGGAGAAGAAAGTCAAGCTCGGCTCGAGGACTCGATGATTTATGGTTCGACCCTTCAGAGGAGTATTATGTTGGCGGAGGTCTACTGCCATAGTATCTATGATCAAGTATTGTACTCCCTTACCAGGTACTTAGACATCATTAGCTGCATCCACATGTACACCCGAAAGATGTTTTACAAAGCTGGATAATCATAATTAAGTTTTTTGGTTAAACATAAAAGATATGGGCTATTAAATGTGATTTGTGAAAGCGAGTTTCAAAGTGCGATGTTTCGTAACATATCGGTTTGGAACTTGAAGTATAACGTGTGATATGAGAATCAAATTTATGTTGCAAATTATTTTGATAAAAGATTTTGGAGCTTGGAGATTCTCATGTCCATGTTATGTTATCAAAAAAAAAATAAATTGGCCCAAATTTTCACTACATTAATTAAAGAAATTATATTTTCAAGTTATCAAATCGGGGTGTTACACTTAATTTTCTGGACAGAAATACTCGAGTATTCTTCATGATACTCGAGTAGTTCTTCAGTCTTTCCAGATTACTCGAGTAGTTCACAAGCTACTCGAGTCGTTTATGCTTTTCCAAAAAATTCAGGTTTCAAGTCTTCTAAAAATACTTGAGTCGTTCATGAAATACTCGAGTCGTTCATCAACCCAGAATACTCGAGTAGTTCATGCATTACTCGAGTGGTTCATTAGAAAACACCCTTGCTGTTTCAGTCAATACTCGAGTCCTGGACTTGATACTCGAGTGTTGGTGCAAAAAGACACACTGGTGCGTCATGAAATACTCGAGTATCGAGCCAAGTACTCGAGTCTTGACAGACAGAACAGACTGGAAATCTGGTTTTAGCATACCATTTTCAATTCTAACCATTTCTAATCCAATCCAATGATCAACAGAGTTCATATATCATATATTAAACATGTTCAAGCACTTAGAACACATCAAATTACAGAATTAACAGAGATTCACAAGATTATGCATAAAACTTAAAAATCCACAACTTAACATACTAATTTGCATAATACACAGAATACTCATGATTTTAAGTTCTAAATAGCTTGCATGCAACATATCAAACATTCTCAGAACAACTTTAGAGCACATGTTGGTCTCCAAACCAATTTCCCTATTCAAACTAAGCCCTTAGAGCCTCTTGGTGGCTCTCTAATCAAATTCATGTAATTTAAACTCTATCTAGTGAATAGAAAGCTTTCCCCTTACCTCTCAGACGTGTACCAATAAAATTTTTTGAAAGAAAAGCTCCCCAACACAGAAACCACTTCAAGCACCAACATGCAGAGCAGTTTGAGGGGAGCACCAAAATTGAATTCGTTGACACATGAAACATCAATAAGAATTGGGGAAATTAGTCTCCCTAGATTCTATGCAACACAAACTAACTAAAGAAACAAGTTTGAGATTCAGAGAGTACGTGAGCTTACCAAAATCAATGACCATAGTAAGCTCCAGAAACTGTTGACAGCAAACGAACTCCAATTTCCAAGCCTCGATTCTTCCAATATACGAACTCTTAGCTCACAATTTTTGTGTCTATACAAAGCTAGAGATGTGAGGTTTGTATTGGTGTATGATTTGTAACTCAACTCTACTCAAGGAAGGAGAATTGAACGATCAAACTCAGGAACCCTAAAAACACGCAACCTTCACGAATTTGGCAAATGAAAGGGTTGATTCATCAACCAAAGTTTAAATAGATTGAGAGCATGCTCATGCAGCTCGACACAGAGGTGTGGACGTGTAGTGGAGGGTGATTTCGTGTCAAACGGCGAGAATCGTTGGTGGTGACTCACCAAAACGCACTAACTCGTGCAACTCTGACCAGAATACTCGAGTCTTTTCAGCAATACTCGAGTATTTTGGTCAGTTTTTGAAAAATATTTATTTTATTTTCTTTCCCTCCAAAACTTTTCCTATAATTACTTCTAGGTCCCAAAACAGGGACTAATGTGCAAATTATTTATTTTCACATAAATATAATTACCAAATTAAATTCACACTTTACAAACAACATAAGCACAGATTTTAATCAAAGATTAAAAATAGAAATAATTAATTATAATAAACTTTATAATTAACATTTCATTAATCAGGGATTAAAATTTTGGGGTGTTACACTACTCCCCCACTTACAAGGAATTCGTCCCCGAAATTCAACTTATACAAACAACTCAGGATAGTCCTGACGCATTTTATCCTCTAATTCCCAAGATGCTTCCATCACATCACCACAAATCTAGATAACTTTGACCAAAAGGATATCCTTCCCTCTAAGCTGCTTGACTCTTCGATCTTCAATGCGGATAGGCATAGCTTCAAAGGTTAGGTTCTCACGTATTTCTAGGTCATCGGGTTGGATTCTAAGAACAATGGTGGGATCATGAACATACTTTTTCAACTGAGACACGTGAAACACGTTATGAAGATTAGCTAAAGATGGGGGTAAGGCTAATTGATAAGCTACTGAACCAACTCTTTTAAGAATTTGGTAGGAACCAATAAACTTAGGTGATACTTTCTGGGTTTTCAAAGCTCTACTAACAACTTTGGTTGGTACTATTCTAATGAAAACATGGTCACCTTCGGCAAATTCTAATGGTTTCCTTCTCCGATCAGCATAACTCTTCTGTCGACTCTGAGCAGTCCTCATCTTCTCTTGTACCATCTTAATCTTCTCAGTTGTCTCTTGCACAAAATCTGGACCAATAAGAGAACTCTCCCCCACTTGAAACCAGCATAATGGAGTCTGACACTTTCTCCCATACAAAGCTTGAAATGGTGCCATTCCAATGCTCGTATGATAACTATTGTTGTAAGTAAATTCCACGAGCGGCAACATTTGTTCCCGATTTCCTTGACCTTCCAAAACACAGGCTCTTAAGATGTCCTCCAGTGACTGAATAGTCCTCTCCGTTTGACCATCAGCATGAGGATGATATGCAGAACTCAACTTCAACCTTGAACCCAGAGCTTTATGTAGATCCTGCCAAAACTTCGATGTAAACCTTGGATCGCGATCTGACACGATACTTGATGGCACACCATGCAGGCAAACGACTTCTTTGATATACAACTGAGTGAGCTTCTCCAAAGAATAGCGCATATTTACTGGAATAAAATGCGCTGACTTTGTCAAGCGATCTACAATCACCCAGATTGCGTCATGACCAGTAGCTGTCCTTGGCAATCCGGACACGAAATCCATTGAGATACTATCCCATTTCCATAACGGAATCTCTAAGGGAAGTAACTCTCCTCCTGGCCTTTGGTGTTCCACCTTAGCCTTCTGACACACCAAACATCACGCTACGTACCTTGGCACATCTTTCTTTAAACCAGGCCACCAAAATATCTTTCTCAAATCCTAATACATTTTGGTAGCTCCCGGATGCATACTCATCTTGCCCTTATGCGCTTCATCCAGAATCATTCTCCTTACTTCTGAATTATCGGGCACACAAATCCTTGTTCTAAAGCGAGGAATTCCATCCTTCCCTTCTTGAAATTCTAACTCTTTGCCTTCCTTCATAAGCTTCCTCTTTTCCTTAAGCTCATCATCTTCTTGTTGCAACTCTCGAATCCTTTTCAAGAATTCATTAGCAATCTGCAACATTCCCATCTTGATACTTGTCGGTTCCACTTGCATCGTCAAGCTCAAATCTCTAAATTCTTCTATCAACGCAGCTTCTTTGACCATCATCGAACTGATATGCATTGCTTTTTGACTCAGTGCATCCGCCACAACATTTGCTTTCCCAAGATGGTAATGAAACTCAAACTCATAATCCTTCAAGAACTCCATCCATCGACGTTGCCTCATGTTCAACTCTTTCTGATCGAAAAGGTACTTTAAACTCTTATGGTCACTAAATACCCGAAACGTAGTGCCATAGAGATAGTGCCTCCAAATCTTTAAGCGAAGACAACAACTACCAGCTCTAAGTCATGAATTGGATAGTTCATTTCATGAACCTTTAGTTGTCTCGAGGCATAAGCTACTACCTTTCCATCTTGCATCAACACACTCCCAAGTCCTTGTTTCGATGCATCACAGTACACCTCAAAATTTTTCTGTGGATCAGGCAAAATCAACACAGGAGATGATGTCAATCTTTCCTTCAACTCTCGGAAACTCCTTTCACACTTCTCATCCCATATAAATGGTTGGTCATTCCGAGTTAACTTCGTCAATGGTAGCGCAATCTTCGAGAAACCTTCTATGAATCTTCTGTAGTATCCATCCAAACCAAGAAAACTTCTCACTTCCGTGACCGACTTCGGTTGTTCCCATTGTAGAACTGAACTTACTTTCGCCTGGTCAACCGCTATTCCCTTGTTTGATATCACATTTCCTAAAAACTTAACTTCCTCCAGCCAGAACTCACACTTTGCAAGTTTGGAGTACAATTGCTTCTCCGTTAGGACATTCAACACTATTCTTAAGTGTTCAACATGCTCCTCCTGACTTTTGGAATAAAGAAGGATATCGTCAATGAACACAACCACGAATGAATCTAAATAGGGTCTAAAGATTCGATTCATGTAGTCCATAAAAATAGCTAGTGCATTAGTCAATCCGAACGGCATCACAACATACTCATAATGCCCGTATCGGGATCGAAATGAAGTCTTAGAGATATCCTCTTCTCTAATCCTGATCTGATGATACCCCGAATCTCAGATCAATCTTAGAAAATACTGAAGCCCCACGAACTTGATCCATAAGGTCATCTATCCTTGGTAAAGGATACTTGTTCTTGATTGTGACCTTATTCAACTGTCGGTAATCGATACACATCCTCATGCTACCATCTTTCTTTTTGACGAACAAGACCGGAGCACCCCAAGGTGACACACTTGGTCGGATAATCTGCTTCTGCAACAAATCTTCAATCTGTTTCTTCATCTCAGCCATCTCCGGTGGTGCCATTCTATAAGGAACGATAGAAATGGGACCAGCTCCCGGAACTAAATCAATTCCAAATTCAATCTCTCTCTTTGGTGGCAAACCCGGTATCTCGTCAGCGAATACCTCAGGAAAATCTCTGACAACGGAAATCTATTCAATCCTTGGACCATTCTCTTCTACTTCAGTGTTGAACAAACACATATAGCCTGAAGGTTTTGGGTTTCAATAGATCACTATTTTTCTATCACAATCAATGATCACTTGGTTTCGTCTTAACCAATCCATTCCCAAGATCACATCCAATTACGATAAGGGTAAACAGATCAAATCTACCCTAGAGATTTGTCCTAACACTTCTATACAACAGTTAAGACATGCTTTAGAAACAACTACAGGAGCATTAGTAGGGGTTTCTACTTTAAGAGTATACGACAACTCAGATATGGGTAAACTCAAACGATTTACACATTCATAAGAAACAAATGAATGCGTTGCACCGAAATCAAACAATACATTACAAAGCTGACCATTTAGCAAGTAATTACCTTCCACAAGATCAGAGGATTGGCTTGCCTCCACACCACTAAGCGTGAAAACCCTTCCTTGAACCACGGGCTTGTCAGCTGCCCCTCTCAAATTAGTCTTGGCCGGTTCCTTGCAGTCCTTCGCAAAATGTCCCGGTTTTCCACAATTGAAGCAGCCACTTGTCGCCCAACAGATATGACCATAATGGCGACGCTTGCACTTGTCACAATAGGGAGCCTCACTCCGGAAATTTCTTCTATCACTACCTCCAACTTTTCCTTTGCCTTTCCCTCGACGATCATATGGTCCTTTGCCTCGATTGTTGAAACCCTTGCGTCTTTGGGGTCCATAACTCTGATTGTCTTTCCTCACTGGTGCTTGCGATCCTTCTGCCTTCTTGTCATCCTCATACATCCTACACATATCCACTAGTGCAGGAAAACTTTGGATCCTTTGATAACTGAAAATATATTTTAGTTTAGGCCTTAAGCCTCCTTCAAACTTGATACATTTACTTCTTTCATCTGGATTGTTCTGGTAATATGGAGAGTACTTCATCAATTCCTCGAACTTGGCTGCGTACTCACCCACACTCATGTCTTCTTGATTCAGCTGCAAGAACTCAACTTCCTTCTTTCTCCTCAAATCTTCTGGGAAGTATTTATTGAGAAACTTCTCCATAAACACACCCCAGTTCACATCCCTTCCTTCATAATGCAAACGTTGAACTGTATGGTTCCACCAATTCTCAGCCTCATCTTCCAACATATAGACTGCATACGCCACCTTTTGAGCTTCCGTGCAATCTAATGTTCTGAAGATTTTATCCATGTTATGAATCCACTTATTAGCCTCCTCAGGTTTAAATCCTCCTTTAAACTTGGGTGGATTACAACTCCTAAAATTCTCCAAACTCTTAGCCTCAGTATTACCAACATTACACTGATGAGGTGGATTAACCGGTTGTGGTGGTTGCTGAGATTGTTGTTGTTGTCGTTGCTGCATAGACTCCAACACAGCGGTGATTCTTTCTAACATCGCGTTAGTATGATTTTGGTTTCTAGTCGTCATAATAGACCTGCACTCTGGACTTATGGTCATATATGATGGACTAAAGAAACATTCATCACACAACCTATACTAAGGCTATAACCATAATGTCAAACAAAGCATTCAATTGTAACTATTGCTCAGATCAAGCAAGATACTAGCATTCAAAACAATAAATATGCCCTGTGGATACCTGCTTGATGTTGATGACTACCTTTCTGGAACTACTTCAACTACTACAGGATCTGACTTTTGCTCTGATACCACTCCGTGTGACACCCTCAATATATTACTAGAAATTAGAGTAATAAATAGACTATTACTCAGTTGGATATGGACTTCTTTAGTATTAGAAAATATAGGACTTAAATTTTCCTTTTCATTTTCTAAAGAAACGGGTGCACAAAACAAAATATGGAATTCTTGGAGATTAGATTTTGTATCATTTAAAACATTATACTGAATTCGGCATTTTCTAAGACAAGGAAATCTTTTCACAATCCAGATAGCATCTGTTCTTAGAAATTGTATTTACGTAGTAAAAACTTAAGTGATTTCATCCATTCTTTCGTTTTGCGGAACTGATACCATTTTCAAATATCGTAGCCGAACTCTTTAAATATCTTTATCAGAGTAAGCGGAAATGGTAGGACTATGCACAATTGTAATATAAACATAAGTTATGTATATATATAAAAGACATGAAATACATAGTCCAAGTGGAAATCTCCAAGTTCCAGTATAAGTCCATAACAAAAGATCTATATCAAAAGTAAATCAAAACTCTAGAGTTCTCAAAAGTATATCTACAGTATATACATCTCAAAATATAAAACTCCAGAGTTGGTTATATAGAACAAGTAGCAGCAGTAGTAGTAGTAGTAGAAGTCTCCTAGAAGCAGCAGTAGTGGTCATCATCCAACATCAGCAGCAGCATCTCCTCCACAGGAGCCAACACACCGGATCCCTGATCCTCATCATCTACCTTATGCACATACCTAGGGATCATCGTCCCTCCACCGAATCCCGGTAGAGTGAACGACAGGCTCGCCTCCGCTCTCGTCCTCCACAGGGTCCTCCTCTATCTCATCCGAAGGAGTGGGTACCCTTCCACTGGGTACAGCGTCTGGTGATGGCGAGACCCTAACAGGACTCCTCGGATCAGATAGGGGAGTCTCCTCTCGGATGACTCTAGAAGTGAAAGGGTGTGAGCGGGTAGGTCGGAATCGAAAACTGTGATATGAGCGAGCTGGTCGTGTGGGAGGTGGTCCATGGTAAGTGTAAAAGGGTGGTATGTGCATAGTGTATATGATGGGATCCTAAACCTACGAGGACGAAACCGAATCAGCGGGTTGGGGTGATAGAAGGTAACCTCTACCTCACCCTCAAATACCGCTCGGTGATCCTCGTAGATCCATATGCCACTAGGAAGTGGCCGGATCTCGATGCAAGCGATGTAACGTGACATCACCTACAAGGGCACAGGGATAAGCAATTCTATACACATAATAAATAGAGCATAAATAATTGTACAATGTAAGTATGTAGATATGCAGCAATAATCAACAACCACATTTAGCACATAGCAAGTATTTAATGCAAGTAAGATGCTCATACTTATTTTCATTTATCAATTTTAGATTAAATGAGTGGCATGATGTATGAGTATAGCTCTCAACCCTAACTCCATCAGTCTATGTCACTCTCTAACGTCCATCCTTTACTTCATATCAGCACTCAACAGTGCGTTTTACTCCTAGGTGTACAACATTCGTACATTCACCCTAGAATGTACACGACAAGCTTGGAAATGTACATAACATGCTCCTCGAGCAACGTCCCGTCGTCTTACCAGAATAACCATATCATCAGCATCTCTCTTTCGCTGGCCACATCGTCAACCATAATGTGTTATCAAGCAAGCCGTCAATTGGCACTCCCAGAGGCCCTCCTCATGTTATCATAACATGAAAAACGATCTAAAACCCAAACTCCAGGATGAATGCAAATTCTTAATTTTCAGGATAGAAATACTCGAGTATTCTTCATAATACTCGAGTAGTTCTTCAGTCTTTCCAGATTACTCGAGTAGTTCACAAGCTACTCGAGTCGTTCATGCTTTTCCAAAAAATTCAGGTTTCAAGTCTTTTAAAAATACTCGAGTCGTTCATGAAATACTCGAGTCGTTCATCAACCCAGAATACTCGAGTAGTTCATGCATTACTCGAGTGGTTTATCAGAAAACACCCTTGCTGTATCAGTCAATACTCGAGTCCTGGACTTGATACTCGAGTGTTGGTGCAAAAAGACACCCTGGTGCATCACGAAATACTCGAGTATCGAGCCAAGTACTCGAGTCTTGACAGACAGAACATATTGGAAATTTGGTTTTAGCATACCATTTTCAATTCTAACCATTTCTAATCCAATCCAATGATCAACAGAGTTCATATATCATATATTAAACATGTTCAAACACTTAGAACACATCAAATTACAGAATTAACAGAGATTCACAAGATTATGCATAAAACTTAAAAATCCACAACTTAACATACCAATTTGCATAATACACAAAATACTCATGATTTTAAGTTCTAAATAACTTGCATGCAACATATCAAACATGCTCAGAACAACTTTAGAGCACAGGTTGGTCTCCAAACCAATTTCCCTATTCAAACTAAGCCCTTAGAGCCTCTTGGTGGCTCTCTAATCAAATTCATGTAATTTAAACTCTATATAGTGAATAGAAATCTTTCCCCTTACCTCTCAGACGTGTACCAATAGAAAATTTTGAAAGAAAAGCTCCCCAACACAGAAACCACTTCAAGCACCAACATGCAGAGCAGTTTTAGTGGAGCACCAAAATTGAATTCGTTGACACATGAAACAACAATAAGAATTGGGGAAATTAGTCTCCCTAGATTCTATGCAACACAAACTAACTAAAGAAACAAGTTTGAGACTGAGAGAGTACGTGAGCTTACCAAAATCAACGACCAAAGTAAGCTCCAGAAACTGTTGACAACAAACGAACTCCAACTTCCAAGCCTCGATTCTTCCAATATACGAACTCTCAGCTCACAATTTTTGTGTCTATACAAAGCTCGAGATGTGAGCTTTGTATTGGTGTATGATTTGTAACTCAACTCTACTCAAGGAAGGAGAATTGAACGATCAAACTCAGGAACCCTAAAAACATGCAACCTTAACGAATTTGGCAAATGGAAGGGTTGATTCATCAACCAAAGTTTAAATAGATTGAGAGCATGCTCATGCAGCTCGACACGGAGGTGTGGACGTGTACCGGAGGGTGATTTCGTGTCAAACGGCGAGAATCGTTGGTGGTGACTCACCAAAACGCACTAACTCGTGCAACTCTGACCAGAATACTCGAGTCTTTTCAGCAATACTCGAGTATTTTGGTCAGTTTTTGAAAAATATTTTTTTTATTTTCTTTCCCTCCAAAACCTTTCCTATAATTAATTCTAGGTCCCAAAACAGGCACTAATGTGCAAATTATTTATTTTCACATAAATATAATTACCAAATTAAATTCACACATTTACTAACAACATAAGCACAGATTTTAATCAAAGATTAAAAATAGAAATAATTAATTATAATAAACTTTATAATTAACATTTCATTAATCAGGGATTAAAATTTTGGGGTGTTACAATAATTATTAAGTGTTAAATTGTTTTGGAAGAATAAATGGTATTGTAGTTTAATATTGATTTTTAAATATACAGATATTGTTAATGATTTTAATTGGTTACTTTGATTTGGGATAATATCGGATTAAACGTTATGTCAAATGAATTGTTTTAAAAGTATTTTGTTAAAGGTGTTAGGTCCATAAGTAACCGAGTTGTTGTTTAGTGAGGTTGAATTGTCCCTGAACTAAACAATACACCAGTTAATTAGGAACCCGATATATTTGGCATACGTTAATTCGGGTTAAAACCTTAAACGTTAATTTCAAGTTAAAGGGAAGTTAAATTAATTGAATGTTGGAAATGTGATGTTCACTTATTTTGAACTGAGAACACTTCCTTTTAATTCGGAATTAATAGTGTCAAGTAACATTAGCATTTGATTCTATGAGTTATTATCAAAGTTACGTGATTTTGGTTTGTTTTAATAGATTATACTAGTTCTGTAAGTTAAGGTGTTTTTAATAAAGAAACATAATATTTTATCGAGAATGCAATGGTTTGAAGTTTAATTTCCATTTAGTTGAGAATTATGAATTACGTTCAAACAATTTTTTGATTTGATAACCTAACAAAATACGATATATTCATATTTATCAGTTTTGGATATTCGAAGTTGTTTATTTTGAATTCCATAGCTAAATTGCAACACCCCGATTTGACAACTTGAAAATATATTTATTTAATCGTAAAATGTAGTGAAAATGTGGGCAAATTTTTTAAAAAAAAAAAAACAGGTAACGTGGTTGAGTAGCATGAGTATGAGAACCACTAAGTTTCCAAAACTCTTTTACAATTAAAAAGGTGTTCTCACACATCATGCTAAACTTCAAGTTCCAAACCGAAGTGTCACAAGACACTACACTTTGCAACTTGATTCTTCTCAACTCAATTATCATAGCCCATTGAAAACAAATTTCGTTCGTAAAAGTTTGGGGTTACATCATGGTACTGCAATGATAAATAAGTAAATACAGGGAAAACAAAACACTTCCAAGAAAATAAAAACTACCACTAGGCCCACTAATGCTGAAGTTCAAAGTCCACGGAAGGTGCTTCGCTAGAATCGATCTCGATCACGTCCGCCTCCGGGTAATCTAAGTCCTCGTCCAATCCCTCTAGCTCCTCAGCCTCGGGGTCAATGCGTGCAGGCAAAGGCATCGGGTGTCCACCATAATAGTCAGCTGGCCCACCGGTCTGCAAGTCCGAAAGCACAGAGCAACAAGTGCGAGTTTCGGGCGCCGTCCTTTGTAGCGTATGGTTGGGGTCGAAGATGAGAACCTCGGTGTCTCCACGCCATTCCCAACCTCGATAGTTCACTTCCCATCTTCCTTCGTCTCGAATGTCGAATGTGAACTTGACAGGATCCGTAGACTAAGAGGATAGACATCATAGCAACAAGCATACAGAACAGAAGGACTCGAGAGAGTAAGTATTCCCAAGCATGTTATGCCAACGATGTGGAATTACAATAGGCAAGATATTAAGGAATAACAGAAACATATGAACAAACAACATATAAGAGCAATCATATATATATATTTCTAATGTTATCATACAAGCACATACTCGATTCTATTATTTTTCTCTTCTTAAGACTTTTAGCATCTCCACAAGACTTTTCATAAATCGCTTCTGCTGCGCAACTCTGATTCCATCTCCATACAATCTCATCCTCTTTTCCATGCCTTCACTTAAGAATTATTTTTTAACAATATCAGTTATCTTTTCTTAATTATGTTTTATGAATTCGTATCCGTCAATGATGCGGGGGATTTTAATCATCATTGAGGAGGGTCGCTCTCGAAGTTAGCACACACGTCTACATCTCCTCGGTCATCCACCCAACCTAGTCGGAAGCAAACAGGAGTACAGGACCTTTACCACGCGGGTACGACAGTTGTCTCAACAATAAATGGTCCCAAACCAGGAGGACTACAGCCTCAAAAGCCTCAAATCATTTCATATCAATTTATATACTCGAGGCACACTGTCTCGCAGTGGCAAACAAATGCCCCGTTCCAGTCCCTCTCACTGTTCAAGATTTGCAATCTAGGGGGCGACAGTACTATTCTAGTCTGCAGTGCAGAACTTACCACGGTATTCGACCCAGTCCCTACCACGTCTCGTACATCACATATGGAGTTCGTTCTGCCTAGAAAAGTACTCTAGACTTCTTGACGTGTCACCATCATCGTCCTCCCCTAATGCAATCTCCCCCTAAGTATCCGCAGATACTTATGGTTCCTTCCTCTCCACTACTTCGAGTTAACTCTCATAACTCACTGCGTTAATCCATGTCTTTTAAAAGTCTTTTAAAGGTTTTATTATCTTAACGTCTTAATCCTACGGTCGGCTCGCCCTTAGTGCATCCCTTCAACGAGTCCCGACCACTAATCGCAACATCTCTCTTTTTCTTATCATGGCGCAGAGCTGGGATCGCACTGACAAATTGCATCTTGATTCTCCATCTTTCTCAACTTCTTCTTTCATAATTCTTTCCAAAATAAGTTTCACAAACATGTCCAAAAATAATGTTTCAAAATCTCTCTTCAAAAATAGTGTTTCACAAACTCCTTTCGAAATTAGCATTTCACAATTTTTTTTTTCAAAACAATGTTTCACAAATTCTTTTCAAAAATAATGTTTCATAAATTCTTTTTCAAAAACAAAGTTTCATAAACTTTTCTAAAAATAATATTTTCACATACTCTCCTTAAAATAGTATTTCTCAAACTTTTCTCAAAAATAATAGTTCACAAATCATTAAAAATCTCGTTTCAAAACCTTTTTCAAAAATTCTCATTTTCAAAAACCTTTTCAAGAACCTCTTTTCATAAATCCTTTCAAAAATCTTATTTCAAAAACTTTTCGAAAACATATTGTTTCAATGAGTACTAGTGGAGGAGCAAGCTCAACTCAACACCGGTCTCATTTCAACAATATCACAAAGAAGTCAAGCTCCACTTAGCTCACATCTCTTTCACAACACAACATCACTTTCCCCAGCTCTGGCTCATCCAAGCTATCATTAAATCTTACTCATCAACAATCATTAGTCCTCATGAGTTCCACAACGTCTCAACGCATTTCTTAGACTTTACCTCACATCTCTTTTATTCTTCTTATTCATTATTATTATTATTCACATTATTATTGCAATCAACAACAGATTAGATATCATCATACATAATAAATCCACCAATAAACAAATAAATAACATATTGGTATTCAAATATCATCACATATATTCATTACCTAATTTCACGTGGTCTTTGTCTCCTTCACACGAGTGGCCACACAACCAAACAATTGCCACCGTGCTACTGACTCAGAACTACTAAGTTTCGACTTTTGAGATGGTCGAAACACTTAATATGTTACCTAAATACCACGGTGTTTGGGGTAAAATTCTCTCTCACCTCAACCGATGACGATCTTCAATACGCTCCTTGGTTTCCATTGCGACGCTCAGAACTGCTTCCCGGTCGTTACTTAAACAAAAATCCTAATCTTCAAGCTTCAAATCTCTCCCTCCTTCCTAGAGTTTGCTTCGGCCTCCTCTCTTTTAGGGTTAATGGTCGGTTTTATTCTTGATCTTTGAAGAAGGAAGTGATTGAAGGAAGAAATCAAAGATGTTTGGTTGAGAAGTTTGGGTTTTCACTCTTCTTTTTCTCTTCTCCTCTCTCGGCCACTCTCTCTTTTCTAAGGGTCTCAAGAGCTTTGTGTTGCTCTTGGACCAAAGGTGTTTATGTTTGTGTGAAAAGATAATGAATGAAGGAAATGAAGAATGAACTAAGGCCAACACACACACACACGGTTTTATGGGAAAAAGCAAGGGATGTAATTTTCCTCTTTTGTCCTCGGTCCAAGGTGCAAGCCTAAGGGCAAATGGGTCTACTCATAAAGTTGCATGGGATGGGTCTTGTCAAAGGGGGAGACAATGTGGAGGAAAAGTCTTACTACTATCATCACACTCACCACCCTATTTCCTACTAATTTTCTATTTAATTTTCTTCTTAAATTCTAACTTTCTTAATGCTTAAGAAAATGAGCTTCCCTTGACTCTCTTGAACTACACTTGGCCGAACAACACACACACATGTACACATACAATTTATTTTCATTTTATCATGACAACACATAGACTTTAAGTCATGAAACAATGCACATGTTTAACACATATTCAAACGTACATGTAATACTTTAGGATAAGATCATGCATCACACACGTGTTCACAAATTTAAAGATTTCAAAGACACATTAATAAACTGCACCATTTGGTTAAAAACATAAGCTTCACTTTATTTTATAAAACCATATTTTCATATAAATCAAAGATTTTCAAAAAGGGAATAGTTTATTTATAGTTTCAAATCATTTTCATCACTCAAAGCTTTAAAAATTCGTCTTCCAAAGGCTCAAAAATAAATTTTTGCAAACCAACCCAGAAAATTATAAAAATCACATATTTAAATTCTAATTTTCAACGCGATCGTTTTCATATAAAAATCATAATTTTCTGAAAAACGGTTGAAAAGATATGCATTTTCAAAGTAACCAAATTCATTTTGAAAAGAAATATCAAATAACAAAATCATAACTTGGTTTTCATGAAATCACACTCAAATAAAAATCATTCGCTAAAACATTTTTCTGAAAATCTTTCTTAAATTCTCAAAATTCTTTTTTTTAAATAAAACCTCATTGATCTATTTGAGTCCAGAAAACACGGGATGTTACATTCTCCCCAACTTGAAGATTTCTCGTCCTCGAGAAATGATGCGCAAAACCGTCTCGTTCAAGAGTGCGTAGCTCCTTATAGAAATCTTCTTCCTCATTCTCATATGAACTGACTGTTGCGACATACCATTTATTCGCTGTCCTCGTGAAGGATTTGAAAGAATTCCCAACAAAAGCAATCTGTTGGGTCATTCCATTGTCAAATACAATGGTGTATAAAGACAAGGCTTTGCTAAATGGATTCAAATTTTAAGGGTGTTCAAGGTTGCTGAGACAAATAGCAACACAAAAGGAACGTCATGCTTATGCCAATCTAAGCAAAGACACTATTTATAAGGCTCCTCTTCCGACTTACCCTTTTCTAGTAGCTTCCAGCCTAATCAGATCATCTTTAAAACCTCAAATCTCCATCTACTCCCCAACTTTAATAACCCTTATCACTACATATCTCAACCACAAACATGAACTTGGTTCTTACCAATTTCCCAATCCTTACTGCTTTCTATTCATCTTACCCTACTTCTCTTTACCCCATCCAAATTCATCCTATCATTGCCTTAGATTCCATTAAACATTCACCCTTATAACTTCATCTTATTCATAACTAGTCCTTCCTTTCTTCAAGCGACTACTAATCCCCAAGGGACATATGCTTCACTTCACTCCTCTTATCACCTACTGATCGTAGTAACTTAAGCATCCTAACTCCTTTTTCCATCCTTCATGTTTCACCTTAGGGTCTGAATCCATTGAAGTTCTTCTAATCCTAGGATTACCTATCTAATTAAAGGTCTTCATTCCGAACAGGGCTCCTCTAATCCACAATTCACCGTCACACTTTCATCATCTGTCCTAGCATTGATCATCACGTAAGGGTTCTAACCATAAATGTCTTCACTTCATCTACCCAATTCCCCACCATTAATAGCAATTAGCACTAGACCATATCATTTACTCTTTCTAACTCTAATTCTAGGATCACAAACTCTTCTAACTTATCCTTGACTTCCTACTACCTCAACACCATCTAGACCATCAATTAGATAAATTACCCTCATCCTTACTAATCCTAACTGACTCATACAATCCTTCATCTTACTTAAGACTCAAAGATATCCTCACTCTATCTCATGACCAATACATCTCCCCTTACTCATACCTTCTAACCTCTACTTTCCTCAGATATTGAAAATCTGGCCTAACAACACCTCACAATCCACTCCTAGTTCAGGGATAGCTACTTGACTGGCATAAGTCATCACAAAAAATTTGGGAATAAAACAGCTTGACAACAGGGAGGGCTTATAAACTGAGTTCACAAATTTGGGTTCAATCAAATTAGAAGGGTTCAAGGCTACTTTAGAGATCAATCTGGGTAACAAGCAACATGAGGTAGGCTCAAGGTTCAAATCAAATCAAGAGCTCGAAGATTATTCTGAACAAAAGGAATCACAACAAAACAGGGTTCCAACAAAGAATGGTAAGTTCAAACAATAATTTTAGGTTTTGCTAGGATTCGAATCCTCGGATTCTACGACGAATTCTAACGCATTCCAAACAACATGCAAACGCTTTCGGCATTCCTATTTCTAGTCATCCTAGACTTAACATACAAGACACACAAGGAAGTACGTTTCCCATGTATTCAATTACTTAGATCAACCATTGCTCTGATACCACAACTGTAACACCCCGATTTGGCAACTTGAAAATATATTTCTTTAATCGTAAAATGTAGTGAAAATGTGGGCAAATTTTTTTTTTTTTAAAAACAAGTAACGTGGTTGAGTTGCATGAGTATGAGAACCACTAAGTTTCCAAAACTCTTTTACAATTAAAAAGGTGTTCTCACACATCATGCTAAACTTCAAGTTCCAAACCGAAGTGTCACAAGACACTACACTTTGCAACTTGATTCTTCTCAACTCAATTATCATAGCCCATTGAAAACAAATTTCGTTCGTAAAAGTTTGGGGTTACATCATGGTACTGCAATGATAAATAAGTAAATACAGGGAAAACAAAACACTTCCAAGAAAATAAAAACTACCACTAGGCCCACTAATGCTGAAGTCGAAGGTCCACGGAAGGTGCTTCGCTAGAATCGGTCTCGATCACGTCCACCTCCGGGTAATCTAAGTCCTCGTCCAATCCCTCTAGCTCCTCAGCCTCAGGGTCAATGCGTGCAGGAAAAGGCATCGGGTGTCCACCATAATAGTCAGCTGGCCCACCGGTCTGCAAGTCCGAAAGCACAGAGCGACAAGTGCGAGTTTCGGGCGCCGTCCTTTGTACCGTATGGTTGGGGTCAAAGATGCGAACCTCGGTGTCTCCATGCCATTCCCAACCTCGATAGTTCACTTCCCATCTTCCTTCATCTCGAATGTCGAATGTGAACTTGACAGGATCCGTAGACTAAGAGGATAGACATCATAGCAACAATCATACAGAACAGAAGGACTCGAGAGAGTAAGTATTCCCAAGCATGTTATGCCAACGATGTGGAATTACAATAGGCAAGATATTAAGGAATAACAGAAACATATGAACAAACAACATATATGAGCAATCATATATATATATTCCTACTGTTAACATACAAGCACATACTCGATTCCATTATTTTTCTCTTCTTAAGACTTTTAGCATCTCCACAAGACTTTTCATAAATCGCTTCTGCTGCGCAACTCTGATTCCATCTCCATACTATCTCATCCTCTTTTCCATGCTTTCACTTAAGAATTATTTCTTAACAATATCAGTTATCTTTTCTTAATTAAGTTTTATGAATTCGTATCCGTCAATGATGCGGGGGATTTGAATCATCATTGAGGAGGGTTGCTCTCGAAGTCAGCACACACGTCTATATATCCTCGGTCATCCACCCAACCTAGTCGGAAGCAAACAAGAGTACAGGACCTTTACCATACGGGCACGACAGCTGTCTCAACAATAAATGGTCACAGACTAGGAGGACTACAACCTCAAATCATTTCATATCAATTTATATACTCAAGGCACACTGTCTCGCAGTGGCAAACAAATGCCCCGTTCCAGTCCCTCTCACTGTTCAAGATTTGCAATCTAGGGGGCGATAGTACTATTCTAGTCTGCAGTGCAGAACTTACCACGGTATTGGACCCAGTCCCTACCACGTCTCGTACACCACATATGGAGTTCGTTCTGCCTAGAAAAGTACTCTAGACTTCTTGACGTGTCACCGTCATCATCCTCCCCTAATGCAATCTCCTACTAAGTATCCGCAGATACTTATGGTTCCTTCCTCTCCACTACTTCGAGTTAACTCTCATAACTCACCGCGTTAATCCATGTCTTTTAAAAGTCTTTTAAAGGTTTTATTATCTTAACGTCTTAATCCTACGGTCGGCTCGCCCTTAGTGCATCCCTTCAACGAGTCCCGACCACTAATCGCAACATCTCTCTTTTTCTTATCATGGCGCAGAGCTGGGATCGCACTGACAAATTGCATCTTGATTCTCCATCTTTCTCAACTTCTTTTTTCATAATTCTTTCCAAAATAAGTTTCACAAACATGTCCAAAAATAATGTTTCAAAATCTCTCTTCAAAAATAGTGTTTCACAAACTCCTTTCGAAATTAGCATTTCACAAATTTTTTTTCAAAACAATGTTTCACAAATTCTTTTCAAAAATAATGTTTCATAAATTCTTTTTCAAAAACAAAGTTTCATAAAATTTTCTAAAAATAATATTTTCACATACTCTCCTTAAAATAGTATTTCTCAAACTTTTCTCAAAAATAATAGTTCACAAATCATTAAAAATCTCGTTTCAAAACCTTTTTCAAAAATTCTCATTTTCAAAAACCTTTTCAAGAACCTCTTTTCATAAATCCTTTCAAAAATCTTATTTCAAAAACTTTTCGAAAACATATTGTTTCAATGAGTACTAGTGGAGGAGCAAGCTCAACTCAACACCGGTCTCATTTCAACAATATCACAAAGAAGTCAAGCTCCACTTAGCTCACATCTCTTTCACAACACAACATCACTTTCCCCAGCTCTGGCTCATCCAAGCTATCATTAAATCTTACTCATCAACAATCATTAGTCCTCACGAGTTCCACAACGTCTCAACGCCTTTCTTAGACTTTACCTCACATCTCTTTTATTCTTCTTATTCATTATTATTATTATTCACATTATTATTGCAATCAACAACATATTAGATATCATCATACATAATAAATCCACCAATAAACAAATAAACAACATACTGGTATTCAAACATCATCACATATATTCATTACCTAATTTCACGTGGTCTTTGTCTCCTTCACACGAGTGGCCACACAACCAAACAATTGCCACCGTGCTACTGACTCAGAACCACTAAGTTTCAACTTTTGAGATGGTCGAAACACTTAATATGTTACCTAAATACCACGGTGTTTGGGGGAAACTTCTCTCTCACCTCAACCCATGACGATCTTCAATACGCTCCTTGGTTTCCATTGCGACGCTCGTAACTTCTTCCGGTCGTTACTTAAACAAAAATCCTAATCTTCAAGCTTCAAATCTCTCCCTCCTTCCTAGAGTTTGCTTCGGCCTCCTCTCTCTTACGGTTAATGGTCGGTTTTCTTCTTGATCTTTGAAGAAGGAAGTGATTGAAGGAAGAAATCAAAGATGTTTGGTTGAGAAGTTTGGGTTTTCACTCTTCTTTTTCTCTTCTCCTCTCTCGGCCACTCTCTCTTTTCTAAGGGTCTCAAGAGCTTTGTGTTGCTCTTGGACCAAAGGTGTTTATGTTTGTGTGAAAAGAAAATGAATGAAGGAAATGAAGAATGAACAAAGGCCAACACACACACACGGTTTTATGGGCAAAAGCAAGGGATGTAATTTTCCTCTTTTGTCCTCGGTCCAAGGTGCAAGCCTAAGGGCAAATGGGTCTACTCATAAAGTTGCATGGGATGGGTCTTGTCAAAGGGGGAGACAATGTGGAGGAAAAGTCTTACTACTATCATCACGCTCACCACCCTATTTCCTACTAATTTTCTATTTAATTTTCTTCTTAAATTCTAACTTTCTTAATGCTTAAGAAAATGAGCTTCCCTTGACTCTCTTGAACTACACTTGGCCGAACAACACACACACATGTACACATACAATTTATTTTCATTTTATCATGACAACACATAGACTTTAATTCATGAAACAATGCACATGTTTAACACATATTCAAACGTACATGTAATACTTTAGGATAAGATCATGCATCACACACGTGTTCACAAATTTAAAGATTTCAAAGACACATTAATAAACTACACCATTTGGTTAAAAACATAAGCTTCACTTTATTTTATAAAACCATATTTTCCATATAAATCTAAGATTTTCAAAAAGGGAATAGTTTATTTAAAGTTTCAAATCATTTTCATCACTCAAAGCTTTAAAAATTCGTCTTCCAAAGGCTCAAAAATAAATTTTTGCAAACCAACCCAGAAAATTAAAAAAATCACATATTTAAATTCTAATTTTCAACGCGATCGTTTTCATATAAAAATCATAATTTTCTGAAAAACGGTTGAAAAGATATGCATTTTCAAAGTAACCAAATTCATTTTGAAAAGAAATATCAAATAACAAAATCATAACTTGGTTTTCATGAAATCACACTCAAATAAAAATCATTTGCTAAAACATTTTTCTGAAAATCTTTCTTAAATTCTCAAAATTCTTTTTTTTTTTAAATGAAACCTCATTGATCTATTTGAGTCCAGAAAACGCGGGATGTTACATAAATCCCCTATTACGTAAAGTTTGAAAGTATTTGTTTTAATTCTGATTTTGACGTGTCTTCACGCTGATATTAGCTTGCTAACTGATATTAAAATATGTTTTTAAGAACATCAAATGACCCCTTCTTATTTCTATTAGTTTACTCCACGTATAAGGGAAAATATAATTTTATAACGTATTGGATCAAACCACAAATTCAATGTCGATATTGGTTTAGTAAATAAAAGCGTCTATGTGGTTGTTTCTCTATCGTGTTTTAGTAGGCCCTGGCACATTATATTGATTATTATTTATTTTATATAATATGATTAGATGACGAAGGAGCTTTAGAAACTGTCGCCGCTCGTAAGAAATGGACTTTGATACGTTGGGATATTATTGCACCGAAAGGAACATGTCTTTGGAAAAGCAAGGTAAGGAGTGAGTGTTACCTTGGTTTAGAAGAGGGTTTCTAGTTAGTATATAGTGATTGCTAAGAATGTGTGTTAATTTGTGATATTAAAGTATAGGGCAGTTAATAATGATAATAAGTTGAATTTGAAAATGAATAAAGTGAATCCATGTTGAGAGTTGTGAATGTTTTTTGTTGAGAAATGTTGATGATTGAATATATGATGTTGTGAAATGTTGTTAACTATGAATATATGTTGATTGGGAAAGGTTATTCGTTGGTATGTATATTGGATGATTAAATGAGATATTTGTTGAAGTGTATAATTGATAAGTGATGAGTGGAATGAATTAGATTAAGAGTATGAATTTAAGGCTTTGAATTTGTGATTTGTGAAGATTTGTATATTTGTGATTATATTTATGTGCTGATAGTTGACATATATGCTGGAAATGATGTGATGAGTATATAAGTAGGTGCATGATGTAGAATCAGCAAGGAATGCTAAGTTTTGATGAAGACAAATTGCGTGGAAGAACATGTTTTGAGAAATAAGAAAACAACAACAACCCAGATTCCGAGTCTGCCGACGTACCGTACCACCTTTAGATATCAAGCAGCGGTAGACTCAGGTTATAACAGCCCGATTTTCGTAACTCGAAATAATTGACTTTTATTTATTTAGGTTGCAGAAATGAGGCCATTTTTTTTTGTAAAACATTGTTGAAGTGTTTGAAAATGTTATTGAAAAGTTATTGATGTACTCCAACTTTCTTTTTCGAAAACCGAGTTGTTACTAAAACCAAAACTTATTCATTTAATGTTTCAAAAACGTTTAGTAGGAAAACAGTTTGGTTCCAACTTAAAGTAGTTCTCTTCATAATATCAAAAGGACTTAAGCATTGCTCAACAACTAGGGTTCTTACATTTCTTAAAAAGTAGGGAATGTTCCAAAATGAGTTGAGTTACACAATTAGTTCATCACTTAGGTAATCCTTAACTCCAAGCACTCATAACAACCTAAGCTAACCACACTATCCTTAAACTTTCCTATTGAAAGCAAGCGGATGGAGCTCCTTTTCCTTCTTGCACCCTTTCTTCGCTCCTGAGGTTGGGGTCCTCCGTGTGGTTGTTCCCTCATTGGCATTAGGCTCCATTCCCGCTCCATCTAGTGTCGTAAGGCTCCTCTGCTTCTCATATTGTGCTTTCTCCTCGTAACTACTGAATCCTCGTATTGTGACTTGTCCCAAGTGCGGCTCCAAACTTGCTCCACTCAGTTGGTGTTCCGGATCTGGGATCACGATCTCCGTGTAGCCGGTCCATGCCCAACCGCATGGGGTGTGCTTCCAACCTCTTCCATACTTGTTCCACATGGTGACTTCCATACCATACTCCATCTGCCCGTTGAGATACCAGTGTAACACCTAATCTTAATTCATTTTATTTTAATGTGAATGGTAAAATTTAAGAAAATTTTTTGCAAGGGTTTGTTTGTAATATGGACTTTCCCCAATTAAAAGATAGAAAACCTGTCAGAACCAGATAAATATTTACATACATATATGTATTCACAAGCATTTCAGTACAACATTAGTACAAACTTTTTAAGATTCAAAGTCCATATAGTGTTTGAGTTACACTCCAAAAGTTGGTTGTGATAAGAGAAAGTTTATCAAAAGAAAGGATATGTGAATATCCTTCACAACCATGGCATATTTTAGCAATTTACATCAAAAGTGGAACATAATACGTGCAACTATATAGAGTGATATGCCATAAATGTAACAGCTACACTCCATCAGGGGAAGTGTAATGATCCTCGGCAGAGGGAACAGTCGGAAACTCCTCAACATGCGTACCTAAAATATTAACCACAAAGAGGTGAGTAATTTGAGTTTAAATCAGAGAAAGCACTTAAAAACAATAATAAGGCATAATTAAATGTATTCATACACACATCATAAAGTACAAATTTCCATCATCAAGACATAATGCAACATTTAATTTATAATATTACATTCTTAAATAACCACATGGGAATGCAATGCAACGTCGCTCATTATGATTTAATCCTTGAACCCAATGTTATACTTTTCATTTCATTGTGTTTACTTTGTTCTTTTCATTGGATTCAAGGGATTAAACCAAATAAATGCATATGTATGCTTTTTTGTCTCCTTTTCTTTTTCTTTCACTTTTTCTTTGTTTTGCTTTACTTTGCTTTCTTTACATCACACATTTCCTCAAATCGCCCTCCACTCCGGGGAAAAACCGATCGATAGTAGTACCCCTCCAAACACTTGGCTTGCACAGTACTTCACCCCTTTTTAGGAGTTCATCATACAATTTGGATTGATTACACCAAATTGGCTATAGCAGGGATCACCATTGACCGGCCACAAAGAGCCAAAGTAACTGACAGAATTGTTATGGTTTGCATAAAACCAATCCCCGACACGGGGAGCAAACCCGGTCCCTTGGAAGATCAAAGTTTTCCATAACAATTCTCAGCGATTGTTTCAATAGCACAATCTAGTTACTCTTGCCCTCACGATATACGTATGTTTTTCCCCTACTCCTAACGTCCACCTTTTCACCATGCATGATACAACTTCTTAGATTCTTTCTAATTAAATTTGAACTCTTTGTTCTTTAAAAAATTGCATTTGTTTAGTTCAAATCTAATTAGAAAGCACTTTATGCTAGTTTATGTCTAATTAACCATAATCAACATAATAATTACAAGCACAATATAATTATAAATTTACATCATTTATATATCAAGAACAACATACATGTAATTAATACTAAATTTCATACATTAGAACTTATTATTTACACATATAAAGCAAGCACTAAATCCAAGCCACAACCATTAGTTCATGTAAATTTAATTCTAATGCCTAACTAAACATCCATATACACTTAATTATACTTCTATTATTATAATTAAATCCCTTCCCTAATTAAAACCAAAGTACTCCCTCTTACCTTCTTTGAAGTTATGCAACAAAAGGAAAATTTGATAAGAACCACTTCCCTAGCCTTTGCTTCCAATTCCTAAGCCTTATTTCCTTCTTCTCTAGCACCCTTTATGTCTCTTTTCTTAATTACAAAGCAAGAACTTAATGATTGGGAGAGTTAGGGTTTTGGTGGAATTGGGTTTTTTGAAGGATTTGAAGAGAAATTGATGTTATTGGAGTGGAAATTGGTGGGGATTTGATGGAGAGTTGATATATGATGATGATTTGGTTGATTGTTGTGTTGATTTGTTGATTGGAAGATATTAGGGTATGAGAAGGAAAGAGGTTCGAGCATGGAGGAAAGGAAATTATGAGGAAAATGGGTCATTTTCGAGTTTTTATTTTTTGCAGGTCTGATGAAAAGACTCGAGTCTTTTTGGAAAGACTCTAGTCTTTTTATCCAAAATACTCGAGTCTTATATACTTGAGTCTTTTTGAAAAGACTCGAGTCTTTATGGAAAGACTCTAGTCTTGTACTCCCCAACTTCGATCAAACTTATAACTAAATCCACTGTGATCTTATATACTTGCTTAATTTAAACCATTTATCCTTCCTTAATCGTTCAAGCCTAAACTATCTGAGCAACTATGGCACTTCTAATTCCACAATTTGGACTAATGAGTCTTAAATAGAATTGATGAGGCTACAGGTGGATAATAAAGCTCATGAAGAAATGGTTCGAGTTTTAACAACACTAACTGTTTTGTTGAAGCAATTCAACAAACAGGGAATTCAAGGATAACTTCCTATTTCCTCAAGGGCACCGACTATTCTTTGAACAAGGGTACGTCTACATCAACAAACTGAGATTTATCAAACACAAATGAAACATCAAAGGTTAAGGGGTCTCACTCTATTCACTTATCTACTTAGTCTACGTTCCTCAAACTACAAGATGAACAAGTTCCGTAGACTATCACGACAGGTACTAAACCATAAATAGGGTCTCATATCCTACAAAGGCAAGAACCTAACCTTATACTCCTATCCTTACACTAACAAACACACAACACACAGAGTCACACAAACAAAGCATGTAAGCCCATGCTTAAGGCCACTAAGGATTACCATAAGCTCTGATACCATTCTATAACAACCCGATTTTCGTAACTCAAAATAATTGACTTTTATTTATTTAGGTTGTATAAATGAGGCCAATTTTATTTTTTTTTTGTAAAACTTTGTTGAAGTGTTTGAAAATGTTATTGAAAAGTTATTGATGTACTCCAACTTTATTTTTCGAAAACCGAGTTGTTACTGAAACCAAAACTTATTCATTTAATGTTTCAAAAACGTTTAGTAGGAAAACAGTTTGGTTCCAACTTAAAGTAGTTCTCTTCATAATTTCAAAAGGACTTAAGCATTGCTCAACAACTAGGGTTCTTACATTTCTTAAAAAGTAAGGCATGTTCCAAAATGAGTTGAGTTACACAATTAGTTCATCACTTAGGTAATCCTTAACTCCAAGCACTCATAACAACCTAAGCTAACCACACTATCCTTAAACTTTCCTATTGAAAGCAAGCGGATGGAGCTCCTTTTCCTTCTTGCGCCCTTTCTTCGCTCCTGAGGTTGGGGTCCTCCGTGTGGTTGTTCCCTCATTGGCATTAGGCTCCATCCCCGCTCCATCTAGTGTCGTAAGGCTCCTCTGCTTCTTATATTGTGCTTTCTCCTCGTAACTACTGAATCCTCGTACTGTGACTTGTCCCAAGTGCGGCTCCAAACTTGCTCCACTCAGTTGGTGTTCCGGATCTGGGATCACGATCTCCGTGTAGCCGGTCCATGCCCACCCGCATGGGGTGTGATTCCAACCAGTTCCATACTTGTTCCACATGGTGACTTCCATACCATACTCCATCTGCCCGTTGAGATACCAGCAGTACCGATATGCCAACGAACAGGAGAGAGTAAGCGATCCGAACGACGCATCGTCGACGGTGTGGGATTACGATAGGCAAATACAAGGACCACACAACATACAATACAACATACATACACACAGCACATCAAGCATATTATCAACATTATTATTATCCTTCATTTTCTTTCCAAACTTAATTTCACTTCTCATAAACATTCTTTCTTCTTATTCAGTCTTATCAATTCACATCCTCCTTGGATTCGGGAAATTATAAGATATCATCGGAGTATTCATTTCGTTCTCGGTTATCTCTCACGTCTACATCTCCTCGGTCATCCACCCAACCTAGTCGGAAGCAAACAGGAGTACAGGACCTTTACCGTGCGGGCACGACAGCTGTCTCACAAACAATTGGCTCCAAGCCAGGAGGACTACAGCCTCAAATCAATTCAATTCAAATCATATAATATCATATCAAGGCACACTGTAGAAAATTCGGGTACAGTGGCAATCAAGATGCCCCACTCCAGTCCCTCTCACTGTTCAAGATTTGCAATCTAGGGGGCGTCAGTACTATTCTAGTTGCGCGCGCAGAACTTACCACGGCATTGGACCCAGTCCCTACCACGTTCGTACGCCACATATGGAGTTCGTTCTGCCTAGAAAGTACTCAAGACTTCTTGACGTTTCACCATCATCGTCCTCCCCTAATGCAATCTCCTCTTGAGTATCCGCAGATACCCATGGTTCCTTCCTCTCCACTACTTCGCACTCTCATACTTCACCGCGTTTGTCTTTTAAAGTCTTTTATCTTTTTAATTAACCTAAGGTCAGCCCATCCTTCGTGCATCCCTTCAATGAGTCCCGACCACTAACTTTGCACAGCCTTTCTCTTATCATTTCTCACTTAGCACAGAGCTGGGATCAGATCAACCACTTGCATTTCATTCCACAATTTGGCTCAAAAATCTCATTCATCAATCTTTTCTCATAACAACCTTACAAAAGTTTTCACAAAATATAATTTCATAAACTTTTTCATAAAATCTCCTCTCAAAACCTTTTACAAAATTTCATTTCAAAAGCTTTTCTGAAAATTCTTTTTTTTATAATCCTTCTTAAAAATCTCTTTTCAAAAACCTTTCCCAAAAATTTCTTTTCACAAATCTTTTTCAAAAATTTCCTTTCACAACTCTTTTGCAAAAAAATCTCTTTTCACGAATCTTTTTCAAAAATCTCTTTTCAAAAACCTTTTCAAAAAATTCTTTTCACAAATCTTTTTCAAAAATTTCCTTTCACAACTCTTTACCAAAAATCTCTTTTTACGAATTTTTTCAAAAATCTCTTTTCAAAAACCTTTTCAAAAATTTCATTTTTACTGAGCGCTAATGGAGGAGCAAGCTCAACTCCCACTAGTCTCATTCAAAAACAGAAACAAAAGAGCCCAGCTTCACTCAAATCACATCTCGCCTCTATGACATCATTACTCTTCCCAGCTCTGGCTCGTTCTCATCATTATCATTCACTCTTTCCCCAATCTCAACTCTTCTCTCTTTTCCAATCACTCCCTTATCTTTTGTCATTATTTCTTTTCTCATTGTGTCCTTACTTTCAATTTCATTACTTTCAGAACTTATTCATTTCATTTTCATTTTCTTATTCAGGACGTAACAGACGTCCATCAGCATATTACTCATATTAATCAACAGTATTTAATCTCAAGATACATAATAGAATAAATAAATCTAAACATGCTATCAACACACAAACATCACACAACCACAATGTGGTCTTCGTCACCTTCGTATAAGTGGCCACACAACACAAACAATTGCCACTTATACTACTGACTCCGAACCACTTAGTTCCGATCTTTGAGATGATACGGAACGTCCTAATAAGTCACCTAAATACCACGGTGTCTTAGGAAAGCTTCTCTCTCACCTGAGGTCCAGCGATTAAATGCGTACCATCTCCGCGGATCCTCGTCGCCGCCAGCTGCCCCAATCCCTTGTCTTTCAAATTCCTCGTACTAAATAAAATACGCTTACGTTATTAACTTATATTAAGAAAATCTCTTTCGTAAATTAGACACCTCTCATTCCTCGTCGGAAGACTTAAAACATAACCGTTTTCTTTCAAACGACTCTAATATTTTCCAATACCTTAAGTACTTTAAAAAAAATATGGAAAACACTTAGTAAAGTAATTCTTATCATTTAATTTTAGTTGCTAGTCCGTCTTGGACAGCACCCTAATTACGTCCGAAAACACCGAGAAATGCACCGTTTTTAACCCGGCTTTTCTTAAATCAATTTTCACTTGAAAACTTTACTTTAGATCACTTGTATTCACTTTTTAAATTTAAGAAACAGGTCCAAACAATTCTGGACAGCAAAGAATCATTTTACAAAATCGCTTTGATAAAACCCGAAAACATCGTAAAAACACTTTTCGTTTTAAATAACTCTTAAATTAAAATTAACACTTTAAAACTCAAGTTTTCACCATAAAACAAACTTTGGACAGCCATAAACATAATCCAATAATTCTAAACAAATCAAACCAAATTATTTTAAAATCAATAAATTTCAAAATCAATTACACACTCAATTGTTTTCCAAATATCAACTTAACATACAAACAATCAACAACACCTTATTAATTAATTAGAAACATATAACTTATTTAGTCAATTATCAAAGAAATCATCCCATTCGCAAATAATTTATTTTCATAAAACAAAACACTTAGTCATGCACATATTCACAAACTAAATTGAACCAAGGACATAGACCAACATATGTATATTTATTTTTCTTACTTTAAACAACTTAAATCCTTTTCAAAATCATTAAGTGAACCTATTTTCATGCAACTAAATTTCCTAAACTTATTTACACTATATGGCCGAATGACATTAAATAAAACAATTCAAAGATAACAAATTCAAATCACATAGATCAACTTGATTTATTTTAAGCACTTAAACTCCATTTTCTTTTTCAGGAAACAAATTTATTTACTCTTCCTTTCACTCTCAACCGAATGCACATACACACACATATGTTCATTTAAACACAAAACTTTTCTCCAAACCAATTAGTTCATTTATTTCCTTTATTTTTAATCCAAAAACCAAATAGAAATTAAACATTCACAACACAATTTCAAACAATTTATTTTACAAAATTTCACAAAACATATTCATTGCTTTTATGTCACTTCGTTGAAAAAGAATCCTGGTCTATTTAGGATGCATAGGCCGAACCTCATTTGACAAGAACAGGGTTTTATTTTCAAATCTTTCACATGCAAGATCACAAGGCATGAATCAAGTTAAAAATTATTTTTCCAAAAACTTGTTTCCTTGGTTTCTTTTGTAAAACCGTGAAGTTCATTAAGAAAATAAAAATCCTTTTTACTCAAAAACCACATGCATGCACCTAGATCTTATAGATCAAGTTATGAAATCAAGTATTGTAGCACAAATGAAAGATAAAAATCACTTTGAGTAAGAAAAGACCAAAACCGTGGCATGCATGAATGAAGGATCAAATCTTTTTGTTAAAAAAGAACACATACATGACTCAATATCAAAACACCTTCAAAGATCAAGACATTTTCAAAGATCAAGTAAATTCAAAGTTTCATCATCACCAAATCAAAACCAAAGCATTTCAACAACTCTAATCAACTTGTAAAGATATAAAGCTAACATGCAATGACTTAAATCAAATTAAAAAGCATCAAGACTGACTTCTCTACTCATGGCCGAATTACCTAGTTTAGGATCTAGTGTTTCATAAGTTAACTTATTCTTAAAAATTTAAGATCAAGGCATAAACAAGACATGCATGTACTCAAATCATCAAGATCATCATCAAATCAACATGCAACACAAAAGATTTCAAATTAAGCAAGTTTAGATCATTCATTCATTTATCAAATAAACTCATAAACACTTCACAAATCACGGTTTCAAGCAAGATTTTTAAACATGCAAAGAGATTTTAATTTAGGTCCACAAAAATCTCAACAAATCTTTAGATCTAGAAGATTTAATTTGAAAAAATTTTAGATCTTTCATGAAAACCTTAATTGAGTTATGAAGTCCATTGTTTAGAAGTTTACAAGTTATTTTTAATCTTAAAAGTCCAAGATCAAACATAAATAAAACTTAGAAAATTTACATGCAAAGAAGAAAAGAAAGAAAGATCACAAGATCAAAGAAAAACTAAGCTATTACAATTTCCTTCATAACTTCGAGCTACCCACCAAAGAAAGGGTTGATCTCCTAGCTTCTAAAGTCTTGGAACTTCAAGGAAAGACTTGAGTTTTTGGACTTGGTTTCTTCTTCTTCCTCTCCCTAGC
This sequence comes from Crotalaria pallida, assembly GCA_037953625.1. Lineage (NCBI taxonomy): Eukaryota > Viridiplantae > Streptophyta > Magnoliopsida > Fabales > Fabaceae > Crotalaria > Crotalaria pallida. The sequence goes on from CM075651.1 coordinate 56,288,409, forward strand.
TCACGGCCTCTTTCTCTTTTCTTTATGTGTTGAGAGCTTGAATTTTTGCTCTCAACAAGTGTGTTTGGAAAGTGAGGGGAAATGAAAGAAATGAAGGGTGGAAATGAAGAAATGAAGTAGCCAACACTTCACCCTCTTGGCTATATATAGGCAAAGGCAAAGACATGAGGCTTTCCCTCTTTTGCCCTTGATCAATTCGGCCATGGTGCAAATGGGGTGGGCAATTTTGGCAACTTAATTTGTTGCATGGGTGGAGGTTATCAAAGGGACATCTAGTAATAGGTTTAGGGTTTAGGTTACTATACACTTCATGGTTTATTTTTGCTAATTTAATTTTCTACCCATTAATTCTTCTTTTTGGTCCTACTCTACCCCCTTAGCTCTTTATCTTGAAATAAAATGCAATCCTAACATGCACACATACATACATACACATATCACATACATATACTAACATCCATGCATCATCATGTTCTTTTACTAATTTAATTCCATATAATCCTAAGCATACACATATCCACACACATACATGCATTATCATCTTTTTCTACTAATTAAATTTTCATTTAATCCTAAGCATATTTATACACATAGCAATACCACAAATACATATACATACATGATCAAAACCGTGCACACATATACACACACATGCTTAGAAAATAATTCTTTTCATCATAAAATGACTCATGTATAAAAATCATAAATCTTTCAAAGCATAAAAATTCTAAACACATTACCATTTCAAAACTCAATTTCTAAACCCATGTTAGCATTTTATGAAAACTATTTCTTTTAAAACCATTCATCACCTTGAAAACGGGAATTAGGAAAATCATTTAAGAAAATACCCCTTTCAAAAAACTTTTCTAAAAAATAAATCTCTTTAGTATTTTAAATTAATACGAGGAATTTGCGGGGTGTTACATTCTCCCCAACTTAAAGATTTCTCGTCCCCGAGAAATACGTTGTGGATTGGGCAGCAGGGCACAAAATTCTCACGTCACCGTGATTCACATAAGAACACTCTCATTCTCACTTCGTGGTCGTATTCCCGTTTGCAGGTATAATCCTCTTTGCAGTGCTCCTTGTTTGTGGCTCTCGGATGAAGAAGTCGCACTCACACAACCGCTTGCATGTCGAACCGGGTCATGTCCATCGGACTAACCGAAGAAGATGTCGCTCCCTTAGCTGATCGTCGTCACTGAAAGTCCAACCATAGGTACGAACTTAGGGAAAATCAAGCAAACAAAATTTCACACATCTCCAAAAGCACGGGGGTGCCACCTAAAATCATTAGATGTCCACTATTCTCTATAATCTTGGGTTATCACTAACTCACAATAATCACTTCTTTCTTTAATCCTCCTTCTAACTCCAAGGTTTTCATCTATCATTTCTCTAACTTAAGGGGATTCTATTACAACTTGGGCTTACTTACTTCCTCAAACAGCCTCACCTTTCTCCTTAGATTCATCCTAAACATTATTCAAACCTATCACTTTCACCGTCTAAACCTCTGATTATGGTGTATGGCAATTCTAATCTTCAAACTTCCCTCAGAATTCCCTCTAATGACCGGTAATATACGCCTCTTTTCTTCCTTGTACTCCCCAACTTCGATCAAACTTATAACTAAATCCACTGTGATCTTATATCCTTGCTTAATTTAAACCATTTATCCTTCCTTAATCGTTCAAGCCTAAACTATCTGGGCAACTATGGAACTTCTAATTCCACAATTTGGACTAATGAGTCTTAAATAGAATTGATGAGGCTACAGGTGGATAATAAAGCTCATGAAGAAATGGTTCGAGTTTTAACAACACTAATTGTTTTGTTGAAGCAATTCAACAAACAGGGAATTCAAGGATAACTTCTTATTTCCTCAAGGGCACCGACTATTCTTTGAACAAGGGTACGTCTACATCAACAAACTGAGATTTATCAAACACAAATGAAACATCAAAGGTTAAGGGGTCTCACTCTATTCACTTATCTACTTAGTCTACGTTCCTCAAACTACAAGATGAACAAGTTCCTTAGACTATCACGACAGGTACTAAACCATAAATAGGGTCTCATATCCTACAAAGGCAAGAACCTAACCTTATACTCCTATCCTTACGCTAACAAACACACAACACACAGTGTCACACAAACAAAGCATGTAAGCCCATGCTTAAGGACACTAAGGATTACCATAAGCTCTGATACCATTCTATAACAGCCGAATTTTCGTAACTCAAAATAATTGACTTTTATTTATTTAGGTTGCAGAAATGAGGCCAATTTTTTTTTTTTGTTTGTAAAACATTGTTGAAGTGTTTGAAAATGTTATTTAAAAGTTATTGATGTACTCCAACTTTCTTTTTCGAAAACCAAGTTGTTACTAAAACCAAAACTTATTCATTTAATGTTTCAAAAACGTTTAGTAGGAAAACAGTTTGGTTCCAACTTAAAGTAGTTCTCTTCATAATATCAAAAGGTCTTAAGCATTGCTCAACAACTAGGGTTCTTACATTTCTTAAAAAGTAGGGCATGTTCCAAAATGAGTTGAGTTACACAATTAGTTCATCACTTAGGTAATCCTTAACTCCAAGCACTGATAACAACCTAAGCTAACCACACTATCCTTAAACTTTCCTATTGAAAGCAAGCGGATGGAGCTCCTTTTCCTTCTTGCGCCCTTTCTTCGCTCATGAGGTTGGGGTCCTCCGTGTGGTTGTTCCCTCATTGGCATTAGGCTCCATCCCCGCTCCATCTAGTGTCGTAAGGCTCCTCTGCTTCTCATATTGTGCTTTCTCCTCGTAACTATTGAATCCTCGTACTGTGACTTGTCCCAAGTGCGGCTCCAAACTTGCTCCACTCAGTTGGTGTTCCGGATCTGGGATCACGATCTCCGTGTAGCCGGTCCATGCCCAACCGCATGGGGTGTGCTTCCAACCTCTTCCATACTTGTTCCACATGGTAACTTCCATACCATACTCCATCTGCCCGTTGAGATACCAGCAGTACCAATATGCCAACGAACAAGAGAGAGTAAGCGATCTGAACGACGCATCGTCGACGGTGTAGGATTACGATAGGCAAATACTAGGACCACACAACATACAATACAACATACATACACACAGCACAGCAAGCATATTATCAACATTATTATTATCCTTCATTTTCTTTCCAAACTTAATTTCACTTCTCATAAACATTCTTTCTTCTTATTCAGTCTTATCAATTCACATCCTCCTTGGATTCGGGAAATTATAAGATATCATCGGAGTATTCATTTCGTTCTCGGTTATCACTCACGTCTACATCTCCTCGATCATCCACCCAACCTAGTCGGAAGCAAACAGGAGTACAGGACCTTTACCGTGCGGGCACGACAGCTATCTCACAAACAATTGGGTCCAAGCCAGGAGGACTACAGCCTCAAATCAATTCAATTCAATTCATATAATATCATATCAAGGCACACTGTAGAAAATTCGGGTACAGTGGCAATCAAGATGCCCCACTCCAGTCCCTCTCACTGTTCAAGATTTGAAATCTAGGGGGTGTCAGTACTATTCTAGTTGCGCGCGCAGAACTTACCACGGCATTGGAGCCAGTCCTTACCACGTTCGTACGCCACATATGGAGTTCGTTCTGCCTAGAAAGTACTGAAGATGTCTTGACGTTTCACCGTCATCGTCCTCCCCTAATGCAATCTCCTCCTGAGTATCCGCAGATACCCATGATTCCTTCCTCTCCACTACTTTGCACTCTCATACTTCACCGCGTTTGTCTTTTAAAGTCTTTTATCTTTTTAATTAACCTAAGGTCGGCCCATCCTTCGTGCATCCCTTCAATGAGTCCCGACCACTAACTTTGCACAGCCTTTCTCTTATCATTTCTCACTTAGCACAGAGTTGGGATCACATCAACCACTTGCATTTCATTCCACAATTTGGCTCAAAAATCTCATTCATCAATCTTTTCTCAAAACAACCTTACAAAAGTTTTCACAAAATATCATTTCATAAAAATTTTCATAAAATCTCCTCTCAAAACCTTTTACAAAATTTCATTTCAAAAGCTTTTTTGAAAATACATTTTTTTTATAATCCTTCTTAAAAATCTCTTTTCAAAAACCTTTCCCAAAAATTTATTTTCACAAACCTTTTTCAAAAATTTCCTTTCACAACTCTTTTGCAAAAAAATCTCTTTTCACGAATCTTTTTCAAAAATCTCTTTTCAAAAACCTTTTCAAAAATTTCTTTTCACAAATCTTTTTCAAAAATTTCCTTTCACAACTCTTTTCCAAAAATCTCTTTTCACGAATGTTTTTCAAAAATCTCTTTTCAAAAACCTTTTCAAAAATTTCATTTTTACTGAGCGCTAATGGAGGAGCAAGCTCAACTCACACTAGTCTCATTCAAAAACAGAAACAAAGGAGCCTAGCTCCACTCAAATCACATCTCGCCTCTATGACATCATTACTCTTCCCAGCTCTGGCTCGTTCTCATCATTATCATTCACTCTTTCCCCAATCTCAACTCTTCTCTCTTTTCCAATCACTCCCTTATCTTTTGTCATTATTTCTTTTCTCATTGTGTCCTTACTTTCAATTTCATTACTTTCAGAACTTTTTCATTTCATTTTCATTTTCTTATTCAGGACGTAACAGACATCCATCAGCATATTACTCATATTAATCAACAGTATTTAATCTCAACATACATAATAGAATAAATAAATCTAAACATGCTATCAACACACAAACATCACACAACCACAATGTGGTCTTCGTCACCTTCGTATAAGTGGCCACACAACACAAACAATTGCCACTTATACTACTGACTCCGAACCACTTAGTTCCGATCTTTGAGATGATACGGAACGTCCTAATAAGTCACCTAAATACCACGGTGTCTTAGGAAAGCTTCTCTCTCACCTGAGGTCCAGCGATTAAATGCGTACCATCTCCGCGGATCCTCGTCGCCGCCAGCTGCCCCAATCCCTTGTCTTTCAAATTCCTCGTACTAAATAAAATACGCTTACGTTATTAACTTATATTAAGAAAATCTCTTTCGTAAATTAGACACCTCTCATTCCTCGTCGGAAGACTTAAAACATAACCGTTTTCTTTCAAACAACTCTAATATTTTCCAATACCTTAAGTACTTTAAAAAAAAATATGGAAAACACTTAGTAAAGTAATTTGTACATTTAATTTTAGTTGCTAGTCCGTCTTGGACAGCACCCTAATTACGTCCGAAAACACCGAGAAATGCACCGTTTTTAACCCGGCTTTTCTTAAATCAATTTTCACTTGAAAACTTTACTTTAGATCACTTGTATTCACTTTTTAAATTTAAGAAACAGGTCCAAACAATTCTGGACAGCAAAGAATCATTTTACAAAATCGCTTTGATAAAACCCGAAAACATCGTAAAAACACTTTTCGTTTTAAATAACTCTTAAATTAAAATTAACACTTTAAAACTCAAGTTTTCACCATAAAACAAACTTTGGACAGCCATAAACATAATCCAATAATTCTAAACAAATCAAACCAAATTATTTTAAAATCAATAAATTTCAAAATCAATTACACACTCAATTGTTTTCCAAATATCAACTTAACATACAAACAATCAACAACACCTTATTAATTAATTAGAAACATATAACTTATTTAGTCAATTATCAAAGAAATCATCCCATTCGCAAATAATTTATTTTCATAAAACAAAACACTTAGTCATGCACATATTCACAAACTAAATTGAACCAAGGACATAGACCAACATATGTATATTTATTTTTCTTACTTTAAACAACTTAAATCCTTTTGAAAACCATTAAGTGAACCTATTTTCATGCAACTAAATTTCCTAAACTTATTTACAGCCGAATGACATTAAAGAAAACAATTCAAAGATCACAAATTCAAATCACATAGATCAACTTGATTTATTTTAAGCACTTAAACTCTATTTTCTTTTTCAGGAAACAAATTTATTTACTCTTCCTTTCACTCTCAACCGAATGCACATACACACACATATGTTCATTTAAACACAAAACTTTTCTCCCAAACCAATTAGTTCATTTATTTCCTTTATTTTCAATCCAAAAACCAAATAGAAATTAAACATTCACAACACAATTTCACAAAACATATTCATTGCTTTTATGTCACTTCGTTGAAAAAGAATCCTAGTCTATTTAGGATGCATAGGCCGAACCTCATTTGACAAGAACAGGGTTTTATTTTCAAATCTTTCACATGCAAGATCACAAGGCATGAATCAAGTTAAAAATTATTTTTCCAAAAACTTGTTTCCTTGGTTTCTTTTGTAAAACCGTGAAGTTCATTAAGAAAATAAAAATCCTTTTTACTAAAAAACCACATGCATGCACCTAGATCTTATAGATCAAGTTATGAAATCAAGTATTGTAGCACAAATGAAAGATAAAAATCACTTTGAGTAAGAAAAGACCAAAACCGTGGCATGCATGAATGAAGGATCAAATCTTTTTGTTAAAAAAGAACACATACATGACTCAATATCAAAACTCCTTCAAAGATCAAGACATTTTCAAAGATCAAGTAAAATCAAAGTTTCATCATCGCCAAATCAAAACCAAAGCATTTCAACAACTCTAATCAACTTGTAAAGATATAAAGCTAACATGCAATGACTTAAATCAAATTAAAAAGCATCAAGACTGACTTCTCTAATCATGGCCGAATTACCTAGTTTAGGATCTAGTGTTTCATAAGTTAACTTATTCTTAAAAATTTAAGATCAAGGCATAAACAAGACATGCATGTACTCAAATCATCAAGATCATCATCAAATCAACATGCAACACCAAAGATTTCAATTTTACTATTAAGCAAGTTTAGATCATTCATTCATTTATCAAATAAACTCATAAACACTTCACAAATCACGGTTTCAAGCAAGATTTTTAAACATGCAAAGAGATTTTAATTTAGGTCCACAAAAATCTCAACAAATCTTTAGATTTAGAAGATTTAATTTGAAAAACTTTTAGATCTTTCATGAAAACCTTAATTGAGTTATGAAGTCCATTGTTTAGAAGTTTACAAGTTATTTCTAATCTTAAAAGTTCAAGATCAAACATAAATAAAACTTAGAAAATTTACATGCAAAGAAGAAAAGAAAGAAAGATCACAAGATCATAGAAAAACTAAGCTATTACAATTTCCTTCATAACTTCGAGCTACCCACCAAAGAAAGGGTTGATCTCCTAGCTTCTAAAGTCTTGGAACTTCAAGGAAAGACTTGAGTTTTGGACTTGGTTTCTTCTTCTTCCTCTCCCTAGCTCACGGCCTCTTTCTCTTTTCTTTATGTGTTGAGAGCTTGAATTTTTGCTCTCAACAAGTGTGTTTGGAAAGTAAGGGGAAATGAAAGAAATGAAAGGTGGAAATGGAGAAATGAAGTAGCCAACACTTCACCCTCTTGGCTATATATAGGCAAAGGCAAAGACATGAGGCTTTCCCTCTTTTGCCCTTGATCAATTCGGCCATGGTGCAAATGGGGTGGGCAATTTTGGCAACTTAATTTGTTGCATGGGTGGAGGTTATCAAAGGGACATCTAGTAATAGGTTTAGGGTTTAGGTTACTATACACTTCATGGTTTATTTTTGCTAATTTAATTTTCTACCCATTAATTCTTCTTTTTGGTCCTACTCTACCCCCTTAGCTCTTTATCTTGAAATAAAATGCAATCCTAACATGCACACATACATACATACACATATCACATACATATACTAACATCCATGCATCATCATGTTCTTTTACTAATTTAATTCCATATAATCCTAAGCATACACATATCCACACACATACATGCATTATCATCTTTTTCTACTAATTAAATTTTCATTTAATCCTAAGCATATTTATACACATAGCAATACCACAAATACATATACATACATGATCAAAACCGTGCACACATATACACACACATGCTTAGAAAATAATTCTTTTCATCATAAAATGACTCATGTATAAAAATCATTAATCTTTCAAAGCATAAAAATTGTAAACACATTACCATTTCAAAACTCAATTTCTAAACCCATGTTAGCATTTTATGAAAACTATTTCTTTTAAAACCATTCATCACCTTGAAAACGTGAATTAGGAAAATCATTTAAGAAAATACCCCTTTCAAAAAACTTTTCTCAAAAATAAATCTCTTTAGTATTTTAAATTAATACGAGGAATTTGCGGGGTGTTACATTCTCCCCAACTTAAAGATTTCTCGTCCTCGAGAAATACGCAGTGGATTGGGCAGTAGGGCACAAAATTCTCACATCACCGTGATTCACATAAGAACACTCTCATTCTCACTTCGTGGTCGTATTCCCGTTTGCAGGTATAATCCTCTTTGCAGTTCTCCTCGTTTGTGGCTCTCGGATGAAGAAGTCGCACTCACACAACCGCTTGCATGTCGAACCGGGTCATGTCCATCGGACTAACCGAAGAAGATGTCGCTCCCTTAGCTGATCGTCGTCACAGAAAGTCCAACCATAGGTACGGACTTAGGGAAAATCAAGCAAACAAAATTTCACACATCTCTCAAAAGCATGGGGGTGCCACCTAAAATCCTTAGATATCCATTATTCTCTATAATCTTGGGTTATCACTAACTCACAATAATCACTTCTTTCTTTAATCCTCCTTCTAACTCCAAGGTTTTCATCTATCATTTCTCTAACTTAAGGGGATTCTATTACAACTTGGGCTTACTTATCTCCTCAAACAGCCTCACCTTTCTCCTTAGATTCATCCTAAACATTATTCAAACCTATCACTTTCACCGTCTAAACCTCTGATTATGGTGTACGGTAATTATAATCTTCAAACTTCCCTCAGAATTCCCTCTAATGACCGGTAATATACGCCTCTTTTCTTCCTTGTACTCCCCAACTTCGATCAAACTTATAACTAAATCCACTGTGATCTTATATCCTTGCTTAATTTAAACAATTTATCCTTCCTTAATCGTTCAAGCCTAAACTATCTGGGCAACTATGGCACTTCTAATTCCACAATTTGGACTAATGAGTCTTAAATAGAATTGATGAGGCTACGGGTGGATAATAAAGCTCATGAAGAAATGGTTCGAGTTTTAACAACACTAATTGTTTTGTTGAAGCAATTCAACAAACAGGGAATTCAAGGATAACTTCTTATTTCCTCAAGGGCACCGACTATTCTTTGAACAAGGGTACGTCTACATCAACAAACTGAGATTTATCAAACACAAATGAAACATCAAAGGTTAAGGGGTCTCACTCTATTCACTTATCTACTTAGTCTACGTTCCTCAAACTACAAGATGAACAAGTTCCTTAGACTATGACGACAGGTACTAAACCATAAATAGGGTCTCATATCCTACAAAGGCAAGAACCTAACCTTATACTCCTATCCTTACGCTAACAAACACACAACACACAGTGTCACACAAACAAAGCTTGTAAGCCCATGCTTAAGGCCACTAAGGATTACCATAAGCTCTGATACCATTCTATAACAACCCGATTTTCGTAACTCAAAATAATTGACTTTTATTTATTTAGGTTGCAGAAATGAGGCCAATTTTTTTTTTGTAAAACATTGTTGAAGTGTTTGAAAATGTTATTGAAAAGTTATTGATGTACTCCAACTTTCTTTTTCGAAAACCGAGTTGTTACTAAAACCAAAATTTATTCATTTAATGTTTCAAAAACGTTTAGTAGGAAAACAGTTTGGTTCCAACTTAAAGTAGTTCTCTTCATAATATCAAAAGGACTTAAGCATTGCTCAACAACTAGGGTTCTTACATTTCTTAAAAAGTAGGGCATGTTCCAAAATGAAATGAGGAAAATGAACTAAGGCCTCATCTATTTATAAGCAAACTCATGATTTCCTATTTGGCCCTTATAAAAATTTGGTCCATGTACAATTGGGAGGGGTAGTTTTGGCCTTTCAAAAATTTGCATGGGTGGAGTTTATCAATTTAAGGGGACAAGGTGGAGTGGATTAGGGTGCTAGGGATCACTTTAGGTCCAATGACTTGTTGGCTAATATTTAGGGTTTCTACTAACTTAGTTTGGTCATGGTTATAACTTAGTCCATTTGGTTTCTTGTCCAACACTTAAAAAAATTAATCCTAGGCCTACATCCACATACATACATACGTTACACACACACATATACACATACATGCACACACACCTACACGTATTACACACAAACATGCATATACATACACATATCAAACCAACACATATACTCATGCATATATCATCATATTCTTCCACTAATTAAATTTTCACATAGTCCTAAGCATACACACATACAATACCGTACATACATATACATGCACACACATAGAAAATAAATTTTCTTCTTATAAAATCACTCATGTACAAAATCACAATTTCCCTAAAACACCAAAAATATCAAGTACATATTCATTTCTTAAAAATTCAGTTTTAAAACTCACAATATTTTCTCATGAAAATCATTTCTTTTAAAAAATCATTCACCACTTAAATTTGTAAAGTAAGAGATTCATTCAAGAAAATATTCTTTCAAAACACTTTTCTCAAAAATAATTTCTTTAGTGCTTAAAACAATACGAGGAATTTGCGGGGTGTTGCAAATAGCTTTAAAAAAATTACAAAATTCAGTTGAAAAACTAAAGTCTCTTGTGGAGCCAATTCCTGTGGAGAAAGCTCCCTGGGAAATAGCTTTTGAGAAATGTGTTCAAAACACTAAAGAATTTATTGAAGAAGTCAGAACCTATTACCCGACTCAAGGTTCCACTTCAAGGAACCTTGAAATTAAAGTTGAACACATTTCAAAGCCGTTAGATGAAGAGTTACAAGCATCACCAACAATTTTTGACTCTCTTCAAAAAGAGGAAAAAGTGGTGGTGATGGATGTGACTATTGATGGAACTCTTATGGAGGAGCAAATTGAGAAAAAATTTCATAATAAGTTTGAGGAAGAGGGCCGAAATAAAACTTTAGAAGGTTTGAATATAGTAGAAAAATTTGATCCACCCTTGCATGATGAATTTCTTGCAATAAAAAATTTGGTCAAATCTATTTCATGCTTGGATGATTCAAATTTTTTCCACTATATTCAACCTCTGTGCTTTCATGAAAAATCTAAAAATCAATCTATATCATTATTGAACAATAGGGAGCCTGAAAAGGTAGTTTTCCTCATTCATGGAATTAACACTTTCATGAATGGGAAAAGAAATAACTTGTCTAAGATGATGCATGGAGTAAGGAATGCAGCTTTTGACCCTGGTGGGATTGAACTTATTTTTGAAACATCCTTACTCCACCATCATCCAAGGTTTGTCCCATGGGATGAGGGAATAACTTGTTATTGTTGCATCACATGGGAATTAACCTATAGGATTTGGGATCCTGGTGGATTCTTTGTAATTATGTAGTAGTGTAGGTTTTTATTTTTTAGTTAGTTAGTGAATAAATATTTTAGAGCTTTCTTTATATAACTGCTAATGAGGTGCTTTTAGCACTATTTTTAGTTGTTCATGTGACACAGGTGAATATGTTTGGGGGAGTCTCCTCCATTGTGCAGAAGGAGAGAATGTTGTGCTACAAAGGGAAGTCTTTAACTCCATCTTTTTTGTGTTTTTAATTTTTTATTTTGTGGATAGGTATATTTAGTTTAGTTTGCTTGAGGACAAGCCAACCTTTAAGTTTGGGGGAGTGGATACAAAATAAAAAAATTTCAGATCTGAATTTTTCCCCCATTTTTGGTGTTGGTTTGTGTCTTAGGTAGAGGTTTGGTAATTATTCTAGACTTAGGATTATTTTTCTGATGATAGGTGTATATACTTAGTTTAGGATTAGACTCATTGATTCATGTTATTTATGTAACACCCCGCATTTTTCCCATACGTGTGTGAACGAATCTCGTTAAAATGAACCCTGAGATTCTGTTTTATAAAAGATTTTCGGAAAAGTATTTTACGCGAGAAAGCAATAAAGCGTTTATTTTCATGGATTTTATAAACAAAATGTTTTTTTTATATGAGTGAAAAATGAATAATTTTTGCTGAAAATAAAATACTTTGCTGAATGGTGATTTTATTAAGAATGGTTTTTGAAAATGATTTTGGATATGAATTTTGTAAAATTGTATTTGAAGAAAAGGAATTTAATAATTTGGCTTGGAATTTTATGAGTGCATGATTCAATATGTGTACTGTTTGGTGTGTAAAATTAATTGTGTGAAAATGATTTGTGAATTAATTGCATCATGATGTAATAAAGAATAAATGTGATAAGAAAATAAAAATGCAAAATGAATGTATATGTGTATAACGTACGGATTTCATGTATGAGTATGTATGTATGCATGTGTGCTATATATGTGTATGTGTGTGTTTAACGTATGATGCATGAAGATGGCTATAAAATGTGATTTCTTAGAATTAATTTAAGTGTTGTATGAATTAGAAATTATAGTAGAAAATAAAATATGAATTAGGTGCATATGTGTGTGTGTGCTACGGTGTAGGTGTGCATGTGAGTGTTATATGTGTGTGTGTATGAAAGTGCCACAACTAGTGTATGCATGTAAGTGAGTGTGTGGATGTGCTATATGTGTTACACGTGCATGTGTGTGTAAAAAATAAGCTAGGGTTGATTTTCTAGAAGTTTAGAGGTTAAGGAAGTGGAAACCAAGAAGGAAACTAAGTTGGCCATCAAACCAAACTAGAACCTAACCAAATGACAAATCCTAACCAAGAGCCAACTACTAGTTAAACCTAAGATGACTCCTAAAAGCCTAGTCTATTCCATTTGGTCCCCCTGACTTTCAAACCTCATCCATGCAAACTTTTAGAGGTCCAAAAACGCCCCTTCCCTTATGTCATGACCGAATTGCTTCACAAGGTTAAAGAAGGAAATTTCGAATTTCCTTTATATGGAGTTGGCCTTAGTACATTCACCTCATTCACTTCCCATTCTCCACACCAACACAAACACATCTCTAAGGGGCTCATCAACCTCTTAGAGAAAGAAAAAGAAATAGAGAGGAAGAGAGGGGTAGTTGGCCGTGAGACTTGATGAGAAAAAGGAAGGAATCCAAGCCCAAAACCTAGGAGCTCTCTTTGAAGATCAAGAGCCTTAGGAGCTAGAAGACCAACCATTCATGGTAGGAACCAAAGATCAAGGATGAATTTGTAATAGTTTCGATTTCTCTTTCTAAGTTATAGATCCTTTATTTTCTTCTTTGCATGTTATTTTCATGAGTTGATCTCTTTGATCTTGGACTCTATGGACTTGAGGATAATTTGTAATATGTTTAACTCATGCTTGATGTTTCGGTTGGGATTTCCCTTAGATGGATCTAAATGTTTTTTTTAAATTAAATCGTAAAGATCTAAAGAACAAATAAGGTTTTTGTGAAAACTAAAATAAATCCTCTTGCATGTCCATTTTCTTTTCTAAACCGTGAACTTGTATGAGTTTGAATAGCTTGTATGTTATTTTTTTTATGTAGTGATCTTGAATATTGGTGCTTGAGAAGCTTTGATCTTTAATTTGTACATTTTCTTATTCACGGTTTTATGTAAGAATTGTGTTTAAGTTTGTGTAATTGCTTTGATTTCTCTTGCATGTCTAATTTCTTTTATAAACCATGATTCGTGTGTGTGTTTATGATTATTTGAGAATGTAATTGTATGATCTAAGTTTAGTTGATAGTAAATTGAAATTCTTTAGCTTTGCATACTAGATCCTTTTGCTAGATCTTGGTTAATGATATGTTTCCATGTGTTTATGAGAAACCATGATCTAAACTTAATTTGCGAAAGAACTTAAGTCTTTAATTTTGCATGTAGGTTTAATGATGGTCCTATGTAATTTAAGTGAATTGCATGTAATTTTCAAGCAACAATATTGTGTTTTCCTTCCTCTAGGTCATACGGTCTTAAAAAAAACAAAAAGTTTAAGCAACAAGTTTTAAAATGACTTTCAAGAATAGACATGTTTAGTGTTTGATTATATTATGTGAGGCCATTCGGCCATGTCCAAAAATAGTGAGATCCATGCTTTTTAATTTATGAAAAGTTCATGCATGATATTTTCATGAAGTTAGAATTAAATCTTTATTTTTGTTTTAAGAAAATGATGGACTTGAGCTTATGTTTTGGGGATAATGTGAATGTATGACCTTGTGTGTGTGTTGAAAAATGAGTGAACAACCTTGTTTCCTTGCATCATTAGATTCGACCATTCTAGGAGGAATAGGAAGCTAGGTTTTGTTCCCCATGTAGGATATATGCATGATGAGATTCATTGTATGTGAGGATTTTAGAAGGTGTTTGCATGCCATGATTTAGGTTTTAAAAAGGAATTAAAATTGATAATTACCCTATTGTATGCTCACGGTTCATAGATAAAATAAGGAAGTTGATTTTATGATCTTATGTTTTTAATTGTGCATTTGATTCTTGCAAAATTAGATGTGCATGATTCGGCCAAAGTATATGCATGTAGTTGGAAAATTATTTTCATGAAATGAGTGGTGATTATAGCTAGGTCCTAAGTGTGTGATACTGTATACTTGAAGAAAATGATGTGAACGTCTTTCTTTTATCTTTTGATTTTAGAAATAAAAAATAAATGATTTAATTTGATTATGAGAAAAAAATATTATAATGTTAACTCAATGATTTTTAGTTTCCATGCATGATTCGGTTTTGTTAGGATAATTAAGAAACTAATTTAAAATATTTTCTTAAGTATACTCTAGTTAATTTATTAAGATTAAAATTTAATTGATTGGTTTGAATGATTGAAGCGTGGTTTGCCTTATGTGAGTTTGTGTGTGTGCTTAGAAAATTGTGTGTGCTGCTGTTGTGTTGAATTGAATGTGTTTTTCTATTTGTGAACTGCATTTGTGAAAATTATATGTTTAGATTCTAATGAAATTGAAATTGTTTGATTTAAAAATATGATTTAAAATAACTCAAATTAATTTGGAAATTTTATCTCTTTTGGTTTTGTGTCTTAAAAGATTTTCAATGTACGGCTTTGAACTCTTATTTTCTTGGATTTTTGGTGTTCTGCTTTAAAGTATAAAAACACTAATTTTATAATCGGAATGTTTTAAATTAAGAAGAGTAAAATTCAGTTTTTTTTTTTATAAAAGACTATTGAAATTGTTCTCGAAAACCTTTTTCATTTGATTCGGATCTAAAACCCTTAGGATGTTGGTAATGTGTTTTCGAAAAAGGGAAAATGTTTCAAATGTTTTAAAATAAAATTAAGAATCTATCGAAACGTTCTAACGCACGGGAAAAAAATGTCTAGTTCGGGTGTCGGACGCGACGGAAACGTGGAAAAGCTAGCAACGGGAAATCTTGGAACGCTTCCGGATGTTCGTCATCCAGGTGAGAGAGAAGCTCCCCTTAAGACGCCATGGTCTTAGGCAACATATTAAGGCGTCCAATCATCTCAACGGTTGGACCCGGTCTCGTTAGGCGACAAAGAGGGATAATGAGTGTTTATTTGTTGTTGTTGTTGGTTAAGTGTGGTTTATCCCTACGAATCGCTGAGATCGAAGTGTTGTCTCCAGTTAATATGTCTGTTAAGATGATATGATGTTTGTTTTTGATTAATTATGCATGAACTGTTGGTTAGTTTAGTATGAGAAGTGATTCAATTAAGTGTTAAAAGATGTTTGATTTTACCCCGAGATATGAGACGATAATGAGGAAATGAGATTGAAAGAGAAAGGAAGTGGAGATAAGAATGATGGGAAATTGTGAAAATAGTCGAGAGAAGATAAATCGTGATATGAGCGGAATGCGAAAGAGATAGAGGAGGAATAAAAGAGAACTAATAAATAAGTATAAAAAGAGCGGAAATGAAAAGATAATGCTCGAGATAGTGGCAAGAAATGTTCGGCAAGGCGAGCGGAAGCGTGGCGATGGTGAGCGATACTGATGGCACTGAACGACAACGGAGGAGAGTGACATTGATGTGCTGCGGGACTGCCACTGTGGAGAGTAATGCTGATGATGATGATGTTGCCGAACATAGAGAATGAGAAGAGATGCTAATGTTGCCAATGAGGCTGTTAAGCCATGATGCTGATGAGAATAATGCAGAGATGCATGAGAAAGAAATGCGAGGCAAGATTGCCATAGAGATTAGGGGGAACGGATTGCGATTAGGGGTCGGGCTCCGTTGAAGGGATGCACCAAGGACGAGCCGACTATTAGGATTTAGCCGCTAAATAAAATTCTAAAAATTTTAAAAGACCTTAAAAGACATTTAAAAACGTGGTGAGGTATGAGTGTTGTATCGAAGTAGTGGAGAGGAAGATACTATGGGTATCTGCGGATACTCAGGTGGAGATTGCAGGACGGGAGGGCAAGGATGGTGAAACGTCAAGAAGCCTAGAGTATATTTCTAGGCGGAACGAATCCCACATGTGGTGCACTAGCGTGGTGGGGACTGGGTCTAATACCGTGGTAAGTTCCACATCGCGAACTAGAAATTATACAGTCGCCCCCTCGATGCAAATCTAGAACAGTGAGAGGGACTGGAACGGGGCATTTGTGTTTGCCGCCGAGGGCGTGCATTGATGATATGATGATATGATTATGATTTGAGGCTGAGCCTCCTGGTCTGGGACCATTTTTGTGTGACAGCTGTCGTGCCCGCGTGGTAAAGGTCCTGTACTCCTGTTTGCTTCCGACTAGGTTGGGTGGATGACCGAGGAGATGTAGACGTATGTGACTCCTTCAATGATGATGTTCCCCCCATCATTGAAGCGAACCCGAACGCTAAAACTTAAAGAATAAAGATGTTTCAAAGAATGGTATGGAAAGATACCAAGTGTTGAATAAATTTATAAAACATGAATAAGAAAAGGTTCTTGGAATACGTGATGAGTCTGGAAAAAGGTTTGATGAAAGAAAGAAGGGTTATGAGTGGTAAGAAAATGATTATGAAAAGCTAAGAATGCGAGTGTGCCTAATTATATGTGTACTTGTTGATGATGTTGTTATTGTTCATGTGTTGTATATTGTCTTTCCTTAGTATTTGCCTATTGTAATTCCACATAGTCGACATAACTCTTTGGGTAGCTTACTCTCTCCTCTTCTCTTGTGTTGCTCTTCTTCTGTTCTCCTCTTCTCCTATACTTCTGCTTTATTTTCTGGAAAATTTCGTACGGCAATTAGATGCAAAAAGAGATTGAGGTTCCAGATCCAGCTTGTTATGAAGGTAGGAACATCCTCGTCGACGGGAGACGACTCGGTGAAGGAACCCCTGGGCAGCGAGGAGGACAACTTTACTGGTGGATCGAGGGCTTAGACGTCGAGTGTTAGAGTGTTTGACTGGAAGCTAGGAATCCCTTGGCGGAATGTATTCCAGTGTAAGTCCTTGGTCACCTTCGCTCTAGTTATCATACTGTACCCGGCAAAGGTTTTATTTTATACTGATGTTTTGAAACAATTAAACGGGCTACGTGTTTTGAAAACGGGTTTCAAAGTGCGATGTCTTGTGACATCTTGGTTTGGAACTTGAAAGGGGTTTGCACAATATGAGGACATGAGTTTAAATATAACTATGTTTTGAAAACCTAAAAGTTCTCACCTTGTGTAACACTTGTCTTAAAAAAAATGGCCCTAATTTTCACTATATTTAATGAGAGCTTTCAAGTTGCCAAATCGGGGTGTTACAATTTATTTGTTGAGCTGTAAATATTCTTGAAATTTGGTTATTTTGACAAAATTATTCAGAACTTGAGATTAGTGAACTGACTTTAGCCTGTGAGATTTTGAGCCTAATTGATGGGCTATGATTTATTGAATTATTTTGATGTGATACCCCTATTTCTTTCATAAGTGTGTTCACTTTAGTTTTGTGTTCTAGAACTTGACCGGTGACCATTTTGAGATTGATAATTGATTTCATGCATTAAGATGATTAAGGCACTTAGGATGTGTTTTTGTGGCCATCAACTGTTTTGTATTGATAAATATTCCCTTAGTTACCCATTTTGAGCCTAATTATATTATGATTTTTCTTTGGTACACTGCATTTATTGAAATATTCTTTGTTAGTACCTTGGGAATTTTGAATGAGCAATTGAGAGGAATATAGAAAGAAAAGGTGAAAGTAATTGGTGAAAAGTGTATGAGTTCTATTTCTCTTCCAAGAAAAAAAAATTATTGAAAAAGAAATAAATGTGAAAGGAAGAGAATAGAAGAAAAAAATGAAAAAAAAAAGAAGGATGATAATGATTTTGGAGTTGAGTGTGAGTTTTAATTGTATTCATTGCTCATTCATAATTTTTAAGGGATGCTTTTTGATTTCATATATTTAGCCCTTAGTTTTATCCCTTCTTTCTTTTATCCCACCTTAACACTTTTAGCCATGGCCACGTTACAACCAAATTAAAGACCTTTTGATTTGTGCATGTTTTTAATAATTTCAGTGGAGATTTTGGTCTATGGTCAAGCATATGGTAACACTTTACTATTGAATGAACTTGAGTGAATTGATTTATACCCTTGATACACATGAGAGATATACACTGAGAGGTTGAGAGTGTTCACTAGTTCTGAGTTCTGATTAATTTTGTTTCTTTAACCAGGTTTTAATATGTGAATAGCTTGAGCAAATATGTGGCTGTGTTGATGAGTCGAAGTCTTAGATTAAGTATTGTACATTTTGATTTAGAAGGTAGTCTTGTGTTTATGAATTTTTTATTTTACTTTTGCCTGGGACATGCAAAATGCTAAGTTTGGGGGTGTGATGAAGGTCTAATATATGATGTTTTAAGGCTTAATTTCACTTCCTTTTGCTTGGGTTTTAGCTAGTTTCTCTTGTAAATATAGGTATTTTATATTAGTTTTAGGAATTTTTAGTTTATTAGAATCCTTTGAACATTTTGATCCGTTTTGGATATGTTTAAGGTATTTCGGAGCTTTATTTGGAGAAAATATTATTGGAGCTGAAAAAAGCATAAGAAGACCTTGAAAATGACACAAGAACGGAGAGAAACGGAGTCGAAAATTCCTCAGCACGCCCAGGCGTGGGATCTGCGCGCCTGCAGCGGTAATTTATGGGGAATCAGACATAGCGCGCCCAAGCGTGCTGGTCTGCATGTAACACCCCTAATTTCGTCTTCCGAATAAATATGTTAGTAAAATGTTTTTTTTTAATAAATAATAATTCCGTGTTTGATTTTTGGTTTGCATTATATGTATATCTATATATATTATGTGAAAATATTTTATGATGAGGTTTTTCCATATAAAATATTATATTTTGCAATTAAGTCCTTGGGAAGGACCTAAAAACAATAATGGAAGGTCTTTTGGGGTTAAAATTAATTAAACAAAGTTTTTAGTGAAAACTGGTCAAAATACTCGAGTTTTTTTTGAGAATACTCGAGTATTCTGGACAGCATTGCACGAGTTGGTGCGTTTGGTGAGTCACCCACTCGAATACCTCACGAGTTGACACGATAGCAACTCAGCAACACGTCCATGGATGCGTGTCCTCCTTGTATGACACTCCAATCTTCTTCCTTAAGGATGGTGAATCGATTTATAAGCCAAAGACATAAGTTCTCAAGGAAAAATCGCAAGTTTTAGGGTTCTAAACTTCCAGAGCAAAATTCGTTTTCGTCTCTGAGTCTTAACACACAAACCATACACCGTTTCGAAGCTCACATCCAGATCTTCGAAAAGAGTCATAAATCGTGACCTAAGCTTGAGTGTGGTGAGAATGGTGAGCTCTGCAAAATAGAGATTCAAATCTGCCAAAAACCAGAATGTGGTTCAGACCCGTCACCTTTTTGTCTTCGATTCTCTCTCGTGCTTGAGATTTAGATCGTGACTGACATACCGTTGGAAATCTCTTTTGACGAGCTCCGATTTGATACCAAGTTTGTTAGATTTGAGTTCTGGATGAAAAGTTATGGGCCTGCAAAGTTAGTGATTGAAATCTGCCAAACTAGATTTTCAGATTCAGAGAGCCGACTTTGAGCTTCGATTGTGGTAAGCTCAAGCCTTCTCTTGGTCTGAAACTTATTGGTTTTCAAAGCTCATGATATAGAGAAAATAGTCTAACCAATTTCCCCAATTTTTATGCATAATTCGAATGTCGATTGATGTGGTTTTGAACCTCTGCTGAAACCGTCAAGCAAGTTCGCGTGGGAAGTGGTTAGAGCAATTGGTTGTTGTTCTCTGTGGAGTTTTTGTTCAAGAACGACCCTAAGGTATGGGGAAGGCTTACCATTTGCTAGAATAAGAGTAAATTGCATTAGAAAGTAGGAGGAGTCACCATGAGACTCTAAGGGCATAGATTGAAATAGGAATATGGCTTGGAGGCCAATCTGAGGCATGCTACATGCTAAGGCAAGTTTATTTGGTTGCATGTGAGCTTAATCAATGCTGAAATTATGCCAAAAATGAATAGAATTGAAATTGGCACTTTAAGTTGCATAATATGTGATTTTCATGCATAATTGATGAATGGTTTTGATTATCTGAAATTTGATATGATTTCTATGTTGAGACATGTTTAATTTATGTATGTAAAGCTTTGTTGATCATTGGTTTAAGTAAGAATTGATTAGAATTGAAAATGGTATGTTAAAACCAAGTTGTAGTGCATCTGCTGTCAAAAATACTCGAGTATTTGGTAAAACACTCGAGTATTCTGGGCTGAAAAATACTCTAGTATTTTGTGAAATACTCAAGTATTCTGATCTGTAAACTACTCGGGTATTTTGTGAAATACTCGAGTATTCTGGGCAGTCTGATACACATTTTCATGAAATTGAAGAACTACTCGAGTATTGAAGCTACTACTCGAGTCTTTTTACTAAAATGTGGAGAAAACACCATTTTTAATCTAAACACTTCCATTTAAACCTAATGACACCTAAAGGGAATAATGTGATACTTCCTTTGATAAGTCTCATCATCCTAAGCATGGAAATTGATATATCTCATTGATGAATTCATTACATAGTGTATATAATGAGATTAATTAATAATCTTTAGGGAATATTTGCATGCATTCATGCACAATGAACGGTGATGAGTTATCGTTGTGTCATGTTCATGGAACATGAGGAGGGCCTCTGGGAGTGCCAAATGTTGCTGCTTGCTCGACGACACATTAAGATGGACAATGTGGGCAGTATGTGGTATACTGTTGGTTTAATGGTTCAACGATGTGTTGCACACAAGTGGTAAGGTTTACGTTTTGGCGACGTGACGTTCATCAGACATGGTGACGTTGTTTATCACCTTTGTTGTGTATCACAAGTGATAAGGTTTACGTCCTTAGGCGACGTGACGTTCATCAGATGTGGTGACGTTTTTTATCACACCCGTTGTATGTTGAGAAGTGATAGGTTTACGTCCTTGGGCGACGTGACGTTCACCAGATAGTGTGACGTTTTTATATCTTCCGAGCAAGTACGCCATACGTTTGATAACGTATTATTTGTATTCTGGGAATACCATGGTGTTATGGAAGGACGTTCATCTGAGTGATTAGTTGAAGAATCTCAGGAATCGAGAGATGGGAAGCATGCATCATTCCACCTATTTGGAAAGAGAAATAAATGAAATGGCGGGTGCTCATGTTTATGCATTTCTATCATGATGGGTGCTTACTTGTGGATGTTAGGACTTTATTCTTATTTGATAATGCGAATGTATAAGCTTACCCCCTGCCCTTAATAGGTTTTGACCAGGTACCTAGACTACCTAGAGATTAAAGGAATTGGATGACCCTTAAGTTCGTGAAGTACTAAGTCATCATGGGATAGAGACTCTTTTGTACAACTCTGGGGACTCAACCAGACGAACGAATGGATGAAGAACCAGTGACCCGCTCTGGAACGTCTCTAATTTTGATATGGAAACAATGTATATATTTTAAGAGATGTATCCAAGACGAAACCTAGTTTTCATACTTTAATATAACTGTGGTACAAATTGAATTTATATATCTGATGTTATGAGTCAATGAACTATTTTAATATATTCCGCTCACTCTGATTTTATCGTTCGGCACAAAGGAAGTATTGTTAAAGTTGATTTCCTGGGATGACCTAATAACTAAATTATTTTTGAAAGCTATTTTGTACTACAAAGGTTATCTCAAAAGATTCTAAAATGTTCAGCAAATAATTACTCCTTCTACCGAATTTAGTTCCAATACATGGTTTAAATTTGAGTACCACATTCATTTGAAAAAATTTTCCTACTCAGACTTTTCCAACACGTTTCGATAATAAGTGAAATTCTTTTAAGAAACGAGGGATGTTACACTGCACGCCCAGGCGCGCAAAGTGCGTGAAAGTGACGTTGTTCGGTATTTTGATCATAACTTGAGATAATTTATTCAAATGAGGCGATCTAGGTATCATTTTAAAACTAAGGAAAAGATCTACAACTTTGCCAGAAATAGCCTTGCTCAAATTCGTCCATCTTGGGGGTCAAAATCAGTGCCGAAGTTGCTGTCAGACACAAATACGGGATTTAGAAGGATTTTAATAATAAAATTCTATTTGTAGATAATATTATTAAAGATTAGATTATTCTAATAGGATATTATCATATCAATTCAATTAGGATTAGTTTTAGACTTTAAATATAGGTTTTTCCTTTAGGTTTGGTAGACTTTTTAGAGCCAAATTAGAGATTAGAATAAAATTAGGATTAGAGAAGAGAGGCTGTTATGCAATTGAGAGCAAGGAGGCAAGGCACAAGGATTGAAGATCAACATTGATGGAGGGATCCACTTGAAGATTGAAGATCTCTTGGGGGTAAATTGATTATTGTCTATGATGATTAGTTTATTCCATTCCTTTTTCTTCTTCTCCCAATATGTATAATTGAACCTCTTGTTAGGAATAAGGTTGATTTGTATGGATCTTAATTTGGCTGTTTATTTATGAATTAATGTTTTTCCTTTCAAATCAATTGCTTGGTTGTGTTTTAATTACAATTCATAAAATTCGCGACTTTATGTTTTGATATGGTAATCTGAACCTTAATTGGAAAATTAGGATTAAGATTAGGCCTTTCAACCAAACATTATAAGTATTCAACTCGTAGGAATACTTTTGGGTAATTGTATAACTCTTATAAATTAGAACTCACTTAAGGGATTAAGGGGTAAAGTTTAGTAAGAAACATAATTGTCATGAGGGATCTAGCTTTTATTGTTTCTGGTGTTTTTGATTTATTGGAAAACATATTTTCATAATTAATAACCTGATCCTACAATGAAACCAAATTTCTAACCTTTTCCATATTTGCTTTTAATTCCTATTTAGTTTTTGAATTGTTTCATAATTTTAATTCTACATTCCTATCTCTAAACTCTAAACCCATACAAGTTATACATAGTAATCGCAATTAGGTAAAAGAAATTAGAAACAATTTGCAATCCCCGAGTGGAACAATAATTTACTTACTCTTTATTACTTGTGCGATTGGTACACTTGCTGAATTGCCAACAGCAAGCATCATTAAAAATCACAAGCTCGGTTCTCGTCAAGTTATCCGTCTTGGAAGCTCAGTCCAACTGGAAGCTCGGAGCTCGCTAATCATCAGAATCTGTCCATAAAGGAATTGGCATTAAATGAAAGATCTGATTTAAAATTAAACCAAATCAGAATATGACTGTTGGAGAGGAAATCTCGTCAACAATAATTAATCACGTGGTAATTTTTATTCCTCCCTGATTCTGGGGGATTGTTGATGAATAAAAGGTGATTGCCTCCTCCAACATCAAGGGACAAAATTTTTGAAAAGAAAATACTTACGCTGAAAACCTTCATCTCTGCCAATTCTTTCTAAGTCTGAAACCAAGTTACCTTTACACTGTTATATTCAAAAGTAACTAGTTTTGGATTTTGGAGCCAATATTCTACTGCTGCTCTCGTGTGTGATTGAAGAAGAGAAGGAGTCCTTGAACGTGTCAAGGAAGTCTCCGCAGTGGAAGTGTTGAAGAGGTTCTTCAACCAGCAAAATCAAATTGGTTTGGGGTAGTGGTCAAGAGTTTGGTACACTTTGTGACAGGGATAGGTTTAGTGAGATAGGCTCTCTTGTAAATCCTATTGTAACCTTCATTTGATTTTGAGTAAAAGCTCCCTAACTGTTTTAGGGGGGACTGGACGTAGCTCTCAGTGGTGGAGAGTGAACCGGTATAAAAATTTATGTGTCCTCTTTTACTGCTTTCCGCTTTTTCATTTTTGGTTTCTGCCTTAGTCGGCATTTAATCAGTTTTCGCATAACTTCACATTCAGTTGAAGTATATTTGCTGTGATCCGCTGCAAACCCGATTGTGTGTGATCAAACTCAAAAATCGACTATCAGAAGATAATCGGATTCTGTTCGGCACTATCTCAGCATTTTTAATAAAACCAGCAAGTGTATTTTATCCATTTTCAATCAAATTCGAAAATCCGGTATCTCTACTTCAAACTACTATTCACCCCCCCCTCTAGTAGATTGTTAGGCCGCTTGTTGGTTTCCAACACATGAATGTAAGAAGGATTATAATACATGGAACAATTAAAGCAAATAAAAAATGCGTGTATAAACTAAAAAGAATGCATTGATTAATCATAAAGTAAAGAATAATGGAAAGTGCAGCTGAATTGAGTATTGGTGTCTTGATAGACTAGGTGCCCCTGCTGGGTGTATCAAATTCCCATAGGGCCAAATGCCCACCAGGCCAAATGCCCACCAGGCCAAATGCCCATTAGGTTCAAATGCCCGTTAGGCGTCAATGCACCAATGACTCAATTCGCTGCCAAATAAAAGATATGCAAATGTCATAGAGAATGAAAAAGAATGAAAGTGAGTAATGAAAATGATTAAAGAAAAGTGTGAAATATGATAGCATAGCCTAACAGGGTGAAGCCTTTTGGCTGTAAAAGTCCTGGTTGGGTGTAACACCTAAGTTTATTTACCCTTATATACCCTTAATTAAAAATAGCAACTTGAAAATTCCTTTTTCGACTCATGAATTGATTAGGAAAAACTCTTAATTACTTTTATTTCATATGAAAATCTCCCGTCAAACGGACGGAGTTTCATTTGTTTATTGGACTTTTCCAAAAATTCCTGTTTTCCTGCAACCTGATAAACAATAATATTTTCACATAACAAAGCCTGCAGGGCTATTCACACACACACACATATATATATATACCAGCTAGTGCATCTACGTGCACGCATCAGAAACAAGTTTAAAACATCATAGTATGAACATCAGAGTTAGCGGAAACATAAACAAGTTTTAGGAAGACAATTTTTCCCCAAAATATACCCCTTTCCCAAAAGGAGTCGTCCTGGGCCCCAAAAAGCTATTTACATTTATATACAACAAAAATGATTCACATCATCGGGCCCAGGACATTCCCATGTCCTACATCACTAAAGGTAACCTACTCTCCCTGAGAGGGAGAGTACTCCTGCTCGGCCTGCTCAGGTGCAAACTCTTCCTCAGTACCTGTGGTGATAGTAAGGAGTGAGTATTACACATAAAATGGGGAGGCAGTTTCCAATTAAGAGATAATGCGACACTAAGCCATACACATATAACAATTCAATCACAACATCATAAATAAGAGTCAATTCATCACAATTCAATTTCGAGTATTCATTAGTTTCTCAAATCGATTTTGATTTAACATTTTCTTAAGTCTTTCATTCCATGTATTTTAATCATATTTATACTCTTTTTATCTGTCCCTGGTCACGACCTACTGCGTCTGCACTCCTGTGCACTCACGACTTACTGCGCCCAGGTATGTGTCTCAATCCCCTGGTCACGACCTACTGCGTCTGCACTCCTGTGCACTCACGACTTACTGCGCCCGGGTAAATCCCCTGGTCACGACCTACTGCGCTCGCACCACCGCGCGATAGCGACTTACTGCGCCCGGGTATGTTTCCAATCCCCTGGTCACGACCTACTGCGTTCGCACCACCACGCGATAACAACTTACTGCGCCCGGGTAAATCCCCTGGTCACGACCTACTGCGTTCGCACCCCCGTGCGAAAACGACTTACTGCGCCCGGGTATAATATAATCTCCCCTGGTTGAGCCTGGGTATAATTTAATTAGTTCTTTATCATTATCAATTCTTTAGCAAATTTCCATTATTCAAAATTAATTACCACATTACACATTTTCATTATCCAATGATCACAAATATATTTTGTAACTTAATTAGCACAATTTCACTTATTATTACAACTCAAATTATTAAACAACATAAGCATATAATTCATCAACATCACCAAACCACAAAATGCAATATATCAACATCAAAATAAATTCCCTAAGTCATAGATTCTATTCTAACAATTATTTTATATTATATCAACCTAAACTAACACAAAATCTTAGTACTCATTATATGCATAATGTAAACTAAACCCCAGAGTAAGGTAATACTCACTATAACCCACTCCTTACCTTAAATTAGTAAAGAGTAAATAGAACCTTAGTAAGCCCTAGCTCAAAATCTTGGAAACTTGAATTTCCAAAGCTTAGCTTGCCACCACAATAAGGAAATGATGAAGTGATGATAGACAACCCTACTTGATAGAGCACAAGAGGAATGATCTTTGTCCTTGCCTTGATTTGAGTTGGAAGGCTTGAAACACAATCCCTAGATAGCAACAAGTGCAAGAATCCTAGGGTTTTAGAGCTAAATTTCTATGAATCAAGGAAAGTTGAAATGGAAAGGAAATAACTCATGGCATGAAGCTCACTTACCCAAATCAATGGTGGAAAAATTGAAAATCCAAAGAGAATGAAGAAGGGAGTAATTCGTGTGGACCAAAAGAGGAAGAGGATGAAGCTTCAATCAACACCCATGGTGAAATCTTGGTGGAGCTTGGTGGTTTTGGGTTTGAGGTGCCCAAAACAATGTGTTTATGGTGGGATTGGTGGTTTTGATGATGGAAATGTGTTGAAGATGGAGGGAAAATGGATGAAGAGATGGTGTTGATGATGAAGAGTGGTGTTCTTGTTGTTGGGTGCTTGTTCTTGCCAAAGAAAAGCAAAATCGTGTGGCCAAGAGGCCACAACTTGGCCCCCTAGTTCTAATTGGACGCACCAGATCAAATCTGGTCTGCGCCACTCGCTTGGGCGAGCTTTATACTCGCTTGGGCGAGCTCAAGCACCAGCTGGTGCTGCTGGTGCACCTGGTGCGTGCTGGTGGGGGCTCCGGCGCGCCAACAGAATTTCTGGTGCGGCTGGTGTGCGCGTCAGCTCACTTGGGCGAGCCATTTCCTCGCATGGGCGAGAGAACTGCACCAGAACCAAGCTGGTGCGTAGCTGGCTCGGTCAGAAATGGAAATGGTGCGGCTGGGGGATTTTCTGGTGCGCCAACTCACGTTCCTGGTGCGCTGGAGTGGTGTTGCGCCCGCCTGGGCGAATGGTGGGCTGGCCTGGGCGGATTTCCCACTGGATGGTGCACCAAATGAATAGTGACTCTCCTGGGCGCATGGCTGGTGCGCCTGGGCGAGTTTCAGGGTTTCCAACCTTCGATTCGCCGTAACTTTTTCGTCGACCGTTGGATCGAGTCCAAATTTTTAGACATGCTTCTTCACCCCTTAAACTTCACATCCAACGGTGGAATTTATTTTCTTAGCTTCCCATAATAAATTTCTAATTTTCTCTTTTCGGTTGATTTCTAACACCTAAAACGCCGATTTTACTCCCGATCTCGCTTATATGACCCTGCCCAAGGCCATATATACCTCCTATACAACTCCTAGGACCTATAATCACCACCCACATATTTGGCAAAATTCATTAAATCACTTTTCCAATTTTTCTAAGGTTTTAAATCAATAATTTCCTTAAAATCAAAGTTTAGGATGTTACAATTCTCCCCCACTTACTGGAATTTCGTCCCCGAAATTCCAATTCCATTCTGTCCCTCAATTGGAGAACCACCCCACTGATACAACTTTAGCCTACGGTTTGGATTTTCCTCCCGTTTTAGTTCGTCTACTTCTCGACTCATTTTTACTTAGACAAACCCCAAGTTGGATTGCTAAGTTGCTCCCCCACTTGGCATTAACATACTATTTTATCTCGATGCCCGAAGGTAAGAGACCGATTGTATCAGCTTTTGATCGTCTCCCGTGGAACTTCCGACGAAGAACGCAAGGATTAAACGATGACAATTACTAAATCCATAGAATTTCATGAAGAATTTATGTTGCTAATTTTAGGGAGACAGAATAAGATCATGTAATCCACAGACTTTTGCAGAATACAACGGATCATGGTTAGAACTCTACTCGTCCATAAGGAATGAGCCGAGTAGATAAAACGGGGACTCCAGGGATAATGATTATTCCAGGATGAGAACTAAGGGTAAGTCGTGAATTCGCTCTTCTTAGTCAGCTGGAAGGAGGCAATCTTTGATTATGACGTAGAAGCCACTACTCCATAATTGCATTGGACCAAATAGAATAAGAAGAAGGAGATCCACTTTTACTAACCGAATCATTAGTCAAAGTTTCATAGAATAGCAATGGAGCATTCAAATGATGATTGGGTAATCATGATCCAAGGTGGGCATATATATATATATATACTTGAGATTTAGGGGTTTCGTTGTTCACTAAGCTAACTCTATAGAGTTATAAACCAAGTCTTGATGCTTGTTAATGACCAAACTTTCGCCTACTTTAAATCGAACCTTCAAGGATGCTTGAATAAATTCGGTATAGACTAAGAGTGTTTATGGAATCTGACTCTTATGTCACTTTTAGGAGTCACAACACGCTTAAGATTTACACCGCTTCTACGATTGAAGGCCAAGCTGTGTTTTACCCCTTGTAGTTGGTCAATCATTAAAATTGTTAAGCCTCGATGTGGAGACTTCACAAGTTTACTAAGATTTGTTCTCATGACAGAGGGTCATCTAGGAATCTTGGTAAGATTCCCAGTAAGTTCTGGATTAACCCTTTTCGGTTCGGCCTCTATGATAGTTAGGGTTAGTTCATGTAAGGTTTTGCTTAACCCGTTCTATGATTCTAATATGTACTAATACTATTCTACAATCGGGAAAAACAACCTAAGGTTCTCCTTCCTTCCGTTTTGTTCTAGGTCAAATTCTAGATCCTACAATAAGTTTTGGGAACGGTATTTTTCGGTCAGTTGACTTTCTTACAAGGGTTTTACTTCTTGGAAGCCACTGCTTCGGCTGTCTCGATTTCACTTAAAAGGTTGTAATGACAGTATCCATTAATAGATGCGAAGATTGAGGCGATCAATCCCAAGCTCACGTCTATTAATAGTACATCACTGTTAAATGGATGTTGACAATGTTATCATTTAACAAATGCAAGGATTAGAGTGATCAGTTCTAACCTCACACTCCATTAGATAATAACATTATCGCAGTTCTTGCTTAAGCGTCTTAACTAATGCTTTACACTTATAAGCTCTTTCTAAGGTCAGATTTATTTTGGTATATCACTAAATTTTCCACAATTTTCTGTTATAAGAACTCAGAAGTTCTAAGTCTTTTCCTGTGACCACTAATTTCCAGAACGAGACTTAAATCAGGAATACAATCCAAGGAATGTAGCTATAAAAAAGACATCGAAGAAATTCGATTCCGACAATACCTAAGGGCATGGGTTGATTGATTTTCGTTCGCTTAGGCCCAACATTAACTTATTTTGAACTATTGGCCAGCCATTTAAAATAGATAGAGGGGGTATACTTCATATGGTTTTACTAAAAGCTTAACAAGGGTAGAAACTTACAGCTCCTAAGATGTTCATAATTTTATAGGGAGACTAGGGAAATTTGCAAGAATACTCAATTTCCTAATTCCAACAACAACTACAAAAGATCGCAACATACAAGACGTACCCCTCGGAATATGCTGACTCCCAGGTGCCAGCTGCTGCTGTAGCATAACTGCTTCCTCCCGTACACCCTTCAGGGGACAATTTGCCATGAAATGCCCCGGTTGTCCACATTGAAAACAAGTGAAATTCTTCCTGGTTTGATTCCGATACCAGCATTCTCCCCCATGCTTCTTCCCACAATGGACACAAGTAGACTTGGGAAACTGAGGGGTTACCATCCGCCTTGCTTTCTTTGAAGTAACCCTCTCGATATCAGGTTTAGAATGAACCTTTGATTTCCCTTTGGCACCTTTCGACCTCGCCATACCTTTATCCCAAACGCTGGCCCAATGTACTAGCCGAGCAAAGTTGTCCTTGGGTACCTCTCCAAGAACTGCTCTAAGATCCTCACGGAGTTCTGCAAGGAACTTGATGCATTTGATTTCTTCATTCACACCCTTATAGCTGGTAGCATAGTGAATCAGATCCTCAAATTTCCCTACATATTCATCAACACTCATGTTCTCTTGTCTCAAGCATAGGAAAGCACGTTCCTTCTCCTTTCGGACATCTTCGAAAAGATACTTTCCCCGGAACCTTTCCTTAAATGCGTCCCATGACACTTTCTGTTCATTGGTCCCCATACACTTTTGAACCTGCTCCCACCACTGCTCTGCTTCTCCAACAAGTGCATATTGAACCAAAAGGACTTTCTGTTCCTCAGGCGGCGATATATCGTGGAGAATTTCTTCTATCTCCCGAAGCCACTTCCGAGTTACATTCGGATTATAGCCACCCTCGAACTTAGGGGGACCATGCCACTTGAATTCAGTCAACCAATGAATTGCAGCTGGGGAGGGATCCTGAATTGACTGAGAAGACTGGTTAAGTGAGGCTATGGTTGTCACAGCCGTAGCCACCAATTCAGCCTGTCTTTGATTGATTTGGACCAAACTTTCTATGATTGCAGTGATCCTATCATCGTCACTGCGCCTGCTTGCCATAACTCCTAATCCTAGAAAATGACAAGTTAATACATATATTATTTAGCAGTAATAACTACTCTATCTTATTACTCTAATTTAGTCACTTATTTACTCATATCGGTTACTCGCTTGGTGAGTAACCATATGGAGATGTGAGTCCACACTCCAAAGGCCGAGGGAAACTGCTCTGATACCATAAAATGTAACACCTAAGTTTATTTACCCTTATATACCCTTAATTAAAAATAGCAACTTGAAAATTCCTTTTTCGACTCATGAATTGATTAGGAAAAACTCTTAATTACTTTTCTTTCATATGAAAATCTCCTGTCAAACGGACGGAGTTTCGTTTGTTTATTGGACTTTTCCAAAAATTCCTGTTTTCCTGCAACCTGATAAACAATAATATTTTCACATAACAAAGCCTGCAGGGCTATTCACATATATATATATATATACCAGCTAGTGCATCTACGTGCACGCATCAGAAACAAGTTTAAAACATCATAGCATGAACATCAGAGTTAGCAGAAACATAAACAGGTTTTAGGAAGACAGTTTTTCCCCAAAATATACCCCTTTCCCAAAAGGAGTCGTCCTGGGCCCCCAAAAAGCTATTTACATTTATATACAAAAAAATGATTCACATCATCGGGCCCAGGACATTCCCATGTCCTACATCACTAAAGGTAACCTACTCTCCCTGAGAGGGAGAGTACTCCTGCTCGGCCTGCTCAGGTGCAAACTCTTCCTCAGTACCTGTGGTGATAGTAAGGAGTGAGTATTACACATAAAATGGGGAGGCAGTTTCCAATTAAGACATAATGCGACACTAAGCCATACACATATAACAATTCAATCACAACATCATAAATAAGAGTCAATTCATCACAATTCAATTTCGAGTATTCATTAGTTTCTCAAATCGATTTTGATTTAACATTTTCTTAAGTCTTTCGTTCCATGTATTTTATCTGTCCCTGGTCACGACCTACTGCGTCTGCACTCCTGTGCACTCACGACTTACTGCGCCCGGGTATGTGTCTCAATCCCCTGGTCACGACCTACTGCGCTCGCACCACCGCGCGATAGCGACTTACTGCGCCCGGGTATGTTTCTCAATCCCCTGGTCACGACCTACTGCGTCCGCACCACCGCGCGATAACGACTTACTGCGCCCGGGTAAATCCCCTGGTCACGACCTACTGCGTTCGCACCACCACGCGATAACGACTTACTGCGCCCGGGTAAATCCCCTGGTCACGACCTACTGCGTTCGCACCCCCGTGCGAAAACGACTTACTGCGCCCGGGTATAATATAATCTCCCCTGGCTGAGCCTGGGTATAATTTAATTAGTTCTTTATCATTATCAATTCTTTAGCAAATTTCCATTATTCAAAATTAATTACCACATTACACATTTTCATTATCCAATGATCACAAATATATTTTGTAACTTAATTAGCACAATTTCACTTATTATTACAACTCAAATTATTAAACAACATAAGCATATAATTCATCAACATCACCAAACCACAAAATGCAATATATCAACATCAAAATGAATTCCCTAAGTCATAGATTCTATTCTAACAATTATTTTATATTATATCAACCTAAACTAACACAAAATCTTAGTACTCATTATATGCATAATGTAAACTAAACCCCAGAGTAAGGTAATACTCACTATAACCCACTCCTTACCTTAAATTAGTAAAGAGTAAATAGAACCTTAGTGAGCCCTAGCTCAAAATCTTGGAAACTTGAATTTCCAAAGCTTAGCTTGCCACCACAATAAGGAAATGATGAAGTGATGATAGACAACCCTACTTGATAGAGCACAAGAGGAATGATCTTTGTCCTTGCCTTGATTTGAGTTTGAAGGCTTGAAACACAATCCCTAAATAGCAACAAGTGCAAGAATCCTAGGGTTTTAGAGCTAAATTTCTATGAATCAAGGAAAATTGAAATGGAAAGGAAATAACTCATGGCATGAAGCTCACTTACCCAAATCAATGGTGGAAAAATTGAAAATCCAAAGAGAATGAAGAAGGGAGTAATTCATGTGGACCAAAAGAGGAAGAGGATGAAGCTTCAATCAACACCCATGGTGAAAGCTTGGTGGAGCTTGGTGGTTTTGGGTTTGAGGTGCCCAAAACAATGTGTTTATGGTGGGATTGGTGGTTTTGATGATGGAAATGTGTTGAAGATGGAGGGTAAATGGATGAAGAGATGGTGTTGATGATGAAGAGTGGTGTTCTTGTTGTTGGTTGCTTGTACTTGCCAAAGAAAAGCAAAATCGTGTGGCCAAGAGGCCACAACTTGGCCCACAAGTTCTAATTGGGCGCACCAGATCAAATCTGGTCTGTGCCACTCGCTTGGGCGAGCTTTATACTCGCTTGGGCGAGCTCAAGCACCAGCTGGTGCTGCTGGTGCACCTGGTGCGTGCTAGTGGGGGCTCTGGCGCGCCAACAGAATTTCTGGTGCGGCTGGTGTACGCGCCAGCTCGCTTGGGCGAGCCATTTCCTCGCCTGGGCGAGAGAACTGCACCAGAACCAAGCTGGTGCGTAGCTGGCTCGGTCAGAAATGGAAATGGTGCGGCTGAGGGATTTTCTGGTGCGCCAACTCACGTTCCTGGTGCGCTGGAGTGGTGTTGCGCCCGCCTGGGCGAATGGTGGGCTGGCCTGGGCGGATTTCCCACTGGATGTTGCACCAAATGAATAGTGACTCGCCTGGGCGCATGGCTGGTGCGCCTGGGCGAGTTTCAGGGTTTCCAACCTTCGATTCGCCGTAACTTTTTCGTCGACCGTCGGATCAAGTCCAAATTTTTAGACATGCTTCTTCACCCCTTAAACTTCACATCCAACAGTGGAATTTATTTTCTTAGCTTCCCATAATAAATTTCTAATTTTCTCTTTTCGGTTGATTTCTAACACCTAAAATGCCGATTTTACTCCCGATCTCGCTTATATGACCCTGCCCAAGGCCATATATACCTCCTATACAACTCCTAGGACCTATAATCACCACCCACATATTTGGAAAAATTCATTAAATCACTTTTCCAATTTTTCTGTTTTAAATCAATAATTTCCTTAAAATCAAAGTTTAGGATGTTACATTGGGTGCTAGAGTCCCTTGGGTGTTCTAAATGCCTGACAGGTGCGTTAAATCCTAGTGATGCGAACTGGTTGTGTGATCCAGGTCTTGTAAGACGTGTCCGGGTGTAGTAAGTCGCACATTGTGAATGTGTGCAATAAGACGCAAGAGGGACTGTATGCCTAGTGTAACACCCCGCAAATTCCTCGTATTAATTTAAAATACTAAAGAGAATTAGATTTTTGAAAAGGTGTTTTAAAAGAAGAATTTCCTCGAATAAACTCCTTATTCATGATTTCAAGTGATAAAGGATTTTAAAGAAAATGATTTTTGTGAGAAAATACTATGAGTCTTGGGTTGAACTTTTAAGTTGAAATAACTAAGTATTTAATATTTTTTATTTTAGGAAATTGTGATTTTATAAGAAAGAAAATAAAAATGATTTTTAGTTTATGTGTGTGCATGTGTTCGGCCGTGTGTGTATGTATGTGCATACATGATAGATTTTTGACTTTCTTGCACCCTAAGATAGTAGGTTAGTAGCACATAGGTTTAGTTTAAGTGTAAAGCATAGTTAAGGATTTGACCAGCCAATAGGATGAAAGATTAAGCCTAATTTCACTCTATTTGTCTCATGGCTTGGCTTGAGCCATGCAAGCTTTCATGAGGTCAATTTTACCCTTCATCCAACACTCTTTGGCCGAATTCTCTCAAGGGCAAGAAGGGAATTGTTCGAGTGTCTATTTATATCTCAAAGCCTAGTTCATTTCCATCTCTTTCCTCACAATTCCATTCTAAACCAAACACAATTCTAAGAGTAACCTCAAACTCTTAGTGAGAGAGACATATAGAGAGAGAGTGAGACCGTGAGCCTCAAGAGAAGAAGAAGAAGAAGATCAAACCCAAAAGCCTTAGGAATTCTTGAAGATCCATTGAAGGTTGTTGAAGATCTACTCTTTTCTTTGTTTATTCGAAGATCATAGAGTGTTAGAATAGTTCTTAATTTCCCAAGTCTTGTAAAGTTAATTGTTGTTGCATGTCTAATTTTCTTAAAAAGATCTATGTTTGTAAGTACGTATTTAGCTTTGATCTTGAGTTTCAAGAACCAAACCAACTTGTAGAACCTTAAACCATGGACCCTACCATTCGGCCATGTCTAGAAAATTAGGTTATGATGATTTTTATTTTGTTTTGAGTTCATGCATGTTAATTTGATGCTTGTTAAAGATGATCTAAGTGAATTAAGTGCTTTGATTTTTACTTGGATTTTTCTAAGCTTTGATCTTTGGTTTTCTTTTCAAAAAGGACTTTGATCTATTGTTTTGATCTTGAAAAAGATTTGATTCTTGCCTTGATTTTCCATAACTTGGATCTTGAAGTCTTGCATGTGACTCTTTTACTCAAAAAGTTTTGCTTCTTGGTTTGCATGTCACGGTTTTGATGAGAAACAAAGGAAAACAACTTTTTCAAAGTGATTTTTACTTTGATCTAAATCTATGTGTGTTTCAAAGCTAAAGATTTAAGTTCTTCCTCTTGATTTTGTTAATTGGTTTCGGTCAAGCTTTGAAAATCAAGGAGATCATGGGTGTTTTCATAAAAAGTTCCTTGCATGTGTTTTCTTTTTAATTTATATGATTTTTTTAAAGTTCATACAAAAGAAAAGTGAAAATGAAAAGGTGTTTGAAGTGACAAAAGAGGTTACGGTTTTGGGAAGAAAAAGGGAGTGGTATTTCTCTAAAACCATGTGTTTAAAAGTGCATGTTTTTGAGTTAATATTTTAAGGTTTTTGCATGAAAGAAAAAGTGCATCAAAGACTTGTTTTTCCTATGATGATTCGGTCTACACTAGGTTAAATAGGCTAGATTCTTTTCCTTGCATGTGATTGTCTCATTGAAATGATTATGTTTTGTGATTTTGTTTTAAGAAAAATTTATTTGAATTGTGTTGTTTTGTCTTTGGGTTCAATTCGGCTTTCATAAAAGGAAAGGCATAAGTGTATTTGATTATTTTCAAAAGTATTTTCATGACTTGATCTACAAGATTTAGATGCATGCATGATAAATATTTGAAGATAAAACCTTGGTCTATGATGATGCGTATTCGGTCAAAGCCTAGACATAGGAAATCATGTTTTGTTTCCATGACAAAGGACACATGCATGTTGATTTCTTTGATTTAACAAATCTTGTGTTTTTTCATGTGAAAAAGTAGAGCAACAATATTGTTTTGGTCAAAATGAGGTTCGGCTTAGACATGGAAAATAGACTAGGGTTCTTTTTCAATGAAGTGACATAAAAACAATGAATGTGTTTTGCAAAATATTGTTAAACCAATATGTTTGAAATTGTGTTGTGAATGTCTAAATTGCATTCGGTTTTTAAATTAAAAATAAAGGACCTAAATGAATTAAATAATTTTGGAAAGTTTTGTGTTTAAATTGGACATATGTGTGTGTATTCGGTTAGGAGAAAAGGGAAGAGTAAATGATTTTGTTTCGTGACAAAGAGAATGGAAATTAAGTACTTAAATTGAACCAAGTTGATTTGTGTGTTTTACCATGGTGATCCTTGACTTGTTTTCTTGGATTCCATTCGGTCATGTAGTGTAAATAGTCTAGGAGACTTAATTGCATTGAGATTGTTGTGCTCGATTTATATCTTTGTGAATATGTGAATGCCTAAGTGTTTCGTTTAAGTGAATAAATGTTTGGATTATAGTGGTGTATGTGTGTGGCTTGTTGTGGTGTGTTAAGTGGATGCTTGGAAAGTGATTAAGTGTGTAATCGATTTTGAAATTAGTTGATTCTGAAATAATTTGATTTGATTGAGTTTTGTTGGGACTGTGTTTATGGCTGCCCAGAATTGTTTGGACTTGCTTCTTACATTTAAAAACGCTCTCATACGATTTAAAGTAAAGTTTTCAAGAGATAATTGATTTAAGAAAAGATTTTCTTAATACGCGATAGCAACATAAGTGTGTTTTATTTAATACAAGGAATGAGAGGCGTTTAAGTTACGAAAAAGATTTTCCTAATACAAGTTAATAACAAAAACGTATTTTATTTAGTACGAGGAAATCTTAAAGACAAGGGATTGGGGCAGCCGGCAGCAAACCAGATTCGAGGAGACGGTACGCAATAAATAGCTGGACCTCAGGTGAGAGAGAAGCTTTCCTAAGACACCGTGGTAGTTAGGTGACTTATTAGGACGTTCCGTATCATCTCAAAGATCGGAACTAAGTGGTTCGGAGTCAGTAGTATAGTGGCAATTGTATGTGTTGTGTGGCCACCTATACGAAGATGACAAAGACCACATTGTTATTGTGTGATGAGTGTGTGATTGTTAGTATGCTTTTATATCTTTATGTCATTATGCTTGATGATATTTATTGCTGTTAAATTAAATGAGTAATATGCTGACGGATACGTCCTGAATGAGAAATAAGAATGAAAGGAATAAGTTGAGAAAGTAATGAGATTGAAAGTAAAAACACAAAGAGAAAGGAATAATGATGAAAGATATGAGAGAGAATAGAAAGAAAGAAAGAGTTGAGATTGGGGAAAGAATGAATGATACTGTTGAGAATGAGCCAGAGCTGGGGAGAGTGATGTTGATTGTTGGAACAAGGTGTGAATTGAGCGGAGCTGGGCTCCCTTTTTGTTTTTGGTTTTAGTCTGGGACTAGTGTTGAGTTGAGCTTGCTCCTCCATTAGCGCTCAGCAAAGTTGAAAATTTTGAAAAGGTTTTTGAAAAGCAGTGTTTGAAAAGGTTTTCGAAATGAGACTTTCGAAAGGATTTTTGAAAAGAGATCTTGTGGAGAATGGTGAAAGGAAATTTTTAGAAAATGATTTGTGAAAAGAAATTCTTTTGAAAATGTTTTTGAAAAGAGGTTTTGAGAAACATTATAAAAAGTGTTTTCAGAAAAGTTTTGAAAGGAAATTTTTGTGAAAGGCTTTGGAAGGAGATTTTTATAAACTTTGAGAAAGGGGACTTTTGAGAAAGAAAGATTAAGAAGAAAGAGATTTTTATGAAAAGTTTACGAAATGAGGTTTTGTGGCAGATTATGAAACAGTGTTTTGAAAAAGTTTGTAAGAAGATTGTTTTGAGAAAAGGTTTTGAAATGAGATGATTACGAGAAATGAAGGATGTTGAGAAAGCTTGAGAAATGAGAATTGAGTTTATTGAGGTGATCCCAGTTCTGTGCTATGTGAGAAATGATGAGAGAAAGATTGTGCCAAGTTAGTGGTCGGGATTCATTGAAGGGATGCACGAAGGATGGGCCGACCTTAGGTTAATTAACAAGATAAAAGACTTAAAAGACATACGCAGTGAGGTATGAGAGTGCGAAGTAGTGGAGAGGAAGAAACCATAAGTATCTGAGGATCTTAGGAGGAGATTGTATTAGGGGAGGACGATGACGGTGAAACGTCAAGAAGTCTAGAGTATATTTCTAGGCAGAACGAACTCCACATGTGGCACACTGACGTGGTGGGGACTGGGTCTAATGCCGTGGTAAGTTCTGCGGGCCCACTAGAAATATACTGTCGCCCCCTAGATTGCAAATCTAGAATAGTGAGAGGGACTGGAGTGGAGCATTTTGTTTGCCACTGTAGAGAGACAGTGTGCAATGTATATGAATTGATATGATTATGATTTGAGGCTGAGACCTCCTGGTCTGGGACCATTTGTTGTGAGACAGTTGTCGTGCCCGCACGGTAAAGGTCCTGTACTCCTGTTTGCTTCCAACTAGGTTGGGTGGATGACCGAGGAGATGTAGATGTGAGTGATAGCCGAGAACAGAAGGAATGTTGTGATGATATTTTGTAATTCCCCAAATTAAGAGAAAGATGTGAACTGATAAGATTGAATAAGAAGGAATTAAGAGTATGAGTGAAAGAGAAAGAAAAAGTGTTTTATAAGAAATAAAGTAAGTTGGCAAGAGGATGAAAAGTTATAACAAGAATGACGATAATAATAAGGGATGATAATGATAACAATATGCTTGATGTGATGTGTGTATGTATGTATGGTATGCTTGTGTGGTCCTATTATCTTGCCTATCGTAATCCCACACCGCCGACGATGCGTCGTTCGGAACGCTTACTCTCTCCTGTTCGTTGGCATATTGGTGTTGCTGGTATTTCAACGGGCAGATGGAGTACTGCATGGACATCACCACGTGGAGTAAGTATGGGAGAGGTTGGAAGCGTACTCCAAGCGGCTGGGTATGGACCGGCCATACTCAGATTGTAATCCCCGATCCGGAGTATCAGCTGAGCAGAGCTAACTTGGGGCCGCGCTTGGGACAAGTCACGGTGCGAGGATATCGAAACTACAAGGAGAAGGTTCAATATGAGAAATAGTGGAAGTCTCCTACCAAAGAAGGAGTGAAGTTGGAGCACAACAAAAATACGGAGACAGCTACGTGGGCGGCTTCATCTTCGAAAGCGAAGAGAGGACCCAAGAAGAAGGAGGACCTCCACCCGATTGCCTTCACTAGGGTAGCTTAAGAATTAGTGTGGTTAGTTTAGATTATGGTGAGTGTTTCATGTTAAGGATTACCTAAGTGATGAACTATTGATGTAACGTAGCTCATTCTGGAGCATGCCCTACTTTTACCAATGTGAATGAATACCACTTTGTGACAATGTTCAAGTTATTTTGAGGTAACATAAGAATTATTTGAGTTGAAACCAAACCATTTTCCCTTGACAAATGTTTTGGAAACCTAAATGGATAAGTTTTAGTAACAACTCGGTTTTCGAAAGAGAGTGTTGAAGAACCTCAAGAACCTTTCAAATATCTTTTCAAACACTCCGACAATGTTTTACAAAAAAAAAATTTGGCCACATTTTTGCAACTTTAATAAGTAAAAGTTGATTATTTGGTTTACGAAAATCGGGCTGTTACACCTAGACCGTGTAAGAGACATGTAATGTGCAGCTGTAAGACGCACAGAGGGTTGTGCGCAATGATGGACACACGTTATACTTTTGAGATTTATGAGAAATATGAATGAAAGATTGAAAAGAGAAAAGTGAACGA
This sequence comes from Crotalaria pallida, assembly GCA_037953625.1. NCBI lineage: Eukaryota > Viridiplantae > Streptophyta > Magnoliopsida > Fabales > Fabaceae > Crotalaria > Crotalaria pallida. The sequence goes on from CM075651.1 coordinate 56,328,513, forward strand.
AAAGAAAGAAAAGAGAGAAGAAAAAAGAAATATATGAGAAAAGAGAAAGAAAATATACTAAGAAAACAATAATTAAGAAAGAGATAGAAACGTGACGAATTAAATCAAAGAGCATAGATGTGTATGAATTTGAATTGTTTGGGCTTGCTATGTTATGAACTATTTGAAATATTTGTGTTTGACTTAGTTGATTATTATGTGTAGTTAGAAACTGCTTTTCTACTTCACGTGTAATGCTCACCTCCTTACCATTTTTACATAGGTACAGAGCTTGAGCTTACACTATTATTGGCCGAGCAGGAGTACACTCCACCCCGTGGAGTGTAATTTGATTATGAAAGAAAGTATAGTCTTTATTTATAATTAAGTTATTCCGGTTTTATTATATTTAAATCGTTGTAGCCCTGTGTGTTGTTACATTTTGTTACCATGGCATGAAAACCAAATTAGTATGTTTATAAATGTTTTCTGGACTGTCCTGGTTTGACAGGTGAAAAATCTAAAATTTTGGGAAGTCCGAAAAACAGAGGAAACTCTGTCGAAATTTTAATTGAAATTTTCAAGTAACTAAATTTAATTAAGGAAATAATAGTGAGGGTGTTACAACTTGATTTAGGAAAAAGTTAAATCGAAAAAGTGAAGTTTTTCGGTATTTTCGGGTTTGATTGAGTTGCTGTCCAAGATGGACCAGCAGCTAAATGTTTTATTTAAAACTTGTATGATGATCATTCTTAAAGTGTTTTAACGTATTTAAGTTATTGAAAAGCTTTGAAATAAATTGAGGAAAAAGAATTGTGCTTTTGGTTTTTACCCGAAGGGATTTAATCTAAGTTTTGGAATTTTGAAAGTGTGATGGTAAATAAGTATTTAGTTTAGAATTTTGTATTAATGTGTTGTGTTTAACGTGAGGGATAAAAGGTATTAATCTCAATCGTAGGGGATCAGGTCAAAGTTTTATGGAACCTTTGGGAGCTTTTGCTTGCAATCAAGGTGAGAATGAAAGCTTATCTCGGAACGGTAAAGCATGTTGATTATGGTTTTTAGTTTCGATTGCTTTAAATCAGAACCGTGATCTAAATGGTTAAGTAGTATGAGGGAAACCCGTTTGTTTGATTGGCTTCTCATACAAAAGACTAAGGTCACTACTTTAGTTATGTGATATTGTATGATTTGTTTATGTTCACATGATAATATGATTAGTCTTTATTCATTCATGCATGATACTTGTTATATTTAATTAATGTGAATTATGCTGATGATCTTAGGGACATCTGTTATGTCCTGATTCTAAGAGTTTGTAAGAATGAAATGATGATGTAAAAGTGTAAAGATTATATTGTAAAGTTAAAAGGAATTTGAGGTAATGTCTTGTCGTGGATGCTCCGAGCTGTGGATGTCAGACCTTGCTGAAAGGAATTGCTATGTGGTGATAGTGTTAGCCATGTGATCTTTATGCCATGGTTTCGAGCCTTTGTTCATGATGCTAAGTTGTTTGCTGGGGAAAGTGTTAATGTTAATGGTTCAATTAGAGGTCGAGGTTCACTGAAGGGATGAACAAGAGTGAATCGACCAAACCCTTAGGTTTAATAAAACATTAAAAGACATTAACTAATGCGGTGAGTTAAGTGTGAATTAGTGGAGAGGAAGATACCTTGTGTTATCTACGGATACTCGGGTGTGCGATTGTGATAGGGGAGGGTGATGACGGTGAAACATCAAGAAACCTCAAGTACTTTTCTAGGCGGAACTAGTCTATATGTGATCGGGACTTAAGACCCAAGGGATCATCGCGTGTTCTGCACTGTGAACTAGATAAAGTATTGTCGCCCCCTTGATCAAATTCGAAACGGCGAGAGGGAACCTGAACGAGGATAGTTGTTCGAATGGTATTGGGCCTCGATTGATATTGAGATTAATGTGATATGTTCTTAAGCTTATGCTTATGATGATGATGAATTCTCGGCAGTTAGACCTGCGTTGATTAAGGTTCTTGTACGTCTCGTTTGCTTCCGATTAGGCTTGGGAGGATATGGATGAGATGTAGTCGTGTGAGCTAACTTGTTACCCTTTTGTCTCAATGATGTTTTGTTTTCTCCACATCATTGATGAACTCGAATCAAATAAGACTTAATGAAAAGACTAAAAAGGAAGTTTATGGTTTATAACGGTTAAGGCTTTGGGTGATGAGTTTTATTTCACATGAGATTGATGATAATGATATGAAAGATCAAGTTGTTTATATTTAATTGATGATGCTGATGATCATGTAAGACTTGTCAATATTGTAACACCCCGATTCGGCAACTTGAAAACTTAACTTACTTAAATTAATTATAGAGAAAATTAGAACAGGTAGATTTTCAAAACATGATTACCTTTTTAAAACTCATGTTCTCATGTTGCGTAAAACCTTTCAAGTTCCAAACCGAGATGTCACAAGACACCGCACCTTGTGTAACACCCTAATAATTACTACCCTTAATTCCCAAGTTTAAAAAAATGTGTACTCAAAAATTCCTTTTTAATATAATAAAATCACCCGTCAAACGGACGGAGTTTTGCTTGTTTTTCGGACTAATCCAAATTCAACCTGTGATAAACAATTTCAAATAAACAACCAATAGCCAGCAGGGCTTTAGATTATATCTCTAAAACATATCAAGGCCCAAAGGGCTCCAAATACATAAGAGTGCATTAATTAATCGGAGTAATAGCGGAAAATACTAAGTTTGAGTGTCATAATCAAAACATATAACTTTGTTAAAACAAAATACACTAAGTCTCAATCAAAATATACATATTAAATTTACATCCAAATATTATAATAGACTTAGGTCCATATTATATTTTAAACCCAAAACACCCTACTCTCCCTGTAAGGGAAAGTACTCCTGCTCGACCGGGGGCTGTGCCTGCTCAATCTCAGCACCTGTAAATGTAAGGGAGTGAGCATTGCACATGAATAGAAAAGCAGTTTCTAGATAGACATAACAACTAACCAGGCCAAACACAATTAGCAATTTATTCACATAAATACAAATTCATCGCCAGCATACCATATTTTCCAATTCCATTATTTTATAAATGTCGGTTCCCTTTTTAGTTAGTTCATTTCCACCATTTGATTCCCTTTTATTCATTTTCTCCATTCCCAAAGAAATCCCTTTTTAAACCCTTACATTTTCCTTATTTTTACGGTGTATGTATGTCTCTACCAAATCGAAGGCCTACATACATACACCAATCATGATGTATGTCTCCACCAAATCGAAGGCCTACATACATCGCGTTTCCATTACCGTTACCTTGTCCAATTTTATCCCCTTACCTCTTTCCTTATTTTTATGGTGTATGTATGTCTCCACCAAATCGAAGGCCTACATACATACACCAATCACGATGTATGTCTCCACCAAATCGAAGGCCTACATACATCGCGTTTCCATTACCATTACCTTGTTCAATTTTATTCCCTGTTTCCTTTATTCATTTTCTTTTATTTACGGTGTATGTATGTCTCCACCAAATCGAAGGCCTACATACATACACCAATCACGATGTATGTCTCCACCAAATCGAAGGCCTACATACATCGCTCTTCCTTTACCATTTACCTTATTTTATCCATTGTCCTTTCCTTTTTCCTTTTTATTTAGGGTGTATGTATGTCTCCACCAAATCGAAGGCCTACATACATACACCATCGACGATGTATGTCTCCACCAAATCGAAGGCCTACATACATACACCAATCATGATGTATGTCTCCACCAAATCGAAGGCCTACATACATCGCGTTTCCATTACCGTTACCTTGTCCAATTTTATCCCCTTACCTCTTTCCTTATTTTTATGGTGTATGTATGTCTCCACCAAATCGAAGGCCTACATACATACACCAATCACGATGTATGTCTCCACCAAATCGAAGGCCTACATACATCGCGTTTCCATTACCATTACCTTGTTCAATTTTATTCCCTGTTTCCTTTATTCATTTTCTTTTATTTACGGTGTATGTATGTCTCCACCAAATCGAAGGCCTACATACATACACCAATCACGATGTATGTCTCCACCAAATCGAAGGCCTACATACATCGCTCTTCCTTTACCATTTACCTTATTTTATCCATTGTCCTTTCCTTTTTCCTTTTTATTTAGGGTGTATGTATGTCTCCACCAAATCGAAGGCCTACATACATACACCATCGACGATGTATGTCTCCACCAAATCGAAGGCCTACATACATCGCCCCTTTTACGTTGTATTGTCTCCCCCAAATCGAAGGCCTACAATACAACCCAAATTTTTACGATGTATCGTCTCCCCCAAATCGAAGGCCTACGATACACCACCATATTTATGCATTTTTAATTTTCCATATTATATGCCATTACTTTGCCTACCAATTCCATTTAATATTTACCAAGTCAGTCCAATCACAAAAACCATCATAATTATAACCAAATAGCCACAATTCACATTTCACATAAACAATTAGAGTGCAAACATTAACCAAACTTCAACTTTTCATATAATCATACAATAACCACATTTTGTTCACATGTCCCAATTATTGATTCAATGTCCTAAATTAGGGGTTTATGCCATTTATTATCCTCAATTAAAACCTAACCTCATTCTTTACTTCCTAAAGTTCCATAATTGCCAATTAAGCCTATTTCCAACATTTTCCTTAGTTCCTAAATTGAGATTTCTAATTTTCTACCCTAACACGTAAACTCCTAGCCAACCATTATATCTAAATACAAACCCTTTCCTAGAACAAGCCAATGCTCACTATAACCACTCCCTTACCTTAACCTTGTAGAGAGAGAAGGGAATACCAAACCCTAACTCTTTGAAATCTTCCCCTTTTGAGTTTCAATCAAATAGCCTCCAAGTGTGTAGTGGGAGTGAGGAGGAGAGCTTGATCCTACTTAGCCATGGTGTAGAGAGAGAAAGCTTCAAGGCTATGGAGGAGAGAGAAACTATACCCACAATGACCAAACAAAGCAAGAACGATTAGAGATTGATGATAGTTTGTGTAAGTTGAAGGAGAAAGGAATGAAACTCAAACCAACTTACTTAGATGTGATGATTCTCCATGGTGGGTGTTCTTGAAGCTTCAAGGATGGAGAGAGAAAATTGGGGATTGAAGTGGGTGAGAGGAAATAGAAGAGATTGATGAATGATTATGTGTTAGTGTGTGATGGGGATTGATTTTTGGTAGTTTATTATGGATCTAAGGGAGGATTTGAGGATGAAATTAGAGAGAGAGAAGAGAGAGCTTCGTGCCCTAGAGAGAGAAAGACAAAGGAATGAATGAGGAAGAAGACCCCAAGCACGTTTTATTTCTGATGCAGTACGCACTACTCGAGTAGTCCACGAGTAGTCAGTGGACTACTCGAGTAGTCCAAGTTTTCTGGACTTTCTGTTTCTCCCAACTACTCGATTACTCAGTGAATTACTCGAGTAATTGGTGAATTACTCGAGTAATTGGTGAATTACTCGAGTAGTTCTGGTACTACTCGAGTAGTCTGACCAGTTCTCTTTTTCCTTGGCATTTCAAAATGCCATAACTTCTTCGTTACCCGTCGGATCTCGCTCAAATTTGAAAGCAAGCTTCCTCACATATTACCCTTCACATCGAACGGTGGAATTTACGTTTTGAGTTGTAAATATTTTATTTTTAATTTCCTAATATAGGGTGTTTACAACACCGAAAACATTGCTTCTAACGCTCTTTTGTTCATCTTTCAACCTCCTTTCTGATGCCCATACTTCTTGACTTCCTTATGGCATTCAAAGAACTCCTAATCCATCATTTTAAATCCTTTTTACAATAATCCTTACTTCCAAATCATATCATTATTCTAATTACTCTTAGAATTAAAATTCGGGATGTTACAATTCTCCCCCACTTATTAGAATTTCGTCCCCGAAATTCCGTTGAGTTCCGTAATTGGAGAACCATCCCATTGGTAAAAATTTCGACTATGGTCTTCACCTCCCTTCAGTTTTTATTCCACACTCCAGGTGTGGTTAGGGTCATGCCTACTTTAGTGCCCGTCTTCTAATACTGTGTATTATCTCTATCTACACAGGATCGTTCGTTTTCTTATTATTAAAGTTCCATCTCCCATTCCTTGGATTGAAATCCTCCCCCACTTAGCATTGACATACTTGATTATATCCATGCTAAGGGGCGTAATCATCCGTTGCCCAGAATAGAGTACACAGGTTCCCAACTGGTATTCAAGGTTGAAAAGAGGATACATGGGTAACTATCTATCGGTAGGCATAGAACTATGCCGGGTTTCTATGACTTGGTGAATTTCTCGCACATATACCTTAGATGCTTGAAGCTTGAAGAGAGTGAAGATGAAAAGAAGAAACATGAAGCACTCAAGAATGAGTCTCATGGTCTTTGCAAGATGACCCAGGATGGACTGGATACATGTCAAGAAAGAAGACAATGGAGATTATCCCCAAAGTGTGCATTTTCAGCAGAGAGTCGTCACAGGGTGCGTTTCTATGGATCTGCGGCTAACTGGTTGATCTCGATCGATCGGAGTCCTATCAAATGCACAGGGTCCCAAAAGACTGAGATTATCACTTGCGGTGTTTCGACGTAACGTCTTGATTGAGATTCCACTTCGTGACTTCACTTTTATCCCGTTCACCTTTTACTCCTTCAAGTGAGTCTAGCAAAGTCCATTTTAGAATCAATCTTCACCACATTCGCATTCTACTTCGATGCTACTTCATTCACATACGTTTGACAATTCCAATTCGATAAAAGAATTCTTAGAGATCTGTTCCACTTGAGGGTCAAGGTCAAGGTCTAGTTGTTGTTTCTCAATTCGGTGTCGTTTTGGGAAGGTCTTATTTTATCCCTAGTTTAACTCTCGTTCGATCCTCCGCAGAGAGTTTGGAACTATCGGTTTGGCAGCCCTATAGCTTATGGTATGGTTACTAGTTTTTGTCACTCGGACAGGATCCGAATTGAGTCGTTAAGTCTCCCCCACTTTGTATCAACTTATCTGATTATGCCGTTGCCCGGAAGCAGGGAATCGAATGTGTCAGCTTCTGATTGGAGCGAGAGATCTTTGATTCGCGATCAAAAGTCGCTACTTCAAGGTTAAGTCAAACCAAGGAAAGTGAGGAGGAAAAGATCTACTTGCACGAATTGAGGTACTAACTAAGCCTTTAATATGTCAGCAATCCTTTACAATCTATTTCGAGTTGGATCTCAAGGAAAGCTTGAATGAGTTTGATACTCAACAAGAAAGCTAATGGAATCTGACCTTTCTATCACCTTAAGTCTTGCACTACTCTCAAAATCGAGATTCGTGTTGGGTGAACGACCCGTTGGTGGTCATTCATTCAATTTGTTTGGTCTCTGTGTAGAGACTTCAAGAGGTTACCAGTTAAGCTTTTCTAATGGGTGACTATTCAGGAACCTTGGTAAGATTCCCTATGAGACTTGGGTTATCTAAGTTTCAGTTTGGCTTTTTGATGGTTAGGGGTGGTGCTTATAGAATTTATTCCATTCTTTATAAGGTAGGGTATTCGATTACGCTATTCTTAAATAGATAATATGGCTTAAGGCTCTTATGCCTTGGTTTTATTTTGGGCCTACTACCCGCTTCCGTTTAAGGAGCTTGGAAAGGACCCCATTCGGGTTGATTTCTTTGCTTCTAAAGGATCTACTCCCTTGGAGGGTTTCCATTTCTATTGTTTCAATTTCATTAGCAGGATTGCAATGGTATCATCCGTTAGTAGTTGCAAAGATTGAGGTGATCAATCTCAACCTCGCGTCTACCAACAGCGCACCATTGTCGGGTTCTTATTTTTGCCGAAAACCATTGTTCGATTGTTCAATCTTGGTTGATCTCGGCGTGGATACTTGGTAAGGTTGTCCAGATTTGCTTTACTCGCGACGACCGTTCAGGAATCTTGTTGATAAGACTCCCAGTAGGTTTTGGACTGCCAAAGTCTGGTTTAGCTTTTCAGGGAAGCTGGAGATGGTTTCTAGGGTGAACTTGATTCCCTTAAGAACTTCATGTGAACGATTCGAAGAAGGTACCGTTCAAGTCGACTTACTTTCTTCTAATGGTGGTACTTCTCATGAAATCTTATGTCGGATTGGTTCTTGTGCTACTTCGAAGCTTTCAATGACATTGACAATCGACAAGCGCGAAGATCAAGATGGTCAGTCTCAATCTCACATTTACCAATAGAAACATCATCGTCAGGTTTGTTGACAATATCATCTCTTAATAGTTGCAAGAGTAAGGACGACCAATCCTACCCTTACACTCTATTAAACGACGACACCATCGAGGGATCTAGTTGAGTTTAAACTAACATCCTATAGTCTATTGCTGTCACAACCTAGTCCTGGAGAAGTTAGCAAGCGAACACATATATAAATATGTAGTTATATATGTATCCTATTTGCCTAACTTAGACACTTGACTATACATATCGGTTACTCGCTTGGTGAGTAAACCACAGGAGTTGTGAGTCCAAACTCCAAAGGCCGAGGAAAAACTGCTTTGATACCAAAATGTAACACCCTAATAATTACTACCCTTAATTCCCAAGTTTAAAAAAATGTGTACTCAAAAATTCCTTTTTAATATAATAAAATCACCCGTCAAACGGACGGAGTTTTGCTTGTTTTTCGGACTAATCCAAAATTCAACCTGTGATAAACAATTTCAAATAAACAACCAATAGCCAGCAGGGCTTCAGATTATATCTCTAAAACATATCAAGGCCCAAAGGGCTCCAAATACATTAGAGTGCATTAATTAATCGGAGTAATAGCGGAAAATACTAAGTTTGAGTGTCATAATCAAAACATATAACTTTGTTAAAACGAAATACACTAAGTCTCAATCAAAATATACATATTAAATTTACATCCAAATATTATAATAGACTTAGGTCCATATTATATTTTAAACCCAAAACACCCTACTCTCCCTGTAAGGGAAAGTACTCCTGCTCGGCCGGGGGCTGTGCCTGCTCAATCTCAGCACCTGTAAATGTAAGGGAGAGAGCATTGCAAATGAATAGAAAAGCAGTTTCTAGATAGACATAACAACTAACCAGGCCAAACACAATTAGCAATTTATTCACATAAATACAAATTCATCGCCAGCATACCATATTTTCCAATTCCATTATTTTATAAATGTCGGTTCCCTTTTTAGTTAGTTCATTTCCACCATTTGATTCCCTTTTATTCATTTTTTCCGTTCCCAAAGAAATCCCTTTTTAAACCCTTACATTTTCCTTATTTTTACGGTGTATGTATGTCTCCACCAAATCGAAGGCCTACATACATACACCAATCACGATGTATGTCTCCACCAAATCGAAGGCCTACATACATACACCAATCACGATGTATGTCTCCACCAAATCGAAGGCCTACATACATCGAGTTTCCATTACCATTACCTTGTCCAATTTTATCCCCTTACCTCTTTTCTTATTTTTACGGTGTATGTATGTCTCCACCAAATCGAAGGCCTACATACATACACCAATCACGATGTATGTCTCCACCAAATCGAAGGCCAACATACATCGCGTTTCCATTACCGTTACCTTGTCCAATTTTATCCCCTTACCTCTTTCCTTATTTTTACGGTGTATGTATGTCTCCACATAATCGAAGGCCTACATACATACACCAATCACGATGTATGTCTCCACCAAATCGAAGGCCTACATACATCGCGTTTCCATTACCATTACCTTGTTCAATTTTATTCCCTGTTTCCTTTATTCATTTCCTTTTATTTACGGTGTATGTATGTCTCCACCAAATCGAAGGCCTACATACATACACCAATCACGATGTATGTCTCCACCAAATCGAAGGCCTACATACATCGCTCTTCCTTTACCGTTTACCTTATTTTATCCATTGTCCTTTCCTTTTTCCTTTTTATTTAGGGTGTATGTATGTCTCCACCAAATCGAAGGCCTACATACATACACCATCGACGATGTATGTCTCCACCAAATCGAAGGCCTACATACATCGCCCCTTTTACGTTGTATTGTCTCCCCCAAATCGAAGGCCTACAATACAACCCAAATTTTTACGATGTATCGTCTCCCCCAAATCGAAGGCCTACGATACACCACCATATTTATGCATTTTTAATTTTCCATATTATATGCCATTACTTTGCCTACCAATTCCATATAATATTTACCAAGTCATTCCAATCACAAAAACCATCATAATTATAACCAAATAGCCACAATTCACATTTCACATAAACAATTAGAGTGCAAACATTAACCAAACTTCAACTTTTCATATAATCATACAATAACCACATTTTGTTCACATGTCCCAATTATTGATTCAAAGTCCTAAATTAGGGGTTTATGCCATTTATTATCCTCAATTAAAACCTAACCTCATTCTTTACTTCCTAAAGTTCCATAATTGCCAATTAAGCCTATTTCCAACATTTTCCTTAGTTCCTAAATTGAGATTTCTAATTTTCTACCCTAACACGTAAACTCCTAGCCAACCATTATATCTAAATACAAACCCTTTCCTAGAACAAGCCAATGCTCACTATAACCACTCCCTTACCTTAACCTTGTAGAGAGAGAAGGGAGTACCAAACCCTAACTCTTTGAAATCTTCCCCTTTTGAGTTTCAATCAAATAGCCTCCAAGTGTGTAGTGAGAGTGAGGAGGAGAGATTGATCCTATTTAGCCATGGTGTAGAGAGAGAAAGCTTCAAGGCTATGGAGGAGAGAGAAACTATACCCACAATGACCAAACAAAGCAAGAACGATTAGAGATTGATGATAGTTTGTGTAAGTTGAAGGAGAAAGGAATGAAACTCAAATCAACTTACTTAGATGTGATGATTCTCCATGTTGGGTGTTCTTGAAGCTTCAAGGATGGAGAGAGAAAATTGGGGATTGAAGTGGGTGAGAGGAAATAGAAGAGATTGATGAATGATTATGTGTTAGTGTGTGATGGGGATTGATTTTTGGTAGTTTATTATGGATCTAAGGGAGGATTTGAGGATGAAATTAGAGAGAGAGAAGAGAGAGCTTAGTGCCCTAGAGAGAGAAAGACAAAGGAATGAATGAGGAAGAAGACCCCAAACACGTTTTATTTCTGATGCAGTACGCACTACTCGAGTAGTCCACGAGTAGTTAGTGGACTACTCGAGTAGTCCAAGTTTTCTTGACTTTCTGTTTCTCCCAACTAGTCGATTACTCAGTGAATTACTCGAGTAATTGGTGAATTACTCGAGTAGTTCTGGTACTACTCGAGTAGTCTGACCAGTTCTCTTTTTCCTTGGCATTTCAAAATGCCATAACTTCTTCGTTACCCGTCGGATCTCGCTCAAATTTGAAAGCAAGCTTCCTCGCATATTACCCTTCACATCCAACGGTGGAATTTACGTTTTGAGTTGTAAATATTTTATTTTTAATTTCCTAATATAGGATGTTTACAACACCGAAAACATTGCTTCTAACGCTCTTTTGTTCATCTTTCAACCTCCTTTCTGAGGCCAATACTTCTTGACTTCCTTATGGCATTCAAAGAACTCCTAATCCATCATTTTAAATCCTTTTTACAATAATCCTTACTTCCAAATCTTATCATTATTCTAATTACTCTTAGAATTAAAATTCGGGATGTTACACCTTGAAACTCGTTTTCAAAACATCATTTAAAACATAGCCCGTTTACTTGTTTCAAATCATCCGTGCTTAATAAAAGTTTTGCCGGGTACAGTATGATAGAGCTACGGTAACTAAGAACTTACAGTGGAGTACAATGCTCTGAGGGGAATTACCTAGCTTCTAGTCGTACTCCCTAAGACTTGTCGTCTAACTCCGGATCTTGGCAGCCCAAGCTCTCCAATTGCAAATAGAGTCGCCCTCATCCGCTGCCTCAGTGATCTCCTCCCGGTACCATCGTCGGAATTAAACGTCTATGCTCCTCCTTGCAGGTGCATAGGTGAATCGCTACACGCTACGCCATCTACCAGTTGCAATATCAGCAATTGCCGATATGACAACATGGTAGGAGAGAGTCAGTGTTCCGAACACTAACAGGTTGACCATGCGGTCTCAGAGTAGATTGAATATGAAAATAGACGGATAATATAATAAAACAAAATAACTAAAACATCATGGCATACAATCATATCAACATAGATAACATGTAATACACATAGCATGTATGAATCACATATAACAAAGCATATCATAATATTTTAAACACATCAATATCATCATTCAAAACCGAATATTTCATTCATGTTCTGATAATCATATTTTCATAATCTTTCTCGTGGGCTTTCACAATTTTTCTCAATCCTTCTTTCTTCATGAGTTCCAAACTTATCAATCGTCTCGAGAATTCTTTCTTATATTTGTCTTATAAATTTTGGTCGATGCTGGATATCTTGAATGCATTTTTCTTTGATACTTCATAGTCTTTTAAGTTTTATCGTTCCGGTTCACTCAATGATGGGGGAACATCATCATTGAGGAAGTCACACATGTTTACATCTCCTCGGTCATCCACCCAACCTAGTAGGAAGCAAACAGGAGTACAGGACCTTTACCACGCGGGCACAACAGCTGTCTCACAATCAAATGGTCCCAGACCAGGAGGACTACAGCCTCAAATCAATTCAATCATATCATTCATTCATATCATATAATCAGGCACGCTCTCAGCGGCAATCACAAATGCCCCATTCCAGTCCCTCTCACTGTTCTAGACTTGCATTCAAGGGGGCGACAGTACAATTCTAGTTCCGGTGCAGAACTTGCCACGGCATTGGACCCAGTCCCTACCACGTTACTACGCCACATGTGGAGTTCGTTCTGCCTAGAAAGTACTCTATACTTCTTGACGTTTCACCATCATCGTCCTCCCCTCATGCAATCCCCACCTAAGTATCCGCAGATACCCATAGTATCTTCCTCTCCACTACTTCGATACGACACTCATACCTCACCGCGTTTGTAAATGTCTTTTAAAGTCTTTTAAGGTTTTACGTTTTAATTAGCGGCTGAATCCTAATAGTCGGCTCGTCCTTGGTACATCCCTTCAACGAAGCCCGACCACTAATCGCAATCCGTTCCCCCTAAATCTTAGTGGCATCATGCCTCAAATCACTTTCTCATGCGTCTCAGCATTATTCTCATCAGCTCATCAGCATCTTTCCAGCATCATGGCTCAACAGCATCATCATCAGCATCTTGCTCCTCAATTGTTGCTCAGCAGCACCATCCACATCGCTCTCCTCGGTTGTGGCTCCATGGCACCATCTGCATCGCTCATCATCACCACGCTTCCGCTCGCCTCGTCAGGTGTTTCTCATCATCGTCTTACAATTATCTTTTTATTTCATTTCTTATTCTCTTTCATTCATTATTTATTTCTTTCACAACTTCATTTGCATCGTGCTTTATCTCTTTCGCAATCGTTTCTTATAAATTTTCTCTTTAATCTTATCTCATCATTTATCTCTTACTTAATTATTTCTCATATCTCGTGTTCGCATCTCTTTTCTCATCACCTTCACGGTTTCATTATTATTGTTTCACTATCCAGACATAATCAAACAATTTCTAAACAAAATAAAGTATGCATAACAATAAACATTTAGTAATGCATAACAGATAAACATTTAGTATGCAAACAGAATAGGTAAACATCTAACACCAATATCTATATCGCCTAATTCGCAGTACTCTCACAATCCATCTATTCGGATTGTGAGCAACCACGTTGCGGGACCACAACACTCTCACTCACCTGGATGACGAAACTTCCTAAAGCTTTCCAAGATTTCCAGTCGTTATCCTTGCCATGCTTCCTTTTTGCGTCCGACACCCGAACTAGACATTTTTCCCCGTGCGTTAGAAACGATTTACGTGAATTCTTAATTCTCGTTTTGAAAACATTTTTTTTTAATTTCTTTCTTGGAAACACATTGCCCATATCCAAAAAGGGTTTTAAATCCAATTTAAATCTCTAATAAAAAGGGTTTTCAAGAAAACATTGAAACAATCCCAAAATAATCTCTTTATTAAGACATAATTCATTTCTTTTAGTTTAAAACACTCTAGTTATAAAATCAGTGTTCTTATACTTTAAAACAGAATACAAAATTCAAGAAAATAAAGTTTCAAACCACACCTTGAAAACCTTTCAAAACACAAGAATTTAAGAGGGTAAAACTCCAAATTGATTTAAGTTATTTAGATCACACTTTTTAAATAAAACATTTTTCAATCACTTTAAAATCCACACATAAATTTCACAAACAGAATTCAAAACAATTTCAATTCAATACATTCAATCATAAAGAATAATCACATACACATTTCAAAGCATTCGAAGCAATCACAAACATATACACAGGAAGTCACATGTCACATCATTTAGAATCATCAATTACATTCTAATCTTAATAGATTAACTTAATTTAAGAAAATATTTTAAATTTAATCTTTTGATTAATCCAACAAAACCGAATCACACATGTTTAATAATTTTCTAATCAGACATATACTTTAAAACTAAAAATCATTGAATCAACATTACAAGGAAATTCTTTCCACACAATCAAATAAACCTATTCATTTTTATTTCTAAAACCAAAAAGATAAAGGTAAACACACATCACTTTCACATAGTATTATGCATCCAGAAACATAACCATTTTCAAAAGCCATTTCATGAAAACAATTTTCCAACTACATGCACATGCTTTGGCCGAATCCTACATATATGGTTTTGCCAAGATTTTAATGCACAAATAAAAACATAGAATCATAAAATTATTTTCTTTATTTTAGAACCAAAACCGTGAGCATCCCAAAAAGAAAATTGACAATTTTAATTCATTTTCAAAACAAAATCAAAGCAACAATTTAAATCATAAACCACTTCAAAGATTCACACATATTTTCTTTTAAATTCAATTACTTCATGCATATACTTTTTAAGCCTTAAATTCAATTAGTCTTAGCATGCATGTAACCTATATGAGAAACAAACCTAGTTCTCTACTTTTCCCTAGGGTGGTCGAATGTCAACAAAGAAAAGACATGGTTTTCATTCATTTTTCAACTTAAAAATCACATGATTAAAACCAAGGCATGCAAACTTTCAAAACAACTTTCAAAGCAACAAACCACATCAAGTCAAGTAGAGTAACACATTACATCATTCATTCACATCACAAACACAAATAAACTCAAGATTATAACTTTTTCTTTAAGACAAAAAAATAAAGATTTTATTTAATCTTTATAAAAATAACATGCATGTGTTTGAAATTATTAGATCTAGGCTTAAAACAAACATGCATCAACTTTTTACAAAATAAAAACATGGGTTTCATTATTAAGTAAGCATGGCCGAATGGCCTACTAAAAAAATAAGGCATGCACATAGTTAAACACTTAATGAAAATCATGCTTGAACTTGAAAAATCATTTTAAAATTTACTTCTTTAAATTTCCTTAAAACCGAAACACATTCATAAAAGAAAACACAATTTTACTCTTGAAAAATAACATGCACACACTTAAATCAAATAAAAACATCATTAAACCAACATGCAAGACTAGAACTTAAACTTTTTCACAAATCAAGTTTAGATAATGAACAAATAAGCATAGAAATACACATAGATCATGGCTTTAACAAAAGATCTAACATGCAAAGCTAAAGAATTTCACCTTATTAATAAATAAGCTTAGATCATGGATTTATTTATCAAATGATCACAAGCACACACTTAGATCACGGTTTGAAACAAGAAAATTAAACATGCAAGAGGATTCATTTTAGGTTTTCACAAAAATTTTAGTTTTCCTTTAGATCTTTAAAGTTTTAGTTTAGAAAAATATTAGATCCATAAAAAAGGAATCTTAACCGAAAATCAACATAAACTTAACTTATTACAATTTGTTCTTAGTCCATAAAAGTCCTTGATCAAGCAAGATCAACATATAACAACAACATGCAAGAAGAAAAGAAAGATCTACAACTAGAAAAGAAAAATCTATACTATTACAAAATCTTCTTTTGGATCTTCAAGTCCTACCATGGAATGGGTTGGTTCTTCTAATTCTAGAACTCTTGATCTACAAGGAAAGGCTTGGTCTAAGTTGAATCTCCTTCTTCCTCCTCTCCTATGGCTCTCGGCCATACTCCCTCCTTTCTCTCTATTTCTTTTATCTTTTTCTCTCTAAGAGTCTTAATGTTCTCTTAGAGTGTGTTTAGTGTTTGGAAGTGGAAGAATGACAAATGAATGGGGTGAAAGGAAAATGCACTAAGGCCACAACAATTTATAGGCAAATTCATTCTCCCTCTTATGCCCTTGTGTGGGTGTTTCGGCCATGGGCAATGGGAAGGGCAATTTTGGGCTTTCAAAATTTTGCATGGGTGAATTTTATCAAATGCAAGGAGACAAGGTGGGATGGGCTAGAGCTTAGGGGTCATTTTAGGGCTAAAGACTAGTTAGGAAATAGTTAGGGTTTTCTAACTTAGTTTGGTTTGGTTCATGGTTTGGTTATGGCTTACTTACTCACTAAGACTTCTAGAAAATTATACTCCTAACACATACACACATATATACACGTATAACATACATGCACACACACATATATATTCATGCAAACCGTATCACACACACATATTTAATTTACATTTTTTTAATCTTATTTATTTAAATTCATCAATTCACATAACCAAGCAATTAATTCAAAAATCACATTCATACAATCATTTCATATATCACACAGTACACACATTAAATCAAGCACTCATCACACAAAAATTTCAAGCCAAATCAATAAATTCATTTTCTTCAAAATACAATTTCCAAAATTCGTATTTCTTAGTTCTGAAAATAAATTTTAGTAAAACCACCCAGAAAAATCTGAAATTTACATTTTTAAAATCTACTTTTCAAGGCGATCGTTTTGATATAAAGTTCATGAAAATCCGAGTTACGGTTAAAAAGATACAAATTTTCCAAGTTAACAGTTCAAAAACTTCATTTCGAATAAAAATCAACTTTTAATAAAATCACAACTCAACAAAACCATTCACTTCTCTTTTGTAAAAACACTTTTGGTTTATAAAAATCTTTGAAAATCATTACTCTATTTCTCTCTCACGTAAAATACTTTTCTGAAAATATAATCTCAGGGTTTCTTTTTGACGAAAATCGTTTACGCACGTACGGGAAAAATGCGGGGTGTTACATTCTCCCCAACTTGAAGATTTCTCGTCCTCGAGAAATGCGGTGTAGAGTCTGTCTGATCCGTGGACGCGTAGCTCCTTGAAGAAATTCTTTCCCTCTTTAACTGTCGCAATCGTCGCATCTTCGAGTTCGCACCATCTTCTCATCGTTCTTAAGAGCGAATCCGACGGATTACTTTCAAAAGTAATCTCTCGGGGTATTTTCAATAACAAACAGAGTCGGGTCAAAAAAATATGGCTTCACTGGTAACAAGAGACTGAGGTTTCAGACATCAAGATAGGATTCGGGAACAACAGGGTTACGTTTGTTTGGGGTCAAGATACCATCACACTTAGGGTTAGACCCTTCTCATCAGTTCAAGCCTAGACGAGCTACACTTCAAAAACTTCACATTTCCCACTACTCCCCAACTTATATGACTCTTATCTCTCTAAACCTCATTTATTATCAAAACTTATCCTCTAAATGTTCCTATCCTTCACCACTCTTTGGTCAATTCTCACAAAATTTCCCATCACTTAGCTTCAATCTATCCTCTGGTTGCCTCATACCTTACCAAATAATTGTCCTCTTCAGACTTCTACGATCCCTATCCTATCCACCTTTTACTCTAATCAATCACTAATCCTCAAGAACATACACTATCCCACTCCTTATCTCAACCACTCAATCATATAACTTAGACACTCTAAACCTTTTTCCATTTTCCACAATTTCCCTCAGTTCTAAACCATTAAAATTCCTCAATTCCAAGACCTATTATCCATTACTACATCAAATCCTAGCTTTTTACCTAACCTTGGGTCAATACTTAAAGACTCTAACCACAAATTCCACCATCTTATCAGTCCAACATTACCATATCATCACTTATTCACTTCTATCTATCCATTTTCCAACTCAAATCAAGACACCTACGACTCTAAATCTTAATCATCACCTTAATTTCTTCCTCATCTTATCACCACCTAAACCATCAATTTGACCAATCTGACACCCAAAACTCTTAGTCCTAATCTCCTTACATAACTCACCGCTCATCTAAGACTCCTATTTTCTCTAAAACTCATACATCCTTACTTCTTACTAACTACTCCTCATTCTCCTTGATCCTTACAACTCTTACCTAACAACACTTCACAACTCACTTCATACCTTAGGGATATCTGCTGGACTGGTACAGGATACTGGGGTTTAACATTCCAATCAAGAGTTTAGGAAAGAATGAATGTCTGGTCAAAATCCAAAAGAGAAAGCTTCGGGTTCATGAACAATCAAGGCTTCGTCAAAAATCATGGGCTAAGATTTTCAGAGAAGGCTTTTCCAGACACCATTACAAAGCAATTTGACACGCATATGGTTTATACAAGAAAAGTTTCAACAATAAAAGAGAGGTCTAGTCACGATACAGGATCTCATAGCTTAGGGTCATCACGCAAAAAAGGGGTTCACAGTAAAGAGAAATTCAGCAAAAGAAGATTCGAATTGTACGTCGACATCCCATGACGACACTGATCTCTGCTCCTCGCCTCCGTGTAGACAAAAACTGATGTACTCCCGGAAAGTATCCGCGTACTCTTAGCGTGTAACATCCCGATTTGTTAACTTGAAACCATAATCATTTTAGGTGAAAATCAGGGCTATTTTTTTTTATAACACGTGAGTGAGTAGCATGATTATGAGAACCGAACAAATTTTCCCAAAACTTCCTTCAAAATGAAATAGCGTCCTCATACATCATACTAAGTTTCAAGTTCCAAACCGAAGTGTCACGTGACACCACACTTTGCAACTTGAATCTTATCACTCAAATTGTCATAGCCCATTTCATATTCATAATCAGAGTTAGTGGTGCCCAACTGAAATAACATTAATTAACATAGTTCAGGGAATTACATGATGGTACTCCGGATCTTTAGCTTTTGGGAAAATACAGGAAACTTAATACTTCAAGATAAGAAAAGAAACTACCAACAAATCTCCTAAGCTGAAGATGGTGAATCCGCGGGAGGTGCCTCACTGGGGTCGATGTCGATCACGTCTGCATCTGGAAATTCTTCGTCAGGGTCCTCCTCGGGATCTTCCTCAGGTTCACTTTCCTCCATGGCCTCAAAGGCATCATCTGGTAATTCATTCAAGGCTTCATCCAGTTCCTCTAGTTCCTCCGCCTCAGGGTCGATACGTGCTGGCAAGGGCATTGGATACCCACCATGGTAGTCTGCAGGTCCACCAACCTGTAGATCCGAAAGCACAAATCGGCAAGTGCGAGAATCGGGTTCAGTCCCTCTAAGGGTATGGTCATGGTCAAAGATACGAACTTCAGATATTCCGCGCCATTCCCAACCACGGCGATTCATTTCCCATCTTCCTTCGTCACGGATATCGAATATGAACTTAACTAGATCCATGAACCAAGGGACACGAACATGGAAACAGACACATATGCAGAACAAAAGAATTTGAGAGAGTAAGTATTCCCAGACATGTGATGCCAACAGTGTGGAATTACAGTAGGTAAGATATTAAGATAGACAAACCATACAACAGACATAAAGATAATCACATAAACTCTTGGGGATACTTACTTCATGCCACTACCATTCTTTTCTTACTACCTTATGCATATTCACCTCACATTCCATAGAAGGCTTCCGCTGCGTACTCTGATCTCATCACCATACAAACTCGTTCTTATTCCCATACTCTCAATCAAGGATTATTCTCATATCCATATATAATTCTCTCTTTTCCTATTTAAGTTTTATGAATTTGAATCCATCAATGATGCTGGGGTTTTAAATCATCATTGAGGAAAAACGCTCTCTAGTTAGCACACTCGTCTACATCTCCTCAGTCAACCACCCAACCTAGTCGGAAGCAAAAAGGAGTACAGGACCTTTACCGTGCGGGCACGACAGCTGTCACACACAAATGGTCCCAGACCAGGAGGACTCAGCCTCAATAATATCAATTCATAATAATCATGGCTCACTGCCTCGCAGTGGCAAACAAGATGCCCCACTCCAGTCCCTCTCACTGTTCTCGATTTTCAATCTAGGGGGTGACAGTACTACTTCTAGTTTGCAAAGCATAACTTGCCACGGCATTGGACCCAGTCCCCACCACGTTAGTGCGCCACTTGTGGAGTTGTTCCGCCTAGAAGAGTACTCTAGACTTCTTGACGTATCACCGTCATTGTCCTCCCCTAATGCAATCTCCTCCTATGTATCCGCAGATACCTATGGTTTCTTCCTCTTCACTACTTCGGGTTAACTCTCATACCTCACCGCGTTAATACATATCTTTTAAAAGTCTTTTAATAAGTTAATTAAAAACTTAATCCTATTGGTCGGCTCATCCTTCGTACATCCCTTCAACGAGTCCCGACCTCTAATGCTCTCAAGACATCTCTTGTCTCAACATCGCACAGAGCTGGGTTCTTTTTAATAACCAAACTTCTCATCTCATCATCCATCATCAAAACTCTTGTTTCTTTCTCACTTTGAAAATATCTTTCCAAAATAAGGTTTCACAAAATCCTCCCCAGATAATGTTCTCATCAACTTTTCGAAAACTAGTATTTCACAAACTCTTTCCAAAAAGTAAGACTTTCTCAAATACCTCCCAAAATAAAGTTTCACAAATCCTTTTCAAATAGATTTTCTCCGAAAATCCTTTCCCTCAATAATGTTTCCAAAAGAAATAAGATTTCAAAAATAAAGATTCCAAAAAATAATGTTTATGAACGCTTTTCAATAATGATGTTTCATAATAAGGTTTACGAAGATAGACGGATAATATAATGAAACAACATAACTAAAACATCATGGCATACAATCATATCAACATAGATAACATGTAATACACATAGCATGTATGAATCACATATAACAAAACATATCATAATATTTTAAACACATCAATATCATCATTCAAAACCGAATATTTCATTCATGTTCTGATAATCATATTTTCAGAATCTTTCTCGTGGGCTTTCACAATTTTTCTCAATCCTTCTTTCTTCATGAGTTCCAAACTTATCAATCGTCTCGATAATTCTTTCTTATATTTGTCTTATAAATTTTGCTCGATGCTGGATATCTTGAATGCATTTTTCTTTGATACTTCATAGTCTTTTAAGTTTTATCGTTCCGGTTCACTCAATGATGGGGGAACATCATCATTGAGGAAGTCACATTTAACACCCCGCATTTTTTCCATACGTGCAAGAACGAAAACTATTAAAACTAAACCCTGAAGTTTGGTTTTATAAAAGATTTTTGGAAAAATGTTTTATGTGAATAAGAAAAAGAGTGTGATTTTCAAGGATTTTTATAAACAAAAATGTGTTCATAAAAGATAAGTGAATGATTTTGTTAAAATGTGTTTTTATTGAAAAGTGATTTTGTTGAAATTAAATTTTTGGGTCTGTTAACTTAGAAAATTTGTAACTTTTTAACCGTAACTCGGATTTTTACAAACTTTATATCAAAACGATCGTGATGAGACGTAGATTTTAAAAATATAATTCTTGGATTTTTCTGGGTAGATTTACGAAAAATTATTTTCTGAATTATAAAGTACGAATTTTGTAACTTGGGTTTTAAAAGAAAATGAATTTATTGATTGGCCTGGAATTTTATGTGATGTGTGCTTGATTTTATATGTGGGTACTGTGTGATACACGAAATTAATTGTGTGAGTATGATTGATAATTGTTTGTTATGCGAATAAGATAATTATAAATGAATGTGATTAAGAAAATAAAAATATAAATTGTATGTGCATGTGTGTATTATAGGGTTGTGTGTATGTATCTGCATGTATATACGTGTGTATGGTATGTATGAGTTAGGGTAGAAGATTCCTAGAAACTTAGTGAGTAAGCTAAGTGAACCAAACCAAGACCAAACCTAGTTAGTGGAAGTAACTAAACCCTAATTATTCCTAACTAGTACTTAAGCCTAGCTTGACTTCTAATAACCTAGCTAGCCTACCTTGTCCCCTCTTGGCTTTGCTAAACACCACCCATGCATCTTTTTGAGATGCCAAAATCGCCCCTCCCATTATGTACAACCAAACCAACACCTAAGGGCACTTAAGGAATTTATGAGTTGCTCATAAATAGGAGATGCCTTAGTTTATTTCCACCCACTTCATTTCTCATCCTTCCACGGTACCAACACAAACCTAAACACAACTCTAAGAGAATTATCAAACTCTTAGAGAAAACAAAGAAAAGAAATAGAAGGAGAAGGGAGCCGTGGGTTGGAGGAAGAAGAAAGAGGGAGATCCAAGCCTAACCCAAGCTTCACCCTTGTAGATCAAGAACCTTAGAAGACTAGAAGATTAACTCCTTCATGGTAGGATTTCAAGAAGCTTGAAGAAGATTGTAATAATTTAAATTCTTTTTTTCAAATTTCTAGATCTACTTCCTTTTCTTTTGCATGTCTCATTTTATGGTTTGCATGTTGTTATTATGTTTTGATCTTGCTAGATCAAGGACTTTAAGGACTTATAACAATTTGTAATATGTTATTTTAATGCCTTATGATTCGGTTGAGTGTTCCTTTGATGGATCTAATGTCTTCTTAACAAAAAAAAAACTTAAAGATCTAAAGTATGGCTAAGGTTTTGTGAAAGCTAACATAAATCCTTCTTGCATGTTTAATTTCTTTGCTCTAACCGTGGTTTATGTGTATATATGATTTTGATATGCTTGATGTTTGGTTGAATCTCTTTTGTTAGATCTACTAATTTTCTAGCTAAACTCCTAAAGATCTAAGAGGAAACTAAGCTTTTGTGAAAATCCAAAATGAATCTTCTTGCATGTTTAATTTTTCTTCTCCCAAACCGTGAATCTATGTATGAAAATCCATGATCTAGGTTTGATTGTTTATAAAGTGATATTCCTTGAGTGGTATGTTAAATCTTTTGCTAGATCTTGATCTATGGTGTGTTTTCATAATTATTTGTTGGATAAATTTATAATTTAAATTTAATTTGAAAAAGACTTAATTCTTTGGCCTTGCATGTTAACTTTGTTAATGATTTTAGTTGTTCTAAGTGTGTGCATGTGATTATCCTTACTTGATGTGTGAAAAATGTTTAGATCCTTGGTTTACATGTTAATTTGTAAGAGAGAAATCATGTTTTTATTTGATGTATGGTTCGGTTTTGAGAAAAGAATTAAGGTAACAAGTTCTAAATTGGTTTCTTTTAATGGAAACATATTTTAATTAAGTGTTTGATATTTTTATATGCTTTATATTTTTATTTTTTTTTGGGGGCCATTCGGCCATGATTGGATTGACTTGAGATCCATGCTTTTTATCTTGTGAAAGTTGATGCATGTTTGTTTAAGGTTAGAACTATTGATTTCAAGTGCATGCTTGTTGTCTTCAAAAGAAAAGATTATGTTTTGTTCTAGGCTTAGTTCGGTTTTAAAAGAAAATAATTAAAGAAGTAGGATTTTAGTTGATTTCAAGCATGGTTTGGTTTTGTGTACTAAAACTTTATGAGGCCATTCGGCCATGTGTGGAAAAATGAAGCTATATGTTTTTTTTATTTAGTTAATGCATGTTTGTTTGATGATTTTGAACTCATACATGTCTTTTTAGGAAACTTAAAGTATAACTTTGATTTTTGTAAAATAATGAACTTGAAGTTATTTTGTGAAGGTTGATGTGCATGAATAATGTCATGTTTTGATGAGAATGAGTGATTCTGTATGTTTAAGAAAATGAATCAAAAATCTTGATAGGTAACTATGTTTGCCTTCCATATAGGGTGCATACATGATGAAATTATTTTGATCTAAAGACTTAAAAAGTATATGCATGAAATAATTAAATACATGTGATAGATTTTGGTTTAAAGTGTTGTGTTTGTTTTGAAATGAATTTTAAATTGCTTATTTTCCCACTGTATGCTCACGGTTTTGGTCTAAAATAAATAAAATAATTTCATGATTTTAAGATCTTACTTGTGCTTTAAATCTTTGCAAAAATGTTATATGCATGATTCGGTCCATGTGTGTGTGACTGTTAGGAAAATTATTTTCATAAAATGACCATGATGATTATATTCTTAGGTGCATGATGTTATGTGAGGTGTGTTTCTTTTAATTCTTTTAATTTGATCTGATTATGTGAAAGGAATCTTTATAATGTTAACCTAATGATTTTAAGTTTCTGAAATTGATTAACTGAAGTAATACGGTTTTGTCAAACTAATTAGGAGATTAAGTTTAAATTATTTCTTAAGAGTAATTGAATTAATTTATTAAGGCTATGATTTAATTAATTGTTTGAATGATTAAAGACGGGAGTTATATAGTGTGTGCTTATGAATGTTTGGAACCTGTATGTACTGTTTGTGAATGCTTTTATTGTTTTGAAATTGTGTTGCTGTGTGCTAACTGGATGTGAGGAATGGAATTTGTTTTGGTAGTCTGATTGTGAATCTTGTGTGTGAAAAGTATATGTTTGAAATTCAAAGAAGTAGTTTTATTTAAAGAATATAATTTAAATAACTTAAATTAATTTGGAATTTTTTAAATAAAATCCTTTGATCAGTGTTTGATTTCGATTTGGTTTATTTCCTAGAGTTTTGGATTTTACTTACTAGTTTAAGAAAATAATTTTTATAACAAGAAGAATGAATTTGTTTTAATGCAAAGATCATTTTAATTACTGTTTCAAAGTTTTCTTCAAAATATTTCATTTAAAATCTGATTTGGTTTTGGAGTCTTTGGACCTGAGTAATGAGTTTTGAGAAAAGAAATTATTTTAAGAGAGTTTCAAAACGGAAATAAGAATTTATCGAGAACGTTCTAACGCACGGAAAAATGTTCTAGTTCGGGTGTTACATTGGACGCGAAGGAAACGTGACGTGGTTAGCGACTGGGAAATCTTGGGAAGTTTCTGGGTGTGTCGTCATCCAGGTGAGTGAGAGTGCGGTGATCCCGTAACGTGGTTGCTTGCAATCCGCTTAAGGATTGTGAGAGTACTGCGAATTAGGAAACATTGATGTTGTGATTAGATGTCTACCTGTCTTATTTGCATACTAAGTGTTTATTTGTTTTGATTGCATTCTAAATGTTTATTTGTTGAGCTTATTCTATTCTGTTTATTGGTTGTATATGTTTGGATAGTGAAACAATAATAAGGAAACCATGAAAGTAACGAGATAAGATTGAAAAGAGAAAAGAGAGATGTGAAAAGAGGAATGAGAAATATTTGAGAAAGAAATAAGTGATAAGCAAAGACTACTGAGAAAGTATAAGAATGATTGGGAAAGAGGTAAAGCGTGTTGTGAATGGAATGCAAAAGAGATTAAGAACGAAAGAAAGGAAATTAATGTTTGAGTGGAGATGAGTTGAGATGGGAAAAGAGAAAGTGATAATGAAAGTGAGAGATGGTTGAGAAAGAGATGTGATTCCTCGTACACGTTTTTGGGAAGAAGCTTAGTGTTGAGTTGAGCTTGCTCCTCCATTAACACTCACCCAAATATGTGATTTTTGAAAGAAAAAAAAAAGGTTTTGAAAAGTGATTTTTGAAAAGTTTTTGTGAAAATGATATTTTTGCAAAAGTTCTGGAAAAGTTATTTTCGAAAAAGTTTTGTGAAAGGATTTTCTGAAAATGTTTTGTGAAGAAAAGTTTTGTGAAAAGATGTTTTTGAGGAAGACGAGGAAGAGATACTGATGATGTTGATGGGAATGATGTTGAGCGTGAGTCTATGAGTATGCTGATATGAGAAAGTTGATGAAATGAGATGAAAGTGATTTGAGGCCGAGGGCCATTGAGATTTAGGGGGAAACGGATTGCGATTAGTGGTTGGGCTTCGTTGAAGGGATGCACCAAGGACGAGCCGACTGTTAGGAACAAGCCGCTAATTAAAATGCTAAAACTTTAAAAGGCATTAATACGGTGAGGCATGAGTGTCGTATCGAAGTAGTGGAGAGGAAGGTACCCCGGATATCAGGGATATTCGGGTTGATGAATGCATTAGGGTAGGCTCGGGCGGTAAAACGTCACGTTGCCTTGAGTACTATTCTGGGCAGAACGAACTCCACATGTGGTGCACTAACGTGGTGGGGACTGGGTCTAATACCGTGGTAAGTTCTGCACCCGGGACCAGGATAGTGCCGTCACCCCTATGGCAGTTCAGGAACAGTGAGAGGGACTGGAACGGGGCATTTGTGATTGCCGCTGAGAGCGTGCCATGTTTATATTATTGAGGCTGGGCCTCCTGGTCAGGGACCATTTGTTTGTGTGACAGCTGTCGTGCCCGCGTGGTAAAGGTCCTGTACTCTTGTTTGCTTCCGACTAGGTTGGCTGGTGACCGAGGAGATGTAGACGTGTGTGAGCTCAATGATGTGTCCCCCTCATCATTGATGCTAATCGTAATAATAAAATTTAAAAGCACAGCGATGTTTCAAACAAAAGTGTATCGAATTATCAAGCACGGAATAAGATGAGTATATAAAGAAAGAGTCCTCTGAAAGAGAAATAAGTGTGAAAGTTATGATGGAAGGAAAATGGATTTGAGTTGTGAAAACTCGTGAGAAAGAGTTTGAGAATGTGTCATAAGGGTGTGAGTGAATTAATTGGATATGAATGATGAGTGTTGATGCGTTTAGAGCATGATAGTGTTGATGTGTTTTTCTGAGATGTTTTATTTTATGTGAATCATATGTGCTATGTGCATTGCATGTTGTTTCAGTTGTTGATCTTTATTTTTGAATTTACCCGAGACCGCAAGGTCAACCCATTAGTGTTCGGAACACTGACTCTCTCCTACCGTGTTGTCGTATCGACAATTGTTGGTATTGCAACCGGTAGGTAGTATAGCGTGTAGCGATGCATTTGCATCCCGGCAAGAAGGAGTGAGTATCGGACAACGCTCTGGGTGAGACTCCAGAGATGGCTAAGGGCGACAACTATATTCGCGGACCGAGAGCTTGGGCTGCCATGACAAGAAGATAGAACGATAGTTTCGGTGTGCATGACTAGAAGCTAGGAACTCCCCTGGCGGAAGGTAATCCATTGTAAGTTCTTAGTTACCTAGCTCTACCATACTGTACCCCGGCAATTATTTTATTTGGACTGATGTTTTGGAACGAGTAAACGGGCCTCGTTTTAAATGATGTTTTGAAAACGGGTTTCAAGGCGCGGTGTCCTGTGACATCTCGGTTTGGAACTTGAAAGGTTATTTAATGTGAGAACACGGGTTTTAAATGTAACTATGTTTTGGAAAGACTAAGGGTTCTCACTTGTACATAACACTTGTAAAAAAAAAAAATTGGCCCTAATTTTCACTACTTTTGTTTAAGTTTTCAAGTTGCCGAATCGGGGTGTTACAGAAATGGTATCAGAGCTATGTTAAACTAAGTAACCTCTGCATGGGCTTACATACTCTGCTATGTGTCTCTAAGTGAGCGTTAGCATTAGATTTGTGATAGATGAGAATAGGGACGTTAAGAGTGTGCGGATGTTTTTATGGAGCGTGTCAGTTTTCGTCTACCGCGAAGACGAGGAGCAGTGATCAATATGTCATGCGATGATAATGCGTAATCCGAATCTCCTTTCGTTGGACTTTTCTTTGATGTGAACCCATCTTGTTTTGATGATCCTTACACTCTTGCTGTGTGATCTTGTCCTGCGACTAGAGCACTTCTTTGATTAAAGCTTTTCTTGTGGAAACCTTATAGGTGCCAAATTACTTTGACATGATGTTTGAAAAATCCTCTTTCTGAAAACCCTAGACCATCATTTTGACAAAGCCTTGGTTGTATATGAACCCGACGTTCCCTCGTTCGATTGTTGAACCTAGAATAGAGAGTTAGTCGTGAAGCGTTGTTAGTAGCAGGTTGCAAGGGCTAAGGAGAATGAGGATAAGTAAGTATGGATAAGAGAAATGTGAGTCATCTAAGTTGGGGAGTAATGAAAAATGTGAGTTTTGCGGAGTAATTCGTCGATGCTTGAAGTAATGATAAGGAATCAACCTTGAGGCGTGGAGGTGTCTTGACCTAAAATGTCCATAACCTTGTTGTCTTTGAACATTGTTTTGTGCCTTGAACCCCTCATTCCTTTGTTGTCAATGAAACTGTATTGTTTCTGCCCCACCATATTTGTGATTAAAGTCCTTTGAGAGATTACTTTTGCAAGTAATCCGTCCGATTCATCCGAAAAGACGGCAAGTAGATAACTCGCGTTCGAAGATGCGACGGTTGCGACAGTTGGAAAGGGGAAGAATTTCGTCAAGAAGTTACGCGTCCACGGATTTATACGGCATTTCTAGAGGACGAGAAATCTTCAAGTTGGGGAGAATGTAACACCCTGCATTTTTCCCGTACGTGCAAGAACGAAAATTATTAAAAATAAACCCTGAAGTTTGGTTTTATAAAAGATTTTTGGAAAAATGTTTTATGTGAATAAGAAATAGAGTGTGATTTTCAAGGATTTTTATAAACAAAAATGTGTTCATAAAAGAGAAGTGAATGATTTTGTTAAAATGTGTTTTTATTGAAAAGTGATTTTGTTGAAATTAAATTTTTGGGTCTGTTATCTTAGAAAATATGTAACTTTTTAACCGTAACTCGGATTTTTACAAACTTTATATCAAAACGATCGTGATGAGACGTAGATTTTAAAAATATAATTCTTGTATTTTTCTGGGTAGATTTACGAAAAATTATTTTCTGAATTATAAAGTACGAATTTTGTAACTTGGGTTTTAAAAGAAAATGAATTTATTGATTGGCTTGGAATTTTATGTGATGTGTGCTTGATTTTATATGTGGGTACTGTGTGATACACGAAATTAATTGTGTGAGTATGATTGATAATTGTTTGTTATGCGAATAAGATAATTATAAATGAATGTGATTAAGAAAATAAAAATATAAATTGTATGTGCATGTGTGTATTATAGGGTTGTGTGTATGTATCTGCATGTATATACGTGTGTATGGTATGTATGAGTTAGGGTATAAGATTCCTAGAAACTTAGTGAGTAAGCTAAGTGAACCAAACCAAGACCAAACCTAGTTAGTGGAAGTAACTAAACCCTAACTATTCCTAACTAGTACTTAAGCCTAGCTTGACTTCTAATAACCTAGCTAGCCTACCTTGTCCCCTCTTGGCTTTGCTAAACACCACCCATGCATCTTTTTGAGATGCCAAAATCGCCCCTCCCATTATGTACAACCAAACCAACACCTAAGGGCACTTAAGGAATTTATGAGTTGCTCATAAATAGGAGATGCCTTAGTTTATTTCCACCCACTTCATTTCTCATCCTTCCACGGTACCAACACAAACCTAAACACAACTCTAAGAGAATTATCAAACTCTTAGAGAAAACAAAGAAAAGAAATAGAAGGAGAAGGGAGCCGTGGGTTGGAGGAAGAAGAAAGAGGGAGATCCAAGCCTAACCCAAGCTTCACCCTTGTAGATCAAGAACCTTAGAAGACTAGAAGATTAACTCCTTCATGGTAGGATTTCAAGAAGCTTGAAGAAGATTGTAATAGTTTAAATTCTTTGTTTCAAATTTCTAGATCTACTTCCTTTTCTTTTGCATGTCTCATTTTATGGTTTGCATGTTGTTATTATGTTTTGATCTTGCTAGATCAAGGACTTTAAGGACTTATAACAATTTGTAATATGTTATTTTAATGCCTTATGATTTGGTTGAGTGTTCCTTTGATGGATCTAATGTCTTCTTAACAAAAAAAAACTTAAAGATCTAAAGTATGGCTAAGGTTTTGTGAAAGCTAACATAAATCCTTCTTGCATGTTTAATTTCTTTGCTCTAACCGTGGTTTATGTGTATATATGATTTTGATATGCTTGATGTTTGGTTGAATCTCTTTTGTTAGATCTACTAATTTTCTAGCTAAACTCCTAAAGATCTAAGAGGAAACTAAGCTTTTGTGAAAATCCAAAATGAATCTTCTTGCATGTTTAATTTTTTTCTCCCAAACCGTGAATCTATGTATGAAAATCCATGATCTAGGTTTGATTGTTTATAAAGTGATATTCCTTGAGTGGTATGTTAAATCTTTTGCTAGATCTTGATCTATGGTGTGTTTTCATAATTATTTGTTGGATAAATTTATAATTTAAATTTAATTTGAAAAAGACTTAATTCTTTGGCCTTGCATGTTAACTTTGTTAATGATTTTAGTTGTTCTAAGTGTGTGCATGTGATTATCCTTACTTGATGTGTGAAAAATGTTTAGATCCTTGGTTTACATGTTAATTTGTAAGAGAGAAATCATGTTTTTATTTGATGTATGGTTCGGTTTTGAGAAAAGAATTAAGATAACAAGTTCTAAATTGGTTTCTTTTAATGGAAGCATATTTTAATTAAGTGTTTGATATTTTTATATGCTTTATATTTTTATTTTTTTTGGGGGCCATTCGGCCATGATTGGATTGACTTGAGATCCATGCTTTTTATCTTGTGAAAGTTGATGCATGTTTGTTTAAGGTTAGAACTATTGATTTCAAGTGCATGCTTGTTGTCTTCAAAAGAAAAGATTATGTTTTGTTCTAGGCTTAGTTCGGTTTTAAAAGAAAATAATTAAAGAAGTAGGATTTTAGTTGATTTCAAGCATGGTTTGGTTTTGTGTACTAAAACTTTATGAGGCCATTCGGCCATGTGTGGAAAAATGAAGCTATATGTTTTTTTTATTTAGTTAATGCATGTTTGTTTGATGATTTTGAACTCATACATGTCTTTTTAGGAAACTTAAAGTATAACTTTGATTTTTGTAAAATAATGAACTTGAAGTTATTTTGTGAAGGTTGATGTGCATGAATAATGTCATGTTTTGATGAGAATGAGTGATTCTGTATGTTTAAGAAAATGAATCAAAAGTCTTGATAGGTAACTTTGTTTGCCTTCCATATAGGGTGCATACATGATGAAATTATTTTGATCTAAAGACTTAAAAAGTATATGCATGAAATAATTAAATACATGTGATAGATTTTGGTTTAAAGTGTTGTGTTTGTTTTGAAATGAATTTTAAATTGCTTATTTTCCCACTGTATGCTCACGGTTTTGGTCTAAAATAAATAAAATAATTTCATGATTTTAAGATCTTACTTGTGCTTTAAATCTTTGCAAAATGTTATATGCATGATTCGGTCCATGTGTGTGTGACTGTTAGGAAAATTATTTTCATAAAATGACCATGATGATTATATTCTTAGGTGCATGATGTTATGTAAGGTGTGTTTCTTTTAATTCTTTTAATTTGATGTGATTATGTGAAAGGAATCTTTATAATGTTAACCTAATGATTTTAAGTTTCTGAAATTGATTAACTGAAGTAATACGGTTTTGTCAAACTAATTAGGAGATTAAGTTTAAATTATTTCTTAAGAGTAATTGAATTAATTTATTAAGGCTATGATTTAATTAATAGTTTGAATGATTAAAGACGGGAGTTATATAGTGTGGCTTATGAATGTTTGGAACCTGTATGTACTGTTTGTGAATGCTTTTATTGTTTT
The DNA here is from genome assembly GCA_037953625.1 of Crotalaria pallida. Classification (NCBI taxonomy): domain Eukaryota; kingdom Viridiplantae; phylum Streptophyta; class Magnoliopsida; order Fabales; family Fabaceae; genus Crotalaria; species Crotalaria pallida. The sequence continues at coordinate 56,360,353 of CM075651.1, forward strand.
GAAATTGTGTTGCTGTGTGCTAACTGGATGTGAGGAATGGAATTTGTTTTGGTAGTCTGATTGTGAATCTTGTGTGTGAAAAGTATATGTTTGAAATTCAAAGAAGTAGTTTTATTTAAAGAATATAATTTAAATAACTTAAATTAATTTGGAATTTTTTAAATAAAATCCTTTGATCAGTGTTTGATTTCGATTTGGTTTATTTCCTAGAGTTTTGGATTTTACTTACTAGTTTAAGAAAATAATTTTTATAACAAGAAGAATGAATTTGTTTTAATGCAAAGATCATTTTAATTACTGTTTCAAAGTTTTCTTGAAAATATTTCATTTAAAACCTGATTTGGTTTTGGAGTCTTTGGACCTGAGTAATGAGTTTTGAGAAAAGAAATTATTTTAAGAGAGTTTCAAAACGGAATTAAGAATTTATCGAGAACGTTCTAACGCACGGAAAAATGTTCTAGTTCGGGTGTTACATTGGACGCGAAGGAAACGTGACGAGGTTAGCGACTGGGAAATCTTGGGAAGTTTCTGGGTGTGTCGTCATCCAGGTGAGTGAGAGTGCGGTGATCCCGTAACGTGGTTGCTTGCAATCTGCTTAAGGATTGTGAGAGTACTGCGAATTAGGAAACATTGATGTTGTGATTAGATGTCTACCTGTCTTATTTGCATACTAAGTGTTTATTTGTTTTGATTGCATTCTAAATGTTTATTTGTTGAGCTTATTCTATTCTGTTTATTGGTTGTATATGTTTGGATAGTGAAACAATAATAAGGAAACCATGAAAGTAACGAGATAAGATTGAAAAGAGAAAAGAGAGATGTGAAAAGAGGAATGAGAAATATTTGAGAAAGAAATAAGTGATAAGCAAAGACTACTGAGAAAGTATAAGAATGATTGGGAAAGAGGTAAAGCGTGTTGTGAATGGAATGAAAAAGAGATAAAGAACGAAAGAAAGGAAATTAATGTTTGAGTGGAGATGAGTTGAGATGGGAAAAGAGAAAGTGATAATGAAAGTGAGAGATGGTTGAGAAAGAGATGTGATTCCTCGTACACGTTTTTGGGAAGAAGCTTAGTGTTGAGTTGAGCTTGCTCCTCCATTAACACTCACCCAAATATGTGATTTTTGAAAAAAAAAAAAAGGTTTTGAAAAGAGATTTTTGAAAAGTTTTTGTGAAAATGATATTTTTGGAAAAGTTCTGGAAAAGTTATTTTCGAAAAAGTTTTGTGAAAGGATTTTCTGAAAATGTTTTGTGAAGAAAAGTTTTGTGAAAAGATGTTTTTGAGGAAGACGAGGAAGAGATACTGATGATGTTGATGGGAATGATGTTGAGCGTGAGTCTATGAGTATGATGATATGAGAAAGTTGATGAAATGAGATGAAAGTGATTTGAGGCCGAGGGCCATTGAGATTTAGGGGGAAACGGATTGCGATTAGTGGTCGGGCTTCGTTGAAGGGATGCACCAAGGACGAGCCGACTGTTAGGAACAAGCCGCTAATTAAAATGCTAAAACTTTAAAAGGCATTAATACGGTGAGGCATGAGTGTCGTATCGAAGTAGTGGAGAGGAAGGTACCCCGGATATCAGGGATATTCGGGTTGATGAATGCATTAGGGTAGGCTCGGGCGGTAAAACGTCACGTTGCCTTGAGTACTATTCTGGGCAGAACGAACTCCACATGTGGTGCACTAACGTGGTGGGGACTGGGTCTAATACCGTGGTAAGTTCTGCACCCGGGACCAGGATAGTGGCGTCACCCCTATGGCAGTTCAGGAACAGTGAGAGGGATTGGAACGGGGCATTTGTGATTGCCGCTGAGAGCGTGCCATGTTTATATTTTTGAGGCTGGGCCTCCTGGTCAGGGACCATTTGTTTGTGTGACAGCTGTCGTGCCCGCGTGGTAAAGGTCCTGTACTCCTGTTTGCTCCCAACTAGGTTGGCTGGTGACTGAGGAGATGTAGACGTGTGTGAACTCAATGATGTGTCCCCCTCATCATTGATGCTAATCATAATAATAAAATTTAAAAGCACAGCGATGTTTCAAACAAAAGTGTATCGAATTATCAAGCACGGAATAAGATGAGTATATAAAGAAAGAGTCCTCTGAAAGTGAAATAAGTGTGAAAGTTATGATGGAAGGAAAATGGATTTGAGTTGTGAAAACTCGTGAGAAAGACTTTGAGAATGTGTCATAAGGGTGTGAGTGAATTAATTGGATATGAATGATGAGTGTTGATGCGTTTAGAGCATGATAGGGTTGATGTGTTTTTCTGAGATGTTTTATTTTATGTGAATCATATGTGCTATGTGCATTGCATGTTGTTTCAGTTGTTGATCTTTATTTTTGAATTTACCCGAGACCGCAAGGTCAACCCATTAGTGTTCGGAACACTGACTCTCTCCTACCGTGTTGTCGTATCGACAATTGTTGGTATTGCAACCGGTAGGTAGTATAGCGTGTAGCGATGCATTTGCATCCCGGCAAGAAGGAGTGAGTATCGGACAACGCTCTGGGTGAGACTCCAGAGATGGCTAAGGGCGACAACTATATTCGCGGACCGAGAGCTTGGGCTGCCATGACAAGAAGATAGAACGATAGTTTCGGTGTGCATGACTAGAAGCTAGGAACTCCCCTGGCGGAAGGTAATCCATTGTAAGTTCTTAGTTACCTAGCTCTACCATACTGTACCCCGACAATTATTTTATTTGGACTGATGTTTTGGAACGAGTAAACGGGCCTCGTTTTAAATGATGTTTTGAAAACGGGTTTCAAGGCGCGGTGTCCTGTGACATCTCGGTTTGGAACTTGAAAGGTTATGTAATGTGAGAACACGGGTTTTAAATGTAACTATGTTTTGGAAAGACTAAGGGTTCTCACTTGTACATAACACTTGTAAAAAAAAAATTTGGCCCTAATTTTCACTACTTTTGTTTAAGTTTTCAAGTTGCCGAATCGGGGTGTTACATCACACACGTTTACATCTCCTCGATCATCCACCCTACCTGGTCGGAAGCAAACAGGAGTACAGGACCTTTACCACGCGGGCACGACAGCTGTCTCACAATCAAATGGTCCCAGACCAGGAGGACTACAGCCTCAAATCAATTCAATCATATCATTCATTCATATCATATAATCAGGCACGCTCTCAGCGGCAATTACAAATGCCCCGTTCCAGTCCCTCTCACTGTTCTAGACTTGCATTCAAGGGGGCGACAGTACAATTCTAGTTCCGGAGCAGAACTTGCCACGGCATTGGACCCAGTCCCTACCACGTTAGTACGCCACATGTGGAGTTCGTTCTGCCTAGAAAGTACTCTAGACTTCTTGACGTTTCACCGTCATCGTCCTCCCCTCATGCAATCCCCACCTGAGTATCCGCAGATACCCATAGTATCTTCCTCTCCACTACTTCGATACGACACTCATACCTCACCGCGTTTGTAAATGTCTTTTAAAGTCTTTTAATGTTTTACGTTTTAATTAGCGGCTGAATCCTAACAGTCGGCTCGTCCTTGGTACATCCCTTCAACGAAGCCCGACCACTAATTGTAACACACCGCAAATTCCTCGTATTGAATTAAAATACTAAAGAAATTTATTTTGAGAAAAGTGTTTTGAAAAGAATATTTTCTTAAATAATTTTTCCTAAATTCATGTTTTCAAAGTGTTTAGTGATTTTAAAGTGATGGTTTTCAAAAGTTATAAGTTTTAAAGTTGAGTCTAGAAAAATAATTAGATGTTTAATATTTCCATGCTTTGAAGAAATAGTGAATTTCAAAACAAGAGTTATTTTATGAGAATGTGATTTGTTTTCTGTATTTATGTGATTGATTTATATGTGTTTGATATATGTTAATATGGTTTCTTGAAAATGTTTAAATTATTATGTAAACTTGGTGATTATATGTTTTAGAGTATAAATGATTAAGAAATAAAAATATAATGTATGAATGAATGCATGCATGTATGTGTATGTACGGTTTTGCATGAATGTATGTGTGAAAATGGTATGTGTATGCATGTGTGTGTAATACGTGTAAGTATGTGTGTATGCATGTATATGTATGTGTGTGCCGTGTATGTATGTGGGTAGGTGGAAGCCTAGAAATTTCCTAAGTGAAAGCCAAGTAACTAAATCCTAACCAAACCCCAACTAAGTTAGTAGAAACCCTAATGAGGAGCCAACTAGTCTTTGCACCTAAGTGACCCCTAAACACCTAATGTCTCCTACCTTGTCCCCTTGGATTTGCTAACCTCCACCCATGCAAACCCTTGAGTTGCCAAAATTACCCCTTCCATTTGCACCTTGGCCGAATTGAGTCAAGGGTAAAAGAGGGAAAGTCTAATGCTTTGGTCCTTGTCTATATATGGCCGAGTAAGTGTGGAGAATTGGCCATTCCATTCTTCATTTCACTTTTCACTTCTTCATTTCCTTCACCATTCCAAACACATATTGTTGAGAGCAAAAATTAAGCTCTCAACACCTAAAGAAATAGAGAAGAGGTCGTGAGCTAGAGAGGAAGAAGGAGGAGAAAACCAAGCCAAAACCTAGAGTTTTCCTTGAAGATCCAAGCACATAGAAGTTAGAAGAACAACTTTCCTTTGGTGGGTAGCTCGAAGATTATGAGGGAAATTGTAATAGCTTAGTTTTCTTTGATCTTGTGATCTTTCTTTCTTTTCTTCTTTGCATGTAAATTTTCTAAGTCTATTTATGTTTGATCTTGGACTTTTAAGATTAAAAATAACTTGTAAACTTCTAATCAACGGACTTCATAACTCAATTAAGTTTTCATTAAAGATCTTAAAGTTTTCCAACATAAATCTTGAAGATCTAAACGTTTTTCAAGTTAAATCGTCTAGATCTAAAGATTGTTGAGATTTTTGGTGAATCTAAAGTAAAGCCTCCTTGCATGTTTAAATTTCTTGCTTAAAATCGTGCTTTGTGAAATATTTATGAATTTAATTGATAAATGAATGAACGATCTAAATTTACTTAACAATAATGTTGAGATTTTGGTGTTGCATGTTGAATTGATTATGATCTTGGTGCTTTGTGTACTTACATGTGTCGTTTGTACTTGGATCTTGAATTTTAAAGAGTAAAAGAACTTATAAAACCCTAGATCAAGAGCCAAGTGATTCGGCCTTGACTAGAAAACTAAGCCCTTATGCTTTCAACTTAATCTAAGTCATTGCATGTTAACCTCATGTTTAGAAAAGTTGATTTGAGTGGATAAAAGTGCGTGATTTCTACTTGATCTTGATAAATCCTTGATTTTTGGTTTGATCTTTAACTTACTCATGGAAAAGTTTGATCCTTGGTACATGCATGTCATTTTGAACCAAAAGAGTTAATCATTCTTCCTTGCATGTCACGGTTTTGACCCTTTTCTCCCATAAAGTGATTTTTATCTTTGATTTGCACTACTATACTTGATTGCATAACATGATCTACAAGATCTAGGTGCATGCATGTGGTTTTTGTAAAAAGATTTTTATCTTCTTTAGAGACCATCCCGGTTTCACAAAGACATCAAGAAATGAGCTTTTGAAAAATAATTCTTGGTCTTGATCTATGTCCCATGAACATGCATGATAAATATTTGAAGCTAAAATTCAATTTCTTTGTGATGAGGTATTCTGTCTAGGCTTAGAGATCAAGAAGTCATGTTTGATTTTCATAAGGGAGACATGCATGATTTTGATGTTTTGCATGTTGAAAAAGTGAACCTAAAACCTTGTTTTAACCATGATGAGATTCGGCCTAGACATAGTAACTAGACTAGGATTCTTTTTTTTTCAATGAAGTGACTTAAAAACAATGAGTATGTTTTGTAGGATTATGTAAAATAAATGTGTTTAAAAATTGTGTTGTGAATGTCTAAATTATATTCGGTTTTTAAATTAAAAATAAAGGACCTAAATGAATTAAATAATTTTGGAAAGTTTTGTGGGCATATGTGTGTGTATTCGGTAGGAGAAAAGGGAAGGGTAAATGATGTTGTTGCATTAAAAAAAAGAAAATAGAAATTTAGTGCTTAAAAGAAACCAAGTGATTTGTATGTTTTGACTTATTTTCTTGATTATGTTCGGTCATGTAATATAAATGAGTCTAGGAAATTTAGTTACATGAAAACAAATCTATATAATGATTTTTGAAAAGGGTTTAAAATGTTTGAAGTAAAAACGCTTGATTTAAATCTTTAGTTCAATATGGTTGTGAATCTATACATGCCTAAGTGTTTTGTGTTGTATAAGTGCCTTGATGTTGATTTAATTGGTCATATACTTGTTGAAGTGTTGTTTGTTGTTTATGTGTTAATGGATGTTTGAAAAATGTTTGAACGTGTGATCGGTTTTGAAATAAATTGGTTTTAAGAAAATTTCATTGTGTTTTATTTGAAATTTTTAAATTATGTTTATGGCTGTCCCAAAGTTGTTTTGTGATGAAGACTTGAGTTTTAAAAGGTTAATTTAAATAAAGGAGTTTTTTTTTTAAACGAAAAAGTGTTTTTACGATGTTCTCGGGGTTTATCAGAATGATTTTTATAAAATAACTCTTTGCTGTCCAGAATTATTTGGACATGCTTCTTGTGTTCAAAATTGTTTTCATGTAATTTAAAGTGTGTTTTTCAAGTGATATCTGATTTAAGAAAAACCCGAATTGAAAACGGGGCATTTTTCGGTGTTTTCGAACGTAATTGAGGTGCTGTCCAAAATGGACCAGCAACCACATAAATTGATTTAAATCATTTTATGAAATGTTTTCAAATGGTTTTAAAAGATTTACAGTACTAGAAAGAATGAGAGTTGTTCGGATAAAACAATGGTGTTTTAAGTTTTTCGATAAAGAACGAAAGGTATCACGAACTAAGAAAAGATTTTCTTAACACACGTTAGTAACGTAAGTGTGTTTTATTTAATATGAGGAATGAGAAGTGTCTAAGTTATGGAAAATATTTTCTTAATATCAGTTAATAACGTAAGCGTATTTCATTTAGTACGAGGAATTGGAAAAGCGAGGGATAGGGGCAGCCGGCAGCGGAAAGGATTCGAGGTGACGGTACGCACTAAATAGCTGGACCTCAAGTGAGAGAGAAGCTTTCCTAAGACACCGTGGTAGTTAGGTGATATATTAGGACGTTCCGTATCATCTCAAAGATCGGAACTAAGTGGTTCGGAGTCAGTAGTATAAGTGGCAATTGTTTGTGTTGTGTGGCCACTTATACGAAGGTGACAAAGACCACAACGTTATTGTGTGATGTTGTGTGCATGCTTTTATTTATCTATTTAATTATATCTGATGATACCTATTACTGCTGATTGTAATGAGTGAATGGCTGATGGACGTCTGTTACGTCCTGAATAAGGAAATGAAATTAATGAAATCGAAGGTAAAGTTATAAGTATGAGAAAATAATAATGATAAGATACAATGAGAAAGGAATAATGATTGGAAACAAAGTATGTGTTGGGAAAGAAAGAATTGAGATTGGGGAATGAATGATAATGTTGAGAACGAGCCAGAGCTGGGAAGAGTGATGTTGACATGAGATGTGATTTGAGCGGAGCTGGGCTCCTGTGTTTTTGGTTTTAGTCTGGGACTAGTGTTGAGTTGAGCTTGCTCCTCCATTAGCGCTCAGCAAAAATGTGATTTTTGAAAAGAAGTTTCTAAAAAGGTTTTCGAAATGAAATTTTTGAAAAAGTTTTGTGAAACAATCTTTTGAAAAGTTTTGTGAAAACATATTTTTGAGAAAAGTTTTTGGGAAACAATCTTTTGATAAAATTTTTGAAAGGAGATTTTGAGAAGATGTAAAATTAGATTTTTGAGAAAATTTACAAGAGGGAACCTCATGAAATAGTTTATGAAATAATATTTTGTGAAAGTTTATGAAAGGGGTGTCTTGAAATAGTTTTTGAAAAGATTGTTTTGAGAAAAGATTTTGAAATGAGATGATTGCAAGAAATGGATAATGTTGAGAAAGTATGGTAAAAGAAAATTGAGATATGAGATTGTGAATTGTCAAGAGAGATGGTGGAATGTATTTTGTGGAATGAGATATCAGTGGAGAATTCGTTGAGGTGATCCCAGCTCTATGCTATGTGAGATTTGATGAGAGAAAGATTGTGCCAAGTTAGTGGTCGGGACTCATTGAAAGATTGTACGAAGGATGGGCCGACCTTAGGTTAATTAACAACAAGATAAAAGACATGAAAAGACTTTCGCGGTGAGGTATGAGAGTGCGAAGTAGTGGAGAGGAAGAAACCATAAGTATCTACGGATACTTAGGAGGAGATTGCATTAGGGGAGGACGATGATGGTGAAACGTCAAGAAGTCTAGAGTATATTTCTAGGCAGAACGAACTCCACATGTGGCGCACTAACGTGGTGGGGACTGGGTCTAATGTCGTGGTAAGTTCTGCGGGCCCACTAGAAATATACTGTCGCCCCCTAGATTGCAAATCTAGAACAGTGAGAGGGACTGGAGTGGGGCATCTTGTTTGCCACTGTAGTGAGACAGTGTGCCATGTATATGAATTGATATGATTATGATTTGAGGCTGAGACCTCCTGGTATGGGACCATTTGAGTTTGAGACAGCTGTCGTGCCCGCACGATAAAGGTCCTGTACTCCTGTTTGCTTCCGACTAGGTTGGGTGGATGACCGAGGAGATTTAGGCGTGAGTGATAGTCGAGAATGAAATGGATTCCCCGACGATATCTGCTGATTCCCAAAGTAAAAAAAATGTTATGAATTGATAAGATTGGAAAAGAAGTTCTGAGTATGAAAAGGAAAAAGGAATAAGAAAGAAAGAATGTAATAAGAAGTGAAATTAAGCTTGGAAAAATAATGAAGGATGATAATAATGAAAGATAATAATGATGATGATGATGATAACATGCTTGATTGTTGTGTGTATGTATGTTGTATTGTATGCTTGTGTGGTCCTATTATCTTGCCTATCGTAATCCCACACCGTCGACGATGCGTCGTTCGGATCGCTTACTCTCTCCTGTTCGTTGGCATATCAGTGGTGCTGGTATCTCAACGGGCAGATGGAGTATCGGATGGAAGTCACCGTATAAGGCTCCAGGGGCTACAAAGAGAAGATTCAGTATGAGGCTCGGAGGAACTCCATCACTCTCAATGGAGTAGAGCATAGATCTACTAGCAAGGAGGGAATCACAACAAGGAGGGCATCATCTTCGAGAACAAGGAGAGGTCGCAAGAAGAAGAAGAAGAAGGAACTTCACCCAATTGTTTTCAATAGGATAGTTTAAGGATAGTATGGTTAGTTTAGGCTGAGATGATTGTTGTGTTAAGGATTACCGATGCCATGAGCCATTATGTAATGGAGCTAAGTTTTCATCTGACTTGTGGAGTACATCTTTATGCAAAGTTAACTCATGTTAAGTTTTTGAAAACTGTTAAAATGATTTTGAACCAAGTTCTTTTATAAAAACGAATGTTTTATGAAAAGAGCGGTTTCAGTGACTACTCGGTTTTCGGAGAAGTGAATTGAAGAACATGAAGAGGTTTTCAATGATGTCTTCGAACACTTCAACAATGATTTTTTTTTTTAAAAAAAAATTTGGCCTCATTTTTTTGGCAACTTTAATAAATAGAAGTTAAATGTTTTGAGTTACGAAAATCGGGCTGTTACAGAATGGTATCAGAGCAATGGTAATCCTTAGTGGCCTTAAGCATGGGCTTACATGCTTTGTTTGTGTGGCTCTGTGTGTTGTGTGTTTGTTAGTATAAGGTTAGGAGTGTAAGGATAGGATCATAGGGTTAAGTGCTCATCCTTCTGGGATAACAGACTCTGTTTGTGGTTTAGTGCCTATTGTATTAGTATAAGGGAATCTGTTGGTTCTGTAGTTTGAAGGAAGTAGAGTAAGTAGAGGATGAATAAGAGTGAGGCCCCTTAACCTTGGATGTTTCACTAGTGCTTGTTAGACTTAAGTTTGTTAACCTCATCATACCTTTTGTAGAAGAGTAGTTACTACCCTTAAGATATAGAATGATATCCCTGAAATCCCTGTGTTTGTTGAATTGCTTCAACAAAGACCATCATTGCTGCAAAAATCCAAATTTTTCCTTATAAGCCTTACTATCCGACAGTAGCCTTGCCTATCTTTTCCAAAATCTATTAACCTAATTTGTGGAATTGAATATGTCATAGTTATCCAGATAGTTTAGGCTTGAATTATTAATGAGGGATTAGTGGTTGAAGTTGATTAAGAATAGAATGAAATAGTGAATTTGGTGATAAGTCTGATACAAGTTGGGGAGCCACAAGGAAAGAAAAGAGGTGTATATTGACCTTAATTTGAGGAAATAGTGAGGAAGATTAGACCCTTTTGTTCTATCGTTAGATGTTTAGATGGAGAAAGTGATAAGTTTGATTAGTGTTTAGGAAGATAAGTGAAGTTGTTTGGAGGAAGTAGAACCGGAGTTGTCATAGAGTTCCCCTTAAGGTGGAGGCATAAGAGATGAAAGCCTTAGAGTTAGAAGTAGAACTAAGGAGAAGAGTGATTATTTGTAAATTAGTAAGGACTTAAAGTGTAGAAAGTAGTAAATATCTTAAGGATTTAGATAAAACCCCATGCTTTTGGAGATGTTTGAATTTTGTTTGCTTGATTTTCCCTAAGTCCGTACCTATGGTTGGACTTTTTGTGACGACGATCGGCTAAGGGAGCGACGTCTTCTTCGGTTAGTCCGTTGGACTTAACCCGATTCGACACGCAAGTGGTGGTACGAGTGGAACTTCTTCGTCTAAAAGCAATAAACGAGGAGCACGACAAGGTGAATTAGATCAGCAAGCGGGAACACGGTCACGCAACGACACGAGAGTGTTCTTATGGGAATCAAAGTGACGTAAGAATTTTGTGCCCTGCTGCCCAATCCACAACGTATTTCTCGGGGATGAGAAATCTTTAAGTTGGGGAGAATGTAACACCCCACAAATTCCTCGTATTGAATTAAAATACTAAAGAAATTTATTTTGAGAAAAGTGTTTTGAAAAGAATATTTTCTTAAATAATTTTTCCTAAATTCACGTTTTCAAAGTGTTTAGTGATTTTAAAGAGATGGTTTTCAAAAGTTATAAGTTTTAAAGTTGAGTCTAGAAAAATAATTAGATGTTTAATATTTCCATGCTTTGAAGAAATAGTGAATTTCAAAACAAGAGTTATTTTATGAGAAAGTGATTTGTTTTCTGTATTTATGTGATTGATTTATATGTGTTTGATATATGTTAATATGGTTTCTTGAAAATGTTTAAATTATTATGTAAACTTGGTGATCATATGTTTTAGAGTATAAATGATTAAGAAATAAAAATATAATGTATGAATGAATGCATGCATGTATGTGTATGTACGGTTTTGCATGAATGTATGTGTGAAAATGGTATGTGTATGCATGTGTGTGTAATACGTGTAAGTATGTGTGTATGCATGTATATGTATGTGTGTGCCGTGTATGTATGTGGGTAGGTGGAAGCCTAGAAATTTCCTAAGTGAAAGCCAAGTAACTAAATCCTAACCAAACCCCAACTAAGTTAGTAGAAACCCTAATGAGGAGCCAACTAGTCTTTGCACCTAAGTGACCCCTAAACACCTAATGTCTCCTACCTTGTCCCCTTGGATTTGCTAACCTCCACCCATGCAAACCCTTGAGTTGCCAAAATTACCCCTTCCATTTGCACCTTGGCCGAATTGAGTCAAGGGTAAAAGAGGGAAAGTCTAATGCTTTGGTCCTTGTCTATATATGGCCGAGTAAGTGTGGAGAATTGGCCATTCCATTCTTCATTTCACTTTTCACTTCTTCATTTCCTTCACCATTCCAAACACATATTGTTGAGAGCAAAAATTAAGCTCTCAACACCTAAAGAAATAGAGAAGAGGTCGTGAGCTAGAGAGGAAGAAGGAGGAGAAAACCAAGCCAAAACCTAGAGTTTTCCTTGAAGATCCAAGCACATAGAAGTTAGAAGAACAACTTTCCTTTGGTGGGTAGCTCGAAGATTATGAGGGAAATTGTAATAGCTTAGTTTTCTTTGATCTTGTGATCTTTCTTTCTTTTCTTCTTTGCATGTAAATTTTCTAAGTCTATTTATGTTTGATCTTGGACTTTTAAGATTAAAAATAACTTGTAAACTTCTAATCAACAGACTTCATAACTCAATTAAGTTTTCATTAAAGATCTTAAAGTTTTCCAACATAAATCTTGAAGATCTAAACGTTTTTCAAGTTAAATCTTCTAGATCTAAAGATTGTTGAGATTTTTGGTGAATCTAAAGTAAAGACTCCTTGCATTTTAAATTTCTTGCTTAAAATCGTGCTTTGTGAAATATTTATGAATTTAATTGATAAATGAATGAACGATCTAAATTTACTTAACAATAATGTTGAGATTTTGGTGTTGCATGTTGAATTGATTATGATCTTGGTGCTTTGTGTACTTGCATGTGTCGTTTGTACTTGGATCTTGAATTTTAAAGAGTAAAAGAACTTATAAAACCCTAGATCAAGAGCCAAGTGATTCGGCCTTGACTAGAAAACTAAGCCCTTATGCTTTCAACTTAATCTAAGTCATTGCATGTTAACCTCATGTTTAGAAAAGTTGATTTGAGTGGATAAAAGTGCGTGATTTCTACTTGATCTTGATAAATCCTTGATTTTTGGTTTGATCTTTAACTTACTCATGGAAAAGTTTGATCCTTGGTACATGCATGTCATTTTGAACCAAAAGAGTTAATCATTCTTCCTTGCATGTCACGCTTTTGACCCTTTTCTCCCATAAAGTGATTTTTATCTTTGATTTGCACAACTATACTTGATTGCATAACTTGATCTACAAGATCTAGGTGCATGCATGTGGTTTTTGTAAAAAGATTTTTATCTTCTTTAGAGACCGTCCCGGTTTCACAAAGACATCAAGAAATGAGATTTTGAAAAATAATTCTTGGTCTTGATCTATGTCCCATGAACATGCATGATAAATATTTGAAGCTAAAATTCAATTTCTTTGTGATGAGGTATTCGGTCTAGGCTTAGAGATCAAGAAGTCATGTTTGATTTTCATAAGGGTGACATGCATGATTTTGATGTTTTGCATGTTGAAAAAGTGAACCTAAAACCTTGTTTTAACCATGATGAGATTCGGCCTAGACATAGTAACTAGACTAGGATTCTTTTTTTTCAATGAAGTGACTTAAAAACAATGAGTATGTTTTGTAGGATTATGTAAAATAAATGTGTTTAATAATTGTGTCGTGAATGTCTAAATTATATTCGGCTTTTTAAATTAAAAATAAAGGACCTAAATGAATTAAATAATTTTGGAAAGTTTTGTGGGCATATGTGTGTGTATTCGGTAGGAGAAAAGGGAAGGGTAAATGATGTTGTTGCATAAAAAAAAAAGAAAATAGAAATTTAGTGCTTAAAAGAAACCAAGTGATTTGTATGTTTTGACTTATTTTCTTGATTATGTTCGGTCATGTAATATAAATGAGTCTAGGAAATTTAGTTACATGAAAACAAATCTATATAATGATTTTTGAAAAGGGTTTAAAATGATTGAAGTAAAAATGCTTGATTTAAATCTTTAGTTCAATATGGTTGTGAATCTATACATGCCTAAGTGTTTTGTGTTGTATAAGTGCCTTGATGTTGATTTAATTGGTCATATACTTGTTGAAGTGTTGTTTGTTGTTTATGTGTTAATGGATGTTTGAAAAATGTTTGAACGTGTGATCGGTTTTGAAATAAATTGGTTTTAAGAAAATTTCATTGTGTTTTATTTGAAATTTTTAAATTATGTTTATGGCTGTCCCAAAGTTGTTTTGTGATGAAGACTTGAGTTTTAAAAGGTTAATTTAAATAAAGGAGTTTTTTTTTTAAACGAAAAAGTGTTTTTACGATGTTCTCGGGGTTTATCAGAATGATTTTTATAAAATAACTCTTTGCTGTCCAGAATTATTTGGACATGCTTCTTGTGTTCAAAATTGTTTTCATGTAATTTAGAGTGTGGTTTTCAAGTGATATCTGATTTAAGAAAAACCCGAATTGAAAACGGGGCATTTTTCGGTGTTTTCGAACGTAATTGAGGTGCTGTCCAAAATGGACCAGCAACCACATAAATTGATTTAAATCATTTTATGAAATGTTTTCAAATGGTTTTAAAAGATTTACAGTACTAGAAAGAATGAGAGTTGTTCGGATAAAACAATGGTGTTTTAAGTTTTTCGATAAAGAACGAAAGGTATCACGAACTAAGAAAAGATTTTCTTAACACACGTTAGTAACGTAAGTGTGTTTTATTTAATATGAGGAATGAGAAGTGTCTAAGTTATGGAAAATATTTTCTTAATATCAGTTAATAACGTAAGCGTATTTCATTTAGTACGAGGAATTGGAAAAGCGAGGGATAGGGGCAGCCGGCAGCGGAAAGGATTCGAGGTGACGGTACGCACTAAATAGCTGGACCTCAGGTGAGAGAGAAGCTTTCCTAAGACACCGTGGTAGTTAGGTGATATATTAGGACGTTCCGTATCATCTCAAAGATCGGAACTAAGTGGTTCGGAGTCAGTAGTATAAGTGGCAATTGTTTGTGTTGTGTGGCCACTTATACGAAGGTGACAAAGACCACAACGTTATTGTGTGATGTTGTGTGCATGCTTTTATTTATCTATTTAATTATATCTGATGATACCTATTACTGCTGATTGTAATGAGTGAATGGCTGATGGGCGTCTATTACGTCCTGAATAAGGAAATGAAATTAATGAAATCGAAGGTAAAGTTATAAGTATGAGAAAATAATAATGATAAGATACAATGAGAAAGGAATAATGATTGGAAACAAAGTATGTGTTGGGAAAGAAAGAATTGAGATTGGGGAATGAATGATAATGTTGAGAACGAGCCAGAGCTGGGAAGAGTGATGTTGACATGAGATGTGATTTGAGCGGAGCTGGGCTCCTGTGTTTTTGGTTTTAGTCTGGGACTAGTGTTGAGTTGAGCTTGCTCCTCCATTAGCGCTCAGCAAAAATGTGATTTTTGAAAAGAAGTTTCTAAAAAGGTTTTCGAAATGAAATTTTTGAAAAAGTTTTGTGAAACAATCTTTTGAAAAGTTTTGTGAAAACATATTTTTGAGAAAAGTTTTTGGGAAACAATCTTTTGATAAAATTTTTGAAAGGAGATTTTGAGAAGATGTAAAATTAGATTTTTGAGAAAATTTACAAGAGGGAACCTCATGAAATAGTTTATGAAATAATATTTTGTGAAAGTTTATGAAAGGGGTGTCATGAAATAGTTTTTGAAAAGATTGTTTTGAGAAAAGATTTTGAAATGAGATGATTGCAAGAAATGGATAATGTTGAGAAAGTATGGTAAAAGAAAATTGAGATATGAGATTGTGGATTGTCAAGAGAGATGGTGGAATGTATTTTGTGGAATGAGATATCAGTGGAGAATTCGTTGAGGTGATCCCAGCTCTGTGCTATGTGAGATTTGATGAGAGAAAGATTGTGCCAAGTTAGTGGTCGGGACTCATTGAAGGGTTGTACGAAGGATGGGCCGACCTTAGGTTAATTAACAACAAGATAAAAGACTTGAAAAGACTTCCGCGGTGAGGTATGAGAGTGCGAAGTAGTGGAGAGGAAGAAACCATAAGTATCTACGGATACTTAGGAGGAGATTGCATTAGGGGAGGATGATGACGGTGAAACGTCAAGAAGTCTAGAGTATATTTCTAGGCAGAACGAACTCCACATGTGGCGCACTAACGTGGTGGGGACTGGGTCTAATGCTGTGGTAAGTTCTGCGGGCCCACTAGAAATATATTGTCGCCCCCTAGATTGCAAATCTAGAACAGTGAGAGGGACTGGAGTGGGGCATCTTGTTTGCCACTGTAGTGAGACAGTGTGCCATGTATATGAATTGATATGATTATGATTTGAGGCTGAGACCTCCTGGTCTGGGACCATTTGAGTTTGAGACAGCTGTCGTGCCCGCACGGTAAAGGTCCTGTACTCCTGTTTGCTTCAGACTAGGTTGGGTGGATGACCGAGGAGATGTAGACGTGAGTGATTGCCGAGAATGAAATGGATTCCCCGACGATATCTGATGATTCTCAAAGTAAAAAAAATGTTATGAATTGATAAGATTGGAAAAGAAGAAGTTCTGAGTATGAAAAGGAAAAAGGAATAAGAAAGAAAGAATGTAATGAGAAGTGTAACAGCCCAGCCCCAGCCAGCCGTACGGTACTGGGCACTGGGGCCCAGCGCACCGCCACGTGGATATTGTCCGCTTTGGGCATCCTTCACCCTCACGGTTTTGCTCTTGTTCCCACACTAACAGTGAGCCCCAAAACGCGTCCACGTGAGGTAAGGTATCCACACCCTATATAAGGCATGCTTCGTTCTCCTTACCAGCCGATGTGGGACTAAGGCGTACCTTACATCCACCCCCCCTTGGAGGCCCAACGCCCTCGTTGGCACACCGACCCGGCCCTGGCTCTGATACCAAATGTAACAGCCCAGCCCCAGCCAGCCGCCGCCGTTCCAGCGTCTCTCTCTTTCTCCCT
Source organism: Crotalaria pallida (assembly GCA_037953625.1). Classification (NCBI taxonomy): domain Eukaryota; kingdom Viridiplantae; phylum Streptophyta; class Magnoliopsida; order Fabales; family Fabaceae; genus Crotalaria; species Crotalaria pallida. The sequence continues at coordinate 56,376,948 of CM075651.1, forward strand.
CTTACTCGCGCTCCTCCGCCCTCTTTGTCTCTCATGTGCGCTCGAAGCCACGCCAACGCGCACCACCATGTTCCTCCTCTCCTCCCAGCCGCAAACCGCAAGCCAACCGCCATGAGCCAGCAACCAGCCTTGTGCCGCCGCCCCTCGCAGTCTTCGCTGCTCCCTCCGTCGCGCCACCACTGTTTGAGGTGAACCGAAGCTCGTGACTTTTTCTCTCTCAAGGCATGGGGGATCACGAACTATCCCCATCTCTCTTAGCCACCAACAGCCACGCCGCCGCCGCTATTCCCTGTTGTTCAGCCACTCTCCTTCCGTGGTCCGTGCGAACCAAACCCACCAACGCCGCCTTTGGTTCTTGCGGTGTCTTTAACCAAGGAGGATTCAAACCGAGCCGACGCCGTTATCGTCATCAGTCACGGTTGCGGGTTCGATTCAAACCGCCATCACCAACATAGTCGAGGAGTCAGACCGACGCCGGTTGTGTAAGCCGTAATTGCCGCTGGTGGATTTGGGCTAGTTCAAAGTAAACCGCAGCGACATCGCCTCACCGAGCCGTAAGCCCGGTTCTAATAGAACCCTGAGGTAAGGGGTTCTTTACCTTGCTTCAGAGGGTATTTTCTAATTAGTATATAATACTTGCTAAGAATACGTGGGTGTGCTTATAATTGATCATTCGGTAATTAATTTAAATTAAATATAAAGTAAGAAAGTAAATGAAATTAACTATAAATTGATGCTGATAATTGAATATGCAGGCTAAGTGTTATATGTTATCATGTATGTTTATTTGAAGAATATGAACTCTGGTTTTTAATTGTGAATGATTATAAATGATTATTATTCTTTATGTCTAGTTGATTTAAAGAGTAATATGTGAATCATATAAGTAGTTGAATTGTGATGTTGTGTGCCAAATGGGTATCGCATAATGAATTGAATATAATTGGATAATAAATAAAAGAAAGTATGTATGAGATGTAAACTAGAATGAGAATTAAGGAATATAAAGAGTTAAAGATGTCCTGGCATAAATTTAGGGAATTGAAAATATAAAGTGTGGAAATTGTTGTGTATGCGTGTATAATGTGTGTTGAATGACGAATGAGATAACAAGTTAATAATGAAAGTCAAGAGAGAAAAGGATAATTATAAAGAAAATTAAAGAAGTGAAACGATAATAAATGAAAAGAATAACTAAATAAAATAAACAGAATGAGAATTAAAATAGTAAAAGGATACTTGTCACAGGTTAGGTCGGGAGGACCTGGTCGTAAGACCCTGTGGCCAATTGATAAAAGAATTAATAAAAGAATGGGCCAATGCAGGTTAGATCGTGGGATCTGGTCGTAAGACCCTGTGGCCAACGCAGGTTAGATAGTATGATCTGGTCGTGAGACCCTATGGCGCAGGTTAGGTCGAAAGATCTGGTCGTGAGACCCTGTGACATAGGTTAGGTCATATGAATCTGGTTGTTAGACCCTGTGGATAGATGATAAAGGAAATATTTGGTGCAGGGTAGGTCGGTGGGCCTGGTCGTGAGACCCTGTAGCCAAATTAATAAAAAGAAAGAAGTAAAGAAAGATTAAAAAGAAAGAATGAATGAAATAAAGAAAGAATTTAAGGAAGAAAGAGAAGAAAACAATAAAAATATAAAAGAAAGAAATAAAGAGAAAATTGAAAGATAATATGATGTGAGTGAGAGAAAAGAGAATCAACAGTGCATGAAAAAGATAAAAGAGCAAAGGATATGGGTGTATGAGTGGCTAAGGGAATTATTGTTTGTGTGTGATGCATGCTTGGTTTGAGGATTGAAAATATGTGTTACGTGCTAAATGTGTTTGACTTAGTAGGTCATTATGTTTAGTTAGGAACTACTTTCTACTTCATGTGTAAAGCTCACCCTTACAACCATTTTTCAGGTACTGAGCTTGGAGCTTTCACAGTTTTTGGCCGAGCAGGATTACCCTCCACCATGTGGAGTGGTCTTGTTTTATGAGTGATCTAAAGTAATAATTAAGTTAAAGATTGATATTTTGTAATTTAAAAGAATGTATTAGTTGTACGCCCTTGCTTGGTTTATGTTGGGCATTAGGACTTAATTGTGTGTTTTGATTAAATATCGTATGTTTTTAAATAATTCTGGACTGACAGGTTTTAAGAAGAAAATTTTTGGGAAGTCCGTAAAATAGAGGAAACTCTGTCCGTTTTTCTGGAAAAATATTCTTAAGTATTTTAATTTAAAAAGAAATTTTCAAGTACCAATTTTTATAAAATCCTAATTTAACTAAATAATTGTGAGGGTGTTACATTATGGTATCAGAGCAGTTTTTCCTCGGCCTTGGAGTGTGGATTCACAACTCCTTTGGGTTACTCACCAAGCGAGTAACCGATAGATAGTTAAGTCAGATGAATAGGATACATATATATATATATATATATATATATATTTATATTTATAGGGAAACACATATAATTATAGGGACTAAGTGTTAAGATTTGGAAGCGTATTGATAGCGTTAAGCCATGGAACACAGGTTTAACTTTAATTGAATTCGGCGATGGTGTTGTCGTTTGATGGAATGTGAGGTCAGAACCGATCACTCTGATCCTTGCATCTGTTAAGTGATAATATCATCGATAACCGCTCCAATGATGTTGCTATTGATAGATGGGAGATTAGGACTGATCACCTCGATCTTCGCACCTATTCATGGTCGATGCCATTGGAAGCTCCTAACTAAAACAAAAACCGATCCGAAATAGAATTTCCCCAAGAAGTACCACCTTTAGGAGCAAGGGAGCCAACCAGACAGTGCCTTTCGAACCCTTCATGCATCATCCTGGAGAAAACCCAGCTGGCCTTAGAAACCCCTACTAAATTGCATGAAGAACCAAATCAGATGTTGCTAGCCATAAACTCATCGGAAATCTTTCCACAATTCCTGGACAACCACCCAAAAAAAAAAAGAAAAAAAAAATTGACAATTCCATAAAGTCTCCACGCCGAGACTAGACGATCTTAGCAATTGAGCACCAACAGGTAGTAAGCTTAACCTGACCCTTAGTCTTGGAAATGATGTAAACCCCTAAGAGTGTTGGCATACCTCAATCCATGGGCACTAAGTGTCATCCAAGCTTTATTCATGTTTCGTTGAACCGTAAGTAATGATTCTATTCATGCGAGTAAACCTCCATCTTCTTATTTTGATATTCGTGGTTCTGAACCAAATTTGATGCAACGATTTCAATCCTAACCAAGTGCATTCGTGTTTCAACCAACTAAGGTTGGTGAACTCTTGATTTTCCCTATGTTTGTCTTTGGTGAATATCAGACGTTCATGGAGTTCTAGTTTTGTCTACTCGATTCGGTTACCTCGTATGAATAAAGCTGGACCATTGCACGAGGTACCCTCACCGAGATCGATCAAGTCAATCATCGCTCTGTAGAAAGTAAATCTATTAATGATTGCTTAATGAAAGTGCATTCTCTGGGATAATCTCCATTGTCTTCTTGCTTGATATGTACCCAGTCATGCTGCTAACCTCGATGTCTGTACGGGCATGCACCTTTCTCGACCTTGTCACCCAGCACATCCTTGATCACCTTGCAAAGATCGTTAAGCTTCTCCTTGAGTGCTTCGTGTTTCTTCTTCACATCTTCACTCTTTTCGAGCCTCAAGCATCAAGTGGGAGAACTTAGAAGTAGACGCGAGAATTCGCCAAATCGTAGAAATTCAATATGACCCAATGCTCCTCAACAGGTGCCATCTTCAATCTCGAAGAACCATCAAAAAGTTAGATAGACGATCCTTAGAACTGACCAAGCCTATTATTTGACATTGACACAGCCAGGTATGTCAATGCCAAGTGGGGGAGTAAGGAACCATAGTCGGAATCCGTTACTCCTAGCTGACTACATCTAGACGCTTAGCCGAAAGAACCTTTCCCTAATAATCGAAGTTGGTACTCACAAGTGCCGGAGTATGGACAAGTCAACCATTAGTTCGGAGGAAATGCCTTTTTCTATGAATATCTAGTAGCAATACATTCTTTAGGATGATTTTCTTCATCTTCTTGCTTGACATGTATCTAATCACGTTATCGTCTCCAATGCCTGTATCTACCCGATTCTTGTCATGATGGAGACCCTCTTGGACCCGCCAATCACCATACAGTATAGAGAAAACCATACGTGGTCAGACACCACAACCTTCTCAAACTCGTCAACCCAACACGACTTTCGATTTCGAAAGAAGTGCAAGTCTTAAGGTGATAGAAATGTCAAATTCCATTAGCTTTCTTGTTCTGTATCAAGTTCATTCAAGCTTTCCTTAAGGTTTAACTCGAAGAACGTTGTAAGGGATTGTTGACATACACCCAAGGTATGTCTTGAGTGTCGTTGGTCTAAAATAGTGTTTAATAGAATGTTCGAACGTCAAGAATACTTGCCAACCTCCAATCTTTGACCATCAAAAATTGTTTAAGAATTTAATAGTAAATCTGAAAGCCTTAATTAGTACCTCAATTCGTGCAAGTAGATCCTTTCCTTTTCATTCTTCTTGGTTTGACCTGACCACGAAGTAGCGACTTTTGATCACGGATCAAAGATTTCTCGCTCCAATCTGCTAAACATTGTGAACTTACGATCTTCTCCCTATTTCTTGTCTTAGAATATCCATCGTTCTTGGAGTTCCAGTCTTATTTATTCGATCAGATTCCGGGAAATTTCTAGCCATAAGCTGCTACATCCTACGAAAAGTCTTTGGATCGCATAATCTTATACTATTTTCTTAAAGCGAAGTCGCAAATTCCTCGTGAATTCCAAGGATTTTATTTCCTGTTGTTGTTAGATTCTTGCACTCTTTATTAAGAGTCGTACGAAAGACAATCAGGAACCGACACGTTCGATTTCCTGCTTCCTGGCATCGGAGTAAGCAGGTAAATTGATGTTAAGTGGAGGAGGATTTCAACCCAAGAAATGGAAAATGGAACTTTGATAATAAGGAAATGGTGAACCCTGTCGCGATAGAGGAGATACGTAGTGTCCGAGGACAGACATGACAATACTAAGAAGAATGGACCTAAACACATCGGAAGCGAGAAAATAGAACCGACAGGAACCCCATTAGCTGGATGGTTCTCCGCGTTACGAAGTAACCCGAATTTCGGGGATGAAATTCTTGTAAGTGGGGGAGAATTGTAACATCCCCATTTTTAATTCCAAACATAATAAGAGTAATAAAAAGAAAAGTAGCACTAACTAATTGATTATTGATATGGCTAAGTAATTAGTTCAACTAAAATGTTAAAAATTATTATACTATTTGAAAAGCATACTTTCTATACTTTAATATATTTTGACATTTTAGATGTTGAACTTGTTTTAAGGATTTTAAGATTTTTAACTTTATAATTTCATATAAGTACTTACTAAATGCTTACATTTTATTATTAGTATTATTTTTAGATTTACAATAAACAAATAAAGAAAAATGGTATTAGTGTTTTTAAAACCATACTAACACAAGTAATAATACTAATAAATAAAAAGAAAAATAATAACAATAATAATAATAATAAATAAAAAGAAAAAAAGAAAAAATAATAATAATAATAATAGTAATAATAATGATATTGCAATAATAATAGAAAAATAAATAAAAATAATAGTAATAATAATAATAATATAAAAAAATAAAAATAAAATAAAAGTGAAGGGGGGGTTCGATCAACCCCTTCCCCCATCTCCTTTCTTCTCCACAAGCGCCGGCCCTAAGCTTGCCTCCCTCATCTTCCGTCCACGCCGCCGCCCACCCAGCCAGCCGCCGCCGTTCCAGCGTCTCTCTCTTTCTCCCTCTTACTCGCGCTCCTCCGCCCTCTTTGTCTCTCATGTGCGCTCGAAGCCACGCCAACGCGCACCGCCATGTTCCTCCTCTCCTCCCAGCCGCAAACCGCAAGCCAACCGCCACAAGCAAGCAACCAGCCTTGTGCCGCCGCCCCTCGCAGTCTTCGCTGCTCCCTCCGTCGCGCCGCCACTGTTTGAGGTGAACCGGAGCTCGTGACTTTTTCTCTCTCAAGGCGTGGGGGATCACGAACTATCCCCTTCTCTCTTAGCCACCAACAGCCACGCCGCCGCCACTATTCCCTGTTGTTCAGCCACTCTCCTTCCGTGGTCCGTGCGAACCAAATCCACCAACGCCGCCTTTGGTTCTTGCGGTGTCTTTAACCAAGGAGGATTCAAACCGAGCCCACGCCGTTATCGTCATCGGTCACGGTTGCGGGTTCGATTCAAACCGCCATCACCAACATAGTCGAGGAGTCAGACCGACGCCGGTTGTGTAAGCCATAATTGCCGCTGGTGGATTTGGGCTAGTTCGAAGTAAACCGCAGCGACATCGCCTCACCGAGCCGTAAGCCCGGTTCTAATAGAACCCTGAGGTAAGGGGTTCTTTACCTTGCTTCAGAGGGTATTTTCTAATTAGTATATAATACTTGCTAAGAATACGTGGGTGTGCTTATAATTGATCATTCGGTAATTAATTTAAATTAAATATAAAGTAAGAAAGTAAATGAAATTAACTATAAATTGATGCTGATAATTGAATATGCAGGCTAAGTGTTATATGTTATCATGTATGTTTATTTGAAGAATATGAACTCTGGTTTTTAATTGTGAATGATTATAAATGATTATTATTCTTTATGTCTAGTTGATTTAAAGAGTAATATGTGAATCATATAAGTAGTTGAATTGTGATGTTGTGTGCCAAATGGGTATCGCATAATGAATTGAATATAATTGGATAATAAATAAAAGAAAGTATGTATGAGATGTAAACTAGAATGAGAATTAAGGAATATAAAGAGTTAAAGATGTCCTGGCATAAATTTAGGGAATTGAAAATATAAAGTGTGGAAATTGTTGTGTATGCGTGTATAATGTGTGTTGAATGACGAATGAGATAACAAGTTAATAATGAAAGTCAAGAGAGAAAAGGATAATTATAAAGAAAATTAAAGAAGTGAAACGATAATAAATGAAAAGAATAACTAAATAAAATAAACAGAATGAGAATTAAAATAGTAAAAGGATACTTGTCACAGGTTAGGTCGGGAGGACCTGGTCGTAAGACCCTGTGGCCAATTGATAAAAGAATTAATAAAAGAATGGGCCAATGCAGGTTAGATCGTGGGATCTGGTCGTAAGACCCTGTGGCCAACGCAGGTTAGATAGTATGATCTGGTCGTGAGACCCTATGGCGCAGGTTAGGTCGAAAGATCTGGTCGTGAGACCCTGTGACATAGGTTAGGTCATATGAATCTGGTTGTTAGACCCTGTGGATAGATGATAAAGGAAATATTTGGTGCAGGGTAGGTCGGTGGGCCTGGTCGTGAGACCCTGTAGCCAAATTAATAAAAAGAAAGAAGTAAAGAAAGATTAAAAAGAAAGAATGAATGAAATAAAGAAAGAATTTAAGGAAGAAAGAGAAGAAAACAATAAAAATATAAAAGAAAGAAATAAAGAGAAAATTGAAAGATAATATGATGTGAGTGAGAGAAAAGAGAATCAACAGTGCATGAAAAAGATAAAAGAGCAAAGGATATGGGTGTATGAGTGGCTAAGGGAATTATTGTTTGTGTGTGATGCATGCTTGGTTTGAGGATTGAAAATATGTGTTACGTGCTAAATGTGTTTGACTTAGTAGGTCATTATGTTTAGTTAGGAACTACTTTCTACTTCATGTGTAAAGCTCACCCTTACAACCATTTTTCAGGTACTGAGCTTGGAGCTTTCACAGTTTTTGGCCGAGCAGGATTACCCTCCACCATGTGGAGTGGTCTTGTTTTATGAGTGATCTAAAGTAATAATTAAGTTAAAGATTGATATTTTGTAATTTAAAAGAATGTATTAGTTGTACGCCCTTGCTTGGTTTATGTTGGGCATTAGGACTTAATTGTGTGTTTTGATTAAATATCGTATGTTTTTAAATAATTCTGGACTGACAGGTTTTAAGAAGAAAATTTTTGGGAAGTCCGTAAAATAGAGGAAACTCTGTCCGTTTTTCTGGAAAAATATTCTTAAGTATTTTAATTTAAAAAGAAATTTTCAAGTACCAATTTTTATAAAATCCTAATTTAACTAAATAATTGTGAGGGTGTTACATTATGGTATCAGAGCAGTTTTTCCTCGGCCTTGGAGTGTGGATTCACAACTCCTTTGGGTTACTCACCAAGCGAGTAACCGATAGATAGTTAAGTCAGATGAATAGGATACATATATATATATATATATATATATATATTTATATTTATAGGGAAACACATATAATTATAGGGACTAAGTGTTAAGATTTGGAAGCGTATTGATAGCGTTAAGCCATGGAACACAGGTTTAACTTTAATTGAATTCGGCGATGGTGTTGTCGTTTGATGGAATGTGAGGTCAGAACCGATCACTCTGATCCTTGCATCTGTTAAGTGATAATATCATCGATAACCGCTCCAATGATGTTGCTATTGATAGATGGGAGATTAGGACTGATCACCTCGATCTTCGCACCTATTCATGGTCGATGCCATTGGAAGCTCCTAACTAAAACAAAAACCGATCCGAAATAGAATTTCCCCAAGAAGTACCACCTTTAGGAGCAAGGGAGCCAACCAGACAGTGCCTTTCGAACCCTTCATGCATCATCCTGGAGAAAACCCAGCTGGCCTTAGAAACCCCTACTAAATTGCATGAAGAACCAAATCAGATGTTGCTAGCCATAAACTCATCGGAAATCTTTCCACAATTCCTGGACAACCACCCAAAAAAAAAAAGAAAAAAAAAATTGACAATTCCATAAAGTCTCCACGCCGAGACTAGACGATCTTAGCAATTGAGCACCAACAGGTAGTAAGCTTAACCTGACCCTTAGTCTTGGAAATGATGTAAACCCCTAAGAGTGTTGGCATACCTCAATCCATGGGCACTAAGTGTCATCCAAGCTTTATTCATGTTTCGTTGAACCGTAAGTAATGATTCTATTCATGCGAGTAAACCTCCATCTTCTTATTTTGATATTCGTGGTTCTGAACCAAATTTGATGCAACGATTTCAATCCTAACCAAGTGCATTCGTGTTTCAACCAACTAAGGTTGGTGAACTCTTGATTTTCCCTATGTTTGTCTTTGGTGAATATCAGACGTTCATGGAGTTCTAGTTTTGTCTACTCGATTCGGTTACCTCGTATGAATAAAGCTGGACCATTGCACGAGGTACCCTCACCGAGATCGATCAAGTCAATCATCGCTCTGTAGAAAGTAAATCTATTAATGATTGCTTAATGAAAGTGCATTCTCTGGGATAATCTCCATTGTCTTCTTGCTTGATATGTACCCAGTCATGCTGCTAACCTCGATGTCTGTACGGGCATGCACCTTTCTCGACCTTGTCACCCAGCACATCCTTGATCACCTTGCAAAGATCGTTAAGCTTCTCCTTGAGTGCTTCGTGTTTCTTCTTCACATCTTCACTCTTTTCGAGCCTCAAGCATCAAGTGGGAGAACTTAGAAGTAGACGCGAGAATTCGCCAAATCGTAGAAATTCAATATGACCCAATGCTCCTCAACAGGTGCCATCTTCAATCTCGAAGAACCATCAAAAAGTTAGATAGACGATCCTTAGAACTGACCAAGCCTATTATTTGACATTGACACAGCCAGGTATGTCAATGCCAAGTGGGGGAGTAAGGAACCATAGTCGGAATCCGTTACTCCTAGCTGACTACATCTAGACGCTTAGCCGAAAGAACCTTTCCCTAATAATCGAAGTTGGTACTCACAAGTGCCGGAGTATGGACAAGTCAACCATTAGTTCGGAGGAAATGCCTTTTTCTATGAATATCTAGTAGCAATACATTCTTTAGGATGATTTTCTTCATCTTCTTGCTTGACATGTATCTAATCACGTTATCGTCTCCAATGCCTGTATCTACCCGATTCTTGTCATGATGGAGACCCTCTTGGACCCGCCAATCACCATACAGTATAGAGAAAACCATACGTGGTCAGACACCACAACCTTCTCAAACTCGTCAACCCAACACGACTTTCGATTTCGAAAGAAGTGCAAGTCTTAAGGTGATAGAAATGTCAAATTCCATTAGCTTTCTTGTTCTGTATCAAGTTCATTCAAGCTTTCCTTAAGGTTTAACTCGAAGAACGTTGTAAGGGATTGTTGACATACACCCAAGGTATGTCTTGAGTGTCGTTGGTCTAAAATAGTGTTTAATAGAATGTTCGAACGTCAAGAATACTTGCCAACCTCCAATCTTTGACCATCAAAAATTGTTTAAGAATTTAATAGTAAATCTGAAAGCCTTAATTAGTACCTCAATTCGTGCAAGTAGATCCTTTCCTTTTCATTCTTCTTGGTTTGACCTGACCACGAAGTAGCGACTTTTGATCACGGATCAAAGATTTCTCGCTCCAATCTGCTAAACATTGTGAACTTACGATCTTCTCCCTATTTCTTGTCTTAGAATATCCATCGTTCTTGGAGTTCCAGTCTTATTTATTCGATCAGATTCCGGGAAATTTCTAGCCATAAGCTGCTACATCCTACGAAAAGTCTTTGGATCGCATAATCTTATACTATTTTCTTAAAGCGAAGTCGCAAATTCCTCGTGAATTCCAAGGATTTTATTTCCTGTTGTTGTTAGATTCTTGCACTCTTTATTAAGAGTCGTACGAAAGACAATCAGGAACCGACACGTTCGATTTCCTGCTTCCTGGCATCGGAGTAAGCAGGTAAATTGATGTTAAGTGGAGGAGGATTTCAACCCAAGAAATGGAAAATGGAACTTTGATAATAAGGAAATGGTGAACCCTGTCGCGATAGAGGAGATACGTAGTGTCCGAGGACAGACATGACAATACTAAGAAGAATGGACCTAAACACATCGGAAGCGAGAAAATAGAACCGACAGGAACCCCATTAGCTGGATGGTTCTCCGCGTTACGAAGTAACCCGAATTTCGGGGATGAAATTCTTGTAAGTGGGGGAGAATTGTAACATCCCCATTTTTAATTCCAAACATAATAAGAGTAATAAAAAGAAAAGTAGCACTAACTAATTGATTATTGATATGGCTAAGTAATTAGTTCAACTAAAATGTTAAAAATTATTATACTATTTGAAAAGCATACTTTCTATACTTTAATATATTTTGACATTTTAGATGTTGAACTTGTTTTAAGGATTTTAAGATTTTTAACTTTATAATTTCATATAAGTACTTACTAAATGCTTACATTTTATTATTAGTATTATTTTTAGATTTACAATAAACAAATAAAGAAAAATGGTATTAGTGTTTTTAAAACCATACTAACACAAGTAATAATACTAATAAATAAAAAGAAAAATAATAACAATAATAATAATAATAAATAAAAAGAAAAAAAGAAAAAATAATAATAATAATAATAGTAATAATAATGATATTGCAATAATAATAGAAAAATAAATAAAAATAATAGTAATAATAATAATAATATAAAAAAATAAAAATAAAATAAAAGTGAAGGGGGGGTTCGATCAACCCCTTCCCCCATCTCCTTTCTTCTCCACAAGCGCCGGCCCTAAGCTTGCCTCCCTCATCTTCCGTCCACGCCGCCGCCCACCCAGCCAGCCGCCGCCGTTCCAGCGTCTCTCTCTTTCTCCCTCTTACTCGCGCTCCTCCGCCCTCTTTGTCTCTCATGTGCGCTCGAAGCCACGCCAACGCGCACCGCCATGTTCCTCCTCTCCTCCCAGCCGCAAACCGCAAGCCAACCGCCACAAGCAAGCAACCAGCCTTGTGCCGCCGCCCCTCGCAGTCTTCGCTGCTCCCTCCGTCGCGCCGCCACTGTTTGAGGTGAACCGGAGCTCGTGACTTTTTCTCTCTCAAGGCGTGGGGGATCACGAACTATCCCCTTCTCTCTTAGCCACCAACAGCCACGCCGCCGCCACTATTCCCTGTTGTTCAGCCACTCTCCTTCCGTGGTCCGTGCGAACCAAATCCACCAACGCCGCCTTTGGTTCTTGCGGTGTCTTTAACCAAGGAGGATTCAAACCGAGCCCACGCCGTTATCGTCATCGGTCACGGTTGCGGGTTCGATTCAAACCGCCATCACCAACATAGTCGAGGAGTCAGACCGACGCCGGTTGTGTAAGCCATAATTGCCGCTGGTGGATTTGGGCTAGTTCGAAGTAAACCGCAGCGACATCGCCTCACCGAGCCGTAAGCCCGGTTCTAATAGAACCCTGAGGTAAGGGGTTCTTTACCTTGCTTCAGAGGGTATTTTCTAATTAGTATATAATACTTGCTAAGAATACGTGGGTGTGCTTATAATTGATCATTCGGTAATTAATTTAAATTAAATATAAAGTAAGAAAGTAAATGAAATTAACTATAAATTGATGCTGATAATTGAATATGCAGGCTAAGTGTTATATGTTATCATGTATGTTTATTTGAAGAATATGAACTCTGGTTTTTAATTGTGAATGATTATAAATGATTATTATTCTTTATGTCTAGTTGATTTAAAGAGTAATATGTGAATCATATAAGTAGTTGAATTGTGATGTTGTGTGCCAAATGGGTATCGCATAATGAATTGAATATAATTGGATAATAAATAAAAGAAAGTATGTATGAGATGTAAACTAGAATGAGAATTAAGGAATATAAAGAGTTAAAGATGTCCTGGCATAAATTTAGGGAATTGAAAATATAAAGTGTGGAAATTGTTGTGTATGCGTGTATAATGTGTGTTGAATGACGAATGAGATAACAAGTTAATAATGAAAGTCAAGAGAGAAAAGGATAATTATAAAGAAAATTAAAGAAGTGAAACGATAATAAATGAAAAGAATAACTAAATAAAATAAACAGAATGAGAATTAAAATAGTAAAAGGATACTTGTCACAGGTTAGGTCGGGAGGACCTGGTCGTAAGACCCTGTGGCCAATTGATAAAAGAATTAATAAAAGAATGGGCCAATGCAGGTTAGATCGTGGGATCTGGTCGTAAGACCCTGTGGCCAACGCAGGTTAGATAGTATGATCTGGTCGTGAGACCCTATGGCGCAGGTTAGGTCGAAAGATCTGGTCGTGAGACCCTGTGACATAGGTTAGGTCATATGAATCTGGTTGTTAGACCCTGTGGATAGATGATAAAGGAAATATTTGGTGCAGGGTAGGTCGGTGGGCCTGGTCGTGAGACCCTGTAGCCAAATTAATAAAAAGAAAGAAGTAAAGAAAGATTAAAAAGAAAGAAAGAATGAAATAAAGAAAGAATTTAAGGAAGAAAGAGAAGAAAACAATAAAAATATAAAAGAAAGAAATAAAGAGAAAATTGAAAGATAATATGATGTGAGTGAGAGAAAAGAGAATCAACAGTGCATGAAAAAGATAAAAGAGCAAAGGATATGGGTGTATGAGTGGCTAAGGGAATTATTGTTTGTGTGTGATGCATGCTTGGTTTGAGGATTGAAAATATGTGTTATGTGCTAAATGTGTTTGACTTAGTAGGTCATTATGTTTAGTTAGGAACTACTTTCTACTTCATGTGTAAAGCTCACCCTTACAACCATTTTTCAGGTACTGAGCTTGGAGCTTTCACAGTTTTTGGCCGAGCAGGATTACCCTCCACCACGTGGAGTGGTCTTGTTTTATGAGTGATCTAAAGTAATAATTAAGTTAAAGATTGATATTTTGTAATTTAAAAGAATGTATTAGTTGTACGCCCTTGCTTGGTTTATGTTGGGCATTAGGACTTAATTGTGTGTTTTGATTAAATATCGTATGTTTTTAAATAATTCTGGACTGACAGGTTTTAAGAAGAAAATTTTTGGGAAGTCCGTAAAATAGAGGAAACTCTGTCCGTTTTTCTGGAAAAATATTCTTAAGTATTTTAATTTAAAAAGAAATTTTCAAGTACCAATTTTTATAAAATCCTAATTTAACTAAATAATTGTGAGGGTGTTACATTATGGTATCAGAGCAGTTTTTCCTCGGCCTTGGAGTGTGGATTCACAACTCCTTTGGGTTACTCACCAAGCGAGTAACCGATAGATAGTTAAGTCAGATGAATAGGATACATATATATATATATATATATATATATATATTTATAGGGAAACACATATAATTATAGGGACTAAGTGTTAAGATTTGGAAGCGTAGTGATAGCGTTAAGCCATGGAACACAGGTTTAACTTTAATTGAATTCGGCGATGGTGTTGTCGTTTGATGGAATGTGAGGTCAGAACCGATCACTCTGATCCTTGCATCTGTTAAGTGATAATATCATCGATAACCGCTCCAATGATGTTGCTATTGATAGATGGGAGATTAGGACTGATCACCTCGATCTTCGCACCTATTCATGGTCGATGCCATTGGAAGCTCCTAACTAAAACAAAAACCGATCCGAAATAGAATTTCCCCAAGAAGTACCACCTTTAGGAGCAAGGGAGCCAACCAGACAGTGCCTTTCGAACCCTTCATGCATCATCCTGGAGAAAACCAAACTGGCCTTAGAAACCCCTACTAAATTGCATGAAGAACCAAATCAGATGTTGCTAGCCATAAACTCATCGGAAATCTTTCCACAATTCCTGGACAACCACCCAAAAAAAAAAAGAAAAAAAAAATTTGACAATTCCATAAAGTCTCCACGCCGAGACTAGACGATCTTAGCAATTGAGCACCAACAGGTAGTAAGCTTAACCTGACCCTTAGTCTTGGAAATGATGTAAACCCCTAAGAGTGTTGGCCTACCTCGATCCATGGGCACTAAGTGTCATCCAAGCTTTATTCGTGTTTCGTTGAACCGTAAGTAATGATTCTATTCATGCGAGTAAAACTCCATCTTCTTATTTTGATATTCGTGGTTCTGAACCAAATTTGATGCAACGATTTCAATCCTAACCAAGTGCATTCGTGTTTCAACCAACTAAGGTTGGTGAACTCTTGATTTTCCCTATGTTTGTCTTTGGTGAATATCAGACGTTCATGGAGTTCTAGTTTTGTCTACTCGATTCGGTTACCTCGTATGAATAAAGCTGGACCGTTGCACGAGGTACCCTCACCGAGATCGATCAAGTCAATCATCGCTCTGTAGAAAGTAAATCTATTAATGATTCCTTAATGAAAGTGCATTCTCTGGGATAATCTCCATTGTCTTCTTGCTTGATATGTACCCAGTCATGCTGCTAACCTCGATGTCTGTACGGGCATGCACCTTTCTCGACCTTGTCACCCAGCACATCCTTGATCACCTTGCAAAGATCGTTAAGCTTCTCCTTGAGTGCTTCGTGTT
The DNA here is from genome assembly GCA_037953625.1 of Crotalaria pallida. NCBI lineage: Eukaryota > Viridiplantae > Streptophyta > Magnoliopsida > Fabales > Fabaceae > Crotalaria > Crotalaria pallida. Next base: position 56,392,302 of record CM075651.1, read on the forward strand.
TCTTCTTCACATCTTCACTCTTTTCGAGCCTCAAGCATCAAGTGGGAGAACTTAGAAGTAGACGCGAGAATTCGCCAAATCGTAGAAATTCAATATGACCCAATGCTCCTCAACAGGTGCCATCTTCAATCTCGAAGAACCATCAAAAAGTTAGATAGACGATCCTTAGAACTGACCAAGCCTATTATTTGACATTGACACAGCCAGGTATGTCAATGCCAAGTGGGGGAGTAAGGAACCATAGTCGGAATCCGTTACTCCTAGCTGACTACATCTAGACGCTTAGCCGAAAGAACCTTTCCCTAATAATCGAAGTTGGTACTCACAAGTGCCGGAGTATGGACAAGTCAACCATTAGTTCGGAGGAAATGCCTTTTTCTATGAATATCTAGTAGCAATACATTCTTTAGGATGATTTTCTTCATCTTCTTGCTTGACATGTATCTAATCACGTTATCGTCTCCAATGCCTGTATCTACCCGATTCTTGTCATGATGGAGACCCTCTTGGACCCGCCAATCACCATACAGTATAGAGAAAACCATACGTGGTCAGACACCACAACCTTCTCAAACTCGTCAACCCAACACGACTTTCGATTTCGAAAGAAGTGCAAGTCTTAAGGTGATAGAAATGTCAAATTCCATTAGCTTTCTTGTTCTGTATCAAGTTCATTCAAGCTTTCCTTAAGGTTTAACTCGAAGAACGTTGTAAGGGATTGTTGACATACACCCAAGGTATGTCTTGAGTGTCGTTGGTCTAAAATAGTGTTTAATAGAATGTTCGAACGTCAAGAATACTTGCCAACCTCCAATCTTTGACCATCAAAAATTGTTTAAGAATTTAATAGTAAATCTGAAAGCCTTAATTAGTACCTCAATTCGTGCAAGTAGATCCTTTCCTTTTCATTCTTCTTGGTTTGACCTGACCACGAAGTAGCGACTTTTGATCACGGATCAAAGATTTCTCGCTCCAATCTGCTAAACATTGTGAACTTACGATCTTCTCCCTATTTCTTGTCTTAGAATATCCATCGTTCTTGGAGTTCCAGTCTTATTTATTCGATCAGATTCCGGGAAATTTCTAGCCATAAGCTGCTACATCCTACGAAAAGTCTTTGGATCGCATAATCTTATACTATTTTCTTAAAGCGAAGTCGCAAATTCCTCGTGAATTCCAAGGATTTTATTTCCTGTTGTTGTTAGATTCTTGCACTCTTTATTAAGAGTCGTACGAAAGACAATCAGGAACCGACACGTTCGATTTCCTGCTTCCTGGCATCGGAGTAAGCAGGTAAATTGATGTTAAGTGGAGGAGGATTTCAACCCAAGAAATGGAAAATGGAACTTTGATAATAAGGAAATGGTGAACCCTGTCGCGATAGAGGAGATACGTAGTGTCCGAGGACAGACATGACAATACTAAGAAGAATGGACCTAAACACATCGGAAGCGAGAAAATAGAACCGACAGGAACCCCATTAGCTGGATGGTTCTCCGCGTTACGAAGTAACCCGAATTTCGGGGATGAAATTCTTGTAAGTGGGGGAGAATTGTAACATCCCCATTTTTAATTCCAAACATAATAAGAGTAATAAAAAGAAAAGTAGCACTAACTAATTGATTATTGATATGGCTAAGTAATTAGTTCAACTAAAATGTTAAAAATTATTATACTATTTGAAAAGCATACTTTCTATACTTTAATATATTTTGACATTTTAGATGTTGAACTTGTTTTAAGGATTTTAAGATTTTTAACTTTATAATTTCATATAAGTACTTACTAAATGCTTACATTTTATTATTAGTATTATTTTTAGATTTACAATAAACAAATAAAGAAAAATGGTATTAGTGTTTTTAAAACCATACTAACACAAGTAATAATACTAATAAATAAAAAGAAAAATAATAATAATAATAATAATAAATAAAAGGAAAAATAATAATAATAATAATAGTAATAATAATGATATTGCAATAATAATAGAAAAATAAATAAAAATAATAGTAATAATAATAATAATATAAAAAAATAAAAATAAAATAAAAGTGAAGGGGGGGTTCGATCAACCCCTTCCCCCATCTCCTTTCTTCTCCACAAGCGTCGGCCCTAAGCTTGCCTCCCTCATCTTCCGTCCACGCCGCCGCCCACCCAGCCAGCCGCCGCCGTTCCAGCGTCTCTCTCTTTCTCCCTCTTACTCGCGCTCCTCTGCCCTCTTTGTCTCTCATGTGCGCTCGAAGCCACGCCAACGCGCACCGCCATGTTCCTCCTCTCCTCCCAGCCGCAAACCGCAGGCCAACCGCCACGAGCAAGCAACCAGCCTTGTGCCGCCGCCCCTCGCAGTCTTCGCTGCTCCCTCCGTCGTGCCGCCACTGTTTGAGGTGAACCGGAGCTCGTGACTTTTTCTCTCTCAAGGCGTGGGGGATCACGAACTATCACCTTCTCTCTTAGCCACCAACAGCCACGCCGCCGCCGCTATTCCCTGTTGTTCAGCCACTCTCCTTTCGTGGTCCGTGCGAACCAAAGCCACCAACGCCGCCTTTGGTTCTTGCGGTGTCTTTAACCAAGGAGGATTCAAACCGAGCCGACGCCGTTATCGTCATCGGTCACGGTTGCGGGTTCGATTCAAACCGCCATCACCAACATAGTCGAGGAGTCAGACCGACGCCGGTTGTGTAAGCCATAATTGCCGCTGGTGGATTTGGGCTAGTTCGAAGTAAACCGCAGCGACATCGCCTCACCGAGCCGTAAGCCCGGTTCTAATAGAACCCTGAGGTAAGGGGTTCTTTACCTTGCTTCAGAGGGTATTTTCTAATTAGTATATAATACTTGCTAAGAATACGTGGGTGTGCTTATAACTGATCATTCGGTAATTAATTTAAATTAAATATAAAGTAAGAAAGTAAATGAAATTAACTATAAATTGATGCTGATAATTGAATATGCAGGCTAAGTGTTATATGTTATCATGTATGTTTATTTGAAGAATATGAACTCTGGTTGTTAATTGTGAATGATTATAAATGATTATTATTCTTTATGTCTGGTTGATTTAAAGAGTAATATGTGAATCATATAAGTGGTTGAATTGTGATGTTGTGTGCCAAATGGGTATCGCATAATGAATTGAATATAATTGGATAATAAATAAAAGAAAGTATGTATGTGATGTAAACTAGAATGAGAATTAAGGAATATAAAGAGTTAAAGATGTCCTGGCATAAATTTAGGGAATTGAAAATATAAAGTGTGGAAATTGTTGTGTATGCGTGTATAATGTGTGTTGAATGACGAATGAGATAACAAGTTAATAATGAAAGTCAAGAGAGAAAAGGATAATTATAAAGAAAATTAAAGAAGTGAAACGATAATAAATGAAAAGAATAACTAAATAAAATAAATAGAATGAGAATTAAAATAGTAAAAGGATACTTGTCACAGGTTAGGTCGGGAGGACCTGGTCGTAAGACCCTGTGGCCAATTGATAAAAGAATTAATAAAAGAATGGGCCAACGCAGGTTAGATCGTGGGATCTGGTCGTAAGACCCTGTGGCCAACGCAGGTTAGATAGTATGATCTGGTCGTGAGACCCTATGGCGCAAGTTAGGTCGAAAGATCTGGTCGTGAGACCCTGTGACATAGGTTAGGTCATATGAATCTGGTTGTTAGACCCTGTGGATAGATGATAAAGGAAATATTTGGTGCAGGTTAGGTCGGTGGGCCTGGTCGTGAGACCCTGTAGCCAAATTAATAAAAAGAAAGAAGTAAAGAAAGATTAAAAAGAAAGAAAGAATGAAATAAAGAAAGAATTTAAGGAAGAAAGAGAAGAAAACAATAAAAATATAAAAGAAAGAAATAAAGAGAAAATTGAAAGATAATATGATGTGAGTGAGAGAAAAGAGAATCAACAGTGCATGAAAAAGATAAAAGAGCAAAGGATATGGGTGTATGAGTGGCTAAGGGAATTATTGTTTGTGTGTGATGCATGCTTGGTTTATGTTGTACGCCCTTGCTTGGTTTATGTTGGGCATTAGGACTTAATTGTGTGTTTTGATTAAATATCGTATGTTTTTAAATAATTCTGGACTGACAGGTTTTAAGAAGAAAATTTTTGGGAAGTCCGTAAAATAGAGGAAACTCTGTCCGTTTTTCTGGAAAAATATTCTTAAGTATTTTAATTTAAAAAGAAATTTTCAAGTACCAATTTTTATAAAATCCTAATTTAACTAAATAATTGTGAGGGTGTTACAAGAAGTGAAATTAAGCTTGGAAAAATAATGAAGGATGATAATAATGAAAGATAATGATGATAATGATGATAATAACATGCTTGATTGTTGTGTGTATGTATGTTGTATTGTATGCTTGTGTGGTCCTATTATCTTGCCTATCGTAATCCCACACCGTCGATGATGCGTCGTTCGGATCGCTTACTCTCTCCTGTTCGTTGGCATATCGGTGCTGCTGGTATCTCAACGGGCATATGAAGTATCGGATGGAAGTCACCGTATAAGGCTCCAGGGGCTACAAAGAGAAGATTCGGTATGAGGCTCAGAGGAACTCCATCACTCTCAATGGAGCGGAGCCGAGATCTACTAGCAAGAAGGGAACCACAACAAGGAGGGCATCATGTTCGAGAACAAGGAGAGGTCGCAAGAAGAAGAAGAAGAAGGAACTTCACCCAATTGTTTTCAATAGGATAGTTTAAGGATAGTATGGTTAGTTTAGGCTGAGATGATTGTTGTGTTAAGGATTACCGATGCCATGAACCATTATGTAATGGAGCTAAGTTTTCATTTGACTTGTGGAGTACATCTTTATGCAAAGTTAACTCATGTAAAGTTTTTGAAAACTGTTAAAATGATTTTGAATCAAGTTCTTTTATGAAAACGAATGTTTTATGAAAAGAGCGGTTTCAGTGACAACTCGATTTTCGGAGAAGTGAATTGAAGAACATGAAGAGGTTTTCAATGATGTCTTCGAACACTTCAACAATGATTTTTTTTTAAAAAAAAAAATTTGGCCTCATTTTTTTGGAAACTTTAATAAATAGAAGTTAAATGTTTTGAGTTACGAAAATCGGGCTGTTACACTAATCGCAATCCGTTCCCCCTAAATCTTAGTGGCATCATGCCTCAAATCACTTTCTCATGCGTCTCAGCATTATTCTCATCAGCTCATCAGCATCATCAGCATCTTTCCAGCATCATGGCTCAGTAGCATCATCATCAGCATCTTGCTCCTCAGTTGTTGCTCAGCAGCACCATCCGCATCGCTCTCCTCGGTTGTGGCTCCATGGCACCATCTGCATCGCTCATCATCACCACGCTTCCGCTCACCTCATCAGGTGTTTCTCATCATCGTCTTACAATTATCTTTTTATTTCATTTCTTATTCTCTTTCATTCATTATTTATTTCTTTCACAACTTCATTCGCATCGTGCTTTATCTCTTTCGCAATCGTTTCTTATAAATTTTCTCTTTAATCTTATCTCATCATTTATCTCTTACTTAATTATTTCTCATATCTCGTGTTCGCATCTCTTTTCTCATCTCCTTCACGGTTTCATTATTATTGTTTCACTATCCAGACATAATCAAACAATTTCTAAACAAAATAAAGTATGCATAACAATAAACATTTAGTAATTCATAACAGATAAACATTTAGTATGCAAACAGAACAGGTAAACATCTAACACCAATATCTATATCGCCTAATTCGCAGTACTCTCGCAATCCATCTATTCGGATTGTGAGCAACCACGTTGCGGGACCACAGCACTCTCACTCACCTGGATGACGAAACTTCCTAAAGCTTTCCAAGATTTCCAGTCGTTATCCTTGCCATGCTTCCTTTTTGCGTCCGACACCCGAACTAGACATTTTTCCCCGTGCGTTAGAAACGATTTACGTGAATTCTTAATTCTCGTTTTGAAAACATTTTTTTTTTAATTTCTTTCTTGGAAACACATTGCCCATATCCAAAAAGGGTTTTAAATCCAATTTAAATCTCTAATAAAAAGGGTTTTCAAGAAAACTTTGAAACAATCCCAAAATAATCTCTTTATTAAGACATAATTCATTTCTTTTAGTTTAAAACACTCTAGTTATAAAATCAGTGTTCTTATACTTTAAAACAGAATACAAAATTCAAGAAAATAAAGTTTCAAACCACACCTTGAAAACCTTTCAAAACACAAGAATTCAAGAGGGTAAAACTCCAAATTGATTTAAGTTATTTAGATCACACTTTTTAAATAAAACATTTTTCAATCACTTTAAAATCCACACACAAATTTCACAAACAGAATTCAAAACAATTTCAATTCAATACATTCAATCATAAAGAATAATCACATACACATTTCAAAGCATTAGAAGCAATCACAAACATATACACAGGAAGTCACATGTCACATCATTTAGAATCATCTATTACATTCTAATCTTAATAGATTAACTTAATTTAAGAAAATATTTTAAATTTAATCTTTTGATTAATCCAACAAAACCGAATCACACATGTTTAATAATTTTCTAATCAGACATAAACTTTAAAACTAAAAATCATTGAATCAACATTACAAGGAAATTCTTTCCACACAATCAAATAAACCTATTCATTTTTATTTCTAAAACCAAAAAGATAAAGGTAAACACACATCACTTTCACATAGTATTATGCATCCAGAAACATAACCATTTTCAAAAGCCATTTCATGAAAACAATTTTCCAACTACATGCACATGCTTTGGCCGAATCCTACATATATGGTTTTGCCAAGATTTTAATGCACAAATAAAAACATAGAATCATAAAATTATTTTCTTTATTTTAGAACCAAAACCGTGAGCATCCCAAAAAGAAAATTGACAATTTTAATTCATTTTCAAAACAAAATCAAAGCAACAATTTAAATCATAAACCACTTCAAAGATTCACACATATTTTCTTTTAAATTCAATTACTTCATGCATATACTTTTTAAGCCTTAAATTCAATTAGTCTTAGCATGCATGTAACCTATATGAGAAACAAACCTAGTTCTCTACTTTTCCCTAGGGTGGTCGAATGTCAACAAAGAAAAGACATGGTTTTCATTCATTTTTCAACTTAAAAATCACATGATTAAAACCAAGGCATGCAAACTTTCAAAACAACTTTCAAAGCAACAAACCACATCAAGTCAAGTAGAGTAACACATTACATCATTCATTCACATCACAAACACAAATAAACTCAAGATTATAACTTTTTCTTTAAGACAAAAAAATAAAGATTTTATTTAATCTTTATAAAAATAACATGCATGTGTTTGAAATTATTAGATCTAGGCTTAAAACAAACATGCATCAACTTTTTACAAAATAAAAACATGGGTTTCATTATTAAGTAAGCATGGCCGAATGGCCTACTAAAAAAATAAGGCATGCACATAGTTAAACACTTAATGAAAATCATGCTTGAACTTGAAAAATCATTTTAAAATTTACTTCTTTAAATTTCCTTAAAACCGAAACACATTCATAAAAGAAAACACAATTTTACTCTTGAAAAATAACATGCACACACTTAAATCAAATAAAAACATCATTAAACCAACATGCAAGACTAGAACTTAAACTTTTTCACAAATCAAGTTTAGATAATGAACAAATAAGCATAGAAATACACATAGATCATGGCTTTAACAAAAGATCTAACATGCAAAGCTAAAGAATTTCACCTTATTAATAAATAAGCTTAGATCATGGATTTATTTATCAAATGATCACAAGCACACACTTAGATCACGGTTTGAAACAAGAAAATTAAACATGCAAGAGGATTCATTTTAGGTTTTCACAAAAATTTTAGTTTTCCTTTAGATCTTTAAAGTTTTAGTTTAGAAAAATATTAGATCCATAAAAAAGGAATCTTAACCGAAAATCAACATAAACTTAACTTATTACAATTTGTTCTTAGTCCATAAAAGTCCTTGATCAAGCAAGATCAACATATAACAACAACATGCAAGAAGAAAAGAAAGATCTACAACTAGAAAAGAAAAATCTATACTATTACAAAATCTTCTTTTGGATCTTCAAGTCCTACCATGGAATGGGTTGGTTCTTCTAATTCTAGCACTCTTGATCTACAAGGAAAGGCTTGGTCTAAGTTGAATCTCCTTCTTCCTCCTCTCCTATGGCTCCCGGCCATACTCCCTCCTTTTTCTCTATTTCTTTTATCTTTTTCTCTCTAAGAGTCTTAATGGTCTCTTAGAGTGTGTTTAGTATTTGGAAGTGGAAGAATGAGAAATGAATATGGTGAAAGGAAAATGCACTAAGGCCACAACAATTTATAGGCAAATTCATTCTCCCTCTTATGCCCTTGTGTGGGTGTTTCGGCCATGGGCAATGGGAAGGGCAATTTTGGGCTTTCAAAATTTTGCATGGGTGCATTTTATCAAATGCAAGGAGACAAGGTGGGATGGGCTAGAGCTTAGGGGTCATTTTAGGGCTAAAGACTAGTTAGGAAATAGTTAGGGTTTTCTAACTTAGTTTGGTTTGGTTCATGGTTTGGTTATGGCTTACTTACTCACTAAGACTTCTAGAAAATTATACTCCTAACACATACACACATATATACACGTATAACATACATGCACACACACATATATATTCATGCAAACCGTATCACACACACATATTTAATTTACATTTTTTTTAATCTTATTTATTTAAATTCATCAATTCACATAACCAAGCAATTAATTCAAAAATCACATTCATACAATCATTTCATATATCACACAGTACACACACATTAAATCAAGCACTCATCACACAAAAATTTCAAGCCAAATCAATAAATTCATTTTCTTCAAAATACAATTTCCAAAATTCGTATTTCTTAGTTCTGAAAATAAATTTTAGTAAAACCACCCATAAAAATATGAAATTTACATTTTTAAAATCTACTTTTCAAGACGATCGTTTTGATATAAAGTTCATGAAAATCCGAGTTACGGTTAAAAAGATACAAATTTTCCAAGTTAATAGTTCAAAAACTTCATTTCGAATAAAAATCAACTTTTAATAAAATCACAACTCAACAAAACCATTCACTTCTCTTTTATAAAAACACTTTTGGTTTATAAAAATCTTTTAAAATCATTACTTTATTTCTCTCTCACGTAAAATACTTTTCTGAAAATATAATCTCAAGGTTTCTTTTTGACGAAAATCGTTTACGCACGTACGGGAAAAATGGGGGGTGTTACAAATATAAATCCATTATGTCTTGTTACTTGTTTGTTTCTTTGAAAAATATTATGTTGGAAGTTCACTTTGTTGACGTGGTATACGTTCGGAAAAGCTTATTCTTTCTCCTGTCTCGTTGTTTTTCTTCGTTATTCGTGGACGACGCAACGGGAAGATGGCATACCGCATCGAGATTCAGATGCGGCCCCTAGCGGGGGGAGTGTGGGAAGTCACCCGTGACGGGTGGATTTGGAGATACAACACCCGCTTGGATATAACATACTCGTAACATGTTTTGAGAGGAGTTAGGCTCGACCTACACATCGGCGGCATCACTTTGAGGGACTACATGGATGGAGAACCCCGGGATTACCATGCGCAGCCTGCACCTCTTGCTGCATGGGAGCCCAAGGAGGAGGGGAGTGAACTTGAAGAGGAAGAAGAGGAGCTTGCTGCTGAGCCTGATGAGAAGTATGTTCCGATGGAGGACTCTGACTCTAATTTAGCTGGAGGGCAGTAGGATGTGTCACGCTGATGTTGTTGTTGTTTATGTTTCTTTGTTTTGGCCTTTGGTGTTGGGTCTTGTTTTTAACTGGGGATGTAGTTGTTCTTGATTACTACTGCTGTAACTCTTCTAGTATTTTGATGTATTTTGGAGTACAAACTTATAACTTTTTTATTCAGCTTTCCGTACTGATAACCAAACTTATTTATGTATGTGGTACCGATGTGACTTTGGAAAATGCTGTTTAAGTTTATGAAACAAGTATTTTGGTGGTGATGTTGTGTGTGCACGTAACAACTCGATTTTGTAGTAAGTGAACGGCGAAGGTATCTTTTGTAATTAAATGAACTTGAACAATGCTAACTTTTCTGAACAAGAAAATTGAATTAATTGTCACATATATGTTATAAAAAAAAATCACCCGCATTTTTATCAAGTTTAAAACATAAATAGAAGAATATTTTCGAATAAACAAAATCTGGGTGTTACGTTAAATCTCCAAAACAGCATTGTTTTCTTACCTATGTGTCATTCTTGTCAGAGTTAAAAAAACGAGGTCGTCTCTAATAATTTTAAAAATATATATATTTTTTCCACGGTTTGGCACCCTTATTGAAGGGTTAGACCTTATGCATTCCTAACCAAAAACCCTTATCATTGTCAAATTTTGTAACATCCCTCATTTTTTTTAAAAAGGATAAATAATTATTTTATTAATGAAGAAGATTTTTAAGAAAGGTATCTTAGAAAAATAAGCATAACAAAACATATTTTGGAAATAAAATAGCTTTGGCAAAGAAAGATTTAAATGAAATATGTAAAAAAGGGATATTTTGGTAAAATATCATGTAAAAATTGGACTGTATCTCTTTCGTTAACCGTTGGATCGTACTCAAATTTTAGACAAGGTTTCTAATGATTTTATCTTAACATCCAACGGTGGAAATTTTGTTTTGAGAATTAAATCTTTTTAAATTAATTTTTGAGCAAAGCAGTGTATTATATTTGAATTTATGAATTTTAGCAGTGGCTAACCGGTTAGTAAAACCAGTAACCGGTTAGTGCATCTGCATCTGCTGAAAATTAAGTCGGTTTAAGCATGGAAACTCGTGGAAACCCGATTTTTTCTTCTGGGAACGTCCTTAGGTGCATTCTATGACATGTGTGTGGTATGGGGAAGGGCGTGGTGGCATGATTTGCTCCAGCCTTGCCTCATTCCTGCTCTTTTACCTCTCTATAAATACCCTGTTGTGGGTTGTTGTTTTGTCCATGATTCCTCACGAATTCCTTACTAAAACTCTGCCAAAATCTCATCTCAAATTCGTGCAAGTAACTAGCCCTTGGTTGCTGCACCTTTAGCTTGTGATTAGTGAGTGTGAGAGCTTGTAAATCAAGGGAGTTTGTGCTGCTCTTGCCCTTGTTTCTGGTGTGGCTGTTGTGTTTGCTACTACCCTTGTGGCTGCTGTTCTTGGAGTCTTAGAGCTTGTTTAAGTGTTATTCAATTTGCCTAAGGTATGGGAGACCTCATTCATATCGCTAGGATTTATGGTTGTTGGTTTGTGCAATGATATGTGTGAATTTTGATGTTGGAACCAAGACAAGAATTGGTTTGCTTGGAGGCCAATACAATCCTCGGTTCTCTATGTTATGCAACTGAATAAAGGACCTAAACAAGAATGAAATTAATGAGAAGCATGCTGCAACTAATTAGTTAATTATGCAAATGATTTGAATGGCATGACATGACATGATAGAATGATGAGTATAAATGATGAAATTAGAGGTTGTACATGTGATGCACTTTTATGGAGTATGTTTTAAAATGTGAATATGTGAAGAGTTATGCATAATATAAACTTGGTTGATTGAATAATTTGATGCATTGGTTTGATGATATATGCTTTGATTTGGTTGAATTACTTGCTGTAAAGTGATATATCGATACCATATGTTGATTGTCCAATGATGGCAAGAAATAATAATTAGACTATGAAAGGAATTGAGAAAGAAAAAGTGGAGTATGTTGTCAAGCTGCATAAACTAACCGGTTAGTGGGCTCTCTAACCGATTAGTGACTGACAAAATGCATCAGTTGGTTATGTTGGTATAACAAACATTGAGGATAGTTGTTACTTAGACTTGGACTAATATGTGAACCAATCATTAGGAGTAAATAAGCTAGGGAAGGATGGAATTGATTATGGTTTGATAAAGAGTTTTAATTGGAAATTAGATTGATGAACTTAGAACTAATGGAATGTAATTTGATATGCTTAATTCTTACTATAACCTTAGAGTCATGTCCAAATTGCTATAACTAATAGTTTGGAATTAGAATTTGATACAATAAGAAATAAATTGATGTGAGCTAGACTTTGCCTTTTATTTTGGTCCAAGACTTTGAGGTTATCTTGAACTTAAATTATTGGATTCATAGCTCACTGTTAATATAATTAAATCATACTTTAGTAATGCTTTAGGTGCTGCACAAAGACTAGAGAATAGTATGGTAAGTGATTGGATTGTAAAGAATAAGAATTGAACTTGTCCTGTTCTCAGGTCTGCAAGTCTGCAGCATCTAACCGGTTAGGAGTCCCTCTAACCGGTTAGAGCCTGACAAAATGTAAAGTTAATTAAGTTTAGTATAGTAATCTTAGAGTATAGGTATGATATGGGTTTGGACTAATAATGGAACCATAATTTGAAATAAGTAAGCTAATTAACCATAGTATTTGCTAAGGCTTAATAATGGAACTTTTCCCTAATAGGACGTTAATGGGTATATGAATTTAAAATAGGGTTTTGGATAGTGGGAGACCTGCAATAATGCTTAGAACTATGTCTTAGAAGGTAAATAAGGAGTAGGAAGGGATTAGTTTAAGGATTGGAAGGTTTTGGACTTAAAATAAATATGGTTTGCTCTCAGGTCTGCTGTCACTAACTGGTTAGTGGATCTTGTAACCGGTTAGTTCTTGAGAGAAATGAATAATAACTAAATTCATTGCAATAATCATGAAAGGCTTTGCAAAAAACGTTATACTAAGTGGTTATTGACTGGAGACCTCATGGAATTGACAATGAATAATGATGGTATGGCGAATATAATAATGCATGATGATTATATAGCTCCGATATGAGATCGTGAGCCTGAATGAATAACTCTGGTATGAGACCGTGAGCTTAGATGATTCTGTATAGTACAGTGTGGCCGCTATACGAAGACATGTGAATCGGTGTGGCCGCCATATGTGCGTGATTTCATATAGTACGGTGTGGCCGCTATATGAAGACATGGAACGGTGTGGCCGCCATGTGTATAATGACGATGATTATTCTTAATAATGGAAATGCTGATAATTAATATATGGAATATGCATCTCATGCATGATGTTACGAGAATCTTAAAATGAGTAAGGTGCATGCGGGATTGGAAGACCATATAGTACGGTGTGGCCGCTATATGAGATGGTTGAAACAATGTGGCCGCCACTGTTGAAATGACAAGGAGCTAGAACTATTGGTGAACAATGGTTCAGGGATCATCCCCTTGTTCATTTTGGGATCGTGGTAGATGGGGTTCCAGTATAAAACGGTGTGGCCGCTATACAGGTTGTGGAAACATCGAGCGCACGATTGTCCATCCCAGAGCGTTGTTTTCGATGGAAGTGATGAAAAGAATGTTTTGAGAGATGCACATTGTAACACCCCGATTCGGCAACTTGAAAACTTAACTTAAATATGGTGAAAATTAGGGCCATTTTTTTTTTAAACAAGGGTTACACAAAATGAGAACATGTAGATTTTCAAAACTCAATTATAATTAAAACTCATGTTCTCATGTTGCACAACTCTTTCAAGTTCCAAACCGAGATGTCACAAGACACCGCACCTTGAAACTTGTTTTCAAAACATCATTTAAAACATTAGCCCGTTTAATTGTTTCAAACATCAGTACCAAATAAAACTCTTGCCGGGGTACAGTATGATAGAGCTAAGGTAACTAAGAACTTACAATGGAATACATCCCGCCAAGGGAATCACCTAGCTTCTAGTCGTGCTTTCTACTACTTGTCGTCTAACTCCGGATCTTGGCAGCCCAAGCTCTCCAATTGTAAATAGAGTCGCCCTCGTCCGCTGCCTCAGTGATCTCCTCCAGATACCATCGTCGGGAATAAACATCTATGCTCCTTCTGCCGGAGTACAGATAGGCCACTACACACTACGCCATCTACCGGTTGCAATATCAGCATTTGCCAATACGACAACACGGTAGGAGAGAGTCAGTGTTCCGAACACTAACGGGTTGACCATACGGTCTCAGAGTAGGTTGAATCCAAAGAAAGGCAGATAATATAATAAAACAACATAACTAAAAAATCATCAACATACATAACATATAATACACGTAGCATCTATGAATCACATAGAACAAAACATATTCATACCATCATTCTTAACCAATTAATTCATTCACGCTCTTATAATCACATTCTCAGAATCTTTCTCGTGAAATTTCATAACTTTTCTCAATCCTTCTTCCATCACAATTTCCACACTTATTTCCTTATTCCAAGGATTCTTTCTTATCGTTGTCTTGTGAAGTTTTGTTAGATACTTGATACTTTAATATACTTTTTCTTGAAACATCTTTGTCTATTAAGTTTTATTATCTCCGTTAGCATCAATGATGAGTAAATAAATAAATCAAAGAATGTTATCATCACACAATATCACACAATGACATTGTGGTCTTTGTCACCTTCGTATAAGTGGCCACACAAAACAAACAATTGCGACTATACTACTGACTCAGAACCACTAAGTTCCGATCTTTGAGATGATACGGAACGTCCTAATAAATCACCTAGCTACCACGGTGTCTTAGGAAAGCTTCTCTCTCACCTGAGGTCCAGCGATTTAAGTGTGTGTGTTCTCCTTGAATCCTTGTGCTGCCAACTGCCTCAATCTCTTTTCTTAATTTCTAACTTAAATCTTCAAATCTCCTCTTCTCATCCTCTTGGGTTTGCCTCGGTCTCTCTCTTCTTCTAGGGTTAATGGGGTTTTCTCCTTGATCTTTGAAGAAAGATGTGTGTGGAAGGAAGAAATCAAGGATGTTTGGGTTAAGGGTTTGGATTCTCACTCTCTTTTCCTTCTCTTCTCCTCACGGCCTCCTCTCTTTCTCTCTATGTCTCAAGAGCTTGATGATGCTCTTGGGACTAAGTGTGTTGGTGTGTGTTAAAGGAAGTGGAAATGAACTAGCTAAACACATACTCACTCACACGGTTATAAGGACAAGGCAAAGGTGTGGAAATTTCCCTTTCTAGCCTCGGCTCATGGTGGAAGCTTAAGGGAAATTTGGTCTAGCCACAAAGTTGCATGGGAGGGGTCATGTCGTGGGAGACAAGGTGAGAAAAAGTCTTCCCTAGGCTTCATGAGTCACCTCTCCTAATCTCTTCCTATTTTCTATTTGGTTTCTAATTTCTTAATTCATAAGGAAATCAACCCTACTTGGTTCTTCTACTACTTGCATGGCCGAACCACATGCTAATGCACACACATACACATTTAATTTAATCTCATGTTCAACACATAGCATGAATTCATGGGATAATGCATACATGTTCATCATTCACACATGTATTATACATACACATACATTCATGCATCATACATCACTCACATATGTTCATCCACATGCATTTACACATACATTATATTCTTTTCCATAATTAAATACTCATATAATCCTAAGCATACCTATACATACCAAAACCGTATATACACACACATAGGAAATAATTCTTGTTCCTCATACAATGACTAACACAATATCACAAGTACTTTTACAAAATACCAAGCATATAGATTTTAAAGACAAACTCAATTTCTAAATTATTTCAGGAAATCATTTTCTTAAAATTTACCCCTTATCTTGAAAATGTGAATTTAGGAAAATCATTTAAGAAAATATTCCTTCAAAACACTTTTCTCAAAAATAATTTCTTTAGTGTTTTAATTTAATACGAGGAATTTGCGGGGTGTTACATTCTCCCCAACTTAAAGATTTCTCGTCCCCGAGAAATGCGTTGTAGATTGGGCAGCAGGGCACAAGACTTGCTCACCATTGTGGTTTTCATGAGAACACTCTCCTTCCGCTTCTTGGTCGCATTCTCTTTTACAGGTCTAATTCACCTTGTCGTGCTCCTTGTTGGTTGCCCTTGGACGAGGAAGTTGCACTCATACAACTGCTTGCGTATCGAACCGGGTCAAGTCCAACGGACTAACCTAAGAAGATACCGCTGCTTCGACTTGATGTCGTCACAGAAAGTCCAACCATAGGTACGGACTTAGGGAAAATCAAGCAAACAAACATTCATACGTCTTCAAAAGCATAGGGTTTTACCTAAAAATCCTTAAATATTCACTATTCTTCTACAACTTGGGTTCCTATTTCCCCACAATAATCACTCCTTTCTTTGATTCTCCTTCTAATTCTAGGGTTTTAGTCTATCCTTTTCTAGCTTAAGGGAAATCCTATTACCACTTAGACTTCACCCTTGATCATCTCATTTTCTAATTAGGGTATAAGGCAATCCTAATCCTCAAATTTTCCTCAAAATTCCTCTAAGGACCGGTAACATACGCCTCTTTTCCTCCTTGTGACTCCCCAACTTTGATTCAACTTATAACTGTCCCACGGTGATCTTTTAGCCTTACTTAGCTTAAACTATTTCTCCTTCCTCAATCACTCAAACCTAAATTACTTGGGGAAACTATGGCATCTCCAACTCCGCAATTCGGTCTGAAGAGTTTTAAATGGGATCGGTAAGACTACAGTTGGATAGGGGTTCATGAAGAAAAGGTTTGAATCTCAATAACAAAACTGCTTTATTGAAGCAATTCAACAAGCACGGAATCCCAGGTAAGGTACGCTATATCCTCATGAGTACTAACTATCCCTATATAAGAGGATATGCTAAGGTCAACAATTCTAAGTCTAACAATTACTAATGAAACATCAGGGGTACTGGATCTTAACTTCAGAATCTATTCAGGGTCTGCTTCCTGAAGCTATCGAACTAACACAGGCGATACTATGCCACTAACTAGTCTCATGTCCTAAGAGACGAAAGCTTGACCTAATACTCCTACCCAAACACACAGAGTCACACACAACAAAGTATGTAAGCATGTAAGCATGGGCTTAAGGCCACTAAGGATTACCATAAGCTCTGATACCACAACTGTAACACCCTGATTCGGCAACTTGAAAACTTAACTTAAATATGGTGAAAATTAGGGCAATTTTTTTTTTAAACAAGGGTTACACAAAATGAGAACATGTAGATTTTCAAAACTCAATTATAATTAAAACTCATGTTCTCATGTTGCACAACTCTTTCAAGTTCCAAACCGAGATGTCACAAGACACCGCACCTTGAAACTTGTTTTCAAAACATCATTTAAAACATTAGCCCGTTTAATTGTTTCAAACATCAGTACCAAATAAAACTCTTGCCGGGGTACAGTATGATAGAGCTAAGGTAACTAAGAACTTACAATGGAATACATCCCGCCAAGGGAATCACCTAGCTTCTAGTCGTGCTTTCTACTACTTGTCGTCTAACTCCGGATCTTGGCAGCCCAAGCTCTCCAATTGTAAATAGAGTCGCCCTCGTTCGCTGCCTCAGTGATCTCCTCCAGATACCATCGTCGGGAATAAACATCTATGCTCCTTCTGCCGGAGTACAGATAGGCCACTACACACTACGCCATCTACCGGTTTCAATATCAGCATTTGCCAATACGACAACACGGTAGGAGAGAGTCAGTGTTCCAAACACTAACGGGTTGACCATACGGTCTCAGAGTAGGGTGAATCCAAAGATAGACAGATAATATAATAAAACAACATAACTAAAACATCATCAACATACATAACATATAATACACGTAGCATCTATGAATCACATAGAACAAATAATATCCATACCATCATTCTTAACCAATTAATTCATTCACGCTCTTATAATCACATTCTCAGAATCTTTCTCGTGAACTTTCATAACTTTTCTCAATCCTTCTTCCATCACAATTTCCACACTTATTTCCTTATTCCAAGAATTCTTTCTTATCGTTGTCTTGTGAACTTTTGTTCGATACTTGATACTTTAATATACTTTTTCTTGAAACATCTTTGTCTATTAAGTTTTATTATCTCCGTTAGCATCAATGATGAGTAAATAAATAAATCAAAGAATGTTATCATCACACAATATCACACAATGACATTGTGGTCTTTTTCACCTTCGTATAAGTGGCCACACAAAACAAACAATTGTCACTATACTACTGACTCAGAACCACTAAGCTCCGATCTTTGAGATGATACGGAACGTCCTAATAAATCACCTAGCTACCACGGTGTCTTAGGAAAGCTTCTCTCTCACCTGAGGTCCAGCGATTTAAGTGCGTGTGTTCTCCTTGAATCCTTGTGCTGCCAACTGCCTCAATCTCTTTTCTTAATTTCTAACTTAAATCTTCAAATCTCCTCTTCTCCTCCTCTTGGGTTTGCCTCGATCTCTCTCTTCTTCTAGGGTTAATGGGGTTTTCATCTTGATCTTTGAAGAAAGATGTGTGTGGAAGGAAGAAATCAAGGATGTTTGGGTTAAGGGTTTGGATTCTCACTCTCTTTTCCTTCTCTTCTCCTCACGGCCTCCTCTCTTTCTCTCTATGTCTCAAGGGCTTGATGATGCTCTTAGGACTAAGTGTGTTGGTGTGTGTTAAAGGAAGTTGAAATGAACTAGCTAAACACATACTCACTCACATGGTTATAAGGACAAGGCAAAGGTGTGGAAATTTCCCTTTCTAGCCTCGGCTCATGGTGGAAGCTTAAGGGCAATTTGGTCTAGCCACAAAGTTGCATGGGAGGGGTCATGTCGTGGGAGACAAGGTGAGAAAAAGTCTTCCCTAGGCTTAATGAGTCACCTCTCCTAATCTCTTCCTATTTTCTATTTGGTTTCTAATTTCTTAATGCATAAGGAAATCAACCCTACTTGGTTCTTCTACTACTTGCATGGCCGAACCACATGCTAATGCACACACATACACATTTAATTTAATCTCATGTTCAACACATAGCATGAATTCATGGGATAATACATACATGTTCATCATTCACACATGTATTATACATACACATACATTCATACATCATACATCACTCACATATGTTCATCCACATGCATTTACACATACATTATATTCTTTTCCATAATTAAATACTCATATAATCCTAAGCATACCTATACATACCAAAACCGTATATACACACACCTAGGAAATAATTCTTGTTCCTCATACAATGACTAACACAATATCACAAGTACTTTTACAAAACACCAAGCATATAGATTTTAAAGACAAACTCAATTTCTAAATTATTTCAGGAAACCATTTTCTTAAAATTTACCCCTTATCTTGAAAATGTGAATTTAGGAAAATCATTTAAGAAAATATTCCTTCAAAACACTTTTCTCAAAAATAATTTCTTTAGTGTTTTAATTTAATACGAGGAATTTGCGGGGTGTTACACACATGCATTGCATGAAAGATTAATGATATTACTTATTGTTTGCTAAGACACTTGAGCATGCATTCATTACATTGAAATGATATCTGTGATGCTTGTGTTTGAACAATCATATAATCTGCTTACGTGATATGACAAGTGACTTACTCCCATACTACCACATCGGTGGTGGTAGGTTCTTTTGAATGACAGGTCAAAGGTCTCTCCTGTTAGAGTTAAAGGAACGATAGCAGAGATAACCAGGATGACATCTTGTTGTCCGAATCCTCTTATTGAAGGATAGAGTTGTGAAGACCATGCTCTGGATGTAAAGAGGGATTTTTGGGGATTTTATATTTTTATATTTACACTCAGACTGTTTTGTAATATAATATGATATTAATAAGCTATGCTTTTAGTTTTCACACTCTTTTGGAAAATTGTTTTTATTAATTCGCATTTTTTTATTCCACTTAATAATTTGGGGCGTTACAAATTTCACTCTCTTCACTTCACTCAGCTCCTACAGCTTCAGCTTTTACTTTTCAGTGTCACCCTTTACTTTTGGCTTGCCTATATCTGTCCAACTCATTCACCACACTAGCTTTCAATCTCATCCTCACCACTTTTTCTCCCATTCTTTCCCCCACTTTCGGTCTCCAACTTGTTCTCTATCCTCCAAACCATCACGAACAAACCATCGCCACCTCTTCGATGAATCGTAAACTTCGTTTAGTTAAAGATTAAAATGAGGGTTTGAAATCCTAAGGGATGATGACAAGTATTCAAATGAGCATAGTTTTTTTGGAAGAAAAATTAATTAATTTCACATTGATTAAGAAAGTTAGTTTAATGCATTTAAAATTTTTTTTAATTCATATATAAAATAAAATAAAGTTACTTTAGAAAAATTGCATTGAGAATGAAACTAAAATTAAATGAAACAACCGCTTTACAAGAATATTTTATGAATATTAATTGTTTTGGGAATATAAAGTTAGTTTTTTTTATTTGAGATCAAGTGTGTTATTTTTTTCATGTTGGGAGACTCACTTGCCATAACCTGGCACGCGACCAGGGTCAGATCCGGATGTACTTAGGTACTACCTGGAAACTAGATAGGCAATATAGAAAAAGTATGTTATTTTTTTCTTATATTAGAAACTAAAGGGAGTAATATATTGATGTAATTAAAACTTGATTTCTTTAGTTTTCTTTTTAAACTATTCATTTTAAGTTTATTATCCTCAACTCTGATAATCGTGTCATATATTTAAGACATGAACTGTATCTTGTCATAGTAAAAGGTCAATGTAGGTCTCCTCTTGAATGTCGTCCTGCTCAGTCGTATTTCCACTTGAATGCAGTCAATATCGAATTGAAATTTCCTTACTGTTCCGGATCGCTTTTTAAGGGAACAATAATTACAGTGATTAGGATGAGATTATGGGTTCGTAATACTTTATGAAATTATGGCTAAAATACAATAAAAATGAAGGAACATTGAGAACTCCCCGGAGGGCGCGTTGGAGCGGTGAACAGACGAGAGCGGCCCTGGTTCCTTGGGAGGGGTGATGAACTGGATGAGGAAGGAACTCTGAAAGTGATGATGAGGACGCCCAAATCATGATGGAATGTGACTTACCTTTGGTGCATGTCTTAACAGGTTTGGACAGGTTGGCCAGGGGGCCTGGGCGTGCTACTCAAGAGCGTCCTCATCATTAACAAGCTAGTTCCTTCCAGATTCATTTCTCCATGAAAACAGGGGCGCCTTCCCTTTCCAAGGCTTGATACGCCTTGTGGGAAGACTTCTCGTCTAAAAGCCTTCCAAGCCACGCCGCTCTGCGGAGTTCCCGAAGCGGGCTATCCTTGCCTAAGCGTCACCCCTGCACGAAGGCAACCAGGATTAGTCCAAACATAATAACAGTAAAGGTTATTCCTCTTTTGCTCTGATTGCTTAGCGCTGACAGGGGCGCCTTCGGTTGGCTGATTGGACAAGGGTATCTATGGCCTTTGAAACTGAACAGGGGCGCCTTCGACAGGGGTGCGCCTTCGACAGAGGTGCGCCTTCGACTTCTGTGGGATAGTGAATCCCTTTCTCCTTGGTTTCTTCATTGATGTGTTATTGACTATTTACTCTTTACTGTTATGGTTCTTGTCGCTCTTGCATAAATGAGAAGTGAGGTGGTATCGTGTTCTGGACAAGGACGTACGCTTTCGGAGGTCGCTCTAGGACCCTCATACTTTACTCTCCTTTTCTTCTAGAGAGTTGTTCCAGACTCTGTTCTCTTCATTGTTGTTGCTCCTGTACACTAAGTTGGAGATACAAAGGAGGAGTGGAGCGGGCGTTGCTGCTGGGCAGAGGGATGTTCGCTCTCTTGTGTCGCTCTTATGAGGAAGCAAGGTGTTGAGGAATGCTTCTCTGCTTCATTTCTCCTCTTTTCTCTTGGTAATGTGAAGAACTTGTGTTCCTCTATGTTGGCTCATTGCTCTTGTGAGCTTATGGAGCTGATCGAGTGCGCTCTGGTTGCAGCTTCTCCTTCTTCAGCTCTTCTTCTCTCCATATTCCTCATTGATGTTATTCTGCTGTTCTTTCTCTAAGTTTCAGAGAGAAGAACTATGAGTGTTTGTTGTGTTTTGGCTTCCAGAGTTCTGATTGTGTTTGCTCTAATGGTTGAAGTTGTTGTTGTTAAGTTTGAAGAGAGTAAGAGACGTGTGTTCTGCTGCTCGCCTTTGCACCTCTTCTTCTTCTTCGTGTTCTTCCTCTATGTTGCAGAGGAGAGAACCTTGTGTTTTGTGTGTATTGTTATTGTTGCTCTGGTGTGTTGTTTCTCTTTTAGAGATGATGAACTTGGAAGGAGAAGTACCTCCTATTTATAATGGTGCTTTGGACCAGTGGTCATTGGTTGCTCGCCTTTTGTCCGCTGGGTAATAGCACTTTGCATCATGTGCTCAGGGTATCTTCTCTTTATCATGAGTAGCTTTGTCTTCTTTACCATTCTTGGCTTTGGCATTAATGGTTGCAGGGAGGAAGGGGTGCAAGGCATGCCATTCTTGGCTTTGTCTTAGGAATGACCAAGTGAGGTAAGCAAAGGTTCCCTCTTGGCTTCCTGCACAAGCCGTTGAAGTCTTAGGAAGTTGGGTTGCCTTTGTTTGTACGTGTGCGCCTTCCACAAGCCCCATACCCTGCACGCTCCCATCTATCATGACTTTCTTTGTGAGATTTTATGATGCCTGGGACGCTTCGGGGGGATGTGTTGCACTCTTTGCCATCAGGACGTCTTTTTCTTTTCTTGGAAAAAATATTAAAAAGTGACGCTCTGGACAAGTGACGCTCTGGCCAATCCTTGATGCTTGCACGCCTTTCTCAGAGTCTTTTTGTTGTTTTATTTGTTTGACGATTTTTGGGCCTTTATACAGATTGGGCCTTGCAATTTGGGCTACCAAATATTGGGGTATCAACAATAGCCCCCTTTGCATGAAAGAGAAAATTTTTCTCTTTGATGCAAAACTTCTTGAAGGCGTCTCTACTTCTTGCTTTTGTGTTGAGGTTGATCTTGACAACTTCATTTCTTGTGATTTTCAGCTCAGCTTATTGGTACTCATGTATCGCTTGGATTGCGCTTGAAGACTGCTAGACTGGATTCGCTTTTGATTTTCTGAATGGACATCACCTTCTAGTATCTGTTGCATTTTGCTTTAGGAGCATTAAAGCGCTTTGTGATTTGCTTTTGATACTTGTTTCTGATTTCTCTTTACTTGAAAGGCGTAAGAAAGTATAATTGCTTCTGAAGATCTCATTGCTTGTGATTATCTGATTATGCTTTCCATTCCTTGAGGGATACGCCTTCCTTGTTTTTGTCTCGAGATTTTGTAAGCCTCTTTACCGCTATGTTTGGCCATGAAGAACACCAGCATTGATTATTTGGTTTTTGCGGGGCTGTTGTCTTTCGCCTTCGATAGAGCCCCCTTGGATGAGATCGCCTCTGTAAGGGCCGCCCTTGTTTTTATTTGTTGTGCCTCGTGGTGATTTATTCATGCTTACAGAACAGATGCAAGTGCTTGGCCCTTGTTGAGAATCACCTTGACACTGTTATACCATGTCGCCTTTGCTGAATGTATTTTTAGATTTTCCAAGCTGTTGCTTTGCTTTGTCCTTGGCTATCTTTCTTTTGTGGGTACTTGTGCATCAAGATGTGAACTTTTGGAGATGCTTCTAGCTTTAGAGTATTATTGAATTTTTATCTGCTTAGGCACCTTGAAGTCACCCTTGGCGATGCATCGTCGCTTTCTACATGTAGATCTAATGGGGGGTCAGCCCCCTTGTGAACTGAACCTGAACTTTTCATTTGGGTTTTATTCAATGAAAGCGGGCTTTTCTTCGTCTTTTTATCGCACATATAGTATTGCCTTGGTATGTCGCTCTGAAAAGTGATCCTAACCTTTCCGCTTTGACTTGTTCAATTGAGAAGTTGTTTTCTCAGCATATGCCTGTCTTGTACTGATCCTCTACCTTTCTTCTTTTTTCTTGTTGATAGCAAAGCCACATCTTTTGGCTTTTCTCTTTGTCTAACACTGCTGAGGCTTTGGCCGCTTCATTATTTATTCTACAAAGTGTGCTTGTAATTTTCGTTCATGTATTCCTTAGAGCATTTCTTGACTATAGATGCCAATAAGCTTTGACCGCTCTTGTATCTTGAGAGCGTGGCCTTAGCTTCGACCGCTCAGGCGCCTTTTGTTGCTTGGTTTATTCAGAATTTGAAGAAGTTGTTACCAAGAGGAAGACTTACAAAGGCTCTTGCTTGTACTCTTTCTTCAATATTCATAGGCTTGTACTCTTTCTTCAGCATTCATAGGAGGAAAGTGATTGTCGCCTTCGATGTAGGCTCTACACCCGTCACTGTTATTGTAACAGCCCGATTTTCACTTCCAAAACCTTAACTGAGTTCATAGGCCAGTTTTTTTTTTATAAAACATGAGTTCATTCGTTGCTGTTGTCTCTTACTTGAAAATCGAGTTGTCACTTTCGAAACTTCTAGTAACCGAAACATCACCAACATATCATAACATCGTTTTTATTATAATTAAAACATAAACCATAAGCACTGGAATCTCCCATCCAAGAGTTTTCCAAAAGCAGTACTTAGTTACAAAAAGATTACAATCCAGGTCTGAAATTAAAAACATAATTAAAAGTAGCTGAATTACATCCATGGTACTTCACAAAGTAATCCTCGATTGGGAACTTAGATCCTAGACACACTAGAACATCTAGACACAAAACACCGGACATCACTCTTCAGTCGAACCAGCATCCGTCTCCATCTCCTCACTAGAGTCCGCCTCTGCTTCGTGACTAGAGTCACTTGCGTCTTCCTCCTCCATCGGTTGAGGAATCACTGCAGCCAAAGGTGCAGAATCGCCATCGTACTCGTGATGCTCCTTCGGTCCGCCATCCTGATAGTCACGAAGAGTGACCTGTCCTACGTGCACGTATAGACTCGTCCCTCGCAGAATATGCCTTGGATCATCAATCTCCAACCGAGTGTCACTTCTCCAAATCCAACCATCAGGGACAACCTCCCATGCTCCTCCCTGAAGAGGCCACATGTGGATTGCTACACGATACGCCATCTACCCGTTGCAATACTGGCAAATGCCAATATGACAACATGGTAGGAGAGAGTCAGTGTTCCGAACACTAACGAGTTGACCGTGAGGTCTCAGGGTAGACTCAATAGAAAGAAAGACAGATGACATATGTGGAACAAGACAAGATAACCAAAACAGGATAGATAAACATAACAGAATAGATAACTAGAACAGGATAATAAAAGCATGTAGTACAGTATGCTCATTATCAGTATTAACATAAGTACACATGTTATACACATAAACATTTAGATCACATAAAAGCAAAGCATATCATATTATTCAAAGACATATCTTATTACACTTAGCATCACCAGTCTTTTCAAGCATCCAAGCCTTATCACAATCTTTCTCAATCTTTCCAACATTTACTCATACTTTCATTCTTTGAATCAGTTATTAATCTTAAGTCTTATCATAATCGGTTCGCTCAATGAGGTGGGTAAAAACCATCACTGAGGAAAAATGCATGCGTCTACATCTCCTCGGTCATCCATCCAACCTAGTCGGAAGCTAACAGGAGTACAGGACCTTTACCACGCGGGCACGACAGCTGTCTCACAATTGGCTCCAAGCCAGGAGAACTGTAAAACTCTCGGTACAACCTCAAATCATTTCATTTCAATTCATATAATATCATTTAATCAAGGCTCACTATAGAAAATCTCGAGTACGGTGGCAATTCACAATGCCCCGTTCCAGTCCTTCTCACTGTTCTAGACTTGCAATCAAGGGGGTGACAGTATCATTTCTAGTTAGCTGTGCAGAACTTACCACGGCTTAGGACCCAGTCCCTACCACATTCGTATGCACTTGTGGGATTCGTTCCGCCTAGAAATATACTCCAGGCTTCTTGACGTTCACCGTCCTTGCCCTCCCCTCATGCAATCTCCACATGAGTATCCGCAAATACCCATGGTATCTTCCTCTCCACTACTTCGCACTCTCGTAGCTCATCGCTTATGTTAAAGTCTTTTAGAGTCTTTTAAAGTCTTTTAATTCCTTTAATTATCCTAAGGTCGGCTTGCCCTTGATTCATCCCTTGGACAAGTCCCGACCACTAAGGGTTATGTCTGTTCCCCACAATATTCGCATGTTCCTTTCACTTTCACTAGCCACTTGGCAACAATTCCGTCAAACTGTTCCCGTAGGAATTCTCATAGCTCTCTTGCATTCTCTTGATCCTTTTCAATAGCCGCTTGACAATCATCCTCCGTCTTGAATCCACCAGCACGATCTCAACTTCATGATCATGATCTCCACATCTGGTGCATCATTGCTCCATGAAACATTCTTGAATCTCATCACTTATCACTTTTCCACTTAATCTCAGGTCTTGCTCTTTCTCATGATTCTTATTATCATTCATCACACATCCAGATTTTCCAGACAGAATATAATATACTCGACAATATAATCACAAAGAGAACCAATACATAACAGAAATAAGCATGCATCGAATTTAATAGAAAGAATAAACATATAGCACATAATATCTCACGTAAGTCTCATTACATCACAATCCGAGCAACCACGTTACAGGATCACCGCACTCTCACTCACCTCTTATCCCAGCAAACGAAACGCTCTGTCCTCGGAAATCTCTAGCCTCTCCTTGCAATTCGTTCCCACCGTCTAGAGAATACCTCACAGTAAATAAAATACGCTTTTGTCAAAAATATATTTCAATTAAAACTCATCACTTGTTCTCTTCACTTGAAATAGGAAATCCCTTATTTTTCTTTATTCTTTTCTTTAAAACACAATCGTTTTCCCAAAACAAATCACAATCTTTTCTTGTACTTGAAATCCTTCCAAAATCATTTGAAAACTCACATTAAAACAAACTAAATAATCAATTTATGTGGTTGTATGAAATAAGTCCAGCCACCTTCTCAATTCGTAAAACATTGATTTTTCGGTGTTTTTCATTCCAACTTTTGTTATTTCAAATAGCACTTGAAGTCCACATTTTTCATAAATCAAAAACATTTTTAAAGTTGAAATACCTTATGAATAAATCTTGGACAGCAAAGAATAAAAATCAAAACCATGAAAATACTTGTTGGAATAATCAAATTCACTCACTCATTTTCTTTCATCAAAACCGAATTTAAAAGAAATAATTTCAACACAATTCAAATAATTTTTCTTAAAATTAAATCACAAAAAACATTCATTACATCAAGTTAATTCACATGGAAAAGAATCTATCCTATTAAACCTAGCCTAGGCCGAATCACCATCATGGCACAAACAAGGTTTTTGATGCACTTTTTCAACATGCAATCCTTAAAATTACCAAATCAAATCATGCACTTTTAAACAAATGATTTTAAAAATACCCCTCTCTTTTTCAACATAAGACCGTGACCTCTCTTTCTTCTTCAAAACAATTTTCATTTTATTTTTCTTTGCATGCACTTTAAAATATTTGAGTCAAGAAGAAACCACATGCAAGTACCTTTTTATAGAAAACAAATCATGATCCTTTTGGTTCAAGGCTTGGCCGAATATTCAATCAACAAAACCAATAGAAAAGCTCAAATCTTTGACATGCAACAACAATAAACTTAGATCAAAACAAAACCACTTTTCAAAAGTTGATTTCCTTTTACTTCTTGCTAAAACCGTGACATGCAAACACAAAGATCAAGACTTTTTGGTTCAAAAATTACATACAAGCTTCAAGATCAAAACTATTTAAAGATCAAAGCAAAGATCTAAACTTTTTAAAGATAAAAACCAAAGATCAAAGCTTTATCAAGATCAAAACCAAATCAAAGCATTTTAACCACTCAAATCAACTTGTATAAGCATAAAACTAACATGCAAGAACTTGAATCAAAATAAAAATCATCATGACCTAGTTTCCTAGACATGGCCGAATGATGGAGTCCATAGTTTAGGGTTCTACAAGTTTGTTTGGCTCTTGAAAACTCAAGATCAAGGCTTAGAAATTACATACAAGCATAGATCTACTAGAAAAATTAACATGCAAAAGCAAATAACCTTTACAAGACTTAGAGATAAAAACTACTCTAACAACTCTAGGATCTTCGAACAAACCAAAGGAAAAGAGAAGATCTTCAACCTTCTTCACTTGATCTTCAAGAAAAACCTAAGTTTGGACTTGATCTCCTTCTTCCTTCTTCTCCAAGCTCTCGGTCTCACTCTCTCTCTATCTCTCTCTCTAAGAGCTTAAGGGAACTCTTAGAATAAGTGTTTAAGGAAATGAATGGGAAATGAATGAAATGGTTGGAAATGAACTAAGGTCTTGGGCTTAAATAGACAACTCGTGAGCTTACCCATTTGCCCTTGGAAAATTCGGTCAAGAGTGAATTGGGTGAAGGGCAATTTTGGCTTTCCAAAAAGTTGCATGGCTTAGGTCTTGTCACTAGACAAAGAGAGTGAAATTAGGCTCTAATCTCATGTCTTATTGGTTGGTCACTTCCCTTAACCACACTTTCCACTAAACTAATCCTATATGGTGCTAGTCTACTCCTTTAGGCTTCTAGAAAAATCAAAGGCCCTAGCATGCACATGCATACATGACCGAACACATACATGCACACACACACATAGAAAATAATTTGATTTTTCTTCTCACAAAATAACTCTTGCACAAAATCATAATTTCCTTAAAATATAAAATATCAAACACTTGATTATTTCTTCAAAACTCAATTCAAAACTCATAATATTTTCTCATGAAAACCATTTCTTGGAAATCATTCATCACTTGAAATCATAAGAAAAAAGAAATTCATTCTAAGAAATACTCTTTTAAAAACACTTTTTCAAAACAATCTCTTTATTACGTAAAACAAATTTGAGGTATTAGACGGGATGTTACAGTTATTATCTGTTGGTATTTTGTTTGCTGCTCTGAATCTTGTTGCTTCATGTTTAGAATTATTGTGTGCCTTGTATGGCTCTTTTGCGTGCCTTTTAGCTATGGGCCTCTCCTTTGGATTGTGCGAGCTAGCATACTGTTCAGTGAATTGGTGAACTTTGAACTCTGAACTCTTGCTTTGCTTCTGCAACTTCATTGTTATTTGCTTCTCTATACTTGCTTTAATGCTGAAACTCAACGCTTTACTCTTTTGCGCCTTCTGAACCTTCGGATATTATAGTTTCAATTTTGTGGATTTTGCTACTGCATTGAACGCCTTCTTTGCTGAGTGAATAGAATGACCAGCTTTGAAGGTATCATTCTAGTCTGGTCACTAGTTTGCTGATGTTTTTTCATGAAGAGAGAGTGAGCGCCTTGGTTTGTCATGAACACAATAGTTGGAGTAGCGAAAGGGGTCCTTGTTTGCAGCACGCCTTGGATGGCACTTGTAAGCGAGCTTTATGCTTCTTATGAGTTGGCCAAGGTGGACAGAGACTTTTGAAGAAATTGTTGATCTTAGACTTGTCGCTTTTATCATGTTGTGTCCACGACTAAAGACATTGATGCTTCTATTTTAGAATCCTATTCGCCTTTTGTGGTCGCTGAGCTTTGTGTCGCCTTGAATCTTGGAAATTTGAGTTACTTGCTTCGAATTGAACTTCACCTTTTGCGCTTTGCACTTTGTTGCTTTCATGCTGTACAGTGATGCATTTATACAATTTTGATACTGTTCTGATGCTGAAATATGCGCTTTACACTATGCCGCTTTGATAATTCTGCTTTTGGAAACCTGGATCATGCTCTTGGGTTGGATCATTTTCTTGATGTAAGGGCTGTGATGTACTGCTTGTTATTTTGCTTTATCATCTGGTGCACAACTTCATCACATAGCATTTTTGCAATCTTTGACATCTCCTTTCATTTTGCATTTCCTGTACAACCTTTTTTTTTCATGGTGCACGTTGGGCACGCACTCTCTCTTTTTTTTTTTTGAGCAATGGCCCCTCATGTCATTGGTGCCAATTTTTTTTCAAGGTGCACGTTGGGCACGCTTTCTCTCTCTTTTTTTTTTGAACAATGGCCCCTCATGTCATTGGTGCCAAATTTTTTCAAGGTGCACGTTGGGCACGCTTTTTTTCTCTTTCTTTTTTTTTTTTGAACAATGGCCCCTCATGTCATTGGTGCCAAAATTTTGTTTCAAGGTGCTCGTTGGGCACATTCTACAGGTTTTGCCGCTTTGGGCTTTTTCCTTCAGTTGTCACTTTGAACTTTTTTAGTTTGCCACTTTTGGGCTTTATTTAATTTATAAACTAACGGATCGCTTTGGATCTTACGTTAGCCAACCTCTTTTTCTACAGATTTTTCCGCCCGCGTTTAAGACTAGCGCCCTTGTTTCCCGGGACCTTTTCTAGCCTCGCGATACGGCGTACTTCGCCCGCGTTTGATCCTGAAAATTTGTTTTCAGAGAGGTCTATCCGGGTGCCGCAATAAGGCGCATTGTGCCCGCGGTACGACCCAACACTGTTCTTTCTTTTCTTTTTCTTTTTTTTGTGTGTGTTGGACCTCGCGATATGGCATTAATGACCCTGTTTGAGGGTATTTGCTACAGCAATACCTCATGTCATCAGTATCATTTGTACCCTTTCTAGGGACATCTCATGTCGCCGGTGTCGCTTTAGGCTTTGCTATTAG
Organism: Crotalaria pallida; assembly: GCA_037953625.1. Lineage (NCBI taxonomy): Eukaryota > Viridiplantae > Streptophyta > Magnoliopsida > Fabales > Fabaceae > Crotalaria > Crotalaria pallida. The sequence continues at coordinate 56,422,869 of CM075651.1, forward strand.
CACCTCTTGTCATAGGCGCTGCCTTACTTCTGATTGATTGCTTAACTCTGATTGCTTATGCTTCGTAACACCTCTTGTCATTGGTGTTACTTTTCTTTCTGCTTTTCTTGATATTATCAATTTGTAGACACTTGAATTTCTAGATTGTTCTGACTTCTTGACTTTATGCTCATGCTCGCCTTTGCATAATCTGCTTTGATGTACGAATAAGCTCAGATGCGCCTTGCTTCAGGGGCTTGTTATTACTATAGACTTCTTCGTTTCACTTGTGTCAGGATGCTTTGGCTTGCTTATGAGAGCAGACTGGGATGAATTCTTGATTTTAACTTGGACGTTGTTACATCATCAAGTAAACTGAGTTCGCCTTGGTTATGTTATGTTTGGAATAGTTCTGGGTCAGTCACTTGTACGCTTTTTAGCTTGCTTTCATCTTGCACCTTGCTCTTGTATATAATTTTATGCTTCAGTGTTTAAGTATGCCTTTTAGTAACATACTTTTCAGGATTTTGTACTCGTACTGGTCATCACAAAGCTTGCATTTACCCTCATGTTGTATGTACACCTTTTCATGTACGCCTTGCAGTTGTACGCCTTGCAGTTGTACGCCTTGCAGTTGTACGCCTTTACAATTGTGATCATAGCCGCCTTTTAGATTTGCTTTTGACTTTTGGCTGGCTGGTTTGCTTTGAAGCATCTTCTGTTTTATCCGCCTTTCTACTTAGATTTAGTTATGTCCGCCCTTGTACATGTGCTTGCTCTAGCTCTCAATTAATGCATTTTTTTTCTGTCGTATGGGGAATTATGAGCCTTGCATCCTGTTTTGTGGTTGCGCTCAGGTTTCTGCATTGATTTAGTTTTCAGTTTCTACTCGCCTTCTATTGCGCGCTTCTGCTTTGAAGTTGCCTTCGTCTTTTTGATTTGAATTCACCGTCAGCTTCTCATATAACTTTGCTTTTAGATTTTTGGCTTGATATTAGTAACATTCTGTTTTTGATTTACTTTAGGATTTTTAGCTTAAACACTGTTTATTTTTCTGATGCGCCTTGGATTTCATCTTGGCAATTTAAACTTCACATGAGGCTTTGATTCAACCTTGCTTTTCTCGCCTTTGCTTGTTCCACCTTTCTTCTTGTCAATTAGTCTATACAAAATGCATGATTACTTCTGCTTGTAAGGCGAACATGCGCCCTGCCACCATGACTCTACGTTCACCTTCTGGTTCTGGATTTCTTACTGTCAACTTCAGGGTTCGCCTTCTAGTATGATTTCATTCTTTCCCTTTGTTTGATTTTGTTTGCTTGATTTTCACTAATCTTTTCTATTTGCGTTGTGTTGCTCTCTCTTGATACTTTGCTTTTGTTTCATTACTTGCCTTCTGATACTTTATTCATTTTTTTTATCGCCTTCTTTCATTGGGCGAGATGTGGAGCACTTTTCCGCTTTAGACAGATCAGGTGCTTATTGCCTAGGGTGGAGGAAGCGATCCTCCCAAGGCAATGATCATCTTGGCAAAACTTGTCAAATCATGGCTTAAGAGCGTACTTGGGACTTCCCAAATGTGAGGAAGATATCACTTATTGTTCCTACATAAGCAATTTTCACTTTTCGGTTATTTTCATGATATACATGCCCATTTAGTTAGTTGTATCTAATAAATCATGTATAAAATTAATTATGCATCATTACGTAACATTGTCAAGATCATGTTTTCATGTAACGCTTTTCTAAAGCACGCCTTCTCAACATCTAAATCATACAATTTATAACTTTAAACATTGTATTTGCATGCTATAATCATGAAAAACAGTTTATTCACATCATGTAATGGTTGAGCAAAGAACATAAATGACTAGTATGATATACTGATTTTAGTTCTACAGCAAACAGTCATGTGTACAGAGTTATCTAATTATTGCTTCTCTAGTCAAATATTTAATACATATCAGAGCGACAACATTCCTGAATATGAACATACATATGCGATTCTTGGCCATGACAAACACAGAGTCTAAAAATCAAACAACCTTCATATCATATCATGTTATGACAATGCTATTCTAGACAAATTAAAAATAAATTATTGTTATCACCATAATGCCGTAAATGAAACCATGTTATCATATGAGAGCGATCATACCAAGGTTGTCATAGATGCATTCATAAGCTAGAAAGATAATAAGTATACGCATACTGTGACTATTTCCTTCAGTTTCACATAAAATAATTGATATGTGATTAGACACAATACATTTTTCATTTCATCACAATTCATATTTATTATAATCAAATTCATGGAAAGACTTACTAGCATATGAACGATAAATTAGACTGAGTCAAGGATTGTGTGTACGTAGCTTGTAGTGCAGATAACATGAGGCATTTTTCCATGTAAACTCTCTAGTTGCGCCTTCGCTCCTGTTTTTCTACTTTCTGTAATGTGGCGTCTTCTTCAGTAAGAGCGTATTTTCGCCCCTTTTGTTGCGTGACCGCCTTTGGAAAAGCTCGATAGAGTGAACGTGGTCGCCTTTTGAAACGTCGCATTTCTAGACAGTTGGACTCACAATAAACTAGGTTGCCTCCTGGGCGAGTCTGGTCGCCCTCTGGAAAGTTTGTATCAGAACAAACCTGATCGCCTTCTATGAGCACGCCTTCTGGGGAGATCGCTCTCTGGAGAGCGCCTTCTAGGGAGCTCGCCTTTTAGGGAGGTGAGAGCACAACGCATCTGGTTAGTTTTTGGAAAGGTCGCTTTCTGGGGCTAAAAGACACTTCCTTACTGTTACGTTCCACAGTTTGTACATCATTGATGCAAGTGTCAGACAGTGAATGCTCTAGGGTCCGCCTTTGTGCCCGGAGTTCTTCCTTCAGCATTCGTAGCCACAATTTCCCCAGCGCAGTCGCCAATTGTTCCGGATCGCTTTTTAAGGGAACAATAATTACAGTGATTAGGATGTGATTATGGGTTCGTAATACTTTATGAAATTATGGCTAAAATACAATAAAAATGAAGGAACATTGAGAACTCCCCGGAGGGTGCGTTGGAGCGGTGAACAGACGAGAGCGGCCCTGGTTCCTTGGGAGGGGTGATGAACTGGATGAGGAAGTGTTAGTTTAGGCCTCAAAATCTCGAGAGGGGGGGTGAATCGAGTTTTATTATGTATTGAAAAATTTGTACCAAATTAAAAAATTGATTTGAGATGGAGAGATTAAATGTTCGAAACGGATCGCGAAAACGATAGAAATATGATAAACGAGTAGCGCGGAAACGTAAAAAATTAAATATGCGGAAAGTAAAAGAGATAGGGATAGAAAAGCTTGCACCGGAGAATTTTATACTGGTTCAGCCTTCCCGTCGAAAGGCCTAGTCCAGTCCCCAAGCGACCCGCCTGAGATTTCTTATAACCAAGCAATAGAGTGGCACCCTATTACAACCAAGAGCACCCGGCACACTACTAGGAACCTCCGTTCGCTAGGGGCCTCAATCACACAGCAGGGTTCCTCGCCCTACGAACGCCTCAACGTTCAACTATGGGATTCTCTCCCTACCACTAAGGTTGAATACAATAGATGTGAGTGATTACAATAAGTATCACGTGTTCTCAAAAACACAAATTCTACAATAAGCTCTTATGATAATGAAGAAGAAGTTTGTCTTAGAGTTTACGCAGCCAACAAGGTTTGTTCTTAAAAAAAATTAGAACAATGAAAAGCAGAACACTTTGAGAAGAAGAAGAAGAGAGAACGTGAAAAATAAAATGTCTGAACGTGAAAACTAACTTTTTGAAATGTTGGAGTGATCTTTATTTAAAAAGAAAAACATTTTAGAATCAAAAACGATTTTGAATTAATAAAACAAAATCAAAAAGGAATAAACAAAGATTTGAAAATAAGTTTTAAAATCAAAATAGAATCAAAACGATTTTCGAAATAAAATAAAGATTTGATTCTTAAAACCAAAAAGGAAAGAAATCAAAATTAAAATCATTTTCGAATTTTATAAAATATATCAGAATCTTTTATATAAAAACAAATCAGGAAATAATAAAAATGATTCTGACACGTTTTTCAGTAAAACATGAAGTAATTGATTACTTTAAGGAATAATCGATTATTTCTACAAAAATAGAAATTATTAAATACATTTGAAAAACATGTAATCGATTAGGCTAAGAATAGTTAATCGATTACATCACTCTTGTTCATTGTATGATGCAACTTATGATAATCGATTACACTGAGGAGTTAATCGATTATTAAGCCTCTGGTTTGCATATGATGCAACATCATGTAATCGATTACTACAAGACTTGTAATCGATTACTAAGCCTCTGAAAAATATATGATGCAACAAATATAATCGATTACTTGACTGTTGTAATCGATTACTTTCATAAGAAAGTAACTTATTAACAAAATTCAGTTAATCGATTACAGCTTCTCTGATTTTTCTATGATGCAATAGAGTTAATCGATTACTGCAAGAGATAATCGATTACTCTCTTTTGCAATCATATAAATATGCAGAGTTTTGTAACATCAACTATTTTTACTCCGATGAAATGCAGAAAAACATTTTATATGCAGAAAATACGTTTTTCTTCTTCTCTTCAAAAATAAAAACTTTGTTGGTTTTGAAACTTCTAAGTAAACAAAAACTTCATTACCTTACATTTGATCTAAGGAGAAGGTTTCTATTCTTAGGCTTTCTTGAGTCTTCAATCTTGACGCTTGCACTTGTGAGCTTGAACTTGAGTTGACTTGTTATCATCAAAACATATATTTGCATTAAACTTGAAGTCCATAGAGAGTTTGAAGCATGCCTTCTGTAACACCCCAAAATTTTAATCCCCGATTAATGAAATGTTAATTATAATTTAATTATAATTAATAGTTTCTATATTAATCCTTGATTAAAATATGTGTTCATGTGACTAGCTTAGGTGTGTGAAATTATTTAATAAATATAATAAATGCATAAAATGAGTATTTTTCATATTAGTCCCTGGGTTGGGACCTAAAAGCAATTATAGGAAAGGTTTTGGAGGGAAAGTAAATAAAATAATTATTTTTCAAAATTTGACCAAAACACTCGAGTATTATTCAGAATACTCGAGTATTCTGGGTCAAACTGCACGAGTTAGTGCGTTTGATGAGTCACCATGAACGATTCCTTTCCCTTGACACGAAATCACCTCCACTCCACGTTGATGGAGGTCGTGTCGACCTGCATGAGTGTTTCCCCACCCTATTTAAGCCCATCAACACCCAGAAGCCAGGGATTTGGCTCATTCTTCTTGTTGTTGTTGAAGTTAGGGTTCCTAACTTGGTCTGATCAATTCTCCTTCTCTGTGTCGAGTTGAATCACAAACCAAACACGAATACAAAGCTTACATCTCGAGCTTTGTATAGAGAGTGAAATCGTGAGATTTGAGTTAGTGTGCTGAGAGAATTGGAGCAGGGAAGTGAAGCTAGTTGCTGTCCAAACTGTTTCTGGAGCTTACTTTGATCTTGATTTTTGGTAAGCTCATGAACCCCTGAGTCTCAATTTCGGTTTCCTTAGTTAGATTATGTTGCATAGAGTTTAGAAATCTAATTTTCCCCAATTTAATTCTCTGTTTCATGTACAAACCAATTCCATTTTGGTATGGTACTCAAAACTACTCTGCATGTCATGCTCTAAAGGATTTCTGGTGTTGGAGAGCTTTCTTTGGAATTTCCCTGTTTGATTCACGTCTGACAGGTAAGGGGAAGTAATTATATTCACTAGATAGAGTTTAAATTCCATGAATTGTGTTAGAGAGCCACCAAGAGGCTCTAAGGGCTTAGATTGAATAGGAACTTTGGTTTGGAGACCAATCCATGCTCTAAAATTGTGTTGAGCAAGTTTTATATCATGCATGCAAGCTTAAATGAGCTTTACTTTATGAAAATTGTGCTTAATATTCAATTTGAGGTATTGAGTTGTTAAAAGTGCCTTTTTATGCATCATTATTGGATTCTCTGTCAAATCTGTGTTTTGATATGAAATGAATGTTGTAACATGTTCAAATTATGTTGTATGAACTCTGTGGATCCCTGGAATGGACTAGAATTAAGTAGAAATGAAAATGTTATGTTAAAACCAAGTTTCAGTGTTATCAGCTACGAAACACTCGAGTAAAAGGCAGGGTACTCGAGTAAAATGCTTTCAAAACAATGTAAAATGAACAAGAACACTCGAGTATTTTGTCTGGTACTCGAGTATCGAGTATGACCTGAGGGCAAGTTTAGGTCAAACACTCGAGTCATTCAAGGTCACTCGAGTATTCTGGAAATGTTCAAGAACACTCGAGTAACCCATGAACTACTCGAGTAAATTGTTGAATTGAAAACCCAAATCGTCAGAAAGTCATGAACACTCGAGTAGTCTTAAGAACACTCGAGTAATCTGGAAAAGTTGAGGAACACTCGAGTGTCCTGAAGTTTACTCGAGTAAATGGTTCAGAACCTGAAAACACCATTTTCAATTCTGACTTAATAAACTAAGGAATTATTAATAGTCCAAGGGATCAAGACCTAGAGAAATTGATTAATACAAATAGATCGTTTGGTGACGGTCCTTTTTGATAAAGAAAATAAGCCTAGGTGGCCTGTAAAGTATTAATCAACTTCCCTTAAGTCTAAAAGATAAAATGCATTCATTCTGGAGTTTGGATGGTAGGACGTATTTCATGTTTTGTTAAACATGTGGAGGGCCTATGGGAGTGCCAATACGCTTGCTTGATGACACGTTGTTGACGTGGTCGGCTTAGTGGATGCCGATATGGATATATCGTTTGGATGACGATCCGTTTGGATGACGGGATATGCTCGGGTGGCATGGATACCAAGCTTGTCGTGTACATTCTAGGTGAATGTACGAATGGTTGTATATCTAGGAATACAACGCACTGTTGAGTGCTGGGTTGTCAGGGATGGACGTCAGAGAGTGACATAGTATTATGATGGAGATAGGCTTGAGAGCTAAAGTCATGCATCATGCCATTCATTTAACTCAACTGTGATAAATGAACCAAGTGTGGGCATCTTACTTGCATTCAATATCTGCTAAGTGTTAAATGTGATTGATATTAATTGATGCATATTTACATGCTTATATTGCATAATTTAGTCTCTGTCGATTATGTGTATAGAATTGCTTACCCCTATGCCCTTGTAGGTGATGTCTCGCTACATTGCTTGCGTCGAGATCCGGCCACTTCCTAGTGGCATATGGATCTATGAGGACCATCGCGCGGTGTTCGAGGGGGAGGTAGAGATTACCTTCTACCACCCGAACCCGCTGATACGATTCTGTCCTCGTAGGTTTAGGATTCCCATCATATACACTATGCATGTACCCCCGTTTTACACTTACCATGGACCACCTCCCACGCGACCAGCTCGCTCTTACCATAGTTTTCGTTTTTGACCTACCCGCTCTCACCCTTTTACTTCGAGAGTCGTCCGCGAGGAGACTCCCCTATCTGATCCGAGGAGCCCAGTCAGGGTTTCACCATTACCTGACCCGGTACCCAGTGGTAGGGTACTCTCTCCCTCGGATGAGATCGAGGAGGATCCGGTGGAGGACGAGAGTGGGGGCGAGCCTATCGTGCATTCTACTGGGAGTGACTGGAGGGATGATGATCCCTAGGTACATGCATATGGTGTATGATGTGGGTCGGAGGATCCGATGTGTGGAGGCTGCGGAGGAGATTTGCTGCTGCTGCTGTGATGATGATGATGCTACTATCTTACTACTACTTTTACTTTTGGGAGACTACTGCTGCTACTACTCCATCTGATGCTGCCAGATCTATGTGACTATCCCTAGAGTTGCATATTTTGTTATGTACATATTGTGGATATACTTTTGGAGTACTTTAGGGTTTTGGTCACACTAAGTAGATCTGTTGTTATATGGACTTGTACTTATGGATTTGGAGACTATATTATGGGCTATGTACTTATGACTATGTTTATATATAAAACCTATGTTTATACTTTATCAGTTGCATAGTCCAACGGATTTCGCTTACTCTGATTTAATCTATTGAAGAGCTCGGCTAAAAATATTACGTAATGGTATCAGTTTTATCTAAACGCATGGGTAACCTTAGCTACATGTATGATACATGGATGTTTTCAAAGAACAAATGTTACCCTACTTGTGAAAGGGTTTTAAGAGATCGCCAAACTCGATATAAACATTTTCGTAAAGATTTAGAACTTATTCTCCAAGAATTCCAATGACGATTGGTGCACCCGCTTTAAAAAGAAAATTTTATTTTCCATATTTTCTTAAATAAAGAACTCACAAGTCCATATATTATCCAATATAAAAGCTTAATTATTAGTTTATATTTGGGTAATCCAAGAAGGGTGTCACACCTTCCAACCAGCTTGACTTCCAACACACCCCCTTTTTGATGATGACAAACAACCATTCTGATATGCTCTTTATTATCTGCATCACAAGTGTTACACAACCAAAAAATAGATATATAATAATAAAACCTTCCATAGAATCACTAAATACAGGAAATATAATGGATTAATTCTTCTCCCCCTGTATGAATGCTTAAATAACATATATCATTTTAGACAAAAAGCATCCTTCAGAGTATCTCCCCCTGAATGTATTAGCCATGAAATATCAGAATCTCTCTCCCCCTTTTGTAATCATCAAAAAGATGTGCAATCTCCCCCTGAAACACTAAGAAGATGCATCAATAATAACATGAGAGATAAAAGATTCACATATTCAAAATAGGTGAGAGGCAGAAGTTAAACCAATTTCTCTACGAATAAAAAAGAAATTTTCTTTTGGAAGCGGTTTCGTAAAGATATCAGCCAACTGCCGCGAAGTATCAACATACTCAATAATGCAATCACCCTTCTGAATATGATCACGAATAAAATGGTGTCGAATCTCTATATGCTACGTGCGAGAATGTTGCACTGGGTTTTTGGTAATACTAATAGCACTGGTATTATCACATTTAATAGGAATGTGATCTAGACTTACACCAAAGTCTAGGAGTTACTGTTTTAACCATAAAATCTGGGTGCAACAACTACCCGCGGCTACATATTCAGCCTCAACTGTAGATAGGGCCACACTAGACTGTTTCTTACTAGCCCATGAAACCAATGAATTGCCAAGAAGATGACAAGTGCCGCTAGTGCTTTTTCTATCTACTTTGCAACCAGCAAAGTCAGAATCGGAATACCCAACAAGATTACAAGACGAACCTTTGGGGTACCACAAACCCATATCAGTTGTGCCAGACAGATATTTCATTATACGCTTGGCAGCAACCATGTGCATTTCTTTTGGATTCGACTGGAACCGAGCACACAAACATACACTAAACATGATATCCGGCCTACTTGCCGTTAAATAAAGAAGTGATCCGATAATACCTCGATACTTTGTAGTTTCTACGGATTTACCTCCTTCATCTTTGTCCAAGTAACATGATGTGCTTATCGGTGTTGCTACTGCCTTGGCCTTATCCATGCCAAATCTTTTCAGTAATTCTTTGCAGTATTTGGTTTGACTAATGAAGATTCCGTCCTTCGCTTGCTTTATTTGTAATCCCAGGAAAAAGTTCAGCTCGCCCATCATAGACATTTCGAACTCTTCCTGCATCATACTAGAAAATTCCTTGCAAAGGATTTCATTAGTAGCACCGAAAATAATATCATCAACTTAAATCTGAACTAAAAGAATGTCCTTTCCTTTCTTTTTGATAAACAGTGTGTTATCAACCTTCCCTCTTTCAAAGTTATTTTCCAACAAAAATTTGCTAAGACGGTCGTACCACGCTCTAGGAGCTTGTTTTAAACCGTACAAAGCCTTTTTCAATTTATAAACATAATCAGGGTGTTCATAACTTTCAAACCCAGGAGGTTGACACACATAAACTTCTTCATTTATAAAACCATTAAGAAAGGCACTCTTTACTTCCATTTGATATAATTTAAAATCTAGAATACATGCAAATGCTAATAGCAGTCTTATGGCTTCCAACCGAGCAATAGGGGCAAATGTTTCCTCATAATTTATCCCCTCTTCCTGGTTGTAACCTTGCGCAACTAACCTAGATTTGTTTTGAACAATTAAACCAGCCTCATAAAGTTTATTTTTATAAATCCACTTAGTTCCAATAATCGGATGAGACTCAGGCCTAGGAACAAGTTCCCACACCTGATTTCTTTCGAACTAGTTTAATTCTTCTTGCATTGCCAAAAGCCAATGCTCATCAAGCATAGCCTCAGAACAATTCTTTGGCTCTACTTGAGAAACAAATGCAAAGAAGTTACACAGATTGCTAATAGAGTTGCGAGTACTTACACCTTTTGAGATATCCCCGATAATCTGATCTATAGGATGGTGCCTCGATGTTCTCCATTCCTTAGGCAAATCAGCGTTGAGTTCCATAGATTGTTCTTGATTTTTCTCCTCAACAGTTTCAATTGAATTTTCATTGCTTTCGGAATGCTCCTTCCTTTTAGCATTTGGCTCCTCATCCTCGTCAATGAATAAATCTCCAAGAATACCTGAAATGTCATTAGCAGATACCTTTCCCAACCTTCTGGGATCGGATTCGTCAAATGATACATGAATAGATTCTTCAATAGTATTACGAGATTTATTGTAAATCCTATATGCTTTGCTCGAAGCAGAATATCCAAGGAATATACCCTCATCAGCTCTAGCCTCAAAACTTCCTAGATTTTCTCTACCATTATTATGCACAAAACATTTACATCCAAAAACTCGAAGATGGGAAATATTTGGTTTTCTCCCCTTGTACAGCTCATAGGGGGTTTTCTTTAAAATAGGCCTAATCAAAACACGGTTCATAACATAACATGTTGTACTTACTGCATCGGCCCAAAAATATGCAGGCAAATTCATGTCATTAAGCATTGTTCTAGAAAGCTCTTTCAATGAACGATTTTTCCTCTCCACAACTCCATTTTGCTCTGGAGTCCTTGGAGCGGAAAAATAATGCTTAACTCCATGTTTTTCGCAAAACTTTTCAAAAAGATGATTTTCAAATTCTCCACCATGATCAGTTTTAATGGATGCAATGCTCAAATGCAATTGGTTTTGAATAATTTTGGCTAGCTTTTAAATTCATGAAATGCGTCATTTTTATGAGTAATAAAAAGAGTCCATGTATACCTAGAATAGTCATCCACAATAACTAAACAATAATAGTTGCCACCAAAGCTTTTAGTTTGACACGGTCCAAAAAGATCCATATGTAAAAGTTCCAAGGGCCTTTGAGTTGAAACAAGGTTTTTAGAAGGAAAAATTTGCCCTTGTGAGTTTTGATTTAGAACAAGGATCAAATTTTTCAGAAAAAGAAAAATTTTGCTTTGGCAAACCAACTACTAAGTTTTTAGAAGAAATTTTATTTAAATGAGCCATGTGGATGTGACCTATTCTACGATGCCACAGCCACGATTCAACCTCTTTAGATAATAAACATTTCGCATCATTTGAGGGAATTGAATCAAAAACAATAACATAAACATTGTTTATCCTGCGAGCAATTAGCTTAATAAGATTATCAACTTTTCCCTCGATAATACAACTATCAGAATCAAATATAACCCTATTGCCCTTATCACACAATTGACTAATACTTAGCAAATTGTGCTTTAGGTGTAGGATTCTCATGTTTTGATGCTAACAATCTCTCTCCAAGCAACAACATTGGCAACAAGCAAGCTACACCACATGAAGATTAGAATTAGGATTTTTATTAATTCTATTTCAATGTAATCTTTATTTTATGCAATGCATCTCATTGGTGTGGGTAGCTTAGGTGATTTTAAGAATATTTAAATAATGTTTGATTAAGAGTGAAGATATTTTAAATCTTGATTAAATAGCTTGTGAAAATCATTTTAGAAAAACTTTGTTTTTATTCAGATTCTGATCAGTTTACTCGAGTAATAAGTACTGGATCACTCGAGTAATTTATGTCATGACAGGTTAATCGAGTAATGGTTTACACATCACTCGAGTAACTTAATCTGACATGTTTCACTCGAGTGACGTTGTTTGGTTTACTCGAGTAATTCAATCAGTGTTGGGAAAATTTTAAAAGGACTTAATTTTCTCTTTCATAAATATATACTTTCATTCTTACAATTTTCTAATACACTTTTTCAAAAGCAATTCAAGAGCTATTTTACATCTTTCAAGAGCTATCAAGATTCAACAAAGAACTTTTCATTCTTCACTCTATTTTCTATCATTGTTCAAATATTCTTGAGATCATATTTTTGTTCTTAGTGGTTGTTGAAGATTTGCAATTTGTGATTGCATTATTGAAGTTTCAACACAAGTGAAGAATCTCACAAGGAAGACTTTGAGGATCAAATCAAAGCAAGAAAAGAGGATTGGTTGGAAGCATCTTCAATCAATTAGCAAGGAAATCTAGAATACTCAAAAGGGGTAGATTAGATCAAAGTGTTTGGTACACACTTTGAATTGGGTTTTAAGATAGGAGAACTAAGAATCTAGTTGCATCTTAAAACATTGTAAAATCTACATTTGAAGATTTCTAGTGAAGAATCTCTCTTGATTTAAGAGGGGACTGGAGTAGCTTTCAAGTGGGTGAAAGTGAACCAGGATAAATCCTTGTGTCTCTTTTATTTTCATTCCTTGTATTGCATTAATTCTTTAACAATTGCATTTTTAGGTTAGAATTGGGGTTTTCTTAATTCAACATAATTGATCTAAAATTGCTTGTTAATATTACTTGAAATTGTTCATATTAATCATTCATAATTTGTTGAATCATCATAGCATTGTTATTCTTGAAGAACTCCATTGAAAACTAAGTTTTAAATTGAATTTTACCCAGTTTACTCGAGTAAAGTTCTCATCACTCGAGTAATCTGCTTTCAGTTTATGAACATTACTCGAGTAGGTTTTCTGATACTCGAGTGATTTAAAATTTGCTTTCGTAATACTCGAGTGATTTGCTGAATACTCGAGTGAAATTATTTTTGCTTGCGTATTACTCGAGTGAAGACTTGAGTTACTCGAGTAATCTGATTTGAATTTTTAAGAAAATTTATTTTCATAAAACCATTCTCTTAGGTGGACGAAAAATCTGTAATAAGGCTTCAATATTCTATTCACCCCCCCTCTAGACTATATTGAGCCGCTTGTTGGTTTCCAACAAGTGGTATCAGAGCTCGGACGAAAAATCCGAGCCTTAAAAAGCTTTTTCGAAAAGATCCTTTTTACTTGGAAACAATGGGCTCAATTTCAAATCCTTTTGGTGGTGAAGGAACTTCCATTAATCGTCCTCCACTATTCAATGGTGAGGGTTATGCTTATTGGAAGGTCCGCATGAAAATCTTTATTCAAGCCATAGATATGGAAATTTGGAACGCCATAGAGAATGGACCTTTTGTTCCTCAAACGAAAGTAAATGATGTTGTTTCAATCAAACCTCAATCGAGTTGGGACAATGATGATAGGAAGAAAGTTGCATTTGATTTAAAAGCTAAAAATATCATCACGTCCGCTCTTTCTTATGATGAGTTCTTTCGAGTATCTCAATGTGTTGATGCTAAACAAATGTGGGACACATTACAAGTCACACATGAGGGCACTTCGGAGGTTAGAAGGGCTAGGCTAAATACACTCATGCATGAATATGAACTCTTTCGTATGTTACCTAATGAAAATGTAGGTGACATGCAAAAGCGGTTCACTCATATCATAAATCATCTTTCTGCACTTGGAAAAGTTATAACTAATGGTGAAGTTGTTAATAAGATTTTGAGATGTCTTAGCAGGGAATGGCAACCTAAGGTGACGGCCATTATGGAAGCTAGAGACGTGGATCAAATTGATTTAGCAACTCTATTCGGAAAGCTTCAAGAGCATGAAATGGAGCTTGGATGGTTATCCATGAATGAAGATGCCGATAGAAAGAAAAAGGGGATTGCTCTTAAATCAACTTCAAAATCTCTTAAGGCACAAGAGGAAAATTCTCAAGTGGATGACTCGGACTCCGATATAGATGATGAGACCCTTGGCTTGCTAGTTAAAAAGCTTGGTAGGTTCTTTAAGAGTAAGGGAAACTTTAATAAGAATAGACAAAGAGATACTAAGGATTCACAACCAAGAAATAAGACTAACAAGGATCACATCAAGTGTCATGGGTGTGGAAAGCTTGGTCACTATCGATCAAAATGCCCAAATCATTCTAAGAAGTCGGAAGGTGACAACTCTAAGTTCAACTCATCTAAAGGAAAAAGGGCTTACATAGTATGGGATGAAGAGGAGAGTCAATCAACATCTAGCTCATCGGATGATGAAGAACTTGCAAATCTATGTTTGATGACGAAGCTTGATGAAGAGGAATCTTCGAGCATTAAATCAAGTGACAATGTCAATGAGGTAGATTATCTTTCCGATGCTAGCTCTAGTTCTAATTCTCCTTCATTCAATGAGTTGTACAATGTGTATGTAGAGATGCATAAAGAGTTGAAGAAACTTGCTAAAATAAATGTTGAAAGAAAGAATTTCATAATGAAGCAACATGAAAAGATAATTGAACTTCAAAAAGATTTAGAAGAACTTAAGCTTCAAAATGAAACTCTTGAACTCATTTATGCAAACTCTACATGCAATTGTGAATTGAAATCAAATGACACTCCATCTTGTGAAAATTGCAAGTCTTTGGAAAAAGAAGTTTTTAATTTGAATGATCGACTTGCAAGGCTCATGAAAGGAGATACTTCATTAGATCATTTGCTTTCAACTCAAAGGAACAATAGCAATAGATCCGGTCTTGGCTATACCAAACCTAAGAAACGCAATTATCGCAAAGTTGGTGGATTTTCAAAGAATAAGATTTCTAAAAACCCAACTTGCCATTATTGTGGAATCTTTGGGCATACCACGAATAAATGTAATATAAAGAAATTTGGTATACCAAGCGGAGAATATATTTGGATTGTTAAGGGGACTTCTCCTCATGCTAACAACAAAGGACCCAAAACCACTTGGGTACCTAAGTCAACCAAATGATATTTTTTGTAGGTGTGTCTTCGAACCAAAGAGCGCAAATGGTATTTGGATAGTGGTTGTTCGAGACACATGACGGGAGACAAAACGCACTTCATGGAACTTACTCCGAAAAGTAATGGATTTGTGACATACGGCGACAACAACAAGGGCAAAATTCTAGGAGTCGGGAAGATCGGTAACGTATCTAACCTTGTCATAGAAAATGTCCTATACGTAGAAGGCTTAGAACACAACTTGCTTAGTATAAGCCAACTATGCGATATGGGCAATTATGTGACTTTTACTCCGGAATTATGTTTCATTAAGTCTTCTATAGATGATAGTGTTAAGTTTGTTGGTCGTCGCTCTAATAACACTTACTTAATTGATTTGGATGAGATAACTTCACTATTTTTCAAAATGTTTCAAATCTTTTGATGATGAAATTCGTCTTTGGCATAGACGAATTGCTCATGTGAATGTGAATCAATTAAACAAACTTTTGCGAAAAGATTTAGTAATTGGTTTGCCTAAACTAAATTTTAAGCTTGATGGCATTTGTGACTCTTGTCAAAAGTGCAAGCAAGTTAAAAGTTCTTTTAAACCTAAAAATGTGATAAGCACAACAAAGCCTTTGGAGCTAATCCATATGGATTTGTTTGGCCCTTCACAAATTAAAAGTTTAGGTGGCAATTACTATGGATTTGTTTTAGTAGACGATTTTACTAGATTCACATGGACTTTATTCTTATCCGCAAAAAGTGAAGTTTATAAATGTTTTAAAAAGTTTGCCAAACTCATCCAAAATCAACTAAGTTTGAAAATTGTGTCTATTAGAAGTGATCACGGAGGTGAGTTTGAAAACACTAGGATTGATGTGTTTTGTGATAAGTTTGGTATTGATCATCAATTTTCGGCCCCTAGGACTCCGGAGCAAAACGGAGTTGTAGAAAGGAAAAATAGAATATTAGTGGAACTTGCTCGTACTATGTTGATAGAATCAAATGTTCCTAAATATTTTTGGGCTGATGCAGTAAACACTGCTTGTTATGTGCTTAATAGGGTTCTTATTCATCCGCATTTAAATAAAACACCTTATGAACTTTTAAAAGGGCGAAAGCCAAATATTTCACATTTTCATGTTTTTGGGTGTAAGGTGTTTGTTTTAAATAACGGAAAGGAACCGGTCGGCAAGTTTGACTCCAAAGCCGACGAAGGCATATTCATAGGTTATTCAACCCATAGCAAAGCATATAGAGTCTACAATATAAGAACATTAACCGTTGAGGAATCCGTGCATGTTGTATTTGATGAATCTTCGAAAGGAGATTGTGTTGTTTCTTGTGATGATAATATAGGTACATTTTTGGATCATGAGAATTCAACACCACAACAAATGGAAGAGAATCAAAATGAAGATAGAGAGGTGCAAGCACAAGATAAAGACTTAGCACAAGAGATTCAATCTCAATTACCAATAGCTTGGAAATCAAACAAAAATCATCCGATTTCTAACATCTTAGGTGACATTGCGAAGGGAGTGGTAACCCGACGCACTTTAAATAATTTCTGTTATTATGTTGCCTTTGTATCTCAAATAGAACCTAAAAGTATCAAAGAGGCTCTTCAAGATGATCATTGGATTATGGCCATGCAAGAAGAATTAAATCAATTTGAAAGAAACCAAGTTTGGGAGCTTGTGCCAAAACCCGATGATCGTCCTGTAATTGGTACTCGGTGGATCTATAGGAATAAGTTAGATGAATCGGGTATTATTGTTAGGAATAAAGCTAGGTTGGTAGCACAAGGTTATAGTCAAGAAGAAGGAATCGATTACGATGAGACATATGCTCCCGTTGCTAGACTAGAAGCTATTCGTATTCTTCTCGCTTTTGCTTCAATTATGAATTTTAAATTGTTTCAAATGGATGTTAAGAGCGCCTTTCTTAACGGATACATTCAAGAAGAAGTTTACGTGTCACAACCTCCCGGATTCGAGAATTTTGAGCATCCGGACTACGTTTTCAAACTGAAAAAGGCTTTGTACGGTTTGAAACAAGCTCCTAGAGCTTGGTACGACCGATTAAGCAATTTTTTATTACAAAAAGGTTTTAAACGAGGCACTGTTGACACTACACTTTTTATTGAACGTTCCGGTAAGGATATTTTATTGGTTCAAATATATGTTGACGATATTATATTTGGTGCTACTAACGATAACTTGTGTAAGAAGTTTTCAGACTTGATGCAAAGCGAATTCGAGATGTCGATGATGGGAGAGCTTACATTCTTTCTTGGTCTTCAAATAAAGCAGCTTAATGATGGCATTTATATTCATCAAAGTAAATATTGTAGAGAGCTTCTCAAACGTTTTGGAATGGATTCGTGCAAATCCGCTTCTACACCAATGAGCGTTGCATGCTACCTAGATCAAGATGAGGCTGGAAAAGCGGTAGAGGTAACGAAGTATCGTGGTATTATTGGTAGTTTGTTATACTTAACTGCATCTAGGCCTGACATCATGTTTAGTGTATGTATGTGTGCACGTTTTCAAGCAAAACCGAAAGAGTCGCATCTAACTGCTGTCAAAAGAATAATGAAATACTTAAAGGGTACAATGAATACTGGACTTTATTATCCTAGGGATGCTTTTCTAAAACTTATAGGTTATTCGGACTCTGACTTTGCCGGTTGTAAAGTTGAGCGAAAAAGTACAAGCGGAACATGCCATTTAATTGGTAATTCACTTGTATCGTGGTTTTCTAAAAAGCAAAATTGTGTAGCTTTATCAACCGCGGAGGCCGAATACATAGCTGCAGGTAGTTGTTGTGCACAACTTTTATGGATGAAACAACAATTATCTGACTTTGGTTTAAATTTGACAAAAATCCCTATAAAGTGTGATAACACTTCTGCAATTAATTTGACTAAAAATCCAGTATTACACTCAAGGACAAAGCATATTGAAATTAGGCATCACTTTTTGAGAGATCATGTTCAAAAAGGTGATTGTGTTATTGAGTTTGTTCAAACTTCGGATCAATTAGCTGATATCTTTACAAAACCATTACCAAGGGACACATTTTATAAGATTCGAAGAGAACTTGGTATTTTTGATGAATCAACTGTTAGCTAATTGTATTTGATGCTTTTCGAAATCACTTTCAAGCCTATTTCAATGTGATTTGTATTTTGAGTTGTTGTATCTTATTAAAGTGTTTCTTAACTTTTTGATATGTAGTCATGTGTGTATGTGTTCTATAATATGCTAATTGCTTTATTTGTATGTGTGTTTCTTGCAAAATGCTAAGTGTTTCTATGTGTTTGTGCATGAAAAATGTTTTTGCATGAAAAATTGAAATTTTTAAAAATCTGGACAGTTCACTCGAGTAACAGATTTTTTCACTCGAGTAATTTTAAAATCTCTTTCGTATTACTCGAGTAATTCTGTCTGTCACTCGATTAATTTTAAAATGACTTTCGTATCACTCGATTAAGTTCATCCATCACTCGAGTAATTTTTTTTATCTTTCGGCATACTCGAGTAACATTCTTTTTCACTCGAGTACTGCTCGAATCACTCGAGTGACGTATGAACATTACTCGAGTAACTTACGTGATTTTAAAAGCTGAACTGTTGAAATCTGCATCATTTTCACGACTTTTTCTCTCTCTTGTTCGTCTTTCTCTCTTCTCTCTCATACGGGTCTTCATCAAATCATCATTTTTCAGCCACAAAAACTCACAAATCATACAAATTTTTTCCATATTTCCTCATTATATCATCATTTCTACTCATTTCATTCATCAATTTCACCAATTTTATCCAAAAATCCGAAAACCCCAAATCAAAACCCTAACCCCCAAAACCGAATCTGCACTTTCTGAATCAATGGCTTCTTCCTCTCACTATCAACCTCCTCAAAAGAAAGCAAAGCAAGGAGCAGGTCGTAATGATCCTTGGTTTTCTGGAATCAACCGAGATTTGCGGGAACCGGCATTTATCAATCGCTCTTTTGGTCTTACAAGGTATGTTAAGTTTGCTTGGTTGCGTAAGGAGCAATTTCCGTTTGTAGAGGATTTAGAATTTCAGAATTTGAAGAGGTTTTTGGAATTTGAGACTCATTATTACCCTTGGCTTGTCAGACAATTTTATCAGAATTTTACTAAGCTAGATGGTGAGTATCAAACAATGGTTAGAGGACATCATTTTGTTATAAAGCCTGCGGATTTGACTATGATGTTTGGTTTAGAAAACAAGGGAACTTTTATTGGTGATACTGAATGTCTGGATTTGAATGTGGATACTACTCAGATTTATACTGATTTGTTGCGTACTGGTGAATCTTGGGGTGATAGGACTACTAGAACTGTATCACCTTTGCATGCTGTGGATAGGGTGCTCATGTACATTGTCTCTTATTGTTTGATTCCTAAATGCAATCAAAATTATGCTCAATTGGGAGATGATGATCTTACTTTGTTTCATGGGATTAAAAAGAGGTATGAGATGAATTGGAATAAAATGTTTTTAGCTCGTATGGAGGCTGCTGCTCAATCTCCTCCTACCCAATTCTTGCCATATCCTATGCATGTCACCAAGATCATGAGGTATTATCGTGTTCCAATCCCTGATGATGAGCCAGCTGAAATGGAAAAGAAAAATAACTGGTGTCTTAATGATTCGCACATTAGTTATATGAAAATTGCTTGGCATAGGGAAAGTCGCACTTGGTTATGGAAATCACAGATTAAGGAAATGGCTGAAGCTGCAAAGGCTGCAAGAGTTTCAGGTTCTAGAAAAAGGAATTTACTTGCTGATAGGGCTGGTGCATCTTCTTCTGTTCCTCCTTCTTCTACTGATCCGATGGATACCGATCGTGTTGAGGACTATATCGATTTGGATAATCTTGGTACTCCATTTGATGCACAGGCTGCTCATGAGTCATTGGTTGAGCACATCAATGCTCAATTCACTCAGTTGGAGATGAGACAGGATGTGAAGAATATTGCCATGGAGCATCGTTTGATGGATTACATGTCTGGCCTATTTTCTCACCATTTCCCTCCTCCTCCACCTGATTCCTAGACCTGTGGATGCTGATGATGTTTTGCCTGCTTGATTTCTATTTCATGTTTCATATGCATATTTCTGCTTGATTTCTGTTTCATGTTTCTGACTCTGTTGATACTATGTTTTAGGACCTTGTGTATGGTCTAGTTTGGTTACTTTCGTTTGCTTATTTGCTATGGTTGATGTCTTTTTGCTTTACACTATGATTTGCTGCTTAGTGTGATACTCTGCTATTATTGGATTATGGTGCTATATTCGTTGTGTGTTTATATTCGTTGTGGCACTATTGTGGTTTATTTTGGTCTTGTCTTTATTGTTATATATTTTATATACCATTGTGAACTACTTACCTTCAACTTTTGGCAAAGGACTTTTCTCAACTTTATTATCTTTTTAATGATGCCAAAAGGGGGAGAATATTTTGTTGATGTTGTTCTTGTAGGTTAAGTTTTATTATATTTTTCCTAGGTGTTTTACATTTAGGGGGAGTATGTTAAAACTAGTGCTTAATTGCAATGGAGGTTTGTCATCATCAAAAAGGGGGAGTTTGTAGGATTCTCATGTTTTGATGCTAACAATCTCTCTCCAAGCAACAACATTGGCAACAAGCAAGCTACACCACATGAAGATTAGAATTAGGATTTTTATTAATTCTATTTCAATGTAATCTTTATTTTATGCAATGCATCTCATTGGTGTGGGTAGCTTAGGTGATTTTAAGAATATTTAAATAATGTTTGATTAAGAGTGAAGATATTTTAAATCTTGATTAAATAGCTTGTGAAAATCATTTTAGAAAAACTTTGTTTTTATTCAGATTCTGATCAGTTTACTCGAGTAATAAGTACTGGATCACTCGAGTAATTTATGTCATGACAGGTTAATCGAGTAATGGTTTACACATCACTCGAGTAACTTAATCTGACATGTTTCACTCGAGTGACGTTGTTTGGTTTACTCGAGTAATTCAATCAGTGTTGGGAAAATTTTAAAAGGACTTAATTTTCTCTTTCATAAATATATACTTTCATTCTTACAATTTTCTAATACACTTTTTCAAAAGCAATTCAAGAGCTATTTTACATCTTTCAAGAGCTATCAAGATTCAACAAAGAACTTTTCATTCTTCACTCTATTTTCTATCATTGTTCAAATATTCTTGAGATCATATTTTTGTTCTTAGTGGTTGTTGAAGATTTGCAATTTGTGATTGCATTATTGAAGTTTCAACACAAGTGAAGAATCTCACAAGGAAGACTTTGAGGATCAAATCAAAGCAAGAAAAGAGGATTGGTTGGAAGCATCTTCAATCAATTAGCAAGGAAATCTAGAATACTCAAAAGGGGTAGATTAGATCAAAGTGTTTGGTACACACTTTGAATTGGGTTTTAAGATAGGAGAACTAAGAATCTAGTTGCATCTTAAAACATTGTAAAATCTACATTTGAAGATTTCTAGTGAAGAATCTCTCTTGATTTAAGAGGGGGCTGGAGTAGCTTTCAAGTGGGTGAAAGTGAACCAGGATAAATCCTTGTGTCTCTTTTATTTTCATTCCTTGTATTGCATTAATTCTTTAACAATTGCATTTTTAGGTTAGAATTGGGGTTTTCTTAATTCAACATAATTGATCTAAAATTGCTTGTTAATATTACTTGAAATTGTTCATATTAATCATTCATAATTTGTTGAATCATCATAGCATTGTTATTCTTGAAGAACTCCATTGAAAACTAAGTTTTAAATTGAATTTTACCCAGTTTACTCGAGTAAAGTTCTCATCACTCGAGTAATCTGCTTTCAGTTTATGAACATTACTCGAGTAGGTTTTCTGATACTCGAGTGATTTAAAATTTGCTTTCGTAATACTCGAGTGATTTGCTGAATACTCGAGTGAAATTATTTTTGCTTGCGTATTACTCGAGTGAAGACTTGAGTTACTCGAGTAATCTGATTTGAATTTTTAAGAAAATTTATTTTCATAAAACCATTCTCTTAGGTGGACGAAAAATCTGTAATAAGGCTTCAATATTCTATTCACCCCCCCTCTAGACTATATTGAGCCGCTTGTTGGTTTCCAACATTAGGCCCTCAACATGTAAAACATTTTCAATGCAAGGGTTAGGAGGTGTACCAATTTTACCGATTCCGATAATCTTTCCTTGATTGTTATCTCCGAAAGTCACATGTCATTGGTCCTTAGGCACGAGATGCGAGAATTTAGATTTATCTCTAGTCATATGTTTTGAGCATCCGCTGTCCAAGTACCACCATGCCTTCCTTCCTTCCGGAGTAACCTACAAGCAAAGAATTCAAGGTTTCTTTTTAGGTACCCATATCTTTTTGGGTCCTTGAGTGTTAGTATAGCCATAGTTTAAATCATGCCACCTTCTAGCTTCATTGTTCGGTTTAACGAACTTCACTTTTCGGTGTATGCATTCATGTGCACCATGGCCCTTTTTACCACAAATATGACATATAATAAGAGGTTTCTTATGATTACTGGCAGGGACAAAAATGGTACTTAGATTCTTTTGATGTCTACCGGGTTGATATCCTAAACCCGCTCTATTAAAGAAACATTTTTGTCTACCTAACATTAAATTTAAAGTATTTCTACCTTTTGTAAATTTAGCAAGGGTTTCTTTTAAATCTTCAACTTCTTTAACCAAGTCCTTGCAGAATTTACAAGAAGAAGAACTAGCTTTAAGCTTAATGTCGTTACACGAAGTGTTTGAAGAATTTTTTAAAGTCAAATTCAGCTCCTTATTTTGATTTTTCAAAAAATCATTTTCCTTAGTAAGTTCTTTATTCTTTTCTAAAATGGAAGCTGAATTTTTATTTTCTAGAGAAACCAATAAGGATAACCTCATCGATTCCTCATGTAACTCTTCAAATGCTTCTTGTAATTCATCATAAGAAAAGTTAAGTTCAGTAGTTATCTCATTGTCGTGAGCCATCAAGCATAGTTTGGCAGTCTCCTCTTGTTCGTCTGAATCCTCATCCGAACTTCCATCATTGTCCAGCCACGCCAAGTATGCTTGCTTCCCCTTCTTTGAACTTGAGGTGCCTTTTTCTGAATTCTCTTTCTTTTTCAATTGATAGCAGTCTGCTCTAATGTGACCAGACTTGCCACACTCATGACATGTGATGGTTGAGCCTCCACTTTTATTGTTGTCTCTCTTTTTGAAATTTTTCTTCCTCAGGAATTTACCGAACTTTTTCACCATTAGACCCATGTGTTCATCATTCAATAATTCTTTGTCCGAGTCACTATCTGGTGCAGGTGCTTCAGCCTTGAATGCCAAACTTTTAACTTTCTTGTTCTCTTCTTCATGCTGAGCCAACCTTTTTAGTTCACTTTCGTGTTCTTGTAATTTTCCAAACAGAGTTGCCAACGTCATTGTTGAGAGATTTCTTGATTCAGCAATTGCCGTCACCTTGGGTTGCCAATCTCTTCCCAAATACCTTAGAACTTTGTTGATGAGATCCTCATTGGTGAACTTCTTCCCCAATGTCGTCAGTTGGTTTACAATCATTGTGAAGCGCTTTTGGATCTCTTGAATCGATTCTCCATCTTTCATTCTAAATAGCTCATATTCGCCAGTCAGCGTGTTGATTCTCGATCTCTTCACTTCAGTTGTACCTTCAAGTGTGACTTCAAGTGTATCCCACATCTGTTGTGTTGTCTCGCATGTTGATATCCTGAAAAACTCATCATAGCTCAAAGCAGATGTTATAATATTTTTCGCTTTCAAGTCGTATTGGACTCTACGTTCCTCCTCCTCCGTCCATTCAGCCATAGGCTTTTCGACGGTGTTACCATTAACCACATAGGTAGGAACATAGGGACCATTAACAACAGCATCCCAAAATTTTAATCCAACTCCTTGAATAAAAATTTTCATACGAGCTTTCCAATACGCGTACCCTACCCCATCAAACATGGCAGGACGGTTAATAGAACTCCCTTCACCTCCAAACAGAGAGTTTGAAGCCATACTCTTGAGACGGTTAAGTCTTAACACAAGAGACTAGCTTTGATGCCAATTGTTGGTTTAGGCCTCAAAATCTCGAGAGGGGGGTGAATCGAGTTTTATTATGTATTGAAAAATTCGTACCAAATTAAAAAATTGATTTGAGATGGAGAGATTAAATGTTCGAAACGGATCGCGAAAACGATAGAAATATGATAAACGAGTAGCGCGGAAACGTAAAAAATTAAATATGCGGAAAGTAAAAGAGATAGGGATAGAAAAGCTTGCACCGGAGAATTTTATACTGGTTCAGCCTTCCCGTCGAAAGGCCTAGTCCAGTCCCCAAGCGACCCGCCTGAGAGTTCTTATAACCAAGCAATAGAGCCGCACCCTATTACAACCAAGAGCACCCCGCACACTACTAGGAACCTCCGTTCGCTAGGGGCCTCAATCACACAGCAGGGTTCCTCGCCCTACGAACGCCTCAACGTTCAACCATGGGATTCTCTCCCTACCACTAAGGTTGAATACAATAGATGTGAGTGATTACAATAAGTATCACGTGTTCTCAAAAACACAGATTCTACAATAAGCTCTTATGATAATGAAGAAGAAGTTTGTCTTAGAGTTTACGCAGCCAACAAGGTTTGTTCTTAAAAAAAATTAGAACAATGAAAAGCAGAACACTTTGAGAAGAAGTAGAAGAGAGAACGTGAAAAATAAAATGTCTGAACGTGAAAACTAACTTTTTGAAATGTTGGAGTGATCTTTATTTAAAAAGAAAAATATTTTAGAATCAAAAACGATTTTGAATTAATAAAACAAAATCAAAAAGGAATAAACAAAGATTTGAAATAAGTTTTAAAATCAAAATAGAATCAAAACGATTTTCGAAATAAAATAAAGATTTGATTCTTAAAACCAAAAAGGAAATAATTCAAAATTAAAATCATTTTCGAATTTTATAAAATATATCAGAATCTTTTATATAAAAACAAATCAGGAAATAATAAAAATGATTCTGACACGTTTTTCAGTAAAACATGAAGTAATCGATTACTTTAAGGAATAATCGATTATTTCTACAAAAATAGAAATTCTTAAATACTTTTGAAAAACATGTAATCGATTAGGCTAAGAATAGTTAATCGATTACATCACTCCTGTTCATTGTATGATGCAACTTATGATAATCGATTACACTGAGGAGTTAATCGATTATTAAGCCTCTGGTTTGCATATGATGCAACATCATGTAATCGATTACTACAAGACTTGTAATCGATTACTAAGCCTCTGAAAAATATATGATGCAACAAATATAATCGATTACTTGACTATTGTAATCGATTACTTTCATAAGAAAGTAACTGATTAACAAAATTCAGTTAATCGATTACAGCTTCTCTGATTTTTCTATGATGCAACAGAGTTAATCGATTACTGCAAGAGATAATCGATTACTCTCTTTTGCAATCATATAAATATGCAGAGTTTTGTAACATCAACTATTTTTACTCCGATGAAATGCAGAAAAACATTTTATATGCAGAAAATATGTTTTTCTTCTTCTCTTCAAAAATAAAAACTTTGTTGGCTTTGAAACTTCTAAGTAAACAAAAACTTCATTACCTTACATTTGATCTAAGGAGAATGTGGAAACCTACAATCGGTGGGTGAAACAACTAGGAGACACTAGGAGAACACCTAAAAGGGGGGGTTGAATAGGTGTACAAGATACCTTGAAAGATTTTCGAAAGAAACAAATCGAAACAATCAAAACAAATGATTTTTGCAAAAACTCTCAGGTTTACTCGAGTACTCTGAAATTTACTCGAGTATTACTCGATTAAATTCTCTCTTACTCGAGTAGATCTGACAGAAACTGAAAAATCACTTTTTCAATCGAATACAAAAATCAATCAATTAACAAGTATAACCAGAGATTCAGCGGAAATGATTAACACCAATATTCTTATTGATTAACCTAGTTATGAAAATGATTTTCCCTTTATCAATTTGAACAATAAAGATTCAATTCAATCAATTATGAAAAATCAATCTTTCTAGGTTTTCAACCAAGAACAATATGAATAACAAGAATGTAAAGAGTAGAGAGTTTAGAGATACGACATAGTGATTTATCCTGGTTCACTTTCATCCACTTGAAAGCTACATCCAGTCCCCTCTTCAACCAAGAGAGATTCTTCACTATGAGGAATTAGAGTTTCTCAAATTACAAGTAAATGCCTCACAAGACTTCCTTCTTGCTAGCCTACAAGAGATACCACACCCTTGCCTTGTAACCCTATTGATATCTAATCTAACCTCTTCTCTTGCTTGCCGATACCCCACAACAAGACTTCCAATGCTTGCTTCACTACAAGACTTCCAATTGCTTGTTAACACAACATGGCTTCCAAGTGCTTGATGAAATGCCACACCAAGGCTTCCAAATAACTTTGCTTGATTCACAACCAAGACTTCCAATTGTTGTAGATAGCTTGCCTCTTGCAAAGATTACAACTCAAATGAAAACAAAATAACAATCCTATGAATCTCTTTCAAAAGCTATGAAAATATCAACATGAGAGATTCAAGGTTCTTGATCAAAGAATGTAAAAGTTAAAGCTTTGATCTTGAGAAAGTGAGAGAGAATAGAGTAGCTTTGATTCTTTGTAATATTGATTATGAAAGTGTAATAATGATTCACAAAGGTTAGGAAAAGGTTTATATAGAATACCCAAAAGTTAGGAATGGTTAAAAGTGCTTTTGAGAAGTGAAAAACGCATTTTAAAAACCATATCTGATCATGTTACTCGAGTAGAAAAAGTGTTAATCGAGTAAAACATGATTTAATCGAGTAAGCCGAAAGATGAAAATATTTTACTCGAGTAAAAGTGCAGATAATCGATTATCAAAAGTTTGTTAATCGATTATCAGTTCAAAATACACTGTTAATCAATTATCAAAATCTGTTAATCGATTATTAACATTAAAAATCACTTAAAACTTGTTTTCTCAAAAACTAAACCTTTTCTTTCAAACCTTTAAGCCACCTATTGATTTTAGGCAAAGTGAATACTTAAAATATGATATAATCATGCAATCAAAAGAGATTCACTACCCTCTAAGAGACTCTACCCAAACTCATAAACTAAAAGACTTGTGAGGCAAAAGATAAAACATTAAAACACAAACTACCAAACTAAGTCTTCATGAGTTGGCTCTCTCTTCATAACTTGATGTTTGTTGTTGCTTGTTGAGCTTGAACTTGATCAACACATTTAAGCTTGTTCAAAACCTTTTGTAGCTTGTTCAAAACCTTTTGTCATTATCAAAACATTCTTCATGGATCTTACAATCTCCCCCTTTTTGAAAATGACAAACATGTTTTGAAATTATGAAGTTCATTGAAGTTGTTGATGCTTGAACCATTTGATCACTTGGTGAGACTCTTGCTCCCCCTCAATTTATGCTTTTGACATTTGAAATCCAATTGAGTTAAGCTTGATTCTCCCCCTATCTTCAACAACTTTGCTCAACCTACATAAAAACAACAAAAACAACCTTTCTCCAAACATACTATTTTATTTCTCCCCAAAATGATAATATTTCTCCCCTTTTTAAAATCTTTCAAATACAAATCTCCTCTTTTTCAAAACATCATATTTCTCCCCCTTTGGCATTATCAAAAAGAAATATATACCAATTGAAATATAAGATCTAAGCCAAAAAAGAGAAATTAATGAGATATAACAACCAAAGCATGATAATCATCTAATGATTACTCAATGATATCAATTATAACAAATTGTATACCAATAATATGATACCAATTGTAAAACAATTGTAAGAATTTGATACCAATAGTATTATCTCAATAGTATAAACAATATCACATTATAAGAAATAATACCAATTGAGAGAACTATGAGCAATATCCAACAATATCAAATTGAATATACCAATTGTATAATATCGAATGTTACCAATTTGTAGAATTTTCTCCTTGATACCAATTGAAGAAGCAAATGAATGAATATCACTTGAAAGTCCTTTTGCTCTTCAATCATACCTACAAAAACAATCATGCTTTGCTTTTTGGTATCCAAATGGTTTTGGATCCATTTTTGTTAGTGTAGGGACTCTCACCCTTTTTCACCCAAACAAAATCTCCTTTAGGTATACCATGCACTTTAATATAACACACATTTGAAGTATGTCCATGAGTACCACAATAGAAACATGTTGGTGCATTTGAAAAATCAACTTTAGAAAAATCAACAACATTTCTATGAGAATTACTCTTAGCATTAGTATAACCCAAACCAAACTTGTTTGAATTTTCTCTTTGAAAATTTAACAATGTGCGCAATCTAATATCACCATTTGAGAAACTTGCAAGCTTATTTTTCAAAATAGCATTTTCATCCTTAAGCAACTTGCAATCCTCACAATCAACCACAATATTCAATCTACTAGCACAATCACAAGAAGAACTAGCATAGATAAGATCAAGAGTTTCATTTTGAAGATTAAGCTCATCAACTTGTTTTTGAAGTTCTAAAATCTCTTGTTGATGTTTCAAAATGAGCTTCTTCCTTTCAATGTTTTTCAAAGCTAGTTTCTTGAGATGTTCATGCATTTCTTCATAAGCATTATATAAGATTTCATATTTGGAAGAAATTTCGGATTTAGTTTCACTTACATCGCTTTCGTAGCTTTGCTCACTTGATTCATCATTTGAAATTTCCTCTTCATTTACTAGAGCTATCAAGTTGAGACAAGCGGCATCTTCATCATCCGAAGAACTATTTGATTGGCTTTTCTTGTCTTTTTCTGTTGGAAACCAACAAGCGGGCTAAGCAAATACTAGAGGGGGGGTGAATAGTATTTTGAAGCACTAATACCAAATATTTCGATTGATAATTGAAGAATGGAGCTTAGACTGAATTTTCTGGAATCAGAAACAAAAGACTCGAGTCTTTTGTGAAATACTCGAGTTTTTCAGGATGAACAACTCGAGTCTTTTCTGAAATACTCGAGTTTTTACTATCAGATAGCAGAAAAACCAGAAACGAAAATTCAGCAATTTAACTCAAATCAATTCAATAATAAACAGGAACTTATCCAACAGAATAGCAAGTAATCTAAATAACTTTTAACATAAAGATTCCTTGAACTTGCTACCTAATTGTATAAATCCTAATTGATTGAAATGACTTAAGTCTATTGAGCTAGAAAGTATATTAAAAGCAATAAACCAACACTCAAGCAATTTTATCCTGGTTCACTCCAACAATGAGCTACATCCAGTCCTCCTAATCACTTAGGAGTTTCTACTAATAATCAAATTGTTAGAAATTACAAAGGATTGCTTGAGAATGGCCTCACTCAACCTAACCCTTTCAAGAGTGTACCAAACTCTTGATTTCTACCCCAATTTGATTCCGGTGATTGAAGAACTCTTCACAAAGCTTCCTTGAACTCCCTTCAAGAAACTCCACCGGGCTAGGAACCTCCTAGTCTTGTGCTTGAGAACCTCTCAAGACTTCCAACACCCTAAGCCACTTAGGGTTTGCTTGGGAACAATCCAAGACTTTGAATAATCAAGCTTTTTGTATGTGTATTACTAATCTCACAATGGATTAGCACAAATAAGCACAGCTCAATGTAAGAATTGAGGCCTAAAACTCAACTTGGAATAAAATGACAATATGAGTGAGAAGTTGAGCTTTTTGGGAATTAACACTTGAGAAGAGGAAATTAAGAAAGCTTGAATCAATATGATCTTGTTGTCTTGTTTGTTCTTGCACAAATTCAAAGAGAAATTTTACAATAAGGTTCTGAATTTTCTCTCTTGGGTTGGATGAGACTCAAATGCCCTCAATTGAGTTTTTGAGTCTCTCCAACGTTCATTTTTTGCTGACTGGACAAAAATACTCGAGTCTTTTTGTAAATACTCGAGTCTTTTTGGTCGGTCACAAGTGAATTGGTGCACGAACAAGACTAACGGTCATATTTGCTGACCTGGCAAAAATACTCGAGTTTTTCTATAAATACTCGAGTATATACTCGAGTCTTTCTCAAAATACTCGAGTATTTTGATCAGATATGGGAAAAATTATTTTTCAATTTTATTTTTCTTCTCAAGTATTAATTTTGGTCAATCTCAACTTAATAATCATATAAAAATTTATTCCTAGAAGAGACTAACTATTTCTACCCACTCTCAACCACTCTCAACATAAATTAGAAATTTACAATTAATATTTGATTGAGAATGATTGGGCACTTGTCTTGTTTTCTTGATTTCTTGTTGATGTTGATGTTGCAATATCTTCAAGGCATGATTTGTTAATTATTTTGTTATCATCAAAACATAATCCACATAATTAGGAGCATTGAATTCACAATCTCCCCCTTTTTGGTGATGACAAAATAATTAACACTTGATCCATTTGTTAAGCTTGATCCACTTGGAGATGCAACTCCCCCTCACTATATGATACTTTTCACCTATCTAAAAATTCAGCTTGAGCAAGATGTTATGACAATTTAATTTTAGCACCAAGCCTATGGTATTAGAGAATTTAACAATTATCAGAGTATATACCATAATTAGAGATTTTAGGTGCAACAATATCAAGACAAGACAAGTGTAATATCTCTCCCCGTTTTTGTCATACGCCAAAAAGATGTAACAATTTAGAAAAAGATCAAGGGAGGAGAGGTGCATAATCAGAAAACCCCATAACCAACTATGCAAATAAAACGGAGATATAATAACGATAAAGAGCTCCCCCTGAAGCTTTGCACAAACATCATAATGAAGACCAAATTCATTAACATAAAAATATCATAAAAGGTCCAAATCAAAGGTGCAATTAATAAACCCAAAGTCGCAAAACACCAAGTTCTCAAAGTACAGAAAATGCAACAAGATCAACATGATGAAAACATAATGAAAACTAAAATAGAAAATCCATAAGCAGCAGCATCAAAACATGGAAGGAGCTGGATCATCTGGAGGAGGATAAAATCGAGAGAAGGCCGCCATCAGCTCATCAAACCGGCGGTGCATCTCCCCTGACTGCTGGTCCAGGCGGGCATTAATTTGGGCCGAGTGCTGATCCAAATGAGAATAAAACATGGCAGACTCTGCACTCATCCTAGTGTCTAAGCTAACAAAATCATCACGCTGGCTGTCCAAAGCATGCACAAAGGAGTCCATTCTCCCATCTAAAGTGTCCAGACGTGTGATCACATTCTCTCTCCAGCCCGAGTTGTCAAACCCAGATTGAGATCCAGCGAAGTCATCAAAGTTAATCTGATCAATAGGATCCCCTTCTTCAGCCTGGGCAAATACAGCAGCTTCCTCTTCCATCTGATGGGCATCCATCCCTTGTTGAGCTGCCACATTTGCAACCCTCTCTAGCTCAGCAATATCAGATCGGTACAAGTATTGGCCAGAGGGTTCATGGAATGCCATGTCCTGGTGACTCAAGGTGCCTTTGTTGAGGCAATGCTGATTCACATGAAGAGTCTTTTTCTCTTCATTGCGTGGGATAGGCACCTTGAAGTAACTCAACAGATAACAAACATGCATGGCATAGGGCAGGGTTTTTGGGTGTTTAGACTTAGCAGCAAGGAGCATTCTATCCAAAATTATGCGACTCCAGTTCAGCTTCTCATTGTTCAGGATGGCACTAAGAAGCCTAAGTTCATTGTTTGTGGGTTTGGCATAATTGGGTGAGGTTTGAGGCACTAATTGATGACAAACAATATAATGCAACACCCTAGATTGGACAGTCATATATGAGGAATGCTTAACTCCTTCGGTCCATACACGACCGGGGCGCAAACAACTTTGAAAAATGCCGTCCGCATCGGCCTTTAGAGAATTGTCCCCGTGACGTGTTGTCCCAAAAGCAACAAAAAGGTCCTTAGCGCTAATTTTGAATCGAACACCCTCAACCATTGTTTCTATGACATTGTCCTTTAGCCTAAGGTTTGCATAGAATGTTCTAACTAACCTAGGATATATAGGTCCATGAAATTCCAGAAATTGAATCAGTTTATGATATCTAAGGTTAGTAACAAAATGGAAACCCTTACTCTCAAGGAAAGTACTATTGATCCATGTGATTACTCCGAATTCTCTGGTGGCAAAGCCTTCCATCCTTTCCAAGCGTTCATCCTCTTGATAGTAGTCGGAAATTTCCTCCTCGGAAGATGAGTCAGCAATCCTTACTCTCTTTCCTTTGCCAGATGAAGAAGCCATAGATGAATTGATGTGAAAATAGGAGTTTTTGAAATTAGGGTTTTAAAAGGGGGTGACGGATTTGAGGTTGAAAAGTGTTGAAATTTGTTGAAATAATGGTAGAAAAGTGATTAGAGGATGTAAAACTAGTAAGATTTGGCAAAAATTTGAGTAAAAACGGAGTTTTGAGGAGAGAGATATGAGAAAACCGAGAGAGAAGAGAAAGGGGTTCGTGAAACTCGAGTTTGTGGGGGCTGGAGAATATATAAACTCGCCAAAATACTCGAGTATATTCAACAATACTCGAGTTGTTCGTTACAAAATACTCGAGTGTTTGAGAATATACTCGAGTCGTTCATGACTCAGCCCAGATTTCCCCAGAAAACTCGAGTAAAAATTGAAAAACTCGACTTTGGTCCGAAAGTTCAATTTTCAGGAAAACGCAAAATACTCGAGTTTTTGGAAAATACTCGAGTTTGGTCTGAAGGTTCAAAAATTGGGGGTTTCGAAAGACTCGAGTGTTTTGAAAAACACTCGAGTATTTTAATAAACACTCGAGTGTTTTAAGAAACACTCGAGTATTTTTATCAGACCCTGATTAAAAACTTTTTCAATTTAAAACTGATTTAA
This sequence comes from Crotalaria pallida, assembly GCA_037953625.1. Taxonomy (NCBI): domain Eukaryota; kingdom Viridiplantae; phylum Streptophyta; class Magnoliopsida; order Fabales; family Fabaceae; genus Crotalaria; species Crotalaria pallida. The sequence goes on from CM075651.1 coordinate 56,455,886, forward strand.
TTTTGAATTAAAATACTCGAGTGTTTTTGGAAAAACTCGAGTATTTTAACAGAACAGAAAGTAAAAACTCAGTTTTAAAAGACCAAACACAAATCAAACACAAATGCTTCACTACCAACTTGGAATACAGTACAGAATCACACACAATTAACATATACAATTTCAAATATCATCAAGGACAATTTAACTAAGAATCAATAACACATTAGAGTAAGACTAATATGGTGATTTTCCAAAAATGACACACAATGCAATTAGCCTATATTAGCTTCATCTAAAATACCAAGTTCTCTCCTAATATGATAAAAGGTGTCCCTTGGTAGAGGTTTTGTAAAAATGTCGGCTAATTGATTTGTGGTACTAACAAATTCAATTGTGCAATCACCCTTTTGTACATGATCTCTTAAAAAATGATGTCTTATTTCAATGTGTTTAGTTCTTGAGTGATACACCGGATTCTTAGTCAAATTGATTGCACTCGTGTTATCGCATCTAATCGGAATATTTTCAAGTTTCAAACCAAAATCCGATAATTGTTGTTTCATCCATAACAGTTGAGCACAACAACTACCGGCTGCGATATATTCCGCTTCGGCGGTAGAAAGAGCGACACAAGCTTGCTTTTTAGAAAACCATGACACCAATGAACTTCCCAAGAAATGGCAAGTACCACTGGTGCTTTTGCGATCAAGCTTGCATCCCGCGAAGTCGGAATCCGAGTAACCAACTAAACAAAGATTGGCATCAGCAGGATACCATAAACCAGTGTTAATTGTTCCTTTTAGATACTTAAATATATGTTTAACTGCGGATAGGTGAGATTCTTTAGGATTAGCTTGAAATCTAGCACACATGCATACACTAAACATAATATCCGGTCTAGATGCAGTGAGATATAGGAGACTACCTATCATACCCCTATACTTACTAACATCAACCGGTGTACCTTGTTCATCCTTGTCTAGGTAGCATGATGTGCTCATTGGAGTGTAGGCTTCCTTGCACTTGTCCAATCCGAATTTTTCAAGGAGCTCTTTGCAATATTTCCCTTGATGCACAAATATCCCCTCCTTGACTTGCTTTATTTGTAAGCCTAGGAAGAACTTTAGTTCTCCCATCATTGACATTTCAAATTCCTTTTTCATCAAATTTGAAAACTTTCTACAAAGAGACACGTTAGTAGCACTGAAAATGATATCATCAACATAGATTTGTACTAACAAAATGTCATCCTTGGTTTTATAAATAAATAATGTATTATCAACCTTCCCTCTTTGAAACTTGTTTTCTAATAGAAAGGAACTCAATCGATCATACCAAGCTCTAGGAGCTTGTTTCAATCCATAGAGTGCCTTTTTCAATTTATAAACATGGTTTGGAAATTCACTATTTTCAAAACCGGGGGGTTGTTTGACATACACTTCTTCATTTATAAACCCATTCAAGAAAGCACTTTTAACATCCATTTGATATAAAGTGAATTTCATGATTGAAGCATAAGCAAGTAAAATTCGGATTGCTTCAAGACGTGCAACCGGAGCAAAGGTCTCATCATAATCGATACCTTCCTCTTGGTTGTACCCTTGAGCTACTAGTCTAGCTTTGTTTCTTATAATCAACCCGGATTCATCAAGTTTGTTTCTATAAATCCATTTAGTACCAATTATGGTATGATCATCAGGTTTAGGGACTAGATCCCAAACTTCATTTCTTTCAAATTGGTTTAATTCTTCTTGCATAGCAAGAACCCAATGATCATCCTCAATGGCCTTTTTAATTGAATCGGGTTCAATTTGAGAAACAAATGAGACATAGTGGCAAATGTTTTGAATAGACCTACGAGTAAGTACTCCCTTTGACATATCTCCTATGACTTTGTCTATAGGATGAGCCTTGACCGATTTCCAAGTTGGAGGAAGTTCTTCCCTTACTTCTCCTTCATCAACTTTTGAATTCTCTCTCTCTTTTTCTTCTTTTGAAAAGACAATGCCATCTTCACTAGCATCACATAAAACACTATCTTCTTTTGAAGACTCATTAAAAACCACATGAATTGATTCCTCAATAGTTAAAGTTCTTTTATTGAAAATTCTATAAGCTTTACTATGAGAAGAATAGCCTAAAAATATGCCTTCATCGGATTTGGAATCAAACTTGCCAAGGTGATCTTTTCCATTATTTAAAACAAAAACTTGGCATCCGAAGACATGAAAATGATATATATTTGGCTTTCTTCTCTTGTAAAGTTCATAGGGGGTTTTATCCAAAGAGGGCCTTATCAAAATACGATTTAAAACATAACAAGCCGTATTGACGGCATCGGCCCAAAAATATTGAGGTACTTGAGAATCATTTAACATGGTTCTAGCAAGTTCCTCTAGCACCCTATTTTTCCGCTCTACCACTCCGTTTTGTTCCGGAGTTCTTGGTGCGGAGAATTGGTGCTCAATACCATTTTTAGCACAAAATCTATCAAATTTGTGGTTTTCAAATTCTCCACCATGATCGGTACGAATAATAATTACTTTTTGATTTACTTGGTTTTGCAAAAGTTTGACATGATGTTTAAAAGATTTGTAGGTCTCACTCTTAGTAGTTAAAAATAAAGTCCAAGTAAACCTAGAGAAGTCATCAACAATCACCAATGCATAATAGTTGCCACCAAAGCTTTTTACTTGTGATGGTCCAAACAAGTCCATATGAAGCATTTCTAATGGCCTTGATGTGGACATCACCATTTTTGATCCAAAGGTGTTTTTAGTTTGTTTACATTTCTTGCAAGGGGAACAAACACCTTCAATAGAAAAATTTAGCTTTGGTAAACCAACTACTAGATCTTTAGATTGAATTTTCTTCAATTGGTTTACATTTATGAGCGGTCCTACGATGCCATAACCAAGTGTCATTTTCTTTTCTCACTAAACAAGTAGAGACCAAAGAAGTGACTTTGTTCAAATCAACTAAGTAAGTATTATTTGACCTTCTACCAACAAATTTGATTGATTCATCTTTGTCACTTTTAATGAGGCAATGGGTAGAGGTAAAAACTACATGATTACCAACATCACATAATTGGCTTATGCTCAAGAGATTATGTTCTAATCCTTGAACATAGAGCACATTATCAATAATCAAGTTTGAAGAGTTTCCGATTTTACCAATACCAAGGATTTTGCCTTTGTTGTTGTCCCCATAAGTGACATAACCCTTTTCCTTTGGAGTAAGCTCAATGAAGTGCCGCTTATCTCCCGTCATGTGCTTCGAACATCCACTATCAAGATACCACAATTGTTTTCCCGTTCGAAGACACACCTACAAAATGAAATCACTTGTTCACTTTGGGTACCCAAACAATGTTGGGTCCCTTAGGGTTAGTGTTGGGACTTTCTCCCTTCTTAATCCACATATAAGTGCCCTTATTCATTTCAAACTTCTTAATATGGCACTCAATGTTGATATGTCCAACTTTTCCACAATAAGTACAAGTTGGTCTCTTTGATGAGTTTTTCTTAGAAAATGTTCCAACCACCTTGTACTTTTTGTCCTTTTTATGAACATATCCTAAACCGGTTTTGTTGTGATTATGTCTTTGAGAGTTCAACAACCGGTTAAGGTTTCTATCAATATGTGAGATTGTGAGTTTGTTTTTCAATTCTTTCACTTCTTTTTCAAGTTCATCACATCTCTCACATGGAGTGATAATCTCCTCATGATTTGCACAATCACTTTGATGACTAGAATTAATAAGTTCCAAGGATTCATTTTGAAGTTTCAACTCATTTATAGATTTTTGCAATTCATCAATTTCATGTTGAAACTCCAAAATTTTCTTTCCTTTTTCCTTATTAATTTTAGCAAGCCTTTTAAATTGAATTAACATTTCATTGTAGGCTTCTTGCAAATCATCATATGAAATGGAGTTTGAAGAGGAACAAGAAGAACTAGAGGTTACCTCATCATCACTTTCACTCATGCCATGATTAGCTCTTGATGAGGACTCATGATTGTTCTTGTCCATGAGACAAAGGTTTGCATTTTCATCACTGGAGCTACTTGAAGATGATTCATTGCTCTTCTCCGGTGCATCCCAAACAATGTATGCACGCTTCCCTTTGGTCTCTTGGGTCTTCTTGTCATTCTTCTTCAAGAATGTGGCACATTCCATTCTTATGTGACCAACCCCTCCACATTCATGACACTTAACTCCATCATTGGTACTCTTTTCTCTTTGTTTGGAGTCTTTGGTTCTCTTGAAATTGGATGAAGATCCACCTTTCTTCCCTTTGAAAAATTTGTTGAATCTTTTCACAAACATCCCAAATTCTTCTTGATTTGGTTCACCATCGGAATCTCCACTTGTAGAGCATTCTTCAACTTCTTTTGTAGCTTTAGTTGAAGCTTTGAGTGCTATGCCCTTTTTCTTTTTGTCCGATTCCTCATGCATCCCAAGTCTTGTAAGCTCCATCTCATGCTCTTGGAGTTTGCCAAACAAAGTGGCTAAGTCCATGCTATTTATGTCTCTAGATTCCTTGATGGCGGTTACCTTGGGTTGCCAACTCCTATCAAGACATCTTAGAATTTTGTTAGTAGTTTCACCATTGCGAAATACTTTTCCCAAGGAAATCAAATGATTAACAATGTGAGAGAATCGCCTTTGCAAGTCACTAATGGTTTCATTTGGCAACATGTGGAACAATTCATATTCGTGAGTTAGAGAATTCAATCTTGCATCTCTAACCTCACTTGTTCCCTCATGTGTGACTTGCAAAGTATCCCACATTTCTTTTGCCGATTTACATTGGGAAACTCTATAAAATTCATCATGGGATAAGGCCGAAAAGATGATGTTTTTAGCTTTTAAATCAAATGAAACTTTTCTCTTTTCATCATCATTCCAACTACTCCTTGGAATTTCAACAATTTCATCATTTATTTTCTTTTTGGGAATGAAAGGACCACTTTCAATTGCATCCCAAATATCCATATCAATTGCTTCAATAAAAACTTTCATGCGAGTTTTCCAATAAACATATCCTTCACCATTAAATAGTGGAGGACGGTTTATTGAAGCTCCTTCTCCACCAAAGTTATTGCTAGAGCCCATTTAGTTTCCAAAAGGATCTTTTTCGAAAAAGTTGTTACACTCGATCTTTCGACCGAGCTCTGATACCACTTGTTGGAAACCAACAAGCGGGCTAAGCAAATACTAGAGGGGGGGTGAATAGTATTTTGAAGCACTAATACCAAATATTTTGATTGATAATTGAAGAATGGAGCTTAGACTGAATTTTCTGGAATCAGAAACAAAAGACTCGAGTCTTTTGTGAAATACTCGAGTTTTTCAGGATGAACAACTCGAGTCTTTTCTGAAATACTCGAGTTTTTACTATCAGATAGCAGAAAAACCAGAAACGAAAATTCAGCAATTTAACTCAAATCAATTCAATAATAAACAGGAACTTATCCAACAGAATAGCAAGTAATCTAAATAACTTTTAACACAAAGATTCCTTGAACTTGCTACCTAATTGTATAAATCCTAATTGATTGAAATGACTTAAGTCTATTGAGCTAGAAAGTATATTAAAAGCAATAAACCAACACTCAAGCAATTTTATCCTGGTTCACTCCAACAATGAGCTACATCCAGTCCTCCTAATCACTTAGGAGTTTCTACTAATAATCAAATTGTTAGAAATTACAAAGGATTGCTTGAGAATGGCCTCACTCAACCTAACCCTTTCAAGAGTGTACCAAACTCTTGATTTCTACCCCAATTTGATTCCGGTGATTGAAGAACTCTTCACAAAGCTTCCTTGAACTCCCTTCAAGAAACTCCACCGGGCTAGGAACCTCCTAGTCTTGTGCTTGAGAACCTCTCAAGACTTCCAACACCCTAAGCCACTTAGGGTTTGCTTGGGAACAATCCAAGACTTTGAATAATCAAGCTTTTTGTATGTGTATTACTAATCTCACAATGGATTAGCACAAATAAGCACAGCTCAATGTAAGAATTGAGGCCTAAAACTCAACTTGGAATAAAATGACAATATGAGTGAGAAGTTGAGCTTTTTGGGAATTAACACTTGAGAAGAGGAAATTAAGAAAGCTTGAATCAATATGATCTTGTTGTCTTGTTTGTTCTTGCACAAATTCAAAGAGAAATTTTACAATAAGGTTCTGAATTTTCTCTCTTGGGTTGGATGAGACTCAAATGCCCTCAATTGAGTTTTTGAGTCTCTCCAACGTTCATTTTTTGCTGACTGGACAAAAATACTCGAGTCTTTTTGTAAATACTCGAGTCTTTTTGGTCGGTCACAAGTGAATTGGTGCACGAACAAGACTAACGGTCATATTTGCTGACCTGGCAAAAATACTCGAGTTTTTCTATAAATACTCGAGTATATACTCGAGTCTTTCTCAAAATACTCGAGTATTTTGATCAGATATGGGAAAAATTATTTTTCAATTTTATTTTTCTTCTCAAGTATTAATTTTGGTCAATCTCAACTTAATAATCATATAAAAATTTATTCCTAGAAGAGACTAACTATTTCTACCCACTCTCAACCACTCTCAACATAAATTAGAAATTTACAATTAATATTTGATTGAGAATGATTGGGCACTTGTCTTGTTTTCTTGATTTCTTGTTGATGTTGATGTTGCAATATCTTCAAGGCATGATTTGTTAATTATTTTGTCATCATCAAAACATAATCCACATAATTAGGAGCATTGAATTCACATTTTCATCATCACTATTCCAAACTATGTATGCCCTTTTAGTTTTCTTTTCTTTCTCCTTCTTCTTGAGATACTTAGAGCATGAGTACTTGAGATGACCGGGCTTTCCACATTCATGGCAAACTATACCTTCTTTTGAAGTCTTTGTCTTGTAGTGTGGGGAATCCTTCTCTTTACTTTTGTCTTTGTTCAACCTTCCTTTTCTCCTTAGAATCTTATTGAACTTTCTTAGTAGAAGCTTCACCTCCTCTTCATCAATGTCCGAATCGGAATCTTCATTATCATCACTCTCTTCCTTTTGATATGATCTTTGAGCTTTAAGAGCGATTCCTTTTCTTTCTTTGTTCTTGTCCGATTCTTCATGCAAATGCAAACGTTCAAGCTCCATTTCATGTTCTTGTAGCTTTCCGAAAAGTGTTTCTAAGTCCATGGTGTCCAAGTCCTTTGATTCAACAATTGTGGTAACCTTAGGTTGTCATTCCCTACTTAGACATCTTAAAACTTTGTTAACAAGTTCACAATTCAAGAAAGTTTTACCAAGAGCAATGAGATGATTAACAATATGAGTAAAACGTTTTTGCATAAAACATATAGATTCATTAGGCAACATACGAAACAATTCATATTCATGCATCAAAGAATTTAATCTAGCACGCCTAACTTCACTAGTGCCTTCATGTGTGACTTGCAAGGTGTCCCACATTTCTTTGGCATCACGACATTGGGAGACTCTAAAGAACTCATCATAAGATAGAGCGGAGGTGATGATATTCTTTGCTTTTAAATCATATTGAATTTTCCTTTTATCATCATCGGTCCACTTATCTTTGGGAGTTAGGGTAAGCACACCTTCTACATCTTTTGAGGGAATATGAGGACCATTTTCAATGGCTTCCCAAATGTTCACATCTATGGCTTCTATAAAGATTCTCATCCTAATTTTCCAATAACCATAACCCTCTCCACCAAACATAGGAGGGCAATTTATTGAAGCACCTTCACCACCAAAAGGATTCGTAGAACCCATTGTAGTTTCTCAAGGATCTTAACGAAAAAGCTCTACGCTCGTGTCTTTCGACCGAGCTCTGATACCAATTGTGGAAACCTACAATCGGTGGGTGAAACAACTAGGAGACACTAGGAGAACACCTAGAATGGGGGATTGAATAGGTGTACAAGATACCTTGAAAGATTTTCGAAAGAAACAAATCGAAACAATCAAAACAAATGATTTTTGCAAAAACTCTCAGGTTTACTCGAGTACTCTGAAATTTACTCGAGTATTACTCGATTAAATTCTCTCTTACTCGAGTAGATCTGACAGAAACTGAAAAATCACTTTTTCAATCGAATACGAAAATCAATCAATTAACAAGTATAACCAGAGATTCAGCGGAAATGATTAACACCAATATTCTTATTGATTAACCTAGTTATGAAAATGATTTTCCCTTTATCAATTTGAACAATAAAGATTCAATTCAATCAATTATGAAAAATCAATCTTTCTAGGTTTTCAACCAAGAACAATATGAATAACAAGAATGTAAAGAGTAGAGAGTTTAGAGATACGACACAGTGATTTATCCTGGTTCACTTTCATCCACTTGAAAGCTACATCCAGTCCCCTCTTCAACCAAGAGAGATTCTTCACTATGAGGAATTAGAGTTTCTCAAATTACAAGTAAATGCCTCACAAGACTTCCTTCTTGCTAGCCTACAAGAGATACCACACCCTTGCCTTGTAACCCTATTGAAATCTAATCTAACCTCTTCTCTTGCTTGCCGATACCCCACAACAAGACTTCCAATGCTTGCTTCACTACAAGACTTCCAATTGCTTGTTAACACAACAAGGCTTCCAAGTGCTTGATGAAATGCCACACCAAGGCTTCCAAATAACTTTGCTTGATTCACAACCAAGACTTCCAATTGTTGTAGATAGCTTGCCTCTTGCAAAGATTACAACTCAAATGAAAACAAAATAACAATCCTATGAATCTCTTTCAAAAGCTATGAAAATATCAACATGAGACATTCAAGGTTCTTGATCAAAGAATGTAAAAGTTAAAGCTTTGATCTTGAGAAAGTGAGAGAGAATAGAGTGGCTTTGATTCTTTGTAATATTGATTATGAAAGTGTAATAATGATTCACAAAGGTTAGGAAAAGGTTTATATAGAATACCCAAAAATTAGGAATGGTTAAAAGTGCTTTTGAGAAGTGAAAAACGCATTTTAAAAACCATATCTGATCGTGTTACTCGAGTAGAAAAAGTGTTAATCGAGTAAAACATGATTTAATCGAGTAAGCCGAAAGATGAAAATATTTTACTCGAGTAAAAGTGCAGATAATCGATTATCAAAAGTTTGTTAATCGATTGTTAGTTCAAAATACACTGTTAATCAATTATCAAAATCTGTTAATCGATTATTAACATTAAAAATCACTTAAAACTTGTTTTCTCAAAAACTAAACCTTTTCTTTCAAACCTTTAAGCCACCTATTGATTTTAGGCAAAGTGAATACTCAAAATATGATATAATCATGCAATCAAAAGAGATTCACTACCCTCTAAGAGACTCTACCCAAACTCATAAACTAAAAGACTTGTGAGGCAAAAGATAAAACATTAAAACACAAACTATCAAACTAAGTCTTCATGAGTTGGCTCTCTCTTCATAACTTGATGTTTGTTGTTGCTTGTTGATCTTGAACTTGATCAACACATTTAAGCTTGTTCAAAACCTTTTGTAGCTTGTTCAAAACCTTTTGTCATTATCAAAACATTCTTCATGGATCTTACAGAGAAGGTTTCTATTCTTAGGCTTGCTTGAGTCTTCAATCTTGACGCTTGCACTTGTGATCTTGAACTTGAGTTGACTTTTTATCATCAAAACATATATTTGCATTAAACTTGAAGTCAATAGAGAGTTTGAAGCATGCCTTCCAACCAGCTTGACTTCCAACAGGAAGGAACTCTGAAAGTGATGATGAGGACGCCCAAATCATGATGGAATGTGACTTACCTTTGGTGCATTTCTTAACAGGTTTGGACAGGTTGGGCAGGGGGCCTGGGTGTGCTACTCAAGAGCGTCCTCATCATTAACAAGCTAGTTCCTTCCAGATTCATTTCTCCATGAAAACAGGGGTGCCTTCCCTTTCCAAGGCTTGATACGCCTTGTGGGAAGACTTCTCGTCTAAAAGCCTTCCAAGCCACGCCGCTCTGCGGAGTTCCCGAAGCGGGCTATCCTTGCCTAAGAGTCACCCCTACACGAAGGCGACCAGGATTAGTCCAAACATAATAACAATAAAGGTTATTCCTCTTTTGCTCTGATTGCTTAGCGCTGACAGGGGCGCCTTCGATTGACTGATTGGACAAGGGCGTCTATGGCCTTTGAAACTGAACAGGGGCGCCTTCGACAGGGGTGCACCTTCGACAGATGTGCACCTTCGACTTTTGAGGGATAGTGACTCCCTTTCTCCTTAGTTTCTTCATTGATGTGTTATTGACTATTTACTCTTTACTTTTGTGGTTCTTGTCGCTCTTGCATAAATGAGAAGTGAGGTGGTATTGTGTTCTGTACAGGGACGTGCTCTTTCGGAGGTCGCTCTAGGACCCTCATACTTTATTCTCCTTTTCTTCTAGAGAGTTGTTCCAGACTCTGTTCTCTTCATTGTTGTTGCTCCTGTACACTAAGTTGGAGATGCAAAGGAGGAGTGGAGCGGGCGTTGCTGCTGGGCAGAGGGATGTTCGCTCTCTTGTGTCGCTCTTATGAGGAAGCAAGGTGTTGAAGAATGCTTCTCTGCTTCATTTCTCCTCTTTTCTCTTGGTACTGTGAAGAACTTGTGTTCCTCTATGTTGGCTCATTGCTCTTGTGAGCTTGTGGAGCTGATCGAGTGCGCTCTGGTTGCAGCTTCTCCTTCTTCAGCTCTTCTTCTCTCCATATTCCTCATTGATGTTATTGAGTTGTTCTTTCTCTAAGTTTCAGAGAGAAGAACTGTGAGTGTTTGTTGTGTTTTGGCTTCCATAGTTTTGATTGTGTTTGCTCTGATGGTTGAAGTTGTTGTTGTTAAGTTTGAAGAGAGTAAGAGACGTGCGTTCTGCTGCTCGCCTTTGCACCTCTTCTTCTTCTTCGTGTTCTTCCTCTAAGTTGCAGAGGAGAGAACCTTGTGTTTTGTGTGTATTGTTATTGTTGCTCTGGTGTGTTGTTTCTCTTTTAGAGATGATGAACTTGGAAGGAGAAGTACCTCATATTTATAATGGTGCTTTGGACCAGTGGTCATTGGTTGCTAGCCTTTTGCCCGTTGGGTAATAGCACTTTGCATCATGTGCTCAGAGTATCTTCTCTTTATCAGGAGTAGCTTTGTCTTCTTTACCATTCTTGGCTTTGGCATTAATGGTTGCAGGGAGGAAGGGGTGCAAGGCATGCCATTCTTGGCTTTGTCTTGGGAATGACCAAGTGAGGTAAGCAAAGATTCCCTTTTGGCTTCCTGCACAAGCCGTTGAAATCTTAGGAAGTTGGGTTGCCTTTGTTTGTACGTGTGCGCCTTCCACAAGCCCCATACCCTGCATGCTCCCATCTATCATGACTTTCTTTGTGAGATTTTATGATGCCTGGGACGCTTCGGGGGGATGTGTTGCGCTCTTTGCCATCAGGATGCCTTTTCCTTTTCTTGGAAAAAATATTAAAATGTGACGCTCTGGACAAGTGACGCTCTGGACAAGTGACGCTCTGGCCAATCCTTGATGCTTGCACGCCTTTCTCAGAGTCTTTTTGTTGTTTTATTTTTTGACGATTTTTGGGCCTTTATACAAATTGGGCCTTGCAATTTGGGCTACCAAATATTGGGGTATCAACACTTACCATCTATTTTTTTTTAAATTTCATCTGTTATTTTGAGTATTTCAATAGTGTATTAAATGTTAATTTTCATATTTATTTCTGATATATAAGATTGAGTTAATAGTCACATAGATCCCTTAAAGATACCAGCGGAATCAATTAGGTCTCTGAAAGATTTGTGGAATCTCTTAAAGCCCCAAAGATCATTTTGGAATCAGTTAGGTCCCTAAAAGATTAGTGGAATCTCTTAAATTCTCAAAAATCAATTTGACATCACGTTACTCCCCTCGTGAAGGACCTAACGAAATCCTTCGTGGCACATTAAATGTTTTTTTGGCCCAAACGTGACACCTTCTTAACATTCCAACATGGCATTAGGGTCAACAAAGCATTTAACGTGTCACGTAGGATTCCGTCAGGTCCCTCCTAACGAAATTGGACGGGGGGACTAATGTGACGCCAAATTGATCTTTGGGGAGTTTAAGAGATTTCACAAACCTTTCAGGGATCTAACTGATTCCGGAGGTATCTTTCGGGAACCTATTTCGCTATTAACTCTATAAGATTTTATTTATGAAAATAGTGGACAAAAATTAATGATCATAGAAAGAGAAAGGGTATAGTAAAAAAAAAGAACTAATTCTACAAAAAAAATGGGAATTTTGCGACGGATTTAAGAGGTGATTTGCGACGGTTTATTAACTGCCCCAAGTCAAATTTGTGGCAGTTTCAAAAGAGACACGGGTGTGCCCTTCGAGAGTCAATTTTTGCTGCAGTTTTTGCACCGTAGAAATTTGGAATAAAATTTGCGTCAGTTTGGAATCGCCGCAAATTGTAAGTATGAAATTCCATTGAAAACAATTGCGACAATTTATAACCGCCGCATGATGCCTAATTATATTTATAAAAAATAATTGCGACAATATAACTGTCGCTAATGCTGCACAGCAAATTAAAAAAAAAAAATATTTGTTGGAAAGCATCCTTCCACCCTTACATGCTTCAACCTATAGCACATTATAGCAACTAACTTGAGTTTGAACTTTGAACCATATACATGAATAAAACCCAAATCATCATACTACCAAAACTACTCAAGTGCACTAGAATTATGTACACTAAACTTATAAATAAATTATGTACACTAAATTTATTTATTAGTTAGATTTTAATTTTTTTTATATTTTAGAATTTTTTTTTACATAATTATTTTATATGTGTTTTTATATTTATGTGTACATCTTTATTTTATTTTTGGCACAATATTTATTATTAGTGTTTAGGTACTATCATGGGCTTATTTATTTATTTTTAATTTAATTATTATTTTTATGCACTTATTAGTTAGATTTTTTATTTATTTATTAGTTATATTTTTTATGCTTAGGTATTAGTTAGATTTTAAATTTTTCTATTAGTTAGATTTTTTATATTTAGGTATTGGTTAGAATTTTTTTTATTAATTCTTTAGATTATTTATTTATTTGTTATTTAATAGTTAGATTTGTTATCAATTATTTACAATATTGTTTATATATGTAGAAATGACATGAAGTTCATCTTCATTAGCACGTTTGATTAACCCCGGTCCAGAAGACGATTATGTTTTATACTTGCAAAATAAACATGTTTCACAACATGTATGGAATGGTAGCCCTAATCGTGTTTTACGGTGTAGACGTGTGTAGCAGTTTCATGTTGGAGGTGCTGATATTCATCCGACTTTGGTAGAATATTTAAAGCACAGTGGATTTAGCATGAAAACTTTGAAACGAATGCAATACGAGTTTACTCTGACCAATCACATTAAAGAGGAAAAAACGGTTTTTAGATGACTTTGTCAACAAAAAAAAAGTTTATTTAACATTTTAGTCCTGAACATTTTTTCCATTTTAAGAAGGTGCAGGGATGATATATCACAAAGCATGGAAAGTATGCTTATTCAAACTATTAAAAAATAATCAGAACATGTGTCATTGAAAAAGTGTTATACTTGATTATATAATCATTGCTTCATGCTCAAACACATATGGAGAGACTTTTAGTCTAAAGTCAAATAAAGTGGTTTTTACTGTGTTATTCCTTGGTTACATAAAAGATACTTCATCTGGTCCTTATTATAAACCCATTTTTGTAAGAGTGAAAGAGGACTCATAATAAGGATCCGAGAGAGTAATTTAAACACATGGAACATGCATCATCATAAGCAACGCTAGAACCTTATATTTGCTTTCATTCATTAGAATTAAAATCAACACCATCATAAGTAGTTTCTGTTACGATTTCATCTCAAAACCAATTCCGTAAAGAAGTTGGGTTCTGCCTCTGATATCATGTTAAGATTTCATCTCAAAACCAATTGGCAATGAGAGGAGTAGCCCAACAAGTATTTAAACCATGTCATATATCATGAAGCAGGCGATGTGAGACTCCCAACAGTTTCATCACCGAGAAAACCTATTATCAAGACATAATTTCACAGCCTCCTCTTAGAAATACGTCAGTATCCTAAGCCGAAAATGATCCTAGCAATTGAACTTTAGTTGCGGAGCCGCAACTGTAGAAGAAAGAAGAGTACCAATTATTGACGGGACCTTCTGTAAAAAAATTACAATGGCAAAAGTTAAGATGAAATAAAGAAAATAGAATCAATAAAGAGATTGGTGAAAAGAGAATGAGAAATACACTGAACAAATCTTTCTATAGCTTTATATTCCCTCCGTCCCTAAATATAAATCTCTTTTGACACTTTTATTTTATTCCTATGTATAAAGCCTTATATCAATTTTCAATGATCATTAATTACTTTTTTTTCACAAACACTCCTATTTATTTAACACTTTTTAGATTCTCAATAATATTAATAGGGGTAATTTTGAAATTACATATCAAAAGTTCGCATTTCCAATACAATTAACTAAATTTTTACACTTTCTTAATGGACGTGAAATCCCTCAAAGAGGCTTTATATTTAGGGAAGGTGAGAGTATTTGAAAACTAAGTGGAAGATTATCAAGAAATTTATTTATGCAAAATCTTTTTATTTTCCCAAGTTTCAGTTTCCAATTCCACCAACAAAATATCCCAATTTTCCATGCTTTGAGAGTGGACTTTTTCTTTTCGAACCCCACATTCGACTTTTTGGCCCTCATTTCGTTTTTTCATAAACTACTCTGCCCTTACGGTAATTATAACTTCTGACTCATCGAAGGCGAAATTCTAGGCGGAAACAAATATAAATATATATATTTCCGATTAGCAAAAGGCGGAATAACTTCCGAGTTTGTAAAGGTGGAACAAATTTTGTAATTCCAACTCATTAAAAGCGGAAACATTAAAAATTAATTAGAATTCCCAAACTGTCCCTCCGTTCATAACGTAGAAACATAAAAACTGGAACTTGCGCTTTGCTTCTCACAGAAGCTAGGAAGAACAAACAAACATAAGAAAAAAAAGAAGGAACTCAACAAAAACATCAAACTGAAGCAATATCATCAAGCAACATTGTTGACACTTGATCATTGTATTTGCACAAGAACAAACTTAACCATAAGGTATTACAAAACTCTTCATTTTTATTTGAATAATATTGTTTGTTTGTCTTGTATTTTTAATTCTTAATAGATACATTGAGGTTATATTTCCATTGAATAGTAGCATTTGTGTATATTTATTTGTTGACAAGCGTGGTGCTGAGCTAAGGAAGCATTAATGGCTGCCATTAATGATTCCGACAACCCAGAGTCGGAAAGCTTTCCGACTTGTTTGAGGCGGAAATATTGTCAGTCATGTATGAAAATTAATTTGATTTAACATTGCATGTAGATACAATGGCGGAAGAACTTCTTGACAAAAAAGTTTCGAAGATAGAGTTTCTCGATTATAGCGTTGTGTTTTACACGAATGTTGTGATGAAGAATCATCATGATGTTGTTGAGTGGGTTCGTGGAGTCGGCTGTAGTCTCGGCTTTGTCCTCAAAGTATTGAAGTCTGATTTAGGAATGGGCAAAAGTAAGAGGCAAAGAATTGTATTTGCTAGTGAGCAAAGTGGTGTTTAAAAGCGTTCAAAGGCAGTCCTTAAATATGATACTGGGAACAAGAAAATGGCGTGTCCTTAATCGAAATCACCCTTAAAGCTATAGAAGAACTTCAGGAATGATCTCAACCAAGATGTTAATGTAGGATTCTGTAGGATTTCTGTATATCCAGTTGGGATAAACAGGTTCTCCCTAGTCAACAATGTGTGTGCTAGTGTCAACTTAGGGATGAGAAGACGTACCTTAGCCCTTATAGCATGGTGGTTCTTATAGGGGATTACCTGTGTGTTATGGGCCTTTCTGATGAGGCTTGTGAAGAGGAAGAACTCAAGTAGGATTTGTAAAGGTCCTGATAAGGTTGCCTTCGTAAATCATGTATGTGATAAGTCCTTATCTTTATCATGTTCATCCATCCCAGTTACGTGAGACAAGAGGAGAAGTTGTTAAGCTAATCGAGACTGTTAGGGATAAGGATATGGTTGAATACCCTATGCTCGGACCTAATCTCAAAAGCTGGTAACGTTTCCTGAATGTCCGTGGGCTCGGCTTTGCTACCGAGCGAATATGATAATCCGCATATGTTAATCCAGTGTCTAACTGGTCGGTTTAATGTAATATTCTCTTGGTCCACTACAGAAAATTAACTGTCCATTCAGATTATATGCGAAGCCAAGTCGTTCGGGTGATGGGTGGGTGTTGAATGTGAAGTGTGGTTGCCATAACCATAAGGAGTACGAGTCTTTGGTTGGTCATCCATTTCCTGGAAAGCTAACTATTGAACAACATGCTCTTGTGGTTGATCTGACGAAGAGTGGCGTTAAACCAAAGAGGATAATGACTACCTTGAAGGAACGATACTCAGGGAATGTGACAACAATGAAACAAATATACAATGTTCGCAGTCAATACAAAAGAGATGTGAAACACCCTTCTACGCAAATGCAACATTTGTTGCTATGTTTGGCAAGGAAAGAATACGAGTATTCTCACACGACTTTCCCTGGTTCTGATGTGGTGGTCAAGGACATTTTTTGGGCTCATCCTGACGGCATTGCTTTGTTGCGCAACTTCAATCTTGTGGTGATAATGGACAACACATAGAAAACAAACCAATACTAATCTAATCAATTCATCTAACACTAATACTAATCTAATAATTAAATCAATATAATAATAACAATAATAATACTTAATAATTTACCTTAAAAAACCAATCAATTTCATTATCAATTACTAAACAATATATAACCTATTAATCGCAAACTAAATAGTTAATTTAAATTATAAATTGATAACAAACACATACATAATAACACACTAATAGAAAATTATATTAAGCATTATACTAATTAATCTAAATCATAAATTAATAACACATACCTAATAAATGAGTTTTCCGCCTAATATTCCTAATATTACTAAAAATTTAGTATAATACTAATACTAATACTAACAATACCAATACTACTATAATAAATGAATTAAGTAAGTAAGCCTATTAAATGGCTTAATTGCATAATTGGTCCTTTATCTTATTTATTAGATTCATTTTGGTCCTTTATCTTTTTTTTGCAATTTAGTGGTCCTTTATTTATTTTTTTTAAGATTCAGTTTGGTCCTTCCATTAAAATAAAGTTAAATGAGAATGAATATTCCAAGAATATTCCCCCTTCTAGGCTTAATTGCATAATTGGTCCTTTATCTTATTTATTAGATTCACTTTGGTCCTTTATCTTAATATTCCAAGAATATTCCCTCTTCTTCTTCCTCTTCCTTTGCTCTCTCCCTTACAACGGCGACAGCCACCACGGGCGCTGCCACCACCGCCCATGCCACCATCGCCGCCATTTTTAGAAATTAACCGGAGTTGTTGAAGTGTTTTGCACGTGTTTTCACATGTTTTTCAGTAGGTTTAGAGGAGGAGACCATTGTTGATAACCAAGGTTTTAGAAAAGGGACTCTAGAATTCGGATTTTGAGGAAAAAAGAACGAAAAACACGAATGTGTTTGAGGAATAATGAAAATAAAGCTTAAAAACCATGAAAAATTGAAGAATGTTGAAGAAATTTGAAGAAATTTGATGATTTTCGAGGGAAGAGGGTGTGAGCCCATGGTGGCTGCCGCCGCTGTAAGGAGAGAGTAGAGGAAGAAGAAGAAGAGGGAATATTCTTGGAATATTAAGATAAAGGACCAAAGTGAATCTAATAAATAAGATAAAGGACCAATTATGCAATTAAGCCTAGAAGAGGAATATTTAAGAATATTCCTTCTCATTTAACTTTATTTTAACGGAAGGACCAAACTGAATCTTTTAAAAAAAATAAAGGACCAGTAAATTGCAAAAAAAAAAAAAGATAAAGGACCAAAGTGAATCTAATAAATAAGATAAAGGACCAATTATGCAATTAAGCCCCTATTAAATAGATCATTAGGTACAAACAAAATTTATTACCTGGAATGTAAATTGGAAATGTATTTTAAAAACTGGAAATGTATTTTAATTTTTGTTTCCGCCTTTTGTTAAGCGGAATGTAAATTTCACCTTAGTATAGTCAGAAGCCTTTATTGACTTAAGCGCAGAATGGTTCATGAAAAAACGAAATGGGGACCAAAAAGTGGAACGTGTGGTTGAAAAAGAAAATGTCTTGAGAGTGATGTCTATCCTTTAAGACTATTAATTGCCAAAGATATTCATTTAAGAGAAATAATAAACAAACTAATGTGACCTTGGAAAATAAAAAGAATAGTGCATACGGGAGACGGGGAGTATATAAGATTAAAAAAGTCCATACATTCAGTTCATAAAAATTCTTATTACTATAATGCACCTAATTAAAATAAAAAAATTATCATATTGTGAAAATATTAATAATGGTTATCTTGTAAATTTGTTCTCAATTACTCCCTCCGGCTCGACTTATAAGCAACAAAAAACATACTTTTTTTTGGTTTAAAATATAAGCAAAATAAACCAACTTTATTAAATTTTGTTTCATTTCCAATGTCACGTTCTTAAAACATCTTTAGAAAATTGTAATCTTAATTAATTTTTGTTTCATTCCCAATACTACTTTCCTAAAATACTTCTATTTTTTATAAACTTGAGAAAATTAAATACAATAAACTAACCTCCTTAATAAGCATAAAAATGGTTGAATTAGCTTATAATTCGAGTCGGAAGAAGTACTAATTGAAGAAAGTTTATTCAAAAAATTTTTAATTAAGAGTTGATTAGTAGCCGTCACTTAGCAATAAATGACTTATAAGAAATTTTAAAAAAAAAACAATAAATGACTCTTAAGAAATTTAAAAAGTATCACAACCTTGAAAATGATAAACATAATTTATAAAGGACTTTGAGCATCCAAAATCCATTAGAGTCTCAGACCACTAAAGCTCATTAAGTGATTGTCAACATATCAATCACATTTTTTTTTTTTATCGTTGTCCTTCTATCAATACAGTTAGGTATAAATTAGTGCCGTAATATATTTAATTTAAAATTACTATAGTAAATTTTTTTAAAAAAACAAAGTAATTTATTTTAAACTTTAACAAAATCTACTCATAGAGGAATATGTAGACTTTTTTTCAACCAATTGAAATGTTCATAAAGATATTTAGTTGGGAAGATTTAAAAAAAATCTAAACCATAAGCCTCGAAAATTGTTAAGCAGCTTTTAGGTATTAGCAATATATGCATAGAAACTCAACAACTATTTAATAATTTGCTTTGAAATTTGAAAATAAGGACTCAAACACATAATTACTAAATAAAAAAACTTTTCAAAAAAATTAAATTATAAAGTTGATTAGTAGCTGCCACTTGGCAAAAGTTTCCACAAATATGCCTTCAAATTTTACATATTAAGATTAAGATTAAAATTAATATTCTTTGAAAAATATACAGTAGGTTTTTATGCTGAAAAAAATTTTAAAATGGAACTGGAGGAAGTAATATTTTTTTCTATTACTCCTTCCGGTCCTTATTATAGGACATATTTAACCAAATTACATGTACCAAGGAGAAAGTAGTTAATTTTATGAATTCTATGAAAATATATAGTAACATAACAATTTTACTCTCTCAAATTTTCATGAAAAATTCACACTCATTAAAGAAAAAACAAAAAAACATAGATAGTCAAAACATTTAATAAGGGTAAAAAAAGAGGAAAAACAATAAATGATGCATATGAAATATAAAGTGACTTATAATTAGGACCAGGACAACATTCTAAAATATGATCTACTCTCTCCGTCCCTAAATATAAGACCCTTTTGACATTTTTATTTTGTCCCTATTTATAAGACAATTTACCAATTTTCAATGATCATTAATTACTTTTTTCCACAAACATCCTTATTTAGGCCATGTTAGGGGTGGTTGCCAGTTTTTGGTTTTTGGTTTTGAAATTGTATTTTCAAAACAAAACATGTTCGACAAAATTTGAGCTGAAATGGTTTTTTACTCATTTTCAAAACAATTTCACCTTTATTCTCAAAACGACAAATAATGGTTTCATAATTTTAGTTTTGAGTTGCAAACTTATACCACTTCATATTTTGTGTCACTCAACTACTACCACTACCGTCATCATCACTACTTCCACTACCATACTGTTATCACCATGACAATCCCCAACTAACATCACTATTACTGTCTAAACCACAACCACCACCGTAACCACCACAATTACCCTAACAACTACCTTCCACCTTATAACCACCGCAACCGCCACCACATCCTCACTTGCTATGATTGCACTTCCTTCTACCACCATAATCACCACTCGGACCACCACGATCATAGTGACCACCCGTCCACCATTACCCTCGCATGACCACCACCACCATCGCAACCATCACTACCAACTCAACCACCACTATCCCTCAATGACACCACCACCACCTCATCGTCACCCCCTCCCCACCTTATCTCCCTTTACTAACACAACAAAAATTATAATTCTAGACTGTAACCACTATAACAATGATCACCACCTCAAACTAATAATAACAACAACCATATGGAAGTTGTTATTAAATAGTAGTGGTAATATATAAGATGATGGTGTATATGGTGATGCATAACATGGTAAGAGTGCTATAAAAATTATAACTTGGGAAATAATTTTGAAAACTGAAAACAAAAAAAATTTGAAACGAACATTTATAAAACGAAAACTAGTTTTAGTTTTTTTAAATTTTAAAACTCAAAACTAAAAAGCACTCCGAACAGGGCCTAATTTAACACTTTTTAGATTCCAAATAATATTAATAGGGATAATTTTGAAAATACATATAAAAAATTCATATTTCTAATACAATTAATTAAATTATTTCATTTTTTAATAGACGTAAAATCTATCAAATTGATCTTATATTTAAGGACGAAAGGAGTATAATCCTTAAGGATCGAAGAAAGTAATAATTATCTTAAATCCTTAAAACACTTGTTGATTTTCCTTCAACCACGTTTTTCTCATAAATTCTATTTAATAACAAAAATACGAAGTCCAATAAAGTTCCACGTACCACCGTTTCAAAATCCTCTCATCTTATGCATTCACCCCTTCACGGGCCACTTTAATACTCCCTCCGTCCTAATTACAAGGCTCTTCACTTTCTTGGGCATTTTTATGCAAATCAATATTATTGAATTTTATATTAAAATTGATATGTTTTTTCAAAAATATTCTTTATCAGTTATTAGAACATAATATTCCCTCTGGTTTTATTTATAGAGCATATTTTAGAAGAATTTTTTGGTCCTATTTATAAGTTATTTTGCATTTTCTAGAAAGCATTTATTGTTGTTTTCTCTTATTTGCTCTTTATCAATTAATGTGAAATAGTACATTCTGAAATTTTCAATAGTACTCCCTCCGGTCCTTAATATAAGAAGTACTTAACCGTATTGTCCGGACCAAGGAAAGTAGTTATTTTTATGAATTTTATGAGAATATATTGTAACATTACAATTTTACCCTCTCAACTTTTCTTGGAAAATTCACTAACATTAATGAATAACAAAAAACACATAAATAGTCAAAGCATTTAATAAGGGCAAAAAAGAGAAAAATCAATCAATGATGCATAGGAAATATAAAACCTCTTATAATTAGGACCAAGGAAACATTCTAGAATACCTCTTATAATAAGGACAGGAGGGAGTACAAAATAAGAGGGTAAAATTGTAATACTAAAGTATTTTTTTTAAAGTTTCAAGAAACTTAATTACATTCCTTTGTCCGTATGATATGGATAAGTATGCCCTATAAATAGGATCAGACGGAGTAAATTTTTTCATTTTTCAATAATTAATTTAATTTCTAGATACCCCATCATCTATATTTAATTTAGTGAATCAATTTCCAAGTCATTTACACCATTAAACAAGCTCCATTTTATATTCCAATATAATTTTATTTGTTTCTTCTCACACAAATTTAGACCACAATAATTAGATGTAAGAATAATTTTGGAAAAAATTACAAAATGATCTTATATTTAGGACCAAATATTTTTATCCAATACTAGTAGTCTTATACTCTCTCTGTCCCTAAATATAAGTCGTTTTTACCTACTTTACACAAATTAAGAAAAATAGTTATTGCACTCAATTTTATAAAAAAAATATGCTTACTTTACAAATTTACTCCCATTTAAATTTTCATTTCTCTTTCTCACTTTAATTGCTATTATTCTAACACTTTAATTAGCCAACCAAAATGAAATTGAAAAGTCTCCATATGCATGCTGCTAGCTAGTACGTTGGACACTGCAAGAAGGTGAAGAGATCTCCCTGCTAGTAAGTTAGACACTGCTTGTAAGTTGGACACTGCAACATTCACATGGGAAATAACAAAGAATTTATTGGAATGTGAAAATGTAAACTGTATTTATTAAGGGCATATTTGGAAGAAAAAATTTAATACTACCTAGATATCTTAAAATGACTTACATGACACAAATTTTTCCAAAATGGTGACTTACATGTATGGACAGGAGGGAGGGAGTAATTGCTGACGAACTAGTGCTTTCATAAATAAAGTCATTCCCCAAAATAAAGTCACCCTCACATGGCAAGAATCCACCGCGCATTATTGCTTCCATAGTTCCATAGCTCCATAGGTACTGTAATTGCTTCATCTTTCGTTGAGAATTGAGATCATGTTGTTTAGTCATGGCCGTGGCAGTAATGATACTAACGCTATTGGTTTCTTTAAGATACTTCCGGTGGGTCACTTGCAAGGAGTAGAGTTTGTAAGCTTTTCTTTTAACCTTTTCTCTTCCTAATACCAATAGCATGCACAGCAATTCCTTTCTCTTTTGCATTAACAGTAGGACTAGTTACACAATTCTTTCTCCAATTTTTCAATCTCTTAGAAGCATAGACGGCTCCAATTTTGTTAACTTTTTTTGTTTGTACTAAAAACATAGTATATGACTTCAAACTATAGTCTTTACAGTATGATTGTTGCTCCAATACCTGTTTTTCATTCATATATAATGTCTTTGAATAAATAAATAAATAACGTGTTATTAAATTATATGCTTCCAGATGATAATTCCTAGCAGCTTTGAGAGGAAATACAAGATAACATTACCGAACCCGTTAATCCTTAGAATTCCAACCGGTGCTGAATGGAAAGTATCTTGGATTAAACGTGATTATGAAATTTGGTTTGAACATGATTGGAAAAGATTTGCATTGGACTGTTCCTTAAAGGATCCCCATTTTTTGGTTTTTAAATATGAAGGTGGATCTTGTTTTGAGGTTAGGATATTTGATAAAAATTATTATGACATTGATTATTCGAGTATAAGATGCACAAATAATGGTGCTACCACCACACATCATCATGATGAATCTGTTGACATAATTGACATCAATGATGACTCTGCTGAGACTCTTGAGAATGATGACTCCGGTGAGTTTCTTGAGAGTGAAATGCAAACTCAGCTTCCTAAGAAAAGGAAAACCGACAATAAGAGGGGCGAACTTAGTAGCGACATCAACCATCCTTGTGAAAAAGAAAGATGTTCCATCTAGAAGGAAGCTTAACAAAACAAAAATCAACGAGGATCTTGTTGCTACTCGGCAAAATATCTCAGCAGGTCCATCATCTTCTTATGTATTTTAAATTTTTTGTATTATACTTTTTGGAATTAAGAATCATGAATATGTTGAATTTGTTTCTTGCAAACATGCAGGGGCTAGAAGAGGACGAAGAAGCATGGTTAAAGCCAATAGCCGCTCTAAAGCTCAAGCTTCTCTAAAACAGGAGTCAGCAATGGAGAAAGCTATAAATTACCAAAATGAAAATAAGAACCCATCGTTTATTTGTTCTATGAATCTAACTTATGTGACAAAATCTGGACTGGTATTTTTGCTGAACTATTTTTTTTTTTATTTTTCGAATTATTAATCATTTCCTTTAGTAGGTACCACGAAAATAATATTGAATAATATGTCGCCTTTTCTTTTTGATCTAACCATGACTTGAAACAGGAGATACCAAGTCATTTTCGGAAAGAATACCTAGCCGGGTACAGAGTTAATGCAACCATTGGGGTTCCTGATGAGGACAGATCTTGGCCTATTACGATCAACTTCCAGCATTCCAGTAACCAAAGTGTCATGACCGGAGGTTGGAAACCATTTTGCAAGGAATACAAGTTAAAAGTTTGTGATGTTTGTGAGTTTGAAAGGACTGGATGCAAACCGCTTTCATTCAAAGTTATTATATTTCGAGCCAGAGATGAACCTGAGGAGTTGCAAGACGGGTTTTAATGTCCACTGAAATTTTTTCAGTGGATGGATCCACTGATTTTGTGAATGGTAGATAAGTAGGTTTTAAAAATGAAGGGTGGAGATGGATTACCGGTGGGGAGGGTAGCTGGTTGCAGTAGTAGGCATAATCTAGTGCAACCAATTGTACATGTAATTTAGAAGCATAATCTGGTTGCAGGAATTTGTAACGGGTCTGATATGATTATTGGGCCCTACTAGGTGTGTAGCATTGTTGCATACTTGCATGTAAGGAGAGAAAAAAACCATTTTTTTAACGATTTTAAATATAAGTATAAATTCATTAATTTTTATTTTCAATACAATTATTTCTAAAATATCCTAATAAAGTGATTTTTTTAACAAGATAGGGAAAGGGAAATCAAAATCGAACTTGGGACCTGGTACATGACCATGTTGGCTACCGTAATTTTGTTCCTGATTTCATTTAATTTTTGTTTCATTTCCAATACAAAATTTTAAAAGTAGTCTATTTTTTTTAAATAAATTTGAGAAAATTAAATGCACTTAATTAATTTCTTAATAAGTGTAAAGTTAAGTTTTTCTTTATAATTGAGGACCACTTATTAGAAGGTTAGTTTTTTAAGGGTGTATTACTTATTTCTTAACTGTAGTTATAGTAAATATAATTTAATCATAATAAATTAAAAATTTAATTATAATAATTTGATTATAACTCAAATCATAAGAATGATAACTAAGGTATAAAATGACGTAATGTAAAATATTTTAACGTGAAAGGAGCTTCTTCTTTTCAAATGACAGTGTTCTATCAACCATATCTTTTTGCAATTGGCAAAACGTATATCATTATATCCACATATATATACACTATTTAAAGTAAGATTTGATAAATTGCTTTAGGTATTAAGTTAAATGTGGCACAAAAAAAAATAAAATGAACCAATAACCATAACTCTAAACCTTTGTCTTTTGACCTAACCCTAATTCTAACCCTATGAGCCTAAAACTCTTTTTTAACGGTTGAGAGTGCAATAATTTTTTTAGTTGAATTAAAAAAAATTAACAACTGTGTGGAGCATATAATGATATAAATTTTTTAATGTAAAGACATAAAATTTGGGAAAAGCTTCCACGCCTTTTAGCGAGGGAAAACATCAATGCTAATCCACTTGAACCAATCCTACAATGACATTTATGTTAATTTAATATAGTCATCATCTATTAAGCATATCACTCCCTCCGTTTCACTATGTTTGACCTTTTAACATTTTTTTCTTGTTTCATATTTTTGACCTTTTACATTTTCAATACACAAACTTTTTTTTTTTTCAAATTTTAACCTTACATTTTCAATACACAAACATTTTCAATACTCGATGATTTTCTAAAACGACTTATAAAAATGGACACCGATTCTATCAAAATAGTGTCCAGAACTTTACTGAATAGCACCCATCATCGTGTTATATTTATTTTCCTTCACTTTTGGACTGAATAGCACCCATCATCGTGTTATATTTTTTTTCCTTCACTTTTGGACTTCACTGAATTTATGGAGTGGTATAATTTTTTTTATACTCTTCATGTTTAAAAATATACAAGGATTTTAATGTTCCCTCCGGTTCTATTTATAAGACTCTTTTGAGGTTTTTATTTTAGCCCTATTTATAAGACCTCTTTTCAATTTTTAATACGTAGCATTTGATTACTTTTTTCCACAAACACCCTGTCAAGTCAACACTTTTTAGAGTTCCAATAATAATGTACCAGGACCTGAATAGATATATACACAATTACACACCATAGAATTAATAAACAATTCATCCCTGTAGACAGAGTATAATGAACCAAGACCTGGATTTTAACACTTCATACATGCCATAACCAATTCGAAATATAAATCGCTTCACATAGTACCATCAATTAGTCACAATATTTATAAAAATTCAGATCTACCATCAGTTACACAGACACATGGAATACACTCACAATAGTTGCTACCCACACTAAATAAGATAGTAATGTCAATTAATGCTAAACACATCTTCGACCTGTGGGGAAGCTGAGGAAGGTGCTTCGAGGTATGGGGGAGGGTGAGGATGGAGCTTGGGCCTATGGGGAAGGCTGAGGACGGAGCTCAAGCTATGGGGAAAGAGAACTGTTGGAAACCAACAAGCGGGCTAAGCAAATACTAGAGGGGGGGTGAATAGTATTTTGAAGCACTAATACCAAATATTTCGATTGATAATTGAAGAATGGAGCTTAGACTGAATTTTCTGGAATCAGAAACAAAAGACTCGAGTCTTTTGTGAAATACTCGAGTTTTTCAGGATGAACAACTCGAGTCTTTTCTGAAATACTCGAGTTTTTACTATCAGATAGCAGAAAAACCAGAAACGAAAATTCAGCAATTTAACTCAAATCAATTCAATAATAAACAGGAACTTATCCAACAGAATAGCAAGTAATCTAAATAACTTTTAACACAAAGATTCCTTGAACTTGCTACCTAATTGTATAAATCCTAATTGATTGAAATGACTTAAGTCTATTGAGCTAGAAAGTAGATTAAAAGCAATAAACCAACACTCAAGCAATTTTATCCTGGTTCACTCCAACAATGAGCTACATCCAGTCCTCCTAATCACTTAGGAGTTTCTACTAATAATCAAATTGTTAGAAATTACAAAGGATTGCTTGAGAATGGCCTCACTCAACCTAACCCTTTCAAGAGTGTACCAAACTCTTGATTTCTACCTCAATTTGATTCCGGTGATTGAAGAACTCTTCACAAAGCTTCCTTGAACTCCCTTCAAGAAACTCCACTGGGCTAGGAACCTCCTAGTCTTGTGCTTGAGAACCTCTCAAGACTTCCAACACCCTAAGCCACTTAGGGTTTGCTTGGGAACAATCCAAGACTTTGAATAATCAAGCTTTTTGTATGTGTATTACTAATCTCACAATGGATTAGCACAAATAAGCACAGTTCAATGTAAGAATTGAGGCCTAAAACTCAACTTGGAATAAAATGACAATATGAGTGAGAAGTTGAGCTTTTTGGGAATTAACACTTGAGAAGAGGAAATTATGAAAGCTTGTGATCAATAATGTGTTGTTGTCTTGTTTGTTCTTGCACAAATTCAAAGAGAAATTTTACAATAAGGTTCTGAATTGCTCTCTTGGGTTGGATGAGACTCAAATGCCCTCAATTGGGTTTTTGAGTTTCTCCAACGTTCATTTTTGCTGACTGGACAAAAATACTCGAGTCTTTTTGGTCGGTCACGAGTGAATTGGTGCACGAACAAGACTAACGGTCATAATTGCTGACCTGGCACAAATACTCGAGTTTTTCTACAAATACTCGAGTGTATACTCGAGTCTTTTTCAAAATACTCGAGTATTTTGATCAGATATGGGAAAAATTATTTTTCAATTTTATTTTTCCTCTCAAGTATTAATTTTTGGTCAATCTCAACTTAATAAACATATAAAAATTTATCCCTAGAAGAGACTAACTATTTCTACCCACTCTCAACCACTCTCAACATAAATTAGAAATTTACAATTAATATTTGATTGAGAATGATTGGGCACTTGTCTTCTTTTCTTGACTTCTTGTTGATGTTGATGTTGCAATATCTTCAAGGCATGATTTGTTAATTATTTTGTCATCATCAAAACATAATCCACATAATTAGGAGCATTGAATTCACAATCTCCCCCTTTTTGGTGATGACAAAATAATTAACACTTGATCCATTTGTTAAGCTTGATCCACTTGGAGATGCAACTCCCCCTCACTATATGATACTTTTCACCTATCTAAAAATTCAGCTTGAGCAAAGATGTTATGACAATTTAATTTTAGCACCAAGCCTATGGTATTAGAGAATTTAACAATTATCAGAGTATATACCATAATTAGAGATTTTAGGTGCAACAATATCAAGAGAAGACAAGACAAGTGTAATATCTCTCCCCCTTTTTGTCATACGCCAAAAAGATGTAACAATTTAGAAAAAGATCAAGGGAGGAGAGGTGCATAATCGGAAAACCCCATAACCAACTATGCAAATAAAACGGAGATATAATAACGATAAAGAGCTCCCCCTGAAGCTTTGCACAAACATCATAATGAAGACCAAATTCATTAACATAAAAACATCATAAATGGTCCAAATCAAAGGTGCAATAAGAAACCCAAAGTCTCAAAACACCAAGTTCTCAAAATACAGAAAATGTAACAAAGACCAATATGATAAAAAACAGAATGAAAACTAAGATAAAATCCAAAGGTCAACATCATCAAAACATCGAAGGAGCTGGAGCATCTGGAGGAGGATAAAACCGAGAGAAGAGTTTAGAGGATGAAAAACTAGTAAGATTTGACAAAACTTTGAGGAAAATCTGAGTTTTGAGGAGAGAGATATGAGAAAACCGAGAGAGAAGAGGGTCGCAAAAAAAACTTGAGTCTGAGAGTATATATAAACAGTTCAAAATACTCGAATATATTCATAAATACTAGAGTTGTTCTTTAGGATATACTCGAGTTTTTGAAAATATATTCGAGTCGGTCGTGACTCAGCCCAGATTTCCCCAGAAAAGTCGAGTAAAAATTGAAAAACTCGAGTTTGGTCCGAAAGTTCAAATTTCAGGAAAACTCAAAATACTCGAGTTTTTGGAAAATACTCGAGTTTGGTCTGAAAGTTCAAAAATTGGGGGTTTCGAAAGACTCGAGTGTTTTGAAAAACACTCGAGTATTTTTATCAGACCCTGATCAAAAACTTTTTCAATTTAAACTGATTTAATTTTGAATTAAAATACTCGAGTGTTTTTGGAAAAACTCGAGTATTTTGACAGAACAGAAAGTAAAAACTCAGTTTTAAAAGACCAAACACAAATCAAATACAAATGCTTCACTACCAACTTGGAATACAGTACAGAATCACACACAATTAACATATACAATTTCAAATATCATCAAGGACAATTTAACTAAGAATCAATAACACATTAGAGTAAGACCAATATGGTGATTTTCCAAAAATGACACACAATGCAATTAGCCTATATTAGCTTCATCTAAAATACCAAGTTCTCTCCTAATATGATAAAAGGTGTCCCTTGGTAGAGGTTTTGTAAAAATGTCGGCTAATTGATTTGTGGTACTAACAAATTCAATTGTGCAATCACCCTTTTGTACATGATCTCTTAAAAAATGATGTCTTATTTCAATGTGTTTAGTTCTTGAGTGATACACCGGATTCTTAGTCAAATTGATTGCACTCGTGTTATCGCATCTAATCGGAATATTTTCAAGTTTCAAACCAAAATCCGATAATTGTTGTTTCATCCATAACAGTTGAGCACAACAACTACCAGCTGCGATATATTCCGCTTCGGCGGTAGAAAGAGCGACACAAGCTTGCTTTTTAGAAAACCATGACACCAATGAACTTCCCAAGAAATGGCAAGTACCACTGGTGCTTTTGCGATCAAGCTTGCATCCGGCGAAGTCGGAATCCGAGTAACCAACTAAACAAAGATTGGCATCAGCAGGATACCATAAACCAGTGTTAATTGTTCCTTTTAGATACTTAAATATATGTTTAACTGCGGATAGGTGAGATTCTTTAGGATTAGCTTGAAATCTAGCACACATGCATACACTAAACATAATATCCGGTCTAGATGCAGTGAGATATAGGAGACTACCTATCATACCCCTATACTTACTAACATCAACCGGTGTACCTTGTTCATCCTTGTCTAGGTAGCATGATGTGCTCATTGGAGTGTAGGCTTCCTTGCACTTGTCCAATCCGAATTTCTCAAGGAGCTCTTTGCAATATTTCCCTTGATGCACAAATATCCCCTCCTTGACTTGCTTTATTTGTAAGCCTAGGAAGAACTTGAGTTCTCCCATCATTGACATTTCAAATTCCTTTTTCATCAAATTTGAAAACTTTCTACAAAGAGACACGTTAGTAGCACCGAAAATGATATCATCAACATAGATTTGTACTAACAAAATGTCATCCTTGGTTTTATAAATAAATAGTGTATTATCAACCTTCCCTCTTTGAAACTTGTTTTCTAATAGAAAGGAACTCAATCGATCATACCAAGCTCTAGGAGCTTGTTTCAATCCATAGAGTGCCTTTTTCAATTTATAAACATGGTTTGGAAATTCACTATTTTCAAAACCGGGGGGTTGTTTGACATACACTTCTTCATTTATAAACCCATTCAAGAAATCACTTTTAACATCCATTTGATATAAAGTGAATTTCATGATTGAAGCATAAGCAAGTAAAATTCGGATTGCTTCAAGACGTGCAACCGGAGCAAAGGTCTCATCATAATCGATACCTTCCTCTTGGTTGTACCCTTGAGCTACTAGTCTAGCTTTGTTTCTTATAATCAACCCGGATTCATCAAGTTTGTTTCTATAAATCCATTTAGTACCAATTATGGTATGATCATCGGGTTTAGGGACTAGATCCCAAACTTCATTTCTTTCAAATTGGTTTAATTCTTCTTGCATAGCAAGAACCCAATGATCATCCTCAATGGCCTTTTTAATTGAATCGGGTTCAATTTGAGAAACAAATGAGACATAGTGGCAAATGTTTTGAATAGACCTACGAGTAAGTACTCCCTTTGACATATCTCCTATGACTTTGTCTATAGGATGAGCCTTGACCGATTTCCAAGTTGGAGGAAGTTCTTCCCTTACTTCTCCTTCATCAACTTTTGAATTCTCTCTCTCTTTTTCTTCTTTTGAAAAGACAATGCCATCTTCACTAGCATCACATAAAACACTATCTTCTTTTGAAGACTCATTAAAAACCACATGAATTGATTCCTCAATAGTTAAAGTTCTTTTATTGAAAATTCTATAAGCTTTACTATGAGAAGAATAGCCTAAAAATATGCCTTCATCGGATTTGGAATCAAACTTGCCAAGGTGATCTTTTCCATTATTTAAAACAAAAACTTGGCATCCGAAGACATGAAAATGAGATATATTTGGCTTTCTTCCCTTGTAAAGTTCATAGGGGGTTTTATCCAAAGAGGGCCTTATCAAAATACGATTTAAAACATAACAAGCCGTATTGACGGCATCGGCCCAAAAATATTGAGGTACTTGAGAATCATTTAACATGGTTCTAGCAAGTTCCTCTAGCACCCTATTTTTCCGCTCTACCACTCCGTTTTGTTCCGGAGTCCTTGGTGCGGAGAATTGATGCTCAATACCATTTTTAGCACAAAATCTATCAAATTTGTGGTTTTCGAATTCACCACCATGATCGGTACGAATAATAATTACTTTTTGATTCACTTGGTTTTGCAAAAGTTTGACATGATGTTTAAAAGATTTGTAGGTCTCACTCTTAGTAGTTAAAAATAAAGTCCAAGTAAACCTAGAGAAGTCATCAACAATCACCAATGCATAATAGTTGCCACCAAAGCTTTTTACTTGTGATGGTCCAAACAAGTCCATATGAAGCATTTCTAATGGCCTTGATGTGGACATCACCATTTTTGATCCAAAGGTGTTTTTAGTTTGTTTACATTTCTTGCAAGGGGAACAAACACCTTCAATAGAAAAATTTAGCTTTGGTAAACCAACTACTAGATCTTTAGATTGAATTTTCTTCAATTGGTTAACATTTATATGAGCGGTCCTACGATGCCATAACCAAGTGTCATTTTCTTTGCTCACTAAACAAGTAGAGACCAAAGAAGTGACTTTGTTCAAATCAACTAAGTAAGTATTATTTGACCTTCTACCAACAAATTTGATTGATTCATCTTTGTCACTTTTAATGAGGCAATGGGTAGAGGTAAAAACTACATGATTACCAACATCACATAATTGGCTTATGCTCAAGAGATTATGTTATAATCCTTGAACATAGAGCACATTATCAATAATCAAGTTTGAAGACTTTCCGATTTTACCAATACCAAGGATTTTGCCTTTGTTGTTGTCCCCATAAGTGACATAACCCTTTTCCTTTGGAGTAAGCTCAATGAAGTGCCGCTTATCTCCCGTCATGTGCTTCGAACATCCACTATCAAGATACCACAATTGTTTTCTCGTTCGAAGACACACCTACAAAATGAAATCACTTTTTCACTTTGGGTACCCAAACAATGTTGGGTCCCTTAGGGTTAGTGTTGGGACTTTCTCCCTTCTTAATCCACATATAAGTGCCCTTATTCATTTCAAACTTCTTAATATGGCACTCAATGTTGATATGTCCAACTTTTCCACAATAAGTACAAGTTGGTCTCTTTGATGAGTTTTTCTTAGAAAATGTTCCAACCACTTTGTACTTTTTGTCCTTTTTATGAACATATCCTAAACCGGTTTTGTTGTGATTATGTCTTTGAGAGTTCAACAACCGGTTGAGGTTTCTATCACTATGTGAGATTGTGAGTTTGTTTTTCAACTCTTTCACTTCTTTTTCAAGTTCATCACATCTCTCACATGAAGTGATAATTTCCTCATGATTTGCACAATCACTTTGATGACTAGAATTAATAAGTTCCAAGGATTCATTTTGAAGTTTCAACTCATTTATAGATTTTTGCAATTCATCAATTTCATGTTGAAACTCCAAAATTTTCTTTCCTTTTTCCTTATTAATTTTAGCAAGCCTTTTAAATTGAATTAACATTTCATTGTAAGCTTCTTGCAAATCATCATATGAAATGGAGTTTGAAGATGAACAAGAAGAGCTAGAGGTTACCTCATCATCACTTTCACTCATGCCATGATTAGCTCTTGATGAGGACTCATGATTGTTCTTGGCCATGAGACAAAGGTTTGCATTTTCATCACCGGAGCTACTTGAAGATGATTCATTGCTCTTCTCCGGTGCATCCCAAACAATGTATGCACGCTTCCCTTTGGTCTCTTGGGTCTTCTTGTCATTCTTCTTCAAGAATGTGGCACATTCCATTCTTATGTGACCAACCCCACCACATTCATGACACTTAACTCCATCGTTGGTACTCTTTTCTCTTTGTTTGGAGTCTTTGGTTCTCTTGAAATTGGATGAAGATCCACCTTTCTTCCCTTTGAAAAATTTGTTGAATCTTTTCACAAACATCCCAAATTCTTCTTGATTTGATTCACCATCGGAATCTCCACTTGTAGAGCATTCTTCAACTTCTTTTGTAGCTTTGGTTGAAGCTTTGAGTGCTATGCTCTTTTTCTTTTTGTCCGATTCCTCATGCATCCCAAGTCTTGTAAGTTCCATCTCATGCTCTTGGAGTTTGCCAAACAAAGTGGCTAAGTCCATGCTATTTATGTCTCTTGATTCCTTGATGGCGGTTACCTTGGGTTGCCAACTCCTATCAAGACATCTTAGAATTTTTTTAGTAGTTTCACCATTGCGAAATACTTTTCCCAAGGAAATCAAATGATTAACAATGTGAGAGAATCGCTTTTGCAAGTCACTAATGGATTCATTTGGCAACATGTGGAACAATTCATATTCGTGAGTTAGAGAATTCAATCTTGCATCTCTAACCTCACTTGTTCCCTCATGTGTGACTTGCAAAGTATCCCACATTTCTTTTGCCGATTTACATTGGGAAACTCTATAAAATTCATCATGGGATAGAGCCGAAAAGATGATGTTTTTAGCTTTTAAATCAAATGAGACTTTTCTCTTTTCATCATCATTCCAACTACTCCTTGGAATTTCAACAATTTCA
Source organism: Crotalaria pallida (assembly GCA_037953625.1). Taxonomy (NCBI): domain Eukaryota; kingdom Viridiplantae; phylum Streptophyta; class Magnoliopsida; order Fabales; family Fabaceae; genus Crotalaria; species Crotalaria pallida. Next base: position 56,490,032 of record CM075651.1, read on the forward strand.
TCATTTATTTTCTTTTTGGGAATGAAAGGACCATTTTCAATTGCATCCCAAATATCCATATCAATTGCTTCAATAAAAACTTTCATGCGAGTTTTCCAATAAACATATCCTTCACCATTAAATAGTGGAGGGCGGTTTATTGAAGCTCTTTCTCCACCAAAGTTAATGCTAGAGCCCATTAAGTTTCCAAAAGGATCTTTTTCGAAAAAGTTGTTACACTCGATCTTTCGACCGAGCTCTGATACCACTTGTTGGAAACCAACAAGCGGGCTAAGCAAATACTAGAGGGGGGGTGAATAGTATTTTGAAGCACTAATACCAAATATTTCGATTGATAATTGAAGAATGGAGCTTAGACTGAATTTTCTTGAATCAGAAACAAAAGACTCGAGTCTTTTGTGAAATACTCGAGTTTTTCAGGATGAACAACTCGAGTCTTTTCTGAAATACTCGAGTTTTTACTATCAGATAGCAGAAAAACCAGAAACGAAAATTCAGCAATTTAACTCAAATCAATTCAATAATAAACAGGAACTTATCCAACAGAATAGCAAGTAATCTAAATAACTTTTAACACAAAGATTCCTTGAACTTGCTACCTAATTGTATAAATCCTAATTGATTGAAATGACTTAAGTCTATTGAGCTAGAAAGTAGATTAAAAGCAATAAACCAACACTCAAGCAATTTTATCCTGGTTCACTCCAACAATGAGCTACATCTAGTCCTCCTAATCACTTAGGAGTTTCTACTAATAATCAAATTGTTAGAAATTACAAAGGATTGCTTGAGAATGGCCTCACTCAACCTAACCCTTTCAAGAGTGTACCAAACTCTTGATTTCTACCCCAATTTGATTCCGGTGATTGAAGAACTCTTCACAAAGCTTCCTTGAACTCCCTTCAAGAAACTCCACCGGGCTAGGAACCTCCTAGTCTTGTGCTTGAGAACCTCTCAAGACTTCCAACACCCTAAGCCACTTAGGGTTTGCTTGGGAACAATCCAAGACTTTGAATAATCAAGCTTTTTGTATGTGTATTACTAATCTCACAATGGATTAGCACAAATAAGCACAGCTCAATGTAAGAATTGAGGCCTAAAACTCAACTTGGAATAAAATGACAATATGAGTGAGAAGTTGAGCTTTTTGGGAATTAACACTTGAGAAGAGGAAATTATGAAAGCTTGTGATCAATAATGTGTTGTTGTCTTGTTTGTTCTTGCACAAATTCAAAGAGAAATTTTACAATAAGGTTCTGAATTGCTCTCTTGGGTTGGATGAGACTCAAATGCCCTCAATTGGGTTTTTGAGTTTCTCCAACATTCATTTTTGCTGACTGGACAAAAATACTCGAGTCTTTTGGTAAAAACTCGAGTCTTTTTGGTCGGTTACGAGTGAATTGGTGCACGAACAAGACTAACGGTCATAATTGCTGACCTGGCACAAATACTCGAGTTTTTCTACAAATACTCGAGTGTATACTCGAGTCTTTTTCAAAATACTCGAGTATTTTGATCAGATATGGGAAAAATTATTTTTCAATTTTATTTTTCCTCTCAAGTATTAATTTTTGGTCAATCTCAACTTAATAAACATATAAAAATTTATTCCTAGAAGAGACTAACTATTTCTACCCACTCTCAACCACTCTCAACATAAATTAGAAATTTACAATTAATATTTGATTGAGAATGATTGGGCACTTGTCTTCTTTTCTTGACTTCTTGTTGATGTTGATGTTGCAATATCTTCAAGGCATGATTTGTTAATTATTTTGTCATCATCAAAACATAATCCACATAATTAGGAGCATTGAATTCACAAGAACAACAACCTATGTTTGTTTTGATATTATAGATATATTAAATATATGGTCTGACCTAAATATTCAACCTCCAACTTCACGTTATTTACAATTTTACCAGGTACCAAACCTTTTGCAATGGGTAATTACAACAGTGGATGGATTCACTGAAAAATATTCAGTGGACATTAAAATCGTTCGAGTTGCAAGGTTGTTTTTGTTTTCTTGCATCATGTTTTATGGTTGTTGATATACAATATTAGGTTATTAGTATTCTATATGGCATTAACTTCAATTGATTTTTCCTCCACTTGTTCCTTTGACTACTGGCAATGTTATAGGTATGAAGCAAACCAGCTATGCCAAGATAAACAAAAGAAAAGGTAAAGTTTTAATGTCCACTGATGAAATTTCAGTGGACTCATTCACTGACTTATTTTGACGGTGGATGGTGGCTGTTTGTAAATAAACGGTCAGGATGAGAAACCGGGATTGTGGGTTGGTTGTTTCAGACGTAGGCATAAACTGGAGGAAGTGAGTGCACAGTAGGCACTTTGGACCGGATTTCTATTAGTTTAGATGTGGGCTTTTTGGTTTGGTTTGGGTCTGGTCTGGGTCTGGTCTTTATTTTTTTTTTTGGGTCTGAGGATTGTTTTTGTTTGGGCTGTTATAATAGAATGTTTTTTTTAATCCATTAAATCCACTAAGTTCATTGAAAATAAAATTTGGCAAAGTGAATTCTATTTCTGAATTTTTATTTGTGAAAAAAATTAATAAGTCCACAGTACACGAAATAATATACTATAAAAAAAACAGGCTTAACATTTGTGAATCCACTTAGTCCACGTTAATATTTGTGAAGTTCTAATTTTTTTATGAACTTTTTTAATTATAATAAATATAATGTATTAAAAAATATGTGATTTGGGTTTTCTGTGTTATTTTTATGCACATGTATTTTGGGGTCTAAGTTATATTAATAATAATAATATTATTATTATTATCATTAATATTATTAGGAAAATCATAAAGAGTGCCCTTTGGAGCACTATTTAAGAGCTTAAATAGGATTAAAAAAATATTTACATATAAGTGTACGGTGTGGTTTACAGTGGCACCCACAATAAGAAATACAAAATCTGCACATTAAATACATTCAACCAAGAACTATTGTTTCTCCTTCTTCTCGTGGCTCTGGTAATAAAGGGGTGTACAGTGTTAGCCTATCGGATATGAGTGCCTCCCAAGCACGTGCTCCGTGTGTATAATGTGTATGCCAAAGTGGATACACTGGAGGTAAAGGCGATCTCTTTCGTACCTTGACCTGTATTACATGAGCAATTGTAATTACTAGGAAGTTCAAGCAATAACGGTTTATATATAAAGGTGCATATATACATACTTATATATATCAACATATATATAAATAAATAAATCACATGAAATGTTTTATTAATGTTTAATATAAATTACCTGAACGAAATGATCATAACTGACATTGTGTCCAATCCCCCATACACGAACATTCACAGGAGGGGCTCTGTTGTGCGGGAGAAACGTGATGCATGCGCCAGTAGTTTTACTTGGAATATAAACCAGTACAACATTGTACTTCGATGCAATAATGCATCCCATATCCGGAAAACATAACCACTTACCCTTTCCTACGGCGCATATGGATACATCAAGCTTACTCATTATAGCATCATACTGTCGGATTCCTCCGAAAAGTGAAATATACAACTGTTGATGGTCTTTCAATTCGTTGATCAAATCTAAACGAATTAACTGATGCTCATCGTCTGTTCCGTGGCGATGGATTGAAATGGCACGGAAGCCACAGTTGCCATTGCCGACAACGTCATGCACCTCCTCAATGTAAGGCTCCAACTCATGATGTGGGACAAACCCGGTATTACTCCGAGTGCGTCTCTGAGATCGCGGCTGTGGTTTGAACATGTTGGAACTTGATTCGATGATGTCATTGTCGACGGCTGTTTCCTCTGCGAACTTTCGAAAACTAGGCATGGTTGGGAATCTTTCGGTAATTCTACAGACACCGAATCATCCAACTTTGCTTCGTTGTCAAGTTTGATAAGGGAGTCGTACGGGAGATGGTTGTGTATTCCACACTTCACCACCAGTTTCCAATTTTGGACATCATTTGCACCTGCTGCAGCATTAATACTGAATGGACATCCGGATTTCTTTGATCTCATTCTTTGTATCCCATTTGTTCTATTACCAGGCTTCAAAAAACCACCCTTTTCACATCCAAACTGTACCCTATTTCTTCTCCCGGAGTCGGATCTACAAATCTTTAAAACGAAACCTTGCTGAATACCAACCCTTTTAACAAATGTCACAACATCCTCACGGGATGCAAATGTATGATCACAGATGAAGGATGAGCCATAGTCCTGAAATCCTACTTAAAGGCTATCCATGTTGTGCACGTCATCAATCTCCTCATCTTTGCGCTCCATTAAATCACTGATACAATTGGATTATGCACCCTTTACAACAACATTAAAATTGTGTGCGACGTGAATTAGTGAATTCACTGAACTATATAAAGATTGAAGCATGGATAATTTTTTTTTAAAAAAAAAGATATGTATATAGTGTTCTATCAATTACACTTCTTTTTAAAAAACTACTGTTAGTTAAATTTCAAATAACTTAAGTTGATTTGCAAACAACAATAAATAACTTAATTTTTTGTAAAATAATAACTTATAATTTCCATGATGATCCTACCAAGCAAGCATATATTAGCTAGATTAAGTCTTTAGAAACCACTGAACCAAATGAATGTTATTCTCATCATAAAAAAAAATTCACCAAAAATAATGATTTCAGCATATTTCAGTAGCAAAATTTCCCAAAAAAAGTGAAAATGACAAATAACTATCATACGAAGTAAAAAAAATAAAAAAATTCGTCATAACCTTGTCGTAGGTCCGTCGCTTGTTGAGGGCCAACCTATTTGTTTTACAAATGCAATTGTAACCAAAATGGCATAAAAATTAAACCACAGATAAGACAATTATGAATCAACATGGATTTTACAGGTTGATGATGTAATACAAGATTCAAACATTTAATCTAAAATCTAAGACAGTCTATGCGCCAGTATTTGCAACCTAAAAAGAACTTCGAATCCAACATGGGTGGATCTGATTTAAGACATACGGTAATTAGAGAAAATAAGATCGGAAGGCACCTGGGTGGATCTTGCGTTGCACAATCGATTAGAATGTGGGAAGGGTGAGCGGTGGGTTGGGTATTGCGTTGAACGGAGACGGAGGTCGACGGAGGTCGACGGACGGAGGCGGAGGCGAGCGAGAGCGTCGGTGTGGGAAGGTGAGACCGCGTCGGAGGGAGAGATAGCGTCGGTGTGGGAATGTGAGAGTGATGGCTGTTGGCGAAGTTATAAGGTGAATTTGATATTACTTTTTTTTTAAAAAAAAAAAAAGTGAACCCCATGGTTTGAGTATGTTAAACTGCTGAACCCCTGCCAAGTGAACCCCATGGTTTGTGTAAGTTGAACAAGTGTACCTCAGTACTTAGCTATGTGAAACCCACCATTTAAGTAAGTTGAACAAGTGTACCCCGATACATAGAACGTGGGGTTCACTTGACTAAGTTGATTAGAGTGTGGGGTTCACTTGACTAAGTTGATTGGAACGTGGGGTTCACTTGACTAAGTTGATTTGAACGTGGGGTTCACTTGACTAAGTTGATTAGAGTGTGGGGTTCACTTGACTAAGTTGATTAGAGCATGGGGTTCAAGTGATTAAGTTGATTAGAGCGTGGGGTTCACTTCACTAAGTTGATTGGAAAGTGGGGTTCACTTGACTAAGTTGATTAAAACGTGGGGTTCACTTGACTAAGTTGATTAGAACGTGGGGTTCACTAGACTAAGTTGATTAGAACGTGGGGTTCACTCGACAAAGTTGATTATTGTGTGGGGTTCACTTGACTAAGTTGATTAGAACGTGGGGTTCACTTGACTAAGTTGATTAGAGCGTGGGGTTCACTTGACTAAGTTGATTAGAGTGTGGGGTTCACTTGACTAAGTTGATTAGAACGTGGGGTTCCCTTGACTAAGTTGATTAGAACGTGGGGTTCCCTTGACTGAGTTGATTAGAGTGTGGGGTTCGCGTGACCAAGTTGATTAGAGTGTGGGGTTCACTAGACTAAGTTGATTAGAACGTGGGGTTCCCATGACTAAGTTGATTAGAACGTGGGGTTCCCATGACTAAGTTGATTAGAATGTGGGGTTCACTTGATTAGATTGTGGGGTTCATTTGACTAAGTTGATTAGAATGTGGGGTTCACTTGTTTAAGTTGATTAGAATGTGGGGTTCACTTGATTAAGTTGATTAGAATGTGGGGTTCACTTGACTAAGTTGATTAGAAGGTGGGGTTCACTTGACTAGAATGTTGGGTTCACTTGAATAAGTTGATTAGATTGTGGGGTTCACTTGACTAAGTTGATTAGAATGTGGGGTTCACTTGACTAAGTTGATTATTGTGTGGGGTTCCCTTGACTAAGTTGATTATTGTGTGGGGTTCACTTGACTAAGTTCATTATTGTGTGGGGTTCACTTGACTATGTTGATTAGATTGTGGGGTTCACTTGACTAAGTTGATTATTGTGTGGGGTTCACTTGACTATGTTGATTAGAATGTGGGGTTCACTTGACTAAGTTGATTATTGTGTGGGGTTCACTTGACTAAATTAATTAGAATATGGGGTTCACATGACTAAGTTGATTAGAATGTGGGGTTCACTTGACTAAGTTGATTAGAATGTGGGGTTCATTATTGTGTGGGGTTCACTTGATTAAGTTGATTAGAATTTGGGGTTCACTTGACTAAGTTGATTGGAATGTGGGGTTCACTTGATTAAGTTGATTATTGTGTGGGGTTCACTTGACTAAATTGATTAGAATATGGGGTTCACATGACTAAGTTGATTAGAATGTGGGGTTCACTTGACTAAGTTGATTAGAATGTGGGGTTCATTATTGTGTGGGGTTCACTTGATTAAGTTGATTAGAATTTGGGGTTCACTTGACTAAGTTGATTGGAATGTGGGGTTCACTTGATTAAGTTGATTATTGTGTGGGGTTCACTTGACTAAGTTGATTAGAATGTGGGGTTCACTTGACTAAGTAGATTATTGTGTGGGGTTCACTTGATTAAGTTGATTAGAATGTGGGGTTCACTTGACTAAGTTGATTATTGTGTGGGGTTCACTTGAATAAGTTGATTATTGTGTGGGGTTCACTTGACTAAGTTGATTAGATTGTGGGGTTCACTTGACTATGTTGATTATTGTGTGGGGTTCACTTGACTAAATTGATTAGAATATGGGGTTCACTTGACTAAGTTGATTAGAATGTGGGGTTCACTTGACTAAGTTTATTATTGGGTGGGGTTCACTTGACTAAGTTGATTGGAACGTGGGGTTCACTTGACTAAGTTGATTAGAACGTGGGGTTAACTAGACTAAGTTGATTCGAACGTGGGGTTCCCTTGACTAAGTTGATTAGAGTGTGGGGTTCGCGTGACTAAGTTGATTATTGTGTGGGGTTCAAGTGATTAAGTTGATTAGAGTGTGGGGTTCACTTGACTAAGTTGATTAGAGTGTGGGGTTCAAGTGATTAAGTTGATTAGAGTGTGGGGTTCACTTGACTAAGTTGATTAGAACGTGGGGTTCACTTGACTAAGTTGATTAGAGTGTGGGGTTCACTTGACTAAGTTGATTGGAACGTGGGGTTCACTTGACTAAGTTGATTAGTGTGTGGGGTTCAAGTGATTAAGTTGATTAGACTGTGTGGTTCACTTGACTAAGTTGATTAGAACGTGGGGTTCACTTGACTAAGTTGATTAGAACGTGGGGTTCACTAGATTAAGTTGATTAGAACGTGGGGTTCACTTGACTAAGTTGATTAGATCATGGGGTTCAAGTGATTAAGTTGATTAGAGTGTGGGGTTCACTTGACTAAGTTGATTAGAGCGTGGGGTTCACTTGATTAAGTTGATTAGAACATGGGGTTCACTTGACTAAGTTGATTAGAGTGTGGGGTTCAAGTGATTAAGTTGATTAGAGTGTGGGGTTCACTTGACTAAGTTGATTGTAACGTGGGGTTCACTTGACTAAGTTGATTAGAACGTGGGGTTAAAGTGATTAAGTTGATTAGAGTGTGGGGTTCACTTGACTAAGTTGATTAGAGTGTGGGGTTCACTTGACTAAGTTGATTGGAACGTGGGGTTCACTTGACTAAGTTGATTAGAGTGTGGGGTTCACGTGACTAAGTTGATTATTGTGTGGGGTTCAAGTGATTAAGTTGATTAGAGTGTGGGGTTCACTTGACTAAGTTTATTAGAGTGTGGGGTTCAAGTGATTAAGTTGATTAGAACGTGGGGTTCACTAGACTAAGTTGATTAGAACGTGGGGTTCACAAGACTAAGTTGATTAGAACGTGAGGTTCACTTGACCAAGTTGATTAGAGTGTGGGGTTCAAGTGATTAAGTTGATTAGAGTGTGGGGTTCACTTGACTAAGTTGATTAGAACGTGGGGTTCACTTGACTAAGTTGATTAGAACGTGGGGTTCACATGACTAAGTTGATTAGAGTGAGGGGTTCGCGTGACTAAGTTGATTATTGTGTGGGGTTCAAGTGATTAAGTTGATTAGAGTGTGGGGTTCACTTGACTAAGTTTATTAGAGTGTGGGGTTCAACTGATTAAGTTGATTAGAACGTGGGGTTCACTAGACTAAGTTGATTAGAACGTGGGGTTCACTTGACTAAGTTGATTAGAGAGTGGGGTTCAAGTGATTAAGTTGATTAGAGTGTGGGGTTCACTTGACTAAGTTGATTAGAACGTGGGGTTCACTTGACTAAGTTGATTAGAACGTGGGGTTCACATGACTAAGTTGATTAGAGTGAGGGGTTCGCGTGACTAAGTTGATTATTGTGTGGGGTTCAAGTGATTAAGTTGATTAGAGTGTGGGGTTCACTTGACTAAGTTTATTAGAGTGTGGGGTTCAACTGATTAAGTTGATTAGAACGTGGGGTTCACTAGACTAAGTTGATTAGAACGTGGGGTTCACTTGACTAAGTTGATTAGAGAGTGGGGTTCAAGTGATTAAGTTGATTAGAGTGTGGGTTTCACTTGACTAAGTTGATTGGAACGTGGGGTTCACTTGACTAAGTTGATTAGAACGTGGGGTTCACTTGACTAAGTTGATTGGAGTGTCGGGTTCAAGTGATTAAGTTGATTAGAGCGTGGGGTTCACTTGACTAAGTTGATTGGAATGTGGGGTTCAAGTGATTAAGTTGATTAGAACGTGGGGTTCACTAGACTAAGTTGATTGGAACGTGGGGTTCACTCGACTAAGTTGATTATTGTGTGGGGTTCACTTGACTAAGTTGATTAGAACGTGGGGTTCACTTGACTGATTTGATTGGAACGTGGGGTTCACTTGACTAAGTTGATTAGAGTGCGGGGTTCAAGTGATTAAGTTGATTAGAACGTGGGGTTCACTAGACTATGTTGATTAGAACGTGGGGTTCACTTGACTAAGTTGATTAGAGTGTGGGATTCAAGTGATTAAGTTGATTAGAGTGTGGGGTTCACTTGACTAAGTTTATTAGAGTGTGGGGTTCAAGTGATTAAGTTGATTAGAACGTGGGGTTCACTAGACCAAGTTGATTAGAACGTGGGGTTCACTAGACCAAGTTGATTAGAACGTGGGGTTCACTTGACCAAGTTGATTAGAGTGTGGGGTTCAAGTGATTAAGTTGATTAGAGTGTGGGGTTCACTTGACTAAGTTGATTAGAACGTGGGGTTCACTTGACTAAGTTGATTAGAACGTGGGGTTCACATGACTAAGTTGATTAGAGTGTGGGGTTCGCGTGACTAAGTTGATTATTGTGTGGGGTTCAAGTGATTAAGTTGATTAGAGTGTGGGGTTCACTTGACTAAGTTTATTAAAGTGTGGGGTTCAACTGATTAAGTTGATTAGAACGTGAGGTTCACTAGACTAAGTTGATTAGAACGTGGGGTTCACTTGACTAAGTTGATTAGAGAGTGGGGTTCAAGTGATTAAGTTGATTAGAGTGTGGGGTTCACTTGACTAAGTTGATTGGAACGTGGGGTTCACTTGACTAAGTTGATTAGAACGTGGGGTTCACTTGACTAAGTTGATTAGAGTGTGGGGTTCAAGTGATTAAGTTGATTAGAGCGTGGGGTTCACTTGACTAAGTTGATTGGAATGTGGGGTTCAAGTGATTAAGTTGATTAGAACGTGGGGTTCACTCGACTAAGTTGATTATTGTGTGGGGTTCACTTGACTAAGTTGATTAGAACGTGGGGTTCACTTGACTAATTTGATTGGAACGTGGGGTTCACTTGACAAAGTTGATTAGAGTGCGGGGTTCAAGTGATTATGTTGATTAGAACGTGGGGTTCACTAGACTAAGTTGATTAGAACGTGGGGTTCACTTGACTAAGTTGATTAGAGTGTGGGGTTCAAGTGATTAAGTTGATTAGAGTGTGGGGTTCACTTGACTAAGTTGATTAGAACGTGGGGTTCACTTGACTAAGTTGATTAGAACGTGGGGTTCACATGACTAAGTTGATTAGAGTGAGGGGTTCGCGTGACTAAGTTGATTATTGTGTGGGGTTCAAGTGATTAAGTTGATTAGAGTGTGGGGTTCACTTGACTAAGTTTATTAGAGTGTGGGGTTCAAGTGATTAAGTTGATTAGAACGTGGGGTTCACTAGACTAAGTTGATTAGAACGTGGGGTTCACTTGACCAAGTTGATTAGAGTGTGGGGTTCATGTGATTAAGTTGATTAGAGTGTGGGGTTCACTTGACTAAGTTGATTAGAACGTGGGGTTCACTTGACTAAGTTGATTAGAACGTGGGGTTCACATGACTAAGTTGATTAGAGTGAGGGGTTCGCGTGACTAAGTTGATTATTGTGTGGGGTTCAAGTGATTAAGTTGATTAGAGTGTGGGGTTCACTTGACTAAGTTTATTAGAGTGTGGGGTTCAACTGATTAAGTTGATTAGAACGTGGGGTTCACTAGACTAAGTTGATTAGAACGTGGGGTTCACTTGACTAAGTTGATTAGAGAGTGGGGTTCAAGTGATTAAGTTGATTAGAGTGTGGGTTTCACTTGACTAAGTTGATTGGAACGTGGGGTTCACTTGACTAAGTTGATTAGAACATGGGGTTTACTTGACTAAGTTGATTGGAGTGTCGGGTTCAAGTGATTAAGTTGATTAGAGCGTGGGGTTCACTTGACTAAGTTGATTGGAATGTGGGGTTCAAGTGATTAAGTTGATTAGAACGTGGGGTTCACTAGACTAAGTTGATTAGAACGTGGGGTTCACTCGACTAAGTTGATTATTGTGTGGGGTTCACTTGACTAAGTTGATTAGAACGTGGGGTTCACTTGACTAATTTGATTGGAACGTGGGGTTCACTTGACTAAGTTGATTAGAGTGCGGGGTTCAAGTGATTAAGTTGATTAGAACGTGGGGTTCACTAGACTAAGTTGATTAGAACGTGGGGTTCACTTAACTAAGTTGATTAGAGTGTGGGGTTCAAGTGATTAAGTTGATTAGAGTGTGGGGTTCACTTGACTAAGTTTATTAGAGTGTGGGGTTCAAGTGATTAAGTTGATTAGAACGTGGGGTTCACTAGACCAAGTTGATTAGAACGTGGGGTTCACTAGACCAAGTTGATTAGAACGTGGGGTTCACTTGACCAAGTTGATTAGAGTGTGGGGTTCAAGTGATTAAGTTGATTAGAGTGTGGGGTTCACTTGACTAAGTTGATTAGAACGTGGGGTTCACTTGACTAAGTTGATTAGAACGTGGGGTTCACATGACTAAGTTGATTAGAGTGTGGGGTTCGCGTGACTAAGTTGATTATTGTGTGGGGTTCAAGTGATTAAGTTGATTAGAGTGTGGGTTCACTTGACTAAGTTTATTAGAGTGTGGGGTTAAACTGATTAAGTTGATTAGAACGTGAGGTTCACTAGACTAAGTTGATTAGAACGTGGGGTTCACTTGACTAAGTTGATTAGAGAGTGGGGTTCAAGTGATTAAGTTGATTAGAGTGTGGGGCTCACTTGACTAAGTTGATTGGAACGTGGGGTTCACTTGACTAAGTTGATTAGAACGTGGGGTTCACTTGACTAAGTTGATTAGAGTGTGGGGTTCAAGTGATTAAGTTGATTAGAGCGTGGGGTTCACTTGACTAAGTTGATTGGAATGTGGGGTTCAAGTGATTAAGTTGATTAGAACGTGGGGTTCACTCGACTAAGTTGATTATTGTGTGGGGTTCACTTGACTAAGTTGATTAGAACGTGGGGTTCACTTGACTAATTTGATTGGAACGTGGGGTTCACTTGACAAAGTTGATTAGAGTGCGGGGTTCAAGTGATTATGTTGATTAGAACGTGGGGTTCACTAGACTAAGTTGATTAGAACGTGGGGTTCACTTGACTAAGTTGATTAGAGTGTGGGGTTCAAGTGATTAAGTTGATTAGAGTGTGGGGTTCACTTGACTAAGTTGATTAGAACGTGGGGTTCACTTGACTAAGTTGATTAGAACGTGGGGTTCACATGACTAAGTTGATTAGAGTGAGGGGTTCGCGTGACTAAGTTGATTATTGTGTGGGGTTCAAGTGATTAAGTTGATTAGAGTGTGGGGTTCACTTGACTAAGTTTATTAGAGTGTGGGGTTCAACTGATTAAGTTGATTAGAACGTGGGGTTCACTAGACTAAGTTGATTAGAACGTGGGGTTCACAAGACTAAGTTGATTAGAACGTGGGGTTCACTTGACCAAGTTGATTAGAGTGTGGGGTTTAAGTGATTAAGTTGATTAGAGTGTGGGGTTCACTTGACTAAGTTGATTAGAACGTGGGGTTCACTTGACTAAGTTGATTAGAACGTGGGGTTCACATGACTAAGTTGATTAGAGCGTGGGGTTCACTTGACTAAGTTGATTGGAATGTGGGGTTCAAGTGATTAAGTTGATTAGAACGTGGGGTTCACTAGACTAAGTTGATTAGAGTGTGGGGTTCAACTGATTAAGTTGATTAGAACGTGGGGTTCACTAGACTAAGTTTATTAGAACGTGGGGTTCACTTGACTAAGTTGATTAGAGAGTGGGGTTCAAGTGATTAAGTTGATTAGAGTGTGGGTTTCACTTGATTAAGTTGATTAGAACGTGGGGTTCACTAGACTAAGTTGATTAGAACGTGGGGTTCACTTGACTAAGTTGATTAGATTGTGGGGTTCAAGTGATTAAGTTGATTAGAGCGTGGGGTTCACTTGACTAAGTTTATTAGAGTGTGGGGTTCGAGTGATTAAGTTGATTAGAATGTGGGGTTCACTAGACCAAGTTGATTAGAACGTGGGGTTCACTTGACCAAGTTGATTAGAACGTGGGGTTCACAAGATTAAGTTGATTAGAACGTGGGGTTCACTTGACTAAGTTGATTAGAGTGTGGGGTTCAAGTGATTAAGTTGATTAGAGTGTGGGGTTCACTTGACTAAGTTGATTAGAACGTGGGGTTTACTTGACTAAGTTGATTAGAGTGTGGGGTTCACTTGACTAAGTTGATTAGAGTGTGGGGTTCACTAGACTAAGTTGATTAGAACGTGGGGTTCACTTGACTAAGTTGATTAGAGTGTGGGGTTCAAGTGATTAAGTTGATTAGAGCGTGGGGTTCACTTGACTAAGTTTATTAGAGTGTGGGGTTCGAGTGATTAAGTTGATTAGAACGTGGGGTTCACTAGACCAAGTTGATTAGAACGTGGGGTTCACTAGACCAAGTTGATTAAAACGTGGGGTTCACAAGATTAAGTTGATTAGAACGTGGGGTTCACTTGACTAAGTTGATTAGAGAGTGGGGTTCAAGTGATTAAGTTGATTAGAGTGTGGGTTTCACTTGACTAAGTTGATTGGAACGTGGGGTTCACTTGACTAAGTTGATTAGAACGTGGGGTTCACTTGACTAAGTTGATTGGAGTGTCGGGTTCAAGTGATTAAGTTGATTAGAGCGTGGGGTTCACTTGACTAAGTTGATTGGAATGTGGGGTTCAAGTGATTAAGTTGATTAGAACGTGGGGTTCACTAGACTAAGTTGATTAGAACGTGGGGTTCACTCGACTAAGTTGATTATTGTGTGGGGTTCACTTGACTAAGTTGATTAGAACGTGGGGTTCACTTGACTAATTTGATTGGAACGTGGGGTTCACTTGACTAAGTTGATTAGAGTGCGGGGTTCAAGTGATTAAGTTGATTAGAACGTGGGGTTCACAAGATTAAGTTGATTAGAACGTGGGGTTCACTTGACTAAGTTGATTAGAGTGTGGGGTTCAAGTGATTAAGTTGATTAGAGTGTGGGGTTCACTTGACTAAGTTGATTAGAACGTGGGGTTCACTTGACTAAGTTGATTAGAACGTGGGGTTCACATGACTAAGTTGATTAGAGTGAGGGGTTCGCGTGACTAAGTTGATTATTGTGTGGGGTTCAAGTGATTAAGTTGATTAGAGTGTGGGGTTCACTTGACTAAGTTTATTAGAGTGTGGGGTTCAACTGATTAAGATGATTAGAACGTGGGGTTCACTAGACTAAGTTGATTAGAACGTGGGGTTCACTTGACTAAGTTGATTAGAGAGTGGGGTTCAAGTGATTAAGTTGATTAGAGTGTGGGGTTCACTTGACTAAGTTGATTGGAACGTGGGGTTCACTTGACTAAGTTGATTAGAACGTGGGGTTCACTTGACTAAGTTGATTGGAGTGTCGGGTTCAAGTGATTAAGTTGATTAGAGCGTGGGGTTCACTTGACTAAGTTGATTGGAATGTGGGGTTCAAGTGATTAAGTTGATTAGAACGTGGGGTTCACTAGACTAAGTTGATTAGAACGTGGGGTTCACTCGACTAAGTTGATTATTGTGTGGGGTTCACTTGACTAAGTTGATTAGAACGTGGGGTTCACTTGACTAATTTGATTGGAACGTGGGGTTCACTTGACTAAGTTATTAGAGTGCGGGGTTCAAGTGATTAAGTTGATTAGAACGTGGGGTTCACTAGACTAAGTTGATTAGAACGTGGGGTTCACTTGACTAAGTTGATTAGAGTGTGGGGTTCAAGTGATTAAGTTGATTAGAGTGTGGGGTTCACTTGACTAAGTTTATTAGAGTGTGGGGTTCAAGTGATTAAGTTGATTAGAACGTGGGGTTCACTAGACCAAGTTGATTAGAACGTGGGGTTCACTAGACCAAGTTGATTAGAACGTGGGGTTCACTTGACCAAGTTGATTAGAGTGTGGGGTTCAAGTGATTAAGTTGATTAGAGTGTGGGGTTCACTTGACTAAGTTGATTAGAACGTGGGGTTCACTTGACTAAGTTGATTAGAACGTGGGGTTCGCATGACTAAGTTGATTAGAGTGTGGGGTTCGCGTGACTAAGTTGATTATTGTTTGGGGTTCAAGTGATTAAGTTGATTAGAGTGTGGGGTTCACTTGACTAAGTTTATTAGAGTGTGGGGTTCAACTGATTAAGTTGATTAGAACGTGAGGTTCACTAGACTAAGTTGATTAGAACGTGGGGTTCACTTGACTAGGTTGATTAGAGAGTGGGGTTCAAGTGATTAAGTTGATTAGAGTGTGGGGTTCACTTGACTAAGTTGATTGGAACGTGGGGTTCACTTGACTAAGTTGATTCGAACGTGGGGTTCACTTGACTAAGTTGATTAGAGTGTGGGGTTCAAGTGATTAAGTTGATTAGAGCGTGGGGTTCACTTGACTAAGTTGATTGGAATGTGGGGTTCAAGTGATTAAGTTGATTAGAACGTGGGGTTCACTCGACTAAGTTGATTATTGTGTGGGGTTCACTTGACTAAGTTGATTAGAACGTGGGGTTCACTTGCTAATTTGATTGGAACGTGGGGTTCACTTGACAAAGTTGATTAGAGTGCGGGGTTCAAGTGATTATGTTGATTAGAACGTGGGGTTCACTAGACTAAGTTGATTAGAACGTGGGGTTCACTTGACTAAGTTGATTAGAGTGTGGGGTTCAAGTGATTAAGTTGATTAGAGTGTGGGGTTCACTTGACTAAGTTGATTAGAGTGTGGGGTTCACTTGACTAAGTTGATTAGAGTGTGAGGTTCAAGTGATTAAGTTGATTAGAACGTGGGGTTCACTAGACTAAGTTGATTAGAACGTGGGGTTCACTTGACTAAGTTTATTAGAGTGTGGGGTTCAAGTGATTAAGTTGATTAGAGTGTGGGGTTCACTTGACTAAGTTTATTAGAGTGTGGGGTTCAAGTGATTAAGTTGATTAGAACGTGGGGTTCACAAGATTAAGTTGATTAGAACGTGGGGTTCACTTGACTAAGTTGATTAGAGTGTGGGGTTCGCGTGACTAAGTTGATTATTGTGTGGGGTTCAAGTGATTAAGTTGATTAGAGTGTGGGGTTCACTTGACTAAGTTTATTAGAGTGTGGGGTTCAACTGATTAAGTTGATTAGAACATGAGGTTCATTAGACTAAGTTGATTAGAACGTGGGGTTCACTTGACTAAGTTGATTAGAGAGTGGGGTTCAAGTGATTAAGTTGATTAGAGTGTGGGGTTCACTTGACTAAGTTGATTGGAACGTGGGGTTCACTTGACTAAGTTGATTAGAACGTGGGGCTCACTTGACTAAGTTGATTAGAGTGTGGGGTTCAAGTGATTAAGTTGATTAGAGCGTGGGGTTCTCTTGACTAAGTTGATTGGAATGTGGGGTTCAAGTGATTAAGTTGATTAGAACGTGGGGTTCACTTGACTAAGTTGATTAGAACGTGGGGTTCACTCGATTAAGTTTATTATTGTGTGGGGTTCACTTGACTAAGTTGATTAGAACGTGGGGTTCACTTGACTAATTTGATTGGAACGTGGGGTTCACTTGACTAAGTTGATTAGAGTGCGGGGTTCAAGTGATTAAGTTGATTAGAACGTGGGGTTCACTAGACTAAGTTGATTAGAACGTGGGGTTCACTTGACTAAGTTGATTAGAGTGTGGGGTTCAAGTGATTAAGTTGATTAGAGTGTGGGGTTCACTTGACTAAGTTGATTGGAACGTGGGGTTCACTTGGCTAAGTTGATTAGAACGTGGGGTTCACTTGACAAAGTTGATTAGAGTGTGGGGTTCGCGTGACTAAGTTGATTATTGTGTGGGGTTCACTTGACTAAGTTGATTAGAGTGTGGGGTTCACCTGACTAAGTTGATTAGAGTGTGGGGTTCAAGTGATTAAGTTGATTAGAACGTGGGGTTCACTAGACTAAGTTGATTAGAACGTGGGGTTCACTTGACTAAGTTTATTAGAGTGTGGGGTTCAAGTGATTAAGTTGATTAGAGTGTGGGGTTCACTTGACTAAATTGATTAGAGTGTGGGGTTCACTTGACTAAGTTGATTGGAACGTGGGGTTCACTTGACTAAGTTGATTAGAACGTGGGGTTCACTTGACTAAGTTGATTAGAGTGTGGGGTTCATGTGATTAAGTTGATTAGAGTGTGGGGTTCACTTGACTAAGTTTATTAGAACGTGGGGTTCACTTGACTAAGTTGATTATTGGGTGGGGTTCACTAGACTAAGTTGATTAGAACGTGCGGTTCACTTGACCAAGTTGATTAGAGTGTGTGGTTCACTAGACTAAGTTGATTAGAACGTGGGGTTCCCTTGACGAAGTTGATTAGAGTGTGGGGTTCACTTGACTAAGTTTATTAGAGTGTGGGGTTCAAGTGATTAAGTTGATTAGAACGTGGGGTTCACAAGATTAAGTTGATTAGAACGTGGGGTTCACTTGACTAA
Organism: Crotalaria pallida; assembly: GCA_037953625.1. NCBI lineage: Eukaryota > Viridiplantae > Streptophyta > Magnoliopsida > Fabales > Fabaceae > Crotalaria > Crotalaria pallida. The sequence goes on from CM075651.1 coordinate 56,507,743, forward strand.
GTTGATTAGAGTGTGGGGTTCAAGTGATTAAGTTGATTAGAGTGTGGGATTCACTTGACTAAGTTGATTGGAACGTTGGATTCACTTGACTAAGTTGATTAGAGTGTGGGGTTCGCGTGACTAAGTTGATTATTGTGTGGGGTTCAAGTGATTAAGTTGATTAGAGTGTGGGGTTCACATGACTAAGTTGATTAGAGTGTGGGGTTCAAGTGATTAAGTTGATTAGAGTGTGGGGGTTCACTTGACTAAGTTGATTAGAACGTGGGGTTCACTTGACTAAGTTGATTAGAGTGTGGGGTTCACTTGACTAAGTTGATTGGAACGTGGGGTTCACTTGACTAAGTTGATTAGAGTGTGGGGTTCAAGTGATTAAGTTGATTAGACTGTGTGGTTCACTTGACTAAGTTGATTAGAACGTGGGGTTCACTTGACTAAGTTGATTAGAACGTGGGGTTCACTAGATTAAGTTGATTAGAACGTAGGGTTCACTTGACTAAGTTGATTAGAGCATGGGGTTCAAGTGATTAAGTTGATTAGAGTGTGGGGTTCACTTGACTAAGTTGATTAGAGCGTGGGGTTCACTTGATTAAGTTGATTAGAACATGGGGTTCACTTGACTAAGTTGATTAGAGTGTGGGGTTCAAGTGATTAAGTTGATTAGAGTGTGGGGTTCACTTGACTAAGTTGATTAGAGTGTGGGGTTCACTTGACTAAGTTGATTGGAACGTGGGGTTCACTTGACTAAGTGGTTTAGAACGTGGGGTTAAAGTGATTAAGTTGATTAGAGTGTGGGGTTCACTTGACTAAGTTGATTAGAGTGTGGGGTTCACTTGACTAAGTTGATAGGAACGTGGGGTTCACTTGACTAAGTTGATTGGAACGTGGGGTTCACTTGACTAAGTTGATTCGAACGTGGGGTTCACTTGACTAAGTTGATTAGAGTGTGGGGTTCGCGTGACTAAGTTGATTATTGTGTGGGGTTCAAGTGATTAAGTTGATTAGAGTGTGGGGTTCACTTGACTAAGTTTATTAGAGTGTGGGGTTCAAGTGATTAAGTTGATTAGAACGTGGGGTTCACTAGACTAAGTTGATTAGAACGTGGGGTTCACTTGACCAAGTTGATTAGAGTGTGGGGTTCAAGTGATTAAGTTGATTAGAGTGTGGGGTTCACTTGACTAAGTTGATTAGAGTGTGGGGTTCACTTGACTAAGTTGATTGGAACGTGGGGTTCACTTGACTAAGTTGATTAGAACGTGGGGTTCACATGACTAAGTTGATTAGAGTGTGGGGTTCGCGTTACTAAGTTGATTATTGTGTGGGGTTCAAGTGATTAAGTTGATTAGAGCGTGGGGTTCACTTGACTAAGTTGATTGGAATGTGGGGTTCAAGTGATTAAGTTGATTAGAACGTGGGGTTCACTAGACTAAGTTGATTAGAACGTGGGGTTCACTCGACTAAGTTGATTATTGTGTGGGGTTCACTTGACTAAGTTGATTAGAACGTGGGGTTCACTTGACTAAGTTGATTGGAACGTGGGGTTCACTTGACTAAGTTGATTAGAGTGCGGGGTTCAAGTGATTAAGTTGATTAGAACGTGGGGTTCACTAGACTAAGTTGATTAGAACGTGGGGTTCACTTGACTAAGTTGATTAGAGTGTGGGGTTCAAGTGATTAAGTTGATTAGAGTGTGGGGTTCACTTGACTAAGTTGATTAGAGTGTGGGGTACACTTGACTAAGTTGATTGGAACGTGGGGTTCACTTGACTAAGTTGATTAGAACGTGGGGTTCACATGACTAAGTTGATTAGAGTGTGGGGTTCACGTGACTAAGTTGATTATTGTGTGGGGTTCAAGTGATTAAGTTGATTAGAGTGTGGGGTTCACTTGACTATGTTTATTAGAGTGTGGGGTTCAAGTGATTAAGTTGATTAGAACGTGAGGTTCACAAGATTAAGTTGATTAGAACGTGGGGTTCACTTGACTAAGTTGATTAGAGTGTGGGGTTCAAGTGATTAAGTTGATTAGAGTGTGGGGTTCACTTGACTAAGATGATTGGAACGTGGTGTTCACTTGACTAAGTTGATTAGAACGTGGGGTTCACTTGACTAAGTTGATTAGAGTGTGGGGTTCAAGTTATTAAGTTGATTAGAACGTGGGGTTCACTAGACTAAGTTGATTAGAACGTGGGGTTCACTTGGCTAAGTTCATTAGAACGTGGGGTTCACTTGACAAAGTTGATTAGAGTGTGGGGTTCGCGTGACTAAGTTGATTATTGTGTGGGGTTCACTTGACTAAGTTGATTAGAGTGTGGGGTTCACTTGACTAAGTTGATTAGAGTGTGGGGTTCAAGTGATTAAGTTGATTAGAACGTGCGGTTCACTAGACTAAGTTGATTAGAACGTGGGGTTCACTTGACTAAGTTTATTAGAGTGTGGGGTTCAAGTGATTAAGTTGATTAGAGTGTGGGGTTCACTTGACTAAATTGATTAGAGTGTGGGGTTCACTTGACTAAGTTGATTGGAACGTGGGGTTCACTTGACTAAGTTGATTAGAACGTGGGGTTCACTTGACTAAGTTGATTAGAGTGTGGGGTTCAAGTGATTAAGTTGATTAGAGTGTGGGGTTCACTTGACTAAGTTTATTAGAACGTGGGGTTCACTTGACTAAGTTGATTATTGGGTGGGGTTCACTAGACTAAGTTGATTAGAACGTGCAGTTCACTTGACCAAGTTGATTAGAGTGTGTGGTTCACTAGACTAAGTTGATTAGAACGTGGGGTTCCCTTGACGAAGTTGATTAGAGTGTGGGGTTCACTTGACTAAGTTTATTAGAGTGTGGGGTTCAAGTGATTAAGTTGATTAGAACTTGGGGTTCACAAGATTAAGTTGATTAGAACGTGGGGTTCACATGACTAAGTTGATTAGAGTGTGGGGTTCGCGTGACTAAGTTGATTATTGTGTGGGGTTCAAGTGATTAAGTTGATTAGAGCGTGGGGTTCACTTGACTAAGTTGATTGGAATGTGGGGTTCAAGTGATTAAGTTGATTAGAACGTGGGGTTCACTAGACTAAGTTGATTAGAAAGTGGGGTTCACTCGACTAAGTTGATTATTGTGTGGGGTTCACTTGACTAAGTTGATTAGAACGTGGGGTTCACTTGACTAAGTTGATTGGAACGTGGGGTTCACTTGACTAAGTTGATTAGAGTGCGGGGTTCAAGTGATTAAGTTGATTAGAACGTGGGGTTCACTAGACTAAGTTGATTAGAACGTGGGGTTCACTTGACTAAGTTGATTAGAGTGTGGGGTTCAAGTGATTAAGTTGATTAGAGTGTGGGGTTCACTTGACTATGTTGATTAGAGTGTGGGGTACACTTGACTAAGTTGATTGGAACGTGGGGTTCACTTGACTAAGTTGATTAGAACGTGGGGTTCACATGACTAAGTTTATTAGAGTGTGGGGTTCACGTGACTAAGTTGATTATTGTGTGGGGTTCAAGTGATTAAGTTGATTAGAGTGTGGGGTTCACTTGACTAAGTTTATTAGAGTGTGGGGTTCAAGTGATTAAGTTGATTAGAACGTGAGGTTCACAAGATTAAGTTGATTAGAACGTGGGGTTCACTTGACTAAGTTGATTAGAGTGTGGGGTTCAAGTGATTAAGTTGATTAGAGTGTGGGGTTCACTTGACTAAGTTGATTGGAACGTGGTGTTCACTTGACTAAGTTGATTAGAACGTGGGGTTCACTTGACTAAGTTGATTAGAGTGTGGGGTTCAAGTTATTAAGTTGATTAGAACGTGGGGTTCACTAGACTAAGTTGATTAGAACGTGGGGTTCACTTGGCTAAGTTCATTAGAACGTGGGGTTCACTTGACAAAGTTGATTAGAGTGTGGGGTTGCGTGACTAAGTTGATTATTGTGTGGGGTTCACTTGACTAAGTTGATTAGAGTGTGGGGTTCAAGTGATTAAGTTGATTAGAACGTGGGGTTCACTAGACTAAGTTGATTAGAACGTGGGGTTCACTTGACTAAGTTGATTAGAGTGTGGGGTTCAAGTGATTAAGTTGATTAGAGTGTGGGATTCACTTGACTAAGTTGATTGGAACGTGGGATTCACTTGACTAAGTTGATTAGAGTGTGGGGTTCGCGTGACTAAGTTGATTATTGTGTGGGGTTCAAGTGATTAAGTTGATTAGAGTGTGGGGTTCACTTGACTAAGTTGATTAGAGTGTGGGGTTCACTTGACTATGTTGATTAGAACGTGGGGTTCACTTGACTAAGTTGATTAGAGTGTGGGGTTCACTTGACTAAGTTGATTGGAACGTGGGGTTCACTTGACTAAGTTGATTAGAGTGTGGGGTTCAAGTGATTAAGTTGATTAGACTGTGTGGTTCACTTGACTAAGTTGATTGGAACGTGGGGTTCACTTGACTAAGTTGATTAGAACGTGGGGTTCACTAGATTAAGTTGATTAGAACGTGGGGTTCACTTGACTAAGTTGATTAGAGCATGGGGTTCAAGTGATTAAGTTGATTAGAGTGTGGGGTTCACTTGACTAAGTTGATTAGAGCGTGGGGTTCACTTGATTAAGTTGATTAGAACATGGGGTTCACTTGACAAAGTTGATTAGAGTGTGGGGTTCAAGTGATTAAGTTGATTAGAGTGTGGGGTTCACTTGACTAAGTTGATTAGAGTGTGGGGTTCACTTGACTAAGTTGATTGGAACGTGGGGTTCACTTGACTAAGTGGATTAGAACGTGGGGTTAAAGTGATTAAGTTGATTAGAGTGTGGGGTTCACTTGACTAAGTTGATTAGAGGGTGGGGTTTACTTGACTAAGTTGATTGGAACGTGGGGTTCACTTGACTAAGTTGATTGGAACGTGGGGTTCACTTGACTAAGTTGATTAGAACGTGGGGTTCACTTGACTAAGTTGATTAGAGTGTGGGGTTCGCGTGACTAAGTTGATTATTGTGTGGGGTTCAAGTGATTAAGTTGATTAGAGTGTGGGGTTCACTTGACTAAGTTTATTAGAGTGTGGGGTTCAAGTGATTAAGTTGATTAGAACGTGGGGTTCACTAGACTAAGTTGATTAGAACGTGGGGTTCACTTGACCAAGTTGATTAGAGTGTGGGGTTCAAGTGATTAAGTTGATTACAGTGTGGGGTTCACTTGACTAAGTTGATTAGAGTGTGGGGTTCACTTGACTAAGTTGATTGGAACGTGGGGTTCACTTGACTAAGTTGATTAGAACGTGGGGTTCACATGACTAAGTTGATTAGAGTGTGGGGTTCGCGTGACTAAGTTGATTATTGTGTGGGGTTCAAGTGATTAAGTTGATTAGAGTGTGGGGTTCCCTTGACTAAGTTTATTAGAGTGTGGGGTTCAAGTGATTAAGTTGATTAGAACGTGGGGTTCACTAGACTAAGTTGATTTGAACGTGGGGTTCACTTGACTAAGTTGATTAGAGTGTGGGGTTCAAGTGATTAAGTTGATTACAGTGTGGGGTTCACTTGACTAAGTTGATTAGAACGTGGGGTTCACTTGACTAAGTTGATTAGAGTGTGGGGTTCAAGTGATTAAGTTGATTAGAGCGTGGGGTTGTTGATTGGAATGTGGGGTTCAAGTGATTAAGTTGATTAGAACGTGGGGTTCACTAGACTAAGTTGATTAGAACGTGGGGTTCACTCGACTAAGTTGATTATTGTGTGGCGTTCACTTGACTAAGTTGATTAGAACGTGGGGTTCACTTGACTAATTTGATTGGAACGTGGGGTTCACTTGACTAAGTTGATTAGAGTGCGGGGTTCAAGTGATTAAGTTGATTAGAACGTGGGGTTCACTAGACTAAGTTGATTAGAGTGTGGAGTTCACTTGACTAAGTTGATTAGAGTGTGGGGTTCAAGTGATTAAGTTGATTAGAGTGTGGGGTTCACTTGACTAAGTTGATTAGAGTGTGGGGTACACTTGACTAAGTTGATTGGAACGTGGGGTTCACTTGACTAAGTTGATTAGAACGTGGGGTTCACATGACTAAGTTGATTAGAGTGTGGGGTTCACGTGACTAAGTTGATTATTGTGTGGGGTTCAAGTGATTAAGTTGATTAGAGTGTGGGGTTCACTTGACTAAGTTTATTAGAGTGTGGGATTCAAGTGATTAAGTTGATTAGAACGTGAGGTTCACAAGATTAAGTTGATTAGAACGTGGGGTTCACTTGACTAAGTTGATTAGAGTGTGGGGTTCAAGTGATTAAGTTGATTAGAGTGTGGGGTTCACTTGACTAAGTTGATTGGAACGTGGTGTTCACTTGACTAAGTTGATTAGAACGTGGGGTTCACTTGACTAAGTTGATTAGAGTGTGGGGTTCAAGTGATTAAGTTGATTAGAGCGTGGGGTTCACTTGACTAAGTTGATTGGAATGTGGGGTTCAAGTGATTAAGTTGATTAGAACGTGGGGTTCACTAGACTAAGCTGATTAGAACGTGGGGTTCACTCGACTAAGTTGATTATTGTGTGGGGTTCACTTGACTAAGTTGATTAGAACGTGGGGTTCACTTGACTAATTTGATTGGAACGTGGGGTTCACTTGACTAAGTTGATTAGAACGTGGGGTTCAAGTGATTAAGTTGATTAGAGTGTGAGGTTCACTTGACTGAGTTGATTAGAGGGTGGGGTTCACTTTACTAAGTTGATTGGAATGTGGGGTTCACTTGGCTAAGTTGATTAGAACGTGGGGTTCACATGACAAAGTTGATTAGAGTGTGGGGTTCGCGTGACTAAGTTGATTATTGTGTGGGGTTCACTTGACTAAGTTGATTAGAGTGTGGGGTTCACTTGACTAAGTTGATTAGAGTGTGGGGTTCAAGTGATTAAGTTGATTAGAACGTGGGGTTCACTAGACTAAGTTGATTAGAACGTGGGGTTCACTTGACTAAGTTTATTAGAGTGTGGGGTTCAAGTGATTAAGTTGATTAGAGTGTGGGGTTCACTTGACTAAATTGATTAGAGTGTGGGGTTCACTTGACTAAGTTGATTGGAACGTGGGGTTCACTTGACTAAGTTGATTAGAACGTGGGGTTCACTTGACTAAGTTGATTAGAGTGTGGGGTTCATGTGATTAAGTTGATTAGAGTGTGGGGTTCACTTGACTAAGTTTATTAGAACGTGGGGTTCACTTGACTAAGTTGATTATTGGGTGGGGTTCACTAGACTAAGTTGATTAGAACGTGCGGTTCACTTGACCAAGTTGATTAGAGTGTGTGGTTCAGTAGACTAAGTTGATTAGAACGTGGGGTTCCCTTGACGAAGTTGATTAGAGTGTGGGGTTCACTTGACTAAGTTTATTAGAGTGTGGGGTTCAAGTGATTAAGTTGATTAGAACTTGGGGTTCACAAGATTAAGTTGATTAGAACGTGGGGTTCACTTGACTAAGTTGATTAGAGTGTGGGGTTCAAGTGATTAAGTTGATTAGAGTGTGGGATTCACTTGACTAAGTTGATTGGAACGTGGGATTCACTTGACTAAGTTGATTAGAGTGTGGGGTTCGCGTGACTAAGTTGATTATTGTGTGGGGTTCAAGTGATTAAGTTGATTAGAGTGTGGGGTTCACTTGACTAAGTTGATTAGAGTGTGGGGTTCAAGTGATTAAGTTGATTAGAGTGTGGGGTTCACTTGACTAAGTTGATTAGAACGTGGGGTTCACTTGACTAAGTTGATTGGAACGTGGGGTTCACTTGACTAAGTTGATTAGAGTGTGGGGTTCAAGTGATTAAGTTGATTAGACTGTGTGGTTCACTTGACTAAGTTGATTGGAACGTGGGGTTCACTTGACTAAGTTGATTAGAACGTGGGGTTCACTAGATTAAGTTGATTAGAACGTGGGGTTCACTTGACTAAGTTGATTAGAGCATGGGGTTCAAGTGATTAAGTTGATTAGAGTGTGGGGTTCACTTGACTAAGTTGATTAGAGCGTGGGGTTCACAAGATTAAGTTGATTAGAACGTGGGGTTCACTTGACAAAGTTGATTAGAGTGTGGGGTTCAAGTGATTAAGTTGATTAGAGTGTGGGGTTCACTTGACTAAGTTGATTAGAGTGTGGGGTTGACTTGACTAAGTTGATTGGAACGTGGGGTTCACTTGACTAAGTGGATTAGAACGTGGGGTTAAAGTGATTAAGTTGATTAGAGTGTGGGGTTCACTTGACTAAGTTGATTAGAGTGTGGGGTTTACTTGACTAAGTTGATTGGAACGTGGGGTTCACTTGACTAAGTTGATTGGAACGTGGGGTTCACTTGACTAAGTTGATTGGAACGTGGGGTTCACTTGACTAAGTTGATTAGAGTGTGGGGTTCGCGTGACTAAGTTGATTATTGTGTGGGGTTCAAGTGATTAAGTTGATTAGAGTGTGGGGTTCACTTGACTAAGTTTATTAGAGTGTGGGGTTCAAGTGATTAAGTTGATTAGAACGTGGGGTTCACTAGACTAAGTTGATTAGAACGTAGGGTTCACTTGACCAAGTTGATTAGAGTGTGGGGTTCAAGTGATTAACTTGATTAGAGTGTGGGGTTCACTTGACTAAGTTGATTAGAGTGTGGGGTTCACTTGACTAAGTTGATTGGAACGTGGGGTTCACTTGACTAAGTTGATTAGAACGTGGGGTTCACATGACTAAGTTGATTAGAGTGTGGGGTTCGCGTGACTAAGTTGATTATTGTGTGGGGTTCAAGTGATTAAGTTGATTAGAGTGTGGGGTTCACTTGACTAAGTTTATTAGAGTGTGGGGTTCAAGTGATTAAGTTGATTAGAACGTGGGGTTCACTAGACTAAGTTGATTAGAACGTGGGGTTCACTTGACTAAGTTGATTAGAGTGTGGGGTTCAAGTGATTAAGTTGATTACAGTGTGGGGTTCACTTGACTAAGTTGATTAGAACGTGGGGTTCACTTGACTAAGTTGATTAGAGTGTGGGGTTCAAGTGATTAAGTTGATTAGAGCGTGGGGTTCACTTGACTAAGTTGATTGGAATGTGGGGTTCAAGTGATTAAGTTGATTAGAACGTGGGGTTCACTAGACTAAGTTGATTAGAACGTGGGGTTCACTCGACTAAGTTGATTATTGTGTGGGGTTCACTTGACTAAGTTGATTAGAACGTGGGGTTCACTTGACTAATTTGATTGGAACGTGGGGTTCACTTGACTAAGTTGATTAGAGTGCGGGGTTCAAGTGATTAAGTTGATTAGAACGTGGGGTTCACTAAACTAAGTTGATTAGAACGTGGGGTTCACTTGACTAAGTTGATTAGAGTGTGGGGTTCAAGTGATTAAGTTGATTAGAGTGTGGGGTTCACTTGACTAAGTTGATTAGAGTGTGGGGTACACTTGACTAAGTTGATTGGAACGTGGGGTTCACTTGACTAAGTTGATTAGAACGTGGGGTTCACATGACTAAGTTGATTAGAGTGTGGGGTTCACGTGACTAAGTTGATTATTGTGTGGGGTTCAAGTGATTAAGTTGATTAGAGTGTGGGGTTCACTTGACTAAGTTTATTAGAGTGTGGGATTCAAGTGATTAAGTTGATTAGAACGTGAGGTTCACAAGATTAAGTTGATTAGAACGTGGGGTTCACTTGACTAAGTTGATTAGAGTGTGGGGTTCAAGTGATTAAGTTGATTAGAGTGTGGGGTTCACTTGATTAAGTTGATTGGAACGTGGTGTTCACTTGACTAAGTTGATTAGAACGTGGGGTTCACTTGACTAAGTTGATTAGAGTGTGGGGTTCAAGTGATTAAGTTGATTAGAGCGTGGGGATCACTTGACTAAGTTGATTGGAATGTGGGGTTCAAGTGATTAAGTTGATTAGAACGTGGGGTTCACTAGACTAAGTTGATTAGAACGTGGGGTTCACTCGACTAAGTTGATTATTGTGTGGGGTTCACTTGACTAAGTTGATTAGAACGTGGGGTTCACTTGACTAATTTGATTGGAACGTGGGGTTCACTTGACTAAGTTGATTAGAGTGCGGGGTTCAAGTGATTAAGTTGATTAGAACGTGGGGTTCACTAGACTAAGTTGATTAGAACGTGTGGTTCACTTGACTAAGTTGATTAGAGTGTGGGGTTCAAGTGATTAAGTTGATTAGAGCGTGGGGTTCACTTGACTAAGTTGATTGGAATGTGGGGTTCAAGTGATTAAGTTGATTAGAACGTGGGGTTCACTAGACTAAGTTGATTAGAACGTGGGGTTCACTCGACTAAGTTGATTATTGTGTGGGGTTCACTTGACTAAGTTGATTAGAACGTGGGGTTCACTTGACTAATTTGATTGGAACGTGGGGTTCACTTGACTAAGTTGATTAGAGTGCGGGGTTCAAGTGATTAAGTTGATTAGAACGTGGGGTTCACTAGACTAATAAGTTGATTAGAACGTGGGGTTCACTTGACTAAGTTGATTAGAGTGTGGGGTTCAAGTGATTAAGTTGATTAGAGTGTGGGGTTCACTTGACTAAGTTGATTGGAACGTGGGGTTCACTTGACTAAGTTGATTAGAACGTGGGGTTCAAGTGATTAAGTTGATTAGAGTGTGGGGTTCACTTGACTAAGTTGATTAGAGGGTGGGGTTCACTTTACTAAGTTGATTGGAACGTGGGGTTCACTTGGCTAAGTTGATTAGAATGTGGGGTTCACTTGACAAAGTTGATTAGAGTGTGGGGTTCGCGTTATTAAGTTGATTATTGTGTGGGGTTCACTTGACTAAGTTGATTAGAGTGTGGGGTTCACTTGACTAAGTTGATTAGAGTGTGGGGTTCAAGTGATTAAGTTGATTAGAACGTGGGGTTCACTAGACTAAGTTGATTAGAACGTGGGGTTCACTTGACTAAGTTTATTAGAGTGTGGGGTTCAAGTGATTAAGTTGATTAGAGTGTGGGGTTCACTTGACTAAATTGATTAGAGTGTGGGGTTCACTTGACTATGTTGATTGGAACGTGGGGTTCACTTGACTAAGTTGATTAGAACGTGGGGTTCACTTGGCTAAGTTGATTAGAGTGTGGGGTTCAAGTGATTAAGTTGATTAGAGTGTGGGGTTCACTTGACTAAATTTATTAGAACGTGGGGTTTACTTGACTAAGTTGATTATTGGGTGGGGTTCACTAGACTAAGTTGATTAGAACGTGGGGTTCACTTGACCAAGTTGATTAGAGTGTGTGGTTCACTAGACTAAGTTGATTAGAACGTGGGGTTCACTCGACTAAGTTGATTATTGTGTTGGGTTCACTTGACTAAGTTGATTAGAACGTGGGGTTCACTTGACTAATTTGATTGGAACGTGGGGTTCACTTGACTAAGTTGATTAGAGTGCAGGGCTCAAGTGATTAAGTTGATTAGAACGTGAGGTTCACTAGACTAAGTTGATTAGAACGTGGGGTTCACTTGACTAAGTTGATTAGAGTGTAGGGTTCAAGTGATTAAGTTGATTAGAGTGTGGGGTTCACTTGACTAAGTTGATTAGAGTGTGGGGTTCACTTGACTAAGTTGATTGGAACGTGGGGTTCACTTGACTAAGTTGATTAGAACGTGGGGTTCACATGACTAAGTTGATTAGAGTGTGGGGTTCGCGTGACTAAGTTGATTATTGTGTGGGGTTCAAGTGATTAAGTTGATTAGAGTGTGGGGTTCACTTGACTAAGTTTATTAGAGTGTGGGGTTCAAGTGATTAAGTTGATTAGAACGTGAGGTTCACAAGATTAAGTTGATTAGAATGTGGGGTTCACTTGACTAAGTTGATTAGAATGTGGGGTTCACTTGACTAGAATGTTGTGTTCACTTGACTAAGTTGATTAGATTGTGGGGTTCACTTGACTAAGTTGATTAGAATGTGGGGTTCACTTGACTAAGTTGATTAGAATGTGGGGTTCACTTGACTAGAATGTTGTGTTCACTTTACTAAGTTGATTAGATTGTGGGGTTCACTTGACTAAGTTGATTAGAATGTGGGGTTCACTTGACTAAGTTGATTATTGTGTGGGGTTCTCTTGACTAAGTTGATTATTGTGTGGGGTTCACTTGACTAAGTTCATTATTGTGTGGGGTTCACATGACTAAGTTGATTAGAATGTGGGGTTCCCTTGACTAAGTTGATTAGAGTGTGGGGTTCGCGTGACTAAGTTGATTATTGTGTGGGGTTCAAGTGATTAAGTTGATTAGATTGTGGGGTTCACTTGACTAAGTTGATTAGAGTGTGGGGTTCATGTGATTAAGTTGATTAGAACGTGGGGTTCACTAGACTAAGTTGATTAGAACTTGGGGTTCACTTGACTAAGTTGATTAGAGTGTGGGGTTCAAGTGATTAAGTTGATTAGAGTGTGGGGTTCACTTGACTAAGTTGATTAGAGTGTGGGGTTTACTTGACTAAGTTGATTGGAACGTGGGGTTCACTCGACTAAGTTGATTAGAACGTGGGGTTCACTTGACTAAGTTGATTAGAGTGTGGGGTTCACTTGACTAAGTTGATTAGAACGTGGGGTTCACTTGACTAAGTTGATTAGAATGTGGGGTTCACTAGACTAAGTTGATTAGAAACAATGGTGTTGCTTTTTAATCATGTATATATATATTTTTTGTAGCTTAGTATGTTCCGACTTCCGTGCCATGTATTGCTTTTGTGAATACGACAAAAGCTGAACCACTGGGAATCACATGCGTATGACAACTCCTGCCCTCTGCAAAGCTTGTGTTTGACTGGATAGGATAGCGACATTTCATGTTGAAAACGTTGGACAATGGAATTTGATGGTTGCCTTTAAAACATGCCAACCTGTCAACCAATCCATACAAGACAACCTTTTAAACCTCTTGGCAATTTTAGAAATGCCTCGTAAGCCGATCGTGGGTAAAGATTTAATACATTAAGCTAATAAATAGCACATCACATTATCGTTATTTAACCAAATTCATAATAAGGTATCATTAATAAAGTTAATAACAAGCACAATAAATCCACCTATTAACTGTACCCTGATAAAAGGTGTACCTAACCACCTAACATAATCAATATACCACGATATTGTATATCATAAATTTAAAGTCCCGTTACCTTATAGTAGAGCAGGTGTTATTTGATTTCCAATGGGAAAACACTATGTAGTTTATGAGGGGCATACCCCTGGTGTCTATGATAGTTGGGCTGCTTGCAAGCGGCAGGTACACGGATTTAGTGGAAACTCATATTGTTCCTACCCAACTAAGGTCGAGGCTGAGAGAGAGTACGAGAGATATGTTTCGAAGAAGAAGGATGAGGGTGCTGATGATGACTCGAAAGTGGGCTTCCAATTTATGAATGCTCCTGGATCATCTGCAGGTTAGTCTTAACTTATGAATTAATTGTGTAAATGTTTTATGATCATCAATTAATTTTGAAATTGATGGTTTTAAATCAACAAATTTTGATAAGATATACAACGCAGTTGAGTTTGCTGCGATTAGGGACATTGAAAACGAGTTGATGGGGATTACAATTCAAAATTGGTTAGCCAGGATCAGCTGGACCTTGTTGAGGGCAGAGCCAATTTATAGTAAGCATGGTGTTATAGAAGTTGGGGGAATTGAATATACATGCTATAATGTTAACGTTGTCACCTCAACATTGATTGGTGATGGTTCATGCACAATTGGAAGGTATGGAAAGGGAGATTTTTTGGCCAGGGAGGATGCTGCACTCATTTTCTTAAGACGTTTGCTAGCTTGGACAAATAGGGATATTGTTGATTTTAACTATTTTAATGTGAAAGATGTGGAAGCAGAAAAAGCTACTTTGGAGGCCCATAATATAGATCTTATGGTGGAGAACGAAAAATTAAAGAAAGAGATTAAGATGTTGAAGAGAAAATTTAACGTGTAATAGTTGTTTGTTTGTTTAATTCCCGTTTAACGTGTGTTTTATATGTTGGAACAATATGTTGGGACAATATGTTTGACCATTGTAATATAGTATTAGTTAGTAATCATATTAAATTAGTTTTAGTATCCTACCTTTTTATAATTATGGCCAAACTTATGGTTAAGACAAATATCTGTATTATATGTAAAATATTATATTTCTGTGCAAGGTTAAAAGGTTGGGCTTTGTGATACAAAGTATTTAGAATCCTCTGCATTACTAGGTATACACTAATATGCTGCCGGGGCCGTTTTTGTGAATGTGCATTAAATGCATTTGCTACCTCTTTCGTGTTGATTATAGTGCATACGGTATGTTTTCCTATTTCGTGATAGATATTGGGTTCAGGGAGGAAAAGATGAAAATGGTTGGCTTCAAAATTTTCTTTATATTTGAGGTCTTAATTGTACACGGATTCAACACCACCCCATCTGCCTCCTATCTTTGTTTTTCTTGGATATCAAAGGGTTGAAGGGACAATGAGTGAAGGAAACCCACAAAAGTAAGTTTTCATTCATTCTTAGATTCTATACGATCTATTTCATTTTCTCCTAAGTTGATTAGAATGAAACAATTTCATACAGTCAACCGAAGGGTAAGGGGGTAGAAGATGATACTGTTCAAGTGGACGTCAGCCATGTCGAGGCCAACAGTACCATTGAAGCAGTGATGGTCTCCGAATCTGATAATGAAGCAATGGGCGGTGAAAAGGGGGTTGTCCTGAGAATGCTTGGAGTCATGAAGGTAAAAAAGCATATACTTTTCATTTACCATATCCTATGATAATATTAATATCAATCTTTATTTACAAACATTTCCCATCATCTAAAGTTTATACAAAACATTTGATTTAGACATTGGAAGGTCGTGTGTTTGAATTGGAGAAAGTGGTGACCTTCTTGGAACATGAAAACAAGGAACAGATGGAGTCAATCAAACTGCTGGAGCTTTTGGTTTGCAAATTGGACACCGCGAACGCATCCGACAGATTCCATGGAAAATCCCCATTGGAAAACACTCCTGATGCAAATGCAAATGCAGATGACCTTGCATATCCGAAAGGGATTCCTCCTTGTGAAAATGTTTTGCTTGACCTGTCAGATGATGAACATGAGAACCCCATGGTCATGTCTACTCCAAACGTGAAGCTAGGCAGTTTTCATCACGATTCCCGTGTACCAAAGTCATCAAAGGAGAAGGTAATTTGAAATGCTTATTTAATGCATGATCTTACTCTACTCTGTACTCATTGTTTGTTTTCAATGTGTTCCCAATAGCGAGTGTTGGACCCATCAGATGAGGAAATGGTCTGTCTCAGCAAGAAGCTCTTCAGTAGCCCAGCAAGAGTTACTGATGTGAACGACATTTGCTCATAGAATGCAAAAAAGGGTGCATCGTGTACACCATCTGCCAAAAAACCTCAAAAGGGTTCTGGTGTTGGTGTTCCCAGCAAATCCAAGTCGCGGATGAATCCTAAGCAAGCGCCGAAGGCAAGGGGGGTCACCATACCGAGAGTTTTCAAATGTTCCTTTAGGCCAACTAATGAGACAGTTATGAACACTACTGAAGCACAAGTCTTTGCTTATGCATTTGACACACAACTGGGCATAGCGTATTCGTCTAATACTTCATACAATACTTGCTTCTTTTTACACTACTTTATTTATTTTTGGCTAACAATCAGTGGTTTCAACAAAAATACATGATGTTTTGTTGTTCTTAAACTAACTTATAACAGGGATTCACTGGTGGACATGAACGAAATACGAGCATGGAGGCTTGAGTTTCAGTCCTTGGTACCTGGAAAGGAAATCTGTGAAAAAATCATGACATTGTTAGCTATGAAAATAACAATGACACAAATGAGCCACTCTTACATTTCCACTTGGTGTTTACCACCCTCTTTTGCTGTAAGTCTTGCTTATTACTTGTGGATGTGTTTTCGGTTATATTGCCACGTATTGCTAATGTGCCAATGGAATCCCAGGAAGATGTGACCAAGGGTCTTGTGATACAAGAGCTTGAACTCAAATACGTTGACAAGTGGATGGAATTAAGCGAACATCTAAACTTTGTGAGCATACTTTTTTTTTGGTTTTATTAAACTAAGATCTTCAATAACCGCATTAACATTAATATATTGACGTGTATAGGTTTATCTCCCGATTAAAGAATCTGGCCACTGGTATCTCATGGTTGTGAGCTTGGTTCATAGGGTGGTATACCACTTGGACACTTCTTTAGATCCAGGGGAGATTGGGGCCAGGCATTTGACCATGAGAAGAGTGGTAAATATAAGTTGTACAAACAGTCAAATATGATAATTAACACTTATACTCTATCAAAGTAACTTCATTGTGGTTATTAATTCTACTTTGTAGCTGAAGGCGCTTTGCATAGCACAATGATGTGCGACAAGTTTGGTGTGGAAATCCTTCAAACACCACATGATATGGCTTCATGGCCCATCAACGTGGTTCAGGGGATACCTAACCTGAAAGACAACAGCAACTCATCAGTCTGGGTGGTTCAATGGATGCAAATGGAAGACTCATTTTCCCCTAATCCACTTGGGGTGGTTAGACATCTAACCTGCTCAAATAAATTTTTAATCTTCATTACAAAATTATTATTGTGTACTAATGGAGATTTAATACCTTATTATGAATTATCTAATTTGATGCAGTTGAATGAAACCGATGTGCGTGTGAAGACTGCTCTGGGGCTACTTATGAGTCCATTCAACCATTTGCAAAGGCTAGTTGAAGTGTCTGCGTCTATGTTTTGGAGGACTGTCTGTAACTGACTAGATGCTACATTGATTATTTTTGATTTTCCCTTAACACGAACATGAACATGGTTGGACATGACACCTTTTTGTGTTAGTTGACATTGCTGGCATGATATTCCCTTTTGAGTCTACTTATGATGGAATATCTCAACTAACATTTTTTGATTTGATTTTGTTATGTTTTTGTAATGACAATGGGGAATGAGTTGGGTATTTACAAGATGCAATTGACACTTTATCTAAAAATGTTGATTTAATTCCTGTTTTCCCAAATTCTCAAGTATTAACTATTGTAACGTAATGGAATTATAAACAAAAAATATTAAATTAAACATATGATCAGTTAAGAAAAATAATATTAAACCAAACATTACCCGTGAAACTCAGTTTGCACAACTTAATTTAAACATATAATGGGCCTATAAGGAATGTCTTAAAAAAAAAAAACTTGTTGTGTTAAACAGCAAGCCCGACCCGCTAATAGAGCAGAGTGTATGAAGTAACAAAACCCTAGATCATTAACTTACCCTTTCAACCATAACTGCTGCGGTAAGAGGAGATGGCGACAGAGGCGCGTTGCAGGAAGGAGATAGGTATGCAACCCAATGCTGCACACCGTAACGCCTTCAAAGAATGGAGATCTCATATGACCACCATCACATTAAGGGATGGCATCCTCACCGACATGACATTGGTATGTAATCTCTTTTTAAACTTTTCTGGCACGGTTGACTATGATTTACCTTGCTCCATGTATGCATGTTCCTTCCTTTTGTGGACTTTGTGGTCCAATGTGAAAACAATCTTTGACTAATAGCAGCATTGTAGCCTCCAGTCCAGTCCACATAAAAATAACTTAATTTTTTAATAATTACATTTTAAACATTATTACACTTGTGTAAGTGTAATTATAATTTATGAATTACACTATCCTGAGTATGTTTTAATATTTATAATAACAAGTATAAAGAAGCACAAAAACAGAAACTTTAACTCCAGAACTTCTTCATTGCTTCACTTGTTCACTACAACTTTGAAATTGAAATCTTTAACATTTTATCATATTGTAATTTAATATTTTTCTTTACTATAGATGGTTAATTTATTAGCCCTCCATATGGTTAGTTAATTAACACGGTACTTATTTTTTTGTTAACCACTAGAAGCTTAAATAATTTAGCATATCCAACAACAATACATCCTATTATTATAAGGTATATCTTTATTCATACAATAGTGTATGCTATATTTACTCAAATACACAAATTATTTTAAAGACAAACCATGTTTGTTTTTGTTTAAAAATTGAATTACATGTGAAATTTTTATTTAACAGCATCATATATACCAAATGTCATTATTACCCTTCCTTGTAGGTTTGACAAAATAAACACGATGACAGACACACAGGGGTGTATTGAATTTTTATGGATTTTAAAAACACCCAGCAAAAGTAGAAGTTGAAGAGCAAACTTTCAACCAGAAAAGTAGAAAGAACACAACGCAGACGAGATTAAGTCAAACTAACGAATGAACGAATCATGTTGAAGAGCATCTGGATTCAGGATGATAAACCATGTTTTAATGGAAGACTAATGTTTGATAAA
The DNA here is from genome assembly GCA_037953625.1 of Crotalaria pallida. Taxonomy (NCBI): domain Eukaryota; kingdom Viridiplantae; phylum Streptophyta; class Magnoliopsida; order Fabales; family Fabaceae; genus Crotalaria; species Crotalaria pallida. Next base: position 56,526,070 of record CM075651.1, read on the forward strand.
CCAGACACACATTGAAGCCAAACCAGAGAGGAAGGTTTACGAAGGTAAACAGGCCCGTTGAGAAAGAACATGGTGGGAAGATGCTTTCATAGAAGGCGAAGGTAAGTACATAACTATGCTCCTTCAGTTCTGTTACCATTTCCAATTTTTAGCGCTTTTCCTTAAACCCTTGCATTTGGGATTTCATAACTCTGGTTTCAAAGGCGTTTATTGTTTCTTAAGTATGCTTAATATCAGTGATTGATTGGTTTAATATTGTGAAATTAATTAGAAATTCACTCAATCTTGTTTGGGTGTTCAACTAGGGTTTTCGATTATAATTGGGATTTTCAACCAACAATAATGGATGCTCAGTTTACAATGTAAGAACAATAATGAATTACTGGATAACGATTCGATAACTTGCATTACATTACAATATCCAGGGAAATGACAGAACAAGATGAAGTGATAACGTTTAGGTTAACAAGGTAATGAACCTGTGCAGCACCATAATCAAAACACCAAATAGAAAACCAAACAGAAAACCTTCTTGGAAACGATCTGTCCTGGGATGTCCAGAATGGGTGAGGCTTATTAAACTAAGTGACTTTTCCGCTTCAACATGGTTTTCCACTTCCCCATACGAGACTCTCATGTATTCATCATCCACTAACCTCTGTGCGATTTCATAATGTGATGTATGAAGGTCACGTTGGTTTGTAGAAGGATGTCCTTGTTGTATGAGGTGGTCAACCCAGGCAATTTCTGCTTCATCTTCTTCAACATAGGATTGGTAATGACTTCCCTTGAACCCGTCGATTTGTTGTTGGCATTGTTCCCATGTTTTGTAATAGCCTGGTCTCCTGCCAACAAAAACAACATACCATCTTCGAGTTCCATTACTCACGACCGTGGGTTACTTTTGCTACAGAGTTTGAATGGTATGCTTTAGGTTTATTCATTGCTCCACATTATATTGTACTTCATTTTTGATTGTAGTACACTGTAAACGTTTTAACTTTTTTTACTGTCATAACCACAATAGCTGTCATTTTGCATGGAATAGGTAACTGACTACGCTGGCAAAGGACACCAGGGATATGTCCTATTATTTAGAGAAAACAAAGTTTGTAGATTTAGGAATAATAAAGAAGAATCAGAAAGTGTTTACTTTTTTACTATCATAACCACACCCACACGTATCATAATGGATTTCACCAACCAATTGTTGATTTAAATTATAATAATGCATAACTTAACAAATACTTGACACTGCATTTGCTTCATACCAAAAAATCATGTGTCCTCCTCCACCTCCTCCACCTAAGGATGTCGTGGTTCTTCTTCATCCCCATAAGCACCGAGATGGAACACAGGTAATGAAGATGAAACTCGTAACTAAAAGCTAGATACATTCATTACTACTTCAGTAACATAATGGTATGCTTTAATTACTTTTTTTAAATGTCAATAAATAGAGAATCCCACCATGGATTTTGTATAATTTTCAAGTTATGCCAAACCCCTTGTTTTTTCAACTTCCCACTTTTCAAAACTGGAGGATCCAATTGAACCAGATGAATGGAAGAATCTTAATGTGTGAAGGTTGGGCAACATTCATCTCACAGTTGTCATTAGGCAATGCAAATGTCCTTGTTTTAAGGTTCAACCACAGTGCTATTGTCAAGGTCCGTGTCTTTGACATCAGTTATGGAGAGATTAAATATCCTGGTGCAAATGAAGGTATAAGAAAGCTGGAACCTTTAATTTATCTGCATATATTATTACATAATTTTATTTCCATATCATAATCTTGTTATGTTTGAAATTAGGGACCACAACAAATCTACCCCCTTACAATTTCAAAGAACATAGAGAAACAATTGTTCAGTACATGAGTATGCTTGTTCAAGACCCTGTACCTGTTTTGTCGGATCCGAACTTTACGATAAAAATCACGCGCTACAATATGAACAACAACATCTTAGTATGCAATCTTTCTTTAAATATATTGCTTATTGTTCATTTTTACATCCAAATTTTCAGGGGATTTTTACTATTAATCAATCAATACCCCTGCAGGTCTTGCCAATACTGTTTGCCAAACATTACGCATACAAAAACCAGAGGAAGATGCAAATGATTGTTGGTGAAAAACAATGGGACCTAACATTTCGGATGAATGAAAATAATGGTTCATGTGTCATTTCACACGGCTGGATCAAATTTGTAAAGGACAATGGAATATTTATTTCATGCACTTGTCAATTGGAAGTGATTCATGTTACCAATGACTTAATTAGGGTTTCATGTATTGTACACAAACCACTAGGGCAATGAACTGTTTCATGTTTGTTCATTTTTAGTATCATTTCATTAGTGAATTAACATATTATTGACTAAGTCACTCAATTTACTAATATGATCTTGTATGATTATCAATGATTTTTTTTAACTTGCTTTATATGACAACAATTAAAAATGGGCTGGGAACACTGTGAATGCCAAATTATGACTGAAATGTCATGGGCTTGGAATTAAACTTTTGTCCAACGAATACATATGCTATGGCCCGTTTAAATCGTTTTGTATTAAAGTTACACCCAGAAACAAAAATTATATTTTACAACTATGTAATTTTTTTATTTCATTTACAAACAAATTTAATTCATTCAATTTAATCGAACTTTGTTTCTGTAAGGCCCTGTAATTTTAATAAATAAATAAATATTAAAGTATTTGTATAGTAATATGTTGAATAAAATAATGAATTTTCAAAAATTAGGTTTTTATACTCGAGTATTTTGGAGGAGACTCGAGTATAATCATTATCTGCTTGAAAAATTTGAATTCTAGCCAAAAGACTCGAGTATTGCATAAAGGACTCGAGTGTTCTTGAATTTCTGAAAAATACTCGAGTAGAATGCAAAAGACTCGAGTAAATCGAGCAGTCTGGTTAAAAGTATAAGTCGGTTTTCATTTAATTTTCGCACCAAAACGCGGTTTATTGAAATGACAAGCACAGAGCTGCACCTTACTTCGAAGGAAGGTAATCCTAGTCTATAAATGAGTGATCATTGAAGCTCAAACGCTCTTAAATCTCTTGAAACCCGAATTTTGGCAAAATTTCTCTGTTTTACAGAGCTCACTTTGATCCCTTCGTTCTCTCTCAATTCTCACCCATTGCCCTTGAAACCTAAACACAAACTGAAGTTCTGATTCCACTCTTGAATTAGAACTCGAAATCACTTCAAAAAGCCTTCTGTAGATCAAGTTTTAGGCAACCAAAGTTGAGGTATTGAAGCTGTAGAAAATAGAGCAAAGTTCAGCACCAAACACCCTTTTTCCTTGAATCCGTTTGGTAAATCCAAGAATCCTTTCGATTTCAAACTTGTTTTCATTTAAAGTTAGTACTTCCTAGTTTCTGAAGCTAACTTGTTTCATTCTGTTTCATGCCTTATTCGTGGTGCAATTGATTGCCAAAGTCAGCCAGTGCAACTGTTTTACACCAAGTCCAGAAACCAAGTTTGAATCCAATCACTCTTTTGATCAATCTATACTTTGTTTATCTTTTCTGAGGTAAGGGAGGAGTTATCTAAATACTATAATGAGTAATTTCAAGCTAGAAATTTAGGAACCTCACATGGTTCATCAAGGGATGAAGTTGGAATTGGGAATATGACATGGAGGTCATAAACCCAAGGTTTTCTAAGTCAAACAAGATTAAATGGACCTAATAATGCTCACTGGATCAATTTTCGAAGTTAAAACCAAGTGGAAATGAATTTCATATCTTGAAATGGTTATTTTCTAAGTTTGTGTTGATTCTGTGAATTACTGTGTTTGATGTTGTTTCAGTGTTGATTACATGTTCTAACATGTTTATTTTATGAGTCTAAGTGACTGTTTTGCATAGGAACGGAAAGACAAGGCTCAGAATTCGAATTGGCATTGTAAAGTGCAGAAACTGGTGCTGTTGTAGCAAAAACACTCGAGTAATCTAAGAAAGACTCGAGTATTCTGGAAAAGTGGAAGAACACTCGAGTATTTCTTAAGGACTCGAGTAATTTTACATGAACACTCGAGTGGTCAAGAACTACTCGAGTAATTCAATAAATTTTTCAGAAAACCTTTACTTTTCTATAATTTTATTAAAGATTAACTCGTCTAATCTCCTATGTTACTAAATCTTAATTCTTTCTCTTAATGTTTTTCCATTGGTCGATTATTATCCTGGAAGAGTCCTATTGGAATTTCCTCCAGTGATTGATATATTCGGACAGGAGTCCCAATGGATAAATGTATAAGTTACCTGATTCCCATTGGTTGATTTTTTTTATCCTGGATGAGTCCTACTGGAATTTTATTCAGTGGTTGACATATTCAGACAGGATGTCCCAATGGAGGTGCGTACACCCATTTGGTTGATTTTGTTCCCACGTCCCAGTGGAAGTCTGGAAGTCTTTACCCACCTGGTTGATATTTTGGGAGTCCTAGATGGGGTCGTTGCACTAATTAAATAATATGATTAACTCCTATTGTATAAAACCATCACAAAGTGGCTGGGCCGCTGATGGAATTTTTGAAAGCACGAGCACCAGTTAATGCCAAAAGAAAAGATGAAATTGTAATTAAGAAGGATTATGAACTTTGGGTCTCTATATTGGAGACATGATGTTCAAGGATGTGATTTAAAAGAAAGAAAGAAAATGAACAGTTGTATGACATTGACATGCATGGAGTTGCTCCGAATTCGATTGTGGAATCTGGCATAGGTAGACGTATTCCGCAACATTGAATGAGCTGTGATGCCATAGCACCAGAGATGCTATGATGATTTGAATCCCGTAACATGAAAATGTTATGAAGGCTAGTTCCCAATCAATCGTGATGCACGAGTTATGGATACGCTCCGGTTTGATGAAATATAGGATTTAGAATATCCCGAGCCTGAGATACTCGGATGCCAAACCGTAGCATGAATGAGGAGTAGGCATGCATCACGACACTAATTGAAATATTATAAAAGATAGTTTGAGCATATACATATGCATTTATTATTGCTATTTGAAAACTTGTGCTTGTTATTTCTAGCCACTGTTATGCTCATTTGTTATTGTATTTAGCTATGACTCACTCCTAATCCCTTGTTGTAGGTCATGGCCAGGAATATGATTTGCGTGGAGATGAGGCCGCTCCCTAATGGGGAGTGGAACTTCGAGGATCATCAGGCTATCTATGAAGGGGACGTGGAAGTCACTTTCCGTCACCCAAACCCGTGGTCCCGAATGCGTCCGCGTCGGACGAGAATCCCAATGATGTACATTATGCACATTCCGCCAAATTTTGTGTTTCGACATGGAACACCACCACCATCGCCAAGACGTTTTCCGAGACACACCCTTCCACCAAGTCCATCACCCTCTGAAGAAAGAATAATTTTGGAGGTTCCTGGTCCCTCTCGCCCTTCCACTAGAGCCCGATCTCGGACTCCGGTGTATGTGCCATCTGATCCGGCACATGAGGAGGAGGAGGAGGAGGATCCGATAGAGGATGAGGGTCCGGTGGAGGATGCCGATCCGGTGGCTGATGATGATTTCATGGACAACTCAACCGGCAGTCAGTGGGGAACTAATGATTGAGTTGAGTTGGGATGTTGGAATGTGGATAGTGCGACTCATCAGGTTTCTCTTATTTACGTTATGTTTTGAGTTTCGAACCAGTTGCTCTAGGTTATTATAAATTTTATTGTAAGATATGTAATATAATGTAATGACCTAGAGTACTTAAGTGAAGTTTAATGTTGTCAGTCTTTGATGTAATGGAAAAGTATTTTCCTTTTGTGATGAAATATAAAACGAGTGTTTCCCTTCATGATATTTGATTATTTTCCGCAAAGATTGAAATGGATGATGACTTAGCTTTGAATAAATGAAAAAAAATGGTTATAATTTTTGAATATAAATATTTAATTTAGTAAAGAAAGTTGGGTCGTCACATTTAGTGGTATCAGAGCAATGGTTCAACTCTCAGCCTTGGAGTGTGGCCTTACACACTAACTATTGCATACTCTAGAATCATGATTGCATCTTGAGAAATAGAATAGCAGAATCTAATTAAGTTTCCCCTTTGGATTATGTAGGATAGATGGCTGGAAGAAATAACGCTAACATTGCTGAGGCTCTGACCCGTATGGCTGCGGTTCTGGAAAACATGCAGCAAACCCGTCCTCCCAGCAATGGAACCCCGACTGAATTTCAAGGACTAGATTCATTCCGTAGATGTAAACCCCCTGGCTTCTCGGGTGGTCGTTGCCCCTGAGCAAGCCCAGTTCTGGTTAGCTGAGATGAATAAGATTTTCCGGACGCTGACTCTCACGGAAGTTCAGAAGGTCACGTTCGCGGCTTACATGCTCAATGGGGAAGCTGCAACTTGGTGGGAGCAGACCCGCCAGTTTTTGGAGTACGATCATCGCGAGCTCTCTTGGGAAGTCTTCACGGAGAAATTTTTGGAAAGGTACTTTCCGGATGACGTTCGGATCCAAAAGGAGATGGAATTCTTAGACTTGAAGCAAGGCAGCATGACTGTCGACCAGTATGCTGAAAAGTTTGAAGAGCTGATGAAGTATTCCCCGTACTTCCAATATCATCCTGACGAATACTCGAAGTGCACAAGGTTTGAGAATGGACTGAGGTCGGACATCAAGCTAGCTGTAAGCATGCAAAGGATTCATCACTATCCAACCTTGATTAGTGTATGTCGCATTTTCGAGAAGAACAATTACAAGAACGAGGTCAGTCAAGGAGGCCATAGACCCCACCGACATCAGCACAAGAATAATTGTGGAAATCGTGGAGGCCCTTATTGGCATAAAGGAAAGGGAAGAGCACAACCTTCTGGAGCAGCCAGTCTCCCGGCTCCGGCAGAAATTTGTAGCAAGTGTCAACGCTCTCATCCTGGTCAAGAGTGCTGGAGGGACAAGCCACCAGTCTGCTTCAATTGTGGAAGGACCGGTCATATCTCCCGTGCGTGCCGCCAACCCCCGCGCCAAATCAATCAAGGACAAGGAAGCAAACCCTGGGTCAATGGAAAGGTGTTCACGATGTCTGGAGCAGAAGCAAAGCAGGCCGACAATCTTGTGCAAGGTAACCATTTCCTCAATGGCATGCCTTGTCGCTTTTTATTTGATTCTGGAGCAACGCATTCCTTCATCTCCGAAGCATGCGTCGAGCATTTAAATTTGTCTGTATCGGAGACCCCGTTTAATCTGAGTGTGTCTACCCCCACGAATGCTCCTGTTGTTGCATCAAGAGCATGTGTCGGTTGCATTGTTGGCATAGGAGATCATATTTCTCGGGTAAATCTGATTTGTTTGCCGTTGTCCAACCTCGATGTCATCTTGGGCATGGATTGGATGGCGTCCAATCACGTGGTAATCGACTGCAAGGCTCGAACGATCGTGTTTCCTGGTGAGAAGTCGCCGACCAAGCAACCTGGAGTTTATGTGTGCCTATTTTCGGCCATCGCTGAAGAAAAGAAGGAAGAAGCAAAGATCGAAGACATCCCGGTTATTCGAGAGTTTCCCGAGGTGTTTCCCGATGAAGTGCCTGGTTTGCCACCGCGTTGAGAGATAGATTTCAGTATTGACTTAGTCCCCGGTACTGGCCCTATCTCTATCGCCCCTTATCGTATGGCCCCAGCAGAATTAGCCGAGTTGAAGAAGCAAGTAGAAGATTTGTTAGAGAAGCAGTTCATCAGACCAAGTGTGTCGCCTTGGGGAGCGCCAATTTTGTTCGTGAAGAAGAAGGATGGATCAATGAGGATGTGCATTGATTATAGGCAACTAAACAAGGTTACCATCAAGAACAAGTACCCGTTGCCAAGAATTGATGATTTGATAGATCAAGTGAAAGGAGCATCGGTGTTTTCAAAGATTGATCTGAGATCAGGTTATCATCAGATCAGAGTTAAGGAGGAAGATGTACCGAAGACTGCCTTTCGGTCACGATATGTGTAACACCCCAAATTTCGTCTTCCGAATAAATATGTTAGTAAAATGGTTTTATAAATAAATAATAATGTCATGTTTGATTTGGATATATATTCATTATAAGTATTATGTGAAAATATTTTATGATGAGGTTTTTCCATAAAATATTAAATTTTGCAATCAAGTCCTTGGGAAGGACCTAAAAACAATAATGGAAGGTCTTTTGGGGTTAAAATTAATTAAACAAAGTTTTTAGTGAAAACTGGTCAAAATACTCGAGTATTTTTGCAAATACTCGAGTATTCTGGTCAGTGTTGCACGAGTTAGTGCGTTTGCTGAGTCACCACTCGGAATACCTCACGAGTTGACACGATTGCAACTCAGCAACACGCCCTTGGACTCGTGTCGTTGTGCATGAGCTTCATGGATGGCTATTTAAGCCATGGTTGATGAATCAACCAACCCTTTTTGCTCAAATTCGTGATGTATTGTGTGTGTTAGGGTTTCCGAATTGATTCAATCGATTCCCTCTCTCTGGGTTGATTCGAACCACAAATCATACACCAATACAAAGCTCACATCTCGAGCTTTGTATAGACCCCAAGATTGTGAGCTGAGAGTGAGTAGATTGGAAGAATCGAGGCTTAGAAGTTGGGGTCTGTTTGCTGTATCAGGTTCCTGGAGCTTACTTTGGAGCTTGATTTTGGTAAGCTCAGGTAACCTCCTCATGTGAATCTTGTTTCTTTAGCTAGTGCGAATTGTAGAGATTATATAGAGACTGATTTCCCCAATTTTTATGGCTGTTTCATGCATCAACCAATTCAATCTTGGTGCTCTGCTGAAACTGCTCTGTTTTCAGTGTGGATTTTTGGAAATTCAGCTTGGAAGCTAAGTTTGGGGTAAAATCTCTGTTGATTCACATCTAAGAGGTAAGGGGAAGTAATTCTTACACTAGATAGAGTTTAAATTTCATTAATTGTGTTAGAAAGCCACCAAGAGGCTTTAAGGGCTTAGATTGAATAGGATCTTTGGTTTGGAGACCAATCCATGCTCTATGACTGTGATGAGCAAGTTTTAAATCATGCATGCAAGCTTAAATGAACATCATTTCATGAATATTGTGTTTATTTTGCAATTTGAAGTGTTGAATTGCTAAATTGTATATTTCATGCATAATGGATTGATTCTCTGTCAAATTGGTTATTTGATATGAAATGAGTATGGTAACATGTTCAATATATGGTATATGAACTATTGTGATCACTGGTTTGGGTTAAAAGTGTTTAGAAATTGAAATGGTATGTAAAAACCAAGTTTCACTCTGTTCTGTCTGCAAATACTCGAGTATTTGGCTTAACACTCGAGTATTTCGTGGTGCACCAGAGTGAAAATTGGCGCACCAACTTGAGAATCAGATTGGACACTCGAGTAATATATAAACTACTCGAGTATTCTGGGTAATGGAAAACTCGAGTATCTCATGAATTACTCGAGTATATTTATGAAGATCTGAAAACCTAAATCTCTGAAAAGACATGAACGACTCGAGTATAATTATGAACAACTCGAGTAGAATCTGGAAAATGATAAACTACTCGAGTATTTTGGAAAACACTCGAGTATTTTTAGTCAGATACTTAAAAATACCATTTTTAATACTAAGACATTTTGTAACTCTTAAAGGATAATCAACCAAGTGATCCTGGACTTAAAGGAAATTGATTGACGTTATGATGTTTTCATTTGAATAATGATACGTTGCTCGGGAGGCACGTAATGTATTAATAAAAGGATAAAACATCAATCAAATTCCTTTTAAGTAAAGTTAATGCATTCATACTGGAGTTTGGATGATGGGACGTGGCTCGAGTGGCACGTCATAACATTGCTCGGGTGGCACGTTACGTATTATCAATTGAGGAAGACCAATCAAATTCCTTAAGAGCTTGAGTGCTGGATTGTTTACTCATGTTCGGATGACATGAGTAGGACCTCTGAAATTGCTAAAAATTGCTACTAGCTCGATGACACATTAAGGTGTATAATGTGGGCAGTATGTGGTATACTGTTGATTGGATGTTCCAACGGTGTGTTGCGCACAAGTGGTAAGGTTTACGTCCGTAGGCGACGTGACGTTCATCAGACATGGTGACGTTGTTTATCACCTCTGTTGTGTATCACAAGTGATAAGGTTTACGTCCGTAGGCGATGTGACGTTCATCAGATGTGGTGACGTTTTTTATCACACCCGTTGTTTGTTGAGAAGGGTGTGGTGCACACAAGTGATAAGGTTTACGTCCTTAGGCGACGTGACGTTCATCAGACATGGTGACGTTGTCTATCACCTCTGTTGTGTATCACAAGTGATAAGGTTTACGTCCGTAGGCGACGTGACGTTCATCAGATGTGGTGACATTTTTTATCACACCCATTGCATGTTGAGAAGTGATAGGTTTACATCCTTGGGCGACGTGACGTTCACCAGGTAGTGTGACGTTTTATCACTTCCGAGCTAGTACGCCATACGTTTTGGTAACGTATTCGTGATTTGGAAATGCATTGGGGTATTGGATTGGCGTCCGTGAGGACATTTGATGGAGAATCTCAGAAAGAGAAGAATGTCAGGCAATCATGCCACTTAACCTTATTTGAGCTAAGGTTTGATATTAAGAATGAGTATGAATATCGTATCTACATTAAGTGCTGCTAAGTGTTAACCATGGCTGTTAACTGATTTGGGGTTATATGTGCATAATCATGACCATTTCTACATTTAAGCTCTATTGATTATGTGTATAGATTTACTTACCCCTAAGCCCTTGTAGGTAATGTCGCGTTACATCGCTTGCATCGAGGTCCGCCTACTTCTTAGTGGCATATGGATCTGCGAGGATTGCCGAGTAGTGTATGAGGGTGAGATAGTGGTTACCTTCGATCACCCTAATCCACTGGTTCGGTCACATCCTCGTAGGTTTAGGATTCCCATCATATACGCTATGCATGTATCTACTTTTTATACTTACCATGGATCATCTCCCACTCGACCAGCTCGCTTGTCTAACAGTTTTCAATTCGAACCTACCCGCTCATACCCTTTTTCTCTTAGAGTCATTCGAGAGGAGACTTCCCCGTCTATTTTAAGGAGTCCTATTAAGGTCACGTTTTCATCAGACCTTGTACCCAGTGATAGGGTAATTACTCCTTCAAATAAGATCAAGGAGGATCCTGTCGAATACGAGAGCGGAAACGAGCTTGTCGTTTAATCTATCGGGAGTCAATGGAGAGGCGATGATCCCTAGGTATGTGCATAAGGTAAATGATGAGGATCAAGGATCCGGTGTGATCGATGCTGTGGAGAAGATTAGCTGCTGATGCTGATGTTGGATGATTGCTGCTGCTACTTCTTGGAGACTTCTACTACTACTGCCGCGACCAGTGCTATGAGACCAACTTTGGGAGTTTTATATATTGTGGGAATTTCTTTTGAAAACTCTGGAGCAATGGTCTATTTTGATGTACATATAAATACATAGCCTTATGGACTTGTTCTGGGATTTTGGAGATCCTTACCGCCGGACTATGTATTACGTACCTTTTGATATAAATAAAATCCATGCTTATACTAAAGTCTATTACATAGTCCTGATATTTCCGCTTACTCTGATATTGATTTGAAAGAATTCGGCTATGACATTTTGGAAATGGTATCACTTGACTAGACGAAAACTGGATGGCAATACTTGAGTTCCTTTATATGAAATAGAGTACATTTATCTTCAAAGAGAATGCTATCCAAGATTTGCGAAATTATCTTTTGAGCAAAGTAAATGCCGAATTCGATTTTAAAAGTAATACGTAAACTATTCTCCAAACATCCTATGTTTTGGTTTGTGCACCCGACTATTTGGAAAATATAAAAGAAAGTTTTGAATCCAGTATTTTCTAACATTTTACAAGTCCATATATTCTCAAGTAATAGTATTCATTTTGTATTAATTACTTGGGTTATTTTGAGGGTGTCACACTGAGTGGTATCAGAGCAAAAGTCAGATCCTGTAGTAGTGGAAGTAGTTCCAGAAAGGCAGTCATCAACATCAAGCAGGTATCCACAGGGCATATTTATTGTTTTGAATATCAGTATCTTGCTCGAATGGAGCAATTGATATAATGTAGAAATTGAATTCATTGTAGAAAGCTATTGTTAGAATCTTAGTATAGGTTGTGTGAAGAATGTTTTTGTAGTCCATCATATGTGACCATAAGTTATAGCGCAGGTCTATTATGATGACTAGAAACAAAAATCGCACCGACACGATATTAGAAAGAATCACCGTGGTGTTGGAATCGATGCATCAATGACAACAACAACAATCTCAACAACCACCTTACCAATATAGTGTTGGTAATTCTGAAGCCAAGAGTTTGGCGGATTTTAGAAGTTGTAACCCACCTAAGTTTTAAGGAGGATTTAAGCCTGAGGAGGCTAATAAGTGGATTCGTACTATGGATAAGATCTTTAGAACATTAGACTGCACTGAGGCTCAGAAGGTGGCGTATGCAGTTTATATGTTAGAGGACGAGGCTGAGAACTGGTGGAATCACACAGTTCAACTCCTGCACTATGAAGGAAGGGATATTAATTGGGATGTGTTTATGGAGAAGTTTCTCAATAAATACTTCCCGGAAGACTTAAGAAGGAAGAAGGAAATTGAGTTTCTGCAATTAAAGCAAGGAGACATGAGTGTGGGTGAGTACGCGGCTAAGTTCGAAGAACTGATGAAGTACTCTCCATACTATCAAAACAATCCTGATGAGAGGAGCAAATGCATCAAGTTTGAAGGTGGTCTGAGACCCGAAGTGAAATCCGTTTTCAGTTATCAGAAGATTCAAAGTTTTTCTACGTTAGTAGATAAGTGTCGAATGTATGAGGATGATAAGAAGGCTGAAGTATTAGCTGATCAGGCAAAGAATAACCAGCAAGATTATGGACCACAGAGAAAGAAAAGATTTGATCCTCGGAATAAGGGTCCATATTGTGATCAGAACCGAGGCAAAGGAAGAGCTGATGTTAAGGATGGAGTTAAGCCTCACAGTAATGCTCCTTACTGTGAGAAGTGTAAGCATCATCATTATGGAAGGATCTGCTGGGCAATGAGTAATTGCTTCAACTGTGGAAAGCAGGGTCATGTTGCACGTTATTGCAGAGAACTTGTGAAAAGTAACCGCACCCGACCTGCTAGAAAACCAAAGACTCAAGGCAAAATGTTTACCCTGAACAAAGTGGAAGCTAACCAATCTCCTGATCTCGTGCATGGTAACCATTTATTTCTAAACCAACTTTGCATGATTGTGTTCGACTCGGGAGTTACCCATTCTTTTGTTCAATATATATATGTGTAAGTAGATTGAAGTCGAATCTCCCTGACTGTTTTAAAATTTGAGACCCCATGAAACTACCCAAATTTATTTCTAAAAGTTTGTTTAGATTATAGTGTCGAGATATTTGATCGAGGCACTAAGTTAAATTCGGTCTATTATCCTTTTTCCCATTTGAATGTGATTTTGGGAAAAGATTGATCGAATCTTATTGTTAAGTGGACTTTATAAAGTCAAAAATATTCAACCAAGATAACCCGGGAGAAGTAGTCTTCTACATGAAATAAGAAGAACAACAAGAACTTTCAGTCATTGAAGGGAAGAATAGCATTTCCTCCTGTGTTCTTCCTACTTGATTCATGCCAAAGTATTAGAGCATACTTTCATGTGTCGAGAACGGGACTTGGAAGGAGGTAGTTTTATGAAAGAAAGGTAGTTGTGTGTGCATCAAGGTGATTGAATACACACAAGGTGATACATTTGGCGCATGATTTGAACTTTGCAACGATCATGATTATTGTGAGGGCGTGAGGCCTCTCCTCGCGTCATTACGCTTTAAGTGTTAACGACCCTGGAGAATCGAAGTAATTGTTCAGCCGAGAGGAGGAGTTGAACAAGGGACAACGTCAACGGACAGTGTTTTAAAAGCTCGTGACCGGAGACTCTATCGTCATTACAACAATGCAAATGAGGAAGCGACCACAAGGGGCTGAAAGACAATTCATGTGGCCAAGTTGGCCAAGTGTGAATTTTGGCTTGAAAAAGTCAATTTCTTGGGACATATAATTTCAAAGGATGGTGTGGCTGTGGATTCGGCCAAGGTGGAATCAGTTTTGCAATGGGAAAGAGCAAAGACGGTTACTGAAATAAGAAGTTTTCTTGGGTTAGCTGGATATTATTGGAAGTTCATTGAAGGTTTTTCCAAGTTGGCCCTTCCGTTAACTCGTTTGACCCGGAAGGAGCAACCTTTTGTCTGGGACGAGAAGTGTGAAGTTAGCTTCCAGACGTTGAAGGACAAGTTAACATCATCTCCAGTGTTAACTTTGCCCGATCCTAGGAAAAGCTTCGATGTTTATTGTGATGCATCTCGACAAGGTTTGGGTTGTGTCTTGATGCAAGAAGGGAAAGTTGTTGATTATGCATCTCGTTAGTTGAAAGTGCATTAAGGAAACTATCCTACTCATGACTTAGAATTGGCTGCCATTGTCTTTGCTTTGAAGATTTGGAGACATTACCTATATGGTAATACGTTCCAAGTATTCAGCGACCATAAAAGTTTGAAGTATCTCTTCGACCAGAAGGAGCTGAATATGAGGCAACGTAGGTGGATGAAATTCTTAAAAGATTATGACTTCGAATTGCATTACCACCCCGGCAAAGCTAATGTAGTAGCCGACGCTCTTAGTAGAAAGATGTTGCACGTGAGTACGATAATGGTAAAGGAAGCTCAGCTAATTGAAGAATTTTGAAACTTGAATTTGGCAATTCAGTTCAAACCGAATTGCGTCAGGTTAGGAATGTTGCAAATCACAAATGAGTTTGTGGGTCAAGTCCGAACCCTACAACAAGTGGATGAAGAGATTCTAGAAAAGAAAAGGTTAGGGATGGAAGGAGTGGAGCCGGATTTCCAATTAGGATCTGATGGTATTTTGAGATTCAAAGATCGAATCTGCATTCCGGCAAATCAAGAACTAAGGAGAGCTGTATTAGAAGAAGCCCACAAAAGCAAACTAAGTATGCACCCCGGAACAACGAAAATGTATCAGGATCTGAAGAGGATGTTTTGGTGGCCCAGACTGAAGAAAGATGTTGCGTCTTATGTAGCATCTTGCCTTGTCTGCCAAAAGGCGAAGATCGAGCATAAAAAGACTGGAGGAGAACTGCAACCATTGAGCATACCAGAATGGAAGTGGGATGAAATAGCCATGGATTTTGTAAGTGGTTTTCCAAAAACAAGAGAAGGCTTTGATGCAATTTGGGTTGTGGTTGATCGCTTAACGAAATCCGCACATTTCATTCCCATCAACATGCAGTATCCGTTGGAAAAGCTTGCAAGATTGTACATTAAGGAGATTGTCAGATTGCATGGAATTCCCTCGAGTATCGTATCGGATCGTGATCCACGTTTCGTATCCCAGTTTTGGCAAAGTTTACATCAAGCGTTGGGAACGCAGTTAAGGATGAGTTCAGCCTATCACCCACAAACCGATGGTCAATCGGAAAGGACGATTCAATCTTTGGAAGACCTGCTTCGAGCGTGTGTTTTGGAATATCAAGAAGGTTGGGATCGTTTGTTGCCGCTTGTGGAGTTCACCTACAACAATAGTTATCACGCAAGCATCGATATGGCTCCGTATGAAGCCCTTTATGGAAGAAAATGTAGAACCCCGCTATGTTGGTTCCAAGTGGGGGAGAATGCTCTCATCGGACCTGAATTAGTTCAAGAAACAACCGAGAAGATCAAGGTCATCCAAGAAAAGATGAAGACTGCACAAAGTCGTCAGAAGAGTTATGCCGACCAGCGAAGATCCAAGCTCGAATTTCAAGAGGGAGATCATGTATTTCTACGAGTGGTACCGACAACTGGTATTGGAAGAGTAATGAAACCAAGGAAGTTATCTCCTAAGTTTATAGGCCTTTATCAGATTCTAAAACGAGTCGGTCTTGTCGCGTACCAAATCGCTTTACCCCCATTTCTGTCCAATATGCACAACGTATTTCATGTCTCTCAGCTTCGCAAATTTATCCAAGATCCATCGTCGATCGTTCAGCTGCAACAAGACATGATACCGCTAAAAGAGAATCTCACATTCGAAGTTGGGCCAGTGCAAATAGAAGATAGGCGAATTAAGAAGTTGCGAGGGAAAGAGATTCCGTTAGTTCGAGTTCTTTGGGGTCAGAATGGAGTATCTGACTCTACATGGGAATTAGAGTCTAAGATGAGGGATGAATATCCGCATCTATTCTTGTAAATCGGAATTTCGGGGACGAAATTCTGTTTAAGTAGAGGAGGATGTAAGGCCCTGTATTTTTAATAAATAAATAAATATTAAAGTATTTGTATAGTAATATGTTGAATAAAATAATGAATTTTCAAAAATTAGGTTTTATACTCGAGTATTTTGGAGGAGACTCGAGTATAATCATTATCTGCTTGAAAAATTTGAATTCTAGCCAAAAGACTCGAGTATTGCATAAAGGACTCGAGTGTTCTTGAATTTCTGAAAAATACTCGAGTAGGATGCAAAAGACTCGAGTAAATCGAGCAGTCTGGTTAAAAGTATAAGTCGGTTTTCATTTAATTTTCGCACCATAACGCGGTTTATTGAATTGACAAGCACAGAGCTGCACCTTACTTCGAAGGAAGGTAATCCTAGTCTATAAATGAGTGATCATTGAAGCTCAAACGCTCTCAAATCTCTTGAAACCCGAATTTTGGCAAAATTTCTCTGTTTTACAGAGCTCACTTTGATCCCTTCGTTCTCTCTCAATTCTCACCCATTGCCCTTGAAACCTAAACACAAACTGAAGTTCTGATTCCACTCTTGAATTAGAACTCGAAATCACTTCAAAAAGCCTTCTGTAGATCAAGTTTTAGGCAACCAAAGTTGAGGTATTGAAGCTGTAGGAAACAGAGCAAAGTTCAGCACCAAACACCCTTTTTCCTTGAATCCGTTTGGTAAATCCAAGAATCCTTTCGATTTCAAACTTGTTTTCATTTAAAGTTAGTACTTCCTAGTTTCTGAAGCTAACTTGTTTCATTCTGTTTCATGCCTTATTCGTGGTGCAATTGATTGCCAAAGTCAGCCAGTGCAACTGTTTTACACCAAGTCCAGAAACCAAGTTTGAATCCAATCACTCTTTTGATCAATCTATACTTTGTTTAGCTTCTCTGAGGTAAGGGAGGAGTTATCTAAATACTAGAATGAGTAATTTCAAGCTAGAAATGTAGGAACCTCACATGGTTCATCAAGGGATGAAGTTGGAATTGGGAATATGACATGGAGGTCATAAACCCAAGGTTTTCTAAGTCAAACAAGATTAAATGGACCTAATAATGCTCACTGGATCAATTTTCGAAGTTAAAACCAAGTGGAAATGAATTTCATATCTTGAAATGGTTATTTTCTAAGTTTGTGTTGATTCTGTGAATTACTGTGTTTGATGTTGTTTCAGTGTTGATTACATGTTCTAACATGTTTATTTTATGAGTCTAAGTGACTGTTTTGCATAGGAACGGAAATACAAGGCTCAGAATTCGAATTGACATTGTAAAGTGCTGAAACTGGTGCTGTTGCAGCAAAAACACTCGAGTAATCTAAGAAAGACTCGAGTATTCTGGAAAAGTGGAAGAACACTCGAGTATTTCTTAAGGACTCGAGTAATTTTACATGAACACTCGAGTGGTCAAGAACTACTCGAGTAATTCAATAAATTTTTCAGAAAACCTTTACTTTTCTATAATTTTATTAAAGATTAACTCGTCTAATCTCTTATGTTACTAAATCCTAATTCTTTCTCTTAATGTTTTTCCGTTGGTCGATTATTATCCTGGAAGAGTCCTACTGGAATTTCCTCCAGTGGTTGATATATTCGGACAGGAGTCCCAATGGATAAATGTATAAGTTACCTGATTCCCATTGGTTGATTTTTTTATCCTGGATGAGTCCTACTGGAATTTTATTCAGTGGTTGACATATTCGGACAGGATGTCCCAATGGAGGTGCGCACACCCATTTGGTTGATTTTGTTCCCACGTCCCAGTGGAAGTCTTTACCCACCTGGTTGATATTTTGGGAGTCCTATATGGGGTCGTTGCACTAATTAAATAATATGATTAACTCCTATTGTATAAAACCATCACAAAGTGGCTGGGCCGCTGATGGAATTTTTGAAAGCACGAGCACCAGTTAATGCCAAAAGAAAAGATGAAATTGTAATTAAGAAGGATTATGAACTTTGGGTCTCTATATTGGAGACATGATGTTCAAGGATGTGATTTAAAAGAAAGAAAGAAAATGAACAGTTGTATGACATTGACATGCATGGAGTTGCTCCGAATTCGATTGTGGAATCTGGCATAGGTAGACGTATTCCGCAGCATTGAATGAGCTGTGATGCCATAGCACCAGAGATGCTATGATGATTTGAATCCCGTAACATGAAAATGTTATGAAGGCTAGTTCCCAATCAATCGTGATGCACGGGTTATGGATACGCTCCGGTTTGATGAAATATAGGATTGAGAATATCCCGAGCCTGAGATACTCGGATGCCAAACCGTGTAGCATGAATGAGGAGTAGGCATGCATCACGACACTAATTGAAATATTATAAAAGACAGTTTGAGCATATACATATGCATTTATTATTGCTATTTGAAAACTTGTGCTTGTTATTTCTAGCCACTGTTATGCTCATTTGTTATTGTATTTAGCTATGACTCACTCCTAATCCCTTGTTGTAGGTCATGGCCAGGAATATGATTTGCGTGGAGATGAGGCCGCTCCCTAATGGGGAGTGGAACTTCGAGGATCATCGGGCTATCTATGAAGGGGACGTGGAAGTCACTTTCCGTCACCCAAATCCGTGGTCCCGAATGCGTCCGCGTCGGACGAGAATCCCAATGATGTACATTATGCACATTCCGCCAAATTTTGTGTTTCGACATGGAACACCACCACCACCGCCAAGACGTTTTCCGAGACGCACCCTTCCACCAAGTCCATCACCCTCTGAAGAAAGAATAATTTTGGAGGTTCCTGCTCCCTCTCGCCCTTCCACTAGAGCCCGATCTCGGACTCCGGTGTATGTGCCATCTGATCCGGCACATGAGGAGGAGGAGGAGGAGGATCCGATAGAGGATGAGGATCCGGTGGAGGATGCCGATCCGGTGGCTGATGATGATTTCATGGACAACTCAACCGGCAGTCAGTGGGGAACTGATGATTGAGTTGAGTTGGGATGTCGGAATGTGGATAGTGCGACTCATCAGGTTTCTCTTATTTACGTTATGTTTTGAGTTTCGAACCAGTTGCTCTAGGTTATTATAAATTTTATTGTAAGATATGTAATATAATGTAATGACCTAGAGTACTTAAGTGAAGTTTAATGTTGACAGTCTTTGATGTAATGGAAAAGCATTTTCCTTTTGTGATGAAATATAAAATGAGTGTTTCCCTTCATGATATTTGATTATTTTCCGCAAAGATTGAAATGGATGATGACTTAGCTTTGAATAAATGAAAAAAAAATGGTTATAATTTTTGAATATAAATATTTAATTTAGTAAAGAAAGTTGGGTCGTCACAGTTTCTTTTACTTTCAATTTGTATATGTTAGTCCATTATATCAATTGATTAAACAACCTTGGTTACAAGAATGGGTTACTGAATAAATAAATTTAAAATTTACTACAGTTGCAAAGGTAACCAAACCAAAGTGACTTTACTAAGATGCACATGAGGACACGGATACAGGACAAGAGTGGAAATAGGACAAAATAAATTACATTACTAAGAGTCAATTTAAATCAAATTAACCAATAACATTAAGTACCCCAAGTAGTAATAGTAATGACAATGACATAACTAATAATAAAAATCAGCAAGAAAATTATATAAATCCAAATCTTCTTCCAACGCAGTAGAAGCCATTAACATGTTCAAGCAAAGAGCAGGTACCTGAAACATTATACACGAAAAGTCAGGCATAAACAAACCAAATAGAAAATCATTCATAATTACTTTGCTATTCATACCTATTCATCACCGAACTCGTCGGACATAGTCTCGAAGGCACTCTGCGTACGCTGGTCAAATTGTTGTTTAAATCTCTCAACTTGTGAAGCAATCGGACATCCCTTCCTGGTGTGTCCTACTATACGACATATGCCACACTTTATGACCCTCTTTCTTTTACCGTTGTTCGCAGAGCCGGTGGTGCCACAGCTTTTGCTTTTGATTATTGCAGGGTCCCTCACCAAATTATTTTCACTGTCAACATCAGTATGGTTTGCAACCAGCACATTAGCACCATTCTTGGACTCCAACGAAATAACATTTGCAGCAAGTGTGTCCCTCTGGTCCTTATAATCTTCAACAATGCCACACGCAGCTCTACACAAACGTCTGCACCAATCCATCAAACCACCATACCTACAATATTTCATTGCCTCCTCAGCCCAACCTACATTTTGATGGGACATATCAAAATTTGACTTAGCTGTTTTCTTCCACCTATCCAACAACAGGCTTTCAGGCAACTCAGTTATATTTAACATGAATAGGACAACGACAATGTGTGCACATGGAATGCCAAATGACTCCATCCTCATACAAGAACATGTAAATGATAACTCAGCCTCACTGAAGCATACATGCCAAGGATTGTCATCCCTCTCATACCTAACTACATCATAAATTCTAAACGAAGGCGTTTCTCTGAATCCTGGAACTCTCATGTACATGGCATCAATCACATACCTCCGAAACATGTGGAAAATCTCCTTTGTGAACACCTTCGCAGCATGCATTTCCAATGAAACAAGATGGGTCTGCATCACTGGTAACCCCTTCAGCGAATTGAAATCAGCCTCTAGTTCACTATTTCTCATGGAATTGATTGCACGTTGAAAGTGTTGTAACAGTTCAGTAAGGTCATTCCTGTGACAAATAAACTTGCCCAGTTGAGCATGAAGTGCCTCGCATCGAGAAGTTGTTCTGAATCCTGCAAAAAATTTACCCCTCATAAAAGCTGCTGCCCACATTTCCTTGCTCTTGATGATGGTCGATACCCATGGGTGTTCTTCAACAGAACATTGCTTTACCATCAGCTTCCACTTTTCTTCAAAAGTTCCAATCTCGTAATCGCTCAACATGCATTTCCTGAACAGGTGAGTGAATTGCGTATTGCCAACTCTCACTGAAGCATTGCGGATTAGATGCCATGCGCACAATCTGTGGTGTGCTTCAGGGAAAACAAGCATGATTGCATTCTTCATCGACAACGCTCCGTCAGTAATAACAGACTTCGGAGCCTTTCCACACATGGCCTCCAAAAATGTCCCTAATACCCACTCGTAGGTTGTTTGGAGCTCATCGCTTACTATCGCAGTAGCAAATACGATAGTCATGTTGTGGTGATTCACGCCAGAGAACACAACAATAGGACAGTTGTATTTATTCTTTTCATAGGTGGCATCAAAAGCAAGAACATCACCAAACACTTGGTAGTCATATCGAGAGCATCCGTCACACCAGAATAATTTGTCTATGCGCCCATCTGCGCTAGCTGTATGCCTCCAAAAGAAACATGGATCCATTTTCTGCAACTCATTAAGATACAAAATTGCATTGCTTGTGTTCCCACCTCTCGTCTTCCTCAAAATATGAATCTTGTTATACATGTCACGTTTCCGATAACCAACTTTGTCATATCCACCTGCAAGCTTGGCACGCAGCTCGTAAGCATGCGGAGTGCTAATGCCCACAACACGCATGCTCATGAGCTCAATAACATCAGCCTCTGTCATACGCCTTTGTGATCTATGAAGTACACCAAAGTTGCCACCAAGGAGTTCATGACTGTGCTCATTGGTAAAACATTTCACTCTCCATATGCCGGTTTTCTTGTTAAGCACAACACGCATCTGTGCTTTGCACCCAAACCGTGTCACAGTTTTAGGTTCCCTCTTACGATTGTCGGTTTCTAGATATTTTTCCCTCCGGTAGCCTTCTCCACTGCACACAAGAGCAACGCGATATACAACACCTTTGTTCTTTTCAACTCTATTCTTCCGAATACCAAAACCATACACTGTTGCAAATGCTTTATAAAATGCATAAACAAGCTCCACGCTCAGAAATACATATTTCGATACGTCATCAACGGGTAAGGTACTGAAATTAATACCGCCTATATCACTCATTGATTCAATAATACGAACGTCTTCAGATGATTCACCTACAACCTCCTTCAACTGCAGACTTTCATCGACATTTGCCATATTTTGGTCCATCTAATACCTGAGATTAAAAACTGCAAAAGGAAATTCATTCAATTACTTCAAATCCTTTGTCATGAAACACTTTATTGTATTCATATTATCATACAATTTCTGGAGATAGCTGCATATTCTACATAGGATGTGAACCCTAAAATACCTAAATTCAACTCCTGACCTATCACACCTTCTACAACAATGTCACGTGAGTTGATAATAATGAAAATTAACATCTAAGGAGTACCAAAATAAACGAAATGATACCAACATTACTCCAACTACAACGAATCTTACTTTTGCGATATATGGTTCGTTAATGCCGAATACCAACAATGGAACACCTTCCCTGGAACGAACCACTTTCGCACAGAACGCTAAAAGCTTCACAATTCACAAGGATGAGATTCGACCTTTTCAAGTATGGCTAAGGAGTTACCTTCAACTTTTGGGGAGGAATCGCTGGTTCAGTGTTGAGCTTTTGGGGAAGGTTGGGGAGGTAGCTTCGATAATGATGGGCTATGGGGGAGGAAAGGTAGAAACATTATGTGGGTAAAGTTAATGTTGTTGAACAATTACCCTCCAACCACTCAATATTTACGGCTTTTACCAGGTAGGCAAACTTGTTACACTGGGTCAAAAATTCAGTGGTTGGGTCCACTGATAAATGATCAGTGGACATTAAAATCGTTCAAAGAAAAGGTCTATACAAAATATGGAAAAGTGCAGTTCTGGGAATGAGCAAGTTGCCAAAAGAAAGAAGAATTTCTAGGAGCTGCCTACAAACAGGTGCTCTTCTAACTTCTTCAGTGTTTTTATTGTATTCATTTTCAGATCATGTCCCCTTCAGATTTAATTTTCTTTGATAGGTGGTAAATATATCACTTTTCTTTCTCTTTTTGTTTTGCAGATTCTGAAAATTCCAGTGGGGAAAAGAAGAATTAAAAGATTCACATAAGAAATTGTCATCTGAATGTTTGTCCGGTATGATCAAGTAGAATGTTTTTAATGTATATATATAAATACTCTACTTTTCATCATATAATTCTTAGTCATGACTCGTGAGCCAACAAGCATTGGCTCAATTGCTAAGAATTGAGTTGAGAGATCCTGGGTTCAAATCCCATCTACATGAGAAAGGTATTGGTTGGTAATGTTCTTTGAGCCTGAAAACCTGCTTGGACCCTGGTGAACTTTTGGAGCACAACTACTCACCTAAACTTTATTTCATAAAAAAAAA
Organism: Crotalaria pallida; assembly: GCA_037953625.1. NCBI lineage: Eukaryota > Viridiplantae > Streptophyta > Magnoliopsida > Fabales > Fabaceae > Crotalaria > Crotalaria pallida. The sequence goes on from CM075651.1 coordinate 56,549,659, forward strand.
ACAATTCTTAGTCACGAATTCCTAAGTTATTGTTAAATAATAATTTTAATAATAATAATAATAATCATAATATTTTATTTTCCTTGCACAGAAATTAAGTCAAGAGTTCTTCAACAAATATCCTACATGGGTAAATTACAGCAAGGTGCCCAAAGTCAAAGAGACACCCATGGTGCCCTTACAAGAATATGTTAGATCTTGGTTGCACGGTTTGAATGGATTCGATCATCTACTCCAGATGCTCCAAACCGATTGAAGTACTCCCTCTGTTTCACTTTAAGTGTCTTTTTAACATCAAAATTTTGTTTCAAAATAAGTGTCTTTCTACCAAATCTAGGCAACATTTAAAACTGTTTTTTCTTATTTACCCTTACATTTAATGTTGTTTTAGTTTTGAAATTTGTAATACTAGTAATGATGCATTGACAAAATAAAAATATTAAATTTGGGTATTTTTGACAAAATACACATAAAACTTACAATAATCATCATAATCAACACTTTCTTAATCTATGTGCAAAAGTCCAAAAAGACACTTAAAGTGAAACGGAGGGAGTATAATTGAAGGCATGCAGTTAAAAAAGTTGCTCCCGTTCCGGTTTTTTAGTACTCCTATTCCGTTTTTCATTGTCTTTTTGTGGCGTGGGTGTGTGTTTCAATGTTAGGGTGTCTGAGTTTCATGCCTCATTTTCATACTTTTATTTTGTCCATATTTATAAGATTTTATATAAATTTTCAATGACAATTAATTACTTTTTTTTCACAAACACCCCTATTTATTTAAAAAATTTTAGATTCCCAATAATATTAATAGGGATAATTCAAAAGTTCACATTTCCAAATTCCAATACAATTATCTAAGTTAATTAATTTTCTTAATGGATAAGAAATCTCCTAAAGATATCTTGTATACAGGGACGGAGGGAGTATTCCATTTAATTATGAAGTAGTAACTATGAAGGACTGTAGTAATTATTGAGTACGACCAAATAGTGTGTCCGGCGAAACTTGTGCTAGAAACTATTCAAGCAAAATTACACTATAAAGAAGGCATTTATTTTTTTCTTAATATTGTAATTAATTTTATTAATTTTCAAATCCTTTTGTAAATAGTGATAAGCACTAAGTACTACTAACTACTAATCCTTTCGGTCTTATTTATAAGTCCCTTTTGAGATTTTTATTTTTGTCTTATTTATAAGACCCATTTTCAATTTTCAATATCATTTAATTGCTTCTTTCCACAAACACTCCTATATAGTCAACCATTTTTAGGAGTAGTTTTGAAAAAGTATATAAAATTTTCATATTTCCAATGCTAGTAATAAATTTATTCACTTTCTTAGTGGAAGTGAAAAACCTCAAAAATGTTTCATAAATAGGACTGGAGAGAGTAATTTATAAGTATAAGTAAATATTGATAAATTAGTACTCCATTTTAGATCTTTTAGATCCAGGCACAATTAAAAATTAAAAATTGAAAATACCTAGTGTGATGTCCAAGGTCGAAGGCACCACATGAGGTGTTTGGGGGGTTGTTGCAGCTGACGAGGGTGACCGCGGTCCTACGTATCCCATGAGAGGGGAATCAAGCCGCACGTAGTTCTTAGGTTTTGAGATAGACGTACCTTAGCCCCTAGGGAGAGGGGGATATATATAGGAGAGAGCTGGTTGCCCTAATGGGCTTATGTGAGGCCCAAGTAGGGCCAGCCTGTAATGAGCTATGAGTGGATGAGCTGTCCTTGTGGATAAGGTGAGACACGTCATCCTGTCCTTGGTATCGGAATATCTGGGCGGTGTCGGACTCGGAAGTCGGACCTGGGTAGGAGTATGAGGTCGGCCCGTATCTGGTGTCTGTTCGGCCATTGAGCCTTGAGCTCGGCCTAGAGCACAGAGGGGTGAGAGCATGATATCGGCCCGTGTCCGATGTCTGTTCTGCCGTTGAGCCTTGAGCTCGGCCGAGCATACAGAGGGCCTGCTGAAGGGTCCTCAGGTCCTGAGTGGGGGCCACGTGGAGCTCGGCTAGGCCGAGTCCATCACATAAGCCCCCCAGCTCGGTCAAGGCTATTTGAGCCTTGCTCCGAGGTCTTGGTTCGAGTCCTTTTCCCAAGTCCACCACATAAGCCCCCCAGCTCGGCGAGACTTTGTGAGTCTCGAGCCGAGTTTGGAGAAAGAAAGCATAGCACTAAGCATCATAGCACTAAGTACCCCCCACCTTCTAGGAAGGGTTTGAGTACTAGTCCACAATCATGTGCTCAAGGCTAGCGAAGGACGGCAAGGCGGGTTAGGAGAAATCGATCCGCCACGTGAGCCCCCCAACTCGGGAAGAGTCGTAGAGACTCTGTGCCGAGTTGAGGTCCTTTCTGCGTCCGTCTGATCAGTGCTGAGTTGGTGATGAGGTAGAAACATGCTTGCAGGCATAGCCTTCCGCTCGGAAGAGTGTTGCGGATGGTTGATAGTGCTCTTTTGTGCTCGGATGATGAAACTGAAAGCGTATCCCGATCTCGAGCCGAGTTCCCGCGGGGGGATCCGCCACAAGCTCGGTGAGGCTCATCTCGAACCGAGTACAAGCTCGGTGAGGAACATCTCGAACCGAGTGCAAGCTTGGTGAGGAACATCTCGAACCGAGTGCAAACTCAGTGAGGCTCATCTCGAACCAAGGTCCCGCGGGGGGGATCCGCCACCAGCTCGGTGAGGCTCATCTCGAACCGAGTGCCAGCTCGGTGAGGAACATCTCGAACTGAGTATAAGCTCGGTGAGGTACATCTCGAACCGAGTGCAAGCTCGGCGAGGTACACCTCTAACCGAGGTCCCGCGGGGGGGATCCGCCACCAGCTCGGTGAGGCTCATCTCGAACCGAGTACCAGCTCGGTGAGGAACATCTCTAACCGAGTACCAGCTTGGTGAGGAACACCTCGAACCGAGTTCCCGCGGAGGGAGTTCCAGAATGGATTTGGGGATGCTCCGAGATGAGGGTGATGAAGTTATGAGTGTAGTCATATGAACAGATTCCTTGTGGATGGGAGAGAAGTAGCGTTAATTTCTTCATCCATGCTGTTAATTAACCGCAACTGCTGAGTTCCTCGGAATTCGAGAAGTCGGACAAAATCTCACGAGTTGTCGGGAGTGTCTCTCCCTTTTACTTTTCCAAAACCTTTGATTCGAGAACAACAGCGCTAGGGGCAAGCATGCAAAGCAAGGAATCGCCGAGCAAGGTCGTGGTGTCTGTGCAAAAGAGCCTAGGAAACGCCAAGCTGTAGGCGAACCGACGAGCTTGTCAAGGCTCAATGGGGGACCTCTATCAAAGCAGAAGGCGGAGAGGAATGCAGTCCATAAAATATTGGCCAAGAATGCCTCTCTGACCTAGAGAAGGCGGCAGACGACATCTTTGACACCTTCGGGAATGCTGTGAGTCAGATTAATATCCTCAACCCCGACCTTCGCCTCAAGGTGTTCAGGGTTGAAGACGGCGTGCTGGTGGATTACAATGTCGAGGTTGATAGATCGGCTGACAACCTGCCTGCCCCCCTTGCCGAGAAGGAGAAAGAGATTTTTGATCGTTGTTTTAGACCCGATGAGGGTTGTGCTCTGCATGCGGTAAGGAGAGCTCGGATCCTGCACCGTTCGCCGAGGACAGTGAACTTTCAACGCAAGTTGTTGCACATAGGATGTGGTTGTCTAAACCTTTGACTTCGGACGACTCCCCCTGACCAGTGCAGTAACTTATAAGTTTTCCTCTGAAAAAAGGTACTGTATATAAGTGAATGCAGTAGGGAACTCGGATGCCATCCTCGGCCCCAGTGTAAAAGAGGTTGCTGAGTGAAGTTATGTGAGAACATTTCACAGCAAGCTGTACTTTACCGGGTGTCCCTTGTACCCTGAGCTTATAAGCCGATCTCAGAAGATGTTCACTGTATATAAGCGTCGTGCAACATTGAGGTGGCTAATGCTAAATGAGAGGATTTGTACGTACGCACTGTCTGTAGCACTAGTACCGACTTGTATGCATGAATGCGTGTAAGTGCGGTGACAGGGGGGACCGTTCTACCACAAAGGTAGGGTCGAGATGATAACCGTATGCGTGAATGCATGAATTGACCGTTCTACCACCAGGGTAGGGTCGAGATGATAACCTTATGCGTGAATTGTAACATCCCGAATTTTAATTCTAATAATAATTAGAATTATAGTAAGATTTGGAAGTAAGGATTATCATATAAGGGATTTAAAATGATGGATTAGGAGTGCTTTGAGTTCCATATAGGAGTTAAGGAGCATTGGCATCGAAAAGCAAATTTAAAGAAGACCAAACGAGTGTTAAAAATCGAGTTTTCGGTGTTATAAACACCCGACATTAGGAAATTCAAAATAAAAGATTTAAGACTCAAAACACAATTCCCACCGTTGGATATGAAGGTATGATTTTTAGGAAGTTACTCGTCAAATTTGAGCAAGATCCGACGGTGAACGAAGAAGTTATAGCCATTTGAAGTTAGGAGAAAAATAATTAGAAAATAGAAAACTGAAACAGCAGTGTTTGCCTGTTTCGCTTAAGCGAAAATCGCTCGCTTAAGCGAAAACCTGAATTTTTCCCACGGTGAGCAATTCGCTTAAGCGAAAAGCTCTCGCTTGAGCGAAAATGATTCGTGCCATTACTGAACTGGATTCGCTTAAGCGAATAAATTTCGCTTAAGCGAAAAGTCTGTTTTCTGCAACACGTTTTGCGAATTTTTGGGGGTATTTTGGGGATTTCTCCACCCAAAACACCTTATAAGCTACACCATTCGACCAAGGAGGGGAAAAACATAATCTAAGTCATCCTCCTCTTCTCTCCATTCGAAGGTCCTTCTTCCCCAAGCCTAGGGTTTTGATTCTTTGCACTTTCCCTTCCATTGGAGCTCCAAGCTTCAAGATTCATCATCAAGCATCATCACCAAGTGTGTTTCCCTCTTTTTCTCCATGGATTGAGCTCTTGGTTCAAGCTCCTTCATCTCTCAACCTTGTTTCTTTTGATTCTAAAGGGTTGAGTAAGTAATTAAATCACTCCTTTCCCTTTTCATTCATTGATTGTTGATTATTGTGTTCTTTTTCTAAGATAGAGTTGTTCCTCTTATTTTCCAATAAAAGGGGCATGAAATTCTCTAATCACTTGGGATTCTCACTTTCTAAGAGCTAGGGGAGCTCTATCATCTCTACACTCTTGACTCTTGCCATCTCTTTGCGCATTTTCAAGGATTATTGTGGGTAGTAAAGCTTGGAAGATTTTTCTCCATTTCTCTTGGTTTAAGGTAAGGGAGTGGATATGGTGAGCTTTGCCTTGTTCTAGGGAGTAGGCTCTAGTTAGTATATAATGCTTGTTAGGGTTATGTGTTAGGGGAGAAAATTAGATTATAAATCCCTAGGTTATTGAATATGAAATTCTAATTAATTAAATATGCATGATGATTGGATGTTGAGACTAGGAAAAGGAAACCCAATAATATGAGAATGAATTATTTGATAAATGAAGTTTGGTTAATGATTATAATGAAGTACAAGAGGATTTGGGTAATATGATAGTGAAGATGATATTAATGATTTCTATGACTATGGATTTAATTGTCAAAGTTGTGGATAAAATAATAATTGATTGATGTTGCAAGTAAATGTAGGTGCTATGGAGTAAATTGATATAGGAAGAAAAATGGAATGGAAACGACTATATGTGATGAATGTGCGTGTTTGTACCTAAATGCTAAATGAGTTTAAATGTTGAATATTGTCAATTGTGAACAAAGGTCATGGCTTATGAATTGAACTTGTGAATATCGCATATGGAAGCAAATGATTTTTGTGTAAACAAACAGTAAAAGGGGATTTTATTATGTGGTGATAAAGCAAATAGGTAAGAAGGTGAAATATGGAACTTGAAATGAAGTGTAATATAAATGTTGGACTATGAAAGAGAATACTATTTGGTATGATTGTGATAACTGAGAAAGGAAATGAATAAGGTGATTACATGAATAATTAGTTGTGGAATGTGTTTTGTTGTATTTAAACGTGTTAAAATTGATTGAACAAGAAAGTGAATAATTCTTGGCCTCTGAAATGAGGTGCCAAATATTGAGAATGTGGTATATATGTTGGCCTCTGTTTTGAGGTGGCATTCCTTAACTTGTGATAAATGGTTTATGATGAGAATGATTAGGTGTTGAATGTGTGCCATTGTATTTAATTGTGTTAAGAATGTGGATATCGTATGAATGAGCAAATGTATATGTTATAATTGTTTGTGTAAGAAGATGAAAGTATGATTTGGCCTCTGACGTGAGGTAATGGTAAATGAAAATGTGATAAGTGCGTTGGCCTCTGATTTGAGGTGACGATAAATGGAAAGTGATGATTAGGCTGACCTCTGCTATGAGGGGCATAAAATGAATTAAAGTAATTGAGTGTTGACCTCTGACCTGAGGGACACAAGATGAAATGAATGTTAATGAGTGTTGACCTCTGACCTGAGGGACACCGGATTTAAATAATGGGTGGGGTGTTGACCTCTGACCTGAGGGACACTGGATAGAATGTGTATGGGTGTGTTGACCTCTGACCTGAGAGACACACCACGAATTAAGAGATTGAAGTGTTGACCTCTGACCTGAGGGACACAGAATGAAGTATAATGAACGGGTGTTGACCTCTGACCTGAGGGATACGTAATTTAAATAAGGAAATGAATGAGAGTCTCTGACTTGAAGTGATAATTGTGGTGAATGAAACTGTGCATTGGCCTCTGATTTGAGGTGATGTACCTATATGAAGAAAGTGTGTGAAAAGAAATAAAAGTAAAGGAAATGGATGTTGAAATGAATAATGAATATGGAAATAAGGAAATGAGTATGTTGTGAAATATGTGAATATTTGCTTATTTGCTAAATGTGTTTGACCTAGTGGGTTGTTATGTCTAGTTAGAAACTGCTTTCTATTTCATGTGCAATGCTCACTCCCTTACAGTTTCAGGTACGGAGATTGAGCTGGCATAGCCCTCGGTCGAGCAGGAATACTTTCCCTTACAGGGAGAGTAGGGTTATTATGGGATATGGAAGGATATTATGAACTTAAGCCTCCTACACTATTTTGATGTAAAATTTGTTATTCATATTTTAAGTGAGGCTTAGGATGTTCTATTTTGACAAAGTTATATGTTTTGGTTATGACACTCAAACTTAGTATTTTCCGCTATTACTCTGATATATTTGGAGCCCGTGGGGCCTTGATATGATTTAGAAATATAATCTGAAGCCCTGCTGGCTATTAGTTGTTTATTTGAAAATTGTTTATACAGGTTAAATTTTGGAAAGTCCGAAAAACAGACAAAACTCCGTCCGTTTGACGGGTGATTTTACTAAACTAAAAAGGAATTTTTAAGTTCACATTTTTAATACCTGGGAATTAAGGGTAATATTTATTAGGGTGTTACATGAATGCATGAATTGACCGTTCTACCACCAGGGTAGGGTCGAGATGCTAACAGCTCGGTAGAAACATGAATTGACCGTTCTACCACAAAGGTAGGGTCGAGATGATAACAGCTCGGTAGGAGCATGAATTGACCGTTCTACCACAATGGTAGGGTCGAGATGATAACAGCTTGGTGGGAGCATGAATTGACCGTTCTACCACAAAGGTAGGGTCGAGATGATAACAGCTCGGTGGGAGCATGAATTGACCGTTCTACCACAACGGTAGGGTCGAGATGATAACAGCTCAGTAGGAGCATGAATTGACCGTTCTACCACAAAGGTAGGGTCGAGATGATAAGCGCTCGATAGAAACATGAATTAAAGAGAATAATAGCAGCTCGACAGATCAGATAGAAACATGAATTAGGGAGAATAATAGCAGCTCGGCAGGTGAGATATAAACGTGAAATAAAGAGAATAATAGTAGCTTGGCCTCCCTTTTCGATAAACCGCGCAATTTAAAATATAGAATCTCCGAGCTCAGAAATAAGCATGAACTAAGAAATAATGTATGCCTTTGGAATTGTTCACTTTCGAGAAGCCGTGGTGGTACTGTGAAAACCAAAGAAGATCCAAGCCGAGATGAAAAGTGGGGCCAGCAAGATAATAGAGGCAAACATAGCAGTTCGTCCAAAAAAGATCCAAGCCGAGATGAGAATAGAGATCGTAAGATAGCTTCGTTCCAAATAGAGACAATCGTAGCACCTCGACCTTCCTTTTTTCGACCATCATTTTCCTGAATCTTACATTACATGTAAAATAATAATAATAAGTGATCGGCATTAATTTTGACACTTTATGATAATTCATGACAATTAAATAACAACGATGAAAACGGTTGGCAGGCCAAAATAAAACACCGACGTAAGAGCAAGATGACTTGAGCAGGTCATACGCAACAGATAAATACTGAAATTTAAGATATTGTTCAACCAAACAGCATTGTCCACAAAAAGATGCATGATTTCAGGTGTATCACATTCAACAATAGACGACAGTTATAAACATGTCAACAGACCAGATGAGAGCATTTAATTCGTGAAAAACGACAACAGGAGAGGTAACGGAAATCAAATATTATCATACTATCACAACAGAAGAGGCAGAGATTTAAGGACATTTAACGGCAAGAAGACCAAATAAGCAATTTGTTCAGCAGTACGTCGGGTAGCAACATGTAGAATATCAAATAATAAGCACCGAGTAGAGAAACTATAAAGAAGCAAGGATTAACAGCACATGTCAGAATAGTGCACCAGGTAAATAAATATCAAAAAGCATGTAGAGTAAACACATAGAAAAGCGAAGAGATAGAACTATAATCTCTTCCCTGATTTAGTGAGGTGAGTGATGTCGGGTTGAAGTTTGTCGGACTGAAGCTTGTCGGACTGAAGGATGCAGTCCGTCCTTTTCGAATGGGCTTTGTCGATCTTTGAGGTCCGACCTCCGTTTTCCTTAGTGTGATGTCGAGCGAGGGAAACTAGCAGAATAGTCGTCATACTCGGATTAAGAGATCGGCTCGAGTGTGAAACACTGTGCGAGTCTTCCGAAATTACCTTGAAAATCCGAGGAGAGAAGAGTAAACTCAGATTATGATTTTCGAAATCATGTAAATCCGAGGAGAGAAGAGTGAACTCGGATTATGATTTTCGAAATCATGTAAATCCGAGGAGAGAAGAATACACTCGGATTATGATTTCCGAAATCATGTAAATCCGAGGACAGAAGAATAGAGAGTAGTTTCCGATATTCTAAATGTACGAGATATAAAGAGGTATGACACTGTTGATTTTTTTTTGAGCCTGGGCTTATTGGCCCGTTAGGTCTTATTAATTTTGCTGGCTTCTTCTTCCTTTTTTCTTGGATTGGGCTTGCTGGCCCTTTTTCTTTTTTGGGCCAACAGCCCATTAGGTCAAGGAATCCTAATGGGGTTGGCAGCAGCAGCGGTTTGGGCCAATGGCCCGTTAGGGCTGAAACCCTAACAACTCTTACACGGTGCAGCCACATGCTGCTGTGTAGATGCTGTAAGGTGCAGCGGCGCTCCCAACCGTCACCAGGAGAAACACGGAAACACGGTGCAACGGCGAGAAGGAAAAGGAGCAGGAGACGATGAGAAGAACAAGGACCGCCGATGGCCTTGCGACCGAACCCAACTTTGAGGCATGAATTGATGCGGCGGCGGTGGAGAGATGGATGTCGTCATGGTTTCATTTAAGAAGATGGAAGAAGAGAACGGTGGTGGCGGAAATAGCTGCGACGGCGGGACTGGGGGTGGCAGAAGCGTCGCGGTTCCTTCCTCCTCTCGCGATCTGAGATTATCGAGGTCGCGGTTTTCCTTGTTCTTGCGATCCGTGGCGACATGGAGGTCGACCGGCAGCGGCGATGGATCCATCAACAAGCATCGTCAATCTTCCTCACGAACAGAAGCAAAAGGAAGAAGGAGATGAGACGCGTTGTGGGATCTGGTGGTATCGACGGCGCTGTGCTCGCAGATCTGCTGACAGTCACGATAGGGTTGGTGATTGTGGGTGCGGCGGAAGTTGGTGGCATCAATGGGAGGTCGGCGGCTGAGTTCTTCTTCCTCGTGACATCAATGGGAGAACACAATCCGTCCCCGTTTTTTCAGATCCGGTTTGGTGTCCTCTGCTCTCAGCCACAATTCAAAACCAGTGAGGTGAAGAACACTGCTCCCACTCAGATCTGGACGCAGCAAATAACAATAACCTCACGGCGAGCCGCACCGGCGTAGCACCGTGAACAACCACCGTGAACGACACCGTGAATGTGGATCCATCGTTCTTCCCCACCGTTGTTGTTGTTGTTTTTTTTTTAAATGTGGATGGGGATCGAAATTTATCGTTTCCCACAGACGGCGCCAATGTGATGTCCAAGGTCGGAGGCACCACATGAGGTGTTTGGGGGTTGTTGCAGCTGACGAGGGTGACCGCGGTCCTACGTATCCCATGAGAGGGGAATCAAGCCGCACGTAGTTCTTAGGTTTTGAGATAGACGTACCTTAGCCCCTAGGGAGAGGGGGATATATATAGGAGAGAGCTGGTTGCCCTAATGGGCTTATGTGAGGCCCAAGTAGGGCCAGCCTGTAATGAGCTATGAGTGGATGAGCTATCCTTGTGGATAAGGTGAGACACGTCATCCTGTCCTTGGTATCGGAATATCTGGGCGGTGTCGGACTCGGAAGTCGGACCTGGGTAGGAGTATGAGGTCGGCCCGTATCTGGTGTCTGTTCGGCCGTTGAGCCTTGAGCTCGGCCTAGAGCACAGAGGGGTGAGAGCATGATATCGGCCCGTGTCCGATGTCTGTTCGGCCGTTGAGCCTTGAGCTCGGCCGAGCATACAGAGGGCCTGCTGAAGGGTCCTCAGGTCCTGAGTGGGGGCCACGTGGAGCTCGGCTAGGCCGAGTCCATCACATAAGCCCCCCAGCTCGGTCAAGGCTATTTGAGCCTTGCTCCGAGGTCTTGGTTCGAGTCCTTTTCCCAAGTCCACCACACCTAGTAGGAACAATTAATTTTTTTTGTTAATATTAATTGTAGGCAATGATTATGAAGTTTTAATTAATAAACTTGAATTAAAAAAATCTATTAACCCTAATCCTCGATCGTATCGTTAACCTTAATGAAAAAGGGGTTAACGAAAAAGGGTACACTAACCAATTAAAAGTTAAATTGACATGTTTAGCGTGATTTTTTATTTAAATTAGATTATTCGAAAAAAAATGAGTTACACGAAAGTGTGTAAGACATATAAAGATTGGAAGCATCGATCCTTTCGATTAAGTCATTATGAGGGATGTTTAAATCGATAATAAGTTCAAGTAACTTTAATCGTAAACTCTAACTTTAATCGTTTATTGCAATTGTTTAGTAATAATAAAAGGGTAAAGTGACCAAAACCCTAAAATGAAACCTTCATCCTTGAATCACATGTGTTAGTAATGAAGAAGATGTAAATGACTTATCGATTTGTTGGCGAACCACTAATAAAATATGTGCAATGTTACAAAATATTGTGGTAGGAGATTAAAGCTAAGGTGTTGTCAATTTTTAAAAATATGTTACAAATTAAATTTTTAACGTAACCGTATGTGTAATCTTAAATTTCAAGTTATAAATTACTAAAAAGGTTTCGTTAAAGGGTTTCTTTAGCACTAAGCACGTTCACCTAATATTGAAGCAAAAACTTAGTCTTGGTTATTTATAGTTAATGAATTTTGTTATTATAGTAATTTTAGTATTATTGGGGCGAACTTTGTGTATATCATCAAGTTGCAGCTTAAATTTTGACAATAATTTTACAGGAAACCTTAAAGGAAAGCTTTTTACGTAATAGTTTTATATTTTATAATCGAGTAATATGTCAGATTAGTCCCTGACTTTGTAAGCATCGGTCAAGTTAGTCCCTGACTTTATCGAAATAGCAATTTAGTCTCCGAGATTTCATTTTAATTCATATACGTCCCTATATTTATCCCATTTTAAAGCAAATACATCCCTGCGATAGTGACGACAGGGACTAACTTGATCAACGTTCTCCTATCTCAGGGACTAAATTGCTATTTCGATAAAGTCAGGGACTAACTTGACCTACGCTTACAAAGTCAGGGACTAATATGACATATTACTCTTTTATAATCCCAACCCTAACCTTTGTGACAATAACCACTGTGAAAGTTATTATTTAATCATGTAAGACGTTAACCTTATGTTACGTAACCCTAACCCTATTCGTAAGTCACCGTAACCGTATCCGTAAGTCTAATACTCACCTTTTTATTGGCTAAATTATTATTTAATTTTGTGAAAGTAATTTACCCATTAACTATAATTGTAACCCTTTTAATGTTGAATTTGGTTTTTTAGTTTAATTATTTTTTTAATGTTGAATTACACCCTCCGACTCGACTCAAATTATAAGCAAAAGTAATTAATTTTAAGCATATTAAGGAAGTTAGTTGATTGTATTTAATTATCTCAAATTTATAAAAGAATAGAAGTATTTTAGGAAAGTTGCATTGAGAATGAAATAAAAATTAAATAAGATAACAATTTTCTAAGGATGTTTTAGGAAAGTAGCATTAGAAATGAAATAAAATTTAAAAAGATTAGTTACTTTTGCTTATATTTTAAATGAGTAATATGTCAAATTAGTCCCTGACTTTGTAATCGTCGATCAAGTTAGTCCCTGACTTTATCGAAATAGCAATTTAGTCCCTGAGATAGGAGAACGTCGATCAAGTTAGTCCCTGCCGTCATTATCGCAGGGATGTATTTGCTTTAAAATGGGATAAAGATAGGGACGTATGTGAATTAAAATGAAATATCAGGGACTAAATTGCTATTTCGATAAAGTCAGGGACTAACTTGACCGACGCTTACAAAGTCAGGGACTAATCTGACATATTACTCTATTTTAAATCAAATGAAATGTGTTTTTTGTTGCTTATATTTCAAGCTCGAGGGAGTAGTTTTGTATGTTTATATAAGAGCATAATAAATTAGTGGTTACTTTGGTGGAAAGACATAACACTAATTTAACCATAATTAATTATGTTGGAAACCAACAAGCGGCTCAATATAGTCTAGAGGGGGGGGGGGTGAATAGAATATTGAAGCCTTATTATAGATTTTTCGTCCACCTAAGAGAATGGTTTTATGAAAAATAAGTTTTCTAAAAATTCAGTTCAGATTACTCGAGTAACTCAAGTCTTCACTCGAGTAATACGCAAGCAAAAATAATTTCACTCGAGTATTCAGCAAATCACTCGAGTATTACGAAAGCAAATTTTAAATCACTCGAGTATCAGAAAACCTACTCGAGTATTGTTCAAAAAACTGAAAACAGATTACTCGAGTGACAAGAACTTTACTCGAGTAAACTGGGTAAAATTCAATTTAAAACTTAGTTTTCAATGGAGTTCTTCAAGAATAACAATGCTATGATGATTCAACAAATTATGAATGATTAATATGAATAATTTCAAGTAATATTAACATGCAATTTTAGATCAATTGAGTAGAATTAAGAAACCCCCAATTCTAACCTAAAAATGCAATTGTTAATGAATTAATGAAATACAAGGAATGAAAATAAAAGAGACACAAGGATTTATCCTGGTTCACTTTCACCCACTTGAAAGCTACTCCAGTCCCCTCTTAAATCAAGAGAGATTCTTCACTAGAAATCTTCAAATGTAGATTTTACAATGTTTTAAGATGCAACTAGATTCTTAGTTCTCCTATCTTAAAACCCAACTCAAAGTGTGTACCAAACACTTTGATCTAATCTACCCCTTTTGAGAATTCTAGATTTCCTTGCTAATTGATTGAAGATGCTTCCAACCAATCCTCTTTTCTTGCTTTGATTTGATCCTCAAAGTCTTCCTTGTGAGATTCTTCACTTGTGTTGAAACTTCAATAATGCAATCACAAATTGCAAATCTTCAACAACCACTAAGAACAAAAATATGATCTCAAGAATATTTGAACAATGATAGAAAATAGAGTGAAGAATGAAAAGTTCTTTGTTGAATCTTGATAGCTCTTGAAAGATGTAAAATAGCTCTTGAATTGCTTTTTAAAGTGTATTAGAAAATTGTAAGAATAAAAGTATATCTTTATGAAAGAGAAAATTAAGTCCTTTTAAAATTTTCCCAACACTGATTGAATTACTCGAGTAAACCAAACAACGTCACTCGAGTGAAACATGTCAGATTAAGTTACTCGAGTGATGTGTAAACCATTACTCGATTAACCTGTCATGACATAAATTACTCGAGTGATCCAATACTCATTACTCGAGTAAACTAATCAGAATCTGAATAAAAACAAAGTTTTTCTAAAAGGATTTTCACAAGCTATTTAATCAAGATTTAAAGTATCTTCACTCTTAATCAAACATTATATAAATATTCTTAAAATCACCTAAGCTACCCACACCAATGAGATGCATTGCATAAAATAAAGATTACATTGAAATAGAATTAATAAAAATCCTAATTCTAATCTTCATGTGGTGTAGCTTGCTTGTTGCCAATGTTGTTGCTTGGAGAGAGATTGTTAGCATCAAAACATGAGAATCCTACAAACTCCCCCTTTTTGATGATGACAAACCTCCTTTCAAATTAAGCACTAAGTTTTAACATACTCCCCCTAAATGTAAAACATCTAGGAAAAATATAATAAAACTAAACCTACAAGAACAACATCAACACAAAATATTCTCCCCCTTTTGGCATCATTAAAAAGATAAGATAGAAAAGTTGAGAAAAGTCCTTTGCCAAAAGTTGAAGGTAAGTAGTTCACAATGGTATATAAAATATATAACAATAAAGACAATACCAAAATAAACCACAATAGTGCCACAACGAATATAAACAACGAATATAAACGCACAACGAATATAGCACCATAATATCAGAGTATCACACTATGCAGCAAATCATAGCAGATAAGCAAAACGAAACTAACCAAACGAAACCATACGCAAGGTTTAAAAAAAATATAGTAGCAACAGAGTCAGAAACATGAACAGAAATATGCATATGAAACATGAAATAGAAATCAAGCAGGCAAAACATCATCAGCATCCACAGGTCTAGGAATCAGGTGGAGGAGGAGAAATGGTGAGAAAATAGGCCAGACATGTAATCCATCAAACGATGCTCCATGGCAATATTCTTCACATCCTGTCTCATCTCCAACTGAGTAAATTGAGCATTAATGTGCTCAATCAATGACTCATGAGCAGCCTGTGCATCAAATGGAATACCAAGATTATCCAAATCGATATAGTCCTCAACACGATCGGTATCCATCGGATCAGTAGAAGTAGGAGGAACAGAAGAAGATGCACCAGCCCTATCAGCAAGTAAATTCCTTTTTCTAGAACCTGAAACTCTTGCAGCCTTTGCAGCTTCAGCCATTTCCTTAATTTGTGATTTGTGAGTTTTTGTGGCTGAAAGATGATGATTTGATGAAGACCCGTATGAGAGAAAAAAGTCGTGAAAATGATGCAGATTTCAACAGTTCAGCTTTTAAAATCACGTAAGTTACTCGAGTAATGTTCATACGTCACTCGAGTGATTCGAGCAGTACTCGAGTGAAAAAGAATGTTACTCGAGTATGTCGAAAGATAAAAAAAAATTACTCGAGTGATGGATGAACTTAATCGAGTGATACGAAAGTCATTTTAAAATTAATCGAGTGACAGACAGAATTACTCGAGTAATACGAAAGAGATTTGAAAATTACTCGAGTGAAAAAATCTGTTACTCGAGTGAACTGTCCAGATTTTTAAAAATTTCAATTTTTCATGCAAAAACATTTTTCATGCACAAACACAGAGAAACACTTAGCATTTTGCAAGAAACACACATACAAATAAAGCAATTAGCATATTATAGAACACATACACACATGACTACATATCAAAAAGTTAAGAAACACTTTAATAAGATACAACAACTCAAAATACAAATCACATTGAAATAGGCTTGAAGGTGATTACAAAAAGCATCAAATACAATTAGCTAATAGTTAATTCATCAAAAATACCAAGTTCTCTTCGAATCTTATAAAATGTGTCCCTTGGTAATGGTTTTGTAAAGATATCAGCTAATTGATCCGAAGTTTGAACAAACTCAATAACACAATCACCTTTTTGAACATGATCTCTCAAAAAGTGATGCCTAATTTCAATATGCTTTGTCCTTGAGTGTAATACTGGATTTTTAGTCAAATTAATTGCCGAAGTGTTATCACACTTTATAGGGATTTTTGTCAAATTTAAACCAAAGTCAGATAATTGTTGCTTCATCCATAAAATTTGAGCACAACAGCTACCTGCAGCTATGTATTCGGCCTCCGCGGTTGATAAAGCTACACAATTTTGCTTTTTAGAAAACCACGATACAAGTGAATTACCAATTAAATGGCATGTTCCGCTTGTACTTTTTCGCTCAACTTTACAACCGGCAAAGTCAGAGTCCGAATAACCTATAACTTTTAGAAAAGCATCCCTAGGATAATAAAGTCCAGTATTTGTTGTACCCTTTAAGTATTTCATTATTCTTTTGACAGCAGTTAGATGCGACTCTTTCGGTTTTGCTTGAAAACGTGCACACATACATACACTAAACATGATATCAGGCCTAGATGCAGTTAAGTATAGCAAACTACCAATAATACCACGATACTTCGTTACCTCTACCGCTTTTCCAGCCTCATCTTGATCTAGGTAGCATGCAACGCTCATTGGTGTAGAAGCGGATTTGCACGAATCCATTCCAAAACGTTTGAGAAGCTCTCTACAATATTTACTTTGATGAATATAAATGCCATCATTAAGCTGCTTTATTTGAAGACCAAGAAAGAATGTAAGCTCTCCCATCATCGACATCTCGAATTCGCTTTGCATCAAGTCTGAAAACTTCTTACACAAGTTATCGTTAGTAGCACCAAATATAATATCATCAACATATATTTGAACCAATAAAATATCCTTACCGGAACGTTCAATAAAAAGTGTAGTGTCAACAGTGCCTCGTTTAAAACCTTTTTGTAATAAAAAATTGCTTAGTCGGTCGTACCAAGCTCTAGGAGCTTGTTTCAAACCGTACAAAGCCTTTTTCAGTTTGAAAACGTAGTCCGGATGCTCAAAATTCTCGAATCCGGGAGGTTGTGACACATAAACTTCCTCTTGAATGTATCCGTTAAGAAAGGCGCTCTTAACATCCATTTGAAACAATTTAAAATTCATAATTGAAGCAAAAGCGAGAAGAATACGAATAGCTTCTAGTCTAGCAACGGGAGCATATGTCTCATCGTAATCGATTCCTTCTTCTTGACTATAACCTTGTGCTACCAACCTAGCTTTATTCCTAACAATAATACCCGATTCATCTAACTTATTCCTATAGAACCACCGAGTACCAATTTCAGGACGATCATTGGGTTTTGGCACAAGCTCCCAAACTTGGTTTCTTTCAAATTGATTTAATTCTTCTTGCATGGCCATAATCCAATGATCATCTTGAAGAGCTTCTTTGATATTCTTAGGTTCTATTTGAGATACAAAGGCAACATAATAACAAAAATTATTTAAAGTGCGTCGGGTTACCACTCCCTTCGCAATGTCACCTAAGATATTAGAAATCGGATGATTTTTGTTGGACTTCCAAGCTATTGGTAATTGAGGTTGAATCTCTTGTGCTAAGTCTTTATCTTGTGCTTGCACCTCTCTATCTTCATTTTGATTCTCTTCCATTTGTTGTGGTGTTGAATTCTCATGATCCAAAAATGTACCTATATTATCATCACAAGAAACAACACAATCTCCTTTCGAAGATTCATCAAATACAACATGCACGGATTCCTCAACGGTTAATGTTCTTTTATTGTAGACTCTATATGCTTTGCTATGAGTTGAATAACCTATGAATATGCCTTCGTCGGCTTTAGAGTCAAACTTGCCGACCGGTTCCTTTCCGTTATTTAAAACAAACACCTTACACCCAAAAACATGAAAATGTGAAATATTTGGCTTTCGCCCTTTTAAAAGTTCATAAGGTGTTTTATTTAAATGCGGATGAATAAGAACTCTATTAAGCACATAGCAAGCAGTGTTTACCGCATCAGCCCAAAAATATTTAGGAACATTTGATTCTATCAACATAGTACGAGCAAGTTCCACTAATATTCTATTTTTCCTTTCTACAACTCCGTTTTGCTCCGGAGTCCTAGGGGCCGAAAATTGATGATCAATACCAAACTTATCACAAAACGCATCAATTCTAGTGTTTTCAAACTCACCTCCGTGATCACTTCTAATAGACACAATTTTCAAACTTAGTTGATTTTGGATGAGTTTGGCAAACTTTTTAAAACATTTATAAACTTCACTTTTTGCAGATAAGAATAAAGTCCATGTGAATCTAGTAAAATCGTCTACTAAAACAAATCCATAGAAATTGCCACCTAAACTTTTAATTTGTGAAGGGCCAAACAAATCCATATGGATTAACTCCAAAGGCTTTGTTGTGCTTATCACATTTTTAGATTTAAAAGAACTTTTAACTTGCTTGCACTTTTGACAAGAGTCACAAATGCCATCAAGCTTAAAATTTAGTTTAGGCAAACCAATTACTAAATCTTTTCGCAAAAGTTTGTTTAATTGATTCACATTCACATGAGCAATTCGTCTATGCCAAAGACGAATTTCATCATCAAAAGATTTGAAACATTTTGAAAATAGTGAAGTTATCTCATCCAAATCAATTAAGTAAGTGTTATTAGAGCGACGACCAACAAACTTAACACTATCATCTATAGAAGACTTAATGAAGCATAATTCCGGAGTAAAAGTCACATAATTGCCCATATCGCATAGTTGGCTTATACTAAGCAAGTTGTGTTCTAAGCCTTCTACGTATAGGACATTTTCTATGACAAGGTTAGATACGTTACCGATCTTCCCGACTCCTAGAATTTTGCCCTTGTTGTTGTCGCCGTATGTCACAAATCCATCACTTTTCGGAGTAAGTTCTATGAAGTGCGTTTTGTCTCCCGTCATGTGTCTCGAACAACCACTATCCAAATACCATTTGCGCTCTTTGGTTCGAAGACACACCTACAAAAAAAATATCATTTGGTTGACTTAGGTACCCAAGTGGTCTTGGGTCCTTTGTTGTTAGCATGGGGAGAAGTCCCCTTAACAATCCAAATATATTCACCGCTTGGTATACCAAATTTCTTTATATTACATTTATTCGTGGTATGCCCAAAGATTCCACAATAATGGCAAGTTGGGTTTTTAGAAATCTTATTCTTTGAAAATCCACCAACTTTGCGATAATTGCGTTTCTTAGGTTTGGTATAGCCAAGACCGGATCTATTGCTATTGTTCCTTTGAGTTGAAAGCAAATGATCTAATGAAGTATCTCCTTTCATGAGCCTTGCAAGTCGATCATTCAAATTAAAAACTTCTTTTTCCAAAGACTTGCAATTTTCACAAGATGGAGTCTCATTTGATTTCAATTCACAATTGCATGTAGAGTTTGCATAAATGAGTTCAAGAGTTTCATTTTGAAGCTTAAGTTCTTCTAAATCTTTTTGAAGTTCAATTATCTTTTCATGTTGCTTCATTATGAAATTCTTTCTTTCAACATTTATTTTAGCAAGTTTCTTCAACTCTTTATGCATCTCTACATACACATTGTACAATTCATTGAATGAAGGAGAATTAGAACTTGAGCTAGCATCGGAAAGATAATCTACCTCATTGACGTTCTCACTTGATTTAATGCTCGAAGATTCCTCTTCATCAAGCTTTGTCATTAAACATAGATTTGCAAGTTCTTCATCATCCGACGAGCTAGATGTTGATTGACTCTCTACTTCATCCCATACTATGTAAGCCCTTTTTCCTTTAGATGAGTTGAACTTAGAGTTGTCACCTTCCGACTTCTTAGAATGATTTGGGCATTTTGATCGATAGTGACCAAGCTTTCCACACCCATGACACTTGATGTGATCCTTGTTAGTCTTATTTCTTGGTTGTGAATCCTTAGAATCTCTTTGTCTATTCTTATTAAAGTTTCCCTTACTCTTAAAGAACCTACCAAGCTTTTTAACTAGCAAGCCAAGGGTCTCATCATCTATATCGGAGTCCGAGTCATCCACTTGAGAATTTTCCTCTTGTGCCTTAAGAGATTTTGAAGTTGATTTAAGAGCAATCCCCTTTTTCTTTCTATCGGCATCTTCATTCATGGATAACCGTCCAAGCTCCATTTCATGCTCTTGAAGCTTTCCGAATAGAGTTGCTAAATCAATTTGATCCACGTCTCTAGCTTCCATAATGGCCGTCACCTTAGGTTGCCATTCCCTGCTAAGACATCTCAAAATCTTATTAACAACTTCACCATTAGTTATAACATCCCTAAGTTTAATATTCAGTATAATATGATTTATGCCAAGCCTTTAGGAGAGTTATCAAGTTTTAAGAGAGGATTTTAAGTAGTAATCCAAGCCTGAGTGAGAATGGGGGCCTAAGGAGATGAATTGGAGTTAGAAAATCATCAAAATCTGACTTTTCACTAAAGTAATCGATTACTCTGCATGGCAGTAATCGATTACAAGGCCTCTGGTGAAAACACTTAAGATGTTGCAGCAAATTAATCGATTAAAAGGGTAAAGTAATCGATTACTTTGAGTAGTAATCGATTACATTCAGGGGGTTAATCGATTACTCAGGCTCTGATGGATGTATTGAGAAATGTTGCATTGAAGAAATAATCGATTATCAGGCTAGGGTAATCGATTATTTTAGGGTCTGTACAAAAAAAAAGAGAAAAAGAGGAGTGCACGTGATGCACTCCCCTCCACACAAATAGGATCTTTCTTTTGGGCATTCATTCACATCCACTCATTTTTCCTTCTAAATCAAATACAATACACCCACCTTCACTCTCATAATTCACTCTCTCTCTCAAAAACTCATCTTCTCCTTTCTCTCTCTCAAAAACCCACGAGTTCCTCTTCTTCCTCACAAGGGTTCCATTCCTTTCTTCTCAAATCAAGCCAAGGCAAGTGATTTCCCACAAAATCCATCATCAAACCTTGCTTTTCTCCTCTCCAAGTAAGTATTAAGTTATGGGTTTCCCTCTTTCTCCCTCTAAAACTCGTTTTCTCCTTTCTCTCTCTACCATCCATGGTGGTTTTCAAACTCTAAGCCATGAAGCTTTATTTTTCCTTGAATCTTGGCATGAACCATGGTATAGATGATAATCCTTTCTCCTTATGACTCTTGTTTTAGGTACTTCCACTCTCTTGTTGGTTATAAGCTTTTTGGTGGGAAAGGCTCAAGTTAGAACAAACAAAATTACTCTATCTCTTGATATTTTGAGGTAAGGAGTGAGTATTACCTTAATTTAGGGATGAGTTTCTAGTATGTATATAATACTTGCTAAGAGTTAAGTGTTAGTTAGGGTATAAACCATAGGGTAATGAATATTAGTAATGATTATAGAATTGAAGTAAAGGAATTTAATTAATCATGATGCTGTGTATAAGTGATTATTTCTGAATATGTGTATGTTTGAATTTAAGTGTATATTGTGGAATTGTTGGTGATGATGCTAAGTAGTTTAATGATGTGTTGCTGGCCATGTGACTAAATGAATAATGGATTATGGAAATAAATGAATGGGATTCGTGCTGACAATAATTGGAAAGTGAATTGATTAAGAGATTAGAGAAAAGGGGGTGATGGTTAGAAAAAGTGATGTGAAGGAGTGGAGAGGGAATTATGAATGAATAAAGGAATGAAAATTTAATAAAAGCGAAGGTCATAAAGACCCAGCACGACCATTTAGAATTTATGTTGCGAAGGTCACGGTGACCCAGCGCGATGAAATAAACTTAATAATGCGAAGGTATATGTACCCAGTGCGATATGCGAAGGTCATATCACCCAGCGCGATAACAAAACATAATAATGCGAAGGTATATGTACCCAGCGCGATATGCGAAGGTCATATCACCCAGCGCGATAAGAAAACAATATTAACGCGAAGGTATATGTACCCAGCGCGATATGCGAAGGTCATATCACCCAGTGCGATAATAATACATAATAATGCGAAGGTATATGTACCCAGCGCGATATGCGAAGGTCATATCACCCAGCGCGATAACAAAACATAATTATGCGAAGGTCATATCGACCCAGCGCGATCATTTATACTTATTAATGCGAAGGTCACATCGACCCAGCGCGATCATTTATATTTAATAATGCGATGGTCACATCGACCCAGCGCGATCATTTATATTTAATAGTGCGAGGTCGACACCGACCCGACGCGATAAAAGGTTAAAACAAGGGGAAATAAAGTAGACCTATAGCATGATAAATTAGAGAATAAGAATGAGCTGATTAAAAAGAAAAGATAAAGATATAGAGATAAAAGAATTGTTGGCATTTGTTTGTACTATTGCTTCCATGTGTGAATGACTATGTGAAATACCTGAACTATATGTGTTTGGCTTGGTCGGTTATTATGTCATATGAGAAACTGCTATTCCTACTTTACTGTGTAGTTTTCACCTCCTTACCATTTTTCAGGTACTGAGCTGGAGCATACACAGTTTCGGCCGAGCAGGATTACTATCCCTTACAGGGATAGTAGGGGTGTTAGGGGATAGGATATGACTCTGGACCTAAGCCTCCTATATTATTTTGATGTAAATGTGTTGTATATACTTTTTGAGCGAGGCTTAGGATATATCTCTTTTGTTAAAAAGCTTAGGGTCTTTGAACGTATATTTCTAACTTGGTGTTTCGCTGCTACTTTTAACTCTGATATGGAAGTTATAATTTTGAGCCTTTGGGCCTCGTTATGATGCAAATATATTCTTGATGTATGCCCTGCTGGCTACTGAACGTTTATTTGATAAATGTTTTCATAGGTGAAATTTTGGATAAGTCCGAATTTCAAACGAAACTCCGTCCATTTGACGGTTGATTTTATTAAAATAAAAAGGAAATTTTAAGTTCATATTTTTAAATGATGGGGTTTTAAGGGTAATAATCCTAGGTGTTACAATATGGTATCAGAGCAGTTTCTCCTCGGCCTTGGAGTTATGCAACTCCAATGATTACTCACCTAGCGAGTAATTGATGCTCATAGTAATGGTTTAGAATTTCTATAAGATATTTATAGTACTATATATATATATATATATATTTAGTAAGCCTTACTCGTCTATTCTCCGTGGATAAACAGTATGGCTGGAAGAAGGGTAGGAAATGATGGTCTAGCAGCCATTCTGGAGCATCTGACTCAGATGCAGCAGCAACAGGGAGAACAGATGGCAGCTGCAGCAGCAGCAGCAGCTCTGCAACCAGCTCCAGTTGAGGTTGACTGGATGGCTAGGTTTCGAAAGAATGATCCACCTCGTTTCGAGGGTGGAAATGACCCTGATGGAGCCCAGAGATGGATTCAGGAGATCGAGAAGATCCTCCGCTCTATTCACCCACCCATGGAGCAGCATGTTCGACTGGCTGAATTCATGCTGACTAATGAGGCTGAGCATTGGTGGGATCAGCAAAGGAGGGGATTGGTGGCAGCCAATCCGGTTGTTTCTTGGGAAGTGTTTAAGGATCTTTTCCTGGGGAAGTATTTCCCAGAAGATGTCAGGAGGGAAAAGGAGATTGCTTTTCTCCAGCTGAGACAAGGCTCTATGTCAGTTGGAGATTACGCAGCTCGGTTCGAAGATCTTATTCGTTTTTCTGATTATCGCGATGCAAGTGAGCGCGGTAAATGTGTTAAGTTTGAAGCTGGACTTCGAAGTGATATTCGTCTCTCTTGTGAGTATCACAATATTGACAACTTGGCCCGCTTGGTCAACATGGCAAGCACTTATGAGAAGGGTCTTAAGAGGAAAATGTCGGAAGATAAAAGCAGGACAGGGCAGGGAAGTGGTGGTCCAATTAGGGATAAGGGACCAATTCTGAAGTCAGAACCATATCCTTCACCTAGGGCACTAGTTCCCATGGCACCTGGACAGACAGTGAATGCGTATGGTCCCATTCCCACTTGCCAACATTGTGGCAAGATGCATAGGGGAGTGTGTTGGAGTCTGAACCCAAATAGAAAAGAGGCACTTTGCCATCCTTGCGGGAAGCCGGGTCATTATGCAGTCACTTGTCCCCAAAGGACAACGAAGAAAGAGGTGAACGTAGTTAAGGCACAGAAAGATGGTAACGACAGACCACCTAAAAAGGGAAAATTATTCACCCTCGATGGCGAAGAAGTGACGGAAGCTGATGAGTTGGTTGGAGGTACACGTTAGGTATTCTTTTGTATTAGTTTTGTAAGACATGAAAAGTATATCTTATTTATCGCACCAATTAGGGAGGAGGTTGTTCGTTATAAGACCGATCTTGTAGGAAGTTAGAAGAAGTTTTAAGGAAAGTAGTAAGCATAGAAAACATAACTAAAGTAGCAACTTTGATTTTTATCAAAATTTCCTTTTTGCTAAAAAAACCCATGACTTTCTTCTCGTTTCGTGTCCTAGAATGCCTTCGATTTCTTGAATTTCTATTCTGATTAACCCATTCGTTTCTCTATTGAAGAGGAGAATCTTTACCACGATCGGATGCTCTTCTTCAATCAGTCATCCAAATCTCATGGCCCTAGTTTTTCTCTTACGAAAACAAGTTTAAGATCCTTGAGAGTTATCCTGAACCCAATTCTCCTTGTACCTTAAGACCTTATGCTTCTATAGAAGTGGCATAAATGCCGGCTCTAAACTGACGCACCCAATTCTCTCCTTGTTGGCAGCAATTCAAGCAGCACGCCAATGCCAAGTGAGGGAGAGCTTAGCAACCTAACTTAGAATCCCGTTTAAATAAAAGCGAGACATAAAGGAAGTACGACATGAGTTATAGGCCCTACCTTGGGATGGTTCTCCCTTTAAGGACCTTAACGGAATTTCGGGGGCGAAATTCCAATAAGTGGGGGAGAATTGTAACATCCCTAAGTTTAATATTCAGTATAATATGATTTATGCCAAGCCTTTAGGAGAGTTATCAAGTTTTAAGAGAGGATTTTAAGTAGTAATCCAAGCCTGAGTGAGAATGGGGGCCTAAGGAGATGAATTGGAGTTAGAAAATCATCAAAATCTGACTTTTCACTAAAGTAATCGATTACTCTGCATGGCAGTAATCGATTACAAGGCCTCTGGTGAAAACACTTAAGATGTTGCAGCAAATTAATCGATTAAAAGGGTAAAGTAATCGATTACTTTGAGTAGTAATCGATTACATTCAGGGGGTTAATCGATTACTCAGGCACTGATGGATGTACTGAGAAATGTTGCATTGAAGAAATAATCGATTATCAGGCTAGGGTAATCGATTATTTTAGGGTCTGTACAAAAAAAAAGAGAAAAAGAGGAGTGCACGTGATGCACTCCCCTCCACACAAATAGGATCTTTCTTTTGGGCTTTCATTCACATCCACTCATTTTTCCTTCTAAATCAAATACAATACACCCACCTTCACTCTCATAATTCACTCTCTCTCTCAAAAACTCATCTTCTCCTTTCTCTCTCTCAAAAACCCACGAGTTCCTCTTCTTCCTCACAAGGGTTCCATTCCTTTCTTCTCAAATCAAGCCAAGGCAAGTGATTTCCCACAAAATCCATCATCAAACCTTGCTATTCTCCTCTCCAAGTAAGTATTAAGTTATGGGTTTCTCTCTTTCTCCCTCTAAAACTCGTTTTCTCCTTTCTCTCTCTACCATCCATGGTGGTTTTCAAACTCTAAGCCATGAAGCTTTATTTTTCCTTGAATCTTGGCATGAACCATGGTATAGATGATAATCCTTTCTCCTTATGACTCTTGTTTTAGGTACTTCCACTCTCTTGTTGGTTATAAGCTTTTTGGTGGGAAAGGCTCAAGTTAGAACAAACAAAATTATTCTATCTCTTGATATTTTGAGGTAAGGAGTGAGTATTACCTTAATTTAGGGATGAGTTTCTAGTATGTATATAATACTTGCTAAGAGTTAAGTGTTAGTTAGGGTATAAACCATAGGGTAATGAATATTAGTAATGATTATAGAATTGAAGTAAAGGAATTTAATTAATCATGATGCTGTGTATAAGTGATTATTTCTGAATATGTGTATGTTTGAATTTAAGTGTATATTGTGGAATTGTTGGTGATGATGCTAAGTAGTTTAATGATGTGTTGCTGGCCATGTGACTAAATGAATAATGGATTATGGAAATAAATGAATGGGATTCGTGTTGACAATAATTGGAAAGTGAATTGATTAAGAGATTAGAGAAAAGGGGGTGATGGTTAGAAAAAGTGATGTGAAGGAGTGGAGAGGGAATCATGAATGAATAAAGGAATGAAAATTTAATAAAAGCGAAGGTCATAAAGACCCAGCGCGACCATTTAGAATTTATGTTGCGAAGGTCACGGTGACCCAGCGCGATGAAATAAACTTAATAATGCGAAGGTATATGTACCCAGCGCGATATGCGAAGGTCATATCACCCAGCGCGATAACAAAACATAATAATGCGAAGGTATATGTACCCAGCGCGATATGCGAAGGTCATATCACCCAGCGTGATAAGAAAACAATATTAATGCGAAGGTATATGTACCCAGCGCGATATGCGAAGGTCATATCACCCAGCGCGATAATAATACATAATAATGCGAAGGTATATGTACCCAGCGCGATATGCGAAGGTCATATCACCCAGCACGATAACAAAACATAATTATGCGAAGGTCATATCGACCCAGCGCGATCATTTATACTTATTAATGCGAAGGTCACATCGACCCAGCGCGATCATTTATATTTAATAATGCGATGGTCACATCGACCCAGCGCGATCATTTATATTTAATAGTGTGAGGTCGACACCGACCCGACGCGATAAAAGGTTAAAACAAGGGGAATTAAAGTAGACCTATAGCATGATAAATTAGAGAATAAGAATGAGCTGATTAAAAAGAAAAGATAAAGGTATAGTGATAAAAGAATCGTTGGCATTTGTTTGTACTATTGCTTCCATGTGTGAATGACTATGTGAAATACCTGAACTATATGTGTTTGGCTTGGTCGGTTATTATGTCATATGAAAAACTGCTATTCCTACTTTACTGTGTAGTGCTCACCTCCTTACCATTTTTCAGGTACTGATCTGGAGCATACACCAGTTTCGGCCGAGCAGGATTACTATCCCTTACAGGGATAGTAGGGGTGTTAGGGAATAGGATATGACTCTGGACCTAAGCCTCCTATATTATTTTGATGTAAATGTGTTGTATATACTTTTTGAGCGAGGCTTAGGATATATCTCTTTTGTTAAAAAGCTTAGGGTCTTTGAACGTATATTTCTAACTTGGTGTTTCGCTGCTACTTTTAACTCTGATATGGAAGTTATAATTTTGAGCCTTTGGGCCTCGTTATGATGCAAATATATTCTTGATGTATGCCCTGCTGGCTACTGAACGTTTATTTGATAAATGTTTTCATAGGTGATATTTTGGATAAGTCCGAATTTCAAACGAAACTCCGTCCATTTGACGGTTGATTTTATTAAAATAAAAAGGAATTTTTAAGTTCATATTTTTAAATGATGGGGTTTTAAGGGTAATAATCCTAGGTGTTACAATATGGTATCAGAGCAGTTTCTCCTCGGCCTTGGAGTTATGCAACTCCAATGATTACTCACCTAGCGAGTAATTGATGCTCATAGTAATGGTTTAGAATTTCTATAAGATATTTATAGTACTATATATATATATATATATTTAGTAAGCCTTACTCGTCTATTCTCCGTGGATAAACAGTATGGCTGGAAGAAGGGTAGGAAATGATGGTCTAGCAGCCATTCTGGAGCATCTGACTCAGATGCAGCAGCAACAGGGAGAACAGATGGCAGCTGCAGCAGCAGCAGCAGCTCTGCAACCAGCTCCAGTTGAGGTTGACTGGATGGCTAGGTTTCGAAAGAATGATCCACCTCGTTTCGAGGGTGGAAATGACCCTGATGGAGCCCAGAGATGGATTCAGGAGATCGAGAAGATCCTCCGCTCTATTCACCCACCCATGGAGCAGCATGTTCGACTGGCTGAATTCATGCTGACTAATGAGGCTGAGCATTGGTGGGATCAGCAAAGGAGGGGATTGGTGGCAGCCAATCCGGTTGTTTCTTGGGAAGTGTTTAAGGATCTTTTCCTGGGGAAGTATTTCCCAGAAGATGTCAGGAGGGAAAAGGAGATTGCTTTTCTCCAGCTGAGACAAGGCTCTATGTCAGTTGGAGATTACGCAGCTCGGTTCGAAGATCTTATTCGTTTTTCTGATTATCGCGATGCAAGTGAGCGCGGTAAATGTGTTAAGTTTGAAGCTGGACTTCGAAGTGATATTCGTCTCTCTTGTGAGTATCACAATATTGACAACTTGGCCCGCTTGGCCAACATGGCAAGCACTTATGAGAAGGGTCTTAAGAGGAAAATGTCGGAAGATAAAAGCAGGACAGGGCAGGGAAGTGGTGGTCCAATTAGGGATAAGGGACCAATTCTGAAGTCAGAACCATATCCTTCACCTAGGGCACTAGTTCCCATGGCACCTGGACAGACAGTGAATGCGTATGGTCCCATTCCCACTTGCCAACATTGTGGCAAGATGCATAGGGGAGTGTGTTGGAGTCTGAACCCAAATAGAAAAGAGGCACTTTGCCATCCTTGCGGGAAGCCGGGTCATTATGCAGTCACTTGTCCCCAAAGGACAACGAAGAAAGAGGTGAACGTAGTTAAGGCACAGAAAGATGGTAACGACAGACCACCTAAAAAGGGAAAATTATTCACCCTCGATGGCGAAGAAGTGACGGAAGCTGATGAGTTGGTTGGAGGTACACGTTAGGTATTCTTTTGTATTAGTTTTGTAAGACATGAAAAGTATATCTTATTTATCGCACCAATTAGGGAGGAGGTTGTTCGTTATAAGACCGATCTTGTAGGAAGTTAGAAGAAGTTTTAAGGAAAGTAGTAAGCATAGAAAACATAAGTAAAGTAGCAACTTTGATTTTTATCAAAATTTCCTTTTTGCTACAACCTACCCATGACTTTCTTCTCGTTTCGTGTCCTAGAATGCCTTCGATTTCTTGAATTTCTATTCTGATTAACCCATTCGTTTCTCTATTGAAGAGGAGAATCTTTACCACGATCGGATGCTCTTCTTCAATCAGTCATCCAAATCTCATGGCCCTAGTTGTTCTCTTCAGAAAACAAGTTTAAGATCCTTGAGAGTTATCCTGAACCCAATTCTCCTTGTACCTTAAGACCTTATGCTTCTATAGAAGTGGCATAAATGCCGGCTCTAAACTGACGCACCCAATTCTCTCCTTGTTGGCAGCAATTCAAGCAGCACGCCAATGCCAAGTGAGGGAGAGCTTAGCAACCTAACTTAGAATCCCGTTTAAATAAAAGCGAGACATAAAGGAAGTATGGCATGAGTTATAGGCCCTACCTTGGGATGGTTCTCCCTTTAAGGACCTTAACGGAATTTCGGGGGCAAAATTCCAATAAGTGGGGGAGAATTGTAACATCCCTAAGTTTAATATTCAGTATAATATGATTTATGCCAAGCCTTTAGGAGAGTTATCAAGTTTTAAGAGAGGATTTTAAGTAGTAATCCAAGCCTGAGTGAGAATGGGGGCCTAAGGAGATGAATTGGAGTTAGAAAATCATCAAAATCTGACTTTTCACTAAAGTAATCGATTACTCTGCATGGCAGTAATCGATTACAAGGCCTCTGGTGAAAACACTTAAGATGTTGCAGCAAATTAATCGATTACAAGGGTAAAGTAATCGATTACTTTGAGTAGTAATCGATTACATTCATGGGGTTAATCGATTACTCAGGCTCTGATGGATGTACTGAGAAATGTTGCATTGAAGAAATAATCGATTATCAGGCTAGGGTAATCGATTATTTTAGGGTCTGTACAAAAAAAAAAGAGAAAAAGAGGAGTGCACTCTCCACACAAATAGGATCTTTCTTTTGGGCTTTCATTCACATCCACTCATTTTTCCTTCTAAATCAAATACAATACACCCACCTTCACTCTCATAATTCACTCTCTCTCTCAAAAACTCATCTTCTCCTTTTTCTCTCTCAAAAACCCACGAGTTCCTCTTCTTCCTCACAAGGGTTCCATTCCTTTCTTCTCAAATCAAGCAAAGGCAAGTGATTTCCCACAAAATCCATCATCAAACCTTGCTATTCTTCTCTCCAAGTAAGTATTAAGTTATGGGTTTCCCTCTTTCTCCCTCTAAAACTCGTTTTCTCCTTTCTCTCTCTACCATCCATGGTGGTTTTCAAACTCTAAGCCATGAAGCTTTATTTTTCCTTGAATATTGGCATGAACCATGGTATAGATGATAATCCTTTCTCCTTATGACTCTTGTTTTAGGTACTTCCACTCTCTTGTTGGTTATAAGCTTTTTGGTGGGAAAGGCTCAAGTTAGAACAAACAAAATTACTCTATCTCTTGATATTTTGAGGTAAGGAGTGAGTATTACCTTAATTTAGGGATGAGTTTCTAGTATGTATATAATACTTGCTAAGAGTTAAGTGTTAGTTAGGGTATAAACCATAGGGTAATGAATATTAGTAATGATTATAGAATTGAAGTAAAGGAATTTAATTAATCATGATGCTGTGTATAAGTGATTATTTCTGAATATGTGTATGTTTGAATTTAAGTGTATATTGTGGAATTGTTGGTGATGATGCTAAGTAGTTTAATGATGTGTTGCTGGCCATGTGACTAAATGAATAATGGATTATGGAAATAAATGAATGGGATTCGTGTTGACAATAATTGGAAAGTGAATTGATTAAGAGATTAGAGAAAAGGGGGTGATGGTTAGAAAAAGTGATGTGAAGGAGTCGAGAGGGAATCATGAATGAATAAAGGAATGAAAATTTAATAAAAGCGAAGGTCATAAAGACCCAGCGCGACCATTTAGAATTTATGTTGCGAAGGTCACGGTGACCCAGCGCGATGAAATAAACTTAATAATGCGAAGGTATATGTACCCAGCGCGATATGCGAAGGTCATATCACCCAGCGCGATAACCAAACATAATAATGCGAAGGTATATGTACCCAGCGCGATATGCGAAGGTCATATCACCCAGCGCGATAAGAAAACAATATTAATGCGAAGGTATATGTACCCAGCGCGATATGCGAAGGTCATATCACCCAGCGCGATAATAATACATAATAATGCGAAGGTATATGTACCCAGCGCGATATGCGAAGGTCATATCACCCAGCGCGATAAAAAAACATAATTATGCGAAGGTCATATCGACCCAGCGCGATCATTTATACTTATTAATGCGAAGGTCACATCGACCCAGCGCGATCATTTATATTTAATAATGCGATGGTCACATCGACCCAGCGCGATCATTTATATTTAATAGTGCGAGGTCGACACCGACTCGACGCGATAAAAGGTTAAAACAGGGGGAATTAAAGTAGACCTATAGCATGATAAATTAGAGAATAAGAATGAGCTGATTAAAAGGAAAAGATAAAGGTATAGAGATAAAAGAATCGTTGGCATTTGTTTGTACTATTGCTTCCATGTGTGAATGACTATGTGAAATACCTAAACTATATGTGTTTGGCTTGGTCGGTTATTATGTCATATGAGAAACTGCTATTCCTACTTTACTGTGTAGTGCTCACCTCCTTACCATTTTTCAGGTACTGAGCTGGAGCATACACCAGTTTCGGCCGAGCAGGATTACTATCCCTTACAGGGATAGTAGGGGTGTTAGGGGATAGGATATGACTCTGGACCTAAGCCTCCTATATTATTTTGATGTAAATGTGTTGTATATACTTTTTGAGCGAGGCTTAGGATATATCTCTTTTGTTAAAAAGCTTAGGGTCTTTGAACGTATATTTCTAACTTGGTGTTTCGCTGCTACTTTTAACTCTGATATGGAAGTTATAATTTTGAGCCTTTGGGCCTCGTTATGATGCAAATATATTCTTGATGTATGCCCTGCTGGCTACTGAACGTTTATTTGATAAATGTTTTCATAGGTGAAATTTTGGATAAGTCCGAATTTCAAACGAAACTCCGTCCGTTTGACGGTTGATTTTATTAAAATAAAAAGGAATTTTTAAGTTCATATTTTTAAATGATGGGGTTTTAAGGGTAATAATCCTAGGTGTTACATGGAACACTAGGAAACCAGACATAATCAGTAATTGTCATTGCAAAAGATATTTCAATTTCCTCACCCTTGGTAATGCTTTTGGCATAGAGGCTGAAGAAGAATGTAATCTTGTATGGTTCTTGACCACTAGTCATCTGATGTTTCTTGACTAACCTCCACCCCTCCCTTAGAGGATCACTAATTTCATTCCTTCTAAATAGAAAGAAATCATCTAGTTCCTTGAGGTTAATCAAAATGGTGGGATCAAAATGGATTTTCCACAGAGGTTTTTCCTGAATCCTGATAATCCCAAATTCTTTAGCACAAATAATGCCCAAGGTAGAGTTATTTTTACTGAAAATCACATAGTGTGAAGAATCTCCCTTAATTGTAAGACCATCTCCAATGATTGCAGTAAGGGGTGGCCGCATCTTCTTTTCTTCTCTTTCCAGATTAATCATTAGGCAAATGTACCTGTCTGCCTTGATCCCTCCATCCTCTTCTCCTTTGGCTTCAGGATTCTCATTTCTTTCAAAAAAACAGATTTCACAATCTATTTGTTCAGCCAATGTTCTTTTTGCGTTAAACCCTCCTTTGTTAGTAAAGACTGTGGTAGAAAAAATGTAACCATCTTGTAAGCATGAGGCCTCCTTGTTTTATCTCCATATGCATCCATGGTGACCTGAAAGACAACAAAATATGTTACATGAAAATCTCTTTGAACAAAAATTTGATCCTTGGAATGAGATTTCCCAAGGGAAGCCTGGTTTCCATCCATAAGTCTCTTGGAGACAGGATGGTTTTCTTTGACAATCATTTCATTTGTTTCAATCTCCTTTTTATTTTTCACAAAAATGTTTTCCTCTTGGTCTCTGTTTTTCATTCTTTCTTGATCTTGTCTTACTTGAAGAGGAGTCATGGGGTTTAGGACTCTTTTAACCCCATCTTGAACAAAAATGTATTTGTTTGCTCTTCCATCATGAATCACACTTCTATCATATTGCCATGGCCTTCCTAATAGAAGATGGCAAGCATCCATGGAAGTAACATCACAAATTATTTTGTCCACGTATTTTCCGATGGTGAATTCGACCTCCACTTGTTCATAGACTTCCATCTCACTCTTTTCCAAACCATGGAGTTTATAAGGATTTGGGTGAGGAAGTGTTGAAAGTCCCAAACATTTCACCATTTTTTCACTAGCCAAATTCATGTGACTTCCCCCATCAATGATTAAGGAACAAAGAGTCTCCTTGATCAAGCATCTTGATTGAAAAACAATTTCTGATTGGTCATTTAAGCATTCATCACTTCTGTTCAAGAGGCTAACATGTTTCCAAGCCATAGTTTCAAGATTCTTATGTGGATTTCAAATGGAAAAATCACAAGAGGGTTTGAGAACAAGTTTAGGATAAAGATAGACAAGAATTGTGCAATCAAAGATAATGTTTTTTTAAAAATAAAAGACACACTTAAGAGACAAAAACTTTTGTGACAAAAAGTCAAACAAGACTCTACGGTTTTGACGCAAACAAAAAAAATTAGGGACAGGAAAATTCGTGCCTAACGAGGCCTTAAAACTGGTCACGGTTTTTAGGCTTAACAGAATTTTAGGGACAAAAATTTTCGTGACAAACAAAGCTAAAAATTGGTCACGGTTTAGGCCTTAAATACAAACGTGAAAATAGCGACGGAAAATTCCGTCCAGAACTGCTGCAGAAAAACAAAAATAAATTCCAGATAGCGACGATTTAACTAAGAGACCACAAAAAGACTAAACAGCGACAGACCTATCTGTTGCTACTAACAACAAATGCAACAACAACGATTTTGTGGAGAAAATTCAGAAACAAAACAGCTACAACCAAAATCGCTACAACAACTACTAAAAACAGCAGCAACGAAAACCCAAATCGCTACTAGAAAAACATAATATAATAGTGACACAGCAAAATGGTCACTGTATGAAAACAAATACTTATAACAGGGACTGAAATTCGTTGCAAAAAGGACTGTGCACACAAAAGCAACGTGACAACGATGCAAAATAAACCCCAGAAAATTTGCAACGAAATATTTTTGTTGCAAAAGTTCAGAAACAAATTTTTTTAATAAAATGGTTGCAACAAAAACCTTGCTTTGATTACCACTTGATACACCCAAGATTTGGAACCCTTGATTCCAAATAGAATTTGAATTACAAATGGGTGTTTTTGGGATGAGACTTAAACGAATGAAATTATATGGACTTTTAATCAAGCATGGAACTCCCAAAATGAGCCTTATAATAACAAACAAGGATTCTAATTTTGATTAAGGCCAAGAATTTATAAATTCAGGAACTCCACAAATAAAAGTTCACACGACCTTTAGTTAATTAGAAAATTGATTTGGTAATTTCAATTCCCTATGAGACTTGAATCTCTTTACTAATATGACACATAGAAAGGGATTCTTACTCAATAAAAAGGAAAAGAACTCTCACCAATGGGAAGCATAGAGGCGCCACAACCTTGAAGAGATAGAGAGGTTGATAAGCCAAAAGAAACTCTCCTCACTTTGATCACCAAAGTGAAAATCGTTCCTACCTTAGACGTATCACACGTATGAAGGATTTGATAAAGTGTTTGTTCACAAAACCAAAAAACTAAGTTTATTCATTCACCAAAAGTACATTATATTGAGAAGTACATCAAGAGTGTAGGATTCTAAAATTGGCCTTATCATGCCAAAGAAATTCTGTAACTCCTAGTAATCAAGCCTACCTAATAATTGCCTTGATTGATCTTTTGATTCCTCACGGTTTGGTTGCTGAATTCATTTTGGTGGCTGCCATCTTTATCTCTTTTGTAACCGTGCCTTCATTAGGCTTTTAAGAGCAAAGTATCCCTCCTTAATTGAGTCTTCAAAATTCAAATGAAACTCCCTTGATTTGCTTTCCCTTGTGTCCGTTGCTTTTATTATTTGTTGGCAGCCTTCATTCAAAATTCCCCTCATTGACTTTGTTTTTTAATTATTGTAACTGCAACTTCAATTGCTCTTTTAAGGCTTCACTTTGTAACTCCTAAGCATTAATTGGCCGAATGGTTAATTGTTTGGAAATCATTCCTCATGAATTTCAAATGTGGCCACATAACTCATGACTTGAATTTGTAACTCCTCCCTTATTACTTTGGCCGTGATCTTAAAGATGATGCAGCATCATGACTCCTTAATGATTAATATTTAAAACTCCTCATGAGTTGCTTGGCCGAATATGATCTTGAACTTCCTTCTACTTGGTTGATCTTCATGCCTTTTCTTGTTCCTTTTTGGACTCCTCTCTTGATTGTCTTAGATTGATTACAACTTAAAAAGAAAGTCTTAAACATTTAACTAATTAACTAAAACTATTAACAAGGTTCTAACTACTTGGCACAAAGGCCATTATTACATCCCTTAGAAATTAACAAAACACAAACTAAAGTTCAGAAGTTAATAATTTCAACTTAAAAATAAGTTTAGAATCAAGTAATCCCTTTCTTCTTCCCAGCATATTGTGTGTAACACCCTAAGAATAATTACCCTTAATTACCCCATTATGAAAATAACGACTTAAAATTTCTTTTTAAAACTACTTGAGTTATAAAATTCTTCTGTCCAATCGGACAGAGTTTCCTTTGTTTATTGGACATTCCAAAAACTTAGTTTCCTGTAACCTGTGCAAATCGAATATATTCATTTCATCCAGAGCCAACAGGGCCAAAATAACCATTGTGTGACATTCAACTACATCATAAGCATAATGACATCAGAGATAGCAGCAATGAACAAGTTGTGGAACTGTAAAAGTTTTCCCAAAAAAATAATATACTTCCTACCCATAGGAAGTGTCCTGGATGACCCAAGAAAATAAAGCTTTACAATCCACTTTCAAAAGCAACTATCCATATGCCAAAAATAACCAGGACTATACAAAAAAACCCCCAAAAAAAGAACCCACTACTATCTACTCTCCCTGGGAGGGAGAGTGCACCTGCTCGGCCGGGGGCTGTGTAAGCTCAAGTTCTGTACCTGTAAAGATAGTAAGGGAGTGAGCATTGCACATGAAATAGGAAAGCAGTTTCTCCTTAGACATAATTACCCACTAAGCCAAGCACAATTATCAATTAGATCATATAGCACAACTTATCCACCGGCACATATCATGCATTCACATTTTAGCAATCCATTTCAGATTTCATTTATATTTCTCATTACTTATCATTTTGTTTCACTTGTCATCTCTTTCATTCCTGACATCTGTTCATCTTTTCAACATTTTCATCTCTTTATCACTTTCGTCTTTCACATCACTTTCATCTTTTTATTTCCCTTTTCATTACCTTCACTTACTCATATTATCAGTTTTCAACTCATAACCATAAATCATACACTTTTTCGAAATCATACACCGTATGTCACCTCACAATTAGAGGCTAACATACCCAAATAACATCGTATGTCTCCTCACGGTCAGAGGACAACACACACACATCTCATCATCTATTAAATCATTTTATCTTTTCTTTACCATTAGGGATTAGCGCACCTGTTAGGCATTTCACACCCACTAGGACTTTCACCCAATCCAGGTAACTTTCCACCTATTAGGCCACGGTTGACACCCATTAGGACTAAAAGCAACATCTCAGCTCTTTTACCATCACATTCACATTTTCTCTTTTCAAAACTTTTATTATTGTGCAGCATGATTGATCCATTGGATACCCCCGCCTAACGGGCATTTACGGGACCTAATAGGTAACTTGCACCTGGATTGGGTAACTTGTGCCTAATGGGTAACTTGCACCTAACAGGGCACCTAATGGGTCGGTGTATGATGAGCATTTTATTTCCCATTATTCCTTGCATTATTTTACTCCTATTATTGATACTTGTTGCCCATTTGACATTGATTAGCTTGATTTATTGATTTAGAGTTTATTGGACTAAATTCCGAATATTGTTTAATTTGGAATTATTTAGCCTAATTAATTCTATTTCCATTTTCAGGTAATATTTGGCACAAGGACACTTTGAGAAGTTTGAAAATGAAGATTGAAGCATTGAAGTGAAGATTTTAATTTGCATTTAGGTCCCTTTTTAATTGTAATTTTCAGAATAGTGTTTCTTAGGACTTGGGCCCATGTTTTAGGCCCATTTTCATGACTAAAGAGGGGAAATTCGTGTAACCCCCAAGAACACACTCCCATTTCAGATT
This sequence comes from Crotalaria pallida, assembly GCA_037953625.1. Taxonomy (NCBI): domain Eukaryota; kingdom Viridiplantae; phylum Streptophyta; class Magnoliopsida; order Fabales; family Fabaceae; genus Crotalaria; species Crotalaria pallida. The sequence continues at coordinate 56,587,196 of CM075651.1, forward strand.
TCTCACTATCTCTCTAGGTTAGAAAATTCTCTCTTGGCTCTCCCAAGTGGTGGTGGCTTCTAGGGTTTTGTTCTTCCCCATTTCTACTCGTTTTTCTTCATTTATGGCCATGGAAGGCTAGACTTCAAGGGTTAATCCCTTTGGTATTGTATTATCTACTCTTGAGCTCTTGTTATTAATGAAATTTCGTTTTCTCTTCTCTGTTTTCATGTTTATCGATGTGTAGTGGTTTGCTTAATTCCATTTCGTAGAGATAATACATGAATATAAATGCTTAATTTGTATTAACTCGTAAAAACTCCAATTCTGGTTTCTGATGCTTAATTAGAAGTTAGGGTTCGGAGTGATAACTGAATTTTCGCTTAGTATTTGGTTATCACGAGTTGGACAGAGGAGAGGAGAGGAATCGATCTTTAGTGAGCTAGGATTGAGTAGTGTACGTAGCCAAAGGGGTTTGCCCGCTTTTGTTTCTGATTTTCTTAGTTTTTATATTCTGTTTATGTTTTGTTCTTCACATTTGTCACACACAAAAACCCCCCCATTTTACTGCACACTACGTGTTTGATACTTTGCCTAGACCGATATTCGCTGGGAAACGACCTAGGATCACCTTCCTAGTACTACAGAATAAACACCTTTTATTTTGATCGGGTACGGCCTCGATCATTATTTGGCGCCGTTGCCGGGGATTATCGGTTCTTGCCAAAGATCATACAGTAGTTAGTTAGATTAGTTAGTGTGTGAATAAGCATTCTGATAACTGATTGAAAGTTGCCCTGTTTGCTGATTTGCTGTTCTGCACAACTGATGCTATTCTAGTGATTCTGTGAGTGCCATTCAACATAGCTGTGGGTGGAATTTTTGCACGAAAATTGGTATCCACACTTGTTTCATCATATATTAGTGTGTTGATGCATCACAGACACTCAGATAGGCACTATGTGATGGTTTGGGAAAGCTAGGGTTCATGGTCAATTTGGGAATTTTGGGGGAAAGGAATTGAAATGAGATTTAAGAGAAGGAAATTGATAGGGAAATGATAGGGAGATGATTCATGGTGTTAATTTGATTTATTTTGGTGCTAATATAAATATTTGAACATCCTAGGGTTAAGAGAGAAGAAGAACTCGAGTAGGAGAAAAGGAAATATAGAGCCAACATACAATAAAAACGTGTTTTAAGTATGAAAAAGCAGGGCTTAATCGATTAACATGGTTGTTAGTCGATTAATGCATGAGGCTACACAATCTCTTAATCGATTAACCACCAGAATAATCGATTATTGCCTAACAGGAGTAAAATCCTTTATCGATTAACACCTAGCTTAATCGATTAAGACACTCATTTTTCCTTTCTTTCGTGCATTCTAAGGACTTCTAAGCTAACCACACTCAAACACAAACCTACTAACATAAAAAATGCTCCTTTCTAAACACTCCTCAAAATAAAATACATACTAAACCATTAAATGAATTCTACTAACTAATCCACATAACTATTTACTAAATTTGGGGATGTTACAATACTCCCCCACTTATATGAATTTCGTCCCCGAAATTCGACTTACTTTAAAGAAATAGGAAGATATAGAACTATATGCTCCCATGGTAGGGTGGATCTAAGGTTGGAATTTCCCTTAACTTACTCAAAACTCAAGATTGGAAACCTAATATATTACCAATCCAAAACAAAGCATATCAAGGAATTATAAGAATTATCAAGCACCACCTAACAATCATCCACCTTATTTGATCATATTGCAAATTATTCATTTATACCTATGCACATTTTTAATCTAGTATTAGAATCATGACAACATTGCAAAGCAAAGAACTAATGAGTATTATTAATTTGAAAGTTCATTTTATTAAGCAGAAAGCATACCTTTAAAGAAAACAGAACATAAGCCAAAACACAATCCAAATAAACAAAACAACACATACATACATAAGGCAACAAGGGTTGTTATTCATTTGAAGTTTCATTGTAAAATCAAACACAAACCAAACACAAGAAGTATCATTCAAAATTTCATCAAGGAGTACACTTTTTAGAAGACGAACAAAGCATATTTCAAACACAAGTAAGAAAAATTATTCAATACACCCACTTAAGTAGTCTTAAATTGAATTAAATGGAATTGAATAAAAAATGAAACATTTAGATAATGGCAAGACTTAATTATAATAGAAGGGATTTGTAAATTATGGAATAATGAAAGTAAAGTATAAAGAGAAGAGTAGTTAAATGTATATGATTTAAAATCAATTATGTTAATGAGATAATCCTTGACAATCAGGAGGTAAAAGTTCTATTCGACATAAATCTTAATATAACACAATTTGAAAATTAGATTACAACCTATTTATAGATACAGAGATATGATACTTATATTACCAAAATTTATGTGCCCTGTAACCTAGGTGGATACATAACACTTAAACATATGTAAAGTAGCGAGAAAAATATTGTTGATTGATAAGGAAGAAAATAATTTCAAACTTTAACCAAGGTTATTTTGTATAGAAGAAGTAGGATTTTGATGTCCATATATTCTGGACTGTCACATGTGAAAAGAAAATATTTCAAAAGTTACAATTTCATTTTCTTTTTAAAATTTCTCTTCAAGGAAATCAAAGTTAAAGAGTGCATTATGTGTGAACGTTGTAACACCAATAATTTTCGTCTCCCAGATAATAAGGAAATTAATAATAAAGTTTTATTATTAATTTATACAAATTTTTCCAAGTTTATATTTTGTATTTAATTAGCCTTGAAATATAAAAATAGGTGAAAATATTTTTATATGGCAAATAAATACAAAAATATGGATATTGCATTTTCGTCCTTGGATTAGGACCTAAATGTGATATTAGAAAGGTTCTTGGAGGGAAAGATTTAAAAAGTATTAATTTTTAAATTTTGCACTGATCTAACCGTAAAATGCCCTGTAACCGGTTACACGATGAAACCAGAAACTGGGTTAGTGCGTTTTGATGAGTAATCACTTGATTAATCCACGAATTCGCCACGAAATCAGCGCTAAATTAGTGGATAACACGCGTCGGTATGCATGTCAATCTAATTCCTCTATAAAAGCCAGTGTGATGAAGAAATTGGGGTTGTTTTCTCTGAATTTGGGGTTGGAAGGCTTAGTTAGGGTTTTTGATTTGTTTGGCTTAATCCTCTTTCGTCTCTGAGTGTTGGGGAGAGAGTGATACACATTCACAAAGCTTGCATCAAGAGCTTTGTGTTGATATAAGATTTGTGAGCTGAGAGTTCTTGTGTGAGGAGGAATCAATCCAAGAAGTGAAGCTGTCAACACTGTCATTGGTTTGTGGAGCTGTCTTTGAGCTTCGATTTAGGTAAGCTCAAGCATTTTTTTGAACCTCAGACCACTTCGATTCTTTAGTGCATGTTACCTGGAGCAAGTCCTAATTGTTTTCCCCAATTTGTTTGGTAAATTTCTATGTCAAATTCCCTGGTGTTTGGACCCTGTTGCTGGAAAATGTGGCTGAGAGCAGAACCTGGAATTTCTGTGGTGATTGTGGATTTCCTTCAAACCTCAGTGATTATACTCATCAAACACGACTTAGAGGTATGAGAGAAGTTTACCTTATACTAGATTGAGACTAAAATCAAGTGATTTAGGATTTGAGTCAACAAAGACTCAAAAGGGCATTATGTGGTTAGAGTTAAAAGGCTTGGAGGCCAATTCTGTGTCTCAATTATTTTTGAGCAGTTTTGATTTGATGCATGCAAGTGATTTTGATGCTTGAATCTTAATCTAAATGCTTAGTTTGAGTTTTGTGGTATTAAATTGTGTTTATGTGGGTTTTTATGCAATTTAATACTCTAAATTGAATGCATGCAAATGAAATATGTTTCTGTGGTTGAACATGTTTAAATTAAGGTATGTGAACTCTATTGAGTGTTGAAATTCGTTAGATTTGAGTATTGAAAAGAATGGTATGCAAAACCTCATTTATCAGTGTACAGACTACATAATCTAACCGGTTATTCGATATTTGTAACCAGTTAGATACTGTAATTTTTCAAAGAAAATGAATTTCTGAAACTGGCCCTGTGCTCTTACCATTTTACTTAAGTCTATATTCTGATTTCACTTGAAATCAATCTGAAAAATATGTTGATGCATACTGTTTGGTTCAAATTGAAATTGAGGAGTTAATGCCTTAATGTATGAGATAATTTCAAGAGGAAATTGTGCTCATTTGGAATTGGATTGTGATTTAGACTTTTGAATGATGAAAATAGTGAGTTTAGGTATAAAACAATGCTGAAAACTTGTTATGGATTGGATAGAGAATTCAAGAAAAAGGGTTTTCTGAATTGCAATGGTGAACCAGTTCAGGTCTGTAATTCTAACCGGTTAGCTTGAGACTGTAACTGGTTAGTACCTGAAACTGAAAAATAAAAGTTAAGTCTTTTAAATGAAAAATGGATACCATTGGTTAAGTTTTTCCAATCCAAGCCTAATGGCATTTTTTAAGTTAATTCAAGAATGAATTTTTGTGCCAAAGGTTATACCTCAAATTAGTCATTCAAAAGAGAAATTGAGATATTTCTAAATCACAATAATTAAAGTAAAGATAAAAACCAACCTTAATAATTGTGCATTCATGCATAGATAATGGAAGATGGGTTGGTAGGAAACATTTATCATATTCTGGGAATATGAGGAGGGTACTCCGGGAGTACCAAATTGTAACCTACTTGATGACACATTCTGGGAATGTGGCCAGTGTCTGGGACATGGTTTTTTTTATGCGTTCCGGGAACATGATGCACACTCTGGGAGTGATGCTTATTTATCCAAGTATGGTTTGACATTACGTTCTGAGAACGGATGTCAGTTTTCTGGGAACACAACGGTGTATTGGATGGACGTCCAAGATGGACTTTTGTTAGAGGCCTCAAATGGGGATAGAAATCATGCATCATGCCACTTGCATTATAAGAGATATAATGTTGAAAATTGGTATGCTCATATGTACTTGCATTGTTGTCTGTCCATGATATACTTGTGTTTGTAATTTTAGTCTTTATTGATTATGTATATGTGTATACTTACTCCCTATGCCCTGTTTAGGTGATGGCCAGATACCTAGCCCACATCGAGATAGACCCTATCCCTAGTGGTATATGAACGTACGAGGAGCACCGAGCCACCTTTGAGGGGGAGGTGGAGATCACTCTCTACCACCCTAACCCTCTGGTTCGGGTGCGACCTCGTAGATTTAGAATTCCTTTAGTCTATACTATGCATGTTCCACCCTTTTATACATATAGAGGACCACCCCCGGCTCGACCTGTGCGTCGATTTCATAGTTTTCGTTTTAGAGCTGCCACTCGTACTGATCCTTCTTCCCATAGAGTTGTTATTGAGGAGACTCCTTCTCCTGGTCCGACTGACTTTGAGAGGACTGCTTCAGCAGATCCTAGACCCAGTGGTGGGTTCTCTGCACAGTCGGGCGAAGTCGAGGACCATCCCGTGGAGGATGAGGACGAGGAGGAGGTGCATGTCGAGCCTACTGTTTCTGCTAGAGGTGGACCTGCTGGTTCCTTAGAGCCTGCATAGCATAGATGTTTTGGATCCTAGGTCTAGGGATAGAGCTGCAGAGGATCAGAGGAGCTGCTGAGGACGTGGATGACCTGCTCTGGGACTTCTATTTTGATATTGTGATATATTGTACATATTTTGAGAGGTCTTAGAGTGAGGTTTATTTTGAGCAGTTGGTTTTATTTATATTTCATCAAAACTTGCTAACTCGACTTTTACTACTTGCTACTTGCTGATACTGGTGGGGGTTTCTATCATGATCTATATATATATATATATATATATATATATATATATATGATGTTTTTCTTTACCTCAGCAGTGCCCCACAAGTATTATTTTTTACTTCCGCATACTCTGATTCTAGTTCAAAAAGGATTCGACAATAAGTTTATATTCTATAAGTTCGATTAAACTCAAGAGGCAAATAATATGTTTTTAATACACATTACGAATATGTTTTATTGCGACACAAAAAGAACGTTGCCTCAAGAGCCTTTTGTAATTAAGATATTACTAAGCCGAATTCAAGTTATTCGTTAAAGTTGAAAGGTATTTATAGTTGAGCAAGTACAGATTTAAAAGGAAAAATTTTATGTACCCAATTTTTGATAGCAAGTATTCTATATTTGGAAATATTAATTATTTTCAAGATATAAAACAAGGGTATCACAACTTTGGTGGTATCAGAGCATTGGTCCTGTCCCTCATGGCCCTGATGATGCAGCTAAGTATGGTATTCCATGTTATTTGAATATGTTGAGTAAGATTGTTGAGTAAGCTAGTAGTGTTTATGTTTTAAAGACCTTTTAGTGACCCAAAGCCCATAGTGCAGGTCTTTCTATGGCAACCAGAAATAGAAATTATACAAACGAAATGTTAGAACGTATTACGACTGTGCTGGAGGGTATGCAGCAGTAGCAGCAACAGCAGCCACCTTAAGGACGAGCTGGTAATCCACATGTTGGCAATGTGGTGAATCATGATGCAAAGACTCTGTCGAAGTTTAGAAAATGCAATCCGCCAAGGTTTGAAGGAGGATACAAACCTGATGAGGCAAATAAGTGGTTGTATGAAATCAACAAGATTTTCAGAACATTAGATTTTTCGGATGAGTAGAAGGTAACCTATGCAGTTTACATGCTTCATGGGGAAGCTGAGAACTGGTGGGATCATACTGTTCAATTATTGAATTTTGAGAGAAGAGCAATCAACCGGGGAGTGTTTATGGAGAAATTCCTTAATAAATACTTTCCAGAAGATTTAAGGAGAAAGAAGGAGGTAGAGTTTATGCAATTGAAACAGGGGGATATGAGTGTAGGAGAATATGCTGCCAGATTTGAGGAGCTGATGAAATATTCTCCCTACTACTTGAATAACTCTGATGAAAGGAGTAAGTGTGTAAAGTTCGAAGGTGGACTGAGACCGGAGCTGAAGTTTATTTTCAGTTATCAGAGGATTCAGAGTTTTCCTGCACCTGTGGATATGTGCAGAATGTATGAGGATGATAAGAAGGTTGAGTTGATAGGAAGTCAAGGAAAAGGTAGTGGACAAGGTTATGGACCACAGAGGAAGAAGAGATTTGATCACCGGAATAATGGTCCATATGCTCAGAAGAATAAGGGCAAGGGCAAGGCTGTGATTGATAACAAGAACATGTCTCGCGCTAATGCTCCGTATTGTGAGAAATGTAGGCGTTATCACCATGGTCAATTCTGATGGTCCACAGGAGGGTGTTTCAAATGTGGGAAGCAAGGTCATTTTGCCCGTGATTACAGAGAGCCCGCAAAAGGCAATGCTAAAGGATCTGCTGGCAAGTCTGTGGTGCAAGGCAAAGTGTTTACCCTGAGTGGTAATGAAGCAACCCAAACCCCGAATCTCGTGCAAGGTAACTTTTTGCTTAATGATCAACCTTGCAAGATTATGTTTGATTCTGGAGCTACACATTCTTTTGTTTCTCCTGAATGTGTGAGTAGGTTGAATCTTGTTGTTTCTGATTCGCCTTTCTATCTTTGTATAGATACCCATACTGGGATACCCATCTTTACATCTAAGGTTTGCTTAGGGTGTGATGTTGAAATATTGGGTCGTGTCTCTAAAGTAGATTTGGTTTGTCTCCCTAAGTTACAATTAGATGTGATCTTGGGTATGGATTGGTTGATGAAGAACCAAGTGATCATCATTTGTGAGAAAAAGACATTCCAATATAGAACCCTTGAACCCGAAGGTTATATGTGTTTATTCTCTGCTACTGGAGAAGAAGAGTCAATGCCAATAGAAGAGATTCCTGTGGTGAGGGAATTTCCGGAAGTATTTCCTGAAGAGATACCAGGATTACCTCCGAAGCGAGAAATAGAGTTTGGGATTGATTTAGTTCCTGGAGCTGGTCCCATCTCTATTGCTCCTTATAGAATGGCACCACCAGAAATGGCAGAAATAGAAAGATTATAGAAGGATTTTCCAAGATTGCATTGCCATTGACCAAGTTGACTCGGAAAGATCAACCGTTCGTTTGGGATGACAGGTGTGAAAGTAGTTTCCGAGAGTTAAAGGAAAGGTTAACATCGTCTCCTGTGTTAATCTTACCTGACCCTCACAAGAGTTTTGAAGTGTACTGTGATGCATCTAAGCAAGGACTTGGGTGTGTGTTGATGCAAGAAGGAAGAGTAGTGGCTTATGCATCACGACAGTTGAAGAATCATGAGGTGAATTACCCGACACACGATTTGGAATTGGCTGCAATCGCGTTTGCCTTAAAGATATGGAGACATCATCTCTATGGCACTACTTTCCAAGTATTTAGTGACCATAAGAGTTTGAAATATCTGTTTGACCAAAAAGATTTGAACATGAGGCAAAGAAGGTGGATGGAGTTTTTGAAGGATTGTGACTTTAAACTCCATTACCATCCGGGCAAAGCAAATGTGGTTGCGGATGCTTTAAGTCGGAAAGCAATCCACACAAGTGTAATGATGGTGAAGGAAGCAGCTTTGATCGAGGAATTCAGAGACTTGAGCTTGTTGACGTAGGTGGAACCATCAAGCATCAAGTTAGGAATGCTGCAGATTACAAATGAATTCTTGGAAAGAATTTGGGAGCTGCACCAAGTAGATGAGGAGTTGATTTGAAAAGATGAGATTGGGTTCGGAGGGGAAGGAACCTGATTTCAAGATTGGGTTGGATGGAATCCTTCGTTTCAGAACAAGGATTTGCATACCAAGAGATCAGGAAGTTAGGAGATTGATTCTTGATGAAGCCCATAAGAGTCGGATAAGTATGCATCCTGAATCAACCAAAATGTATCAGGATCTGAAGAAAATGTTTTGGTGGTCTGGTTTGAAAAAGGATGTCGCAGAGTATGTGGCTTCATGTTTAATTTGTCAGAAAGCTAAGGTAGAGCTCTGGGAGTGATGCTTATTTATCCAAGTATGGTTTGACATTACGTTCTGGGAACGAATGTCAGTGTTCTGGGAACACAATGGTGTATTGGATGGACGTCCAAGATGCACTTTTGTTAGAGGCCTCAGATGTGGATAGAAATCATGCATCATGCCACTTGCATTATAAGAGATATAATGTTGAAAATTGGTATGCTCATATGTACTTGCATTGTTGTCTGTCCATGATATACTTGTGTTTGTAATTTTAGTCTTTATTGATTATGTATATGTGTATACTTACTCCCTATGCCCTGTTTAGGTGATGGCCAGATACCTAGCCTACATCGAGATATGCCCTATCCCTAGTGGTATATGGATGTACGAAGAGCACCGAGCCACCTTTGAGGGGGAGGTGGAGATCACTCTCTACCACCCTAACCCTCTGGTTACTATGCATGTTCCACCCTTTTATACATATAGAGGACCACCCCCGGCTCGACCTGTGCGTCGATTTCATAGTTTTCGTTTTAGAGCTGCCACTCGTACCCATCCTTCTTCCCATAGAGTTGTTACTGAGGAGACTCCTTCTCCTGGTCCGACTGACTTTGAGAGGACTGCTTCTGCAGATCCTAGACCCAGTGGTGGGGTCTCTGCACAGTCGGGCGAGGTCGAGGAGGATCCCGTGGAGGATGAGGACGAGGAGGAGGTGCATGTCGAGCCTACTGTTTCTGCTAGAGGTGGACCTGCTGGTTCCTAGGAGCCTACATAGCATAGATGTTTTGGATCCTAGGTCTAGGGATAGAGCTGCAGAGGATCAGAGGAGCTGCTAAGGACGTGGATGACCTGCTCTGGGACTTCTATTTTGATATTGTGATATATTGTACATATTTTGAGAGGTCTTAGAGTGAGGTTTATTTTGAGCAGCTGGTTTTATATATATTTCATCAAAACTTGCTAACTCGACTTTTACTACTTGCTACTTGCTGATACTGGTGGGGGTTTCTATCATGATCTATATATATATATATATATATATATATATATATGATGTTTTTCTTTACCTCAGCAGTGCCCCCACAAGTATTATTTTTTACTTCCGCATACTATGATTCTAGTTCAAAAAGGATTCATCAATAAGTTTATATTCTATAAGTTCGATTAAACTCAAGAGGCAAATAATATGTTTTTAATACACATTACAAATATGTTTTATTGCGACACAAAAAGAACGTTGCCTCAAGAGCCTTTTGTAATTAAGATATCACTAAGCCGAATTCAAGTTATTCGTTAAAGTTGAAAGGTATTTATAGTTAAGCAAGTACAAATTTAAAAGGAAAAATTTTCTGTACCCAATTTTTGATAGCAAGTACTATATTTGGAAATATTAATTATTTTCAAGATATAAAACATGGGTGTCACAAACGTGATTGAAAATAAGAGTTATTATGAAAGGTAAATACAAGGATGGTCTTTTGAAAATTAGTTTGATATGTGTTTATACTTCGTATTGAAAATATTGCATAAAAGTATATACTTCAATCATATATATATAGAAAATGAATTGTTATTCACACAAAGACTTAGTTTATCAAAATTACAATTTTATTATTTTCACAATTCTCTTCAAGAGGTGCAAGGCAATTAGTCTTGAAAAATTTGATTTCGTAACTAGTTGATAGAGAATGGTATAGTACTTTTTTTTAAATCACATTGAATATGATGAGGTGGAAATGTAACATCCTGATTTTTCTTTTGTATTATAAATTGAGTTTTATGAAATTAAATAATTGATTTCTGAAATTTATCATTTAAGTGTTGGGTATTTTCATAAAACCCATTATGTTAATTACGAAACTATATTTTATTTATGTATTTTAATGTGGAGTCATTAAAATAGTTACCTTAATTGAAAAAAAACACTTTCTATATTTTAATTTGCTTTTGTTATATTTAATATTAAACTTGTTTAGGAACGTCAAGATCTTTTATGATTTCATGCATGAACTTAATTGGATGTTACATTTTCATTTATTAGTACTTCTTGGTATGCAAAATAAATAAATAAAGAACCAAAAATGTTTATTAGTATTTGAAAATAATACTAACTTTGTTGCTACTACTAATGATAATACTAATAATAACAATAATGATGTTAAAAAGTGTGTGTATGGTAGTGAAGGAAAAAAACCTAAGAGGGTTCCCTTTGTGTGCAGGTGGCGGAAACCCCCCCCCCCCACATCTCCATCGTTTCTCTCTCTCACCTTCCTACCCTTATAGCCGCCACCACTCGCCGCCGCTCGAACCACCGCCGTTTCTCCCTCTTGTGGCTCGGTCTTTTTCTCCCCGTCGTTGCCCTCTCCCTTCTTGCTGCCAAAGCTCGCGCCGCCACTCGCGTTCTCCCTCACCCCGTCTTCCTTAGCGACTCAACAGCATCCACCGCAGCCACCAACCACGGCCGCCGCTTGTGCTCTTTTTCTCTCGGTCTCTCCGTCGCTCGTGTGCTCCTCCTCTCTCAGGTCGCGAATCGCGACCCATTTCCCTCCAGCACGGATCCGCCGCTGCCTCATGGGTGTTGTGGCCCTCGATGTTTTGCTGCTGCCATGGTGGATCCAGCCTTTGCCGCCTCCTTCTCACGTCGGTGACTGCCACAGCCACGAAAAGAAGCTGCCTTCGCCGTTACCGTCACCGTGACCAACCCCTTCTATGCGGTGCTTCGAACCGAACATGGGTGGAGCTTTAGAACCGAACCGACCTTCCTCTGTGGCGTCAAAACCATACTTGAGGGTAAATCCCTAATACCTTTTTAATTGCTTTATGTTGTGTTTTAATCTTAATACTAATATTGATTTTAATGTTATTGGTAATAATTATTTAGTATGAAATTGTTTTGGAAATTAAATTGTATTATAGTTTATATTGATTTTAATGATACTCTTATTCATGATGATTTTAAGGGGGTCACTTTAATTTGTAACAACATCGAATTAAACGTATGTCAAATGAATCGTTTTAAAGAGTATTTTAGTTAAATGTGTTCAGTTCCTAAGTAAGTGAGCTGTTGTTTAGCTTGGTGGGCTTATCCCTAGGCTGAACAATACACCAGTTAATTAGGAACTGGATATATCCGACATACATTAATTCGAGTTTAAACCTATCTTGAACTTTAAATTCTAAATTGAAGGAGAGTGTAGCTAATTGGATTTGGAAATGTGATTTGCTTATTTTGAACAAAGGCCACTCTCTTTTTAATCGAGAAATTATGGTTTAAGAAGCTAAAGGTACATGATTTTAATATATTATGATACTTTTGTCGGTTTCGAAAGTTAGCGTATTTTTCGAAAGAAGTTATATTATTTTGAATAAAAAGGGCATGATCTCGAGTTTAAATTTTATTTGGTCTTGATTTATGAACTTGGATCGAATAATGTTATGATTTGGAATCAAATATAATACTTGTCAAGTTTCAATATTTTGTATTTAGTTTATTTTAGTTTCGGGTTGCAAAGTTTTGAAGTGTTTACTTTTAGTGTGATTTCAAAGTAATTACTATTGTTTTGCATGGCATAGTTAGATGTCGACGGACTTTAGGACCAGCCGCAATGCTAAGCTACGTTTGGGCATCATTATACGAAAAGAGGCAAGTTTAAGGAAATGCGAGGTAAGGAGTGAGTGTTACCTTGGTTTAGAGAGTAGTTTCTAGTTAGTATATAATGATTGCTAAGAATAATTGTTAGTATGTGATTTATTATGGTGTGGAAAATGATAATTATATGTTTAATGTGTAAATGATTGCGTGGAACTCATCTGGATATTTGTGATTAATTTTTGTTGTATAATTTTATTATGTATGTTTATATGAGAAAGTGAAATATATGCATATTTGTGATTACGCGAGTGTGTGAGTTGTTGTGATGATTTGAAAATGTATGCTTTTATTTATTAAATGTTAACTTGATGGTGTAATCAGAAAAATATTAAAAGGAAAACAATGGTTTAATAAAAGTGATGCACAATGTGAACAAATCATTTAAGACATAAAAGATCAAAGACAAAGAGTGGGTGATCCAGATCCTGTAAGGCGTTGACTGCAGGGACGGTACGCATAGATCGCGTAAGACACACGTGATGCACAGCTGTAAGACGTTGTCCGGGGAGACGGAACGTAGTTATGGACACACAAACCATATAATGTTAAAGAGAATAATAATAGTGTGTAATCCAGGTCTTGTAAGACGTTGTCCGTAGGAGACTGAACGCACAGACCGCGTAAGACGGACGTGATGCGCAGCTGTAAGACGCACGGGAGGACCGTGCGCAGTGATGGATGCACATTCTGATTGTGGATTTCCAGATCTTGTAAGACGTTGTCCTTAGGAGACTGTACGCATAGATCGCGTAAGACGTTGTCCGTAGGAGACTGTACCCAGCTGTAAGACGCACGGGAGGACCGTGCGCAGTGATGGACCCACAATATCGTGTGATTTCCAGATCTTGTAAGATGTTGTCCTTAGGAGACTGCACGCATAGCTCGCGTAAGACGTTGTCCTTAGGAGACTGTATGCAGCTGTAAGACGCACGGGAGGACCGTGCGCAGTAATGGACACACGTGTTATTTCTAGTGCCCATTACCGTACGGCTGGCTGGGGTTGGACTAATGAAAATGTGAAAGATGAAAAAGAGAAAAGAAAACTTGAAATCAACAATAAGAGATGAAAAAGTGTTAAGTCTGAAACAAAATCGAAATGCATGAAGTAAAAGAAATTGATGAATTATAAGAACTGTTAGTTATTGATATAAGTGTGTGTGTGACTTGACTGAGTGTGATTTGTTGATATTATGTGAATTATATGACTAAGTGTGTTTGACTTAGTTGATTATTATGTCTAGTTAGAGACTACTTTTCTACTTCTCGTGTAGTGCTCACCTCCTTAATATTTATCCAGGTGCAGTGTTGAGCTTGCATTATTTTTGGCCGAGCAGGAGTACACTCTACTCCGTGGAGTGTAAGCTAGTTAGAAGTGAAAGTGTTTTATTTTGTTATCTTTAAGTTCATTTTAGTTTTATTGTATTTCATTCGTGTTCGCCCTAAGTTGGTTTTATTTTGTTACCAAGGCATGAATATCAAATTATTATGTGTATAAATATTTTCTGAACTGTTCTGGTTGACAGGTTTACAAAAGTTATTTTTGGGAAAGCCCGATAAACAGAGGAGACTCTGTCGGATTTTCGTTAAGATTTAAACGAAATTTTCAAGTCCTAATTTTCAAAATCAACTTAATTATTGTAATTTATCTATTTTAATATAAGGGTGTTACAGGAAAGATATTCCTTAATTAAAAATTAATATTGAAGAATGCACCAAGTATAAAAATATTTAGAGTTGGAAACTATCTTAAATTATACAAAACAATTGGCTCCGAAAATAGTGTGATTTAGTATATAGTCATAGTAAATTTAAAATTACAAATACACTCACATACCATTCAATCATTCCTGAATAAACAAACCCTACTTCCTATGTACACATATCTATATATACATAATGTTAGAACCTACAATCGGTGGTTGAAATAACTAGGAAACACTAGGAGAACACCTAGAAGGGGGGTTGAATAGGTGTTAGATAAACCTTGAAAGATTTTCGAAAGAAACAAATCAAAACTATTAAAACAAATGATTTTCTTGAAATTTTCTTCTATTAATCGATTAACAAGTCAACTAATCGATTAATGCCGAATGATCCATTCAAACTAATCGATTAATGAAACCAATTACTCGATTAATCAATGTTAAAATTGAAAAATCACTTTTCAATCAAATATGAAAATCAATCAATTAACACATATGATCAGAGATAAAGCGGAATTGATTAACACCAATATTCTTATTGATTACCTAGGTTATGAAAATGATTTTCCCCAAATCAATTTTGCACAATTAAGATTCAATTCAATCAATTATGAAAAATCACTTTTTCTAGGTTTTCAACCAAGAACACAATTAATAACAAGAATTGTAAAGAGTAGAGAGTTTAGAGATACGACACATTGATTTATCCTGGTTCACTTTCATCCACTTGAAAGCTACTCCAGTCCCCTCTTCAACCAAGAGAGATTCTTCACTATGAGGAATTAGAGTTTCTCAAATTACAAATAAATGCCTCACAAGACTCCCTTCTTGCTAGCCTACAAGAGATACCACACCCTTGCCTTGTAACCCTATTGATATCTAATCTAACCTCTTCTCTTGCTTGCCGATACCCCACAACAAGACTTCCAATGCTTTGAGATTCTTCAAAGACATCCACTTGCTTGCTTCACTACAAGACTTCCAAGTGCTTGATGATATGCCACACCAAGGCTTCCAAATAACTTTGCTTGATGAATAACTTCTTCAAGACTTCCTTTGTTGTAGAGTGTTTGCCTTCTTTGCAATGATTACAACTCAAATGAAAACAAAATAACAATCCTATGAATCTCTTTCAAAAGCTATGAAAATATCAACATGAGAGATTCAAGGTTCTTGATCAAAGAATGTAAAAATGAGAACTTTGATCTTGAGAAAGTGAGAGAGAATAGAGTGGCTTGATTCTTTGTAAAATGAATATAAAAATGATGGAATATTATCACAAAGGTTAGAAATAGATTTATATAGAATACCCAAAAGTTAGGAATGGTTAAAAGTGCTTTTGAGAAGTGAAAAGCGCATTTTAACAACCAGATTTGTGCGTGTTACTCGAGTAAAATAAGTGCTAATCGAGTAACCATGCCTTAATCGAGTAATGCCACAAGCCTATAAAAATTAACTCGAGTAAAAGTCAAGATAATCGATTATCAAAAGTTGTTAATCGATTATCAGTTCAAAATATACTGTTAATCTATTATCAAAACCTGTTAATCGATTATTTTGATTAAAAATCACTTAAAACTTGTTTTCTCAAAAACTAAACCTTTTCTTTCAAACCTTTAAGCCACCTATTGATTTTAGGCAAAGTGAATACTCAAAATATGATATAATCATGACTATGATAGAGATTCACTACCCTCTAATGACTCTACCCAAACTCAAACTAAGAGACTTGAGAGGCTAAAGATAAAACAATAAAACATAAACTACCAAACTAAGTCTTCATGAGTTGGCTCTCTCTTTATCACTTGATGTTTGTTGTTGCTTGTTGATCTTGAACTTGATCAACACATTTAAGCTTGTTCAAAACCTTTTGGCATTTATCAAAACATTCTTCATGGATCTTACAATCTCCCCCTTTTTGAAAATGACAAACATGTTTTGAAGTTTTGAAGTTGTTGATGCTTGAACCATTTGATCACTTGGTGAGACTCTTGCTCCCCCTCAATTTATGCTTTTGACATTTGAAATCTAATTGAGATAAAAGCTGGATTCTCCCCCTATCTCCAACAACTTTGCTCAACCTACATAAAAACAACAAACACTACAAAAAAAAAAGCGTTTTTGTAGCGTTTATTTTTCACATTCCGTAGCGCTTCACAAGCGCTACGTATGTAAGTGTAATAAAAAGTACCTGTATTAATAGTAGCGCTTCCGAAAGCGCTACTGAAAACAACTATTTAGTAGTGCCTATGCTATGAATGCTACAAAAAATAGAGAATGAAATGCTACTAAAACTATAAGAATTAGTAGCAGTTTCTATAAAATGCTACTGAAAGTGAACACTTTTTGTAGCCTTTTATAGAAACTGCTACTAAAAGTGAGCACTTTCTGTAGAACTTTTCATTTCAAACGCTACTAAATAATATTAATAATATATTAAATAATATATGCAAGCAGATAAATCTGTTAAAATATATGCAAGCATTCAAATCTGTTATAACTTGGCCAGCAAACCAAAGAAAACCAAAGAACTATATCAGTCTAAATAATTTGCTACAACAAAGATTTTTGTGGTTTGGAGGTTCAATAGTAATGGTAATTGAGCAAAACTCAACAATTATATAATGTTAGAGCAAACTTACAACGAAACTGTAAGAAAATTAAATTGAAGTTGACATCTAATAAATTGTTCGAAGTTTTGTAATAAATACCTTTATTTTAATCCATTTGATGTTAGGTGTAGATTTGCACCCTGTAATTGTCCTGTTACCCCAATAGCTTATCAAACCTCTGCCAAAAAGAACAAAAAGTCAATACAAGTATGTACCTTGAATGATTACATCCGTATAGAATGCAGAAAATTTAATAAATACAATACTTTTCAAAATTGTCCTTTATTAGCTTGTACTTAGCTGGACTACCATGCAAAGAATCCAGATAGTATATCTTCAATTCTAACCAACAAAGCCCAACACAGTTGGTAGATAGCTGGGTTCCTTAAGCATGATGTCAGGGGTTCGATCCCTGCCGTGGGCATGGAAAAGGCTTTGTTGGTAGAGGCAAAACTCACTTCGGTGATCTCTACGCTTCGGAGGGGATTAGTCTTCGGCTGTCGGCTGGGGGATACCCTTGGTGTACACCAAAAAAAAATATCTTCAAATCAATAGGATGAATGGCAAGCAACACCCAATGGTTACTAAATAAAAAATAATGTATTAGCACACAATAAATCTAACAAAATTCATACAGTTCATTTTTGTAAACATTGTTACTAACAATCAACTGACCTTGCAACATTTACAGGTGCCAAAAACAACTTATCTTTTTTCAGTTTCATGGGAGAGAAGAACATTAGCAATATATTGGTGACATCCATTTAACAACTCATGTGTTCGGTGCACAGTTAAGAACGAGAAATTACTCTCCTTATTAAATGAACTCTTCATACAAGAACCTGAAAAGAAAATATAAAAATGAATTCTTAATAACATCAAAATCCTATGATTAAAAGACCAATTTAAAATTTTGAAAATATCACAAACTAAATTGATTGATAGACAAACTAACAACCAAACTAACAACCAATGCGATATAGTGCTCCTCATACAAATATACCATGTAATGAGAGAATTGAGCGACGTGTAAACACTGACATGTTGGGGTTTGAGAAAAACAAAACTCAAGTTCCTACTATAATATAGCTTAGAATCTAACGGCATAAATGAAACTTTGGAACTAAATCAACACAGTGAATAAGGGATGATATATAAATTAAATAAGAAAACACAATTTCATACACATAATTAAACTAAAAGTTCGAGACAGATCAATCCATATCGACACACATTGAGCTATGCTCACATAGAAACACACATTGAGCTATTCTCATACACAATAACACAAACAAAAAGCCACAACTGGTCTCTTGCATATATGGTCACATAAACTACCTTTAGTAAAAGTTATACCATAAAAACCACATCTATGGTCTCCCATACCCCAATTCAGCATCCAAATCTTTCCCTTCCAAGCTTTCTGTTACTTTCAACAAGTCTCTTTTTTCTATGTCAAGATCTGCCTCAGTAGCAGCTACCTTTGCCTTCAGCCTCTTCAATTCCAACTCTACAGTTACCACATTTGCCTTCAACTTTTCTGCTTGCATTGCTTTCTCTTTGTAATTTTTCATGCCTAAGGCAGATTGAACATGAGGCACCAGCCAAGTTAAATCAAATCTAAACGTCTCAAGTTCTTCCCATAAATTTTGAAGATGCTTACAGGCATCGTCACTCATATCTTTCACCCTTTTAGTGTCGAGGAAATGAAGAGTAAATAGATTCATGACTATAAACCCAACTAGACCACTTTTGATTGGAGTCCTTGTGAGATAGCCACGATGGAGATTATAAGCAGAAACACAAAATAAGAGTGATTATTTTAATATTAAAAAACACAAAATAAGCAAGGAAAAAATGCTTACAACAATGGGCAGCAACGGAGCGCAGCAATCGGAACCGCAGAAGCAACGGAACCGCAGAAGCAACAGAATCGCAGAAGCAGGGAACCGCAGCAATGAAATCGAAATCGCAGAAGCAGGGGCAACGGTTGGGAGCGATGACCGCGAGTCCTTGCAGCGGTGGCGGTGGGGAGCGCGGGAGTACATGCAGCGGCGGCGGCGGGGAGCGCGGGATTCCTTGCAACAGCGGCGCAGCGGAGGCCGCGAAGCGCAGAGGTGGCAGCGGCGCAGCGGAGGCAGCGAAACGAGAAGCGCGATCGAGAGGCAACAACAAGAAGCGCGATCGAGAGTGGGAAGAAAAATAGGGATTAGTTTATAACAGGGAACGAATAAATTTATTTATTTTTCAGAATAACTTATTAGTAGCACTTGTTAAATAAATGCTACGAATTAGTTTAACTATTTTGTAGGATTAGTAGCGCTCATGTTTCTAAGCGCAACAAATAAGCAGAAGTTATTCTATTTCAAATTAAAAAAAAATTAGGATAATTTATTAGTAGCACTTGTTAAATAAGTGCTACAAATTAGTTAAATAATTAATAGCGTTTGTAGAGTAAGCGCTACAAATTGTATAAACAATCAGTAGCGCTTATCAGTAAAAATGCTACAAATATTAAACAATCAGTAGCGCTTATCAGTAAAAATGCTACAAATTAGTTAAGATCCATGAAGAATGTTTTGATAAATGCCAAAAGGTTTTGAACAAGCTACAAAAGGTTTTGAACAAGCTTAAATGTGTTGATCAAGTTCAAGCTCAACAAGCAACAACAAACATCAAGTGATGAAGAGAGAGCCAACTCATGAAGACTTAGTTTGGTAGTTTATGTTTTATTGTTTTATCTTTTGCCTCACAAGTCTTTTAGTTTATGAGTTTGGGTAGAGTCGGTAGAGTCATTAGAGGGTAGTGAATCTCTTTTGAATGCATGATTATATCATATTTTGAGTATTCACTTTGCCTAAAATCAATAGGTGGCTTAAAGGTTTGAAAGAAAAGGTTTAGTTTTTGAGAAAACAAGTTTTAAGTGATTTTTAATGTTAATAATCGATTAACATATTTTGATAATTGATTAAAAGTGTATTTTGAACTGATAATCGATTAACAAACTTTTGATAATCGATTATCTGCACTTTTACTCGAGTAAAACCTTTTTCACTCGAGTGAAATTTATGGAGTTTTCGTATTACTCGATTAACACTTATTTTACTCGAGTAAACAGGGTCCGTAACTGTTTTAAATACGTTTTTCACTTCTCAAAAGCTATTCTAAGTTGCTCCAACTTTTGGGTATTCTATATAAACCTTTTCCTAATCATTTCTATCAACTAGAATCATTTTGATACACAATTTTACAAAGAATCAAAGCCACACTCTTCTCTCTTACTCTCTCAAGATCAAATCTCTCATTTTCATATTCTTTGATCAAGAACCTTGAATCTCTCATGTTGATCTTTTCATAGCTTTTGAAAGAGATTCATAGGATTGTTATTTTGTTTTCATTTGAGTTGTAATCATTGCAAGAGGCAAACATTCTACAACATTGGAAGCCTTGATTTTGTGAATCAAGCAAAGTTATTTGGAAGCCTTGGTGAGGCATTTCATCAAGCACTTGGAAGCCTTGTTGAAGAACAAGCAATTGGAAGTCTTGTGAGTGAAGCAAGCATTGGAAGTCTTGTTGTGGGGTATCGGCAAGCAAGAGAAGAGGTTAGATTAGATATCAATAGGGTTACAAGGCAAGGGTGTGGTATCCTTTGTAGGCTAGCAAGAAGGAAGTCTTGTGAGGCATTTACTTGTAATTTGAGAAACTCTAATTCCTCATAGTGAAGAATCTCTCTTGGTTGAAGAGGGGACTGGATGTAGCTTTCAAGCGGATGAAAGTGAACCAGGATAAATCACTGTGTCGTATCTCTAAACCTTTAACTCTTTACATTCAAGTTTTTAATTGTGTTCTTGATTGAAAACCTAGAAAAAGTGATTTTTCTATAATTGATTGAATTGAATCTTTATTGTGCAAAATTGATAAAGGGAAAATCATTTTCATAACCTAGGTGAATCAATAATAATATTGGTATTGATTGTTTCCGCTTAATCTCTGATATAATATTTGTTAATTGATTGATTTTCATTGGTTTTAATCGTTTAGATTTGTTTCTTGCGAAAATCATTCAAAGTTTCTATAACACCTATTCAACCCCCCCTTCTAGGTGTTCTCCTAGTGTTCCTAGTTATTTCACCTACCGAGTCTAGTTTTCTCAACAAAGTGGTATCAGAGCTCGGTCGAAAGACACGAGCATAGAGCTTTTTCGTTAAAGATCCTAAGGAAACTACAATGGGTTCTACGAATCTTTTTGGTGGTGAAGGTGCTTCAATTAATCGCCCTCCTATGTTTGGTGGAGAGGGTTATGGTTATTGGAAAATTAGGATGAGAATCTGTATAGAAGCTATAGATGTGAACATTTGGGAAGCCATTAAAATTGGTCCTTATATTCCCTCAAAAGATGTAGAAGGTGTGCGTACACTAACTCCCAAAGATAAGTGGACCGATGATGATAAAAGAAAAATTCAATATGATTTAAAAGCAAAAAATATCATCACCTCCGCTCTATCTTATGATGAGTTCTTTAGAGTCTCCCAATGTAAAGATGCCAAAGATATATGGGACACCTTGCAAGTCACACATGAAGGCACTAGTGAAGTTAGGCGTGCTAGATTGAATTCTTTGATGCATGAATATGAATTGTTTAATATGTTGCCTAATGAATCTATATGTTTTATGCAAAAACGTTTTACTCATATTGTTAATCATCTCATTGCTCTTGGTAAAACTTTCGTGAATTGTGAACTTGTTAACAAAGTTTTAAGATGTCTAAGTAGGGAATGGCAACCCAAGGTTACCGCAATTGTTGAATCAAAGGACTTGGACACAATGGACTTAGCAACACTTTTCGGAAAGTTACAAGAACATGAAATGGAGCTTCAACGTTTGCATAAGCATGAAGAATCGGTCAAGTATGGAGAAAGAAAAGGAATTGCTCTTAAAGCTCAAAGATCATATCAAAAGGAAGAGAGTTCCGATGATGATGATAATGAAGATTCCGATTCGGATATTGATGAAGAGGAGATGAAGCTTCTACTAAGAAAGTTCAATAAAATTCTAAGGAGAAAAGGAAGGTTGAACAAGGACAAAAGTAAAGAGAAGGATCCCCCACACTACAAGACCAAGACTTCAAAAGAAGGTGTAGTTTGCCATGAATGTGGAAAGCCCGGTCATCTCAAGTACTCATGCTCTAAGTATCTCAATAAGAAGGAGAAAGAGAAGAAAAATGCAAAACACAAAAGGGCATACATAGTTTGGAATAGTGATGATGAACAAGACAAGAAAAGCACAACTAGTAGTTTTTCGGATGATGAACATGCCGCTTGTCTCAACTTGATAGCTCAAGTACATGAAGAGGAAAGCTCAAATGATGAATTAAGTGAGCAAAGTGAAGAAAGCGATGTAAGTCTTACTAAATCCGAAATTTCTTCAAATTATGAAATGTTATATAATGCTTATGAAGAAATGCATGAACATCTCAAGAAATTAGCTAAGAAAAATATTGAAAGGAAGAAGCTCATTGAGGAACATCAACAAAAGATTTTAGATCTTCAAAAACAAGTTGATGAGCTTAATCTTGAAAATGAAACTCTTGATCTTATATATGCTAGTTCTTCTTGTGATTGTGCTAGTAGAGTGAATATTGTGGTTGATTGTGAGAATTGCAAGTTGCTCAAAGATGAAAATTCTATTTTGAAAAATAAGCTTGCAAGTTTCTCAAATGGTGATATTAGATTGCGAACATTGTTAAATTTTCAAAGAGAAAATTCAAACAAGTTTGGTTTGGGTTATACTAATGCTAAGAGTAAATCTCATAGAAATGTTGTTGATTTTTCAAAGGTTGATTTTTCAAATGCACCATCATGTTTCTATTGTGGTACTCATGGACATACTTCAAATGTGTGTTATATTAAAGTGCATGGTATACCTAAAGGAGATTTTGTTTGGATGAAAAAGGGTGAGAGTCCCTACACTAACAAAAATGGATCCAAAACCATTTGGATACCAAAAAGCAAAGCATGATTGTTTTTGTAGGTATGATTGAAGAGCAAAAGGACTTTCATGTGATATTCATTCATTTGCTACTTCAATTGGTATCAAGAAGAAAATCCTACAAATTGGTAACATTTGATATTATACAATTGGTATCTACAATTGATATTGTTAGATATTGCTCATAGTTCTCTCAATTGGTATTATTTATTATAATGTGATATTGTTTATACTATTGAGAAAATACTATTGTTATCAATTTCTTACAATTGTTTTACAATTGGTATCATGTTATTGGTATACAATTTGTTATAATTGATATCATTGAGTAATCATTAGATGATTATCATGCTTTGGTTATATTTCTTCTATTTTGGCTTAGATCTTATATTTCAATTGGTATATATTTCTTTTTGATAATGCCAAAGGGGGAGAAATATGATGTTTTGAAACAAAGGGAGAAATTTTTAAATGGTATGTTTGGAGAAAGGTTGTTTTGTTGTTTTTATGTAGGTTGAGGAAAGTTGTTGAAGATAGGGAGAGAATCAAGCTTACTCAATTGGATTTCAAATGTCAAAAGCATTAATTGAGGGGGAGCAAGAGTCTCACCAAGTGATCAATTGGTTCAAGCATCAACAACTTCAATGAACTTCAAACGATTTCAAAACATGTTTGTCATTTTCAAAAAGGGGGAGATTGTAAGATCCATGAAGAATGTTTTGATAAATGCCAAAAGGTTTTGAACAAGCTACAAAAGGTTTTGAACAAGCTTAAATGTGTTGATCAAGTTCAAGCTCAACAAGCAACAACAAACATCAAGTGATGAAGAGAGAGCCAACTCATGAAGACTTAGTTTGGTAGTTTATGTTTTATTGTTTTATCTTTTGCCTCACAAGTCTTTTAGTTTATGAGTTTGGGTAGAGTCGGTAGAGTCATTAGAGGGTAGTGAATCTCTTTTGAATGCATGATTATATCATATTTTGAGTATTCACTTTGCCTAAAATCAATAGGTGGCTTAAAGGTTTGAAAGAAAAGGTTTAGTTTTTGAGAAAACAAGTTTTAAGTGATTTTTAATGTTAATAATCGATTAACAGATTTTGATAATTGATTAAAAGTGTATTTTGAACTGATAATCGATTAACAAACTTTTGATAATCGATTATCTGCACTTTTACTCGAGTAAAACCTTTTTCACTCGAGTGAAATTTATGGAGTTTTCGTATTACTCGATTAACACTTATTTTACTCGAGTAAACAGGGTCCGTAACTGTTTTAAATACGTTTTTCACTTCTCAAAAGCTATTCTAAGTTGCTCCAACTTTTGGGTATTCTATATAAACCTTTTCCTAATCATTTCTATCAACTAGAATCATTTTGATACACAATTTTACAAAGAATCAAAGCCACACTTTTCTCTCTCACTCTCTCAAGATCAAATCTCTCATTTTCATATTCTTTGATCAAGAACCTTGAATCTCTCATGTTGATCTTTTCATAGCTTTTGAAAGAGATTCATAGGATTGTTATTTTGTTTTCATTTGAGTTGTAATCATTGCAAGAGGCAAACATTCTACAACATTGGAAGCCTTGATTTTGTGAATCAAGCAAAGTTATTTGGAAGCCTTGGTGAGGCATTTCATCAAGCACTTGGAAGCCTTGTTGAAGAACAAGCAATTGGAAGTCTTGTGAGTGAAGCAAGCATTGGAAGTCTTGTTGTGGGGTATCGGCAAGCAAGAGAAGAGGTTAGATTAGATATCAATAGGGTTACAAGGCAAGGGTGTGGTATCCTTTGTAGGCTAGCAAGAAGGAAGTCTTGTGAGGCATTTACTTGTAATTTGAGAAACTCTAATTCCTCATAGTGAAGAATCTCTCTTGGTTGAAGAGGGGACTGGATGTAGCTTTCAAGCGGATGAAAGTGAACCAGGATAAATCACTGTGTCGTATCTCTAAACCTTTAACTCTTTACATTCAAGTTTTTAATTGTGTTCTTGATTGAAAACCTAGAAAAAGTGATTTTTCTATAATTGATTGAATTGAATCTTTATTGTGCAAAATTGATAAAGGGAAAATCATTTTCATAACCTAGGTGAATCAATAATAATATTGGTATTGATTGTTTCCGCTTAATCTCTGATATAATATTTGTTAATTGATTGATTTTCATTGGTTTTAATCGTTTAGATTTGTTTCTTGCGAAAATCTTTCAAAGTTTCTATAACACCTATTCAACCCCCCCTTCTAGGTGTTCTCCTAGTGTTCCTAGTTATTTCACCTACCGAGTCTAGTTTTCTCAACAAAGTGGTATCAGAGCTCGGTCGAAAGACACGAGCATAGAGCTTTTTCGTTAAAGATCCTAAGGAAACTACAATGGGTTCTACGAATCTTTTTGGTGGTGAAGGTGCTTCAATTAATCGCCCTCCTATGTTTGGTGGAGAGGGTTATGGTTATTGGAAAATTAGGATGAGAATCTGTATAGAAGCTATAGATGTGAACATTTGGGAAGCCATTAAATTTGGTCCTTATATTCCCTCAAAAGATGTAGAAGGTGTGCGTACACTAACTCCCAAAGATAAGTGGACCGATGATGATAAAAGAAAAATTCAATATGATTTAAAAGCAAAAAATATCATCACCTCCGCTCTATCTTATGATGAGTTCTTTAGAGTCTCCCAATGTAAAGATGCCAAAGATATGTGGGACACCTTGCAAGTCACACATGAAGGCACTAGTGAAGTTAGGCGTGCTAGATTGAATTCTTTGATGCATGAATATGAATTGTTTAATATGTTGCCTAATGAATCTATATGTTTTATGCAAAAAC
Organism: Crotalaria pallida; assembly: GCA_037953625.1. Taxonomy (NCBI): domain Eukaryota; kingdom Viridiplantae; phylum Streptophyta; class Magnoliopsida; order Fabales; family Fabaceae; genus Crotalaria; species Crotalaria pallida. The sequence continues at coordinate 56,612,930 of CM075651.1, forward strand.
GTTTTACTCATATTGTTAATCATCTCATTGCTCTTGGTAAAACTTTCGTGAATTGTGAACTTGTTAACAAAGTTTTAAGATGTCTAAGTAGGGAATGGCAACCCAAGGTTACCGCAATTGTTGAATCAAAGGACTTGGACACAATGGACTTAGCAACACTTTTCGGAAAGTTACAAGAACATGAAATGGAGCTTCAACGTTTGCATAAGCATGAAGAATCGGTCAAGTATGGAGAAAGAAAAGGAATTGCTCTTAAAGCTCAAAGATCATATCAAAAGGAAGAGAGTTCCGATGATGATGATAATGAAGATTCCGATTCGGATATTGATGAAGAGGAGATGAAGCTTCTACTAAGAAAGTTCAATAAAATTCTAAGGAGAAAAGGAAGGTTGAACAAGGACAAAAGTAAAGAGAAGGATCCCCCACACTACAAGACCAAGACTTCAAAAGAAGGTGTAGTTTGCCATGAATGTGGAAAGCCCGGTCATCTCAAGTACTCATGCTCTAAGTATCTCAAGAAGAAGGAGAAAGAGAAGAAAAATGCAAAACACAAAAGGGCATACATAGTTTGGAATAGTGATGATGAACAAGACAAGAAAAGCACAACTAGTAGTTTTTCGGATGATGAACATGCCGCTTGTCTCAACTTGATAGCTCAAGTACATGAAGAGGAAAGCTCAAATGATGAATTAAGTGAGCAAAGTGAAGAAAGCGATGTAAGTCTTACTAAATCCGAAATTTCTTCAAATTATGAAATGTTATATAATGCTTATGAAGAAATGCATGAACATCTCAAGAAATTAGCTAAGAAAAATATTGAAAGGAAGAAGCTCATTGAGGAACATCAACAAAAGATTTTAGATCTTCAAAAACAAGTTGATGAGCTTAATCTTGAAAATGAAACTCTTGATCTTATATATGCTAGTTCTTCTTGTGATTGTGCTAGTAGAGTGAATATTGTGGTTGATTGTGAGAATTGCAAGTTGCTCAAAGATGAAAATTCTATTTTGAAAAATAAGCTTGCAAGTTTCTCAAATGGTGATATTAGATTGCGAACATTGTTAAATTTTCAAAGAGAAAATTCAAACAAGTTTGGTTTGGGTTATACTAATGCTAAGAGTAAATCTCATAGAAATGTTGTTGATTTTTCAAAGGTTGATTTTTCAAATGCACCATCATGTTTCTATTGTGGTACTCATGGACATACTTCAAATGTGTGTTATATTAAAGTGCATGGTATACCTAAAGGAGATTTTGTTTGGATGAAAAAGGGTGAGAGTCCCTACACTAACAAAAATGGATCCAAAACCATTTGGATACCAAAAAGCAAAGCATGATTGTTTTTGTAGGTATGATTGAAGAGCAAAAGGACTTTCATGTGATATTCATTCATTTGCTACTTCAATTGGTATCAAGAAGAAAATCCTACAAATTGGTAACATTTGATATTATACAATTGGTATCTACAATTGATATTGTTAGATATTGCTCATAGTTCTCTCAATTGGTATTATTTATTATAATGTGATATTGTTTATACTATTGAGAAAATACTATTGTTATCAATTTCTTACAATTGTTTTACAATTGGTATCATGTTATTGGTATACAATTTGTTATAATTGATATCATTGAGTAATCATTAGATGATTATCATGCTTTGGTTATATTTCTTCTATTTTGGCTTAGATCTTATATTTCAATTGGTATATATTTCTTTTTGATAATGCCAAAGGGGGAGAAATATGATGTTTTGAAACAAAGGGAGAAATTTTTAAATGGTATGTTTGGAGAAAGGTTGTTTTGTTGTTTTTATGTAGGTTGAGGAAAGTTGTTGAAGATAGGGAGAGAATCAAGCTTACTCAATTGGATTTCAAATGTCAAAAGCATTAATTGAGGGGGAGCAAGAGTCTCACCAAGTGATCAATTGGTTCAAGCATCAACAACTTCAATGAACTTCAAACGATTTCAAAACATGTTTGTCATCTTCAAAAAGGGGGAGATTGTAAGATCCATGAAGAATGTTTTGATAAATGCCAAAAGGTTTTGAACAAGCTACAAAAGGTTTTGAACAAGCTTAAATGTGTTGATCAAGTTCAAGCTCAACAAGCAACAACAAACATCAAGTGATGAAGAGAGAGCCAACTCATGAAGACTTAGTTTGGTAGTTTATGTTTTATTGTTTTATCTTTTGCCTCACAAGTCTTTTAGTTTATGAGTTTGGGTAGAGTCGGTAGAGTCATTAGAGGGTAGTGAATCTCTTTTGAATGCATGATTATATCATATTTTGAGTATTCACTTTGCCTAAAATCAATAGGTGGCTTAAAGGTTTGAAAGAAAAGGTTTAGTTTTTGAGAAAACAAGTTTTAAGTGATTTTTAATGTTAATAATCGATTAACAGATTTTGATAATTGATTAAAAGTGTATTTTGAACTGATAATCGATTAACAAACTTTTGATAATCGATTATCTGCACTTTTACTCGAGTAAAACCTTTTTCACTCGAGTGAAATTTATGGAGTTTTCGTATTACTCGATTAACACTTATTTTACTCGAGTAAACAGGGTCCGTAACTGTTTTAAATACGTTTTTCACTTCTCAAAAGCTATTCTAAGTTGCTCCAACTTTTGGGTATTCTATATAAACCTTTTCCTAATCATTTCTATCAACTAGAATCATTTTGATACACAATTTTACAAAGAATCAAAGCCACACTTTTCTCTCTCACTCTCTCAAGATCAAATCTCTCATTTTCATATTCTTTGATCAAGAACCTTGAATCTCTCATGTTGATCTTTTCATAGCTTTTGAAAGAGATTCATAGGATTGTTATTTTGTTTTCATTTGAGTTGTAATCATTGCAAGAGGCAAACATTCTACAACATTGGAAGCCTTGATTTTGTGAATCAAGCAAAGTTATTTGGAAGCCTTGGTGAGGCATTTCATCAAGCACTTGGAAGCCTTGTTGAAGAACAAGCAATTGGAAGTCTTGTGAGTGAAGCAAGCATTGGAAGTCTTGTTGTGGGGTATCGGCAAGCAAGAGAAGAGGTTAGATTAGATATCAATAGGGTTACAAGGCAAGGGTGTGGTATCCTTTGTAGGCTAGCAAGAAGGAAGTCTTGTGAGGCATTTACTTGTAATTTGAGAAACTCTAATTCCTCATAGTGAAGAATCTCTCTTGGTTGAAGAAGGGACTGGATGTAGCTTTCAAGCGGATGAAAGTGAACCAGGATAAATCACTGTGTCGTATCTCTAAACCTTTAACTCTTTACATTCAAGTTTTTAATTGTGTTCTTGATTGAAAACCTAGAAAAAGTGATTTTTCTATAATTGATTGAATTGAATCTTTATTGTGCAAAATTGATAAAGGGAAAATCATTTTCATAACCTAGGTGAATCAATAAGAATATTGGTATTGATTGTTTCCGCTTAATCTCTGATATAATATTTGTTAATTGATTGATTTTCATTGGTTTTAATCGTTTAGATTTGTTTCTTGCGAAAATCTTTCAAAGTTTCTATAACACCTATTCAACCCCCCCTTCTAGGTGTTCTCCTAGTGTTCCTAGTTATTTTACCTACCGAGTCTAGTTTTCTCAACATCTTCATCAATGTCCGAATCGGTATCTTCATTATCATCATAATCATCATCATCATCATCATCGGAACTTATCTTTGGGAGTAAGTTTAAGCACACCTTCTACATCTTTTGAGGGAATATAAGGACCATTTTCAATGGCTTCCCAAATGTTCACATCTATAGCTTCTATAAAGATTCTCATCCTAATTTTCCAATAATCATAACCCTATCCACCAAACATAGGGGGGCGATTTATTGAAGCACCTTCACCACCAAAGGGTACGAATACCATTGTAGTTTCCTCAAGGATCTTAACGAAAAAGCTCTATGCTCGTGTCTTTCGACCGAGCTCTGATACCAATTGTTAGAACCTACAATCGGTGGTTGAAATAACTAGGAAACACTAGGAGAACACCTAGAAGGGGGGGGGGGTTGAATAGGTGTTAGATAAACCTTGAAAGATTTTCGAAAGAAACAAATCAAGACGATTAAAACAAATGATTTTCTTGAAATTTTCTTCTATTAATCGATTAACAGGTCAACTAATCGATTAATGCCGAATGATCAATTCAAACTAATCGATTAATGAAACCAATTACTCGATTAATCAATGTTAAAATTGAAAAATCACTTTTCAATCAAATATGAAAATCAATCAATTAACACATATGATCAGAGATAAAGCGGAATTGATTAACACCAATATTCTTATTGATTACCTAGGTTATGAAAATGATTTTCCCCAAATCAATTTTGCACAATTAAGATTCAATTCAATCAATTATGAAAAATCACTTTTTCTAGGTTTTCAACCAAGAACACAATTAATAACAAGAATTGTAAAGAGTAGAGAGTTTAGAGATACGACACAGTGATTTATCCTGGTTCACTTTCATCCACTTGAAAGCTACTCCAGTCCCCTCTTCAACCAAGAGAGATTCTTCACTATGAGGAATTAGAGTTTCTCAAATTACAAGTAAATGCCTCACAAGACAACCTTCTTGCTAGCCTACAAGAGATACCACACCCTTGCCTTGTAACCCTATTGATATCTAATCTAACCTCTTCTCTTGCTTGCCGATACCCCACAACAAGACTTCCAATGCTTTGAGATTCTTCAAAGACTTCCACTTGCTTGCTTCACTACAAGACTTCCAAGTGCTTGATGATATGCCACACCAAGGCTTCCAAATAACTTTGCTTGATGAATAACTTCTTCAAGACTTCCTTTGTTGTAGAGTGTTTGCCTTCTTTGCAATGATTACAACTCAAATGAAAACAAAATAACAATCCTATGAATCTCTTTCAAAAGCTATGAAAATATCAACATGAGAGATTCAAGGTTCTTGATCAAAGAATGTAAAAATGAGAACTTTGATCTTGAGAAAGTGAGAGAGAATAGAGTGGCTTGATTCTTTGTAAAATGAATATCAAAATGATGGAATATTATCACAAAGGTTAGAAATAGGTTTATATAGAATACCCAAAAGTTAGGAATGGTTAAAAGTGCTTTTGAGAAGTGAAAAACGCATTTTAACAACCAGATCTGTGCGTGTTACTCGAGTAAAATAAGTGCTAATCGAGTAACCATGCCTTAATCGAGTAATGCCGCAAGCCTGTAAAAATTTACTCGAGTAAAAGTCAAGATAATCGATTATCAAAAGTTGTTAATCGATTTTCAGTTCAAAATATACTGTTAATCGATTATCAAAACCTGTTAATCGATTATTTTGATTAAAAATCACTTAAAACTTGTTTTCTCAAAAACTAAACCTTTTCTTTCAAACCTTTAAGCCACCTATTGATTTTAGGCAAAGTGAATACTCAAAATATGATATAATCATGACTATGATAGAGATTCACTACCCTCTAATGACTCTACCCAAACTCAAACTAAGAGACTTGAGAGGCTAAAGATAAAACAATAAAACATAAACTACCAAACTAAGTCTTCATGAGTTGGCACTCTCTTTATCACTTGATGTTTGTTGTTGCTTGTTGAGCTTGAACTTGATCAACACATTTAAGCTTGTTCAAAACCTTATGGCATTTATCAAAACATTCTTCATGGATCTTACACATAAGACTTAAACTCCACTACTCCTACAAATAGAACTTAGGGCTTTAACACTCAAACTACTAATCAAAACTATCTAGGTTCTACATCTCAACCTAAAAGAAAAGCTCATTAACTTCAAAACTTTCAACTAGAACCATGTTTAGCTATTTTTCCTATAATTCAAGGTTTCCTATTTGGTTCCTTAGGTTGAGATTTCACACAAACACTTCTTATCTTCAAAACTACCCTAATTTAACTTCTCTTTCTATCGTAACTTCTCTCTCTATATTCCATGAGGTAGTTCTTAATGGTTTGAAAATTGTTTGTAGTTCTGGAATATAGCTTGTTTAATAGTATCAAAACATTTCCCTTAAGTCTTATGAAAACTTAAGGAAAGACATAACATCCATTATCCTAGTTTAGTTCTACACTAGGTTTTAACTTTAAGCTAAATGCATTGCCTTTAACCCACCTCGATACCCTCTTTTATATTCCTCAATTCCACATTGTTGTAAAAATCATTAAATAATAACTCACAAGGAAGAGATTTGATGTTTGGTGATAAAGTAACTTTCAAAAGTTGCATTTTCCTTACAATAAAGAAAACACATAGTTATTCATGAATCGTGTTCATTCAAAACTTTAACAAAATCATTTGACAGTGACGAACATATCGAACATTTTAAAATAAAGTTAAAAGTATTTATATAGGTTTCCAAAATAATTTATATTGGATTTGGATCTAATTTGAAAATCTTGGGGACTCATTTGACAAAGAAAAGTAAGAGTCCTCTATGATCATCAAATCCAAATAAATGAACGTATTCTTTGGTTAAAAGTTTATTTGCGTTCACTTATCCAAATCTTAATGAATGCATTTCCTTTTATTTTGAATTTGAAGTTCAAATTTCGTTTCGGATTGACTTATGTCGCATACGGTGAATTCCTATTTAATCAACAATTGGTGTAATTTAAGAATAAACTACGCCACCATTCAATTATTTAGGAATTTACATTGTTAGCAATACGTTCTTAAAGATTTATGTTGCGACATACAATCAACCATCAAGATTTGAATCAATTCCACACATTGGAAAGTATTTAAGTACTAATATATTTGACATTCATTTTGATTCATAATACCAATACTTTTCAAAAATAAAGTTTTAAAATATTTTGCTACCAAGACAAGGTTACATCTTACCAATAATAACGTATTTATCACCAAGATATAATGTGGAAATGTAGAAGGTACCTAGATCTCACTAAGGATGACACTTAGTAATTAAAGTTCAAGGCAAGCACATTGGGTTGACACCTATGCATTTTCGCTGCGCACTCTGATTAAGAATGCTTGGAGTGTGTAGGATTTGAATGACCCCTATTACCTTTCCTATCCTTAAGCATAGAAAATAAATTTGACAATTATTTCATGGGACTAAAGGCCTTAATGATGCCATCTACCAATAAATGTAAATTAAATCTCGAGGTGGCCAATCTCAATCCTACATTGCATTGGAGATAGAACCATTTTTCGTACAACCTGAGTTCCAATCAAATAAGAAATCACTCATCTTCCATTCAAAAGAGGACTTTAAGATTTCATTTTATGTAAAAGTTTCAGTTCCTTTGTCATATTCGAAATTGGCATACTTAATTCAAAACTAAGGATTAGTCCTTCCCATTTTGGGTAGCAATTTCATGCTCTGACCCGTTGGGGGTTTCCACTTCCCTTAGTCTCTACTTTCTGTCCGTTTCTAAATACAACCAAGTCACAATTGGAAAAAATTTAACTTAGCCCACTTTAGACTAAAGATATATAATTAAAATTAGCTAAACTATAACCAACACTATTCTCACACTCCTAAAATATATTAACTTCAGCTAAACATGCATACCCATACTACTAAAATATACTACCTAGCTAACTACTTAGTAGTTACTCTCATGTGGAGTAACTTTGGAGATATGAATTTCATACTCTACTACCGAGGATTGCAACCATTGCTCTGATACCATAATGTAATATCCTACTTTTTTTACTTTAAAATACTTGACTTAAAATATTGATTTCATGAGAAAATATTTGGCGTTTTATAAAAAATTTGGCGTAGTTCCGCTTAAATTATGGACTTTTCCCAAATAGATTTTTGATAACCTGTCACTACCCGAACAATTCAGATAATTATGTACATAAGAATCCATAATTACATTGTAAGTGGTTTTGATGTAATTTAAGTTCATCAAAGAGAGGATATATGAACATCCTTTACAACCACTAGTTTTTCTATCAAAAATCATTATAGAGTCCGTTTACAATAAAAGGTACTTAAGTAAAAATAGCAATTTACAATTAAACAAGTCTTTATGTAATCCGATCCTTTACACTACGGAATCTTAGAATGGTTGCATGATTTATTTGACCATAAGGTCATTATCATTAATATACTCTTCTAATGAGAGTATACCTTTCTCGACTTTGATAGTATGAAAGTCTTTCTCCATGGTACCTAAAATGGTCAACTTAAGAGGTGAGTAATTTGAATATAAATCAAGGAAAACGCTTAAAACAACAATAATAGATCATAATTCAACGCATTCATACACATATCATCAATTATAAATTGGTATAATTCCATTACTCTACCACATGCACATTACAATACTTTCTTAGGCAATCACATGAAAATGTAATGCAACGTCGCTCATTTGATTTAACCCTTGAATCCAATATTATACTTTTTCATTGCATTTCATTTACTTTATACTTCTCATTGGATTCAATGAATTAAATCACACTTATGCACATGCATGCACTTTTCTTCTTTTCTTTCACTTTACTTTGCTTTACTTTGGTGTACATCACACATTTCCTCACATTCACCCTCTACTCCGGGAAAAAACCGACTGATAATAGTACCCCTCCACCAAACACAGTACTTCACCTCCACAAAGGAAGGTCCTTCATACAGTTTGTACTTCACCTCCACATAGGAGGGTCCCTCATACCATTTGCTTGCACAGTACTTCACCTCCACATAGGAAGGTCCTTCATATAATTTGGCTTGACAGTACTTCACCTCCACATAGGAAGGTCCCTCATACAACCAAATTGGCTATAGCAGGAATCACCAGTGATCGGTTACCTCATTTGAAGTAATCGATTATCTTGGGTTTTTGAGCTGTAATCGATTACTTTTCAGGGCAGTAATCGATTACTTATGCTCTGCTGAATGTACTGAGAAATGTTGCATCAAAGGAGTAATCGATTACTTGGGGTGAGTAATCGATTACCTCAATAAAAATTTGGAAAATAAATAAAGTGTGGGGACCACCTTATCCGTGGCTTCATATGGAAGCCAAGCAACCACAACCACACATCCAACTTTAAGTCTTGTTGAAGCATAAGAAAAGAAAACACAACAACTCATCAACATAACTCCTCCTTCTTCTTCTCCATTCGTCCACCTCCTTCTCTCCATAGGGTTCCATTTTCTTCTTCCTTCAACAAAGAGAAAGTGATTCTTCCATCATCAAATCTCTTTCTTTCTCACTCCAAGTAAGTATTCAAGCTTTGGATTTCCCTCTTTCTCTCTTTCAAATTTCGAACCCCCATTCTTTCTCTTCCCTTCCATGGTGGTTTTTAATTCTAAGCCATGGAAGCTTCACTTTTCCTTGAGTCTTGGCATGAAACCATGGAATAAATGATAATCTTTCTTCTTATGACTCTACACTAGGTTCCTTCCTCTTCCTTTGGATTGTTAGCTCTTGGTGTACACTCACAAGCTTAAGAGCAAGTACAAATCTCCCTATCTTTAAGTGTTTGAGGTACCATATTCTAGGGGGTAGATTATATTAAGTATATAGTGGGTTTCTAAGAGTTATGTTTTAGTTAAGATTAAAAACCCTAGGATAGATAATGTAGTGCAAAAGTATTTAAATGTATTATCTTGTGCTTAAATATGATGATTGATACTTGATACATGTGGTTTGATATTTTGCTAAATTATGTTGGACTCTAGAATTATAAAATGATAATGATTATGATAATTAAAAATGGAAGTGATTGCTTATTTGGAAGTGCCCTGTATAATTGGAATTTAAAAAGTATAATGAGATGATTAAATTGATAAATTAATGAAAGTGATTACAAAATGAAATAAGTGAAATAAGACATTAAAAGATTTAAAGGAAAAAGAGTGTGTGATCCAGATCTTTTAAGACGTTGTCCGAAGGAGACTACGCATAGATCGCGTAAGACGCACTTGATGCGCCGCTGTAAGACGTTGTTCGAATGAGACTGTACGCAACGATGGACACACACACACACCATACATTAATAAAGGTATAATTGCATTGTGCCTCTCCAGATCTTGTAAGACGTTGTCCATAGGAGACTGTACGCCTAGATCGCGTAAGACGCACTTGATGCGCTACTGTAAGACGTTGTCCGAAGGAGACTGTATGTAACACCCCAATTTGGAACTACAATTTTCACTAAAAGTTTGCGCCATTTTTTTTATAAAAACATTCATTTCAAATTATTATTATGATTCGAAAAAGGTTTGATTGTCATTAACAAATAACCTTGACTTCCAAAATGTTTTCTCAACTTGTTTTCCAAAAAGAAGTGTCATGTTACCACGTCATCTCTTTCACCATAAAATACGATAGTTCTAAATTGCGGAATAATAGATCATTTCATTCATTAGAAAATATTTGATATAAAAGAGTTTCGGCTCATCAGGCCATTATCCATGAGACAAAATAAAATGCGGAAAGATAAAATAAACTCCCCATTGGGGTTACATAAGTTTTATCAGAGAGAGCTGCCATCCTAGAGTGAAAACAAAACCTAGACCACAATAACTATCACTAGTCATCCTCGCTAAGGTCCTCCAGTGGGTCTTCCTCAGGATCTTCTTCAGGATCCTCCTCCTCTTTAATATTAGCATGTGGAACAACCTGAGCCTCATGAAAGTCCCTAGGCCATCCGGGCATAAAGTCCCTCAAGAGAAAACGAACCTCCATGCGATTAGTAGCAACACCTCGAAGCACATGGTCTATATCCTCAAAACTCAGTCTAGTAGGCCCCTCCCATATCAAGCCGGTAGCAGTCCTACTCCATTGTCCCCCCGCTAGAGGAGACATTACCAATCTCAAAACTCGCTCCGCCATCTAGCGTTCGACATATAAGAGAAACAAGAAGGTATAGAAGAAGAGAAAGAGTTAGCGATCAGAATGAACAAGTCATCGACGGCATGGGCTTACTCCATGGATCGCACTAGGATCAAACACATACCACTTTAACAAGGCATAACTTATCATACATTGTCTTATCAAGGTATCATAATTATCATGTGTTCACCATGACTTATCATTATCGCTTCATCATTATAATCTTATCTTAACATCATAACTTAATATCATTACTCAAGGGTTCATTACTTGCAAACTTTCCACTAATTCTTTTCATAACCATCAATGATTTTTTGGAGGGAAATCATTGAGGTAAGGGTAGATTAGCACACACGATACATCTTCTCCTTCAATATCCAACCACAACCTAAGTCGGAAAGCAGATGGGACGCACAAGAATCCTACCCACACAGGCATTGATAGTCAAAGGGTATGTACCAAGCTGAAGCCACACATCTGGCCAGCAAAACAAAATACAATATCATTTCATAATTTCACAATTTCACAAAAAGCATTGACTTCTAGCCTTGATTCAGATTCTCTCTCACCATCTCCGATTTGCTCAAGGGGGTGACAGAACTTTCTCTAGTTGATCGTGTAGTCCTTGCTACGACCATGTCCAACAGCAGGAAGACATGTCATTGTAGTCTTGTCCCACCTAGAGAAGCACTCGAGGCTTCTTAACGTTTCACCGTCCTTGCCTTCCCCTATCACAATCACCACTCGAAGATACACAGGTCTCCAAGCATACGATATCTTTCCTCTCCACTACTTCTCTCTCAACGCGTAGTTAGAAAGGATTAAAGGTTAAGGTCTTTTAAGTCTTTTAATTACCTAGTTCGGTCGACCCATTCTAAGCCTCGCTTCTAACGGGCCTCGACCTCTAAGGGTAACAGCAAACACCTCCCTATAGTACAGTGGATTCCACAAGACATGTAACCACGGCATAGTCATCCACGTGGCTAGTCACTTAAAAGGGATATACAACAAAAGTTATTGTGCCGCTTGCACCATCACTGTACACTAATACGAATCTTCCACAAAATTAATCATTCTCATATTTTCTTTTCATAGCAATTCTAAATATACAAAGTCCTTTCCATAGGACAACCGTTTCAATATATCCAATAATCTTTCATCGGATAAATCATGATTTCATAAACATAACCAAAAACATTTGATACATTATCACATGATATTTTATCATTTCCGAAAACCATATTAAACAAGATAACTTCAGATTATACAACATGTCAATATTAAATAAATTCAGATAATCAATATAAAGTTACTGTCGCAACGTAGAACGACTAAGCACACCACAATCAATTGTTGTCTCGTATATTGACATATAACTTGGATCCCGACTTTTGATATGGTCGAAATCATCCCAATGTTACCATAGTGCCATTGTGCCTTAAGACAACTACTCTCTCACCTTGATGTGAAGCTAAGAAATTAGTGTCCTCTTGGATCGAATTCGCGTTACTTGATTTCAAATGAGAACCTTAAACAATTTGATACACATAATCCAAATAACAAATCAATTTAAAAATTTATCAAAAGAACATTTTATAAATCGAAAACACTTAGTATCCTTTAAAAATACAAAACAGTATCAGTAGCTTAAAATCTCTTTGAAAATAAAAACAGATTACTGCACTAGAAAAACCACTTTCTCTTTTAGCTTTTTAAATCATGAAAACCTTTTCCAAAAATAATGTAACTTTTAAAACTTCATTATCACCTTTCAAAAATAAATTCTAACACATCACTTACTCAAAAACTCATTTTCAAATACCTTATAACAACTACAATTTACAGATAAATCATACAGCAGGATTTTAAAATCATTTGCTTTGATGCAACCTTAAAACTAAATTAAGCAGCAAATAAAAATCACATAACCACATTACAAGCACACCTAATTCATATAGAACATAACTCATATATTAAAGTTAAAAAATATAATTTTCTAAAGTTGATGCAATTTTAATTACAGGTTCTAAACGGAAATCACTTTTCACACATCAGTACATTTAGGCATCTAAATTCCTAACACATAAAATCACATTTTTCATCCAATCAAACAATTTACTAAACCATTAGAACATTTAAGCATACATTCACAAAATCACTTCCATAATTCCTTTTGAATTCTATATACATATACTAAAGATCCTAACATAAAATTCACATACTAATTCATTCCAGATCAATTTCTATTGTTGATGCAACAAATTTATACTTTTGGACAGCATATACTACAAGCCTTAAAAATCACTTTTCTCACAATTGGTTTATCAAAAAGACATGTCACTTTTTCCTAAAATTTCCTTACCATTTTCATTATAAACATATGATTAAATATGAGTTTAATAAAATAGTTTTGCTTGCTGGACAGCCACCAAAATTCAGTTGTATCACTTCTAGAAATTGAAACAAACATGTTTTAACATCCAGATACAATTATAAGTTAAGCATTGCAAAACACATACAAAAATTATCATTTGGGATCTCATAGTCCAATAAAAATTGTTTTTCAGATGTCAATTATTTTTCTAACAATTACATAATTTATTTCATGTACACACATCAGTAAACATACAGAGACATCATATAACCATTTAAGCACTTAGAAATTTAGCAAAATTTATTCTTTCCTATCAAAATAATTTTCGGCCATACAAAATAAAAATAGAAAAGAAATATCAATTAATAAACACATATATATCTTATTCATATAATCCCATACCTTTCAAAGATTTACTTTAAACATCAAGTTAAATAGAAAATAAGCACTTTTGAGTCAGATTAATTTTTTTGTACAACACTTAACAGTATAGTTTATATACAATATCAATCCATATAATCACATAAACACAAATCCAATTAATCACCTTTTAACCACATAAAATATCATCAGATACACATAATTACTAAACAAAAGAACATATATAATATCATTTAAAAACATCATAGGCCTCACGGCCAAAACACACACACATCACAAATATATATATATATATATATATATATATATATATTTTGTTCATCATCACTTGCTTATTAATCATACTGATAATCAAAGAAGAATCAAAACAATAATACAGTACAGATGAAATCAAAATTCTCAAAACAGATAAACTTTTTATCAATTACAATTTCAAAATATCATTTCTTTATTTTATTATTAATAATTTGGTCATCAAAGGCTTAAAAAGGGGAGATCAATATCTCTTTAAACAATTTTTGTTTTGTCCCTTTTTAATCCTTATTGATTTGACCTTCAACCAAATTCACATCAACAAATCAAAATTCAGATTATATCAGAGAAGAAATTAAAGACTTTAGTTTCACAATTTCATAATCAGAAAAGAATAGAAAAAGTCTTTTTATTTGCTAAACCAAAAGAATAAAGAATCAGAACTTAAAATTAAAACAAATATCAAGGTTGTAGGATTACCTCTTCTCCTTAGCAAAGAAGAGCTTCAAAGTGAATATGAAAATTTTTCCTTCCCTCCCACAATGTGCCACGCCTCACTCTCTCTTTCTCAAAGCCTTTCTCAAATTTTTTCTCTTAAAATGATTGTTTGTTGTGTGTAAAAGAATGAGGGGTCTTAGGCTCTATTTATAGGTGAAGTAGGAAGTGAATTTCCACCCACAAATGGGCTGAGTCACACGCCTCTCTCATCATAAAATGAGTCAAAGAATTTCAATTTTTTTGCTTCAACTAAGTCTAGGAAAATACACGTGCATTGAATGGGATTTTTCCAACTCCTAAAAGCTTTAAACTCTAAGATTCTTCTAGGTCAATTTTCAGAAAATATACCTTCTCATCCTCATGTATTTGGACGGCTCACACTAGTCAAAGTGGGAAGATAAAATTTTCATTTACTCACTTTGAATCCACCTTTCCTTTATCCAATCAAATTAAAGCTTTGTACTTTTAAAATTCAAAAATAAATAGAAAATAAAATAATTTGGACTGTGAAACAAATAAGTTTTCAAATAAATATCTGAACATACAAATAAAATACTTTGAGATCCAATAATTAATTCTAGGCTTTAAAATAATTTTTCCAAGCATAAATCATATAAAATCATACAGTTACTGCAGCAGAGAAAAATTTTCGAAGGATACCTCAAAAAATTACAATTATTATATTTTGAAAAACTAAATTTCAATACGATCGTTTTCATATAAAATTTATAATTTTTGGACTTACGTTTTGAAAGTTATGAATTTTTGAAGTTCAAAGGTCATTTCCTCCAAAAATGCACTTCATAAACATTCAAATTAATTTATAATTCAAAAATACGAAAATTATATTTTATTTGGACAGTGCAGCCAATAAGGGACTTTTAAAATACATTTTCCATGCACATAAAAATATTTTTGGGTCAAAGAGTCATTAAATGCATTAAAATCACATTTTCAAACTTAAAACTCAAAAATTCGTTCAGTACTGTAGCAGTGATAAAATTTCGAAGACTCTAAAATAAAAATTAAAACTTTACATTTTTATAATCTACATTTCGATACGATTGTTTTGACATATCATTTGTAATTTTCTGACTTACGGTTAAAAGATATGAATTTCTGAAATAGAACACCTTAATCCTTCAAAATTCATTTCTCTTTCTAATATCATTTAAATCAAATACTATACCTTAAAAATATTTTCATCTTAAGAATACAATTTAAATATATTAGAGAAAACTTTGGTATGCATATATATATATATATATATAATGTACCACGTGCATATATATATATATATAACATACAATTTTAATTAAATCCAGGTATCAAAATCAAATATAATATTTTAAATTCAAATATAAATTCACAAATAAATTGGGTAAAAATTGTGGGTCTCACAATCTTCCCCAACTTAGAGATTTCTAGTCCTCGAGAAATACGTACCTGTTTTAAACAAGTGGAGGTACGAATTCCTCATGCTACTTTCACGCTCCCAAGTAGCATCTTCTCCATGCTCTTGACTCCATATCACTTTAACCAAATGAATCTCTTTACCTCTCAACTTTTTAATACTACGGCCATCGATCCGCAAGGGCAATGTTTCATATGTGAGATTATCAATGAGTTGTATAGAGTCAGGCTCAACAATGTGGGATGGGTCACTAACATACTTCCTCAACTGAGATACATGAAAGACATTGTGTAGGTTTGAAAACATAGGGGGTAAGGCTATTTGATATGCTACAGGTCCTACACGCTTTTGGATTTGATAAGGTCCTATAAAACGAGGGGTTAGTTTCCTAGTTTTGAGCACTCTACCAATACCGGTAGTAGGCACTACCCTCATGAATACATGGTCACCTTCCTTGAATTCCAACGGAGTCCTTCTCTTGTCAAGATAACTTTTCTGTCTGCTCTGTGCAGTTTTCATCTTCTCTTGAATTAACTTGATCTTATCCGTTGTTTGTCGTACTACCTCCGGTCCTAAGTGCTCTCCAGTCTCGAACCAACACAAAGGGGTTCTACACTTCCTTCCATACAAAGCTTCGTAAGGTGCCATTCCTATACTCGAATGGAAACTGTTGTTGTAAGTGAACTCAATCAATGTCAAGAAAGAATCCCAGCTTCCAACTTCTTCTAACACGCATGCTCTTAGTAGATCCTCCAACGTTTGAATAGTTCGTTCTGACTGACCATCCATTTGGGGATGATAAGCAGAACTCATACTTAAACTAGTTCCCATCGCAGCTTGCAAACTCTCCCAAAATTTTGAAGTAAAACGTGGGTCTCTATCTGACACTATATTCGAGGGTACTCCATGTAATCTCACCACTTCTTTGATGTACAAATCAGCCAGCTTCTCCAATGAATACCTCATGTTGACAGGAATAAAGCGCGCTGTCTTAGTAAGGCGATCCACTACTACCCAAATAGCATCATACCCTTTCTGAGTTCTTGGAAAACCAGACACAAAATCCATTGAAATACTGTCAAACTTCCAAATTGGTACTGCCAATGGTTGCAATTCTCCTCCAGGCTTCTTGTGCTCAATTTTGGCTTTCTGACACATCAGACATCTTGACACATACTCAGCTACTTCCCATTTCATTCCTGACCACCAGAAAATCTTTTTCAAATCTTGATACATCTTTGTCGCTCCGGGATGAAAACATAACTTACTCTTATGCGCTTCTTCCAAAATCATCTCCTTTATTTCTCGGTTATTTGGCACACAAACTCTTTCCTTGAATCGTAGAATTCCGTCCGCTCCTAACTGAAATTCCACTTCCTTTCCTTTATCCGACAGCTCCTTCTTTTCTTGTAACTCTGGATTTGTCGACTGTAACGCTTTTACTTGCTCCATGAATTCGTTGTTTACCTTCAAGGTTCCAAGTATCATACTTCTTGGGTTCAACTCCACCATCATATTCAGATCTCTAAACTTCTCAATTAGTTCCAGTTCCTTGATCATCAAAGCAGATACATGAAGGGATTTCCTACTTTGCGCATCAGCTACAACGTTCGTGTAACGACCCAACTTTCTAACTCTTAATTACTTATAAATAAAATAGAGGAAAATTTTTCGCCAAAATAAGTTTATAACTTGTTCGTTCAAAAGCGGAAGCAACTTGCATATATCATATTGTTTCGTAACAAAACATAGAGAGTTTACAACTTATAACAAACGTTCAAACTATAAGACAGCCAACATAGACTCTGAGCTACTTAATATTCTACTCGTAACCCAGAGCATGGTTCTCAAAACTCCACCATTGGAAAGGGAATTATCGCATCCCTTGCCAGCATCATTCTTCCTGTAACATCCCGTTATTTCTAATACCTCTAGCAAAATAATTAAATGATTTAATATGATGTTTTCAAGTTTTGAGTCTCGGAATAAAATTCTGATTTCATCATTATATTTGAAATATGTTTTCTAGTCAAAATAAGTATAAATTTGTTATCATACGTTTTCCAAAAATAAAGTAGTACTCTTATTTAGTTAATTAACATTTTGACAGGAAGCTCAAGTGACAAGCCTTAGAAGCATTTTTATAAATAGTTTCTTCAAAAAAATATGTTTAACTTAATATTTTGAGCGTCCCTGTAAATTTTCATTGTATTCGGAGGCTGTTTTATTTTTAGCTTCTGGACTGGTTTAATATTTATTAGTATAAGTTATATATAATGATCTTCTATTTCACAATTTTAAATATTATATTTTATCAAGTTTAATATCAAGATTGAGAAAATATATTTACTTTTAAAGTTCGATAATTTTTCTTACGTAATAGCTAACCGGAGGGACCGATAACTTTATTATTTTCTAATTAGTTTTGAGTAATTAAAAATACAATATTATTTTACTTAAAAGTATTTTGTGGTTTGGATCGTCAAACTTTAGCTATAATCCAAAATACCTACACATATTAACCCACAAATATATATAAATGTATTATTCCTAATCTACCCAGTAACCGTAGCCCACCCAAAGAAAAGAAAAAAAGATAAAACAAAACGTGTGGCACTGAGGCCAACACGTTAAAAGCCAAGAAAAATAAAAGCATGAAACCCACCCAAACCAGAGAGAAAGAAAGAAACGAAGAGAGAGAAACAGAATGACAAAGAAAGAAAGATAGAAATGAGAACAGAGAGAAGACTCGACAGAGGAGAAGGATTTTAAGATTTTGAAACTTCCCGATCCAATAACTTAAGATCCAACTGTCCAATCTCTAATCCTTCTTAAGTATATAATCTCCTCAACTCCCTCTATCCATCTACCTAATTTATTTGACGATCCGTCAATATTTTTATTATCCCTATATTTTCAAATAAAGATATGTTTTAGGGAAAAATGATATATTTTTATTGTATAATGATATATATTTACTATTTTGACAAAAATGAATTTATTTGATATATATATATATATATATATTAATGTTATAATTAGTTTTATCATATGTCCCTATTTAGATCCAACACGCTATTGACCTTGACCCTGGAGCAAGTCGCGGATGCAAACGTGGCTCTGTCGTTATTGTTAGGATTTCTAGGTAAGAGGAGTCTCTTTTCCACACCTTCAGTTAGGGATAGTTAGGGTATATAATAGGACTTGGGTTAAGTAGTTGAATAGGGTTGTGGGTAACAAAATAGCACCGGAATAGAATTGGTTTAAGGATGTTGAATGTATCTTTGTTTTAATTTAAATATTTAATTGATTTAATTTTGGTAAAATTCCTTATGAATGTTGGTAATGTAGGAAGTGAAGAACCCTAGGGAGTTGACTTATATTAAAGTACTCTGAGACATACCTGAGTATGTCGAATTGATTGATGATATTTGCTGTCTGATAAAAGTTTGTTATGTCCACTACATGAGTAAATGATGTTTTATGAATAAATTTTAATTTTAATGTTATGGTTATGGAATGAACTGGTAAAGCTAGAAATGGGAATAAAAGGATTATGTGTAAACTAAAAGTATAATGTGATGCTAAATATGTGACAAGTATGTATGGATGGTATATATTTGTATTTCAATGTTGATTATGTGTAAATGTGAAATTTATGCGTTGGCCTCTGATTTGAGGTGACGATTAATGAGAATGATTTGATAATTGATATAGGGAATGAGTATGGATAAAGAATGAATGGGAAAGGTGTGTAATTGTAATTGTGATTATATGTGCTAAGTTGTTTGAGTAAGAAGATGAAAGTATGATTTGGCCTCTGATTTGAGGTAATGTGTAACGAAAATGTAATAAGTGCGTTGACCTCTGATTTGAGGTGACGATTAATGGAAAGTGATGAATTTGTTGACCTCTGACCTGAGGGACACAAAATGAATTAAAGTAAAAGAGTGTTGACCTCTGACCTGAGGGACACAAGATGAAATGAATGTTAATGTGTTGACCTCTGACCCGAGGGACACAAAATGAATTAAAGTAAAGGAGTGTTGACCTCTGACCTGAGGGACACAAGATGAAATGAATGTTAATGTGTTGACCTCTGACCTGAGGGACACAAAATGAAATAAAGTAAAGGAGTGTTGACCTCTGACCTGAGGGACACAAGATGAAATGAAATGTTTGGGTGTTGACCTCTGACCTGAGGGACACCAAATGAATTAAAGTGACTGCGTGTTGACCTCTGATCTGAGGGACACATAATGAAATAAAGTAATAAAGGGTGCTGACCTCTGATCTGAGGGGCACATAATTTAAATGAGGAAAATTTATAGGCCTCTGTTTTGAGGTGCCAATGATGATGATTAAAATTGTTGCATTGGCCTCTGGTTTGAGGTGATGCACTGAATAAATGGGAAATGTGTTATTACTGAATAATTTGTTAATGGGAAGCATTTTGTTATTCATGGCTTGGTTTGATTATGATACTTGAGTTATTATTATGTGCCTTTTTACTATCTCATGATTCAATGTGTTGTGAAAAGGTCTCACCCTTATGTGGTTAACATTTTAGGTACTTGAGCAAGGAGCTTGGAGATCAGAGTGCTCAGCGGATCAGTCGAAAGAGAGGAACTCAAGTGTATTTTATTATATTGTAATTGAAAGCCCCCAACGCTATTTGTGAACTCTGATTTATAAAAGAAAATTTAATGTCCTATGTTTCATTTTCAAACGTTTAATGTTTATTATTCATTATATTATGGGGTGTTACATTTATGGTGTCAGAGCAGTTCTTTCCTTTCGACCTGAGGGAAAGTAATCTCGATCCCGCTGCAACACTCTCATCTCAAACTTCTTGACCAGAGGTGAGACCCATACAACTGAACACTTTTTTAGTAGCAAGTGGATTTGCATATGTTGGATACTATGGTTGTGCATATTTGCGAGAAACCGAATGGGTTTATGTTTGCATTGGGAACAGCGACAATTGACAATGTAAAAGAAATTAATTATGGAAACGGAAGAGAATAGAATTCTTTGTAAACTCTAAGCAGGATCCCTTAGTGATTCAAAGAATTGGATATTCCAAGTGTTGGAAGTCAAGCTTTCCCAAGGAATTCAAGTGCAAATATCTTATATGGTTTTGATGATAACAAACTCAAGATTCTCAAGTTCATATCAAGTGCAATCACAATATCTTCATCCTTCAAGTCCAAGCTTCAAGTTGAAGACTCAAGCAAATGAAGTTGAAGATTCAAGCAAATGAAGATTTTAGCCCTTTCCCTTAGGACATCATGTAAGGTAATGAAGTCAAGGTTTATATTATGTTAAAAGGCCAATATAAGTTTTTCTAAAATATATTTTTCATTTAAAAGAGAAGAAAAAGAAGTTTTGTGAAAATCAGTTTTTATATCTTAGTTTTGGTGAAAATAATTGATGTTACAAAACTCTGAATATTTTTATGTATGCAAGAGAGAGTAATCGATTACTTGCCTAAAATAATCGATTAACTTTGTTGCATCATAGAAAAATCAGAGAGCTTGTAATCGATTAAGTGAACTTTGTTAATCCATTACTTTCTGATGAGAGTAATCGATTACCTGGCTCAAGTAATCGATTAAAATTGTTGCATCCTATATTTTCCTGAGACAAAGTAATCGATTACATGCCTTGTAGTAATCGATTACATGATGTTGCATCATATAAAAATCAGAGGCTCTGTAATCGATTATTAGAATAGTGGTAATCGATTATATGTGTTGCATCATACATTAAACAGAAGTGAAGTAATCGATTACATGCATGTGATAATCGATTACTGGTTTTTAAAATGAATTTCAAAGTTTCTATTTTCAAAGGGATAATCAATTACCTCCCTGAAGTAATCGATTATCTCAAGTTTTATTGAAAAACGTGTCAGAATCATTTTGATTTATTTCCTGATTTGTTTTTACTTAATTGATTCTGATTTATTTTCAAAATTCGAATTTGATTTTATTTTTGAAAATATTCCTTTTTTTGTTTTAAGAATCAAATCCTTGATTTATTTTCTAAATCTTTTTTATATGGTTTTGATTTTAAAACTTAAATTATTTTATTTCCAAAATCGTTTTTGATTTGATTCTGATTCTTTTTTCAAATTCAAAATTCAAATTTCAAATCTTTGGTTTTAATTCTTAAATCTTTTATTTTATTTTTTGATTTGTTTTGATTTCAAAAATAACTCTATTTATTTGTTTTGGAAAATCATTTCAAACTTCTACATCGAGCAACTCTGATCATTCACGCTCCTTCTTCTTCTTCTCCATCAACTTCTGGTTTTCACGCTAAATCTTTTTGAAGAAAACTAAACCTTATTTTGGCCTTGTAACAACCTTATCTAGACTTCATTGCTATAGTGCTTTATTGTTGTATCTGTGTTGCTTAGAACACATATTTGTTAGAGTGGCCTATTATTGTTGTATCCACACTATTGAGAGTGCACTATAGGTCTTGTACCCAATCACTCATACCTTAACCAGTGTTGTAAGGGGTGTGTAACCCTTAGTGACTAGGGAGTGGATCTCCTAGTGCGGACGTGCTGCGTTCGTGGTTGTAGGGTGAGGAACCCTTGTGTATTGGGTAGTGCTAGACGAATGGTGGGGCACCTAGTAGTTAGGCTATCTGGTTGTTGAGGTCCCTGGCGAAAGGAGATTCCTAGTAGCTTGCGGGGCGCTCTGGTTGTACTTGGGGACGCGTGGCGTCTTGGTTTAGTGAAAAGCTCAAGCGGGTCGCTTGGGGACTGGAGTAGGCCGGGTTTGCCGAACCAGGATAAAATCTCCGGTGCAATCTCTTCTATCCCTTATCTCTTTATTTTCCGTTGTTATATTTATTTGTTGTGCATCATATCATCTATTTTCATAATAATCTATTTCAAGAGAATTTAAATTAATTAGCGCGGTAACGGTTTTCGTTGTTCTTATTTTAAGTGTATCTGTGCATATTAGTTTTTATTTATTATTAATATTATTAGCTTAAGCGCAATCGTTTTCATCATTATTATTGTTTTCCGCTGAAAAATCTCTTTAAGTTTGTTGAAAAAGTTTTAAAGCGAATATTTTCCAATGTTTTCATAAACACCCAATTCACCCCCCCTCTTGGGTGACGACTGCCAATCCTATCAATAATTCTAACAATTGGTATCAAAGCTTCGTGTTCTGGTAAAGGCCTAACAGCCTGAGCTAAAGATCCGTTGTAGATTGGCAGCTTTGCGATATTTTATTTGTTTTATTATGGAGGGTTTTACATTCGATGATGCACCGTTTTTTGATGGAAATAATTTTCTCTATTGGAGTGCTAGAATGAAAATATTTCTTCAATCTATTAGTTTTCGTTTATGGCATATTGTTCTTCATGGTTTTGATCAAAAACATGTTTTAAATGATTTTGATGAAAAATCTTTTTCATTCAATATTCAAGCAATGCATATTTTGAAAAATTCTTTGAATGTTGATGCATATGCTATTATTGAAAATTGTTTGAATGCGAAGAATATGTGGGACACTTTGAATACACACTATGCTACTAATGATCTTCATGAAAGTGTTAGTGTCCACAGGAAAAAGAAGGAGAAAGAAGAAAATGATATTGAGCATGAGATATCAAACTCCCTGGACGAAGAATATGATGATATTGAAAGCGTGGGGAGTAGTTCAATGTACGATGACGATGAACTAGAAGGATTATTTGAAAGCTTCATGGACTCAATGGAGGAATCAAGCTCTTCGGATGAAGAATCAATTGAAGATGAAAATGAAACATCCAAACACTTGGCCCATGAGGAACATGAGGTAATTTCAATTAGTCCTTGTTCTAAATCTCTACAATTTTCATATAATGATTTGAATGATGATTTGATATCTTTGAAAAATAAAAACTTGGACTCTTTACAAAAATTATCTCTAATTGAAAATGAAATTGATATTTTGAAAAATAGAGATATTTTTGATAAAGAGATATTTTTAGAAAATAGCTCCTCAACTATTTTTGAAAATTGCATTAATATTGAAAATCGAGTTGAGGATGCACTCTTTGAATATAGTAACATTGAAAAATCCATTTGTTCAAATTCCTTGCTTGAATGTGAAAATGATGTCGATATTCAAAACTCGAGCAAAGTGTTTGACAATGAAATTTTTCAATGTGAAGTTAAAAATTCCAAGTTTCATGAAAATAATTGTGAAAAAGTCATATCATCATCCTGTAAGATCCATGAAGAATGTTTTGATAAATGCCAAAAGGTTTTGAACAAGCTTCAATGTGTTGATCAAGTTTCAAGCTCAACAAGCAACAACAAACATCAAGTGATGAAGAGAGAGCCAACTCATGAAGACTTTGTTTGGTAGTTTGTGTTTTATTGTTTTATCTTTTGCCTCACAAGTCTCTTAGTTTATGAGTTTGGGTAAAGTATATTAGAGGGTAGTGAATCTCTTTTGATTGCATGATTATATCATATTTTGAGTATTCACTTTGCCTAAAATCAATAGGTGGCTTAAAGGTTTGAAAGAAAAGGTTTAGATTTTGAGAAAACAAGTTTTTAAGTGTTTTTTGAACTGACTACTCGATTAGCCACTTGTTTACTCGAGTAGAATTTTGCAGTCTTGCGCAAATACTCGATTAAGGCTCTGATTACTCGAGTAGAATTTTGAAGCTTTGCGTAAATACTCGAGTAGTAACTCAGATTACTCGAGTAGTGAACACTAATTACACTTGTTACTCGAGTAATGACTTGGATACTCGAGTAACATGAGCTGTTACTGTTTTTAAATGAGTTTTTCACTTCTCAAAAGCATTTCTAACCATTCCTAACTTTTGGGTATTCTATATAAACCTATTTCTAACCTTTGTAATCGTTATTACAATTACCTATCATTTTGATAATCAATTTTACAAGAATCAAAGCCACTCTATTCTCTCTCACTTTCTCAAGATCAAAGCTTTAACTTTTACATTCTTTGATCAAGAACCTTGAATCTCTCATGTTGATCTTTTCATAGCTTTTGAAAGAGATTCATAGGATTGTTATTTTTGTTTTCATTTGAGTTTTAATCTTTGCAAGAGTCAAGCTATCTACAACAATTGGAAGTCTTGGTTGTGAATCAAGCAAAGTTATATTGGAAGCCTTGGTGTGACATTTCATCAAGCACTTGGAAGCCTTGTTGTGTTAACAACCAATTGGAAGTCTTGTAGTGAAGCAAGCAATTGGAAGTCTTGTTGAGGGGATTTGACAAGAAAGAGAAGAGGTTAGATTAGATATCAATAGGGTTACAAGGCAAGGGTGTGGTATCTCTTGTAGGCTAGCAAGAAGGGAGTCTTGCGAGGCATTTACTTGTAATTTGAGAAACTCTAATTCCTCATAGTGAAGAATCTCTCTTGGTTGAAGAGGGGACTGGAGTAGCTTTCAAGTGGATGAAAGTGAACCAGGATAAATCACTGTGTCGTATCTTTAAACTCTCTACTCTTTACAATTCTTGTTATTAATTGTGTTCTTGGTTGAAAACCTAGAAAAAGTGATTTTTTATAATTGATTGAATTGAATCTTTATTGTTCAAATTGATAAAGGGAAAATCATTTTCATAACCTAGGTAATCAATAAGAATATTGGTGTTATTCAATTCCGCTTAATCTCTGATCATATGTGTTAAATTGATTGATTTTCGTATTTGATTGAAAAGTGATTAATTCATTAACAGAGGCATTAATCGATTAGTTCATGTCATTAATCGATTAAGGCTAAAGAATTTTTTGTGAAAATCATTTGTTTTAATCGTTTTGATTTGTTTCTTACGAAAATCTTTCAAGGTTTATCTAACACCTATTCAACCCCCCCTTCTAGGTGTTCTCCTAGTGTCTCCTAGTTATTTCAACCACCGATTGTAGGTTCCAACACATCCAAACCCATTATTTGAAATTATTGTGGTTGTTTAGGACATATTTCTCATTTGTGCTTTTATCGAAAAAATTATAACATGAGAAATAGTTTGCAATGGGTTCCAAAGTTACCCAAGGAACCCAAGACTAACCCCAAAGGACCCAAGATGAAATGGGTACCAAAAGGTTCTTCTAGTGTTGTGAATGTGCAGGAAATTAAACCAAAGGAAGAACCAATTGGACAAGGAAAGGGGAAGTCTATGAAAGTTATGGGTAAATGGTCCAAAAACAAACAATATGGTCAAAAGTGAAAGATGTTCACAGCCAAAGCTTCTAAAGTGCAAAAAGGTAAAACCATAAGGTCAAGGACCTCAAGTAAGAAGCAATGGAATGAACCACGTGGAAGAGTAAAGGAGAAATTATCAAGGGTGGCACCTAAGAGGACAAGAAATAGATGGGTCGGTCAAAGAAGAATCAAGCCTACCAACAACAAAGCT
Organism: Crotalaria pallida; assembly: GCA_037953625.1. Taxonomy (NCBI): domain Eukaryota; kingdom Viridiplantae; phylum Streptophyta; class Magnoliopsida; order Fabales; family Fabaceae; genus Crotalaria; species Crotalaria pallida. Next base: position 56,639,070 of record CM075651.1, read on the forward strand.
TCACACAAGGAATATGGAAGAACCAACATGGTCAAAAATCAAAAAGTGAAGCAATGGGTAAAGGCGAATACTTCTTTGGTCAACAAACCTAAGGTACCTACCTCTTATTCTTCTTATATCAATGACTATACAAAGGTATACTTGGACTATTCTAATTTTTATTCATACTAAGGTGGATCATGGGTGCTAAATTTTTTTTTTAAAAACATATTTTTAATTATCATGATCACTCCTTGGTTGAATTAAATCATGTGTGCTTTACACCTTTTTGAAAATTCTTTTTAGCACATGATTATTTTTGATATAGTCCTAGATACCTGTTACATATAGTGTGTTGTATCATGTGTGACTAAAATTTTGTTGTTATCTTCTATCACATGATTACACTTTATATGTAATGATAGTACATTGATATATGAGGACATGCTTGTATTTGTAAGGATATGTTTGGTACGACATGGACTTATAACATAAGCATGTTGTTATTTCTTTTTATGATTAGTGCATATGTTTCAAATTGTCTATTCATATTTTGCCTCAACAATATCTTTGATATTTGTGAGGATATGTAACTAATCATAGAGGATCCAAGACTTTGGATACCAAGAAAATGCTCCTATGTAGTCTTACAGGTAATACTTCAAATACAAGAGGAGCTATGTACGAAGGAATTAAATTAAAGAATTCCAAATGAAAAATTATGTTTCTTTCCCTCATGGTGTCAAATGGAAAATACTGGAGAAGGAGGACATGATTCCGTTTTCCATCACGGAGCCTAATGAAAAATGCCAAAGAGAGATATGGTCTTAATAAAGGGAAATGCGACTTGAATAGACACAAGTGGAGCTCTTAACATGTTGTTTAATGAGAACGAGAGACTTAAAAGAAGAACTCCACAAGTGCACAAACATCCCTTATGATGTGGAAAATCAACACCTACGATAAGTATCACCGCACTTATTTTTTTTTTAATACTATATGATATTTATCTTTGTGTCACACATGTTTATCCTGTTGCTGAAATTGTATTTATTCCTTCTTCGATATGTTGGTACAAAATTTTTTTTGAAGAATAAATTATTTTCAGCATACACCATATTCATGTGTTACTAACTCCTAAGGATCCAATTAACTTGGATACCAAGAGATACATGTACTAATTAGTTTTGCAGATATTCCTACAAGTATCAGTATGCAACGTCCTCTACAAACTTGGTTAATGGATTCAAATGAAAAGAGAACTGGGCAATACTCAAATACTTGAAGGTGATACGGCAATATCAAGACGATCTCTTGGAATGGAAGAAGTGCAACACATTGAATAAGAGGAGAATTCCTTCAATTGCAGAATGTTGAATATCCAAATAGAAGGAACTCCAAAGCTCTCGATTTCAAATCATCACTATAAGTATCACTGATCTTTTAATTATTTTAATCATTTTGTGATGCTTCTACTTATGATATGTGCTACATGATATTTTGTGCTGAAGTGCATTGAATATTTATTGTCATGGCATATAGGACTCTCAAATTTTTGTGATGATAGTAAGCATACACATGTTTTATTGATGCATTTTATCTCCCTTTATAACTTACTTAGTTGAATCATTCTTTTAGAAAGGGGGAGAAAAACTTTTTCAAATCTGCAAAAAACATGTTTCGCTTTTTCACTCTATCTTGACATCATTCGTCTCTTTAACTATGTATTGGGATAAAAATTTATTTTCTTTCCCATAACTCCTTATGCTGATGTCAAATAGGGGAAGATGTGAAAGTTTCTTACTTTAATCTCCTTGTTATTTTTAATGCTTCTACCCAGTGTTTCAGGGGGAGTTTAGCATTTTGTTTAAATTATCAAAAGGGGAGAGATATTTGACAAAAGACATGGGCTTAATGAAGACAAAAGGGGAAGAGAACCAAATGGCTTCGTCAAAACAAAAGGGATCATGTGATAACTCCCATGGAAAGAAAAGTGATAAGTCAAGCTTACTTATGGGGAGAAGAATTCTGAGCCTCATAGCATATCTGATGAATAACAAAAGGGGGAGAAGAAAAGTTCCAGCATAACAACAAGAGAAGAATTCTGAAACCACTTTTTGCTGTTGACAAAAGGGGGAGAAGAATTCCTGAATTATGTTGAATGATGCTGAATGATGCAAGGATGAGAAGCATTTAATTTGTTATATATCCTTTTTGTATCCTTGTTGTATTATTTGTGTTCTAGGGATAAGGATGTGTTTATTATATATACATTTGCTTGTATAACACTTGTGATGCAGATCATTCAGAATACAGGTTTTTCATCATCAAAAAGGGGGAGTGTTGGAAGTCAAGCTTTCCCAAGGACTTCAAGTGCAAATATCTTATATGGTTTTGATGATAACAAACCCAAGATTCTCAAGTTCATATCAAGTGCAATCACAATATCTTCATCCTTCAAGTCCAAGCTTCAAGTTGAAGACTCAATCAAATGAAGTTGAAGATTCAAGCAAATGAAGATTTTAGCCCTTTCCCTTAGGACATCATGTAAGGTAATGAAGTCAAGGTTTATATTATGTTAAAAGGCCAATATAAGTTTTTCTAAAATATATTTTTCATTTAAAAGAGAAGAAAAAGAAGTTTTGTGAAAATCAGTTTTTATATCTTAGTTTTGGTGAAAATAATTGATGTTACAAAACTCTGAATATTTTTATGTATGCAAGAGAGAGTAATCGATTACTTGCCTAAAATAATCGATTAACTTTGTTGCATCATAGAAAAATCAGAGAGCTTGTAATCGATTAAGTGAACTTTGTTAATCCATTACTTTCTGATGAGAGTAATCGATTACCTGGCTCAAGTAATCGATTAAAATTGTTGCATCATATATTTTCCTGAGACAAAGTAATCGATTACATGCCTTGTAGTAATCGATTACATGATGTTGCATCATATAAAAATCAGAGGCTCTGTAATCGATTATTAGAATAGTGGTAATCGATTATATGTGTTGCATCATACATTAAACAGAAGTGAAGTAATCGATTACATGCATGTGATAATCGATTACTGGTTTTTAAAATGAATTTCAAAGTTTCTATTTTCAAAGGGATAATCGATTACCTCCCTGAAGTAATCGATTACCTCAAGTTTTATTGAAAAACGTGTCAAAATCATTTTGATTTATTTCCTGATTTGTTTTTACTTAATTGATTCTGATTTATTTTCAAAATTCGAATTTGATTTTATTTTTGAAAATATTCCTTTTTTTGTTTTAAGAATCAAATCCTTGATTTATTTTCTAAATCTTTTTTATTTGGTTTTGATTTTAAAACTTAAATTATTTTATTTCCAAAATCGTTTTTGATTTGATTCTGATTCTTTTTTCAAATTCAAAATTCAAATTTCAAATCTTTGGTTTTAATTCTTAAATCTTTTATTTTATTTTTTGATTTGTTTTTATTTCAAAAATAACTCTATTTATTTGTTTTGGAAAATCATTTCAAACTTCTACATCGAGCAACTCTGATCATTCACGCTCCTTCTTCTTCTTCTCCATCAACTTCTGGTTTTCACGCTGAATCTTTTTGAAGAAAACTAAACCTTATTTTGGCCTTGTAACAACCTTATCTAGACTTCATTGCTATAGTGCTTTATTGTTGTATCTGTGTTGCTTAGAACACATATTTGTTAGAGTGGCCTATTATTGTTGTATCCGCACTATTGAGAGTGCACTATAGGTCTTGTACCCAATCACTCATACCTTAACCAGTGTTGTAAGGGGTGTGTAACCCTTAGTGACTAGGGAGTGGATCTCCTAGTGCGGACGTGCTGCGTTCGTGGTTTTAGGGTGAGGAACCCTTGCGTATTGGGTAGTGCTAGACGAACGGTGGGGCACCTAGTAGTTAGGCTATCTGGTTGTTGAGGTCCCTGGCGAAAGGAGGTTCCTAGTAGCTTGCGGGGCGCTCTGGTTGTACTTGGGGACGCGTGGCGTCTTGGTTTAGTGAAAAGCTCAAGCGGTTCGCTTGGGGACCGGAGTAGGCCGGGTTTGCCGAACCAGGATAAAATCTCCGGTGCAATCTCTTCTATCCCTTATCTCTTTATTTTCCGTTGTTATATTTATTTGTTGTGCATCATATCATCTATTTTCATAATAATCTATTTTAAGAGAATTTAAATTAATTAGCGCGATAACGGTTTTCGTTGTTCTTATTTTAAGTGTATCCGTGCATATTAGTTTTTCTTTATTATGAATATTATTAGCTTAAGCGCAATCGTTTTCATCGTTATTATTGTTTTCCGCTGCAAAATCTCTTTAAGTTTGTTGAAAAAGTTTTAAAGCGAATATTTTCCAATGTTTTCATAAACACCCAATTCACCCCCCCTCTTGGGTGACGACTGCCAATCCTATCAATAATTCTAACACTGAGTATGCACCCAATTGCAAACAGGAAACCTAATTGGTATGAATACGATTAGTCGAGAGTGTAAATGTTGAGTTTTTGGACTAATCGAAAGTTAAAGTTTTATACAAAGGAAATCTAATTAATGTCAATGCATTCGAGCATGTAGTACAGGAATTCAACCGATTTGCGAGGACTACTACCACCGATTAAATGTATTGTTGGAAATGGCCAATCCGACATTATATCTATTGGGAGGTGAAGTCACCGAAATTCAAGAGTTTGTGTTCTATCGTGAATTTGCAAACGATTTCCTATGTATGAAACCTTAATGCCAATGATATGTTTCTCTTTGCTTTGCTATGTTTAATTGTTTATGTTTTGAATATATGTGTTTGACAACTAGTTTGGTATCAAAGTAATTGGACAGAGGTTAGAAACGGAGCCGCACAAATCAAATAGATTACGATTTCGATGCTAATCTAACCAAATGATTAAATTCACATTGATTAGACTAGTATCTAGGAGAGCGAAAAAAAATATGTTTAAAGTAAAGCAATAGTTGGTTCCATAGCTAATATCGATTCAATTAACTGTGACCCGAAATGTGAAACAAGCATTGAGTACTGACCAATTGAATTTGAACCGCACCAATTTGATTTGCGAATATAAAAGTACTTTTGCCTAACTTGGGGAAGCGATTCGGATTCAATCGAAAGGTTCTCACGATATGATTATATGCGGAATAGTTTAGCATTAAAGCAAGGGGACGAAAATTAGAGGTGGAATCAGGAGAATTGAAATAACTTCTTGCCCGATTCTAATCTAAACGAGTGATTTATTTCACATCTCTTAAATTAGAATCCACGAAAAACAATAACAACTTTTATATCAGATTAGTAGTTGACTCCACCACTAGTTTAGTTTCGATAACTTTAATACTAAACAAAAGATAAGTAGGGAGTCCTAGCAATTCCTATCGATTGAACTTAAACCCCCAAGTGACAACACTTGGATTCATACATGACAAGAGATTCTTTTTTTACTCAAGCGGAACTGAGGGTTTAAATTTAATCGAGAGGTCTTTGCTCAATGTTTTGGATTAGGTCCATCATAGTATATGTGTGTATCTATATACATATGTATGTGTTGCTCTACATGTATATGTGTATACATAACACACTTGATGGTACTATTATAAATACTAGGTGTTGTGCTAAATGATCGTGGTGCATTGCATGTGTTTGTTTATTCGTATGTTGCGTTCATGCATGCTTTTGCTTAATGCTACTAAGTTATTTGCTTATTTGTATATGCAGATGGCCATACTATAGTATCAATATTTCTTGGTTGTTATTATATTAGTCTGTTGTATTTTGTGGCGGATATTTTTACCACGCAAGTTATTAAACGTTTTTGCAACCTGATTCCAAACAATTTCTAAAACTAATTTTGTTACAATTTTCATTCAATTTCAAAAGGCTTCCCGATATAAGGGGAACTCCTATTTTCAGACCCAAGCTTATTTCTGTATATTTGAATGAATATATCTACATAATTGCAAATACCAAAAAGTTTATGTTATGATTGAGATGGATCCAAACTTTCGAAAATGCTATCAAACGATAATTTGGGACTAAGAGCTTTTCAAAATTTCCATCCCCATATTTAAAAGTCCCAAATCCATTTCAATCACAACAGTGACTAAAAGTACTATTTTCGGGGTTTGTTTTTTTGAAATAAAAACTTGACCTATTTGTATAAATGCATTATTTCATTATAGTTAGTGGTTGTGAATCCTAGGATAGATAGGATTATGATTTGTGCATAGCTGTGTTTGTCTGAATGATGCACGTGCTTGATGTTTGGGAGTGAAAAGTATTACGATTGGTTGTTTGATTAAATGAATGTTCAAAATGAATTTCAAAAGGGTGCACCGAACCACAATCATCCCAAATGGATTGTGAGGTTGCACGGCAAATTTTTAAGAAAATAATAAAGGATGTGAGGATTTCTAAGTAATCGATCGGTGAATTAGCGCATTTGCTTTAACCAAATCACTAGTCGATTAAATAAGAATTCTCCATATGCAAACCCAAGTCAATTTGGGATAAAAATCCAATTCTCAAACTTGGAGAAGAAGGGAATGTAATCGTTCTAAATTTTGGAAACTTACTAAACTAATTTGGTTTAAAATAATAGTATATCCCTTTTCTTTGAATTTGACGAATTGGAACATGGTTACACTTCCCCATTTAGGTTCTTGTGAAACTAGATGGAAGTAGCTCTTTATGGTGACGTGCACGATTCAAAGTTTCATTGAATTTTCAATTAAAACTCAATATTCCCCTCATTAAGAGAGGAACCCGATTTCAAGGGATTTTGTTTTATAAATGCAAAACCGTTTTTCTGCAAAGCATCACTAGTATGGAATCTTTTTATTAAATTCTAAATCTCCATGTCTAGTTCTTGGTATGACGTTTGTACTTGAATTACATGTTATTGGGAGTTATTGTTGTGTATGCTTTAACTTTGAATGACCTTTACATGATCTATGTTTGTTTGAATAATGAATGTGGTTGTCCAGGGCCTAGGAATAGCAGAGAGGTTGTAAGTTTTGGGGTTAGAATATAATTAGATGTTGGAAACCAACAAGCGGGCTTAGCAATTACTAGAGGGGGGGTGAATAGTAATATGGAAGCAACGATGACTAATTTTCGGTGCAATTAAAAGATAATTGATCAAAAGCTTGTTTTTCTAAAACTGGGCAATTTACTCGAGTGAATTTAAAAACACTCGCGTGTTTTTCAGAAAACCTGAAAAACACTCGCGTGAAAATGAAGAACACTCGAGTGAAATGCTACGAAATACTCGAGTGAATTGAAAAACACTCGAGTGTTTTATGCAGAACATAAAGGAGCAGTTTCAGAGAAATTTAGCAAAATGATTCAATTTCTTAAAGACTAATCCAGGGCAGATATAAATCAAAGTAGAGAGCAATTAAACTAAGTTAAAACAAGTTGAAAACAAGTTAATTGCAACCAATTCCTACTAGAATTATAAAAGCCCCTTTCTAGAGAACTTAGGGTTTGGTTTTACTTGAAAACTAAGAAAGCTATAAAAGAGAGAGACAACGCCAATTTTATCCTGGTTCACACTCAATCTAGAGTGCTAATCCAGTCCCCCTAATCAACTTAGGAGTTTCTACTAGTAATCAAATTGTTAGAAATTACAAGGATAAATTGAGATTCCTCACTCAATCCTAACCCTTTTCAAGAGTGTACCAAACTCTTGAACTTTCTACCCCAACTTGATTTGGTGATGAAGAGTCCCTTCTTCTTAAGCTCCTTGGAACCTCCAAGAGCCCACCAAGCTAAGAATCCTCTTAGTCTTTGTGCTTGAGAACCTCCCAAGACTTGAGAACTTGGATACCTCACCAAGATTTTCTAAACAAGCTAAAATGTTTGAGTGTTTGAGAATTTTACAACAAATAATTCTCTTACAATTGAAGCACACTCTCTTAACTCACTAAGACAAATAATAAAGATGAATGCTTGGTTGAGTTTAGAGAGAGAAAATGATTTTAACACTTGAGAGAGAGAGAATCAATGAAAGAGTGTAAGCTTATTCCCCTTGGATAATGGCCACTATTCAGAATATAAGTGAGGGGACAAAAGGGAAGCAAAAACCAAGTTTTCCCCTTTTTGTCCTATTCTAACGTTTAAAAAATTTGCTGACAGACCTAAATCACTCGAGTCTTTTTGAAAACACTCGAGTGTTTTAGTCAACTCTGATAGTGTTGCCTTTTTACTTTATCCAACGGCTATATTACTGAAAATTCATAAATCACTCGAGTGAATTGAGAATCACTCGAGTGAATTGCTCAATGTTGGAAAAATTAAGTTTTTCTAACATTGTTTTCAATTCTCTTCTCAAGTCTGATTGGTTTTAATCTCAACCTTTCATGCATGAATATCATTTGACCTTATGTGAGAATAAAAACCTAAACTACCCACTCTCATAAATAAAATACATTAAGAATGAATGAGAATGAATAATTAAACTAAGCACTTGATCTTCTTTATTGTTGGGCTTGCATTCTTCAAATTAAGTCCATAATTTAATTACATTGTCATCATCAAAATTAATCCACCTTAATCGGAGACTTGATTTTACATTAGACCCTTGGGGGCATTAGCGGGTATAACGTGTTAGTACCCTTTTCAACCGGTGAGGTAGAATTCCGGAGGAAACCCAACTGATCTTAGAAACCATTTCCGACTTCCTTGGGAAGCAAAACCTGAATTTTGGGAGTCCTATTAGTGGGACTCTTGAAATGTTAGCCGCAAGGAGAGTAAACCTTAGAAAACCTGTTAGAGTCTTCGTGTCGAGACTAACCAAATCAAACCATAAATTCGTACTCTTCATTGAGTGCAAGAGCTTAGTGGCGCACTAATGCAGAATGGTATGCCGATTTCCAAGTGGGGGAATAAAACCAAAGGAAGTGAGTATCGTAGTTAAGAAATCCTTGTCTGGGATGGTTCTCCATTTAAGGATTTTGAACGGAATTTCGGGGACGAAATTCCAATAAGTGGGGGAGAATTGTAACATCCCGTTATTTCTAATACCTCTAGCAAAATAATTAAATGATTTAATATGATGTTTTCAAGTTTTGAGTCTCGGAATAAAATTCTGATTTCATCATTATATTTGAAATATGTTTTCTAGTCAAAATAAGTATAAATTTGTTATCATACGTTTTCCAAAAATAAAGTAGTACTCTTATTTAGTTAATTAACATTTTGACAGGGAGCTCAAGTGGCAAGCCTTAGAAGCATTTTTATAAATAGTTTCTTCAGAAAAATATGTTTAACTTAATATTTTGAGCGTCCCTGTAAATTTTCATTGTGTTCGGAGCCTGTTTTATTTTTAGCTTCTGGACTGGTTTAATATTTATTAGTATAAGTTATATATAATGATCTTCTATTTCACAATTTTAAATATTATATTTTATCAAGTTTAATATCAAGATTGAGAAAATATATTTACTTTTAAAGTTCGATAATTTTTCTTACGTAATAGCTAACCGGAGGGACCGGTAACTTTATTATTTTCTAATTAGTTTTGAGTAATTAAAAATCCAATATTATTTTACTTAAAAGTTTTTTATGGTTTGGATCGTCAAACTTTAGTTATAATCCAAAATACCTACACACATTGACCCAAAAATATATATAAATGTATTATTCCTAATCTACCCAGTAACCGTAGCCCACCCAAAGAAAAGAAAAAAAAAATAAAACAAAACGTGTGGCACTGAGGCCAACACGTTAAAAGCCAAGAAAAATAAAAGCATGAAACCCACCCAAACCAGAGAGAAAGAAAGAAACGAAGAGAGAAAAACAGAATGACAAAGAAAGAAAGATAGAAACGAGAACAGAGAGAAGACTCGACAAAGGAGAAGGATTTTAAGATTTTGAAACTTCCCGGTCCAATAACTCAAGATCCAACCGTCCAATCTCAAATCCTTCTTAGGTATATAATTTCCTCAACTCCCTCTATCCATCTACCTAATTTATTCGACGATCCGCCAATATTTTTATTATCCCTATATTTTCAAATAAAGATATGTTTTAGGGAAAAATGATATATTTTTATTGTATAATGATATATATTTACTATTTTGACAAAAATGAATTTATTTGATATATATATATATTAATGTTATAATTAGTTTTATCATATGTCCCTATATAATCGGAGACTTGATTTTACAATCTCCCTCTTTTTGATGATGACAAAATAATTAAACCTCTAGCACTTGAGAGCTCCCCCTCAATCTAGGAACCTTTTTAACCTGTACAATCCATAAAATGCCAAGCACAACGTAATACAATAATAATCATAATCAAGTGCTCATTGGTATCAGAGTAAGAGCATATATCATCAGAGTGTAAACAAGAAAGCGGAAAAAAAAATATGCTCTTTGCTCTTTAATCTCCTTTCTCCCCCTTTTTGTCATGATAAAAAATATAACATTTTGGAAACAAAGGTGGAGAATGAAGGATACCAATAAGAAAACATTCCCTTAAGAGTAAATAAGAATCAAAATATGACTATGAAGCGATAAAAAAAACTTTAAAGAACATGAAAACCATGAAGAAAACATGATTAATGCATAAATATCATAAATCCATCATTCCACACACACCATCCATAGACCATGAAACATGAGTTTTAAACAAAGTACACCCAACTCCAAAAACAGCAAAATACTCAAAAGTTTCAACATAGCTAAAAATAAAGTCATAGACATAAAAAGTAGTGCAAAAATAGAAGAAATTTTGAGAAATTGGGGTTTTGGGGAGTTAGGGTTTTTGAAAGGGAATGATGAATTTGATGCTCAAAAACTTGAATTTGATGTGAAATAGGAGTAGAAATGAGTTTAGAAGATGAAATAGAGTTGAAATATGACTGATAACTGAGTTTAGAAAATCGCAGCAGCATCAGACTATAACTGATGAATTCACTCGAGTGAATTTTAAAACACTCGCGTGTTTTTTCAGAAATTCTGAAGAACACTCGCATGAAATATAATTCACTCGCGTGTTGGCCGAAAGATAGATTTTCAGAAACTTTGAATTCACTCGAGTGAAATGGGATTCACTCGAGTGTTGGCCCAAAAGACTCGAGTCTTTTCAAAAAGACTCGCGTATTTTCCATCAGACATGCTCAAAAACTTTTCCAATTAAAACTGATTTAATTTTGAATTAAAATCACTCGAGTGATTTACGAAACACTCGAGTGTTTTTATCAGATATGCAGAAAAACTCAGTTTTGAAACACAAAAGCACAAAATCAAACACATTTAATGAAACCAATAGATAGGAGACATGATCACACACAATTAAAGACACAAATTTATAACATCTTCAAGGTAATTTCAAACAAGTATCACCACACACTAAAGTTAGACACACTTGGTGATTTTCAAATGGCACAAATCAATTAGTTTATACTTGACTCCTCTAAAATACCAAGTTCCCTTCTTATATGATAGAAGGTATCCCTTGGCAAAGGTTTTGTAAAAATGTCCGCTAATTGATTTGTGGTACTTACAAATTCAATTGTGCAATCACCCTTTTGAACATGATCCCTTAGGAAATGATGTCTAATTTCAATGTGTTTAGTCCTTGAGTGATATACCGGATTCTTAGTTAGATTGATGGCACTCGTGTTATCGCATTTTAATGGAACACTTTCTAATTTTAAACCAAAATCCGATAATTGTTGTTTCATCCACAAGAGTTGAGCACAACAACTACCGGCGGCGATATATTCCGCTTCGACGGTGGAAAGAGCAACACAAGCTTGCTTTTTAGAAAACCATGACACTAATGAACTTCCTAATAAATGGCAAGTACCACTAGTGCTTTTGCTATCAAGCTTGCATCCCGCAAAGTCGGAATCCGAATAGCCAACTAAACTAAGACTAGCATCCCTAGGATACCATAATCCGGTGTTAATTGTTCCTTTAAGATATTTAAAAATATGTTTAACTGCGGATAGGTGTGATTCTTTAGGATTTGCTTGAAAACGGGCACACATGCATACACTAAACATAATATCCGGTCTAGATGCGGTAAGATATAGAAGACTACCTATCATGCCTCTATATTTACTTACATCAACCGATTTACCTTTGTCATCCTTGTCTAGGTAGCATGTTGTGCTCATGGGAGTGTATGCTTCTTTGCATTTGTCCATTCCGAATTTTCCAAGGAGCTCCTTGCAATATTTTCCTTGATGCACAAAAATCCCCTCCTTGACTTGCTTGATTTGAAGTCCTAGGAAGAACTTGAGCTCCCCCATCATGGACATTTCAAATTCCTTTTTCATCAAATTAGAGAACATTCTACACAAGGACATGTTAGTAGCACCAAAGATAATATCATCTACATATATTTGCACTAACAAAATGTCCTCTTTGGTTTTGTAGATGAATAGTGTATTATCAACCTTTCCCCTTTGAAAGCCATTTTCTAATAGAAAGGTACTTAATCGATCATACCAAGCTCTAGGAGCTTGTTTTAATCCATAAAGTGCCTTTTTCAACTTGTAAACATGGTTTGGAAACTCATGACTTTCAAAACCGGGTGGTTGCTTAACATACACTTCTTCATTTATGAAACCATTCAAGAAAGCACTCTTGACATCCATTTGATAAAGAGTAAAATTCATAATTGATGCAAAGGCAAGCAAGATTCGGATTGCCTCAAGACGTGCAACCGGAGCAAAGGTCTCATCATAATCAACACCTTCCCCTTGGTTGTACCCTTGGGAAACAAGTCTCGCTTTGTTTCTTATAATCAAACCGGATTCATCAAGTTTATTTCTATAAATCCATTTTAAACCAATTATGGTATGATCATCGGGTATAGGCACTAATTCCCAAACATCATTTCTAACAAATTGATTTAGCTCTTCTTGCATGGCCATAACCCAATGTTCATCCATAATTGCTTCCTTAATTGAATTTGGTTCGATTTGAGAAACAAAGGAAACAAAATGACAAATGTTTTGAATTGACCTACGAGTTAATACTCCCTTTGAAAGATCTCCTATGACATTGTCAATAGGGTGAGCTTTCACCGTTTTCCAAGCCGGATCAAGTTCATCTTTGACTTCTCCTTCATCCTTTGATTTTTCCATCTCTTTGTCAACATTTGAAATCTCAAGTCCATCATCACTACCCTCACATAAAACACTATCTTCTTTCGAAGACTCATTAAAAACAATGTGAATAGATTCTTCAATAGTCATAGTTCGTTTTTTATAAACTCTAAAAGCTTTGCTATGAGAAGAGTAACCCAAAAATATTCCCTCATCCGATTTAGAATCAAATTTTCCAAGTTGATCTTTTCCATTGTTTAAAATGTACACTTTGCATCAAAAAACATGGAAATGGGATATATTGGGTTTTCTACCTTTGTAAAGCTCATAGGGGGTTTTCTTTATCATGGGCCTAATTAAAATTCTATTCATTACATAACAAGCCGTATTAACGGCATCGGCCCAAAAATATTGAGTTACTTGAGAATCATTTAACATGGTTCTTGCAAGTTCCTCTAGCACCCTATTTTTCCTCTCAACAACTCCATTTTGTTGAGAAGTCCTAGGTGCCGAATATTGGTGCTCAATTCCATGCTTATCACAAAATCTATCAAATTTATAGTTTTCAAATTCACCTCCATGGTCGGTTCGGATAATAATCACTTTTTGGTTTACTTGGTTTTGGGCAAGTTTAATATGGCGTTTAAAAGACTTGTAGGCCTCACTCTTAGCACTTAAAAATAATGTCCATGTAAATCTTGAATAATCATCAACAATCACCAAGGCATAGTAGTTGCCACCAAATCTTTTAACTTGAGAAGGTCCAAACAAGTCCATGTGAAGCATTTCCAATGGTCTTGTTGTGGACACATCATTTTTGGATCTAAAATGATTTTTAGTTTGTTTGCACTTCTTGCAAGGAGTGCAATCACCTTTAATTTGAAAATTGAGCTTTGGTAAACCAACTACTAAGTCTTTGGATTGAAGTTTCTTAAGTTGATTTACATTAATGTGAGCGGTCCTACGATGCCATAACCAAGTATCACTTTCTTTGCTAATTAAACATTTTGAAACTAAAGAAGTGATATTATTCAATTCAACCATGTAAGTGTTATTAGACCTTTTTCCAACAAATTTGATAGATTCATCTTTGTCACTTTTTATGAGACAATGAGTAGAGGTAAATAATACATGGTTACCAATATCACATAATTGACTAATGCTCAAAAGATTATGTTCTAATCCTTGAACATAAAGTACATTATCAATAACCAAGTTGGAAGAATTACCAATTTTACCTATACCAAGTATTTTGCCTTTGTTGTTGTCCCCATATGTGACATATCCCTTTTCCTTAGGAGTAAGCTCAATGAAGTGTCGCTTATCTCCCGTCATGTGCCTAGAACATCCACTATCAAGTATCCAAAGTTGCTTTCCGGTTCTAAGGCACACCTACAAGACACAATCACTTGCTCATTTTGGGTACCCAAATTATGTTGGGTCCCTTTTTGTTAGTCTTGGATGATTCTTCCTTCTTAATCCAAACATAAGTACCATTTTGAATTCCAAAATTTTTGATATGACACTTATTGTTTGTATGTCCAAATTTTCCACAATAAAAGCAAGTTGGTTTCTTTGTAAAATAAATTTTTGAGAATGAACCAACCTCTTTATTTTTCTTTTTCTTGTGGACATATCCTAGACCGGTTTTGTTTGAATTGTGTCTAAGAGAACCAATTAACCGATCTAGGTTTCTATCACTTTTGTTAAAAGTGTTGAGTTTGATTTTCAAATCATTAACTTCATTTTCAAGCACACAACACTTTTCACAATGAGTGATGGTATATGATTGATTTGCATTCTCACAAACATGACTAGAGTTAGCAAGTTCCAAGGATGCATTTTGGAGTTTCAAATCATTAATAGATTTTTCTAATTCATTGATTTCCTTTTGATACTCCAAAAGCTTCTTTCCTTTTTCCTTTTTAACTTTAGCAAGTCTTTCAAATTGTGTTAGCATCTCATTATATTCATTTAGCAAATCATCATAAGAAATAGTTGTAAGATCCATGAAGAATGTTTTGATAAATGCCAAAAGGTTTTGAACAAGCTACAAAAGGTTTTGAACAAGCTACAAAAGGTTTTGAACAAGCTTAAATGTGTTGATCAAGTTCAAGCTCAACAAGCAACAACAAACATCAAGTGAAGAAGAGAGAGCCAACTCATGAAGACTTAGTTTGGTAGTTTGTGTTTTATTGTTTTATCTTTCGCCTCACAAGTCTTTTAGTTTATGAGTTTGGGTAGAGTTTATTAGAGGGTAGTGAATCTCTTTTGAATGCATGATTATATCATATTTTGAGTATTCACTTTGCCTAAAATCAATAGGTGGCTTAAAGGTTTGAAAGAAAAGGTTTAGTTTTTGAGTAAAATAAGTGTTAATCGAGTAATACGAAAGCAAGATAATTTTCACTCGAGTGAGACCAAAAATACTCGAGTAGAAGTGCAGATAATCGATTATCAAAAGTGTGTTAATCGATTATCAGTTCAAAATACACTGTTAATCAATTATTAAAATTTGTTAATCGATTATTAACATTAAAAATCACTTAAAACTTGTTTTCTCAAAAACTAAACCTTTTCTTTCAAACCTTTAAGCCACCTATTGATTTTAGGCAAAGTGAATACTCAAAATATGATATAATCATGCATTCAAAAGAGATTCACTACCCTCTAATAAACTCTACCCAAACTCATAAACTAAAAGACTTGTGAGGCGAAAGATAAAACAATAAAACACAAACTACCAAACTAAGTCTTCATGAGTTGGCTCTCTCTTCTTCACTTGATGTTTGTTGTTGCTTGTTGAGCTTGAACTTGATCAACACATTTAAGCTTGTTCAAAACCTTTTGGCATTTATCAAAACATTCTTCATGGATCTTACAATCTCCCCCTTTTTGAAAATGACAAACATGTTTTGAAATCGTTTGAAGTTCATTGAAGTTGTTGATGCTTGAACCAATTGATCACTTGGTGAGACTCTTGCTCCCCCTCAATTAATGCTTTTGACATTTGAAATCCAATTGAGTAAGCTTGATTCTCCCCCTATCTTCAACAACTTTGCTCAACCTACATAAAAACAACAAAACAACCTTTCTCCAAACATACCATTTCCAAACATACCATTTAAAAATTTCTCCCTTTGTTTCAAAACATCATATTTCTCCCCCTTTGGCATTATCAAAAAGAAATATATACCAATTGTAACTAAACAAATACCAATTGAAATAAGATCTAAGCCAAAATAGAAGAAATATAACCAAAGCATGATAATCATCTAATGATTACTCAATGATATCAATTATAACAAATTGTATACCAATAACATGATACCAATTGTAAAACAATTGTAAGAAATTGATAACAATAGTATTTTCTCAATAGTATAAACAATATCACATTATAAGAAATAATACCAATTGAGAGAACTATGAGCAATATCTAACAATATCAATTGTAGATACCAATTGTATAATATCAAATGTTACCAATTTGTAGGATTTTCTTCTTGATACCAATTGAAGTAGCAAATGAATGAATATCACATGAAAGTCCTTTTGCTCTTCAATCATACCTACAAAAACAATCATGCTTTTCTTTTTGGTATCCAAATGGTTTTGGATCCATTTTTGTTAGTGTAGGGACTTTCACCCTTTTTTACCCAAACAAAGTCTCCTTTAGGTATACCATGCACTTTAACATAACATACATTTGAAGTATGTCCATGAGTACCACAATAGAAACATGTTGGTGCATTTGAAAAATCAACCTTTGAAAAATCAACAACATTTCTATGAGATTTACTCTTAGCATTAGTATAACCCAAACCAAACTTGTTTGAATTTTCTCTTTGAAAATTTAACAATGTTCGCAATCTAATATCACCATTTGTGAAACTTGCAAGCTTATTTTTCAAAATAGCATTTTCATCCTTAAGCAACTTGCAATCCTCACAATCAACCACATTATTCAATCTACTAGCACAATCACAAGTAGAATTATCAATGATAAGATGCAAAGTCTCATTGTCTAACTGAAGGTCATCAACTTGCTTTTGAAGATCTAAAATCTTTTGTTGATGTTCCTCAATGAGCTTCTTCCTATCAATATTTTTCTTAGATAATTTCTTGAGATGTTCATGCATTTCTTCATAAGCATTATATAACATTTCATAATTTGAAGAAATTTCGGATTTAGTAAGACTTACATCGCTTTCGTCACTTTGCTCACTTGATTCATCATTTGAGCTTTCCTCTTCATGTAATTAAGCTATCAAGTTGAGACAAGCGGCATGTTCATCATCCGAAGAACTACTAGTTGTGCTTTTCTTGTCTTGTTCATCATCACTATTCCAAACTATGTATGCCCTTTTGTGTTTTGCATTTTTCTTCTCTTTCTCCTTCTTCTTGAGATACTTAGAGCATGAGTACTTGAGATGACCGGGCTTTCCACATTCATGGCAAACTACACCTTCTTTTGAAGTCTTGGTCTTGTAGTGTGGGGGATCCTTCTCTTTACTTTTGTCCTTGTTCAACCTTCCTTTTCTCCTTAGAATTTTATTGAACTTTCTTAGTAGAAGCTTCATCTCCTCTTCATCAATATCCGAATCGGAATCATCATTATCATCATCGGAACTCTCTTCCTTTTGATATGACCTTTGAGCTTTAAGAGCAATTCCTTTTCTTTCTCCATACTTGACCGATTCTTCATGCTTATGCAAACGTTGAAGCTCCATTTCATGTTCTTGTAACTTTCCGAAAAGTGTTGCTAAGTCCATTTGATCCACGTCTCTAGCTTCCATAATGGCCGTCACCTTAGGTTGCCATTCCCTGCTAAGACATCTCAAAATCTTATTAACAACTTCACCATTAGTTATAACTTTTCCAAGTGCAGAAAGATGATTTATGATATGAGTGAACCGCTTTTGCATGTCACATATATTTTTGGTCTCACTCGAGTGAAAATTATCTTGCTTTCGTATTACTCGATTAACACTTATTTTACTCGAGTAAACAGGGTTTGTAACGGTTTTAAATACGTTTTTCACTTCTCAAAAGCTATTCTAAGTTGCTCCAACTTTTGGGTATTCTATATAAACCTTTTCCTAATCATTTCTATCAACTAGAATCATTTTTATACACAATTTTACAAAGAATCAAAGCCACACTATTCTCTCTCACTCTCTCAAGATCAAAGCTCTCATTTTCATATTCTTTGATCAAGAACCTTGAATCTCTCATGCTGATCTTTTCATAGCTTTTGAAAGAGATTCATAGGATTGTTATTTTGTTTTCATTTGAGTTGTAATCATTGCAAGAGGCAAACATTCTACAACATTGGAAGCCTTGATTTTGTGGAATCAAGCATAGTTCATTGGAAGCCTTGGTGAGGCATTTCATCAAGCACTTGGAAGCCTTGTTGAAGAACAAGCAATTGGAAGACTTGTTGTGGGAATCGGCAAGCAAGAGTAGAGGTTAGATTAGAGCATCAATAGGGTTGCAAGGCAATGGTGTGGTATCCTTTGTAGGCTAGCAAGAAGGAAGTCTTGTGAGGCATTTACTTGTAATTTGAGAACACTAATTCCTCATAGTGAAGAATCTCTCTTGGTTGAAGAGGGGACTGGATGTAGCTTTCAAGTGCATGAAAGTGAACCAGGATAAATCACTGTGTCGTATCTCTAAACCTTAACTCTTTATATTCAAGTCTTTAATTGTGTTCTTGATTGAAAACCTAGAAAAAGTGATTTTTCTATATTTGATTGAATTGAATCTTTATTGTGCAAAATTGATAAAGGGAAAATCATTTTCATAACCTAGGTGAATCAATAAGAATATTGGTGTTGATTGTTTCCGCTTAATCTCTGATATAATATTTGTTAATTGATTGATTTTCATTGGTTTTAATCGTTTAGATTTGTTTCTTGCGAAAATCTTTTAAAGTTTCTATAACACCTATTCAACCCCCCCTTCTAGGTGTTCTCCTAGTGTTCCTAGTTATTTCACCCACCGAGTGTAGTTTTCCAACAATAGTATGAGAGGAGGTGTAAGAATAGTTAGATGATACCTCATCCTCACTCTCATTGTCATTTCTTTCACTACTTGAGGAGGCTTCATTGTCATTCTTGGCCATGAGGCATAGCTTGGCTTCCTCATCATCCGAACTACTTGAGGATGACTTGGAATCCTTTTTCGGTTCATCCCAAACAATGTAAGCTCTCTTCCCCTTCCCATCATGGGCCATCTTCTCATTCTTTCTCAAGTGGGTGGGACATTCCATTTTTATGTGTCCTATCCCACCACACTCATGACATTTCACGCTCTCACTTGAGCTTTTGTTTCTTGGCTTGCTATCCTTGATTCTTTTGTCTTGAGGTCTCTTGTCCTTAGAGAATGATGAACTACCCTTTTTGCCTTTGAGGAATTTGTTGAACCTCTTGGCAAATAAGCTAATGTCTTCCTCATTTAGAGAACGATCGGAGCCTTCACTTGAAGATTCATCTTCATCCTCTTTTGACATTTTGGTTGAGGCTTTTAGAGAGATGCTCTTCTTTTTCTTGTCCGGATCTTCATTTAGGTGAAGTCTTGATAGTTCTATCTCATGTTCTTGGAGCTTTCCAAACAAGGTGGTCAAGTCCATAGATTTTACATCCTTAGCTTCCTTGATGGCGGTCACCTTAGGTTTCCATCTCCTATCAAGACATCTCAAGACTTTGTTAGTAGTTTCACCATCTCTAAAATCCTTTCCTAAGCCAATCAATTGGTTAACGATATGTGTGAACCTTGTTTGCATATCATTGATAGACTCATTAGGGATCATATGAAAGAGTTCATATTCATGAGTTAAAGCATTTAATCTTGAGTCTCTAACTTCACTAGTTCCCTCATGAGTGATTTGCAAGGTATCCCACATTTCTTTAGCCGATTGACATTGTGAAATCCTATGAAATTCATTTTTGGACAAAGAAGAGAAGATGATATTTTTAGCTTTTAAATCATATGAAACTTTCTTTTTATCATCTTCATTCCAACTTGTCCTAGGAATAACAATGGCTTCACCATTAACCACTCTTCTAGGAATATAAGGACCTTTTTCAATTGCATCCCAAATATCGGTGTCTATTGCTTCTACAAAGACTCTCATCCTAACCTTCCAATAAGTATAATCTTCACCATTGAAGAATGGAGGTCGATTAAGAGACATAGACCCTTCATGTTGATTGCTAGAGCCCATTGTTTCCAAAAGGATCTTTTTCGAAAAAGCTTTTACGCTCGATCTTTCGACCGAGCTCTGATACCACTTGTTGGAAACCAACAAGCGGGCTTAGCAATTACTAGAGGGGGGTGAATAGTAATATGGAAGCAACAGTGACTAATTTTCGGTGCAATTAAAAGATAATTGATCAAAAGCTTGTTTTTCTGAAACTGGGCAATTTACTCGAGTGAATTTAAAAACACTCGCGTGTTTTTCAGAAAACCTGAAAAACACTCGCGTGAAAATGAAGAACACTCGAGTGAAATGCTACAAAATACTTGAGTGAATTGAAAAACACTCGAGTGTTTTATGCAGAACAGAAAGGAGCAGTTTCAGAGAAATTTAGCAAAATGATTCAATTTCTTAAAGACTAATCCAGGGCAGATATAAATCAAAGTAGAGGGCAATTAAACTAAGTTAAAACAAGTTGAAAACAAGTTAATTGCAACCAATTGCTACTAGAATTATAAAAGCCCGTTTCTAGAGAACTTAGGGTTTGGTTTTACTTGAAAACTAAGAAAGCTATAAAAGAGAGAGACAACACCATTTTTATCCTGGTTCACACTCAATCTAGAGTGCTAATCCAGTCCCCCTAATCAACTTAGGAGTTTCTACTAGTAATCAAATTGTTAGAAATTACAAGGATAAATTGAGATTCCTCAGTCAATCCTAACCCTTTTCAAGAGTGTACCAAACTCTTGAATTTTCTACCCCAACTTGATTTGGTGATGAAGAGTCCCTTCTTCTTAAGCTCCTTGGAACCTCCAAGAGCCCACCAAGCTAAGAATCCTCTTAGTCTTTGTGCCTGAGAACCTCCCAAGACTTGAGAACTTGGATACCTCACCAAGTACTTGGATACCTCACCAAGATTTTCTAAACAAGCTAAAGTGTTTGAGTGTTTGAGAATTTTACAACAAATAATTCTCTTACAATTGAAGCACACTCTCTTAACTCACTAAGACAAATAATAAAGATGAATGCTTGGTTGAGTTTAGAGAGAGAAAATGATTTTAACACTTGAGAGAGAGAGAATCAATGAAAGAGTGTAAGCTTATTCCCCTTGGATAATGGCCACTATTCAGAATATAAGTGAGGGGACAAAAGGGAAGCAAAAACCAAGTTTTTCTCCCTTTTTGTCCTCTTCTAACGTTTAAAAAATTACAGACCTAAATCACTCGAGTCTTTTTGAAAACACTCGAGTGTTTTAGTCAACTCTGATAGTGTTGCCTTTTTACTTTATCCAACGGCTATATTACTGAAAATTCATAAATCACTCGAGTGAATTGAGAATCACTCGAGTGAATTGCTCAATGTTGGAAAAATTAAGTTTTTCTAACATTGTTTTCAATTCTCTTCTCAAGTCTGATTGGTTTTAATCTCAACCTTTCATGCATGAATATCATTTGACCTTATGTGAGAATAAAAACCTAAACTACCCACTCTCATAAATAAAATACATTAAGAATGAAGGAGAATGAATAATTAAACTAAGCACTTGATCTTCTTTATTGTTGGGCTTGCATTCTTCAAATTAAGTCCATAATTTAATTACATTGTCATCATCAAAATTAATCCACCTTAATCGGAGACTTGATTTTACATTAGACCCTTGGGGGCATTAGCGGGTATAACGTGTTAGTACCCTTTTCAACCGGTGAGGTAGAATTCCGGAGGAAACCCAACTGATCTTAGAAACCTTTTCCGACTTCCTTGGGAAGCAAAACCTGAATTTTGGGAGTCCTATTAGTGGGACTCTTGAAATGTTAGCCGCAAGGAGAGTAAACCTTAGAAAACCTGTTAGAGTCTTCGTGTTGAGACTAACCAAATCAAACCATAAATTCGTACTCTTCATTGAGTGCAAGAGCTTAGTGGCGTACTAATGCAGAATGGTATGCCGATTTCCAAGTGGGGGAGTAAAACCAAAGGAAGCGAGTATCGTAGTTAAGAAATCCTTGTCCGGGATGGTTCTCCATTTAAGGATTTTGAACGGAATTTCGGGGACGAAATTCCAATAAGTGGGGGAGAATTGTAACATCCCGTTATTTCTAATACCTCTAGCAAAATAATTAAATGATTTAATATGATGTTTTCAAGTTTTGAGTCTCGGAATAAAATTTTGATTTCATCATTATATTTGAAATATGTTTTCTAGTCAAAATAAGTATAAATTTGTTATCATACGTTTTCCAAAAATAAAGTAGTACTCTTATTTAGTTAATTAACATTTTGACAGGGAGCTCAAGTGGCAAGCCTTAGAAGCATTTTTATAAATAGTTTCTTCAGAAAAATATGTTTAACTTAATATTTTGAGCGTCCCTGTAAATTTTCATTGTGTTCGGAGGCTGTTTTATTTTTAGCTTCTGAACTGGTTTAATATTTATTATTATAAGTTATTTATAATGATCTTCTATTTCACAATTTTAAATATTATATTTTATCAAGTTTAATATCAAGATTGAGAAAATATATTTACTTTTAAAGTTCGATAATTTTTCTTCCGTAATAGCTAACCGGAGAGACCGGTAACTTTATTATTTTCTAATTAGTTTTGAGTAATTAAAAATACAATATTATTTTACTTAAAAGTTTTTTATGGTTTGGATCGTCAAACTTTAGTTATAATCCAAAATACCTACACACATTGACCCACAAATGTATATAAATGTATTATTCCTAATCTACCCAGTAACCGTAGCCCACCCAAAGAAAAGAAAAAAAAATAAAACAAAACGTGTGGCACTGAGGCCAACACGTTAAAAGCCAAGAAAAATAAAAGCATGAAACCCACCCAAACCAGAGAGAAAGAAAGAAACGAAGAGAGAGAAACAGAATGACAAAGAAAGAAAGATAGAAATGAGAACAGAGAGAAGACTCGACAGAGGAGAAGGATTTTAAGATTTTGAAACTTCCCGGTCCAATAACTCAAGATCCAACCGTCCAATCTCAAATCCTTCTTAGGTATATAATCTCCTCAACTCCCTTTATCCATCTACCTAATTTATTCGACGATCCGTCAATATTTTTATTATCCCTATATTTTCAAATAAAGATATGTTTTAGGGAAAAATGATATATTTTTATTGTATAATGATATATATTTACTATTTTGACAAAAATGAATTTATTTGATATATATATATATATTAATGTTATAATTAGTTTTATCATATGTCCCTATTTAGATCCAACACGCTATTGACCTTGACCCTGGAGCAAGTCGCGGATGTAAACGTGGCTCTGTCGTTATTGCTAGGATTTCCAGGTAAGGGGAGTCTCTTTTCCACACCTTGAGTTAGGGATAGTTGGGGTATATAATAGGACTTGGGTTAAGTAGTTGAATTGGGTTGTGGGTAACAAAATAGCATCGGAATAGAATTGGTTTAAGGATGTTGAATGTATCTTTGTTTTAATTTAAATATTTAATTGATTTAATTTTGGTAAAATTCCTTATGAATGTTGGTAATGTAGGAAGTGAAGAACCCTAGCGAGTTGACTTATATTAAAGTACTCTGAGACATACCTGAGTATGTCGAATTGATTGATGATATTTGCTGTCTGATAAAAGTTTGCTATGACCACTACATGAGTAAATGATGTTTTATGAATAAATTTTAATTTTAATGATATGGTTATGGAATGAACTGGTAAAGCTAGAAATGGGAATAAAAGGATTATGTGTAAACTAAAAGTATAATGTGATGCTAAATATGTGACAAGTATGTATGGATGGTATATATTTGTATTTCAATGTTGATTACGTGTAAATGTGAAATTTATGCGTTGGCCTCTGATTTGAGGTGATGATTAATGGGAATGATTTGATAATTGATATAGGGAATGAGTATGGATAAAGAATGAATGGGAAAGGTGTGTAATTGTAATTGTGATTATATGTGCTAAGTTGTTTGAGTAAGAAGATGAAAGTATGATTTGGCCTCTGATTTGAGGTAATGTGTAACGAAAATGTAATAAGTGCGTTGACCTCTGATTTGAGGTGACGATTAATGGAAAGTGATGAATTTGTTAACCTCTGACTTGAGAGACACAAAATGAATTAAAGTAAAGGAGTGTTGACCTCTGACCTGAGGGACACAAGATGAAATGAATGTTAATGTGTTGACCTCTGACCTGAGGGACACAAAATGAATTAAAGTAAAGGAGTGTTGACCTTTGACCGGAGGGACACAAGATGAAATAAATGTTAATGTGTTGACCTCTGACCTGAGGGACACAAAATGAATTAAAGTAAAGGAGTGTTGACCTCTGACCTGAGGGACACAAGATGAAATGAAATGTTTGGGTGTTGACCTCTGACCTGAGGGACACCAAATGAATTAAAGTCACTGCGTGTTGACCTCTGATCTGAGGGACACATAATGAAATAAAGTAATAAAGGGTGCTGACCTCTGATCTGAGGGGCACATAATTTAAATGAGGAAAATTTATAGGCCTCTGTTTTGAGGTGCCAATGATGATGATTAAAATTGTTGCATTGGCCTCTGGTTTGAGGTGATGCACTGAATAAATGGGAAATGTGTTATTACTGAATAATTTGTTAATGGGAAGCATTTTGTTATTCATGGCTTGGTTTGATTATGATACTTGAGTTATTATTATGTGCCTTTTTACTATCTCATGATTCAATGTGTTGTGAAAAGGTCTCACCCTTATGTGGTTAACATTTTAGGTACTTGAGCAAGGAGCTTGGAGATCAGAGTGCTCAGCGGATCAGTCGAAAGAGAGGAACTCAAATGTATTTTATTATATTGTAATTGAAAGCCCCCAACGCTATTTGTGAACTCTGATTTATAAAAGAAAATTTAATGTCCTATGTTTCATTTTCAAACGTTTAATGTTTATTATTCATTATATTACGGGGTGCTACACTTCCCCTTGGAAGACAGAAGCTCCATTACCTACAAGGACAACCAGGGAGTAAGTCATAGCTCACCACGTTAAAACAAATGATAAAGAACATTGGCTAAAAACAACAAACACAAGTAGTAACATATTCATTAATGCATAAACATATGTCAAAACCCTTTTTACTCAAGTAATTAGTCTTATTATTAATGGCATGATGCATGCTAATCTAAGCAATATCCCGGGGCATCACAACTTGGAGGAAAATGGGTCATCCTGAGCTTCCTCCGCTCGACCCTCCACGACAGACAGCGTGTGCGACAGACAGCGCAAAACGTCTCAACAAGCTAGAGCAAACAATGCATGAATGCAGCCATAATCCATTACCAATCCTTATAATCCATTCATTATCATAACCATCAAGGACATAGTCCCTCATTTAATTTTTTCATTCATCAATCTCATCTTTAACAATTTCTTTAGCTGGTGCTGTTGTTTTTATAAAAAGAATCCATCAGCCACTTTGTGATGGTTTTAGAGAGAGAGAGAGAGTATAATCATTTATTTAATAATCCGTCGGGGCATAGCCTCCTATTGGCGGATATTCATTGCAAAGACCCCATTGGGACTCTCTTAGAAAATATCAACCAAGTGAATAAAACTTTCACTGGGACATTAGGGATAATATCAACCAAATGGGTGTATGCACTTCCGTTGGGACTCCTGTAGGGAAATAATCAACCACTGGATAGAATTCCAGTAGGACACCTCCAGGATAGTTATCAACCAACGGGATTAGGTTTTAAACATAAAGATAAATATTGAAATTTAGTAATTTAGGAGCTTAGACGAGTTAATCTTTAATGAAATTGTAGAAAGTAATTGTTTTTCTGAAAAATTCTTTCAATTACTCGAGTAGTTCTTGACTACTCGAGTTGTTCATGTAAAAATAATCGAGTCTTTAAGAACCACTCGAGTGTTCTTCCAGTTTTCCAGAATACTCGAGTCTTCCTTAAATTACTCGAGTCTTTTTGCTGCAACATCACCAGTTTTATGCACTTTTAATGCCAATTCGAAATTCTTACTCCTTTACTTCAATCCTGCACCAAACAGGGGTTATTTCTCACATAATAAAAATATTGCACATATCAATTATCATCAATTATAACAGGAACATAATCAAATCACAGAATTTCATTCTAGCGATTATCATCAATTAGCTTATTGTTTATCATTCTAGCGATTAGATAACTTCTCCCATACCTTAGAGAAGCTAAAGAGATTATAGGTTGAAGAAGAAAAGTGCTGCAACAACTTTGAGCTTGAAGTGCTCCAATTCAGAAATTTGAAAACTGATGCAACGGGCTGACTTTGGCTGCTTGGTGTTTGAAGCACAGAACACAAAAATTCGAAAGAAAAATTTGTTTAGCAACTAGGAAGTGCAAACTTTGATTAGAAACAAGTTGGAGACGAAAAGGTTCAGTGTACTTACCAAACCAATTCAAGAAAGAGAGGTGTTTGGATTGGTTTATGCTCTGTTTTACAGCTTGGAGTGAGAAACTTTGGAAGCTTAGAACTTGCACTACAGAGAAGTGTTTTTGATGCAACTTAGTTCTACTTCAAGAGTGGAAATAGAACTTGAATTGTGTTTTGGTTTCACGAATTAAGATGGATTGAGGAGGAAGAATGAATGAGTGAAAGTAACCACCAAGAAATAGAGGAATTTCAGAATTTTGGGGAGTTTAGAGACTCAAGATGCTTCACCCTTATGCTATTTATAGGCAAGGATTGGAATTCTTCAGTCCTAAGTAAGCCTACAATGAGTTGGTACGAGTTGGCAAGGCTGGAAAGCTGAAAAATGGGATTTTAAATTCAAAAACCATGCGCAGCCGCCATGAAAAAGCAGCAGATTTTTCAGATCAAGCACGGGGATATCGATATCCACTGCATGATATCGATATCCACTGGTGAAAATGGCCAAAAACATGTATTTTATGATTCCTAATTCATTTCTTTTTCACATACTCTTATTCCATTACTATTTCTACTAATATTCAAAGGTTCAAATCTAAAATTAATTCTACCTAATAAAATTAAAATATGGAATAAACCTATATATATATATATTCTATTATTATTTCGGAGATAATTCCAATGGGTGTTACAACCTCCCCACTTAAAAAGGAATTTCGTCCCCGAAATTCGATTCAAAAAGTAAAACTTACTCAAACAGATATGGATATTCTTCTTTCATCTGACTCTCTAACTCCCAAGTGATGTCGCTAACACCACCACGTTCCCATACGACTTTTACTAACGGGATTTCCTTCCCTCTCAGCTGCTTACTTTTTCTATCTTCTATCCGAACGGGACCGATTTCGAATGTCAGATTTTCTCGTAAGGGTATCTCATCAGGTTTGATGCTAATAATTGAAGCGGGATCAGGCACGAACTTCCTTATTTGGGACACATGGAACACATTATGCAGGTTGGATAGAAATGGTGGCAGGGCTATCTGGTAGGCAACAGGACCAATGCGCTTCAGGATTTGGTATGGACCGATGAACTTGGGTGATAACTTCTTTGGCTTCATCACACGTCCAACTCCAGTTGTTGGAACTACTCGGAGAAAGACATGCTCTCCTTCTTGAAAATCCAATCTAGTTCTTCTCCGATTTGCATAACTCTTTTGTCTACTTTGGGAAGCTTTCATCTTTTCTTGAATCACCTTAATCCTTTCGGTTGTTTCTTGGACGACATCGGGGCCAATGAGTGTATTCTCCCCCACTTGGAACCAACATAGTGGAGTTCTACACTTTCGCCCATACAATGCTTCGAAAGGTGCCATTCCAATGCTCGCGTGGAAGCTATTGTTGTAAGTGAATTCTACCAAAGGCAATAGTTGACTCCAGTTTTCACTATACTCCAAAGCACACGCCCTTAACAGATCCTCAAGAGATTGGATCGTCCTTTCAGATTGACCGTCGGTTTGGGGATGATAGGCTGAACTCATCCTCAACTTGGTTCCCATTGCTTGGTGTAGACTCTGCCAAAACCGGGAACAAAACCTTGGGTCACGATCAGAGATTATGCTTGATGGAATTCCATGCAATCGCACCACCTCCTTGATATAAAGTTGTGTAAGCTTTTCCAATGAATACTTCATATTGATTGGAATAAAGTGAGCCGATTTTGTCAATCGATCCACTATTACCCACACGGCTTCATATCCTCCTTGCGTTCTTGGAAAATCGGAGACGAAATCCATCGCAATGCTGTCCCATTTCCATTCCGGAATATCCAATGGCTGAAGTTCTCCTCCAGGCCTCTTATGTTCTATCTTTTCTTTTTGGCAAACAAAGCAAGATGCCACATAAGTTGCCACATCCTTCTTCAATCTGGACCACCAGAACATTTTCTTCATGTCTTGGTACATCTTTGTAGCTCCAGGATGAATACTCATTTTGCTTTTGTGGGCCTCGTCCAAAATGGTCCTTCGCAACTCCTGATTTGCTGGAATGCACACCCGATCTTTAAACCTTAAGACTCCATCCGGACCAACTTGAAAGTATGGTTCCTTCCCTTCCATACTTAGCCTCACTTTTTCTTGCAATTCTACATCATTTCGCTGCATCTCCTTTACTTGTCCTAGGAATTCGTTGGTTATCTTTAGCATTCCTAACTTGATACTGGATGGTTTTACTTCTATTGCCAGATTCAAGTCTCGGAATTTCTCAATCAGCTCCACTTCCTTGCCACGGCTGCTTTGATTATTGTGGCGCCCATGGTTACGGTGAGGACCATAATTTTGCTGGCTGCGTTGCTGTTGTTCATACACTGCCTTTGCCTTCAAATTATTTTCAGTGACTCGGCAGCGTTGCACTAGAGTCGCAAAGTGCCGGATGCACTGTCCACTCACGAATGGTTTAATATCAGGCCTTAAACCATTCTCAAAGCGAACACACTTGGAATTCTCATCAGGACGCAACATGAAGTATGGGGAATACTTCATCAGCTCTTCAAACTTGGAAGCATACTCCCCAACAGTCATAGCTCCTTGCTTTAGCTCCAGAAACTCAATTTCTTTCTTGATTCTCACATCTTCGGGGAAAAACTTCTCATAGAATTTCTCCACGAAAATCTCCCATGTGATTTGCTTGTTCTCGTGTTCCAGGGTTTGCTTTGTGTACTTCCACCAGTTATCCGCTGGACCCACAAGAACATAAGCAGCATAAGTGACTTTCTGTTCCTCATCACATGGAATGGTCTGGAAGATCTTCTCCAACTCCTGAATCCAGATTTGTGCCTCCTTGGGGTTAGCTCTACAAAAAAACTTCGGGGGATCGCACTTTCTAAAGTCGGCCAGCCCCTTGAATTCTGATGGACCGGTAGCTTGCCTATTCGTCAGGTGCTCCAAAATAGCAGCTATACGGTCTAGAGATTCGTCGGTTTGACGAGCGTGCCTTGATGCCATTGCTACCTTGTGCTATTTATGAAAATAATAGTTATATTTAAGATTAAAGAATGTTAATAGTATACCCTAATAACTCTATTCAAAATCTACCCATAACTCGATCCAGAGTTATCACAGCTTATAGCATGTGTGGCCGTATTCCATAGGCCGAGAGTTTGAACCATTGCTCTGATACCACTAAGTGTAACGACCCAACTTTCTAACTCTTAATTACTTATCAATAAAATAGAGGAAAATTTTTCGCCAAAATAAGTTTATAACTTGTTCGTTCAAAAGCGGAAGCAACTTGCATATATCATATTGTTTCATAACAAAACATAGAGAGTTTACAACTTATAACAAAAGTTCAAACTATAAGACAGCCAACATAGACTCTGAGCTACTTAATATTCTACTCGTAACCCAGAGCATGGTTATCAAAACTCCACCATTGGAAAGGGAATTATCGCATCCCTTGCCAGCATCATTCTTCCCCTTGGAAGACGGAAGCTCCATTACGTACAAGGACAACCAGGGAGTAAGTCATAGCTAACCACGTTAAAGCGAATGATAAAGAACATTGGCTAAAAACAACAAACACAAGTAGTAACAAATTCATTAATGCATAAACATATGTCAAACCCTTTTTACTCAAGTAATTAGTCTTATTATTAATGGCATGATGCATGCTAATCACAGCAATATCCCGGGGCATCACAGCTTGGAGGAAAATGGGTCATCCTGAGCTTCCTCCGCTCGACCCTCCACGACAGACAGCGTGTGCGACAGACAGCGCAAAACGTCTCAACAAGCTGGAGCAAACAATGCATGAATGCAGCCATAATCCATTACCAATCCTTATTATCCATTCATTATCATAACCATCAAGGACATAGTCCCTCATTTCATTTTTGCATTCATCAATCTCATCTTTAACAATTTCTTTAGCTGGTGGTGTTGTTTTTATAAAAAGAATCCATCAGCCACTTTGTGATGGTTTTAGAGAGAGAGAGAGAAAGTATAACCATTTATTTAATAATCCGTCGGGGCATAGCCTCCTATTGGCGGATATTCATTGCAACGACCCCATTGGGACTCCCTTAGAAAATATCAACCAAGTGAATAAAACTTTCACTGCGACGTTAGGGATAATATCAACCAAATGGGTGTACACACTTTCGTTGGGACTCCCGTAGGGAAATAATCAACCACTGGATAGAATTCCAATAGGACACCTCCAGGATAGTTATCAACCAACGGGATTAGGTTTTAACCATAAAGAGAAATATTTAGAATTTAGTAATTTAGGAGCTTAGACGAGTTAATCTTTAATGAAATTGTAGAAAGTAATTGCTTTTCTGAAAAATTCTTTCAATTGCTCGAGTAGTTCTTGACTACTCGAGTTGTTCATGTAAAAATACTCGAGTCTTTAAGAACCACTCGAGTGTTCTTCCAGTTTTCCAGAATACTCGAGTCTTCCTTAAATTACTCGAGTCTTTTTGCTGCAACAGCACCAGTTTTATGCACTTTTAATGCCAATTCGAAATTATTACTCCTTTACTTCAATCCTGCACCAAACAGGGGTTATTTCTCACATAATAAACATATTGCACATATCAATTATCATCAATTATAACAGGAACATAATCAAATCATAGAATGTCATAAAACATAGCAAATAATCACTTCAACATATGACTTTCATTTCTACTTGATTTTAAGTTCGAAAATCAATCCAGTGAGCTTCCTTAGGTCCAATTAAAGTTGTTTGAATACAAAAACTATGGGTTTCTGGCCTCCAAGTCAGATTCCCATTTCTAACTTATGTTGCCCATGAACCTCATATGGTTCCTATGAATTTAGCTTATTGTTTATCATTCTAGCGATTAGATAACTTCTCCCATACCTTAGATAAGCTAAAGAGATGATAGGTTGAAGAAGAAAAGTGCTGCAACAACTTTGAGCTTGAAGAGCTCCAATTCAGAAATTTGAAAACTGATGCAACGGGCTGACTTTGGCTGCTTGGTGTTTGAAGCACAGAACACAAAAATTCGAAAGAAAAATTTGTTTAGCAACTAGGAAGTGCAAACTTTGATTAGAAACAAGTTGGAGACGAAAAGGTTCAGTGTACTTACCAAACCAATTCAAGAAAGAGAGGTGTTTGGATTGGTTTATGCTCTGTTTTACAGCTTGGAGTGAGAAACTTTGGAAGCTTAGAACTTGCACTACAGAGAAGTGTTTTTGATGCAACTTAGTTCTACTTCAAGAGTGGAAATAGAACTTGAATTGTGTTTTGGTTTCACGAATTAAGATGGATTGAGGAGGAAGAATGAATGAGTGAAAGTAACCACCAAGAAACAGAGGAATTTCAGAATTTTGGGGAGTTTAGAGACTCAAGATGCTTCACCCTTATGCTATTTATAGGAAAGGATTGGAATTCTTCAGTCCTAAGTAAGCCTACAATGAGTTGGTACGAGTTGGCAAGGCTGGAAAGCTGAAAAATGGGATTTTAAATTCAAAAACCATGTGCAGCCGCCATGAAAAAGCAGCAGATTTTTCAGATCAAGCACGGGGATATCGATATCCACATAAGGATATCGATATCCACTGGTGAAAATGGCAAAAAACTTGTATTTTATGATTCCTAATTCATTTCTTTTTCACATACTCTTATTCCATTACTATTTCTACTAATATTCAAAGGTTCAAATCTAAAATTAATTCTACCTAATAAAATTCAAGTATGGAATAAACCTATATATATATATATATTCTATTATTATTTCGGAGATAATTCCAGTGGGTGTTATAGTTCGCCTATCCACCTTCTTTGTCTCATGTTCAGCTCCTTTTGCTAGAACAGGTACTTCAAGCTCTTGTGATCGCTGAAAACTTCTATCCTTACTCCATACAAATGGTGTCTCTAAATCTTTAATGCAAACACTACGGCTGCTAGTTCCAGGTCGTGAGTAGGATAATTTTGTTCATGAATTTTCAATTGTCTTGAAGCATATGCCACCACTTGACCATCTTGCATTAGCACACATCCTAATCCTTGCTTCAACGCATCGCAGTACACACAGAAAGTCTTTGTCGGATCGGGTAAGACCAATACCGGTGCAGACGTCAATCTCCTTTTTAGCTCTTGAAAGCACTCCTCACACTTTTCCGTCCAAACGAACACCTGTCCTTTCCTTGTCAGCTTAGTCAAAGGCAATGACAATCTAGAGAATCCTTCTATGAACCTCCGGTAATAACCAGCATGTAATAAAAAGCTTCGAATTTCCGTCCCTGTCGTTGGTGCTTTCCATTCCAAAACCGCTTTCACCTTTGCAGGGTCCACTGCAATTCCATTTCTTGTTATCACATGCCCTAGAAAATTTACTGACTCTAGCCAAAAGTCACACTTTGATAACTTTGCGAATAGCTCTTTCTCCTTCAACACACCCAACACTTTGGCTAAATGCTCTGCATGCTCCTCTTTATTCAGTGAATAGATTAAAATGTCATCACTAAACACAACGACAAAAGAATCTAAAAACGGGTGAAAGATCCTATTCATGTAATCCATGAATATTGCGGGCGCATTAGTCACTCCAAAAGGCATAACTAGATACTCATAATGTCCATATCTCGTCTTGAAAGCCGTCTTTGGAATATCTTCTTCCTTCACTCTGATCTGATGGTAACCTGATCTCAAGTCGATCTTCGAAAACACAGTTGCTCCTCTCAGCTGGTCCATCAAATTGTCAATTCTTGGCAACGGGTACCTATTCATGATTGTCACTTTGTTCAGCTGACGGTAGTCGGTGCACAATCTCATACTTCCTTCCTTCTTCTTAACGAATAAAATAGGTGCTCCCCACGGTGAAACACTCGGTCTAATGAACTGCTTTTCCAATAATTCCTCTAGTTGCTTCTTTAACTCCACCAACTCCATCGGGGCCATACGGTAAGGTGCTTTCGAAATCGGTGCCGTTCCAGGGATCAAGTCGATTCTGAACTCTACTTCTCGCACAGGAGGCAATCCAGGGATTTCCTCGGGAAAAACTTCAGGAAAATCCTTAACAACAGGTAGCTCTTCCATCTTCCTTTCCTCCTTGACGTCCAAAGAAGCGAGAAACATGTATATCATGACTCCATCTTCCCATGAAGCTTTGATTTGATTGGCAGTCACGTGCTCGGGTTCTAAGGTTTGGGGCATACTAGGTCTTAAGTTATCGAAAATAAGAGTCTTTTCGGCACAATTTAGGAGGATATGATTAGCAGTTAACCAATCCATGTCTAAAATTATGTCGAGTTGGGTAAGGGGTAAAACAATTAAGTCTATTAAGTACTCTCTATTTTCTATTCCTACA
The DNA here is from genome assembly GCA_037953625.1 of Crotalaria pallida. Classification (NCBI taxonomy): domain Eukaryota; kingdom Viridiplantae; phylum Streptophyta; class Magnoliopsida; order Fabales; family Fabaceae; genus Crotalaria; species Crotalaria pallida. Next base: position 56,673,048 of record CM075651.1, read on the forward strand.
GGACATTTGGGCACAAGAGTTGATACCATGACTGGGTCACTGGTAGGGGTAGAGACAATTAGATCAAAAGGCATAACTTTTACTTGTAAACTTTATCTATCAACCACATTACAAGCAATAAACGAATGTGTAGCACCCGAATCATACAACACATTAAAAGGTATCTTACGTATGAAACACCTACCTTGGATCAAATTAGCATTGTTAGCAGCTTCAGTTCCACTTATTGAGAAAACTCTTCCTTGACCACGGGGTCTAGCTACATTCACCGCATTGACTTCCCGCTTGGGTTCTGGGAAACTCCTTGCTATGTGTCCAGGCTTGTTGCAATTGAAGCAGTTGGGATTGTTCCAAGGGAACACAGCTCCAAAGTGATTCCGGTTGCACTTATTGCAGAGTGGAGGTACATTCCCTTGTACTCCACCATTGTTCCTATTTCCTCCACTGTTGTTGTTGTTGTTGTTGTTCTCACGATTCCCACTACGATTTTTGTTGTTGTTGTTCCCTCTGAATTGATTGTTGCGATTGTTGTTGTTACGATTCTGATTGTTGTGATTGTTGTTCCGAGGATGATTCTTGTTGTTATTGTTAAAACCACCATGAAACCTTGACTTACCAAACCTATTGTCTCTTTGTCCACTTCTCTGTCCATAAGGACCTTGATAACGGGTTCCATTGTTCTGGTTTCCACTTCTTGGGGAATGCCATATAGGACCACCACTTGAAACTTGGACAACTGAATTCCCTGTCGAATTCCTCGACTTCAACCCATTTTCCACAATACTCCCCTTATTCAATTAGGTCGTAAACACATTTATCTCCAATGGATCCAGGGCTTGCTTAATCTCCGACCTCAAACCATCCAAGAATTTTGCACACTTAGACCTCTCATTCACAGCTTCTCCATAATAAGGCATAAACCTTGCCAAGCTCTCAAATTTGGCAGCATACTCCCCTACACTCATGTTTCCTTGCTCCAACCGCAGGAATTCCAATTCCTTGGCTGTTTTCAGATGCTCAGGGAAATACTTCTCTAAAAGCCTATTTTTGAATTGGTTCCAAGTAATCGCACCAGCCTCTCCAGCCAAAGCTTGCCTCTCATTACGCCACCAATCAGTCGCTTCTCCCACCATCATATATCCAGCATAAGCAACCTTTTGTTCATCCGTGCATTGCACCATTCCTCCAAAAATCCTTTCCAGACTGGCTATCCACGCTTCAGCTTCTTCCGTTGCGTAACCTCCACCAAATTCCTTCGAATTTCTATGGCAAAACTCATCAAGACCTCTGATTCCTTGTCCACCAGCATTCGCGTTTTGATTCTGTTGAAGTTGTTGATGTATACGGTTCATGTTGTCTCTTACTCCGGCCAAAATCACAGTTGTTTGAGCCATGATAGCAACTGGTTCCTCATTCGCTTGTCGACGTGCCATCGCGATCCTAAAAACAGGTTGAATTCTCAGACTAAGGGAACATCTACCCACACAAAAGGACTAACTCACATCTATACACCAATTAAGGCAGAGTCACACAATGAAAGCATATAAGGCTATGCTTAAGGCCATCGCTAAACTACCAAACAGAGTCACACAAGGAAAGCATATAAGGCTATGCTTAAGGCCACTAAGGACAACCATTGCTTTGATACCACCAAATGTAACACCCCAATTTGGAAATACAATTTTCATTAAAAATTTGCGCCATTTTTTTTTATAAAAACATTCATTTCAAATTATTATTATGACTCGAAAAAGGTTTGCATGTCATTAACAAATAACCTTGACTTCCAAAATGTTTTCTCAACTTGTTTTCCAAAAAGAAGTGTCACGTTACCACATCATCTCTTTCACCATAAAATACGATAATTTTAAATTGCGGAATAATAGATCATTTCATTCATTAGAAAATATTTGATATAAAAGAGTTTCGGCTCATCAGGCCATTATCCATGAGACAAAATAAAATGCGGAAAGATAAAATAAACTCCCCATTGGGGTTACATAAGTTTTATCAGAGAAAGCTGCCATCCTAGACTGAAAACAAAACCTAGAGCACAATAACTATCACTACTCATCCTCGCTAAGGTCCTCCACTGGGTCTTCCTCGGGATCTTTTTCAGGATCTTCTTCAGGATCTTCCTCCTCTTCAATATTAGCATGTGGAACAACCTGAGGCTCATGAAAGTCCCTAGGCCCTCCGGACATAAAGTCCCTCAAGAGAAAACGAACTTCCACGCGATCAGTAGCAACACCTCGAAGCACATGGTCTATATCCTCAAAACTCAGTCTAGTAGGCCCCTCCCATATCCAGCCGGTAGCAGTCCTACTCCATTGTCCCCCCGCCAGAGGAGACATTACCAATCTCAAAACTCGCTCCGCCATCTAGCGTTCGACATATAAGAGAAACAAGAAGGTATAGAAGAAGAGAGAGAGTTAGCGATCAGAATGAACAAGTCATCGACGGCATGGGATTACTCCATGGATTGCACTAGGATCAAACACATACCACTTTAACAAGGCATAACTTATCATACATTGTCTTATCAAGATATCATAATTATCATGTGTTCACCATGACTTATCATTATCGTTTCATCATTATAATCTTATCTTAACATCATAACTTAATATCACTACTCAAGGGTTCATTACTTGCAAACTTTCCACTAAGTATTTTCATAACCATCAATGATTTAGGGAGGGAAATCATTGAGGTAAGGTTAGATTAGCACACACGATACATCTCCTCCTTCAATATCCAACCACAACCTAAGTTGGAAAGCAGATGGGGCGCACAGGAATCCTACCCACACAGGCATTGATAGTCAAAGGGTACGTACCAAGCTGAAGCCACACATCTGGCCAACAAAACAAAATACAATATCATTTCATAATTTCACAATTTCACAAAAAGCATTGACTTCTAGCCTTGATTCAGATTCCCTCTCACCATCTCCGATTTGCTCAAGGGGGTGACAGTAGTTTCTCTAGTTGATCGTGTAGTCCTTGCTACGACCATGTCCAACAGCAGGAAGACATGTCATTGTAGTCTTGTCCCACCTAGAGAAGCACTCGAGGCTTCTTGACGTTTCACCGTCCTTGCCTTCCCCTATCGCAATCACCACTTGAAGATGCGCAGGTCTCCAAGCATACGGTATCTTTCATCTCCACTACTTCTCTCTCAACGCGTAGTTAGAAAGGATTAAAGCTTAAGGTCTTTTAACTCTTTTAAGTCTTTTAATTATCTAGTTTGGTCGACCCATTCTAAGCCTCACTTCTAACGGGCCTCGACCTCTAAGGGTAACAACAAACACCTCCCTATAGTACAATGGATTCCACAAGACATGTAACCACGACATAGTCATCCACGTGGCCAGTCACTTAAAAGGGATATACAACAAAAGTTATTGTGCCGCTTGCACCATCACTGTACACTAATATGAATCTTCCACAAAATTAATCATTCTCATATTTTCTTTTCATAGCAATTCTAAATATACAAAGTCCTTTCCATAGGACAACCGTTTCAATATATCCAATAATCTTTCATAGGATAAATCATGATTTCATAAACATAACCAAAAACATTTGATACATTATCACATGATCTTTTATCATTTCCAAAACCATATTAAACAGATAACTTCACATTATACAACATGTCAATATTAAATAAATTCAGACAATCAATATAAAGTTACTATCGCAACGTAGAATGACTAAGCACACCACAATCAATTGTCATCTCGTATATTGACATATAACTTGGATCCCGACTTTTGATATGGTCGAAATCATCCTAATGTTACCATAGTGACTTTATTTAATTGCCGACAATCCACACACATTCTCATGCTTCCATCTTTCTTCTTAACAAAAAATACCGGTGCACCCCAAGGGGAAACACTCGGTCTGATAAATTGTTTCTGCAACAACTCTTCGATTTGCTTCTTTAGCTCAACCATCTCCGGTGGCGCCATTCGATAAAGTGCAATTGAGATAGGACCCGTTCCAGGAATTAACTCGATGCTAAACTCAATTTCACGCTTAGGCGGCAGTCCAGGGACTTCTTCTGGAAAAATTTCAGGAAAATCCCTTATCACAGGAACATCTTCGATCTTCACTTCCTTCTCAACCTTTGCACAAGCTAACTGGATGCATCCTTTGGTTATCACATCACGATAGGTAATGGTTTTTCTATCACAGTCAATGAGCACTTGAATCTTGGACATCCAATCCATTCCCAAGATAACATCTAATTGTGACAGAGGCAAACAAATAAGGTCTACTTGGGTTATCCGGTCTAACACCTAAACGGTACAACCCAAACAAGCTTTAGAGGTAACGACTACCGGGTTGGTAGGAGTAGACACTTCAAGCTTATAAGGTGTATTGATTATTGTTAAGTTTAAGCGATTAGCACAATCATATGCAACAAATGAATGTGTGGCTCCAGAACCAAACAAAAAGTTACAAGGTTGGCCATTTAGAACAAAGTTACCTTGGACAAGGTTTTCAGATTGACTAGCTTCAACACCACTGAGAGTAAAGACTCTCCCAAAATTGGTTGGTTTCCTGTCAGCATTTCCAGATTCCACCTTCCTTGGTTCCTTGCAGTAACGAGAAATGTGGCCAGGCTTTCCACAATTGAAGCAAGTAGGAGTCCAACAAGTTGTTCCAAAATGGTGCTTCTTGCACTTGTCACACAGAGGAGCTGGGTTCTTGACTCCTGAATCAGCTTTACCCTTATTCTTCTGATGGTAAGGTCCACCTTTACCATGCTGATTCCTACCCTTATGGCGCTGCGGTCCATATCCTTGCTGATTCCTTTTAGCTCGCATAAACTCTTCTTCGACTTTCTTGTCTTCTTCATATATTCTGCATTGATTCACCAAGGCTGGAAAACTCCGAATATTCTGATATCCGAAAGTAGACTTCAAATCCGGTCGCAGTCCGTCTTCAAACTTGATACACTTCGAACGCTCATCAGGGTTATGATGGTAGTATGGAGAATACTTGCTCAGTTCCTCAAACTTCGCAGCATACTCTCCCACTGTCATGTCCCCTTGATTCAGTTTAAGGAATTCAATTTCCTTCTTACTTCTTATATCCTCAGGGAAATACCTTTTGAAGAATTTCTCTACGAAAGTATTCCAAGTCACTGCTCTACCTTCAGCAGCTAAAAGTTGAGCAGTATGATTCCACCAATCCTCAGCTTCATTTGTCAGCACATAGGTGGCAAAAGTCACCCTCTGATTATCAGTGCAATTTATGGTTCGGAAAATATTTTCCAAATCACGAATCCACTTTTGAGCCTCATTTGGGTGATGTCCTCCTCCAAACTTTGGCGGATCACATTGACGAAATTCCGAGATGCCTTGAAATTCAGCCGGAACAGGGTTCCTAGGTGGTTGCGGTCCTATAGGGTGCTATTGCATATTCTCGAATACTCTCGAGATTCGATCTAATGCTTCAGCAAGTTGATTATTGTTTCTAGCAGCCATAGTAACCTGCACTATGAATTGAATCAATAATCGATCTTAAGACTAAACACACTCTAATATTAACATACTCTAATGGTTAGTATGTAAGGCCATACTCCAAAGCCAAGAGTCGGGACCATTGCTCTGATACCATAAGTGTAACGACCTAAGTCGTCACGAGAATTATGTTATGATAAATGCATATTATTAATGAAATAATAAGGAAATGATATTGTTGTTTTTATGATGGTATATAAAAATAGGAAATAATTTAAACCAAATACTTTCATAAAATTGTGTCATTTATATTTCACATAAGGAGTTTAATTTAATGTACATCATTTCACATTGTTTCAGTCAAAAGGTACTGTATCATAACTCTGAGTTACTAAACTCAGTCAGTGCACATATACATATATATATATATAATAAGGTGTTACCCAGAGCAGTCCCCTAAACTCAAAAGATACTAACAGTCAGTCTACATACTAATGTTATATACCTAGCATATAACCTCAAGGCTCATCAACCATCCACTGACTCCCGGTCGATGGCACTACCTGATCACTCTCCCCTCCAGTCTCTACGGCGTCGTCCCCAGCTGGCTCACTCTCGCCCTCCTCGGGATCCTCCTCCTCAGAGTCCACCTGAACCACCGGAGGCACACGTTCCGATGATGGTGCAAATCTCACAGTCCGAGATGGACCCGGACGGGAAGGATCCTCAGGTGCAGCTCTCTCCGGAGGAGTGCGAGCGGGAGCAGCTGGTCTGAAACGAAAATGAGAATGACGACGTGCAGGCTGGGGCGGTGGAGTACCATGTCGATAAGTAAAAGCAGGAGGTACATGCTGGGCATATATCATAGGTATGCGGAACCGACGAGGATGCATATACGCCAAGGGGTTCGGGTGGCGGAAAATCAGCTCCACCTCCCCCTCGAACGTGGCCCTACGCTCCTCATACTCCCATGTCCCTCTCACGGGTCGCATCTCCAGGCACGCCAGAAATCGAGACATCACCTAATAAACAAATAGGGCAAAGGGAGTAAGACAGTGTCATTCACGTACAAATGAATAATTAAATGAACTAGGAATAAACAAACACAATTAGTCAAGTAGCAATTAAAATCACATAGGCAATTAAGCAATCTCAAATAATCAATTAATAAATACTAAATAATAATTATCAAGCAATAATGTATGTTTCTAATGCATGTGCAATGCAATGCGATGCAATGTTCAATGCAATCTCCTCTGTGATATTCTACGAATATCATGCACTTGGCAAATTCACGTTTATCGATAACGTCCTCAACGATTCAATTTACGTTTTATCGAAAACGTTCAAACGATCCAATTTACGTTTTAACGAAAACGTTCAAACGCTCCACGTACGTTTGACGACAACATACCAACGATTCACACTAAATAGGAAAAGCAACTAGGTGTAAACGTCTTTCCACCAAGTATACAATTACAACTCCTGTGTAAATTATACTAAAGACCGTCCTTCGCAGTCACGAAATACTCCGAGAGATCGATAGAATAAAATTATAGTCATTGTAAAATTATCCCGAGTCGAGTCTGCAGAACCCACTCATCATAGGACTATTTTACCTATAATTAATTCCCACGGTTATTTGACGTATCACCGTCATAAACCTAATCTCCGCGTATTCTCATACCGATTTAATTTAATCGAATGTGTCTTTTGTAACACCCCGTCTGAATACCTCACACGAATTTTAATAGACAAAGGAATTTATTTGAGAAGACGTTTTTATAAAGGGTATTTTTTAAAAAAAAGAATATTTATTGAATTGAATTTATGTTGGTGATTTCAAATGATTTTGGATTTTTAAGCAAATGATTTTATTTTGAGACCAACTTTATGAATTTCGGATTTTTGGCATTTTTTTTTGGGTTAAATATCTTAAGCCTTTTATACTTTATATTTTTAAGAAAATGTGATTTTATAAGAAAAGAAAATGAAAATGATTTTGTGCATGTGTGTGCATAGGTGTCGCCGTGTGTGTGTGAGTAGTGTGCATATGATGCAATCTTGTTGACTTCTTTGCACCCTAGGTTAGTGGACTAGTGAACCCTAGGTTTAATTAGTGTAAATCTTAGTTAGTAGTTTGACCAACCAATAGGAAGTGATATTAGCCCTAATTTTACTCCATTTGTCCAATGGCTTGGCTTGAGCCATGCAAGCCTTGATGTGGTCAAAATTACCCTTCCTAGTTGCACTCTTGACCGAATTGACTTAAGGGTAGGAAAGGAATTTGTTGGTTGCTTTCTTATAATCCTAAACCGTAGTACACCAACCCATTCGCTTCACATTTCATTTCCAATCAAACACAACTCAAAGAGTAACATCCATACTCTTAGAAAAGAACTAGAAACTTAGAGAGAGAGGGAGAACCCGTGAGCACCAAGGAGAAGAGGAAGAGGAAGACCAAGCTCAAAAGTCTTAGGATTCTTGGAGATTAAGTGAAGAGGTTGAAGATCCTTTCTATTTCTCTAGTTTATTCGAAGGTCCTAGGTTGTTCTAAGTGGTTTTTAATTTTCTAAGTCTTGTAAAGTTTATTTGTTGCTGCATGTCCAAGTTCTTTATAGATCTATGTTTGTAAGTATTTGTTAAGCCTTAATCTTGAGTCTCAAGAACTCTACAAATTTGTAAAACCTTAAACCATGGACATTCCTATTCGGTCTTGCTTAGAAAAATTAGGTTGTGATGACTTTCATTTCATTCTAAGTTCATGCATGTTAGTTTGATGCTTGATGAAGGTGATCTAAATGGTTTGTTTGCTTTGATTTTAATTTTGAATTTTCTAAGCCTTGATCTTTGATTTTTCTTTTCAAAAGGTCTTTAATCTTTTGTGTTGATCTTGAAAGAGGTTTGATACTTGTCTTGATTTTCATGGTCTTGATCTAAAAAGCTTTGCATGTGGTTTTCTTGCTTAAAAAGTTTTATTCCATGACTTGCATGTCACGGTTTTCATGAGAAAACAAAGAAACACAACTTCTCCAAAAAGATTTTGCTTTGATTTAAGCTTATGAGTGTTTCAAAGTTATAGATTTGAGTTTTCTTCTTGATTTTGGTTGATGTTTCATTCGGCCAAACTTGAAAACAAAGGTTCATGATTATTTTTCCTAAAAAGTCTCTTGCATGTGTTCTCTTTTGGATTTCCATGATTTCAAGACACATGCAAAGGAAAATAAAATGAAATTTGTGTTTGAAGTGACTTATAGGTCACGGTTTTGAAGAAGAAAAGAGTTGAGGTTTTTCTAAAACCATGTGCTTTACAAATGCATGTTGTTGATTTAATATTTTCAAGATTTTGTGAAGAAAAGATGCATCAAAAGCCTTGTTTTTCCATGACCATGATTCGGCCTACTCTAGGTTGAAGAAGCTAGATTCTTTTGCATGAAATTGTCTTCTTGAAATGATTATGTTTTATGACTTGGTTTTCAGAAAAATTTATTTAAATTGTATTGAGTTGGTTTTGGTTCAATTCGGTTTTCATGAGGAGAAAATGAGTGAAAGTATTTGATTTTTTTTCTCAAAGTATTTCCATGAGTTGATTTTTATTCCTTGTTGTCCAAGATTTTTTTTTCAAGTATTTCAAGTTTAAAAATTTTTTTGAGTTGTGAAAAGACATGGATTTCAAGTGTTATTGATTTATGAAAATTTGGAGTGAAAAATGGTGGATTTTCAAGGTTTTCCAACTAGGAATAAGTGGCTAGACTTTCCCATACAGCCACATAAACTATTGTTTTATTTATCCTAATATGAGTTTTCAAATGATTTTCAAAAGGCTTTAAGCAATAGAAAAGATTGAGAGTTGTTTCGATAAATATCAATATTTTAATAAAGAGTAAAGAAAGTAAAGGGTTTTGATTTAAGAATCAAGTGGTGATTTCTAATTGAAATAGTTTTTAATAAAAGTGTATTTATTTATTTGAGGTCATTCAGTGGACGTGGTGACAATTCTCAAAGAGAAGTTAGAGACCTTCAAGGGCAAAGTATTTCTCTTGCTGGAATAAGAGGTGAGTGAGATTGCGGTGAGCCCGTAACATTGTTGCCGGATGGTGGTGCAATGTGTTTATGTAATGCTTATTTACGTTACGTTCTTGTGCACGTTATTTATTATCTTAAGTCAGTTCCTTATTACTCTGTGATGAGATGGTGATTTTCCCGTTTGATAAGTTTAAGTGATTCACGAATGATAATGAAAGAATAAACGTATGAGGATAAGTGAAGGAATGGTATGTGATGCGATATGAGAAATGTGATGAAATGTCAATGTATTGGATAAGGACATGGTGCTTGTGAAGCTGAGATCGTGTTAGAGAATATGTTGTGCTGGAAGTGATAGTGCAAAGAACAATGTGAATTTATGAGAAAGTGATGAGGTGAGATGGTTGCCCGAGGGGCTTGGAATGCGAATGTATTTGTGAAAGTGGGGAAAAAGATGCTTTAGTGGTCGGGTCTTGTCGAAGGGATGGACTAAGGGCAAGCCGACTATAAGTTAACTAAAAGACTTTAAGGTTCTAAAATACTTTAAAGAATATTAAAAGACATTAAAAGACATTAATATTCGCGGTGAGATATGAGAGTGTGAAGTAGTGGAGAGGAAGATACTATGGGTATCTGCGGATACTCAGGTGGAGATTGCATGAGGGGAGGGCAATGACGGTGACTCGTCAAGAAGCCTCGAGTACATTTCTAGGCGGGACGAATCCCATAAGTGGCGCACTAACGTGGTGGGGACTGGGTCTAATTCCGTGGTAAGTACCGCATAGCTAACTAGAAATGATACTGTCACCCCCTTGAATGCAAGTCTACAACAGTTGAGAGGGACTGGAACGGGGCAATGTGTTTTGCCACTGCGTGGACAGTGAGCCTTGATTATATGATATGTTTTGAGGTTGAGACCTCCTGGCTTGGAGCCATTTGTTGAGACAGCTATCGTGCCCGCGTGGTAAAGGTCCTGTACTCCTGTTGGCTTCCGACTAGGTGGATGGAGACCGAGGAGATGTAGAGTGCGCGTTCCTCAGTGATGGTGATTCCCCTACCTCATTGAGTGAGTTAAGTACGATAAAACTTAATAACAAAAGAATAAAGAGATGCTGAATATTTGAAAAGATGGGCAAAGTATGATGATGTTCAGTTGTGATATATTGTGGTAATGGTTGGCGAGTATTGCTTTTATGTGTGGTTTATTTTATATCTCGAATACCTTTATTTATGATATTGAGTTTAATTTGGGATAAGCGCTTTATCCTTCAAGTACTTGATGTATTCTGGTTCTCGTGTCTTGTTCTGTATATATATAGTCGTCGAGTGTCCTTGGTACTGTTCGTCTTTCTATCGTGTCTATTCTGCGACCTTGCGGTCAACCTGTTACGTATGGTGCGCTGACTCTCTCCTACCTGGTTGTCGTATTGGCATTTGCCGGTATTGCAACGGGTAGATGGCGTATCATGTAGCGATCCACATGTGGCCTCTTCAGGGAGGTGCATGGGAGGTGGTACCTGATGGATGGATCTGGAGAGGAGATACTCGTCTGGAGATCGACGATCCGAGGCACATTCTACGGGAGCAGGCATGGACGTGCATGTTGGGCAAGTCACTCTGCGAGATTATCAAGTCGGTGGACCACGGGAACACCATGAGCTAAATGGTGATCCTGCACCCTTGGCAGCGGTGGTTCCTGAACCTATGGAAGAGGAGAGTGCTAGCGATCCCGATCACGCAGCAGAGACGGATCCAAGCGAGGATATGGAGACGGAGGCTAGTTCTGCTGATGAGTGACGTCTTGCAATCTGTGTCTAGAGGATGTCTTGTGTCTAGGATCTGAGTTTCAGTCGAGGATTATCTTGTAATGAACTAATGATGTAATCAGCTATTTCTTATTTCGGTTTGTAATATTTTGATTTCAGTTCACTTCTTTTGGAAAAACTTTGGAGTGTATCGTTAGTATGTGTGCCTTATGTTTTTATCAATGCAAGCAAGTTCCATGTTTTCATAATGATGTTGATTTAGGGTGAAAGGTTTCGAAAGTAACAACTCGATTTTCAAAAGGGTGGATTACGTATTAACGAACATATACTTAAAAAAAATGGCCTCATTTCTGCAAGAAAGTAATCATAATTCAGTTAAGTTTTTGGGAAGTGAAAATCGGGCTGTTAAATCTTTTCCTATTATCTTATCTTAGCTCCATAACACCATGCATGATTTCAATCACAACCAAGTTATTAGGATTGAATTCAAATTATTTAATTGGCATTGAGTTGATGTTAAAAAGGAATTGACATCCAAACATTCTTTTAAATAATAAAAAAAATAAAGTTTTTATTTTAAAAGAATTAATTAAAAATATTAGGGAAATATTGGATTAAAGAAAAATACATTTTTCAGGTTCTGGAGAGTGTCTAACCGGTTAGAGAGTCGTGTAACCGGTTATTCACATTTAAATTTCCCCCTTTCCCAGTTTTACAGTAACTAACCGGTTAGTAGTTGCAGTAACCGGTTAGTCACTGCAGCAGCAGTCCAAAAATGTCACTTTTTAACACCAATTCAAAAACCTTTCATTTTCAATCCTTATCAATCATTCACAGAACATATATGGACATATTTAAACATGTTCAAATCAATTATACACATCAATTTCATGAGATTCATATATAATTCATCAAGTATGCATATAATCACATATTTGGCACTTAATATGTCAAATTCAATTTCAGAGCTTCTCAAGTCAAAATTATAGTTCCTTTAACTCGTGTTCAGTTATTATGACATGCTTGAATGAGTTTTATGTCCTATTTTGGCCTCCAAGCCAAAGTCCCAATTCAAAACCTATGGCCCTTGAGCTTGTAAAGCTCTTTTACATTCCAAGCCATTTAATAATCATTCTAGCAAATTAATATCTTCTCCCTTACCTATTGAAGCTTTTGAGACTGATTGGAAAGCAAAGGAAAAGGTTCAACACGATTTTGAGGCAAAACCCACCTCAGCTGCAACTCTGTTTTCAGTTTCAATAGGGGGTATTGATCAGAGATTTTCAACAAGAATAAGTGAAATAAACCTGTGAGAAAGGATTAGAATCAAAACTAGGATATACTAACTCAAGATTGAAACAAGTTTTGGTTCCAAAGAGAGCTTGAGCTTACCACACGAATTCAACAAAGAGAGCTCCACAGACTGATTTATGCTCTGTTTTCCAGCATCAACAGAGTCAAATTGTAGAGCCTATAACTTCTTCTATAGTGTATGAAATTGAATGGGACTTGTTTCAAATTCAAGAGGGTTCAAAGAGCTTCGTTTAGATATAAGGTTTGTGTATGTTGATGCCTCAGAGAGAGAGAACGAATCTAAACACAGCCACAACAAAGAAATGGAGTCTGAACTTGTTTTATGAGAATTTGAGAGTGAATTGTGTGGCTTAAATTTGGTTTAAGTCACCAAATTTCATGACCGCTCATTCACAGCAGAGATTAGACGCGTTTTCAGGTTGAGGTGGCTGGTGTTGGGGTTAAAAACCTGTTTCCCTTTTTCAATTTGTGTCCAGAACAATCTCACTTCTGGGTGTCTGAGAGCACTAACCGGTTACTCATCTCACTAACCGGTTAGTGAGACACAAAAATCACAAAATATTATATTTTATTCTATTTTCTTTTCTCTTATCAAATACTTATTAAATACTTCTTTTATTTCCACAAAAAGAAATATTTACCTTAATACAATAATTTCCTTTAATTATTTCTTAATTTATTTTTAAAACATAATTATATTCTAATCATCATAATTATATTATAATCACATTATAATTAACGTAATTACATATAATTATATTTCATAATCGAGGATTAATTTTTGGGGTGTTACACTTCTCCCCCACTTAAAGGAATTTCGTCCCCGAAATTCAACTTACTGAAATAACTCAGGATACTCCCTACGCATACGCTCTTCTAATTCCCAGGTTGATTCAGACACATCGCCTCGATTCCACAAAACTCTAACTAATGGAATCTCTTTCCCTCTAAGCTGCTTCATTCTTCGATCTTCAATTCGCACTAGACCAGCTTCGAGCGTGAGATTCTCCTTGATTGGCAATATGTCGGGTTGAATCTGAATTACAGCTTCAGGATCATGCACATACTTCCAAAGTTGCGAGACATGAAAAACATCATGGAGGTTTGCAAGAGAAGGGGTAAAGCAATCTGGTAGGCAACTGGACCTACGCTCTTTAGGATTTGATATGGCCCAAATAATTTTGGCGATAGCTTCTTCGGCTTAAGGGCACGACCAATTCCTTTTGTCGGTACTACTCTAAGAAATACATGATCACCTTCGTTAAATTCCAAAGAATTTCTTCTCCTATCAGCATAGCTTTTCTGGCGACTCTGAGCTGTCTTCATTTTATCCTGAATCATCTTGATCTTCTCTGTGGTCTCTAGCACAATATCGGGATCAATAATCGAGTTCTCCCCCACTTGGAACCAACATAGTGGGGTTTGACATTTTCTACCATATAACACTTCAAATGGTGTCATTCCAATGCTTGCATGGTAGCTGTTGTTGTAAGTGAATTCCACTAATGGCAACAACTGTTCCCAATTTTCTTGATATTCCAGAACACAAGCTCTTAGGAGATCTTCTAAAGTTTGAATAGTTCTTTCTGTTTGCCCATCTGTTTGTGGATTGTATGCAGAACTCATGCTCAGCTTCGTTCCCAAAGCCTGATGCAAACTTTGCCAGAATCTTGAAGTAAACCTTGGATCTCGATCAGAGACAATGTGGGAAGGTATACCATGCAAACGGACAATCTCCTTTATATAGAGTTGAGTTAGCTTCTCTAAGGAATAATGCATATTCATTGGTATAAAATGAGCCGATTTGGATAATCTATCTACGACTACCCAAATAGCCTCATGACCCAACGAAGTTCTAGGCAATCCAGATACAAAATCCATAGAGATGCTATCCCATTTCCATAGGGGAATCTCCAAAGGTTTTAATTCTCCACCAGGTTTCTTATGCTCGATCTTTGCCTTTTGACAAATCAAACAAGATGTGACATAAGAAGCTACATCTTTCTTTAATCCCGACCACCAGAATATCTTCTTCAAATCTTGATACATCTTAGTTGATCCTGGATGGATACTCATCTTACTTTTATGTGCCTCCTCCAAGATCATTCTCCTCAGCTGATGGTCATTTGGAATGCAAATTCGTCCTTTGAATCGAAGGATTCCATCTGATCCAACTTGAAAGTTGGGTTCTTTTCCTTCGGCTGATAACTTCTTCTTCTCTTGGAGATCTACATCTCTTTGTTGCATTTCACTAATTTGAGTTAAAAACTCATTAGTAATCTGCAACATTCCCAACTTAATGTTGCCTTCTTCCAGTTGCATTACTAAACTCAGATCTCTGAATTCTTCGATTAGTGTTAACTTCTTAATCATCATAGCACTCAAATGAAAGGTCTTTCGGCTTAATGCATCCGCTACTACGTTGGCTTTTCCAGGATGGTACTGAAGCTCAAAATCATAATCCTTTAAAAATTCCATCCAACGACGTTGCCTCATGTTAAGCTCCTTCTGATCAAAGAGATATTTCAAACTCTTGTGATCACTAAACACTTGGAATGTGGTTCCATAAAGATAGTGTCTCCAAATCTTCAATGCAAACACTATTGCTGCTAATTCCAAGTCATGAGTAGGATAATTTTCTTCATGGGTCTTCAATTGTCTTGACGCGTAAGCAACAACTTTACCTTCCTGCATCAATACACATCCTAATCCTTATTTTGACGAATCGCAAAATACCTCAAAACTTTTATGGGGATCAGGAAATATTAATACAGGAGATGATGTTAACCTTTCCTTCAAAGTCTGGAAACTATCCTCACACTTCTCGTCCCAGACGAAAGGTTTCTCCTTACGAGTCAGACGCGTCATAGGAAGAGCAATCTTTGAAAATCCTTCAATAAATCTTCTATAGTATCCAGCTAACCAAGAAACTACGCACTTCTGTAACTGACTGGGGTCTTTCCCATTTCAACACAGCATCAACTTTCGCTGGATCCACTGCTATTCCGTCTTTTGAAATCACATGCCCTAAGAAATTAATCTTCTCCAACCAAAATTCACACTTCGAGAACTTGGCATATAACTGCTTTTCCTTCAACACTTCTAACACCAATTGAAGGTGAACTGCATGCTCTTTCGGATTCTTCGAGTAGATTAGTATATCATCAATGAATACCACTACAAAAGAATCAAGATAAGGTCGGAAGACTCTATTCATATAATCCATAAATACTGCAGGGGCATTGGTTAATCCAAACGGCATCACTACATACTCATAATGACCATATCGAGATCGGAATGTCGTCTTTGGAATATCCTCTTCTCGGACTCGAATCTGATGGTACCCCGACCTCAGATCGATTTTAGAAAAGATTGCAGCTCCTCGAACTTGATCCATTAAATCATCGATTCTCGGCAATGGATACTTATTCTTAACTGTGACTTTATTTAATTGCCGATAATCCACACACATTCTCATGCTTCCATCTTTCTTCTTAACAAACAATACCGGTGCACCCCAAGGGGAAACACTCGGTCTGATAAATTGCTTCTGCAACAACTCTTCGATTTGCTTCTTTAGCTCATCCATCTCCGGTGGCGCCATTCGATAAGGTGCAATTGAGATAGGACCAGTTCTAGGAATTAACTCGATGCTAAACTCAATTTCACGCTTAGGCGGCAGTCCAGGGACATCTTCTGGAAAAATTTCAGGAAAATCCCTTATCACAGGAACATCTTCGATCTTCACTTCCTTCTCAACCTTTGCACAAGCTAACTGGATGCATCCTTTGGTTATCACATCACGATAGGTAATGATTTTTCTATCACGGTCAATGAGCACTTGGTTCTTAGACATCCAATCCATTCCCAAGATAACATCTAATTGTGACAGAGGCAAACAAATAAGGTCTACTTGGGTTATCCGGTCTAACACCTGAATGGTACAACCCAAACAAGCTTTAGAGGTAACGATTACCGGGTTGGTAGGAGTAGACACTTCAAGCTTATAAGGTGTATTGATTATGGTTAAGTTTAAGAGATTAGCACAATCATATGCAACAAATGAATGTGTGGCTCCAGAATCAAACAAAAAGTTACAAGGTTGGCCATTTAGAACAAAGTTACCTTGGACAAGGTTTTCAGATTGACTAGCTTCAACACCACTGAGAGTAAAGACTCTCCCAAAACTGGTTGGTTTCCTGTCAGCATTTCCAGATTCCACCTTCCTTGGTTCCTTGCAGTAACGAGAAATATAGCCAGGCTTTCCACAATTAAAGCAAGTAGCAGTCCAGCAAGTTGTTCCAAAATGGTGCTTCTTGCACTTGTCACACAGAGGAGCTGGGTTTTTGACTCCTGAATCAGCTTTACCCTTATTCTTCTGATGGTAAGGTCCACCTTTACCATGCTGATTCCTACCCTTATGGCGCTGCGGTCCATATCCTTGCTGATTCCTTTTAGCTCGCATAAACTCTTCTTCGACTTTCTTGTCTTCTTCATATATTCTGCATTGATTCACCAAGGCTGGAAAACTCCGAATATTCTGATATCCGAAAGTAGACTTCAAATCCGGTCGCAGTCCGTCTTCAAACTTGATACACTTCGAACGCTCATCAGGGTTATGATGGTAGTATGGAGAATACTTGCTCAGTTCCTCAAACTTCGCAGCATACTCTCCCACTGTCATGTCCCCTTGAGTCAGTTTAAGGAATTCAATTTCCTTCTTCCTTCTTATATCCTCAGGGAAATACCTTTCGAAGAATTTCTCTACGAAAGTATTCCAAGTCACAGCTCTACCTTCAGCAGCTAAAAGTTGAGCAGTATGATTCCACCAATCCTCAGCTTCATTTGTCAGCACATAGGTGGCAAAAGTCACCCTCTGATTATCAGTGCAATTTATGGTTCGTAAAATATTTTCCAAATCACGAATCCACTTTTGAGCCTCATTTGGGTGATGTCCTCCTCCAAACTTTGGCGGATCACATTGACGAAATTCCGAGATGCCTTGAAATTCAGCCGGAACAGGGTTCCTAGGTGGTTGCGGTCCTGTAGGGTGCTATTGCATATTCTCGAATACTCTCGAGATTCGATCTAATGCTTCAGCAAGTTGATTATTGTTTCTAGCAGCCATAGTAACCTGCACTATGAACTGAATCAATAATCGATCTTAAGACTAAACACACACTCTAATATTAACATACTCTAATGGTTAGTATGTAAGGCCATACTCCAAAGCCAAGAGTCGGGACCATTGCTCTGATACCATAAGTGTAACGACCTAAGCCGTCACGAGAATTATGTTATGATAAATGCATATTATTAATGAAATAATAAGGAAATGATATTGTTGTTTTTATGATGGTATATAAAAATAGGAAATAATTTAAACCAAATACTTTCATAAAACTGCGTCATTTATATTTCACATAAGGAGTTTAATTTAATGTACATCATTTCACATTGTTTCAGTCAAAAGGTACTGTATCATAACTCTGAGTTACTAAACTCAGTCAGTGCACATATACATATATATATTACAAGGTGTAACCCAGAGCAGTCCACTAAACTCAAAAGATACTAACAGTCAGTCTACATACTAATGTTATATACCTAGCATATAACCTCAAGGCTCATCAACCATCCACTGACTCCTGGTCGATGGCACTACCTGATCACTCTCCCCTCCAGTCTGTACGGCGTCGTCCCCAGCTGGCTCACTCTCGCCCTCCTCGGGATCCTCCTCCTCAAAGTCCACCTGAACCACCGGAGGCACACGTTCCGGTGATGGTGCAAATCTCACAGTCTGAGATGGACCCGGACAGGAAGGATCCTCAGGTGCAGCTCTCTCCGGAGGAGTGCGAGCGGGAGCAGCTGGTCTGAAACGAAAATGAGAATGACGACGTGCAGGCTAGGGCAGTGGAGTACCATGTCGATAAGTAAAAGTAGGAGGTACATGCTGGGCATATATCATAGGTATGCGGAACCGATGAGGATGCATATACACCAAGGGGTTCGGGTGGCAGAAAATCAGCTCCACCTCCCCCTCGAACGTGGCCCTACGCTCCTCATACTCCCATGTCCCTCTCACGGGACGCATCTCCAGGCACGCCAGAAATCGAGACATCACCTAATAAACAAATAGGGCAAAGGGAGTAAGGCAGTGTCATTCACGTAAAAATGAATAATTAAATGAACTAGGAATAAACAAACACAATTAGTCAAGTAGCAATTAAAATCACATAGGCAATTAAGCAATCTCAAATAATCAATTAATAATTACTAAATAATAATTATCAAGCAATAATGTATGTTTCTAATGCATGTGCAATGCAATGCGATGCAATGTTCAATGCAATCTCCTCTGTGATATTCTACGAATATCATGCACTTGGCAAATTCACGTTTATCGATAACGTCCTCAACGATTCAATTTACGTTTTATCGAAAACGTTCAAACGATCCAATTTACGTTTTAACGAAAACGTTCAAACGTTCCACGTACTTTTGACGACAACATACCAATGATTCACACTAAATAGGAAAAGCAACTGGGAGTAAACGTCTTTCCACCAAGTATACAATTACAACTCCTGTGTAAATTATACTAAAGACCGTCCTCCGCAGTCACGAAATACTCCGAGAGATCGATAGAATAAAATTATAGTCATTGTAAAATTATCCCGAGTCGAGTCTGCAGAACCCACTCATCATAGGACTATTTTACCTATAATTAATTCCCACGGTTATTTGACGTATCACCGTCATAAACCTAATCTCCGCGTATTCTCATACCGATTTAATTTAATCGAATGTGTCTTTTCCTATTATCTTATCTTAGCTCCATAACACCATGCATGATTTCAATCACAACCAAGTTATTAGGATTGAATTCAAATTATTTAATTGGCATTGAGTTGATGTTAAAAAGGAATTGACATCCAAACATTCTTTTAAATAATAAAAAAATAAAGTTTTTATTTTAAAAGAATTAATTAAAAATATTAGGGAAATATTGGATTAAAGAAAAATAGATTTTTCAGGTTCTGGACAGTGTCTAACCGGTTAGAGAGTCGTGTAACCGATTATTCACATTTAAATTTCCCCCTTTCCCAGTTTTACAGTAACTAACCGGTTAGTAGTTGCAGTAACCGGTTAGTCACTGCAGCAGCAGTCCAAAAATGTCACTTTTTAACACCAATTCAAAAACCTTTCATTTTCAATCCTTATCAATCATTCACAGAACTTATATGGACATATTTAAACATGTTCAAATCAATTATACACATCAATTTCATGAGATTCATATATAATTCATCAAGTATGCATATAATCACATATTTGGCACTTAATATGTCAAATTCAATTTCAGAGCTTCTCAAGTCAAAATTATAGTTCCTTTAACTCGTGTTCAGTTATTATGACATGCTTGAATGAGTTTTATGTCCTATTTTGGCCTCCAAGCCAAAGTCCCAATTCAAAACCTATGGCCCTTGAGCTTGTAAAGCTCTTTTACATTCCAAGCCATTTAATAATCATTCTAGCAAATGAATATCTTCTCCCTTACCTATTGAAGCTTTTGAGACTGATTGGAAAGCAAAGGAAAAGGTTCAACACGATTTTGAGGCAAAACCCACCTCAGCTGCAACTCTGTTTTCAGTTTCAACAGGGGGTATTGATCAGAGATTTTCAACAAGAATAAGTGAAATAAACTTGTGAGAAAGGATTAGAATCAAAACTAGGATATACTAACTCAAGATTGAAACAAGTTTGGGTTCCAATGAGAGCTTGAGCTTACCACACGAATTCAACAAAGAGAGCTCCAGAGACTGATTTATGCTCTGTTTTCCAGCATCAACAGAGTCAAATTGCAGAGCCTATAACTTCTTTTATAGTGTATGAAATTGAATGGGACTTGTTTCAAATTCAAGAGGGTTCAAAGAGCTTCGTTTAGATATAAGGTTTGTGTATGTTGATGCCTTAGAGAGAGAGAACGAATCTAAACACAGCCACAACAAAGAAATGGAGTCTGAACTTGTTTTATGAGAATTTGAGAGTGAATTGTGTGGCTTAAATTTTGTTTAAGTCACCAAATTTCATGACCGCTCATTCACAGCAGAGATTAGACGCGTTTTCAGGCTAAGGTGGCAGGTGTTGGGGTTAAAAACGTGTTGCCCTTTTTCAATTTGTGTCCAGAACAATCTCAGTTCTGGGTGTCTGAGAGCACTAACTGGTTACTCATCTCACTAACCGGTTAGTGAGACACAAAAATCACAAAATATTATATTTTATTCTATTTTCTTTTCTCTTATCAAATACTTATTAAATACTTCTTTTATTTCCACAAAAAGAAATATTTACCTTAATACAATAATTTCCTTTAATTATTTCTTAATTTATTTATAAAACATAATTATATTCTAATCATCATAATTATATTATAATCACATTATAATTAACGTAATTACATATAATTATATTTCATAATCGAGGATTAATTTTTGGGGTGTTACACTTCTCCCCCACTTAAAGGAATTTCGTCCCCGAAATTCAACTTACTGAAATAACTCAGGATACTCCCTACGCATACGCTCTTCTAATTCCCAGGTTGATTCAGACACATCGCCTCGATTCCACAAAACTCTAACTAATGGAATCTCTTTCCCTCTAAGCTGCTTCATTCTTCGATCTTCGATTCGCACTGGACCAGCTTCGAGCATGAGATTCTCCTTGATCTGGCAATATGTCGGGTTGAATCTGAATTACAGCTTCAGGATCATGCGCATACTTCCGAAGTTGCGAGACATGAAAAACATCATGGAGGTTTGCAAGAGATGGGGTAAAGCAATCTGTTAGGCAACTGGACCTACTCTCTTCAGGATTTATATGGCCCAACAAATTTTGGCGATAGCTTCTTCGGCTTAAGGGCACGACCAATTCCTTTTGTCGGTACTACTCTAAGAAATACATGATCACCTTCGTTAAATTCCAAAGAATTTCTTCTCCTATCAGCATAGCTTTTCTGGCGACTCTGAGCTGTCTTCATTTTATCCTGAATCATCTTGATCTTCTCTGTGGTCTCTAGCACAATATCGGGACCAATAATCGAGTTCTCCCCCACTTGGAACCAACATAGAGGGGTTTGACATTTTCTAGCAACACCATTGTAAAGCTCACGTTTCGAGCTTTACAAAGATATAAGATTCG
Source organism: Crotalaria pallida (assembly GCA_037953625.1). Classification (NCBI taxonomy): domain Eukaryota; kingdom Viridiplantae; phylum Streptophyta; class Magnoliopsida; order Fabales; family Fabaceae; genus Crotalaria; species Crotalaria pallida. Next base: position 56,694,834 of record CM075651.1, read on the forward strand.
TGAGTTGAGGTGCTGTGTGGATTGAGAATCGAAGCTCGAAAAGAGATGGAGTTTTGCTGTCAAACCAAGTTCCTGAGTTCTGGAGCTTACTTTAAGCTCTGATTTTGGTAAGCATGTAAACCCTACAAACCTCAAATTCGTTCCTACCTTTAGTTTATGTTGCAGAGAATAATTCCTAACCTTTTTCCCTAATTTTTACAACGATCTTGCATGTCAAATCCTATGGTTTTGGTACTCTGTTCACATGTTGCTGCATGCAAAGGATTTTGGGGGTTAGAGTGTTCCAGCCAATTTCTCTGCAATCTCTGTGTTGATTCACGGCCTAGAGGTAAGGGTGAAGCTATTAATTCGCTAGAATAAGTTTAAATCATTTGAATTTAGGTTGAGAGTCAACAAGAGACTCTATGGGCATAGTTTGAAATAGGTTTAAGGCTTGGAGGCCTCTTTGGGTTCAAATGTTGATTTGGACGAGTTCCTTATGTTGTATGCAAGCTGTACCAAAGTTGTTTTCCTGCTAAATGTGCCTAGAATCGAATTTGGTATGTTGAGTTGTTGGAAAAGTAGATTTTATGCATAATTGATGCAATTGTTTGATTCAGTGTAATTTGTTGTTAATTCTGTATTGGAACATGTTTAATATGTATAATGTGAGCTCTGTTGATCATTGGTTTTAACTGGAATTGACTAGAATTGAAAATGGTATGTTAAAATGCAGTTTACATTGATATCTATCTGAAAACACTCGAGTATTCATGAACTACTCGAGTAATTTTATGAAAAGCATGATTCAATCGAGTCTAAGGATATTCCACCCGAGTCTTTTGTCCAGAGACAGAGAAATACCCTTTTCAAACATACCTAAGTCATTTCCATTTGAATCAACTATGCTTATGGGAAAAATATCATGTTCCAATACAAGATGAGATGATTAAGAACAACATTAAATACACTGATGAAATATTATTGATTGCACGTAATAAGATTTATGGTTGATCTTAATGGACATCGTCACCGAAGTCACAAGGGATGGGAAAGACAGAGAGAGTAAGCATTCCGAACGACGCATCGTCGACGGTGTGGGTTTACGATAGGTAAAATATTAAGACAATACAAGCATACAACAATACACATTCGCAGCACAACAATACAGCGGATAATTATGCAAGATGCATGAGAATGCAATGCAATCGTCGCATTATCTAAACCTTTATCTCTCTCTTAAGGGAATCTCTTATTCAGTTATCTCGCAAAGTCGAAGTCTCTCTGTTCACATATCTCGATTCCATAATATCGGAATTCAGGCTTTATAGTTTTAGGTCTCGGGTCTACATCTCCTCGGAATCCATCCACCTAATTCGGAAGCAATCAGGAGTACAGGATCTCTAACCACACCGGCTTTTACTGGATGGCAAAGTGAATGCATTCATATAATAATGGCCCGGGAAATAAATAAAACAACCTCATCCGGCCGTGTTCGAGCATCCCTCTCACTGATCAAGATTTAGTCAAGGGGGTGTCAGTCGCCTTGTCTAGTGATCATGTGGTACTTCGTCCACACCACTGAGTGACCAGCTCCGACTGGTTCAGCCAGGGCCCCTATCCTAATCATCCAGCTTCCCACCTAGACAGACTTCTCAAGGCTTCTTGACGAATCACCGTCATTGTCGTCCCCTATCCTAATCATCCAGCTGAACACCACAAAGGTAATTCAAATGTATTTTCCTCTCCACTACTTCGGGTTAGGGTTTAAAATCGTAAGGTTGTAATCGCTCGTTCTAATGTCGACCCATCCTAAGTCATCTCCGCCATACAGCTCCGACTATATGCGGAATGCTTCTGTGGGACTCGACCACTGTGTCTGACGGGCTCCGACCCATCCTGAATCATTCTCGGCATACGGCTCCGACCAGTATGCAGGATATCCACAATCTCTCTGACGGGCTACAACCCATTCAGGATTACCATCGATATATAGCTACAACTATAGTCGGAATATCAATCATCATTCTGATGGGCTACGACCCACTCAGAATCACCATCGGCATATGGCTCCGACCACATGCGGGATATCCATCAATCATCAATAGATAGGCTCCGGCCTATCCCATGTCACTCATACTCAACATATGGCTACGACCATATGGAGGCTATCTCAACACATGGCTACAATCGCGTGGAACTATCTCAACATATGGCTACGACCATATGGAAGCTATCGGCAGTTATTGCGTCCACATCCAAAGCGTCGTCATCATCATCATAGCCTCAGTTCGATCCACGTACTCGGCGCATCAGAATCATCCGGTTCATCGAGCGTTCTATCCCTTAGAGTTTCGCTCTAGTCGTTAGGGAATTCCTTATAGTTCTCTATGTCTTTACTATTCTCATCTTATATCGCGGAATGATGCATTATGCTCATGCAATGATAATATAACAACAATACATCTCATCGTAAACAAATATACCAATCAATCAATACCATGTAATGGTATAGGTCTGAGTCTTCGTATACCGCGATACAAACAATTACACAATTTATCGGGTATACTACTAGCTACGATAGACCTTTACTCCGACTTTGAGAGAGTACGGAGTGTCCTAATAGATCACCCAAATACCACGGTGTCTTAGGGAAGCTTCTCTCTCACCTCAACTCCAGCAAATACCTCGTCCGAAATCGTTGCGGGTCCTCCCAACTGTCAGCTGCTCCAGCTTCTTGACTTATACGCACCTTATACTAGATAGGAGACACTAACGTTACTAGTCCATCCGAATGATCGTCATACTTAAAATCAAAGCGCGTTTTCGAAAACTCCTTTCACTTCTGCCGAAAAATCGTAAAATGTCAAGATTTTCTCAAAACCAAAATCCAACTTTCACTATACTTTAAATACTTTGAAATCATTATAAGAAATCAATGAAATCATTTTAAATAAATGGATCGGTTGCTGGTCCGTCTTGGACAGCAGCTTGCTCGATCCCGAAAACATTGAATAACGTCATTTTTGAAATCCAGCTTTTCTTAAATCACATACCATTTAAAACTTAAACTTTAAAACCAACCAAACACATTTTCAGGATTGAAAAACAATTTCAATAAAATCTGGACAGCAAATATGCTAGCTCATAAAACACTCTTTAGAAAATCCGAAAACACCGTAAAATTGCACTTTCTTAAAACAAACTTTATCTTGAATTAAGTACTCATCAAAACTCAACTTTAAAAACAATTTTAAATAAGAAATACAACTTATAAAAATTCTGGACAGCATCATATGCTAAGTCCCAAGTTCACTTTCCATTGTTCAAAACCAATTTAAATCCATAAACAAATTAAGCATCTTGAAACAATCAAATAAACACTTTGATCAACAATTTCTCAATCAAACAAAGTAATGAAACATATAGGCACATACAAACCGATTCATACTCATGTAAACACTTTGAATAAATAAATGAATTGATTGTTGGTCCATTCCGGACAGCCACAACCAAGATTCGAAAACACCGAAAAATCGTTCTTTAATCTCTTTAACACTCCATGTTAAAATGATCATTTGAAATGATTTATTTTCAAACATAACACTTAAACAAGGTAGTTCAATTAACATTCATCACTTAAAACAAACCATTGGCACATAGCACATAGCACATTTTCAAATCATAATTTCGAACTAATAGTCTAGACCGAAACACCGTAAACAATTAACTTTGCAACTCATTCATGCATGGTCTAAACATACCATCAAGAAATCACTCATTCAATTATTTCAAGACATTATAATTATTATACAGATCCAACAGAGTCACAAAACAAAGTACAAAATTCATATTCGTCGAAAACATTTAAATAAAGCCTTTGTTCGATTACGGAAAAGCATAGAAGATAAAATTTAAAACTATACCTAATCAATTTGTTTAACTCCCAAAATTTCCAGAACAAACAAATATATGACAAAGTTCATCATATAAAATTTCCAAGTCGTTTGAACAATCTTAAGCTAGGTTTCAAATCAGATTTTGCATGAAAAGCAAGGTAGAACTATTGCTGGCCTGAGGCCAAAATGCCATAATTAAAAATAGTGTTTCAACTCATAATTGAATGAAAATTGGTATAAACTCTCCTTACACAGTCAGGACCATCTCATAAAAATTTCAGATTATTTGGAGTTGTGAAAGTCATACTTTTTCAATTAAAATTGTCACTAAGTCTGGAACATCTGGACCAAACGGTTCACTGTTTCTCAATTGGTAAAAATATCAAACCAACTCCAAATCACCTAAACTTTTACAGAGAGTCAGAAGACATGTTTAAGGAGCTACCATAAAAATTTCAAGCAATTTAGAGCAGTTTAGGTCAGGAAACTCGGTTTAGGTTTTTCCTCGAAAACTTACTTTTCCAAAATCGTTTTCACCAAAATGACTCCATTTCAATTAACAAACCAATTCTAAAAATCATATAAAAATTCAGGGATAATCAATTTAACCTAATTAAAACAGTATCCAAGTTTAAGAATTATCAAACATATGCAAGTACTACTTGTCCAAATCTTTTTCACTAAAAACCTTAGACTTCCATAATTAGCACCGAACAACCAAAATTCATTTAAAATGCCAAAACAATTCCAAATCCCTTCAAATTTTCCAGAACTTATTTAAATAGCATCAAGGACTACATATTAAAATTTTACAATCGCTTCATAGTCATATTTTGATTCTTATTTACTCTTAAGGGAAAGTTTTCTTATTGGTATCCTTCATTCTCCACCTTTGTTTCCAAAATGTTATATTTTTTATCATGACAAAAAGGGGGAGAAAGGAGATTAAAGAGCAAAGAGCATATTTTTTTTCCGCTTTCTTGTTTACACTCTGATGATATATGCTCTTACTCTGATACCAATGAGCACTTGATTATGATTATTATTGTATTACGTTGTACTTGGCATTTTCTGGATTGTACAGGTTAAAAAGGTTCCTAGATAGAGGGGGAGCTCTCAAGTGCTAGAGGTTTAATTATTTTGTCATCATCAAAAAGGGGGAGATTGTAAAATCAAATCTCCGATTAAGGTGGATTAATTTTGATGATGACAATGTAATTAAATTATGGACTTAATTTGAAGAATGCAAGCCCAACATTAAAGAAGATCAAGTGCTTAGTTTAATTATTCATTTAATTATTCATTCTCATTCATTCTTATTGTATTTTATTTTATTTATGAGAGTGGGTAGTTTAGGTTTTTATTCTCACATAAGGTCAAATAATAATCATGCATGAAAGGTTGAGATTAAAACCAATTGGACTTGAGAAGAGAATTGAAAACAATGTTAGAAAAACTTAATTTTTCCAACATTGAGCAATGCACTCGAGTGATTCTCAATTCACTCGAGTGATTTATGAATTTTCAGTAATATAGCCGTTGGATAAAGTAAAAAGGCAACACTATCAGAGTTGACTAAAACACTCGAGTGTTTTAAAAAAGACTCGAGTGATTTAGGTCTGTCAGCAAATTTTTTAAACGTTAGAAGAGGACAAAAATGGAGAATAACTTGGTTTTTGCTTCCCTTTTGTCCCCTCACTTAGATTCTGAATAGTGGCCATTATCCAAAGGGAACAAGCTTACACTCTTTCATTGATTCTCTCTCTCTCAAGTGTTAAAATCATTTTCTCTCTCTAAACTCAACCAAGCATTCATCTTTATTATTTGTCTTAGTGAGTTAAGAGAGTGTGCTTCATTTGTAAGAGAATTATTTGTTGTAAAATTCTCAAACACTCAAACACTTTAGCTTGTTTAGAAAATCTTGGTGAGGTATCCAAGTTCTCAAGTCTTGAGAGGTTCTCAAGCACAAAGACTAAGAGGATTCTTAGCTTGGTGGGCTCTTGGAGGTTCCAAGGAGCTTAATAAGAAGGGACTCTTCATCACCAAATCAAGTTGGGGTAGAAAGTTAAAGAGTTTGGTACACTCTTGAAAAGGGTTAGGATTGAGTGAGGAATCTCAATTTATCCTTGTAATTTCTAACAATTTGATTACTAGTAGAAACTCCTAAGTTGATTAGGGGGACTGGATTAGCACTCTAGATTGAGTGTGAACCAGGATAAAATTGGTGTTGTCTCTCTCTTTTATAGCTTTCTTAGTTTTCAAGTAAAACCAAACCCTAAGTTCTCTAGAAAGGGGATTTTATAATTCTAGTAGCAATTGGTTGCAATTAACTTGTTTTCAACTTGTTTTAACTTAGTTTAATTGCCGTCTACTTTGATTTATATCTGCCCTGGATTAGTCTTTAAGAAATTGAATCATTTTGCTAAATTTCTCTGAAACTGCTCCTTTCTGTTCTGCATAAAACACTCGAGTGTTTTTAAATTCACTCGAGTATTTCGTAGCATTTCACTCGAGTGTTCTTCATTTTCACGCGAGTGTTTTTCAGGTTTTCTGAAAAACACGCGAGTGTTTTTAAATTCACTCGAGTAAATTGCCCAGTTTCAGAAAAACAAGCTTTTGATCAATTATCTTTTAATTGCACCGAAAATTAGTCACTGTTGCTTCCATATTACTATTCACCCCCCCTCTAGTAATTGCTAAGCCCGCTTGTTGGTTTCCAACAAAAACAATCTTAGAAAATCATAAGAAAATTTAAAAATCAAATCCTTTTCAAAAACCATTTAAGAAATCAAGAAGTAAACTTAAGATCATGAGAGAAAACACTTTCTTAGTAAAAACTTTAAGATCAAGCTTTTAGAAATCAACATGCATGTAAAGGAAATCACTAGATCTAACTTGAAAACCAACATGCATTAACTTCATCAAACAAAAATCAAAGCTTGAGAAAGAAAACATGAAAACCAAATTGAGTTAAAGAAAAGAGGTTAAGAACTTTAAGATCATGAAATAAAAATGCTTACATCAACAAAAGCTTTCAAAATCAAGTCCAAATCTTTGGGTTTTCTATTTGGTTCCTCTTTTTCTCCTCACGGTTCACTCCCTCTTTCCCTTAGGTTCACGGTTTCTCCTTCTCTTCTTCACTCTCTTGGTTTGATTTGCTTTACTTAGGTTGTGTTTAAGATTTGTGTTGTGTTTGGGGTTGAGTTCTCCTACTCTTTCTCCCTCACGGTTCAACACTCTTTCTTTCTCTCTCAACACTTGTTTTCTCTCTTGGTTCTAGAATGAATGGGAATGAAGAAGAAAGATCAAGTAAAAGGGTGTGTGTTGGTGCTTGTATACACATGTGGTTTTGGGCTTGGGCTTTGGTTTATTTCCTCTTCCCACGGCTCACCTCTTCTTTTCCTTCTCTTTTTCTTCTCTTATGTCATGCTTAGGTCACTTAGGTGATGTCATCATCTTAGCCACTAAGTAAGCCAACTTGGAGACCAAGTAAACAAGTCTTGGAGACCAAGTAATGCACATGGGAGGTGCATTCGGTTTTGGGGGGTTTAAGGGTAGGTTAGGTTAGTTAATCTAGGTTTAAGGTGCTAATTAGGGTCTAATCATGATTAAGGTAGGATTAGGAAAACTAAATTAGGTTTAGTCCACTAATCCTTAGAGTTTAGGGCTTAATCAAGGATTAAGGTATTAATCAAAAACTTAATCCACACTAGCATAGGTTTAGGGAAACTAATGCTAGATTAGTTCACTAACCTTGAGGGTTTAGGGTTTAAGAGAGTGATTAAGTACTTAATCAAAGATTAGGAACTTGATTAAGGTTTAATCAAAGATTAAGGGTACTAAGTAGAGTTTCCAGAAATAATTCTAGATTAAGGGTATGATAAGATACTTGGACTTTGATTTTTGAAACTTAGGGTAGAAATAATTTTTCCATTTAAAACCATAAAACCATATGAATCAATTTAAGAAAATAAAATCTTAATTAAAACCTTAAGTAATACAATTCATTGAAAACCTTAGAAAAACAAACACATGAAATTTTAACACAAGTGGATTAAATTCCAAAGTGTAGAAATCCATCATGAAATCAAAACTCCTTTAATCAATTCTTAAATCAATTAGGCTAAATCCATACAAATGCACAAAGAAATTCATTTTTCAAATAAAATTACAAATAATAAAATTACTCCAAACTTCAACAAAATCATTTGCTTTAATTCCATAAAAATCTTTGTTTTACCAAAATTCCATAAAATCAACAATTGATTACGTAATCGAATAAAATACCCATCGAAAACCATTTGTAAAACAATATCTCAAAACTTCTTCTTTAGTGAAAACTTATATATTTTAGTCAGGAAAATACGGAATGTCACACTCTCCCCAACTTGAAGATTTCTCGTCCTCAAGAAATGCTACGCGGAATCACACTATCATAGAGTTCTGAGCTCCTTGGAGTGACTCTTTCGATCTTTAGTAGTCGTAGTCTTCGAGTCGCCAATTATGTATCCTTCTCTTGAGGTTCTTGGGAGTAAGTCGAATTGATTACTTTCAAAAGTAATCTTTCGGGCCATTCCATTATCAGATACAATGGAATATTGACGGTTTAGTTTTGTCAACAAAGTTTAAGGGTTCAAAGATTTTGAAACAACATTTAGAAAGAATAACATGCTTATGCCAATCCCTACAAGGGCACTACCATTCTCATGGTCTTTCTCTCTTAACTTGACTCTCCTCATCTACTTAAACATATGCGGGTCATTACAAATCTCAAAATTCTCCGTTTACTCCCCAACTTTGATGAATCATACTCCTATACATCATATCTATCCAATAGCATTTGACAGGGACTAAAACCATAAAATTTCCAACATTTACCAATTCTAGTTTATCTTACAAAACTTCCCATCACTTTGTTCAAGCCTATCGGAGTATCACCTTAAATTCTACTGACTAGACCAAATTTTCTCCCTCATCGAATTACTATGGTAACTATTATCTCTTCCTTTTCCTTAACAGCCACTAAACTTTCAAGGAAATATACATCATCTTACTCCTTATCCTAAATAACTTATGCCTTCTAAACCTCTTTCCACTCTTTATGGCTCACCTTCGGGTTCTAAACCATCAAAAGCTCTCCAATTCCGGGATTCACCCTCCTATTTTAACAATCTTAACTCTAGCAATATTCTTGAATTCAAAACTTATGGTCATCTATGTCCATTAAAACATCAAATCTTAGTCATTTAATCTAATCTTGGTCGTCACTTAAGGGTTCCATCCGTTAATTTTACCACCTCATTTACTCAATCTCATGGTCCTATCCTAAGTTCACATCCACTCCAATCATTCACCTACTCCAACTAGAGCTTCTCTAACTCTAAATCCTTCAGACTGGTCTTAGATATCTACCACCTTAACACTATTCATGTCATCACTCGGGGTAGACTGCTATCAAGCTTGTACGTTCCACTATCATACTTATGGCTCTAAGGGGTACTCTTATCTTACATTGTTTCTAATACATCACCTTTGTTCACACTTACTTATCCCTCAACCATCATAACCCTTCCTTAGCAACACCTCACTGTCCACCTCATAATTGGGAAATGTCTACTTGATTGGCATAAGATGTCAAGGTCGAAGATTGTCACAAAGTTTCTGAAGAAGAAAATTGGTTTGTCAAAGTTCAGGAGATGAAGCTTTGGGTTCATCAGTAATCATAGTCTTGTCAAATTGCTTTGACAGAACATGGTCATTTTTCGAAAGACATTCCAGGTCATTAAGGATGTCAGTCATGAGCACAAGAAAAGGGTTCACATCAAAAGAAGCTTTTTAACAAACAGGGTTGCAGGTCAGGATTTTAAAAGTTATTGCAACAAAAGGGGTCCCCAACAAAGAGGGCTTCAACAAACAAGAGAAAGTTCAGGTCACATAGAACAAGGTCTCATGATGACACTAGTTTCGGTTCTTTGCACGAACCGTAGACAAACTCCCGACGCACTCCAGAGATAGACAGATAGAATGATAGAAACAGAACGAGTGTTCACACAACTTTGTACTTCTACTCTCACTCATCGTAATCCTAACACTAACACACAAACAAATGCACACAAACAAAGCATGTAAGCCCATATAACAGGCTACTTAGGACAACCATTGCTCTGATACCACAAATATAACAGCCCGATTTGTCAGCTTGAAAAATATAATTTCTTCAATTGAAGTAGTGAAAATTTGGGCCAATTTTTTTTTTTATCACATAACATGGACATGAGAACCTCCAAGTTCCAAAATATTTTATCAAAATGATTTACAACAGAAAATTGAGTCTCATATCTCATGTTATACTTCAAGTCCCAAACCGAGATTTTACGAAACATCGCACTTTGAAACTCGTTTTCACAATCACATTTAAAAGCCCATATCTTTTATGTTTAACCAGAAAACATAACATTGAATATCCAGCTTTGTAAAACATCTTTCGGGTGCACATGTGGATACAGCTAATGATGTCTAAGTACCTGGTAAGGGAGTACAATACTTGGACATAAATACTATGACAGTAGACCTCCATCCAACGCAATGCTCCTCATAAGGATCGAATCGTCATCCATCGAGTCCTCGAGCCGAGCTTGACCTCTTCGTCTTCGAGATTCCATCATGGTCTTGTCTTCGTAGGCCAATGCTTAGAGTGTCGACTACCAAGGTAATCTACTTACTCTGTCACCTGTGGACATCGTCACCGAAGTCCACAGGGATGGGAAAGACAGAGAGAGTAAGCATTCCGAACGACTCATCGTCGACGGTGTGGGTTTACGATAGGTAAAATATTAAGACAATACAAGAATACAACAATACACATTTGCAGCACAACAATACAGCGGATAATTATGCAAGATGCATGAGAATGCAATGCAATCATCGCATTATCTAAACCTTTATCTCTCTCTTAAGGGAATCTCTTATTCAGTTATCTCGCAAAGTCGAAGTCTCTCTGTTCACATATCTCGAGTCCATAATATCGGAATTCAGGCTTTATAGTTTTAGGTCTCGGGTCTACATCTCCTCGGAATCCATCCACCTAATTCGGAAGCAATCAGGAGTACAGGATCTCTAACCACACCGGCTTTTACTGGATGGCAAAGTGAATGCATTCATATAATAATGGCCCGGGAAATAAATAAAATAACTTCATCCGGCCGTGTTCGAGCATCCCTCTCACTGATCAAGATTTAGTCAAGGGGGTGTCAGTCGCCTTATCTAGTGATCATGTGGTACTTCGTCCACACCACTGAGTGACTAGCTCCGACTTGTTCAGCCAGGGCCCCTATGGTTTTTCCCACCTAGACAGACTTCTCAAGGCTTCTTGACGAATCACCGTCATTGTCGTTCCCTATCCTAATCATCCAGCTGAACACCACAAGGGTAATTCAGATGTATCTTCCTCTCCACTACTTCAGGTTAGGGTTTAAAATCGTAAGGTTGTACTCGCTCGTTCTAATGTCGACCCATCCTAAGTCATCTCCGCCATACAGCTCCGACTATATGCGGAATGCTTCTGTGGGACTCGACCACTGTGTCTGACGGGCTCCGACCCATCCTGAATCATTCTCGGCATACGGCTCCGACCAGTATGCAGGATATCCACAATCTCTCTGACGGGCTACAACCCATTCAGGATTACCATCGACATATAGCTACAACTATAGTCGGAATTTCAATCATCATTCTGACGGGCTACGACCCACTCAGAATCACCATCGGCATATGGCTCCGACTACATGCGGGATATCCATCAATCATCAATAGATAGGCTCCGGCCTATCCCATGTCACTCATACTCAACATATGGCTACGACCATATGGAGGCTATCTCAACACATGGCTACAACCGCGTGGAACTATCTCAACATATGGCTACGACCATATGGAAGCTATCGGCAGTTATTGCGTCCACATCCAAAGTGTCGTCATCATCATCATAGCCTCAGTTTGATCCACGTACTCGGCGCATCAACATCATCCGGTTCATCGCGCATTCTATCCCTTAGAGTTTCGCTCTAGTCGTTGGGGAATTCCTTATAGTTCTCTATGTCTTTACTATTCTCCTCTTATATCGTAGAATGATGCATTATGCTCATGCAATGATAATATAACAACAATACATCTCATCGTAAACAAATATACCAATCAATCAATACCATGTAATGGTATAGGTCTGAGTCTTCGTATACCGCGATACAAACAATCACACAATTTATCGGGTATACTACTAGCTACGATAGACCTTTACTCCGACTTTGAGAGAGTACGGAGTGTCCTAATAGATCACCCAAATACCACGGTGTCTTAGGGAAGCTTCTCTCTCACCTCAACTCCAGCAAATACCTCATCCGAAATCGTTGCGGGTCCTCCCAACTGTCAGCTGCTCCAGCTTCTTGACTTATACGCACCTTATACTAGATAGGAGACACTAACGTTACTAGTCCATCCGAATGATAGTCATACTTAAAATCAAAGCGCGTTTTCGAAAACTCCTTTCACTTCTTGCCGAAAAATCGTAAAATGTCAAGATTTTCTCAAAACCAAAATCCAACTTTCACTATACTTTAAATACTTTGAAATCATTATAAGAAATCAATGAAATCATTTTAAATAAATGGATCGGTTGCTGGTCCGTCTTGGACAGCAGCTTGCTCGATCCCGAAAACATTGAATAACGTCATTTTTGAAATCCAGCTTTTCTTAAATCACGTACCATTTAAAACTTAAACTTTAAAACCAACCAAACACATTTTCAGGATTGAAAAACAATTTCAATAAAATCTGGACAGCAAAGGTGCTAGCTCATAAAACACTCTTTAGAAAATCCGAAAACACCGTAAAATTGCACTTTCTTAAAACCAACTTTATCTTGAATTAAGTAGTCATCAAAACTCAAATTTAAAAACAATTTTAAATAAGAAATACAACTTATAAAAATTCTGGACAGCATCATATGCTAAGTCCCAATTTCACTTTCCATTGTTCAAAACCAATTTAAATCCATAAACAAATTAAGCATCTTGAAACAATCAAATAAACACTTTGATCAACAATTTCTCAATCAAACAAAGTAATGAAACATATAGGCACATACAAACCGATTCATACTCATGTAAACACTTTGAATAAATAAACGAATTGGTTGTTGGTCCATTCCGGACAGCCACAACCAAGATTCGAAAACACCGAAAAATCGTTCTTTAATCTCTTTAACACTCCATGTTAAAATGATCATTTGAAATGATTTATTTTCAAACATAACACTTAAACAAGGTATTTCAATTAACATGCATCACTTAAAACAAACCATTGGCACATAGCACATAGCACATTTTCAAATCATAATTTCGAACTAATAGTCTAGACCGAAACACCGTAAACAATTAACTTTGCAACTCATTCATGCATAGTCTAAACATACCATAAAGCAATCACTCATTCAATTATTTCAAGACATTATAATTATTATACAGATCCAACCGAGTCACAAAACAAAGTACAAAATTCATATTCGTCGAAAACATTTAAATAAAGCCTTTGTTCGATTACGGAAAAGCATAGAAGATAAAATTTAAAACTATACCTAATCAATTTGTTTAACTCCCAAAATTTCCAGAACAAACAAATATATGACAAAGTTCATCATATAAAATTTCCAAGTCGTTTGAACAATCTTAAGCTAGGTTTCAAATCAGATTTTGCATGAAAAGCAAGGTAGAACTATTGCTGGCCTGAGGCCAAAATGCCATAATTAAAAATAGTGTTTCAACTCCGAATTGCATTAAAATTGGTATAAACTCTCATTACACAGTCAAGACCATCTCATAAAAATTTCAGATTATTTGGAGTTATGCAAGTCATACTTTTTCAATTAAAATTGTCACTAAGTCTGGAAAATCTGAACCAAACGGTTCACTGTTTCTCAATTGGTAAAAATATCAAACCAACTCCAAATCACCTCAAATTTTACAGAGAGTCACAAGACATGTTTAAGGAGCTACCATAAAAACTTCAAGCAATTTAGAGTAGTTTGGGTCAGAAAACTCGGTTTAAGTTTTTCCTCGAAAACTTACTTTTCCAAAATCGTTTTCACCAAAATGACTCCATTTCAATTAACAAACCAATTCTAAAAATCATATAAAAATTCAGGGATAATCAATTTAACCTAATTAAAACAGTATCCAAGTTTCATAATTATCAAACATATGCAAGTACTACTTGTCCAAATCTTTTTCACTAAAAACCTTAGACTTCCATAATTAACACCGAACAACCAAAATTCATTTAAAATGCCAAAACAATTCCAAATCCCTTCAAATTTTCCAGAACTTATTTAAATAGCATCAAGGACTACATATTAAAATTTCAAGGCAATCCAATTAGTATAACTATTGTTTCTCAAAGTTTCTTACAAGGAAATTATTTATAAATCAAAATTTCAGCATACTATCACATAAACACCTTCCATTTCAATCTCCAACATACAGCCCCTATTTGTTTTTAATCCTATTACACACAAAAACAACAACAACACAAAATCAATCATAATGCTCATCCAACAAAATTAATTTCCTTAAAACACATACTTATACATTTTTCGGTTCTACTTTCAAATTCAACAAAAACATTTTTCAACTTAGAAATCTAACTTTACTCAAATACCACATGCATCAAACATGTTATAGTTTAAACATTGATCTAGACATGCATGCACATAAAAGCACTGGGTCTAGCCTTGAAGCCAACATACATGTCCATTTCTTATTTTCAAGCTTAAATCTTTATTCATTAACTATTGAAAAGTGTAGATCAATCTTAAAAACCAACAAGCAAAATCATATTTTTAGCAAATCAATAACGTTTAGTTTATGAACATCATAGATCAACTCATAGTCAAGCATAAAAATAGAAATCAAAGATCAAAAAATTATTTGCACAAAAGAACCATAAAACCGTGAGCATCAACAAGATGATGCATGTCCATTTTTTCATTTTTAAAACTCAAATGCAAGTAAAAACAATCTTAGAAAATCATAAGAAAACTTAAAAATCAAATCCTTTTCAAAAGCCATTTAAGAAATCAAGAAGAAAACTTAAGATCATGAGAGAAAACACTTTCTTAGCAAAAACTTTAAGATCAAGCTTTTAGAAATCAACATGCATGTAAAGGAAATCACTAGATCTAACTTGAAAACCAACATGCATTAACTTCATCAAACAAAAATCAAAGCTTGAGAAAGAAAACATGAAAACCAAATTGAGTTAAAGAAAAGAGGTTAAAAACTTTAAGATCATGAAATAAAAATTCTTACATCAACAAAAGCTTTCAAAATCAAGTCCAAATCTTTGGGTTTTCTATTTGGTTCCTCTTTTGCTCCTCACGGTTCACTCCCTCTTTCCCTTAGGTTCACGGTTTCTCCTTCTCTTCTTCACTCTCTTGGTTTGATTTAATTTACTTAGGTTGTGTTTAAGATTTGTGTTGTGTTTGGGGTTGAGTTCTCCTACTCTTTCTCCCTCACGGTTCAACACTCTTTCTTTCTCTCTCAACACTTGTTTTCTCTCTTGGTTCTAGAATGAATGGGAATGAAGAAGAAAGATCAAGTAAAAGGGTGTGTGTTGGTGCTTGTATACACATGTGGTTTTGGGCTTAGGCTTTGGTTTATTTCCTCTTCCCACTGCTCACCTCTTCTTTTCCTTCTCTTTTTCTTCTCTTATGTCATGCTTAGGTCACTTAGGTGATGTCATCAACTTAGCCACTAAGTAAGCCAACTTGGAGACCAAGTAAACAAGTCTTGGAGACCAAGTAATGCACATGGGAGGTGCATTCGGTTTTGGGGGGTTTAAGGGTAGGTTAGGTTAGTTAATCTAGGTTTAAGGTGCTAATTAGGGTCTAATAATGATTAAGGTAGGATTAGGAAAACTAAATTAGGTTTAGTCCACTAATCCTTAGAGTTTAGGGCTTAATCAAGGATTAAGGTATTAATCAAAAACTTAATCCACACTAGCATAGGTTTAGGGAAACTAATGCTAGATTAGTTCACTAACCTTGAGGGTTTAGGGTTTAAGAGAGTGATTAAGTACTTAATCATGGATTAGGAACTTGATTAAGGTTTAATCAAAGATTAAGGGTACTAAGTAGAGTTTCCAGAAATAATTCTAGATTAAGGGTATGATAAGATACTTGGACTTTGATTTTTGAAACTTAGGGTAGAAATAATTTTTCCATTTAAAACCATAAAACCATATGAATCAATTTAAGAAAATAATTTTCTTAATTAAAACCTTAAGTAATACAATTCATTGAAAACCTTAGAAAAATAAACACATGAAATTTTAACACAAGTGGATTAAATTCCAAAGTGTAGAAATCCATCATGAAATCAAAACTCCTTTAATCAATTCTTAAATCAATTAGGCTAAATCCATACAAATGCACAAAGAAATTCATTTTTCAAATAAAATTACAAATAATAAAATTACTCCAAACTTCAACAAAATCATTTGCTTTAATTCCATAAAAATCTTTGTTTTACCAAAATTCCATAAAATCAACAATTGATTACGTAATCGAATAAAATACCCATCGAAAACCATTTGTAAAACAATATCTCAAAACTTCTTATTTAATGAAAACTTATTTATTTTAGTCAGGAAAATACGGAATGTCACACTCGTCTATTTCATACTTTTAGTTTTAGAGCTGCTACTAGATCTCATCCCTCTGCTTCCCGAGTGATTCGTGAGGAGACTCCTATGCCTAGTCCGACGAGTCCGGTTCATGGGACTCCTTCAGCTGACCTAGTGCCCAGTGGTAGGGTACCCACTCAGTTGGACAAGGTAGAGGAGGACCCTGAGGAGGCTGAGAGTGAGGGTGAGCCAGTCGAGTACTCCACTGGGAGTCAGTGGGGATTTGGGGATCCACCGGGTAATGCATAGTATAGATGGTTAGGATGTGGGACACGTGGAGCAGCTGCTGGAGATTCTGGAGACTTATGCTATGGAGGAGGATCGTTAGACCACTACTGGGATTTCATATTTTGCTCTGTATTTATATTGTATATATTTTGAGAGATCTCAGTGAGGCGGTCTTGATTTTTAGTATATTATTTGTACTTTTGATATCTTTTACCGATATTATCTGGACCTTGGACTTGGATGTACTACACTATGACTATGTCACCTTTTACCTATTATACATACATATATATATATATATGATAGTTTGACTTTTATTATTCTAAGGCCTATACCAATGTCAATTTCCGCGTACTCTGATATTATGTAATTTTTAGTTTATTCCAAGGAACTTTTGTATAAGGAATTGAGATAATGAAACCCTGTTATAGAAAAACTTATCTTTATATACAACCTCGATTCTTAACCTCTTCGTCATGATGAGCAACTCTTTTATAACAAAAAGTATCTAGTAGTACGTGCTAGTTACGAACAAGATTTTTATTCAACCTCTTATTGTACAACACAAGTCCATATACATTTAATTACATCTTTATTTAACTATAAAGATCTTTTTGTATTGAATAAAGAGTGTTACAGGTGGATTCATTTCTATGATGCTGAAATTCTAATGTGATGATCAAGTTTATGAACAATTGATTATGAGTATAAGGCTATATAGCAAGAGAGATGGAATTGGTAAATGTGATAAAACATGTCCTTGATGTGGTATGTTCTTGTTAAGCTGATAATGAACACTGAACAAGTTTGGAGCAAGTTCTATATGTTGCATGCAAGCTGTATCAAGGTTGTTTTCATGCTAAAAATGTTTAGAAATGAATTTGGTATGTTAGGTTGTTGAAAATGTGATTTTATGCATAATTGGTGCTCAAATTCAATTCAGTGTAATATGTAACATCCCGTTATTTTTAATACTTTTAGTAAAATAATTAAATGATTTAATATGATGTTTTCAATATTTGAGTCTCGGAATAAAATTATGATTTCATCATTATATTTGAAATACGTTTTCTAATCAAAATAAGTATAAATTTGTTATCATACGTTTTCCAAAAATAAAGTAGTACTTTTATTTAGTTTAATTAACACTTTGACAGAGAGCTCAAGTGACAAGTCTTAGAGACATTTTTATAAATAGTTTCTTCATAAAAATATGTTTAACTTAATATTTTGAGCGTCCCTGTAAATTTTCATAGTGTTAGGAGGCTGTTTTATTTTTAGCTTTTGGACCGGTTTAATATATTATCGGTTTAAGTTATATATAATAATCTTCTACTTCAAAATTTTAAATATTATATATTATCAAGTTTAATATCAAGATTGAGAAAATATATTTAATTTTGAATTTTAATAATTTTTCTTACGCAATAGCTATCCGGAGGGACCGGTAATTTTATTATTTTTCAATCAGTTATGAGTAATTCAAAATACAATATTATTTTACCTAAACGTATTTTATTTTTAGTATCATCAAACTTTTAATTATAATCCAAAATACTTACACACGTTGAACCACAAATTAGAGCATATCATTAAAATATATATTTAATTCCTAAATCTACCCAGCCTACCCCGTAACCCACCCCAAATTATAATATCAAAGAGAAGTGGTAGAAACTTTAGAAAGAGAGAGAGTGTGTGAAATAGAAAGATGCAGAGAGAGAGGGATCGAAGGCAAGGAACAGAGAAGGAGAAATCGGGAACGGATAAAGTGAAGAGCAGAGCAAAGAGCCAAGAGTGGGGAAATGGCCACAAATCAACACTCCTCACCTTCTTTCATTCAACGTTCAGTTGAAGCCAAGAGATTGGCCGCCAAACAAATGGAAAGAATCAAAGCAAAAAAGAAACTCAAGAGAAGACGTCAAATTGAGGCGATAAATGGAGCATGGGCAATGATTGGTCTCACCGCATGCCTACTCCTTGAAGATCAAACTGGAAAAGTATTCAACTCAGATTCAACACGTTGTTATTGACCTTGACCCTGGAGCAAGTCGCGGATGTAAACGTGGCTCTATCCTTATTGCTAGGATTTCAAGGTAAGGGGAGTCTCTTTTCCACACTTTGATTTAGGGATAGTATTATAATAAGATTTGAGTTTAATAGTTGAGTTGGGTTGTGGGTGATGGATTAAGAGGTACTTAGAATTAAAGAAGGGAAATGGTGGTATATTGGGTAATGTTGCTATTTTGGAAATTGTTAATGATGAATCTTTGTATATTAATTAAGTAGGAAGTGAAGAACCCTAGGGAGATGATTTATTTTAAAGCACTCTGAGACATACCTGAGTATGTCGACTGATTGGTTAATATATGTTGATTGTGAATTGTTATGGTCATAAATTGGGAATTTATTATGTACACTAAGTGCTTTAAGGGTGTTATTTTGATTTTATGTTGGATAGTAGGTGGTATAAATGGCTAAATAAAATGGAAATACTATGTGACGGAAATAGTAATGAAATTGAAAAGTAATTATGATGGGTAAATTGAAAAGGATTGAATGTTATGTTATAAGTGGCTAATTAAGAGTGTTCACGCCTATTGAAAATGTGTGAAGTTAATTTTGAATGCTAAAAGGATATTTAATTGTGAAATGATAATATATGGGTAGATTGGACTATGTGATAATAAAGGAAAATGGTTATAATTGCTAATTGTGGAATGTGACCCTAAATGGGATGATTTGGAAAGGTATATGATGATGGATGATAAATGCTTATTTATGATTATGTGTGTGATTATTTGGAGAATGCTTGTGATTAGTTGTGTATGGGTTATGTGTTTTTAAATAAATTGTTACTTATTATGAATGACTAATTGATTTGTGTGCTTTGTAATGAAGTGTTTAAACTAAAAGACTAGAGATCTATGATGATATAAGTATATAGTAAATCTAAGGATAAAATATAAGTATGTACCTTGGTGCTCACTTAAGCTACGACAATGTGAGGCCAAGTGTAAAATATAAGTATGTACCTTGGTGCTCACTTAAGCTATGGCAATGTGAGGCTAAGGGCTTGGTGATCACTTAAGCTACGGCAATGTGAGGCCAAGTGTAAAATATAAGTATGCACCTTGGTGCTCACTTAAGCTACGACAATGTGAGGCCAAGTGTAAAATATAAGTATGCACCTTGGTGCTCACTTAAGCTACGGCAATGTGAGGCTAAGGGCTTGGTGCTCACTTAAGCTACGGCAATGTGAGGCCAAGTGTAAAATATAAGTATGCACCTTGGTGCTCACTTAAGCTACGACAATGTGAGGCTAAGGGCTTGGTGCTCACTTAAGCTACGGCAATGTGAGGCCAAGTGTAAAATATAAGTATATACCTTGCTGCACACTTAAGCTACGGCAATGTGAGACCAAGATGAAAGAAAGGAAATGAATAATGGAAAGGTAAAAAGTAAAAAGGGAAGTTTATGTAGATCTCTGTTTGGGGTTACACACGTTGGTAAGGTATAGATCTCTGCTTGAGGTTACACCCAATGGAGAAAGGAAATTAAAATAAAAGGAATTAATAATGGAAAAGGTAACGAAATGGTAATGGAAAGGATTAAGGAAAAGAATAGGGTTAATGGAAAATGGTTAAAAAGGAATGTATATGGAAATGGGAACGAAATGGATTGGTTGATCCCTGACTTGATTTGATTGTTATTCTTGAGTTTATATTATGAGCTTTATATTATCCTCCGATTCAATGTGTTGTGAAAAGGTCTCACCCTTATGTGGTTAACATTTTAGGTGCTTGCTAAGTAGCTTATCGATCAGAGTGGCGCAGCGGATGACTGGAAAGAAAGAAACGATAATTATGCTATCTATATTGTAAATGGATGCCCAATATTAATTTGTAAACTTGATTTGTGAAAGGAAATTTTTAAATACACTATTTTAAATATAGAATTTTACTTATTATTTTGTATATGAAATAAGGGTGTTACATAATATGAAGTTAATTCTGTATTGGAACATGTTTGTTATGCATTATGTTAGCTCTGTTGAGCATTGGTTTTGATTGAACTTGATTAGAATTGAAAATGGTTTGTTAAATAAAACTCAGTATTTAGTGTTATCTGTCTGCCAACACTCGAGTCTTTGACTCGAGACTCGAGTATTCCGGACGCACCAGTGCATCTGGTAGGCACCAACACTCGAGTCTCTGACCCAGGACTCGGGTATTGACTGATGTTAATATTGAACTTTTCTGATGAACCACTCAAGTCTTGCATGATCCACTCGATTCTTCTAGGTTGATGAGGACTAGAGTATCTCATGAATTACTCGAGTATTTTTAGAAAATCTGAAACTTAAACTTTTCAGAAAACCTATGATCCACTCAAGTCTTACTAAGAACCACTCGAGTATTTTGTACAGACTGAATCTCTACTCGAGTCTTTTAAACTCTACTCGAGTTTTTTTGACCAAAATGCTAAAGCAATGCCATTTTCAATTAAGTCAAGTTTAATTAAACTAAAGAAGGATTGCAAGGAATGATAGAAATGATTAATTTAATTTCTTTATAATCCCTAAAGGTTTTACTCATCTATTATTTTATGGTCTAAATGAGTTAAGCATGACGTTAACATGTTAGAAAGGGTAAATCATTATTTGTCTAATTTATTAAGAATTATCTTTTTAATTGAAATTTAGTTTGTTCTAATTGGTTTGATAGTGTCTTCATGAAGATGATAAATAAATCATAAGTGGTTTATGATGTTAGTGTAAACCTAGTGAATCATGTCTTGAGTATGACCATTGTATATGATTAATGAACAATACTTTGAGTTTAATATCTGGATAAGTTGACTATTGAGGTATGAGTTGTGGATTAATCATCATGTCTTCATTGGATTAGAAATGATTATGACTACACTGGGGATATAGAATGTGATTAATAATTCATGATCTGAGTATGATTTTGAGCAAGGGTTTGATAAAGCATGATTGCGTCTACTTGGTAATTAATATTTTAGAACATAAGAAGATAATGACTTAAAGGAGTAATAAGAATAATGCAATAATGGTGATGCTTGCTAATTATGAGGATCCAAACCAAATGCGTTAGGGCTTGTTGCTCCGTTTTGGATACGTTAAGGTTTGATAAGTGGAATCACCCCGATTCACATATGTTGAGGATTAGCTCATACAAGAAGTCATTATATTTAAAGGGATTCCGTATAGTACGGTGTGGCCGCTATACGAAGACATGTGGAACGGTGTGGCCGCCATATGTGTGGTAAGTGTAACGGGATTCCGTATAGTACGGTGTGGCCGCTATAAGAAGACATGTGGAACGGTGTGGCTGCCATATGTATGATAAACCTAAAAGAATTCATGTAGTACGGTGTGGCCGCTATATGAAAGCATGGAACGGTGTGGCCGCCATGTGTAATGTTGATGATTAATATATTTGTTATGCATCTCATGCATGGTGTAACACCCCTCAAAATCCTCGTACTGTTTTAATCTCTAAAAAGAATTATTTTTGAGAAAAGTATTTTTAAAAGGGTATTTTCTCAAATAAGTTTCTTAATTCACGTTTTCAAAGTGTTGGGTGATTTTAAAGAAATGGTTTTCATGAAATAATGTCATGAGTTTTAAAGTTGAGTTTTGAAAAATAATTATGTGTTTGATATTTTTGGTGTTTTAAGGGAATTATGATTCTATACACGAATGATTTTATAAGGAAGAAAATTTATTTTCTATATGTGTGTATGTATATGTACGGTTTTGTATGTATGCTTAGGATTATGTGAAAATTTAATTAGTGAAAGAATATGATGATGTATGCATGAGTATGAGTAATATGTGTATGTAAATGCATGTATGTGTTGGTATGACATGTATATATGTGTGTGTGAGAGGCGTGTAGGTGTGTATGTGCATGTATATATATATATATGTGTGTGTGTGTGCCGTGTATGTATGTGTGTGTGGAAGAAAGCCTAGAATTTTCCTAAATAATAGACAAGTAACCAAGAGAACCAAACCCTAACCAAAACCTAACCAAATAGTGGAAACCCTAAAGATGAGCCAACAAGCCATTAAACCTAGAATGACCCCTAAGCACCTAATACCCCCTATATTGTCCCCTTGGATTTGCTAACCTCCACCCATGCAATAAACCAATGTACCGAATTTACCCCTCATATTTGTTCAAGGACCGAATTTCATGAGGGCTAAAAGAGGAAGTCATGGATTTGCTTATAAATAGATAAAGCCATAGTTCATTTCCCTTACCCATTTTCATTTCACTCTTTCGCCCCAAACACAACCAAACACAAGTCTAAAGAACTCATCAAACTCTTAGACTAAGAAAAAGAAAATAGAAAGAGATCAGAGAGAAAAGAGGAGCCGTGAGTTAGGAGAGGAAGAAGAAGAGGAGATCAAGCCATAACCTAGGAATTCCTTTGAAGATCCAAGTGCTAAGAGACTAGAATACCTTTCCTTCTTGGTATAAACCGAAGATCCTAGAAGTATTAGGACTAGTTTTTGAATTTGTAATCTTGTAATTTTTCTTTTCTTCTCTTGCATGTTCATTTTTATGGTTGATTTAAGGTTGCATGTGATGTTTTGCTTTGATCTTGAATTTTTAAGAGCTAAATAAATTTGTAATAAACTAAATGATGGACTCTATGATTCGGTTGATGTTCTCCATGGTAGATCTTAATGTTTTTAAGTTAAATCTTTTAGATCTAAAGTTTTGTTTATGATCTTTTTGAATTTGGAGTAGATCTTCTTGCATGTTTGATTTTTATGCTTAGAACCGTGAATTATGAGGTGTTTAAGTGTTTCTTTGGTAAATCAATATGTGATCTAAACTTGTTTTTAATTTTGGTCTTGCATGTTGTTTGATGATGATTTATATGGTCTTGAACTCTTGCATGTTTTGATTTTTGGTTTAATCTTAGGAAGAGCTTTGATTTGTGTTTTGATCTTGATTTTGTTTTGAGTTTGTAAATGATTTTTGAACAAAAGCTTTCTTATTGTCTCAAGTGTGCCTCGGTTTTGGTTCTTTTTCATTCAAAATGATTTTTGTCTTTATTTATGTTATTATGTTTAATTTCATGACTTGATTTACATGATTTAAGTGCATGCATGTTGATGTTGAACTTTGAAAAGTTAATTTCATGTTCCTTGAAAAACAAATTGAAATTGTTTGTGTCGATCCATGATTGTTGCATATTTTGTTAGAAAAGCATAAGACTTGATCATGCATGATACTTTTAAATGAAAAGGTCATGTTTTCTTGTATTGCATGTCACGGTTTTTGGGAGAAAATTAGGGAAACAAGCTTTAAAATAATTTTCCTTGTATGAAAATGATTTAATCTAAGCGTTGATCTTGTGCATGTTGTATTCGGCCCTGTTTAAATTAAAATCCATGCTTTTTATTTTGTGAGAAATTGATATTGTAGTTTGATTTAATAAACTAAAGTTTGATTATTTTCCAAGATTAAGCTCACGGGTTTTGTTAAGAAGAGAAGAAATAATTTCATGATTTTGTGTGTTTGATAATGAATAAATCTTGCTTTGATTTGTGTGAGTTTCAGTCAATGTATGATAATTAGATTAGGATTCTTTTTCCATGAAGTAAAATAGAAATAATGAATGTATTTTGTGAAAGGATGTTAAGCTAATTGATTAGGAAAAAGTTTTGTGTTTAAGTGAATTTATGCATGTATATTCGGTTTGTAATTCTAAGCATGTTTAAGTATTTTGTTTTATAAAAATGAAATGTTTTTGAAATCAATTATATGATGAATGATTGAATTAAGTATTTGATTGTGCATAAGTTTATTTGAGAATGAATGTTTGTTTATAATTTAATGAAATAATTGGTTAATTGCTTATGTGACTTGAAGGATGAAAGTGTGTTGCTGATTGTATGTGTAATCGGTTTTGGGTTTGATTTGATTTGATTTATTTGAGTTTGTGAGATTGTGTTTATGATTTTCTAAAACTTGTTTTATGACAAAAACTTAAGTTTTTAAAGTATTAATATTGAGTTAAAAAGTATTTGGAACAAAAAGAGTTTTTACCATGTTTTCGGATTTATTAAATTGATTTTTGTCAAACAACTTCTTTGCTGTCCAAGTTTATTTGAAGTTTTTTTCTCGATTTCTAAAATGAGTTTATGAGACTCAAAGTTTGGTTTTTAAATGGTAACTGATTTTAGAAAAAACCCGGATTGAAACCGGTGAATTTTTCGGTGTTTTCGAAAGCAATTAAGGTGCTGACCAAGACGGATCAGCAACCTAACCAATTGAATTAAATTGTTTTATTTGATGTTTTCAAAATGATTTTGAAGTATTTAAAGAATTAAGAAACGTTAGAGTTATTTTAAGAAAACAAACATGTTTTAAGATTTCTGACGAGGGACGAAAGAATGTTTTAAGATAAGAAAAGATTTTTCTTAACAAAAGTCGGTAATGAAAATGTGTTTTAATTAATATGAGGGATGTTACAGACGAGGGATTAAGGCAGTGGCAGCAACAAGGATCCAAGAAGACTGTGCACATTTAATCGCTGGACCTCAGGTGAGAGAGTAGCTTTCCTAAGACACCGTGGTAGTAGCTGATATATTAGAACGTTCCGTATCAGCTCAAAGATCGGAACTCAGTGGTTCTGAGTCAGTAGTATAGTGGCAATTGTTTGCTTTGTGTGGCCACTTATACGAAGAAGACAAAGACCACACTGTTGTGTGTGATGTTTGTATGCTGATGATGTGTTATTTATATTTGTTTATCTATGTGTGCTGATATTATGAATAGTTGAGAGAAGATAATGTGAAATAATTGGTCTTAATGATAAAAGAGATTAGAAGTAAAAGACACCAAGAAAAGAAATAATCCATGTTTGGCCTAAGTCCTTGTGGAATAAGGCAGCCTTGATAAGACATTGAGAGTGGAGATAGTGATAAGAGACTTAAGAATGATTGGAAAAGAGATAAAGAGATGAGAGTGGAAGAGATGTCGTGATAACGATGTGAATGAGTCAGAGCTGGGAAGGAATGTTGATGATGTGTGGAAAGTAAAAGGTGACGAGAGTGAAGCTTGATTCTTGTTATTATTTTCTTGGACTGAGACTGGTGTTGAGTTGAGCTTGCTCCTACACTCGTTCTCAAGAAGAGAAAGTTTTTGAGAAAAACTTTTGAAAGGAAATTTTTAGAAAAGGGTTTATGAAAGGAAATTTTTGAAAAGGAAATTTTTGAAAAGAGTTTACCAAATGAATTTTTGAAGGGGTTCCCAAAATGAGAAAAATTTTCCAAAACAAATTTTTGAAAAGGTTTTACGAAAATGAGATTTTTTTGAAAAGGGATTATGAGAGGAAATTTTTGAAAAAGATTTACCAACTGAAATTTTTAAAAAAGTGTTTACGAAAATAAAATTTTAAAAGGGGTTCCCAAAATGAGAATTTTGAAAAAAGAGATTTTTAAAAGGATTTTCGAAAGGAGATTTTTGAAAAGGAAGTATGAAATGAAATTTTTAGAAAAGGATTTATGAAGTGAAATTTTTTAAAAAGGCTTTACGAAATGAAAAGTTTGAAAAGAGTTGTGAAATGAGATTTTTGTGAAAATTTATGAAAAGGGATTTTTGAGAAAATTTATAAAGGTTGTTTTGAGAAATGTTTTTGTGATGAGATTCAAACTTTGAATGCAATCCCGCTCTGTGCTAAGTTGTGCAATGAAAGGAAAAGTGATGCAAAGATAGCGGTCGGGACTCATTGAAGGGATGTACGAAGGGTGAGCCGACCATTAGGTTAATTAAGAAGATAAAAGACTTTAAAAGACATTAACAGCGAACACGGTGAGGTATGAGAGTTAACCCGAAGTAGTGGAGAGGAAGGAACCATAAGTATCTGCGGATACTTAGGAGGACATTGCATTAGGGGAGGACAATGACGGTGAAACGTCAAGAAGTCTAGAATACTTTTCTAGGCAGAACGAACTCCACATGTGGTATACGAACGTGATAGGGACTGGGTCCAATGTCGTGGCAAGTTCTGCGTGATCAACTAGAACTAGTACTGTCGCCCCCTAAATTGCAAATCTAGAACAGTGAGAGGGACTGGAGTGGGGCATCGTGTTTGCCACTGTGAGTGAGATAGTGTGCCTTGATTATATATGAATTGAATTGATATGATATCATTTGTGTTGGAAGTCAAGCTGGTTGGAAGGCATGCTTCAAACTCTCTATGGACTTCAAGTTTGATTCAAGTATGTGTTTTGATGATAACAAGCCAACTCAAGTTCAAGCTCACAAGTGCTAGTGTCAAGATTGAAGGCTCAAGCAAACTTAAGAATAGAAACCTTCTCCTTAGTTCAAATGTAAGGTAATGAAGTTTTTGTTTCCTTAAGAGTTACAAAGCCAATAAGTTTTTCATTTTAGGAGAGAAGAAGAAAAACGTGTTTTTGCATATAAAAATGTTTTTCTGCATTTAATCTGAGTAAAAATAATTGATGCTACAAAACTCTGTATATTTGTATGTTTGCAAAAGAGAGTAATCGATTATCTTCTCAAGTAATCGATTAACTTTGTTGCATCATAGACAAATCAGAGAGGGTGTAATCGATTAACTGAATCATGTTAATCATTTACTTTCTTATGAAAGTAATCGATTACATTAGTCAAGTAATCGATTATAATTGTTGCATCATATATTTTTCAGAGGCTTAGTAATCGATTACAAGCTCTGTAGTAATCGATTACATGATGTTGCATCATATGCAAACCAGAGGCTCAGTAATCGATTAACTCCTTAGTGTAATCGATTATTATGAGTTGCATCATACAATAAATAAGAGTGGTGTAATCGATTAACTATTATTAGCCTAATCGATTACATGTTTTTCAAATGAATTTAAGAATTTCTATTTTTGAAGGATTAATCGATTACCTTCATAAAGTAATCGATTACTTCATGTTTTATTGAAAAACGTGTCAGAATCATTTTGATTATTTCCTGATTTGTTTTTATATAAAAGATTCTGATTTATTTTATAAAATTCGAAAATGATTTTAAATTTGAATTATTTCCTTTTTGGTTTTAAGAATCAAATCTTTATTTTATTTTGTAAATCGTTTTGATTTTGTTTTGATTTTAAAACTTATTTCAAATCTTATTTTATTCTGTTTTTATTTGGTTTTACTTATTCAAAATCCTTTTTGATTCAAAATAGTTTTCTTTTTAAATTAAGAATCACTCCAACATTCAGTACAGAGATTTTTTATTTTTTCATTCATTCTTTTCTGACCTGCACGTTTTCTCTTCTTCTTCTTCTTCTTCTCAAGTCTTCTGCTCTTCATTGTTCATAGTCTTTTGAAGAACAAAACTTTTATTGGCTGAGTAAACTTCTAGAGAAACACTACTTCACTATCATAGAGCATATTGTTGTATCCGTGTTTTGAGAACACAAAAAGCTATTGTAATCACTATCATTGTATTTGTTCTAAACCTTAGTGGTTAGGGAGAGAATCCCTTAGTGGACGTGTGATACGTCGTAGCGCGAGGAACCCTGCTGTGTCATTGAGGCCTATAGCGAACGGAGGTTCCTAGTAGTGTGGTTGTAATAGGGTGCGGCTCTATTGCTTGGTATAAGAACTCTCAGGCGGGTCGCTTGGGGACTGGACTAGGCCTTTTGACGGGAAGGCTGAACCAGTATAAAATTCACCGGTGCAAGCTTTTCTATCCCTATCTCTTTTAATTTCCGCATATTTTGATTTTTACGTTTCCGCGCTACTCGTTTATTATTTTTCTATCGTTTTCGCGATCTGTTTCGAACGTTTAATCTCTCCATCTCAAATCAATTTTTAATTTGTCACGGTTTTTACAATACATTAATAAAACTCGATTCACCCCCCCTCTCGAGATTTTGAGACCAAAACCAACAATTGGCATCAGAGCTAGTCTCTTGTGTTAAGACTTAACCGTCTCAAGAGTATGGCTTCAAACTCTCTATTTGGAGGTGAAGGGAGTTCTATTAACCGTCCTCCCATGTTTGATGGGTGTAGGGTACGCGTATTGGAAAGCCCGTATGAAAATTTTTATTCAAGGAGTTGGATTAAAAGTTTGGGATGCTGTTGTAAATGGTCCCTATGTTCCTACCTATGTGGTTAATGGTAACACCGTCGATAAGCCTATGGCTGAATGGATGGAGGAGGAGGAACGTAGAGTCCAGTACGACTTGAAAGCGAAAAATATTATAACATCTGCTTTGAGCTATGATGAGTTTTTCAGGATATCAACATGAGAGACAGTACAACAGATGTGGGATACACTGGAAGTCACGCATGAAGGTACAACTGAAGTAAAGAGATCGAGAATCAACACGCTGACTGGTGAATATGAATTATTCAGAATGAAAGATGGAGAATCGATTCAAGAGATTCAAAAACGCTTCACAATGATTGTAAATCAACTGACGACATTGGGGAAGAAATTCACTAATGAGGAATCTCATCAACAAAGTCCTAAGGTGTTTGGGAAGAGAATGGCAACCCAAAGTGACGGCAATTGCTGAATCAAGAAATCTTTCAACTATGACGCTGGCAACTCTCTTTGGGAAGTTACAAGAACATGAAAGTGAATTAAAAAGGTTGGCTCAGCATGAAGAAGAAAACAAAAAGGTTAAAAGCTTGGCTTTCAAGGCTGAAGCACCTGTAGCTGAAAGTGACTCGGACAAAGAATTGCTAAATGATGAACACATGGGTCTATTGGTCAAAAAGTTCGGGAAATTTCTGAGGAAGAAGAATTTCAACAGAAGAGACAACAACAAGAGTGGAGGATCAACCATTACATGTCATGAGTGTGGCAAGCCTGGTCACATCAGAGCAGACTGCTATCAGTTGAAAAAGAAAGAAAATTCAGAAAAAGGCAACTCGAATTCAAAGAAGGGGAAGCAAGCATACTTGGCATGGCTAGACAATGAAGGAAGTTCGGATGAAGATTCAGACGAACAAGAGGAGACTGCCAACATATGCTTAATGGCTCACGGAGATGAGGTAACCACTGAACTTAACTTTTCTTATGATGAATTACAAGAAGCATTTGAAGAATTGCATGAGGAATCGATGAGATTATCCTTATTGATTTCTCTAGAAAAGAAATATTCAGCTTCTCTTTTGGAAAAGAATAAAGAACTTAGTAAAGAAAATGAATTTTTGAAAAATCAAAATAAAGAGCTGAATTTGACTTTGAAAAATTCTTCAAACACTTTGAGTAATAACATTAAATTTAAAGCTAGTTCTTCTTCTTCTTGTAAATTCTGCAAGGACTTGGTTAAAGAAGTTGAAGATTTAAAAGAAACCCTTGCTAAATTTACAAAAGGTAGAAATACTCTAAATTTAATGTTAGGAAGACAAAAATGTTTCTTTAATAGAGCGGGTCTAGGATATCAACCCGTTGGGCATCAAAAGAAATTAAGTACCATTTTTGTCCCTGCTAGTAATCATAAGAAACCTCTTATTATTTGTCATATTTGTGGTAAAAAGGGCCATGGTGCACATGAATGCATACACCGAAAAGTGAAGTTCGTTAAACCGAACAATGAAACTAGAAGGTGGCATGATTTAAACTATGGTTATACTAACGTTCAAGGACCCAAAAAGATATGGGTACCTAAAAAGAAACCTTGAATTCTTTGCTTGTAGGTTACTCCGGAAGAAAAGAAGTCGTGGTGGTACTTGGACAGCGGATGCTCAAAACATATGACTGGAGATAAATCTAAATTTTCGCATCTCGTGCCTAAGGACCAAGGACATGTGACCTTCGAAGATAACAATCAAGGAAAGATTCTCGGAGTCGGTAAAATTGGTACACCTCCTAACCCTTGCATTGAAAATGTTTTACATGTTGAGGGCCTGAAACACAATTTGCTAAGTATTAGTCAATTGTGTGATAAGGGCAATAGGGTTATATTTGATTCTGATAGATGTATTATCGAGGGAAAAATTGATAATCTTATTAAGCTAATTGCTCGCAGGGTAAACAATGTTTATGTTATTGATTTTGATTCAATTCCCTCAAATGATGCGAAATATTTATTATCTAAAGATGATGAATCGTGGCTATGGCATCGTAGAATAGGTCACATCCACATGGCTCATTTAAATAAAATTTCTTCTAAAAACTTAGTAGTTGGACTGCCAAAGCAAAATTTTTCCTTTTCTGAAAAATGTGATCCTTGTTCTAAATCAAAACTCACAAGGGCATCTTTTCCTTCTAAAAACCTTGTTTCTTCTCAAAGGCCCTTGGAACTTTTACATATGGATCTTTTTGGACCTTGTCAAACGAAAAGCTTTGGTGGCAACTATTATTGTTTAGTTGTGGTGCATGACTATTCTAGGTATACATGGACACTGTTTATTACTCATAAAAATGACGCATTTCATGAATTTAAAAAGCTAGCCAAGATTATTCAAAACCAATTGCATTTGAGCATTGCATCCATTAAAACTGATCATGGTGGAGAATTTGAAAATCATCTTTTTGAAAAGTTTTGCGAAAAACATGGAATTAAGCATTATTTTTCCGCTCCAAGAACTCCTGAGCAAAATGGGGTTGTGGAGAGGAAAAATCGTTCATTAAAAGAGCTTTCAAGAACAATGCTTAATGACATGAATTTGCCTACATACTTTTGGGCCGATGCAGTTAGTACAGCTTGTTATGTTATGAACCGTGTTTTAATTAGGACCCCCTATGAGCTGTACAAGGGGAGAAAACCAAATATTTCCCATTTTCGTGTTTTTGGATGTAAATGTTATGTGCATAATAATGGTAGAGAAAATCTAGGAAGTTTTGAGGCTAGAGCTGATGAGGGCATTTTCCTTGGATATTCTGTTTCGAGCAAAGCATATAGGATTTACAATAAATCTCGTAATACTATTGAAGAATCTATTCATGTATCATTTGACGAATCTGATCCCAGAAGGTTGGGAAAGGTATCTGTTAATGAAATTTCAGGTATTCTTGGAGATTTGTTCATTGATGAGGATGAGGAGCCAAATGCTAAAGGAAAGGAGCATTCCGAAAGCAAGGAAAAATCAGTCGAATCTGTTGAGGATAAAAATCAAGAACAATCCTTGGAACTCAACGCTGATCTGCCTAAGGAATGGAGAACATCTAGGCACCATCCCATTGATCAGATCATCGGTGATATCTCAAAAGGTGTAAGTACTCGCAATTCTATTAGCAATCTGTGTAACTTCTTTGCATTTGTTTCTCAAGTAGAACCAAAGAATTATTCTGAGGCTATGCTTGATGAGCATTGGCTTTTGGCAATGCAAGAGGAATTAAACCAGTTCGAAAGAAATCAGGTGTGGGAACTTGTTCCTAGGCCTGAGTCTCATTCGATTATTGGAACTAAGTGGATTTATAAAAATAAACTTGATGAGGCTGGTTTAATTGTTCGAAACAAATCTAGGCTAGTTGCACAAGGTTACAACCAGGAAGAGGGGATAGATTATGAGGAAACATTTGCCCCTGTTGCTAGGTTGGAAGCCATTAGACTGCTTTTAGCTTTTGCATGCATTTTAGATTTTAAATTATATCAAATGGACGTAAAGAGTGCCTTTCTTAATGGTTTTATAAATGAAGAAGTTTATGTGTGTCAACCTCCTGGCTTTGAAAGTTATGAACACCCAGATTATGTTTTTAAATTGAAAAAGGCTTTGTACGGTTTGAAACAAGTTCCTAGAGCATGGTACGACCGTCTTAGCAAATTTTTATTGGAAAATAATTTTGAAAGAGGGAAGGTTGATAACACACTTTTTATTAAAAAGAAAGGAAAGGACATTCTTTTAGTTCAAATTTATGTTGATGACATTATTTTCGGTGCTACTAATGAAATCCTTTGCAAGGAATTTTCTAGTATGATGCAGGAAGAGTTCGAGATGTCTATGATGGGCGAGCTGAAATTTTTCCTGGGATTACAAATAAAGCAAGCAAAGGACGGAATTTTCATTAGCCAAACAAAATACTGCAAGGAATTACTGAAAAGATTTGGTATGGATAAGGCCAAGGCAGTAGAAACACCGATAAGCACATCCTGTTATCTGGACAAAGATGAAGGAGGTAAATCCGTAGAAATTACAAAATATCGAGGTATAATCGGATCCCTTCTCTATTTAACGGCAAGTAGGCCGGATATAATGTTTAGTGTGTGTCTTTGTGCTCGGTTCCAGTCGAATCCAAAAAAACGCACATGGTTGTTGCCAAGCGTATAATGAAATATTTGTCTGGCACAACTGATATGGGTTTATGGTACCCCAAAGGGTCTTCTTGTAATCTTGTTGTGTATTCTGATTCTGACTTTGCTGGCTGCAAAGTAGATAGAAAAAACACTAGCGGCACTTGTCATCTTCTTGGCAATTCTTTGATATCATGGGCTAGCAAGAAACAGTCTAGTGTGGCCCTATCTACAGCTAAGGCTGAATATGTCGCCGCAGATAGTTGTTGTGCGCAGATTTTGTGGTTGAAACAACAACTCCTAGACTTTGGTGTAAGTCTAGATCACATTCCCATTAAATGTGATAATACCAGTGCTATTAGTATTACCAAAAACCCAGTGCAACATTCTCGCACGAAGGATATAGAGATTCGACACCATTTTATTCGTGATCATATTCAAAAGGGTGATTGCATTATTGAGTATGTTGATACTTCGCGACAGTTGGCTGATATCTTTACGAAACCGCTTCCAAAAGAAAATTTCTTTTCATTCGTAGAGAAATTGGTTTAACTTCTGCCTCTCACCTATTTTGAGTATGTGAGTCTGTTTATCTCTCTTGTTATTATTGATGCATCTCCTTAGTGTTTCAGGGGGAGATAGCACATCTTTTTTATGATTACAAAAGGGGGAGAGATATTCTGATATATATGCCTAATGCATACAGGGGGAGATACTCTGAACGATGCAAATTTTGATCAAATTGAATTATTTTTTGTGCATTTATACAGGGGGAGATGATATGGAATATTCTATTTAGTGTTCTAAGGAAGGTTTTGGTACTTTATATGTATATATTGCTTGTATAACACTTGTGATGGAGATAATAAAGAACATATCAGAATGGTTGTTTGTCATCATCAAAAAGGGGGAGTGTTGGAAGTCAAGCTGGTTGGAAGGCATGCTTCAAACTCCCTATGGACTTCAAGTTTGATTCAAGTATGTGTTTTGATGATAACAAGCCAACTCAAGTTCAAGCTCACAAGTGCAAGTGTCAAGATTGAAGACTCAAGCAAGCTTAAGAATAGAAACCTTCTCCTTAGTTCAAATGTAAGGTAATGAAGTTTTTGTTTCCTTAAGAGTTACAAAGCCAATAAGTTTTTCATTTTAGGAGAGAAGAAGAAAAACGTGTTTTTGCATATAAAAATGTTTTTCTGCATTTAATCTGAGTAAAAATAATTGATGCTACAAAACTCTGTATATTTGTATGTTTGTAAAAGAGAGTAATCGATTATCTTCTCAAGTAATCGTTTAACTTTGTTGCATCATAGAAAAATCAGAGAGGGTGTAATCGATTAACTGAATCATGTTAATCAGTTACTTTCTTATGAAAGTAATCGATTACATTAGTCAAGTAATCGATTATAATTGTTGCATCATATATTTTTCAGAGGCTTAGTAATCGATTACAAGCTCTGTAGCAATCGATTACATGATGTTGCATCATATGCAAACCAGAGGCTCAGTAATCGATTAACTCCTTAGTGTAATCGATTATTATGAGTTGCATCATACAATAAACAATAGTGGTGTAATCGATTAACTATTATTAGCCTAATCGATTACATGTTTTTCAAATGAATTTAAGAATTTCTATTTTTGAAGGAATAATCGATTACCTTCAGAAAGTAATTGATTACTTCATGTTTTATTGAAAAACTTGTCAGAATCATTTTGATTATTTCCTGATTTGTTTTTATATAAAAGATTATGATTTATTTTATAAAATTCGAAAATGATTTTAAATTTGAATTATTTCCTTTTTGGTTTTAAGAATCAAATCTTTATTTTATTTTGTAAATCGTTTTGATTTTGTTTTGATTTTAAAACTTATTTCAAATCTTATTTTATTCTGTTTTGATTTTGTTTTACTTATTCAAAATCCTTTTTGATTCAAAATAGTTTTCTTTTTATATTAAGAATCACTCCAACATTCAGTACAGAGATTTTTTATTTTTTCATTCATTCTTTTATGACCTGCACGTTCTCTCTTCTTCTTCTTCTCAAGTCTTTTTCTCTTCATTGTTCATAGTCTTTTGAAGAACAAAACTTTTATTGGCTGAGTAAACTTCTAGAGAAACACTACTTCACTATCATAGAGCATATTGTTGTATCCGTGTTTTGAGAACACAAAAAGCTATTGTAATCACTATCATTGTATTTGTTCTAAACCTTAGTGGTTAGGGAGAGAATCCCTTAGTGGACGTGTGATACGTCGTAGGGCGAGGAACCCTGATGTGTGATTGAGGCCCCTAGCGAACGGAGGTTCCTAGTAGTGTGCGGGGTGCTCTTGGTTGTAATAGGGTGCGGCTCTATTGCTTGGTATAAGAACTCTCAGGCGGGTCGCTTGGGGAATGGACTAGGCCTTTCGAC
Organism: Crotalaria pallida; assembly: GCA_037953625.1. Lineage (NCBI taxonomy): Eukaryota > Viridiplantae > Streptophyta > Magnoliopsida > Fabales > Fabaceae > Crotalaria > Crotalaria pallida. The sequence goes on from CM075651.1 coordinate 56,730,330, forward strand.
GGGAAGGCTGAACCAGTATAAAATTCACCGGTGCAAGCTTTTCTATCCCTATCTCTTTTAATTTCCGCATATTTTGATTTTTACGTTTCCGCGCTACTCGTTTATTATTTTTCTATCGTTTTCGCGATCCGTTTCGAACGTTTAATCTCTCCGTCTCAAATCAATTTTTAATTTGTCACGGTTTTTACAATACATTAATAAAACTCGATTCACCCCCCTCTCGAGATTTTGAGGCCAAAACCAACAATTTGAGGCTGTAGTCCTCCTGGTCTGGGACCAATTGATTGTGAGACAGCTGTCGTGCCCGCACGGTAAAGGTCCTGTACTCCTGTTTGCTTCCAACTAGGTGGATGGATGGCCGAGGAGATGTAGACTTGTGACGTGAGCGCTAACTACGAAAGAACGCGTGCCTCGATGATTCTTTAATCCCCTGATCATCGATGGTTATAATTCAATAAGCCTTGAAAAGAAAAGATTTATAATTAAGAAAAGTAAAGCCTATGAATTTATGAGGATGAGAATGTGAAGTGTGAGAGGAAGAGATGAAACCCTTGAAGAAGGAAAGGAAAGAAGTGAAAGATTGGAAGTTGAGAATGAAGAAGTGATCGAGAAAGTAATTAAGGAAGAAAAGGATATTTATGTAAGAACGATAATAAGATTGAGTAAGATAAGATTAATCAAAATAGTAATAGTAATCATGATGTTGATATGCTATGCTTGAGTGTTGTGCTGTGTGTGTGTATTGTTTGTATTGTGTGTGCTGTCTTGGTATCTCGCCTGCCGTAAATCCACAACGTCGACGATTCGTCGTTCGGATCGCTGACTCTCTCCTGTTCGTTGGTATATCGGCGCTTCTGGTATCTCAACGGGCAGATGGAGTATCGCATGGAGATTGCAACTTGGACTAGACATGGATGTGGCTGGAAACGTACCCCATCTGGTTGGGTATGGATTGGCGACACTCGGATTGTGATTCCAGACCCGGAGCATCGACTTAGCGGAGCTAACCTAGGACCGCATTTGGGACAGGTCTTTGTCCGAGGATACAGAACCTACGAGGAGAAGGTGCGATGTGAAGCTCAGACGACTTCTATTCCAACTAGGAAGCAGTGGGTACCAAAGAATGGCGGACCAGCAGCAACAGAGATGGCTTCATCTTTGGGAGTTAAGAAGGAATGCAAGGAGGAACAGGAGCTGCACCCAATAGATTTCTATAGGAAGAGTCCGAGGTAGGGTAGATAGTTTAAGTGGTTGTGAGTGTTTGAGTCAAGGATTATCTTAGCAAAATACCACCGCTGTAATTATGCCCTACTTTTATTTTGTGAACTGATGAAACTGAATGAAACTATTTTGAAAGATTTGGAAGTTTAGGTAAGAGATGGTTTTTAAGTAACAACCCGGTTTTCAAGCAAGGGAGTTTAAATGCACCAATGATTTTTCAAAAACATTTAAAAAAAAAATTGGCCTCAATTTTCAGCAACTTATTGAATAAACGATGAGTATTTTCAGGTGGTGAAAATCGGGCTGTTACACATGGTGTATAGAGAATCGTAAAATGAGTGAGGTGCATGCAGGAATGGAAACCATGTAGTACGGTGTGGCCGCTACATGAGATGGTTGGAACGGTGTGGCCGCCACCGTAGAAATGACAGGGACCTAGAACTATTGGTGGACAATGGTTCAGGGATCATCCCCTTGTATCATTTTAGGATCGTGGTCGATGGGGTTCCAGTATAGAACGGTGTGGCCACTATACAGGTTGTGCAAACATCGAGCGCACGATTGCCTATCCCATAGTATTATTTTTCTGGAAGAGTTGATTATGGAGAAATGATTTGAGAGACGTGCATGCATAGCATGAAAGATTAATGGTTATATCTATCATTGTTTAATAATACACTTGAGCATGCATTTACTATATTGAATTGATATCTGTGATGCTTGTGTTTGACCAATCATATAATCTGTTTAGGCGATATGACAAGTGACTTACTCCCATCTACCATGTTTGTGGTGGTAGGTATTTTCAAAGGACAGGATTGAAGCCACTCCTGTAAGAGTGAAAGTTGTCTAGAAGGAACAGCCAGGATGATGTCTCGTCATCCGAATCCTTTTGCAGAAGGATCGAGTTGTGAAGACCAATGCTCTGGGTGTAAAAAGGGTTTTTGGGCTTTTGTATTATATATGCTTTACACTCGGAATATTTTGTAAAATAAATATTACTCTAATGAAAAGTACTTTTGGTTTTCACACTCGTTATGCAAAAAGTTTTTGTTAACCCGTATATTTTTAATGGTCTAGTTTTTGGGTCGTTGCAGTTGTTACCTCTGATGGAGTTCACTTACAATAATAGCTTTCACTCCAGTATCGGTATGGCACCATTTGAGGCACTCTACGGCAGAAAATGTAGAACGCCTCTTTGTTGGTTCCAAATAGGTGAGAATTTGTTGACAGGACCAGATCTTGTGAAAGAAACTACTGAGAAGATTACAATGATTAAGAACAAAATGAAAACTTCTCAGGATCGCTAGAAGAGCTATGCAGATAGGCGAAGGAGACCTTTGGAATTCGATGTTGGGGATCATGTCTTTCTAAGAGTGTCTCCTACCACAGTAATTGGTCGGGCAATTAAGTCCAAGAAGCAAACTCCTAGGTTCTTTGGACCTTATGATATTCTGGAGAAGGTTGGCCCAGTTGCATACAGAATTGCTCTACCTCCGCATCTTTCAAAGCTTCATGATGTATTCCATGTCTCACAATTAAGGAAATACATTCATGATCCTTCACATGTGGTGGCTGTGGATGATTTGCCTTTGAAGGAAAATCTGACTTTCGAAGTAGTTCCAGGAAGGATCGAAGACAAGCAAGTTAGGCGGTTGAGAGGCAAGGAGATCATTCTGGTGAAAGTTATATGGAGCAGGAACAATGTTGAGGAGGCTACCTGGGAATTAGAAAGCAAGATCAGGCAGTCTAATCCACACTTGTTCGACGAAAGCTGAATTTCGAGGACGAAATTCTGGTAAGTGGGAGAGGATTGTAACACCCCAAATTTAATTCCTAGTATAATCTGTATTGTGATAGACTTAGAGTAGAAGAAATGATGGTATTAAGTTAGAAATTTGGTTAAGTAGGAGTGAAAATTTAAGTTTTAAGCATAGAACTTTAGGAAATTTAAAATACAAGATTCATAGCTCAAAACATAATTTCCGCCGTTGGATATGAAGTAGGGTTTTTGGGGAAGATTGCTTTAAAGTTTGAGAAAGATCCAACGGGTAACGATGAAGTTATGACGTTTTAAAGTGCTAAGTAATGAAGGACTATGCAGGTTAATCGATTAGGACCTGAAGAATGGAAAAACTGAAATACACGAGTTAATCGATTGACCTAGGGGTTAATCGATTAAGGGCTGAAAGCTGATTTTTGCAAGACTACACTGGTTAATCGATTAACTGGGCTGTTAATCGATTAACCCTGTCGGCTGTTAAAAAAATAAAAGAGAATCAACACTTTTCTCTCTCTTATGTTCGACCCACTCCTTCTTTTCCTCTAGGGCTCCATTCTTCTTCTTCAAACAATCAAGAATCAAGTGGGATTTCTTCATTTCCATCATCAAATTTCTTCCTTCTTCACTCCAAGTAAGTGATTTAAGTCAAGAACTCTTTCTCTTTCTCTCCCCAAAATTCGAATTTCTCTCTCTCTCTTACTCCCATGGAGGATTTCAAGCTTTAACCTATGGAAATCTATTTGTTTCATGAACTTTATCAAGGATCAAGGCCAAAATAACCACTTGTCTTCTTGTTCCTATTGTATTAGGTTCCTCCCTCTTCCCTTGGACTATAACTCATTGGGTGGCAAAATTCTCAAACTTAGAGCAAGTGAAATCTCCTTATCTCTAACTGTGTGAGGTAAGGGGGTGTGTGTTACCATATTCTAGGGGGTAGTTTATATTATGTTTATAGTGGGTGCTAAGAGTTTTATGTTAGATTAAGTTTAAAAACCCTAGGATAGTTAATGTAGTAGAAAAGTATATAAATGTATTATTTTGTGCATAATTATGATGATTGATACTTGAATGTGTGGTTTGATATTTTTGTCAAATTTTGTTGGACTCTAGAATTATAAAATGATGATGATTATGATATTTGATATTGGAACGTATGTCTCTTTGGAATTGCCCTGTATATTTTGGAATTTAGAAGTATAACGAGATAATGAAATTGATGAATTCATGAAAGTGGTTATAAAATGAAATAATTGAAATAAGTTATTAAAAGATTAAAGGGAAAATAGTGTGTGATCCAGATCTTGTAAGACGTTGTCCGAAGGAGACTGTACGCATAGATCGCGTAAGACGCACTTGATGCGTAGCTGTAAGACGTTGCCCGAAGGAGACTGTATGCAATGATGGACACACACACCATAGAATAATAAAGGTATAATTGTATTGTGCCACTCCAGATCTTGTAAGACATTGTCCGTAGGAGACTGTACGCATAGATCGCGTAAGACGCACTTGATGCGCAGCTGTAAGACGTTGTCCGAAGGAGACTATACGCAATGATGGACGCACCTTCCGATTGAGGAATCCAGGTCTTGTAAGACGTTGTCCGTAGGAGACTATACGCATAGACCACTTAAGACACACATTGTGTGCAGATGTAAGACATTGTCCGAAGGAGATTGTACGCAATGATGGATCCACGTAATAAATTCTAAAAATCTATGTAAAACTCAAAAGATATGAGAAGAGAAATGATATTGTGAAATCAAATAAGAGATAAGAAAAGTATAAGTTTGAATAAGTTGGAAATATATGAAATTTAAGAGTTGTAGAATTATGAAAAGAAACCATTTGTTAATGAGGTGAAAATAATTGAATTGAATGGGAATGCTTGATTGATTTTGTGCATCATATGGCTAGATGTGTTTGGCTTGGTAGTTCATTATAGCATAGTAGAAACTGCTTTCCCTATTTTATTGTGTAATGCTCACCTCCTTACCTTTTTCAGGTACTGAGACGGAGCATATACCAGGATTGCCCGAGCAGGATTACTCTCCCTCCCAGTGAGAGTAGGGTTGTTATGGGATAGTGCATATTGATGGACCTAAGCCTCCTATATTCTTTTGATGTATATGAGTTGTATATACTTTTTGAGAGAGGCTTAGGGTGTTTTTCTTTTGATCAAATGATATGTTGTGAATCATGATCTACATACTTAGTTTTATCGCTGCTACTCTGGATACTGATGCATGTTACTATATTTTGAGCCCGTTGGGCACCTATATGATATATACGCATGAGATGAAGCCCTGTTGGCTGCTGGTTATATTATTGATAATTGATAATGTTTTCAACATGTTAAATTCTGGAAAAGTCCGAAAAACAAACAAAACTTCGTCCGTTTGATGGGTGATTTTTATTTAATTAAAAAGAAATTTTAAATTCACATTTTTAATTATGGGGAGTTAAGGGTAAAAATCATAGGGTGTTATAGAAAAAGCCACCTACTGTAACATCCCCGACAGGCAAATGGATTGCGACTGTCCCCACATACCAACACGGGTCTTTTCAGCGTGCTTTGTCCTCATTCGCGCTTCCCGGGAAAACTTCCGAGGAGGTCAGCTATAACATCCCAAATTTATTTAATACAAAAGAAATGCTTTAAATATTTAAAAATTTATTTAGTTTGTTTATTTTCCATAACCATGTAAAAGTAACCATTAAAAATTTGAGAATACATTGGGATTTACAACATTGATTTCAAAAATATTCAGAGGGAATTCTTTTCTTTTTGCCTTAACCATTGTGAATCTATGGTTCCTTGCTCGTCCCAAATTTACCTAAAAATGTTAAACCAAGAGGAGTGAGACATTTCTCCATAATTCAGGCAAAAGAATTAAAGGAAACCATAATAAATAATGGATGTGGGCAGCATTGTGGGATGCTGTTACGTCTTGGTGACGTTATGTGCACATTGTTCCGAGCAGTTTCACAATACATGGTGGACATGTATACGAATTGATGGAATGAACGTTCAATAAATAATGGAAATGGGAAGCATGCATCATGACACATAAGTGATGGGATTGTTTATAAATGAACCGTGCTGCTCATTTGTTTATGCACATGACTACTTGGTACTTGTGAATGTTACTTGCTTTAGTTATACTTGTTCGATTATGTGAATTATATTGCTTACCCCTTACGCCCATTGTAGGTGATGGCTCGCTATCTAGCTTGCATCGAGTTGCGCCCACTCCCTAGTAGAGTGTGGTACTACGAGGACCACAGAGCCACTTATGAGGGGGAGGTAGAGGTGACCCTCTATCACCCTAACCCTCTGCCTCGTGTCCATCCTCGTAGGTTTCGCATCCCTATTATCTATACCTTGCATGTACCCCCTTTTTATACTTATCATGGACCACCCCCGACTCGACCAGCTCGTCGATTTCATACTTTTCGTTTTAGAGCTGCTACTAGATCTCATCCCTCTACTTCCCGAGTGATTTGTGAGGAGACTCCTATGCCTAGTCCGACGAGTCCGGTTCATGGGACTCCTTCAGCTGACCTAGTGCCCAGTGGTAGGGTACCCACTCAGTTGGACGAGATAGAGGAGGACCCTGAGGAGGCTGAGAGTGAGGGCGAGCCAGTCGAGTACTCCACTGGGAGTCACTGGGGAGTTGGGGATCCACCGGGTAATGCATAGTATAGATGGTCAGGATGTGGGACATGTGGAGCAGCTGCTGGAGATTCTGGAGACTTATGCTATGGAGGAGGATCGTCAGACCACTACTGGGATTTCATATTTTGCTCTGTATTTATATTGTATATATTTTGAGAGATCTCAGTGAGGCGGTCTTGATTTTTAGTATATTATGGACTTGTACTTTTGATATCTTTTACCGACATTATCTGGACCTTGGACTTGGATGTACTGCACTATGACTATGTCACCTTTTACCGATTATACATACATATATATATATATATATATATATATATATATATGTGATAGTTTGACTTTTATTATTCTAAGGCCTATACCAATGTCAATTTCCGCGTACTATGATATTATGTAATTTTTAGTTTATTCCAAGGAACTTTTGTATAAGGAATCGAGATAATGAAACCCTGTTATAGAAAAACCTATCTTTATATACAACCTCGATTCTTAACCTCTTCGTCATGATGAGCAACTCTTATATAACAAAAAGTATCTAGTAGTACATGCTAGTTACGAACAAGATTTTTATTCAACCTCTTATTGTACAACACAAGTCCATATACATTTAATTACATCTTTATTTAACTATAAAGATCTTTTTGTATTGAATAAAGAGTGTTACACCTTTTATGGTATCAGAGCAAAATGGTCCTGATTCTTGATCCTCTCAAGCACGATCTGCCAGAAGATTCTCCAAACGAGTGAAGTTTCTTAGCTATTTGATTTATTTCATATATCTTGAGTTCTAGTAATGTTTTGTTTAGAATAGAATTAGATAGATTTTAATAGTTTAGATAGAACTTTAACGACCTAAGTCCATAGTGCAGGTCTACTATGGCAGCGCGTTATAGAAACCATACGAACGAAATGCTGGAGAGAATCACTGCAGTGTTAGAGAACATGCAGCAGAATCAGCATCGGCATCAGCAACAACCACAATCTCAGCCAGTTAATTCACCTCCAGTGAGTGTAGCAGCTACGGAGGCCAGAACTTTGTCAGATTTCAGGAGCTGCAATCCCTCAAAGTTTGCTGGTGGGTTTAAGCCTGAAGAAGCTAATAAGTGGATCTTGGAAATGGACAAGATATTTAGAACTTTGGAATGCTCCGATGCGTAGAAAATAGTTTATGCTGTTTTCATGATGGAAGGCGAAGCGGAACATTGGTGGAATCATACTGCCCAGTTACTGGCTCATGAAGGAAGAGATGTAACTTGGGAAGTATTTATGGAGAAATTTCTAAAGAAGTACTTTCTTGAGGATTTGAGAAGGAAGAAAGAAGTTGAGTTTCTGCAGCTCAAGCAAGGCAGCATGAGTGTGGGTGAATATGTTGCAAAATTTGAGGAATTGATGAAGTACTCTCCTTATTATCAGATGAACCCTGATGAAAGGAGTAAGTGCATCAAGTTTGAAGGAGGGTTACGACCTGAACTGAAGTCGATATTCAATTATCAAAAGATCCAAAGTTTTCCTATGTTGATAGACATGTGTAGAATGTATGAGGATGATAAGAAGGCGGAGGCATCACAACTGGTGGAAGGAAAGAAGGAACACCAGGGATACGAACCGCAGAGACGGAAAGGACATGATCATCGCCACAAGGGTCCTTATTCCCATAAGAACCGAGGAAAGGGTAAGATGACTGGTGACAGAAACATCTCTTACAATAATGCTCCTTATTGTGAGAAGTGTAAACGTCATCACTTTGGAAAGTTTTGTTGGGCTCACAGTGGGTGTTTTAACTGCGAGAAACCTGGTCATTTTTCTCACGATTGCAAGGAACCAACTAAAGACACTCAAAGAGGATCTGTGGACAAACCAGTGACTCAAGGGCGAGTTTTTACTCTTAGTGGTTCTGAAGCTAATCAGACTCCGGGACACGTGCAAGGTACTTATCTGCTCAATGACCAACCTTGTAGAATTTTTATTCGATTCAGGAGCCACTCATTCATTTGTTTCCTTTGAATGTGTGAATCGTTTGAAATTGTCTGCGTCGGAATCACCCTATTGTCTTAGGGTAGAAATCCCTACTAATTCTCCCGTGATCGCTTCAAAGGTGTGCCTTAATTGTAGAATTAAGGTATTAGACCGAGTCTCTCAGTTAGATCTGATCTACTTACCATTGTCCCAATTGGATGTGATTTTGGGTATGGATTGGATGATTAGCAATCATGTGATTATTGACTGTGATAAGAAGGCAATTTTATATAAGGACTCAATCTCAGAGAAGTATCTCTGTTTTGTCTCTGCTGCTGAATCAGAGGAAGAAGAAAAGTCTGTGGAGGAAATTCCAGTTGTTCGGAATTTTCCTGAAGTATTCCCTGAGGAGATGCCGGGATTACCACCCAAGAGGGAGATTGAGTTTGGAATCGAGTTAATTCCAGGAAATGTTCCGTTTCTATTGCCCCTTATAGAATGGCACCACCCGAAATGGTCGAATTAAAGAAACAGATAGAGGAGCTGCTGCAGAAACAGCTTATTAGACCAAGTGTATCCCCATGGGGCGCTCCGGTGTTGTTTGTCAAGAAGAAGGATGGAAGCCTTAGAATGTGTGTAGATTACAGACAGTTGAATAAGGTGACCATAAAGAATAAGTATCCTTTGCCAAGGATTGATGATCTCATGGATCAGGTAAGAGGAGCTTCAGTATTTTCCATGATTGATCTGAGATCTGGGTATCATCAGATCAGAATTAAGGAGGAAGATATCCCTAAGACTGCATTCCGATCTCGATACGGACATTATGAGTATGTTGTAATGTCGTTCGGATTGACAAATACACCAGCTATCTTCATGGATTATATGAATCGGATATTTAGACCATATCTGGATTCAATCGTGGTAGTCTTCATTGATGATATCTTGATATATTCTAAGAATCCGGAAGAGCATGTCGAACATCTTCGGATAGTATTGAAGATTTTGAAGGAGAAGCAACTCTATGCCAAACTTTCTAAGTGTGAGTTTTGGTTGAGGGAAGTTCAGTTTTTGGGGCATGTGATTTCGGAAGGTGGCATATCAGTTGACCCAGATAAAGTTGAATCGGTTCTGCAGTGGGTTCAACCTAAGACAGTCACTGAAGTCCGAAGTTTCTTAGGACTGGCTGGCTACTATAGAAGATTCATTGAGGGATTTTCGAAGATCGTACTACCTCTCACCAAGCTGACTCGGAAGGATCAACCATTTATATGGGATGAGAAGTGTGAGAAGAGTTTTCTGATGCTTCAGGAAAGGTTAACATCCTCGCCAGTGTTAATCTTACCTGACCCTCACAAGGAGTATGAAGTGTACTGTGATGCATCAGGACAAGGGCTTGGGAGTGTATTAATGCAAGAAGGGAAGGTCGTGGCGTATGCATCTCGTCAATTGAAAGTTCACGAGGTGAATTACCCCACCCATGATTTGGAACTTGCTGCAATAGTTTTTGCACTGAAGATATGGAGGCATCATCTCTATGGCACTACATTCCGAGTGTTTAGTGACCATAAGAGTTTGAAGTATTTGTTTGATCAGAAAGAATTGAATATGAGGCACGTCGGTGGATGGAATTTTTAAAAGACTACGACTTTGAGCTTCATTACCACCCCGGTAAGGCTAATGTTGTAGCAGACGCTTTGAGCCGTAAAGCGATTTATGCAAGCTCCATGATGATTAAAGAAGCAGCTTTGATTGAAGAGTTTCGGGATTAAAGTTTAGTAATGCATGTGGAACCAAGCCACATTAAGATGGGTATGTTGCAAATTTCTAGTGAATTCTTGGCTCGAATTCGAGAATTGCAACAAGAGGATGAAGAATTAATAGAAAAGAGGAAGTTGATGAAAGGAGGAAAAGAGCCTAATTTCTCGGAAGGGCCGGATGGAATTCTTCATTTCAAAACGAGAATTTGCATACCGAAGAATTCGGAGATTAGAAGGTTAATCTTGGATGAGGCACATAGGAGTCAGATGAGTATTCATCCGGGATCAACTAAGATGTACCGGGATTTGAATGGCATGTTTTGGTGGTCGGGTCTTAAGAAGGACGTTGTGGATTATGTGGCGTCATGTTTAATCTGTCAAAAGGTTAAGGTGGAACATCAGAAACCTGGAGGAATGCTGCAACCTTTGGATATTCCACAATGGAAGTGGGATTGTATTTCTATGGATTTTGTGACTGGATTGCCAAGGACAGTAGCAAACCATGATGCAATCTGGGTAATTGTGGATCGTCTGACTAAGTCGGCGCAATTCATTCCGGTGAATATGCGCTATTTTTTGGAGAAGCTTACCCAGCTTTATATCCGGGAAGTGGTACGATTGCATGGAGTGCCATCCAGTATTATTTCTGATCACGATCCGAGGTTCATGTCTAGATTTTGGTCAAGCCTGCATCAAGCTCTGGGGACGAGACTCAAGATGAGTTCAGCATACCACCCTCAGACAGATGGGCAGACAGAAAGGACTATTCTAACCTTGGAAGACATTCTGCAAGCTTGTGTGTTGGAAGAACGAGGAAATTGGGATCAGATTCTACCACTCGCGGAATTCACATACAACAATGGATATCATGGAAGTATTGGTATGGCACCGTTCGAGGCGTTGTATGGAAGAAAGTGTCAAAGCCCACTATGTTGGTTTCAAGTGGGGGGAGAACTTACATCTTGGTCCGGATGTGGTGCAGCAGACGACTGAAAAGATCAGAATGATTCAAGAAAAAATCAGGGCGGTTCAAAGTCGCCAGAAAAGCTATGCAGATCGGAGAAGGAGACCTTTAGAGTTTGCAGAAGGCGACCACGTGTTTCTTAGGATTGTACCGCTGAAGGGAGTAAGTAGAGCGTTGAAACCTCAGAAGCTTTCACCTAAGTTTATAGGTTCCTACCAAATCCTTAAGCAAGTAGGACCGGTAGCTTATCAAATAGCTCTTCCACCATCCTTAGCCAACCTGCACAATGTTTTTCATGTGTCTCAGCTGAAAAAGTTCGTGCATGATCCAACCACGATTCTTCAGATTCGTCCGGATGACTTAACCCTACGAGAAAACCTTACCTTTAAGGCTGGCCCAGTTAAAATTGAAGATAAGAGGATAAAGCAGCTTAGAGGAAAGGAGATCCCGTTAGTCAAAGTCGTGTGGCAAAGTGGGAATGTGTATGAAACGACTTGGGAATTAGAGGATAGAATGCGTAAGGATTATCCTAAGTTATTTATGTAAGTTGAATTTCGGGGACGAAATTCCTGTTAAGTGGGGGAGTAGTGTAACACCCCAAATTTTCATCCCCTGATGTAATGAAAATTTTGATTATGAAAGGTTATTTCATAATTATTTTCCTTAAACATAATTATAAATTTCATAATTAATTTAGATTAATTATGTGTTGGTATGTGTGCCTGTGTTAGGTGGAAAAATATTTTAATAAAATATAATATGTAAAAATAATGTTTTTGCATATTTGTAACATCCTAAATTTTATTTTAGATGAAATTATTATTAAAAACCTAAGAAAAATTGGAATAATGACTTAACGAATTTTGGTAGATAGGTGAGTGGTGATTATAAGTCCTCGGGGTTGTATAGAAAGAAATTGTGGCTTCGAGCAGAGTTAACTAAGCGAAATCGGGAGTTAAATCGGCGTTTTGGATGTTAGAAATCAACCGAAAAGATAAAATTAGAAATTTATTACAGGATGCTAAGAAAATAAATTCCACCGTTGGATATGAAGTTTATGGGGTGAAGAAGCTTGTCTAAAAATTTGGACCCGATCCGACGGTTAATGAAAAAGTTACGGTGAATCGAAGGTCGAAGATCCTGTTTCTCGCCCAGGCGCACCAGCCATGCGCCCAGGCGGGTGCACTGTTCATAAGTGCACCAGGCAGTGAAAAACCCGCCCAGGCGAGGCACCAATTCGCCCAGGCGAGTGGTGACGCGCACCAGCCGCACCAGCTTCGCGTTTTGGCGCGCCAAACCCCCACTTGACCGCACCAGCAAGACGCATCAGACGCACCAGCAGCACCAGCTGGTGCTGGATTCTCTCCCAAGCGAGTAAAGGCTCGCCCAAGCGAGCGCGCGCAGCAGCACCAGATCTGGTGCGTTGGTTGAGAAACTTGGGGCCAAAGTTCTAATCTCAGCCACACGATGGTGGCTGACCCCAAAACTGATTTTATGGCACCAAAAGCACTTCATTCTCTCATGCTTCATCATCAACCTCAACTCATCACCTTCATCATTTCCCTTAAGCTCCAAGAGCACACCCATCATCTCCTCCACACAAACACTTGATTTTTTGGCACCTAAAACCCAAAATCAACAAACCCCATCAAGCAAGCTTCATGGAAATGGGTTGAAAACTTCTTCCCTCTCCTCCCTACACCACACGAATTGTCTTTCTCTTCTCCCTCTTGGATTTCAAGTTCCACCATGACATGGGGGTAAGTAGAGTCTTATGGCATGATATTAATTCCTTTCCAACTCTCTTTAGCTCATTAAAGTTGTATTTAATCTCCTCTAGGGCTCAAGCTTCTCTCACTTCCATTTGATCAAGAATCAAGTGGGTGGCACTCATTCCATCATCAAGGATTGTTATTATCATCTTCAAGTAAGTGTTTGAGTGTGGATTCCTCTCCTTCCCTTCCAAATTCGTTTTCTCTCTCCCTCTCCACCATCAATGGTGGTTTTCACCACTAGGCTCTTGAGACTTCACTTTTTAAATTTAGGCTTGACTTGAATCATGGCATAAATGATGATTTCCTCTCTTTTATAACTCTATATTAGGTACCATCCTTATCCTTTGGTTGGGCATCTTATTGGTGGGCAAACTCAAGCATAGGGCATTTGGAATCTCCTTATTCTTAAGTATTTGAGGTAAGGGGGTGGATATAGTGAGCTTTGCCTTGTTCTAGGGAGTAGGTTCTAGTTAGTACATAATACTTGTTAGGGTTATGTGTTAGGGGAGAATATTAGATTATAAATCCCTAGGTTATTGAATATGAAATCCTAATTAATTAAATGTGCATGATGATTGGATGTTAAGATTAGGAAAAGGAAACTCAATAATATGAAAATGAATAATTTGATAAATGAAATTTGGTTAATGATTATATTGAAGTACATGGGGAATTGGGTAATGTGATAATAAAGTTGACATAAATGATTTCCATGGTTATTGATTTTATTTGTAAAGTTGTGAATTAAATGATAACGTAATTACTGTAGCAATTATATGCATGTGTTGTGAAATAAATTGATATAGGAAGAAAGGGAATGGAAACGATTAAATGTCATGAATGTTCATATTTGTGTCTAATTGCTAAATGAGTAAAAATATTAAGTATTATCAATTGTGAATAAAGGTCATGGCTTAGGAATTGAACTTGTGAATATAGGAAACGGAAGTAAAACGATTATGTGGAAATAAAAAGTAAAAGATGATATATGCAAAATTAAAATGAAGGGAGAATCTAAATGTTGGACTATAAAAGAGAACACTATTTGACACGCTTGTGATAATTGAGAAAGGAAAAGAATAAGGAAACTACAAGAATGACTAGTTGTTGAATGTGTGTTGTTGTACTTAAATGTGTTACAATTAATTGAACAGGAAAGTGAATAATTCTTGGCCTCTGAATTGAGGCGCCGAATATTGAGAATGTGGTTTGTGCGTTGGCCTCTTCTTTGAGGTGACGATTAAAGGAAAGATTTGATAAATTGATATAGGGAATGAGTATGGATAAAGAATGAATGGGAAATGTGTGTAAGTGTATTTGTGATTGTATGTGCTAAGTTGTTTGTGTAAGATGGTGAAAGTATGATTTGGCCTCTGATGTGAGGTAATGTGAAATGAAAATGAAAGTGTGCGTTTACCTCTGACCTGAGGGACGCCATATGAATTAAAGTAAATGAGTGTTGACCTCTGACTTGAGGGACACAGAATGAAATAAAGTGTTGACCTCTAACCTGAGGGACACAGAATGAAGTAAAGTGTTGACCTCTGACCTGAGGGACACAAAATAAAATAAAGTTTTGACCTTTGACCAGAGGGACACAGAATGAAATAAAGTGTTGACCTCTGACCTGAGGGACACAGAATGAAATAAAGTGTTGACCTCTGACCTGAGGGACACGGAATGAAATAAAGTGTTGACCTCTGACCTGAGGGACACAAGATGAATTAAAGTGATTGGGTGTTGACCTCTGACCTGAGAGACACCGGACGAAATGTGTATTGGTGTGTTGACCTCTGACCTGAGAGACACACCGTGAATTAAGAGATTGAAGTGTTGACCTCTGACCTGAGGGACACAATATAAATCATAACGAATGAAGTGTTGACCTCTGACCTGAGGGACACATAATTTAAATAAGGAAAAGAATGTGGGCCTCTGCTTGAGGTGATAAATGTGTTGAATGAAATTGTACATTGGCCTCTGATTTGAGGTGATGTACTGAAATAAAATGTGTATGTGAAATGAATAAAAAGTAAAGGAAATGGATGTTGAAATGAATAATGAAAATGGAAATTTGGAATGAACAATGAATATGGGAATTATGAAATGTGCATGGTGTGCAATATGTGAAGATATGTTTAATTGCTATTTGTGCTTGACCTAGCGGGTCGTTATGTCTAGTTAGAAACTGCCTTCTATTTCATGTGCAATGCTCACTCCCTTACATTTTCAGGTACGGAGATTGAGTTGGCACAGCCCCCGGCCGAGAAGGAGTACTTTCCCGTACAGGGAGAGTAGGGTGTTATGGGTTTAGAGTATAATATGGATCTAAGCCTCTTATATTATTTTGGTGTAAATTTAATATGCATATTTTAAATGAGGCTTAGGATGTTATGTTTTGACAAAGTTATATGTTTTGATTATGACACTCAAACTTAGTATTTCCGCTAATACTCTGATTATTTTTATGCACTCTGATATATTTGGAGCCCTTGGGGCCTTGATACGACATATATATATATATATAATCTGAAGCCCTGCTGGCTACTGGTTGTTTAATTGAAATTATTTATCATAGGTTAAATTTTGAATTAGTCCGAAAAACAAACAAGACTCCGTCCGTTTGACGGATGATTTTTACTAAATTAAAAAGAAAATTTCAAATTCATATTTTTAATAGCGGGGTTTTAAGGGTAGAAATCCTAGGTGTTACAATATTAGTCTCAGAACTAGGACCTAGAAGCAATATTAGGAAAGTTTTGGAGGGAAGGGCATTAAAATAAATATTTTTGAAAAATTGCCAAAATACTTGAGTATTCCAGGAAAGACTCGAGTATTCTGGTCAGTGATGAACTCGTTAGTGCGTTTGATGAGTCAACACACGACGAATCCCTTTCGTTGACACGAAGCCCACTCAACCGAGCTTCCTTGATGTCGTGTCGACATGCATGAAGGCCTGGTTCACGTATAAAAGATCGATGGTGGATGAAGATCAACCATTTTGGTTGATTTGCTTTGAAACTCCAAGTTAGGGTTTCTGATTTCGTGCCTTGCATGCTTGATCGTTGCTGAGAGTTAAGTTAAGTGCGATAAACCATTGTAAAGCTCACGTTTCGAGCTTTACAAAGATGTAAGATTCGTGAGTTGAGGTTTTGTGTGGAAGGAGAATCGAAGCTCGAAAAGAGAAGGAGTTTTGCTGTCAAACCAAGTTCCTGAGTTCTGGAGCTTACTTTAAGCTCTGATTTTGGTAAGCATGTAAACCCTACAAACCTCAAATTCGTTCCTACCTTTAGTTTATGTTGCAGAGAATAATTCCTAACCTTTTTCCCTAATTTTTACAACGATCTTGCGTGTCAAATCCTCTGGTTTTGGTACTCTGTTCACATGTTGCTGCATGCAAAGGATTTTGGGGGTTAGAGTGTTCCAGCCAATTTCTCTGCAATCTCTGTGGTTGATTCACGGCCTAAAGGTAAGGGTGAAGCTATTAATTCGCTAGAATAAGTTTAAATCATTTGAATTTAGGTTGAGAGTCAACAAGAGACTCTATGGACATAGTTTGAAATAGGTTTAAGGCTTGGAGGCCTCTTTTGTGACACCCTTCTTTATCCCCCACGTAATTATTACAATAATTATCTATTACTTGAATAATATATGGACTTGTTTGTATTTAGAAAATGTTGAAATAAAAAGTTTCTTTCCAGGCGGGTGCACAGACCAAAACATGGAACTCTTGGAGAAAATAATTTAAATCGTTTTAAACATTGTATTGAATTCGGCAATTACTAGGATAATAAAATCTTTTCAAACTTTCTGATAGTATCGATACTTTTGAAAACGTATTTACATAGTAAGATTAGGCTATACTATCCATTTGTTTATTTCGCTGAACTGACACCATTTTCAAATAGTGTAGCCGAATTCTTTAAATAAAATTAAATCAGAGTAAGCGGAAATAGTGGAACTAAGCATGGTTGTAATATAAACATAATGTACATATATATAAATAGGTCATAACATACATAGTTCCAAAGTCACATCTCCAAGATCCAACTACAAGTCCATGGCGGATCTATATCAAAATAAAACCATAACCCTAGAGCTCTCAAAAGCATATCTACAAAATATACATATCAAAATATGAACTCTAGAGGTGGTCACATAGATCTGGTCGCAGCAATAGTAGTAGTGATAGAAGTAGCAGTCTCCAGATAGTAGGAGTAAACATCATCATCAACAGCAACAGCAGCAGAATCTCCTCCACAACATCCCCACATCGGATCCCCTGATCCCCATCATTTACCATACGCACGTACCTAGGGATCATCGTCCCTCCACTGGCTCCCGGTAGAATGAACGACTGGCTCGCCTCAGCTCTCGTCCTCCACTGGATCCTCCTCAATCTCATCCGAAGGAGTGGGTACCCTACCACTGGGTACTGGGTCAGGAGATGGTACGACCCTAACAGGGCTCCTCGGATCAGATAGGGGAGTCTCCTCGCGGACGACTCTCGAGGAAAAAGGGTGTGAGCGGGGAGGTCGAAAACGAAAACTGTGATAAGAGCGAGCTAGTCGTGTGGGAGGTGGTCTATGATACGTGTAAAAAGGTGGTACGTGCATAGTGTATATGATGGGAATCCTAAACCTACGAGGACGGAATTGGATCAGCAAGTTCGGGTGGTAGAAGGTAATCTCTACCTCCCCCTCGAACACAGCGCGATGGTCCTCGTAGATCCATATGCCACTAGGAAGTGGCCCGATCTCGATGCAAGCGATGTAACGTGACATCACCTACAAGGTCATAGGGGTAAGCAATTCTATAAACATAATCAATAGAGCATAAATATATGTACAATTTGAAAGTGCAAACGTGCAACAAATATCAACAACCACATTTAGCACTTAGCAATTATTTAATGCAAGTAAGATGCTCATACTTATTTCATTTATCAACTTTTAGGTTAAATGAGTGGCATGATGTATGCACCTAGCTCTCAAGCCTAACTCCATCATTCTATGTCACTCTCTGACATCCATCCTTTACTTCCCAGCACTCAACAGTGCGTTGTACTCCTAGGTGTACAACATTCGTACATTCACCAAGAGTGTGCACGACAAGCTTGGAATACGTGCCACCCGAGCAACGTCTCGTCATCCAAACGATATAACCATAACATTAGCATCTCACAGTACTGACCACATCGTCAACCATAACGTGTCATCAAGCGAGCCGTCAATTGGCACTCCCAGAGGCCCTCCTCATGTTACCAAAACATGATATACGATCTATCATCCAAACTCCAGAATGAATGTATTATCTTAACGTAAAGGAATTGATTGGTGAATTTTATTTAATAAAATCTAACGTGCCACCCGAGCAACGTCTCGTTATCCAAACGGAATTACCACATCATTAATCAATTTCTTTTAAGTCTTAGATTAATTGGATTACTGCCATTTATGTATTAACCAAATGATTCAGAATTTAAAATGGTATTCCTAATATTCTGGGTAAAATTACTCGAGTGTTCTTAAGAATACTCGAGTGTTCTTTAGTTTTTTTCCAGATCACTCGAGTAGTTCTTGGCTACTCGAGTTGTTCTTGCCTTTTTGGAAAATTAGGTTTCAGATTCTTAAAAGTACTCGAGTAATTCATGAATACTCGAGTGTTCTTCAGCAAACCCAGAACACTCGAATGATTCAGGCATTACTCGAGTGATTTACCATAAAATATTCTTGTACATCACTTAATACTCGAGTTCTGGGCATAGTACTCGAGTGTTCTATGTGAGAACCGCAATTTTTCCCAATTTATTTTAATATTTTATTTTATTTAAGTCACATTTATTTTAAGAATAATTTAATAATAATTGTCTTTGGTTGATTTTTAGTATATATATGTATATATATAGCGGTAATATATATATATATATATATAATGTAACACTCTCACTTTTATTAGTTACTTTTAGGTTTTATTAAAATTAGATATTTAAAATTCCTTTTTAAGCTTAATTACTTATAAAAACTTTTACGAAAATCCGGCAGAGTTTCCTCTGTTTTCCGGACTTCCCAAAAATTTTCTTCTAAAAACCTGTCAGTCTAGAATTGTTTAAAAACATAAACAACAACAGTTTAATAAGTACACAGATCCTAATGCCCAAATAATACAAGTTGCGGGGCAAGCTACTAATTCATATTATAAATTACATTAAATAATTATCCACTCATAATATCTAATAAACATTCCACGTAATGGAATGAAAATCCTGCTCGGCCGGCACGGGTGTATGCTCCACTTGTGTACCTGAAAAATATTAACCACACAGGGGAAGCATCACACAGAACTTAAAAGAGAGATTTCTAAGCAGATATATACGACACACCAAGACCATTCAAACCTATACTATACTACTTAATTCATGCTCCTCTTTCCAGCTAACCTATTTCTTTTTCTTCCTTTCCCATAACCACTCTATTAGCCATTTATCCTTTCCCATTTTTATTCCCTTTTTATTCCATTTTCATTACCCTTTTCCCTTAATCACTGATATATCCCTATCCGTTTCCGTTATCCCTTTTTCCTTTTCCTAAATCTTTCCATTACCTTGACCATTATTCATTCCCTTTAATTCCTTTACCGATTCCATTTTTATTTATTTCCTTTATTAATTTTCCATTATGTGTAACCTCAATCAGAGATCTACACACCGTGTTTGCAACCACAAACAGTGATCTGCAAACGCTGTGTATGCAACCACAAACAGTGATCTGCATACGTGTATACAACCACAAACAGTGATCTGTATACACCCATCTCGTTTATGTAACCTCAGACAGAGATCTACATAAACTTCCCTTACCTTTTTATTATTTGGCCACAGGGTCAATACAACCACCTGCGCCGTGCCACAGGGTCAATACAACCACCTGTGACATGTACCAAATTTATTTGGCCACAGGGTCAATACAACCACCTGCGCCGTGCCACAGGGTCAATACAACCACCTGTGACATATACCATTTTTATTTGGCCACAGGGTCAATACAACCACCTGCGCCGTGTCACAGGGTCAATACAACCACCTGCGACATTTACCATTCTTATTATCTCTTTATTATCGTATTAGTTTTATCCCTTTACTTTTAGTTCCTTAATTCTATCTAATACATTTAGTTTCCTAACACTTCCTTATCCTCTATTATCGTCTCATTTAGCTCACGCCTTCACTTAACTACTTATTATTATTTCCTTGCCATCTTATACTTAAGTACTTTTCGTTACTAAATTACTCTCATACTAACTCTTAGTTGTTTACCTATTCTTTTTCTTTTCTTTTTCTTCTTCTCTTCCTTATAATTCTGTTTATTTATTTCTTTCTTGTTATTCCGTTTATTTCGTTACTAATTGCTTTAACTCTTCTTTATCTAACTTTTCTTTTCCTAATTATCTTCCTTATTACATATCCTATTATTACTTCATTAGTCCTATTCTACTCAGTAGTCCCACTAAATTCTCTTTACTCTCATTTGTTCATTTCTAAATATATTTCCCTATTCACCATTTCTATTCTTTTGCCACACCCTACCAACCTAATTGATTAGTTATTCTATTACCTATCTTTTATTCATCACTATTTGTTTCCCCTATTTACTCCATCTATCTTTCTTCATTATTAGCGGGTTACCCTAAGGTTCATTAACAATTAACATTTCCCCTGGTCCTAGCGATAGATATAACTACCCAGAAATACACCGCTTAAGGACTGGTAATGAAACCCCTTACCTTGAGATTGGAATAAAAGAGAGAGAAAACCTTAGAGGGTGTTGAGCCCTATCAACCAAATTGCTCTCCCAAGCTTTAGTACTCACAATAATCCTTGGAAATTTATAAAGCGGTGGCAAGAGTCAAGAGTGAAGAGTTGATAGTGCTCCCCCTAGCTCTTAGAAAATAAGATCCTCAAGTAATATAGAGATCCATGCCCTTTTCATTGGAAAATAAGAGGAACAACTACATCTTAGAAAAGGAACACAAACAACCAACAATCAATGAATGAAAAAGGAAAGGAGTGAGTTGATTACTTACTCAATCCCTTAGAATCAAGAAGAAGTGAGATTGAGGGAGGAAGGAACTTGAATCAATGGCTCAATCCACGGAGGAGAAAGAGGGAAACTTGTTTGATGATGATGCCTAGATGAGGAGCTTGAAGATTTGAGCTTCAATGGAGGAGATTGACCCCAAAATCAAAAGCCCTAACCTTGGGGAAGAGGGGTTCTTCGTATGGAGAGGAATGGAGAATGTTAAATTTGTGTTTCTCCTTCCCTTGGTCGAGTATGGTGGCTTATAAGGTGTTTTGGGTGGAGAAAACCCGAAAATGCCCCTAAAAATCGTGAAAACGTGTTGCAGATCACAGGATTTTCGCTTAAGCGAAGCATTTTCGCTTAAGCGAAGCCCTTACAGTGTTGCCATAGAACCTATTTCGCTTAAGCGAAATCTACTCGCTTAAGCGATCTCCTTAGGTGTTGAAACTGTGACATTTTCGCTTAAGCGAAATAATTTTCGCTTAAGCGAAATCATCAGGTACTGCTACTTCATTTTTCTATTTTTCAACTATTTTCTCCAAACTTCAAACAGCCATAACTTTTTCGTTCACCGTCGGATCTTGCTAAAATTTGAGGAGCAACTTACTAAAAATCATATCTTCATATCCAACGGTGGAAATTTTGTTTTGAGTCCTAAATCTTTTATTTTGATTTTCTAACCTACGTTATGTTTTAACACCGAATTATCTATTTTTCTGGCCTGTTCCTAATTCCAATTTAATGCCCCTTTCTTTTCTAAATCATTATTATTATTATTAATCTTTTCTAATGCTTGTGCACTTATTTTAATACCTATTTATGGCTTTATTTATATTATCCCTATTATCCCAGATTATTATTAATTCATTTGTATCTGGGTTTAAAATTTGGGATGTTACATTTCTCCCCAACTTATTAGAATTTCGTCCCCGAAATTCTGCTCAATTCCTTCAAATGGAGAACCATCCCATTGGTAAGCTTCGGACCACGGTTTTCACTTCCCTTCGGTTTTTACTTTCCACTCCGTATGCGGTTAGGGTCATGCCTATTCCAACGTCTGCCTTCTAGCACCACGTACTAACTCTATCGGTGTAGCATCGTCAGTTTTCTTATTATTAAAGTTCCATCTCCCATTCCTTGGATTGAAATCCTCCCCCACTTAGCATTGTCATACTTGATTATATCCATGCTAAGGGGTATGCTCATTCGAAGCTCAAAATTGGGTACACAAGTTCCTGACCGGTATCCAAGGCTGAGAAGAGGACGCGTGGGTGACTATCTACCGGTAGGCATAGAACTACGCCGGGCTTCTACGACTTGGCCAATTCTCACCTTTGCATCTGAGATGCTTGAAGCTTGAAGGGAGTGAAGATGAAAAGAAGAAACATGAAGTATTCAAGAATGAGTCTCATGGTCTTTGCAAGATGACCCAGGATGTACTAGATACATGTCAAGCAAGAAGACAATGGAGATTATCCCCAAAGTGTGTGTTTTCAGCAAAGAGCCGTCGAAGGATGCATTTTCTATGGATCTGCGGCTGATTGATTGGTCTCGGTCAACCGGGGTCCTGTCAAATGCACAGAGTCCCAAAAGACTTAGATTATCACTTGCGGTGTTCCGACATAACATCTTAATTGAGATTCCATTTCACGACTTCACTTTTATCCCGTTCACCTTTTATTCCTTCAAGTGAGTCTAGCAAAGTCACTCTTAAAATCAATCTTCACCATACTCGCATTCTACTTCGATGCTACTTCCTTCCCGTTTGTTTAATAATTTCAATTCGGTATAGGAATTCCTAAAGATCGATTTCACTTGAGGGCCAAGGTCAAGGTCTAGTTGTTATTTCTCAATTCGGTGTTATTTTTAGGAGGTCTTGTTTTATCCCTAGTTTAACTCTCATTCGATCCTCCGCGGAGCGTTAGGAATTATCTGTTTAGTAGTCCTATGGCTTATGGTATGATTACTAGCTATTGTCGCTCGGATAGGATCCGAATTGAGTCGTCAAGTCTCCCCCACTTAGTATCAACATACCTGAGTAAGTCGAAGGCAGGGAAGAAACTGGGTTGATTCCAAGAATTGATTAGCTAGGTTCTTAATTGGTTGGCGAGGTGGTACATGGGATTAAGTTGACTGCTAATCGGTATTATTGGTGTTGTTTCAAATTTTCTAGGATATAATGGCTCTTCATACTTACGTATACGGCTAAGTTCTCATACAAGTTAGAGGGGTGGTTCGATCATTTAGTTGGATGTTCTCGGTGGAAATATAGAATATGAGTGTCTTGAATGGGGTGGGTTTGCGAATTACTGTTTACGAGTCTTAGTAAAGATCCTATAGGATTAGAGTTCAATCGGGCTTTTGACAGAGATAGAATTCCCAGATGGTTTATTCGGATCTCAACTAGATGATTGCAATAATATAACATGTCAATAAACGCGAAGACCAAGGTGGTCAGTCCCAATCTCACATTTATTAACTGTACATCACTGCGCTATTGAATGATAGCATTATCTTTTAATAGATGCAAGAGAAAGGATGACCAATCCTGACCTTACACTCTATTAGAGGACGACACTATCACAATTGAGCTTGGTGGGATTTCTAACTAAGGTTTTAACACTTATCTACTCCTTCTAGATTACACTACTCACACTTACTCTAGGCAAAGACGCTAAAGTAATCAGTTGATGCAGCATTAACATGAAAAGTACCTTTGATAAATTTATTCCTCGTTCTACGTGCCCATAGGACAGTCTGCAGCACGGTGCCCGGGTTGTCAGCATTGGAAGCAGAGACCTTCCTTTCTATGCTGCTCCAGCATCCAACAGATACGAGTGTGGGATCCTCCACAATGTGGACATGATGGCCTGGTCCTTGAAGCGGTCGCACTCTGACCCGCATTCTCTAGCACTACTGCTCTGGTGCGGTTAACGGCGTGCGGACCTGATCCTTGAGCCAGTCCCTTACCCTTGTTGAGACCTGCTTCATTCGATATATTCTTGCTCCTTTCCTCTGCTTCCTGCTGATTCAAACTCTTCTCATAAGCGCTAGTCATATTCACCAACTGAGAGAGGTTAGCTAGACCCTGGTGCACAAAGATAGTCCGAATTCGGGCATTGAGACCTGTTTCAAATTTAATACACTTGGTGCGTTCGTCTGCGTCCAGATAACTGCCAGAATAGCGAATCAGATCTTCAAATTGTGCCGCATACTCGCCGACATTCATACTTCCCTGCTCCAGCTGCAGAAAAGCGATCTCCTTTTCCCTACGAACATCCTCAGGAAAATACTTTCCCAGGAAGTGAGCCTTAAACAGATCAAAAGTGATATCCTGATTGGTTGCCTCCAATTCTCTTCGCACTCGTTCCCACCAATACTCTGCTTCATCAGTCAACATATACTGAGCTAGCAACACGGTTTGCTCAACAGGTGGCGCCATGGTGCGAAGGATCTTCTCAATTTCCTTGAGCCATCGCTGAGCTCCATCAGGATTATACCCTCCTTCGAACCTAGGCGGTTCGCATTTCCTAAATCGAGTCATCCAGTCAATTTTGACAGGAATGGATGGTGGATTCAATGCTGCTGCTGTTGCGGCTGCGGCTGCGGCTGCTGCGATGTTTTCAGCTTGGTTCTGCTGCAGTCGGGCCTGATTTTGATTCAGTTGAATCAGGTTCTCCAATGTAGCAGCCATCCGAGCATTTTCGGCACGTCGCCCAGCCATACTGTTAGGTCATGAAGGGAACAGCCAGTTAAGGACTGAATACTTAATCAATGACCTAAATATCCTATTCCTAGACTTAGACTCTTACTGAACGAATCAGTTACTCGCTCGGTGAGTAACCATCGGAGATGTGAGTCCACACTCCAAAGGCCGAGGAAAAACTACTTTGATACCAAAATGCAACACTCTCACTTTTATTAGTTACTTTTAGGTATTATTAAAATTAGAGATTTAAAATTCCTTTTTAAGCTTAATTACTTATAAAAACTTACGAAAATCCGGCAGAGTTTCCTCTGTTTTCCGGACTTCCCAAAAATTTTCTTCTAAAAACCTGTCAGTCCAGAATTGTTTAAAAACATAAACAACAACAGTTTAATAAGTACACAAATCCTAATGCCCAAATAATACAAGTTGCGGGGCAAGCTACTAATTCATATTATAAATTACATTAAATAATTATCCACTCATAATATCTAATAAACATTCCACGTAATGGAATGAAAATCCTGCTCGGCCGGCACGGGTGTATGCTCCACTTGTGTACCTGAAAAATATTAACCACACAGGGGAAGCATCACACAGAACTTAAAAGAGAGATTTCTAAGCAGATATATACGACACACCAAGACCATTCATGTGGTGACTCAATGTGTAATAACAAATTATATGATAGTCTCAAAACGTAGCCTTATTTATATAATAAACGTTGTTCGTATAGGAACTTTATGGAAAAACTTTTTCTTATTATACAACAAGTTCCACATCCCAAAAGCTTTGATTCAAAGATACATTACTTTTCAAAAATAATCGGTTGAGTACCGGTTTGGTACCTTCAGCGGAAACGATTTTCAAAATGATTTTTGTGGTTGTAATCGGAATAATTTTTTTTTTAAAGATCATAATATCTACACAACCATAGCCCATCTATATATATATATATATATATAAACTCAGGTACCCAAATATCAGAGATAAAAGTCGAGGTAGCAAAATATAAGGATACAGACCAGCAGATATAAAATAACAACTCTCATAGACCCTCTCAACTATATACAATATAACACAAATCAAAATAAAGAGTCTTCGAGAGCTGAGCCATGATCCACCCACGCTGATATCTGATCCCTGGTCTTCCAAAAGCTAAACACCACATCCTAACATGATCCCCATACTGCACATACTGTCAAAACAAAACACCACATCACTGACTGTCCGCAGCTGGTCCATCCACGTCCTCTACGGGGTCCTCCTCCTCCTCCTCGTCCGACACCACAAGGGTAGCAACGCGACGCACCGGCTCCGGGGAGGGTGCAAAGCGTACCCTGGTGGTCGGACCAGGACGAGGAGTGGCCATAGCAGTAGCCTCATCAGAAGTAGAGGGACGTGTACGGGTGGCAGGGCGTCAGACACGTAGGTTATAAAAACGACGTCCATGATGTGGGGGATGAGAACCAAAACGATAAGTGTAAGCTGGTGGAATGTGCAGTATGTAGATCATGGGGATGCGAAGCCTACGAGGTCGCACTCGGGCAAGGGGGTTAGGATGACGAAAGATCACGTCAACCTCACCCTCGAACACCGCTCGGTGCTCCTCATAGTCCCACACTCCTCTACGGAGCGGGCGTAACTCCACGTATGTCAGGTAACGAGCCATCACCTGTAAGGGCATAGGGAGTTAGCAAATACTAACACATAATAAAATAGACGGGGTACAGTTCTAATCAAGTAAGACTTTATTTATTGCAATTAATATAACTTATAAATTTTTAGTCAACCATGTTAAACACCAACATCAAGACTTAATTATAAATCAATAGAATATGCAGTCGTGATGCATCTAATTTTATCAATGCATGATTGTTGGCCAACTACAACAAATAGGCTTCCGTGGCACCTTAAAATAAACATGCCCGATACCCATACTGAGTATCTCATCGAACTCGGCCCACAAATAAACCAACACCTCTAGAGCTCTTAGAAATGTTGTCAACGTATCCCGTAGGACTACGCCTCATCGAGTCCGGCACCCAATGACATGCCCACACGCACGTGTGTATTTCCGAAAACAGAAGGTGCAACCCCGGTCACCGACACTCCCCCGTGAACCCTTTGGAGCAGACACTCAGGTCCCTCGAGTTCAACCGAAAGGATATGCCCACGCCTCTCGGACGTGTCTCCACTCATGTGGGAACTCAAATAATGCGGATGCTATGCATGGTTTGATCATCAATACAATTCAGTGTCATTTAAGTTGTTTGAAGTTGGGACTTGGCATAGTTGAACTTTATTTAACGTTCTCTGACTTCAATCAATTTCAGTTCAGTCCTTTAATTGATTCAAACCCTTTGATAATCAATCACATCATTAAATTCTGATCCTTTCACAAAAAATTCAATCACTAATCGATTAACAGAGTCCATTAATCGAGTATTGCACTAGATTAATCGAGTAATCTTTTTGTACCTTTCGCATTACTCGATTAACAGATCTATTACTCGAGTAGTACTGCATATATTTCCAATTATTCAAAGTTTAAGATGTTACTCGATTAATACATCAGATTTAATCGAGTAATCCTCTTGTACCCATCAGACTGATCAGAATTTTCACGCATTACTCGAGTAACAGCTCGGGTTACTCGAGTAAATTGTGCAGAAAAACACTGCTGAACTGGTTTTTATATGCCAAACTTATGCCAATCCAATTTTTACCAAAACTAAGCTTCAAACCAACTTAAATACAATATACTAAACTTGTTCATAGCATCAATTTCAGGGATTAACATCAAAATCACAGATTCATCACAATTTCCCCCAATTTTAACCTAAAACACAACCTCACATACCAGTTCATTAATTACTCAATTTCAAATCAAATTGAAGGTTCATTTAGCTTTAGATATCAACATCTAACATGTTCCAATTCAGTTTTATGGTCAAATTGGCCTCCAAGCCATTGTACCCTAACCTAGTGCCCTTTGAACCTCATGGTGGTTCAACCAATACTCAATTCAATACCTCAATCTATTCTAGCATTAGTAAAGCTTCTCCCTTACCTCAATGAAGCTTTTTGAATGCAAAGGCAGCAAAGAAACTCACAGAATCCACCAACTCCAAATGCTCTGTTTTTGGTTCCAAAACAGGTTCAGCAGAGCAAATTCGGGTGATGATTTGACAAACCAAACGTGCATGAAAATGAGCAAATTTGGTCAATAAGGAAACTAGACATTGCAAACTCTAAATAGAAATCAAAATGGCACGATTTGGAGTCCTCTACATACCTAAATCGAAGCCTCCAACTTAGCTCCTTACCACTGAAATTTCCCAACTTCAGTTTCAAGAGTCCAACTTCAAGCAATTCGTTCTCCTTGCTCCAGCCACCAAAACACACGATTCTTGTCTCAAATTAAAGGTCTTGTGAAAAGCTTGAAGAAGGTATCAAGCTCATCAACTGAGTGTGGGTAGGGATTAAGAACGAAGATGAAGAACAGAGGGTGTTCAAACTAAAATTCAGCAGAGTTTCCCTTCTTTTTCTTATTTTCTTATGATTTCCTCAACCCAAAAGCATGAATTTATAGCCAAGAATGGCTATCATGCACACCAACACGTGTTTCCATCAACTCCAGTCAGTTCTAGGTGTAAATAATTGAATTACTCAACTTGTTGAATCATCAAGCGCACTATCTTCAGCTTCAGCACCACTGTTACTCGAGTAAATTGATCGGGCTACTCGAGTAACGCACTCAGATTTTCAAAAATTATTATTTTATTCACTTTCCCTCCAAACATCTTTCCAATATTACCTCTTAGGTCCTTTCCAAGGACTAAACTGCAAAAATCCTTATTTTTAGAGCCCAAATTATTTTCTCTCACTTTTCCTTGGATAATTCTTCTAATATAACAACAAATTAATAAATAAAACTAACTAATTCCATATAATTAGTTTTATTTAAATATTCCTTTTATTTATTTGGGAACAAAAATTGGGATATTACAATTCAAACCTATACTATACTACTTAATTCATGCTCCTCTTTTCCAGCTAACCTATTTCTTTTTCTTCCTTTCCCATAACCACTCTATTAGCCATTTATCCTTTCCAATATCATTTTCATTTCCTTTCCCATTTTTATTCCCTTTTTATTCCATTTTCATTACCCTTTTCCCTTAATCACTGATATGTCCCTATCCGTTTCCGTTATCCCTTTTTCCTTTTCCTAAATCTTTCCATTATCTTGACCATTATTTATTCCCTTTAATTCCTTTACCGATTCCATTTTTATTTATTTCCTTTATTCATTTTCCATTATGTGTAACCTCAATCAGAGATCTACACACCGTGTTTGCAACCACAAACAGTGATCTGCAAACGCTGTGTATGCAACCACAAACAGTGATCTGCATACGTATGCAACCACAAACAGTGATCTGCATACGTGTATACAACCACAAACAGTGATCTGTATACACCCATCTCGTTTATGTAACCTCAGACAGAGATCTACATAAACTTCCCTTACCTTTTTATTATTTGGCCACAGGGTCAATACAACCACCTGCGCCGTGCCACAGGGTCAATACAACCACCTGTGACATATACCATTTTTATTTGGCCACAGGGTCAATACAACCACCTGCACCGTGTCACAGGGTCAATACAACCACCTGCGACATTTACCATTCTTATTATCTCTTTATTATCGTATTAGTTTTATCCCTTTACTTTTAGTTCCTTAATTCTATCTAATACATTTAGTTTCCTAACACTTCCTTATCCTCTATTATCGTCTCACTTAGCTCACGCCTTCCCTTAACGACTTATTATTATTTCCTTGCCATCTTATACTTAAGTACTTTTCGTTACTAAATTACTCTCATACTAACTCTTAGTTGTTTACCTATTCTTTTTCTTCTTCTCTTCCTTATAATTTTGTTTATTTATTTCTTTCTTGTTATTCCGTTTATTTCGTTACTAATTGCTTTAACTCTTCTTTATCTAACTTTTCGTTTCCTAATTATCTTCCTTATTACATATCCTATTATTACATCATTAGTCCTATTCTACTCAGTAGTCCCACTAAATTCTCTTTACTCTCATTTGTTCATTTCTAAATATATTTCCCTATTCACCATTTCTATTCTTTTGCCACACCCTACCGACCTAATTGATTAGTTATTCTATTACCTATCTTTTATTCATCACTATTTGTTTCCCTTATTTACTCCATCTATCTTTCTTCATTATTAGCGGGTTACCCTAAGGTTCATTAACAATTAACATTTCCCCCGGTCCTAGCGATAGATATAACTACCCAGAAATACACCCCTTAAGGACTGGTAATGAAACCCCTTACCTTGAGATTGGAATAAAAGAGAGAGAAAACCTTAGAGGGTGTTGAGCCCTAGCAACCAAATTGCTCTCCCAAGCTTTAGTACTCACAATAATCCTTGGAAATGTATAAAGAGGTGGCAAGAGTCAAGAGTGAAGAGTTGATAGTGCTCCCCCTAGCTCTTAGAAAATAAGATCCTCAAGTAATATAGAGATCCATGCCCTTTTCATTGGAAAATAAGAGGAACAACTACATCTTAGAAAAGGAACACAAACAACCAACAATCAATGAATGAAAAAGGAAAGGAGTGAGTTGATTACTTCCTCAATCCCTTAGAATCAAGAAGAAGTGAGATTGAGGGAGGAAGGAACTTGAATCAATGGCTCAATCCACGGAGGAAAAAGAGGGAAACTTGTTTGATGATGATGCCTAGATGAGGAGCTTGAAGATTTGAGCTTCAATGGAGGAGATTGACCCCAAAATCAAAAACCCTAACCTTGGGGAAGAGGGGTTCTTCGTATGGAGAGGAATGGAGAATGTTAAATTTGTGTTTCTCCTTCCCTTGGTCGAGTATGGTGGCTTATAAGGTGTTTTGGGTGGAGAAAACCCGAAAATGCCCCTAAAAATCGTGAAAACGTGTTGCAGATCGCAGGATTTTCGCTTAAGCGAAGCATTTTCGCTTAAGCGAAACCCTTACAGTGTTGCCATGGAACCTATTTCGCTTAAGCGAAATCTACTCGCTTAAGCGAGCTCCTTAGGTGTTGAAACTATGACATTTTCGCTTAAGCGAAATAATTTTTGCTTAAGCGAAATCATCAGGTACTGCTACTTCATTTTTCTATTTTTCAGCTATTTTCTCCAAACTTCAAACAGCCATAACTTTTTCGTTCACCGTCGGATCTTGCTAAAATATGAGGAGCAACTTCCTAAAAATCATATCTTCATATCCAACGGTGGAAATTTTGTTTTGAGTCCTAAATCTTTTATTTTGATTTTCTAACCTACGTTATGTTTTAACACCGAATTATCTATTTTTCTGGCCTGTTCCTAATTCCAATTTAATGCTCCTTTCTTTTCTAAATCATTATTATTATTATTAATCTTTTCTAATGCTTGTGCACTTATTTTAATACATATTTATGGCTTTATTTATATTATCCCTATTATCCCAGATTATTATTAATTCATTTGTATCTGGGTTTAAAATTTGGGATGTTACATATAATAAATATAATTTTGTGTAATAAATTAGAAAAATTTATTTTCAGTATGAGATTTTATTTCTGGATATTTAATAAATATTTTATTTGTATGGAAATAATTTTAACTAAGGTTTTGACAAAAAAGTGAATTTTTGGATTTTAGAGCTATAACTTCAAAAATTCATATCTTTTTAACCGTAAGTCCGAAAAATATGAATTTTATACGAAAACGATCGTGTCGAAATGTAGTATTTTAATATGTAAAAATAAAATTTTTATTTTAGCATTTACGAAAAATTACTGTACAGTAGGTAGAAAATCGAATTTTGGTACTTTTAATTAAGAAAAATTATTTTGGGGCATAAAATAATTTAGTGGACTATAAAATATTTTTATTGGTATATTTAAATAATTATCTTAGTGATGTTTGGCTGCACAGTCCATATCTAAGTATTTCTTAATTATTTTCTGATTTATTTAAAATGATAGTTTTAATGTGATTGGTTAATAGTGAAGGCACCTCCAAAAGGAACCAATGGAAAATTTTCTCTTCCTTTTTATATATATGTTCCGTCCAAATAATAGTAGGAGGAGAGAAGAAAAATTCTGGAAATTGTGAGAATAAACCATGAATTAAAAAGAATTTAGGAATCAACAAAATCCCATTTATTGTAAAGGTGTGTTCCAATGTGCATGAATTAATTTTGCTGAGCCATGGTGAGTAAGGGGGGCCGAATTTTGCTTTTGAAAATTGAAGGGAAATGCATCTTCATCACCTATAAATAGATGGCATTAGTTCTCACATTTTTCACACACACAATTCTTGATAGTTTTACAAGAAAGAAAAAAATTCCTAAGAGAAATAGAGAGAGAGAGAGAGAGAGAGAGGGACGAATTGGCTTTAGGAAGGAGGGAGGATTTGCTTTGTCACTTGAAGTCTTCTTTAGCTTAAGGAATAGAGGTAACCCAAAATCACTTACTCATTTAATCTTTTTTTAATTTGTTTGTTTTTATTATTGAGTAAAACCTCTAAATTCTTCTATGGTAAAGAAATAGCTAAAGTTCTAAATTTTAAAATTTTATTATTGAATATATGATATTGTTCTTGAGTCATATGAATTAAGGATGAGAAAAGGGACACAAAAAGGGTGTTTAAAGGGATTTATCTCCCCTTTTCTTTAATTCTTAAGATGGCTAAAATTTTTGATGAGTATAATTAATTAATTTTCTGGGTTTATTTTATTTCTAAGACTATATGAATTATAGAGAATTTTGTATAATTAAATAAGTTTTTATTCTTTATCTTTTAATTGTTTTTGTTTATTTGTATTAAGGAATAATGATAAATAAGTAAATAACAATGGAAAAATATAATCTTCTTGTATATGTATATATATATTGGCCGTGACATATATTAGGAAGAGTTGATGGTTGATTTGTGTATTTTTGATATATGAATTGTATTGTTGTTTAATAAAATAAAAGAAAATGGAAATGAATAAGAGGATTAAGATGGATTTTTATTTTCTTTTATTCTAGACCGTGTGTATATATATATATATATATATATATATATTGTATGGTAATTGTTGCTATTTCATGTAAATTTGATTTTAGTTAAGTTCCTAAAAAGAATAAAAAACAAATAAGTGTTTTCCTTAAAGTAAAAATGAAATGAAAATGATTTGTGAAAAAGGAACTAAAAATAATTTTTGGGAAATAAAATAATTCTGGAAATTTTTTTGGTGTTCTTAAAGTGTATGAATTTGTATTTTAGAAATTTTGTTTAATTGTTATTATTTGATTGTATTTTATTTCCATTTGTTTGGATTTAAGTTAAATAAGGACAATGAGTAAGGATAATAAACAAAAATGAAATTTTCTGAAAAAAAAATAAAATAGGCCGTTAGGCCTATGGTTTTCTTTGGGATAATTTTGTGAATTGTTTGTTATTTGAATATGTAATTAAATTGTAGTTTATTGTTTTAAAAAAATATATAGAAACAAATGGGTAGTTGTTATAAATATATAAAAATATATATGAGCATGTATTTTTAGGTGGTTGTATGATTATCTGGTTGATGTGTTTGAAGATGTTAGTTGCTGGAAAATGTGAATTCTTCCTTAAAAAGAACTATTTTATATTTTGTTAAAACTCTTGTTTTGAGTATATAAAGTGATGTAATTATATTATATAGATGTTTTAAGAATTAAAAATGTTTTTCCTAATCTTCTAGTGCTGGTCGAATTATTTAGGAGAAAGAAATAAAGTTAATTGAATTTTTCTAATTGATTTGATAATTGTTTTTTTTAGTATGTCTATGGAATGAATTACATGTTTTTATGGAAAAGATTAATTCTGGAAATTTAATTTTAATTCTGGAAAATTATTTATTTAAGACCCCAAATGATTATTTTTAAGAGTGTTAATAGTACTTAGTTTCTATGTGCAAGTATAGTGTAGAAACAAATAGAAATGAGTATTTTTGATTGATTAAAGTGATTTAAAAAAAAAGAAAAAAAATATTAACTTTCTGTCCAGAATTTATAAATAATGAAAAAGTAATGTTTTATTAGAAATAATAGTGTTTTAAAGTCTTTGGCATGAGTAGGAATTGGGTATAAGTGTTTTGGATTGTTTTACTTAAACTTCTTGAACTAATGCAACTTTTACAGTGGCTGTACAGCAGATGCAATCATTGTATTTAGCTTAATTTTGATTATTTTATTATAGTAGAAGTTGTAATGAGAATTTAGGAAAAAACGGCATGTGTTTTCGACTTTCTGTTTAAGAGAAAATGAATTTTTAAGTTTGCGTATGCATGCTGTCCAAAAATATATAAAAATGTGAAATATGTGGTATTTAGGTTATGACTTGTTCTTGAATGATTAAATATGTAAATTTCATGCTAATCTTGTAGTATAAGTGTTTAGGATTAAAAGTGGATTTTAAAAGTAATTTTAGAATTCATATAAGTAAGGCTGTATATGTGTTTGTATGAAAGGTTGTTTGTGCTTGTATGAAAATGTGAAGAATGATTGAAGGATGTTCTAAAAAAAATAGAAATATTGATGTGATATTTGATTTTAAAGCTTTTTTTAAAAGGATTTTAGAAATGAGTTATTTTTTAAGTATTTAAATTTCAAGGACTTTGAGAAATTAATGTTTTCAAAGGTTATATTTGGATAAGTACTTTTAAGTTGGTGTGAATATTTATAAAGATTATTTTGTGAAAATGATTGATTTAAAAGGTTTGCAATTGGGGACGAATAGCGAGACCGAAAGTCAAGCCCACGTTAATCCTTCGCATCAAGGTGAGAGAGTAGCAACCTTTAGACATAATGGCACCATGGTAATCATTAGAACGATTTCGACCATCTCAAAAGTCGGAATCCGGGCTACGTGTCAAGATACGAGACGACAATTGAGTGTAGGATGTTTAGTCGTCTTTCGTTGAGACAGTAACCCTATTTTATTATTTGATATATTTGTGATTATATTTGTATTACCCTCGTGTGAGTATATAAGAAATGTTGTTAAATGATTCTGAGAATGATGATGGATATGTTGTAAATGTTTTAAAAGAATCGTATGATCGAGAAATGTTGGAATTGATGAGAAATGATAGTTATGGGAATGTGGAAGGATCCTATGAGCAAAATGTGATGAGCTTGAAAGAAATACGAAATGATTAAGTCTTGATAATATGCGAAAATGATGCTTATGTACAGTGATGGTGCATCGTGGCACAATGACCTTGTAATTATTTCCCTTTGAGAGACTAATCACGTGAATGAGTGTGCCGTGATTACGTCTTATGGATCCCACTGTACGATGATGAAGCTTTGTTGTGGTCCCTTAGAGGTCGAGGCCCGTTAGAAGCGCGGTTTAGAATGGGTCGACCAAACTTAGGGTTAAGAAAAGATTTTAAAGAACTAAAAAAGACTTAAAAGACTTTAGGACCCAATCCCTTCTGACTACGTTGAGAGTGAAGTAGTGGAGAGGAAAGATACCATATACTCGGAGGTCAGGCATCCCTTCGAGTGGTGATTGCGATCGGGAAGGGCAATGATGGTGATTCGTCAAGAAGCCTAAGAGCACTTCCCTAGGTGGGACAATGCTACAATGATCAAGGGCACTTGCTGGTCGTTGGTCGTAGCGAGGACTACAACGTGAACTAGGGATAGAGCTGTCGCCCCCTTGAGCAAATCCTAGATGGTGTAGAGGGAATCCGAATGGGACTAGAAGCCATCGTTTTTTATGAACTTATGAATTGATACTTGATTTTATTGTGTTGGCCAACTGGCGTGGTTTCAGCTGGTACGTGCCCTTTGGCTTCGATGTCGGCATGGTTAGGACTCCTGTGCATCCCATCTGCTTTCCGAACTAGGACGAGGCTGGATATTGAAGGAGGAGATGTAGCGTGTGTGCTAATTTGCCTTTAACCCGATAGCTTCCTTCCCTAATAATTTGATAATAGTGAAAGACTTGTGGAAAATTATAGATGGAATTCTTGAGTAATGATAATGATGATAAAGATGTAAGAGACAAGGTCTATATTAATAATGTGATCAAGAAGTATGGATATTATGCTTGTGTTAGTTCTAATGCGACCCATGGATTAAGCCCATGCCGTCGACACTTTGCCCGTCTGGTAGCTAACTCTCTATATTCTTCTGTATGTTCTTGTCTCTGTTTATGGTAAATAAATTAGATGGCGGACCGAGTAATTCAAGTGGAGATGTCTCCTTTAATGGGGGGACAATGGCATAGGACTGCAAACGGATGGATCTGGGAGGGACCAACAAGACTCACCATTACCGATCGAGATCACGTATTACGAGGAGTAGCCACAGATCGTGAGGAAGTGCGATATCGTCTGAGGGATCTTATGCCGGATGGACCTCGGGCTTTTCATGATGCTCCACCTGCTAATCACAATGTTGGTGAGGAGGAGGACCCAGAAGAAGACCCTGAAGAGGAGGAAGATCCAGAAGA
Source organism: Crotalaria pallida (assembly GCA_037953625.1). NCBI lineage: Eukaryota > Viridiplantae > Streptophyta > Magnoliopsida > Fabales > Fabaceae > Crotalaria > Crotalaria pallida. The sequence continues at coordinate 56,766,800 of CM075651.1, forward strand.
GGATTTAGAAATAGAAGAAGATCCGGAGGAGGACCCTGACGAGGATGCGCATGATGACGAGTAGCTTAGTTCTTAGTAGTATTGATCTCTATTTGTTTTGAGTCTTGGATAACGGACCCTTTGATTATCATTATGTAACCCCAATGGAGGTTTTTATCATTTCGCTGTTTGATATTTTGGGATAATGGCTGTTAAGTCGAAACAATTTCTATGATGTTTATTTTGGAATTAATATAAGGATGATTTATTCCGCATTTTTAAATATTGAGTTTTGGGAATGGAATGTATAGTGACACTTCACTTTGGAAAATAGAATGGAGTTTGAAAGACGAAGGAAAACCTTTTTATGAAACAAAGTTATTGATAAAAGTTAAGAAACTAAGTTAGCTATGTAACCTTTTCGAAAACTAAGTTTAAAAAATATTTTTGGAAACTAAGTTCATATACAAACTCACCTTTTTATGATATCATGTAATAAATGTTTTAAAAAAAATGGCGCAAATTTTTAGTGAAAATTCTATTTCCAAATTGGGGTGTTACATTCTAACACAAAAATACAATGTTTTATCAAAATTTACTCGAGTAATAAGCCAAGTACTTTAGTCTTTTCTTACAGAACAGACTGGAAACTTGTAACACTCTCACTTTTATTAGCAATTTTTAGGTTTTATAAAAATCGGAGTTTTAAAAATTTCGTTTTAATACTTAAATTTCTTAAAAAGGTTTTACGAAAATCCGGCAAAGTTTCCTCTGTTTTCCGGACTTCCCAAAATTTTTCTCCTAAAAACCTGTCAGTCCAGAATTGTTTAAAAACATAAACAACAACAGTTTAATAGTTATAACAAAACCTAATTCCCGGTGGATACAAAGTTCAGGGCGAACAACTATTACATATTTAAATTACAAAATACTGGTCCACTCAAAACATATATATATATATTCACTCCACGTAGTGGAATGAAGATCCTGCCCGGCCAGCACTGGTGTATGCTCCACTTGCGTACCTGAAAAATGATAACAACACAGGGGAAGCATCACACAGAACTTAAAAGGGAGATTTCTAAGCAGATATATACGACACGCCAAAACTATTCAAGCCTATGCTATGCTACACAATTCATGTTCTTCTTTCCTTTTTTTTTTTTACCACCGGATTGTTTCCCAATTCTTATCCTTTCTAAATGTTTTCTTTTAGATAATCCTTAATCTCTATTTATCCATGTTACTTATTACCTTCGATATTTTCCTTTTTATTCTCATTTTGTATTTCCATTTTAAACTTCCTTTTATGTCATTCTCATTACTCTTTTTCCTTTCCATTTTCCTTTATTACTTTTGCTCTTTCCTTTTTCACATTTACTATCTGGCCACAGGGTCAATACAACCACCTGCGCCGTTTACCAATCATAATAGGCCACAGGGTCGATACAACCACCTGCGTCGTTTACCAATCATAATAGGCCACGGGGTCAATACAACCACCTGCGCCTTTTACCAATCATAATAGGCCACAGGGTCAATACAACCACCTGCGCCGTGCCACAGGGTCAATACAACCACCTGTGACATTTATCATTTTATCTAGGCCACAGGGTCAATACAACCACCTGCGCCGTGCCACAGGGTCAATACAACCACCTGTGACATTTATCATTTTCTTTACGCCACAGGGTCAATACAACCACCTGTGCCATGCCACAGGGTCAATACAACCACCTGTGACATTTATCACTCTCTTTATTTCTCATCATTAACTCGTCTTATTCTTTTCTCTTTACATTTTGTCCCTTAATTCTCTTTAATTCTTTTAATTCATTAATCCATCTTTAATCCCTATTATGTGTTTACTCCCCTTGTCCCTTTTCCTTATTTTTGTTTATTCTAAATATATTCAACTCACTAATAATTCTCGTTCGCAATTAACTTTGCTTGATTTAGCCCTATACATTATATTTCAATTCTCGCCACTCACCCTTAATAAATTTTCATTTCCCTTTCTTTTCTTTTTCTTCTTCTCTTCCTTTGTTTATTTTTCCTACATCACTCATATTTAATAATTCCTAGCTCATGCATTTAGAACCAAATATATTATTTCTTTTTCCGTTAACCCTCTCTTTCTTATTTTCCGTTTATTTCTTTCCTCTAATGGTTAATTACTCATTCACTCCATTTATTCCTATTAACCTTATTTCATCCTAATTTAATTCTCAACTCATTTCTACACTTTCTTTATTTAGTTCCGGCTCTCCCTAATCAATCTCTAATTTCTTCCCTTTCTTACTTACGCTACTCACTCATTATTATAATTCCGCTTATTTCGTTGCTAATTGTTTCAACTCTTCTTTAACTAAATTTTCTTTCCTAATTATCTTCCTTCATTATTAGCGGGCTACTCTAAGGTTCATTCACAATTAACATTTCCCCCAGTCCTAGCGATAGATATAACTACCCAGAAATACACCCCTTAAGGACTGGTAATAAAACCCCTTACCTCAATCGATGACAGTGAGAGGGGTAACCTTAGCCTGACGCTTTACTCCCCGGCTTACGCTCTAGCTCGGCTCCAATTCGATCCTAAGCTTCCACGACCTTTGATTCCAAGCACGGCGGGGACAATCGATCCCGATCGCGGTGACGGTGTTGCACCTCGTTGTTTGCGAACGATCGCGGCCGAATCGAGGCCCAAGCTTAAAGCCTCGGAGTACCCAACACAAGCCCGGTGCGAATCACGATCGGTGTCGGCGTCGGTGAGATCCGGTGAGGAGAGAGAAAACCCTAGAGGAGAGAGAAACACAAAGAGAGGAGGAAGAAAGTAAGGGAACTCAATCAATAGGGAAAGGGAGAGGAAGAAGAGGTCATGGTGGTGGTGGTGGGTGGTGGCTCGTGATGGTGGCTATGGTGTGGTGTGGTGGTGGAGGAGAAGGAGGAGAGAGAGAGGCGTCCATGGTGATGATGGTGGGCTTGGCGGTGGAGGCTGGTGGTGGCTGGAGGTGGCTGGAGGGGTGCTTGGGGGCTGCTGGACGGAGGTGAGTGAAGGGAGAAGGTCTGGGGCGGAGAAATGAAGAGAGAAGGGGGTCTGGTGCGCAGCTCTTATAGAGCTGGTGCGGATCAGATCCGCGTGCGCGCCTGAGCGCGGGGCACGCACCAGGCTGGTGCTGGGGCTGAAACGCGTGCGTCTGGTGCGGGGGATGGGAGACTCTGGCGCGCCATTTTCTTGTTGGTGCGCACGTTGCGCGTCAGGGGCGCGCCTGGGCGAGGCTGGTGCGCGCTTGGGCGAATTTTCCACGGGTTTGGTGCACTTGGTGCACACAGGTGCGCCTGGGCGTGCACCGGTGCGCCTGGGCGTGCACCAATGGTTCCCAACTTTGATTCGCCGTAACTTTTTCGTTACCCGTCGGATCGGGTCCAAATTTTTAGGCAAGCTTCTTCACCCCATAAACTTCATATCCAACGGTGGAATTTAATTTCTTAGCATCCTATAATAAATTCCTAATTTTCTCTTTTCGGTCGATTTCTAACATCGAAAACGCCGATTTAACTCCCGATCTCGCTTATATGACTTTGCCCAAAGCCATAAATGCCTTCTATACAACTCCTAGGTCCTATAATCACCACTCACATATCTAGAAAAATTCATTAAGCCACTTTTTCCAATTTTTCTAATGTTTTTAATAATTATTTCATGTAAATCAAAGTTTAGGATGTTACAATTCTCCCCCACTTATTAGAATTTCGTCCCCGAAATTCCGTTAAATTCCTTCAAATGGAGGACCATCCCATGGGTAAGCTTCTGATCACGTTTTTCACTTCCCTTCGATTTTTACTTTCCGCTCCGTATGCGGTTAGAGTCATGCTTATTCCAACGTCTGTCTTCTAGCACCACGTACCAACTCCATCAGGATCGTCAATTTTCTTATTATTAAAGTTCCATCTCCCATTCCTTGGATTGGAATCCTCCCCCACTTAGCATCGACATAACTGATTATATCCATGCTAGAGGGTTATGCTTATCCGTTGCTCAGTATAGAGTACACCGGTTCCCGACCGGTATCCAAGGCTAAAAAGAGGACACGTGGGTGACAATCTATCAGTAGGCATAGAACTATGCCGGGTTTCTATGACTTGGCGAATTCTCACCAATGCATCTGAGATGCTTGGAACTTGAAGAGACTGAAGATGAAAGGAAGAAACATGAAGCACTCAAGAGCGAGTCTCATGGTTTTTGCAAGATGACCCAGGATGTACTGGGTACGTGTCAAGCAAGAATACAATGGAGATTATTCCCCAAAGTGTGCATTTTCAGCAGAGAGTCGCCGAAGGATGCGTTCCTACGGATCTGCGGTTAATTGATTGGTCTCGGTCAAAGTCTAGCTGTTGCTTCTCGATTCGGTGTCGTTTTGGGAAGGTCTTGTTTTATTCTTTAGTTTAACCCTCATTCGGTTCTCTTCGAAGTGTTTGGAAGTATCTGTTTAGTAGTCCTATGGCTTACGGTATGCTTATGAGTTATTGTCGCTCGGATAGGATTCGAATCGAGTCGTCAAGTCTCCCCCACTTATTATCAACATACTTGAGTAAGTCGAAGGCAGGGAAGAAACTGGGTCGATTCCAAGAATCAATTAGCTAAGTTCTCACAAGTTGGAGAGGTGGTTCGATTACTGAGTTGAACGTTCTCGGTGGAAATACGAATAAGAGTGTCTTAAATGGGATTGATTTGCGAATTACTGTTTACAAGTCTTAGGAAAGATCCTATAGGATTAGAGTTCAATCGGACGTTCGACGGAGATAGAATTTCTAAATGGTTCGTTTGGATCTCCATTAGATGATTGCAATAATATAACATGTCGATAAACGCGAAGACCGAGGTGGTCAGTCCCAATCTCACATTTATCAACTGTACATCACTGCGTTATTGAATGATAGCTTTATCTTTTAACAGGTGCAAGAGAAAGGACGAACAATCCTGACCTCACACTCTATCAGAGGATGACACTATCATAACCGGGTTCGGTGGAATTTCTAACTAGGTTTTAACACTTATCGACTCCTTCTAGATTACACTACTCACACTTACTCTAGGCAAAGACACTAAAGTAACTAGTTGATGCAGCATTAATATAAAAAGTACCTTGGATAAGTTCATTCCTCGTTCTACGTGTCCATAGGACAGTTTGTAGCACGGTGTCCGGGTTGCCCGCATTGGAAACAGAGACCTTCCTTTCTACGCTGCTCCAACATCCGACACATACGAGTATGGGATCCTCCACAATGTGGACATGGTGGCCTGGTCCTTGGAGCGGTCGCACTCTGACCCGCATTCTCTGGCACTACTGCTCTGGTGCGGTTAACAGCATACGAACCTGATCCTTGAGCCAGTCCCTTACCCTTGTTGAGACCTACTTCATTCGGTATATTCTTGCCCCTTTTCTCTGCTTTATGTCGATTCAAACTCTTCTCATAAGTACTAGCCATATTCACCAGCTGAGAGAGGTTAGCTATACCCTGATGCACAAGGACAGTCTGAATCCTGGCATTGAGACCTGCTTCAAATTTAACACACTTGGTGCGTTCATCTGCATCCCGATAACTGCCAGAATAGCGAATCAGATCTTCAAATTGTGCCGCATATTCACCGACACTCATACTTCCTTGCTCCAGATGCAGAAAAGCGATCTCCTTTTCCCTACGAACATCCTCAGGAAAATACTTCCCCAGGAAGTGAGCCTTGAACAGGTCAAAAGTGATATCCTGATTAGCTGCCTCCAATTCTCTTCGCACACGTTCCCACCAATACTCTGCTTCGTCAGTCAACATATACTGCGCTAACAACACAGTTTGTTCAGCAGGTGGCGCTATGGTGCGAAGGATCTTCTCAATTTCCTTGAGCCATCACTGAGCTCCATCAGGATTATACCCTCCTTCGAACCTAGGCGGTTTGCATTTCCTAAATCGAGCCATCCAGTCAATTTCGGCTTGGTTCTGTTGCATTCGGGCCTGATTCTGATTCATTTGAATCAGGTTCTCCAATATAGCGGCCATCCGCTCATTCTCGGCATGTCGTCCAGCCATACTGTTAGGTCATGAAGGGAACAGTCAATTAAAGACTGAATACTTAATCACTAACCTAATTGTCCTACTCTTAAACTTAGACTCTTACTAAACGAACCTGTTACTCGCTTGGTGAGTAACCATCGGAGATGTGAGTCCACACTCCAAAGGCCGACGAAAAACTGCTCTGATACCAAATTTGTAACACTCTCACTTTTATTAGCAATTTTTAGGTTTTATAAAAATCGGAGTTTTAAAAATTTCGTTTTAATACTTAAATTTCTTAAAAAGGTTTTACGAAAATTCGGCAGAGTTTCCTCTGTTTTCCGGACTTCCCAAAATTTTTCTCCTAAAAACCTGTCAGTCCAGAATTGTTTAAAAACATAAACAACAACAGTTTAATAGTTATAACAAAACCTAATGCCCGGTGGATACAAAGTTCAGGGCGAACAACTATTACATATTTAAATTACAAAATACTGGTCCACTCAAAACATATATATATATATATATATATATTCACTCCACGTAGTGGAATGAAGCTGCCCGGCCAGCACTGGTGTATGCTCCACTTGCGTACCTGAAAAATGTTAACAACACAAGGGAAGCATCACACAGAACTTAAAAGGGAGATTTCTAAGCAGATATATACGACACGCCAAAACTATTCAAGCCTATGCTATGCTACACAATTCATGTTCTTCTTTCCTTTTTTTTTTACCACCTGATTGTTTCCCAATTCTTATCCTTTCTAAATGTTTTCTTTTAGATAATCCTTAATCTCTATTTATCCATGTTACTCATTACCTTCGATATTTTCCTTTTTATTCTCATTTTGTATTTCCATTTTAAACTTCCTTTTATGTCATTCTCATTACTCTTTTTCCTTTCCATTTTCCTTTATTACTTTTGCTCTTTCCTATTTCACATTTACTATCTGGCCACAGGGTCAATACAACCACCTGCGCCGTTTACCAATCATAATAGGCCACAGGATCAATACAACCACCTGCGTCGTTTACCAATCATAATAGGCCACAGGGTCAATACAACCACCTGCGCCGTGCCACAGGGTCAATACAACCACCTGTGACATTTATCATTTTATCTAGGCCACAGGGTCAATACAACCACCTGCGCCGTGCCACAGGGTCAATACAACCACCTGTGACATTTATCATTTTATTTTTCCCTTTCTTTTCCCTTTCTTTTCTTTTTCTTCTTCTCTTCCTTTGTTTATTTTTCCTACATCACTCATATTTAATAATTCCTAGCTCATGCATTTAGAACCAAATATATTATTTCTTTTTCCGTTAACCCTCTCTTTCTTATTTTCCGTTTATTTCTTTCCTCTAATGGTTAATTACTCATTCACTCCATTTATTCCTATTAACCTTATTTCATCCTAATTTAATTCTCAACTCATTTCTACACTTTCTTTATTTAGTTCCGGCTCTCCCTAATCAATCTCTAATTTCTTCCCTTTCTTACTTACGCTACTCACTCATTATTATAATTCCGCTTATTTCGTTGCTAATTGTTTCAACTCTTCTTTAACTAAATTTTCTTTCCTAATTATCTTCCTTCATTATTAGTGGGCTACTCTAAGGTTCATTCACAATTAACATTTCCCCCAGTCCTAGCGATAGATATAACTACCCAGAAATACACCCCTTAAGGACTGGTAATAAAACCCCTTACCTCAATCGATGACAGTGAGAGGGGTAACCTTAGCCTGACGCTTTACTCCCCGGTTTACGCTCTAGCTCGGCTCCAATTCGATCCTAAGCTTCCACGACCTTTGATTCCAAGCACGGCGGGGACAATCGATCCCGATCGCGGTGACGGTGTTGCACCTCGTTGTTTGCGAATGATCGCGGCCGGATCGAGGCCCAAGCTTAAAGCCTCGGAGTACCCAACACAAGCCCGGTGCGAATCACGATCGGTGTCGGCGTCGGTGAGATCCGGTGAGGAGAGAGAAAACCCTAGAGGAGAGAGAAACACAAAGGGAGGAGGAAGAGAGTAAGGGAACTCAATCAATAGGGAAAGGGAGAGGAAGAAGAGGTCATGGTGGTGGTGGTGGGTGGTGGCTCGTGGTGGTGGCTATGGTGTGGTGTGGTGGTGGAGGAGAAGGAGGAGAGAGAGAGGCGTCCATGGTGATGATGGTGGGCTTGGCGGTGGAGGCTGGTGGTGGATGGAGGTGGCTGGAGGGGTGCTTGGGGGCTGCTGGACGGAGGTGGGTGAAGGGAGAAGGTTTGGGGCGGAGAAATGAAGAGAGAAGGGGGTCTGGTGCGCAGCTCTTATAGAGCTGGTGCGGATCAGATCCGCGTGCGCGCCTGAGCGCGGACGGGTCGCGCCTGAGCGCGGGGCACGCACCAGGCTGGTGCTGGTGCGGAAACGCGTGCGTCTGGTGCGGGGGATGGGAGACTCTGGCGCGCCATTTTCTGGTTGGTGCGCACGTTGCGCGTCAGGGGCGCGCCTGGGCGAGGCTGGTGCGCGCTTGGGCGAATTTTCCACGGGTTTGGTGCACCTGGTGCACACTGGTGCGCCTGGGCGTGCACCAATGGTTCCCAACTTTGATTCGCCGTAACGTTTTCGTTACCCGTCGGATCGGGTCCAAATTTTTAGGCAAGCTTCTTCACCCCATAAACTTCATATCCAACGGTGGAATTTAATTTCTTAGCATCCTATAATAAATTCCTAATTTTCTCTTTTCGGTCGATTTCTAACATCGAAAACGCCGATTTAACTCCCGATCTCGCTTATATGACTTTGCCCAAAGCCATAAATGCCTTCTATACAACTCCTAGGTCCTATAATCACCACTCACATATCTAGCAAAATTCATTAAGCCACTTTTTCCAATTTTTCTAAGGTTTTTAATAATTATTTCATTTAAATCAAAGTTTAGGATGTTACAGTTTAGACATACCATTTTCAATTCTAACCATTTATAATCCAATCCAATGATCCATAGAGTTCATATAACATATATTGAACATGTTTAAACACTTGGAGCACATCAATTTACAGATTTAACAGAGAATCACAAGATTATGCATAAAACATGAAAATTCACAACTTAATATACCAAATTGCAATATACTCAATAAACTTGTGATTTTATGTTCAAGACAGCTTGCATGCAACATATGGGACTTGCTCACAACAAATTTAGAGCACAAGTTGGTCTCCAAACCAATTTTCCTATTCAATCTAAGCCCTTAGAGCCTCTTGGTGTCTCTCTAATGAAATTCATGCAATTTAAACTCTATCTAGTGAATAGAAAGCTTTCCCCTTACCTCAAAGTCGTGAATCAAAAGGGAAATCGAAAGGAATAGCTCCACAACACCAAGAATCACTTCAAGCACCACATGCAGGACAGTTTTGAGTGGAGGTCCAAAATGGAATTGGTTGACATATGAAACAGAGATAGAAATTGGGGAAATCAGTATTTCTAAATTCTATGCAACATCTAATAACTATAGAAACTAAATTGAGACTCAGAGAACTCGTGAGCTTACCAAAATTCGAATCCAAAGTAAGCTCCAGAACAAGGTTTGACAGCAACAAGCTCCACTTCCAAGCTTCGATTCTTCCTTCACACTCACTCTCAGCTCACGAATTTGGTGTCTATAAGGGTAAACCGATCAAATCTACCCTAGAGGTTTGTCCTAACACTTCTATACAACAGTTAAGACATGCTCTAGAAACAACTACAGGAGCATTAGTAGGGGTTTCTACTTTAAGAGTGTATGATAATTCAGACATAGGTAGACTCAAACGATCTACACATTCATATGAAACAAATGAATGCGTTGCACTAGAATCAAACAACACATTACAAAGCTGACCATTTAGCAAGTAATTACCTTGCACCAGATCAGAGGATTGGCTTGCTTCCACACCACTGAGTGTGAAAACCCTTCCTTGAGCCATAGGCCTATCAGCAGTTCCTCTTGAATTGGCTTTGACCGGTTCCTTGCAATCCTTCGCAAAGTGTCCCGGTTTCCCATAGTTGAAACAACCACTTGCTCCCCAACAAAAACGGCCATAATGATGGCGCTTACATTTGTCACAAAATGGAGCCTCGCTCCGAAAGTTCCTTCCATCATTACCTCCAGCCATTCCTTTGCCCTTCCCTCGGCGATCATACGGACCTTTGCCTCTATTATTGAAACCATTACGCCTCTGAGGTCCATAATTCTGGCTATCTTTTCTTTCTGAGGCTGGCATCCCTTCAGCTTTCTTGTCATCCTCATACATCCTACACATGTCCACAAGTGCAGGAAAGCTTTGTATCCGTTGATAGCTGAAAATAGATTTCAGTTTAGGCCTTAAGCCTCCCTCAAACATGATACACTTGCTCCTTTCATCGGGGTTATTCTGGTAGTACGGAGAGTACTTCATCAACTCCTCAAACTTGGCCGCGTACTCACCCACGCTCATGTCTCCTTGCTTTAACTGTAAGAACTTCACCTCCTTCTTTCTCCTTAAATCCTCAGGGAAGTATTTATTGAGAAACTTCTCCATAAATACACCCCAATTCACATCCCTTCCTTCGTAGTGCAGGAGCTGAACAGTATGATTCCACCAGTTCTCAGCTTCATCTTCCAACATGTAGGTTGCATATGCTACTTTCTGAGTTTCCGTGCAATCCAAAGTTCTTAAAATCTTGTCCATGGTGTGAATCCATCTATTCGCCTCCTCAGGCTTGAATCCTCCTTCAAATTTGGGTGGATTACAACTCCTAAAATCTGCCAGACTCTTCGCCTCAGTATTACCCACATTGCACTGGTGAGGTGGATTAACCTGTTGAGGTGGTTTCTGAGATTGCTGTTGTTGCATGGACTCCAGCACCGCGGTAATCCTCTCTAACATCGCGTTGGTGTGATTTTGGTTTCTTGTTGCCATAATAGACCTGCGCTATGGACTTATGGTCACACATGTTGAACTAAGGAAACACTCATCACAAGAAATATGCCCTGTGGATACCTGGTTGATGTTGATGACTACCTTGCTGGGACTACTTCCACTACTACAGGATCTGACTTTTGCTCTGATACCACTCAGTGTGACACCCTTCTTTGTCCCCCACGTAATTATGACAATAATTATCTATTACTTGAATAATATATGGACTTGTTTGTATTTAGAAAATGTTGAAATAAAAAGTTTCTTTCCAGGCGGGTGCACAGACCAAAGCATGGAACTCTTGGAGAAAATAATTTAAATCGTTTTAAACATTGTATTGAATTCGGCAATTACTAGGATAATAAAATCTTTTCAAAATTTCTGATAGTATCGATACTTTTGAAAACGTATTTACATAGTAAGATTAGGTTATACTATCCATTTGTTTCTTTCGCAGAACTGACACCATTTTCAAATACCGTAGCCAAATTCTTTAAATAAAATTAAATCAGAGTAAACGAAAATAGTGGAACTAAGCATGGTTGTAATATAAACATAATGTACATATATATAAATAGGTCATGACATACATAGTTCCAAAGTCACATCTCCAAGATCCAACTACAAGTCCATGGCGGATCTATATCAAAATAAAACCATAACCCTAGAGCTCTCAAAAGCATATCTACAAAATATACATATCAAAATATGAACTCTAGAGGTGGTCACATAGATCTGGTCGCAGCAGTAGTAGTAGTGATAGAAGTAGCAGTCTCCAGATAGTAGGAGTAAACATCATCATCAACAGCAGCAGCAGCAGAATCTCCTCCACAACATCCCCACATCGGATCCCTTGATCCCCATCATTTACCATACGCACGTACCTAGGGATCATCGTCCCTCCACTGGCTCCCGGTAGAATGAACAACTGGCTCGCCTCCGCTCTCGTCCTCCACTGGATCCTCCTCGATCTCATCCGAAGGATTGGGTACCCTACCACTGGGTACTGGGACAGGAGATGGTACGACCCTAACAGGGCTCCTCGGATCAGATAGGGAAGTCTCCTCGCGGATGACTCTCGAGGAAAAAGGGTGTGAGCGGGGAGGTCGAAAACGAAAACTGTGATAAGAGCGAGCTGGTCATGTGGGAGGTGGTCCATGATACGTGTAAAAAGGTGGTACGTGCATAGTGTATATGATGGGAATCCTAAACCTACGAGGACGGAATCGGATCAGCGGGTTCGGGTGGTAGAAGGTAATCTCTACCTCTCCCTCGAACACAGCGCGATGGTCCTCGTAGATCCATATGCCACTAGGAAGTGGCCGGATCTCGATGCAAGGGATGTAACGTGACATCACCTACAAGGGCATAGGGGTAAGCAATTCTATACACATAATCAATAGAGCATAAATATATGTACAATGTGAAAGTGCAAACGTGCAACAAATATCAACAACCACATTTAGCACTTAGCAATTATTTAATGCAAGTAAGATGCTCATACTTATTTCATTTATCAACTTTTAGGTTAAATGAGTGGCATGATGTATGCACCTAGCTCTCAAGCCTAACTCCATCATTCTATGTCACTCTCTGACGTCCATCCTTTACTTCCCAGCACTCAACAGTGCGTTGTACTCCTAGGTGTACAACATTCATACATTCACCAAGAATGTACACGACAAGCTTCGAATATGTGCCACCCGAGCAACGTCCCGTCATCCAAACGGTATAATCATAACATCAGCATCTCACAGTACTGACCACGTCATCAACCATAACGTGTCATCAAGCGAGTCGTCAATTGGCACTCCCAGAGGCCCTCCTCATGTTACCAAAACATGATATACGATCTATCATCCAAACTCCAGAATGAATGTATTATCTTAACTTAAAGGAATTGATTGGTGAATTTTATTTAATAAAATCTAACGTGCCACCCGAGCAACGTCTCGTTATCCAAACGGAATTACCACATCATCAATCATATTCTTTTAAGTCTTAGATTAATTGGATTACTGCCATTTATGTATTAACCAAATGATTCAGAATTTAAAATGGTATTCCTAACATTCTGGGTAAAATTACTCGAGTGTTCTTCAGAATACTCGAGTGTTCTTCAGTTTTTTTCCAGATCACTCGAGTAGTTCTTGGCTACTCGAGTTGTTCTTGCCTTTTTGGAAAATTAGGTTTCAGATTCTTAAAAGTACTCGGGTAATTCATGAATACTCGAGTATTCTTCAACAAACCCAGAACACTCGAATGATTCAGGCATTACTCGAGTGATTTACCATAAAATATTCTTGTACGTCAGTTAATACTCGAGTTCTGGGCATAGTACTCGAGTGTTCTAACACAAAAATACACTGTTTTATCAAAATTTACTTGAGTATTAAGCCAAGTACTCGAGTCTTTTCTTACAGAACAGACTGGAAACTTGGTTTTGACATACCATTTTCAATTCTAACCATTTCTAATCCAATCCAATGATCCATAGAGTTCATGTAACATATATTGAACATGTTTAAACACTTGGAGCACATCAATTTACAGATTTAACAGAGAATCATAAGATTATGCATAAAACATGAAAATTCACAACTTAATATACCAAATTGCAATATACTCAATAAACTTATGATTTTATGTTCAAGACAGCTTGCATGCAACATATGGGACTTGCTCACAACAAATTTAGAGCACAAGTTGGTCTCCAAACCAATTTCCCTATTCAATCTAAGCCCTTAGAGCCTCTTGGTGTCTCTCTAATGAAATTCATGCAATTTAAACTCTATTTAGTGAATAGAAAGATTTCCCCTTACCTCAAAGTCGTGAATCAAAAGGGAAATCGAAAGGAATAGCTCCACAACACCAAGAATCACTTCAAGCACCACATGCAGGACAGTTTTGAGTGGAGGTCCAAAATGGAATTGGTTGACATAGGAAACAGAGATAGAAATTGGGGAAATCAGTATTTCTAAATTCTATGCAACATCTACTAACTATAGAAACTAAATTGAGACTCAGAGAACTCGTGAGCTTACCAAAATTCGAATCCAAAGTAAGCTCCAGAACAAGGTTTGACAGCAACAAGCTCCACTTCCAAGCTTCGATTCTTCCTTCACACTCACTCTCAGCTCACGAATTTGGTGTCTATACAAAGCTCGAGATGTGAGCTTTGTATCAGTGTATAATTTGTCACTCGAATGAACACACATAGGGAGAATCGAAGAGAACGATTCAAGAACCCTAACTTGAACAACAAACCTGATTTTGACCAAATGTCTCAAAAATTCGGGTTTGATTGGCTTAAATAGACATCAAACAGATCCATGCATGCCGGCACGAAAGCCATGGACGTGGTTGAAGGGTGATTTCGTGTCAACAAAACGAAATCGTTGATGGTGACTCACCAAACGCACTAACTCGTGCAACTCTGACCAGAACACTCGAGTCTTTTCAGAAACACTCGAGTGTTTTGACCAGTTTTTGAAAAATAATAATTTTATTTACTTTCCCTCCAAAACCTTTCCCATAATTACTTCTAGGTCCCAACTCAGGGACTAATATGCAAAATGTTTATTTTATGCATAATTATACTTACTAAATAAATACACACATTCTCTAATACATAAACACAGATTTTAATCAAAGATTAAAATAGAAATAATTAATTATATTAAATTTTATAATTAACATTTCATTAATCAGGGATTAAAATTTTGGGGTGTTACATCTTTGGGTTCAAATGTTGATTTGGACGAGTTCCTTATGTTGTATGCAAGTTGTACCAAAGTTATTTTCCTGCTAAATGTGCCTAGAATCAAATTTGGTATGTTGAGTTGCTGGAAAAGTAGATTTTATGCATAATTGATGCCATTGTTTGATTCAGTGTAATTTGTTGTTAATTCTGTATTGGAACATGTTTAATATGTATAATGTGAGCTCTGTTGATCATTGGTTTTAACTGGAATTGACTAGAATTGAAAATGGTATGTTAAAATGCAGTTTACATTGATATCTGTCTGAAAACACTCGAGTATTGGGGCCCAATACTCGAGTATTTCGACCAAACCTGAAACATGAATTTCTGGAAAATGAAGAACACTCGAGTATTCATGAAGAACACTCGAGTATTTTGTTAAAATCTGAAGAACACTCGAGTATTCATGAAATACTCGAGTATTTTAGTAAAACCTGAAACCTGAATTTCTGGAAAATAAAGAACACTCGAGTATTCATGAACTACTCGAGTAATTTTATGAAAAACATGATTCAATCGAGTCTAAGGAAATTCCACCCGAGTCTTTTGTCCAGAGACAGAGAAATACCCTTTTCAAACATACCTAAGTCATTTCCATTTGAATCAACTATGCTTATGGGAAAAATATCATGTTCCAATACAAGAATGAGATGATTAAGAACAACATTAAATACACTGATGAAATATTATTGATTGCACGTAATAAGATTTATGGTTAATCTTAATGGATAAACTTATGTGCATTCATACATGGAAAAAGGTGAGTGGATAATTAATTCGGTGGTAACTGGCTCGATGACACATTTTGGTAATGTGGGCAGCATTGTGGGATGCTGTTACGTCTTGGTGACGTTATGTGCACATTGTTCCGAGCAGTTTCACAATACATGGTGGACATGTATACGAATTGATGGAATGAACGTTCAATAAATAATGGAAATGGGAAGCATGCATCATGACACATAAATGATGGGATTGTTTATAAATGAACCATGCTGCTCATTTGTTTATGCACATGACTACTTGGTACTTGTGAATGTTACTTGCTTTAGTTATACTTGTTCGATTATGTGAATTATATTGCTTACCCCTTACGCCCATTGTAGGTGATGGCTCGCTATCTAGCTTGCATCGAGTTGCGCCCACTCCCTAGTGGAGTGTGGTACTACGAGGACCACAGAGCCACTTATGAGGGGGAGGTAGAGGTGACCCTCTATCACCCTAACCCTCTGCCTCGTGTCCGTCCTCGTAGGTTTCGCATCCCTATTATCTATACCTTGCATGTACCCCCTTTTTATACTTATCATGGACCACCCCCGACTCGACCAGCTCGTCGATTTCATACTTTTCGTTTTAGAGCTGTTACTAGATCTCATCCCTCTGCTTCCCGAGTGATTCGTGAGGAGACTCCTATGCCTAGTCCGACGAGTCCGGTTCATGGGACTCCTTCAGCTGACCCAGTGCCCAGTGGTAGGGTACCCACTCAGTTGGACGAGGTAGAGGAGGACCCTGAGGAGGCTGAGAGTGAGGGCGAGCCAGTCGAGTACTCCACTGGGAGTCAGTGGGGAGTTGGGGATCCACCGGGTAATGCATAGTATAGATGGTCAGGATGTGGGACACGTGGAGCAGCTGCAGGAGATTCTGGAGACTTATGCTATGGAGGAGGATCGTCAGACCACTACTGGGATTTCATATTTTGCTCTGTATTTATATTGTATATATTTTGAGAGATCTCAGTGAGGCGGTCTTGATTTTTAGTATATTATGGACTTGTACTTTTGATATCTTCTACCGACATTATCTAGACCTTGGACTTGGATGTACTACACTATGACTACGTCACCTTTTACCTATTATACATACATATATATATATATATATATATATATATATATGATAGTTTGACTTTTATTATTCTAAGGCCTATACCAATGTCAATTTCCGCGTACTCTGATATTATGTAATTTTTAGTTTATTCCAAGGAACTTTTGTATAAGGAATCTAGATAATGAAACCCTGTTATAGAAAAACTTATCTTTATATACAACCTCGATTCTTAACCTCTTCGTCTTGATGAGCAACTCTTTTATAACAAAAAGTATCTAGTAGTACATGCTAGTTACGAACAAGATTTTTTATTCAACCTCTTATTGTACAACACAAGTCCATATACATTTAATTACATCTTTATTTAACTATAAAGATCTTTTTGTATTGAATAAAGAGTGTTACAGGTGGATTCATTTTTATGATGCTGAAATTCTAATGTGATGATCAAGTTTATGTTAGATTGTTAAAAATGTGATTTTATGCATAATTGGTGCTCAAATTCAATTAAGTGTAATATGAAGTTAATTTTGTATTGGAACATGTTTGTTATGCATTATGTTAGCTCTGTTGAGCATTGGTTTTGATTGAACTTGATTAGAATTGAAAATGGTGTGTTAAATAAAACTCAGTATTTAGTGTTATCTGTCTGCCAACACTCGAGTCTTTGACTCGAGACTCGAGTATTCCGGACGCACCAGTGCATCTGGTAGGCACCAACACTCGAGTCTCTGACCCAGGACTCGGGTATTGACTGATGTTAATATTGAACTTTTCTGATGAACCACTCAAGTCTTGCATGATCCACTCGAGTCTTCTAGGTTGATGAGGACTCGAGTATCTCATGAATTACTCGAGTATTTTTAGAAAATCTGAAACTTAAACTTTTCAGAAAACCTAAGATCCACTCGAGTCTTACTAAGAACCACTCGAGTATTTTGTACAGACTGAATCTCTACTCGAGTCTTTTAAACTCTACTCGAGTCTTTTTGACTAGAATGCTAAAGCAATGCCATTTTCAATTAAGTCAAGTTTAATTAAAATAAAGAAGGATTGCAAGGAATGATAGAAATTATTAATTTAATTTCTTTATAATCCCTAAAGGTTTTACTCATCTATTATTTTAGGGTCTAAATGAGTTAAGCATGACGTTAACATGTTAGAAAGGGTAAATCATTATATGTCTAATTTATTAAGAATTATCTTTTTAATTGGAATTTGGTTTGTTCTAATTGGTTTGATAGTGTCTTCTTGAAGATGATAAATAAATCATAAGTGGTTTATGATGTTAGTGTAAACCTAGTGAATCATGTCTTGAGTATGACCATTGTATATGATTAATGAACAATACTTTGAGTTTAATATCTGGATAAGTTGACTATTGAGGTATGAGTTGTGGATTAATCATCATGTCTTCATTGGATTAGAAATGATTATGACTACACTGGGGATATAGAATGTGATTAATAATTCATGATCTGAGTATGATTTTGAGCAAGGGTTTGATAAAGCATGATTGCGTCTACTTGGTAATTAATGTTTTAGAACATAAGAAGATAATGACTTAAAGGAGTAATAAGGATAATGCAATAATGGTGATGCTTGCTAATTATGAGGATCCAAACCAAATGCGTTAGGGCTTGTTGCTCCGTTTTGGATACGTTAAGGTTGGATAAGTGGAATCACCCCTGTAACATCCTCACTTTATTTAGTTAATTTTATATTTTAATAAAATCAGAGTTTGAAAATTCATTTTAGAATTTGATTTCTTATGAAAGACTTTACGAAAATCCGGCAGAGTTTCCTCTGTTTTTCGGACTTCCCAAAAATTCTCTTCTTAAAACCTGTCAGTCCAGAATTACTTAAAAACATAAACACAACAGATTCAAAACTCAGTTCAGATCCTAACGCCCGATTAGTACCAGTTTCAGGGCATAATACTACACATATTATAAATTACAAAAATAGCAGTTTTTAATATAATAAAATCCACTCGGGGTATCATAATTTCACTCCACGTGGTGGAGAGTTTCCAGTTCGGCCCGCAACAGTGTAAGCTCCGCTTCCGTACCTGTAAAATTATATCAAGAAGGGTAGCATTACACAGAACTTCAAAAGATAAATCCTAAAAGAAGACATAGCAAATAACTAAGCCTATATAATTATTAATATACTTTATTCATAATTATTCGTATAATTGATCTCTTTTAGTTCTTCACTTATTCTCACATTCCTTTAATTATTGATTCTCTTTTCATTCTTTCATTCCCATTCTTTTATTCTTTTTTCATTTTCATTAGGTAGTCCAGCCCCAGCCAGCCGTACGGTACTGAGCGCTAGGAGTTCCCTTATTCATTATTCATTTTCCTTTCTTTTTAATCGATATGCCTTACCAGGCTCGCATCGATGCCGATACGCCTTACCAGGCTCCCACCGGACTTCCATTTTCCTTTTTCCTTTTTAATCGACACGCCTTACCAGGCTCGCATCGATGCCGATACGCCTTACCAGGCTCGCATCGGACTTCCATTTTCTTTCCTTTCCTTTATTTTCTTTTTTAATCGATACGTCTTACCAGGCTCGCATCGACGCCGATACGCCTTACCAGGCTCGCACCGGACTTTTATTTTCTTTACTTTCTTTTATTTTTCCTTTTTAATCGACACGTCTTACCAGGCTCGCATCGATGCCGATACGCCTTCACAGGCTCGCATCGGACTTTTACTTTCTTTCTTTCTCTTTCTTTTCTTTCTCTTTCACTTTATCCTTTTTCTTAGTTATATATCTTTTCTCTTTTTCTGGTTTATTGTATTTTCTCTTTTATTTCATTTCCGTACTTAGGGACTTGTTATCACATTGTTTATCTTTCACTAATTTCAGTATCCTTCTTTCTTTTCCTTTTTCTTCTTTTCTTCCTTTTCTTTTTCTTATAATTTAAGTAATTCTTTTAATCTTTATTTTCTTTTATTACTTATCACATTTTCTACTTTACTCTTTTTCTTTTCATTAGTTTCCCTCAATTTTATCCAACTCTAATTAATACAGTCAAGTATAGCATATTCTAGTTCTCCTTACTAATTCTTAGTTATTTCTTTATTTCATTTATCCCTCACACTTACTTAACTTATTATTTCTATTTCATTGACACCAGTTTATTTAACCACTCTGTTGACTCACATTATTACTTAACTTATTATCCCTATCTCATTAATTTCATTTTATTTAACTACCCTAATAACTCCACTTGGTTTCCCTATTTTATTACACTGTTCTAATCTAACTTTCATCTTGACGTCCTCTCATCTCGATTTATTATCTTTTTCCTAGTTTCTTTTACCTGTGTCCTCTTTATAATTGAAATTTAGTTTGTTGCTTCGTTCCTATTTCGCTAATTTTCCAACAACTTCTAATTATGTCCACTTCGCCCCTACTTATCATATTCGCATTTTAAATTCCTCCTTTTCCTTATTTTTAGTTTAATAGCTCTCCCTACCTAACACAATTATTCTTTATCCTTTTTCTCTCACGTTTCGTTGGTTCTCCCTAACAAATTCTCCTTATTTTTATTTTGTATTTTTCTACATTTTAATTCTATATTAACTCTTTTAATATTCTAAATATACTCACTCATTCCAAGCTTTACTCTACGCACGTACATTCTATTCCCTAGGGTGTGGTTTCTATTAACAATTTTTATTTACTTCCTTTATATCCACGACGGTTACCCTAAGGTTCATTAACATACTGTTTAATTGCCCTATTCTCAGCTACCACTATAGCATCCTAGAATTTACTTCTTAAGTAAAGGTCACGCGAACCCTCTTACCTCGGGCTTTTTAAAATAGAACCTGGATTTTAGCTCGGCGACGATGACGGCGTCGGTGTTGCTCCTCGTTGGCGGGAACGATCGCGACTGGACCGAGGCAAGAGCTGTGAGCTTCGAGGTTCCCGACACGAGCCCGGCACGATCACGGACCGGTAACGGCGCCGGTGACGTCCGTGGAGAGAGAGAGAGAGAGCTCACGGTGAGAGAGAGAGGGAATGGAAGAGGGAGAGGCTATGGTGGTGGTGGTGGATAGTGGTGGTGGCTCGTGGTGGAGGTGGTGATGGCGGCCTTGGTGGCGGCGGCCGTGGTTGGTGGAGAAGGAGAGGGAGCCAAGTGAGAGAAAGAGAGAAGGAGCAAGGGAAGGAGAGAGAGAGAGATCTATGGAGAGGGAGGGAGGCTCGAGGGGCGGCGGTTAGGGCAGCGGTGGCTCCAGTGAGGGCCGTGGAGGAGGGAGGAAGAAGGAGGATCGGAGGAAGAGAGAGAAACAAAGGGGAGAGTGAGTGAGGAAGAAGGTCTCCATGCATTTTAAAGCCAATCGGACCATTTTCGCTTAAGCGAAATTCATTCGCTTAAGCAAATTGGCTCCAGTAATGACACGAACGATTTTTGCTTAAGCGACTAGTTTTCGCTTAAGCGAAATGGCTTCAGTAAGTGACACAACCGGTTTTCGCTTAAGCGACCAGTTTCGCTTAAGCGAAATGGCTTCAGTGGGGAAGTTTCACGTTTTCGCTTAAGTGACGGATTTTCGCTTAAGCGAAACCTTCAGGTACTGCTACTTCACTTTTCTATTTTTCAGCTATTTTCTCCCCAACTTCAAACAGCCATAACTTCTTCGTGCACCGTTGGATTTTGCTTAAATTTGTCGAGCAATCTTCTAAAAATCATATCTTCATATCCAACGGTGGAAATTGCGTTTGGAGTCTTAAATCTTTTATTTTTATTTTCTACCCTATGTTATATTTTAGTACCGGATTATCTATTTTTCTGGCCCGATCCTAACTTCGATTTAACGCTCCTTTCTTCTCTAATTAGCTTAGTATTATTATTATTCTCTTCTAATGCTAGGATTCTCATTTGGGACACCTATTTATGGTTTATTATTTCCATTTTAATTATTATAATTATTATTTATTTATTTATCTTCGGGTTTAAAATTTGGGGATGTTACATTTCTCCCCCACTTATTTGAATTTCGTCCCCGAAATTCCAGTTGTCCCTTAACTTGGAGGAGTATCCCTTGACATAGTTTCCACCCATGTCATTTCAATTCCTTCGGTTCCAATCTTCCCTTTGAGGAAGTTCTAAGTTAAGGGTTCTGCGGTATAATTATTTGCCTCATGTATGGTTTATCTCAGTCTCTCAGGTACCCGCGTAATACACAGAGTCTGAAGAGACTGAGATAATTATCTGCGGTGCTCCGACATAACTTCTTAACTGAGACTCCACTTCGCGACTCCACTTTTTCCTGTTCGTTTCTTACTCCTTCAAGTGAGTCTAGTGAGGTCGCCCTTCGAATCCACCTTAGCTATATCTGAATTCTACTCCGGTGGTACTTCCCTTCCGTTCGTTTAACGATTTCACTTAAGGGTCGAGGTCAGGGTCTAAATTTATTTCCCAATTGTCTGATGGTCTGAGAAAGTATTGATTGATTCTTAGTTTAATTCTCGTTCCATTCTTCGCGAACCTCTTCGACAATTAATGCGGAACGTTTGGGGTGAGGCATTCATTAGCCCTACGGGTTATGCTATGATCATCGGACATTGAGTCCGGCTCGATACAATCTTCCCTACGCTTCGTACCGTCCTGCATTCCACCTTGTTACTCGGATAGGATCCATAATTTTCTTGTTGTTAAAGTTTCAGCTTCCATTCCTTGGATTGAAATCCTCCCCCACTTAGCATCAACATACTTGGTTATATCAATGCTTGGGGTATGCTCATTCGTTATTCAGAATCGAGTACATGGGTTCTCGATCGGTATCCAATGTTAGAAGGGACACGTGGATGGTTATCCATCGGTAGGCATAAAACTATATTGGGTTCCTACGTCTTGGTGAGTTCTCATGTATACATCTGAGACGCTTGAAACTTGAAGAGAGTGAAGATGAAAAGAAGAAACACGAAGCACTCAAGGATGGGTTTCATAGTCTTCGCACGATGACCCAGGATGTACTGGATACATGTCAAGCAAGAAGACAATGGAGATTATCCTCAAGTGTGCATTTTTCAGAAGAGAGTTATCGAAAGATGCATTTTCTATGGAACTACCGTTAATTTGATTTGGTCTTGATAAAGGTATTTGGTGCAACGGCTAAAACTTGTTTCCTTTGAGGGAATAGTTTGGGAACTTGGCTAAGTTCTTAAGTGAATTCTAACTCCCAATGGTGAGTACGATTCACTCGTTTACTTGGGTCGGTTTCGGTGTGGGTACCCTACTAATTCATCCACCCCGCCTTTATCGCGAATAGCCATTTCGGATTCTTAATAAAATGCCTGATGAGTTTTGGGCTTTTAGTTTGGCTTTTCATGAAGTCTAAAGACGGTTACTACAGGTTCGCTCGGCTCGGTTCTCTCGCGAGTTCTACTTGCGGCTACACTACTAGTAAGTGGGTGTACTAACTTAAGGCTCCTATCTGTCTGTCCTGATTTCTGTTGGAAAGTGTCAATGATATCGACCACTAATAGTTGCGAAGATCGAGGTGATCAGTCCCAGTCTCGCATCTATCAATAGCAACATCATCGTCAAGTTTGTTGATGTTATCGTCCCCTGGCAGATGTAAGAATCAGAGTGATCAGTTCTAACCTTACATTCTACCAGTGGCAATACCATCACTGTGTTCGGCGGATCTTTAACTAATGTATTTTCATTTATTGATTTCTTTTTAAGTTAAATCGAATACGTATGCTTTATGCAAAACATTTTAAATAAATATTTTAAATAAATGTTTGGTATATAGTTAACACTAAAAGTACCTCGGTTATGTTCATTCGTTCCCTTCACCGATACGTCCAGGACAGTTTGCCCCCATGTGTCCCGGTTGTCCGCATATATAGCAGAGGCCCTGTTTTCTGTGCTGTTTCAATATTAGGCACAGTTTCCGGTGGAATTTCCCACATAGTGGACATGGTGGCCTGTTTCTCGGGGCACTCGCGTCTGGAGCTGTGTCCATTGGCACCATTGCCATAGCGTTGATGTCGGCATGTGTATCGGATTCCTGAGTCGGTACTTCGCCTCTGCTAGAACCTTCAGCCCACTGTATCATCCTGTTCCTATCCTCGGATGCCTTCCGCCTCAATCCCTTCTCATAAGTGCTAGCCATATTTATCAGTTGGACCAAATTATCTATGTTCTGGAACTCAAAAGCTACCTTGATCTCAGTGCGAAGTCCTGCTTTGAACTTGATGCACTTAGCTCTTTCATCAGCATTACTATAGCTTCCAGAATACCGAATGAGATCTTTGATGTGTGCGGCATATTCTCTAACACTCATACTTCCCTGGGTTAAGTTCAGAAATGCTAGTTCTTTCTCTCGGCGAACATCTTCTGGGAAGTACCTTCCGAGAAATTCCTCCTTAAAGAAGTCCCAAGTAATCTCCTGGTTGGAACTCTCCATGTCTCTTCGTACATGCTCCCACCAATATTCAGCTTCTCCAGTGAGCATGTACGCCGCCAAAGGGACTATCTGCTCCGCGGGCGGTGACATTGTGCGGAAAATCCTCTCCAATTCTTGGAGCCATCTCTGGGCTGCATCCGGATTGTAGCCACCTTCAAACTTGGGCGGATCGTTCTGCCTGAATCTAGCTAGCCAATCGATGCCCATTGGGTCTGGTGTTTGATGGAGTGCGGCGGCTGCTGCTGCGGCAGCCACTGCTACTGTTTCAGCCTGATTCTGATTCATTTGGACCAGATTCTCAAGTATAGCAGCAATCCTTTCATCCTGAGTACGTCTCCGAGGCATGGTGACTGAGTTCTGAAAAAGATTACGTTATTCCACAATTAACTAAAAACTCTTAAATTAAGTGTACCTATTCGCCTATTCTAAAACTTGACACTAACATTTGGTCACTCGCTTGGTGAGTAAACCATAGGAGTTGTGAGTCCAAACTCCAAGGTCGAGGGAAACTGCTCTGATACCATAAATGTAACATCCTCACTTTATTTAGTTAATTTTATATTTTAATAAAATCAGAGTTTGAAAATTCATTTTAGAATTTGATTTCTTATGAAAGACTTTACGAAAATCCGGCAGAGTTTCCTCTGTTTTTCGGACTTCCCAAAAATTCTCTTCTTAAAACCTGTCAGTCCAGAATTACTTAAAAACATAAACACAACAGATTCAAAACTCAGTTCAGATCCTAACGCCCGATTAGTACCAGTTTCAGGGCATAATACTACACATATTATAAATTACAAAAATAGCAGTTTTTAATATAATAAAATCCACTCGGGGTATCATAATTTCACTCCACGTGGTGGAGAGTTTCCAGTTCGGCCCGCAACAGTGTAAGCTCCGCTTCCGTACCTGTAAAATTATATCAATAAGGGTAGCATTACACAGAACTTAAAAAGATAAATCCTAAAAGAAGAAATAGCAAATAACTAAGCCTATATAATTATTAATATACTTTATTCATAATTATTCGTATAATTGATCTCTTTTAGTTCTTCACTTATTCTCACATTCCTTTAATTATTGATTCTCTTTTCATTCTTTCATTCCCATTCTTTTATTCTTTTTCCATTTTCATTAGGTAGTCCAGCCCCAGCCAACCGTACGGTACTGAGCGCTAGGAGTTCCCTTATTCATTATTCATTTTCCTTTCTTTTTAATCGATACGCCTTACCAGGCTCGCACCGGACTTCCATTTTCCTTTTTCCTTTTTAATCGACACGCCTTACCAGGCTCGCATCGATGCCGACACGCCTTACCAGGCTCGCATCGATGCCGATACGCCTTACCAGGCTCGCATCGGACTTCCATTTTCTTTCCTTTCCTTTATTTTCTTTTTTAATCGACACGCCTTACCAGGCTCGCATCGACGCCGATACGCCTTACCAGGCTCGCATCGACGCCGATACGCCTTACCAGGCTCGCACCGGACTTTTATTTTCTTTACTTTCTTTTATTTTTCCTTTTTAATCGACACGCCTTACCAGGCTCGCATCGATGCCGATACGCCTTCACAGACTCGCATCGGACTTTTACTTTCTTTCTTTCTCTTTCTTTTCTTTCTCTTTCACTTTATCCTTTTTCTTAGTTATATATCTTTTCTCTTTTTCTGGTTTATTGTATTTTCTCTTTTATTTCATTTCCTTACTTAGGGGCTTGTTATCACATTGTTTATCTTTCACTAATTTCAATATCCTTCTTTCTTTTCCTTTTTCTTCTTTTCTTCCTTTTCTTTTTCTTATAATTTAAGTAATTCTTTTAATCTTTATTTTCTTTTATGACTTATCACATTTTCTACTTTACTCTTTTTCTTTTCATTAGTTTCCCTCAATTTTATCCAACTCTAATTAATACAGTCAAGTATAGTATATTCTAGTTCTCCTTACTAATTCTTAGTTATTTCTTTATTTCATTTATCCCTCACACTTACTTAACTTATTATTTTTATTTCATTGACACCAGTTTATTTAACCACTCTGTTGACTCACATTATTACTTAACTTATTATCCCTATCTCATTAATTTCATTTTATTTAACTACCCTAATAACTCCACTTGGTTTCCCTATTTTATTACACCGTTCTAATCTAACTTTCATCTTGACGTCCTCTCATCTCGATTTATTATCTTTTCCCTAGTTTCTTTTACCTGTGTCCTCTTTATAATTGAAATTTAGTTTGTTGCTTTGTTCCTATTTCGCTAATTTTCCAACAACTTCTAATTATGTCCACTTCGCCCCTACTTATCATATTCGCATTTTAAATTCCTCCTTTTCCTTATTTTTAGTTTAATAGCTCTCCCTACCTAACACAATTATTCTTTATCCTTTTTCTCTCACGTTTCGTTGGTTCTCCCTAACAAATTCTCCTTATTTTTATTTTGTATTTTTCTACATTTTAATTCTATATTAACTCTTTTAATATTCTAAATATACTCACTCATTCCAAGCTTTACTCTACGCACATACATTCTATTCCCTAGGGTGTGGTTTCTATTAACAATTTTTATTTACTTCCTTTATATCCACGAGGGTTACCCTAAGGTTCATTAACATACTTTTTAATTGCCCTATTCTCAGCTACCACTATAGCATCCTAGAATTTACTTCTTAAGTAAAGGTCACGCGAACCCTCTTACCTCGGGCTTTTTAAAATAGAACCTGGATTTTAGCTCGGCGACGATGACGGCGTCGGTGTTGCCCCTCGTTGGCGGGAACGATCGCGACTGGACCGAGGCAAGAGCTGTGAGCTTCGAGGTTCCCGACACGAGCCCGGCACGATCACGGACCGGTAACGGCACCGGTGACGTCCGTGGAGAGAGAGAGAGCTCACGGTGAGAGAGAGAGAGAGGGAATGGAAGAGGGAGAGGCTATGGTGGTGGTGGTGGATAGTGGTGGTGGCTCGTGGTGGAGGTGGTGGTGGCGGCCTTGGTGGCGGCGGCCGTGGTTGGTGGAGAAGGAGAGGGAGCCAAGTGAGAGAAAGAGAGAAGGAGCAAGGGAAGGAGAGAGAGAGAGAGAGAGAGAGATCTATGGAGAGGGAGGGAGGCTCGAGGGGCGGCGGTTAGGGTAGCGGTGGCTCCAGTGAGGGCCGTGGAGGAGGGAGGAAGAAGGAGGATCGGAGGAAGAGAGAGAAACAAAGGGGGAGAGTGAGTGAGGAAGAAGGTCTCCACGCGTTTTAAAGCCAATCGGACCATATTCGCTTAAGTGAAATTCATTCGCTTAAGCGAATTGGCTCCAGTAATGACACGAACGATTTTCGCTTAAGCGACCAGTTTTCGCTTAAGCGAAATGGCTTCAGTAAGTGACCCAACCGGTTTTCGCTTAAGCGACCAGTTTCGCTTAAGCGAAATGGCTTCAGTGGGGAAGTTTCACGTTTTCGCTTAAGCGACGGATTTTCGCTTAAGCGAAACCTTCAGGTACTGCTACTTCACTTTTCTATTTTTCAGCTATTTTCTCCCCAACTTCAAACAGCCATAACTTCTTCGTGCACTGTTGGATCTTGCTTAAATTTGACGAGCAACCTTCTAAAAATCGTATCTTCATATCCAATGGTGGAAATTGCGTTTGGAGTCTTAAATCTTTTATTTTTATTTTCTACCCTATGTTATATTTTAGTACCGGATTATCTATTTTTCTGGCCCGATCCTAACTTCGATTTAACGCTCCTTTCTTCTCTAATTAGCTTAGTATTATTATTATTCTCTTCTAATGCTAGGATTCTCATTTGGAACACCTATTTATGGTTTATTATTTCCATTTTAATTATTCTAATTATTATTTATTTATTTATCTTCGGGTTTAAAATTTGGGGATGTTACAACCCTGATTCACATATGTTGAGGATTAGCTCATACAAGAAGTCATTATATTTAAAGGGATTTCGTATAGTACGGTGTGGCCGCTATACGAAGACATGTGGAACGGTGTGGCCGCCATATGTGTGGTAAGTGTAATGGGATTCCGTATAGTACGGTGTGGCCGCTATACGAAGACATGTGGAATGGTGTGGCTGCCATATGTATGATAAACCTAAAAGAATTCATGTAGTACGGTGTGGCCGCTATGAAAGCATGGAACGGTGTGGCCGCCATGTGTAATGTTGATGATTAATATATTTGTTATGCATCTCATGCATGGTGTATAGAGAATCGTAAAATGAGTGAGGTGCATGCAGGATTGGAAACCATGTAGTACGGTGTGGCCGCTACATGAGATGGTTGGAACGGTGTGGCCGCCACCGTAGAAATGACAGGGACCTAGAACTATTGGTGGACAATGGTTCAGGGATCATCCCCTTGTATCATTTTAGGATCGTGGTCGATGGGGTTTCAGTATAGAACGGTGTGGCCGCTATACAGGTTGTGGAAACATCGAGCGAACGATTGCCTATCCCAGAGTATTATTTTTCGGGAAGAGTTGATTATGGAGAAATGATTTGAGAGACGTGCATGCATAGAATGAAAGATTAATGGTTATATCTATCATTGTTTAATAATACACTTGAGCATGCATTTACTATATTGAATTGATATCTGTGATGCTTGTGTTTGACCAATCATATAATCTGTTTAGGCGATATGACAAGTGACTTACACCCATCTACCATGTTTGTGGTGGTAGGTATTTTCAAAGGACAGGATTGAAGCCACTCCTGTAAGAGTGAAAGTTGTCTAGAAGGAACAGCCAGGATGATGTCTCGTCATCCGAATCCTTTTGCAGAAGGATCGAGTTGTGAAGACCAATGCTCTGGGTGTAAAAAGGGTTTTTGGGCTTTTGTATTATATATGCTTTACACTCGGAATATTTTGTAAAAGAAATATTACTCTAATGAAAAGTACTTTTGGTTTTCACACTCGTTATGCAAAAAGTTTTTGTTAACCTGTATATTTTTAATGGTCTAGTTTTTGGGTCGTTGCAGTTGTTACCGCTGATGGAGTTCACTTACAATAATAGCTTTCACTCAAGTATCGGTATGGCACCATTTGAGGCACTCTACGGCAGAAAATGTAGAACGCCTCTTTGTTGGTCCCAAATAGGTGAGAATTTGTTGACAGGACCAGATCTTGTGAAAGAAACTACTAAGAAGATTACAATGATTAAGAACAAAATGAAAACTTCTCAGGATCGCCAGAAGAGCTATGCAGATAGGCGAAGGAGACCTTTGGAATTCGATGTTGGGGATCATGTCTTTCTAAGAGTGTCTCCTACTACAGTAATTGGTCGGGCGATTAAGTCCAAGAAGCTAACTCCTAGGTTCGTTGGACCTTATGAGATTCTGGAGAAGGTTGGCCCAGTTGCATACAGAATTGCTCTACCTCCGCATCTTTCAAAGCTTCATGATGTATTCCATGTCTCACAATTAAGGAAATACATTCATGATCCTTCACATGTGGTGGCTGTGGATGATTTGCCTTTGAAGGAAAATCTGACTTTCGAAGTAGTTCCAGGAAGGATCGAAGACAAGCAAGTTAGGCGGTTGAGAGGCAAGGAGATCATTCTGGTGAAAGTTATATGGAGCAGGAACAATGTTGAGGAGGCTACCTGGGAATTAGAAAGCAAGATCAGGCAGTCTAATCTTGTTCGACGAAAGCTGAATTTCGAGGACGAAATTCTGGTAAGTGGGAGAGGATTGTAACATCCCAAATTTAATTCCTAGTATAATCTGTATTGTGATAGACTTAGAGTAGAATAAATGATGGTATTAAGTTAGAAATTTGGTTAATAGGAGTGAAAATTTAAGTTTTAAGCATAGAACTTTAGGAAATTTAAAATACAAGATTCGTAGCTCAAAACATAATTTCCGCCGTTGGATATGAAGTAGGGTTTTTGGGGAAGATTGCTTTAAAGTTTGAGAAAGATCCAACGGGTAACGATGAAGTTATGGCGTTTTAAAGTGCTAAGTAATGAAGGACTATGCAGGTTAATCGATTAGGACCTGAAGCATGGAAAAATTGAAATGCACGAGTTAATCGATTAACCTGGGGGTTAATCGATTAAGGGCTGAAAGCTGATTTTTGCAAGACTACACTGGTTAATCGATTAACTGGGTTGTTAATCGATTAACCCTGTCAGCTATTAAAAAAAATAAAAGAGAATCAACACTTTTCTCTCTCTCATGTTCGACCCACTCCTTCTTTTCCTCTAGGGCTCCATTATTCTTCTTCAAACAATCAAGAATCAAGTGGGATTTCTTCATTTCCATCATCAAATTTCTTCCTTCTTCACTCCAAGTAAGTGATTTAATTCGAATTTCTCTCTCTCTCTTACTCCCATGGAGGATTTCAAGCTTTAACCTATGGAAATCTATTTATTTGATGAACTTTATCAAGGATCAAGGCCAAAATAATCACTTGTCTTCTTGTTCCTATTGTATTAGGTTCCTCCCTCTTCCCTTGGATTATAGCTCATTGGGTGGCAAAATTCTCAAACTTAGAGCAAGTGAAATCTCCTTATCTCTAACTGTGTGAGGTAAGGGGGTGTGTGTTACCATATTCTAGGGGGTAGTTTATATTATATTTATAGTGGGTGCTAAGAGTTTTATGTTAGATTAAGTTTAAAAACCTAGGATAGTTAATGTAGTAGAAAAGTATATAAATGTATTATTTTG
This sequence comes from Crotalaria pallida, assembly GCA_037953625.1. NCBI lineage: Eukaryota > Viridiplantae > Streptophyta > Magnoliopsida > Fabales > Fabaceae > Crotalaria > Crotalaria pallida. The sequence goes on from CM075651.1 coordinate 56,797,450, forward strand.
TGCATAATTATGATGATTGATACTTGAATGTGTGGTTTGATATTTTTGTCAAGTTTTGTTGGACTCTAGAATTATAAAATGATAATGATTATGATATTTGATATTGGAATGTATGTCTCTTTGGAATTGCCCTGTATATTTTGGAATTTAGAAGTATAACGAGATAATGAAATTGATGAATTCATGAAAGTGGTTATAAAATGAAATAAGATATTAAAAGATTAAAGGGAAAATAGTGTGTGATCCAGATCTTGTAAGACGTTGTTCGAAGGAGACTGTACGCATAGATCGCGTAAGACGCACTTGATGCGCAGCTGTAAGATGTTGCCCGAAGGAGACTGTACACAATGATGGACACACACCATAGAATAATAAAGGTATAATTGGTTTGTGCCACTCCAGATCTTGTAAGACGTTGTCCGTAGGAGATTGTACGCATAGATCGCGTAAGACGCACTTGATGCGCAGCTGTAAGACGTTGTCCGAAGGAGACTGTACGCAATGATGGATGCACCTTCCGATTGTGGAATCCAGGTCTTGTAAGATGTTGTCCGTAGGAGGCTGTACGCATAGACCACGTAAGACCCACATTGTGTGCAGATGTAAGACATTGTTCGAAGGAGACTGTACGCAATGATGGATCCACGTAATAAATTCTAAAAATCTATGTAAAACTCAAAAGATATGAGAAGAGAAATGAAATTGTGAAATCAAATAAGAGATAAGAAAAGTATAAGTTTGAATAAGTTGGAAATGTATGAAATTTAAGAGTTGTAGAATTATGAAAAGAAACCATTTGTTAATGAGGTGAAAATAATTGAATTGAATGGGAATGCTTGATTGATTTTGTGCATCATATGGCGTTTGGCTTGGTAGTTCATTATAGCATAGTAGAAACTGCTTTCCCTATTTTATTGTGTAATGCTCACCTCCTTACCATTTTCAGGTACTGAGCCGGAGCATATACCAGGATTGCCCGAGCAGGATTACTCTCCCTCCCAGGGAGAGTAGGGTTGTTATGTGATAGTGCATATTGATGGACCTAAGCCTCCTATATTCTTTTGATGTACATGAGTTGTATATACTTTTTGAGAGAGGCTTAGGGTGTTTTTCTTTTGATCAAATGATATGTTGTGAATCATGATCTACATACTTAGTTTTATCGCTGCTACTCTGGATACTGATGCATGTTACTATATTTTGAGCCCGTTGGGCACCTATATGATATATACGCATGAGATGAAGCCCTGTTGGCTGCTGGTTATATTATTGATAATTGATAATATTTTCAACAGGTTAAATTTTGGAAAAGTCCGAAAAACAAACAAAACTCCGTCCGTTTGATGGGTGATTTTTATTTAATTAAAAAGAAATTTTAAATTCACATTTTTAATTATGGGGAGTTACGGGTAAAAATCATAGGGTGTTACAGAAAAAGCACCTACTGTAACATCCCCGGCAGGCAAATGGATTGCGACTGTCCCCATATACCAACACGGGTCTTTTCAGCGTGCTTTGTCCTCATTCGCGCTTCCCGGGAAAACTTCCGAGGAGGTTAGCTGTAACATCCCAAATTTATTTAATACAAAAGAAATGCTTTAAATATTTAAAAATTTATTTAGTTTGTTTATTTTCCATAACCATGTAAAAGTATCCATTAAAAATTTGAGAATACATTGGGATTTACAACATTGATTTCAAAAATATTCAGAGGGAGTTCTTTTCTTTTTGCCTTAACCATTGTGAATCTATGGTTCCTTACTCATCCCAAATTTACCTAAAAATGTTAAACCAAGAGGAGTGAGACATTTCTCCATAATTCAGGCAAAAGAATTAAAAGAAACCATAATACAAAATTGGAAAGATTAACCTTATATTCGTAATACATATAAGATATCATAATTTACCAACAGTCCTTAATTTTAATTATTATGATTGAATCTTAACCGGTTATTGAATTCAACTAACCGGTTAAGTTAGAGGCAACGTTAATTCCTAAGAATTCATTTACCATTGATCTTATTGTTAATTAATAACTTAATATTTTCTATGAACTCATAGACACATATTATCATAAATGTCGTGTCCTTTACCAAGATCAACCTTAAAGCTATGGAAGAGCCTTCAAGAATGATCCCGGCTAAGATGTTAATGTAGGACTTTTTAGGATTTCTGAATATCCAGGTGGGATAATCAGGTTCTCCCTAGTCAACAATGTGTGTGCTAGTGTCAACTTAGGGATGAGAAGACGTACCTTTGCCCCTATAGCATGGTGGTTCTTATAGGGGATTACCTGTGTGGGTTGTGCAGTCTTGATAAGCTTCTTGAAGAGTTAGAAGGCAAATAGGACTCGTTAAGGGTATGATAAGATCATATCCATAAATCCTCTAAATGATAAACATTATCCAAGGTTGTTTTATCTAGCCAGGAGTCGTGGGAATCTAGGAGTGGTTACGGCTTTGATGAGGCTGTAAACGATAAGGATCAGATTGAGAGTCCCGTGCTCGGTGTTAACCTCATAAGTACGTGACCTACATGTAGAAACCCAGTTTGCTCGGTATAAGGTCCGATCGTTGGCCCTGTATCAGTATCGTACTTAGTAGGAGTCATGAGGCTTTCGGTCGGTCGACGCTCGGTCTACTGCAAGTCCACTACAATAAATCTAGATTTTGGGTGATTTATTCTTCCTTTAAACCCAACTATATAATTTACATAACTTTCACAATTATATAAACTTAAAACACTAATATGTTTTGTATCCAGGATTAGGAAAGATATGCACAAAGAATGGAAAATCAAAATAAATATTCTCATCATTCCTAGATATAAGATTCTTTTGAAAATTTTATTTTCGTCTTATTATAAGATTATTTATCAATTTTTAATGACAATTAATTATTTTTTCATAAACATTTCTATTTACTCTATGCTTTTTGCGATCTCAATAATACTTATTTAATTTATAGGGATAATTTTGAAAGAAAAAAAATATCAAATGTTTATATTTCCAATATCACCAACTAAAGTAATCAACTTTTTTAATGAATATGAATTACGCCAAAAAAGTCTTATATTTAGGGACGAATAAAAAATATTAAGAACAAGGATTTTGCTAATTAGTAACCTAAGCACGTTGGTTAAAGAATACATTAAAAAAATAATAATAATGGAAATCTAAATCCACTAATCCTTATGTTTAAAAATCAGTCATTTTCCGTATTAAAATGATCTCTTTTACTCCCTCTGTTTCACTTTAAGTGTCTTTTTGGACTTTTGCACATAGATTAAGAAAGTGTTGATTATGATGATTATTGTAAGTTTTATGTGTATTTTATCAAAAATACCCCTATTTAATATTTTTATTTTGTCAATGCATCATTACTAGTATTACAAATTTCAAAACTAAAACAACATTAAATGTAAGGGTAAATAAGGAAAAACAGTATTAAATGTTGCCTAGATTTGGTAGAAAAACACTTATTTTGAAACAAAATTTTGATGTTAAAAAGACACTTAAAGTGAAGCGGAGGGAGTACTTTCTTGATCAATACTCTAGAAGGACTAATTAACATATTAAAAAAATTTATATTCATAAATAAATGTAACAATTGATATACATTAATGCCGTCGTTCATGCTCTTACCCTAGATTGGTAGATGGCGGGGCACGATTTGATCTTTGGTATTTCATACCTGCCGTTAAAAACGCTTAAGTTGTGAAATGGAATAAAAAAATTGAAGAGTATTAATTTCAAGTTAACAACACTGTATTATCTATATACTACCCATTTGCTTATAAGAGTAAGAGACTAAAAACTCACTATACCCATTTTAATTTCAAAAAAGCAAATAGCACAGTTTCGTCCATGTCTTTAACATCTCTACTCTGAGATGCAGCACTCAGTTTTGCCATAAAAAAACTCTTGGAGGTTTTTACAATCTACTTTGTTATTGACGTGGTCTTCTTGTTCTTCTTGTTCTTCTTATTTTTTTTTTATTTTTATTATTTTTTTTTTTTGAAAATGGACGTGGTCTTCTATAGTTAACCAAATTTTGAATTTCAAATGGCATACTCAAGAAAAGAGTCTTTAGTCTTTCTTACACATTTATTGATTGATGATTATAAACAACTATTTTATTGAATTACTACTAATTTTCTCTCTTGGATAAAGATCATGCATGATTGATTTCCCTTTTCCCAAAGTATATAGAGTTGTGTTATTATTATTATTATTATTATTATTATTATTATTAATATTATTATTATTATTATTATTATTATTATTATTATTATTATTATTATTATTATTATTGAATTGGTGTCTTCTATTTGCTGATGACAGACATCACATTCATTTTGCATTTTGGAACCATGTCTTTTCAAGGACGTAATCAGGAGAGCCATGGCATCCACTTTTTTAAGATAATTCTTGAAAGCAGCCTCCGAGATGGAGATCTGGTAAGCATTTATTTTCCAATTTTTCTTTTTTTTTTTCCATTTCGTTTAGTTTTTGTTTCTACATTCCCGAGAGATTTTTACCGATAATGTTTCGTAATTTTAGCATTCAGTTTGGTCCATCAATTGGAAAATATATCATAATTGGTTTAATTCTTCAAGATTATGATTCGGATACAGTATAGTACTACTGCATAGCATAGTACCCATTGCTGCTTTTCTTTCATTAATACTGCAAAGGTCAATCCAAATTAAGCTTTCTATTAAGCAACTTCAATCCCAGAAATTCAAGAGGTTTTGAGTAAATATTTGGAATCCAACCTTGCAAAACTAATTTGAATTTGAATCGAAAACAAATAGGATAAATGATTATAACACGGTGGTTCGGTTAGAGAAAATGATTTTCTTTTCCTTGTTTTTCTTTTTAGCTAAATGTTTTCCACATCTTATCTTATAAACAAAGAATTACTTCATTTCGAGATATAATATTGATCTTTTCAACAAGTATGGTTCATAACAATCGAATCTTATTTTATAAATTTAGCCAATTAATTTAAGGCTTAAATATTAAATTGATCCTTATAAATATTGGTATATTTGAAATTAGTCCCTATAATTTTTTTTATTTCGTTTGGTCTCTACTTTTCAACTTCGTTTTAATTTTTGTCGTTTTTAACTTTGGATAAAAAATGCTAAAGTGGTCAAATGGAATAAGGACCAAAACCAAAACTAAACCAAAAAACATGAACAAGAATGAAACATAAAAGTAGGAACAAAACAAAAAAAAAATATAAAGACTAATTTCAAAGAAATCAAAATTTTTTTAACTTCCGATGAAAAATGCAAAAGTGGTCAAATAGAATAAGGATTAAAACCAAAACTAAACTAAAAATCAGGAGAAAAATGAAACATAAAAGTAGGACAAAAAAAAATATAATATAATATAAAGACTAATTTCAAAGAAATCAATATTTATAAACATTTCAGCTTTAATTTAATTTAATGAGTTTATATATTTTTACATACATATCAACTTTTGAATAAACTTTTATAAGTATTTATACAATACAAATATGAACTATTGGGAACAACATTTTGATAAGAAAAATGATTGATAGACCTACAAATTTATCTACAAAATCAACCTACACCCCATAAAAAATGACATTTGTTATTTGTTTAGTATTAATTAATTAACAAATAACACATATCATATTTTTATGATGTATGTTGATTTTGTAGGTTAATTTATTATTGCTCTTTTAATTAACTATTAATTCCAAGAGGATTAATTCTTTATCCTAATAAAAGGTGAGGATAACTTTGTCTAATTTTTTTTTTTAAAAAAAAGGACTAATCTATTTTTTTTTGAATTTGCTATTCATTTGCTTTGATATATTCAAGTACTTATGACCGTTACTTACGGGTCAAAACAATTGTTCATTTAACAATTCCCTCCATTCCAATTTATTCCTGGTTTTAGCATTTTTAACTTAATTCAAATTATTTGTCACTTTAAAAATTTAAATGTGTATTAATTAATTTTTTTTAACTTTAACTTTCCTTTAAAATATTTTGAAATATGTGAAATGTGTGATAATTAATATAATGTGATCGAGAATAATATAATAATGTTACCTTATTATTCTCTTGAAAAAGTACTCCTAATTAAATAGACATGGTGCAACATGTCGGGTTTGGTGCGGGTTACGTAAATACCAAACTCGCACACATTAAGAGCGGGGCGAATTCAGGTGCAAGTTTAAATAGACATGGTGCAACATGTCGGGTTTGCTGCGGGTTACGTAAATACCAAACTCGCACACATTAAGAGCGGGGCGAATTCAGGTGCAAGTTTAATGAGATCGAGCATGAAAAAGTAAAACTCAAACTCATCCTTATTTGGTTCGCAAAAACTAGAGAGTAACTCATCCAATTATTTTTAATTATTTTTTAAATTATATTTCATTGTATTAAAAAAATCATATATGAAATACATAAATAATCATTATATAATTTAAATAATATATAAGAATAAACGTCAAATTTTTAAAATATCTAAAAACTTAAGAATTGAATCATGATTTTAGTAAAATATACTACTTCCTCCGTCCCTAATTATAAGACCATTTTGATACTTTTATTTTTTCCCTATTTATAAGACCCCATACCATTTTTCAATGATCATTAATTACTTTTTTTCACAAACATCCCTATTTATTTAACACTTTTTAAATTCCCAATAATATTAATAGGGGTAATTTTGAAAATACACAATCAAAAGTTTACATTTCCAATACAAATAACTAAATTACGTAATCAACTTTTTTATTTGTCTCAAATAACTAAATTACGTAATCAACTTTCTAATTATAAGTCACTTTATATTTTCTATGGATCATTTATTGATTTTTCTCTTTTTTGCCCTTATTAAATTTTTTGACTATCTATGTGTTTTTTTGTTGTTCATTAATGAGTTCGAATTTTCCAAGAAAAGTTAAGGGGGTAAAATTGTAATGTTATAATATATTCTCATAAAATTCATAAAACCAACCACTTTCCTTGGTATGTGTAATTCGGTTAAGTATGCCCTATAATAAGGATCGGAGGGAGTAGTATTTAATTTGAGACGGGTTTGGAAGCAAGAAACAAATGGTACTTAGAATATTTAATACTCCCTCCGTTCCATATTATCTGTCACTTTAGCATTTTTAACTTGTTCCAAATTATTTGTCGCTTTAGGAATTCGAGGATGTATTAATTGATTTTTTCCACCTTTAACCTTGCATTTAATGTGTTGAAATATGTGAAATGAGTTATAATTAATGTACTTTGAGGGTATTATAGTAAAGTTATTTAATAATTCTCTTGAAAATTGAAATATTAAATAACTTTCTTAATCTGTGTGAAATTGCCAAAGTAACAGTTAAATTGGAACGGAGGGAGTATTTAATTATTTATCTCTCTTCTTTATCTTGTTTCGAATACACATCATGCACAAAATTAAATGTGATTTATGTGCATATCTATAATTATGAATTAAATTATTATTTTCTGTTATAGCAACACCAATTTTCCTACTTTTCAAATTTTATAAGACGTGGCTACGTGGTTTTATTATCACTAATTGTATTCATGATGAAAACGGAAATTAGAAATCTGACAAAACATCCAGTGGGCCTTAAAGATTCTAATCAAGCATGGTTTATGGTTTTTTTACCTTTTTTGAGACACATAAAAATGACTAGAGTTAACTTGGTGATGGTTGGAAATAGCTGGCTTCCTTTTGCATATGCTTATGTAAGGTTAAATTACTGTAGACTATAGTACATTACATGTTCTTCCATGATGTTTGCATGCAGAGGATTCCAAGGAGTTTTATGAAGCAATATGGGAAAGAATTATCAAACCCTGTACTCCTTAGGCTTCCAAATGGTGTTAAATGGAAAGTAGATTGGACAAAACGTGACGGTGATATTTGGTTTCAGAAACTTTGGAAAGCATTTGCACAATACTATCCCCTGAGTTTTGGCCATTTCTTAGTTTTCAGATATGAAGGAAGGTCCAATTTTCAGGTTCTGATTTTTGATACCAGTGCTTTAGAAATAGATTATTCAAGTATAAGGTGCACAAATGAAGGTGAAGGGACCAATAAACATCATGAAGATGTTGAGATTCTTGATGACAATGGAAGACACAAATCTCCATTACTCCAACCTGAGAAAAAAATGAAAACTGCAGAACGTAGATGCTACATCAACTCACTTTCAGAAAATAATGAAGTTGCTCCATCTCAAAGGAAAAAGCATGACAACACAAAAATCGATTTTGGTTTTGATTCTACTAAGCAAAAACTCACAGGAGAGTTCATTTTCTTCTTACACTACAATTATTATTTTCAATTGATTTCAGTTTTATTTAGCTTTTAATTTTTAGATAAAGGATTCTTATGTTGATTTATATCTTATGCTGAAATTATTTTATTATTATCTTTTCAGAGGGTAGAAGAGGAAGCTCGTCTCGATCTAGGAGGGAGTTAGAGAACAAATGTAGCAAAGCTTATGAAAGAGCTAAAAATTTGAAAACGGAGTATCCCTCTTTCATTCAAATAATGTACCCATCTTACCTAAAAAATTTCTTGGTAATAATTTCCTTTTAGTTCTTTGCACTTTTTACGATACATGATTTCTGTAATGTCTCTTTGCATCACACGAATGACTACCTTAAAAGCATTAATTAGAGAATTAAAAAAAAAAAACAAAAAAAAAACATATTAAGTAATTTTTTTTATGAAGAGGAATTCATAAAAAAGAATGGGGAAGAGGGTAGCTCATTGAGAACATGACGGCTACATATTATGTTTGAGTTGTGGAATTATTTTGTTAACATTTCTCATAATTAGATTTTCTCATTTTCTTTTGTGCATTGTAAAATTATGTTATGAGAAATATATTCTGTCATAAATGTAAGTATGTGACACTATAATTTTAAGAAAAGCCAAATAATCCAGACACTTGGTTATCCAAAATGTCCGATGATTTTTTTTCCTCTTCTTTGTTGAACATTGACTTGGAGCAGGGTATATCAGCAGAATTTTCCAGAAAATATTTGAATGGGATTGAAGGGACTGCAACCATTTGGGTTAAGGAGGATGACAAGACTTGGCATATTGCTTTCAAGTTCAATACCACCAATAACAAAACTATTTTGGGCACTGGTTGGATGACATTTGTCCAGGACAATAATTTAAAAGAGAATGATGTTTGTGTATTTGAGTTGATTGATCGTAGAAATTTTTCATTCAAAGTTACTATTTTCACATTCAAAGAAGAAGAACCAAGCTCAGAGCAAATTCAAGGTTATTCTTGACCAAAATGTTATATGTACATCTAGAATTGACATTTGTTTGTCTTGTATGCAAAAATATTGTATTTGTGCATATAAGACAAACAAATGTACATTCAGATGTCAATTCTGAATGTACATATAACATTACTCTTATTCTTAAATAGTTACTCGTTTTATTGATATCCTCCTTATTATTATCATCTTTGATATACTTATCCAGTTTCCATATTTACTTAAGATCTGTTAATTGGCTCCTAACAAGATTATGTCAATGAAGCAACTCTGCCAAACCATGACAAACCAAAGACACCTATACAAAATGTGGAAAATGGCTTTTCAGAGCAGTTTCAAGTTTTATTATGGATTGCTTTTATAGTAGCACTTCAATTTGGTCATGAGATTGTTAGATAATTTGGTCTTTTAGAATACAAAAACGTCATTTCAGTTCATCTTTATAAAACGTCATTCTATTTTCTCCCTGTGAGAACCATATGATAGTATTTATTTGTTGAAAATGTGCAATGTTAGATACCAAATTGACTTTTTTGTAATTAAGGCTATGTTTGGATTTAAGTAATGTGATGAAATGGAGTGGAGCGAAATGATATTTTATTATGTGTTTAGATTGCATTTGTGATAATGGAGTGGAATGGAAGTTCATGGAATAAGTTCCATTCAATTCTATCCAAAACCTCAATTTTTCTTGCCTCCCAAATTGGGAGGAATGTGATGGAACCAAAATTTTGTTCAATTCCATCCACCCCGCCTAACCCTACTAATTCATCCACCCCGCCTTTATCGCGAATAGCCATTTCGGATTCTTAATAAAATGCCTGATGAGTTTTGGGCTTTTAGTTTGGCTTTTCATGAAGTCTAAAGACGGTTACTACAGGTTCGCTCGGCTCGGTTCTCTCGCGAGTTCTACTTGCGGCTACACTACTAGTAAGTGGGTGTACTAACTTAAGGCTCCTATCTGTCTGTCCTGATTTCTGTTGGAAAGTGTCAATGATATCGACCACTAATAGTTGCGAAGATCGAGGTGATCAGTCCCAGTCTCGCATCTATCAATAGCAACATCATCGTCAAGTTTGTTGATGTTATCGTCCCCTGGCAGATGTAAGAATCAGAGTGATCAGTTCTAACCTTACATTCTACCAGTGGCAATACCATCACTGTGTTCGGCGGATCTTTAACTAATGTATTTTCATTTATTGATTTCTTTTTAAGTTAAATCGAATACGTATGCTTTATGCAAAACATTTTAAATAAATATTTTAAATAAATGTTTGGTATATAGTTAACACTAAAAGTACCTCGGTTATGTTCATTCGTTCCCTTCACCGATACGTCCAGGACAGTTTGCCCCCATGTGTCCCGGTTGTCCGCATATATAGCAGAGGCCCTGTTTTCTGTGCTGTTTCAATATTAGGCACAGTTTCCGGTGGAATTTCCCACATAGTGGACATGGTGGCCTGTTTCTCGGGGCACTCGCGTCTGGAGCTGTGTCCATTGGCACCATTGCCATAGCGTTGATGTCGGCATGTGTATCGGATTCCTGAGTCGGTACTTCGCCTCTGCTAGAACCTTCAGCCCACTGTATCATCCTGTTCCTATCCTCGGATGCCTTCCGCCTCAATCCCTTCTCATAAGTGCTAGCCATATTTATCAGTTGGACCAAATTATCTATGTTCTGGAACTCAAAAGCTACCTTGATCTCAGTGCGAAGTCCTGCTTTGAACTTGATGCACTTAGCTCTTTCATCAGCATTACTATAGCTTCCAGAATACCGAATGAGATCTTTGATGTGTGCGGCATATTCTCTAACACTCATACTTCCCTGGGTTAAGTTCAGAAATGCTAGTTCTTTCTCTCGGCGAACATCTTCTGGGAAGTACCTTCCGAGAAATTCCTCCTTAAAGAAGTCCCAAGTAATCTCCTGGTTGGAACTCTCCATGTCTCTTCGTACATGCTCCCACCAATATTCAGCTTCTCCAGTGAGCATGTACGCCGCCAAAGGGACTGTCTGCTCCGCGGGCGGTGACATTGTGCGGAAAATCCTCTCCAATTCTTGGAGCCATCTCTGGGCTGCATCCGGATTGTAGCCACCTTCAAACTTGGGCGGATCGTTCTGCCTGAATCTAGCTAGCCAATCGATGCCCATTGGGTCTGGTGTTTGATGGAGTGCGGCGGCTGCTGCTGCGGCAGCCACTGCTACTGTTTCAGCCTGATTCTGATTCATTTGGACCAGATTCTCAAGTATAGCAGCAATCCTTTCATCCTGAGTACGTCTCCGAGGCATGGTGACTGAGTTCTGAAAAAGATTACGTTATTCCACAATTAACTAAAAACTCTTAAATTAAGTGTACCTATTCGCCTATTCTAAAACTTGACACTAACATTTGGTCACTCGCTTGGTGAGTAAACCATAGGAGTTGTGAGTCCAAACTCCAAGGTCGAGGGAAACTGCTCTGATACCATAAATGTAACATCCTCACTTTATTTAGTTAATTTTATATTTTAATAAAATCAGAGTTTGAAAATTCATTTTAGAATTTGATTTCTTATGAAAGACTTTACGAAAATCCGGCAGAGTTTCCTCTGTTTTTCGGACTTCCCAAAAATTCTCTTCTTAAAACCTGTCAGTCCAGAATTACTTAAAAACATAAACACAACAGATTCAAAACTCAGTTCAGATCCTAACGCCCGATTAGTACCAGTTTCAGGGCATAATACTACACATATTATAAATTACAAAAATAGCAGTTTTTAATATAATAAAATCCACTCGGGGTATCATAATTTCACTCCACGTGGTGGAGAGTTTCCAGTTCGGCCCGCAACAGTGTAAGCTCCGCTTCCGTACCTGTAAAATTATATCAATAAGGGTAGCATTACACAGAACTTAAAAAGATAAATCCTAAAAGAAGAAATAGCAAATAACTAAGCCTATATAATTATTAATATACTTTATTCATAATTATTCGTATAATTGATCTCTTTTAGTTCTTCACTTATTCTCACATTCCTTTAATTATTGATTCTCTTTTCATTCTTTCATTCCCATTCTTTTATTCTTTTTCCATTTTCATTAGGTAGTCCAGCCCCAGCCAACCGTACGGTACTGAGCGCTAGGAGTTCCCTTATTCATTATTCATTTTCCTTTCTTTTTAATCGATACGCCTTACCAGGCTCGCACCGGACTTCCATTTTCCTTTTTCCTTTTTAATCGACACGCCTTACCAGGCTCGCATCGATGCCGACACGCCTTACCAGGCTCGCATCGATGCCGATACGCCTTACCAGGCTCGCATCGGACTTCCATTTTCTTTCCTTTCCTTTATTTTCTTTTTTAATCGACACGCCTTACCAGGCTCGCATCGACGCCGATACGCCTTACCAGGCTCGCACCGGACTTTTATTTTCTTTACTTTCTTTTATTTTTCCTTTTTAATCGACACGCCTTACCAGGCTCGCATCGATGCCGATACGCCTTCACAGACTCGCATCGGACTTTTACTTTCTTTCTTTCTCTTTCTTTTCTTTCTCTTTCACTTTATCCTTTTTCTTAGTTATATATCTTTTCTCTTTTTCTGGTTTATTGTATTTTCTCTTTTATTTCATTTCCTTACTTAGGGGCTTGTTATCACATTGTTTATCTTTCACTAATTTCAATATCCTTCTTTCTTTTCCTTTTTCTTCTTTTCTTCCTTTTCTTTTTCTTATAATTTAAGTAATTCTTTTAATCTTTATTTTCTTTTATGACTTATCACATTTTCTACTTTACTCTTTTTCTTTTCATTAGTTTCCCTCAATTTTATCCAACTCTAATTAATACAGTCAAGTATAGCATATTCTAGTTCTCCTTACTAATTCTTAGTTATTTCTTTATTTCATTTATCCCTCACACTTACTTAACTTATTATTTTTATTTCATTGACACCAGTTTATTTAACCACTCTGTTGACTCACATTATTACTTAACTTATTATCCCTATCTCATTAATTTCATTTTATTTAACTACCCTAATAACTCCACTTGGTTTCCCTATTTTATTACACCGTTCTAATCTAACTTTCATCTTGACGTCCTCTCATCTCGATTTATTATCTTTTCCCTAGTTTCTTTTACCTGTGTCCTCTTTATAATTGAAATTTAGTTTGTTGCTTTGTTCCTGTTTCGCTAATTTTCCAACAACTTCTAATTATGTCCACTTCGCCCCTACTTATCATATTCGCATTTTAAATTCCTCCTTTTCCTTATTTTTAGTTTAATAGCTCTCCCTACCTAACACAATTATTCTTTATCCTTTTTCTCTGACGTTTCGTTGGTTCTCCCTAACAAATTCTCCTTATTTTTATTTTGTATTTTTCTACATTTTAATTCTATATTAACTCTTTTAATATTCTAAATATACTCACTCATTCCAAGCTTTACTCTACGCACATACATTCTATTCCCTAGGGTGTGGTTTCTATTAACAATTTTTATTTACTTCCTTTATATCCACGAGGGTTACCCTAAGGTTCATTAACATACTTTTTAATTGCCCTATTCTCAGCTACCACTATAGCATCCTAGAATTTACTTCTTAAGTAAAGGTCACGCGAACCCTCTTACCTCGGGCTTTTTAAAATAGAACCTGGATTTTAGCTCGGCGACGATGACGGCGTCGGTGTTGCCCCTCGTTGGCGGGAACGATCGCGACTGGACCGAGGCAAGAGCTGTGAGCTTCGAGGTTCCCGACACGAGCCCGGCACGATCACGGACCGGTAACGGCACCGGTGACGTCCGTGGAGAGAGAGAGAGCTCACGGTGAGAGAGAGAGAGAGAGGGAATGGAAGAGGGAGAGGCTATGGTGGTGGTGGTGGATAGTGGTGGTGGCTCGTGGTGGAGGTGGTGGTGGCGGCCTTGGTGGCGGCGGCCGTGGTTGGTGGAGAAGGAGAGGGAGCCAAGTGAGAGAAAGAGAGAAGGAGCAAGGGAAGGAGAGAGAGAGAGAGAGAGAGAGATCTATGGAGAGGGAGGGAGGCTCGAGGGGCGGCGGTTAGGGTAGCGGTGGCTCCAGTGAGGGCCGTGGAGGAGGGAGGAAGAAGGAGGATCGGAGGAAGAGAGAGAAACAAAGGGGGAGAGTGAGTGAGGAAGAAGGTCTCCACGCGTTTTAAAGCCAATCGGACCATATTCGCTTAAGTGAAATTCATTCGCTTAAGCGAATTGGCTCCAGTAATGACACGAACGATTTTCGCTTAAGCGACCAGTTTTCGCTTAAGCGAAATGGCTTCAGTAAGTGACCCAACCGGTTTTCGCTTAAGCGACCAGTTTCGCTTAAGCGAAATGGCTTCAGTGGGGAAGTTTCACGTTTTCGCTTAAGCGACGGATTTTCGCTTAAGCGAAACCTTCAGGTACTGCTACTTCACTTTTCTATTTTTCAGCTATTTTCTCCCCAACTTCAAACAGCCATAACTTCTTCGTGCACTGTTGGATCTTGCTTAAATTTGACGAGCAACCTTCTAAAAATCGTATCTTCATATCCAATGGTGGAAATTGCGTTTGGAGTCTTAAATCTTTTATTTTTATTTTCTACCCTATGTTATATTTTAGTACCGGATTATCTATTTTTCTGGCCCGATCCTAACTTCGATTTAACGCTCCTTTCTTCTCTAATTAGCTTAGTATTATTATTATTCTCTTCTAATGCTAGGATTCTCATTTGGAACACCTATTTATGGTTTATTATTTCCATTTTAATTATTCTAATTATTATTTATTTATTTATCTTCGGGTTTAAAATTTGGGGATGTTACAACCCTGATTCACATATGTTGAGGATTAGCTCATACAAGAAGTCATTATATTTAAAGGGATTTCGTATAGTACGGTGTGGCCGCTATACGAAGACATGTGGAACGGTGTGGCCGCCATATGTGTGGTAAGTGTAATGGGATTCCGTATAGTACGGTGTGGCCGCTATACGAAGACATGTGGAATGGTGTGGCTGCCATATGTATGATAAACCTAAAAGAATTCATGTAGTACGGTGTGGCCGCTATGAAAGCATGGAACGGTGTGGCCGCCATGTGTAATGTTGATGATTAATATATTTGTTATGCATCTCATGCATGGTGTATAGAGAATCGTAAAATGAGTGAGGTGCATGCAGGATTGGAAACCATGTAGTACGGTGTGGCCGCTACATGAGATGGTTGGAACGGTGTGGCCGCCACCGTAGAAATGACAGGGACCTAGAACTATTGGTGGACAATGGTTCAGGGATCATCCCCTTGTATCATTTTAGGATCGTGGTCGATGGGGTTTCAGTATAGAACGGTGTGGCCGCTATACAGGTTGTGGAAACATCGAGCGAACGATTGCCTATCCCAGAGTATTATTTTTCGGGAAGAGTTGATTATGGAGAAATGATTTGAGAGACGTGCATGCATAGAATGAAAGATTAATGGTTATATCTATCATTGTTTAATAATACACTTGAGCATGCATTTACTATATTGAATTGATATCTGTGATGCTTGTGTTTGACCAATCATATAATCTGTTTAGGCGATATGACAAGTGACTTACACCCATCTACCATGTTTGTGGTGGTAGGTATTTTCAAAGGACAGGATTGAAGCCACTCCTGTAAGAGTGAAAGTTGTCTAGAAGGAACAGCCAGGATGATGTCTCGTCATCCGAATCCTTTTGCAGAAGGATCGAGTTGTGAAGACCAATGCTCTGGGTGTAAAAAGGGTTTTTGGGCTTTTGTATTATATATGCTTTACACTCGGAATATTTTGTAAAAGAAATATTACTCTAATGAAAAGTACTTTTGGTTTTCACACTCGTTATGCAAAAAGTTTTTGTTAACCTGTATATTTTTAATGGTCTAGTTTTTGGGTCGTTGCAGTTGTTACCGCTGATGGAGTTCACTTACAATAATAGCTTTCACTCAAGTATCGGTATGGCACCATTTGAGGCACTCTACGGCAGAAAATGTAGAACGCCTCTTTGTTGGTCCCAAATAGGTGAGAATTTGTTGACAGGACCAGATCTTGTGAAAGAAACTACTAAGAAGATTACAATGATTAAGAACAAAATGAAAACTTCTCAGGATCGCCAGAAGAGCTATGCAGATAGGCGAAGGAGACCTTTGGAATTCGATGTTGGGGATCATGTCTTTCTAAGAGTGTCTCCTACTACAGTAATTGGTCGGGCGATTAAGTCCAAGAAGCTAACTCCTAGGTTCGTTGGACCTTATGAGATTCTGGAGAAGGTTGGCCCAGTTGCATACAGAATTGCTCTACCTCCGCATCTTTCAAAGCTTCATGATGTATTCCATGTCTCACAATTAAGGAAATACATTCATGATCCTTCACATGTGGTGGCTGTGGATGATTTGCCTTTGAAGGAAAATCTGACTTTCGAAGTAGTTCCAGGAAGGATCGAAGACAAGCAAGTTAGGCGGTTGAGAGGCAAGGAGATCATTCTGGTGAAAGTTATATGGAGCAGGAACAATGTTGAGGAGGCTACCTGGGAATTAGAAAGCAAGATCAGGCAGTCTAATCTTGTTCGACGAAAGCTGAATTTCGAGGACGAAATTCTGGTAAGTGGGAGAGGATTGTAACATCCCAAATTTAATTCCTAGTATAATCTGTATTGTGATAGACTTAGAGTAGAATAAATGATGGTATTAAGTTAGAAATTTGGTTAATAGGAGTGAAAATTTAAGTTTTAAGCATAGAACTTTAGGAAATTTAAAATACAAGATTCGTAGCTCAAAACATAATTTCCGCCGTTGGATATGAAGTAGGGTTTTTGGGGAAGATTGCTTTAAAGTTTGAGAAAGATCCAACGGGTAACGATGAAGTTATGGCGTTTTAAAGTGCTAAGTAATGAAGGACTATGCAGGTTAATCGATTAGGACCTGAAGCATGGAAAAATTGAAATGCACGAGTTAATCGATTAACCTGGGGGTTAATCGATTAAGGGCTGAAAGCTGATTTTTGCAAGACTACACTGGTTAATCGATTAACTGGGTTGTTAATCGATTAACCCTGTCAGCTATTAAAAAAAATAAAAGAGAATCAACACTTTTCTCTCTCTCATGTTCGACCCACTCCTTCTTTTCCTCTAGGGCTCCATTATTCTTCTTCAAACAATCAAGAATCAAGTGTGATTTCTTCATTTCCATCATCAAATTTCTTCCTTCTTCACTCCAAGTAAGTGATTTAATTCGAATTTCTCTCTCTCTCTTACTCCCATGGAGGATTTCAAGCTTTAACCTATGGAAATCTATTTATTTGATGAACTTTATCAAGGATCAAGGCCAAAATAATCACTTGTCTTCTTGTTCCTATTGTATTAGGTTCCTCCCTCTTCCCTTGGATTATAGCTCATTGGGTGGCAAAATTCTCAAACTTAGAGCAAGTGAAATCTCCTTATCTCTAACTGTGTGAGGTAAGGGGGTGTGTGTTACCATATTCTAGGGGGTAGTTTATATTATATTTATAGTGGGTGCTAAGAGTTTTATGTTAGATTAAGTTTAAAAACCTAGGATAGTTAATGTAGTAGAAAAGTATATAAATGTATTATTTTGTGCATAATTATGATGATTGATACTTGAATGTGTGGTTTGATATTTTTGTCAAGTTTTGTTGGACTCTAGAATTATAAAATGATAATGATTATGATATTTGATATTGGAATGTATGTCTCTTTGGAATTGCCCTGTATATTTTGGAATTTAGAAGTATAACGAGATAATGAAATTGATGAATTCATGAAAGTGGTTATAAAATGAAATAAGATATTAAAAGATTAAAGGGAAAATAGTGTGTGATCCAGATCTTGTAAGACGTTGTTCGAAGGAGACTGTACGCATAGATCGCGTAAGACGCACTTGATGCGCAGCTGTAAGATGTTGCCCGAAGGAGACTGTACACAATGATGGACACACACCATAGAATAATAAAGGTATAATTGGTTTGTGCCACTCCAGATCTTGTAAGACGTTGTCCGTAGGAGATTGTACGCATAGATCGCGTAAGACGCACTTGATGCGCAGCTGTAAGACGTTGTCCGAAGGAGACTGTACGCAATGATGGATGCACCTTCCGATTGTGGAATCCAGGTCTTGTAAGATGTTGTCCGTAGGAGGCTGTACGCATAGACCACGTAAGACCCACATTGTGTGCAGATGTAAGACATTGTTCGAAGGAGACTGTACGCAATGATGGATCCACGTAATAAATTCTAAAAATCTATGTAAAACTCAAAAGATATGAGAAGAGAAATGAAATTGTGAAATCAAATAAGAGATAAGAAAAGTATAAGTTTGAATAAGTTGGAAATGTATGAAATTTAAGAGTTGTAGAATTATGAAAAGAAACCATTTGTTAATGAGGTGAAAATAATTGAATTGAATGGGAATGCTTGATTGATTTTGTGCATCATATGGCGTTTGGCTTGGTAGTTCATTATAGCATAGTAGAAACTGCTTTCCCTATTTTATTGTGTAATGCTCACCTCCTTACCATTTTCAGGTACTGAGCCGGAGCATATACCAGGATTGCCCGAGCAGGATTACTCTCCCTCCCAGGGAGAGTAGGGTTGTTATGTGATAGTGCATATTGATGGACCTAAGCCTCCTATATTCTTTTGATGTACATGAGTTGTATATACTTTTTGAGAGAGGCTTAGGGTGTTTTTCTTTTGATCAAATGATATGTTGTGAATCATGATCTACATACTTAGTTTTATCGCTGCTACTCTGGATACTGATGCATGTTACTATATTTTGAGCCCGTTGGGCACCTATATGATATATACGCATGAGATGAAGCCCTGTTGGCTGCTGGTTATATTATTGATAATTGATAATATTTTCAACAGGTTAAATTTTGGAAAAGTCCGAAAAACAAACAAAACTCCGTCCGTTTGATGGGTGATTTTTATTTAATTAAAAAGAAATTTTAAATTCACATTTTTAATTATGGGGAGTTACGGGTAAAAATCATAGGGTGTTACAGAAAAAGCACCTACTGTAACATCCCCGGCAGGCAAATGGATTGCGACTGTCCCCATATACCAACACGGGTCTTTTCAGCGTGCTTTGTCCTCATTCGCGCTTCCCGGGAAAACTTCCGAGGAGGTTAGCTGTAACATCCCAAATTTATTTAATACAAAAGAAATGCTTTAAATATTTAAAAATTTATTTAGTTTGTTTATTTTCCATAACCATGTAAAAGTATCCATTAAAAATTTGAGAATACATTGGGATTTACAACATTGATTTCAAAAATATTCAGAGGGAGTTCTTTTCTTTTTGCCTTAACCATTGTGAATCTATGGTTCCTTACTCATCCCAAATTTACCTAAAAATGTTAAACCAAGAGGAGTGAGACATTTCTCCATAATTCAGGCAAAAGAATTAAAAGAAACCATAATACAAAATTGGAAAGATTAACCTTATATTCGTAATACATATAAGATATCATAATTTACCAACAGTCCTTAATTTTAATTATTATGATTGAATCTTAACCGGTTATTGAATTCAACTAACCGGTTAAGTTAGAGGCAACGTTAATTCCTAAGAATTCATTTACCATTGATCTTATTGTTAATTAATAACTTAATATTTTCTATGAACTCATAGACACATATTATCATAAATGTCGTGTCCTTTACCAAGATCAACCTTAAAGCTATGGAAGAGCCTTCAAGAATGATCCCGGCTAAGATGTTAATGTAGGACTTTTTAGGATTTCTGAATATCCAGGTGGGATAATCAGGTTCTCCCTAGTCAACAATGTGTGTGCTAGTGTCAACTTAGGGATGAGAAGACGTACCTTTGCCCCTATAGCATGGTGGTTCTTATAGGGGATTACCTGTGTGGGTTGTGCCGTCTTGATAAGCTTCTTGAAGAGTTAGAAGGCAAATAGGACTCGTTAAGGGTATGATAAGATCATATCCATAAATCCTCTAAATGATAAACATTATCCAAGGTTGTTTTATCTAGCCAGGAGTCGTGGGAATCTAGGAGTGGTTACGGCTTTGATGAGGCTGTAAACGATAAGGATCAGATTGAGAGTCCCGTGCTCGGTGTTAACCTCATAAGTACGTGACCTACATGTAGAAACCCAGTTTGCTCGGTATAAGGTCCGATCGTTGGCCCTGTATCAGTATCGTACTTAGTAGGAGTCATGAGGCTTTCGGTCGGTCGACGCTCGGTCTACTGCAAGTCCACTACAATAAATCTAGATTTTGGGTGATTTATTCTTCCTTTAAACCCAACTATATAATTTACATAACTTTCACAATTATATAAACTTAAAACACTAATATGTTTTGTATCCAGGATTAGGAAAGATATGCACAAAGAATGGAAAATCAAAATAAATATTCTCATCATTCCTAGATATAAGATTCTTTTGAAAATTTTATTTTCGTCTTATTATAAGATTATTTATCAATTTTTAATGACAATTAATTATTTTTTCATAAACATTTCTATTTACTCTATGCTTTTTGCGATCTCAATAATACTTATTTAATTTATAGGGATAATTTTGAAAGAAAAAAAATATCAAATGTTTATATTTCCAATATCACCAACTAAAGTAATCAACTTTTTTAATGAATATGAATTACGCCAAAAAAGTCTTATATTTAGGGACGAATAAAAAATATTAAGAACAAGGATTTTGCTAATTAGTAACCTAAGCACGTTGGTTAAAGAATACATTCAAAAAATAATAATAATGGAAATCTAAATCCACTAATCCTTATGTTTAAAAATCAGTCATTTTCCGTATTAAAATGATCTCTTTTACTCCCTCTGTTTCACTTTAAGTGTCTTTTTGGACTTTTGCACATAGATTAAGAAAGTGTTGATTATGATGATTATTGTAAGTTTTATGTGTATTTTATCAAAAATACCCCTATTTAATATTTTTATTTTGTCAATGCATCATTACTAGTATTACAAATTTCAAAACTAAAACAACATTAAATGTAAGGGTAAATAAGGAAAAACAGTATTAAATGTTGCCTAGATTTGGTAGAAAAACACTTATTTTGAAACAAAATTTTGATGTTAAAAAGACACTTAAAGTGAAGCGGAGGGAGTACTTTCTTGATCAATACTCTAGAAGGACTAATTAACATATTAAAAAAATTTATATTCATAAATAAATGTAACAATTGATATACATTAATGCCGTCGTTCATGCTCTTACCCTAGATTGGTAGATGGCGGGGCACGATTTGATCTTTGGTATTTCATACCTGCCGTTAAAAACGCTTAAGTTGTGAAATGGAATAAAAAAATTGAAGAGTATTAATTTCAAGTTAACAACACTGTATTATCTATATACTACCCATTTGCTTATAAGAGTAAGAGACTAAAAACTCACTATACCCATTTTAATTTCAAAAAAGCAAATAGCACAGTTTCGTCCATGTCTTTAACATCTCTACTCTGAGATGCAGCACTCAGTTTTGCCATAAAAAAACTCTTGGAGGTTTTTACAATCTACTTTGTTATTGACGTGGTCTTCTTGTTCTTCTTGTTCTTCTTATTTTTTTTTTATTTTTATTATTTTTTTTTTTTGAAAATGGACGTGGTCTTCTATAGTTAACCAAATTTTGAATTTCAAATGGCATACTCAAGAAAAGAGTCTTTAGTCTTTCTTACACATTTATTGATTGATGATTATAAACAACTATTTTATTGAATTACTACTAATTTTCTCTCTTGGATAAAGATCATGCATGATTGATTTCCCTTTTCCCAAAGTATATAGAGTTGTGTTATTATTATTATTATTATTATTATTATTATTATTAATATTATTATTATTATTATTATTATTATTATTATTATTATTATTATTATTATTATTATTGAATTGGTGTCTTCTATTTGCTGATGACAGACATCACATTCATTTTGCATTTTGGAACCATGTCTTTTCAAGGACGTAATCAGGAGAGCCATGGCATCCACTTTTTTAAGATAATTCTTGAAAGCAGCCTCCGAGATGGAGATCTGGTAAGCATTTATTTTCCAATTTTTCTTTTTTTTTTTCCATTTCGTTTAGTTTTTGTTTCTACATTCCCGAGAGATTTTTACCGATAATGTTTCGTAATTTTAGCATTCAGTTTGGTCCATCAATTGGAAAATATATCATAATTGGTTTAATTCTTCAAGATTATGATTCGGATACAGTATAGTACTACTGCATAGCATAGTACCCATTGCTGCTTTTCTTTCATTAATACTGCAAAGGTCAATCCAAATTAAGCTTTCTATTAAGCAACTTCAATCCCAGAAATTCAAGAGGTTTTGAGTAAATATTTGGAATCCAACCTTGCAAAACTAATTTGAATTTGAATCGAAAACAAATAGGATAAATGATTATAACACGGTGGTTCGGTTAGAGAAAATGATTTTCTTTTCCTTGTTTTTCTTTTTAGCTAAATGTTTTCCACATCTTATCTTATAAACAAAGAATTACTTCATTTCGAGATATAATATTGATCTTTTCAACAAGTATGGTTCATAACAATCGAATCTTATTTTATAAATTTAGCCAATTAATTTAAGGCTTAAATATTAAATTGATCCTTATAAATATTGGTATATTTGAAATTAGTCCCTATAATTTTTTTTATTTCGTTTGGTCTCTACTTTTCAACTTCGTTTTAATTTTTGTCGTTTTTAACTTTGGATAAAAAATGCTAAAGTGGTCAAATGGAATAAGGACCAAAACCAAAACTAAACCAAAAAACATGAACAAGAATGAAACATAAAAGTAGGAACAAAACAAAAAAAAAATATAAAGACTAATTTCAAAGAAATCAAAATTTTTTTAACTTCCGATGAAAAATGCAAAAGTGGTCAAATAGAATAAGGATTAAAACCAAAACTAAACTAAAAATCAGGAGAAAAATGAAACATAAAAGTAGGACAAAAAAAAATATAATATAATATAAAGACTAATTTCAAAGAAATCAATATTTATAAACATTTCAGCTTTAATTTAATTTAATGAGTTTATATATTTTTACATACATATCAACTTTTGAATAAACTTTTATAAGTATTTATACAATACAAATATGAACTATTGGGAACAACATTTTGATAAGAAAAATGATTGATAGACCTACAAATTTATCTACAAAATCAACCTACACCCCATAAAAAATGACATTTGTTATTTGTTTAGTATTAATTAATTAACAAATAACACATATCATATTTTTATGATGTATGTTGATTTTGTAGGTTAATTTATTATTGCTCTTTTAATTAACTATTAATTCCAAGAGGATTAATTCTTTATCCTAATAAAAGGTGAGGATAACTTTGTCTAATTTTTTTTTTTAAAAAAAAGGACTAATCTATTTTTTTTTGAATTTGCTATTCATTTGCTTTGATATATTCAAGTACTTATGACCGTTACTTACGGGTCAAAACAATTGTTCATTTAACAATTCCCTCCATTCCAATTTATTCCTGGTTTTAGCATTTTTAACTTAATTCAAATTATTTGTCACTTTAAAAATTTAAATGTGTATTAATTAATTTTTTTTAACTTTAACTTTCCTTTAAAATATTTTGAAATATGTGAAATGTGTGATAATTAATATAATGTGATCGAGAATAATATAATAATGTTACCTTATTATTCTCTTGAAAAAGTACTCCTAATTAAATAGACATGGTGCAACATGTCGGGTTTGGTGCGGGTTACGTAAATACCAAACTCGCACACATTAAGAGCGGGGCGAATTCAGGTGCAAGTTTAAATAGACATGGTGCAACATGTCGGGTTTGCTGCGGGTTACGTAAATACCAAACTCGCACACATTAAGAGCGGGGCGAATTCAGGTGCAAGTTTAATGAGATCGAGCATGAAAAAGTAAAACTCAAACTCATCCTTATTTGGTTCGCAAAAACTAGAGAGTAACTCATCCAATTATTTTTAATTATTTTTTAAATTATATTTCATTGTATTAAAAAAATCATATATGAAATACATAAATAATCATTATATAATTTAAATAATATATAAGAATAAACGTCAAATTTTTAAAATATCTAAAAACTTAAGAATTGAATCATGATTTTAGTAAAATATACTACTTCCTCCGTCCCTAATTATAAGACCATTTTGATACTTTTATTTTTTCCCTATTTATAAGACCCCATACCATTTTTCAATGATCATTAATTACTTTTTTTCACAAACATCCCTATTTATTTAACACTTTTTAAATTCCCAATAATATTAATAGGGGTAATTTTGAAAATACACAATCAAAAGTTTACATTTCCAATACAAATAACTAAATTACGTAATCAACTTTTTTATTTGTCTCAAATAACTAAATTACGTAATCAACTTTCTAATTATAAGTCACTTTATATTTTCTATGGATCATTTATTGATTTTTCTCTTTTTTGCCCTTATTAAATTTTTTGACTATCTATGTGTTTTTTTGTTGTTCATTAATGAGTTCGAATTTTCCAAGAAAAGTTAAGGGGGTAAAATTGTAATGTTATAATATATTCTCATAAAATTCATAAAACCAACCACTTTCCTTGGTATGTGTAATTCGGTTAAGTATGCCCTATAATAAGGATCGGAGGGAGTAGTATTTAATTTGAGACGGGTTTGGAAGCAAGAAACAAATGGTACTTAGAATATTTAATACTCCCTCCGTTCCATATTATCTGTCACTTTAGCATTTTTAACTTGTTCCAAATTATTTGTCGCTTTAGGAATTCGAGGATGTATTAATTGATTTTTTCCACCTTTAACCTTGCATTTAATGTGTTGAAATATGTGAAATGAGTTATAATTAATGTACTTTGAGGGTATTATAGTAAAGTTATTTAATAATTCTCTTGAAAATTGAAATATTAAATAACTTTCTTAATCTGTGTGAAATTGCCAAAGTAACAGTTAAATTGGAACGGAGGGAGTATTTAATTATTTATCTCTCTTCTTTATCTTGTTTCGAATACACATCATGCACAAAATTAAATGTGATTTATGTGCATATCTATAATTATGAATTAAATTATTATTTTCTGTTATAGCAACACCAATTTTCCTACTTTTCAAATTTTATAAGACGTGGCTACGTGGTTTTATTATCACTAATTGTATTCATGATGAAAACGGAAATTAGAAATCTGACAAAACATCCAGTGGGCCTTAAAGATTCTAATCAAGCATGGTTTATGGTTTTTTTACCTTTTTTGAGACACATAAAAATGACTAGAGTTAACTTGGTGATGGTTGGAAATAGCTGGCTTCCTTTTGCATATGCTTATGTAAGGTTAAATTACTGTAGACTATAGTACATTACATGTTCTTCCATGATGTTTGCATGCAGAGGATTCCAAGGAGTTTTATGAAGCAATATGGGAAAGAATTATCAAACCCTGTACTCCTTAGGCTTCCAAATGGTGTTAAATGGAAAGTAGATTGGACAAAACGTGACGGTGATATTTGGTTTCAGAAACTTTGGAAAGCATTTGCACAATACTATCCCCTGAGTTTTGGCCATTTCTTAGTTTTCAGATATGAAGGAAGGTCCAATTTTCAGGTTCTGATTTTTGATACCAGTGCTTTAGAAATAGATTATTCAAGTATAAGGTGCACAAATGAAGGTGAAGGGACCAATAAACATCATGAAGATGTTGAGATTCTTGATGACAATGGAAGACACAAATCTCCATTACTCCAACCTGAGAAAAAAATGAAAACTGCAGAACGTAGATGCTACATCAACTCACTTTCAGAAAATAATGAAGTTGCTCCATCTCAAAGGAAAAAGCATGACAACACAAAAATCGATTTTGGTTTTGATTCTACTAAGCAAAAACTCACAGGAGAGTTCATTTTCTTCTTACACTACAATTATTATTTTCAATTGATTTCAGTTTTTTTTAGCTTTTAATTTTTAGATAAAGGATTCTTATGTTGATTTATATCTTATGCTGAAATTATTTTATTATTATCTTTTCAGAGGGTAGAAGAGGAAGCTCGTCTCGATCTAGGAGGGAGTTAGAGAACAAATGTAGCAAAGCTTATGAAAGAGCTAAAAATTTGAAAACGGAGTATCCCTCTTTCATTCAAATAATGTACCCATCTTACCTAAAAAATTTCTTGGTAATAATTTCCTTTTAGTTCTTTGCACTTTTTACGATACATGATTTCTGTAATGTCTCTTTGCATCACACGAATGACTACCTTAAAAGCATTAATTAGAGAATTAAAAAAAAAAAACAAAAAAAAAACATATTAAGTAATTTTTTTTATGAAGAGGAATTCATAAAAAAGAATGGGGAAGAGGGTAGCTCATTGAGAACATGACGGCTACATATTATGTTTGAGTTGTGGAATTATTTTGTTAACATTTCTCATAATTAGATTTTCTCATTTTCTTTTGTGCATTGTAAAATTATGTTATGAGAAATATATTCTGTCATAAATGTAAGTATGTGACACTATAATTTTAAGAAAAGCCAAATAATCCAGACACTTGGTTATCCAAAATGTCCGATGATTTTTTTTCCTCTTCTTTGTTGAACATTGACTTGGAGCAGGGTATATCAGCAGAATTTTCCAGAAAATATTTGAATGGGATTGAAGGGACTGCAACCATTTGGGTTAAGGAGGATGACAAGACTTGGCATATTGCTTTCAAGTTCAATACCACCAATAACAAAACTATTTTGGGCACTGGTTGGATGACATTTGTCCAGGACAATAATTTAAAAGAGAATGATGTTTGTGTATTTGAGTTGATTGATCGTAGAAATTTTTCATTCAAAGTTACTATTTTCACATTCAAAGAAGAAGAACCAAGCTCAGAGCAAATTCAAGGTTATTCTTGACCAAAATGTTATATGTACATCTAGAATTGACATTTGTTTGTCTTGTATGCAAAAATATTGTATTTGTGCATATAAGACAAACAAATGTACATTCAGATGTCAATTCTGAATGTACATATAACATTACTCTTATTCTTAAATAGTTACTCGTTTTATTGATATCCTCCTTATTATTATCATCTTTGATATACTTATCCAGTTTCCATATTTACTTAAGATCTGTTAATTGGCTCCTAACAAGATTATGTCAATGAAGCAACTCTGCCAAACCATGACAAACCAAAGACACCTATACAAAATGTGGAAAATGGCTTTTCAGAGCAGTTTCAAGTTTTATTATGGATTGCTTTTATAGTAGCACTTCAATTTGGTCATGAGATTGTTAGATAATTTGGTCTTTTAGAATACAAAAACGTCATTTCAGTTCATCTTTATAAAACGTCATTCTATTTTCTCCCTGTGAGAACCATATGATAGTATTTATTTGTTGAAAATGTGCAATGTTAGATACCAAATTGACTTTTTTGTAATTAAGGCTATGTTTGGATTTAAGTAATGTGATGAAATGGAGTGGAGCGAAATGATATTTTATTATGTGTTTAGATTGCATTTGTGATAATGGAGTGGAATGGAAGTTCATGGAATAAGTTCCATTCAATTCTATCCAAAACCTCAATTTTTCTTGCCTCCCAAATTGGGAGGAATGTGATGGAACCAAAATTTTGTTCAATTCCATCATAAATTATTCAAACAATGGAATGGTAGTTTTATCTCATTTCATTCCACTCATTTTCATTCTACTAAACTTCGCCCCATTTCGCTTAATTTATCCATACATATCGAAACATAGCCTTAGGGACCAACTTGATTGATGGTCTCAATTTTAATGACATAATTGACTTTGTTAGAATTGTTTTTTTTAAATATTATTATCATTTTTTTTGTGTTTATATACTCTTCTGTATTTATTAAAGATCTGTTAATTGTCCCCTAACAAGAATGATTATATTGTTCATGAAGCAAACATGCCAAACCAGGACAAACAAAAGACACCAGAGCCTATTCAAAATATGGAAAGGGGCTATTCAAATGGTCAATTTGGAGAAGGAACTTCTAGGAGCAACCCAAAAATTGACTTTGTTGAGAGTATTATTCTAACTTTTTATTTAATGATTCTATAGTATATTTAATGTGACATTCAGATTTTACATAGGTGGTAAATACTGCACCTTGACACAAGCAACATGATTGAAAATCTATATCCTTTCTTTATGCAGATTCTCAAAGTGTTAACAAGAAAGAGAGACTAAAATCGAGGTCTCTGTAAAAGAGAAAAATATCACACAAAGTACACTACTGTGTAAAAGAGAAGGTCTCTGTAGGATGAAGTAGAATATTGATAGGTTTTCATGAAGTAATTTCTCAATAAGTAGTATATTATCCTTTGGGTGCATGTGATAGGTTCTTAACATGTTGGATTTCATTTGTGTGAGGTATCAAGGTGAAGGTTGGAAACACTTGTCTGTTTGAGATTATTGATAAGGATAATAATGCGTTGCTCCAATGTTCAAATAACTCTGATTAGAACATTTTTATATTTTGTTATTTTAGTAAGGGTTTTCTTAAAGAGTTGATGGTAAATATGCATAAATGAATCATTTTTTTTTTGTGAAAATTGATGTATTTAATAAATTAATAAAATTTTATGCCTTTAGTTTTCTAAAAAAAATTCATTCATTGTTTTTCCTTGTCCTTAGAGCCTCCATGATTGAATTAAAAAATATTTTTAATTAACAACTCTGAATAAAACTAAAGAAAATTCATTCATTGTTTTTCCTTGTCCTTAGAGCCTCCATGATTGAATTAAAAAATATTTTTAATTAACAACTCTGAATATTATAGCAAAATATTTATCCTATTTGTCGGCAATTCGGCAAGTATACCGATCGCACAAGTAATAAAGAGTAAGTAAAATTATCGTTCAACTCGGGGATTGCAAATTGTTTCTAATTTCTTTCACCTAATTGCGATTACTATGTATAACTTGTACGGGTTTTGAGTTTAGAAAGGAATTGAGAAAAGGTAGAATGAAACAAATTAGAAAGTAAAAAGGATTTAGAAGCAAATATGGAAAATGTTAGGAACTTGGTTTCATTGTAGGATCAGAAAATATGTTTTCCAATAAATCAAAAACTCCAGAAACAATAAAAGCTAGATCCCTCTTGGCTAATACGTTTCTTACCCCTTAATCCCTTAAGTGAGTTCTAGTTTAGAAGAGTTATATAATTACCCAAAAATATTTCTACAAATTGAATAATTATATTATTTGGTTGAAAGGCCTACTCTTAATCCTAATTTTCCAATTAAGGTTCAGATTACCAAAGCAAAACATAAAGTGATCAATTTTATGAATTGTAATTAAAACACAACCAAGCAATTAATTTGAATTGAAAAAACATTAATTCATAAATAAACAGCCAAATTAAGATCCATACAAATCCACCTTATTTCTATCAAGAGGTTCAATTATACATATTGGGAGAAGAAATATAAGGAATGAGAAAAACTAATAATCATAGACAACAATTAGATTACCCCCAAGAGATCTTCAATCTTCAATCCTTGTGTCTTGCCTCCTTGCTCTCAATTACATAACAACCTCTCTTCTCTAATCCTAATTTTATTCTAATATCTTATTTGGCTCTGAAAAGCCTACCTAAACCTAATGGAAAAACCTATATTTAAAGTCTAAAACTAATCCCAATTGATAAGAAGCAAAACTGATCAGAAATCAGCCCAATTGGGCTTCTGCCACGCTCGCGCGCCCAGGACCACACGCTTGGGCTCACAGGTCTGATACTGTGCCTGCTGACCGGGGGTCGCGCGCCTGGGTGTGCAGATTCCATGCCTGGGCGTGCCAGCCTACTTCCGACTTCGTTTCTCTTCGTTCTTGCACCATTTTCAAGGTCTTTTCGTCCTCTTTCAGGCTCCATAATTATTTTCTTCAATTAAGCTCCTAAAGTACCTGAAACATACACAAAACAGATCAAAACATTCAAAGGATTCTTGTAACACCCTCACATTAAATTAGTTAATTTAAGTTTATTAAAAATGGTACTTGAAAATTTCGACGAAAATCCGGCAGAGTTTCCTCTGTTTTCCGGACTTTCCCAAAATTGACACATTTTAAGCCTGTCAGACCAAAGTAAATAAAAAAAAACTAAAACTTAAATTAAGTTACAACCAAAGCATCTTAATGCCTTGACAAGAAAGTAATATAAAATGTGGGCTACAACTATTAAACTATACAAATTATACTACTTTAACTTTTAGTTCTCTAAATGCTTAAATTACACTCCACGATGTGGAGTGTACTCCTGCTCGGCCATGCTTAGTGTAAGCTCCATCTTCGTACCTGTAAAAAAAATAGGCAAGAAGGGCAGCATTACATAGAACTTAGGAAATAACCTCTAAGAGGTCATAGTAATAACCAAGCCTAACATTATTATTAACATACAACAACATAAACGTTCATAAATTCATTCCCATTCAATTAACATACAACATCGTAAACATTAATCCATTCATTCCCATTCATTTCACTTTTCCATATTCCTTATTATCATTTGGCCACAGGGTCCCACAACTATCCTCTGCCGGTTATCTTTTATTAATTGGTCACAGGGTCTCACAACAATCCTGCGCCGTTCTACCCTTTTTCCCATTTTCCTTTCATTACTAACCTATTATCATTTTCATTCATTCGTTGACCACAAGTGTAAACATCCCAACTCATCCCTTAATTTGTGACACTTATTTATTTACTATATCCTAGATTTATTTTCCAAGCCCAAACCCCACATACTCTTCACACATGTCCTCATTCAATCATAGTAGCACAATTCATTTTCACCTAACATTACAAACAAACTAGTGAGTTCATTTCCTATATTCTTCTACTCTATTTATTATCTTTACTTTCCTATAATCTTCTCCTTCATTACCCCTCATTTAACATTTCCATTATAATTCCACACAATACAAACATCATCATAAAGCACACATATTCACAACATGCAATTGGTTTCATTACACATATTTATTTACTTAACCTATTGACAATATCGACTACTCTATTAATTGCTCTCATAGCTAATCTCATATTATCCCTTAATCCTCTGCTAGTATCCTCATCATTAACTTAACTCTTATTCTTGGTCACACTTCTTAGCTTTTGTTACCTATTAGCTTTACACCTATACTAGTTCCATTTCAAATCCCAACCACTCATACACATCATTACACATAACATATATTGTAACACCTACAATTAATTACCCTTAAGTACCCTTAGTAAAATATCGAGTTTAAAATTTTCTTTTTAACTTATAAAAATCTTCCGTCAAACGGACGGAGTTTCGTTTGTTTTTCTGACTTTCCCAAAGTTCTGGTTTTTCCTGTAACCTGATAACATCAACATATTCAAATTCATCAAAGGCCGGCAGGGCCCAAAATATTGTTTAGTCCACTTATTACATTATTTCCATGGACATACAAACATCTTCTCAAACTCTTAGTTTCTCAAAATACAAAGTAAATGAAATACAATAAAACTTCCCAAAATAACCCATGACCAATAGGTGGTCGCTAAATACTATACACACTCCACGTGGTGGAATGTAGTCCTGCTCGGCGAGACACGTGTATGCTCCTTCGGTACCTGTAAAAATATAGCAAGAAGGGTAGCATTACACAGTACTAAGGAAAATAGCTTCTAAGAAGCATAGCTGAAAAACTAGGCCCTATTACAATAAAAATTATCTGATTAACCTAATATTCCTTTTCAGGTAATTACGCACAAGCTCATTTTCGATAAAATAAGTCCTATGTCCATACTACTTTCCTAGCAATTCTACTTTCAACCTTAAATTACTTTTCAATTCCGGTTACATTAACATTTTCATATTTCAAATTCCATACTCATAAAATGACCAACTCACGAACATATATCGTTATTTTTATAAATCCCTTTTTCATTCTCTTTTCATTCATTGGATTCACATTTCTCATTCATTTTACCACTGGTCATGACCTACTGCGTTCGCACCACCGTGCGATCACGACTTACTGCGCCCGGGTATGTTTCACTCTCCCCTGGTCACGACCTACTGCGTTCGCACCACCGTGCGATCACGACTTACTGCGTCCGGGTATGTTTCATTTCAATCTATCCCTGGTCGCGGCCTACTGCGTCTGCACTCCTGTGCACTCACGACTTACTGCGCCCGGGTATGTTTCACTCTCCCTTGGTCACGACCTACTGCGTTCGCACCACCGTGCGATCACGACTTACTGCGCCCGGGTATGTTTCACTCTCCCCTGGTCACGACCTACTGCGTTCGCACCACCGTGCAATCACGACTTACTGCGCCCGGGTATGTTTCACTCTCCCCTGGTCACGACCTACTGCGTTCGCACCACCGTGCGATCACGACTTACTGCGCCCGGGTATGTTTCATTTCAATCTGTCCCTGGTCGCGGCCTACTGCGTCTGCACTCCTGTGCACTCACGACTTCTGCGCTCGGGTATGTTTCACTCTCCCCTAGTCACGACCTACTACGTTCGCACCACCGTGCGATCACGACTTACTGCGCCCGGGTATGTTTCACTCTCCCCTGGTCACGACCTACTGCGTTCACACCACCGTGCAATCACGACTTACTGCGCCCGGGTATGTTTCATTTCAATCTGTCCCTGGTCGCGGCCTACTGCGTCTGCACCCCTGTGCACTCACGTCTTACTGCGCCCGGGTATAATTCATTTCATTCTTGGATCATAACAACATCACATATTCACATATAACTGTTATTATCACATTTACTCTTGACGAATTAAATCAAGCACAACACCCATAAAGTTCCTAGTCACTCAATCACCATCCTCTAATTTATGATTCAATTAATAATAAACATTATTTCTCTTTTACCAAGCTACTTATCCTTAGTCCATTCATTAATTACTTACTCATAATTTTCCATTCTTTTCCTCCTTACTTAGCCCTTTCTATATAACTTGCCTACGTTAATTCTTAGTCCCTTATTTGGTTTACGAACTACCCCAAACAAGCACGATATGACCATACTTCAATAACAAGTAACAATCAACGGATAATAAACAAAACAGTCGACATACTCAGGTATCTCTCAGAGCACTATAAAATTAAGTCAGCTTCCTAGGGTTCTTCACTTCCTACTTTAATATTAATAAAAGAGAATTTAACATAAACCATTTAATTAATATAAAATTAACCATTAACATACTAATTACCCCTAAGGTTCATTTCATGCACTTTAATTATCCTAAGGTTTATTCTCTTAATTAATTATCTACCCCTAGTCATCATTACAACAACCTAGAATCTATATCCTTAGGAAAGGTAACACAAACCCCTCTTACCTCAACCGACGAATCCAAAGAGAAAACCTTGACCCGTGGCTCCACACTTTCTTACCGATTAATGTCGAAGTTCGCCGACGAGGCGGGGCGGTGATCCTAAAAGCCTTTACAATGACCGAGGGCAAGACCGAGTCGGTTTCGGTCGGTGACGGTATGTCGGTGGCCTTCCATTTTTGCTTGAGAAGAACGAAACCATGGAGGGAGGAATGAAGGTCCTTGATGCTTGAACTCCATGGAAATCAAATGGAAAAGATTAGAGCTTGGGTGCCATGGTTAAGGTTGAGCTTGGCTGGATCTTCTTGATGATGAGAGGAAGAGAAATGGCGATGGATTTGGTGCACCCATAGAGAGAGAGACACGGTTGGAGCCATGGAAGAGGATGAGTTCTTGGTGCTCCATGGGTGTGTCTAAGGCAAGAAGAAGAAGAGATGGTGGTTGCCTTAGATTGAGAGGGAGGGACAGATGGAGTTGAGGAAGGAAATGAGAAGGTGCTTGGTGCTCCATTTCTTGGTCAAAGGCGTGAAGGAGGAGGTTCTATGAAGTAAGGGGTTGGCTTCATGAATTAAGGAAGAAGAAATGGTGCTTGGTCCTTGAAGGAGGGAGAGCTACGAGTGGAGAGAGGAGGAAGATGATGCCTTGATGTTTCATGTGGGTGAGCATAACAAAGAAGAGGGTTAGCATCATAAGGTGGAGGGGCTTCTTCAACAAGCCACAACTTGTGGCACACAAGGTGCCACACACCATTTTACACGTCTGATGCAGCTCCTGCGCGCCTGGGCGCGGGTCATGGCGCGCCTGGGCGCGACTTTGGCACCAGCACCAGATCTGGTGCGTGGTGCGTGGATATGATGCGGTCAGGAAGAGAATGGCGCGCCAACTGGTGCGCCTGATGCGGGAATTGATGCGCGCAGGGCGCGCCTGGGCGAGTGTATGGTGCGCCTGGGCTGTTTTTCCACTGGTCTGGTGCATAATTTGCACCCTGGTGCGCCTGGGCGTGCACCGGTGCGCCTGGGCGTGCACCAGAATTCCCAAACTTCGATTCGCCGTAACTTTTCGTTAACCGTCGGATCGGGTCCAAATTTTTAGACAAGCTTCTTAACTCCTTAAACTTCATATCCAACGGTGGAATTTAATTTATTAGCATCCTATAATAAATTCCTAATTTTCTCTTTTCGGTTGATTTCTAACATCTAAAACGCCGATTTAACCCCCGATTTCGCTTAGATAATTTTGCCCGTTGCTACAAATGCCTCCTATACAACCCCTAGTACTTATAATTACTAGTCACCTTGCTCCAAAAATTCTTTAAGTAATTAGTCTACCATTTCTCTACCCCATAAACATATTAAATCACTAATTAGGCTTGTAAATTAAATTAGGGATGTTACAATTCTCCCCTACTTATTAGAATTTCGCCCCCGAAATTCCGTTCAATTCCTTCAAATGGAGAACCATCCCAACAAAGGGTTGCTAACCTATCATACCCACTTGGCTTCGGTTCTACTCCCCCACTTGGAATCGGCATACTACTTTGCTTAAGTACGCCACCGGACTCATGCATCCAATGAAGAATACAAATCGTGGTTTAGTTTGGTCAGACTAGAAGCAAAATGCTCTAAGGTTTTTGAGGTTTACTTCGATGTCGGTCAAACATTGCAAGAGTTCTAATAAAAAGACTTTTAATAAACCTCAGGTTTCTAAAATCAAGAGCAATTTCTCCAATAGATTGGAGATGGCTTCTGAGGTCTACTGGGTTTTCCCAGACATCTTACTTTAAACATCTGGAAAGGGTGCTAATCAAATCGGTTCTTACATTCTAGGCTTGGTTGGTCTTGTGCCATTTATAGTCCTCAGATGACATCAATCATTAATAGAGATATAATCACAATCTACTTAGTGATCTACAACTTAGGCACTATTCTTAAGTCCTAAGCAATCACACTCATTGACAAGTAAACAGTTAGCACATACATAACAATCAAAACTCAAATATGCACACCAACATTTCATATCAGCGCATAATTGCAACCACTAACTTAGCAATCTCCACTTGATTCTATTCCAATCCTGATCTACCTGAATCAGCCCTAGAACTCAGGTCTAAATCTATGCACACATCTTAGGTAAGCTGCACACATTTCAAATGCAATCCAAGAAGAGTTTGAAAATTTGCATGGTTTCCCATGATTTGTTCACACATTCAAGTTATGCATGCCAAGTTAAAAACTTTGATAAAATCAATCACTTGTATGGTTTCAAAGTTCAATAGTTAAAACCCCGTACATTCAAAGTATGTGTATCTTTTTGAAAATCAAAATGGCGTTCGGGAAATTCATTTGTGCATTTATGCATTTATAAAATCAAAAGGATATGCCGAAAACATGTATGCGTCCGTCTATATTTAAAAAATTAAAGTGGCATACAAGAAAGGCATTTAGTTATATATATATATATATATAGTCAAAGTAGCATACCAGAAAATATTGATGAGGGTGGTATGCTAATAAAAATCGAATTCCTTCCTTGATGGAAAGACATTTTATTTCATACAAAATCCTAGTGAAAGACTAAATCATCCAAGTTAATTTGTACTTTACAACCTTAACATTTTCCTTGAAAAGTGACTTGGATGAAACTTTGAAAACAATTTTATACATCAAATCATGTCTTTGTAAAAATGAACTACCCTCATCTAACTTAGTGAGAACCTAGATGAAGGAGTGTAAAACTTCTCAAGGTTAACAAACTCAAGCAACAAGGGAATATGCTTTTGAGTTAGAAAAATTTATTTTAGTCCATCTTTAAAGGCTGGAATAATCACATTCCCTTTGACTTCGAGTTTGAAAGCTAAGTGTCATTCCAAATTGATTTGTGTCGTATATAAGGGTTCCTATTTAATCGGCACATGGCTTGAGCAAAACAATGACTTAAATTTTTCCTCCCAATTACTTAGGAATCCTTGGTTTACTTCCTAACGTTTCCAAAATTTCGTGATACGACTTGGCACTCAATTTAGAATGATTTCCGATTTTGTTAAATAAGAACAGTGCAATTCATTTTTGAATTCAATTTCAAATTATGAAAGTTCATTGGGGTTACTATCACGCTTAAGAGTCGAATGGTTCCTGACTTTTAAAATGATTATGCTTGGGAACCAAGCGATTTGTTGATAGCAACACCATTCCATGAAGAAGTTTGCAAAAGGTTTTATGCCCAAAACAATTTTCATCATGCACACGTTCGGACAATAACAATCATCATCAAAATGCACAATTTATCATGTAGGCAAACACAAGACAATACATAGCATCACATTCATTCATTTCCAAACACATAACCTAGCTCTATGCAATCACCTGGGATTTTAAGCACCTAATGCCTAAACTTAGGATTATCACTATGCACTATCTTGGGGTTTCTTTTATTCAATTCTAGACGTATAAATACTAGCAATCTATCATAGCTAACTAGGATTCCCAACTAGCTACTTCTCTTATCCTAAGTCAAGACAATACTTCCTACACTTCCGTTGCGTAACTTTAATTCCAATTTATTTACGCATATGGAAACCTATGACAAAGACCTCTAATTCTCCTAAATTTGGGATCTCACTAAATTCCCAAAATACTCGCCGCAACTTAAGGACATGAGGATGATATCGATGTACACTTGAGGTGATCAAGCTCAATTATACATCGTATCAGTGATAAGATCATTCTCGTCTTGCTTAAGTTTGAATTTCCTCAACCTATTAGTTTCAAAACGTTGAAATCTTGTTTGGTGTATCACATTTAGAATTGGTTTACTTGGCGCGAAACTAAAGATCACTGCCTCCCGGTGGGGTAGCAACCTTGTGCTCTTGCCCGTTGGGGTATTGCTTTCCTTAGCCTCGTCATTCATCCACTTCTAAATATGATTTATCGTTCTCATAAGATTTCAAGTTTAGCATGGTAAACTGAACATGATTTGAGTGGACTTGGAAAAGATTTTCCAATGCTTACCATGCTTTTCGAAAGAAATCGTCAGGTGCTAATCGCGCTCCTCAAATCACTCAACAAACATAAAAGAATCTAGAGTACTCACTACGTTAGACTCAGCAACTATGCCTATTATCATGCTACAATAATACCTGACTAAACCACAAAGCAGTTTGATATTTAACTACGAGTTACTCGCTTGATGAGTAACTACAGGAGTAATCAGTTACTCCCTTCGGGCCGAGGAAAAACTGCTCTGATACCATAAATGTAACACCTACAATTAATTACCCTTAAGTACCCTTAGTAAAATATCGAGTTTAAAATTTTATTTTTAACTTATAAAAATCTTCCGTCAAACGGACGGAGTTTCGTTTGTTTTTCTGACTTTCCCAAAGTTCTGGTTTTTCCTGTAACCTGATAACATCAACATATTCAAATTCATCAGAGGCCGGCAGGGCCCAAAATATTGTTTAGTCCACTTATTACATTATTTCCATGGACATACAAACATCTTCTCAAACTCTTAGTTTCTCAAAATACAAAGTAAATGAAATACAATAAAACTTCCCAAAATAACCCATGACCAATAGGTGGTCGCTAAATACTATACACACTCCACGTGGTGGAATGTAGTCCTGCTCGGCGAGACACGTGTATGCTCCTTCGGTACCTGTAAAAATATAGCAAGAAGGGTAGCATTACACAGTACTAAGGAAAATAGCTTCTAAGAAGCATAGCTGACAAACTAGGCCCTATTACAATAAAAATTATCTGATTAACCTAATATTCCTTTTCAGGTAATTACGCACAAGCTCATTTTCGATAAAATAAGTCCTATGTCCATACTACCTTCCTAGCAATTCTACTTTCAACCTTAAATTACTTTTCAATTCCGGTTACATTAACATTTTCATATTTCAAATTCTATACTCAGAAAATGACCAACTCACGAACATATATCGTCATTTTTATAAATCCCTTTTTCATTCTCTTTTCATTCATTGGATTCACATTTCTCATTCATTTTACCACTGGTCACGACCTACTGCGTTCGCACCACCGTGCGATCACGACTTACTGCGCTCGGGTATGTTTCACTCTCCCCTGGTCACGACCTACTGCGTTCGCACCACCGTGCGATCACGACTTACTGCGCCCGGGTATGTTTCATTTCAATCTGTCCCTGGTCGCGGCCTACTGCGTCTGCACTCCTGTGCACTCACGACTTACTGCGCCCGGGTATGTTTCACTCTCCCCTGGTCACGACCTACTGCGTTCGCACCACCGTGCGATCACGACTTACTGCGCCCGGGTATGTTTCACTCTCCCCTGGTCACGACCTACTGCGTTCGCACCACCGTGCGATCACGACTTACTGTGCTCGGGTATGTTTCATTTCAATTTGTCCCTGGTCGCGGCCTACTGCGTCTGCACCCCTGTGCACTCACGTCTTACTGCGCCCGGGTATAATGCATTTCATTCATGGATCATAACAACATCACATATTCACATATAACTGTTATTATCACATTTACTCTTGACGAATTAAATCAAGCACAACACCCGTAAAGTTCCTAGTCACTCAATCACCATCCTCTAATTTATGATTCAATTAATAATAAACATTATTTCTCTTTTACCAAGCTACTTATCCTTAGTCCATTCATTAATTACTTACTCATAATTTTCCATTCTTTTCCTCCTTACTTAGCCCTTTCTATATAACTTGCCTACGTTAATTCTTAGTCCCTTATTTTCTTTACGAACTACCCCAAACAAGCACGATATGACCATACTTCAATAACAAGTAACAATCAACGGATAATAAACAAAACAGTCGACATACTCAGGTATGTCTCAGAGCACTATAAAATTAAGTCATCTTCCTAGGGTTCTTCACTTCCTACTTTAATATTAATAAAAGAGAATTTAACATAAACCATTTAATTAATATAAAATTAACCATTAACATACTAATTACCCCTAAGGTTCATTTCATGCACTTTAATTATCCTAAGGTTTATTCTCTTAATTAATTATCTACCCCTAGTCATCATTACAACAACCTAGAATCTATATCCTTAGGAAAGGTAACACAAACCCCTCTTACCTCAACCGACGAATCCAAAGAGAAAACCTTGACCCGTGGCTCCACACTTCGCACCGATTAATGCCGAAGTTCGCCGACGAGGCGGGGCGGTGATCCTAAAAGCCTTTTCAATGACCGAGGGCAAGACCGAGTCGGTTTCGGTCGATGACGGTATGTCGGTGGCCTTCCATTTTTGCTTGAGAAGAACGAAACCATGGAGGGAGGAATGAAGGTCCTTGATGCTTGAACTCCATGGAAATCAAATGGAAAAGATTAGAGCTTGGGTGCCATGGTTAAGGTTGATCTTGGGTGGATCTTCTTGATGATGAGAGGAAGAGAAATGGCGATGGAATTGGTGCACCCATTGAGAGAGAGACACGGTTGGAGCCATGGAAGAGGATGAGTACTTGGTGCTCCATGGGTGTGTCTAAGGCAAGAAGAAGAAGAGATGGTGGTTGCCTTAGATTGAGAGGGAGGGACGGATGGAGTTGAGGAAGGAAATGAGAAGGTGCTTGGTGCTTCATTTCTTGGTCAAAGGCGTGAAGGAGGAGGTTCTATGAAGTAAGGGGTTGGCTTCATGAATTAAGGAAGAAGAAATGGTGCTTGGTCCTTGAAGGAGGGAGAGCTACGAGTGGAGAGAGGAGGAAGATGATGCCTTGATGTTTCATGTGGGTGAGCATAACAAAGAAGAGGGTTAGCATCATAAGGTGGAGGGGCCTCTTCAACAAGCCACAACTTGTGGCACACAAGGTGCCACGCACCATTTTACACGTCTGATGCAGCTCCCGCGCGCCTGGGCGCGGGTCATGGCGCGCCTGGGCGCGGGTCATGGCGCGCCTGGGCCCGACTCTGGCACCAGCACCAGATCTGGTGCGTGGTGCGTGGATCTGATGCGGTCAGGAAGAGAATGGCGCGCCAACTGGTGCGCCTGATGCGGGAATTGATGCGCGCAGGGCGCGCCTGGGCGAGTGTATGGTGCGCCTGGGCTGTTTTTCCACTGGTCTGGTGCATAATTTGCACCCTGGTGCGCCTGGGCGTGCACCGGTGCGCCTAGGCGTGCACTAGAATTCCCAAACTTCGATTTGCCGTAACTTTTTCGTTAACCGTCGGATCGAGTCCAAATTTTTAGAAAAGCTTCTTAACTCCTTAAACTTCATATCCAACGGTGGAATTTAATTTCTTAGCATCCTATAATAAATTCCTAATTTTCTCTTTTTAGTTGATTTCTAACATCTAAAACGCCGATTTAACCCCCGATTTCGCTTAGATAATTTTGCCCGTTGCTACAAATGCCTCCTATACAACCCCTAGTACTTATAATTACTAGTCAACTTGCTCCAAAAATTCTTTAAGTAATTAGTCTACCCATTCTCTACCCCATAAACATATTAAATCACTAATTAGGCTTGTAAATTAAATTAGGGATGTTACATATATCATCATCCAACACGTATATTCACAACATTCAATTTATTTTCATTTTATTTATTTGCATACTTAACTTATTGGCAATATTAACTACCCTATTGTTTATCATCCTAACTAATCTTTCCTATTCCTAGCCACCACTATAAACAACCTAGAGATCATGTCCTAAATAGAGGTAACAAAACCCTCTTACCTTAACCTTGTAGAGAGAGAAGGGAGTACCAAAACCCAACCCTTTGAACCACAACAAAATAGCCACCAATTTGTATGGAGGGAGAGGAAAAGAGCTTGACTCCAAAGCCTTAGATATAGAGAGAGAAAGCTCCAAGCTATCGAGGAGAGAGAGAAACTATACCCACAATGACCAAACAAAGCAAGAACGATTAGAGATGATGACAGTTTGTGTAAATTGAAGGAGAAAGGAATGAAACTTAAATCAACTTACTTAGATGTGATGATTCTCCATGGTGGTTGTTCTTGAAGCTTCAAGGGTGGAGAGGGAGAATTGGGGATTGAAGTGGGTGAGAGGAAATAGAGGAGATTGATGAATGATTATGTGTTAGTGTGCGATGGGGATTGACTTTTGGTAGTTTATTATGGTTTAGAGTGGAGAAATGAGAAGGAATTTAGAGAGAGAAAGGGGAAGAACTCGTGCCCTAAGAGAGAGAGACAAAAGGGGAAGTGAAGGAGGAAGAAGGTCCTCACGCGTTTTAAAATTGATCAGACCATTTTTCGCTTGAGCGAAAATTTAGTCGCTTAAGCGAGAACTCAATTTGGGGATTTAGGGTTTGCAAGAGCCATTTTCGCTTGAGCGAAGCCCATTTTCGCTTGAGCGATAACCATTTTCACTTGAGCGAGCTAGATCTCGCTTGAGCGAAAACATCTCAGGGAATCCGGGTCTGCACTAACCAGTTTCGCTTGAGCGAGCATATTCTCGCTTGGGCGAAAAAGGGAAAACTGACTTCATAAGCTAAGCTTGCACTTCGGAAAGCTACAACTTCTTTTACACCCGTTGGATCTTGCTCAAATCTTAAAGCAAGCTTTTACATAATTCCCACTTCATATCCAACGGTGGAATTTGGGTCTTGAGCTATAAATCTTTTATTTTTAATTTCCTAACATAGGGTGTTTACAACACTGAAAACATCGATTTCAACACTCGTTTGGTCTTCTTTAAATTTCATTTCTGATGCCAATGCTCCTGGACTCCTTTATGGCACTCAAAGAATTCCCAATCTATAATTTTAAATTCCTTTTTAGAATAATCCTTACTTCCAAATCTTATCATTATTCTAATTACTCTTGGGATTAAAATTCGGGATGTTAACAATTCTAAATTATCTAAACTTCTAAAACTATACAAAAAGTCATAAATTTGCATGAGAAACAAGCCAAATCCATAGTAAAAGGGAGTCTAAATCATACTCAAAACATCATATATTAAACCCAAATCACTCCCCCAAACTTAGTATTTTGCATGTCCCTGGCAAAAGTAAAATAAAAACTCTAGAACACAAAACCAATTTTCTAAGTTAATATGCAAACACCTAATCTAAGACTTCAAACTCATGACTCAGACACTTTTATTCACAAGCATTAACTTCATCAAAAACTGGTTAGAAAAACAAACTCCAAAAGAATCAGAACTAGTGAACACTCTCAACCTCACTGTGTGTATCTCTCATGTGTATCAAGGGTTTTATAAATATTCACTCAAGTTCATCCAATAACAATGTGTTACCATATGCTTGACCATAGACCCATATCTCCACTGAAATTATTGAATACATGCAAAAATCATAAGGTCTTAATTTTGGTTGTAACATGGCCATGGCTAAAGATGAAAGGTGGGATAAAAGAAACAAAGGATTATTACTAAGGGATAAAAATATGGAATCAAACAACATCCCTTTAACATATGAATGGAGCACTGGTTTTATAACAAATATCAACTCCAATATTTAATTCTCCTTCATTCTTTTTCATTCCCATTCTCTTTATTCTCTTCTCTTTTCCATCATATTTTTTTATTTTAGAAGAGAGATAGAGATAACAATTAATATATTTAGCTCAATAATTTCTGAATCAACATACTCCCAATTGCACCATTCACATTTCAAAGGATACCAAAAATATATAACATTTATGAAAAGGGTACCAAAGAAATTATCTATCAATAGGCTCAAAGTGGACCACCAAGGGATAATGTTTATAAAAAAACTGTTGAAGGCCAGAAAAAACACAATCCTAAGTGTCTTAATCATATTCATGCATGCAATCAATTATCAATCTCAAAATGGTCACCGGACAAGTTCTAGAACACAAAATCAAAGTGAACACACTCATGACAGAAATAGGGGTCTCAATCACAATAATCAATATAAATAACATACCCCTGTCAAGTGTATAGGCTCAAAAACTCACAGGCTAAATAGTTAGTTCACTAATAACTTGTTCACAACAGTTTATAAAATAACCAGTTCTCAACAAAACTACAACTCAATCCAATCAGTGTTATACAATCAATGAGTCATCATC
This sequence comes from Crotalaria pallida, assembly GCA_037953625.1. Lineage (NCBI taxonomy): Eukaryota > Viridiplantae > Streptophyta > Magnoliopsida > Fabales > Fabaceae > Crotalaria > Crotalaria pallida. Next base: position 56,841,157 of record CM075651.1, read on the forward strand.
CTAAATCAAGTATTTACATATATAATCAGAAAAATAGTCCTAAGCCTAGAATAATCATCTACTTCTACCCAAGACACAAACCAACACCAAATATGGGAGAATAATTCAAGTCTGAAATTTTTTTATTTTGTCCACTCCCCCAAACTTAGAGGTTGGTTTGTCCTCAAGAAAACTAATCTAAACTAAAACTACAAAATAAAAATTAAAAATAAAAGCAAGGAGTAAGGAGTAAGGAAACTACCCTTTGTAGCACAACATTCTCTCTTGATGTACCATACAGGAGACTCCCCCAAACTTATTCACCTGTGTCACATGAACAACTAAAAATAGGGCTAGAAGCACCTTATTATCTGTTACATAGAAACCTCTAAACTCTTTATTCACTAACTAACTAAAAAAAATAAAAACCTACACTACTACATAATTACAAAGAATCCACCAGGATCCCAAATTCTATAGGTTAATTCCCATGTGATGCAGCCATAACAAGTTATTCCCACATCCCATGGGACAACTCTTGGATGATGGTGGAGTAAGGAAGTTTTAAAAATAAGCTCAATCCCACCAGGGTCAAAAGGTGCATTCTTTACTCCATGCATCATCTCATACAAGTTATTTTTTTCCCATTCATGAAGGTTTTAATTCCATGAATTAGGAAAACTACCTTTTTAGGCTCCCTATTGTTCAATAATGATTTAGATTGATTTTGAAAATTTACATGAAAGCACAGAGGTTGAATATAATGGAAAAATTTTGAGTCATCCAAGCATGCAATGGATTTGACCAAATTTTTAATTGCTAGACATTCATCATGCAAGGGTGGATCAAATTTTTCTACCATATTCAAACCTTCTAAAGTTTTATTTCGGTCCTCTTCCTCAAACCCATTATGCACATTTTTCTCTATTTGCTCCTCCATAGGAGTTTCATCATTGGTCACATCCATCACCACCACTTTTTCCTCTCTTTGAAGAGAGTCAAAAATTGTTGATGATGCTTGTGACTCTTCATCTAATGGCTTTGAAATGTGTTCAACTTTGATTTCAAGATTCCTTGAATTGGAACCTTGAATCGGGTAATAGGTTCTGACTTCTTCAACAAATTTTTTATTGGTTTGAGCACATTTCTCTAAAGCTATTTCCCATGGATCTTTCTCCATGGGAATTGGTTCCACATAAAAAATTTTATTAGATGTAGCTTCAAATTTCTCTAAAGCTATTTCTAATGAAGTTTTCCTATAACTTATGTTTTGTGCATAATAGTATGGAGAATAAGGATCCGAAATAAATCTATCACAATCAAAATCATTATTAAAACTATAGTTATACATGAAAAGAGACAAGTTACACAAGTAATTATAAATAAGGTATCGAAAAAAATTAGAATCGAATTTCAATCCCCGGCAATGGTGCCAAAAACTTGTTGGCAATTCGGCAAGTATACCGATCACACAAGTAATATAGAGTAAGTAAAATTAACGTTCCACTGGGGATTGCAAATTGTTTCTAATTTCTTTCTCCTAATTGTGATTACTATGTATAACTTGTATGAGTTTTGAGTTTAGAAAAGAATGGAGAAAAGGTAGAATGAAACAAATCAGAAACTAAAAAGGATTTAGAAGCAAATATGGAAAAGGTTAGGAACTTGGTTTCATTGTAGGATCAGGTTATTAATTATGAAAATATGTTTTCCAATAAATCAAACACTCCAGAAACAATAAAAGCTAGATCCCTCATGGCTATTACGTTTCTTACCCCTTAATCCCTTAAGTGAGTTCTAGTTTAGAAGAGTTATACAATTACCCAAAAGTATTCCTACAAATTGAATAATTATATTGTTTGGTTGAAAGGCCTAATCTTAATCCTAATTTTCCAATTAAGGTTCAGATTACCAAAGCAAAACATAAAGTGATCAATTTTATAAATTGTAATTAAAACACAACCAAGCAATTGATTTGAAAGGAAAAACATTAATTCATAAATAAACAGCCAAATTAAGATCCATAGAAATCCACCTTATACCTAACAAGAGGTTCAATTTTACATAATGGGAGAAGAAATACAGGGAATGGGAAAAACTAATAATCATAGACAATAATTAGATTACCCCCAAGAGATCTTCAATCTTCCAATCTTCAACCTTGTGCCTTGCTTCCTTGCTCTCAATTACATAATAGCCTCTCTTCTCTAATCCTAATTTTATTCTAATCTCTTATTTGGCTTTGAAAAGTCTGCCTAAACCTAATGAAAAAACCTATTTTTAAAGTCTAAAACTAATCCCAATTGATAGGAAGCAAAACTGATCAGAAACCAGCCCAATTGGGCTTCTACGTCGCTCGCGCGCCTGGGCGCCCAAGACCACACGCCTGGGCGCACATGTCTGATTCTGTGCCTGCTGACCGAGGGTCGCGCGCCTGGGCGTGCAGATTCCACGCCTGGGCGTGCCATCCTACTTCCGACTCCGTTTCTCTCCGTTCTTACACCATTTTCAAGGTTTTTTCGTCCTCTTTCAGGCTCCATAATTATTTTCTTCAATTAAGCTCCGAAAGTACCTGAAACATACACAAAACGGATCAAAACGTTCAAAGGATTCTAAATTACCTAAACTTCCTAAAACTATAAAAAAAAGTCCTAAATTTGCATGAGAAACAAGCCAAATCCATAGTAAAAGGGAGTCTAAATCATACTCAAAACATCATATATTAGACCCAAATCACTATTCCTTTTCTCAAATAGGTTTAATAATTATTTTAATATTTATTAGACCTAATCTTCTATCAGAGAGAAAATTACAAAAATATTTGTCTCTCAAGCTCTTCATGAAATATTTATATTTAATTTTATATATTTCAAATAAAAATTAAAGGGAATGGAAAGGAAATAAAGAGAAAGTGAAAGTATTGTAAAAAATGAAATAAAGGAGGTATAGAAAGGGAAATAAGTGTGTAAATTGTGACATTTGAGAGGAAAAAAGTGAAAAATATTAGAATTGAAAACATAATAATGCGGCACAAGGGAAAAGCTGTTGTTACCGCTTCCCTTAGCCCACCACCGTTGTTACCGCTCAGCCGTCTACCTTCACTGTCGCCCAGCCACCACTATCCCGACTTATCCACTCACAAATGCCCATTCCTGCACCTGACCCACTACCACTACAGTAACCTTTACAACCACCCGCACCATACCTACCATCTTGATAGCTAACCGCACCCGCATCCGCACCCCACCATCCCAACCCACCCCGACAGCTATTTGCACCTGTACCCGCACCTACACCCGTCATTGGCTCCATCAGCCACCACTTTGCAACCAATTCCAGCAATCATTGATAGCATGCACACAATGTAACATCCCCAAATTTACTAAGTGGTTAGGTGCATGAGTGAGTAGGATTTTGATAAGCGTCGTAGTATTCTTAAGCTTCGATTTCGGTTAGAAAGCATTAGTTGGTATTCGAATTAGTGTGTGTTAGGGTTAGCATTGGGCTAAGTGTGGAAGGTGATGGGTTAAAGATAGATTAGAATGTGTTTAGGATGTGGATTTTGGCTTAGAGTAAGTTAGGATGAGTGGTGAGAGCTTAGAACACTTAGAAGTATGAAAGAAAAGCAATTTTCTTTGAGTTAATCGATTAGCTGAAGCATTAATCGATTAGATTTTATGCAACATTCAGCCACTACTCGATTAATGAGTAGCTTAATCGATTAAGATTTTGGCCACATTCAGGAACTAATCGATTAAGGTCAAGACTAATCGATTAATCCTTTGTAATTGTCAAGTGATAATCGATTAACCAAAGTGGTTAATCGGTTAACCACTGCTATATCAGCCAAAAAACACGTGAATTGAACTCATTTTCTCATTGTCTTTCTCTCTCCTATGCACGACTCTCTCTTCTTCTCCTCCCCCAGGGCTTGTGATTTTACAAAGCCACCACCATGAATCCACAAATTAAACCCCCAAATCATCTCCCAATTACTCCTTCATGTCTTTCCCTCTCTCAATTCTCAATTTCCTCTCCCTCTCACAAAAACCCCAAGTGAACCCTAAGCCCCAAATTGTACAATTGATCAAGTGGTGCCTCAAATTGGTCCAAGGAGCTTTAGGAGCCATAGGAGTCAAGAGAGGAAGCACTTAGGAGTTTGGATTGGAGTTGGTGTCAGTGCTCCCTCAAATTCACATCCTTCTCCTCTTTTCTTCAAGAGGTAAGGGGTGTACTTTGGGTTTAGTATTAGAGAATAGGTTTAATTATAGTAATAGAGTTATAAATAGGTGTATTGATTGATTGGTTAGGTTGATGGGTAGACGGGTAGAGTTTAGTTAGAAAACCCTAAGTTCAATTGACATGTTAATTATGTATGTTTATACTGATTGCCTCAAAATTGATATTGTTATATGATTATTATTATTATAATGTTAAGTGTATGGTTATGAATTGTAAAGTGACATTCATATAGTTATGCATCAAATAGGACCAAGTATTTCTCAATTGAGTTTAAACCAATTAAATGACATTTTCTAAATAACATAGAGGGTCTTAAACTCAATTGAGAAATACTTAGAATATTGGATCATGCATGGTGTAAAGGTGGATGTTAGGAGTAGGGGAAAAACACACGTCGTTTTACGATAGATGAGGGCAAAAGTAAAATATTGGAATTATTGTGGAGAACTTTGATCCTGCAAAGGACATGGGTTTGCTTCCCGTGTTGGGGGTTGGTTCTACGCAAACCACGATAATTCTATTACTTTGGCTCATTTTGGCCAGTCGAGGGTGATTTCTGCTAAAGCCCGATTTGGACAAATCAACCCAAATCTCATGAGGGACCTTCCGCTGTGGAGGTGAAGTGTCGTGCAAGCGGGCGAGCGAAGGACCATCCTAAGTGGAGGTGAAGCACCCAACTATAGGTTGAGAAATACTTACTCCTGGTCGGTTTTTCCCCAGAGTGGAGGGTGTATGTGAGATTGTTGTATTGTTATTGGAAAAAGGGAAAAGTTATTACTTGTGCATTGTATGAGGGACCTTCCGGAGTGGAGGTGAAGTACAATGCACATGATTGTTATTGTTAAAGTGTTAAATTGTTAATTGTTATTGTTAAAGTGTGCAAAGTGAAAAGGGAAGTGTGAATGCATTGTATAGGTGCTTTAATTCATCGAATCCGATAAAAGTGTAGAGTTATTAAAATGAAGTAAAATGTTCAATAGCGGATTCGAGAATCAAATCACCTAAGTGTGACGTTAGCAGTGCATAACCATGTGATTGCGCATTATAGTATTATATTAAATTACTGTACTCTAAGTATGCATAGTTATATATTGAATAAGGTTAGAATGTTTTAATTGTTAATTGTTAATTGAATTGTGTTATTGATATTGTTTGTGCATGAATATACCTATTTATAATTTATTACTATTTTTAAACGTTTTCTTTGATCTAGATTTCAAAGTACTCACCCTTACAGTGGACATATTAGGTACACCAAGGAGACAGGCAAACAGAACGTCAAGGCCGAGAAAGTCATACTCTTGCTGAAGAGTATATTGCATAGGGTGACCTTATGGTCCCATTTAGATAGCGCAACCATTCATATGTTCAATATTGTACTAATTAGATATTTTTGTAAATATTGTTTAAAACTCAAACGATGTTTTATTTAAGTGTATTTTATTAATGTATAAATGATATCTTCTCTTTTGTTTATTGAAAGTATTTCAGAATGTTTGTATAGTTTGAACTGAAAGTTTTATTTTTACTTTATTGAAAACTATTATGGACTGATAGGTTGATTTTATTCGGGGAAAGTCCGATTTATAGAGGAAACTCTGTCAAAATTTTTGTAACCCTGAACATTTTCTTAAATAAAAGTTATTATAAAAGTATTTTCTTAAATTATAAAAAGTAGGATGTTACACACAAGGTGTTTGTGAAATTGCTTGTGAAAAAAGTCCAGGTTCTAGAAACATGAGAGATAAACAAAGAGGCTTTGAGAGAGAAGGAGGTGAGTTTGCTAAAGGTGACGAGGGTGGTGTATGGAAAGAAGCGTTCTCAAGGTTTAAATCGTTATGTGACATTCTATGTCATAAACTTCCTGGAGGACTTTGATTGGGAAAGGCTATGGAATGTTGTCTGTAACACCTTGCTTTTTTAATACTTTTAGTAAAATAATTAAGGCTTTTTTAAGTGATAGGTCCCTAAACTTCGGGGCTGTTTTGGATTTAGTCCTTAATCTTTTTGTTTGTTGGATCTGGTCCCTAAACTTTAACGTCGTTTGGAACTAGTCCTTCCGTCAACCCAAAGTTAACTCTGTCAGTGTCTTCCAATAAGATGTTGCCACATGTCCCAACTTGCATTTTTTTTTGGCTTTTTTGACTTTGAGGTCCCTAAACTTAGGGGATAATTGAAATTAGTCCCTATCCTTTTTTCGTTGGATCAGGTCCCTAAACTCTGGACCATTTTGGATTATGTCCTTCTGTTAGTTTTAATCTAACACCGTTACCCTGGGGAAATTTTTATGTCATGTGGACCAATAAATTAATGCCACATGGAATTTTTCTTTTAAAATTGAAAAATTACAAAAAATAAATAAAATTGAAAAAAAAACAAAGAGAGAAATAAAGTTTGAAACCCGTCAGAGAGAGAAAGCAAAGTAAAAAAAAAAAAAGAAAGTGAAATAGAAAGAGAACCAAAGAGGGCTTCATAGAAGAGAAGAAAATAAAGGGTTTTCAAATTTCCCGATCTAAAAATTCAAGATTCAACCGTCCAATTTTTTAATCCTTCTTAGATAAATGATCCCCTGATCAACTCCTGCTACCCATCTATGTAATTTTCGTTGATCCGTCAATATTTTTATTATTCCTATATTTTCAAATAAAGAGGTGTTTTGGCCATATATCTTTATTGTATAATGATATGTATTTATTATTTAAACAAAAATGAATTTAGTTTATATATATATATATATTTAATGTTATAATTAATTTTAACATATGTCCCTATTTAGATCCAACACATTATTGTGGACCCTTACCCTGGAGTAAGTTGCGATTATAAAAGTGGCTCTGTCGCTACGACTGAGATTTCCAAGGTAAGAGGAGGTTATTTGCTTTAAATTACGAAAATGATTTAATGATAATAATAAGTACATAATTAAGTGTATATGAATTGTTTTTAGGCATTAGAATTCAAATTTGATATTAATTAATGAGTTGTGCCCTATTTGTGTGCTCTCTTTATATAGGATTAGTTGTATATTGAATGTGTTAGCTTATGTGTAGTTATGTGAATGTTTATTTTTAACTCATGAATGTTTCCAATATGTTTCTATTTTATACTTATACATTATGAAAGTTAATTATTGATAGTTATGCACACATTAGAGTAAGGAACTTCCTAATTGAGATTAAACCCAAACAAATACAATTTTCTAAAGAATAAGGAGTTCAAATTCAATTAAAAAGAACCTAAGGACATGCATCATACATGGTGAAAAGGTGGACGTTAGGGTAGGGGAAAACTTACGTTTCTATTCATGAGGGCAAGAGTAACTAGATTGTGCTATTGAAACAATCGCCGAGAATTGTTATGGAAAACTTTGATCTTCCAAAGGGCCGGGTTTGCCACCCGTGTCAAGGATTGGTTTTATGCAAACCATAACAATTTTGTCAGTTACTTTGGCTCTTCGTGGCCGATTAAGGGTGATCTATGCTATAGAAAAAATTTGGTGTAATCAAACTAATTGTATGAGGAACCCCAAAATGGGGTAAAGTACTGTGCAAGCCAAGTGTTTGGAGGGGTACTACTCCCGGTCGGTTTTTCCCGGAGTGGAGGGTGATGTGAGGAAAAATGAAATGTGTGATGTAAAGAAAAGAAATGCAAAGAAAAAGCGAAAGAAAAGGAGAAGAAGAAGAACGTGCACATGCATATGCATATTTGATTTAATTAGTTGAGTCCAATAAAGAAATAATAAGTTCAAAGAAATGAAATGAAAGAATATGATATTGGACTCAATGATTAAGTCAAAGTGAGCGACGTTGCATTCACCCCAATGTAAATGTTTGATTATGTATAATTACATTTTGTATATTATCTTGTACTTTATGATGAAAATGTGAATTTGGAATTATGAATGTGAATGCACTTATTTATGTTTTGTTATTGTTATTAAATGACACCTAGGATTAATTATCCTTAATTCCCCTTTTGATTAAAAATACAGGCTTAAAAATTCCTTTTTACTTTATTAAAATCAACCGTCAAACGGACGGAGTTTCGTTTGTTAATCGGACTTTCCAAAATGTCACCCTGATTAACACATTCAATTACATAACAACAGTAGCCAGCAGGGCTCATAGTATAAATATGTGCATCATATAATTGCCCCATGGGCTCACAACATAAGACATCAGTTTTCAGAGTATCATCAAAGGCCAAGTATTTGAGTCAAGAAAAGTAACATAAACTATGCCCAAAAAGTAAAACACTCTAAGCCTCACTCAAAAATATAAACATCACATATACATCAAAAAGAATATGTGAGGCTTAGGTGAGTATGTGCATCTAAACATCCCCGAAACCCTACTCTCCCTGTGAGGGAGAGTAATCCTGCTCGGCCGGTCCTGGTGTAAACTCCGACTCAGTACCTGAAAAATGGTAAGGAGGTGAGTATTACACAATAAAATAGGGAAGCAGTTTCTATCATGCTATAATGAACCACTAAGCCATACACAAGTAGTCAAATATAGTTCATACTACAAATTAAACACTCCCAACCAAAGTCATGCACATCCCATAATCAATTAGTCCGTTTCAGATATCATACCACATGATTTCAAGTTCTATAACATTATTATAATTCATCCTCTATTTCATTTTTAAGATATTTCTTAGCATTGTACTTCACCTCCACACCGGAAGGTACCTCGTACGATTGGGCCTATGGGTACTTCACCTCCACACCGGAAGGTACCTCATACAAATTGGCCAGTGGTACTTCACCTCCACACAGGAAGGTACCTCATACCATTGTACTTCACCTCCACACCGGAAGGTACCTCATACAGTTTGGCCTATGGGTACTTCACCTCCACACCGGAAGGTACCTCATACCACTGTACTTCACCTCCACACCGGAAGGTACCTCATACAGTTTGGCCGGTGGTTACTTCACCTCCACAATGGAAGGTACCTCACACCACCATGAAATAATTGTGGATCTTTAAATCTTTGAATTTCGTTTCCAAATTATATCATTTGTTTCCAATCTCATAGATTTCATCATTCAATCATACCATTATATTTTCACTTTCTAAAATGTCCTTTTACCCATTCCAAATCAACATGTTCATTACCATTCATAACTTCCAGGCTCAATATAATTTAACACAATGTTCTCCAATTAAATCAATTATCAAAATCACAATTTGCACATAACATCACATACCAATACTAAATCCATTATCAGAGTCACATTTGCACATAACATCACATTTCAATATTCTTATAGGCAAAATCACAGTTTATTATATTATTGACTATCCTAGGGTTTCTCATCAAACTACAAACACCTCCTAGCAACCCAATATACACATAATACAACCTACCCCCTAGAATAAGGTAACACAAACCTCCTTACCTCAAACTCTTAGAGATAAAGAGATTTAGCTTGCTCTACACTTGAGTTCTTTCCACCCAAGAAGCCAACAACCAAAAGTTGAGAATAAAACCTAAAATAGAGCCATAAAAGGAAAAGATCATCATTTATGCCCTGGTTCATGCCAAAGCTTGAAGAGAAATAGAGTTTCATGGCTTAGAACTTGAAAACCACCATGGATGGCAGAGAGAGAATGAGGAGCACGGATTTGAGAGGAAGAAAGAGGAAACCCACTACTTAATACTTACTCGAAGAGGAGAATAACAAGATTTGTTGAGGAAATGGGTGTGGAGTCACTTGCTTTTGCTTGAAATTTTGAGAAGCCAATGGAACCCCAAGAGGAAGAGGAGAACTCGTGGGTTCTTGAAGGAGAGAAAGGGGAAGAATGAGTTTGATAGAGAGAGAGTGTTAAGAGAGTAAGAGTGAGTTTATTACATTTGGGTTGGGAAGGAAATGAGTGGATAGAAATTAAAGCCACAAAAGAAAGGTTCTTTTTGTGTGGAGGAGAGTGCATCACGTGCACTCTCTTTCTCTTTTTTTTGTACAGACCCCAAAATAATCGATTACCTTGACCTAGTAATCGATTATTTCTTCAATGCAACATTTTTAGGATTTCCAACCTGAGGCCTTGTAATCGATTAAAGCCCTGAAAGTAATCGATTAAAATTGATGCAACAAATTTTGGTGTTTTCAGCAGAGGCTCAGTAATCGATTACGGTTCCAATAGTAATCAATTACTCTTCAATGCAACATTTTTGGTGCATTTTGGCTGAGAGCTGGTAATCGATTAACTCCACACAAGTAATCGATTATTTTGTTGTTTTTTCCATCTTCTCATGGTTTCTAACTCTAGAACATTTTCCTTAGATCCTATACCCCTTAGGCTATGTTTTCTACACTCATTCCCATCTCTTAGTCTTATGAATCTCATAAATCCATCTCAACTTAATATACTAAACTACACAATTCACATTATATTAAGCATTTTCAAATTGAGGATGTTACATTAAATGTTTTCTTTAATTTAAATTCAAATGACTCACCTCTTAAGTTGTCATTTTTAGGTACAATGGAAAAGGACTTTCATATTATCTATGCCTAGAAAAGTATACTCTCATTGGAATGAGAGTATGCTAATGATGGTGACCTTATGGTCACATCACTATTGCAACCGTTCTAAGATGTCGTGGTGTAAAGAATTTAGTTATATAAAGATTTATTAAAGTGCTAAATTTTATTCATATTTAAGTATACCTTTATCTTGTAAAAGGACTTTATAACGATTTTTGATAAAAGTATTAGTGGTTGTGAAGGATATTCATATATCCTCTCTTTGATGAACTCAAATTATGTTACAACCACTTATAATGTAATTAATTGATCCCCATCTTTTGTATAAACTAATCTGTATTTGACAGGTACAAAAATCTATTTTGGGAAAAGTCTATATTTCAAGCGAAACTCCGCCAAAATTTCTATAAAAGTTTTAAACATTTGTTGAAAACCTCATTTATAATATTATATTTTAAGTTAAAAAGGCAGGATGTTACATTATGGTATTAGAGCAATGGTTGCAATCCTCGGCGGTGGAGTATGGATTTCCATAACTCCAATGAGTTACTCCACATGAGAGTAACTGATCAATAGTTAATTAAATGTTAGAATTCCAGTAGAAATATGAGTATAAGTAATTGATAAGCCAGTAAGTCCTTAGTAATAATAGAATAGTGTTTGTATCTTTTAGTTAATCTTAATTATGTATGTCCAGTCTAAAGTGGGTTAAGTTCAATTTTTCCAAATGTGACTTTGTCATATTTAGAAACGGACGGAAAGTCAAGACTAAGGAAAGTGAAAACCCCTAACGGGTCAGAGCATGAAATTACTACCCCTATGGAAGGACTAATCCTTAGTTTTGAATTAAATATGCCAATTCCAAATATGACAAGGAAAATTCCAGTATTATTAGAATTTGTTTCAAGCTAAACACACTTAGTGGACTCTAACTGATGCCATTAGAAAGTATGGGAGAATTCTGAATGCAAATGAGCATCTTGGCCTCTTAAAGCCTTTTACTAGAGAGGAGATAAAGGCTAGCTTTTGGTCTATTGATAAGGACAAGTCTCCTGGGCCTGATGGGTTTGGGGCTGGTTTTTTCCAAGCAGCTTGGAATGTTATTGGTGATGAGTGCTACCTTGCCATTGAAGAGTTCTTTCAATCAGGTAAGCTCCTAAAATCTTGGAAGGCCACATCTTTGGTTCTCATTCCTAAGATAGATAATCCTTTATATGCCAAGGACTACAGACCTATTGCTTGCTGCAACACATTGTATAAATGCATCTCTATGCTTTTATGTCTAAGGTTGAAAACAGTCCTCCCTTTCATTATTAATGACAACCAGACTGCTTTTGTGGAGGGTAGGAGCATAGTTCATAACATTCTAATATCTCAGGACCTCCTAAGGCACTATGGCAGGAAGAATACATCCACTAGATGCTGTTTGAAAATCGATCTGATGAAAGCTTATGATACTTTAAGCTGGAATTTTATTCAGAATATGCTAATTGACATGAACTTTCCTTCTAAATTCATTCAATGGATTATGGTTTGCATATCTACTGTATCCTTTTGTGTTGTGGTGAATGGTAATAGCTCTTCCAATTTCAGAAGTAACAGTGGCATAAGACAGGGTGACCCTATATCACCTTTGCTTTTTGTCATAGCTATGGAAGTTCTATCCAGAAGATTGCAGGCTGCTAGCTACCATCCTGACTTCAAGTTCCATCCTATGTGCAGAGATTTGAGGCTGGTGAACTTGGCTTTTGCTGATGACCTCATGATTTTTTGTAAAGGTCATCCTAAGAGTGTGCAGATTACTATGGAAGCTTTGAAAGATTTCTCTACAAATTCTGGTATGTGTGCTAGCAAAGATAAATCACATGTGTTTATAGCTGGGGTTAAAGAGCTTCACAAGGATAAGATTTTGACAATTACTGGTTTCAGTGCTGGAAGCTTCCCTTGTAGGTATCTTGGTATTCCCTTATCTTCTAGGAAATGGTGAATAACTACTTGACAGACTCTGATTGAGAAAGTTACAAAGAGGATCAAAACTTGGCAGACAAGAAACTTGTCCTATCAAAGTAAATGTGTGCTGATTAATTCAGTTTTACTCACACTGCACAATTACTTTGCTTCAATTTTCCTCATTCCTAAAGCAGTGCTCAAAGAGGTTGATAAGCTTTGCAGACAATTCCTTTGGGGTTCTCAGGCTGCTCCTATCAGTTGGGCTAAGGTGTGCATAGACAAGTAGTATGGAGGACTGAATTTCAAAAATTCCATTATTTGGAATCAGGCTGCAATTGGCAAACAACTATGGCACTTAGCAATAAATGCTGATGTTCTTTGGGTTAAATGGGTTAATTTCATTTACTTAAAGGATACCAATATCTGGTTCATTCAGTTATCACAGGAACAAAGCTGGCACTTTAAGCAGATCATTAAAGTCAGAAATATGTTGTAAGCTGGTTTCAGGAATGATGTTTGGCAGCATAGCCCTGATGGTCTCTACAGCATCAGTTCAGGGTATAAATTTCTTAATGGCACTCAGGAAAGGTTCAGATTATGCAGACAGGTATGGTACATTGCTTCTGTGCAAAAGCATTGTTTCATTTTCTGGATGGCAGTTCATGATAGACTCAAAAACAGGGATAGATTGAGCAGATTTGGCCAGCTGGATTCTGTTCTATGTCCCTTATGTGATACTCAAACAGAGACAAGGAATCATCTTTTCTTCCAATGCACCTGGAGCAGACAATTGCTGGACTTGTTGGCTAATTGGATGTGTGTGAGTACTTTATATTATAGCTATAATAACTGGACAAAATGGCTCAGACTCAATGCTAAAAAGAAGTAGCTGAGGAAGTTGCATTCATCTATGTTTGCTACAGCCATTTATTTTATTTGGACTGAGAGGAACCGCATGGTTTTTGGCACGACAAGGCTCAATCCTGAGCAGGTTTACAAATTGGAAATAAGGGAATTGGCTTATAGATTAGCATTGGTTTTTCCTAAGTTTAGACAGTGGAATAATAGCATTCTTGTTAATAGGATCATGGAGGAACTATAATTGTATTTTCATTCTTTGAGGCTTTAATCTCTTAGAACTTTCCTAGAAGGTGGCTAAGAGTCTAAAGTGCTCTTTTTTGTTTTGAGTTATTTTTTATCGTTGGTAATAAAATTTTTTATTTACCAAAAAAAAATTCACATCTTATTCTTTGGAAAGTTCTCATGATATAATGCTTAATTCTTACAGGGAATTCAATCTCTTCTTTAACAACATTATTATCATTAAGTCTTATTACTTCGGGTTCTTCAACGATGTGGGGAAAACATCACTGAGATAACTGGTTAGCACACACGTCTACATCTCCTCGTCAATCCACCCAGCCTAGTTGGAAGCAAACAGGAGTACAGGACCTTTACCATGCAGGCATTGACAGCTGTATGCTACCTCGTAGCAAAATAAAATACAATACTGGCTCATTACACAAGTGCAAAATATCACATTGCCTCGTTCTAGTCCCTCTCCACTGTCCTCGAATTGCCAAAGGGGGCGACAATACTTTTCTAGTCTAGAGTGCAGAACTTACCACAGCATCGGACCGATCTGCCCTTACCACATATGGAATTCGTTCTGCCTAGAAAAATACTCAAGGATTCTTGACGTATCACCGTCCTTACCCTCCCCTTTTGCAATCACAATCCGAGTATCCGCAGATACCCAGGGTATCTTCCTCTCCACTACTTCGTACTCATACTCACCTTGTTAGTCAATGTCTTTTAAAATATTTCTCTCATCTTTAGTCTTTTATAAGTTTTCTTTCATATTTAATCTTTTTAATACCTATGGTCGACTCATCCTCGTAACATCCCTTCGATGAGTCCCAACCACTAACAAATTTATTATCTTTCCCCAAAGAGCACAAGGTTCCACATTCCTCAAGATATCATTGCGAGCCAGCTTAAATCATTGAGCCTCGAGTCACAAACATTGCACAATCACATTTCTTTGCCATCGACACTTCATCAATTGAATTCACATCTCTATACATAATTTGAGCTTTCACAAAGCAGAGCCACAATTCATCTCATATTTCTTTACTCAATATTCTCATCAGCATTACTTTCATCATAACTTGAGCTTTTGCAAAACAGCATCACAATTCTTCTCATATTTCTCACTCGTAATTCTCATTAGCATTATTCTCATCACCATTGTTCTCATCATCATTTTTCTTGTCTCAACTCATAATCTCTTTCTCATGAATTTCATGCTATCTTCATTCTCATCTCAAATTTCATAATTTCCATTGTCTCACTTTAATCATCACCCGAATTCCAGAGTAATAGATATATTTCATACATGCTTATAAGACCAAGTAGATCATATATAAATAAAGTAAAATGCATGGTAATCAAAATCACAACATATAATCATGTAAGCACATAGCATATAGCAATTAATAGAATTTCAAACTTGATATACTCAGATTAGAACTGAGTCTATGTGTCACTTTGACTTAGGCCTACTGCTCTCTCACCTCTTACTCTAGCTGCTACAAATGCGCGTCCTTGACGGTCCCTTGCTATCCCCTGTTGCTCCACCCCTTCGTCTAAAAATACCTCGTATTAAATAAGATATTTTTACGTTAAAATCTCATTTGAATAGAGTTTATCCTTTAAACACTTCTCTTTTTTTTTATACTTTAAACATCTCAAAACTTTTAAAGTGACCAACAAAATAATTTAAAACAATTAATTTTGGTTGCTGGTCCAGTCTTGGACAGCCACACTTTTCGACTTAAAAACACCGAAAAATCATTATTTTTCAAACTAGCTTTTATAATAACAAAGGGTACTTAAAGCTTTCACTTTTTATCAATTGAAAGCACTTTAGAAATAGAAACACTTTAATTACAAATTCTGGCAGCAAAGAATAAGAATAAAAAAAAATCATCATTTACACTTTAATTTTTCCAAGAACACTCATATACAAACTTTATACTCAAAACCACAAGGTAAAACACTTTTCCATTATTTTTAAGACTTTAATGTTACAAAATAATTAACTTGGACAACATTATAAACTCATTATAAAATTTCATAATTAATTTGATTAAGTCCATAATTTATTTTATCATTAACCAAAAAAATCATTTCATTGCAAACAAACACTTATCTAATCATCAAATACTACTTTAATTAAACTAATCTTCCTAATTTAGCCTACTAAGGCCGAACATACACACAAAATAATATAAACCACATTTTCTATTTTTCTCTATTAAAACCGAATAAAACAACATAAATAGCATCAAATAATTATATCATTTACTATCATAAAAAACAACAAACAACCATCATATACATACAACAAAATTATATCATCCTAGTGATAAGATTCCTAATCATGAAAATCATTTGCATGCATGGTTCTCTTTCTCCTAAGTCTACCACTTTTTTTTTAGAGATTCTAAAGCATCAATGACATCATGTGTATTAATCTCATCATCATCTAAGTTCAAATCCAGAAAAATTATTTTATCCTTCGCAAACCAAAGCATGACCGAATTTTTTTTCTCCGGATATCATCATCTACTTAAAATTTCAACATGCAAGACTCAACATTATTTTATTTTTATTATATTATTATCATAAAAAGACAAGGTTTTTATTCAAAATTTTCACATGCAAAGGATCAAAGTTTAACTAATCATATCTTACTTCATCCCAGTATAACATTCAAAGTCATGAACTAAAGTCTCAGATGAACACTCAGATCATAATATCAACACCATCAATTTACATGCAAACACTTAAAATTTCACAAATCAAGTCCTAAAGTTAACATGCATCAAGTCATTTAATAATTAAAAGCATAAACTCTTCATCATCTAGCCTAGGCCGAAACATGCATCAAGAAAATGAGGTCTTTTTGTCAAAACTTAACATGCAAGGTCAAGTTTCTTACTTTATCACTTAACAAGATCAAGATCATGCCTTTAACATTATCATATTTACATGCATGCTTCTAAAATCGGCTAATCTAGTCATAAGAGCAACATGCATGCTCTCAAATAAATTTTTAAAGTACAAGCCCCTATTTATCTATGTATGGCCGAATTTAGCATCAAGAAAAAGAGGATCTTTTGTCAAAATTTTAACATGCAAGCACTTGAAATGTCTTAATCCATCTTTAAAACCAATATGCATGTATTATGATCATATAGATTGAGATTAAAACCACCATGTTTACAAATTTTCTAACACTAAAAATCATGATTAACAAGTATACATTGCATGCATGAATCATTTAAACATAATATAAGTTGTAGTTTTAATTTGTTCGTTACAACTACAACAATAGGGATCTTGAAATTACATGACTTTCACGTGTTATAGAGATGATAAGAGAATATAATTACTAACCTTTATCCATTGCTATACTTGAGAGAGATCTCCAACTTTCTTTGACCAAAAGCCAGGAAACAAGGTTTCTATTCCTTTGCCTCCTCTACTATTCTTTTTTATGCTATTTGTTTAGTTTAGCCGTTCTGTGATGGGAAGAGAAAATAATACCTTATGGCCAGGAACAGGACCTATTTCCTATAAATAGGTAAAAACCCTAACTATTATCCATTGGCTTCCATCAAGCTAATGGGCCTTCAGAAACAATCCCTTCTTATCTAAATATGATTTAGCCCATTAATATTTAATCATTTATGTACTAAACACACATCAATACATGTCACATGCACATCACATGAGACATACTAAGATATTAAAATCTTACACATAAATCAAGCCTAAACAAGTAACATGCATCAAAATTCAAAGTATTACAAAAAGAGAATAAGCTTCAAGATCCTCCAAGTTCTTTAAGGATGAAGACTTCAAGAAGAAAGAAGATTTCCACCTAAGCTTGAATCTTGAACCCAAAACCACTTTGATCCTTGAAGATTTACTTGAAACTTTGAAATTTTTTTTTCGGTTTCTCTGTCTCTCTCTGTCTCTCTCTAGTTCTAGAGCTTGATTTTGCTCTAGAACTTAAGTGTTTAAGCAAATGGAAATGAAAGGCACAAATGAACTAAGTTGGCCTCTATTTATAAGCAAGTCAAGACCATGGGTTTTACCCATCAAAATTTCGGTTCTATGGGTTTGATCCAAGGGTAGTTTTATACTTCTAAAATGTTGCATGTGGGTAGCTTGCAAGAGTAAGCTTCTTAGAGTGACATTAGGAAAATGTCACAACTCACATCATATCAACCTTTTGCATGCAAGACTTCCATTTTTATTTTCTATTTATTTTATTTAATTTCTTTTTACTTATCTTAGAAGAAATTAAACTACAAAAATTATACTCCCCTTATCATGTTTTCGTGCCACACACATACACATATATACACATTGCATCTTAATATTACTATACCACCTTAAAAAAAATAATTTAATGCAAAGAATTCATACATCATACAAGTATACACACACTTCACATCAAACACTCATTCACCTTTAAATCAACTTTTATAAAGTTATACAAAATAATTTTCTTTTCATAAAAAAGCATCCATATTTATAATTAAAAACTCCGAAAACACACTTTTAAAGTAAAATAATTAACTGCACTTACTGGCTATAGTTACTGTTGGAAACCAACAAGCGGCCTAACACTTTACTAGAGGGGGGTGAATAGTAAATTGAAGTAACGATATTCACTTTTCGAATGTAATTGATATTAACAAATAACACGCTTACTGTTTTAAAACAAAATTAATTTTCTTTCCAAAATGTGATGAACTACTCGATTAGTTCAGGGACTACTCGAGTAGTACGTGAAAATTCAGACAGAGAATAGAGTTGTCAAAGAAGGGTTTTGCTATCACGAAGCCAAGAACAGAAGCGAATGATTTGCTAACTCAAGGTTCAGATGAAAGATTAAATAAACTGGAATAAACGAAAGCAATAAAATATAGACACAGAGAATTATTATACTGGTTCACTCTCTATCCACTGAGAGCTACGTCCAGTCCCCCCTAAACCTTAGGGAGTGTCTACTAAAATCAGTTCAAATCGGTTACAATAGGAGATACAAGTGAACCTCACTCTATCACACCTATCCCTTTTAAGAGTGTACCAAACTCTTGAAGTCTACCCCAATTTGAGTTGATCTTGACGGTTGAAGAACCTCTTCAACGCTTTCAATTGTAGGACTCCTTGAAACCTTCAAGATATCCTTCCTTTCTTCAATGGAGAAATCAGATCACAGCGAAGCGGCTCCAAAACAATCTCAATTGATAATGAGTAAGAAAAGCTAGAATAATAGAGATTGATTCTTAGAAAGGGATTGGATCAATTTGTTCTATTTGTGTGCAAGGATTTCAAAAATGTTTTTCGCTCAAGATCAGTGTCAGTCCTGCTCTTGTTGAAGAGGTAATCCTTATAATGTGTTTTTCAAATCACCAGAATCAGGGAGGAGCTTGAGAAAACTAATTAGGAAAGATTCTCCCTTGATTGCCTCTTCAACAGCCATATAAGAATTAGAAGACTGACTGATCTGACTCGTACTACTCGATTAGTTGAAGCACTACTCGAGTAGTGAGATAATTGGTGGACTTACTGTTTCTCAAACTACTCAATTAGTGCAGCAACTAATCGATTAGTTGAGAACTAATCGATTAGTCAACAGCCTAATCGAGTAGTTAGGGGAAATAGTGAGCAGACCAATTTTCTTCTTTGCAGGCTACTCGAGTAGTGCACAAACTACTCGAGTTGTGCACAAACTACTCGAGTAGTCACTGCTACTTTCTCAAAGAATAATGTCAAAAATGATTTTCCAAAAGACCTAGACCCTTTCTAAGCTTTTTCAACTATTTAGCTTAACTAGTATTCATGCTAACTAATTCATAATCGCTTGAGTAATAAACCTAAGTCTACCACCCACACTCAACATAAATATAAAATAATACAAGGGAGTGGGAAATGGAAAACTTTTAAAAGGTTGTTGTTGTCGATTCCTTTGGCACTTTGTCTTCATCAAAATAAAGCTTTCCTTGTTGCACTTTCAGTCTCCCCCTTTTTGATGATGACAAATGCTTGTTGATTTTACATACTCCCCCTGAATGTATGCACCTATACCTGTAAAAATTAAACCAACAAACACAACAACCTTTCTCCCCCTTTTGGCATGATAAAAAAGGAGCCAAAACACTTACGTACGCGCCAAAAGAGAGATTATAAATCAAACGCAATAGCCTGAATAAGAATAAAGCCAAACATAATGCAATGCATATCCATGGATGAGTTAAATAAAAACATAAGTCTTAAACTTAAAAACCCCTTGAGATCAACATAAAGTTTGGATACACACATCCAAAGATAAAAACCAAAAACACCAAGATGACAAACAGCAAAAGATAAAAGCATTTAAAAACATTTAAGACGATGGGGGAGGATGAAAAGCTCCAAAGGCATCAGTGATAAATCGTTGCAAGTTGTCATAGTCCTCCACCATATGAAGCTCCATTTGGTCCATACGGCTGTCAATGCGATCCAGACGATCGTTGACCCGCCCAAAGTGAGTATCCATATGATTCATCAGAGAGTCATGCATAGCTCTAAGATCAAATGATGAAGAGGCATGAGAGGGAGACACATGAGGCTGAGAAGGCTGAGCTTCAGGTTGGAAATCCATAAAGTCATTTACATTGAGACCTTCTTCAGCTGCCTGAAACGCTTGTTCCTCTTCTTCACTGTCTTCATCATGAGGAGCAGGATTACCACCTTCTAAGGTCTGAAGATCCTCCTTCCAATACCAAATGCCAGTCTGGTCATGCTTGCGCAGTCCAATTAAGTGAAATATTCCATCATTGATACAATATTCATTATGCTCATAGAGAGTACTTGGGTCATTTGCAGGAATAGTTATGCCAAGATGTTGAACTAGTGCAGTAACATGCATTGGAAAGGGCAGCCATCCAGAACTCGAAGAACTAGCCGCCATGAGCATCCTTTCCACAATAACCAAAGCCCAATTTACGCGGATGTTATTGATGATGCCATTCATAAGCTTAATATCATCCTCAAATGCTTGTCCAAAGTTCCTGGAAGTTCTTGGGAACACACAGTATGTAATGATGTATAGCAAAATCCTGTTATCCACAGTCATTGCCTTAACCTTTTTATTTCCTTTAGACCATTCAAAACCAGGACGAAGAGTCTCAGAGTAAGTTCTAGAAATATCACAGTCCAAACCCTTATTAACCAAAGAAGCTCCAGCAGTAGGTAAATCAAAAAGAGTATGCAAGTCAGCCAGAGTAAATTCAATGCGAGTGCCATGAACAAACGACTAATATTTGTTTCCTAGTTTCACCAAATTAGCATAAAATTGTTTGAGAGTCCTAGTGTAAAAATGACCATTATATTCTTGGAAACGCTGTAACCCAGAATTTGCAAGGATATTTACCCGTGGTAGGTGCTGATGAAATAACCAGAAATCATTTATCCAGCGGATTTCAGCATAGTCCCTTGATGAAAAGTGTGACCACCGACCATTTCGGGAACCAACAGAGAAATAGTGATCCAGATCAATCTCATTAGCACGTCTCTTTGTGCGCTTTGCAGTAGGAGCAGGAGCAGAGGATGATGATGCCATTGGAGTTCTCAAAGAAAACGAATTTTTAGGTTTTGAAAAGGGGGTAATCCGAATTTGAGAATAAATAGAAAGAAATAGAGAAGATTGAGTGGAGAAATAGTAATAGAGATTGAAAAAGAGAGGATTTTGTGGAAGAATTTTATGAGATAGTGCACAAAATTAGAAAACCTAGAGAGAGAGAGAGAGAGGAAAAACCGTGTTTTTGAGAGAGAAAGAATGAGTAAGAAGACAACCAAAAACTGGTCTTATCTGCTGCAGATTCAGCGATCTACTCGAGTAGTTGAGGGACTACTCGAGTAGTCCGTCTTTTCAAAGAGAGAGAGAAACAGGTTTTCAGTGGACTACTCGATTAATTAAGGAATTAATCGAGTAGTACGAGAAAAATTTGATACTCAGCAGCAGTTAAAACCCAGGAGAAAATTAAAACAAAAATCATTTTAATAAAACATTTTAAACACAATGCAAGCTAATGAAACACATATTTTGCACTTTTTCAAGCCCAAAAGATTAATATCTAAATATTTAAAAGAGTATACAAACAACTTCATAACGAAATAAGACCTTGAATTTTTGGTGACTTTAAATACTTAATTCAATTAGCTGACACTGGATTCATCTAAAATGCCTAGCTCCCTTCTTATATGATAGAAGGTGTCTCTTGGCAGGGGTTTTGTAAAAACATCAGCTAATTGATTTTCAGTACTTACAAAATCTATAGTACAGTCACCCTTTTGAACATGATCGCGTGAAAAATGATGTCTTATTTCGATGTGTTTTGTTCGTGAATGATACACAGTATTCTTAGTTAGATTGATTGCACTGGTATTATCACATTTGATAGGAATGTGATCTAATTTTAAACCAAAATCCGATAGTTTTTGCTTCATCCAAAGGATTTGAGCACAACAACTACCGGCTGCAATATATTCTGCTTCTGCGGTAGAAAGAGCAACGCAAGCTTGCTTTTTGGAAAACCAAGACACTAGTGAACTTCCCAATAAATGGCATGTACCACTAGTGCTTTTTCTATCAAGCTTGCATCCCGCAAAATCAGAATCAGAATATCCAATCAAACTAAGATTAGCATCATTGGGATACCATAATCCAGTGTTTTCAGTCCCTTTTAAATATTTAAAGATACGTTTTACAGCAGATAAATGGGATTCTTTTGGTTTTGCTTGAAAACGTGCACACATGCAAACACTAAACATTATATCCGGTCTAGATGCAGTTAAATATAGTAGACTCCCTATCATGCCCCTATATTTACTTACATCTACCGGCTTACCTGACTCATCCTTATCGAGGTAGCAAGAGGTGCTCATAGGAGTTGCTGCGTTCTTGCACTTGTCCATTCCAAATTTTCTTAAGAGGTCCTTGCAGTATTTCGCTTGATGCACAAAAATCCCTCCTTTAACTTGCTTTACTTGAAGTCCTAGGAAGAACGTGAGTTCCCCCATCATCGACATCTCAAATTCACCTTTCATCAAATCTGAAAATTTCTTGCACAAGGACATATTAGTAGCACCGAAAATTATGTCATCTACATATACTTGTACTAAAAGAATGTCCTTTTTAGATTTATAAATGAATAAAGTTGTATCAACCTTCCCTCTTTCAAAACCTTGTTCTAAAAGAAAAGAACTCAATCGGTCGTACCAGGCTCTAGGAGCTTGTTTCAAACCATAAAGAGCCTTTTTGAGTTTATAAACATGGTTGGGAAATTCATGGTTTTCAAAGCCAGGAGGTTGTTTAACATAAACTTCTTCATTTATAAACCCATTTAAGAATGCGCTTTTAACATCCATTTGAAAAAAGAGTGAATTTCATTAAAGATGCAAAAGCAAGTAAAATTCTAATTGCTTCAAGGCGTGCAACTGGAGCATAGGTTTTGTCAAAGTCGATACCTTCCTCCTGGTTGTAGCCTTGAGCAACAAGTCTCGCTTTGTTTCTAATAATTATTCCTGATTCATCCATTTTATTTCGAAAAATACATTTTGTACCAATTATAGTATGATCATCAGGCATAGGAATCAAATCCCAAACATCATTTCTGATGAATTGATTTAGTTCCTCTTGCATAGCAATAGCCCAATGTTCATCCTCAATTGCTTTTTGAACTGAATCAGGTTCAATTTGAGAAACAAAGGAAACGAAATTACAAAAATTTTGAATGGAACGACGAGTCAATACTCCCTATGAGATATCACCTATCACTTTGTCGATTGGATGGTTTTTGCTTGTTTTCCAAGCGGGAGGCAGATCATCCTTTTGAGTTTCCTCTTCAGTTGAGTTTTGAATGTTCTCTCTAAGATTATCAGTTAAGTCCATAGAACTACCTGCACTTTCTGCACCACTCAACATATCTCCTTTCGGAGACTCATCAAACATAACATGTATTGATTCTTCTATAGTAGACGTTCTTTTATTAAAAACTCTAAATGCTTTACTATGCGAAGAATAACCTAAGAAAATACCTTCATCCGCTTTTGGATCAAATTTTCCGAGATGCTCTTTTCCGTTATTTAAAATAAAAACTTTGCATCCAAAAGCGTGAAGATGGGATATATTAGGCTTTCTACCCTTGTAAAGTTCATAAGGAGTTTTCTATAAAATAGGTCTAGTCAAAATACGATTTATAACATAACATGCAGTATTAACAGCATCAGCCCAAAAATAATGTGGTACTTGAGATTCATTCAACATAGTTCTAGCAAGCTCCTCAAGTACTCTATTTTTCCGTTCCACAACTCCGTTTTGCTCGGGAGTTCGTGGAGCAGAAAATTGATGCTCTATGCCAAATTTTGAACAAAAATTATCAAATTTATGGTTTTCGAACTCGCCGCCATGGTCTGTTCGGATTACAATTACTTTTTGGTTGACTTGGTTTTGGACTCATTTGACAAGATTTTTAAAACTTTTGAAAGTATCACTTTTTGAAGTTAAAAACAAAGTCCAAGTAAATCGAGAAAAGTCATCAACAATTACCAAGGCATAGTAATTACCTCCAAAGCTCTTTACTTGCGATGGTCCAAATAAGTCCATATGAAGTAATTCTAATGGCCTTGATGTGGAAACCATCGTTTTTGAAGAAAAATTATTTTTAGTTTGTTTACACTTTTTACAAGCTGTGCAAACTTCCTCTAAATCAAATTTCAGCTTTGGTAAACCAATTACTAGGTCTTTGGATTGAAGTTTCTTTAATTGATTTACATTAATATGGGCTGTCCTACGATGCCATAACCAAGTATCGTTCTCTTTGCTAACCAAACAAGTGGATACCAAAGAGGTTATTTCATTTAAATCAACCAAATAAGTATTGTTTGATCTTTTCCCCACAAATTTAATAGAATTGTCCTTATTACTTTTAATAAAACATTGAGTGGAGGTAAAAACAACATGATTATCGATATCACAAAGTTGACTTATACTTAAAAGATTATGTTCTAAACCTTGTACATATAAAACGTTATCGATAATCAAGTTGGAGGAATTCCCAATTTTACCCTCACCCAATATCTTACCGTTGTTGTTGTCCCCATACGTAACGTATCCTTTTTCTTTTGGAGTAAGCTCTATGAAGTGATGCTTGTCTCCAGTCATGTGCTTCGAACATCCGCTATCCAAGTATCATCGATTCTCCTTCGTTCGAAAGCACACCTACAAGACAGAGATTACTTACTCATTTTGGGTACCCAAGTAGTCTTGGGTCCCTTGGGGTTAGTATAGGGATCTTCTCCCTTGACAATCCAAACAAAAGATCCATTTTCTATACCATGATGCCTTATCTTACAAACATTCGATGTATGACCATGAATGCCGCAATAAAAACAAGTTGGCCTTTTTGAATTATTTAATTTTGAAAATGAGCCAACTTTTCTAAAAATTTTCTTTTTGGCATTTTGATATCCAAGGCCTGTTTTGTTTGAATTATCTCGTTGATCATTAAGCAACTTATTTAGCATTCTATCACTGCTTGAAAAGGTTGCATTTTTGGCTTTTAAATCTAAAATTTCTTTCTCATATTCAATGCAACTTTCACAATTTTGACTTTTCAAACACGAGATAGAATGTTCTAAAGATTCATTTTCACTTCTTAATTTTTCCATGAAATTTTCCAATTCAAGAACTTGCTCTTTGTATTTTAAAACATTCTTTTTCAATTTGATATAACTCTTAGCAAGTTTCTTAAATTCAGATTGCATGTCAATATAAGCAGAATATAAATCTTCATAATCGTCAAATTCAGATTCAGTATCAGATTCAGTGTCGGAGGTTACCTCATTTCCTTGCACGGATGATGTATGGCTTTGAGATGCTTCTTCATCGAATCTTCCCATTAAGCAAAGGTTTTCCTCCTCATCATCTAACGAGTCTGAATCTGAAGTTTCATTCTCCTCTGGTGCATCCCAGACAATGCAGGCCCGTTTGGATTTATAGTCTTTGCCTTTCTTTCTTTCTTCACCGCTTTTCTTGTGTAACTTAGGACAATAGACCTTGATGTGTCCCGGTTCTCCACACTCATGAAACCTGATCTTATCTTTTGAATTGTTACCTTTATGATGGGAATCTTTGGTCTCTTTTCCCTTGCCTTTAAAATTTCTTTTATTTTTAAAAAACTTTCCAAACTTTTTAATCATGAGACCAAAAGTTTCCTCATCAATATTAGAATTTGTGGTGGACCGACCCTCGGTCCTACCCTTACAATACTCGGCCGACCAGATTAATCTATCTGTCAGGTCACGCCTATCCAGGCCGAGCGCTTGTTCTAGGACCCACCCTAGCAACCTTTGACTGACCACATGGGCCTCACCCCTTAAGGGTCCGAGCTAGGGGCGCGTGAGCCTAACTCGCCACAGGGATAAGGACTCCCAATATAGGATAAGGATGAATGACTCATCCCTTATCCTAAATGGGACACGTTAGCTGCCTTGCTGGACCTCCGTACAGGCCCACAAGGTACAATGCCACCCCTATAAATAGCTGTCTCCAGCAAGGGGCTCAGGTACGTTCTCTCACTCCCTAATCGCACATTTGCACACACCAGTGATTAGGGAAACCCTAGTTGTCCCAACTGGACATCTAGCATACCTAAGAAATCACACAGTAACACCAGATCATCCTCTAACTCTCAGGTCTTTCCATACCTTTGAGCTAGGGGTATCCTTTGAACACAGTGCCTTAGACACAACATTGGCGCCGTCTGTGGGGAAGATAAACTATCATTCCCACCCAAAATGGCAAACACACGTGGAAACAACTCTCGTGCTGCTAACCACCAAGCTGGAAGAAACCGTCAGAGACTGGTGGAAGGCAGCGCAGACAATGGAAGAGATCTTGAAGGAAGAAACCCGCCTCACCCACCCCACCAAAGTATGCCATCAGTTAGACTTGAGATCCCAGCCCGCAGCCACCACTCTATACCAGCCCGAACTCACAGTGGTCCCTACACTGTTCATTCGCGACAAGCAAGTCCCACTCCCCCTAACCGTGTTCAGAACCACGGCTCTGGACAATCCTTTGACGCCCGCGTTTCCGGCAAAGAGAGGGAACAATCCCAGGGCCGAAGAGAGACCCAACTCGCAAAAATAATCAAGCAACAAGCTCAAATGTTAGAGCAGCAAGGAATGGCCATAATCAACCTACAACAGATCCACATGAATGTGCTTGCTGCACGGGCAATGGAAACAGCCCCGGCAACCGCGCCAGTTCAGGATCTACAAGGTCCAATCGCCTTACCCCCTCCACCTCCCATAAATCCAGCCATAGCAGCTACTTATGAAACGGAAAACTCTTCTCACCCAGGCCACCCCTTTACCCCACGTATCATGGCCTACAAAACACCCTCTGCTTTCCTCGGCCCCACCAGCATAGCAAAGTATAACGGTCTAACCGACCCCTTGGAACACATCTTATCCTTTGAAGGAGCAATGAATTTTTATGATGGAGGAGATCTGATGAAATGCCTAGCCTTTTCAATGACTCTTCAACCACCCGTGTTGAGATGGTACTCGGCCCTGCCCAGAAATTCCATTAATTCTTGGGCAGAGATGAAAAGAGTCTTCCTCAATAGATACACAGCTAGTTGCGTGCAACCGAAATCCGACCACACACTAGCAGGAGTCATGCAGCTCCCGGAAGAGCCATTGAGAGAATATCTCTCCCGATTTCACTCGGAAGTAGGATCTGTTCCGAATCTTGAACCGAGCTTCGCAGTATTCCTTTTTACCCAGGGACTTCGGAATGGAGACTTTAAAAACTCGCTGGTAGGAAAACTGCCGAGGGACATGGTGGAATTGAGGCACCGTTCCTCCAAGTTTATCAATTTAGAGGAATTCAGCAAATGGCAGAGAAAGCGAGAAAGGGGTGAAAGAGGGGAGCCTTCCTCCCAAGGAAGACCAAGGAGAGAGGACAGAAAAGATGATAGGAGGGAGGAGCGGGGAAGAGGACCCAGGGGCGACAGGAGATTCACCATCCCTCGACCCAGGTTCGACGAGTACACCCCTCTCACTGTCCCAAGAAGTCAGATCTTGCAGGAGACTATGCAGATTGACCTTCGAATGGTTGAGAGACCTCCTCCCTTAAAAAGAAGCCAGCGCCAGGATCGCTCTATGTTTTGCTCGTATCATGGGGGATACGGGCATACTACAGACGAATGCACCTGGCTAAGAGATGTGATTGAGAAATTGATAAGAGATGGGAAGTTACAACAGTATGTCAGGGAGGCACTCAACCGACATGCCCGGAGAAGGACCCCCTCCCAGATAGAAATGCCCGACCTCCAACTAGACAAACCGATCACCACCCCAGTCAGCAACAACCATCTAATCAATAGAGAATAGCTATGGTGGAAGTAGCTACAGACCAATCCCCGCAAAACCTCAGAATCAATACCATTGCTGGAGGTTTTGCGGGAGGAGGTGAAAACAGATCTGATAGGAAAAAATACATAAATCAAGTACTTGCTGTTCAAGACCACCCAATCCGCAAGATAACCACTAAAAGTGTCCCAATCTGTTTCTCCAACGAAGATCTTGAAGGAATCATCCCGGGTCACAACGACCCAATTGTCATTACGGCTCTGGTTGGCAACTATGAGGTCACAAGGATATTTGTCGACCAGGGCAGCTCTGCAGATATCATGTTCTTGAACCTTTTTGAAGCACTAAAGTTGAAAACCTCGGACCTGAACCCTTTCGAAGGGAAACTGATTAGTTTCACAGGGGACACAGTTGTCCCCAAAGGACATATTCAACTCCCTGTAACACTCGGGAACCATCCTGCTGCGAGAACGGAAATCATCAAGTTTTTGGTTGTTGACTGCCCATCGGCATATAATGCCATCCTCGGCAGAACATGTTTGCAAGCCTTTGGGGCAGTTGTTTCAACTGTCCATTTGACCATGAAATTCGAGGGCTCTGATGGAAGTGTTGTCTCAATCAGAGCTGAACAGGAAAAAGCCAGACTATGCTATAACGCTAGTTTAGCAAAACTCAAAAGCCCAGAAGAAATCCAACCCAAGTTAAGTTTGAACAAAGGAAATGTACTTCTAACGGACCTGGATGTTAGGTCCGATCAGGATGACACAAGGCCGACCCCCCAGGGAGACTGGGAATTCATAGTGTTGGACGAGGAAACCCCGAGCAGAAAAGTGAAACTGGGGACCAACCTCTCCGGGAATACACGAGCAGAAATGCTCGAACTTTTGAAGAAAAACAAATACCTTTTTGCCTGGACCTCGGCAGACATGCCGAGGATTGATCCAAACTTCATATGTCATCACCTTAGTGTCAACCCGACCGCCAAATCGGTCGCCCAGAAAAAGAGAAGAGTGGGAACTGAAAAAGCTGCAGTGATTGAAGAGAAGGTGGCCGAACTCCTCTCAGCCGGATTCATCAGAGAGGTTAATTACTCTGATTGGCTTTCGAATACCGTGCTGGTCAAAAAATTAAACGGGAAGTGGCGCATGTGCGTCGACTACATCGACCTAAATAAAGCCTGCCCTAAGGATCAGTATCCCCTCCCTGTTATTGACAAACCGGTAGACAATTCTTCTGGTTATCAACTCCTTTCTTTTATGGACGCGTATTCAGGGTATAATTAGATCCCGATGTACCCTCCTGACCAGGAAAAAACGGCCTTCATCACCGAGAGGGCCACATACTGTTACACAGTTATGCCCTTCGGACTAAAAAATGCTGGCGCAACATACCAGCAGATGATGAACAAGGTCTTCTCTGGACTGATTGGTCCCACCCTTTAAGTATACATAGATGACATGATTGCCAAGAGCAGAAGGAAAGAAGACCACTCCCATGATCTGGCGGCTATCTTGGCCCAAAATCATAATGTACAATTTGCGGCTGAACCCCGAAAAATGCACTTTCGGAGTTCCTGCCGGAGCTTTCTTAGGTTTCATGCTTACGGAGAGAGGCATCGAGGCTAACCCGGAAAAATGCCAAGCCATTCTGAACATGCACAGTCCATCTAATGTGAAAGAGGTCCAGAGGCTGACAGGTCGGATGGCGGCTCTTTCGAGATTCCTCCCGCAAGCAGCCAAGAAGGCCCTCCCGTGGTATCAACTGCTAAGAAAAAACAAAAGCTTCCAGTGGAATGAACCTTGTGAACAAGCATTCGTTGAACTCAAGGAATACCTCTCAACCCCTCCCGTCCTCACCAGCCCTCAGGAGGGGGAGATTCTGTTTTTATATCTGTCAATTGGTGAATCATCTGTTAGCTTGGCCTTGGTCAGAGAAGACTCAGGGACCGAGCAACCCGTGTATTTTGTAAGTAAGGCCCTGCAAGGACCTGAGGTGAGGTACTCCAAGATAGAGAAACTTGCTTTTGCTCTGGTGGTTACTGCTAGGAGGCTCCGGCAGTATTTTCAGAATCACCACATTGTAGTCTGGACAACCCAGCCGATAAGACAGGTGCTCCACCGACCTGACTTGGCTGGGAGAATGGTCTCATGGTCCATTGAGTTATCAGAGTTCGACGTAACCTATGAGCCGAGGAGAACCCTCAAGTCCCAGATTTTAGCAGATTTTGTTTCAGAACTGTCAGACCCTCATCACTCCAACAAACCACAGCTTTGGAAGATTTATGTAGATGGCTCCAGGCACAGCAAGGGGGCTGGGGCCGGTATAATTCTGGAAAACGCTGAAGGCCTCAGCGTTGAGTACTCACTGAAGTTCGAGTTCCCCACCTCCAACAATTAGGCGGAGTATGAAGCGGTGTTGGCTGGCTTGCGAATGGCTCATCAGATGGGGGCCTCGGAAATTCAAATTTTCAGTGACTCTCAGTTAGTAGTGTCCCAGGTCAACGAAGAATTTCAGGCAAGGAACCAATTCTCCAAAAGTACCTGGAACAAGTCAAAGCTCTTTCAGACCTCTTTTCACAATTCTCTATCACTCATATCCCCAGGACCTCCAATGGGCGAGCAGATATCCTCTCCAAGCTCACCAGCACCAAAGGACCCGAGAACAACAAAAGCCTAGTGCAGGAAACCGTCCATCAGCCGAGCGTGGTTCTAGAAATATCATTGACCACCGGCTGGATGGACCCTATCAAGCAATATCTCAGGTACCAAGTTTTGCCAACCGATCCTTTGGAAGGAAAAAAGATAGTCAAACAAGCTGCCCAGTATTCTATGATCGGTGATACCCTGTACAAACGGGGAATAGACTCCCCCATGCTGAAGTATCTGGAATCTGCGGAGGCCGAACTCGTTTTGGTAGAGGTTCATGAAGGAATCTCGAGCCATCATGTGGACGCAAAAGTTTTAGCCCGCAAGGTCCTCCGAGCAGGCTATTACTGGCCCACACTTCAGTGTGATGCTTCAGATCATGTCAAGAGATGCAAGTCCTACCAATTCCATGGAAAGGTCTTCCAGCGACCTCCGACTGAGCTTCATTCGATGATCGCCCCCTGGCCCTTTTATCAGTGGGGCATGGACATCATCGAAAAATTCAAAACGGCTCCAGGACAATTAAAGTTCGTTGTGGTTGTGGTGGATTATTTCACCAAATGGGTCGAAGCCGAGGCTTTGGCTACAATCTCTTCAGCTAAGATTCAAAAAAATTTTCTCAGACAAGTCATCGCTCGCTTCGGCGTCCCGCATACTCTGATAACCGACAATGGCACGCAGTTCACCGCCAAGGTTTTCCAAGAATTGGTCGACCACTTCCATATAGCCCACCACTTCTCGTCGGTTGAGCATCCACAGACGAACGGGCAGACAGAAGCGGTGAATAAGATCATCATTGATGGGATAAAGAAAAAACTATTGGAAGCCGGAGGGTCATGGGCTGACATTCTTCCTGAGGTGCTATGGTCAATCCGCACGACCATACATACCTCCACAGGAGAAACCCCATTTCGAATCACCTATGGGTGTGAAGCTGTGTTACCCATTGAAACTCGGATTCCAACCTTCCGAGTGTCCGAGCGTCCAGTGGAGATAAATGATGGTTTGTTGAAGGAAGAGTTAGCTCTCAGTGATGAGGTCCGAGCTCTCGCGGCCACCCGAGAAAAGAAAGCAAAAGAAAGGTAGTCTCGAGAGTACAACAAATGGGTCATTCCGAGAAGTTTCGCTGTAGGGGATCTAGTCCTCAGACGAGCCGACATTGGCCTGAGAAACGCCAAAGAGGGAAAATTGGCCAGGAATTGGGAAGGCCCCACAGAGTCACCTCGAGAACAGGGTCTGGGGCATACAGGTTGGAAACATTAACAAAGCAGCAACTAAACAACACCTGGAATGCTACAAAGCTCAAACCCTACTACAGCTGATTCAGAATCCCACAACGACCTCTGCAAAATTTCAACCCTGATTTTAAAATTCTGTTATTTCAATTTTATCTACTTTGATGTCGTTTATTTTAGCATCTTTATGTTTTTGTCGTTTCAATACTTTCTGTATTTGACATTCGTTGTTTGTAAACAGATTGAAAGAGCTTAATGAAGATCTCTCTTTTTCCAGCACTACAGCCTTGAATTTTCTTTCTGTTAACGTACTAACCCTTTCCTCTCGGCTCGCCGTCGAGTCGAACTTAGGTGTTTATACATGTCTCTCCAACAGGGACTTATAAACTAATAATCATAAGTACTTTTAGAGATGCCTAGCTAAAAACTTATACAGTTTCCACAAGCCGAGGACCAAGGATCCCACCTAGGCCAAAGGTAGGAGATCCGAGATCTCGAGAACAGTTTATAACAAAATAAAGGATAAAACTCGACTACCGAGGAATTAAAAAGCTAAAGATCAAAATAGCGGAGGAAATTGCAAACTTCAAAAGCAATAAATTCATTGTCAAATAGCATCCTGATCGTCCACACACCGATCATATTACACAAGTCAACTACATCATCATAGTACAAAAGAAAAAAGGGATATACATAATAAAAATTCTACTCCTCATCCTCGGAGAGCACAATGGTTGACCCATCAAAGTCAGCTTCATCCTCGTTTTCCAAGTCCAAAGGGTTAGGGAGATTCGGTGCAGACAAATCAACCTCTCTGTCACCTTGGGCATAATCGACAATACGACCACCTTTGACTCCAAAGGTCGAATTTGCTCCAGTTACTCGGATTCCCAGGTTCATTAAACTCAGTTGCGTAACGGCATTAACAAAAGAATCATTCACTGCATGATCCCAGTTGAAATGATTCTGTTTGGCCAAAACCTTGTGTTTCAAAGCCTTCCGACGAATCTTCTCAAGGTCCACTCGCAATCGAGTTACAGTATTCTCTGACTCAGTCAGCCGACCCTAAACTACTTCGAACTCGGTATTTCTGGGCTGAGCTTCAGCCAACTTTTCTTCAACAGTTTGTAACAACCTGCTTGTCTCAACCTCCTTCCCAACAGCATTTTCTTTGGCCTTCACAGCAGCTTCCCGAGCCTCCTCGGATGCCTCAAGATTTTTCTGAAGATTGGTGTTGGCCTCTGTCAACGCTCGGATGTTAGCCTCATTCTCCCTGATCTGAGCAAGAAGACCTTCTACTTGAACCGCGGAAGCCCTCCTTTTCTCACTCTCAGCCGGCGAGAGTGCTGCACTTATCTCTTCGGCATTTGCCGCCACATGAAAGACGTAGCTTGACGCCCTCAGCATATTCTTAGCCATCAAATTACAGTTGTTCCTTAAAGTGTTGGCTGTTTGATCCGGCAACCTCTTCTTATCGTTGGGAGTGTAGATCAAATTCACATATTTTTCCCGCAGTTTCCGAGCCCAAACGGTCTCTTCCTCGGGATCAAATATTACAAAATCATAATTCCTCTCGGGAGATTTCAATGGCTTCAACAGGTCAACAGCTTTATCCTTTCCCTTGTCTAATCTGGCTCTCTTAGCCAAAGGTACTCGGTCTTCCTCTTCCTCCTCTTCAGCACCAACCAGTGGAATCGCAATAGCAACCTCGACCGCACGAGCAGATGGTGCTTGGACATCTTGCACAATTTCGACCTCAGAAGGTGGAGCCGAAGCAACGGTCACAGATAGGGTGGCCTCGGAGGAAGCAGCTACACTCGGGGACCTGGCTGCTTCACCCGACCTAGCCTTAGCAAGTTCCCTCATACGAGCAGCAGCTTTGTTCTCTTTAGCCATTCTGACTGCAAAACGAAAAGTCCAAAAGCATGGTTAAAAAAAATTCATTACCAAGTTCGGCTTTTGTAACACCCTCACAATTAATTAATTAAATTGATTTTTTATTAAAAATTGGTGTTTGAAAATTTCGACGAAAACTTAATTACTTTAAAAAGATTCTACGAAAATCCGGCAGAGTTTCCTCTGTTTTTCGGACTTCCCAAAAATTGTCTTCTTTAAACCTGTCAGTGCAGAGTTGTCTAACAACTTAAATCATAATAGTAGTATAGCCCGATTAAATCTAATGCCCGATTAGTATAAGTTTTGGGCACATAGCTAATGCATATTTTAAACATTACAAAAATAACAATTTTCAATATAATTAGGAAATAAAGTCCGCTCAAAGTATCACGAATACACTCCACGTGGTGGAGAATTTCCTGCTCGGCCTGCAACGATGTAAGCTCCGCTCTGGTACCTGAAAATAATCAACCACAAGAGGGGAAGCATTACACAGAACTTAGGAAAATAGCTTCTACGAAAAGCATAGCAATAAACTAAGTCTACATTATTATTAACACACACTAAACATAGTCCATCATACTTTCAATCTCTTTTCTTCTCTTTAACTCTATTATTTTTCTTATTCTCTTACTTTTCGAATTCTTTCTTCTCTTTGCTCAACTTTCATTCTTTCACAATTTATCTCTTTTATCTCTTCTATCTCATTCTCATATTTTATCATCTCTTTTTGACATTTGCATTATCATTGTTTTGCGTAATATTTTTCTTTCTTTCGGTCACATGTTTCATATCCTTAGAATTAATATGAATATTCATCTTTACGTACGGTCCGATTCACGTCCCATTCACGTCCCATTGCAGTCGGCCGCACGAGGGTAATGTTTATTTATTTTTGCACCCGATCCAATTAGCGTCACATCGCAGTCGGTCGGCATACGATCCGATTCGCGCCACCTCGCAGTCGGTCGCACAAAGTTATGTTTATTTATTTTGCACTTTCACTCTCATCTTAATTTTAGTATTGACAGTGTCTAACATCCGCCTGCCCTTTCATCTTTTACTCTTTTAATATTGACATGTCCTACCGGACGCATGCCGTTTTACTCTTTTAATATTGACATGTCCTACCGGACGCATGCCACTTTCTCTTTTAATATTGACATGTCCTACCGGACGCATGCCGTTTTACTCTTTTAATATTGACATGTCCTACCGGACGCATGCCACTTTCTCTTTTAATATTGACATGTCCTACCAGACACATGTCGTTTTACTCTTTTAATATTGACATGTCCTACCGGACGCATGCCACTTTCTCTTTTAATATTGACATGTCCTACCGGACGCATGCCGTTTTACTCTTTTAATATTGACATGTCCTACCGGACGCATGCCGTTTTACTCTTTTAATATTGACATGTCCTACCGGACGCATGCCACTTTCTCTTTTAATATTGACATGTCCTACCGGACGCATGCCGTTTTACTCTTTTAATATTGACATGTCCTACCAAACGCATGCCGTTTTACTCTTTTAATATTGACATGTCCTACCGGACGCATGCCACTTTCTCTTTTCTTTCTTTCCTTTATTATTTGTTTTTCTTAATTTTCGTATCCTTAAACTACATTTCTGTTCATTCTCTTTCTTTACTTTCTTACAGTTTACATGACTCATTTAGTGTTTAACCTTAACTCTTTATTTACTTTGTCTCAATACTTTTCAGTTTTCTTGTTCTATTCCTCTTCTCTCAATTTCTTGTTGTTCTTTCGTTAATCTCTCTTAGATATTTACACATTGCTCTCACTAATCTCCTAATCTCTTAATCTAACCGAATCCCGCTCACTTACTCTTATTATCTTTCTTTATTTTTCTTATCGTTTTGTATTATCACGTTCAATTATACTTCCTTCCCTCACTATACATTCTTGGTACATTGGTTTCATTCTCGTCCTTATATCCTAATCATTCTTTCTCTTGCGTATTTGCTTCTTTACTTCTAAAATTCTTTAACTCGATTAATTCTCCTTCATTTACTTCATTTCATTTAAGACTTTTATACTAATCCTCAGTTTATCTCGTTCGATTCTTTCTTACATACGTACATCAATTTTTCAATTACCAAATATCAATTGAAACCTAAACATCATCTATACCTAATTCCACATCAAACCTCAAATATCATTTTCCCAATTATAACATAATTCCCTATTTATATTTAGAACTTAGTTCGTTGCTTCTTTTCTTTTCGCTAATCACCGTCGCTTTTAATTAAGTAGACTCTACTTATATTGATTCGTTTAAACTTAATTCCCTTTTTTAACCTTACTTTATTCTTAAACCAACATAAACAATATTATCATAATTACCTATATTCCTATCCATTAAAAGTGGGTTTCATTATTACTCTACCTACTCCATTTTTATCATCGGCGACTACCCTAAGGTTCGTTAATATACATCTCTATTACTCTATCCCTATCTATCACTATAACATTCCTAGAATCTACTCCCTAAGTAGAGGTAATACAACCTTCTTACCTTAGGATCCTATTAGAACCTGGTTTACGGCTCGGCGAGGAGATCCTGCTTCGGTTCTCAGCGCTCCGGTTTCCCGATCCAATGTGCAGTTCACCGTCCAATCCCGGTTCAGATCCTAGACTCCATTAACATCTGGTTCAAAGCACAACAGAGGGGCCAGTCACGGTAACGATGACAGTGTTGGTTTGACTCTTCAACAGAGATGGTGATGGCGGTTCGGTTTGCTGCACATGGTTCTGAATGGTTTGGACCATTAACCCAACGATCATGGCAAGGGAAGGACTCGCGGTTCGGTATGAACCTCCAGCGGACCAGTGGTGACGCGAGAACAGAGATCGTGGCTGGTCCATGTCTCCCTGGTTCGTGAGCTTCGAACGATGGCGGCAGCAGCGACGAATGGTGGCGGCGGCGGTGGTTCGCGACACGAGGAACGCGCAAGAAGCCGCGTGGCTTGAGGGGCGACAGCGGCACCGTCGAGTGGCGGATCCGGAAGGGCGAACGAGAGTGAGAACGGGACCAAGAGAGAGAGAGAGTGCTCGTGAGTGAGAGAGCAAGAGAGAGAAAGGGACGGTGGCTGGTTTTGGCTTGGCAATGGCTGACTTCCATGGACGGGGAGGAAGATGCGAGAGAATGAGAGAGGGGCCATAGGGGCGGCGCCCAGAGGAAGAAGAAGAGGGACATCAAGGTTTCCACAACCCTTTTTTTCTTTTTCGTTTTATTATTTATTTATTTATTTTATTTTATTTTATTTTGTTTTGTTTTGTTTACAATTAGTAACTAGTAGTTATACTTTTGATATGTAGCAAAATATATTATTATAAGTTATTATTACGATTAGTGTTATTATTATTAGGATTGTTAGTATTATTTTAAAAATTACTAATTACTAATAAACATTTTTTTTTCTATTTATTTATCTTAGAGACCCAAAAATACTAATAACAAAACATAGACCTTAAATAATTACATATATAAAGTAATGATGTTAAAGATCTTTTCTTAAAACAAGTTTTAATATTAAAAATGTCAAAAGTATATTAAAGTATAGAAAGTATATTTTTCAAACGGGGTAATTATTCTTAACATTTTAACTAGGCTAATCGATTAGCCTCCCAACTAATCGATTGGTAAGTGCTATCTTCTCTTTGATGTTTCTAATTATGCTTGGAATTAAAATAGGGATGTTACAGCTTTCAAAAGATCCTTGGGGAAAATAACAATATTCCTAATGTCAACTTGGCCATTCTCTCTAAGATATTTGTAGAAGGTATCACAAGTGTGCCTCTCCTCTTCCGACAACTCCGTGTCATAGTGATATTGGTAAAGCTTTGGGCTCCTATCGTAAAAATCAAAAGACCACGACAGGGGGAACCGAGGATGACCATCCTCCATAAACCAACAAGCACCCTCTCCGACGAAATGATACTTGAAGAATAAAGGCTTAAAGGTTTTCCACGAATCGGTAACCTTAGCAAATAGGGCATAATTATTGGGTGCCTTCAACGACACCCATGCCCCCTTGGTCGACCCCTTCTCGAAAATGTTTACTTGGGGTACATACAACCACAGGAACGCTTTGAGCGAGCACGTCAACCTTCGGGCCTCACATAACTTTTGGAATGCCCGAGCAAAGGCCCAACCACTAGGATGTAACTGGGTAGGGGCCAAACGTAGCCTCCGCAGCAGAGCCATCTCAAGATCCAAGAAGGGCATCTTAATGCCTAGCTTTATAACAACTTCCTCATACATAAAGAACTCCTTGCGGTTCTCCCTAATTAAGGTGCACACCCGGTCGTTAACCGACGGAGCACTAATGGCATAAGAGGTCCCCGGCCTCATCCAAGGGGCAGGGAAGCACGTGAGCTCGGATATGGCCTAAATTGCTGTTGACGAAAGCTGATCCTGTACCAAGCACCTCCAGATCAACCCAGTCGTAAGCTTCAGAATTTGGAGGCACAGGAAATTCATGAGGATGCGAGACGCACCGACAAACCATACCTGGGGAAAGGGAAGACTCGGCGTCAGAATCTATAAAATTATGACTTTCAGATACCCCAACCCTAGGTCGATTTGTCCTATAGCCGAGCCTACTACACCTTCCTCTAACCGTTACGGCTTTTCCCCAAAAGGGCCTTTCCCTAGGACGGTTCAAGGTTGAACGATTTGAGGCTCGGAACGCTACTTGCGCCCGCTCCTCCGCCAACCGATACGCTAACTTTCTGCTTTCTTCCTCTGCGAAGTTTTGGGGAAAATCCACCGTTAACGGTGTCTCCACCGCAGGATCCGCCATACGATGGCGGAAGGGTGAGGGTAAGAAATCTAAGACCTCCAAGTCAGAAGAGGATGAAGAAGAGAAGGAGGAATCCTCAGTGTCACTCAAATTTAAAAGCTTAGACCACTTTTCATACCATGACCATTTGTTATCCATGATTAAACAAGAAACCCAGAAATGAAACCCAAAAAAGAAACGCATAACCCAACGAAAACTAGGAAACCAGAGCCTAAGAATTTGGAAATGAACAGTTCAACAAAAAGGAATCAAAGTACCTAAGATTT
This sequence comes from Crotalaria pallida, assembly GCA_037953625.1. Taxonomy (NCBI): domain Eukaryota; kingdom Viridiplantae; phylum Streptophyta; class Magnoliopsida; order Fabales; family Fabaceae; genus Crotalaria; species Crotalaria pallida. Next base: position 56,880,208 of record CM075651.1, read on the forward strand.
GAAGACTGGCACGAACCGGATTGGCGTAGCGAGAGGGAAGCAAAGAAGCTTCAAGAGAAGATGACAGAAAGAATGTGATGGAAAAGGGTCTGGAATGCAAGAACCAAGAAAGGAAATCGCCGGAGTAAGGAGGAGATGTCAGAAGTGCAGGGTTTGGAAGAAAGTGAGAGTGGGGAAACTGAAAGGACAGTTAAAGTTCAAAAGGGAACTTCCCCCCACGATTTTGAGCAATTGGGCTTGGAAGCAAAAGGCCTAATTTTGTATTGAGCCACGAAAAGCAAAACGTGGCGTGTAACCACTGGAGGGGATATTTGAAAAACCCAAAAGCCAACATGCACAATAATGGCGCAACTGACACATGCAACACGTGTCAGCAGAAGGGCACTCAAACGTCCTGTCAAACAGATGAAGGGACAGCGAGGCACATTGAGTTATCCAAGGGTCATTACCTCATTTCGATAATGACACTCGGCCTCTCCGGCCTCAACTTCAAAGAACTCTCAGCTCGGCTCAAGACTCAAAAAGTCTTACCGAGCTAGGGGGCTTATGTGGTGGACCGACCCTCGGTCCTACCCTTACAATACTCGGTCGACCAGATTAATCTATCTGTCAGGTCACGCCTATCCAGGCCGAGCGCTTGTTCTAGGACCCACCCTAGCAACCTTGGACCGACCACATGGGCCTCACCCCTTAAGGGTCCGAGCTAGGGGCACGTGAGCCTAACTCGCCACAGGGATAAGGACTCCCAATATAGGATAAGGATGAATGAATCATCCCTTATCCTAAATGGGACACGTTAGCTGCCTTGCTGGACCTTCGTACAGGCCCACAAGGTACAATGCCACCCCTATAAATAGCTGTCTCCAGCAAGGGGCTCAGGTACGTTCTCTCACTCCCTAATTGCACATTTGCACACACCAGTGATTAGGGAAACCCTAGTTGTCCCAACTGGACATCTAGCATACCTAAGAAATCACACAGTAACACCAGATCATCCTCTAACTCTCAGGTCTTTCCATACCTTTGAGCTAGGGGTATCCCTTGAACACAGTGTCTTAGACACAACAGAATTTGATTCACTATCAGAAGAGTCTTTGCTTACCTTGGGGTTCTTAGTGGATACCTTTAGAGAAATACCCTTTTTCTTCTTATCTGTTTCCTCATGCATAGACAGGCGTCCTAGCTCCATCTCATGCTCTTGAAGCTTTCCAAAGAGGGTTGCAAGATCCAAGGTGTCTAAATCTTTTGACTCCATGATAGCTGTGACCTTGGGTTGTCATTCCCTGCTTAAACATCTCAATACATTGTTAATAACTTCAGTATTAAGAAATGTTTTACCAAGAGCTATGAGATGATTTATGATATGAGTAAATCGCTTTTGCATGTCATTAACTGACTCATTAGGGAGCATGCGAAATAACTCATATTCATGCATCAATGTATTTAATCTAGCCCTTCTAACCTCGCTTGTCCCTTCATGAGTAAGTTGTAGAATGTCCCACATTTGTTTCGTGTAATATCCCAATTTTTGTTCCCAAATAAATAAAAGGAATATTTAAATAAAACTAATTATATGGAATTAGTTAGTTTTATTTATTAATTTGTTGTTATATTAGAAGAATTATCCAAGGAAAAGTGAGAGAAAATAATTTGGGCTCTAAAAATAAGGATTTTTGCAGTTTAGTCCTTGGAAAGGACCTAAGAGGTAATATTGAAAAGATGTTTGGAGGGAAAGTGAATAAAATAATAATTTTTGAAAATCTGAGTGCGTTACTCGAGTAGCCCGATCAATTTACTCGAGTAACAGTGGTGCTGAAGCTGAAGATAGTGCGTTTGATGATTCAACAATTTGGGTAATTAAATTGTTAACACCTAGCACCGACTGGATTAGTTGGAAACACGTGTTGGTGTGCATGATAGCCATTCTTGGCTATAAATTGATGGATTTGGTTGATGAATTGGGTGGAAATTAAGAAAAAAAGAAGGGAAACTCTGTCAAATTCGGTTTTGAACCCCCTCTGTTCATAACCTTCATTCTTCACCCTCCCTTAAACACAGTTGATGAGCTTGATACCTTCTTCAAGAAATTGCTTATCAAAGGGTTTGAATCAATTAAAGGACTGAACTGAAATTGATTGAAGTCAGAGAACGTTAAATAAAGTTCAACTATGCCAAGTCCCAACTTCAAACAACTTAAATGACACTGAATTGTATTGATGGTCAAACCATGCATAGCATCCGCATTATTTGAGTTCCCACATGAGTGGAGACACGTCCGAGAGGCGTGGGCATATCCTTTCGGTTGAACTCGAGGGACCTGAGTGTCTGCTCCAAAGGGTTCACGGGGGAGTGTCGGTGACCGGGGTTGCACCTTCTGTTTCCGGAAATACACACGTGCGTGTGGGCATGTCATTGGGTGCCGAACTCGATGAGGCATAGTCCTACGGGATACGTCGACAACATTTCTAAGAGCTCTAGAGGTGTTGGTTTATTTGTGGGCCGAGTTCGACGAGATACTCAGTATGGGTATCGGGCATGTTTATTTTAAGGTGCCACGGAAGCCTATTTGTTGTAGTTGGCCAACAATCATGCATTGACAAGATTAGATACATCTTGACTGCATATGCCATTGATTTATATTTAAGTTTTGATGTTGGTGTTTAACATGGATAATCAATTGTAATGAGTTATATTAATTGTAATAAGTAAAGTCTTATCTGATTTAAAACTTTACCCTATCTATTTTATTATGCGTTAGTATTTGCTAACTCCCTATGCCCTTGCAGGTGATGGCTCGTTACCTGACATACGTGGAGTTACGCCCGCTCCGTAGAGGAGTGTGGGACTACGAGGAGCACCGAGCGGTGTTCGAGGGTGAGGTTGACGTGATCTTTCGTCATCCTAACCCCCTTGCTCGAGTGCGACCTCGTAGGCTTCGCATCCCCATGATCTACATACTGCACATTCCACCAGCTTACACTTATCATTTTGGTTCTCCACCCCCACATCATGGACGTCGTTTTTATAACCTACGTGTCCGACGCCCTGCCACCCGTACACGTCCCTCTACTTCTGATGAGGCTACTGCTACGGCCACTCCTCGTCCTGGTCCGACCACCAGGGTACGCTTTGCACCCTCCCCGGAGCCGGTGCGTCGCGTTGCTACCCCTGTGGTGTCGGACGAGGAGGAGGAGGAGGACCCCGTAGAGGACGTGGATGGACCAGCTGCGGACAGTCAGTGATGTGGTGTTTTGTTTTGACAGTATGTGCAGTATGGGGATCATGTTAGGATGTGGTGTTTAGCTTTTGGAAGACCAGAGATCAGACATCAGCGTGGGTGGATCATGGCTCAGCTCTCGAAGACTCTTTATTTTGATTTGTGTTATATTGTATATAGTTGAGAGGGTCTATGAGAGTTGTTATTTTATATCTGCTGGTCGGTATCCTTATATTTTGCTACCTCGACTTTTATCTATGATATTTAGGTACCTGAGTTTTTATATATATATATAGATGGGCTATGGTTGTGTAGATATTATGATCTTTAAAAAAAAAATTATTCCAATTACAACCACAGAAATCATTTTGAAAATCGTTTTCGCTGAAGGTACCAAACCGGTACTCAACCGGTTATTTTTGAAAAGTAATGTATTTTCGAATCAAAGCTTTTGGGATGTGGAACTTGTTGTATAATAAGAAAAAGATTTTCATAAAGTTCCTATGCGAACAACGTTTATTAAATAAATAAAGCTACGTTTTGAGAATATCATATAATTTGTTATTATACATTGAGTCACCACATTTCGCATTTTTACAATGTGAAACTCTGAAGAACTCATCATAAGACAAGGCGGACGTGATGATGTTTTTAGCTTTCAAATCATAGGAAACTTTCTTTTTGTCATCATCATTCCAACTTGCCTTAGGAATTTCTACAACTTCCTCATTTATTTTTCTTCTAGGTATATAGGGACCATTCTCAATTGCATCCCAAACATCAATATCAATCGCTTCAATAAATATTTTCATCCTGGCTTTCCAATAAACATATCCTTCACCATTAAATAGTGGAGGACGGTTTATTGAAGAGCCTTCCCCTCCAAAAGGATTGTTAGAGCCCATGGTTTCCTTAAGGATCTTTTCAAAAAAGTTTTTACACTCGATCTTTCGACCGAGCTCTGATACCACTTGTTGGAAACCAACAAGCGGCCTAACACTTTACTAGAGGGGGGGTGAATAGTAAATTGAAGTAACGATATTAACTTTTCGAATTTAATTGACATTAACAAATAACACGCTTACTGTTTTAAAACAAAATTAATTTTCTGTCCAAAATGTGATGAACTACTCGATTAGTTCAGGGACTACTCGAGTAGTACGTGAAAATTCAGACAGAGAATAGAGTTTTCAAAGAAGGGTTTTGCTATCACGAAGCCAAGAACAGAAGCGAATGATTTGCTAACTCAAGGTTCAGATGAAAGATTAAATAAACTGGAATAAACGAAAGCAATAAAATATAGACACAGGGAATTATTATACTGGTTCACTCTCTATCCACTGAGAGCTACATCCAGTCCCCCCTAAACCTTAGGGAGTGTCTACTAAAATCAGTTCAAATCGGTTACAATAGGTGATACAAGTGAACCTCACTCTATCACACCTATCCCTTTCAAGAGTGTACCAAACTCTTGAAGTATACCCCAATTTGAGTTGATCTTGACGGTTGAAGAACCTCTTCAACGCTTCCAATTGTAGGACTCCTTGAAACCTTCAAGATATCCTTCCTTTCTTCAATGGAGAAATCAGATCACAGCGAAGCGGCTACAAAACAATCTCAATTGACAATGAGTAAGAAAAGCTAGAATACTAGAGATTGATTCTTAGAAAGGGATTGGATCAATTTGTTCTATTTGTGTGCAAGGATTTCAAAAACGTTTTTCGCTCAAGATCAGTGTCAGTCCTGCTCTTGTTGAAGAGGTAATCCTTATAATGTGTTTTTCAAATCGCCAGAATCAGGGAGGAGCTTGAGAAAAGTAATTAGGAAAGATTCTCCCTTGATTGCCTCTTCAACGAATTAGAAGACTGACTGATCTGACTCGTACTACTCGAGTAGTTGAAGCACTACTCGAGTAGTGAGATAATTGGTGGACTTACTATTTCTCAAACTACTCAATTAGTGCAGCAACTAATCGATTAGTTGAGAACTAATCGATTAGTCAACAGACTAATCGAGTAGTTAGGGGAAACAGTGAGAAGACCAATTTCCTTCTTTGCAGGCTACTCGAGTAGTGCACAAACTACTCGAGTAGTCACTGCTACTTTCTCAAAGAATAATGTCAAAAATGATTTTCCAAAAGACCTAGACCCTTTCTAAGCTTTTTCAACTATTTAGCTTAACTAGTATCATGCTAACTAACTCATAATCACTTGAGTAATAAACCTAAGTCTACCACCCATACTCAACATAAATATAAAATAATACAAGGGAGCGGTAAATGGAAAACTTCTAAAAGGTTGTTGTTGTTGATTCCTTTGGCACTTTGTCTTCATAAAAATAAAGCTTTCCTTGTTGCATCTGTTGCAGTAAGGAAGGGTGCTTCCTCGCCTTACTTTGATCTTTCAGAGTTATCACGACCACCACCATTACGTCCCATGCTATTGCCTCCCTGATTGTTGCTTCCATGACTTTCTCCTCTGTTCGCATTACCTCCTGCATTCCCACCATGTCCATTCCTTCCAGAGCGTTGATCTCTCCTTCCACTAGAGTACAGATTTGGGGTCCGGTACCTTCCACCATAACCTCGATGAAAAGAAGAGTTACGATTTGGTCCATGAGGTGAAGATGAATTCGCCACCTTCTCTGTAGCACTCCTTGCCTTCAAGCCTCCTTCATACATGCAACATCGGTTCACCAGAGTAGCAAAGTCCAGTATCTCCAGATGAGAGAAAGCCAACTTAATTTCCGCCTTGAGAACATCTCTAAATTTAGCACATTTTGATCTTCCATTTTCTCCTCCAGCATATTGTGGCACATACTTAGCCAACTCTTCAAATGTTGAAGCATACTCCCCAACTGACAAGTTTCCTTGCACCAACTTCAAGAATTCCATTTCTTTTTCAATCCTCACATACATTGTAAAATACTTCTCCAGGAATTTTCCTTATTTGAAAGACTCCCAAGTAATCTCCTCTCAAGCATTCAACATTACTTGCTTAACTGTCCTCCACCATGCTACAACCTCCTTAGTCATCATATAACCAGCATACGCCACCTTTTGTTCACCACTACACTGCACCATCCCTTCAAATATCCTTTCCAAGATTTCTAACCAACTTAGAGCTTCATCTAGGGCAATTCCTCTAGCAAATTCCTTTTCTGATTTCGATGACAAAACTCATCCAATCCTTTATACCCTTGTGCTTCCACATTCTGAGCTTGATTGTTGTTATGATTCTGTTGAGCTTGCTGATGTAGCGCTTGCAAGTTATCATTGACGCCCGCCATTACTGCAGTCATCTGAGCCATGAGAGTTGCAGGGTTTGGCATCTCAGTGTTCCCACCAGAGTTACCCGATCCAAAACCACAAGGTCTTCCACATGGACGACTCATCTTTCTTATCTCAAAAAGGAAAACAAGAAGATTTCAACATAAAACATAGACATAGACCGACACTATAGACATTATAGACACAACAGAGTCGCACAAAGTAAGAAAATAAGGCTATGCTTAAGGCCACTGAGGATTAACCTTCGCTCTGATACCATTCTGTAACAACCCGATTTTCATAACATGAAATAACCATTTATTGTCTATTAAGTTGCTAAAAATGAGACAATTTTCTTTTAAAACATGAATATGTTGTGATGCAACAATTTTGCCTTTCACTGAAAACCGAGTTGTCACTAAATTACTTACTCACTTTGTAGCATCCTGGTTTTTATTAACCTGATAATTATATTTAGGAATATTTTGCGTATATTGAAGTGACGTATTTAAAATGATTTACAACTATTTTCTTAGTATATACATATACGTATATAGTTATGTTGAGCAAAAATATAACATACGTATAAGTGTTTGTAAACATTTTCCTAGTGTATGTGTATATTCATATAAATACATCTCCATGTAGGTATTAGTATTTGTAATTATATTCTTGTGTATTATGAATGTGTGTGTTGGTATTTGCATGTGTGTGTATATGTGTGTGTATATATATATATGTTTAGGTTGAGTTGGAGTATGTATATATGTACTTGTGTGCATTTCTAAGTGTAAGTAATTGTAATTGTTCCCTTGTGTGTATGTGTGTATTTGTGATATGATCTCATCGTTAGTTTTAAGTAGGGAAGTGTTCTAGAGTCGTTGGTTATAGTCGAAAGGTAATTGGTTTAAGTTTTAGATTGGTGTGGATGCGATTGTGCGAGTAGGATATTGTGTAGGTTCGGGGGGTCAAAGTGTTCCAGAGTCCTTATAAGTGCCTTTTAGTCTTTCGACCTCGATAGAGTGAATGGATAAAGGATCCTAGGATGGAGCCTTGATTATAAGGATAGACCCTAGTGTCTGTTGGTTTTGGCCTCAAAATCTCGAGAGGGGGGTGAATCGAGTTTTATTATATATTGAAAAAATCGTAACAAATAAAAAATTGATTTGAGATGGAGAGATTAAACGTTCGAAACGGATCGCGAAATTGATAGAAAAATAATAAACGAGTAGCGCGGAAACGTAAAAATTGAAATATGCGGAAAGTAAAAGAGATAGGGATAGAAAAGCTTGCACCGGTGAATTTTATACTGGTTCAGCCTTCCCGTCGAAAGGCCTAGTCCAGTCCCCAAGCGACCCGCCTGAGAGTTCTTATACCAAGCAATAGAGTCGCACCCTATTACAACCAAGAGCACCCCGCACACTACTAGGAACCTCCGTTCGCTAGGGGCCTCAATCACACAGCAGGGTTCCTCGCCCTATGACATATCACACGTCCACTAAGGGATTCTCTCCCTAACCACTAAGGATTAGAACGATTACAATGATAGTGATTACAATAGCTTTTTGTGTTCTCACAACATTGATACAACAATATGCTCTATGATAGTGAAGTAGAAGTTTCTCTTAGGGTTTACTCAGCCAATATAAGTTTTGCTCTTCTAAAAATATGAACGATGAAAAGCAGAAGACTTGAGAAGAAGAAGAAGAAGAGAGAAACATGAATGAATGAAAAATAAAAAGTCTGATCGTGAAAAGTATTTTCAATGTTGGAGTGATCTTTATTTAAAAAGGAAAACGATTTTGAATCAACAAGGATTTTTAATAAATAAAACAAAATCAAAATAGAATAAAGTAGGATTTGAAATAAGTTTTAAAATCAAAATAAAATCAAAACTATTTCCGAAAAAAAATAAAGATTTGATTCTTAAAACCAAAAAGGAAATAATTCAAAATTAAAATCATTTTCGAATTTTGTAAAATATATCAGAATCTTTTATATAAAAACAAATCAGGAAATAACAAAAATGATTCTGACACGTTTTTCAATAAAACATGAAGTAATCGATTACTTTCTGAAGGTAATCGATTATTCCTTCAAAAATAGAAATTTTTAAATACATTTGAAAAACATGTAATCACTAGGCTAATAATAGTTAATCGATTACATCACTCCTGTTCATTGTATGATGCAACTCATAATAATCGATTACACTATAGAGTTAATCGATTACTTAGCCTCTGGTTTGCATATGATGCAACATCATGTAATCGATTACTACAGAGCTTGTAATCGATTACTAAGCCTCTGAAAAATATATGATGCAACAATTATAATCGATTACTTGACTAATGTAATCGATTACTTCCATAAGAAAGTAACTGATTAACAAGATTCAGTTAATCGATTACAGCCTCTCTGAATTTTATATGATGCAACAAAGTTAATCGATTACTTTATGAGATAATCGATTACTCTCATTGCAAACATACAAATATACAGAGTTTTGTAACATCAAGTATTTCACTAAGGTTAAATGCAGAAAAAACACTTTTATATGCAAAAACACGTTTTTCTTCTTCTCTCCTAAAATGAAAAAAACTTTATTGGCTTTATAACTTTTAAGGAAACAAAAACTTCATTACCTTACATTCGATCTAAGGAGAAGGTTTCTATTCTTAAGCTTGCTTGAGTCTTCAATCTTGAGACTTGCACTTGTGAGCTTGAACTTGAGTTGGCTTGTTATCATCAAAACACATACTTGAATAAAACTTGAAGTCCATAGAGTTTGAAGCATGTCTTCCAACCAGCTTGACTTCCAACACTCCCCCTTTTTGATGATGACAAACAACCATTCTGATATGCTCTTTATCATCTGCATCACAAGTGTTATACAAGCAGTATATACATATAAAATACTAAAACCTTCCTTAGAACACAGAATACAGGAAATATAATATATCAAATTCTTCTCCCCCTGTATAGATGCTTATATTTGTGCATCATTCAGAGTATCTCCCCCTGAATGTCTTAGTCATGTATATCATAATATCTCTCCCCCTTTTGTAATCATCAAAAAGATGTGCTATCTCCCCCTGAAACACTAAGAAGATGCATCAATAATAACAAGAGAGATATATAGACTCACATACTCAAAAGAGGTGAGATGCAGAAGTTAAACCAATTTCTCTACGAATAAAAAAGAAATTTTCTTTTGGAAGCGGTTTCGTAAAGATATCAGCCAACTGCCGCGAAGTATCAACATACTCAATAATGCAATCACCCTTTTGAATATGATCACGAATAAAATGATGTCGAATATCTATATGCTTCGTGCGAGAATGTTGCACTGGGTTTTTGGTGATACTAATAGCACTGGTATTATCACATTTAATGGGAATGTGATCTAGACTTACACCGAAGTCTAGGAGTTGCTATTTCAGCCACAAAATCTGTGCGCAACAACTACCCGCGGCGACATATTCAGCCTCAGCTGTAGATAGGGCCACACTAGACTGTTTCTTGCTAGCCCATGATACCAAGGAATTGCGAAGAAGATGACAAGTGCCGCTAGTGCTTTTTCTATCTACTTTGCAACCAGCAAAGTCAGAATCAGAATACCCAACAAGATTACAAGATGAACCTTTAGGGTACCACAAACCCATATCAGTTGTGCCAGACAGATATTTCATTATACGCTTGGCAGCAACCATGTGCGTTTCTTTTGGATTCGACTGGAACCGGGCACAAAGACACACACTAAACATTATATCCGGCCTACTTGCCGTTAAATAGAGAAGGGATCCGATAATACCTTGATACTTTGTAATTTCTACGGATTTACCTCCTTCGTCTTTGTCCAAGTAACAGGATGTGCTTATTGGTGTTGCTACTGCCTTGGCCTTATCCATGCCAAATCTTTTCAGTAATTCTTTGCAGTATTTTGTTTGACTAATGAAGATTCCATCCTTCGCTTGCTTTATTTGTAATCCCAGGAAAAAGTTCAGTTCGCCCATCATAGACATTTCGAACTCTTCCTGCATCATACTAGAAAATTCCTTGCAAAGGATTTCATTAGTAGCACCGAAGGTAATGTCATCAACATAAATTTGAACTAAAAGAATGTCCTTTCCTTTCTTTTTGATAAAAAGTGTGTTATCAACCTTCCCTCTTTGAAAGTTATTTTCCAATAAAAATTTGCTAAGACGGTCGTACCACGCTCTAGGAGCTTGTTTCAAACCGTACAAAGCCTTTTTCAATTTATAAACATAATCTGGGTGTTCATAACTTTCAAAGCCAGGAGGTTGAGACACATAAACTTCTTCATTTATAAAACCATTAAGAAAGGCACTCTTTACGTCCATTTGATATAATTTAAAGTCTAAAATGCATGCAAAAGCTAAAAGCAGTCTAATGGCTTCCAACCTAGCAACAATGTAACATCCTAAAATTTATTTTAAATGAAATTATTATTATTAAACTAAGAAAAATTGGAATAATAGCTTAACGAATTTTAGTGGATAGGTGAGCGGTAATTATAAGTCCTAGGGGCTGTATAGAAGGCAATTGTGGTTTCGGGCAAAGTCATATAAGCGAAATCGGGAGTTAAATCGGCGTTTTATGTAACATCCCAAATTTAATCCCTAGTATAATTGATGATGGGTCAAGCCTAGAGTGAAGGAAATAATGATATTGAGTTAAAAATAGTGGTTTGAAGGCTTGATTTAGGATTAATAACATAGGATATTAGGAAATTCAAAATAAAATATTTACAACTCTAAACACAAATTCCACCGTTGGATATGAAGATATGATTTTTAGGAAGTTGCTCGTCAAATTTGAGCTAGATCCGACGGTGAACGAAGAAGTTATCTAGAATTGAATAAGGAAGAAAATAGGAGGAAAATAGGAAAATGAATAAATGGGGTACTGGGCAAAAATACTCGAGTCTTTTGGAAAAGACTCGAGTCTTTTTGAAAAGACTCCAGTCGTTTGGAAAAGACTCCAGTATTTTTAAGGAAAACACTCGAGTCTTTTGGAAAACACTCGAGTGTTTTGTGCAGACAGCCTTAAAAACGTGTTTCAGCCAACAATCTCATTCATAACTCAACTTCACTCTCTCTCCTAGGTCACGAACAAGCTCCCATTCTTTCTTCAAATTTCATCTCAAATCATCAAAGACACCCATGATAAACCATTAAAAACCAATCCCCATCACTCACCAACATCATCTCTTCCATCAATCTCTCCTATTGTTCTCTTTCAAGCCATGGGTATGAGTTAGGGTTCAAGAGCTTTAACACCCACTCTTGATTTCTACAATTTCAAGCTCAAAGTAAGTGAAATTCAAGCTTTCCTCCTCATTTCCTTCATGTTATACGAATTTCCCCCATAGTCTCTAACTAATTTTACTTCTTTTGGTTCATGAATCACTTTCTCTCTCCTCCAAGCTTGAAGCTTTCTCTCTCTTGTCTTCCATGGTGGTTTTCAACTCTAGGCCATGGAAGCTTCTCATTTTCTTGAGCTTTGTCAAGAGGCTATGGCATAAATGCTAACTCTTCTTGTTATGGCTATTATATTAGGTTCCTCACTTCTGTCTTGAGTCATAACTCAATTGGTGGCAAGGCTCTCAAGCTTAAAGCAAGTGTAACCGCCTTATCTCTAAGTGTTGAGGTAAGGAGTGGGTATTAGTGAGTATTACCATACTCTGGGGAATAGTTTATAGTATGTATATAATGCTTGCTAAGAGATAGGTGTTAGTATAAGGAATTGGAAACCTAAGTTAGAAAATGATGGTAAATTCTAGAAACGAACCTAGTGTAACTCTACGATGGGGAATAGGAATAATAAATTGATTAGGCAAACCAATAAATTGAACTAGCTAAATGCATGATCTTGCTACTATATGTTATTATAGGTGCTACTTGAGAATAATTGTTAAGTGCTAATGTGTAGGATATTTTATGTGCTTATCTGAGTTGTTGCTAATGATTATATATATTTGGTGTATTCTTGATAATTATTGTGAACTGTTCATTTGTTGCTCTAAGTGTTTAAGCGTTGTGAATTGTAATTGTGTTTATGTACTAGATGGTTTATATGAGATGATAGGAATGGCGTGTTTACTATGGTATATTGATATTTGTTGTTTGTTATGATTATTCGGAAGTAGTGAGTATGTTGGCCTTTGACCTGAGGTGACATACTTTGTGAATATGGTAAGTATGTGGGCCTTTGACCTGAGGCGGCATACTTAACATGTGTGAATAGGGTGAGTATGTTGGCCTTTGACCTGAGGTGACATACTTTGTGAAGTTGGTAAGTATGTGGGCCTTTGACCTGAGGTGACATACTTATCATGTATGAATGGGGTGAGTATGTTGGCCTTTGACCTGAGGTGACATACTTTGTAAACTAGGGATGTATGTGGGCCTTTGACCTGAGGTGACATACATCGCAAATAGAAATTGGAAAAATAAAGGAAATGAAAGGGATTGGAAGAAAGGAATGAAGAATGAAAATGGAGAAAAGAAAAAGATACACGAAACATAAGATAGGAAGGTTAGTAGAAGGACATAACGAGATAATTTGGGATGGTAAAGAAGTGTACTAGTAATAATAGGACAATAAGGTATGTAAAACGAATTAATGAGTTAGGTAATTAATGGGTAAAAAGGAAGCGAAAATAGGAGCATAGGTGGTTTTGTCGGATAGGAAAAATGAACAATAAGCTAGGAAAAATAATGGAATCGGAATATTGATGCATATTGGTATGAATGTGACTGTTGTGCAATTGATTGAACTATGTGGTAATTGTGTGTGACTTAGTCGGTTATTATGTCATATTGGAAACTGCTTTCCCATTTTATGTGTAATGCTCACTCCTTACTATCTCCACAGGTACTGAGATTGAGCTGGCACAGCCCCCGGCCGAGCAGGAGTACTTTCCCTTACAGGGAGAGTAAGTCATATTAGTAGAGTCGTGTGTCCCGTCCTGACTACTTTTGGGATTTTTGTATATGATGATGATTATGTGTATGTACTGAAAAACATCATTTTGGGGTATAGTCAGGACCACTCCTTTTGGGAAGGGAGTTATTTTGGAGTATTTCATGGAATTTAAATAACTGCTAAAACTTGTATTAGTTTATAATTTTCCGCCGCACTGAAACTCTGATTATGAATGCTTTAATATATGGTTTGGCCCTGATGGCTTTCTGATCTCACTTAAATTATTAAATTAACAGGTTTGCAAGAAAAACTAATTCTTGGAATGTCCATATTACAAAGTAAACTCTGTCTGTTTTGACAGAGATTTTCATAAGTTAAAATGGTATTACTCAGAAAAATTTAAAATCACTATTTTATTATGGGTATTTAAGGGTAATTATTTAGGGTGTTACATTTTCGATGTTAGAAATCGACCGAAAAAAGAAAATTAGAAATTTATTATAGGATGCTAAGAAAATAAATTCCACCGTTGGATATGAAGTTTATGGGATTAAGAAGCTTGTCTAAAAATTTGGGCCCGATCCGACGGTTAACGAAAAAGTTACGGCGAATCGAAGATTTGGAATTCTGGTTCACGCCCAGGCGCACCGGTGCACGCCCAGGCGCGTGCACTGTTCATTGGTGCACCAGTCCAGTGAAAAACCCGCCCAGGCGAGGCACCAACTCGCCCAGGCGAGCCAAAATCCGCACCAGGCGCACCACGACCCACGAATTGGTGCGCCGGCCCCCACCTGATGCGCCCGACGCGCGCGCCAACTCCCTCCTGACCGCACCAGGCGCGCACCAGCAATACCAGCTAGTGCTTGAGCTCGCCCAAGCGAGTAAAAAGCTCGCCCAAGCGAGTGGCGCAGACCAGATTTGATCTGGTGCGTCCGATTAAAACTTGGGGGCCAAGTTGTGGTCTCTTGGCCACACGATTTCCCTTTTCTTTGGCAAGAACAAACACCCAACAACAAGAACACCACTCCCTCCTCACACTCCATCATCAACATCATCTTTTCCTCCCCTTTTCTCTCAACTCCAAGAACATCTCCACCACCCATCCACCATACACACTTGATCTTTGGGCACCTCAACCCAAAATCAAACAAATCCCATCAAACCTTGCTCTATGGATGTTGTTTGAAGCTCATCTCTTCTCCTCCCTTGGTTCACACGATTTACCCCCCTCCTTCCATTGTTCTTGGTTTTCAATTTCCACCATTGATTGGGGTAAGTTAGCTTCATGCCATATGCTCATTTCCTTTCCATTCTAACTCTCCTTAGTTCATGAATTTGGTTCTAAAACCCTTAGGGGACTTGCACTCATGGATATGTAGGGTTTTGGTTCCATGCCTTCCAACTCAAACCAAGTCAAGGACAAGGAACTCACACAGCAAGGATCCAAGAGCTAGGACTTGAGATTCATCATCACCTCTTAAGAAGGTAAGAGGGTTCGTATTACCTTAGCTTAGGAAGTAGATTCTCTTTAGTTATAGTGATGGCTAGGGGTAGAGAGGGAGTATGGCACAAAAACCTTAGGGTATTTGATAATAAAAATAAAGGAAATAATTAGAGGAGAATAGAAAGAGTAACTAGTGTAATGTGTGAGAACAAATACATAAATGATGATGGTTAGAAAAGGGATGATGGACTAAGTAGATATGTAATTGGAGAGAAATGAGAATAACTAGTTGACGAATCATAAGAAAGTTATAAAGGAAATTAAGAGTGGATAATAGAGCGAAAATAATTAGAGACTCGTTGTAAGCTTGAAAAGATATGGAAATTGTGGAAGGAATGAAATATTATATTATTGGGATAACCAAGAGATAGGTAAAGAAAAGGGAAAGTGTTAGTGATAGACTTGTTTTAATTTGGGAGGATGAGGTGCAATGAATATGGAAAATACAGAGATAAGTGTGCTAATTGAAAAGGATGTTTGTTGTAGATAATGACTTGAGTTGAATAATGGAATTGAAAGGAAATTAGATAATAAATGGATTAGTAATGAGTGTAATAATTGGACAATGGGAAATTATATTGTTAATGTGAGAAAGGCCCACCTATGTAGGTGAGGATATAGGAATGTGAAAAGGTGAGTTTAGGTGTGAATGACTCTCCCAAAGGGAGTGTGACTATATGAATGATTAGGAAGGACCCTTCCAAATGGAAGTGAGAATAGGCGTAATTTTATAATGACCCTCCCTAAGTGGAGTTGGATATGGACCCTCCGAAAGGAGTATGGATATTATGACCCTCCCTAAGTGGAGTGCGAGTGTATATAAATGGACCCTCCATAGCGGAGCGTGTATATAAATGGACCCTCCATAGCGGAGCGTGATTAATGGACCCTCCATAAAGGAGTGGATATGTGTATGCTTATGGACCCTCCATAGAGGAGTGGATAGATGAATGATATGGACCCTCCCTATGGGAGCGTGATAATGTATGTGATGGACCTGCCTATATGGCGTGTGTAGATGTGATTAGAACCCGCCCTTGTAGTGTGCGGAATAAATAGAAATAATACCCACCGAAAGGTGCGCAAAAGAACAGAAAGGCATAGGGAAAGTATGTAACTGAAATCATAAGGGAATGTTGAGTTGTATAAAAGGAAAGTGAAGTAGTATATGATTTGGATAGTATGGTGTAGGGTAGGTCCTTGGTTTATTACTATGCTTTCGTAGATGCTATATTTCTAAGTTCTGTGTAATGCTACCCTTCTTGCTATATTTTTACAGGTACAGAAGCGGATCATGCACTAGCCGTGGCCGAGCAGGGGCACACTCCACAACGTGGAGTGTGAATATTAGGGGGGTAATATTATGTTATTCCAAGAATGAAAACTTTGGTTTTTTTTTATGTATATAAATATGATGTATTATCTTTTTGGGGAGATTAAACTATTTTAAAACTTGATTATTATTATTTTGGAAACGATGTACTAGAATGTATTGAACTGATTTGTATTTTGCTCTGTTGGCATACTGTTGATCATGTAAAATTGTTATTACAGGTTTTCTAGGCAACTCATATTTTTGGAATATCCGTAAAACAAAGGAAACTCTGTCCGACTTGGCAGAGATTTTTATAAGTTAAGATGATTTTAAAAAGAAATTTTTAAGTCACTAAATAAATTGGGGTAATTAGAGTATGAATTAAGATAGGGTGTTAAATTTATGGTATCAGAGCAGTTTTTCCTCGGCCCTTGGAGTTAATCATTACTCCAGTGGTTACTCACCGAGCGAGTAATCGATAATTATAGTTTAGAGTCTAGAGTCTATTGATAGGATGTTTATACTATTAATTATGCTATTAAGCATTAACTGTCGGCCTTATGCATGACTAAACAGAATTGCTGGTAGACGGGTCGATAATGACGGGATCCGCGCGATTCTGGAACATCTGGTACAGATGCAACAGGATCAGGCTGCTAATATGGCGCAAATGCACCATAACCAGGGGGAGAACATAGCAGCAGCCGCAGCAGCAGCAACAACAACAACAACAGCAACAGTTGCAGCAATGAATCCTCAACCCCCAGCTCCAGTTGCTATTGACTGGTTAGCACGATTCAGGAAGAATGAACCGTTAAAGTTCGAAGGAGGATTCAATCCCGATGGGGCTCAACTGTGGTTGCAAGAGATTGAAAAGATCCTGAATACTATGGCACCACCGGAGGAACAAAAGGTTTTGCTGGCACAATACATGTTGTCTAGTGAAGCAGAACACTGGTGGCAACAGACGCGAAGGGGTTTAGAAGCAGGACATCAGGCAATTACTTGGGATCTTTTTAAGATCCGATTTATGGAAAAGTATTTTCTTGAGGATGTCCGCAGATAAAAGGAGATCGCCTTTCTGCAGCTAGTGCAAGGGGACCTGAGCGTCGGGGAGTATGCTGCTAAGTTTGAAGATCTGATCCGATATGCCGGAAGCTACAGAGACGCTAATGAAAGGACTAAATGCATCAAATTCGAGACAGGACTTCGTTCGGAGATTAAGATGGCCTTTGAGTATCAGAACATTGCAAATCTGTCCCAACTGGTTAATATGACCAGTACTTATGAAAAGAGTAGGAAGCACAGAGCAGAAGAGAAAGTTAAGAGTGGGCAGAAGGCAGGAGGCCCAATCAGAAATGATGGACCGACACAAAGATCAAGCCCTTATGTCGTTCCCCACAACAAGGCAGCTGTCCCAAGAATTATGGGCAAAAGTGGGACTGCTGTGGATACTCCTCCATCATGCTCACATTGTGGAAAGCAGCATGGTGGAGAGTGCTGGTTCAGGAACCAAACTAGAAGAAGTTTTAGTTGTTTTGTGTGCGGACAACCCGGACACTATGCCGCTAATTGTCCCAAGAATGCTATGAAGAAAGAGGTGAATATAGCTAGAGCCCATCCAGTAGGTGCAAGACGATCTATCCAGAGAGGAAAGGTACTCACTTCGAAAGGGAAGGAAGTGGGGAATGCAGGCAAGCAGAATTGAGGTAAACGCTAAGTCTCTAATACTCTATGGGAGATGATGTTTAATTTATCGAGTCACATGCTTATATGTTTCCCTTAATTACATGAATGGAAATGAAGTTGCTCCAAATTAGAAATCCCCTATGAGTCATAGGTGTTGATCTTTGATGATCAGAAACCTTTTTAGTGAAAACTTAGAAAAGCGTGTGCTATATAGAGCCTTGATCCCTAATCTCTGAATAAAGAGTTATGTAATTTAAAGAAAAACGCATAGATGCAACTACACATATTAGGCAGAAATCAGAAAGAATAAAGTACTAAGTTTTTGAATGCCAAGTAGAAAGTAACCAAACTCCGTGATAATGTCGTTGTTTAATAGAATGTAAGGTTAGAACTGACCACTCTGATCCTACACTTGTTAAATGATGATGCTATCAGCAGGACCGTCGATGATGTGCTGTTAACGGACATAAGATTGGGGTCGGTCGCCTCGATCTTTGCATCTATTAACGGACGATATCATGGCAATCTTCTTAATAAAGTGAGAAATTAATTGCGGTAGGAATTCTGCAAATACAAAGATCTATTAGTGGGATAGACACTAACTTGAATGGTGTTCTTCCCAAAATTCCTTACGCCTAATCGAGTACTAGACCCACAACGTAGCCTAAGGATAAGAGTCTTCAGCTATATTATCAGCCAGTAGTAGTGTAATCGAGCATAGATCCTTTGGGAATAAGGTGAAACTTCATAGAAAATGCCTTTAGTTTTCGTGGGAACCAGTGTAGGTGATGGTAACTTAAAACCCCCGGGATCTCACCAAGATCCCTGAACGAACAAACGTAAGAGAAACCAATCTTAACAATTGTGTGAAGGAACCACACAAAAATCAGTTAGGTTTATCCGAATTCGTACTCCCCTTGAGTACAAGAACTTAAGGGTATACGGGTACGAAGGAGTATGCCTACAATAAGTGGGGGAGAGCTTAATTACGAAACTTTAAAGATCCTTGTCGGGGTAACCACAGAGTGAAGTGTAGACAAGCGGGAGCGACGGAATTAAGGAGTATAATTGTAAAAAGTTTCCGATGGGATGGTTCTCCAATTGAAGGAATTGAACGGAATTTCGGGGACGAAATTCTAATAAGTGGGGGAGAATTGTAACATCCTAAACTTTATTTTAAATGAAATTATTATTATTAACCTAAGAAAAATTGGAATAATAGCTTAACGAATTTTAGTGGATTGGTGAGCGATAATTATAAGTCCTAGGGGCTGTATAGAAGGCAATTGTGGCTTCGGGCAAAGTCATATAAGCGAAATCGAGAGTTAAATCGGCGTTTTCGATGTTAGAAATCGACCGAAAATAGAAAATTAGAAATTTATTATAGGATGCTAAGAAAATAAATTCCACCGTTAGATATGAAGTTTATGGGATTAAGAAGCTTGTCTAAAAATTTGGGCCCGATCCGACGGTTAACGAAAAAGTTACGGCGAATCGAAGATTTGGAATTCTGGTTCACGCCCAGGCGCACCGGTGCACGCCCAGGCGCGTGCACTGTTCATTGGTGCACCAATCCAGTGAAAAACCCGCCCAGGCGAGGCACCAACTCACCTAGGCGAGCCAAAATCCGCACCAGGCGCACCACGACCCACGAATTGGTGCGCCAGCCCCCACCTGATGCGCCCGACGCGCGCGCCAACTCCCTCCTGACCGCACCAGGCGCGCACCAGCAGCACCAGCTGGTGCTTGAGCTCGCCCAAGCGAGTAAAAAGCTCGCCCAAGCGAGTAGCGCAGACCAGATTTGATCTGGTGTGTCCGATTAAAACTTGGGGGCCAAGTTGTGGCCTCTTGGCCACACGATTTCCCTTTTCTTTGGCAAGAACAAACACCCAACAACAAGAACACCACTCCCTCCCCACACTCCATCATCAACATCATCTTTTCCTCCCCTTTTCTCTCAACTCCAAGAACATCTCCACCACCCATCCACCATACACACTTGATCTTTGGGCACCTCAACCCAAAATCAAACAAAACCCATCAAACCTTGCTCCATAGATGTTGTTTGAAGCTCATCTCTTCTCCTCCCTTGGTTCACACGATTTACCCCCCTCCTTCCATTGTTCTTGGTTTTCAATTTCCACCATTGATTGGGGTAAGTTAGCTTCATGCCATATGCTCATTTCCTTTCCATTCCAACTCTCCTTAGTTCATGAATTTGGTTCTAAAACCCTTAGGGGTCTTGCACTCATGGATATGTAGGGTTTTGGTTCCATGCCTTCCAACTCAAACCAAGACAAGGACAAGGAACTAACACACCAAGGATCCAAGAGCTAGGACTTGAGATTCATCATCACCTCTTAAGAAGGTAAGAGGGTTCGTATTACCTTAGCTTAGGAAGTAGATTCTCTTTAGTTATAGTGATGGCTAGGGGTAGAGAGGGAGTATGGCACAAAAACCTTAGGGTATTTGATAATAAAAATAAAGGAAATAATTAGAGGAGAATAGAAAGAGTAACTAGTGTAATGTGTGAGAACAAATACATAAATGATGATGGTTAGAAAAGGGATGATGGACTAAGTAGATATGTAATTGGAGAGAAATGAGAATAACTAGTTGACGAATCATAAGAAAGTTATAAAGGAAATTAAGAGTGGATAATAGAGCGAAAATAATTAGAGACTCGTTGTAAGCTTGAAAAGATATGGAAATTGTGGAAGGAATGAAATATTATATTATTGGGATAACCAAGAGATAGGTAAAGAAAAGGGAAAGTGTTAGTGATAGACTTGTTTTAATTTGGGAGGATGAGGTGCAATGAATATGGAAAATACAGAGATAAGTGTGCTAATTGAAAAGGATGTTTGTTGTAGATAATGACTTGAGTTGAATAATGGAATTGAAAGGAAATTAGATAATAAATGGATTAGTAATGAGTGTAATAATTGGACAATGGGAAATTATATTGTTAATGTGAGAAAGGCCCACCTATTTAGGTGAGGATATAGGAATGTGAAAAGGTGAGTTTAGGTGTGAATGACTCTCCCAAAGGGAGTGTGACTATATGAATGATTAGGAAGGGCCCTTCCAAATGGAAGTGAGAATAGGCGTAATTTTATAATGACCCTCCCTAAGTGGAGTTGGATATGGACCCTCCGAAAGGAGTATGGATATAATGACCCTCCCTAAGTGGAGTGCGAGTGTATATAAATGGACCCTCCATAGCGGAGCGTGTATATAAATGGACCCTCCATAGCGGAGCGTGATTAATGGACCCTCCATAAAGGAGTGGATATGTGTATGCTTATGGACCCTCCATAGAGGAGTGGATAGATGCATGATATGGACCCTCCCTATGGGAGCGTGATAATGTATGTGATGGACCCGCCTATATGGCGTGTGTAGATGTGATTAGAACCCGCCCTTGTAGTGTGCGGAATAAATAGAAATAATACCCACCGAAAGGTGCGCAAAAGAACAGAAAGGCATAGGGAAAGTATGTAACTGAAATCATAAGGGAATGTTGAGTTGTATAAAAGGAAAGTGAAGTAGTATATGATTTGGATAGTATGGTGCAGGGTAGGTCCTTGGTTTATTACTATGCTTTCGTAGAAGCTATATTTCTAAGTTCTGTGTAATGCTACCCTTCTTGCTATATTTTTACAGGTACATAAGCGGATCATGCACTAGCCGTGGCCGAGCAGGGGCACACTCCACAACGTGGAGTGTGAATATTAGGGGGGTGATATTATGTTATTCCAAGAATGAAAACTTTGGTTTTTTTTTATGTATATAAATATGATGTATTATCTTTTTGGGGAGATTAAACTATTTTAAAACTTGATTATTATTATTTTGGAAACGATGTACTAGAATGTATTGAACTGATTTGTATTTTGCTCTGTTGGCATACTGTTGATCATGTAAAATTGTTATTACAGGTTTTCTAGGCAACTCATATTTTTGGAATATCCGTAAAACAAAGGAAACTCTGTCCGACTTGGCAGAGATTTTTATAAGTTAAGATGATTTTAAAAAGAAATTTTTAAGTCACTAAATAAATCGGGGTAATTAGAGTATGAATTAAGATAGGGTGTTAAATTTATGGTATCAGAGCAGTTTTTCCTCGGCCCTTGGAGTTAATCATTACTCCAGTGGTTACTCACTGAGCGAGTAATCGATAATTATAGTTTAGAGTCTAGAGTCTATTGATAGGATGTTTATACTATTAATTATGCTATTAAGCATTAACTGTCTGCCTTATGCATGACTAAACAGAATTGCTGGTAGACGGGTCGATAATGACGGGATCCGCGCGATTCTGGAACATCTGGTACAGATGCAACAGGATCAGGCTGCTAATATGGCGCAAATGCACCATAACCAGGGGGAGAACATAGCAGCAGCCGCAGCAGCAGCAACAACAGCAACAACAGCAACAGTTGCAGCAATGAATCCTCAACCCCCAGCTCCAGTTGCTATTGACTGGTTAGCACGATTCAGGAAGAATGAACCGTTAAAGTTCGAAGGAGGATTCAATCCCGATGGGGCTCAACTGTGGTTGCAAGAGATTGAAAAGATCCTGAATACTATGGCACCACCGGAGGAACAAAAGGTTCTGCTGGCACAATACATGTTGTCTAGTGAAGCAGAACACTGGTGGCAACAGACGTGAAGGAGTTTAGAAGCAGGACATCAGGCAATTACTTGGGATCTTTTTAAGATCCGATTTCTGGAAAAGTATTTTCCTGAGGATGTCCGCAGATAAAAGGAGATCGCCTTTCTGCAGCTAGTGCAAGGGGATCTGAGCGTCGGGGAGTATGCTGCTAAGTTTGAAGATCTGATCCGATATGCCGGAAGCTACAGAGACGCTAATGAAAGGACTAAATGCATCAAATTCGAGACAGGACTTCGTTCGGAGATTAAGATGGCCTTTGAGTATCAGAACATTGCAAATCTGTCCCAACTGGTTAATATGACCAGTACTTATGAAAAGAGTAGGAAGCACAGAGCAGAAGAGAAAGTTAAGAGTGGGCAGAAGGCAGGAGGCCCAATCAGAAATGATGGACCGACACAAAGATCAAGCCCTTATGTCGTTCCCCACAACAAGGCAGCTGTCCCAAGAATTATGGGCAAAAGTGGGACTGCTGTGGATACTCCTCCATCATGCTCACATTGTGGAAAGCAGCATGGTGGAGAGTGCTGGTTCAGGAACCAAACTAGAAGAAGTTTTAGTTGTTTTGTGTGCGGACAACCCGGACACTATGCCGCTAATTGTCCCAAGAATGCTATGAAGAAAGAGGTGAATATAGCTAGAGCCCATCCAGTAGGTGCAAGACGATCTATCCAGAGAGGAAAGGTACTCACTTCGAAAGGGAAGGAAGTGGGGAATGCAGGCAAGCAGAATTGAGGTAAACGCTAAGTCTCTAATACTCTATGGGAGATGATGTTTAATTTATCGAGTCACATGCTTATATGTTTCCCTTAATTACATGAATGGAAATGAAGTTGCTCCAAATTAGAAATCCCCTATGAGTCATAGGTGTTGATCTTTGATGATCAGAAACCTTTTTAGTGAAAACTTAGAAAAGCGTGTGCTATATAGAGCCTTGATCCCTAATCTCTGAATAAAGAGTTATGTAATTTAAAGAAAAACGCATAGATGCAACTACACATATTAGGCAGAAATCAGAAAGAATAAAGTACTAAGTTTTTGAATGCCAAGTAGAAAGTAACCAAACTCCGTGATAATGTCGTTGTTTAATAGAATGTAAGGTTAGAACTGACCACTCTGATCCTACACTTGTTAAATGATGATGCTATCAGCAGGACCGTCGATGATGTGCTGTTAACGGACATAAGATTGGGGTCGGTCGCCTCGATCTTTGCATCTATTAACGGACGATGTCATGGCAATCTTCTTAATAAAGTGAGAAATTAATTGCGGTAGGAATTCTGCAAATACAAAGATCTATTAGTGGGATAGACACTAACTTGAATGGTGTTCTTCCCAAAATTCCTTACGCCTAATCGAGTACTAGACCCACAACGTAGCCTAAGGATAAGAGTCTTCAGCTATATTATCAGCCAGTAGTAGTGTAATCGAGCATAGATCCTTTGGGAATAAGGTGAAACTTCATAGAAAACGCCTTTAGTTTTCGTGGGAACTAGTGTAGGTGATGGTAACTTAAAACCCCCGGGATCTCACCAAGATCCCTGAACGAACAAACGTAAGAGAAACCAATCTTAACAATTGTGTGAAGGAACCACACAAAAATCAGTTAGGTTTATCCGAATTCGTACTCCCCTTGAGTACAAGAACTTAAGGGTATACGGGTACGAAGGAGTATGCCTACAATAAGTGGGGGAGAGCTTAATTACGAAACTTTAAAGATCCTTGTCGGGGTAACCACAGAGTGAAGTGTAGACAAGCGGGAGCGACGGAATTAAGGAGTATAATTGTAAAAAGTTTCCGATGGGATGGTTCTCCAATTGAAGGAATTGAACGGAATTTCGGGGACGAAATTCTAATAAGTGGGGGAGAATTGTAACATCCTAAACTTTATTTTAAATGAAATTATTATTATTAACCTAAGAAAAATTGGAATAATAGCTTAACGAATTTTAGTGGATTGGTGAGCGGTAATTATAAGTCCTAGGGGCTGTATAGAAGGCAATTGTGGCTTCGGGCAAAGTCATATAAGCGAAATCGGGAGTTAAATCGGCGTTTTCGATGTTAGAAATCGACCGAAAATAGAAAATTAGAAATTTATTATAGGATGCTAAGAAAATAAATTCCCCTGTTAGATATGAAGTTTATGGGATTAAGAAGCTTGTCTAAAAATTTGGGCCCGATCCGACGGTTAACGAAAAAGTTACGGCGAATCGAAGATTTGGAATTCTGGTTCACGCCCAGGCGCACCGGTGCACGCCCAGGCGCGTGCACTGTTCATTGGTGCACCAATCCAGTGAAAAACCCGCCCAGGCGAGGCACCAACTCACCTAGGCGAGCCAAAATCCGCACCAGGCGCACCACGACCCACGAATTGGTGCGCCAGCCCCCACCTGATGCGCCCGACGCGCGCGCCAACTCCCTCCTGACCGCACCAGGCGCGCACCAGCAGCACCAGCTGGTGCTTGAGCTCGCCCAAGCGAGTAAAAAGCTCGCCCAAGCGAGTAGCGCAGACCAGATTTGATCTGGTGTGTCCGATTAAAACTTGGGGGCCAAGTTGTGGCCTCTTGGCCACACGATTTCCCTTTTCTTTGGCAAGAACAAACACCCAACAACAAGAACACCACTCCCTCCCCACACTCCATCATCAACATCATCTTTTCCTCCCCTTTTCTCTCAACTCCAAGAACATCTCCACCACCCATCCACCATACACACTTGATCTTTGGGCACCTCAACCCAAAATCAAACAAAACCCATCAAACCTTGCTCCATAGATGTTGTTTGAAGCTCATCTCTTCTCCTCCCTTGGTTCACACGATTTACCCCCCTCCTTCCATTGTTCTTGGTTTTCAATTTCCACCATTGATTGGGGTAAGTTAGCTTCATGCCATATGCTCATTTCCTTTCCATTCCAACTCTCCTTAGTTCATGAATTTGGTTCTAAAACCCTTAGGGGTCTTGCACTCATGGATATGTAGGGTTTTGGTTCCATGCCTTCCAACTCAAACCAAGTCAAGGACAAGGAACTAACACACCAAGGATCCAAGAGCTAGGACTTGAGATTCATCATCACCTCTTAAGAAGGTAAGAGGGTTCGTATTACCTTAGCTTAGGAAGTAGATTCTCTTTAGTTATAGTGATGGCTAGGGGTAGAGAGGGAGTATGGCACAAAAACCTTAGGGTATTTGATAATAAAAATAAAGGAAATAATTAGAGGAGAATAGAAAGAGTAACTAGTGTAATGTGTGAGAACAAATACATAAATGATGATGGTTAGAAAAGGGATGATGGACTAAGTAGATATGTAATTGGAGAGAAATGAGAATAACTAGTTGACGAATCATAACAAAGTTATAAAGGAAATTAAGAGTGGACAATAGAGCGAAAATAATTAGAGACTCGTTGTAAGCTTGAAAAGATATGGAAATTGTGGAAGGAATGAAATATTATATTATTGGGATAACCAAGAGATAGGTAAAGAAAAGGGAAAGTGTTAGTGATAGACTTGTTTTAATTTGGGAGGATGAGGTGCAATGAATATGGAAAATACAGAGATAAGTGTGCTAATTGAAAAGGATGTTTGTTGTAGATAATGACTTGAGTTGAATAATGGAATTGAAAGGAAATTAGATAATAAATGGATTAGTAATGAGTGTAATAATTGGACAATGGGAAATTATATTGTTAATGTGAGAAAGGCCCACCTATTTAGGTGAGGATATAGGAATGTGAAAAGGTGAGTTTAGGTGTGAATGACTCTCCCAAAGGGAGTGTGACTATATGAATGATTAGGAAGGACCCTTCCAAATGGAAGTGAGAATAGGCGTAATTTTATAATGACCCTCCCTAAGTGGAGTTGGATATGGACCCTCCGAAAGGAGTATGGATATAATGACCCTCCCTAAGTGGAGTGCGAGTGTATATAAATGGACCCTCCATAGCGATGCGTGTATATAAATGGACCCTCCATAGCGGAGCGTGATTAATGGACCCTCCATAAAGGAGTGGATATGTGTATGCTTATGGACCCTCCATAGAGGAGTGGATAGATGCATGATATGGACCCTCCCTATGGGAGCGTGATAATGTATGTGATGGACCCGCCTATATGGCGTGTGTAGATGTGATTAGAACCCGCCCTTGTAGTGTGCGGAATAAATAGAAATAATACCCACCGAAAGGTGCGCAAAAGAACAGAAAGGCATAGGGAAAGTATGTAACTGAAATCATAAGGGAATGTTGAGTTGTATAAAAGGAAAGTGAAGTAGTATATGATTTGGATAGTATGGTGCAGGGTAGGTCCTTGGTTTATTACTATGCTGTCGTAGAAGCTATATTTCTAAGTTCTGTGTAATGCTACCCTTCTTGCTATATTTTTACAGGTACATAAGCGGATCATGCACTAGCCGTGGCCGAGCAGGGGCACACTCCACAACGTGGAGTGTGAATATTAGGGGGGTGATATTATGTTATTCCAAGAATGAAAACTTTGGTTTTTTTTATGTATATAAATATGATGTATTATCTTTTTGGGGAGATTAAACTATTTTAAAACTTGATTATTATTATTTTGGAAACGATGTACTAGAATGTATTGAACTGATTTGTATTTTGCTCTGTTGGCATACTGTTGATCATGTAAAATTGTTATTACAGGTTTTCTAGGCAACTCATATTTTTGGAATATCCGTAAAACAAAGGAAACTCTGTCCGACTTGGCAGAGATTTTTATAAGTTAAGATGATTTTAAAAAGAAATTTTTAAGTCACTAAATAAATCGGGGTAATTAGAGTATGAATTAAGATAGGGTGTTAAATTTATGGTATCAGAGCAGTTTTTCCTCGGCCCTTGGAGTTAATCATTACTCCAGTGGTTACTCACCGAGCGAGTAATCGATAATTATAGTTTAGAGTCTAGAGTCTATTGATAGGATGTTTATACTATTAATTATGCTATTAAGCATTAACTGTCGGCCTTATGCATGACTAAACAGAATTGCTGGTAGACGGGTCGATAATGACGGGATCCGCGCGATTCTGGAACATCTGGTACAGATGCAACAGGATCAGGCTGCTAATATGGCGCAAATGCACCATAACCAGGGGGAGAACATAGCAGCAGCCGCAGCAGCAGCAACAACAGCAACAGTTGCAGCAATGAATCCTCAACCCCCAGCTCCAGTTGCTATTGACTGGTTAGCACGATTCAGGAAGAATGAACCGTTAAAGTTCGAAGGAGGATTCAATCCCGATGGGGCTCAACTGTGGTTGCAAGAGATTGAAAAGATCCTGAATACTATGGCACCACCGGAGGAACAAAAGGTTCTGCTGGCACAATACATGTTGTCTAGTGAAGCAGAACACTGGTGGCAACAGACGCGAAGGGGTTTAGAAGCAGGACATCAGGCAATTACTTGGGATCTTTTTAAGATCCGATTTCTGGAAAAGTATTTTCCTGGGGATGTCCGCAGATAAAAGGAGATCGCCTTTCTGCAGCTAGTGCAAGGGGATCTGAGCATCGGGGAGTATGATGCTAAGTTTGAAGATCTGATCCGATATGCCGGAAGCTACAGAGACGCTAATGAAAGGACTAAATGCATCAAATTCGAGACAGGACTTCGTTCGGAGATTAAGATGGCCTTTGAGTATCAGAACATTGCAAATCTGTCCCAACTGGTTAATATGACCAGTACTTATGAAAAGAGTAGGAAGCACAGAGCAGAAGAGAAAGTTAAGAGTGGGCAGTAGGCAGGAGGCCCAATCAGAAATGATGGACCGACACAAAGATCAAGCCCTTATGTCGTTCCCCACAACAAGGCAGCTGTCCCAAGAATTATGGGCAAAAGTGGGACTGCTGTGGATGCTCCTCCATCATGCTCACATTGTGGAAAGCAGCATGGTGAAGAGTGCTGGTTCAGGAACCAAACTAGAAGAAGTTTTAGTTGTTTTGTGTGCGGACAACCCGGACACTATGCCGCTAATTGTCCCAAGAATGCTATGAAGAAAGAGGTGAATACAGCTAGAGCCCATCCAGTAGGTGCAAGACGATCTATCCAGAGAGGAAAGGTACTCACTTCGAAAGGGAAGGAAGTGGGGAATGCAGGCAAGCAGAATTGAGGTAAACGCTAAGTCTCTAATACTCTGTGGGAGATTATGTTTAATTTATCGAGTCACATGCTTATATGTTTCCCTTAATTACATGAATGGAAATGAAGTTGCTCCAAATTAGAAATCCCCTATGAGTCATAGGTGTTGATCTTTGATGATCATAAACCTTTTTAGTGAAAACTTAGAAAAGCGTGTGCTATATAGAGCCTTGATCCCTAATCTCTGAATAAAGAGTTATGTAATTTAAAGAAAAACGCATAGATGCAACTACACATATTAGGCAGAAATCAGAAAGAATAAAGTACTAAGTTTTTGAATGCCAAGTAGAAAGTAACCAAACTCCGTGATAATGTCGTTGTTTAATAGAATGTAAGGTTAGAACTGACCACTCTGATCCTACACCTGTTAAATGATGATGCTATCAGCAGGACCGTCGATGATGTGCTGTTAACGGACATAAGATTGGGGTCGGTCGCCTCGATCTTTGCATCTATTAACGGACGATGTCATGGCAATCTTCTTAATAAAGTGAGAAATTAATTGCGGTAGGAATTCTGCAAATACAAAGATCTATTAGTGGGATAGACACTAACTTGAATGGTGTTCTTCCCAAAATTCCTTACGCCTAATCGAGTACTAGACCCACAACGTAGCCTAAGGATAAGAGTCTTCAGCTATATTATCAGCCAGTAGTAGTGTAATCGAGCATAGATCCTTTGGGAATAAGGTGAAACTTCATTGAAAACGCCTTTAGTTTTCGTGGGAACCAGTGTAGGTGATGGTAACTTAAAACCCCCGGGATCTCACCAAGATCCCTGAACGAACAAACGTAAGAGAAACCAATCTTAACAATTGTGTGAAGGAGCCACACAAAAATCAGTTAGGTTTATCCGAATTCGTACTCCCCTTGAGTACAAGAACTTAAGGGTATACGGGTACGAAGGAGTATGCCTACAATAAGTGGGGGAGAGCTTAATTACGAAACTTTAAAGATCCTTGTCGGGGTAACCACAGAGTGAAGTGTAGACAAGCGGGAGCGACGGAATTAAGGAGTATAATTGTAAAAAGTTACCGATGGGATGGTTCTCCAATTGAAGGAATTGAACGGAAATTCGGGGACGAAATTCTAATAAGTGGGGGAGAATTGCAACATCCTAAACTTTATTTTAAATGAAATTATTATTATTAACCTAAGAAAAATTGGAATAATAGCTTAACGAATTTTAGTGGATTGGTGAGCGGTAATTATAAGTCCTAGGGGCTGTATAGAAGGCAATTGTGGCTTCGGGCAAAGTCATATAAGCGAAATCGGGAGTTAAATCGGCGTTTTCGATGTTAGAAATCGACCGAAAAGAGAAAATTAGAAATTTATTATAGGATGCTAAGAAAATAAATTCCACCGTTAGATATGAAGTTTATGGGATTAAGAAGCTTGTCTAAAAATTTGGGCCCGATCCGACGGTTAACGAAAAATAAATTCCACCGTTAGATTTGGAATTCTGGTTCACGCCCAGGCGCACCGGTGCACGCCCAGGCGCGTGCACTGTTCATTGGTGCACCAATCCAGTGAAAAACCCGCCCAGGCGAGCCAAAATCCGCACCAGGCGCACCACGACCCACGAATTGGTGCGCCAACCCCCACCTGATGCGCCCGACGCGCGCGCCAACTCCCTCCTGATCGTACCAGGCGCGCACCAGCAGCACCAGCTGGTGCTTGAGCTCGCCCAAGCGAGTAAAAAGCTCGCCCAAGCAAGTGGCGCAGACCAGATTTGATCTGGTGTGTCCGATTAAAACTTGGGGGCCAAGTTGTGGCCTCTTGGCCACACGATTTCCCTTTTCTTTGGCAAGAACAAACACCCAACAACAAGAACACCACTCCCTCCCCACACTCCATCATCAACATCATCTTTTCCTCCCCTTTTCTCTCAACTCCAAGAACATCTCCACCACCCATCCACCATACACACTTGATCTTTGGGCACCTCAACCCAAAATCAAACAAAACCCATCAAACCTTGCTCCATGGATGTTGTTTGAAGCTCATCTCTTCTCCTCCCTTGGTTCACACGATTTACCCCCCTCCTTCCATTGTTCTTGGTTTTCAATTTCCACCATTGATTGGGGTAAGTTAGCTTCATGCCATATGCTCATTTCCTTTCCATTCCAACTTTCCTTAGTTCATGAATTTGATTCTAAAACCCTTAGGGGTCTTGCACTCATGGATATGTAGGGTTTTGGTTCCATGCCTTCCAATTCAAACCAAGTCAAGGACAAGGAACTAACACACCAAGGATCCATGAGCTAGGACTTGAGATTCATCATCACCTCTTAAGGAGGTAAGAGGGTTCGTATTACCTTAGCTTAGGAAGTAGATTCTCTTTAGTTATAGTGATGGCTAGGGGTAGAGAGGGAGTATGGCACAAAAACCTTAGGGTATTTGATAATAAAAATAAAGGAAATAATTAGAGGAGAATAGAAAGAGTAACTAGTGTAATGTGTGAGAACAAATACATAAATGATGATGGTTAGAAAAGGGATGATGGACTAAGTAGATATGTAATTGGAGAGAAATGAGAATAACTAGTTGACGAATCATAAGAAAGTTATAAAGGAAATTAAGAGTGGATAATAGAGCGAAAATAATTAGAGACTCGTTGTAAGCTTGAAAAGATATGGAAATTGTGGAAGGAATGAAATATTATATTATTGGGATAACCAAGAGATAGGTAAAGAAAAGGGAAAGTGTTAGTGATAGACTTGTTTTAATTTGGGAGGATGAGGTGCAATGAATATGGAAAATACAGAGATAAGTGTGCTAAGTGAAAAGGATGTTTGTTGTAGATAATGACTTGAGTTGAATAATGGAATTGAAAGGAAATTAGATAATAAATGGATTAGTAATGAGTGTAATAATTGGACAATGGGAAATTATATTGTTAATGTGAGAAAGGCCCACCTATTTAGGTGAGGATATAGGAATGTGAAAAGGTGAGTTTAGGTGTGAATGACTCTCCCAAAGGGAGTGTGACTATATGAATGATTAGGAAGGACCCTTCCAAATGGAAGTGAGAATAGGCGTAATTTTATAATGACCCTCCCTAAGTGGAGTTGGATATGGACCCTCCGAAAGGAGTATGGATATAATGACCCTCCCTAAGTGGAGTGCGAGTGTATATAAATGGACCCTCCATAGCGGAGCGTGTATATAAATGGACCCTCCATAGCGGAGCGTGATTAATGGACCCTCCATAAAGGAGTGGATATGTGTATGCTTATGGACCCTCCATAAAGGAGTGGATATGATGCAACATCATGTAATCAATTACTACAGAGCTTGTAATCGATTACTAAGCCTCTGAAAAATATATGATGCAACAATTATAATCGATTACTTGACTAATGTAATCGATTACTTCCATAAGAAAGTAACTGATTAACAAGATTCAGTTAATCGATTACAGCCTCTCTGATTTTTCTATGATGCAACAAAGTTAATCGATTACTTTATGAGATAATTGATTACTCTCATTGCAAACATACAAATATACAGAGTTTTGTAACATCAAGTATTTCACTAAGGTTAAATGCAGAAAAAACACTTTTATATGCAAAAACACGTTTTTCTTCTTCTCTCCTAAAATGAAAAAAACTTTATTGGCTTTGTAACTTTTAAGGAAACAAAAACTTCATTACCTTACATTCGATCTAAGGAGAAGGTTTCTATTCTTAAGCTTGCTTGAGTCTTCAA
Source organism: Crotalaria pallida (assembly GCA_037953625.1). Classification (NCBI taxonomy): domain Eukaryota; kingdom Viridiplantae; phylum Streptophyta; class Magnoliopsida; order Fabales; family Fabaceae; genus Crotalaria; species Crotalaria pallida. Next base: position 56,912,682 of record CM075651.1, read on the forward strand.
TCTTGAGACTTGCACTTGTGAGCTTGAACATGAGTTGGCTTGTTATCATCAAAACACATACTTGAATAAAACTTGAAGACCATAGAGAGTTTGAAGCATGTCTTCCAACCAGCTTGACTTCCAACAGTGTCTATGTTCGGAGAATTTCTTCGAACTCACGTATCGACTGAGTTCCGGAATTTAATAGGTGTGCGAGGCATTCGAGTTCAATTCGACCCTGTTGGTTATGCCTCGAGCATGATTGGTAATAGGGTAAAGTGGTTAGAGGGTTTGTCTTAAGTCGGTCGGGTTAGAACGAGTGTTTAAGAAGAGGTTAAGTCTAGAATTCGGTTGTTAGTTCGTTTCGTCCTTCCGTGGTTATGATTCACGTGTTTATTATTGTTAATTTATGATTGTGATGTTTTGTATGTGTTAAGAGGTGCTTAGAAGGTGCTTAGAAAGTGGAATTATGATAGGATAAGTTAGGGTGTGTTAGGAATGGCTTAGAACTGTTAGAATGCTTGAAAGAAAGGAAAACCTAGGCCATTAATCGATTAAGAGGTCCCTTAATCGATTAATTTTTGTGCCACATTCAGCCACTAATCGAGTAAGGCTTAGATTAATCGATTAGAATTAATAGCACATTCCCCATAAACTCCCTATCAATCTCCATCTCTCAAATCTCATTTCAATCCCTCTCCCTCTAAAACCCCAATTTCCACCTCAAACCCTAACACTCTCACTCCTTCTCATAGAGTTGGGTAATCATTAAGGGAAGCTAGGAATTGTTTAAGGGCAAAGATTAGAAGACCAAGGAGCTAGGATTGGAGCTTGGTGCATGGGTTCCAATAAAACCCCAATTTCACCTTTTTGGCTTCAAGAGGTAAGGGGAGACTCTTTTCCTCACTTTGAACTAGGGATAGTTAGGGTTTATGATAGGATTTGAGATTAGTCGCTTAAATTAGGGTGTGGTAGCAAATAGTGTAGATTAGAGTTTAATTAATTGTGATTAGTGTAGTTTTTAGTTGATTGTAATATTAATGTAAATGCTTATATTAAATCATTTTGTGAATGGTTAAAGTAGGAAGTGAAGAACGCTAGGGAGATGACTTAAAGTATAGTACTCTGAGACATACCTGAGTATGTTGACTGCTTTACTTGTTCTCTGTCAATTTGTGAACTTGTGTTGTTTGTGATAGTTGTTATGCAACCTAAGTGCTAATTGTTTATAATTGTGAATAGGATAAGTGTTATAATAGATTAGTTATGATAATGGGAGGCGTTGGAATCGTTAAAGGGTCATGGAGTTGAAAATGAATATAAATGAAATGAATGGGAATGAAATTGCAAAGAAATTGTATTTTGTTATCCCTATCTTTGATTTGGGTATTAGTCTCAAGTTTTTATCATGAACTTTATACTGTCCTTTTAATTCACTGTGTTGTGAAAAGATCTCACCCTTAGTTGTTAACATTTTAGGTACATGGTCAAGAAGCTTGAAGATTAGAGTGCGCAGCGGAACAAGTCGAAAGAAAGGAAATTGTGTATAAACTGCTTATAGTGTAATTGGGTGCCCCACATTTTGTATAAACTTAATTTGTAAATGAAATTTTTTTAAAGTTATCTGTTTTAATTTCACACTCTGATTCATGTATTTTATCTAATAAAATAACTTATAAAACTTATTTTGTAAAAAAAAATAACTTTTAAAGTTCCCCTTTTAGTTTCAAAATTATTATTTATGTATCTTTTATATAATAAAATCGAGGTGTTACAATTATGGTATCAGAGCAGTTCTTCCTTTCGACCTGAGCGAAAGTAATCCCGATCTCGCTGCGAACACTCTCATCTCAAGTTTCTTGAATAAAGGTGAGACTTATAATCAAGTGAAAATGTTAATGTTAAGTGCTTGTTGTGTATGTTTGATGCTAATGTTAAGCATAATTAGAAATGAATGTGCATGTTGGTTGTGAATGTTTTGTGAATAAGTGTGTGCATCCTTGGAGTGTGATTGTTGCATCATATGCCCACATGTCTTAGGTTAGAAAACCCTCCCAATGAATCTATATAAGTGAAGGATGAATGATTAATACCCCTAAAACGAACTAGAAACACGTGCATTCAAAGAGTAAGGCGGACCTTAGGAGTACGGGGAAAAACCTACGTCGTTTACGATTGATGAAGTCAAAAGTAACTAGATTGTGTTATTGAAACAATCGCTGAGAATTGTTGTTGAAAACTTTGATCCTGCAAAGGACACGGGTTCGCTACCCGTGTTGGGGATTGGTTTTATGCAACCACAATAATTCTGTCAGTTGCTTTGGCTTTTCGTGGCCAGTTGAGGGTGATTTCTGCTAAAGCCAATTTCGACGAATCAAACCAAATTGCATGAGGGACCTTCCGGAGTGGAGGTGAAGTGTTGTGCAAGCGGGTGAGCGAGGGACCTTCCTAAGTGGAGGTGAAGCACCCAATTAGGGGTTGAGAAATGCTTACTCCTGGCCAGTTTTTCCCCGAGTGGAGGGGCAAGTGGGTGAGGAAAAAGTTAAATTGTTATAAAAGTGGTACATTGCATGAAGAACCCTCCTGCGAGGAGAACGTGAAGTGAAATGTACATAAAGTTAAATTGTTATAAAAGTGGACATTGTATGAAGAACCCTGTAACACCCCGCATTTTCCCGTACGTGCGTAAACGAATTCGCTAAAAATAAACGTTGAGTTTTTGCTTTCCAAAAAGGATTTTCTAAAGGAATGATTTCTTTATGAAATAAATTTGCATTTTTGGATTTGTGAACTTTCAAAATGTGATCTTTTGAATTTTCTGGATTCATTTACAAATTTATTTTTGAAAATCTTGGGAGGACGAATTTTTAAGAAAATATAATTTTGAAAGCAATAACTTTCAATTTGTCTTTTGGAAATCTCTTGTTTGAATGGAAAGTTGGATTTTTAAGGCTATTTAGAGATTTTAATTATGTGTGTTATGTGTATACCATTGTTTTACTTTGAAATAGCCTAAGTTTTCTTTATAATAAAATGTGTTCTTGTAGGAAATTAAATTAATTGCCATGACATGAAATTAATTATGCTCAATATGATATATGTTTGATTTAATATGTGAATGTGGCTTGAAAAATAAATATGTGTGTATATATGTGCATGTGCTACGGTTTTGGTGTGTTTATGTGTGTAACACCCCGCATTTTCCGTACGTGCGTAAACGAATTCGATAAAAATAAACCTTGAAGTTTTTGTTTTTAAAAAAAAAAGGATTTTCTAAAAAGGATTTCTGATTTTATTAAAAAGTGAATTCCTTTACGGAATAATTTGCATCTTTGGATTTGTGAACCTTGAAAGTGTGATCGTTTAAATTTTTGGGTTGACTCAAAAATTTATTTTTGAAGTTGGTGAAGAACGATATTTTTTTAGAAACCATGATTTTTGAAAGTTAATTACCTTAAATAAATTTATCTTTTGGAAATTTTTCATTTGCATAGAATTTTGACTCTTAGAGATTTTAATTGTGTGAAGTATATGTAGATAATTATTTTACTTTGAACTAGCCTAAGTTTTCTTTAACAATAAAAATGTGTTCTTGTAGGAAATTAAATTAATTACCACGACAAGAAATTAATTTATGCTATATGCTCAACATGATATATGTTTGATTCAATATGTGAATGTTGCTTGAAAAAAAAATTAATAATAAATATGTGTGTATGATGCTACGGTCCTATGTGTGTGTGCATATGATCCTTGAATTCATTTACATGATTTTAATGCATTTTATAAGTAAAAGAATAGAGAAATAAAAATGAAAGTGCATGATGTATGTGCATGGGTGTGTGTTGCTACGGTAATGTGAATGTGTGTGTGTGTTGGAATAGATTTCAAATTGGGGAAGAGATACTTGGAAGGCTTAGGAGCCACCAAGTGGATTAGAGGTGTGGAAAATAGTGGCCTTGACATGACTATGCATGATGAAGCCTAGCCCTAACCTATTCACTTTGCTTCCTTTGATTCAACCCTTGCCATGCAAATATTTGGAAAGCCAATTTTACCCTCCTAATTGATGCCTTGGCCGAAACCCATTCCAAGGGCAAAGGAGGCAACTTCGGTGCCCTTATATCCACCCTTGCTTTGATTCATTTCCCTACTTTCCTTCATCTCCTTCACAAACAAACCAACACACTTTGTAAGGGACTATCCAACCCTTAGAAGAAATAGAGAGAGAGAAAGGAGAAGGTGTGGCCGTGAGGAACACAAAGGAAGAAGGAGGAGATTTAACCCAAGACCTTGCACTTTCTTTGAGGATCAACAACCCTAGGAGTTAGAAGACCCATTTCCTTGGTAGGTCATTCGAAGATCAAGAAAGAGGACCATGATGTTTAGGATTTTCTTTTGGTCTTGTAACTTTTCTTTCTTCTCTTTTCATTGCATAATCATTTTCATAACTTGAGAGATGAGTGTGAATGTAGTTTAGATTTTTCCATGGACTTTTAAAATAGTATGTAAACTCATGGACTCTATATGATTCGGTTATGGCTTTCTTTTGGAAGATCTTGATGATTTTCCTAAACAAATTTCTAATGGATCTAAATAACTACTTGGGATTTTTATGGAAACTAAAATTAAAACCCCATGCATGTTGGATTTTTCCTCTTAACTGTGATCAACAACGTTTTTATGGATGGATCGAATATATATAATGCATGATCTAAGTGTGATATGCTAGAAAGTAAAGGATTTGTGTCTTGCATGTTGAGTTCTTGTACCCAATCCGTAACCTATATGAATGTTTGATTAATAATTTGATGATTTAAGATTACTTGAGGGGAAAATAGGAATTTTGAACTTTTCATATTGAGTTGTAATGATCTTTGGTTGATTTCATATATGTGTATGTTTTAATCCGTGTGTGTGTTAAACTAAATTTAGAACTTTAAGGTTTGCATGTCACTTTTCAAGAAAAGAAACTAAGTTTCCCTTCTATGTGTGTTACGGTCTAGAAGAAATAATAGGGTAATAGCCTTTAAAGATGATTTTTCTTTTTATAAACATAATTTGATTTAGAGATTTATTTTATCCATGTGTGTTAAGGCCATTCGGTCATGTGTGCTAAAAGTGTATTGGTGCTTGATTCATGAGTGCATATGTGTACTAGGGATAGATTTAATGATTCTAAGTCCATGCATGCTATTCTTTTAGAAGAATAAGTTGTAACTCAAATCCTTATTCTAGAAAATTGTAAGTTTAAGTTTTGATAAAAATTTAAGAAACTCCTATGATGGTTCATGCATATTGGTGTCACTAAATGATGATGTGTGATCAACATGAGTTGTTTTAATTGTCTTTAGTGCATTGAAAAATGAACTGGAACTTATTGCATTTTCCTATGATGCTCACGGTTTAGTCTCAAAATAAATAGGATAACTTCATTGTTTTATGACTTTGGTGATTTGAGGTATAGTGAGAGATTTTGCTTGAATGATTCGGCTAATACATGTTTAAGTTCTTAGAATGATTTTCTCTTTTTAAAATGACTAATGAAAGTGACCTTATTCCATGATTATGCTACTATATGTTCAATGCAATGATGTGTTAATTTCTCTTGTTCTTTTCGGTTTAGGGACTAGAAGTAAGTGAAATTAATTGAATTAGTTCTCATGATGTTGATTATGTGATTCCAAGGTTTAAGAATTATTAGCTAATAGGAAACATTACCTATGTGCAATTCGGTTTTGCCATGTTCTAATCAAGAAATTAAGTTTAAATTCTCTTCTTGTGCATGATTGAATTTGTATGATGGTGTATTAATCTAAATGGTTATTTTCTCTAGTCTAAGAATGTTTTGCAATAGGTGGATGATGAATGATTTGGATTTCTATGAGCTGGTTAATGTGAATGTTTTAAGAATTATGTTTTCATAACATTAATGTTTTAAATTATGTTTTAATAATGAAAGGAAATTATTTTTAAGTTATTTCCAAACGTTTTTCCCAAGAACTGTTTTAATGATAGATTTAAATCGAATTTGAAAGCCTTAGACCATGATAACAAGTTTTCAAAAGAGAAATTGTTTTCAAAACAAGTTAAAAGAGTGTATCGAATCGTTTCTAATGCACGGGAAAATGTCTTAGTTTGAGCGAAGGATGCGAGGATATGAGGCGAGGAGAGATGATGCAGAGATCGTGGAGAGCATTAAGACGTTCGTCATCGAGGTGAGAGAGGGGCATTCCCTTAAGACGCCGTGGTAATTAGGTAACATATTAAGGCGTCCAATCATCTCAAAGATTGGACTTCAATCTCATTTAGCGTAGTGGTGTATGTGATAGCGGATGTTTGATTGGTTTAGCTATCCACCCGAACGACTGAGATTGGTTCATAAAAATGATGATATGTTTTATAATTGTTCATGTTGTGCTATCTAATTATTTTGTGATTTGTTTATTTGTTATCTAATGAGATATGGAGGGAAACCGCGTGAGTAAACAATAAAGACTAAGATTATAAAATAATAATCAAAGAAATAAGAGACGAAAACGATAGATGTGAAAGACGTGCTTAGTTGAGGAAGAATGTGACGAGGAGACGATGCTAAGAAGACTATGAGAAATGTTCGAGAAAGCGAACGGAAGCGTGGTGATGATGAGTGGAGCTAACAATGCTGCGAGGTCGAGCTGAACAGAAAATATGCTTACGACGTTGTTGAGTTATTTGAAGTAAGGGATGCGGAGGATGCTATTGATCCACAGCGGACGGAGAGGATAATGCTGGTGTGCTGAGTTACAAGTTAACTTGAAAGAGTGATGCTCGTGTTGATGAGAGCAATGTTGCTGTGATATGAGAAAGAGGAAGACGATGCAATGATGTTGTGATGATTCACGTGATAGTATATGAGTTTTAGGGGGATTAGATGCGAACGATTAGCGATCGGGTCTCATTGAAGGGATGTACCAAGGATGAGCCGATCATTAGGGCTAAGCCGTAATTAAAACTCTTTAAAAGATTTTAAAAGACATTAACAATTGCGGTGAGGTATGAGTGTCGAATCGAATTAGTGGAGAGGAAGGAACGATAAGTATCTGCGGATACTTAGGACGAGATTGCATTAGGGGAGGACGATGACGGTGATACGTCAAGAATTCTAGAGTACTTTTCTAGGCGGAACAATCCCACAAGTGGCGCACTAACGTGGTGGGGACTGGGTCTAATGCTGTGGCACGTTCTGCTTTCGAAACTAGAATAAGTACTGTCGCCCCCTAGATTGCAAATCGAGAACAGTGAGAGGGACTGGAACGGGGCATTGTGTTTTGCCACTGTGAGACAGTGAGCCTGATTAATGATATTATATATGATTGAGGCTGAGACCTCCTGGCTTGGAGCCATTTGTTGAGACAGCTGTCGTGCCCGCGTGGTAAAGGTCCTGTACTCCTGTTTGCTTCCGACTAGGTTGGGTAGTGGACCGAGGAGATGTAGACGAGTGTGAGCTCAATGATGTCTCCCCCTCATCATTGACGCTAATCGAAATGATAAAACTTAATTAACCCAGATATTCCAAAGCTAGGTATATTAATAATGCTGGAGATAATATTGATGACAACGATAGCCTTAAGTGATGGATAAGTTTAAGAGTGGAATGGGGTGTGAGTATCCCGAAGTTTTTGATGAGTATGAGGACAAGGTATGGTTGTAGGTATCATCATGAGTGATGTTAAAGAATCTTGAAAGTATTATTCTAGATGTTCGGATGGATCATTTTGTCTATGTTCTGTTAATTAATACTGTGACTCGATTATGTTAGATTGATTGTTTGATTTCCAGTTTCTATTCATATTTTGTCTTAATATTTACCTGATGTAATCCCACATAGTCGACATTGCCGTTTTGGGTTGCTCACTCTCTACCCTATCTGTTATATCTTGTATAAAATTGTATGGACGTTAGATGGCCAACATGGTGCGATATCAGCAACTGCGGGAGATTGGAGCGACTCCCCGAAGGGGTAATAACAGCATTACGTCAGCCTATGAGATGACCTTCGTGGAGATTCCGCGTCGACGAGTGGAGCTAGAGGAAGAGGAGGAGGTAGCTGAAGAAGAAGAAGAAGAGGATGGACCTGATGATTCTGAGGAGGAGATTGCTGATGAGGACGAGGAGGAAGATCCCGACCTCTGGTCCGATAGAGATGACCCAGAGGAGTACTACAGTGATGGAAGTTGGATTTTTACTCCCGAGGATTTACTGGCGGATGATGACGAGTGGTACCGCATGTTGAGAAAATGCCTAAGCATGGGTAGTTTTGATGATTACAAAGTGCAAGTCAAGACAAAAGTCCACAACATTGAAGCTTAGACTCAAGTTAGTCAAAAAGGGATTCTTATACACTTGTAATGTTAAATTTACTTTTTTTAAAGTTCCTTAGGTGCTTAATGGTTAAGTCTAAGTTAGAATGAAGCTAAATCATAATCTAAAGAAAAATAGTATGCATGCTAAGTTGAATCAAAAGTGGGTGATTTTCAAAAAAAAAAAATTTATTATTAAGAAAATATTTTTTTTAAAAATGTTTTTGAAGTCAAGAAAGTATTTTCAAAGTTAAAAAAAAAATTGAAAAAGTGTATCTGATCAAATGTATCCGGATACATCCAAAAGTATCCGGATACTTCTTTAAAACAATAGTTAAATTTTTGAAATCAAACACGATGTATCCGAATACTTTCAAAAGTATCCGGATACAAACAGTTAAAACTGTCATAAACATAGCCGTTTGTTGTCCTAACTGATATATATATGTTCCAAACGATTTCAAAACACAAGACAACATTCCAACACTTCTCTATCTGCTCTGAACTTTCTGAAAAACATATTTTCCAGAATCATTGAGTGTTCTTCATGATTAAACAACATTTTCACATATGATTAAGAAGAACATTCAAGTGTTGCATTGAACTTTTACAAATACCCACTTTGATATACACTTGCATTCATTCTCATTGATCTAGATTTTGATTCAGTACTAAAAGTGTTCTTAAGTAAGTTGCTAATCCACACAAGAAAGGTGCAAGTACCATTGGTCTTCATTGGAGTTGTTCATCCACACAACGAGGTGTAAAGTGCCAACAACAAGACATTGACAAACGCAAATTGGTGAAAGGTTTTCATCAAGTATACTTGAAGGTTTCAAGTGGAATTGAAGAAGGTTTCTTCAAGCACAAGGTTCGCTGTGGTTCGAGGAATTGTTTGGGAAGACACAAGTTCCAAAGAGGTTCTTTGGAGGGACTAGTCTAAGAGAGAGGTTTTCTCTTACACTACTTGTACTTACAATTCTTGTTCATAGTGAAGCAAATCTCCCATCTCAGAGAGGGAGGACTGGATTAGCATTAGTGTTCGTTAACACACTAATGTGAACCAGGATAAAATCCTTGTGTTCGCTTCTCTTTCATTATCTCTTTACAATTCCGCGCGCTTAATTTTCATATATTTAAGTATATGCGTTTTATATGTTTTTACTCTGATTATTCTAAAGGCCTTAGTAAGCGATAAATTTTTAATTGGTGAAGATTCGTACTCTTCGCCTGTTCACCTCTTTTATAGGGAATAGTACTACCCGCTTGTTTTCCAACAAGTGGTATCAGAGCTCGGTCGCAAACGATCGAGCATAACTGCTTTTCCGTACGATCCTTAGTTTGGTAAACAATGGGTTCTAGTAATCCCTTCTGTGGTGAAGGTTCTTCCATTAATCGTCGCCCTATGTTTTCGGGCGAAGGTTACACCTATTGGAAGGTTAGGATGAAAATCTTCATTGAAGCAATAGATGTAGAAATTTGGAATGCTATAGAAAATGGCCCTTTTGTACCACAACATAAGGTTAATGACTCTGTCCTTAATAAGCCCAAGGGGAGTTGGAATGATGATGATAAGAAAAAAGTAAGTTATGATTTGAAAGGAAAAAATATCATTACATCCGCTCTCTCGTATGATGAATTTTTTAGGGTCTCTCAGTGTACTAGTGCGAAAGAGATGTGGGACACTTTACAAGTGACTCATGAAGGTACTAGTGAAGTCAAAAGGGCTAGACTAAATGCCCTCATGCATGAATATGAACTGTTTAGAATGTTTCCCAATGAACCAATTTCAAATATGCAAAAACGGTTTACACATATTATAAATCATTTACTTGCTCTTGGCAAAACTTTTATTGATGGTGAAATTATTAACAAAGTTTTGAGATGTTTAGACAGACAGTGGCAGCCAAAGGTTACAGCAATAATGGAGTCAAAAGATCTAAGTGATATGGACCTAGCCACTTTGTTCGGAAAACTGCAAGAGCACGAAATGGAATTGGGAAGGCTAAAAATGCATGAAGATTCGGACATGTGCAAAAAGGATAAGGTTTCATTCAAGATGCTGCAGACTCTTGAAGAATTATCCAATGATGAAAATTCAGATTCCGATATCGACGATGAGACCATGGAGCTTTTAGTTAGTAAATTCAGCAAGTTCCTTAAGAATAGACAACAAAGAAGTCAAAATGAAGGAACTTCAAGAAGAAAGTCTCCAAAAGACAAAATTCAATGTCACGAATGTGGTAATATAGGTCATGTGAAAATTGAATGTGCTGCATATCTCAAGAGAAAAGAGAATGACAAAAAGGAAAGCAAAGGATTCAAATCCAAGAAGGCTTATATTGTATGGAATTTGCCAGAAAATTCAGAGAAGCAAGATGCTAGCAGTTCAGATGAGGAGGAATTGGTTAATCACTTGTGCTTAATGGGAAAGTTTGATGAAGAAACTTCATCAAGCATAGAATCATTTGAGCCAATGAACTCCAAACGGGTAACATATTCTGACTCCGACTCTGATTCTGAAAATTCAACTTATAATGAACTATATGAATCTTATGTAGAAATGTATAAGGAATTAAGGAAGCTAGCTAAAATTAACATTGAAAGCAAGAGGATTATCTTGGAGTATGAGACTAAAATTTTAGAAATGCAAAAATTTATCGATGAACTTCAACTACAAAATGAAACTCTTGATCTTATTTATTCAAATGCTTCTTGTGATTGTGAACTAAAAACTAATCCTATTGCCGAATGTGAAAGTTGCAAGCATTTTGAAAAGGAAGTACACAATTTGAAAACTAAGCTTGCAAGCTTCACTAAAGGTGATATGCACTTAAACAATTTAATTGCCAATCAAAGAGGAAATACAAATAAAACTGGTTTGGGATATCGAAAACCCAAAAACTGCAATTACAACAAGTTGGTATCTTTTTCAAATGTCAATTACTCTAAAACACCAACTTGCCATTATTGTGGAATTTTTTGGCATACTTCTAATGCTTGTAATATTAAACTTAAAGGTATCCCAAATGGCTCATTTGTATGGATTAAGAAAGGGTTTGATCCTAATGCTAATCAATTAGGTACCCAAGTTACCTAAAACATGCAAGGTATTTTTGGAAAGCTAGGTTAGGGGAGATTTATGACTAGATGTCCAGGTAACTACCCTTTTGAGTTGTATTTCTACCATGAGTTCTTAGCAACTTTGTGAGGTCCTGCTGTAACCCCAAACAAGCTAAGCTTGGTATCCACGTTTTAATATGAAATCAAGTGGGCTACTCTACTTAACTAATGTTTTGGAAAAAGAGTTTCGAAGCGTGGTGTCTTGTGACATCCCGGTTTGGAACTTGAAGGAGTTGGGGCAACTTGAGAACCTAGGCTTTTCAAGAAACTATGTTTTACAATTGAGGTGTTCTCATTTCGCACGCTACTCATTTTTTTTAAAAAAAAAATGGCCCCTAATTTTCACTCAAAATGATTATGTTTTCAAGTTACCAAGTCGGTGTGTTACAATGTGTGCATGTGATCTTGAAAAATGTTTGCATAATCTACATGAATTGATGACCATAGGATTTTAAATAAATAAGAGTAGGAAATGAATTGAAATTGCATGATGTATGTGCATGTGTGTGATGCTACGGTGATGACTGTGTGTGTGTTGGGGTAGATTTTCAATTTGGGGAGGAGATACTTGGAAGGCTTAGAAGCTAACAAGTGTACTAGATGAGTGGAAAATAGGAGTTTGAAATGACCATGCATGATGAAGTCTAGCCCTAGGCTATGCCTCTTGTTTCCTTTGATTGAACCCTTCCCATGAAAACTTTGAGAAACCCAAAACTACCCTCCTAATTGATGCTTTGGCCGAACCTCCATCCAAGGGCAAAGGAGGCAATTTCGGTGGCCCTTAAATCTATCCTACCATAGTTCATTTCTTCACTTTTCTTTCATTTCCTTCACAAACACCACTCAAACATTTCTAAGGTACCAACACACCCTTAGAAAAGAAAAGAGAGAGGAGAAGAGAGGAGGTGGCCGTGAGAACACAAAGGAAGAGGAAGGAGACTTAGGCCAAGACTTTGAACTTTCTTTGGAGATCAAGAACCTTAGAAGTTAGAAGACCCATTTTCTTGGTAGGTTATAAGGAGATCAAGAAGAAAACCATGAGAGTTAGGATTTTCTTTTGGTCTTGTAATTTTTCTTTCTTCTCTTTTCATTGCATGTTTATTTTTATAGCTTGAGAGGTGAGTGCAACTATGGACTTTTAATTCGGTTTGTAAATATGTGAACTCATGGACTTTCTATGCTTCGGTTATGGCTTTCTTTAGGTAGATCTTGATGATTTTCTAAAACGAATTTCTAATAGATTTAAATAACTACTTGAGATTTTGTGAAAACTAAAATGAAACCCTTTGCATGTTGATTTCTTCTCCAAACCCGTGACCTATGAGGTTTTTATTGAAAGGATTTGGTAAATAATTTATGATTTAGGTTTGATTGGTAACAAAGTGAGGAATTTATGCCTTGCATGTTGATCTCTTGTGCTCAAAACGTGACCTATGTGTATATATGTGAATGTTTGATTAACAATTTCATGATCTAAGTTTATTTGAGAAGAAAATAGGGATTTTTAGCTTTGCATGTGGACCTTGTAATGTTTTGGTTGATCTTTGTATGTGCATGCATTAATCCATGTTTGTTGATTAAAAGTTAGGACTTTGAGGCTTTGCATGTTAAGTTTCAAATGGAAAAGGCTATGTTTCCCTTTTGTGTATGTCTCGGCCTAGTAGAAATAAATAGGGTAATGGACTTTAAAATGATTTTTCTTTTTATGAGCATGATTTAATTTAAAGATTTGTTTTATATTTGTTGTGCTGGTATGAAGGCCATTCGGCCATGAGTGCTAAAAATGTTTTGGTGCATGATTTTTAGGTGCATGTATGTATTAGGAATAGATTTAGTGGTCTTAAGTCCATGCATGCCATTCTTTTTAGAAGATCAAGCTATAAACCATGTTTCTATTCAAGAAAAATTATAAGTTTGAGTTTTAATAAAAATCTAACGAATCTCATGATGGTTCATGCATGTTGATGTAATGTGATTTACTTTACTTGTCTTTAGTATATTGAAAAGTGAGCTATGATTCTTGTCTTGTGTGTGTGATGATATTCGGCCTTGAAGTAGGAGAATAAGGAAATGTGCTTAATCATTATCTAGATGGCATGTAGACTAAGACTAGCCTCATTTAGGAGCATAAAGATGTATACATGAAGTGATTTGTGGTCTTGATTGTTACTTTGAACTAAATTGAGAAAAATGAAATTGAATTTGTTGAATGCTCCTATGATTCTTACGGTTTTAGTCTTGAAAGGAATAAAATGATTTCATTGTTTTATGCCTTTGGTGGTGTGTTATATTTTGCAAGATTTTACTTGAAATAATTCGGTTAGTATATGTTTAGGAGCTTAGAATAGTTTTCTTTTGAAATGACTAATGAGAGTGATTAAATTCTATGTTTGTGATTATCATATGTGTTGTACCATGATGTGCTAATTTCTTTTATTCTTTTCGGTTTTAAGGGCTGGAAATAAATAAAATTAATAGAAATAATTTTCATGATGTTAATTCTATGGTTTTCGAGGTTTGGAAATTATTAGTAATTAGGAAATGTTGATTATAGGCAATTCGGTTTTGCCATGATTTAATTAAGAAATTAAGCTTGAATTATTTTTCTGTGCATGATTGAAACTGTGTGTTAGTGTTATAATTTGATTAGTTAATTTCTTTAGCCCAAAAGTGTTTTGTGATAAGTAAATGATAAATGTTTTAAATCAAGTTTTAAATATGAAAGGAAGTTTATTTGAATAAAAGAGTGTTTCTAAATTGTTTTCAAAGATTTTCTTAAGAACTGTTTTAATCATGAATTTGAATTGAATTTGAAAATCTTGGGCAATGATAACAAGATTTCAAAAAGAGAAATTGTTTTCAAAACGAATTCAACAAATGTATCGAACTCGTTTCTAATGCACGGGAAAATGTCTTAGTTGAGCGACGAACGAGAGGATAAGAGGCGAGGAGAGATGATCGGGAAACCTTGGAGAGCTATAGGGCGTTCGTCATCGAGGTGAGAGAGGGGCTTTCCCTTAAGACGCCGTGGTAATTAGGTAACATATTAAGGCGTCCAATCATCTCAAAGATTGGACCCCAATCTCATTTAGCGTAGTGGTGTATGTGATAGCACATGTTTGATTGGTTTAGCTATCCACCCGAACGACTGAGATTGGCTTATCATAAATGATGTTATGATTTTCCATGCAGGATTATTTAATTTTCTTATGATTCGTTTATTTGTTATATGTATGTGGTATTGTTGGGAATTATTTAATTGTGCGTAGTAATAAAGTTATGGAAGTAACAAGCTAAGTATGATAAGAAAAGAATAATGGATTCGAATAATGAGAATAAGTGATGAGATTAAATGGTGAGAGAAGTAGATGGTAATTGGAAATTTGGAACGAACGAGAGGAGTTGTTGAGGCTGCGAGAAGGGACACTAGTGATGTTGCTGAGTCATAATTGGCAAAGAGGACAGTGATGGCGTGCTGAGTGACAGTTGACTTGAAAGAGTGATGCTCATGTTGATGAGAGCAATGTTGCTGTGATATGAGAAAGATAAAGATGATGCAATGATGTTGTGATGATTCAATGATAGTGCATGAGCTTTAGGGGGATTAGATGCGAACGATTAGCGATCGGGTCTCATTGAAGGGATGCACCAAGGATGAGTCGATCATTAGGATTAAGCCGTAATTAAAATTCCTTAAAATATTTTAAAAGACATTAACAATTGCGGTGAGGTATGAGTGTCGTATCGAAGTAGTGGAGAGGAAGGAACCATAGGTAGCTACGGATACTTAGGAGGAGATTGCATTAGGGGAGGACAATGACGGTGATACGTCAAGAAGTCTAGAGTACTTTTCTAGGCGGAACAATTCCACAAGTGGCGCACTAACGTGGTGGGGACTGGGTCCAATGCCGTGGCAAGTTCTGCTTTCGAAACTAGAATAAGTACTGTCGCCCCCTAGATTGCAAATCGAGAACAGTGAGAGGGACTGGAACGGGGCATTGTGTTTTGCCACTGCGTGGGCAGTGAGCCTTGTTATTATTGAAATGATTTGAGGACGAGATCGTCCTGGTCTGGGACCATTTATGTGTTGAGACAGCTGTCGTGCCCGCGTGGTAAAGGTCCTGTACTCCTGTTTGCTTCCGACTAGGTTGGGTGGTTGACCGAGGAGATGTAGACGTGTGTGAGCTCAATGATGTTTCCCCCTCATCATTGAAGCTAATCGAATTGATAAGACTTAATAACCAAGATGTTCCAAAGATAAGTGTAGCAATGATCATAATAATAATAATGATAATGATAATGTTAATACCAAGCGTTGGATAAGGTTTGAGAATGGAAGTGGATACGAATACTCTTGAAACATTTGATGAGTTTGAGAACGAGGAATGAGAGAGAGAATTAAAGAAAAGTATCAGGGTGAAGGATGTGATTGTATTGAGCTTTCAAATACTGGAATGAATAATTGGGTGATTATGTAGGTGTACATCCTGATAGTTAGATGTGTTGTCTTGATTTACCTTATGTTATTGTTGGATTTATGTATTCTTTTACATTTATTTGTCTTAATATTTACCTGATGTAATCCCACATAGTCGACATTGCCATTTTGGGTTGCTCACTCTCTCTATCATCTCTATTTTGTCTTGTATAAAAATTGTGCGGATTTTAGATGGCCAATATGGTACGGTATCAGCTTATACGGGAGATAGGAGCGACTCCCCGAAGAAGTGCCAACAGCATTATGTCTGTCTATGACATGTTCTTCATAGAGATTCCGCGTCGGAGGGTGGAGATAGAAGAGAGGGATGCTGCCTCGGAGGAGGAAACAGATGGTGGGTTGGATGACCCTGAGGAGGAGATTGCTGATGAGGCTGAGGAGGAGGATCCTGACCTCTGGTCTGACGAGGATGCAGAGGAGTATTCTAGTGACGAGAGCTGGATCATTAGTCCTGAGGAGCTGCTGGCGGATGATGACGAGTGGTATAGTAGATTTAGAAAGCAAGATTAGGGAAGAATTATGAATATGACTAGGGAGTAGGTAATTTTCCTTTTGAGTATGTAATCCACTATGAGTTCTTAGCAACCTGGTGACGTCCTGCTATAACCCCAACAAGTTAATCTTTGTATTGATATTTTGACATGAAATCAAATGGGCTATTCTATTTAACTATTGTTTTGGAAAATGAGTTTCGAAGCGTGGTGTCTTGTGACATCCCGATTTGGAACTTGAAAGAGTTGGTGCAATATGAGAACATGGATTTTACATGAAACTATGTTTTGCTAATATAAGTGTTCTCCTCTTGCGCATTATTTGCTTTAAAAAAAATGGCCCTAATTTTCACCTAAAAAGATTATAGTTCTCAAGTTGCCAAATCGGGGTGTTACAGTTGTGGTATCAAAGCGGTGGTTGCTTTAAGAACTCTTGCGTGTGGACTTGCATACTCTACCGCGTGACTCTGAGTGTGCGCTAGTAATAGGATAGCAGTAGACAAACATAGGAACGCTAGGTATGTATCGAAGCAGTTCTTGAAGGTGTTAGTTCCTGTTCACCACAGCATCCGGGAGCAGTGTTCAATGCCATCCTGTGACGTCGGTTCGTGATTTGAACCCTTTTGATTGAACTCCTCTTGATGTGAACCCTTTTTGTTTGAAATCACCTTTGAGCCTATAACCCGAGATCTTGTCTTGAGACTTGAACTCTTCTTCTATTGGAAACTTTCTTGTGAAAAACTCCGAGTTTTGTCAAATTGCTTTGGCAAGATGTTTGAAATAGCCTGTTTCGGAAGAATTTTGACCTTGTTCTGCCCAAGAAACTTGACAAATTGCTATGAATATGGATGAACCCCCAAAGTTTTCTCTTTAACCTTGACCAAATGTTTGTTCTTCCGAAAGCCTTGTTGAAAATGAAAAACCTTGATATTCGGCATCCGTCATACAGATGCTCCTAGACTAGACAGTAGAAGGTAAAGTGTTGTGAGGCAAGAGCTGTAAGTATTAAGGAAATTAAAGGTTGGGTGTTATGAATGAAAGGAAGTGTGAGCCCTGGGAGAAGGTAGGAGTACCCTTTAGAGTCGTAGGGAAGTGGCGAGTTATCCAGAATGAGTAGGAATTAGAATTTTGAGGATAAGTTGGTTCAAATAATGATCTAGATGGTGGTAAACTTACGGAGGAATTTGGGAAAAATTCAGAACCTGAAGTCCTAAGTGCCTAGGTTTTGGTTAATAGAGGAAAATAGGTGATGATAACCTTTAGGTGTGACCCCAAAGTTAGGATGAAGAGTTAAGACTTGATATTTTGAGGAGTAATAGGTCTCGGAACTGAAGGAGTGTGGACGGTGTAGAACTCGTGATAGATAGGAGGGTTGGTAAAGGACTTAGAATCTCTAATGATGTACGAATGAGTATTTGAGGATAGGAAGTGCAATAGTGCGTATTTCTTGAGGATTAGTAGCAGTGAAGGTAAAAAGGGAAGGTGAAATAAGGACTCCAGGAGCGGGATAATGGCGATTAATGAATGAAGTGTGAGCAATTAAAGATCCAGGATAGGTGATGAGAGATTGTGTAGAACCGATTGAGGTATGACGAAGGGTGAGAGTTATAGGAATTAAGTCAGAGCGGTGTGTAGAGGTATGACTGATTTAAGTTGCGGAGCAAGTGGAGATATGAAATTCTAAAGAATAGCTTGATTAGGTTTGAACGGATGAGGAGAAATATAATTCCCTGAAGTAGTAGAACCTTAACCCAAAGGGGTGTAACTCTGTTGTGTCTGGATATTGCTCGGATATCTTAAACCTCTTTGATCTTTTGCTTCCGTAAGACCGTATTGTTCATACCCCAGTCTGTTGACTGACCAGAATACCCCGTGAGATCGTTTGCAAAAGTGATCCGTTTGAGTGGCCGTAAGGACGATAGATGGGCAGTACATGATCGTGGACATTGCGATGAAGGTTACAGTTCAAGAGTGAAGGGATCATTCAAAGGAATTATGAACCCATAGTCCGAATTCGCTCAGTATTTCTCGAGGACGAGAAATCTTTAAGTTGGGGAGAATGTAACACCCCGCATTTTCCCGTACGTGCGTAAACGAATTCGCTAAAAATAAACGTTGAGTTTTTGCTTTCCAAAAAGGATTTTCTAAAGGAATGATTTCTTTATGAAATAAATTTGCATTTTTGGATTTGTGAACTTTCAAAATGTGATCTTTTGAATTTTCTGGATTCATTTACAAATTTATTTTTGAAAATTTTGGGAGGACGAATTTTTAAGAAAATATAATTTTGAAAGCAATAACTTTCAATTTGTCTTTTGGAAATCTCTTGTTTGAATGGAAAGTTGGATTTTTAAGGCTATTTAGAGATTTTAATTATGTGTGTTATGTGTATACCATTGTTTTACTTTGAAATATCCTAAGTTTTCTTTATAATAAAATGTGTTCTTGTAGGAAATTAAATTAATTGCCATGACATGAAATTAATTATGCTCGATATGATATATGTTTGATTTAATATGTGAATGTGGCTTGAAAAATAAATATGTGTGTATATATGTGCATGTGCTACGGTTTTGGTGTGTTTATGTGTGCATGTGATCTTCAAAAATGTTTGCATAATCTACATGAATTGATGACCATAGGATTTTAAATAAATAAGAGTAGGAAATGAATTGAAATTGCATGATGTATATGCATGTGTGTGATGCTACGGTGATGAGTGTGTGTGTGTTGGGGTAGATTTTCAATTTGGGGAGGAGATACTTGGAAGGCTTAGAAGCTAACAAGTGTACTAGATGAGTGGAAAATAGGAGTTTGAAATGACCATGCATGATGAAGTCTAGCGCTAGGCTATGCCTCTTGTTTCCTTTGATTGAACCCTTCCCATGCAAACTTTGAGAAACCCAAAACTACCCTCCTAATTGATGCTTTGGCCGAACCTCCATCCAAGGGCAAAGGAGGCAATTTCGGTGGCCCTTAAATCTATCCTACCATAGTTCATTTCTTCACTTTTCTTTCATTTCCTTCACAAACACCACTCAAACATTTCTAAGGTACCAACACACCCTTAGAAAAGAAAAGAGAGAGGAGAAGAGAGGAGGTGGCCATGAGAACACAAAGGAAGAGGAAGGAGACTTAGGCCAAGACTTTGAACTTTCTTTGGAAATCAAGAACCTTATAAGTTAGAAGACCCCTTTTCTTGGTAGGTTATAAGGAGATCAAGAAGAAAACCATGAGAGTTAGGATTTTCTTTTGGTCTTGTAATTTTTCTTTCTTCTCTTTTCATTGCATGTTTATTTTTATAGCTTGAGAGGTGAGTGCATCTATGGACTTTTAATTCGGTTTTTAAATATGTGAACTCATGGTGTAACAGCCCGCTTTTCGTAAACCAAGATAATTAACTTTTATTCATTAAGGTTGCATAAAATGAGGCCAATTTTTTTTTTATAAAACATTGTGGAAGAGTTTGGAAACGTTATTAAAAAGGTCTTGATGTTCTTCCACACTTTCTTTCGAAAACCGAGTTGTTACTAAAATATTCATTTTCATAAAACTTTCATTTTCACAAAAAGATTTGTTTCCAAACCATCCTGATATTTTCCAAAAGACTACATTGTTTGTTTTTCCGAAATAGAACATTCCACAACATAGAATTAAAACTTGGCTTAGTTACATAATTGGCACAACGCTGGGTAATCCTTGACACAATTCATAAACTCAACCTAAGCACTCTACTTTCGCCTCCGTCTGATGAAAACTTCCGGATGGAACTCTCCTTCCTTTTTGCGCCCTTTCTTCACTTCCGAAAATGCAATTGTCTTTATTGCCGCCTTGCGGTTGTCACTCAGCTCCATCTTCCACTCCTCTTTAGTGATGATCTCCATCCGATACTCCGTCTGCCCGTTGAGATACCAGCAGCCCCGATAAGCCAACGAATAGGAGAGAGTAAGAGATCCGAACAACGAATCGTCGACGGTGTGGGATTACGATAGGCGAGATAATAGGACCACACAACAAATAATACAACATACAACATACAATCACACCACAATCATTAAGAATAGTCTTACTATCATCATCCATTATCCTTATTAACATTCTTGTTATCGCTTTTCATCCTCTTGACATCTTACTTTTATTTCTTATAAGACACTTCTTCTTTCTCTTTCCTTCATACTCTTACTTTCTTCTTACTCAATTTTATCAGTTCACAACTTTCTCTTAATTTGGGGATTTACAAAATATCATCAGACCATTCCATCCGTTCTCGGTCATCCACCCAACCTAGTCGGAAGCAAACAGGAGTACAGGACCTTTACCACGCTGGCACGACAGCTGTCACAACACATAATTGTCCCAGACCAGGAGGATCTCGTCCTCAAATCAATTCAATTTCATAATATCAAGGCTCACTGTCCACGCAGTGGCAAAACACAATGCCCCGTTCCAGTCCCTCTCACTGTTCTCGATTTGCAATCTAGGGGGCGACAGTATGTTTCTAGTGGGCCCGCAGAACTTACCACGGCATTAGACCCAGTCCTCACCACGTTAGTGCGCCACATGTGGAGTTCGTTCTGCCCAGAAACATACTCTAGACTTCTTGACGTTTCACCGTCATCGTCCTCCCCTAATGCAATCTCGTCCTAAGTATCCGCAGATACTTATCATTTCTTCCTCTCCACTACTTCGCACTCTCATACCTCACCGCGTAAGTCTTTTAAGTCTTTTATCTTTTTAATTATCCTAAGGTCGGCCCGTCCTTCGTACAACCCTTCAACGAGTCCCGACCACTAACTTTGCTCAACCTTTCTCTCATCATTTCTCACATAGCACAGAGCTGGGATCACATCACAATCTCAAAACTCATTTCTCAAACTTTCACAACATTCTCCATTTCTCACCCTTTTCCAAAAGAACAATCTTACTTTCCTCAAACACATTTTCAATAACTAATTAGAAATTTTCATATCATAAGCTTTCATAAAATATTCTTTCAAAAACTTTCACGTAAAATCTTTTCACCACCGTTCACCAAAAGATGGGTTTCAGAAACTTTTCTTTCAAAAGTATCATTACAAAAGACCTTCTCGAAGTTTCTAAAAATCTCTTTTCAAAACTCTCATAAAATCTATTTCCAAACTTTTCCGAAGGTACTATTTATAAAGAATCCCTTTACTAAAAACCAGGTTTCACAAACATTTCCTTTTGCAAAGATAAGGTTTCATAAAATCCTTTCGAAAAAACGATGTTTCACGTAAAGTAACATTTCAAAAATCTTTTCCAAAAATTTCTTTTCAAAAAGCTCTTATCAAAAACCCTTTTCAAAATCTGTTTTTCAAAAACCTTTTTCCAAAATAACTTTGCTGAGCGCTAATGGAGGAGCAAGCTCAACTCAACACTAGTCCCAGACTAAAACCAAAAACAAAGGAGCCCAGCTCCACTCAAATCACATCTCGCATCAACAACAACATTACTTTTCTCAACTCTGGCTCGTTTTCAACATTATATTTCATTCTTTCTCCCAATCTCACTCTTTCTTTCTTCTCTAACACATATTTTATTCTCACTCATTATTCTTTTCTCATTGTATCCTTACTTTCAACCTCATTACCTTCACAACTCATTCACTTCATTTTTATTCCATTATTCAGGACGTAACAGACGTCCATCAGCCGTTCACTCATACCAATTAACAGAAATAAACACTATGAGGCATACTAAAGTAAAGATATAAGAGCATACTAACAATCACACTTATCACGCAATAATAATGTGGTCTTCGTCACCTTCGTATAAGTGGCCACACAAAACAAACAATTGCCACTATACTACTGACTTAGAACCACTAAGTTCCGATCTTTGAGATGATACGGAACGTCCTAATAAATCACCTAACTACCACGGTGTCTTAGGAAAGCTTCTCTCTCACCTGAGGTCCAGCTATTTCATGCGTACCGTCTCCTCGAATCCTTGTGCTGCCGGCTGCCCCAATCCCTTGTCTTTAAGATTTCCTCGTACTAAATAAAATACACTTACGTTATTGTCTGGTTCTAAGAGAATCTTTTCTTATTTCATGACACTTTCCGTTCTTAATCGAAAAGTCTTAAAAGACTATTGTTTTATCAAAACAATCCTCATATTTTCCAGCACTTTAATTATTTTAAAATCATTTGAAAACATTTAATAAAATGGTTTAAACCCTTTAATTTGGTTGCTGGCCCGATTTGGACAGCACCATAAACATGTTCGAAAACACTGAAAAATGCCCCGTTTTCAATCCGGGTTTTTCATAAATCAATTATCACTTGAAAATTCTATTGTAAATCATTTGGACACATTTTCAAAGTTAGAAAACAATTTTAAATAATTTTGGACAGCAAAGGATTATTCCATAAAATCACTTTACTAAAGATTTAAAAACCTCAAATAAATCAAATGGAATTTTCATAAAACCAATTTATCTCGAGGTCAATTACATACTCAATTATTTTTCAAACATCAGTTAGCACACAACCACAACCACGACAACACTTGAATGGATTAAGGCATACAAGCAATTAATCAATCATTTAATTTAGTTATAAATCAAAACTTTATTCACTTGATTATTTTCTTAAACATTTTCATAAATCACAAACACTTAGGCATGCAAGCATTCATAAACCATTTTGAATCAAATTTCAAACCAAACATATTTATATTCATTTTCTTTACTTTCAACAATTTATATCCTTCTCAAAAATTATCATGCACATGCAAGTAAACTCCCTGGACCTATTTAAATTATATCACCGAGTGAGGTCAAAGAAGGCAAGTCAAACATTACAATTTAAATCTCATGAATAAACTAGGTTTGCTTTAAACATTTAAATTCCGTTTTATTTTTCGTGCACAAAATTGTTTATTCTTCTTTTTGGCTCATGACCGAATGCACATAAGCACCACACTCACACACATATATCCATTCAAACACAAAACATTTCCAAAATCGTTGAATTCATTTATGTCCTTTCATTGAAAAGAACCCTAGTCTAGCTAGCATGCATGGCCGAATCCTTCTTTGACAAAATAAGGTTTTTGGTTCACTTTGTCAACATGCAAAAACGCAAGATTCTTAAATCAAAAGAAATCAACCATGCATGTGTCCTATTTCATGAAAACAAAACATGATCTCTTTATTTAATGCTTAGGCCGAATGCTCACTATCACAAATCAAGATTAACTTTCAAATACTTAACATACAAGAGCACAAAACAAGAATCAAGTAAAAATCATTTTCCAAAAACTTGTTCCCTTGAGTCCTTTATGAAACCGTTTGGATCATTAAGAAAGGTTAAATCCTTTTATTCCAAAACCACATGCATGTTCTTAGATCTTGTAGATCAAATCATAAGATCAAGTATAATGGCGCAAATCAGAGATCAAAATCATTTTAGGTAAGAAAAAGTCAAAACCGTGTCATGTAATGAAAATGATCAACTTTCTTGGTTCAAAAACTCATGCATGCATCAAGGATCAAGCTCTTTCAAAGATCAATGCTTTGGGTCAAGTTTAAAATCAAATCAAAGCAATTTCACTATCTAAATTAACCTTTCTAAACATGAAATTAGCATGAAATCACTTAGCTCAAATTAAAACATCAAGACCTAAATTTCTCTACTCATGGCCGAATCATTTAGTTGTTGATTTGGTACTTTATGAGTTCATTTAGTTCTAAAAATCCAAGATCAAATCATAAGGGGAACATGCAAAGAAAGATACGGGTTCTAAGGCCACAAAATCAACATGCATGGGAGAATCAACACAATATATGAATGTTAAACACAATTTTAAACAAAAATCGTGATGAGGAAATTTTACAAGGAAGAGATCAAAGCTTTTCACATCAACATTCAAGATCAAAACATAAGAGTAGCATGCAAAACATTTAAACCTCAAGAACATTCAAAAATAATTACATGCATTACAAAAATAAATAGAGTCCATGTTAAAGTTCTTTACAGCACAAAATGGTTCAATTAAAACTCTCTCTACCTTAATTCCTAATCTTAAACCTTCAAATCTTCTCTTCTCTTCCTCTAGGTTTGCTACGGCCTCTTCTCTTCTTCTAAGGTTGATGGGTTTTCTCCTTGATCTTTGAAGAATGATGTGTGTGGAAGGAAGAAATCAAGGTTTGGATTCTCACTCTCTTTTCTTTCTCTTCTCCTCACGGGTTCTCTCTTTCTTTCTATGGGTTTCAAGAGCTTGAGAGTGCTCTTGAAGCTAAGTGTGTTGGTGTGTGTGTGTAAAAGAATATAAATGAGGAAGGGAATGAATCAATTTGCCACCACTCACTCACACGTTTTACATAGACCAAAGGGTGTGGAATTTTCCCACTTTGTCCTCGGTCCAAGGTGTAGAAAGAAGGGCAATTTGGGCTAGTCATAATGTTGCATGGGAGAGGTCATTCGTGGGGGACAAGGTGGAGCAAAAGTCCTCACTAGCTAACATGAGTCATCTATCCTATTCTCTCCCTATTTTCCCTTTTAAATTTCATTTTCTTAATGTTTAAGGAAATCAACCTCACTTGGTTCCTCTACTTCTTGCATGGCCGAACCACATACTCACACACGTGCACATGTAATTCAATCTCATAGCACAAACTCATGAGATAATACACATTCAACACATACATGAGCATGCATACAATTAACATTTTGGGTGGCATTTTGTCCATACGGCACACACGTATATATATATATATATATATATATATATATATATCATACATTCATGCATCACACTTCACTCATACATATATATGCACATACATTCACACATATATTCTACACATATTCATTTTCCTTCAGTCATCAAATCCTAAGCATACTTATTCATACCAAAACCGTGTATACACACACAATTACAGAATAAACCACAAACATTTAAATTTTCAAAGACTTAATTTTTAAACCTTGGACATTACTTTAGGAAATCATTTCTCAAAAAAAAAAATCATTCATTATCTTGAAAATGTGAATTAAGAAAATTTATTTAAGAAAATACCTTTTCAAAACACTTTTCTCAAAATAAATCTCTTTAGTATTTTAAATTAATACGAGGAATTTGCGGGGTGTTACATTCTCCCCAACTTAAAGATTTCTCGTCCCCGAGAAATACGTTATGGATTGGGCAGCAGGGCACAAAATTCTTATGATAGGACACTCTCCTTTTCGCTTCGTAGTCGTATTCTCTTTTGCTGACCTAATTCACTTTGTCGTGCTCCTCATTTGTGGACTTCAGATGAAGAAGTTCCACTCATACCATCCGTTGCGTGTCAATTTGGGTTAAGTCCAACGGACTAACCGAAGAAGGTGTCGCTCCTTTAGCTAATCGTTGTCACAGAAAGTCCAACCATAGGTATGGACTTAGGGAAAATCAAGCAAACAAAATCCAAACATCTCCAAAAGTACAGGGTTTAGCCTAAAACCCTTAGATGTTTACTATTCTCTACAACTTAGGTTCTTACTGACTCACACTAATCACTCCTTCCTTCAGTTCTCTTTCTATCTCTAAGTTTTTTTTTTGTTTATCATATTTCTGGCTTAAGGGGAATTCCATGGCAATTTTGGCTCTACTTTCCTAAAACATCCTCACTTTTCTTATTGAGTTCACTAGTCAAACCTATCGCTTTCACCGTCTAAATCTCTAATTATGGTGTATGGTAATTCTAATCCTCAATCTTTCCTCAAAATTTCCTCTAATAACTGGTAACATACACCTCTTTCCTTCCTTGTGACTCCCCAACTTCGATCAGACTTATAATTAAATCCATTGTGATCTTACATCCTTACTTAACTTAAACCGTTCATCCTCCCTTAATCGTTCACGCCTAAATTACTTGGGTAACCATGGCACTTCTAACTCCGCAATTCGGACTGAAGGGTCTTAAATAGGGTCGGTAAGGCTACGGGTGGATAGTAGGGCTCATGAAGAAAAAGTTCGAATCTTAACAATACCAACTGTTTTGTTGAAGCAATTCAACAAACAGGGGATTCAAGAATATCATCCTATTTTCTCAAAGGTACCGACTACTCTTTGAACAAGGGTACGTCTAGGCCAACAACTGGGAGTTTATCAAACACTAAGGAAACATCAAAGGTTAAGAGATCTCATCCTATTCGCTTCTACTTACTCCACGTTCTTCAATCTACTAGATGAACAGGTTCCTTAAACTAACTTGGCCGACACTAAATCACAATCAACGTCTTACATCCTAGAAAGATGAGAACCTAATCTTATGCTCCTATCCTTACACTAGCAAGCTCACATAGTCACACATCAAACAACCAAACAAAAAAACAAAGCATGTAAGCCCATGCTTAAGGCCACTAAGGATTACCATTGCTCTGATACTGTAATGTCCTAGACACAATGTTCAGAGTATAACCCTAGCTCAAGGGTATGGAAGACCTAAGAGCTAGAATACGGTCTGATGTTACTATGTGATTTTGTTGGTATGCTAGCTATCCAGTTGGGATAACTAGGGTTTCCCTAATCACGAGTGTGTGCTAGTGTATGATTAGGGAGAAAAAACGTACCTGAGCCCCTAGCTGGAGACAGCTATTTATAGGGGGAGCGGTGTTGTACCCTATGGGCCTGTACGGAGGTCCAGTAGGGCTGACGTGTCCCTTTATAGGATAAGGGATGAGTCATTCATCCTTATCCTGTTAGCGGTTAGTCTTATCTGGTTGGCGAGCTAGGCTCACGCGCCCTTAGCTTGGACTCTTTAAGGGAAGAGGTCCCTGTACTCGGTCCAGAGTCGTTAGGGTGGGTCCTATGGCATGTGCTCGGCCCAAAGATGCGTGACCCGGCAGAATGAGAATTCTGGTCGGCCAGTGAGTATTCTGGTCGGCCGAGGGCGTTTTAGGGTAGACCGAGGGTCGGTCTACCACATAAGCCCCTTAGCTCGGTAAGACTTTTCGAGTCTTGAGCCGAGCTGAGAGTTCTTCGTATGTGACCTTCAAGGTGTCGAGGGTTAAGCTCGGTAGGGGATAATGAGTTCAGGACAGCTCACCCTGCCTCGCTGTCCCATTGACTGACTGAAAGGACGTTTGGATGTCCTTCTATGACACGTGCTGCCTTGTGTCAGAGGGGTCATGATGGTGCATGCTGCCTTTTGGGTTTTCGAGATGCTTCTTTCCATTAGTTGTGCGCCACGTGTCCTTTCAGTGGCGCGATGTAGGCTGTTGGGCTTTTGTGATTAGGCCCAAATTTTCAAACGTGGGGGGAAACCACCCCTTCAACTACTCTTTTCCTCCTTTTTTCATACTTTCCTTCAAACTCAGACTTCTGACACTCCTCTTCTCTCTGAAGTTCGTCTCATCGGCTTTTGGATTATAATTTCCCTACGCCATTATTCTTCTGTTCTTGATTCCCTAGTTCGTTCGTGCCAGTTCTCATCTCCAATTCTTAGGTATTTTGATTTTCTTCTTCTGTTCCTGTTTTTCGCTTTTCTTTCCTTCTCTGCTGAATCATATTCTCCGTAGGTTCTGGGTTTTTGGTTGCAGATTTTGTTCCTGTGTTTTAGTTTTCTGGGCTTATTTCTGGGTAAGTTTAGATTTCATTATGAGTATTAATTGGCTTCAGTATGAAGAGTGGTCTAGGATTCTGGGTTTGAGTGATCTTGAGGATTCTTCCTCTTCTTCTTCTTCTTCTTCGTCTTCCGATCTGGAGGTGCTGGACTTTCTGCCCTCACCCTTCCGCCATCGCATGGTAGATCCGATGGCCGAAGTACCACTATCAGTGGATTACCCTCGGAACCCCGAGGAGGAGGAAGGTAGGAAACTGTTGTATCAAGCGGCGGAAGAGCGGGCCCAACTATCCCGCCGCCCTTCGAACCGTTCCTGGGAGAAACCCTTCTGGGGAAAAGCTGTTAGGGTTAGGGGAAGGTGTAGCAGGCTCGGCTATAGGACTAATAAACCTAGGGCTAGGTTGTTTAAAAATCTTGATTTTATAGATTCTGACGCCGAGTATTCCCTTTCCCCAGGTATGGTTCGAAGGTGCATCACACATCCTCAGGAGTTCCTTGTGCCTCCGAACTCTGTAGATTATGACTGGGTTGATTTGGAGGTGCTTGGAACCCCGTCGGCTTTGGTCAACAGTAATCTAAGTCATATCCGAGCCCACATACTCCCCTGCCCCACGGATAAAACTGGGACATCTTATGCAATAAGCTCACCGGCAGCCAACGACCGAGTGTGTACGGCGATCGCCGCGGATCGCAAAGAGTTTTTCATGTATGAAGAAGTTGTCTTCGGCTGGGGGTGAAGTTGCCCTTTACTGAAATAGAAATAGAGCTGTTGCGTCGGTTACGCTTGGCTCCTACCCAACTACATCCTAGCGGTTGGGCCTTCATCCGAGCCTTTCAAAAGTTTTGCGAAGCTCAAAAGTTGACTTGCTCGCTCTGAGCGTTTCTATGGTTGTATATACCGCAAGTGAACATCTTCGAGAAGGGGTCGCACCAAAGATTGTGGGTGTCGTTGAAAGCACGCAACGGACATGCCCTCTTCGATAAATTCACAGATTCATGGAAGACTTTTAAGCCTTTATACTTTAAGTATCAATTCGTCGGAAACGGGGACTGTTGGTTTATGGAGGGTGATCAGCCTCGGTTTCCGTTCTCTTGGTCACCCGAGTTTTTTAACCGCAATCCCAAACTTTATCAGTATCAATACGAGTCCGAGCTATCTGTAGCCGAGAGGATCACTTGTGATACCTTCTTTTCCTATCTTAGACGGAATGGTCCAGTAGATATCAAGAAGATCATTCTTTTTCCCCAGGAGCTTATAAAAGCCGAGCTTGGTAAATTTTATTTTATTTTTTTTTTTTTATCATTTGGATTCTTGGTTTTGCAGAAAAAATGGCTAAGGAAAACAAGGCTGTTGCTCGTATAAAGGAACTTGCTAAAGCAAAGGCGGCTGCTGGGTCAAGTGGTTCTCGGAGTGGAGACATGTCCTCGGAAGCCACTCGCTCGGTGACTGTCGCCGAAACTTGTCCCTCCGAGGTCGAGGTGGTGCAGGTTGTTCGTCCTTCACCGACAAAGGGGGGGGGGAAATAGCTACTGGAATCCCGCTGGTGCAAGTGGAAGGAAAGGAGGATGAAGAGGATCGGGTGCCTCTTGCCAAAAGGGCTAAGTTGGATAAAGGCAAAGGCAAGGCTGTGGAGGTGGTGAAGGCAAAGGTTGCCGACCTTCAAAGGACCAATCTGTGGTTCGATTTGTCTGACCCGGACGAGGAGAGTGTTTGGGCTAGGAAGCTAAATGAGAAATTCATCGGCTTGGTTTATACGCCGAACGATGAAAAAAGGTTGTCGGATCAGACGGCAAGCACCTTAAGGTGCCAGTGTGACCTTTTGGGCCGAAACATGCTGAGGGCCGCCAGCTATATGTTTCATTTAAGCAAAAATGCGGAAGACATCAGTGCCACCCTCTCGTCGGCTGAGAAAGAGAAGAGGAAAGCTGCTGCTGCTGAAACTAAGAATCTGCTAAGCCAAGTGAGGGAAAGTGAGGCAAATCTCCGAGCTCTAACGGAGGCAAACGCCGAGCTTCAAAGAAGATTTGACGCTTCGGAGAGAGCTCGGGAGACTGCTCTAAAGGCTCTGGAGGATACGGTTGGAAAGGATGCTGAGAAAGGAAGGTTGCTGCAGGCGGCCCAGGCGAAGCTGACTGAAGCTTGTCAAAGGGTTAACGAGCTAGAAGGTGTTGTTGGTCGTTTGACGAGGTCGGAGGCGGAAGTGACTAGGTTACAAGGGGAACTGGGTGAAGTGCAGAGGGAGTTGATCAAAACTCGTCGGAAGGCTTTGAAGCATAAGGTACTGGCTTGCAAGAACCACTTCAACTGGGATCATGGTGCTGTCGACTCTTTTGTGAATGCTGTCAAACAGTTAATGCTCTTGAACCCTGGAATCCGAGTGGTTGGGACTAGCCCATATTATGGGGTTGATGGTGATCGGATGATCGATTATCGTGATGATGCTGAAGTGGATTTATCAGCACCTAACCTGCCGAACCCCCTGGAGTTGGAGCAAAGTGAAGAAGACTTTGATGGGTCATCCATTGCCTTGTCCGAAGACGAGGATTAACTCCCTGGAGATGTATTTTGCTGTATTTTGCTGTGTAATTTGGTAATTTGAACTTATTCTGTTCTTGTAAGAAGACTTTTTTTTTTGTATTTTGCAACATTGTTCTTGTAAGAAGCGAATCTTATTCTGTTCTTTATGATCTAGTATTGTGTTTTATCTCGTTATAAACTGTTGTTTTAGATTTCGAATCTCCGACCTATGGCCTAGGTGGGATCCTCGGTCCTCGGCATTATGGAACTGTTTTTAGTTTTTGGCCGGGCATCTCATTAAAGTACTTGCAATTGTTAGTTTATATGTCCTTGTTAGAAGGTCATGCATAAACATCCAAGTTCGCCTCGGTGGCGAGCCGAGGGGAAATGGATAGTACGTTAATAGTAAGAGAATACGAGAATTTAAAAGCTTCATCGAATTTCCTTGATCCGTTTGTAAACAGGAGTCAAATACAAAAAAGGATAATTAAGATCATGTTAAAGATAAATGACAGGAATTTAAAATGATAAAATTTCATCTTTGCAGACAGTGTTGTGGCTCCCATTTAGCTATAGTATGGTTTGAGCTTGGTGGCGTTCCAGGAGTTGTTCAACTGTTGGTTGGTTAGTGTTTCAAGTCTGTAGGCCCCCGAGCCTGTCTTCGAGATCACTCGGTAGGGACCTTCCCAGTTCTTAGCCAACTTCCCTTCTCTTGAATTTTTCAATCCAATGTCAGCTCGTCTAAGGACCAGGTCTCCCACAGCAAAACTCCTCGGAACCACCCATTTGTTGTACTCTCGGGATTGTCTTTCCTTAGCTTTTTTCTCTCGTTCCGAGGCCAGGGATCGGATTTCCTCGCTGAGGGTTAATTCTTCCTTTAACAAATCTTCGTTTACTTCTATTGGTCGCTCGGATATACGGAAGGTAGGGATCCGAGTTTCAATAGGTAACAAAGCGTCACAACCGTAGGTTAGTCGGAACGGGGTTTCTCCTGTTGAGGTGTGTATGGTCGTTCTGATTGACCATAATACCTCGGGAAGGAGGTCAGCCCATGAACCCTCGGCATCCAACAATCTTTTCTTCAAACCGTCGATGATGGTTTTGTTCGCAGCTTCAGCCTGTCCATTGGTTTGCGGATGCTCGACGGATGAGAAGTGATGGGTAATATGGAAGTGGTTGACAAGTTCTTGGAAAACCTTAGCAATGAATTGGGTACCGTTGTCGGTGACCAGGGTGTGTGGGACACCGAAACGGGTGATGATTTGTCTGAGAAAGAACTTTTGAATTTTGGCGGAGGAGATTGTAGCCAACGCCTCGGCCTCAATCCACTTTGTGAAATAGTCAACTGCGACCACTACAAATTTTAGCTGCCCCGGGGCTGTTTTGAATTTTCCTATGATGTCCATGCCCCACTGATAGAAGGGCCATGGTGCAATCATGGAATGTAGCTCCGTTGGGGGGCGTTGAAAAACATTTCCATGGAACTGACAGGAATCGCACTTTTTAACATGTTCCGAGGCGTCGCTGAGGAGTGTAGGCCAGTAGTAGCCCGCTCGGAGCACTTTGCGAGCCAATGCCTTCGCACCCATATGGTGGCTCGAGATTCCTTCATGAACCTCGGCTAGTACCAGATCAGCTTCCGCTCGGTCCAGACACCTTAGCATTGGGGAGTCTGTTCCCCGTTTGTACAAAATGTTGCCGACCATGGTGTATTGAGCGGCTTGTCTTACTACCTTCTTTCCTTGGGAGGAGTCGGTAGGTAGGATTTGGAACTGGAGATACTGCTTAATGGGGTCCATCCAGCTGGTGGTTAGAGACACAGCCAAGATAACACTCGGCTGGTGAACAGTTTCTTGGATTAGGGTTTTGTTGTTCTCTGGTCCTTTAGTACTGGCGAGCTGTGACAGGATATCTGCACGGCTGTTAGAAGACCTAGGGATGTGGGTGATGGAGAATTGGGGAAAAAGATCTGTGAGAGCTTTGACTTGTTCTAGATATCTCTGAAGAATTGGCTCTTTGGCTTGGAATTCACCTTTGATTTCAGATACAACTAGCTGGGAATCACTGAAAACTTCAATTTCTGACGCCCCCATTTGATGGGCCATGCGCAAGCCGGCTATCACCGCTTCGTACTCTGCTTGGTTGTTCGAGGTGGGGAAGTCGAACTTGAGGGAGTACTCCACACAAATGCCAACTGCGTTTTCAAGGATTATCCCTGCTCCTGCCCCCTTATTGTGGCTGGAGCCATCAACATAAATTTTCCATGGCTGGGAGGGGTTGGAATAAGTAGAATCTGATAGCTCTGAAACAAAATCTGCTAAAATCTGGGACTTGAGAGTTTTTCTTGGCTCGTAGGTGATGTCGAACTCAGATAGTTCAACAGACCACGACACCATCCTTCCAGCCAAGTCTGGTCGGTTGAGGACCTGCCTGATTGGCTGAGTTGTTCTGATTACTACGGGGTGGTTCTGAAAGTACTGCCGGAGTCTCCTAGCAGAAATCACCAAAGCAAAGGCGAGTTTTTCAATTCTGGAATATCTTATCTCAGGCCCCTGGAGGGCCTTGCTGACAAAGTAGATGGGACGCTCGGTTCCCGAGTCGTCTCTGACCAAAACCGAGCTAACAGATGTTTCACTTACGGACAAATATAAAAACAAAGTTTCCCCTTCCCGAGGACTGGTGAGGACGGGAGGAGCCGAGAGGTATTGCTTGAGCTCTGTAAACGCTTGTTCGCAAGAGTCGTTCCAATGGAAGTTCTTGTTTTTTCTGAGTAACTGGTACCATGGTAAAGCTTTCTTGGCTACTTGAGGGAGAAATCTGGAGAGGGCCGCCATCCGACCAGTTAGCCTTTGAACTTCTTTGACATTAGATGGGCTGTGCATGTTCAGGATAGCTTGACATTTCTCCGGGTTGGCCTCGATCCCCCTCTCCGAGAGCATGAAACCTAAAAAGGTCCCGGCTGGGACCCCAAAGGTACACTTATCAGGGTTCAGGCGCATGTTAACTTTTCTGATTCTATCAAAAATAGCCACGAGGTCCCGAGGATGGTCCTCCTTCTTCTTACTCTTAGCTATCATATCATCAATGTACACCTCAAGAGTAGGTCCGATCATTCCCGAGAAGACCTTGTTCATCATACGCTGGTAGGTTGCGCCAGCGTTTTTCAACCCGAAAGGCATTACCGTGTAGCAGTAAGTTGCCCTTTCAGTGATGAAGGCCGTTTTCTCCTGATCAGGAGGGTACATCGGGATTTGATTATATCCTGAGTATGCATCCATGAAAGATAAGAGTTGGTAGCCAGATGAGTTGTCCACTAATTTGTCAATGATGGGGAGGGGGTACTGGTCCTTTGGGCATGCTTTGTTCAAATCGGTATAGTCGACGCACATGCGCCATTTCCCAATCGATTTCTTGACCAGAACGGTGTTGGAGAGCCATTCCGAGTAGCTAACCTCCCTTATGAACCCGGCGGAAAGGAGCTCGGATACCTTTTGCTCTATCACTACCGCCTTTTCGGTGCCAACCCTTCTCTTCTTTTGGGCGACCGGTTTGGCGGTCGGATAAACACTGAGCCGATGACAGATCAAGTTCGGATCAATCCCCGGCATGTCTGCCGAGGTCCAAGCGAAAAGATCTTTATTCTTCTTTAAAAGCTCGAGCATTTCTGCTCGTATTTCTTCTGGAAGGTTGGTTCCTAGTTTCACTCTTCTGTCTGGTAGTTTTTCATCCAAAACAATGAACTCCCACTCTCCTTCAGGGGTAGGTCTTGAATCATCCAAATCGGACCTAACATCTAGATCCGTCAAGAGTACACTTCCCTTGTTCAAACTTAACGTTGGCTGGATTTGTTCTGGAATCTTGATCTTTGCCAAACTGGCATTGTAACACAGTCGAGCCTTCTCCTGCTCGGCTCGGATGGTAACTACAGTCCTGTCAGTACCTTCAAACTTCATAGCTAGATGGACCGTTGACACGACCGCGCCGAAGGCCTGCAAGCATGTCCTGCCGAGGATGGCATTGTATGCTGAAGGGAAATCGACTACAAGGAACTTGATAATCTCGGTTCTCGCCGAAGGGTGGTTCCCGAGGGTCACTGGCAGCTGGATGTGTCCCTTGGGAACCACTGCATCCCCAGTAAAGCTGATCAGCTTTCCCTCGAAGGGGGTCAGGTCCGAGTTTTTTAATTTTAGTGCTTCGAAAAGGTTTAGGAACATGATATCTGCCGAGCTACCCTGATCGACGAATACCCTGGCAACCTCGTAATTACCGATCAAAGCAGTGATGACCATAGGGTCGTTATGACCCGGGATCACCCCTTCAAGATCATCATCATAAAAGCTATTGGGAATACTTCTTGTGGTTCTCTTTCGGATTGGATGGTTGTGAACTGCAAGGACTTGATTGATATATTTCTTTCTGTCGGACCGTTTCTCTCCTCCTCCCGCAAAACCTCCAGCAATGGTGTTGACTCGTAGGTTTTGCGGGGATTGATCCGTCGTGGCAACCTCTACCATGGCCACTCGCTGCTGATTGGTTGGTTGTTGTTGGTTGGTGTTTTGATCGGCTTGCCTGGTTGACGGCCGACCATTCCTGTCAGGGGATGGAGTTCTTCTTCGAGTATGTCGGTCAAGTGCTTCCCGGACATACTGCTGTAACTTGCCGTCCCTGATTAACTGCTCGATCACATCCCTGAGCCAAGTGCATTCATCTGTCGTGTGCCCATACCCACCATGATACGAGCAAAATTTGGAGCGATCTTGCCGCTGGCTTCTCTTCAAGGGGGGTGGTCTTTCTATTGCTCGGAGGTCAGTCTGCATTGTTTCCTGCAGAATTTGGCTTCTTGGGACTGTGAGAGGGGTGTATTGCTCGAATTTCCCTCGGGGAGGTCCAAATCTCCTTTCCCCCCGGGGTCCCCTCCTTTGATCTTCCCTTCGGTCATCCCTTCTCTCGTCTCTTCTTGATCTCCCCTGGGAGGATGGCTCTCCTCGCTCGCCTCTGTCTCTGTTTCTTTGCCATTTGCTGAATTCTTCTAAGTTTATGAACTTAGTAGAATGATGTCTTAGCTCCGCCATATCCCTCGGCGGTTTGCCCACAAGTGAATTTTTGAAATCTCCGTTTCGGAGACCCTGAGTGAAGAGAAAGACTGCAAAGCTTGGTTCTAAGTTAGGCACGGTCCCTGCCTCCGAATGGAAACGTGAGAGATATTCCCGTAACGGCTCTTCGGTCTGCTGCATAACGCCCGCTAGCGCGTGGTCGGACTTCGGCTGGACGCAACTAGCGGTGTACCTGTTCAGAAAAACTCTCTTCATCTCTGCCCAGGAGTTAATAGAGTTCCTGGGCAAGGCTGAGTACCACCTTAAGACGGGTGGTTGGAGAGTCATGGAAAAAGCTCTGCATTTCATCATGTATCCACCGTCGTAAAAGTTCATAGCTCCTTCAAAAGACAAGATATGCTCCAAAGGGTCGGTTAACCCGTTATATTTGGAAACACTCGTTGGGCCGAGAAAGGCTGAGGGTGTCTCGTATGCCATGATTCTCGGAGTGAAGGGATGGCCAGGATGAGCAGTGTGGTCGGTTTCATATGTGTCCTCTAAGATTGGGTTTATGGGGGGTGGTGGAGGTAGAGTGGTGGTTGGGTGGGGGATCAGCTGAGTTGCTAACACCCCTCCGGCCACCGCCTGCATATGGAGATGTTGGAGATCGACGATGGCCTTTCCCTGTTGTTCTAGGATCTTAGCTTGTTGCTTAATGATTTCTTCCAACTGGCTCTCCCTTTGACCACGGGAGTGATCCCTATCATCTCCAGAAACACGGGCGTCGATGGATCGGCCTGATCCATGGTTTTGGGCATGATTGGGGTTAAGAGAATTTTGGTTCTGGGGGTTTGTTTGCCTGGAATGGACGGTGTAAGGACCGCTGTGCGTGCGAGCTGGAATGGAGTGGTGGCTCCGGGCTGGAATTTGTCTTACTGATGGCATGCTGGGATGTGGAGGGTTTCTCCCATCGAGATCTCCGCCGTTGTCGCCACTGCCTTCTTGCAAATTCTGATGGTTTCGCCCTGCATGGCGGTTTGCGCCACGCGATGTTGCGTTTCCTCGCGTTTCTACCATTTTGGGGTGGGAATAGCAGTTTACGGTTTCCCACAGACGGCGCCAATGTAATGTCCTAGACACAATGTTCAGAGTATAACCCTAGCTCAAGGGTATGGAAGACCTAAGAGCTAGAATACGGTCTGATGTTACTGTGTGATTTTGTTGGTATGCTAGCTATCCAGTTGGGATAACTAGGGTTTCCCTAATCACGAGTGTGTGCTAGTGTATGATTAGGGAGAAAAAACGTACCTGAGCCCCTAGCTGGAGACAGCTATTTATAGGGGGAGCGGTGTTGTACCCTATGGGCCTGTACGGAGGTCCAGTAGGGCTGACGTGTCCCTTTATAGGATAAGGGATGAGTCATTCATCCTTATCCTGTTAGCGGTTAGTCTTATCTGGTTGGCGAGCTAGGCTCACGCGCCCTTAGCTTGGACTCTTTAAGGGAAGAGGTCCCTGTACTCGGTCCAGAGTCGTTAGGGTGGGTCCTATGGCATGTGCTCGGCCCAAAGATGCGTGACCCGGCAGAATGAGAATTCTGGTCGGCCAGTGAGTACTCTGGTCGGCCGAGGGCGTTTTAGGGTAGACCGAGGGTCGGTCTACCACAGATACCATTCTGTAACAGCCCGCTTTTCGTAAACCAAGATAATTAACTTTTATTCATTAAGGTTGCAGAAAATGAGGCCAAATTTTTTTTTATATATAAAACATTGTGGAAGAGTTCGGAAACGTTATTAAAAAGGTCTTGATGTTCTTCCACACTTTCTTTCGAAAACCGAGTTGTTAATAAAACATTCATTTTCATAAAACTTTCATTTTCACAAAAAGATTTGTTTCCAAACCATCCTGATATTTTCCAAAACACTACATTGTTTGTTTTTCCGAAATAGAACATTCCACAACATAGAAATAAAACTTGGCTTATTTACATAATTGGCACAGCGCTGGGTAATCCTTGACACAATTCATAAACTCAACCTAAGCACTCTACTTTCGCCTCCGTCTGATGAAAACTTCCGGATGGAACTCTCCTTCCTTTTTGCGCCCTTTCTTCACTTCCGAAAATGCAATTGTCTTTATTGCCGCCTTGCGGTTGTCACTCAGCTCCATCTTCCACTCCTCTTTAGTGATGATCTCCATCCGATACTCCGTCTGCCCGTTGAGATACCAGCAACCCCGATATGCCAACGAACAGGAGAGAGTAAGCGATTCGAACGACGAATCGTCGACGGTGTGGGATTACGATAGGCGAGATAATAGGACCACACAACAAATAATACAACATACAACATAAAATCACACCACAATCATTAAGCATAGTCTTACTATCATCATCCATTATCCTTATTATCATTCATGTTATCGCTTTTCATCCTCTTGACATCTTACTTTTATTTCTTATAAGACACTTCTTCTTTCTCTTTCCTTCATACTCTTACTTTCTTCTTACTCAATCTTATCAGTTCACAGCTTTCTCTTAATTTGGGGATTTACAAAATATCATCACACCATTCCATCCGTTCTCGGCTATCACTCACGTCTACATCTCCTCGGTCATCCACCCAACCTAGTCGGAAGCAAACAGGAGTACAGGAACTTTACCACGCGGGCACGACAGCTGTCACAACACATAATGGTCCCAGACCATGAGGATATCGTCCTCAAATCAATTCAATTTCATAATATCAAGGCTCACTGTCCATGCAGTGGCAAAACACAATGCCCCGTTCCAGTCCCTCTCACTGTTCTCGATTTGCAATCTAGGGGGCGACAGTATGTTTCTAGTGGGCCCGCAGAACTTACCACGGCATTAGACCCAGTCCCCACCACGTTAGTGCGCCACATGTGGAGTTCGTTCTGCCCAGAAACATACTCTAGACTTCTTGACGTTTCACCGTCATCGTCCTCCCCTAATGCAATCTCGTCCTAAGTATCCGCAGATACTTATCGTTTCTTCCTCTCCACTACTTCGCACTCTCATACCTCACCGCATAAGTCTTTTAAGTCTTTTATCTTTTTAATTATCCTAAGGTCGGCCCGTCCTTCGTACAACCCTTCAACGAGTCCCGACCACTAACTTTGCTCAACCTTTCTCTCATCATTTCTCACATAGCACAGAGCTGGGATCACATCACAATCTCAAAACTCATTTCTCAAACTTTCACAAAATTCTCCATTTCTCACCCTTTTCCAAAAGAACAATCTTACTTTCCTCAAACACATTTTCAATAACTAATTAGAAATTTTCATATCATAAGCTTTCATAAAATATTCTTTCGAAAACTTTCACGTAAAATCTTTTCACCACCGTTCACCAAAAGATGGGTTTCAGAAACTTTTCTTTCAAAAGCATCATTACAAAAGACCTTCTCGAAGTTTCTAAAAATCTCTTTTCAAAACTCTCATAAAATCTATTTCCAAACTTTTCCGAAGGTACTATTTATAAAGAATCCCTTTACTAAAAACCAGGTTTCACAAACATTTCCTTTTGCAAAGATAAGGTTTCATAAAATCCTTTCGAAAAAACGATGTTTCACGTAAAGTAACATTTCACAAATCTTTTCCAAAAATTTCTTTTCAAAAATTTTTCAAAAATCTCTTATCAAAAACCCTTTTCAAAATCTGTTTTTCAAAAACCTTTTTCCAAAATAACTTTGTTGAGCGCTAATGGAGGAGCAAGCTCAACTCAACACTAGTCCTAGACTAAAACCAAAAACAAAGGAGCCCAGCTCCACTCAAATCACATCTCGCATCAACAACAACATTACTCTTCCCAGCTCTGGCTCGTTTTCAACATTATATTTCATTCTTTCTCCCAATCTCACTCTTTCTTTCTTATCTAACACATATTTTATTCTCACTCATTATTCTTTTCTCATTGTATCCTTACTTTCTGTTGGAAGTCAAGCTGGTTGGAAGGCATGCTTCAAACTCTCTATGGACTTCAAGTTTAAGGCAAATATATGTTTTGATGATAACAAGCCAACTCAAGTTCAAGCTCACAAGTGCAAGCGTCAAGATTGAAGACTCAAGCAAGCCTAAGAATAGAAACCTTCTCCTTAGATCAAATGTAAGGTAATGAAGTTTTTGTTTACTTAGAAGTTTCAAAGCCAACAAAGTTTTTATTTTTGAAGAGAAGAAGAAAAACGTATTTTCTGCATATAAAATGTTTTTCTGCATTTCATCGGAGTAAAAATTGTTGATGTTACAAAACTCTGCATATTTATATGATTGCAAAAGAGAGTAATCGATTATCTCTTGCAGTAATCGATTAACTCTGTTGCATCATAGAAAAATCAGAGAAGCTGTAATCGATTAGCTGAATTTTGTTAATCAGTTACTTTCTTATGAAAGTAATCGATTACAACAGTCAAGTAATCGATTATATTTGTTGCATCATATATTTTTCAGAGGCTTAGTAATCGATTACAAGTCTTGTAGTAATCGATTACATGATGTTGCATCATATGCAAACTAGAGGCTTAATAATCGATTAACTCCTCAGTGTAATCGATTATCATAAGTTGCATCATACAAAGAACAGGAGTGATGTAATCAATTAACTATTATTAGCCTAATCGATTACATGTTTTTCAAATGTATTTAAGAATTTCTATTTTTGTAGAAATAATCGATTATTCCTTTAAAGTAATCGATTACTTCATATTTTATTGAAAAACGTGTCAGAATCATTTTTATTATTTCCTGATTTGTTTTTATATAAAAGATTCTGATATATTTTATAAAATTCGAAAATGATTTTAATTTTGAATTATTTCCTTTTTGGTTTTAAGAATGAAATCTTTATTTTATTTCGAAAATCGTTTTGATTTTATTTTGATTTTAAAACTTATTTCAAATCTTTGTTTATTCCTTTTTGATTTTGTTTTATTAATTCCAAATCGTTTTTGATTCTAAAATGTTTTTCTTTTTAAATAAAGATCACTCCAACATTTCAACAAGTTTTTTTTTTGAGTTTTACGTTCAGACATTTTTCTCATTTCACGTTCTCTCTTCTTCTTCTTCTCAAAGTGTTCTGCTTTTCTTTGTTCTAACTTTTTGAAGAACAAACCTTGTTGGCTGCGTAAACTCTAAGACAAACTTCTTCTTCATTATCATAAGAGCTTATTATAGAATCTGTGTTTTTGAGAACATGTGATACTTATTGTAATCATTCACATCTATTGTACTCAACCTTAGTGGTAGGGAGAGAATCCCATAGTTGAACGTTGAGGCGTTCGTAGGGCGAGGAACCCTGCTGTGTGATTGAGGCCCCTAGCGAACGGAGGTTCCTAGTAGTGTGCGGGGTGCTCTTGGTTGTAATAGGGTGCGGCTCTATTGCTTGGTTATAAGAACTCTCAGGCGGGTCGCTTGGGGACTGGACTAGGCCTTTCGACGGGAAGGCTGAACTAGTATAAAAATCAGTGGTGCAAGCTTTTCTATCCCTATCTCTTTTACTTTCCGCATATTTAATTTTTTACGTTTCCGCGCTACTCGTTTATCATATTTCTATCGTTTTCGCGATCCGTTTCGAGCGTTTAATCTCTTCATCTCAAATCAATTTTTTAATTTGATACGAATTTTTCAATACATAATAAAACTCGATTCACCCCCCCTCTCGAGATTTTGAGGCCTAAACCAACAATTGGCATCAGAGCTAGTCTCTTGTGTTAAGACTTAACCGTCTCAAGAGTATGGCTTCAAACTCTCTGTTTGGAGGTGAAGGGAGTTCTATTAACCGTCCTCCCATGTTTGATGGGGTAGGGTACGCGTATTGGAAAGCCCGTATGAAAATTTTTATTCAAGGAGTTGGATTAAAAGTTTGGGATGCTGTTGTAAATGGTCCCTATGTTCCTACCTATGTGGTTAATGGTAACACCGTCGAAAAGCCTATGGCTGAATGGACGGAGGAGGAGGAACGTAGAGTCCAAGACGACTTGAAAGCGAAAAATATTATAACATCTGCTTTGAGCTATGATGAGTTTTTCAGGATATCAACATGCGAGACAGCACAACAAATGTGGGATACGCTGGAAGTCACGCATGAAGATACAATGGAAGTAAAGAGGTCAAGGATCAATACGTTGACTGGTGAATATGAGCTATTCAGAATGAAAGATGGAGAATCGATTCAAGAGATCCAAAAGCGATTCACAATGATTGTAAATCAACTGACGACATTGGGGAAGAAGTTCACCAATGAGGATCTCATCAACAAAGTTCTAAGGTGTTTGGGAAGAGATTGGCAACCCAAGGTGACGACAATTGCTGAATAGAGAAATCTCTCAACAATGACGCTGGCAACTCTGTTTGGAAAATTACAAGAACACGAAAGTGAACTAAAAAGGTTGGCTCAGCATGAAGAAGAGAACAAGAAAGTTAAAATTTTGGCATTCAAGGCTGAAGCACCTGCACCAGATAGTGACTCGGACAAAGAATTATTGAATGATGAACACATGAGTCTATTGGTGAAAACGTTCGGGAAATTCCTGAGAAAGAAAAATTTCAACAAGAGAGACAACAATAAAAGTGGAGGCTCAACCATCACATGTCATGAGTGTGGCAAGCCTGGTCACATTAGAGCAGACTGCTATCAATTGAAAAAGAAAGAGAATTCAGAAAAAGGCACCTCAAGTTCAAAGAAGGGGAAACAAGCATACTTGGCTTGGCTGGACAATGATGGATGTTCGGATGAGGATTCAGACGAACAAGAGGAGACTGCCAACCTATGCTTGATGGCTCACGACAATGAGGTAACTACTGAACTTAACTTTTCTTATGATGAATTACAAGAAGCATTTGAAGAGTTACATGAGGTTATCCTTATTGGTTTCTCTAGAAAAGAAAAATTCAGCTTCCATTTTAGAAAAGAATAAAGAACTTACTAAGGAAAATGATTTTTTGAAAAATCAAAATAAGGAGCTGAATTTGACTTTAAAAAATTCTTCAAACACTTCGTGTAACGACATTAAGCTTAAAGCTAGTTCTTCTTCTTGTAAATTCTGCAAGGACTTGGTTAAAGAAGTTGAAGATTTAAAAGAAACCCTTGCTAAATTTACAAAAGGTAGAAATAATTTAAATTTAATGTTAGGTAGACAAAAATGTTTCTTTAATAGAGCGGGTTTAGGATATCAACCCGGTAGACATCAAAAGAAACTAAGTACCATTTTTGTCCTTGCCAGTAGTCATAAGAAACCTCTTATTATATGTCATATTTGTGGTAAAAAGGGCCATGGTGCACATGAATGCATACACCGAAAAGTGAAGTTTGTTAAACCGAACAATGAAGCTAGAAGGTGGCATGATTTGAACTATGGCTATACTAACGCTCAACGACCCAAAAAGATATGGGTGCCTAAAAAGAAACCTTGAAATCTTTGCTTGTAGGTTACTCCGGAAGGAAGGAAGGCATGGTGGTACTTGGACAGCGGATGCTCAAAACATATGACTGGAGATAAATCTAAATTCTCGCATCTCCTGCCTAAGGACCAAGGACATGTGACTTTCGTAGATAAGAATCAAGGAAAGATTATCGGAATCGGTAAAATTTGTATTCTTGGAGATTTATTCATTGACGAGGATGAGGAGCCAAATGCCAAATAAAAGGAGCATACCGAAAGCAATGGAAAATCAGTCGAACCTGTTAAGGAGAAAAATCAAGAACAATCTATGGAACTCAACGCTGATTTGCCTAAGGAATGGAGAACATCGAGGCACCATCCTATAGATCAGATTATCGGGGATATCTCAAAAGGTGTAAGTACTCGCAACTCTATTAGCAATCTGTGTAACTTCTTTGCATTTGTTTCTCAAGTAGAACCAAAGAATTATTCTGAGGCTATGATTGATGAGCATTGGCTTTTGGAAATGCAAGAGGAATTAAACCAGTTCGAAAGAAATCAGGTGTGGGAACTTGTTCCTAGGCCTGAGTCTCATCCGATTATTGGAACTAAGTGGATTTATAAAAATAAACTTGATGAGGCTGGTTTAATTGTTCGAAAAAAATCTAGGTTAGTTGCACAAGGTTACAACCAGGAAGAGGGGATAGATTATGAGGAAACATTTGCTCCTGTTGCTCGTTTGGAAGCCATAAGACTGCTATTAGCATTTGCATGTATTGTAGATTTTAAATTATATCAAATGGACGTAAAGAGTGCCTTTCTTAATGGTTTTATAAATGAAGAAGTTTATGTGTGTCAAGCTCCTGGCTTTGAAAGTTATGAACACCCTGATTATGTTTATAAATTGAAAAAGGCTTTGCACGGTTTAAAACAAGCTCCAAGAGCGTGGTACGACCGTCTTAGCAAATTTTTGTTGGAAAATAACTTTGAAAGAGGGAAGGTTGATAACACACTTTTTATCAAAAAGAAAGGAAAGGACATTCTTTTAGTTCAGATTTATGTTGATGATATTATTTTCGATGCTACTAATGAAATCCTTTGCAAGGAATTTTCTAGTATGATGCAGGAAGAGTTCGAAATGTCTATGATGGGCGAGCTGAACTTTTTCCTGGGATTACAAATAAAGCAAGCGAAGGATGGAATCTTCATTAGTCAAACCAAATACTGCAAAGAATTACTGAAAAGATTTGGCATGGATAAGGCCAAGGCAGTAGCAACACCGATAAGCACATCATGTTACTTGGACAAAGATGAAGGAGGTAAATCCGTAGAAACTACAAAGTATCAAGGTATTATCGGATCACTTCTTTATTTAACTTCAAGTATGCCGGATATCATGTTTAGTGTATGTTTGTGTGCTCGGTTCCAGTCGAATCCAAAAGAAACGCACATGGTTGCTGCCAAGCGAATAATGAAATACTTGTCTGGCACAACTGATATGGGTATATGGTATCCCAAAGGTTCGTCTTGTAATCTTGTTGGGTATTCCGATTCTGACTTTGCTGGTTGCAAAGTAGATAGAAAAAGCACTAGCGGCACTTGTCATCTTCTTGGCAATTCATTGGTTTCATGGGCTAGTAAGAAACAGTCTACTATGGCCCTATCTACAGCTGAGGCTGAATATGTAGCCGCGGGTAGTTGTTGCGCCCAGATTTTATGGTTAAAACAACAACTCCTAGACTTTGGTGTAAGTCTAGATCACATTCCTATTAAATGTGATAATACCAGTGCTATTAGTATTACCAAAAACCCAGTGCAACATTCTCGCACGAAGCATATAGAGATTCGACACCATTTTATTCGTGATCATATTCAGAAGGGTGACTGCATTATTGAGTATGTTGATACTTCACGGCAGTTGGCTGATATCTTTACGAAACTGCTTCCAAAAGAAAATTTCTTTT
Organism: Crotalaria pallida; assembly: GCA_037953625.1. Taxonomy (NCBI): domain Eukaryota; kingdom Viridiplantae; phylum Streptophyta; class Magnoliopsida; order Fabales; family Fabaceae; genus Crotalaria; species Crotalaria pallida. The sequence continues at coordinate 56,957,599 of CM075651.1, forward strand.
TTATTCGTAGAGAAATTGGTTTAACTTCTGCCTCTCACCTCTTTTGAATATGTGAATCTTTTATCTCTCATGTTATTATTGATGCATCTTCTTAGTGTTTCAGGGGGAGATTGCACATCTTTTTGATGATTACAAAAGGGGGAGAGAGATTCTGATATATAATGGCTAATACATTCAGGGGGAGATACTCTGAAGGATGCTTTTTGTCTAAAATGATATATGTTATTTAAGCATTCATACAGGGGGAGAAGAATTAATCCATTATATTTCCTGTATTTAGTGATTCTAAGGAAGGTTTTATCATTATATATCTATTTTTGCTCATGTAACACTTGTGATGCAGATAATAAAGAGCATATCAGAATGGTTGTTTGTCATCATCAAAAAGGGGGAGTGTTGGAAGTCAAGCTGGTTGGAAGGCATGCTTCAAACTCTCTACGGACTTCAAGTTTAAGGCAAATATATGTTTTGATGATAACAAGCCAACTCAAGTTCAAGCTCAAGAGTGCAAGCGTCAAGATTGAAGACTCAAGCAAGCCTAAGAATAGAAACCTTCTCCTTAGATCAAATGTAAGGTAATGAAGTTTTTGTTTACTTAGAAGTTTCAAAGCCAACAAAGTTTTTATTTTTGAAGAGAAGAAGAAAAACGTATTTTCTGCATATAAAATGTTTTTCTGCATTTCATCGGAGTAAAAATAGTTGATGTTACAAAACTCTGCATATTTATATGATTGCAAAAGAGAGTAATCGATTATCTCTTGCAGTAATCGATTAACTCTGTTGCATCATAGAAAAATCAGAGAAGCTGTAATCGATTAACTGAATTTTGTTAATCAGTTACTTTCTTATGAAAGTAATCGATTATAACAGTCAAGTAATCGATTATATTTGTTGCATCATATATTTTTCAGAGGCTTAGTAATCGATTACAAGTCTTGTAGTAATCGATTACACGATGTTGCATCATATGAAAACCAGAGGCTTAATAATCGATTAACTCCTCAGTGTAATCGATTATCATAAGTTGCATCATACAAAGAACAGGAGTGATGTAATCGATTAACTATTCTTAGCCTAATCGATTACATGTTTTTCAAATGTATTTAAGAATTTCTATTTTTGTAGAAATAATCGATTATTCCTTTAAAGTAATCGATTACTTCATGTTTTATTGAAAAACATGTCAGAATCATTTTTATTATTTCCTGATTTGTTTTTATATAAAAGATTCTGATATATTTTATAAAATTCGAAAATGATTTTAATTTTGAATTATTTCCTTTTTGGTTTTAAGAATCAAATCTTTATTTTATTTCGAAAATCGTTTTGATTTTATTTTGATTTTAAAACTTATTTCAAATCTTTGTTTATTCCTTTCTGATTTTGTTTTATTAATTCAAAATCGTTTTTTATTCTAAAATGTTTTTCTTTTTAAATAAAGATCACTCCAACATTTCAACAAGTTTTTTTTTGAGTTTTACGTTTAGACATTTTTCTCATTTCACGTTCTCTCTTCTTCTTCTTCTCAAAGTGTTCTGCTTTTCTTTGTTCTAACTTTTTGAAGAACAAACCTTGTTGGCTGTGTAAACTCTAAGACAAACTTCTTCTTCATTATCATAAGAGCTTATTGTAGAATCTGTGTTTTTGAGAACACGTGATACTTATTGTAATCACTCACATCTATTGTACTCAACCTTAGTGGTAGGGAGAGAATCCCATAGTTGAACGTTGAGGCGTTCGTAGGGCGAGGAACCCTGCTGTGTGATTGAGGCCCCTAGCGAACGGAGGTTCCTAGTAGTGTGCGGGGTGCTCTTGGTTCTAATAGGGTGCGGCTCTATTGCTTGGTTATAATAACTCTCAGGCGGGTCGCTTGGGGACTGGACTAGGCCTTTCGACGGGAAGGCTAAAACCAGTATAAAAATCACCAGTGCAAGCTTTTCTATCCCTATCTCTTTTACTTTCCGCATATTTAATTTTTTACGTTTCCGCGCTACTCGTTTATCATATGTCTATCGTTTTCGCGATCCGTTTCGAGTGTTTAATCTCTTCATCTCAAATCAATTTTTTAATTTGATACAAATTTTTCAATACATAATAAAACTCGATTCACCCCCCCACTCGAGATTTTGAGGCCTAAACCAACACTTTCAACCTCATTACCTTCACAACTCATTCACTTCATTTTTATTCCATTATTCAGGACGTAACAGACGTCCATCAGCCGTTCACTCATACCAATTAACAGAAATAAACACTATTAGGCATACTGAAGTAAAGATATAAGAACATACTAACAATCACACACTCATCACGCAATAATAATGTGGTCTTCGTCACCTTCGTATAAGTGGCCACACAAAACAAACAATTGCCACTATACTACTGACTTAGAACCACTAAGTTCTGATCTTTGAGATGATACGGAACGTCCTAATAAATCACCTAACTACCACGGTGTCTTAGGAAAGCTTCTCTCTCACCTGAGGTCCAGCTATTTCATGCGTACCGTCTCCTCGAATCCTTGTGCTGCCGGCTGCCACAATCCCTTGTCTTTAAGATTTCCTCGTACTAAATAAAATACACTTATGTTATTGTCTGGTTCTAAGAGAATCTTTTCTTATTTCATGACACTTTCCGTTCTTAATCGAAAAGTCTTAAAAGACTATTGTTTTATCAAAACAATCCTCATATTTTCCAGCACTTTAATTATTTTAAAATCATTTGAAAACATTTAATAAAATGGTTTAAACCCTTTAATTTGGTTGCTGGCCAGATTTGGACAGCACCATAAACATGTTCGAAAACACTGAAAAATGCCCCGTTTTCAATCCGGGTTTTTCTTAAATCAATTACACTTGAAAATTCTATTGTAAATCATTTGGACACATTTTCAAAGTTAGAAAACAATTTTAAATAATTTTGGATAGCAAAGGATTATTCCATAAAATCACTTTACTAAAGATTTAAAAACCTCAAATAAATCAAATGGAATTTTCTTAAAACCAATTTATCTCGAGGTCAATTACATACTCAATTATTTTTCAAACATCAGTTAGCACACAACCACAACCACGACAAAACTTGAATGGATTAAGGCATACAAGCAATTAATCAATCATTTAATTTAGTTATAAATCAAAACATTATTCACTTGATTATTTTCTTAAACATTTTCATAAATCACAAACACTTAGGCATGCAAGCATTCATAAACCATTTTGAATCAAATTTCAAACCAAACATATTTATATTCATTTTCTTTACTTTCAACAATTTATATCCTTCTCAAAAATTATCATGCACATGCAAGTAAACTCCATGGACCTATTTAAATTATATCACCGAGTGAGGTCAAAGAAGGCAAGTCAAACATTACAATTTAAATCTCATGAATCAACTAGGTTTGCTTTAAACATTTAAATTCCGTTTTCTTTTTCATGCACAAAATTGTTTATTCTTCTTTTTGGCTCATGACCGAATGCACATATGCACCACACTCACACACATATATCCATTCAAACACAAAACTTTTCCAAAATCGTTGAATTCATTTATGTCCTTTCATTGAAAAGAACCCTAGTCTAGCTAGCATGCATGGCCGAATCCTTCTTTGAAAAAATAAGGTTTTTGGTTCACTTTGTCAACATGCAAAAACGCAAGATTCTTAAATCAAAAGAAATCAACCATGCATGTGTCCTATTTCATGAAAACAAAACATGATCTCTTTATTTAATGCTTAGGCCGAATGCTCACTATCACAAATCAAGATTAACTTTCAAATACTTAACATACAAGAGCACAAAACAAGAATCAAGTAAAAATCATTTTCCAAAAACTTGTTCCCTTGAGTCCTTTATGAAACCGTTTGGATCATTAAAAAGGTTAAATCCTTTTATTCCAAAACCACATGCATGTTCTTAGATCTTGTAGATCAAATCATAAGATCAAGTATAATGGCGCAAATCAGAAATTAGCATGAAAATGATCAACTTTCTTGGTTCAAAAACTCATGCATGCATCAAGGATCAAGCTCTTTCAAAGATAAACACAAGATCAAAGCTTTGGGTCAAGATTAAAATCAAATCAAAGCAATTTCACTATCTAAATTAACCTTTCTAAACATGAAATTAGCATGAAATCACTTAGCTCAAATTAAAACATCAAGACCTAAATTTCTCTACTCATGGCCGAATCATTTAGTTGTTGATTTGGTACTTTATGAGTTCATTTAGTTCTAAAAATCCAAGATCAAATCATAAGGGGAACATGCAAAGAAAGATACGGGTTCTAAGGCCACAAAATCAACATGCATGGGAGAATCAACACAATATATGAATGTTAAACACAATTTTAAACAAAAATCGTGATGAGGAAATTTTACAAGGAAGAGATCAAAGCTTTTCACATCAACATTCAAGATCAAAACATAAGAGTAGCATGCAAAACATTTAAACCTCAAGAACATTCAAAAATAATTACATGCATTACAAAAATAAATAGAGTCCATGTTAAAGTTCTTTACAGCACAAAATGGTTCAATTAAAACTCTCTCTACCTTAATTCCTAATCTTAAACCTTCAAATCTTCTCTTCTCTTCCTCTAGGTTTGCTACGGCCTCTTCTCTTCTTCTAAGGTTGATGGGTTTTCTCCTTGATCTTTGAAGAATGATGTGTGTGGAAGGAAGAAATCAAGGTTTGGATTCTCACTCTCTTTTCTTTCTCTTCTCCTCACGGGTTCTCTCTTTCTTTCTATGGGTTTCAAGAGCTTGAGAGTGCTCTTGAAGCTAAGTGTGTTGGTGTGTGTGTGTAAAAGAATATAAATGAGGAAGGGAATGAATCAATTTGCCACCACTCACTCACACGTTTTACATAGACCAAAGGGTGTGGAATTTTCCCACTTTGTCCTCGGTCCAAGGTGTAGAAAGAAGGGCAATTTGGGCTAGTCATAATGTTGCATGGGAGAGGTCATTCGTGGGGGACAAGGTGGAGCAAAAGTCCTCACTAGCTAACATGAGTCATCTATCCTATTCTCTCCCTATTTTCCCTTTTAAATTTCATTTTCTTAATGTTTAAGGAAATCAACCTCACTTGGTTCCTCTACTTCTTGCATGGCCGAACCACATACTCACACACGTGCACATGTAATTCAATCTCATAGCACAAACTCATGAGATAATACACATTCAACACATACATGAGCATGCATACAATTAACATTTTGGGTGGCATTTTGTCCATACGGCACACACGTATATATATATATCATACATACATGCATCACACATCACTCATACATATATATGCACATACATTCACACATATATTCTACACATATTCATTTTCCTTCAGTCATTAAATCCTAAGCATACTTATTCATACCAAAACCGTGTATACACACACAATTACAGAATAAATCACAAACATTTAAATTTTCAAAGACTTAATTTTTAAACCTTGGACATTACTTTAGGAAATCATTTCTCAAAAAAAAATCATTCATTATCTTGAAAATGTGAATTAAGAAAATTTATTTAAGAAAATACCTTTTCAAAACACTTTTCTCAAAATAAATCTCTTTAGTATTTTAAACTAATACGAGGAATTTGCGGGGTGTTACACATGGACTTTCTATGCTTCGGTTATGGATTTCTTTAGGTAGATCTTGATGATTTTCTAAAACGAATTTCTAATAGATTTAAATAACTACTTGAGATTTTGTGAAAACTAAAATGAAACCCTTTGCATGTTGATTTCTTCTCCAAACCCGTGACCTATGAGGTTTTTATTGAAAGGATTTGGTAAATAATTTATGATCTAGGTTTGATTGGTAACAAAGTGAGGAATTTATGCCTTGCATGTTGATCTCTTGTGCTCAAAACGTGACCTATGTGTATATATGTGAATGTTTGATTAACAATTTCATGATCTAAGTTTATTTGAGAAGAAAATAGGGATTTTTAGCTTTGCATGTGGACCTTGTAATGTTTTGGTTGATCTTTGTATGTGCATGCATTAATCCATGTTTGTTGATTAAAAGTTAGGACTTTGAGGCTTTGCATGTTAAGTTTCAAATGAAAAAGGCTATGTTTCCCTTTTGTGTATGTCTCGGCCTAGTAGAAATAAATAGGGTAATGGACTTTAAAATGATTTTTCTTTTTATGAGCATGATTTAATTTAAAGATTTGCTTTATATTTGTTGTGTTGGTATGAAGGCCATTCGGCCATGAGTGCTAAAAATGTTTTGGTGCATGATTTTTAGGTGCATGTATGTATTAGGAATAGATTTAGTGGTCTTAAGTCCATGCATGCCATTCTTTTTAGAAGATCAAGCTATAAACCATGTTTCTATTCAAGAAAAATTATAAGTTTGAGTTTTAATAAAAATCTAAGGAATCTCATGATGGTTCATGCATGTTGATGTAATGTGATATACTTTACTTGTCTTTAGTATATTGAAAAGTGAGCTATGATTCTTGTCTTGTGTCTGTGATGATATTCGACCTTGAAGTAGGAGAATAAGGAAATGTGCTTAATCATTATCTAGATGGCATGTAGACTAAGACTAGCCTAATTTAGGAGCATAAAGATGTATACATGAAGTGATTTGTGGTCTTGATTGTTACTTTGAACTAAATTGAGAAAAATGAAATTGAATTTGTTGAATGCTCCTATGATTCTTACGGTTTTAGTCTTGAAAGGAATAAAATGATTTCATTGTTTTATGCCTTTGGTGGTGTGTTATATTTTGCAAGATTTTACTTGAAATAATTCGGTTAGTATATGTTTAGGTGCTTAGAATGGTTTTCTTTTGAAATGACTAATGAGAGTGATTAAATTCTATGTTTGTGATTATCATATGTGTGGTACCATGATGTGCTAATTTCTTTTATTCTTTTCGGTTTTAAGGGCTGGAAATAAATAAAATTAATAGAAATAATTTTCATGATGTTAATTCTATGGTTTTCAAGGTTTAGAAATTATTAGTAATTAGGAAATGTTGATTATAGGCAATTCGGTTTTGCCATGATTTAATTAAGAAATTAAGCTTGAATTATTTTTCTGTGCATGATTGAAACTGTGTGTTAGTGTTATAATTTGATTAGTTAATTTCTTTAGCCCAAAAGTGTTTTGTGATAAGTAAATGATAAATGTTTTAAATCAAGTTTTAAATATGAAAGGAAGTTTATTTGAATAAAAGAGTGTTTCTAAATTGTTTTCAAAGATTTTCTTAAGAACTGTTCTAATCATGAATTTGAATTGAATTGGAAAATCTTGGGCAATGATAACAAGTTTTCAAAAAGAGAAATTGTTTTCAAAACGAATTCAACAAATGTATCGAACTCGTTTCTAATGCACGGGAAAATGTCTTAGTTGAGCGACGGACGAGAGGATAAGAGGCGAGGAGAGATGATCGGGAAACCTTGGAGAGCTATAGGACGTTCGTCATCGAGGTGAGAGAGGGGCTTTCCCTTAAGACGCCGTGGTAATTAGGTAACATATTAAGGCGTCCAATCATCTCAAAGATTGGACCCCAATCTCATTTAGCGTAGTGTTGTATGTGATAGCACATGTTTGATTGGTTTAGCTATCCACCCGAACGACTGAGATTGGCTTATCATAAATGATGTTATGATTTTCCATGCAGGATTATTTAATTTTCTTATGATTCGTTTATTTGTTATATGTATGTGGTATTGTTGGGAATTATTTAATTGTGCGTAGTAATAAAGTTATGGAAGTAACAAGCTAAGTATGATAAGAAAAGAATAATGGATTCGAATAATGAAAATAAGTGATGAGATTAAATGGTGAGAGAAGTAGATGGTAATTGGAAATTTGGAACGAACGAGAGGAGTTGCTGAGGTTGCGAGAAGGGACACCAGTGATGCTGCTGAGTCATAATTGGCAAAGAGGACAGTGATGGCGTGCTGAGTGACAGTTGACTTGAAAGAGTGATGCTCATGTTGATGAGAGCAACGTTGTTGTGATATGAGAAAGAGAAAGATGATGCAATGATGTTGTGATAATTCAATGATAGTGCATGAGCTTTAGGGGGATTAGATGCGAACGATTAGCGATCGGGTCTCATTGAAGGGATGCACCAAGGATGAGCCGATCATTAGGATTAAGCCGTAATTAAAATTCCTTAAAAGATTTTAAAAGACATTAACAACTGCGGTGAGGTATGAGTGTCGTATCGAAGTAGTGGAGAGGAAGGAACCATAGGTATCTACGGATACTTAGGAGGAGATTACATTAGGGGAGGACAATGACGGTGATACGTCAAGAAGTCTAGAGTACTTTTCTAGGCGGAACAATTCCACAAGTGGCGCATTAATGTGGTGGGGACTGGGTCCAATGTCGTGGCAAGTTCTGCTTTCAAAACTAGAATAAGTACTGTCGCCCCCTAGATTGCAAATCGAGAACAGTGAGAGGGACTGGAACGGGGCATTGTGTTTTGCCACTGCATTGGCAGTGAGCCTTGTTATTATTGAAATGATTTGAGGACGAGATCCTCCTGGTCTGGGACCATTTATGTGTTGAGACAGCTGTCGTGCCCGTGTGGTAAAGGTCCTGTACTCATGTTTGCTTCCGACTAGGTTGGGTGGTTGACCGAGGAGATGTAGACGTGTGTGAGCTCAATGATGTTTCCCCCTCATCATTGATGCTAATCGAATTGATAAGACTTAATAACCAAGATGTTCCAAAGATAAGTGTAGCAATGATCATAATAATAATAATGATAATGATAATGTTAATACCAAGCGTTGGATAAGGTTTGAGAATGAAAGTGGATACGAATACTCTTGAAACATTTGATGAGTTTGAGAATGAGGAATGAGAGAGAGAATGAAAGAAAAGTATCAGGGTGAAGGATGTGATTGTATTGAGCTTGCAAATATTGGAATGAATAATTGGGTGATTATGTAGGTGTACATCCTGATAGTTAGATGTGTTGTCTTGATTTACCTTATGTTATTGTTGGATTTATGTATTCTTTTATATTTATTTGTCTTAATATTTACCTGATGTAATCCCACATAGTCGACATTGTCGTTTTGGGTTGCTCACTCTCTCTATCATCTCTATTTTGTCTTGTATAAAAATTGTGCGGATTTTAGATGGCCAATATGGTACGGTATCAACTTATGCGCGAGATAGGAGCGACTCCCCGAAGAGGCGCCAACAGCATTATGTTTGTCTATGAGATGTTCTTCATAGAGATTCCGTGTCGGAGGGCGGAGTTAGAAGAGAGGGATGCTGCCTCGGAGGAGGAAACAGATGGTGGGTTGGATGACCCTGAGGAGGAGATTGCTGATGAGGCTGAGGAGGAGGATCCTGACCTCTGGTCTGACGAGGATGCACAGGAGTATTCTAGTGACGAGAGCTGGATCATTAGTCCTGAGGAGCTGCTGGCGGATGATGACGAGTGGTATAGTAGATTTAGAAAGCAAGATTAGGGAAGAATTATGAATATGAATAGGGAGTAGGTAATTTTCCTTTTGAGTATGTAATCCACTATGAGTTCTTAGCAACCTGGTGACGTCCTGCTATAACCCCAACAAGTTAATCTTTGTATTGATATTTTGACATGAAATCAAATGGGCTATTCTATTTAACTATTGTTTTGGAAAATGAGCTTCGAAGCGTGGTGTCTTGTGACATCCCGGTTTGGAACTTGAAAGAGTTGGTGCAATATGAGAACATGGATTTTACATGAAATTATGTTTTGCTAATATAAGTGTTCTCCTCTTGCGCATTATTCGCTTAAAAAAAATGGCCCTAATTTTCACCTAAAAAGATTATAGTTCTCAAGTTGCCAAATCGGGGTGTTACAAACCCTCCTTCGAGGAGAATGTGAAGTACAATGTCAATAAAATTATAAAGTTAAAAAGTGGTGCATTGTGTGAAGAACCCTCCTTCGGGGAGAATGTGAAGCACAATGTACAAGAGGGAGAAGTGTTATTGCATTATATTGCATTGCATTAAAAAGTGAAAGTGTTACAAAGTGGAAAATAAAGGAAAATGAAATGTTACTGCATTGCATTCGCATCGCATTGCATTTGCATCATGTTTAGAATATTGGTTTGTGCATCATCAACATTAGTTGATGATAATTATATATACGAATAGTTACCAAAGGAGTAAGTGTATATATAGAGTGTTCAATGTTAAGAGAAAAAGGAATGGGTTTAAGTTTGAAAAAGGGGATACTGACAAGTGATGAAAGAAGAAAATTTGGAAAATTTTGAATATTGTAAGTGTTCCCCATTGCAAACAACAAACCTAAGTGGTATTAGGTAAATGGTTGAAAGTCAGAGTGTTTTAAGTATTAGGCTAATGTAAATCTAAAGTTTTATACAAAGGAAATCCGAATAATGCCAAGGCAATTGAAACCATAGTACAGGAATTCATTGGATTGCGAGGGGTACTAACACCAATTTAATGTAGTGTTGGAACTGGCCAATCCGACATTATATTTACCGGGAGGTGAAGTCGTCGAAATCTAAGAGTTCGTGCACTACTATGAATTAGTAAACGATTTTCTATGTATACAACCTTAGTGCCCAATTGTTTGTTGCTCTTTCTTTGCCTGACTATGTGTATTTGTGTATGTCTTGGATGTATGTTTGTTGAATCATGTGGTGTCAACGTAATTGGACGACGATTGAAAATGGAACCGCCGGAATTAAAGGAGTTATAACTTTGATACTAATACAACCAAGTGATTAAATTCACATTGATTATATCAGTATCAAAGAGGACGAAAAATAATGTTTAAATTAAATCAACGGTCGATTCCATGGTTAATCTTGATTAAAGTAGTTATGACACCAAGAGTGAAATAGAAATCGAGAACTAATCGATCAGATTCAAACCGCCGAACTATTCCAATTGAAAATTTGCAAGAATAAAAGGAACTTTTTACTGAAGTTGGGAAGCGGTTCGAATTCAATCAGGAGGCCCTCGAAATGTGTTTAAATGTGGACTAATTTAGTGTTAAAGTACGCGAACAAAGATTGGGAGTGGAACCACGAAAATCAAATAATTTATTTTCGCGATTCTAATCTAGCCGAGTGACTTAGTTGGCATCGGTTAGACTAAAATCCAAGAAAACCATAACAACGTTTATATTGAACTTGTGGTTGGTTTCCACTACTAAATCAAGTCCGATAACTTCAACACTAAACGAAAGTCATGTGTGGAGTCTTATCAGTTGAACTTAAACCCCGAATGGTAATAATTAAATTTATGAATGACAAAGGATTTTATTTAAGCAGAACCAGGGATTTAAGTTCAAGCGGGAGATTGCTGCACTAATCTGAACTATGTTTATATGTGTGTATATTTATATATAAAACGTTTCCTTGAATTGTTTTAAAAAGAGTTTTCAAACAAAGTTTTGAAAATATGAATAATAGTATATATGTATATATTTTCATGATATGCTTATGTTTGTGTACATGTATATTCATATATGTATACGTAAAGTTTTGCTTTTCTTTGCCTCGTTTTAATAAAATATTTCTCGGAAACTCTGCAATATTGATTTCCCCATAATGTCCACAGGATAACCATAGAATAAGCAAGAATCAATGATTAGTGCAAGTGATAATTTCAGTTGAATCCAGATTTCCTGAGTAGTTTTCGCTCCAGCGAAAATATTCACGCTCAAGCGAAAACAGATAGTGGCCAACCCAAAGTTTTTGAGCAATTTTCGCTCAAGCGAAAAATCATTCGCTCAAACGAAAATGATTTCAGTAGCTTTAGGGAGAATGTGCTTTTGACTACTCATCCGTAAGCTTCTCATCAGAAACCGAAACTTAGATCGAGTAAAAGACCGAACCCACAGGTAGAACATCATAGTACCTTCAGATCTTTCAAGATTTAAGAAAGGCCAAATTAATTAGTGTAATTGCCAAACCTATGTTGTCGAAGTTGAGTTGTAAGTTAGAGGTGTCAACGCCTTCTTAAACTAAAGAACCCAACCAAAGAAACATAGAATTGTAAACCATACCTTCAGTTCGTAGGGCACTAAGGAACGAGAATAACCTTCCTAGTTGTAGACTACCAAGACTAGAAAGTATCTTAAGGATAGAACCAACCATGGCATAAGAATTATCAGAGAACTTCTGATTGATTTTTATGCAAGTTCTGGGAAGAGAAACCATTAGTTGAGAAAGTGAACAACGAGGGGATCACCTCACCTTGTCAAAAACCCATCCACTTTTGAAGTTCTCGAAGATTAGAAAAGTTCAGCGCCTACCAAGTAGACCCAAAGGTCAGAACCAGTCGTATAGAACCTGTAAGACCCTACATTTTTAAATAAATAAAAGAAATTAAATATTTAAAAGATTAATATTATTATATTAAATAAAATAATGAATTTTATAAAATTTGGTTAAAATACTCGAGTATTTTGGAGGAGACTCGAGTATTGTAACTAGCAGTTAGAAAATTTGAATTTTTGGTTGGAATACTCGAGTATTCCATGAAATACTCGAGTATTTCGTGCAGTGGCTGTGTGTGTATAAGTTGGTTTTGATTCAAACTTCGAACCAAAACGCAATTTCCTTGGTTCCAAGCACAGATCTGGACATTACTTCGAAGTTGGGTAACCTTAGACTATAAATAAGTGAATTGGGGAGCCCAAAAACTCAACTAAATCAATCAAACCCGAATTTATGTCATGTTTTCTCTGTTTTGAGGTGCTGACTTTGATCCATTCGTTCTCTCTCAATTCTCATCCATTCCCTTCGAAATCCAAACACAATATGAAGTTCTAATTCCAATCTTGAATTAGAACCCGAAATCACTCAAAATAACCTCCTGTAGATCGAGTTATAGGCAATCAAAGTTGAGGTTCTAAAGCTGCGAAAAACAGAGCAAGTTTCAACATCAAGTACCCATCTTTCTTGAATCCATTTGGTAAATCCAGGAACTCTTTTAATTTCAAAGATTTTTCTAATAAAAGTTGGCATTTCCTAGTTGCTTAAGCTAACTTGTTTCATCCTTTTTCATGTCTTATTCATCGTGTAATTGATGACCAAAGTCAGCCAAGTGCAACAGTTTTGCACTGGTCTAGGAATCAAGTTTTGATTCAACCCCTTTTTCCTTACAACCAATCCTTTCTTTAGCTTTGTTGAGGTAAGGGAGGAGTTATCTAAATGCTAGAATGAGTAATTTCATGCTAAAAATGTAAAACCAATAAAGGTTCAAAGAGGGATGCAACTTGAATTTGGATTCTGACTTGGAGGTCAGAAACCCAGGATTTTAATATTCAAACAAGTTCAAATGAACCTAATAAAGCTCACTGTAAGGTGTTTCGAAATTAAAATCAAGCGGAAATGAATTTCACAGTTAAAAAGGAAAGTTTCAAGTTTTTGTGCAAACTGTGAATTGATGTTGTTTTATGTTGTTTCAGTTGTGTTTAATTGTTATAACATGTTTGTTTCATGTGTATAAGCTTCTGTTTTGCATAAGAATGGAGAAATCAAGCAGGGAAATCGAATTGGTGCTAAAAACGCAGAAAAACTGGTGTTGTCGCAGCAAAAAGACTCGAGTATTTGAAGAAAGACTCGAGCATTCTGGAAAGCTAAGAACGACTCGAGTATTTCTTCAAGGACTCGAGTATTTTTGCACGAACTACTCGAGTAGTTCATGAACTACTCGAGTATTCTGAACAATTTTTCAGAAAACACTTATTTTCTTAAATATTCAATAATTAACTCGTCTAATATCCTAATGGCTAAATTTTAAAGACCACTATGAAGATTTCACCCAGTGGCATAACTTAATCCCATTGGTTGATAATTATCCTGGAGGTGTCCTATTGGAATTTTATTCAGTGGTTGATTATTTTCCTACAGGAGTCCCAACGGAAGTGCGTACACCCATTTGGTCGATGTTTATCCTATAGATGTCCCAGTGAAAGTTTATTCACTTGGTTGATATTTCCCTATAGGAGTCCCAATGGGGTCGTTGCAATTACCATCAATAGAAGGCTATGCCTTGATGGATTACTAAATAATTAATTATATGCCATTTCTAAAACCATCACAAAGTGGCTAGGCCGCTGATGGATTTTTCTGAAAGCTTTAGCTCCAGCTAAAAGAGAAGGTAAAGAGAATAAAAGTATGGAAGGATGAGATATCTGGCAATGAATCGCCAAGAATGCTTATGAGAATAATGAAAGATTGGAATGAAACTTGATGTGACATTATCATGCATGGTGAAAGGAATTGCTCCGATTTGATTTGAGATACTAGCTCAGGATAGGGCGTAGAAAGCCACCGACACAGGATGTCATGAAGGCTAGCTCTCAATCAATCGTGATGCCTGGAATGTGAATCCGCTCCGGTTCGATGGAAATATAGGTTTTGAATGGATTCCCGAAAGGATGTCGAACCGTGAAGCATGAATGTGGAGTAGGCATGCATCATGACACTAAAGAGAACTAAACGAATAGAATCATTTTGAGCATATGAATTTGCATTATTTCTGATACTTGTCAATATTTGTGATTGTTATTTTTAGCCCCTGTTATGCTCATTTGTTATTGTATTTAGCTATGACTCACTCCTATTCCCTTGTTGTAGGACATGGCACGGAATCTGATGTGCGTGGAGATGAGGCCGCTCCCTAATGGGGAGTGGAATTTCGAGGAGCATCGGGCCACGTATGAAGGGGACGTGGAAATCACTTTCCGTCACCCAAACCCATGGTCCCGGATGCGTCCGCGTCGTACGAGGATCCCAATGGTGTACGTTATGCACATTCCACCTAATATTGTATTTCGCCATGGAACACCACCACCACCACCAAGACGTTTCCCAAGGCGCACCCTTCCACCCATTCCATCACCCTCCGAAGAAAGAATTATTTTGGAGGTTCCTACTCACCCTCGCCCTCCCACTAGAGCCCGATCTCGGACTCTAGTTTATGTGTCATATGATCCGGCACTGGAGGAGGAGGAAGATCCTATTGAGGATGAGGACCCGGTAGAGGATGCTGATCAGGTGGCGGATGATGATCCAATGGAAAACTCAACTGGGAGTCAGTGGGGAACTGACGACTGAGTTGAGTTCTGGCTAGTGGAATGTGGATAATGCAAACCATCAGGTTTCTCTTACTTATGCTATTTTCTATTTTGGAGTTATGAACCATATGCTCTAGGTTGTTATACGTTTTTTTGTAATATATGTAATATAGTGTAATGACCTAGAGTCCTAAGTTAAGTTCTTATGTTTTAGTTGTTACTATGGTGTAATGGAAATTGTACTCTTTGATTTGGAAATGAAATATGAAGTTTGATGTTTTCCTTCATGATGTCTTTGAATGTTTTCCGCAAGAATTGAAAATGATGATGACTTGATGTATGATGGAAAGAAAAAAAATGGTTATATTTTCGAATATAAGTATCTTATTAATAATAGAAAGTCGGGTCGTCACAGAACCACCCTATCCCGACCAAAGCATTGAGTCTGAGTTTACTAGGATAACCCAAGCCTAAGTGGGGGAGCACACCGGGGTCAGAGTTTATGATTGTGGAGATTTTGAGAAATCATTATCTTTATTATTATGATTTTTACTATGGGAAACTAAATGATTTTTTTTTAAAACTTCAAATATTTTGTTAATTTCAAAAAGTTTTAATCAAAACAATTTCGACAAAACCTCCCTCCATTCTTTTTAAGTGTTTTTCAAAGAGTGAATTTCGGGGACGAAATTCTTATAAGTGGGGGAGAATTGTAACATCCTGGTTTTTATTAACCTGATAATTATATTTAGGAATATTTTGCGTATATTGAAGTGACGTATGTAAAATGATTTACAGCTATTTTCTTAGTATATACATATACGTATATAGTTATGTTGAGCTAAAATATAACATACGTATAAGTGTTTGTAAACATTTTCCTAGTGTATGTGTATATTCATATAAATACATCTCCATGTAGGTATTAGTATTTTTAATTATATTCTTGTGTATATGAATGTGTGTGTTGGTATCTGCATGTGTGTGTATATGTGTATATATATATATATGTTTAGGTTGAGTTGGAGTATGTATATATGTACTTGTGTGCATTTCTAAGTGTAAGTAATTGTAATTGTTCCCTTGTGTGTATGTGTGTACTTGTGATGTGATCTCATCGTTAGGTTTGGGTAGGGAAGTGTTCTAGAGTCGTTGGTTATAGTTGAAAGGTAATTGGTTTAAGTTGTAGATTGGTGTGGTTATGATTGTGCGAGTAGGATATTGTGTAGGTTCGGGGGTCAAAGTGTTCCAAAGTCCTTATAAGTGCCTTTTAGTGTTTCGACCTCGATAGAGTGAGTGGATAAAGGATCCTAGGATGGAGCCTTGAGTATAAGGATAGACCCTAGTCTCTATGTTCGGAGAATTCCTTCGAACTCACGTATCGACTGAGTTCTGGAATTTAATAGGTGTGCGAGGCATTCGAGTTCAATTCGACCCTATTGGTTATGCCTCGTGCATGATTGGTATTAGGGTTAACTGGTTAGAGGGTTTGTCTTAAGTCGGTCGGGTTAGAACGAGTGTTTAAGAAGAGGTTAAGTCTAGAATTCGGTTGTTAGTTCGTTTCGTCCTTTCGTGGTTATGATTCATGTGTTTATTATTGTTAATTTATGATTGTGATGTTTGGTATGTGTTACGAGGTGTTTAGAAGGTGCTTAGAAAGTGGAATTATGATAGGATAAGTTAGGGTGTGTTAGGAATGGCTTAGAACTCGTAGAATGCTTGAAAGAAAGGAAAACCTAGGCCATTAATCGATTAAGAGGTCCCTTAATCGATTAATTTTTGTGCCACATTCAGCCACTAATCGAGTAAGGCTTAGCATAATCGATTAGAATTAATAGCACCTTCAGGCATTAATCGATTAACTCATGTTTTAATCGATTAACCTTGTGCAACTAACAGGTGTTAATCGATTAACCAAAGTGGTTAAACGATTAACCACTGTCAACTCAGACTTAAAACACGATTTTCATGTGTTGCTTCTCAGAACTTCCTCTTCTTCTACTTGAACCCTTCTTTCTCTCCCAACCCTAGGATGTTCAAATCTTCATATCAACACCAAATCACACCAAATTAACACCATATAATCATTCCCCATCAACTCCCTATCAATCTCCATCTCTCAAATCTCATTTCAATCCATCTCCCTCTAAAACCCCAATTTCCACCTCAAACCCTAACACTCTCAATCCTTCTCATAGAGTTGGGTAATCATTAAGGGAAGCTAGGAATTGTTTAAGGGCAAAGATTAGAAGACCAAGGAGTTAGGATTGGAGCTTGGTGCATGGGTTCCAATAAAACCCCAATTTCCCCTTTTGTCTTCAAGAGGTAACGGGAGACTCTTTTCCTCACTTTGAACTAGGGATAGTTAGGGTTTAAGATAGGATTTGAGATTAGTCGCTTAAATTAGGGCGTGGTAGCAAATAGTGTAGATTAGAGTTTAATTAATTGTGATTAGTGTAGTTTTTAGTTGATTTTAATATTAATGTAAATCCTTATATTAAATCATTTTGTGAATGGTTAAAGTAGGAAGTGAAGAACACTAAGGAGATGACTTAAAGTATAGTACTCTGAGACATACCTGAGTATGTCGACTGCTTTACTTGTTCTCTGTCGATTTGTGAACTTGTGTTGTTTGTGATAGTTGTTATGCAACCTAAGTGCTAATTGTTTATAATTGTGAATATGATAAGAGTTATAATAGATTAGTTATGAAAATGGGAGGTGTTGGAATCGTTAAAGAGTCATGGAGTTGAAAATGAATATAAATGAAATGAATGGGAATGGAATTGCAAAGTGTAACATCCTGATTTTTATTAATCTAATAAGTATATTTAGGAATATCTTATTTACATGTGAAAAATGATTTACAACTATTTTTTTCCTAGTATATCCATTTATAAACATATATAATGGTGTTGAGCTAAAAATTATATATGTATAAGTGTTTGTATATATTTTCCTATTGTATGTATGTATTTATATATATATAGGTAGGTACATTTGTGATTATATTCTTGTGTATGTATATATGTATAAGTATTTGCAGTTATTTTCCAAGTATATGTGTAAGTAGTATAAGTATTTTCTTATGTATATGTTTATATTTGTGTATGTGTGTATATTTATGTAGATGCGTTTGTAGTGCAAGGTTTGGGTAGGGAAGTGTTTTAGAGTCGCTGATTATAGTCGTAGGATAATTGGTTTAGGTTTTAGATTGGTGTGGTTGCGATTGAGTTAGTAGGATTCGTGTAGGTTCGTGTATTGAGGTTGTCCACAGTCCAAGGGAGCGTTTTAGTGTCTTGACCTTGAGGGAATTGTTGGAAGTCAAGCTTGCCCCAAAGGACGTAAAGAGTAATGCTAGAAGGATTCTAGAAGATAATGTTTTGATGATTACAAACAAGATTCAAAGTTTCAAGCATCAAGCTGCATCAAGTTCAAGCATCAAGTTTCAAGGCTAAAGTCAAGGCTCAAGCTTCATGTTCAAGTTTAGTATAGCCTGGCCCATAGGAAATTTGTAAGGTAATGAATTTTTATTACAAGTGTCTAATGGCCAAAATTAGTTTTTCATGTTAAGGAGAAGAAAAGAACTTTTTATGAAAAATGTTTTAATTGCAAAATGTGTTTTCATGAAAATCTGTTTTTAACTTAGTTTATGAAAAATGTTTTTAATTTCAAAAAGAGTTTTAGTGAAAATCTGTTTTTATCTAAGTTTGTGTGAAAATAACTGATGTTACAAAACTCTGAATATTTTTATGTATGCAAGAGAGAGTAATCGATTACTTGCTAGAGTTAATCGATTAACTTTGTTGCATCATATAAAAATCAGAGGGGTCGTAATCGATTAAGTGAACTATGATAATCCATTACTTTCTTATGAGAGTAATCGATTACCTGGCTCAAGTAATCGATTAAAATTGTTGCATCATATATTTTCCAGAGACACAGTAATCGATTACATGCTGTGTAGTAATCGATTACATATGTTGCATCACATAATGATCAGAGACTCAATAATCGATTATTTGATGAGTAGTAATCGATTAAATGAGTTGCATCATATATTAACAGAAGTGATGTAATCGATTAATCATTGTTGGTCTAATCGATTACTTGTTTTCATAAAGAATTTAAAAGTTTCTATTTTTAAAGGGATAATCGATTATCTTCTTGAAGTAATCGATTACCTCAAGTTTTATTGAAAAATGTGTCAGAATCATTTTGATTTATTTCCTGATTTGTTTTTACATAATTGATTCTGATTTATTTTCAAAATTCGAATTTGATTTTGTTTTTGTAAATATTTCCTTATTTGTTTTTAAGATTTAAATCTTTGATTTATCTCCTAAATCTATTTTATTTGTTTCTGATTTCAAAATTGATTTTATTCTATTTTATTTTATTCTTTAAATCTATTTGATTTGTTTTGGATTTCAAAAACTTATTTTATTTATTTGATTTCAGAAAATCAATTTTGAATATTTCCGGATTTGATTTAATTCTTATTTTAAATTTGATTTATTTCCAAAATCATTTTTTTGATTTGATTTGATTCTATTTTCAAATTAAAATTTCAAATTTCAAATAATTTCAAATCTTTGGTTTTAATTCTTAAATCTTTATGATTTGGTTTTTGATTTTAAACATGTGTTAATTGTTGCTTTTATAAAAAGGTTTTGAATCAAGTTTTTATTTGATTATTGATCCAACCTTTTTCTTCTTCACGTTCTTCTCTTCTTCTCTTCTCCTTCAACCAGTTCTTAAACGTTGATATCTATTTGATAAGAAAACTTTTTTCTTGGCCATAGTACTTGTGATTTAAATTCAGCACCACTAGAGCTTTATTGTTGTATCAGTGTTATATAGAACACATTTTTGTTAGAGCCTTATATTGTTGTATCCGCACTATTAAGAGTGCAATATAGGTCTTGTACCAATCACTCATATTGTAACCATGCTGTAAAGGGGTGTGTGACCCTTAGTGACTAGGGAGTGAATCTCCTAGTACGGACGTGCGGCGTTCGTGGTTGTAGGGTGAGGAACCCTGCTGTGTGGGTAGTGCTAGACGAACGGTGGGGCACCTAGTAGTTAGGCTATCTGGTTTATTGAGGTCCCTTGCGAAAGGAGGTTCCTAGTAGCTTGCGGGGCGCTCTGGTTGTACTTGGGGACGCGTGGCGTCTTTGGTTTAGTGAAAAGCTCAAGCGGGTCGCTTGGGGACTGGAGTAGGCCGGGTTTGCCGAACCAAGATAAAATCTCCGGTGCAATCTCTTCTATCCCTCATCTCTTTATTTTCGTTATTGTTGTTGCATGTGCATTGTTGTTATAATTATCATTATTGCATCATAGCGATTATTTTCATAATAATTAATTTAAAGGATTTTAAATTAATTAGCGCGGTAACATTGTTTTCGTTGTTCTTATTTTAATTTGTTTTCCGCGCATATTAGTTTTTATTATTATTATTATTAAAGCTTCCGCAAAATCGTTTCTATTCAATATATTAGTTTTCCGCTGCAAAATCTCTTTAATTTTATTGAAAACGATTTGAAACCAATGTTTTCATAAACACCCAATTCACCCCCCCCCCCCCTCTTGGGTGTCGGTTGCCAATCCTATCAATATTTCTAACAATTGGTATCAGAGCTTCGTGCTCTGGTAAAGGCCTAACAGCCTGAGTTAAAGATCCGTTGTAGATTGGCAGCGTTGGGATATTTTAATTGTTTTTAATATGGAGGGATTTTCATTCGATGAAGCACCATTTTTTGATGGAAATAATTTTCATTATTGGAGTGCGAGAATGAAAATATTTTTACAATCTATTAGTTTTCGTTTATGGCATATTGTTCTTCATGGTTTTGATCAAAAACATGTTTTAAATGATTTTGACAAAAAATCTTTTTCCTTGAATTTTCAAGCAATGCATATTTTGAAAAATTCTTTGAATGTTGATGCATATGCTATTATTGAAAATTGTTTGAATGCGAAGAATATGTGGGACACTTTGAATACACACTATGCTACTAATGATCTTCATGGAAGTGTTAGTGTCCACAGGAAAAAGGAGAAGGAACAAGAAGAAAGTGATGTGGAGCATGAAAGAACTAACTCCCTAGAAGAAGAATATGATGACATTGAAAGCGTGGGGAGTAGTTCAATGTGCGATGACGATGAACTGGAGCGACTGTTTGAAAGCTTCATGAACTCAATGGAGGAATCAAGCTTTTCGGATGAGGAATCAATTGAAGATGAAAATGAAACATCCGAACACTTGGCCCATGAGGAACATGAGATAATTCAAAATAGTCTATGTTCTAAATTTCTGCAATATACATATAATGATTTGAATAATGATTTGATATCTTTGAAAAATAAAAACTTGGACTCTTTACAAAAATTATCTCTAATTGAAAATGAAATTGATATTTTGAAAAATAGAGATATTTTTGATAAAGAGATATTTTTAGAAAACAACTCCTCAACCCTTTTTAAAAATTGCTTACATATTAAAAAACAAGTTGAGGAAGCACTTTTTGAAAGTAACATTGAAAAATCAAATTGTTCAAATTCTTTACTTGGATGAAATCGAAAATAATGTGGATATCCAAAAATCAAGTAAAGTCGATGACAATAATATTTTTCAATGTGAAATAAAAAATTCCAAGTTTCATGAAAATAATTTTGAAAAAGTCAAACCATCATCCAAACCCATTATTTGCAATTATTGTGGTTGTTTAGGACATATTTCTCATTTATGCTTTTATCGTAAAAATTATAATATGAGAAATAATTTGCAATGGGTTCCAAAGGCTTCTAAGAAACCTAAGACTAACCCCAAAGGACCCAAGATGAAATGGGTACCAAAGTGTTCTTCCAGTGTTTTAAATGTGCAGGAATCCAAACAAAAGGAAGAACTAAGTGGTCAAAAGAAAGTCTTAAGGGGTGTACCTAAGAGGACAAGAAATAGATGGAATGGTCAAAGGAGGAAGATGCTCCCAACCAAAGCTTCTCACGTGTTTAAAATTGAAATGAAATGGTCTAGGACCTCAAGCAAGAAGCAATGGATAAGGACAAACACCTCTTTGATCAACAAGTCCAAGGTATCATGTTCTCATTCCACCTATAACAACGACTACACAAAGGTATACCTGGACTACTCTATCTTTTGCACATACCAAGGTGTATCATGAGTGCTGAAATCTTTTTGAAAATCTTTTATCTTTCATGATCACTCCTTGGATAAAATAAATCATGTGTGTCTTGCTTTATTTGAAAATCTTTTTAAGCACATGATTATATTTTTTGTGTGTACACTGCATTATTTTTTCACCATATATTGAGTTGTATCATGTGTGTTAAAATACACTCTTTATGTGTTGATGCCATGTCATGACATACTAGAGATACATTTTGATATAAGGACATGCATTTGTGTGCATGAGCATGACATTGTTTTTGTGATTAGTGCATGAATTAAAATTGCTTATATGCTATTTTCACAATGTCTTTGAGATTTGTGAAAAACATTGCTACTAATCCTTAAGGATCCAAGTCTTTGGATACCAAGAAAATGCTCCTATGTAGTCTTACAGGTAATACTTCAAATATAAAAGGATCTATGTACGAAGGAATCAAATTAAAGAATTCCAAATGAAAAATTATGTTTCTTTCCTTCATGGTGTCAAATGGAAAATACTGGAGAAGGAGAATACATTGAACAAGAGGAGACCTCCATCAAAATGCTAATTGATGAATCTTCAAATGGAAGGAACTCCAAAACAATCCCTACTTCATGTGGAAAATCAACACCTACGATAAGTATCACCACACGTATTTCTTTTAAATACTTTATGATACTTATCTTTGTGATACACATATTCATCTTGATGCTGAAATTTTTTTTAATAATTTATTCCTTCTTCGATATGTTTGTAAAATTTTTTGTGAAGGATAAATTGTTTTTCAGCATGCACTATATTTATGTGTTACTAATTCCTAAGGATCCAATTATCTTGGATACCAAGAGAAACACATGCTAATTAGTTTTGCAGGTATTACTACAAGTATCAGTATGCAACGTTCTCTACAAACTTATGGTTAATGCATTCAAATGACAAGAGAACTGGGCAATACTCAAGCACTTGATAGTGACTCTGCGATATGTGAATGATCTCTTGGAGTGGAAGAAGTGCAACATACTGAACAAGTAGAACTTTCTACAAGATACGTAATGATACTCTATCAAAGGAAGTAACTCCACAAATGGAATGACTACATACATGAAAAGCATCATCTCGATAAGTATCACTACTCTTATTTTTTTTATTATGTGATACTTGTTTATGTGATATATGCCTTATATGACAATATGTCCTATTATGAATTATATGTTATTATTCTCATGGCATATAGGATTTTAAAGTTTTGATATTGTGAGCATTCACATGTTTTTATGATGCATTTTTCATCTCCCTTCATGTTATGCTTATTTTGGAAAAAGCTTTTAGAAAGGGGGAGAAAAATATTATTTGTATACTTGCATTAAAACATGTTTTGCTTCTTCATCCCATTTTGACATCATGCTGTTTTGTATTGTGTATTGGGAAGAAATTTTTTTTTGTATCCCATACTTATTTTTGCTGATGTCAAATAGGGGGAGTAAATATGCATAGTCACCTCCCTTGTTATTATTAATGTATCTATTCAGTGTTTCAGGGGGAGTATAGTACAAAGGGGGAGAAGAACCCTAATCCTGCTAAAGTCTTCTCACCACCTTTTTGATGTTGACAAAAGGGGGAGAAGAATTCTGAGTTTCATTGGGTATATTAACCATATATGCAGGGGGAAGGTTATGAGAATGAAGAGAAACTATTTCATGGCTTAATCAATTATTATCTATATTCTCTATTTGTATTTAAATTTCCTATGATATTATTGGACTATATTGTGCTACACTTGCTACTTAACGCTTGTGATGCAGAAACTCAGAAAAGGGTTTGTCATCATCAAAAAGGGTGAGTGTTGGAAGTCAAGCTTGCCCCAAAGGACGTAAAGAGTAATGCTAGAAGGATTCTAGAAGATAATGTTTTGATGATTACAAACAAGATTTAAAGTTTCAAGCATCAAGCTGCATCAAGTTCAAGCATCAAGTTTCAAGGCTAAAGTCAAGGCTCAAGCTTCATGTTCAAGTTTAGTATAGCCTGGCCCATAGGAAATTTGTAAGGTAATGAATTTTTATTACAAGTGTCTAATGGCCAAAATTAGTTTTTCATGTTAAGGAGAAGAAAAGAACTTTTTATGAAAAATGTTTTAATTGCAAAATGTGTTTTCATGAAAATCTGTTTTTAACTTAGTTTATGAAAAATGTTTTTAATTGCAAAAAGAGTTTTAGTGAAAATCTGTTTTTATCTAAGTTTGTGTGAAAATAACTGATGTTACAAAACTCTGAATATTTTTATGTATGCAAGAGAGAGTAATCGATTACTTGCTAGAGTTAATCGATTAACTTTGTTGCATCATATAAAAATCAGAGGGGTCGTAATCGATTAAGTGAACTTTGCTAATCCATTACTTTCTTATGAGAGTAATCGATTACCTGGCTCAAGTAATCGATTAAAATTGTTGCATCATATATTTTCCAGAGACACAGTAATCGATTACATGCTGTGTAGTAATCGATTACATATGTTGCATCACATAATGATCAGAGACTCAATAATCGATTATTTGATGAGTAGTAATCGATTAAATGAGTTGCATCATATATTAACAGAAGTGATGTAATCGATTAACCATTGTTGGTCTAATCGATTACTTGTTTTTCAAAAGAATTTAAAAGTTTCTATTTTTAAAGGGATAATCGATTATCTTCTTGAATTAATCGATTACCTCAAGTTTTATTGAAAAACGTGTCAGAATCATTTTGATTTATTTCCTGATTTGTTTTACATAATTGATTCTGATTTATTTTCAAAATTCGAATTTGATTTTGTTTTTGAAAATATTTCCTTATTTGTTTTTAAGATTTAAATCTTTGATTTATCTCCTAAATCTATTTTATTTGTTTCTGATTTCAAAATTGATTTTATTCTATTTTATTTTATTCTTTAAATCTATTTGATTTGTTTTGGATTTCAAAAACTTATTTTATTTATTTGATTTCAGAAAATCAATTTTGAATATTTCCGGATTTGATTTAATTCTTATTTTAAATTTGATTTTTCCAAAATCATTTTTTGATTTGATTTGATTCTATTTTCAAATTAAAATTTCAAATTTCAAATATTTTCAAATCTTTGGTATTAATTCTTAAATCTTTATGATTTGGTTTTTGATTTTAAACATGTGTTAATTGTTGCTTTTATAAAAAGGTTTTGAATCAAGTTTTTATTTGATTATTGATCCAACCTTTTTCTTCTTCACGTTCTTCTCTTCTTCTCTTCTCCTTCAACCAGTTCTTAAACGTTGATATCTATTTGAGAAGAAAACTTTTTTCTTGGCCATAGTACTTGTGATTTAAATTCAGCACCACTAGAGCTTTATTGTTGTATCAGTGTTATATAGAACACATTTTTGTTAGAGTCTTATATTGTTGTATCCGCACTATTAAGAGTGCAATATAGGTCTTGTACCAATCACTCATATTGTAACCGTGCTGTAAAGGGGTGTGTGACCCTTAGTGACTAGGGAGTGAATCTCCTAGTACGGACGTGCGGCCTTCGTGGTTGTAGGGTGAGGAACCCTGCTGTGTGGGTAGTGCTAGACGAACGGTGGGGCACCTAGTAGTTAGGCTATCTGGTTTATTGAGGTCCCTGGCGAAAGGAGGTTCCTAGTAGCTTGCGGGGCGCTCTGGTTGTACTTGGGGACGCGTGGCGTCTTTGGTTTAGTGAAAAGCTCAAGTGGGTCGCTTGGGGACTGGAGTAGGTCGGGTTTGCCGAACCAGGATAAAATCTCCGGTGCAATCTCTTCTATCCCTCATCTCTTTATTTTCGTTATTGTTGTTGCATGTGCATTGTTGTTATAATTATCATTATTGCATCATAGCGATTATTTTCATAATAATTAATTTAAAGGATTTTAAATTAATTAGCGCGGTAACATTGTTTTCGTTGTTCTTATTTTAATTTGTTTTCCGCGCATATTAGTTTTTATTATTATTATTATTATTATTAAAGCTTCCGCAAAATCATTTTTATACAATATATTAGTTTTCCGCTGCAAAATCTCTTTAATTTTATTGAAAACGATTTGAAACCAATGTTTTCATAAACACCCAATTCACCCCCCCCCCCCTCTTGTGTGTCGGCTGCCAATCCTATTAATATTTCTAACAGGAATACTTAGGTAGAGAACCTTAAGATTGAGCCTTAAGTGTAAGTGTGGGCCTTAGTGTAATATCCCGCTATTTATAATACCTGTAGTCAAATAATTAAATGATTTAATATGATGTTTTCATGATTTGAGTCTCGAAATAAAATTTTGATTTCATCATTATATTTGAAATATGTTTTCTAGTCAAAATAAGTATAAATTTGTTATCATACGTTTTCCAAAAATAAAGTAGTACTTTTATTTAGTTTAATTAACATTTTGACAGGGGCTCAAGTGGCAAGCCTTAGAGGCATTTTTATAAATAGTTTCTTCAGAAAAAATATGTTTAACATAATATTTTGAGCGTCCCTGTAAATCTTCATAGTGTTCGGAGGCTGTTTTATTTTTAGCTTCTGGACTAGTTTAATATATTTTCGGTTTAAGTTATATATAATAATCTTCTACTTTAAAATTTTAAATATTATATATTATCAAGTTTAATATCAAGATTGAGAAAATATATTTACTTTTGAATTTCGATAACTTTTCTTACGCAATAGCTGTCCAGAGGGACCGGTTATTTTTCAATCAGTTTTGAGTAATTTAAAATACAATATTGTTTTACTTAAACGTATTTTATTTTTAGTATCATCCAACTTTTAATTATAATGAAAAATACTTACACACATCGACCCACAAATGAAAGCGAATTATTAAAATATAATAAAAATTCTTAAATCTACCCGTATTCCCACCCCAACCCGTCACAAACAAATAAAGAAAAGGAAGTAGAAAGATAGAGTTCAAAGAAGAAAGAAAATAGAATCAGAGTAGTTATGAGAGAGAAATAGAATAAGAGAGAGAAAGAGAACTCCATGGAGTTTTTCCAACTTCCAGATCCAATAATTCAAGATCCAACTGTTCAATCTCAAATCCTTCTTAGGTAACTAATATCCTCAACTTCCTCTATCCATCTACCTAATTTATTCGACGATCCGTCAAATTTTTTTATTATCCCTATATTTTCAAATAAAGAGATGTTTTAGGGAAAAGTAATATATTTTGTAGTATAATAATATATATTTATTATTTTGACAAAAATGAATTTATTTGATATATATTTTTAATGTTATAATTAGTTTTAACATATGTCTCTATTTAGATCCAACAAGTTATTGTGGCCCCTGACCCTGGAGTAAGTCACGGTTATAAAAGTGGCTCTGTCGTTATTGCTAGGATTTCCAGGTAAGGGGAGATTCTTTCCACACTTTGAGTTAGGGATAGTTAGAGTTTATAATAGGATTTGGGGTTAATAGTTGAATTAGAGTGTGGGTAGCAATTAGTGTTTGATTAGAGTTATCCTTGCATTTTTAGTTAATTTTGATATTTGTATAAATGTGTATATTAAATTATTTTGCTTATTGTTAAAGTAGGAAGTGAAGAACATTAGGGAGATAACTTATATTATAGCAACTTGAGACATACCTGAGTATGTCGACTGATTTACTTGTTATCTGCTAAATTGTGACTGCTATTGATTATTGATAATTGTTATGCACCCTAAGTGCTAAATGTGTGTAATTGTGACTAAGTGTTAAAATGGTTTAATTGTTAAAGTGTGTAGACATTGGAATTGTTAAATAGTAATGGAAATGGGATTAAAAAGGGAAATTGAAAACGAAATGAATAATGAAAATTGGAAATGAATACGAATGTAATGAATGAAAAATGGAATTGTGAATGTGATTGTATTTTGTTGCCTTTATCTCTATTCGGTTATTAGTCTCAAGTTTTATTATGAACTGTTTACTGCCCTTTTAATTCACTGTGCTGTGAAAGATCTCACCCTTAGTGGTTAACAATTTAGGTACATGTTCAAGAAGCTTGGAGATCAGAGTGCGCAGCGGAACAAGTCGAAAGAAAGGAAATTAGTTTTTGTATGGATATTCTATATTGTAATTGGGTGCCCACATTTTTGTACAAACTTAATTTGTAAATGGAAAGTTTAAAGTTATTCGCTTTATTATCAAACTCTAATTATGTATTTTATTTAATGAAACAACTTTTAAAGTTCCCTGTTTATTTCCGAAACTTTTATTTCTATATATTTTTATATTATGAAAATTTGGGGTGTTACAATATGGTATTAGAGCAGTTCTTCCTTTCGGCCTGAGAGAAAGTAATCCCGAATCCGCTGCAAACACTCTTATCTCCAGTTTCTTGAATAAAGGTGAGACTTATATATTTAAGTAAAAAATGTTAATGTCAAGTGTTTATTGTCTATGTTTGATGTTATTGTTAGGCATAATTAGGAATGAATGTTCATATTGGTTGCTAAGTGATTGTGAATAAGTGTGTGCATATTTGAAATGTGATTGTTGCATCATATGGCTTCATGTTTAGGTTAGAAAACCCTCTCAATGAATCTATATAAATAAAGAATGGATGATTAATACCCCTAAAACGAATTAGAAACACGTGCATTCATGGAGAAAGGTGGACCTTAGGTATTTGGGAAAGATTATCGAATCCAGGTTCTATGAACTGAAGAACCCTCCTACAGGGAGAATGTGAAGGTTCATAGAACTAGTGGCTGCGAATAGATAGTGATTTTATTGTGTTTATGAAACAATCACGGGAGTTACTATAGAGGACTTTGATCACCCTAGTAGTAAACTAGTATGAAGAACCCTCCTTCGGGGAGAATGTGAAGTAATAGTTGAATTGGTGACTGGTCCAGTGCACACTATAGTAATTCTATCGGTCACTTATGTAACATCCCAAATTTTAATTCCAAGTTTAATTAGGAAGACCTAAGTTGGAATTTATGAAGAAAACCATAGGGAACCATGGATAGGAGTTAAGGGTAGTGTCTTAGGGTTAGAATTTGTCAAAAATAGGAGTTTTTAGAGGAGTAATCGATTACCTGCAGGGTGTAATCGATTACATGCTCTCTGGTGAAATCACACAAAAGTTGCATTAAAATTAATGGATTACTTGGGCAAAGTAATCGATTACTTGGGCAAAGTAATGGATTACTCAGGCAAAGTAATCGATTACCAGTGCTCTGGTGATTGTATGATGCTGCAAAAATAATCGATTATTTGGAGGAAGTAATCGATTATTTTGGCAAAGTAATGGATTACTTTAGGCAAGTAATCGATTACTTCAGGTCTGATGCAGAAAATAAAAATATTTTAAGGGGCAGAAACGTAATTTCCACCCCCTTATCCTCTATTTCAACCACTCATCTCTCCCTCCTCATCCATAAACGCGATCCTCTCTCTCTCTCATCCTCTCTCTCTCGCTTTTCTTCTTCTCTCCTTCGTGGAAGAGGATCTCTCATGGAGGCTTGGAGCTTCAAATCATCTCCCCACCAATCCCTCTCCCATGTAAAACCCACCTTCTCCTTCATGTTTTCTTCTTCTTTCCCTTGTCTATGGTGATTATCCTTCTCTCTCACCCCCATGGCTCTTTCTCTCTCCTTCACTCCCATCTCCATCAACAACCAACACACAGCCACAAAACCACCACAAACCACCCAAACCCTTCCTTTCCAAGCCTATAATCATGAGACCCACCTTCTCCCTCAAGCTCTCTCTCACTCGTGGCCTCTTTCTCTCTCCAAGGGTTTCTCTCTCTCCTCCAATCTTGAAGAACGAAGTGGAGATCGGTCTAGATAATGGGAAACAAGGTAGATCTGGAGTAGATT
The DNA here is from genome assembly GCA_037953625.1 of Crotalaria pallida. Taxonomy (NCBI): domain Eukaryota; kingdom Viridiplantae; phylum Streptophyta; class Magnoliopsida; order Fabales; family Fabaceae; genus Crotalaria; species Crotalaria pallida. Next base: position 56,987,654 of record CM075651.1, read on the forward strand.
TGGGGTCCCTGGAGCTTTGTGTGGGCTCTCTCCTTCTCTAAGGTAAGGGGAGTTTCTTTTCCACACCTTGAGTTAGGGATAGTTGGGGTATATAATAGGACTTGGGTTAAGTAGTTGAATTGGGTTGTGGGTAGCAAAATAGCACCGGAATAGAATTTGTTTAAGGATGTTGAATGTATCTTTGTTTTAATTTAAATATTTAATTGATTTAAATTTGGTAAAATCCCTTATGAATGTTGGTAATGTAGGAAGTGAAGAACCCTAGGGAGTTGACTTATATTAAAGTACTCTGAGGCATACCTGAGTATGTCGAATCGATTGATGTTAATTGTTGTCTGATAAAAGTTGCTATGTCCACTACATGAGTGATGATGTTATATGAATTCTAATGATATAGTTATGGAATGAACTGGCAAAGGTAGAAATGGAAATAAAATGATTATGTGTAACTAAAAGTATAAATTGATGCTAATTATGTGACCAGTATGTATGGATGGTATATATTTGTATCTCAATGATGATTATGTGTGAATGTGAAATTTATGCGTTGACCTCTGATTTGAGGTAACGATTAATGGAAAGATTTGATAATTGATATAGGGAATGAGTATGGATAAAGAATGAATGGGAAAGGTGTGTAAGTGTAATTGTGATTATATGTACTAAGCTGTTTGAGTAAGAAGATGAAAGTATGTTTAGGCCTCTGATTTGAGGTAATGTGTAACGAAAATGTATTAAGTGTGTTGGCCTCTGATTTGAGGTGACGATTAATGGAAAGTGATGAATTTGCTGACCTCTGATATGAGGGGCCCCAAAATGAATTAAAGTAAAGAAGTGTTGACCTCTGACCTGAGGGACACAAGATGAAACGAATGTTAATGTGTTGACCTCTGACCTGAGGGACATAAAATGAATTAATATGATTGTGTGTTGACCTCTGACCTGAGGGACACCAAAATGAATTAAAGTGATTGAGTGTTGACCTCTGATCTGAGGGACACAAAATGAAATAAAGTAAAAAGGGTGCTGACCTCCGACCTGAGGGGCACATAACTTAATTAAGGAATATTTTTAGGCCTCTGTTTTGAGGTGCCTTTTATGATGAGAGAAATCGTTACATTGGCCTCTGGTTTGAGGTGATGTATAGAATAAATGAAAAATGTGTTATTACTGAATAATTTGTTAATGGGAAGCATTTTGTTATTCATGGCTTGGTTTGATTATGATACTTGAGTTATTATTATGTGCCTTTTTACTATCTTATGATTCAATATGTTGTGAAAAGGTCTCACCCTTAGTGGTTAATATTTTAGGTGAAAGTCAAGGAGCTTGAGGATCAGAGTGTCGCAGTGGAAGAATTGGAAAGAAGGAAATTATATGTTGCGCTGCTCATATTGTAATTGAGATGCCCAATTTCACATGTAAATTTAATTTATGAAAAGAAAATTTTAAGCTCTTCATTTTAATTATTAAACTTTTTTAAGTGATATTTTATATGAAAAACATGGGGTGTTACAACTTACCTATTTCGTGACTACGGAGGATGGTTCCTTCTCAGCATGAAGAACACTCCTACGGGGAGACCGAGAAGGGAAAAGGGGCCTACATTGCATGAAGAACCCTCTTGCGAGGAGAATGTGAAGTGCAATGTAGGAAGGAAGAGGGACATTTACTCCTAGTTTGTTTTTCCCAAAGTGTGGAGGGGATGTGAGGAAAAAGTGAAAATTGTTAAAAATGGTACATTGCATGAAGAACCCTCTTGCGGGGAGACCGTGAAGTGAAATGTACATAAAATGAAATTGTTAAAAGTGGACACTGTGTGAAGAACCCTCCTTCGGGGAGAATGTGAAGCACAATGTCAATAAAGTGGAAATTGTTAAAAAGTGGTACATTGCATGAAGAACCCTCCTGCGGGGAGAATGTGAAGTGCAATGTACATAAAGTGAAAATTGTTAAAAGTAGTGCATTTGTGACACCCTCTTTTGTATCTTGAAAATAATTAATATTTCCAAATAGTTGTATACTTGCTATCAAAATTAGGACTAGAAAATTTTTCCTTTTTAACTTAATACTTACTTGGTTATAAACACTTTTTAATTTGAACATTTATTGGAGTTCGGCTCGGTAATATCTTAATTACGAAAAGACTCTCGAGATAATATTTCCGTAAACACAATAAACCTTTTCATAGTCTTTCATAAAATATGTTATTAGTCTCTCGAGTTGGATTGATTAGATAAAATATAAACTTGTCACCGAAATCCTTTTTAAATCGAAATCAGAGTTGGCGGAAGTAAAAGCAATACTTATGGGGCACTGCTGAGGTAGATAAAACATCATATATATATATATATATATATATATATATATATATATAAATATGTCATAACATAAAAACCCCATCAGTATCCATAGTAGCAAGTATCATAAGTCGAGATAGCAAGAGTTTATAAAAACATATACAACCCATCTGCATATAATAAAACCTCACTCTAAGACCTCTCAATATATACAATATATAACAAAATCCAAAAGTAGAAGTCCCAGAGCAGGTCATCCATGTCCTCAGCAGCTCCTCAGATCCTCCATAGCTCTATCCCTAGGATCTAGGATCCAAACCATCCACGCTATGCAGGCTCCTATGAACCAGCGGGTCCACCTCTAGCAGAAACAGTCGGCTCGACATGCACGTCCTCCTCGCTCTCATCCTTAATGGGGTCCTCCTCGACCTCGCCTGACTGGGTAGAGACCCCACCACTGGGTCTAGGATCTGCAGAAGCAGTCCTCTCGAAATCAGTCGAACCAGGAGAAGGAGTCTCCTCAGTGACAACTCTGTGGGAGGAAGGATGAGAACGAGTGGCAGCTCTGAAACGAAAACTATGAAAACGACGCATCGGTCGAGCCGGGGGTGGTCCTCTATATGTATAAAAGGGTGAAACATGCATAGTATAGACTAGTGGGATCCTAAATCGACGAGGTCGCACTCGCACCAGAGGGTTAGGGTGGTAGAGAGTAATCTCAACCTCCCCCTCAAAAGTGGCACGGTGCTCCTCATACGTCCATATACCACTAGGGATAGGGCGTATCTCGATTCAAGCTAGGTATCTGGCCATCACCTAAACAGAGCACAGGGAGTAAGTATACACATATACATAATTGATAAAGACTAAAATTACAAACACAAGTATATCATGGACAGATAATAATGCAAGTACATATGAGCACACCAATTTTTCAACATTATATCTCTTATAATGCAAGTGGCATGATGTATGATTTTCTATCCACAACTGAGGCCTCTAAAAGTCCATCTTGGACGTCCATCCAATACACCCTTGTGTTCCCGGAACACCGACATTCGTTCCTAGAACGTAATGCCGAACCATACTTGGATATTAAGCATCACTCCCGGAGTGTGCACCACGTTCCCAGAACGTATGCATTCCCAGAATGCATATAAAAACCAGGTCCCGGACACTGGCCACATATCTATAATGTGTCATCAAGTAGGTTATAATTTGGTACTCCCGGAGTACCCTCCTCATATTCCCAGAATATGATAAACGTTCCTACCAACCAAACTTCCATTCTATATGGATGCACAAATATCAGGGTTGGTTTTATCTTTACATTAATTACTGTGATTTAGAAATATTCCAATTTCTCTTTTGAATGATTTATTTGAGGTATAGTCTTTGGCACAAAATTCTCCTTGGAATTATCTCAAAAATATGCCCTTAGGCTTAGATTGGGAGAACATAACCAATGGTATTCAAAAACTTAACTTTTTATTTTTCAGATTCAAGTACTAACCGGTTACAGTTTCAGGCTAACCGGTTAGAATTACAGACCTGAACTGTTTACCATTGTAATTCAGAAAAACCCTTTTTCTTGAATTCTCTACCCAATCCATAAACAAGTTTAACAATGTTTTATACCTCAAAACCACTGTTTTTATCATTCAAAAGTCTAAATCACATTCTGTTTCCAAAAGAGCATAATTTCCTCTTGAAATTATCTCATTAACTTAAGGTAATAACCCTTAACCTCAAATCTGAACCAAGGCAGTATTATCAACTCATTTTCAGATTGTTTCCAGTGAAATTAAAGTATAGATTTGAGAAAAATTTATAAGACTTCAGGACTGTTTTGTAAACTGATTTTCTTTTGAAATTTTGCAGTGTCTAACCGGTTACAAATATCGAGTAACCGGTTAGATTATGCAGTCAGTCCACTAAAACAAGATTTTTGACACATCATTCTTTTCATTTCTCAAATCTAACCATATTTCATCATTTGTAAGGGTTCATATACCTTAAACAAATATATTTCATCACAGAAACATATTCAATTTGCATGCATTAAGCTTCTTGTATCAAATTGCATAAAAATCAATATAAACACAATTCAACACAACAAAACTTAAAATAAGCATTTAAATACAGATTCCAGTATCAATATCCATTGCATGCATTAACACAAAGTTGCTCAAATCAACATTGAGCTAAAATTTGGCCTCCAAGCCTTTGTGCTTTATACACATAATGCCCTTTTTGAGTTTTGTTAACTCAAATCCTAAATCACTTGATCTTTAGTCTAAATCTAGTATAAGGTAGACTTCTCCCATACCTTAGGACAGAGTTTGATGAAGATTAACACTGATCTTGAAGAAAAATCCACAGATTCCTCACAAATCCTAGGTTCTGCTCTCAGCCACGATTTCCAGCAACAAGGTCCAAAGACCATGAAATTTGACATAGCAATTGGCCAAAGAAATTGGGGAAAACAATTAGAAATTTCTGTAAGTAACATGCACTAAGAATAGGAAAATATTTGGGGCTTAATGGTGGACTGTACTTACCAAAATCAAAGCTTGAACTCAGCTTCCAGAATCAATAGAAAACAGAGTTCAGTTTCCAGCTCCAACTTCTAAGATTGATTCCTCCTCCCACACAAACACTCAGCTCACAAAGTGTATATCAATGAAAAGCCCTTGATTCAAGCTTTTCATAAATGTGTGTTTCGCTCTCTAACTCTCAAGGACGAAGACGAATTTCTTAGGACGAATTTGAAACCCTAACAGCCCTTCTTCAACACAAAATGCAGAAAATCAACCCCTTCACCTCAGAAATTCATCAATTTATAGAGCAATTCGTGTGCCATGCAAGGCGACACGCGTATTCCATTGAATTTGAGTGGGATTCGTGGCGATTAAACGAATTAATCAAGTGATTACTCATCAAAATCCACTAACCCAGTTTCTGGGTTCATCGTCTAACCGGTTAGAGGGCATTACTAACCGGTTAGATTAGAACAAAATTTAAAAATTAATATTTTTAAATCTTTCCCTCCAAGAACCTTTTCAATATTACCTTTAGGTCCTAAACCAAGGACTAAAATGCAATATCTTTACATTTTGCATTTATTTGCCATATAAAAATATTTCAACTTATTTTTATATTTCAGGCTTATTAAATACAAAACATAAAATTGAAAATTCATTTAAATTAATAATAAAACTTTTGTTATTAATTTCCTTATTATCCGGGAGACGAAAATTAGGGGTGTTACACTACTCCCCCACTTAAAAGGAATTTTGTCCCAGAAATTCTAGCTTACAAAAACAACTCCGGACACTCTTGACGTATCTTTTCCTCTAATTCCCATGTAGCTTCAGATACGTCTGCATTTTCCCATACCACCTTAACTAAAGGTATCTCCTTTCCCCTGAGCTGCTTAACTTTACGATCTTCTATCTGAACTGGTCTGGTCTCAAAGGTCAGGTTTTCCTTCAAAGTTAGGTCGTCAGGTTGAATTTTCAAAATAACTGATGGATCATGCACATACTTCTTTAATTGTGAAACGTGAAAGACGTTGTGCAAATTGGATAGAGAGGGTGGTTGAGCTAGTTGGTAAGCAACAGGACCAACTCTCTTAAGGATTTGGTATGGTCCTATACACTTAGGCGAAAGCTTTCGGGTTCTTAAAGCTCTACTGATTCCTTTCATCGGAACTATCCGAAGGAATACGTGGTCACCTTCCGAAAACTCTAATGGTTTTCTCCTCTTATCTGCATAACTCTTCTGTCTACTTTGAGCCGCTTTCATCTTTGCCTGAACCATCTTAATCTTCTCAGATGTCTGCTGTATCATTTCCGGTCCAACCAATAAATTCTCCCCCACTTGGAACCAACATAGCGGGGTTTGACACTTCCTTCCATACAACGCCTCAAATGGTGTCATTCCAATGCTCGCATGATAGCTGTTGTTGTATGTGAATTCTACAAGAGGTAGCACTTGATCCCAACTTCCTTGTTCTTCAAGTGCACAAGCCCGCAACACATCTTCCAAAGACTGAATCGTTCTCTCCGTCTGGCCATCTGTCTGTGGATGATATGCAGAACTCAATTTCAATCTTGTTCCCATAGCATCATGCAAACTTTTCCAGAATTGTGAAGAAAATCTGGGATCTCGATCCGACACAATACTTGAAGGTACTCCGTGAAGACAAACTACCTCCTTAATATAGATCTGGGTAAGCTTGTTCAAAGAATAACGCATATTTATCGGAATAAAATGCGCCGACTTTGTCAACCTATCCACCACCACCCAGATTGCATCATGATTTGCTGCTGTCCTTGGCAAACCAGACACAAAATCCATTGGATGCTATCCCACTTCCACTGGGGAATACTCAAAGGTTGCAACTGTCCTCCTGGTTTCTGATGTTCTACCTTAGCTTTTTGGCAAGTCAAACACGCTGCCACATATTCTGCAACATCCTTTTTCAATCCAGACCACCAAAACATCTTCTTCAAATCCTGATACATTTTGGTTGATCCAGGATGAATACTCATCCGACTCTTATGGGCTTCGTCAAGAATCAGTCTTCTAATTTCCTGATCTCTTGGTATACAAATCCTTGTCCTGAAACGAAGGATTCCATCCCGCCCAATCTTGAAATTAGGTTCCTTTCCTTCTGAACCTAATCTCATCTTTTCCATCAATTCTCCATCTGCTTGTTGCAATTCCCGAATTCTTTCCAAGAATTCATTTGTGATTTGCAGCATCCCTAACTTGATACTTGTTGACTCTACTTGTGTCAACAGGCTCAAGTCTCTGAATTCCTCAATCAATGCTGCTTCCTTAACCATCATTGCACTTATGTGGATTGCTTTCCGACTCAAAGCATCTGCAACCACATTTGCTTTACCCGGATGATAGTGGAGTTTAAAGTCATAATCCTTCAAAAACTCCATCCACCTTCTTTGCCTCATGTTCAACTCTTTCTGGTCGAACAGATATTTCAAACTCTTATGGTCACTAAATACTTGGAACGTAGTGCCATAGAGATGATGTCTCCATATCTTTAAGGCAAACACGATCGCCGCCAATTCCAAATCGTGTGTCGGGTAATTCACCTCATGATTCTTCAATTGTCGCGATGCATAAGCCACTACTCTTCCTTCTTGCATCAATACACAACCCAGTCCTTGCTTAGATGCATCACAGTACACTTCAAAGCTCTTGTGAGGATCAGGTAAGATTAACACAGGAGACGATGTTAACCTTTCCTTCAACTCACGGAAACTAACTTCACACCTATCGTCCCACACGAACGGTTGATCTTTCCGAGTCAACTTGGTCAAAGGCAATGCAATCTTGGAAAATCCTTCTATGAACCGACTATAGTATCCAGCTAACCCCAAGAAACTTCTTACCTCGGTCACAGTCTTAGGCTGTTCCCAGCTTAGCACTGACCAATTCCTTCTTTAGAGATTACATGCCCCAAAAACTTCACTTCATTCAACCAAAACTCACATTTCGTAAGCTTGGCATATAATTTCTTCTCCTTCAGGACTTTTAACACAATCCTGAGATGTTCTTCATGCTCTTCCGGATTCTTAGAATAGACCAGAATATCATCGATAAACACCACCACAAATAAATCCAGATATGGTCTAAAGATCCGGTTCATATAATCCATGAAAATAGCAGGTGCATTAGTCAATCCGAACGGCATCACAACATACTCATAATGACCGTATCGAGATCGAAATGCAGTCTTGGGTATATCCTCCTCCTTTATCCTGATCTGATGATAAACCGATCTCAGATCAATTTTGGAAAATACTGCAGCTCCCCTGACTTGATCCATAAGGTCATCAATCCTTGGCAAAGGATACTTATTCTTAATGGTGACCTTATTCAACTGTCTGTAGTCTACACACATTCTCATACTCCCATCCTTCTTCTTTACAAACAGTAATGGAGCTCCCCAAGGCAAAACGCTTGGCCTGATCATCTGCTTCTGCAGCAACTCCTCTATCTGCTTCTTTATTTCTGCCATCTCTGGTGGTGCCATCCTATAAGGAGCAATAGAGATGGGACCAGCTCCAGGGACTTAATCTATCCCGAACTCTATCTCTCGCTTCGGAGGTAATCCTGGTATCTCTTCAGGAAATACTTCCGGAAATTCTCTCACCACCGGAATCTCTTTTATCGGCATCGACTCTTCTTCCCCAGAAGCCGAGAACAAACACATATAACCCTCAGGTTCAAGGATCCTGTATTGAATTGTCTTTTCCTCACAATTGATGATCACTTGGTTCTTCATCAACCAATCCATACCCAAGATCACATCCAATTGTAACTTAGGAAGACAAACCAAATCTACCTTAGAAAAACGACCCAGAATTTCCACATTACACCCTAAACAGACTTTAGCGGTAAAAATCGGTATTCCAGTAGGGGTATCTATACTAAGATAGAAAGGTGAATCGGAAACAACGAGATTCAGCCTATTCACACATTCGGGAGAAACAAAAGAATGTGTAGCTCCAGAATCAAACATGATTTTGCAAGGTTGATTATTAAGCAGAAAGTTACCTTGCACGAGATTCGGGGTTTGGGTTGCTTCACTACCACTTAGGGTAAACACTCTTCCTGGTATCATAGGCTTGCCAGCAGATCCCTTTGCATCACCTGTTGCAGATTCTTTGCACTCACGAGCAAAGTGACCTTGCTTTCCACACTTGAAACATCCTCCTGTGGACCAGCAGAACTAACCATGATGATAACGCCTACAGTTCTCGCAATAAGGAGCATTATCGCGAGATTTGTTCCTGTTATCCATCACAGCCTTACCCTTACCCTTGTTCTTCTGAGAATATGGACCATTATTCCGATGATCAAACTTCTTCTTCCTCTATGGTCCATTGCTCTGTCCAACTCCTTTCCCTTGACTTCCAATCAACTCAGCTTTCTTATCATCCTCATACATTCTGCACATATCCACAAGTGCAGGGAAACTCTGAATCCTCTGATAGCTAAACATAGACTTCAACTCCGGCCTCAGCCCACCTTCAAACTTATCACTTACTCCGTTCATCAGGGTTATTCAAGTAGTAGGGAGAGTATTTCATCAGCTCCTCAAATCTAGCCGCATACTCTCCTACACTCATATCCCCCTGCTTCAATTGCATAAATTCCACTTCCTTCTTTCTCCTTAAATCTTCCGGAAAATACTTATTAAGAAATTTTTCCATAATTACTCCCCAGTTGATTGCTCTCCTTTCAAAATTCAGCAATTGGACAGTGTGATCCCACCAGTTTTCAGCTTCCCCATGAAGCATGTAAACTGCATAGGTTACCTTCTGTTCATCATAACAATCCAAAGTTCGGAAAATCTTATTGATCTCGTACAACCACTTGTTCGCCTCATCAGGTTTGTACCCGCCTTCGAACCTTGGTGGATTGCACTTCCTAAACTCTGACAGAGTCTTAGCATCATGATTCTCCATATTTCCAACAGGTGGATTACCAGCTCGCCCTTGAGGTGGCTGCTGTCGCTACTGCTGCTGCATGCCTTCCAGCACTGTCGTGATTCGTTCTAACATTTCATTCGTAATATTTCTATTTCTGGTTGCCAGAGAAAGACCTGCACTATGGGCTTTGGGTCACTACAAAGGTCTTTGAAAATATAAATACTACTAACTTACTCAAAACATATTCAATTAACATTGACTACCATACTTAGCTGCATCATCGGGGCCATGAGGGACAGGACCAATGCTCTGATACCACCACAGGTGTGACACCCTCTTTTGTTTCTTGAAAATAATTAATATTTCCAAATAGTTGTATACTTGCTATCAAAATTAGGACTAGAAAATTTTTCCTTTTTAACTTAATACTTGCTTGGTTATAAACACTTTTTAATTTGAACATTTATTGGAGTTCGGCTCGGTAATATCTTAATTACGAAAAGACTCTCGAGATAATATTTCCGTAAACACAATAAACCTTTTCATAGTCTTTCATAAAATATGTTATTAGTCTCTCGAGTTGGATTGATTAGATAAAATATAAACTTGTCGCCGAAATCCTTTTTAAATCGAAATCAGAGTTCGCGGAAGTAAAAGCAATACTTATGGGGCACTGCTGAGATAGATAAAACATCATATATATATATATATATATATATGTCATATATATATATATATATATGTCATAACATAAAAACCCCATCAGTATCCATAGTAGCAAGTATCATAAGTCGAGATAGCAAGAGTTTATAAAAACATATTCAACCCATCTGCATATAATAAAACCTCCCTCTAAGATCTCTCAATATATACAATATATAACAAAATCCAAAAGTAGAAGTCCCAGAGCAGGTCATCCATGTCCTCAGCAGCTCCTCAGATCCTCCATAGCTCTATCCCTAGGATCTAGGATCCAAACCATCCACGCTATGCAGGCTCCTATGAACCAGCAGGTCCACCTCTAGCAGAAACAGTCGGCTCGACATGCACGTCCTCCTCGCTCTCATCCTCAACGGGGTCCTCCTCGACCTCGCCTGACTGGGTAGAGACCCCACCACTGGGTCTAGGATCTGTAGAAGCAGTCCTCTCGAAATCAGTCGGACCAGGAGAAGGAGTCTCCTCAGTGACAACTCTGTGGGAGGAAGGATGAGAACGAGTGGCAGCTCTGAAACGAAAACTATGAAAATGACGCATCGGTCGAGCCGGGGGTGGTCCTCTATATGTATAAAAGGGTGGAACATGCATAGTATAGACTAGTGGGATCCTAAATCGACGAGGTCGCACTCGCACCAGAGGGTTAGGGTGGTAGAGAGTAATCTCAACCTCCCCCTCAAAAGTGGCACGGTGCTCCTCATACGTCCATATACCACTAGGGATAGGGCGTATCTCGATGCAAGCTAGGTATCTGGCCATCACCTAAACAGGGCACAGGGAGTAAGTATACACATATACATAATTGATAAAGACTAAAATTACAAACACAAGAATATCATTGACAGATAATAATGCAAGTACATATGAGCACACCAATTTTTCAACATTATATCTCTTATAATGCAAGTGGCATGATGTATGATTTTCTATCCACAACTGAGGCCTCTAAAAGTCCATCTTGGACGTCCATCCAATACACCCTTGTGTTCCCGGAACACCGACATTCGTTCCCAGAACGTAATGCCGAACCATACTTGGATATTAAGCATCACTCCCGGAGTGTGCACCACGTTCCCAGAACGCATGCATTCCCAGAACGCATATAAAAACCAGGTCCTGGACACTGACCACATATCTATAATGTGTCATCAAGTAGGTTATAATTTGGTACTCCCGGAGTACCCTCCTCATATTCCCAGAATATGATAAACGTTCCTACCAACCAAACTTCCATTCTATATGGATGCACAAATATCAGGGTTGGTTTTATCTTTACATTAATTACTGTGATTTAGAAATATTCCAATTTCTCTTTTGAATGATTTATTTGAGGTATAGTCTTTGGCACAAAATTCTCCTTGGAATTATCTCAAAAATATGCCCTTAGGCTTAGATTGGGAGAACATAACCAATGGTATTCAAAAACTTAACTTTTTATTTTTCAGATTCAGGTACTAACCGGTTACAGTTTCAGGCTAACCGGTTAGAATTACAGACCTAAACTGTTTACCATTGTAATTCAGAAAAACCCTTTTTCTTGAATTATCTACCCAATCCATAAACAAGTTTAACAATGTTTTATACCTCAAAACCACTATTTTTATCATTCAAAAGTCTAAATCACATTCTGTTTCCAAAAGAGCATAATTTCCTCTTGAAATTATCTCATTAACTTAAGGTAATAACCCTTAACCTCAAATCTGAACCAAGGCAGTATTAACAACTCATTTTCAGATTGTTTCCAGTGAAATTAAAGTATAGATTTGAGCAAAATTTATAAGACTTCAGGACTGTTTTGTAAACTGATTTTCTTTTGAAATTTTGCAGTGTCTAACCGGTTACAAATATCGAGTAACCGGTTAGATTATGCAGTCAGTCCACTAAAACAAGAGTTTTGACACATCATTCTTTTCATTTCTCAAATCTAACCATATTTCATCATTTGTAAGGGTTCATATACCTTAAACAAATATTCAATTTGCAACCCATCACAGAAACATATTCAATTTGCATGCATTAAGCTTCTTTTATCAAATTGCATAAAAATCAATATAAACACAATTCAACACAACAAAACTTAAAATAAGCATTTAAATACAGATTCCAGTATCAATATCCATTGCATGCATTAACACAAAGTTGCTCAAATCAACATTGAGCTAAAATTTGGCCTCCAAGCCTTTGTGCTTTATACACATAATGCCCTTTTTGAGTTTTGTTAACTCAAATCCTAAATCACTTGATCTTTAGTCTAAATCTAGTATAAGGTAGACTTCTCCCATACCTTAGGACAGAGTTTGATGAAGATTAACACTAATCTTGAAGAAAAATCCACAGATTCCTCACAAATCCTAGGTTCTGCTCTCAACCACGATTTCCAACAACAAGGTCCAAAGACCATGAAATTTGACATAGCAATTGGCCAAAGAAATTGGGGAAAATATTTAGAAATTGCTCTAAGTAACATGCACTAAGAATAGGAACATATTTGGGGCTTAATGGTGGACTGTACTTACCAAAATCAAAGCTTGAACTCAGCTTCCAGAATCAATAGAAAATAGAGTTCAGTTTCCAACTCCAACTTCTAAGATTGATTCCTCCTCCCACACAAACACTCAGCTCACAAAGTGTATATCAATGAAAAGCCCTTGATTCAAGGTTTTCAGAAATGTGTGTTTCGCTCTCTAACTCTCAAGGACGAAGACGAATTTCTGAGGACGAATTTGAAACCCTAACAGCCCTTCTTCAACACAAAATGCAGAAAATCAACCCCTTCACCTCAGAAATTCATCAATTTATAGAGCAATTCGTGTGCCATGCAAGGCGACACACGTATTCCACTGAATTTGAGTGGGATTCGTGGCGATTAAACGAATTAATCAAGTGATTACTCATCAAAATCCACTAACCCAGTTTCTGGGTCCATCGTCTAACCGGTTACAGGGCATTACTAACCGGTTAGATTAGTACAAAATTTAAAAATTAATATTTTTAAATCTTTCCCTCCAAGAACCTTTTCAATATTACCTTTAGGTCCTAAACCAAGGACTAAAATGCAATATCTTTACATTTTGCATTTATTTGCCATATAAAAATATTTCAACTTATTTTTATATTTCAGGCTTATTAAATACAAAACATAAAATTGAAAATTCATTTAAATTAATAATACAACTTTTATTATTAATTTCCTTATTATCCGGGAGACGAAAATTAGGGGTGTTACAGCATTGTGTGAAGAACCCTCCTACGGGGAGAATGTGAAGCACAATGTACAAGAGGGAGAAGTTAGGTTGCATCGCATTGCATTTGCATCACATTTAGAATATTGGTTTGTGCATCATCAACACTAGTTGATGATTTATGAAGAGGCGTATGTATATGAATAGTTACTAGGGAAGTAAATGTATATATAGAGATTTCAATGTTAAGAGAAAAAGGATCGGGTTTGAGTTTGCAAAAAGGGAATACTGACAAGTGATAAAAGAAGGGAATTTGGAAAATTTGGAATATTGTAAGTGTTCCCCATTGCAAACGACAAACCTAAGTGGTATTAGGTGAATGGTTGAGATTTAAAGTGTTTTAAGTATTAGGATAATGTAAAGCTAAAGTTTTATACAAAGGAAATCCGGATAATGCTAAGGCAATTGAAACCGTAGTACGGGAATTCATTGGATTACGAGGGCTACTACCACCGATTTAATGTAGTGTTGGAACTGGCCAATCCGACATTATATTTACCGGGAGGTGAAGTCGTCGAAATCTGGGAGTTCGTGCACTACCATGAATTAGTAAACGATTTTCTATGTATAAAACCTTAGTGCCTAATTGTTTGTTGTTCTTTCTTTGCTTGACTCTGTGTAATTGTGTATGTTTTGGATGTAAGTTTGTAGAATGGTGTGGTGTCAAAGTTATTGGATGGTGATTAGAAATGGAACCGTTCGACTTGAATGAATCATGACTTCGATCCTAATCTAACCAAGTGACTAAGTTCACGTCGATTAGATTAGTATCAAAGAAGAACGAAAAATAATGTTTAAATTAAATTAACGGTCGGTTCCATTGCTAATCTTGATTCAAGTAGTCGTGACACCAAGAGTGAAGTAGAATCGGGAACTAATCGATCAGATTCAAACCACCGAACTATTTCAATTGGAAATCTGCAAGAATAAAAGGAACTTTTATCTAATTTGGGAAGCGGTTCGAATTCAACCAAGAGGTCCTTGAAATATGTTTAGATGTGGACTAGTTTAGTGTTAAAATAAGCGGACAACAATCGGAAGTGGAACCATGAAAATCAAATAATTTATTGTCTCGATTCTAATCTAGCTGAGTGACTTAGTTTACATCGGTTAGACTAAAATTCAACAAAAACCACAACAACATTTATACTGAACTTGTAATTGGTTTCCACTACTAATTTGATTCCGATAACTTTAACACTAAATGAAAAATTTAGTGTGGAGTTCTATCGTTTGAACTTAAACCCCGAATGGTAATAATTAGATTTGCGAGTGACAAATGATTTTTTTTATTTAATCAGAATCAGGGGTTTAGATTCAATCGGGAGGCTACTGCACTTATATGGATTATGTTTGTATGCGTGTATAATTGTATGCAAAACGCTTCCTTGAATTGTTTTGAAAAAGGTTTTCAAACCAAGTCTTGAAAATATAAGTAATACCGTACGTATATATATTTTCATGTCATGCTTATGTTTGTATACATGTATGTTGTAACACCCCGATTTGGCAACCTGAAACCATGATTACTTTAAATAAAATACGGTGAAAATTTGGGCCATTTTTTTAAAAAAAAAATGCTTAACAGGGTTGAGTAGCATGAGTATGAGAACCAATAAGTTATTTTCCAAAATCCTTGCGCAATTAAAATAGGGTTCTCACACATCATCCCAAGTTTCAAGTTCCAAACCGAAGCATCACACGACACCGCACTTTGCAACTTGATTCTTCTCAACTTAGTTATCGTTGCCCATTTCGTTTTCGTAATCAGAGATCAGTGGTGCCCAAAATAAATATAACATTCATTAAAATAAGTTCGGGGAATTACACCAGGAAACCGCAACCATCTAGCTGAGTGAGTATAATGAAATATAATACTTCAACTGAAAAGAAAAGAAACTACCAATGGGTTCACTAAGATGAAGACGACGGATCCGCGGGAGGTGCCTCACTCGGGTCGATCTCAATCACATCCGCATCTGGAAAATCCTCCTCAATGTACTCCTCTGGGTCTCCCTCTGGTTCACTCTCTTCCATGGCCTCGAATGCATCATCCGGTAGATCGTTCAAAGCTTCGTCCAGTTCCTCTTGCTGGTAGTGGCATCGGATGTCCACCATGATAGTCTGCCGGTCCACCGGTCGACACGTGCGAGTATCGGGTGCTGTTCCTCGAAGGGTATGGTTGGGATCGAAGATGCGAACCTCGGTGACTCCACGCCGATCCCAACCTCGGTAGTTCACTTCCCATCTACCTTCGTCTCGGATATCGAACGTGAACTTAACCGGATCCATGAACTAAAGGTTGACAACATAGGGACGGATACATAGACATAGAAGAAATTGAGAGAGTAAGTATTCCCAAGCATGTGATGCCAACAGTGTGGAATTACAGTAGGTAAGATATTAAGATAGACAAACCATACAAACAGACAACACATAAAGATAATCACATAGACTCATAGGAATACTTACTTCATTCCAATACCTTTCTTTCCTTACTACCTTATGCATATTCACATCACATTCCATAGAAGGCTTCCGCTGCGTACTCTGATCTCATCACCATATAAACTCGTTCTTATTCCCATACTTTCGCTCAAGAATTATTCTCAACATATTATTATCACATCCATACGTAATTCTTTCTTTTCTTATTTAAGTTTTATGAATTCGGATCCATCAATGATGTAGGGATTTAATCATCATTGAGGAAAAACGCTCTCAAGTTAACACACACGTCTACATCTCCTCGGTAATCCACCCAACCTAGTCGGAAGCAAACAGGAGTACAGGACCTTTACCGTGCGGGCACGACAGCTGTCTCACAACAAATGGTCCCAGACCAGGAGGACTCAGCCTCAATCAATAATCTCAATTCATAAATATTCATGGCACACTGTCTCACAGTGGCAAACAAATTGCCCCACTCCAGTCCCTCTCACTGTTCTAGATTTGCAATCTAGGGGGCGACAGTACTAATTCTAGTTTGCAAAGCAGAACTTGCCACGACATTGGACCCAGTCCCCACCACGATAGTGCGCCACTTGTGGGATTGTTCCGCCTAGAATAGTACTCTAGACTTCTTGACGTATCACCGTCATTGTCCTCCCCTAATGCAATCTCCTCCTAAGTATCCGCAGATACCTATGGTTTCTTCCTCTTCACTACTTCAGGTCACTCATAACTCACTGCGTTAATACATGTCTTTTAAAAGTCTTTTAGTTAGAGGTTTAACCTATTGGTTGGCTCATCCTTCGTGCATCCCTTCAACGAGTCCCGACCACTAATCTTCTCAAAACATCTCTTTTCTCAACATCGCACAGAGCTGGGTTTTCCTTGACAGTCAAACTTCTCATCTCATCATCCATCAACAAACTTTTGTTTCTTTCTCATCTTGAAAATATCTTTCCAAAATAATGTTTCACAAATCCTTTTCAAAAATAATGCCTCACAACCTTTTCAAAATAGTGTTTCACAAATCTTCTTCAAAAAAGATGTTTCCAACTCTTTCCAAAAAATCTTTTTCAAAAATTTCTTTTCCAAAAATCTTTTCAAAAATCTCTTTTTCAAAAATCACATTTTTGCGGAGCGCTAATGGAGGAGCAAGCTCAACTCAACACTAGTCCATCTCCGATCAAATTCCATCCTGTTTCCACAATTTCATTTCCTTTCACCCATGGCTCGACCTCAGAAAGCATCCATATCAACAATGTTGCCCAAGCTCTGGCTCAACTCATCGCTTTCATCACTTATTCTTTTCCGATAACATCTTACATATTTCCTTACTCGTCTCTTATCTCTTATATCTTTGATTATTATTATTTTTCACAGCGTTGCCACATTCCACATCCGACTAGTACTAAGAAATAGATAAATAGGCAAATAAATAACATACTAACATTCAAACACAAATAAATTAATTACTTACTCATACTGACTCAGGACACTAAGTTTCGACTTTTGAGATGGTCAAAACACTTAATATGTTACCTAAAAACCACGGTGTTTGGGGGAAACTTCTCTCTTACCTCGATTGACGATGACACTCACTATACGCTCCTTGATTCTCGACGCGATGCTCGTAACTGCTTCCCGATCGTTACTGGAACTCAAATAATTCTCTTTTATTAAAAATCATTCTTATAAAATTATTCAGAAAACAAGACATTATTACGAAAACTTCTTATTTGAAAATCACATTGATTTTAATTCATGATCTAGTAAAACATTTGTTTGAAAACATCAATAATTCCTTGGCTCTTTAAAAGGCCACATTTATCTTAAGGTTTTCTTATGAAAATCATTTGTTAAATTGAAACCATGAACTTCATAAATCAATGGAAAAATCTTTTCAAAACAATACTTTTCAATTAATCAAATCATTTGGTTCACTTCATTTTCCTTAAAACCGAATTAAATCAAAAAGGAAATAACACCAAGAATTAAATCAAAACCTTTTTAAAATGTTAAGCACTCAAATCATTCAAACACACACACAAACAAATATAAAATTACAAATCACTCATCATTCATGCATATAAGAAAAAAATCAAACACATGCACCTAATTTCTATGCATGGCCGAATCTCATCGTACATGAGACAAGGTTCATGTTCAAGTCTAATGACCATTAACACATGAACATATGACAAATACTTTATCCTATATTTAAACATCACAATTTAATGATAATTAAAGAAAAAAGGACACATTAACTTAGAATACTACTAATCATCATATAAATCAACATATGAGGAAGAAATCAATTTATTTCTTTTATTTTCATACTAAGGCCGAATAGAATATAAGAAAATTACCTAATACAATTATTTATCAAATCGATTCCATTGTCTCAAATAATCACTCATAAGAAAATAAAAATAACCTAAATAAGATTTGTTCCTAAACCGAATGGGATCATGAAAAATTTATTTAAAGTTTTAAATCAAAAGGTTTAAGTCCCATAGGTTTAGAAATCCCTAATCCTTTCAATAAAACATACATGCAAAATGAAACAAACTAACTTTAAACATTTACAAGCACAAACCGTGAGCTTCACAAGAAAATTCAACAAGTTTTAGTCAAATCATAATAACATCAAGAATCATATAAAAATCTTGATCTTCTTAAGAAAATTTCATGCATGTGCTAAAAATTCTTAGATGAGACAAGCCTTCATCATGCATGCAACTAAGATGATGATCTAGCATGGATTCCTATTCTTCCTAGTCTTGGCCGAATGACTACATGCATAAAGGCAAGATCTCACAAATTGTTTTCATATGCAAAGATCAAACTCAAGGTCAAATCATGCAAAACTTTTTAAATAACATTAACCGAATCATCATCACACACAAATAAAATCTTGATTCCAATTCTTTTTACAAAAATTATTTTCAAAGCTTGTTATGTTTATTTTCTTTTGGAAACCGTAACATGCATCAAAGAAAATCAAGGCTAAAAATAAACATGCAAACTCAAACTTCATGTTTTTCAAAGATTGATCATAGATCATGGCATGCAAGACAAGATCAAAGCAAAAACATGAACTTAGACACAAAACCTAGACAAAACCGTGAAGAATAAGTTAAGAATTAAAGCATCCAAGTACAAATATTCAAGATCAAGTCATAAAATTTACATGCAAAGCATTTAAACTTCAAGATCATAAGAAAATAAACACATGCACCACAAAAGAATTAAGCTTAAACAAAGTCCATATAAAGTCCTTTACAAACCAAAGCTATTACACTAACTCTCTTAAAAATCTACCTTAGATCAAGATTTCTAACTTAAATCTTCAAATCCTCCTCTTCTCCTCCGAGGGTTTTGCTTCGGCCTCTTCCTCTTAGGGTTGATGGGTGGCTTTTCTCTTCTAATCCTTGAAGAAAATTAGGGTTGAGAAGAAAATTAGAGAGGGGTTTGGGTTAAGAACCTTGGATTTTCACTCTCCTTTCCTCTCTTCTTCCTCACGGCCTCACTCTCTTTTCTATAAGTCTCAAGAGTTGATGTACTCTTGGACTAAGTGTTTATGTTTGGGAAGGGGATGAAGAATGGCTAACCAACACACACACACATACACGGTTTTAAGAGCAAGCAAGGGTGGGTAATTTTCCACTTCTATCCTCGGTTTATGGCTTGGTTGAGGGACAATTCGGACCACTCCAAAGTTTGCATGGGAAGAGTCTTGTCAAGAAGGAGACAATGGTGGAAGAAAGTCTTCACTTAGGCATCATGAGTCACGCACCCTAATATCATACCTATTTTCTATTTTCTTAATGTTTAAAAGGGTGCATCCTACTTGGTTTCTTGGGGCTACACTTGGCTGAACATACACACACATGCACATATAATTTTATTTCATGTTATCAATACATTAAATCATGCATGCACTCAACACATATAATTTCACTTCATGTTACCATGATAAAGACATAGCATGGAATTATGATGCATATACTTAACACATACTTGATCATGAACATCACACTTTTAGCATATCATATTTCTTTTCAAAGCATACGGCACACATATACATGCACTATACATACATTCACATTCACATAATTCATGCATAATTCTTTACACAAAACACATATTCACAAATTCAAAAATACAACTTTAAAGAAAATCAATCCACCTTACCCATTTAATTATAAAATAAGCTCTTGTTAAATTTAAAATAAAACCATACTCATACATCAAGGATCTTCAAAAAGAAATAATTCATTTAAAACCTCAAATCATTCTTGGTAAAAAGGAAAAATTCATTTCTTTAAGAAATCTCAAAATCAAAATTTTGATTTTTAAGAAATCAAACTTCAAATAATAATCATTTTCCTAAACATTTCTCTGGAAATCCTTCTTAGATTCTGAAAATTCAATCTTAAATAAAATCTTATTGATTTATTTGAGTCCAGAAAATGCGGGATGTTACATATGTTCATATATGTATATGTAAAATTTGTTTTTCCTTGCCTTGTTTTAGTAAAAATCACTCAGAAACTCTGCAATGTTGGTTTTACCCATGATGTCCCTAGAAGAACCATAAAATAAGCAAGAACTGATGATTAACTTAAGAGAGAATTTTCATGTTAAACCTAAATTGTTTGCGCAAATTTTCGCTCAAGCGAAACAGTGTAAATTTGACCTTGATTCCCTAAGCAGTTTCCGCTCCAGCGAAAAATTAGTTCGCTCCAGCGAAAATTGTATTCACTCCAGCGAAATTATTCGCGCTTAAGCGAAAACAGATAGTAACCAACCCAAAGTTCTGAGCAGTTTTCGCTCAAGCAAAAAATCGTTCGCTCGAGCGAAAATGATTTGAATAGCTTTAGGGAAAAAAAGTGTTTTTGACTTCTCATCCGTAAGCTTCTCATAAAAAAAACGAAAGTTAGACCGAGCAAAAGACCAAACCCACAGGTAAAACATCATAGTACCTTCAAATCTTCCAAGATTTAAGAAAGGCCAAACTAATTAGTGTATTTGCCAAGCCTATGCTGTCGGAGTTGAGTTGTAAGTTAGGATTGTCAACGCCTGCTTAAACTAAAGAACCCAACCAAAAGAACATAGAATTGTAAACCATACCTTCATAGTGTAGACCACCAAGACTAGAAAGTATCTTAAGGATAGAACCAACCATGGCATAAGAATTATCAGAGAGCTTCTGATTGATTTTTATGCAAGTTCTGGGAAGAGAAATCATTAGTGGAGAAAATAACCAATGAGAAACCACCGTATCCTGACCAAAGCACCGAGTCTGAGTTTGCAAGAATGACCAGAGTCTAAGTGGGGGAGCACACCAGGGATAGAATTTAAGATCGTGGAGATTTTGAGAAATCATTATCTTTATTATTATGATTTTTACTATGGGAAACTAAATGATTTTTGAAACTTCAAGTATTTTGTTAATTTTAAAATGTTTTAAGCAAAACAATTTCGACAAAACCTCCCTCCATTCTTTTTAAATGTTTTTCAAAAGTGAATTTCGGGGACGAAATTCTTATAAGTGGGGGAGAATTGTAACATCCTGATTTTTATTAATCTAATAAGTATATTTAGGAATATCTTATTTACATGTGAAAAATGATTTACAACTTTTTTTTTCCTAGTATATCCATTTATAAACATATATAATGGTGTTGAGCTAAAAATTATATATGTATAAGTGTTTGTATATATTTTCCTATTGTATGTATGTATTTATATATATATATATATAGGTAGGTATATTTGTGATTATATTCTTGTGTCTGTATATATGTATAAGTATTTGCAGTTATTTTCCAAGTATATGTGTAAGTAGTATAAGTATTTTCTTATGTATATGTTTATATTTGTGTATGTGTGTATATTTATGTAGATGCGTTTATGGTGCAAGGTTTGGGTAGGGAAGTGTTTTAGAGTCGGTGATTATAGTCGAAGGATAATTGGTATAGGTTTTAGATTGGTGTGGTTGCGATTGAGTTAGTAGGATTCGTGTAGGTTCGTGTATTGAGGTTGTCCAGAGTCCAAGGGAGTGTTTTAGTGTCTTGACCTTGAGGGAATACTTAGGTAGAGAACCCTAAGATTGAGCCTTAAGTGTAAGTGTGGGCCTTAGTGTAACATCCCGCTATTTATAATACCAGTAGTTAAATAATTAAATGATTTAATATGATGCTTTCAAGAACTGAGTCTCGGAATAAAATTCTGATTTCATCATTATATTTGAAATATGTTTTCTAGTCAAAATAAGTATAAATTTGTTATCATACGTTTTCCAAAAATAAAGTAGTACTTTTATTTAGTTTAATTAACATTTTGACAGGGGGTTCAAGTGGCAAGCCTTAGAGGCATTTTTATAAATAGTTTCTTCATAAAAATATGTTTAACTTAATATTTTGAGCGTCCCTGTAAATCTTCATAGTGTTCAGAGGCTGTTTTATTTTTAGCTTCTGGACTAGTTTAATATATTACCGGTTTAAGTTATATATAATAATCTTCTACTTCAAAATTTTAAATATTATATATTATCAACTTTAATATCAAGATTAAGAAAATATATTTACTTTTGAATTTCGATAATTTTTCTTACGCAATAGCTGTCCGGATGGACCGATAATTTTATTATTTTTCAATCAATTTTGAGTAATTTAAAATACAATATTGTTTTACTTAAACGTATTTTATTTTTAGTATCATCCAACTTTTAATTATAATCCAAAATACCTACACATATTGACCCACAAATGAAAGCGAATTATTAAAATATAATAAAAATTCCTAAATCTACCCGTATTCCCACCCCAACCCGTCACAAACAAAAAAAGAAAAGGAAGCAGAAAGATAGAGTTCAAAGATGAAAGAAAATAGAATCAGAGTATTTATGAGAGAGAAATAGAATCAGAGAGAGAGAGAGAAGGAGGGACGAGAGAGAAAGAGAACTCCATAGAGTTTTCCAACTTCCAGATACAATAATTCAAGATCCAACCGTTCAATCTCAAATCCTTCTTAGGTAACTAATATCCTCAACTTCATCTATCCATCTACCTAATTTATTCGACGATCCGTCAATATTTTTATTATCCCTATATTTTCAAATAAAGAGATGTTTTAGGGAAAAGTAATATATTTTGTAGTATAATAATATATATTTATTATTTTGACAAAAATGAATTTATTCGATATATATTTTTAATGTTATAATTAGTTTTAACATATATATATTTTTGTGGACCCTGACCCTGGAGTAAGTCGCGGTTATAAAAGTGGCTCGGTCGTTATTGCTAGGATTTCTAGGTAAGGGGAGATTCTTTCCACACTTCGAGTTAGGGATAGTTAGAGTTTATAATAGGATTTGGGGTTAATAGTTGAATTAGAGTGTGGGTAGCAATTAGTGTTTGATTAGTGTTATCCTTGCATTTTTAGTTAATTTTGATATTTGTATAAATGTGTATATTAAATTATTTTGCATATTGTTAAAGTAGGAAGTGAAGAACATTAGGGAGATGACTTATATTATAGCAACCTGAGACATAACTGATTATGTCGACTGATTTACTTGTTATCTGCTGAATTGTGACTGTTATTGATTGTTGATAATTGTTATGCACCCTAAGTTCTAAATGTGTGTAATTGTTACTAAGTGTTAAAATGGTTTAATTGTTAAAGTGTGCAGACATTGGAATTATTAAATAGTAATGGAAATGAGATTAAAAAGGGAAATTGAAAACGAAATGAATAATGAAAATTGGAAATGAATACGAATATAATGAATGAAAAATGGAATTGTGAATGTGATTGTATTTTGTTGTCTTTATCTCTATTTGGTTATTAGTCTCATGTTTTATTATGAACTGTTTACTGCCTTTTAATTCACTGTGCTGTGAAAGATCTCACCCTTAGTGGTTAACAATTTAGGTACATGTTCAAGAAGCTTGGAGATCAGAGTGCGCAGCGGAACAAGTCGAAAGAAAGGAAATTAGTTTTTGTATGGATATTCTATATTGTAATTGGGTGCCCCACATTTTTGTACAAACTTAATTTGTAAATGGAAAGTTTAAAGTTATCCGCTTTATTATCAAACTCTGATTATGTATTTTATTTAATGAAACAACTTTTAAAGTTCCCTGTTTATTTCCGAAATTTTTATTTCTATATATTTTTATATTATGAAAATTTGGGGTGTTACACAAAGAAATTGTATTTTGTTATCCCTATCTTTGATTTGGGTATTAGTCTCAAGTTTTTATCATGAACTTTATATTGTCCTTTTAATTCACTGTGTTGTGAAAAGATCTCACCCTTAGTGATTAACATTTTAGGTACATGGTCAAGAAGCTTGAAGATCAGAGTGCGAAGCGGAACAAGTCGAAAGAAAGGAAATTGTGTATAAACTTCTTATAGTGTAATTGGGTGCCCCACATTTTGTACAAACTTAATTTGTAAATGAAATTTCTTTAAAGTTATCTGTTTTAATTTCACACTCTGATTCATGTATTTTATCTAATAAAATAACTTATAAAACTTATTTTGTGTAAAAAA
The DNA here is from genome assembly GCA_037953625.1 of Crotalaria pallida. Taxonomy (NCBI): domain Eukaryota; kingdom Viridiplantae; phylum Streptophyta; class Magnoliopsida; order Fabales; family Fabaceae; genus Crotalaria; species Crotalaria pallida. The sequence continues at coordinate 57,012,395 of CM075651.1, forward strand.
ATAACTTTTAAAGTTCCCCTTTTAGTTTCAAAACTATTCTTTATGTATCTTTTATATAATAAAATCGGGATGTTACACACTTACTTGAATTTCTAAAACATTCGTCATTGTAAAATAATTTAACTTCGAGTTCATCACAGTTCATTATATTACATCAAAAGAACTCATACAGTTCCAAAAGGTTTCATCACAGAAATAAAAGTACTAAACAAGACAGAATTAAAAATAAGTTGAATTACATAAATAGTCCATTGCTCAGGTAATCCTCAACTGAAGATATAGATCCTAGACACAAGAGAACAGCTCCACCTCTAATATGCTCTGACACAGTACTCCTCCTAATCAATCACCATACTACCCTCTCCACTGGAGTCGGAATGAGATAAATACTCCTCTTCCATCACTACATCCTCATCATCTATGTCCATCCAATTCTCCTCCACCTCTGGTGCCTCAAATGGTTGCTGCAAAAAGTCATCCTCGATAGGTTCTGGCAGCACCGCTGCCAACGGTACTGGCTGTCCTCTGAACTCATGCTACTCTCGCGGTCCTCCATCCTGATAATCGCGAAGAATGATATGTCCTATATGAATATCCCTAGTTGTACCCCTCATAACGTGTTCTGGATCCTCTATCTCAAGAAAAGAATCACCCCTCCATATCCACCCGCTATGGGTGACCTCCCACGCTCCCTCCAACAAGGGCCAAACGTGGATCGCTATAGGATGTGTCATCTACCCGTCGCAATACCGGTGTAACCCGATATGACAACATGATAGAAGAGAGGTCGGCATTCAAGAAGTACAACAGTAACAGGACAGTCTAATGATAACTCAAAGTAAAAGAAGATAGACAGAATAATTTATGAAGCTAGATTCCAAATATTAACAGATATTAAACATGTATCGGACACATGCATAATAACTGAAGACATATAGGTAATCATGATGTGCATGTAACAGTTATTTACAATTCATAAAACATCATTTCTTATGCTATCAAAGATTCACATCATATTCTTTGGAAAGTTCTCATGATATAATGCTTAATTCTTACAGGGAATTTCAATCTCTTCTTTAACAACATTTTTGTCATTAAGTCTTATTTCTTCGGGTTCTTCAACGATGTGGGGAAAACATCACTGAGATAACTGGTTAGCACACACGTCTACATCTCCTCGCCAATCTACCCAGCCTAGTCGGAAGCAAACAGGAGTACAGGACCTTCACCACGCAGGCATTGACAACTGTCTGCTACCTCCTAGCAAAATAAAATAGAATACTGGCTCATTATGTAAGACCCGGGCTTATGAGGGCGGGGAGTGATCGCCGGTGCAAAGAGACATGGACAAGGAGCGGCTCCTGGCAGGCTTCTAAGGGAGGGGTACATGGATGAACCGACACACCGGAATGAGAGGGTGATCCTGAGACTGTGTAGGAATGGGACTACACAGTACAGGAAGGCTTAAATGAATTGATTAGTACTACCCATATCAACAAGATGCATCTTCTTTTCGGTAGCCCATCACATAAGAAATCCATGGTTAAGCGTGCTTGACTTGGCGTAATTCTGGGATGGGTGACCTCCTGGGAAGTTTTCCCGGGATGTGTGCAAGTGAGGACAAAGCACGCTGAAAAGACTCGTGTTGGTATGTGGGGACAGTCGCAATCCATTTGCCTACCAGGGATGTTACAAATGGTATCAGAGCGGCTCCTCTCCCAGTACGGTGTGGTTCGGGGACGAACCAGGCGGAAGCTGGTGGGCATGTAAGACCCGGGCTTATGAGGGCGGGGAGTGATCGCCGGTGCAAAGAGGCACAGACAAGGAGCGGCTCCTGGCAGGCTTCTAAGGGAGGGGTACATGGATGAACCGACACACCGGAATGAGAGGGTGATCCTGAGACTGTGCAGGAATGGGACTACATAATACAGGAAGGCTTAAATGAATTGATTAGTACTACCCATATCAACAAGATGCATCTTCTTTTCGGTAGCCCATCACATAAGAACTCCATGGTTAAGCGTGCTTGACTTGGGGTAATTCTGGGATGGGTGACCTCCTGGGATGTTTTCCCGGGAAGTGTGCGAGTGAGGACAAAGCACGCTGAAAAGACTTGTGTTGGTATGCGGGGACAGTCGCAATCCATTTGCCTGCCAGAGATGTTACAAATTAAATGTAACGCCCCGATTTATAATTAAAAGATTAACAAACTTAAGCTTAAAATAAAATTGAAAATTTATTTTTACAAAACAAGTTTATAATACACATTGGGGAATTCATTCATAATATACATAGCTTCAACTAGAATTCCCTTCTTTCGACTTGTCCGCTGCGCACTCTGATCTTCAAGCTCCTTGATTATGCACCTAAAATGTTAACCACTAAGGGTGAGACCTTTTCACAACACAATGAATTATAAGATAGTACATAGTTCATAACAAGAATTCAAGACTAATAATCAGATCAGACCAAGGACCAACAAATTCACCATATTCGTATGTCAATATCTTACACATACTCATTTCCAAATTCAATAAATTTCACATTAATAACAACGACTTTCTTTATTATTATATGGTGTGTGTCCATCATAATTAGTAAATAATTCAAAAATGTCAAATTATAATACTTAAACATTACACCTCTTTCATACAGTTCAGCCAAGACAATACATGCATTAAAGTATGTAAATCACACTTTTCATGTCAAAATAGGTCATTTAAGCAGACTCACCATTAAATATGATAAGTATCAAACCCGTATCAGTTCAATTCCAAATCACACGAAACTTTGCATAACTCAATGATATATATACAAAGGCGACATATCCCATATTCAGGCCAATCGGAATTACGGAAGTATGACATCTATCATTTACCTGAAAACCCGAAAACGTGGATTTTCACAGCTGTAACCGAAATGCAATTATGTAAAATATCAAAACAATTCCAAATATCATGAACACTTACAAGGACAAACCAAATATATAACAGAACATCATATAAAATTTTCAAGTCATTTGGACATGTGGAAGACAGATTTCCCAATTTATTTAGTATCACAATCATCAACATTCTCACATAAAGTATACGTCAAGCAACACATAGCCATCAATGCATTTCATAGTCCATGCTATGCACACCAATGCATGCTCACTACTCTTAGTAGGTACGCCATTGAATCCTAGTTTGCTTAGGCCATTGCCTTAACATTTAATACATTCCACTTTCTCATTCCAAATCCACATTTTTCATTTTAAATCGATATTTCTCTTTCCTAATTAACAATTCAAACCTAGGATTCAATGTGACTTATCATGCCACACAGGCTTACTCTCACAATGTCCATGAAGACCCGCAATCCACCCTCAATAGTTGCCACACAGGCTTAGTAAGTTGCCACACAGGCTATGCCACACAGGCTAAAAAGTTTGCCACACAGGCTCAAAGTTTGTCATACAGGCTCCCTCACCTCCTTATAACTTCGCACACACGTAAGTGACATCCTTCTTATTTGACTTTGAGACATATTATTTTTAAAATACTTATTCATTAGTCTCAACTTCAAATAAGAAAGATTCATTATGGAATGTTATGCATGAATGCAAAATGGGATATTCAAACATAAGTCTCATCATTTTCTATTTTTCCTTTTATATTATTCTATTAAACCATCAATAATCAAAATCACCCACATTAAGCACTTATTTGGACATAATAAGTTTGTAACAGATAACACATAATGCGTAACAACCACAAAATATCAACAAATTAGTCGACATACTCAGGTATGTCTCAGGGTGCTTAAAGTAAATCAAGTCCCTAGGGTTCTTCATTTCCTATTTTAATATCATACAAAAGGAAATTAAATAGAATTATTTCCAAATAAGATAAAATCTACTCATAATATATTATTTACTCCTAATCAAATTCTAAACAAATCTTAATTTGTTACCCACAACCCAATTCAACCATTTATCCCAAATTCTATTATAAACTATAACTTTCTCTAACTCAAAGTGTGGAAAAGAGACTCCCCTTACCTAGGAAATCCTAATTATAGTGACAGAGTCAATTTAACATCTGCAATTTGCTCCAGGGTCAAGGTCAAAAACAACGTGTTGAATCTAAATAGGGACATGTGTTAAAACTAATTATAACATTAAAATATATATATATATATATTTATATATAACTATATCAAATAAAGTCATTTTTGTCAAAACAATAAATATATATCATTATACAATAAAGATATATCACTTTTCCTTAAAACATTTTTTATTTGAAAATATAGGGATAATAAAAATATTAACGAATAGTAAAATAAATTATATAGGTAGGTAGAGGGAGTTAAAGAGATTATATACCTAAAAAAGATTTAAGATTAGACAGTTGGATCTTGAATTATTGGACGGAAAAGTTTAAAAACCCTTAAATTCTTTTTCTCCTGTGTCGCCCTCTCTCCTCTCGTTCTATCTTTCTTTATGTTTCATTCTCCCTCTCTCTTATCTACTCCTTCTCTGAGTCTATCTCTTAATATTCTATCTCTATTGTCTACGTGGTGGCTTACTGACCACAGGCTCTTTCTTTTTTTTTTTTTTTTTCAACGGTGGGGTTGGGGTCTGGGTAGTACTAGGCAAATATATATTTTATATATTTGTGGGTCAATGTGTGGAGGTATTTTGGATTATAGTTAAAAGTTGGATGATACCAAAAATAAAATGCGTTTAGGTAAAACAATATTGTATTTTAATTACTCCAAACTGATTGAAAAATAATAAAGTTACCGATCCCTAATTATCGAAATTCAAAAGTAAATATATTTTCTCAATCTTAATATTAAACTTGATAATATATAATATTTAAAATTTTGAAGTAGAAGATTATTATATATAACTTAAACCGGTAATATATTAAACCAGTCCAGAAGTTAAAAATAAAACAGCCTCCGAACACTATGAAAATTTACAGGGATGCTCAAAATATTAAGTTAGACATTTTTCTGAAGAAACTATTTATAAAAATGCCTCTAAGACTTGTCACTTGAGCTCCCTGTCAAAATTTTAATTAAACTAAATAAAAGTACTACTTTATTTTTGAAAAACGTATGATAACAAATTTATACTTATTTTGACTAGAAAACATATTTCAAATATAATGATGAAATCAGAATTTTATTCCGAGACTCAAATCTTGAAAACATCATATTAAATCATTTAATTATTTTACTAAAAGTATTAAAAATAGCAGGATGTTACAATCTCTCCCACTTATTGGAATTTCGTCCCCGAAATTCCGTTCAATTCTTTCTATGGAGAACCATCCCAAACGCAAGTTCTTTCGGCTACGACACTCACTTCTTTTTGGTTCCACTCCCCCACTTGGAATTGACATACTACCTTGCATTAGTACGCCACTGAACTCTTGCACTAAATGAAGAATACAAGTTATGATTCAATTTGGTTAGTTCGACCCGAAAAAGCTTTAAGGTTCGCAAGGTTTATTCCGATCCTTTGAACGCCAAACATTTCAAGAGCCTTACCAGAAAGACTCTCAATTGGCCTTGGGTTTCTAAAATCAGACACAATTCTGGAGATAGTGTCTAAGGTCATCTAGGCTTTCCCAGACATTTACACTTAACCTCTGAAAAGGGGTACTAGTCAGGCTGGTTTTTGCCTTCTATGTCTGATTGGTTCTGTGCCATTTTAAGACTTCTAACGATATCGACCATTAATAAACGTAAAGACTGAGGCATCAGTCCCAATCTCACATCCATCAATAGTGACATCATTGTCAGATTTACAAATGGCACCGTCACTTAACAGCTGCCGGACCCAGAGACACCTACTTCTATTCTTACACGCTATGTAAATGGCAGCATCAACAGGGGTTTGATCATAATCTACCTAAAGACATACAACTTAGGTACTACTCTCACTACTACAGAATTGCAAAAAAGTAGCCGGATATTAATCCCGGTTCCGTTCCGAAACTGGGATTAATAAACAAATGATAGTTAAAAAATACCATGAATTTATTGATCCCGGTTATAAAAAACACGGAACCGGGATCAATGTTATATCATATATAATTTTTTATTTTTTAAAAATTAAAAATCACATAAACCTTATTTATCCTGTTGTTTTACTTCAACTGGGATGAATAATAAAAACATGGAACCGGGATCAATGTTATAACATAAATAATTTTTTATTTTTTAAAAATTAAAAATTTCACAAACATTATTTATCCCATTATTTTATTTTAACTGGGATGAATAAATTGAATATTTTGGTGCATACAGAGGGAAAACCTAATTTCCCTTCTTCTTCCCTACGTGAGCCGCCGACCCATTCCTTCTTGTCTCACTCTTTCTCTTCTCTCTGCTAGGGTTTTACTCCATTTCCTCTTCATTCTTTTCCTTCTCCATCTTCAAATCCACTAAAATAATAATCAAATGAAATCTCATCCTCTCGTTCTCATTCCAGATCCTGCTTACGTCATCACCCTCACTTAGCCACTTTCCCTCTTTCTCTCTCCTTCCTTCCAGGTCCTCACTTAACTAACTCTCGATCTTGCTCATGTTACTTGTTTTACTTTCAAGATCTTGCTCACTAACTAACTTGATGCTTATGCTTCTGTCTATCTCTTTACAGAATGGAGAGGATGTCGTCGGTTCGCGGTGGTGCGGGACCATCGGAGAACCAGCAGCAGCAGCAACCACCGGGTCGGAGGATAATTAGGACGCAGACAGTGGGGAACTTAGGAGAGTCAATATTCGACATTGAGGTGGTTCCGTCGTCGCTGGTGGAGATAGCTCCAATTCTCCGTGTCGCTAATGAAGTTGAAAAGACTCATCCCAGAGTCGTTTATCTCTGTAACTTTAATTACTCTGCTTAATCTCATAAATTATACTTATTTTGTCTAGTTTCTAATTTTAGCTGAGTTGAGTTAGGGGTTGGGAATATCCGACTCCAACTCCACACCTTATTTATGCAACCGATAATCTTAGAGTGTGTTTGTTTGGTTAATTTGAGTTATCAGATTCAATCCGTGGCTGAGTTTGAAGCGATGTTGACTTGTACGTGCTCAATCTCTGGAAGTAGGAGTGGACATCACAATTCTGCAAAATATGAAGCAAAGCATTTTTTTCTCTTTACTTCTATGGTCGGTGCGCCAGAACTTGATTTAGGGAAGCACCGTGTTGATCTCACGAGGTTGCTTCCTCTCACATTGGAAGAGCTGGAAGAGGAGAATAGCTCAGGGACGTGGACTACGAGTTTTAGGTTATCGGGAGCAGCTAAGGGTGCCACAATGAACGTCAGCTAAGGGTTTGAAGACAAACCCCAAGAGCTACCACAAGATGAAGGACAGTGGTTGGAGTTTCTGAAGAGACAACAACTGGTGTTAAGAGGTTGTATCAGATGCTATCAATGTCAATGATTCTGTCACCAAGAGAAAGGTGTATATATTTACATGGATCTGTTTTATATTCTCTTTATTTTACCATTTTGGTTTTGGATCTGAGATTATGATTTGGATCAACGGGATTTTGGAAGTTCCTGTGTTTTATTGAGTTCATATCTATCATGTGTTATTGTGTTGTGGGGTATGTTAGGTATCTAATTGAACAAATTTTAAGCCCAACGTTTGGTAGTTGGGTTAGATTTAAGGCAAAACGCATGTTATGTTAGCTGCATTTTATAATTAGAACCGATCGAGACACAAGAGTTTAAAAGTGAGACGTTTTGGTTTTAGTTTAATATCACTCCCTATATTTCAGATTTTGACTTAAATTTATTATTTTTGATTATATAGTTTGGGGTGGATCTACTTCTGCATTCAAATCTATTCGTTGTGTGTCATTTTTTGGTCTAACAGTTTTATTTTATTTATTTATCTCTGATAACAGTTTGACAACTTGTATGGCTGCCGCCACTCTCTCCCTGATGGATTGATGAGAGCCACTGATGTCATGATCGCCGGGAAGGTGGCTGTTGTTGCTGGGTATGGAGATGTTGGCAAGGGTTGTGCTGCTGCCTTGAAGCAGGCAGTTTCCTTTGTTTGAATTCATCGTTGCTTTTGCTTTACATTGAACTCATTCTATTTTCTTCGTTTTTGAACTTTTTTTTTTCAGGATTTGGCTGCTCTGAGGCGATCTCTTAATGTGGTAATTCTTGCTTAGCTTTGATTCTGTGTTGTTAGATCTGAACTCTGATTCCTTTATTTTTGTTAATTGAAATGAGTATGGATTTATGTGGTAAAAGTTTACTTTGATGATGTGTTATTCTTATAATCATATAAGTAAGGGAACTACTTTAACTTGTTTCATTACAAAGTCACTATCTATTTGGGGCTTCACTATCTACTTTAACTTATAATCAAAATTATTTTTGTCTTTTTCCCTTTTCCTTTTATTGATTGGGGCCTCACTACTTTGATGAGAAAAAATTATACACTTCCTTATAATCTTCACTATCTACTTTAACTTATAATCTTTTGTTTCTATCTTTGATTCCTACGTTTTTTTAGTTCCGAATTTGAGTTGAAGTGATGAGAATAAAAGGGGCTTTGGTTGAAATCGAACTGAAATTCTTCTAGGTTCTGGCCTCAAATTGTTGTCTATTTCTATTTGTATTTTGTTTCTCTAGGAACTGGGCTCATTGCTCTTAAATTTCCTGGAATATTGTATTGGGGTTTGACAAATGTGGAAGAAATTCTACATACGGGAAAGAGTGCTTCAGCTCCTTGAATATGGCTTCTGATTCAATTGGCAGTTGCTAAGGTTATTGCGACAGCTCTTTGCAGGGGATCTGGTCTTTATGCTCAGAGTTTAGTGGTTGGTGCTGTAATTGGTGCTATATTTGGAGGCTCTGTTGCTAAAGTTATCAATTCAACAATTCCTGGAAATTGGAGGCATATGCTATGGTAAGGTGACTTTACTGTGAAATATGTAGGTTGTAGACATGTCACTACTGGCATTTAGACTTATTTGGTTGTTATCTGAAGAAGGCTAGGACATAATTGCTTGATAAGCAATGGTTGTTATCTGAGGTTAACTTGTATTGTATTATTGCATATATGAATACTATTAGGAAAGCAAGGTTTATTTTATAAAATGGGTGGTGTGAGGGGCCAACTCCAATTATTTGAAGTTGTTAAATGGAGGTCCATGAGTGCTTTGTATTTTTAACAATGAGTTCGTCAATTTTTATTATGCTCCATACACCCTCAACCTGAAGCATATAAAATAGTTAAAGAAAAAAGTTTTTAAAAAATAAAAAGTGAATTTACCATTTTATTGATGAAACATGGCAAAAAGCCAGTAATGGATCATGGATGTAGCATAAACCCACCAAAAGTGGAGGGCATATAGCTTAGAAATTACCCATTAACAATGTGTTGCATGCCTCTTCACACCAAAACCCCTTGGGATTGAAGTGTGGATAATATGCATGCCAAATTTTGACCATATTGCCTTGTGGTTTTGTCTATGTCTTTTTTATTACTTTAAATTATATTTACTTGTCTATTGTCTCAGAAGAAAATACACATACAGTGAGAGAGAGTGGATTTAGTTTCAACATTAATTAAAATCATTCTTTTTCTATTCATACAATGCTTGCTTGAGAACAGATTCAAAATGCTAGACTATAGTTCTACTTCTATCCGTTTGTCGGAGCTAATCTCAAATATTTCTTGTTTTTATTTATGTCTAGTACAGAGAAGGTGTTAGTCATTGCAACACCAAAGGAACCATCAGAGCAATGGAGATCCACATGGTCTTTTTCAACTGGAGATGAACTGATTTTACAATGGGATTCATCACTATCAGTGGCATGCCCTTACCTTTAGTTTGAGAAATGAAACATCTCCGGAATCAGTATATCTTCAACCTTGGTTACCTTAACTTAGTTTTGAATTTTGGGCATCATATATATTTTTGAATGTGACTATGTAGTATCTATATATCGAGCCTGTTTAGCCTTTTGTATGTATGTAGCCATTTGTTTTTGGTTTAGGAGTTGTCTATCTTAAATGTGTATTGACATTCACGTTTCTAATGTATATAATTATGACATTTATTTGTTGAAAAAAAAATGTTGACAATTTATTTAAATATATGGATATAGCAAATATTATAAATTAAAAAAAAACATACATACTAAAGATCCCGGTTCATTTTAAAAAAAACTCAACAGTGATCATAAATATTAAATATCCCGGATGATTTTTAAAAACCGAACAGTGATAATACATACTAAAGATCCCGATTCATTATAAAAAACACAACAGTGATCAAATATGTTAATGATCCCGGTTCCTTGGACTTTATTGATCCCAGTTCCTTGTATTTCATTGATCCCGGTTCCTTATATTTTATTGATCCCGGTTCCGTGTTTTCTAAAACACCTGGGATCAAAAGCGTCTGTCTTGTTATACCAGTTGATACAATCCCAGTTCGGAACCGGGATCAATGTGGGTGCGGAACCGGGATCTTTGAGCATTTCTGTTGTAGTGTCTTAAGCCCTAATCAAACACATTTATTGTTCAAGTAGGTATTTAGTAGATACACATCATTCAAAATTCGAGCATGCACAACATTTCATATCAACACATGATTGCAAACACTAACCTAGGGCAATCTCTACCTCCTCCTAACCTAATCCTGATCTCCCTGGATGAACCTAAGGTTCAGGCTTACATCTATATACACATTCTTAAAAAGCAGCACACATTCAAAACTAGTTTCATAAAGAGTTTAGAAAAATATGGTTTTCATGATTTATTCAACAACCCAAAATCAGAAAACCATATAATTGAAATAAAAAGGCACTTTTGAAAACAAAGTTTGATTTCAATTTCAAAGGTCATAAAAGTTTTTACAAGTTGGGTCCCTTCATATAGAAGAACATCATGGTAAATTTTCAGGTTACTTATTAGGTTCAGCTTTAGTTTTACAACCGCTTTGTCCAAGCATTAAAATAGCACGAGCTGAACCTAAATTAGATTTCTTTAAAGGTGGTAAACAAACTCCAAAGAACCTAAAAATTTAAAGGGACTAAACATATACTCAGCCCCAAAGGTTGTGTAAGGTTTCCAAACCGATTCGGAACACGTTAGAATTGATTTTACCCTTCGTTCACAGTACAGGAAAAACATTGTAACTGTCAGATCTAATTGCAAAAGAAAATATAACATTTATTTAAAATGCTAACTTGCTCCAAGCAGTTTGAAATTCCATTTAAAAACTTTGGTTCAACCTTAAACGGCTTACATACAATTTCCCAAATCATTTTGAACATCTCAAGCCCAAAAACTCAGTTTTCCATTTTATGTAAAATCCCTGATTTCCCAACAAGCACTTAACTACAAACACATACATTTTTAAAACCTTTGGTTTGAAAAATCACTAGGTATGAGAATTTAAAAAGATCCCATACTAGTGGAACACTTAGAAAACGGTGATGCATTAAAAACAAAATTCTTTGCAAATTTGGTTCCTCTCTCGATAAGGAGACAATTTGTTTCATTTGAAAAAAAAATTCAATAAAACTTTTAAATCATGCACCTCACCATGAAGAGCTATCTCCATCTAATTTCGTAAGAACCTAGATGAAGGGGTGAAAGATCACTCAAAAGTGGTAAACTCAAAGAAAAAGGAATATACCTTGTTCTTGGAAAAATTTAGTTTAGTTCATCTTCAAAAGTTGAAACAATTACATCCCCTTTTGACTTCAAGTTTGAAAATTGAGTTTTCATTCTGAATTGATTTGAGTTGCATAAGAAGGGTTCCTATTTGATCGATGTGTGACTTGGTTAAAAAAATTCACTACTCGATCACTTAGAAATCCTTGCTTTTCTTACTATTTCTTGAAAATTTGTCGTGTAACCTCACGATCCATTTGAATGATTGTGGTTTGGTGCAACTTTTTGAAATTCATTTTAAACACTCACATAATCAAACAAGCATTTATCATGACATCCACTCACGAGTATCAAACAAAAAATCATCTTTCATATATTAATATCAAGCACGTAAATCAATCAAACATATACAAACGTAATCAGTTTTTACCCTAAACACAATTTCCAAAAACAACATTTTTAGTCAATGCTTAGTGGAAAATAGTTTGGGACTTTCAAGCATAAAGATGGCAATTGAAAAGCTCTTAATCCAAAAATCGTTTGAAAACACTTTCGAAAATTTAAATTTAATTCCACATAAACATAGACTTTTTCATATATACAAAATACACTACCATCAATATAATCCAAAGTGATGCGAGAACCTCTAAATTGAATTTTAACCCCTTTCTCGATTAAATAAACCTCTTTCCGTTATAAAATTTTATTACAGTAGCTCGGGGTTTAAGTTCAATCGTTAGAAGCTCCAACTTATCTTTCGTTTAGTATTAAAGTTATCGGAATTAAATTAGCTGTGGAATCAGCTACAAATTTAATATAAATGTTTTTGTTGTTTTTCATGGATCCCAATCTAGTCATTGTGAACTAAATCACTCGGTTAGATTAGTATCAAGTCAATAAATTATTTTGATTTTCATGATTCCACTTCTACTTTCTTTTCGCCTACTTTAACGCTAAGCCATTTCACATACCAACATACTTCGAGAACCTATTGATTGAATTCAAACCGCTTCTCAAACTTGAACAAAAAGTTACTTTTATGATTGCAATTCAAATTAATATAGTTCAGCGGTTCAAATCTGATCGATCAGTACTCGTTTCTTGTTTCCCGATTGATATCATAGTTACTTGAATTGAGATTAGCTACGGGATTCGACCATTAATTTAATTTAGACATTGTTTTTGGTCCTCTCAGATACTAGTCTAATCGACATGAATTTGATCACTCGATTGGATTAGTATTCAAGATCATAATTTGTTTATTCCATGCGGTCCCATTTCTAATCTCTGTTCAATTACTTCGACACCAATTTACTCAACAACCATACAGTAAAATCACACACAATGCACATAGAAAAGCAACAAGACATAGAAGAACTAACACAAAAGTTTTATATATAGGAAACCGGTTACCAATTCACGACGATGCACAAACTCCTAGATTTCGACGACGTCACCTCCCGAAAAATGCAACATCGGATTGACCAGTTCCGACACTACATTCCATCAATGGTAATAGCCCTCGCCATCCAGTTTAAGTTTTTGTACTTCGTTTTTGATTAACAAGATTTCCTTTGTAAGAAGCTTTAATTTTTAATTAACTCACAACTTAGAATTTGCATCCCTTAAACAAGAATCAATTTGCATACTTTAAGTTTCCTGTTTGCAATTGGGTAACACTTACAATATGCGATTCCTTGAATCCCTAAGGGATCCGCTTAGGTTCCAAGGAATTCACTTTCCTTTTCACTTCTATACACAATTTTCATAATTGTCAATTATTAGTATTCTCATTTGCAAACATAAATTCATTCCACTCATACAAGGCACATTATTCAATCACGAATTTGCATTTAGTACCAAACATGATCATCAACCACTTAACATTAAAATTTCCACTTAAAAAGGTCTCACCTCTGGAAAAGAAGCTCGAGATGAGAGTGTTTGCAGCGAGATCGGGACCACTTTCCCTCAGGTCGGAAGGAAGGAACTGCTCTGATACCATAAATGTAACGCCCCGATTTATAATTAAAAGATTAACAAACTTAAGTTTAAAATAAAATAGTGAATTGAAAATTTATTTTTACAAAACAAGTTTATAATACACATTGGGGAATTCATTCATAATATACATAGCTTCAACTGGAATTCCCTTCTTTCGACTTGTCCGCTGCACACTCCGATCTTCAAGCTCCTTGATTATGCACCTAAAATGTTAACCACTAAGGGTGAGACCTTTTCACAACACAGTGAATTATAAGATAGTACATAGTTCATAACAAGAATTCAAGACTAATAATCAGATCAGACCAAGGACCAACAAATTCACCATATTCGTATGCCAATATCTTACACATATTCATTTCCAAATTCACTAAATTTCACATTAATAACAACGACTTTCTTTATTATTATATGGTGTGTGTCCATCATAATTAGTAAATAATTCAAAAATGTCAAATTATAATACTTAAACATTACACCTCGTTCATACAGTTTAGCCAAGACAATACATGCATTAAAGTATGTAAATCACACTTTTCATGTCAAAATAGGTCATTTAAGCACACTCACCATTAAATAGGATAAGTATCAAACCCGTATCAGTTCAATTCCAAATCACACGAAACTTTGCATAACTCAATGATATATATACAAAGGCGACATATCCAAAATTCAGGCCAATCGGAATTACGGAAGTATGACATCTATCATTTACCTGAAAACCCGAAAACGTGGATTTTCACATAGCTGTAAACGAAATGCAATTATGTAAAATATCAAAACAATTCCAAATATCATGAAAACTTACAAGGACAAACCAAATATATAACAGAACATCATATAAAATTTTCAAGTGATTCGGACACGTGGAAGGCAGATTTCCCAATTTATTTAGTATCACAATCATTAACATTCTCACATAAAGTATATGTCAAGCAACACATAGCCATCAATGCATTTCATAGTCCATGCTATGCACACCAATGCATGCTCACTACTCTTAGTAGGTATGCCATTGAATCTTAGTTTGCTTAGGCCATTGCCTTAACATTTCATACATTCCACTTTCTCATTCCAAATCCACATTTTTCATTTTAAATCGATATTTCTCTTTCCAAATTAACAATTCAAACCTAGGATTCAATGTGACCTATCATGCTACACAGGCTTACTCACATAATGGCCATGAAGACCCGCAATCCACCCTCAATAGTTGCCACACAGGCTCAGTAAGTTGCCACATAGGCTCAATAAGTTGCCACACATGCTCCCTCACTTCCTTATAACTTCGCACACACGTAAGTAACATCCTTCTTATTTGACTTTGAGACATATTATTTTTAAAATACTTATTCATTAGTCTCAACTTCAAATAAGAAAGATTCATTATGGAATGTTATGCATGAATGCAAAATGGGATATTCAAACATAAGTCTCATCATTTTCTATTTTTCCTTTTATATTATTCTATTTAACCATCAATAATCAAAATCACCCACACTAAACACTTATTTGGACATAATAAGTTTCTAACAGATAATACATAATGCGTAACAACCACAAAATATCAACAAATTAGTCGACATACTCAGGTATGTCTCAGGGTGCTTAAAGTAAATCAAGTCCCTAGGGTTCTTCACTTCATACTTTAATATTATACAAAAGGAAATTAAATAGAATTATTTCCAAATAAGATAAAATCTACTCATAATATATTATTTACTCCTAATCAAACTCTAAACAAATCTTAATTTGTTACCCACAACTCTATTCAACCATTAATCCCAAATTCTATTATAAACTACAACTATCCCTAACTCAAAGTGTGGAAAAGAGACTCCCCTTACATTGGAAATCCTAGTCATAGTGACAGAGTCAATTTAACATCCGCAATTTGCTCCAGGATCAAGGTCAAAAACAACGTGTTGAATCTAAATAGGGACATGTGTTAAAACTAATTATAACATTAAAATATATATATTTATATATAACTATATCAAATAAACTCATTTTTGTCAAAACAATAAATATATATCATTATACAATAAAGATATATCACTTTTCCCTAAAACATCTCTTTATTTAAAAATACAGGGATAATAAAAATATTAACGGATCGTAAAATAAATTATATAGATAGGTAGAGGGAGTTGAGGAGATTATATACCTAAGAAGGGTTTAAGATTGAACAGTTGAATCTTGAATTATTCTTGAATTATTGGACCGAGAAATTTGAAAACCCTTGAATTCTTTTCCTCTGTCGCCCTCTCTGCTCTCGTTCTATCTTTCTTTATGATTCATTCTCCCTCTCTCTTATCTACTCCGTCTCTCTCTGAGTCTATCTCTTAATATTCTATCTCTATTGTCTACGTGGTGGCTTACTGGCCACAGGCTCTTTTTTTTTTTTTTTCAACGGTGGGGTTGGGGTCTGGGTAGTACTAGGCAAATATATATTTATATATATTTGAATATATATTTGTGGGTCAATGTGTGGTGGTATTTTGGATTATACCTAAAAGTTGGATGATACTAAAAATAAAATAAGTTTTGGTAAAACAATATTGTATTTTAATTACTCAAAACTGATTGAAAAATAATAAAGTTACCGGTCCCTAATTATCGAAATTCAAAAGTAAATATATTTTCTCAATCTTGATATTAAACTTGATAATATATAATATTTAAAATTTTGAAGTAGAAGATTATTATATATAACTTAAACCGGTAATATATTAAACCAGTCCAGAAGTTAAAAATAAAACAGCCTCCGAACACTACGAAAATTTACAGGGACGCTCAAAATATTAAGTTAGACATATTTTTCTGAAGAAACTATTTATAAAAATGTAGTGGACCTGTAGTAGATCAAGCGTTACCCGACTAAAATCATCTTGATCCGACTAGTTAGACGCTGGGATAAGGCCTACGGTCGGAATGTTACACCGAGCAAATTGGGTATTATTGAGATGTTACATGCTTATGAGATTAACCCCGAGCAGAGGATTCTCATCCTTATCTCTATCGTTTACAGTCTCATCAAGCTTAACCACTTCTCCTAGATTCCCACGACTCTTGGTTAGATAAAAACAGTATTGGATAAAATCTATCGCCTATAGGATTTACGGATATGATCTTTTATCATAACCTCTACGAATCCTATTTGAGTTCTTCATCTTCAGAAGCCTTATCAGAACGGCCCACGACGCACAGGTAATCCCCTATAAGAACCACCATGCTATAGGGGCTAAGGTACGTCTTCTCATCCCTAAGTTGACACTAGCACACACATTGTTGACTAGGGAGAACCTGTTTATCCCAACTGGATATACAGAAATCCTAAAAGTCCCATATTAATCTCTTAGCTGAGATCATTCTTCGAAGTTCCTCCATAACTTCAAGGTTGATCTTGGCGAAGGACACGACATTGGCGCCGTCTGTGGGGAACTGAATAACATATCATCCCCACCACCACCATGGTCACAACCAGGAGCCAAGTTGGTGATCTCCGTGATCGCATTGGCCGTTCTCGCGGCAAACCCAGAAACGCTAACAACAATGATCCACAGCCGCAATCTGTCGGTGACTTGCGAGATATTCATAACCAAAATCGTGAAACTAACTCGCAGCCACCACGCACGTCTCATTTTGGAGCAAGAAATAATCCGCAACCACCAAACAATTCGTAGAATCAACCACCCCCAAATCATAGCCAAAATCATAGTGGAAATCATGCCACCAATTCTCAAACACCACAGTCTCCTCACCATAGAGCCGGGAGCAATCCCCAACCACTTCAAATCCTACGGAATTTACTTCCCCCGCCACATCCTCCACCCCCTCCTACACCACCTCCCTCCACCCATGGTGATTCAAGTAGCACAGCCCCAACTACCCGTAACACAGCTAGAACCACTGGAACCCAATCACATCATGGGAGAAATACTCGACGGACCGTAACTCCACCAATCCAACCCAACCCCGACCATGTAAGCGTAAACCCTAGAACCAGATTAAATCCAGGAAGAATGACCCATGGAAACTCTCGTCATAGCCATTCCACCAGTAGATCTTATGCAACATCTGCATCTGCTCGCGCTCGTGAGCAGGAGATGATTAACATACTCAACAGACAAACAGCTTTAATTGAGCAACAAGGACGTGCAATTGCCGACCTTCAACAACAAGCTATGACAAGGGTTGCTCAAAGCCAACCGACTACCATACAACCGCAAAACCCAATAACACAGACCATGGATCCTCAGCCACTTCCGGTAATGCAACTTCCCCCACCACAAAATTTCCATATAAACCCAACCACAAATCACGGCCAAGACGATTTTCACCCAGGTCATCCTTTTACACCGTATATCATGGAATTTGAAACCCCTCAGGGATACTTGGGTCCATCCAATGTACCGCATTACAACGGCCTGACCGACCCGGTTGACCATATAGTCTCTTACGAAGGGGCTATGAATTATTATGGAGGTGGCGATCGGATGAAATGCCGAGCTTTTTTTATGACCCTTGAGCCCTCGGTATTGCGCTGGTATTCTTCTCTCCCTCGAAATTCCATTAATTCTTGGGAAGAGATGAAACGAGTATTTTTAAACAGATACACAGCCAGCTGCATCCAGCCAAAGTCCGACCACACACTGGCTGCAGTTACGCAAAAACAAGATGAGCCATTAAAAGATTACTTGTCACGCTTCCATACGGAGGCTAGTTCTGTTCCCCGGTTGGAGCCAGGTGTGGCGGTGTTGTTATTTACACAAGGTTTACAGCCAGGGGATTTCAGAAAATCGCTGATCGGAAAACCTCCAAAAGACATGGCGGAGCTCAGACAGAGATCAAATAAATTCATCAACTTGGAGGAATTCCACAAAGGGCAGAAATTCAGAGACGATAGGCAACGGGCTGACCCTCAAGGACAGAATAAACAATAACGTGACGAACGTTTTGGTGGCAGACAGGACAGGAACGATCGGGACCGAAGGATACCTCCAAGTAATAAATATCAGGAATACACTCCTCTGACTGTTCCAAGGAGCCAAATCCTTCGGGAAACGATGCAGACCGACTTACGCTCTGCCCAAAGACCTCCGTCTTTAAGGAAGGGCGCATAGCGTGATAGGTAAAATTATTTTGACTTCCACAAGGGCTATGGACATACAAACGACGAATGCATTTGGTTGAGAGATTTAATCGAAGAAATGATCAGAGATGGTAAGTGTAGTGGACTTGCAGTAGACCGAGCGTCGACCGACCGAAAGCCTCATGACTCCTACTAAGTATGATACTGATACAGGCCCAACGATCGGACCATATACCGAGCAAACTGGGTTTCTACATATAGGTCACGTACTGATGAGGTTAACATCGAGCACAGGACTCTCAATCTGATCCTTATCGTTTACAGGCTCATCAAAGCCGTAACCACTCCTAAATTCCCACGACTCTTGGCTAGATAAAACAACCTTGGATAATGTTTATCATTTAGATGATTTATGGATATGATCTTATCATATCCTTAACGAGTCCTATTTGCCTTCTAACTCTTCAGGAAGCTTATCAAGATGGCACAACCCACACAGGTAATCCCCTATAAGAACCACCATGCTATAGGGGCAAAGGTACGTCTTCTCATCCCTAAGTTGACACTAGCACACACATTGTTGACTAGGGAGATCCTGATTATCCCAACTGGATATTCAGAAATCCTAAAAAGTCCTACATTAACATCTTGGCTGGGATCATTCTTCAAGGCTCTTCCATAGCTTTAAGGTTGATCCTGGTTAAGGACACGACATTGGCGCCGTCTGTGGGGATCTGAATAACATATCATTCCCACCACCACCATGGTTACCACCAGAAGTCAAGTTGGTGACCTCCGTGACCGCATCACCCGCACCCGTGGCAGGCCTAGAAACGCTGATAACAGCAACCCACAGCCCCATTCTGCTGGTGATCTGCGCGATGTTCTCAACCACAATCGTGCAGATAATGGACAACCGCCACGAACCTCCCATTCTGGTGCAGTGAATAATTCTCAGCCACCAAACCATTCACAAAATCATCCACCCCCTCATCGCAGCCTTAATCGTAGTAATCACGCTACTCATTCCCAAACACCACAATCTTCTCATCCTAGGACTAGAAGCAACCCCCAACCGCTCCAAGTTCTACGAACCATACTGCCTCCACCACCACCACCACCCCCTCCAACACCACCACCTTCCACCCATGGTGATTCGAGCAGCACAACCCCAACCACTCGAAACACATCCAGGACCACTGGAACTCGAGCACATCATGGCCGAAATACCCAACGTACCCCTCCTGTCCCACCCAATCCCGAACACATAAGTACAACCCCTAGAACCAGATTGAATCCAGGAAGAACTGCTCCTGGAAACTCTCATCATAGCCACTCCATTGGAAGGTCTTATGGAACATCTGCATCTGCTCGGGCTCGGGAGCAAGAGATGATTAACATCCTAAACAGACAAACGACTTTAATTGAACAACAAGGACGAGCTATTGCCGACCTCCAACAGCAAGCTATGGCAAGGATTGCACAGAGTCAACCACCCACCATACTACCCCAAAATACAATCCCTCAAACCATGGACCCACAACCACTCCCAGTAATGCAGCTTCCCCCGCCACAAAATACCCATGCTAATCCTACCATGAACCAGGATCAGGGTGATTTTCACCCTGGTCATCCCTTTACTCGATATATTATGCAATTCCAAACTCCTCAAGGATACTTGGGCCCTTCTAATGTACCACACTACAACGGCCTTACTGATCCAGTGGACCATATTGTTTCTTATGAAGGAGCGATGAATTACTACGGAGGAGGGGAGGAGATGAAATGCCGAGCCTTTTCCATGACCCTAGAGCCATCAGTGTTACGATGGTACTCATCCCTCACTCGGAACTCAATTAATTCTTGGGAGGAGATGAAAAGAGTGTTTCTAAATAGATACACGGCTAGTTGCATTCAGCCCAAATCCGACCACACCTTAGCAGCAGTCACCCAAAAACAAGATGAGTCATTGAAAGACTACCTTTCACGATTTCATGCAGAGGCTAGCTCGGTTCCTCGATTAGAACCTGGTGTGGCAGTACTGTTGTTCACACAGGGTTTACAGTCGGGAGACTTCAGAAAGTCTTTGATTGGAAAACCTCCAAAAGATATGGCCGAGTTAAGACAAAGGTCGAATAAGTTCATTAATTTGGAGGAAGTCCATAAGGGGCAGAAGGTCAGAGAAGAAAGGCAACGAGCTGATCCTCAAGGCCAAAATAAACAAAAACGTGATGAACGTTTTGGTGGAAGACAAGATAGGAATGATAGAGACCGAAGGATCCCTCCGAGGAACAAATTTCAGGAATACACTCCTTTAACTGTTCCAAGGAGTCAAATCCTGAGGGAAACAATGCAAACTGACTTGCGCTCGACCCAACGACCTCCGTCTTTGAGAAAGGGCGCACAGCGTGGTAGGTCAAAGTACTGTGACTTCCACAGGGGATATGGCCACACAACCGACGAGTGCATCTGGTTGCAGGATCTGATTGAAGAGATGATCAGAGATGGCAAGTTACAACAATACATCAGGGATGCAGCCGGCCGAAGAAGTAGGAACAGATCTCAGTCACCAGCAAAGTCCAAACGACAGAGAAGTAGGTCACCAGACGATAGAAACACCGGAAGACAAAAGACCGATCCCACTCCAGCTCCTGATACAAATGCCAATAAAAACGAATTCTTGGTTAATACTATTGCGGGAGGTTTCGCTGGGGGTGGGGAGAAGAAAGCCGACAGGAAGAAATACATCAACCAAATTTTGGCAGTCAGTCAAAAGCCTATAGCCAAGAGATCAACAAAAAACGTTCCTATTATTTTTGATGATGATGATTTGGATGGAATCCTTCCAGGACATAATGACCCCATGGTGATTACTGCCCTTATTGGTAATTACGAGGTAAAACGAGTCTTCATCGACCAAGGGAGCTCGGCGGACATCATGTTTTTCCCTCTGTTCAAAGCCCTCAAACTCAGGGAATGTAATCTCACTCCCTTTGAAGGTGAATTAATTGGTTTTACGGGGGATACCATTGAGCCAAAGGGGTACATTCAACTTCCAGTAACCCTCGGACAACAGCCTTCGGCCAGAACTGAGATAGTCAAATTTTTGGTGGTTGATTGCCCAACAGCCTACAACGCCATTCTTGGGAGGACTTCTCTGCAGGCATTTGGGGCGGTAGTATCTACAGTTCACTTGGCTATGAAATTCGTCGGAACTGATGATAAAGTGGTGACTGTCAAGGCCGAGCAAAAAGCAGCAAGGAAATGTTACAACGCCAGTTTAGGGAAGGTTAAAAACAAGGATCCGAGCAATTTGGAAAAAGTCTCTTTGGGAAAGGGCAACGTTAATCTTGCAGATCTAGACTTAAGGGACCAATCCGATAGAAATAGACCAACCCCGAAGGGACAGTGGGAATTCTTGACATTGACCAATGACCCCCTTAGGCAAGTAAAAATCGGATCTGAACTACCCGCAAATGTTAGAGAGGAGTTAACCACTCTGTTGATTTCAAATAAAGACCTGTTTGCATGGACATCAGCGGATATGCCAGGAATCGACCCAAATTTTATCTGCCATAAGTTGAGTATCATTCCGGGGTCAAAACCGGTGGCACAACGCAAAAGGAAGGTTAGCGCTGAAAAGGCCGCTGCCATCGAAGAAAAGGTTGCTGAATTACTCCGAGCAGGTTTCATTAGGGAAATTGACTACACAGACTAGTTAGCTAACACCGTCTTGGTAAAAAAAACCCAATGGAAAGTGGAGGATGTGTGTCGACTACACGGACTTGAATAAAGTTTGTCCTAAAGACCAGTATCCTCTTCCCGTCATTGACAAACTCGTCAACAGTTCAGCCGGTTACAAACTCTTGTCCTTTATGGATGCTTACTCTGGTTACAACCAGATCCCTATGTTCCCGGACGATCAAGATAAAACCGCATTCATCACCGACAAGGCAACTTATTGTTATAATGTCATGCCTTTTGGGTTGAAGAATGCGGGTGCCACCTATCAGAGGATGATGAACAAGGTTTTTCAGGGAATGATCGGTTCAAATATGGAAGTATACATCGATGATATTATTGCAAAGAGCAGACAACAAGAAAACTATGCCCAGGACCTCACGACAATATTAGACCGAGTGAGAAAATATTCCATGAGGTTGAATCCGGAAAAGTGTGTGTTTGGAGTCCCAGCCGGTTCTTTCCTCGGTTTTATGTTAACCGAGAGAGGGATTGAAGCCAATCCAGATAAATGCAAAGCAATCCTTGAAATGAGGAGCCCAACTAATCTTAAATAAGTTCAACAACTCACGGGCCGAGTGGCGGCACTCTCCAGATTCTTGTCCCAAGCCGCTCGGAAAGCCTTGCCATGGTACCAACTCCTTAGGAAAAACAAAGAATTCCTTTGGGACGAGCACTGTGAGCAAGCTTTTGACCAATTAAAGGAGTATCTTTCCAGCCCACCCGTCCTCCACAGCCCACTTCCTGGTGAAAACCTCATTCTATACATGTCAGTAGCAGAAACAGCGGTCAGTTCGGTTTTGGTAAGAGAGGAGTCAGGTATTGAGGCCCCGGTGTATTTTGTTAGCCGAGCACTTCAAGGATCGGAGCTGAGATATCAAAAACTGGAGAAACTTGCGTACTGTTTGGTCGTGTCAGCTCGAAGGTTGAGACAGTATTTTCAGGCACATAGAATATTGGTAAGAACAGCCCAACCTCTCAGACAAGTGCTTCATAAACCCGACTTAGCAGGTAGGATGGTCTCGTGGTCTGTCGAACTATCCGAATTGACATTTCCTATGAACCGAGGAAGGCGATGAAATCTCAAGCACTTGCCGATTTTGTCACCGAATTCACAGATATCCCTTCTGACGTCTCCCAAAATTTATGGTCAGTATATGTTGATGGATCAAGCAATAAGAAAGGAGCTGGAGCTGGGGTCATCATTGAAAACCCCGAAGGATTATGCATGGAATACTCATTGAAGTTCGAGTTCCAAACGTCGAACAACCAAGCAGAATACGAGGCAGTTCTTGCAGGCCTCAAGATGGTTCATGAGTTCGGAGCAGAGCGAGTGTCAGTTTTCAGCGATTCACAACTAGTGGTTTCTCAGATCAAGGGTCAATACTCGGCAAAGGAGCCCATCCTACAAAAGTACCTTGAAGAGGTAAAGCGAATCATCTCAAACTTTTCAGAATTTGACATTTCCCATGTTCCGAGGGATTCAAATTCCCGAGCCGACATTTTATCTAAATTGGCAAGTACAAAGGGGTCGGAAAATAATAAAACATTGATACAAGAAACTATTCCCCAACCAAGTGTCATTTTGGCTATCTCATTATCCCAATCATGGATGGATCTGATTCTTACTTATTTACAACATGGGTTCGTCCCCCAAGATCAGGCAGAAGCTCGGAAATTGATTAAGAAAGCAGCTCAATACACAATTCTGAATGGTGTTCTTTACAAAAGAGGCTTTGGCTCCGTCATGCTCAGATGTGTCAACCCATCCCAAGCTGAGGAGATACTGGAGGAAATTCACGGCGGAATTTGCAGCCACCATATGGGTGGAAAATCCCTTGCGAGAAAGGTAATCCGAGCGGGTTACTTTTGGCCCACACTGCAAAAGGACGCCATGGATCATGTTAAGAAGTGTGCTCAATGCCAATTCCACAGCGACATTTACCAGAGACCGGCTGAAGAGTTACACTCTCTCGGTGCCCCTTGGCCCTTTTTCCAATGGGGTATGGACATTATTGGGAAGTTTCCCACCGCACCAAGGCAACTCAAGTTTGCGGTAGTGGCCGTTGACTACTTCACTAAGTGGATTGAGGCGGTTCCGTTAGCAACAATCTCCACAGCCCGTATTCAATCTTTCTTTGTGAAGGAAATTATCTCTCGGTTCGGGGTGCCTCATGCTATAGTTACTGATAATGGATCACAATTTGCAGCCTCTCACTTTCAACAACTAGCAGCCGACTTGGGAATCACTCACTACTTCAGTTCTGTTGAACATCCACAAACAAATGGGTTAGCCGAAGCTGCCAACAGAACCATCTTGGATGGAATTAAGAAGAAACTTGGTAATGCAGCTGGAACTTGGGCAGATAAACTTCCGAGCGTTTTATGGTCACACAGGACAACTATACACTCATCTACCGGAGAGACTCCTTTTCGTTTGACATACGGCTGTGACGCAGTCATTCCGATCGAAAAGCGAATCCCTACCTTTAGGACTCTTGAACGTCCTTTAGAAACTAACGACCATCTGGTCAGCGAAGAGCTCATTCTTCTCGAGGAAATTCGAAAGAAAGCCGCTGCTCATGAAAGAAAAATGAAGGAGCGGCAAGCTCGTGAATATAACAAGAAGGTTCGTGCGCGAAGCTTTGAAGTAGGGGATTTAGTCCTTCGCCAAGCGGATATCGGCAAAGGAAATGCGGGAGTTGGAAAATTGAAGCCAAAGTGGGAAGGCCCATACCGAGTGAAAGCTAAATCCGGATCTGGTGCTTACAAATTAGAGACTCTCTCGGGCATGGAAATCAACAACAGCTGGAACGTGGCCAAACTCAGAGCTTATTACAGTTAAGCTCCTATTTTATTTTTCACTTTTTACAGATAGGTTAGTTTACTGCTCGAAAATGTTTAGGTGGAATAAACGAAGGATAACATCCTTCTTAGCTTAGAAACAATTGTTAGGAGTTAGTTGACAAACGAGAAACATCGTTTTTGTATTCTTTTATTAATAAAACGTAGCAGTTTCCTTCAATCTTTTTTATGAACATTGTGATATGACATATGCCTCATTTTGTTCGGCTAGCCACCGAGTGGAATCGAGATACAACTCTTTATGAGAGTTTGACAACGTATTCATAGAACGCCCGAATTCAGGAAATTACTTTCCTACTTCGCGGTCTGAGGGTCCCGCTTCGGCTAAAGTCGTCGATCCGAGTTCTACTCACAATAATTTATTCAAATAACGCAATTCCTAAATTAGCCTGTTTGATCAGTAAAATCAAGGGTCACGTGACAAACGGAACCCAAACACAATTGATATAAAGGCAAGCGGATTAAAATTTAAACAGAAGTAAAAAAGTTGTTCATGGTCATAAAGAAGTATGCTCGATCACAACGAGCAACAAGATTAACGCTCGATTACAACGAGCTACAAGTTAAAGCAAAAATTGTTCTAGGAAAGACGCTCGGTAACAACGAGCAATGAAATATTAAACCATACAGAATTGCAACAAAAAATGATCACTACTCAATATCGAACAGAACAACGTTGGAATCATCGAAGTCAGGGGCTTCGGTCAGATCAACAAGAGGATTTGGCAGATCCTCACCTTGTAGATCAACTTCAGCCTTGGTCTCGATATCAATTAGCTTTCCATTCTCGAGAAGATGAAGTGGATGAGCTCCGACCACCCTGAACTCAGTCTCAGGGTTTAAAAACTGAATTTGCTTGATGGCTGAGACAAAAGAATCATCGACGCTTTTACTCCAGTTATAGAAGTTGGTTGCTGCCTTTTTCTTGTGTAGAATTGCTTTCTCCTTCAATTTTTGAGCAACCACAGCAGACCTCTCAACTTCTGCACTCAGCTCTTCCATCCTCTGTCGGCTCTCTTCTAATTCCCTCTTCAATGCTTCCTCGGCCTCCTTCTTCTTGTCTTCAGCAACCTTTTGGGAAACCTTCAAAGCATCCCTCTCCTTAATCAGCTCATTTTTATCAGCTTTCAAGTTCTCCAACTCATTCTTTACACGATTCAGTTCATCTGAGAGGCTAGCTTTTTGAGCAGCAGACAATTCGCGAGCCTCCCTTTGCTCGGCATTATAACCAGCAAAAAGTCCATCAGGTTGCTTAGCCAAAAAATACGCAAGGTTGGCACCCCGCAGCAGATATTTGGCAAGAGTCATGTTACAACGAGACCATTGATCAGAAGAAAGAGTTCCAAAACGAGTGCAGTCAGACTCAGAACAGATGTATTGACCAAATCTTTCATCAAATTGTTGGTCCCATATAGATGTTTCCGGAGGGGTCGCAGCTGAAGAAGGAGCGTTGAGCCCTTAGCACTTGAGCCTTTAACCCGAGGGTTCGCCCCTTCGGTCACTATCTCCTTTCCTTTATCAATCCGTCGGCGACGAAGTTGAGGCTGAAGGGGTAAAATGTTTTGAACTTGGCCGCTAGGGCCCAGTGAAATTGTAGCACCGACAGCTACCATGTTTGAAGTTGGCCGAGGGGACGCCTCGGCTGGTGATGCAGTTGGAGTAGAGATACTCAGGCTCGGGGTACTCAAGCTTGAAGACCCGGATGTCGTGCTCGTTGCCTGGGTCTTCCTTTTCCTTCCCCCTTGAACCAAAGAAGCCAGTCGAGAAGCCATTTTTTCTGCAAAGAACAAAGAAAAACAAAGTAAAATTAGAACGGATCAACTTAGCAAATGCAAACAACCAAGAGAAAACAGTTTTACCAAGTTCTGCTTTAACATCCGATGATGGGATGTTCACAATATCCTTAGTTTCTATCCTCCCATTAGATTTCATGTAACTTTCTACTGCTCGACACACCTCCTTCTCATGTTCGGCCAGTTCTTTCCAATCTGAAGAGTATGAGGCTATCGATCGGTTAAAGAAGCTCGCAGTCCACTGGAGAGGAAACCGAGGAATTGGTCGGGATTCGCCAGGTCGGGTGAACCAGCAAACTCCATTGCCAATAAAGTTGTATTTGAAGAAAAAAGGTTTAAAACCCTTCCAAGATTCAGAATACTTGGTGAAAAGGGTATAGCCATTGCGGGATTTCAATGAGACCCAGGGTCGTCTTGCCGATCCTTTCTCAAAAGTGTTGCATTGAGGAGCAAATAGGTAGAAGAAAATTGGAAGAGTGCAAGACCACTCCATGGCTGTGCACACTTGCTGGAAACCCCTCACAAATGCCCAAGCGTTAGGATGCAGCTGGGATGGGGCCACTCTTAAAGTGTTCAAAACACCTACCTCAAAATCGGTAAAAGGAATCCTAACCCCTAACCGAGTAATGACTTCTTCATAAAAATAAAAACCTGGGTTACCCGCCGGAATTTGACTGCAGACCCGTTCATTCGAATCCACAGGACTAATAGAGTATTGGTTCCCAGCATTATCACCAGGACACGGCAGAATTATAGCCCGTGTTTGATCTAATGAGTTTTCTGTTGAGAGCTCAGATTGAGTACCAAGAACTTCTCGGTCCACCCAATCATATTGATCTGCGTCTGATGGAAATGGATAAAGTTCAGGATTAGAGACACACTTCCTCTTCATGCCTGAGGAAAAGGGGGGCACACTTGGAGTCAGAAGCAGTAAAACTTAACTATTTCAGTTCAAATACTTACGGTTTCGATCGGTTGGAGAACACCTCCCTTTCAGGGCAGAAATTTCCCAAACCGATTGAAATGTCTAAATACCTCTCTGTTGATTCCTTAACCTCCTCTGTTCTACCCTCTCGGCAATCCTATAGTGAATCACACCTTGCCTGAACTCTTTCAAAGTCTGAGGAAAATGCGTGGCTATCGGTTTAACACAAATTTCTGGGTTTCCTCCTTTATGTGTTCTTGGAACATCAGAGTTTACGGATTCCTCACTCATGATAAACGCCGCTTCAGTACCAACCCTAAGAAGTTAAGTGCAGCAAAACGTAAAACAGACCTAAGAAATGCTACAGCGATCACTCAGTAAATGATAAAGGCGGACAAAGAATTTCGAAGGGGCAGTGGGGGTATCACACCAACAAACTTGGGATTTGTTCAAACCAACAAAATTGGGATTTGTTCAAACCCTAGAAAAATCTATTCAAGGAACCAGTGAAGAGAGGCCAGAGTTAATGCATAAAAAGAAAATTCTAAGCACTTACACACAGTAAATACCAGAAGCAATCGCATGCAAGACAGCAAAAAGGAAAGAGCGTGCAAGACAGCTAAGAAGAAAGAGAAAAAAGAAAAATTAGTCAGAGAAAGGAAGAGTTTCATTACCTGCTAACAATGAGTGATCAAGAAACTAGAGAAGAATGAGGACCACGAAACAAGAAGCGTGCACTGGGGATGTCTTGGAGGAGCACTGGCTTCGAGTTCCAAAAACTCAGGAAGATGATGAACAAAGATGAAGGAGAATTTGAAAGGTTATGTTTAGAACGAATGGTGAAACCACCCTTTGAAATCCGCCTTAAAACTTCCCTCCACTATCTCAAAAGGTTTGGGCCTAAGTCAGAAAAAGCCCATTAGTATTGAAAACTAAACACGTGGCACCGCTGGTGAGTTTGAAATCATAACGTTCCCCTTCCCTTCGAAGTAAAGGACACGTGGAAGCGCAGGAAGAAGTGAAGGGTCGCGTCTGGGTCAATCAAACGTCAGCTCTAGTAAAATTACTCGGATGGATACATATCTCGTTCTAGTGAAGCTTGGTCGGAAGATAATTCGCTCATCTTATTAGCTCGGCAGGGCTCAAATCACCCAATCGAGCTTGGGGGGCTTATGTAGTGGACTTGCAGTAGACCGAGCGTCGACCGACCGAAAGCCTCATGACTCCTACTAAGTATGATACTGATACAGGCCCAACGATCGGACCTTATACCGAGCAAACTGGGTTTCTACATATAGGTCACGTACTGATGTTGTTAACACCGAGCACAGGACTCTCAATCTGATCCTTATCGTTTACAGCCTCATCAAAGCCGTAACCACTCCTAAATTCCCACGACTCTTGGCTAGATAAAACAGCCTTGGATAATGTTTATCATTTAGATGATTTATGGATATGATCTTATCATATCCTTAACGAGTCCTATTTGCCTTCTAACTCTTCAGGAAGCTTATCAAGATGGCACAACCCACACAGGTAATCCCCTATAAGAACCACCACGCTATAGGGGCAAAGGTACGTCTTCTCATCCCTAAGTTGACACTAGCACACACATTGTTGACTAGGGAGATCCTGATTATCCCAACTGGATATTCAGAAATCCTAAAAAGTCCTACATTAACATCTTGGCTGGGATCATTCTTCAAGGCTCTTCCATAGCTTTAAGGTTGATCCTGGTTAAGGACACGACAGTAAGCTGCAACAGTATATCAGAGATGCAGCGGGAAGAAGAGGCAGGAACATATCTCATTCACCAGTAAAGACCAAACGCCAAAGAAGTAGATCACCAGATGATAGGAATGCAGGGAAACAGAGAACTGAGCCCACCCCGGTCACTGACACGAATCCAACGAACAATGAGTTTTTAGTTAACACTATTGCCGGAGGATTCGCCGGGGGAGGGGAGAAAAAAGTCGACAGGAAGAAATACATTAACCAAATCCTAGCCGTGAGCCAGAAGCCTATTTGCAAAAGATCAACAAAAAATGTTCCCATCATCTTCAATGATGACGATTTGGACGGGATCCTCCCAGGTCATAATGATCCCATGGTAATCACAGCCCTTATTGGTAATTACGAAGTAAAACGCGTCTTTATCGATCAAGGGAGTTCAGCGGATATCATGTTCCTCCCTTTGTTCAAAGCACTGAAACTTAGGGATTGCAATCTCACTCCATTTGAAGGAGAGCTGATCGGCTTCACTGGGGACACCGTCGAACCAAAAGGTTACATTCAACTTCCTGTTACCCTCGGACAGCAACCTTCGGCCAGAACTGAGATAATCAAGTTTTTGGTGGTTGACTGCCCAGCGGCCTACAACGCTATCCTCGGAAGAACTTCCTTACAAGCTTTCGGTGCAGTAGTTTCAACGGTCCATTTGGCTATGAAGTTCGTCGGAACTGATGACAAAGTAGTAACAGTCAAAGCCGAGCAGGAGGCAGCACGGAAATGCTACATTGAAAGTCTGGGTAAGGTTAAAAACAAGGACCAGGACCGTTTAGAAAGAGTTTCCCTTGGCAAAGGTAATATTAATTTGGCCAACCTTGATGTGCGTGATGAATCTGACAGAAATAGACCAACTCCGAAGGGACAGTGGGAGGTCTTAGCATTGAGTGATGATCCCGTCAGACAAGTCAAAATCGGTTCTGATCTCCCCGTGAGTGTTAAGGATGAACTTTCCGCTCTGCTGATTGCTAATAGGGATCTGTTTGCATGGACCTCGGCCGATATGCCGGGGATTGACCCTAATTTTATCTGCCACAAGTTGAGTATTCTTCCAGGGGCAAAACCAGTAGCAAAACGCAAAAGAAAGGTTAGTGCAGAAAAGGCCGCAGCCATTGAGGAAAAAGTTGCCGAGTTACTCCGAGCTGGCTTCATTCGGGAAATCGACTATACAGACTGGTTAGCTAACACCGTCTTGGTCAAAAAGCCCAACGGGAAATGGAGGATGTGTGTCGACTATACGGACTTAAACAAAGTCTACCCAAAAGATCAGTATCCACTTCCTGTCATCGACAAGCTCGTCGACAATTCGGCCGGATATAAACTCCTTTCGTTCATGGACGCTTACTCTGGTTACACCCAGATACCTATGTTCCCGGCCGACCAGGATAAAACCGCATTCATCACCGATAAGGCAACATACTGTTACAATGTCATGCCTTTCGGATTGAAGAATGCGGGAGCTACATATCAAAGGATGATGAATAAGGTATTTCAAGGGATGATCAGCTCAAACATGGAGGTTTATATTGATGACATTATTGCAAAAAAGCAAACGACAAGAGACCCATGCCCAAGACCTCAAGACCATACTAGACCGAGTAAGAAAATATTCCATGAGGCTAAATCCTGAGAAGTGTGTGTTCGGAGTTCCCGCTGGATCCTTTCTTGGTTTTATGCTAACAGAAAGGGGTATTGAAGCTAATCCGGACAAGTGCAAAGCCATCCTTGAAATGAGAAGTCCAACCAGTCTTAGAGAAGTTCAACAACTCACTGGTCGAGTGGCTGCCCTTTCCAGGTTCCTGTCTCAAGCCGCTCGGAAAGCCTTACAGTGGTATCAGCTCCTTAGGAAAAATAAAAACTTCCTTTGGGATGATCATTGCGAACAAGCTTTCGTCCAGTTGAAGAACTATCTCTCCAGCCCACCAGTCCTTCACAACCCTCTTTCCGGGGAAGACCTCATTCTTTACATGTCAGTGGCGGATGCGGCAGTCAGTTCAGTTTTGGTACGAGAGGATTCGGGGGTTGAGGCCCCAATTTATTTTGTTAGCCGAGCTCTCCAGGGATCCGAGCTGCGATATCAAAAGCTTGAGAAACTCGCATACTGTTTGATCATATCTGCTCGAAGATTAAGACAGTACTTCCAAGCGCATCGAATCATGGTTAGGACAGCTCAACCCCTTAGACAAGTCCTTCACAAGCCCGACCTAGCTGGCAGAATGGTTTCATGGTCAGTAGAGCTGTCTGAATTTGATATCGTCAATGAACCGAGGAAGGCGATGAAGTCTCAAGTTCTTGCTGATTTTGTCACTGAGTTCACTGAGATTCCCTCGGACATTCCCCAGGATTTGTGGTCAGTCTATGTGGATGGCTCGAGCAATATAAAAGGAGCAGGTGCGGGCGTCATTATTGAAAATCCCGAAGGACTTTGCATGGAATACTCACTAAAATTTGAATTCCAAACTTCGAATTATCAAGCAGAATATGAAGCAGTCCTGGCAGGCCTCAAGATGGTTCAAGAGTTTGGAGCCAATCGGGTGTCGGTATTCAGCGATTCACAATTAGTAGTCTCACAGATTAAGGGGCAGTACTCGGCTAAGGAGCCCAACTTGCAGAAGTATCTTGAAGAGGTAAAGCGAATTATCTCCATATTTTCAGAGTTTGACATTTTCCATGTCCCGAGAGATTCAAACTCCCGAGCCGATATTTTATCTAAACTGGCAAGTACGAAGGGGTCGGAAAACAACAAGACTTTGATACAAGAAACCATTCCCAAACCAAGCGTCATTCTTGCAGTTTCATTATCTCAATCTTGGATGGATCCGATTCTCACCTACTTACAACACGGTTTCATTCCCCAAGATCAGACAGAGGCTCGTAGGTTGATTAAGAAAGCATCACAATACACGGTTCTTAATGGTGTCCTCTATAAGAGAGGTTTCGGCTCTCCTATGCTCAGGTGCGTCAGTCCATCTCAAGCTAAAGAAATCCTCGAGGAGATCCACGGAGGAATCTGTAGCCATCATATGGGCGGAAAATCTCTAGCTCAGAAAATAATCCGGGCAGGTTACTTTTGGCCCACACTGCAAAAAGATGCCATGGAACATGTCAAGAAGTGTGTTCAATGTCAGTTTCACAGCGACACTTACCAAAGACCTGCAGAAGAGCTACATTCTCTCGGAGCTCCTTTGCCTTTCTATCAATGGGGAATGGACATCATTGGAAAGTTTCCCACGGCACCTGGACAGTTGAAGTTTGCGGTCGTGGCCGTTGATTACTTTACTAAGTGGATTGAAGCGGCGCCATTAGCAACAATCACTACGGCCCGAATTTAGTCTTTCTTTGTAAAGGAAATAATCTCTCGGTTTGGAGTGCCTCATTCCATAGTCACTGATAATGGATCACAATTCGCAGCCTCTCATTTTCAACAATTAGCAGCCGACCTGGGAATCACTCACTATTTCAGTTCCGTTGAACACCCACAAACCAATGGATTAGCCGAGGCCGCCAACAAAACCATTTTGGACAGTATAAAAAAGAAACTTGGCAACGCAGCTGGAACTTGGGCAGATAAGCTTCCGAGCGTTCTATGGTCACACAGGACAACTGTACATTCCTCAACAGGTGAGACCCCTTTTCATTTGACATACGGCTGCGACGCTGTCATTCCAATCGAAAAGTGAATCCCCACCTTTAGGATGCTTGAACGTCCCTCGGAAACTAACAACAGTATGCTCAGCGAAGAACTCACATTACTTGAAGAGATACGAAAGAATGCGGCAGCTCATGAAAGGAAGGTAAAGAAGCGACAGGCCCGAGACTACAACAAGAAGGTCCGACCGCGAAGCTTTGAGGTTGGAGATTTGGTTCTTCGTCGAGCGGATATTGGTAAAGGAAATGCTGCCATTGGAAAGCTGAAGCCAAAATGGGAAGGTCCATACCAAGTGAAGGCTAAATCTGGAACTGGCGCTTACAGGTTGGAGACTCTCTCGGGCACCGATATCAATAACAGTTGGAACGTGGCCAAGCTCAGAGCTTATTACAGCTAAGCTCCCATTTTATTTTCTTTGTTTAAGGATAGTTTAGTTCATTTATAGATTGCTCAAATTAGTTTATGATGAATAACGAAGGGTAGCACCCTTCTTAGATAAATTGTTAGGAATTTTTTAGGTAGGAGCAACTTCATTTCTTAGTTATGAGCAGTTTCAGCTTTGTATTCCTTTATTAATAAAGTGCAACATTTTTCCGGTAATTCTACTATCTGTTTACATTGTGAAATCACATACGACTCATTTGGTTCAGCTAGCCACCGAGCGAAATCGAGGTACAGCTCTTTACAAGAGTTTAACAACGTATTCATAGAACGCCCGAACTCAGGAAATTACTATCCTTATTTCGCGGTCCGAGGATCTCGCTTCGGCTAAAGTCGGCGATCCGAGTTCTACTCACAATTAACTATACATACAAATAAATGCGATTCTACACCCAAAAATTATCACACATTACTCCTAAGAGTTTACACTCGGAAAGATCTACTAGTAACGTGACGAACGAAATCAAAAAGCAGCAACAAATATACCAAGCAGTGATACAATTTGCTAACAGCAAGTTAATCAAAAGTCAATTCCGAATGAGTTAAAGAAGTTTGGTCAAAACAAGCATGTATAGATGCTCGAGTACAACGAGCAGCAGAAAAGAAATCCTACATACAAACAGAAAAGATAAAAATAAAAGCCAACCATCAAGTCCACCAAGATCATGCCTCATCATCTGACAAAACAATGTCCTTATCATAACATTCAGGAGCCTCAGTGTAACATCCCAAATTTAATTCCTATTATAATTGATGATGGGTCAAGCCTAAAGTGAAGGAAGTAATGATATGGAGTTGAAACTAGTGGTTTGAAGGCTTGATTTAGGATTAATAACATAGGATATTAGGAAATTCAAAATAAAAGATTTACAACTCTAAACACAAATTCCACCGTTGGATGTGAAGTAGGATATGTGGGGAAGCATGTGTCAAAATTTGAGGAAGATCCAACGGTTAACGAAGAAGTTATGGCCGTTCAAAGTCGGGGTGCTGAAAATCCTGCAACTTAATCGATTAAGCTGCAGCTTAATCGATTAAGACCTGAAGGGGGGGAATTTAATCGAGTTATACTCGATTAAATTCTGTAGATGCAGAAAATAATAAAGTGCAGCACACGTTCTTTCTCTTCCAAATTCGAACCTCACTCTTTCTCTCCCCTAGGGTTCCATTCTCCATCATCAAATCCACCATGAGCAAGTGGGATTTCTTCATTCCGTCAACAAATCTCTTCCTTCTTCACTTCAAGTAAGTGTTTAATGCCATGGATTTCCTCTTTTCTTTCTCTAAATTCGTTTTCCCTTTCTCTCTCCTCCATCCATGGTGGTTTTTGATTCTTAAGTCATGGAAGCTCCACTTTTCTTGAGTTTTGGCATGACTCATTACATGAATGTTAATCTTTTCTTGCTATGGCTATTATATTAGGTTCCTCCCTCTTCCTTTGGACTCTAACTCAATTGGTGGCAAGGCTTTCAAGTGTAGAGCAAGCTAAATCACCTTATCTCCAAGTGTTTGAGGTAAGGGAGTGGATATAGTGAGCTTTGCCTTGTTCTAGGGAGTAGGCTCTAGTTAGTATATAATGCTTGTTAGGGTTATGTGTTAGGGGAGAAAATTAGATTATAAATCCCTAGGTTATTGAATATGAAATTCTAATTAATTAAATATGCATGATGATTGGATGTTGAGACTAGGAAAAGGAAACCCAATAATATGAGAATGAATTATTTGATAAATGAAATTTGGTTAATGATTATAATGAAGTACAAGAGGATTTGGGTAATATGATATTAATGATTTCTATGACTATGGAATTAATT
Source organism: Crotalaria pallida (assembly GCA_037953625.1). Taxonomy (NCBI): domain Eukaryota; kingdom Viridiplantae; phylum Streptophyta; class Magnoliopsida; order Fabales; family Fabaceae; genus Crotalaria; species Crotalaria pallida. The sequence goes on from CM075651.1 coordinate 57,048,158, forward strand.
GTCAAGTTGTGGATAAAATAATAATTGATTGATGTTGCAAGTAAATGTAGGTGCTATGGAGTAAATTGATATAGGAAGAAAAATGGAATGGAAATGACTATATGTGATGAATGTGCGTGTTTGTACCTAAATGCTAAATGAGTTTAAATGTTAGATATTGTCAATTTTGAACAAAGGTCATGGCTTATGAATTGAACTTGTGAATATCGGATATGGAAGCAAATGATTTTGTGTAAACAAAAAGTAAAAGGTGATTTTATTATGTGGTGATAAAGCAAATAGGTAAGAAGGTGAAATATGTAACTTGAAATGAAGTGTAATATAAATGTTGGACTATGAAAGAGAATACTATTTGGTATGATTGTGATAACTGAGAAAGGAAATGAATAAGGTGATTACATGAATAATTAGTTGTGGAATGTGTGTTGTTTTATTTAAATGTGTTAGAATTGATTGAACAAGAACGTGAATAATTCTTTGCCTCTGAAATGAGGCGCCGAATATTGAGAATGTGGTATATATGTTGGCCTCTGTTTTGAGGTGGCATTCCTTAACTTGTGATAAATGGTTTATGATGAGAATGATTAGGTGTTGAATGTGTGCCATTATATTTAATTGTGTTAAGAATGTGGATATCGTATGAATGAGCAAATGTATATGTTATAATTGTTTGTGTAAGAAGATGAAAGTATGATTTGGCCTCTGATGTGAGGTAATGGTAAATGAAAACGTGATAAGTGCGTTGGCCTCTGATTTGAGGTGACGATTAATGGAAAGTGATGATTAGGCTGACCTCTGCTATGAGGGGCACAAAATGAATTAAAGTAATTGAGTGTTGACCTCTGACCTGAGGGACACAAGATGAGATGAATGTTAATGAGTGTTGACCTCTGACCTGAGGGACACCGGATGAGATGTGTATTGGTGTGTTGACCTCTGACCTGAGGGACACAGAACGAAATAAAGTGTTGACCTCTGACCTGAGGGACACAAGATGAAATGAATGTTACTGGGTGTTGACCTCTGACCTGAGGGACACCGGATGAAATAAAGAACTGAGTGTTGACCTCTGACCTGAGGGACACATAATTTAAATATGGAAAAGTATAAGGGCCTCTGTTTTGAGGTGATAAATGTGTTGAATGAGAATTGTTCATTGGCCTCTGATTTGAGGTGATGTATTGAAATGAAATGAGTATGTGAAATGAATAAAAAGAAAAGGAAATGAATGTTGATTGGATGTTGAAACGAATAAGGAAAATGGATGTTGAACTGAATAATGGAAATGGACGTTGAAATGAATAATGAATATGGAAATGTTGAAATGAGTATGGTGTACAATATGTGAATATATGCTTATTTGCTAATTGTGTTTGACCTAGCGGGTTGTTATGTCTAGTTAGAAACTGCTTTCTATTTCATGTGCAATGCTCACTCCCTTACATTTTCAGGTACGGAGATTGAGCTGGCACAGCCCCCGGTCGAGTAGGAGTACTTTCCCTCACAGCGAGAGTAGGGTGTTATGGGTTTTAGATCGTAGCATGGATCGAAGCCTCTCATATTATTTTGATGTAAATTTAATATGCATATTTTGAATGAGGCTTAGGATGTTTTGATTTGCTGAAGTTCTAACTTTTGGTTTTAACATTCAAACTTAGTATTTTTCCGCTATTACTCTGATTAATTAATATACTCTGATATATTTGGAGCCCATGGGGCCTTGATATGATTTAGAACTATAATCTGAAGCCCTGCTGGCTATCAGTTGTTTATTTGAAAATTGTTTATACAGGTTAAATTTTGGAAAGTCTGAAAAACAGACAAAACTCTGTCCGTTTGACGGTTGATTTTAATGTAATAAAAATGAATTTTTAAGTTCACATTTTTAATACTTGGGAAGTAAGGGTAATATTCATTAGGGTGTTACATTTATGGTATCAGAGCAGTTTCTCCTCGGCCATGGAGTTGTACAAACTCCAAATGATTACTCACCTAGCGAGTAATTGATGCTCATAGTAATAGTTTAGGATTATAATAAGATAGTTATAGTACTATGTATTTACTTAGTATTTGAGTCTTATTGGTCTGTTCACTCTGGCTAAGCAGTTGATATGGTTGCAGGTAACTAACGTTTGGCAAGTCCATACGAAGTGGTTTTAAATTCGAAGTTGTGAAGTTAGATTGCTCTTCTGTTAGCTAAATATTGAACTAGTAATGTTTTAGGATAGAAGTGTTTAAAACACTTTGGATTTGCCTTTCCAAATACAATCCTGTTCTTATAGAGAACGTATGAAAGACCTTATCAGGAATTCTTCAGTTTGAGAATTCTAGTATCAAGTAACCAATATTATGTTGTGATGTTGTTATTTGATGTAATGTAAGGTTAGAATTGATCACTCTAATCCTTGCATTTGTTAAATGATGACATTACTGATAGAACCCGACAGTGATGTGTTGTTGGTAGATGTGAGGATGGGATTGATCACCTCAATTCTTGCATCTATCAATAAATGCTATCATTGTAACCTTTAAAGTGAAAGTAGACACCCAAAGTAGTGACTTCCAAGGAAAGAATTCTTGTAAGAGAAGCCAACCTAACCCAGAAACATTCATTCAAAAGCTTCTTATAGAGATAGGGAGTAGATAGAAAATAGTTCCAAAGAAAGGAAGTCTTGGTGTATGCTACTTGTTCCAAAGTAGTATAGCTAAGTGCTAAACCCTTGGATGAGTTAAGAAAACTCTCCAGAAATTATTCTTAACCATCCTATCAACTAAACCAATCATTGAGCAATTTGGCAATTGCTTTGAATCTTTTCCCGTTTCTTAGATAACCATTCATAAGAAATAGCCGGTTGTGCCAAATTTGTAAAATCCCTGCGTTAAAACCAAACAATCTTGATAATTGACCTAGCCAATGGAAAGTTGTCGTACCCTTCACCTTTGGTAGTTGGGTAAATCTTGGAACTAATGTGGACTTTTTCCTTCCTATTCTTTTTAATCGATTCATGGAAGAAGTTGATTGTGGAGCATTTAGTAGGGATTGTGCCTGCTCTAATCAACTTAGCCTTTGGTGTGCTTCTTATTCAGGAATGCCTGTGTTTTTGAAAAGCTTTAAATCCTATCGGTGCTAGTCGAATCATTGTGAGAAGACAAACTCTAAGGCGTTCTATCCTACAAAAATCTTCGCATGGCATGATCCCAGGGTATCTATTCTGGGAAAGATTCTAAAACTATTCCGGGAATGTTAAATATTTCGAGTTTTCCCGTATCTAGCTAATGCAACTCCTGTCTTGCATTTGTCCGAAGGACGATCGGAAGCGGATTCACCCGATCCCACATCCTTTAGCATAGCGGTAATTGGGTAAGTCGAAGCCAAGTGGGGGAGAACTTCCTACCCTAATTTAAATTCTGTCTAGGTAAAGACAAATCGAAAGAGTGGCAGAAGAAACCAAAGGGAATTAAAGGTAAGAATTGCAAGTCCTATCACCGGGGTGATTCTCCATTTACTAAACTTAACGGAATTTCGGGGACGAAATTCCAATAAGTGGGGGAGAATTGTAACATCCCATATTTAATTCCTATTATAATTGATGATGGGTCAAGCCTAAAGTGAATGAAGTAATGATATGGAGTTGAAACTAGTGGTTTGAAGGCTTGATTTAGGATTAATAACATAGGATATTAGGAAATTCAAAATAAAAGATTTACAACTCTAAACACAAATTCCACCGTTGGATGTGAAGTAGGATATGTGGGGAAGCATGTGTCAAAATTTGAGGAAGATCCAACGGTTAACGAAGAAGTTATGGCCGTTCAAAGTCAGGGTGCTGAAAATCCTGCAACTTAATCGATTAAGCTGCAGCTTAATCGATTAAGACCTGAAAGGGGGGGAATTTAATCGAGTTATACTCGATTAAATTCTGTAGATGCAGAAAATAATAAAGTGCAGCACACGTTCTTTCTCTTCCAAATTCGAACCTCACTCTTTCTCTCCCCTAGGGTTCCATTCTCCATCATCAAATCCACCATGAGCAAGTGGGATTTCTTCATTCCGTCAACAAATCTCTTCCTTCTTCACTTCAAGTAAGTGTTTAATGCCATGGATTTCCTATTTTCTTTCTCTAAATTCGTTTTCCCTTTCTCTCTCCTCCATCCATGGTGGTTTTTGATTCTTAAGTCATGGAAGCTCCACTTTTCTTGAGTTTTGGCATGACTCATTACACTAATGTTAATCTTTTCTTGCTATGGTTATTATATTAGGTTCCTCCCTCTTCCTTTGGACTCTAACTCAATTGGTGGCAAGGCTTTCAAGTGTAGAGCAAGCTAAATCACCTTATCTCCAAGTGTTTGAGGTAAGGGAGTGGATATAGTGAGCTTTGCCTTGTTCTAGGGAGTAGGCTCTAGTTAGTATATAATGCTTGTTAGGGTTATGTGTTAGGGGAGAAAATTAGATTATAAATCCCTAGGTTATTGAATATGACATTCTAATTAATTAAATATGCATGATGATTGGATGTTGAGACTAGGAAAAGGAAACCCAATAATATGAGAATGAATTATTTGATAAATGAAATTTGGTTAATGATTATAATGAAGTACAAGAGGATTTGGGTAATATGATAGTGAAGATGATATTAATGATTTCTATGACTATGGAATTAATTGTCAAGTTGTGGATAAAATAATAATTGATTGATGTTGCAAGTAAATGTAGGTGCTATGGAGTAAATTGATATAGGAAGAAAAATGGAATGGAAATGACTATATGTGATGAATGTGCGTGTTTGTACCTAAATGCTAAATGAGTTTAAATGTTAAATATTGTCAATTGTGAACAAAGGTCATGGCTTATGAATTGAACTTGTGAATATCGGATATGGAAGCAAATGATTTTGTGTAAACAAAAAGTAAAAGGTGATTTTATTATGTGGTGATAAAGCAAATAGGTAAGAAGGTGAAATATGTAACTTGAAATGAAGTGTAATATAAATGTTGGACTATGAAAGAGAATACTATTTGGTATGATTGTGATAACTGAGAAAGGAAATGAATAAGGTGATTACATGAATAATTAGTTGTGGAATGTGTGTTGTTTTATTTAAATGTGTTAGAATTGATTGAACAAGAACGTGAATAATTCTTTGCCTCTGAAATGAGGCGCCGAATATTGAGAATGTGGTATATATGTTGGCCTCTGTTTTGAGGTGGCATTCCTTAACTTGTGATAAATGGTTTATGATGAGAATGATTAGGTGTTGAATGTGTGCCATTATATTTAATTGTGTTAAGAATGTGGATATCGTATGAATGAGCAAATGTATATGTTATAATTGTTTGTGTAAGAAGATGAAAGTATGATTTGGCCTCTGATGTGAGGTAATGGTAAATGAAAACGTGATAAGTGCGTTGGCCTCTGATTTGAGGTGACGATTAATGGAAAGTGATGATTAGGCTGACCTCTGCTATGAGGGGCACAAAATGAATTAAAGTAATTGAGTGTTGACCTCTGACCTGAGGGACACAAGATGAGATGAATGTTAATGAGTGTTGACCTCTGACCTGAGGGACACCGGATGAGATGTGTATTGGTGTGTTGACCTCTGACCTGAGGGACACAGAACGAAATAAAGTGTTGACCTCTGACCTGAGGGACACAAGATGAAATGAATGTTACTGGGTGTTGACCTCTGACCTGAGGGACACCGGATGAAATAAAGAACTGAGTGTTGACCTCTGACCTGAGGGACACATAATTTAAATATGGAAAAGTATAAGGGCCTCTGTTTTGAGGTGATAAATGTGTTGAATGAGAATTGTTCATTGGCCTCTGATTTGAGGTGATGTATTGAAATGAAATGAGTATGTGAAATGAATAAAAAGAAAAGGAAATGAATGTTGATTGGATGTTGAAACGAATAAGGAAAATGGATGTTGAACTGAATAATGGAAATGGACGTTGAAATGAATAATGAATATGGAAATGTTGAAATGAGTATGGTGTACAATATGTGAATATATGCTTATTTGCTAATTGTGTTTGACTTAGCGGGTTGTTATGTCTAGTTAGAAACTGCTTTCTATTTCATGTGCAATGCTCACTCCCTTACATTTTCAGGTACGGAGATTGAGCTGGCACAGCCCCCGGCCGAGCAGGAGTACTTTCCCTCACAGGGAGAGTAGCGTGTTATGGGTTTTAGATCGTAGCATGGATCGAAGCCTCTCATATTATTTTGATGTAAATTTAATATGCATATTTTGAATGAGGCTTAGGATGTTTTGATTTGCTGAAGTTCTAACTTTTGGTTTTAACATTCAAACTTAGTATTTTTCCGCTATTACTCTGATTAATTAATATACTCTGATATATTTGGAGCCCATGGGGCCTTGATATGATTTAGAACTATAATCTGAAGCCCTGCTGGCTATCAGTTGTTTATTTGAAAATTGTTTATACAGGTTAAATTTTGGAAAGTCCGAAAAACAGACAAAACTCTGTCCGTTTGACGGTTGATTTTAATGTAATAAAAATGAATTTTTAAGTTCACATTTTTAATACTTGGGAAGTAAGGGTAATATTCATTAGGGTGTTACACTCAGTCAGTTCTACTATAGGATTGGGAAGGTTTTCTGCTTGCAAATCAACTTCAGCCTTGGTTTCAAGATCGATCAACTTCCCATCTTCTACATAATGGAAAGGGTGTGCTCCGACCACCCTAAACTCGGTTTCAGGGTTCAGAAGTTGGATCTGTTTAATCGCAGAAACGAAGGAATCATCAACACCCTTACCCCAATTATAGAAGTTGGTCACTGCCTTTTTCTTGAAAACCAGAGCTTTTTCCTTGAATTTCTGTGCAGTGGCAGCAGACCTCTTCACTTCAGAATCTAAATCATCAATCCTCCGTCGGCTCTCCTGCTGCTCCTTTTTAAGTGCCTCTTCAAACTCCTTCTTCTTTTCTTCAGCGACCTTTTGCGAAGCTTTCAGAGAATCTCGTTCCTTGGTCAGCTCAGTTTTATCAGCCTTCAAATTCTCCAACTCATTTTTTACCCGAATCAGCTCATCGGACAAACTGGCTTCTTGAGCCGCATGCATCTCACGAGCCTCTTTCTGCTCGACGTTTAGGCCTTTAAACAAATCCTTTGATTGCTTGGCCAGATAATAGGTTAAATTGGCACTTCGGAGCAAATACTTTGTCAAAGTCATATTGCAGCGGGACCATTCAGCAGCACTAAGGTTAGCGAACCGAGAGTAGTCAGATTCCAGACAGATAAACTTAGGAAACTTTTCATCCAACTCACGATCCCAAATCGACACATCTGGTGGAGTCGGAGTAGGAGTAGGAGCAGCAGCAGCCTTGGTACTTGTTCCCTCGGCCCTGACACTTGCTCCTTCGGAAACTTTTTCTTTCCCTTTGTCCAGCCTTCGGCGACGAATCTGTTGCTGAGGGGAAGAGGGGACTTGGACTTGACCACTCAGGGCCGGTGAAACTGTAGTAGTAGTGGCAACAACCAAATTGGAAGATGGCCGAGAAGATGCCTCAATAGGAGAGGGAGAAGGAGTAGAAGTACTTAAGTTGGGAGTGCTCATACTCGACGACCCTGAAGCTGTGCTTGAAGGAGGAGCTTTTCTTTTCTTCCCTCCCTGGAGCAGTGCAGCCATTCGAGCAGAGCCATCTTATCTGCAAAAGAAACTAAGAGCCATCAAATCTCAAAAATGTTTAACAAGTAAGAAGCAAAAAGTAATAGTTTACCAAGCTGAGCCTTGACATCTGTTGTGGGGATATCCACTATATCCCTCGTATCAATCATCCCATTGGTTCCCAAGTAACTCTCAAACGCTCGACACACTTCCTTCTTGTGTTCAACAAGCTCTTTCCACTCCGAACCGTAAGAAGCAATCCTCCGATTAAAAAAGCGAGAACTCCATTGAAGAGGGAACTGAGGAACCGGTCGCTCCTCACCAGCTCGTGTAAACCAGCAAACTCCAGTCCCAACAAAGTTGTATTTAAAATAAAAAGGTTTGAACATTTTCCAAGACTCAGAGTACTTGGTCAACAGAGCATACCCGTTCCGTGATTTCAATGAAACCCATGGACGCTTCGGTGATCCTTTCTCAAAGGTATTACATTGTGGGGCAAACAAATAGAAAAAAGTTGGAATAGTACAAGACCAGTTCATAGCCGAGCAAACTTGCTGAAAGGCTCTGACAAAGGCCCATGCGTTCGGGTGCAACTGGGAAGGGGCCACTTTTAGTGTATTTAAAACCTCTATCTCAAAATTAGTGAAAGGCATCCTAATCCCAAGTCGGGTAATCACCTCTTCATAAAAATAAAAGCCAATGCTGCCCTCAGGGATACGAGTGAAGATTCTTTCATCGGGACCCACTGGACTTACTGAGTACAAGTTTCCAACGTTATCACCAGGGTAGGGTAGTATAATGGCTCTGGTTTGCTCTAAGGATTCATCGGTTGAAAGTTCAGATTGGGTGCCTACAACTTCTCGGTCAACCCAATCGTACTGGGCAGAATCTGGTGGAAGTGGATAAAGTTCAGGATTTGTAACGCACTTTGTCTTCATACCTGAGGAAAAGGAGGCACACGCGGAGTCAGAAATAGTAAAACTTGATTATTTCTGATCAAACACTTACGAATATTATCGGTTGGGGAACACCTCCCTTTCTGGGCAGAATTTCCCCAAACGAATGGAAACACTGAATACCTCTCTGTTGCCTCCTTAACCTCTTCTATTCTACTCTCTCAGCGATCCTATAGTGAATCACACCTTCTCTGAACTCTTTCAAATTCTGAGGAAAATGCGTTGCAATTGGTTTAACGCAACTTTCTGTGTTTTCTTCCTCATGTGTTCTTGGAACATCAGAATTTACAGAATCCTCACTCATGTTTATCACAACTTCAGTTCAAACCCTAAGGAATTAGGAACAGCAAAAAACAGAATAATCCTAAGAAACACTACGGCCATCGCTCAAAAAACGATAGAGAGAGGCGAAGAATTCCGAAAGACAGAGGGACATTCTAACGAACAGTATAAGGTTTTCAGTAAACCCTAGGTTTCATTTAAAATCAAAAAAAGGGGGGGTGCATGACTAGTGCTAAAGCGCAATGATGGAAGTTCTAAGAACAATACCCATAATAGATAATAGAAGCAATCACATGCAGAAGCTCATAAGTTTGCAAGGAAGAAAGAGAAAGATAATCAAAAATAGAAAGAGCGAATTCGTTACCTGTTTGATGATAGACGATAAAGAAATTGAAGAAGATGTGAAGTTCAGCGAACTTGGAATATGCTTAATGCAAGAAAAAAGACTGAAATCGGTGCAAGAATTCTTTTGATGACCCTTGAATCTGTTGCTCAAACCCCAGAAAAACGATGCAAGAGTCAGAGAGAGAAGAACTTGAGAAGTTTCTGATTTGGACAAGAAATAAACTTTGAAAACCACTCCCCACTTTTGTTTCGGAAGTTCCCTCCACTATCCATAGGACTTGGGCTGTATCAGCAAAAGCCCATTCGTCTTGGAAGTGTATACGTGGCGTCTATTGAAAATTTGAAATCATAACGTTTTGTTTCCCGGTAATAGAAAAAACACGTGGAAGCATGAGAAAAACTGAAAGGTCCTTTCTGAGTCAATGAAAGGACAGCTCTGATAAAACGCGTTGAGAAAATTGGATCTCTCTTCTCTTCAACAATGCCTACCTTTGATCGGCCAAACAGCATATTTGTCTTTTCAACTCGGCAGGGCTCAAATCACCCAACCGAGCATGGAGGGCTTATATAGTGGACCTGTAGTAGATCGAGCGTTACCCGACTAAAATCATCTTGATCCGACCAGTTAGACGCTGGGATAAGGCCTACGGTCGGAATGTTACATCGAGCAAATTGGGTATTATGGAGATGTTACATGCTTATGAGATTAACCCCGAGCAGAGGATTCTCATCCTTATCTCTATCGTTTACAGTCTCATCAAGCTTAACCACTTCTCCTAGATTCCCACGACTCTTGGTTAGATAAAAACAGTATTGGATAAAATCTATCGCCTACAGGATTTACGGATATGATCTTATCATAACCTCTACGAATCCTATTTGAGTTCTTCCTCTTCAGAAGCCTTATCAGAACGGCCCACGACGCACAGGTAATCCCCTATAAAAACCACCATGCTATAGGGGCTAAGGTACGTCTTCTCATCCCTAAGTTGACACTAGCACACACATTGTTGACTAGGGAGAACCTGTTTATCCCAACTGGATATACAGAAATCCTAAAAGTCCCATATTAATCTCTTAGCTGAGATCATTCTTCGAAGTTCCTCCATAACTTCAAGGTTGATCTTGGCGAAGGACACGACAAAAAATACCTCTAAGGCTTGCCACTTGAGCTCCCTGTCAAAATGTTAATTATACTAAATAAAAGTACTACTTTGTTTTTGGAAAACGTATGATAACAAATTTATACTTATTTTGACTAGAAAACATATTTCAAATATAATGATGAAATCAGAATTTTATTCCGAGACTCAAATCTTGAAAACATCATATTAAATCATTTAATTATTTTACTAAAATTATTAAAAATAGCAGGATGTTACAATCTACCCCACTTATTGGAATTTCGTCCTCGAAATTCCGTTCAATTCTTTCTATGGAGATCCATCCCAAACACAAGTTCTTTCGGCTACGACATTCACTTCTTTTTGGTTCCACTCCCCCACTTGGAATTGACATACTACCATGCATTAGTATGCCACTGAACTCTTGCACTCAATGAAGAATACAAGTTATGGTGCAATTTGGTTAGTTCGACCCGAAAAAGCTTTAAGGTTCGCAAGGTTTATTCCTTTGAACGCCAAACATTTCAAGAGCCTTACCAGAAAGACTCTCAATTGGCCTTGGGTTTCTAAAATCAGACACAACTTTGGAGATAGTGTCTAAGGTCATCTAGGCTCTCCCAGACATTTACACTTAACCTCTGAAAAGGGGTACTAGTCAGGCTGGTTTCTGCCTTCTATGTCTGATTGGTTCTGTGCCATTTTAAGACTTCTAACAATATCGACCATTAATAAACGTAAAGACTGAGGCATCAGTCCCAATCTCACATCCATCAATAGTGACATCATTGTCAGATTTACAAATGGCACTGTCACTTAACAGCTGTCGGACCCAGAGACACCTACTTCTATTCTTACACGCTATCTAAATGGCAGCATCAACAGGGGTTTGATCATAATCTACCTAAAGACATACAACTTAGGTACTACTCTTAAGCCCTAATCAAACACATTTATTGTTCAAGTAGGCATTTAGTAGATACACATCATTCAAAATTCGAGCATGCACAACATTTCATATCAACACATGATTGCAAACACTAACCTGGGGCAATCTCTACCTCCTCCTAACCTAATCCTGATCTCTCTGGATGAACCTAAGGTTCAGGCTTACATCTATATACACATTCTAAACAAGCAGCACACATTCAAAACTAGTTTCATAAAGAGTTTAGAAAAATATGGTTTTCATGATTTATTCAACAACCCAAAATCAGAAAACCATATAATTGAAATAAAAAGGCACTTTTGAAAACAAAATTTGATTTCAATTTCAAAGGTCATAAAAGTTTTTACAAGTAAGGTCCCTTCATATAGAAGAACATCATGGTAAATTTTCAGGTTACTTGGAGTTCATTAGGTTCAGCTTTAGTTTTACAATCGCTTTGTCCAAGCATTAAAATAGCACGAGCTGAACCTAAATTAGATTTCTTTAAAGGTGGTAAACAAACTCCAAAGAACCTCAAAATTTAAAGGGACAAAACATATACTCAGCCCCAAAGGTTGTGTAAGGTTTCCAAACCGATTCGGAACACGTTAGAGTTGATTTTACCCTTCGTTCACAGTACAGGAAAAACATTGTAACTGTCAGGTCTAATTGCAAAAGAAAATATAACATTTATTTAAAATGCTAACTTGCTCCAAGCAGTTTGAAATTCCATTTAAAAACTTTTGTTCAACCTTAAAAGGCTCACATACAATTTCCCAAATCATTTTGACCATCTCAAGCCCAAAAACTCAGTTTTCCATTTTATGTAAAATCCCTGATTTCCCAACAAGCACTTAACTACAAACACATACATTTTTAAAACCTTTGGTTTGAAAAATCACTAGGTATGAGAATTTAGAAAGATCCCATACTAGTGGAACACTTAGAAAACAGTGATGCATTAAAAACAAAATTCTTTGCAAATTTGGTTCCTCTCTTGATAAGGAGACAATTTGTTTCATTTGAAAAAAAAATCAATAAAACTTTTAAATCATGCACCTCACCATGAAGAGCTATCTCCATCTAATTTCGTAAGAACCTAGATGAAGGGGTGGAAGATCACTCAAAATTGGTAAACTCAAAGAAAAAGGAATATACCTTGTTCTTGGAAAAATTTAGTTTAGTTCATCTTCAAAAGTTGAAACAATTACATTCACTTTTGACTTCAAGTTTTAAAATTGAGTTTTCATTATGAATTGATTTGAGTTGCATAAGAAGGGTTCCTATTTGATCGATGTGTGACTTGGTTAAAAAAATTCACCACTCGATCACTTAGAAATCCTTGCTTTTCTTACTATTTCTTGAAAATTTGTCGTGTAACCTCACGATCCATTTTGAATGATTGTGGTTTGGTGCAACTTTTTGAAATTCATTTTAAACACTCATGCAACATCCCTCGTTTCTTAAAAAGAATTTCCCTTATTATTGAAACGTGTTGGAAAAGTCTGAGTATGAAAATTTTTCCTTGAATGTGGTACTCAAATTTAAACCATGTATTGGAACTAAATTCGGTAGAAGGAATAATTATTTGTTGAACATTTTAGAATCCTTTTGAGATAACCTTTGTAGTACAAAATAGCTTTCGAAAATAACTTAGTCATTAGGTCATCCCAGGAAATCAACTTTAACAATACTTCCTTCGTGCCGGACGATAAAATCAGAGTGAGCGGAATATATTAAAATAGTTCATTGACTCATAAAATCAGGTATATAAATTTGATGTGTACCATAATTATATTAAAGTATGAAAACTAGGTTTTCTCTTGGATACATCTCTCAAAATATATACATTGTTTCCATTATCAAAAATAGAGACGTTCCAGAGCTGGTCACTGGTTCTTCATCCATTCGTTCATCTGGTTGAGTCCTCAGAGTTTTACAAAAGAGTCTCTATCCCATGATGACTTGGCACTTTATGAACTTAAGAGTCATCCCATTTCATTTAATCTCTAGGTAGTCTAGGTACCTGGTCAAAACCTATTAAGGGCAGGGGTAAGCTTATACATTCGCATTATCAAATAAAAATAAAGTCCTAACATCCACAAGTAAGCACCCATCATGATAGAAATGCATAACCATGAGCACCCGCCATTTCATTTATTTCTCTTTCCAAATAGGTGGAATGATGCATGCTTCCCATCTCTCACTTCCTGAGATTCTTCAATTAATCACTCAGATGAACGTCCTTCCATAACACCATTGTATTCCCAGAATACAAATAATACGTTATCAAATGTATGGCGTACTTGCTCAGAAGTGATAAAAACGTCACACTATCTGGTGAACGTCACGTCGCCCAAGGACGTAAACCTATCACTTCTCAACATACAACGGGTGTGATAAAAAACGTCACCACATCTGATGAACGTCACGTCGCCTAAGGACGTAAACCTTATCACTTATGATACACAACAGAGGTGATAAACAACGTCACCATGTCTGATGAACGTCACGTTGCCAAAACGTAAACCTTACCACTTGTGTGCAACACACCGTTGAACCATTAAACCAACAGTATACCACATACTGCCCACATTGTCCACCTTAATGTGTCATCGAGCAAGCAGCAACATTTGGCACTCCCAGAGGCCCTCCTCATGTTCCATGAACATGACACAACGATAACTCATCACCGTTCATTGTGCATGAATGCATGCAAGTACTCCCTTAAGATTATTCGTTAATCTCATTATATACAATATGTAATGAATTCATCAATGAGATATATCAACTTCCATGCTTATAATGATGAGACTTATCAAAGGAAGTATCACATTATTCCCTTTGAGTGTCATTAGGTTTAAATGGAAGTGGTTAGATTAAAAATGGTGTTTTCTCCACATTTTAGTAAAAAGACTCGAGTAGTAGCTTCAATACTCGAGTAGTTCTTCAATTTCATGAAAATGTGTATCAGACTGCCCAGAATACTCAAGTATTTCACAAAATACTCGAGTAGTTTACAGATCAGAATACTTGAGTATTTCACAAAATACTAGAGTATTTTTCAGCCCAGAATACTCGAGTGTTTTACCAAATACTCGAGTATTTTTGACAGCAGATGCACTACAACTTGGTTTTAACATACCATTTTCAATTCTAATCAATTCTTACTTAAACCAATGATCAACAGAACTTTGTTTATACATTTAAAACTTGTCTCAACACCGAGATCGCATCAATTCACAGAGAATCATAATCATTCATCAATTATGCATGAAAATCACATATTATGCAACTTAAAGTACCAATTTCAATTCTACTCATTTTTGGCATAATTTCAGCATTGATTAAGCTCACATGTGTAACATCCCGATTTCTGAATCTAAGCTTAAAATAGGAAAAGTCTAAATTAAGCTAAGGATAATCAGAAGAGTAAGCTGGAATGTAGTAATGTGTTCGTGGCCAAAGTGTATGTTGGAGTTAAGGAGTATACCATGAAGTTAGAAACCATCAGTACATAAAGACCTCTTAGTGTAATCAATTACTGTGGGGTGTTAATCGATTACAATCAGTCTGTGAAGAGATTAAGCTTTAGCAAAGAACAAGTGGGTTAAGTGTAGCGGCTCGAACCGAGGTCCGAGCAAATTCTATCTTAGCCGACCGAAAAGAGGTTTAGAGTCGTAAACCGACCTTATTCTAAACTATCACCCCTCATCCGACCAATGAACGACGTCCAGAGTCACAAACCGAACTCATCGGTAGAACCGAGTTGTAGCACTGGGCTCATACTAACCGAATAAACATTTAGTGTCATAAGCCGACGCCATTTCGACTAAACATCTACGTCGGTTTTGTATCTGTTGAGCATGAGCAGTAATCCGACCTCTTGCTTCCAAACTACTCCGAACCGAGCAATCAGCTAGGAGTGCATAATTGCCAAACAATCCGAGCTCATCATAACCGAGCTCATGATGACCGAACCCATTAGTGCAACCGAGCTCATTATCAGCGAGCTCATCAGTATTAGTGAGCTCATTAGTATATCCAAGCTCATCTATCTATCCGAGTTTATCCATCTATTCGAGCTCATGAGGATCGAGCAAACATAATTGAGCTCATACCGAGCTTATAAGATCCGAGTAGCCATCATCCAGCTCATGGTAACCGACCTAGTATGTAGGTATTGGACCTAGGACCGATCCCGACCGAGCTGAATGGGGTAAAACGTGGAACCTGTTGTCAAGCTCGGATTAGCCGACCTCAGTGCACCCCACACTATTATCCGAGATGGAAGCTCGGACTACTACGATTCCTCCATACCGAGCCGACGTATCCTAGCTGACACGTCCTAGCTCCTCTGTGCCAGCTCATGTTGAGCTGTTGGCCCTTTGGGATTCATACCATCCGTACTATGTACTATCTTTCACTTTATGTCGCCATCATTGCTTTATGTCCCTATCAAGTCACTATTCATGGCTTCCTCAAGAAGCCAATGAATCCTGTCCACATATTCAAGCTTCCTCAAGAAGCCTCCAATGAGAGCCACACAAATATCTTCCACATTTGAATAAAAGAAAATCCCAACACATAACCCATAACACTTCTCACTTTTATTCTTATCTTTTCCCTACGTCTCTCTCTCTTTCTCTCAAAGTCCAGCAGCCCTAACACTTATTTCTCCCTCCCTTCCCACGGATATTTTCCCCCCTCCAGCAACCAAACCTCAACCGGAGACCCTCATCCTCTCCGTCTCCGTTTTAATCTGGAGTCCCAGGGCCGTCGTGAAGTTCGTGTGTAGCGTGGCGTGGTGGTGGCAGCAAGGAGGAAAAGGATTCAGAGGTGTGAAGCTCCAAGATCAAGCATCAAGAAAACCATTCTCAAACTCTCAACTCTTATCTCTCACGGTTTGAGGTAAGGAGTGAGTGTTACCTCTGCTTGAGTTTGGGTTTCTAGGGTGTTCATAAAGGGTACTAAAAGTGGGTGTTAGATTAGGAAATGGATCTAGGTTAATGTAGAAATGAAATGGTAAAAAGGGAAAAAGGGAACTAATAAACGAATTAGAAACTTGAGTTCGAAGTAGGGATGAGTATCGCTATATGCTATATGTTGATATTTACATGATGGATTGGTTGAGTGTTTTATTCTTATGGTTGTTGCTGTTGTATAAGTGATTATGAACTTTGTGTATAAATGTTTATGAGCTTTGATATTTATGATCCATGTCTGTGGCCGAGCTGGGTGACTTCGGGAATGAGTATGAGAAAATGGTAGAGAGGGAAAGTAGGAGAGATAGAGTAATAAGGCAGAAAATGAGTAAGGCTAATGGAAAGAGGGAATGGTTACCGAATTTAGCCGAGAGAGAGGCCGAGCTAGAAAGATGGTTAAAGGGATAAGTAGAGAGGTTGAGCCGAGAGAGGCCGAGCTAAGTAAATAATGAGATTAATGCAAAGAGGAATAAATTAGAGGTGAACTGAGGTGTGTCGAACTAAAAGTAATAGTTAATAAGATAAAGGAATTAAAGAGAAATGGTTGTGTGGTCGGGTCATAGCAGACGTGTACTGGGTGCGTGCATTGATCGCGTAAGACGGGCATTGTGGTGCTCGCAGCTGTAAGACGAGCATTGTGGTGCTCGCAGTTATGACTCACACAAGGTTCCGAGAACGGAATCGGTGGGATGTGTTCCTGGTCATAGCAGACGTGTACTGGGTGCGTGCATTGATCACGTAAGACGAGCATGGTGGTGCTCGCAGCTGTAAGACGAGTATTGTGGTACTCGCATTTATGGACACTCCTTACTCCATAGAATGATCGGTGGTAGTGTTCCTGGTCATAGCAGACGCGTACTGGGTGCTTGCATTGATCGAGTAAGACGAGCATGGTGGTGCTCGCAGCTGTAAGACGAGTATTGTGGTACTCGCAGTTATGGACACTCCTTACTCCATAGAATGATCGGTGGTAGTGTTCCTGGTCATAGCAGACGCGTACTGGGTGCGTGCATTGATCGCGTAAGACGAGCATGGTGGTGCTCGCAGCTGTAAGACGAGTATTGTGGTACTCGCAGCTATGGACATTCCAATATCCGACTTAAATGGTGTAAGACATGCACTGGGTGTATGCATCCGAGAAGAGTAAAAGATTGTAAACCATGTGAAAGTGGAATAATGAGTAATGAATCCGAGATAGAGATGGTAATCCGAGGTAAGAGAATGTGAACCGAGGTATAACTAATAGGTAATAGAGTAATTGGATAGTGCGATGTGAGCCGAGCTAGACGAGATCGTATAATGTGAACCGAGCCAGTGAGATGGTATGATGTGAGCCGAGCCGGATGAGATTGTGTGTATGTAAATCCGAGCTAAATGAGATAGTATGCATGTGATATAGGGTTTGATTACTTGCTATTTATATGCTATTTGACTACTTGTGTTTGGCTTGGTAGTTCGGTATGTCATTTTAGAAACTGCTTATTTAAGTTCTGTGTAATGCTCACCTCCTTACCATTTTTCAGGTACTGAGCCCGAGCAGACGCAGTCCCCGGCCGAGCAGGATCACTCTCCCTCACAGGGAGAGTAAGTTATTTAGAGTCCGATATGTGGATGGGTCTCGGCCAGTTGGGCTGAGCTAAAACACTGATTGTATCTTGAATGACCGAACAGAATGTACCTAAACTTATACTTTATGAATTTATGTCTTTAAGTCTTCCACTTTATTAACTCTGATGTTTTTGTTATTAATGAAAGGAAATATTATTTTGGCAAATATCATATCCATCTTAAAAGAAACTTTAAATCCTAATTTTGGGGTAATTAAGGGTAATTATTTCATAGGGTGTTACATTTTTGGTATCAGAGCAGTTTCCCTCGGCCTTTGGAGTGTGGACTCACATCTCCCGTGGTTACTCACCCAGCGAGTGACCGCTAAGTAGTTAAGTGTCTAAATTATAGTAATGAGGTGTATATGTGTTGTTGATTAGGTTGGCATTAACCTATCGGTTGTCCTAGAGGTAGCCAGTAAGGAAAGGGAATAGCAGCAGCATTGACAAGATCGTGACAACTCTAGAGAACTCGATCAACATAAACAGAGATTAAACCGAAGGGATAGCAAGAGTCACAATTACAAGAGCCAGAGGAAGCAATGGATCGACAGCTACACGCATCTCAAAACCCAGTACCAGCGGAAATTGACTGGTTGACCGAACTCAGAAGAAACAATCCACCAAGGTTCCTGGGTGGCTATAACCCGGACGGAGCACGTAAGTGGCTCCAAGAGATAGAAGAAGTATTCTGCACGATGCGTCTTCCAGACAACCAAAGGGCCTTGCTAGTGATGTGTGCGTTAGCAAGGGAGGCGGAGCAATGGTGGGCGTGAATGCAACAAATCCTAGAAGTGAAGAGGCAAAGCGTAGCATGGGAAGTATTTAAGAGGAGATTTCGTGCAAAATACTTCTCAGAGGAAATTCTAAGGGAGAAAGAGATTGCCTTCTTAAATCTGAAGCAAGGCAGTCTCAGCGTGGACGAGTATGCGGTTAAGTTCGAGGAACTGATTAAGTATGCCGAAAGCTATCGGGTTGCCGACGAGAGGACCAAGTGTGTTAAGTTCAAGGCTGGGCTTTGAGCCGAAATCAGGCTAGCATTCGGGAACCAAAACATAGCCAACCTGTCCCAGTTGGTTAATATGGCGAGTATGTACGAGAGAGGCCTCAATAACGAAGCAGCCAAGCAGAGGGGCAAGATGTTTCAAGGACTAGTAAACCCATCATGAGAGAAACGACTCGGAGTTCGGACCGTCACGAGGGTCTGAGCTCAAAGGCAACGACAGCATCATGGGGCGATGGTCGGAAAGTGACTGGCCCTGGTCCTTATCCGATCTGTCAATATTGTGGAAAGCAACATAGGGGAAAGTGCTGGATGCTGAATTCGAACAAAGGAAAAGGACTGTGCTATCAATGTCATCAGTCCGGTCACCTCGCGGCCCAATGCCCTACGAACGTCCTGAAGGAGGAAATCAATGCTGATCCGTCTCGGCAGGTCGGTGGGAATAGGCCGCCTCGGAGGGATGATTTTTACACTATGGACGGCAAAGAAGGGGATGATGCCGACGAGCTGATCTGAGGTCTTTGCTAGGTAAACGCTTAACCCTTGTGTAGTTTTGGTCCGAGAACGACGCAGCGCGCTCTTCTATTCCATTGGCTGCGAGAAAGCTAGAGTTGTCTACCGTAGGGACTAATTCGGTCAACACCTCTCGATTGTACTCGGATGATCCTATCCGAGTATTAGGTTAAAATGTATCTTTGTAAACTTTAAGCCCTGTTTTCATTAGCTATCTAGTAAAGGCTCCCTAAGATGTACCCTGTTATGGGGTGTAAAAGATTTGATCCAACCCACTAGAAGATCATGAAGTACCTTACACAGAAACAGTGAATTGTAGGATCCTAGTTAGTCTATAGCTAAACACGATAATGGTGCTGTCATTAACAGGATGTAAAGTTGGGATTGGCCATCCTTACTCTTACATCTATTAAATGAAAATGTTATTAGACCAACCTGGCAACGGTACACTATTGATAGACGTAAGGTTGGGACTGATCACCCCGATCCTTGCAGCTATTGATGGATGGTATCATCGCAACCTCCTAAGTTAAATCAAGACAACCAAGATAGCATCATGCCAAGAAGCAACACGTGGGGGTACAAGTTGGTGAGAAGAAGAGTATAATGTTGAGGCCGGGAATGATCCTTTTGAAGCAACACTTGGCTCAGGATGTACAGATAGACGTAATAAAGAACTGTCGTGAGATGGGCCTAAGTCCTGGAGGTTTTTATCAACCAAGATTTACAAGTGGAGCCAGACTCCGACTGAAAATGATGTGCCTCGGCTTAGACTGGAATCCTCAAACCCGAGCGTATAGACACAAAAGGGTAATTGATGGAAGCGAACCACCCGATATTCCTGACCATTTCATTCGGCTGGTTATGGGAGCAATGCAAGAAGCACAATCTTTGATTGGGAAAGAATGCGGTGCAAGGGAAGTGGAGGGCATACTCCCTTCCATGTCCCCTGATGTCTGCATTGTCAATTTCTAAGAAAATGGAAAGCTTGGTCTTCATCAGGACCGTGACGAAAGTGTTGAAAGCCTGCAAAGAGGGATACCCGTAGTATCATTCTGCATTGGTGACTCGGCTGAGTTTCTCTATGGAGACCAGAGAGATCCAAGGAGGGCAGAAAGAATTATCTTGGGGTCAGGCGACGTACTAATATTCGGTGGCGAGTCACGTCACATTTTTCATGGTGTGTCAGCAATCATACCAGAAACAGCCCCAGAAGGATTACTCAATGACACAGGACTTCGCCCTGGACGTCTCAACCTTACATTCCGACAATGTCAGTTTCCTGGCCCGCACCTTTGAGGTCTACAGCACAGCTACTCAGGGAAATCCGGGCCAAACCAGAAAAAGGTACGGGACGATCCAAAAGTTAAATAAACATTTTAGGTACTTTCAATCTGCATCTCTATTAAGTTTCAGTGTAGAGTACCCTAAATCAGTTCTCTTGGAATTTTAAATTCCTAATCCTGTATTTCTAGGTGTTGTGGAACCTAATAAATACTCATCTTCAATCCAATCTTGAGTACCATCTAGTTATGAGACCGTAACAAGAGACTTAACCAAAAACCTTGTGATAGTGTCATCCTGTAATAGTGTACGATCAGGATTGGTCATCCTTTCCTTGCATCTGTTAAAAGATAAGGCTATCATTCAATAGCGCAGTGATGTACAGTTGATGAATGCGGGATTGGGACTGACCACCTCGGTCTTCGCGTTTATTGACATGCTATATTATTGCAATTACCTAGTTGAAATCTGACCAAACCATCTAAGAATTCTACCCCTGTCGAAAACCCGATTGAAACTTTAATCCTCTAGGATTTTTACTAAGACTCATAAACAGTGATTCGCATAGAAAATTTGAAACAACCCCAATAATAACGATTAGCAGCCAACTGAACCCCATGTACCACCTTAGCTCCACCTACTCAAGTTGAGGGGCAGGGTAAGGGCTACTCGGAATAACTTCAATTTATCCCACACCAAAGGTGCTAAACTAACAGGCCTTAGGTGGGGTTCTAACCAATAGAAGAAAATGCTCCTCTTTTTCATCCTTCTAAGCTCGAATCTCTCTTGAAAGAGTTGTCCTCGGATCTTAACCAAGGATCCGTTTTAAGTGTGCTGGAAAATAGCTGTGAATTCGGTGTTCCTCGTGTCTATCGATCTTAAGCTTAAATTGTTCTTGGAACCCCAGTCTTGTTTCATTCCTCTGGTTCCTCACAAGAGAGAACATTTCCTCCATTGGTTATGGTACCTCGCAGCAGGTTCGTGACCTTGGAAATTTGAGCTGTCTTCTTTCATGAAAAGCATGAATTTCTTATGGATCCCAAAGTACTCGGATCCTTTGTTAATCGCTGAAGTATAGGAGGTTCGTTTCCTCAGTCATGTGATATCCGAGCACGGTATTGCGTTTGATCCCTCCAAGGTGGAAGCTGTGCTCAAGTGGGAGAGACCCAACTCGGTAAACGAGATCAGGAGTTTAGTGACCTTAACCTCGGCGTACAGAAGAAGGAAAACAGTGTTGTACTGGAGGTGCTGCAAGTAACCAATGACTTCGTGAAAGACAGGCTGCCGACCTAGAACTCCAGAAGCTACTAAAAAGAGCAGGAGACAAGATTGAACCCGACTTCTCTAGGGGACCCGATGGTCTCGTACGATTTCGGGGCCGAGATTGCATTCCCATGGACTTTGAAATCCGAAGAGAGCTGATGGAAGAGGCTCATAAAACGAAGATGAGTCTTCATCCGGGTGCCACAAAGATGTACCAGGATCTGACGAGGTTATTTTTATGGCCGAAGTTGAAGACCGATGTGGCAGATTATGTGTCTCGGTGTTTGACATGCCAGAAAGCCGAGATAGAGCATCAGGAACCAGGAGGATTACTCAAATCCTTGGAGATTCCGCAATCGAAGTGGGATAGCATTTCGATGGATTTTGTGTCGAGTCTACCAAGGACGAGATCAGGGCAGGAAGCCATTTGGGTTGTGGTGGACCGACTTACGAAGTGTGCCCATTTCCTGCCAATCAACATGAAGTACAACCTTGAGAAATTGACGCAGTTGTACATAAAGGACATTGTTCGGCTTCACGGTGTTCCGAGCAGCATAGTGTCGGATTGTACCAGATATCGGAGAAGGTCGGACCAGTAGCTTACAGGGTTGCTCTACCTCCGCACTTGTCTAAGCTCCATGATGTGTTCCACGTCTCGCAACTTAGGAGTCCGAGTTGAGGACAAACAGGCCTGACGACTCAGAGGAAAAGAAATCTCCCTGGTGAAGGTCGTCTGGAATCAGAACGATGTGAAGGAAGCTACTTGGGAACTCGAGGAGAAGATGAAGTAGTCATATCCGCAACTGATCAAGGCCGACTAAATTTCGAGGACGAAATTTCTGTAAGTGGGAGAGAAATGTAACGTCCTGGAAATATTAATAATAATATAATATAATTAATTAAAATATAAATACATATTTATTCAAGGATAGGATTAAGCCTTAGAAGTTGGATAAGGGTAGTGAGGGAATAGGAAGCATAGGCCGACCTAGTTTGTAAGTATGGGACCTCGGACCGACCTCAGCCGAGCTAAAGAACTAAATAGGAACAAAACGCGAAGTCTATTGTCTGCTCGGATTGGCCGAGCTCATCGTTCATTTTCATTGTTAAGCTGGCCGAGCTAAATAGGGTCAGACGCGGAACCTGTTGTCAAGCCGAACTAGCCGACCTCAGCGCACCTCGCACTCCTATCCGAGAAGGAAGCTCAGACTATTGTTGTTCCTAAATGTCGAGCTGACGTATCCTAGCCGACGTATCTGAGCTGACGTATCCTAGCCGACGTATCCGAGTCGACGTATCCTAGCCAACACGTCCTAGCTCCTCCGTGCCAGCTCATGATGAACTGTTGACCCTTTGGTTTTCGTACCGTCCGTACAGTACTATCTTTCACTTTATGTCACTATCATTGCTTTATGTCCCTTTCAATGTACTATTCATGGCTTCCTCAAGAAGCCAATGAATCCTAGCCACACCTTCTAGCTTCTCCAAGAAGCCTCCAATGAGGACCACACAATTAATCCCCCTAAATGAATAAAAGAAAAGCCCCCACACATCACACAACACTTTGCTCTCTCTCTCTTCCTCATTCGTCTCCCTCCCTCATTTTCTTCTCTCAAGTTCCAGCAACTCCCATACCTTCTCTTCTCATTCACGAAGACCCCTCCTTCTCATTCACATATTCATCCCTCTCCTCCACCCAGATCCACCAACCGGAGAACCCTCCTCCTCTCTGTCCCCATTCTGTTCCGGCGTCCCGCTCCGTCCCGGACGTCCCTGGACCGCTGTGGAGTTCGTGTGTGGTTGGTGGAGCTTGTGTGCAGCCTTGAGGAACCCGTGGCAGCTTGGAGATAAGGAGTCAAGGGTGGGAAGTTCAAGAGATCAAGCATCAAGGAAACCATTCTCAAACTCTCAACTCTTATCTCTCACGGTTTGAGGTAAGGAGTGAGTGTTACCTCTGCTTGAGTTTGGGTTTCTAGGGTGTTCATAAAGGGTACTAAGAGTGGGTATTAGATTAGGGAATGGACATAGGTTAATGTTAGAAGAGAAATGGTAAAAAGGGTAAAAGGGGAATTAATGAATGAACTAGAAACATGGATTTTAGGTGAAGATGGAATATCACTTTTGATTACATGCTATATTTCATATGCTGCATTTTATATGATGGATTGACTAAATGTTTTGTTCATGTGGTTGTTGAGGTATAAGTGTTTATGATGCTTTGATATTTGGTATTTGTATCTGTGGCCGAGCCGAGAGAGGGTGAGAATGGAGAATGAGAAGAATGGTAACCAAGGTGGATCGAAAAGACAAACTAATAAGTTATATAATGAGATAGGTAGATGAGGTAGATAATAGGGATAAGGGAAATCGGAAATGGGTAAAGGGTTGAGCCGAGATAGGCCGAGCTAAGTAAATAATGAGATTAATGCAAAGAGGAATCAATTAAAGAGGTGAACTGAGGTGGGCCGAACTAAAAGTAATGGTTAATAAGATAAGGGGAATTAAAGAGAAATGGTTGTGTGGTCGGGTCATAGTAGACGCGTACTGGGTGCGTGCATTGATCGCGTAAGCCGAGCATTGTGGTGTTCGCAGCTGTAAGTCGAGCATTGTGGTGCTCGCAGTTATGACTCACACAAGGTTCCAAGAACGGAATCGGTGGGATGTGTTCCTAGTCATAGCAGACGCGTACTGGGTGCGTGCATTGATCGCGTAAGCCGAGCATTGTGGTGCTCGCAGCTGTAAGTCGAGTATTGTGGTACTCGCAGTTATGGACACTCCTTACTCCATAGAATGATCGGCGGTAGTGTTCCTGGTCATAGCAGACGGGTACTGGGTGCGTGCATTGATCGCGTAAGCCGAGCATTGTGGTGCTCGCAGCTGTAAGCCGAGTATTGTGGTACTCGCAGTTATGGACACTCCAATATCCGACCTAAATGGTGTAAGACATGCACTGGGTGTATGCATCCGAGAAGAGTAAAAGATTGTAAACTATGTGAAAATGGAATAATGAGTAATGTCCGAGATAGTGATGGTAATCCGAGGTAAGAGAATGTGAACCGAGGTATAATTAGTTAGGGAAGGATATAGTGGTTGAGAATGGGAACCGAGGTAAAGTTAGTAGGTAATGAGCAAACTGGTTTATGATGTGAGCAGAGCTAGATGAGATGGTAGGATGCGAGCCGAGTTAGATGAGATTGTGTGTATGTGAACCGATCTAATGTTGATATATGCATGAGATATATGGGCTTGACTACTTGTTGTTTATATGCTATTTGACTACTTGTGTTTGGCTTGGTAGTTCGGTATGTCATTTTAGAAACTGCTTATTTAAGTTCTGTGTAATGCTCACCTCCTTACCATTTTTCAGGTACTGAGCTCGAGCAGATGCAGTCCCCGGCCGAGCAGGATCACTCTCCCTCACAGGGAGAGTAAGTTATTTAGAGACTGATAGGTGGATAGGTCTCGGCCATTTGGGCCGAGCTAAAATATTTGTTTTGTATTGGGTCTCGGCTAGTTGGGCCGAGCTAAAACACGCTTTTGTATATTTTGATCTCGGCCCAATGGTCGAGCTAAACATCATTTTTTATAATTCGAACTAATGAGCTCGGTGTAGCTATGTTTCTCAACTCTTAATTAATGATTAATGAAGTCTTCCGCTTTTAACTCTGATGATTTGATATTAATGAAAAAGAAATATTATTTTGGAAATCATCACATTTGCTTTAAAAGAAATTTTAAATCCTAAATTTCGGGTTTAAGGGTAATTATTATATAGGGTGTTACAAATATCGAATTCGAGAATTAAATAAGCTAAGTGTGACGTTAACAGAGCATAACCATGTGATTGTACATTATAGTATTATACTACCAGCATGCATAGTTACTAAGTTGAGTTATGTGGAATGTTTATTTGTTAATTGAATTGTGGTTGTTTAATTGCCAATGTATGTGTTTGAATATACCTATTTATGATTTATTACTGTTTTTAAATGTTTTCTTTGATCTAGATTTCAAAGTACTCACCCTTACAGTGGACATATTAGGTACACCAAGGAGACAGGCACACGGAATATCAAGGCCGAGAAAGTGATACTCTTGTTGGAGAGTATATTGTCTAGGGTGACCTCACGGTCCCATTTGTAGGGCAACCATTCATAGGTTATATATTGTACTAAATAGATTTTGTAAATGTTGTTTAATTAATAATGATGTTTTCATTCAAGTGCATTTTATTAATGTATAATTATATCGTCTCTTTTGTAAATTGAAGTATTTTAGAAATTTTGTATAGTTTGAACCGAAAGTTATATTTTTATTTGATTTTTGAGAACTGTTCTGGACTTACAGTTTAACTCTATTCGGGTAAAGTCCAATTTATAAAGGAAACTCTGTCAAAATTTTTTTTTATATAAACCCCGAATATTTTCTCTAATAAATGTTAAATAAAAGTATTTTCTTAAAGTATAAAAATGTAGGATGTTATAGATGGTATCAGAGCAATGGTTGCAATCCTCGGCCCGGAGTATGGATTTTCCTACTCCCAAAGAGTTACTCCACATGAGAGTAACTAATAGGTAGTTGATTAAGTAGTGCACATTAGTGTTTCATGCATGCATCATTAGTGGAAATAGGTATAGTTTAGTAGGGTGAGTCGTAGTTTAGTAATCAAAGAAGTGTATCTTCAATTGAAAGTGGGCTAACTAAATTTTCAAAGTATAACTTTGTTGTATTTAGAAATGGACAAAGAGTAGGGACTAAGGGAAAGGAAAACTCCCAATGGGACAGAGCATGAAAGTGCTACCTCACCGGGAAGGACTAACTCTTAGTTTTGTATTGGTTATGTCCATTTCAAAATATGACAAAATATTAAGATTTTCGCTTTAAGAGGAAATTTCTAAGCCTCCTTTTGAATCGAAGATGAGTCATCCTTTATTTGATTGGAACTCAAGTAGCACAAAAGCAATTTTATCTCCAATGCAATATAGAATCGAGAAGGATCCCTCGCGTTTTGTATTCATTGACAAATGAAATCGTTAAGTCCTTGAACCCAACCAAATAATTGTTGGATTTATTTTCTAAGTCTAAGAATAGAATCGGTATTAGAGGTCGTCTAGTTTATACATTCCGAGCATTCTTCATCAGAGTGCGCAGCGGAAGTGAATAGGAGTTAATCTTTTGTAATTGCCTTTAACTATAATTACTAAGTGTCGTCTTAGTAACACCTAATTGCCTTGAACAATTCCACACTATATTTTGGTGATAAATGTATTCTGATTTCTAAGGTATGAAAATGCTTTTGCAACAAAATTTCTCTAAGACTCTATTTTCGAAAAGTATTAATACTATAATTTGAAATGAATGTCAAGTACCTTCATATTTTTATAATTTTCAAAGTATGGAAATTGATTCAAACCCTGATAATTGATTGAATGTCGCAACACTAATTTTCAAAAAAGTTTTACCCACATTACGGATTCCTAACTAATTGAATGATAGTGTAATTTACTCCTAAGTTACACCAATTACCGATTGATATGAATTCAGTGAAGGCGACATAAGTCAATTTGAATTCCTGAACTAAAATTAGAGGAAAGGCATTCACTAGAATTTAAAGAGAGTGAATGACATTGAAACTTTTTAACCATAAATCCGTTCCTTTTATTTGAGTTTGATGACTATAGAGGATTCTTATTTTCTTTGTCAAAGGAATCCTCAAGCTTCAGAATCAATTTCAAATGGATGTAAAATGATTTTGAAAACTTATATGAATGATTTGAACTCGTAAGTGCTTGACATGTCTTTTTCTAAACAATAATTTTGTTTAAGTTTTAAATGAACAGAATTTACAAAAGTATAAAGTGTTTTTCCGTATTTTAAAGAAAATGTAAATTCTTGAAAACTCTTTTATCACCAAGTACCAAACCTTTTCACCGAAGTTGGTACTTTGTGGTTTCTATTGTAATGTGGAAGCGGAAAATGTGAATTGAAGGTAGTAAGTTGAGTTAAAGGTAATGTAGCTACCCTAGAGTTAAAATCTAGTCTAGACCCAAACCATAGTAATGGATGTTATTCCTTCTTCCTTCAAGTTCATATAGAACTTCACGGAACTTATTGTATTCATTGACCAAACTTTATTCCGGAAGTGCAAACCATTTTCAAACCATTATTAACTCTTTCGTGGAATGTAGTTTGTGAATGTTAAAGTTCTAGTCTTAGCATCCATTATAGAAGTCGTAGCACCAAAGTCTAGTCAGTAATAGGGAAGTCTCAACTAGGATTTAGGCGCAAGTCTTAGTTGTGCAACCTTTAAGCCTAAGGAACCAAGTAGGAAACCTTAAATCTTAGGAAGATAGAAAGTGTAGTATTAGTTGAAGTCTTGCATTGTAGAGTTCTCTTAGGTTGAGTGTAATACCCTGATAGTTTTCATTCATTGACCGAGCGGTAGAAGCTAGGTTCGATTCGTTGAGTCCTAGAGTTTAAGCATAGGTGGGTAGGCATATAGATTTGCATATAGGAAGCGGGTTTTAAAATGTTTTCGAACGCTGGACTTTTATATTTGTGTATTTACGATTTTTAAACTTATTAGGACTATATGTTATGTCCAAATGTTTTCCTGAACCTTTTCTTATGATTTTGGGTAATCCCCAAATTTCAAATTCTTTCAAATACTATATATGTACTATTTCAAATCGATTTTTGACGAAGATTATTTTTCCGCCTCTTAATGAAGGTGATTTTAAAAAGAGTACTATATTAGTTTCTATTAACTAATTACCAAATAAATTTTTCAAAATTGATTGCCTTGTGTTTCCTCACATGGTAATTTAGAATTTCTATTTTTCTCTAGTACATCTATATCTTTCAAAGTAACTTTTTCTAATGAAAACGGTGCAAGCGCTAAACTTGCAATTTTAATATATTGGTTTTATTTGAATGACAACTTATATCATATGCATACGATTGAAGTATATATAGTTATGTAATATCTTCAACGTATTTTATCAACCTATATTAGATTAATTTTCAAGGGATAACCCCTGTGTCTATTTTTCCTCATAACCCTAATTCTTCAACCCTATTTGTATTTAAAGTACTTTCCAATTTTAACTTACGTGGGGTATCCTTTATTTTATATTTAATAGTTGGAATGTTTGGACATTCCAATTCCTTTTCTTTTATATATATAAACTAGTCCCTGTGGGAATTTAAGTGCATTTTCTACCACATCCCTTAAATATACTTTCAATTATTCTATGGATTGTTTTACTTCTTTGTGTTGAATTGATACTCTGCTTTTCTTTTAAGGGATGCACTCTTTAATATAATTTAAATGATGTTCTTTTACTTAAATTGTATTTGATTTTTAAAATGAAAATCTTTATATATATAGATATATATATATCATGATACTTTGATGCCTTGTTTCTTTATTTGATTTCCCTTTAATTTATGTTTGAATTTTAACTTCGTGACCTTGACTTTTCTTAAGTGATGAATGTTTGTGTTATGATTGTCTTTATCTGTATTGTGTATGGATATGTGTTATGAAAGTTTGGATGCCTAGACTTTATTGAATGACGTTAGGTAGTGTTGGATAGAGGACTAAGTAGGTTTGTATTGACAGGTTTTGCCCCTAGGCTTTGAACTTTACGTTTGGGACCTTAAGATACTAAGTGGGACTTTTTGGTGAAAGTCTCAATAGCAATCCAGTAGGCCTAGTAAAGAAACCTAACCGGAGCTGCATCCCAAGTGGGGGAGTAAATCCCCAAGATTTTGTCTATCCTGAATTAGGTTAAGACCTCTCCTTCAGTCGAGCATATAGCTCTATATCCTCCCTTTTCTTTGAAGTGAGCCGAATTTCGGGGACGAAATTCATATAAGTGGGGGAGAATTGTAACATCCCCAATTTCCGATGTCCATTTAGAATAGTTATTAGACGTAGATTGGGATGTGCTTAAGTGTATAGAGTGTAGTATTTAGCTAAGAGTGAGTTTGAAAGAGGTAGAAATAAATTAGAATAGGTTTAGATTGTAGAGAAAGGAAAATGTTAGGTAAAGATTGGGATTTAGAAAGGTTATTTAAGGATTAAGAGCATAGGACTTTAGAAAGTTAGAAATAGAAGGTCCATAGCTTTAAACCCAAATTCCACCGTTGGATATGAAGATAAGTGTCATAGGAAGCTTGCCTCAAAATTTGAGCAAGATGCGACAATTAACGAAAAAGTTATGACACTTTGAAGTGCAAAGGAATGGTGGGTTGAACCAGTTAATCGATTAAGCCTTGAGTTAATCGATTAAGACCTGAATGATGCACATGACTTAATTGATTAAGCATGAGGTTAATCGATTAAGGCCAAAATGTTGGTTTTGGCCAAAATTACACTGGTTAATCGATTAACCACCCAATTAATCGATTAACCACTGCTGAATCAGCCTTATAAACTCGTTTTTGAGCCATTTTTCACAAAGTTTCCTCTCTCTTCTCTCTTCCACACGAATTCTCCCTACCTCTCCTCCCCTAGGGCTTGTGATTTCACACAGCCACCACCATGAATCCACAAATTAACCCCCCAAATCATCCCCCAACTACTCCCTCATGGATTTCCCTCTCTCAATTTTCAATTCCCTCTCTTTCTCACAAAACCCCCAAATTGAACCCTAAACCCTTAAGTGTGCAATTGGTCAATGGGGTCTCTAATTGGTTTAAGGAGCTTGAGAAGCCATAAGAATCAAGAGAGGAAGCACTTAGGAAGCTTGGATTGGAGTGGGTGTTGGTGCTCTCTGAACTTCTCTTTTTCTCCTCTTCTCTTCAAGAGGTAAGGGGTGTACTTTGGGTTTAGTATTAGGGAAAGGGTTTATTTATAGTAATAGAGTTATAATTGGGTGTATTTATTATTTGGTTAGGTTGATGGGTAGGAGGGTAGAGTATAATTAGAAACACTAAGTTTTAGTGATATGTTATTGATGTATGTTTGTATTAATTGGTTCTATAAATTGTTAAAGTAGGAAGTGAAGAACCCTAGGAAAGTGACTTAAATTACAGTCCCTGAGACATACCTGAGTATGTCGACTGATTGTTGATTGATATTGTTTGTACGATTGTTATTTTTAAAGTGTATATAAGTAAATTGTAAATGACATTCATATAGTTATGCATTAAATAGGGCCAAGTATTTCTCAATTGAGTTTAAACCAATTAAATGACATTTTTCTAAAGAACAAAGAGGGCCTTAAATTCAATTGAGAAACACTTGAGATATTGGATCATGCATGGTGAAAAGGTGGACGTTAGGAGTAGGGGAAAAACATACGTCGCTTTGCGATTGATGAGGACAAGGGTAAATGTTAGGAATTACTATGGAGGACTTTGATCTTCCAAAGGACATGGGTTCGCCACCCGTGTCGGGGATTGGTCCGACGCAAACCATAGTAATTCTATTTACTTTGGCTCCTTGTGGCTAGTGATAGTGATTTCTGCTAGAGCCAATCTGGGCGAATCAATCCAGATTGTACGTTGTACACTACCCTAGAGGAGTGTGACGTATTGTGCAAGTGGGTGAGCGACATTCCTAGAGGATGTGAAGCACCCAAACAGGGGTTGAGAAATGCTTCCTCCTGGTCGGTTTTTCCCCAGAGTGGAGGGAGGGTATGTGAGGAGGTTGTGTTGTTATTGGAAAAAGTGTTAAATGTAACATCCCAAACTTAATTCCTAGTATAATTGATGATGGGTCAAGCTTGGAGTGAAGGAAATAATGATATTGAGTTAAAAATAGTGGATTGAAGGCTTGTTTTAGGATTAATAACATAGGATATTAAGAAATTTAAAATAAAAGATTTACAACTCTAAACACAAATTCCACTACTGGATGTGAAGATTAGTATGTAGGGAAGCTTGCTTTAAAATTTGAGGAAGATCCAACGGGTAACGAAGAAGTTATGGCCTTTCAAAGTCTGGATACTGCAAAACTATGCAGTAGGTTAATCGATTAACGTCAGATTGGGTGAAAAGTCTTAATCGATTAAGTAAGATCTTAATCGATTAAATCGGGCTGCTGAGGAAAAAGAATAAAAGCAAAACACACGTTTTTCTCTTGCCAATTTCGTTTCTCTCTTCCTCTCTCCCCTAGGGTTCCATTCTCTATCATCAAATCCACCAAGAGCAAGTGGGATTTCTTCATTCCATCAACAAATCTCTTCCTTCTTCATTTCAAGTAAGTTTTTAATGCCATGAATTTCCTTTTTCTCTCTCTAATTCGTCCTCCTCTTTCTCTCTCCTCCATTCGTGGTGGTTTTTGATTCTAAGCCATGGAAGCTCCACTTTTCTTGAGTTTTGGCATGAACCATGACATGAATGTTAATATTTTCTTGTTATGGCTCTTATATTAGGTTCCTCCCTCTTCCTTTGGATTCTAACTCATTTGGTGGCGAGACTTTCAAGCTTAGAACAAGTAAAATCACCTTATCTCCAAGTGTTTGAGGTAAGGGGGTGGGTTTTTCCTTGTTCTGGGGAGTAGGTTCTAGTTAGTATATAATGATTTGTTAGGGTTATGTGTTAGGGGAGAAAATTAGATTATAAAACCCTAGGTTATTGAATATAAAATTTTGACTAATTAAATATGTATGATGTTGAACGTAAAGACTAGGAAAAGAGAACCCCATGATATGAAAATGAATTATTTGACAATTGAAACTTGGATAGTGATTACAAAGAAGTGCAAGAGGAATTGGGTAATATGATAGTGAAGTTGACATAAATGAATTCTATGACTATTGATTTTAATTGTAAAGCTTTGCACTAAATGATAATTGACTGCTATGGCAAATATGTGTATGTGTTATGGGATAAACTAATAAAGGAAGAAACTGGAAGGGAAATGATTATATGTGATGTAAAAGCAAAATTTTGACAAGATGATAATATGTATGTTTTGGTGGAATATATTTGTACACTAATTGCTACATGTGCATAAAGGTGGAAATGGGAAACAAATAATTAAATGTAAAATTAAATGTGAAATGATGATGATAATTATGTGACGAAATGTTTAAAATGAGTATGTGATGTATGGATAAGGTTGACCACAAAGTGGTAAAAATGACTAATAATTATGAGTATAATGCATGACCAATGAGTATGAGAAAATGTGATTAATGGTATTGTGTATGCTTAGATAATAACATGATGGCTATTTGGAAAGATTTGATGATGGATATGGGAATTGAATGTGGATATCGTATGAATGAGCAAATGTATGTGTTATAATTGTTTGTGTAAGAAGTTGAAAGTATTATTTGGCCTCTGATGTGAGGAAATGTGAAATGAAAATGTAATAAGTGCGTTAGCCTCTGATTTGAGGTGACGATTAATGGAAAGTGATGAATTGCTGACCTCTGTTATGAGGGGCCCAAAATGAATTAAAGTAATGGAGTGTTGACCTCTGACCTGAGGGACACAAGATGAAATGAATGTTAATTGAGTGTTGACCTCTGACCTGAGGGACACCAAATGAAATAAAGAAATGAGTGTTGACCTCTGACCTGAGGGACACCAAATGAAATAAAGAAATGAGTGTTGACCTCTGACCTGAGGGACACCGAATGAAATAAAGAAATAAGTGTTGACCTCTGACCTGAGGGACACCAAATGATATAAAGTATCGGTGTGTTGACCTCTGACCTGAGAGACACACCGTGAATTAAGAAATTGAAGTGTTGACCTCTGACCTGAGGGACACATAATTTAAATAAGGAAAAGTGTGAGGGCCTCTGTTTTGAGGTGATAAATGTGTTGAATGAAATTTGTGCATTGGCCTCTGATTTGAGGTGTAGTACCGAAATAAAATGAGTATGTGAAATGAATAAAAAGAAAAGGAAATGGATGTTGAATGGAATAATGAAAATGGAAATGTGGAATAAATAATGAGTATGGAAATAATGAAATGAGTATGGTGTGCAATATGTGAATATATGCTTATTTGCTAATTGTGTTTGACCTAGTGGGTTGTTATGTCTAGTTAGAAAATTCTTTCTATTTCATGTGCAATGCTCACTCCCTTAACATTTTTCAGGTACGGAGATTTATCTGGCACAGCCCCCGGCCGAGCAGGAGTACTTTCCCTTACAGGGAGAGTAGGGGTGTTATGGGATTTATAGGATGATATAGACCTAAGCATCCTACAATGTTTTGATGTAAAATTATATGTATACATATATGGGTGAGGCTTAGGACACTTTGTTTTGATAAAATATTTTGCTTTGGTTTTTGATGCTCAAACTTAGTATTTTCCGCTGAAACTCTGAATATTTTATGCCTCTGATATATTTGGAGCCCATAGGGCCTTGATATGGTTTATATATATATTCTGAAGCCCTGCTGGCTACTAGTTGTTTACTTGAAATTGTTTGTCACAGGTTGAACTTTTGGATTAGTCCGAAAAACAAACAAAACTCCGTCTGTTTGACGGGTGATTTTTAGTAAATTAAAATGAAATTTCAAATTCACATTTTTAAATAGCGGGGTTTTAAGGGTAAAAATCCTAGGTGTTAAATTAAAAGTGTTAAGGTACATTGTGTGAGGAACCCTCCTTCGGGGAGAATGTGAAGCGCAATGTACCCAATCGTGAAAAGTGTTAATTATTATCGTTAAAAGTTTAAAAGTGTTAAAAGTTAAAGTGAAAAGGGAAAGTGTGATTGCATTGTATAGATGTTTTAATTCGTCGAATCCGATCCAAGTGTTAAAGTGTTTAAAATGAAATGAAATGTTAATATCGGATTCGAGAATTAGATCACCTAAGTGTGACATTAGCAGAGCACAACCATGTGATTGTACATTATAGTATTACATTACAGTATTATACTACCAGCATGCATAGTTACTAAGTTGAGTTATGTGGAATGTTTATTTGTTAATTGAATTGTGGTTGTTTAATTGCCAATGTATGTGTTTGAATATACCTATTTATGATTTATTACTGTTTTTAAATGTTTTCTTTGATCTAGATTTCAAAGTACTCACCCTTACAGTGGACATATTAGGTACACCAAGGAGACAGGCACACGGAATATCAAGGCCGAGAAAGTGATACTCTTGTTGGAGAGTATATTGTCTAGGGTGACCTCATGGTCCCATTTGTAGGGCAATCATTCATAGGTTATATATTGTAGTAAATAGATTTTGTAAATGTTGTTTAATTAATAATGATGTTTTCATTCAAGTGCATTTTATTAATGTATAATTATATCGTCTCTTTTGTAAATTGAAGTATTTTAGAAAGTTTGTATAGTTTGAACCGAAAGTTATATTTTTATTTGATTTTTGAGAACTGTTCTGGACTGACAGGTTTAACTCTATTCGGGGAAAGTCCAATTTATAAAGGAAACTCTGTCAAAATTTTTTTTATATAAACCCCGAATATTTTCTCTAATAAATGTTAAATAAAAGTATTTTCTTAAAGTATAAAAATGTAGGATGTTACAGATGGTATCAGATCAATGGTTGCAATCCTCGGCCCGGAGTATGGATTTTCCTACTCCCAAAGAGTTACTCCACATGAGAGTAACTAATAGGTAGTTAATTAAGTAGTGCACATTAGTGTATCATGCATGCATCATTAGTGGAAATAGGTATAGTTTAGTAGGGTGAGTCGTAGTTTAGTAATCATAGAAGTGTATCTTCAATTGAAAGTGGGCTAACTAAATTTTCAAAGTATAACTTTGTTGTATTTAGAAATGGACAAAGAGTAGGGACTAAGGGAAAGGAAAACTCCCAATGGGATAGAGCATGAAAGTGATACCTCACTGGGAAGGACTAACTCTTAGTTTTAAATTGGTTATGTCCATTTCAAAATATGACAAAATATTGAGATTTTCACTTTAAGAGGAAATTTCTAAGCCTCCTTTTGAATCGAAGATGAGTCATCCTTTATTTGATTGGAACTCAAGTAGCACGAAAGCAAATTTATCTCCAATGCAATATAGAATCGAGAAGGATCCCTCGCGTTTTGTATTCATTGACAGATGAAATCGTTAAGTCCTTGAACCCAACCAAATAATTGTTGGATTTATTTTCTAAGTCTAAGAATAGGATCGGTATTAGAGGTCGTCTAGTTTATACATTTCGAGCATTCTTCATCAAAGTGCGTAGCGGAAGTGAATAGGAGTTAATCTTTTGTAATTGCCTTTAACTATAATTACTAAGTGTCGTCTTAGTAACACCTAATTGCCTTCAATAATTCCACACTATATTTTGGTGATAAATGTATTCTGATTTCTAAGGTATGAAAATGCTTTTGCAACAAAATTTCTCTAAGATTCTATTTTCGAAAAGTATTAATACTATCATTTGAAATGAATGTCAAGTACCTTGATATTTTTATAATTTTCAAAGTATGGAAATTGATTCAAACCCTGATAATTGATTGAATGTCGCAACACTAATTTTCAAGAAAGTTTTACCCACATTACGGATTCCTAACTAATTGAATGATAGTGTAATTTACTCCTAAGTTACACCAATTACCGATTGATATGAATTCAGTGAAGGCGACATAAGTCAATTTGAATTCCTGAACTAAAATGAGAGGAAATGCATTCACTAGAATTTAAAGAGAGTGAATGACATTGAAACTTTTTAACCATAAATCCGTTCCTTTTATTTGAGTTTGATGACTATAGAGGATTCTTATTTTCTTTGTCAAAGGAATCCTCAAGCTTCAGAATCAATTTCAAATGGATGTAAAATGATTTTGAAAACTTATATGAATGATTTGAACTCGTAAGTGCTTGACATGACTTTTTCTAAACAATAATTTTGTTTAAGTTTTAAATGAACAGAATTTACAAAAGTATAAAGTGTTTTTCCGTATTTTAAAGAAAATGTAAATTCTTAAAAACTCTTTTATCACCATGTACCAAACCTTTTCACTGAAGTTGGTACTTTGTGGTTTCTATTGTAATGTGGAAGAGGAAAATGTGAATTGAAGGTAGTAAGGTGAGTTAAAGGTAATGTAGCTACCCTAGAGTTAAAATCTAGTCTAGAGCCAAACCATAGTAATGGATGTTATTCCTTCTTCCTTCAAGTTCATACAGAACTTCAAGGAACTTATTGTATTCATTGACCAAACTTTATTCCGGAAGTGCAAACCATTTTCAAACCATTATTAACTCTTCCGTGGAATGTAGTTTGTGAATGTTAAAGTTCTAGTCTTAGCATTCATTATAGAAGTCGTAGCACCAAAGTCTAGTCAGTAATAGGGAAGTCTCAACTAGGATTTAGGCGCAAGTCTTAGTTGTGCAACCTTTAAGCCTAAGGAACCAAGTAGGAAACCTTAAATCTTAGGAAGATAGCAAGTGTAG
This sequence comes from Crotalaria pallida, assembly GCA_037953625.1. Taxonomy (NCBI): domain Eukaryota; kingdom Viridiplantae; phylum Streptophyta; class Magnoliopsida; order Fabales; family Fabaceae; genus Crotalaria; species Crotalaria pallida. Next base: position 57,085,434 of record CM075651.1, read on the forward strand.
TATTAGTTGAAGTCTTGCATTGTAGAGTTCTCTTAGGTTGAGTGTAAGACCCCGATAGTTTTCATTCATTGACCGAGCGGTAGAAGCTAGGTTCGATTCGTTGAGTCCTAGAGTTTAAGCATAGGTGGGTAGGCATATAGATTTGCATATAGGAAGCGGGTTTTAAAATGCTTTCGAACGCTGGACTTTTATATATGTGTATTTACGATTTTTAAACTTATTAGGACTATATGTTAAGTCCAAATGTTTTCCTGAACCTTTTCTTATGATTTTGGGTAATCCCCAAATTTCAAATTCTTTCAAATACTATATGTGTACTATTTCAAATCGATTTTTGACGAAGATTATTTTTTCGCCTCTTAATGAATGTGATTTTAAAAAGAGTACTATATTAGTTTCTATTAACTAATTACCAAATAAATTTTTCAAAATTGATTGCCTTGTGTTTCCTCACATGGTAATTTAGAATTTCTATTTTTCTCTAGTACATCTATATCTTTCAAAGTAACTTTTTCTAATGAAAACGGTGCAAGTGCTAAACTTGCAATTTTAATATATTGGTTTTATTTGAATGACAACTTATTTCATATGCATACGATTGAAGTATATATAGTTATGTAATATCTTCAATGTATTTTATCAACCTATATTAGATTAATTTTCAAGGGATAACCCCTGTGTCTATTTTTCCTCATAACCCTAATGCTTCAACCCTATTTGTATTTAAAGTACTTTCCAATTTTAACTTACGTGGGGTATCCTTTATTTTATATTTAATAGTCGGAATGTTTGGACATTCCAATTCCTTTTCTTTTATATATATATATATATAAACTAGTCCCTGTGGGAATTTAAGTGCATTTTCTACCACATCCCTTAAATATACTTTCAATTATTCTATGGATTGCTTTACTTCTTTGTGTTGAATTGATACTCTGCTTTTCTTTTAAGGGATGCACTCTTTAATAAAATTTAAATGATGTTCTTTTACTTAAATTGTATTTGATTTTTAAAATGAAAATCTTTATAATTATAGTTAGAAACCCTAAGTTTTAGTGATATGTTATTGATGTATGTTTGTATTAATTGGTTCTATAAATTGTTAAAGTAGGAAGTGAAGAACCCTAGGAAAGTCACTTAAATTACAGTCCCTGAGACATACCTGAGTATGTCGACTGATTGTTGATTGATATTGTTTGTACGATTGTTATTTTTAAAGTGTATATAAGTAAATTGTAAATGACATTCATATAGTTATGCATTAAATAGGGCCAAGTATTTCTCAATTGAGTTTAAACCAATTAAATGACATTTTTCTAAAGAACAAAGAGGGCCTTAAATTCAATTGAGAAACACTTGAGATATTGGATCATGCATGGTGAAAAGGTGGACGTTAGGAGTAGGGGAAAAACATATGTCGCTTTGCGATTGATGAGGACAAGGGTAAATGTTAGGAATTACTATGGAGGACTTTGATCTTCCAAAGGACATGGGTTCGCCACCCGTGTCGGGGATTGGTCCGACGCAAACCATAGTAATTCTATTTACTTTGGCTCCTTGTGGCTAGTGATAGTGATTTCTGCTAGAGCCAATCTGGGCGAATCAATCCAGATTGTACGTTGTACACTACCCTAGAGGAGTGTGACGTATTGTGCAAGCGGGTGAGCGACATTCCTAGAGGATGTGAAGCACCCAAACAGGGGTTGAGAAATGTTTCCTCCTGGTCGGTTTTTCCCCAGAGTGGAGGGAGGGTATGTGAGGAGGTTGTGTTGTTATTGGAAAAAGTGTTAAAAGTGTTATGGTAAATTGTGTGAGGAACCCTCCTTCGGGGAGAATGTGAAGCGCAATGTACCCAATCATTAAAAGTGTTAATTATTATCGTTAAAAGTTTAAAAGTGTTAAAAGTTAAAGTGAAAAGTGTTAAAGTGAAAAGGGAAAGTGTGATTGCATTGTATAGATGTTTTAATTCGTCGAATCCGATCCAAGTGTTAAAGTGTTTAAAATGAAATGAAATGTTAATATCTGATTCGAGAATTAAATCACCTAAGTGCGACGTTAGCAGAGCATAACCATGTGATTGTACATTATAGTATTACATTATAGTATTATACTACCAGCATGCATAGTTACTAAGTTGAGTTATGTGGAATGTTTATTTGTTAATTGAATTGTGGTTGTTTAATTGCCAATGTATGTGTTTGAATATACCTATTTATGATTTATTACTTTTTTAAACGTTTTCTTTGATCTAGATTTCAAAGTACTCACCCTTACAGTGGACATATTAGGTACACCAAGGAGACAGGCACACAGGATATCAAGGCCGAGAAAGTGATACTCTTGTTGGAGAGTATATTGTCTAGGGTGACCTCACGGTTCCATTTTAGGGCAACCATTCATAGGTTATATATTGTAATAAATAGATTTTGTAAATGTTGTTTAATTAATAATGATGTTTTCATTCAAGTGCATTTTATTAATGTATAATTATATCGTCTCTTTTGTAAATTGAAGTATTTTAGAAAGTTTGTATAGTTTGAACCGAAAGTTATATTTTTATTTGATTTTTGAGAACTGTTCTGGACTGATAGGTTTAAGTCTATTCAGGGAAAGTCCAATTTATAAAGGAAACTCTGTCAAAATTTTTTTATATAAACCCCGAATATTTTCTCTAATAAATGTTAAATAAAAGTATTTTCTTAAAGTATAAAAATGTAGGATGTTACAATGTATCTCAACTGAGGAAGTATATTAGTGACACATCCCACATTGTTGAGCCTGACTCTATACAACTAAAGGATAATCTTACGTATGAAACATTGCCTTTGCGGATCGATGGACGCAGTGTTAAAAAGTTGAGAGGTAAAGAGATTCCGTTGGTTAAAGTAGTGTGGAGTCAAGATCATGGGAAAAATGCTACTTGGGAACGGGAAAGTGACTTGAGGGAGTCATACCCTCACTTGTTTGAATCAGGTACGTATTTCTCGGGGACGAGAAATCTCTAAGTTGGGGAGGATTGTGAGACCCACAATTTTACCCAATTTATTTGAGAATTTATATTTGAATTTAAAAAAATTATATTTGATTTTTGATAAATTGTGATACCTGGATTTAATTAAAATCGTATGAAATATATATATATATATATACACATGGTATATATATTATATGTATATGCATACCAATGTTTTCTCCAATGTATTTAAATTATATTCTTAAGATGAAATATTTTAAGGTATAGTATTTGATTTAAATGATCTTAGAAAATGAATTGCTTTTGAAGGATTAAGGTGTTCTATTTTCAGAAATTCATATCTTTTAAACCTACGTCGGAAAATCACAAATGATATGTCAAAACGATCGTATCGAAATCTAGATTATGAAAATGTAAAGCTTTGAATTTAATTCTGGATTTTTCGAATTTTTATTGCTGAGACAGTACAGTACGAATTATGTGTCTAAAACTTGAAAATGCTATTTAAAGAAGCATTTTTGACTCAAGTGTATTTTATTTTGAAAACAAAAATACATTTCTGAAGTTTTCTATTGGACCACCGTCCAAATAAAATATATTTTTGTATTTTTTTATTATAAATTTATTTGAAAGCTTATGAAGTGCATTTTTGGAGGAAATAATCTTAGAGTTTCAAAAATTTATAACTTTCAAACCGTAAGTCAAAAAATTATAAATTTTATGTGAAAATGATCGTATCGAAATTTAGTATTTGAATATGCGAAAATAAAATTTTTATTTTGACATTAACAAAAAAATTACTGTACAGTAGGAAAAAAGAATTGTTGGTATTTTAAACTTAGGAATAATTATTTTGGAGCCTAAAATAAATTATTAGACTATAAAATATTTTTATTTATACATTTAAATAATTATCTGGATGCTCATTGGCTGCACCGTCCAGAGTTTATTATTTTTCTAATTATTTCTGAATTTTTCTAAGTAAAGGCTTTATTATGATTGGTTGTTGAAGTGGTGAATTCAAAAATGAGCCAATGAAAATTTTTCTCCTCATTTTGGATCAAGGGTTCCGTCCAAAATTATGAAGGAAAGAGGGAGATATTTTGTTCAGCAAATTACTAGAAGCATCTTGGAATTAAGGCTTTAGTTTTTAGGAAAATCATCATTAATGCAAGTGCATGTTCCAAAGGATGAAATTGAATTTTTTTTTTGACCCATTTTTTGTTGAAAGGGAGCGTGTATTCAGACTTGGAGAGGGGGAAAAATATTTTCACTTCACCTATAAATAGATGCATAGCTTCATCACTTTTTCACACACATGTTACAAGCATTTTGAGAGGAAAAAAAATCAAAAGAGAGACTTTGAAAGAGAGGGGTGGGGTGTGGCACTCTTGAGGGGAGGAAGGAAAATTTTTCATTCTCATTCTTGAAGATCACTTTGCTTAAGGAAGAAAGGTAACCCTAGAACCTATGCTTTACTTTGTTGTAATCTCTTTTTTCATTAATCTTTGTTAAATAAAAATCTCTCTTCTATGGATATGAATTATAAACTAAAATCTCTAAATACTTGTTGATATTGATTTTTGAATTATATGAATGATGTTATTAGTCATATGAACAAAGAATGAAAAGGGACTCAAATGAGGTTTAAAGAAATGTTCCATTTCCCCTTTTTATTCAATGTAATGACCAACTTTTGATAATGATATGGGAAATAATATTATGGATTTTTTTTTAGTGATAAAAAGTTATGTTCTTAAAACTATTTCTATTCTAAAATGCAAGTTTTTAAATTGTTTTAAGTATTTGTGAACTTTGTTAATGTTCATATGAATAAGGATTAAAAAGGGACTTATAAAGTGGTTTAAAGAAACAAAGTTTCCCCTTTTTATTTCCTATTGATGGACGAAATTTTGAGAAAGAAATAAGGGAATGAAAAATGTAATTTGCAATCATATGAAAATGTTTAAGTGATTTTTGAAATTTTGATAATGATTGTTTGAGGTTTAGTCATGAATTTTTAAAGAGAAATAATCCTCTGATGAATAAACAAAACTTGATTTGGAAATTTTGCAAAAATTTTATTTTGCACACTGTATAAACCTTGAGGTATATGGGAAAACAAAAAAAATAAAATTTGTATAATTGTTGGATGTTTATGTCCATGAGTTATTCTTTGTTCTTAATAGTTATTATAAGGTTTAAATGATTGATTATGTGAAAAATGATTTTGGTTACTGTTTTTATCATGATGATATGGCCAAATTATTATTCATATAGGGTAGGTATGTTGTGGTAATTTTTCTAAGTATATCTGTAATTATGTGGTGTTTATATCTTAAATTTTTGAAGTGATTTCATGAAATAACAAATGAAGAAATGATTTTTATAAAAGTTAATAATTCTGGAAATTTATTTATATTCTGTAAAATTTTATTGGCATGAGGATATATGAATTAAAATGATATTTCTATGTGTAATTATGATGTGCCTATATGCCTATGTGGTTAGTGTAGTTTATAGTGTGAAAAAGAAAGTTTTTAAGTGACTGAAATTATTATTTTTCTGGAAAATCAAGTTGCTGTCCAGACTTGATATAAATTAGAAAATGTGACTATTTTTTTTTAGTTATGGATATTTTTGAGTTATAGTTCTTAGTTCTTTGTATATAGGTGTTAGAACTTTAATTTTGATGAAAATTGTGAGTGAATGCAACTTGTTTGTGTGGCTGTCCAGCAAGTTTATTTTGTTTATATAAGTCAAACTTTGGGATATTTTTATACTAGAGTATGTATTTAAGCTATAGGAAAAAGTGGCATATTTTTTTGATTAACTGTTTGAAAGAAAAGTGATTTTTGGGAATTAAAGTCTAAGTTGTTCAAAAAAATATATATATTGTCTATGTGATTTGATTAAGTTTAGAAATTGTGTTGATGTGATAAAAATAAGTGATTTTATGTAATAGGAGTTTAGATGCATAATATGTATGTACTGATATTTAAAAGTGATTTTTCTATGTACAGTATATAGTCTGTGATTTAATTACATTGACGATAGAGAAAAATTATTTTGAACTTTAAATACTTGAGTTTATATTCTAATTGAGTTATATGTGTTTATAGTATGATTATGCAAATTTTGTTTACTACTTGGATTGATTTAAATGTTGCATCAAAGATGAGTACTTCTTATTCATGCTGTATGAATAGTCTGAAAATGGTAGTTATTATAAGGTGTTTAAAAATGAAATTTTTAGTAAAGGAAAAATTAAGATTTATTTTTAAGATGTTATGATTATGTTTTAAAAATTATATTACGTTTGGAAAAGGTTTTCATGATTTAAAAGCTAAAAAAAGAAAAAGTAATTTTTCTGATACAAATCTGTTTTTGATTTTCAAAAAGGATTAATTGATTTCAAGTATTGGATATTTTGAATACAAGTCTTTTTGGAAATTCAAAGATGATTGGAGAAATTGTATTTATGTACTTCAAATGGGTTGTTATTTTGAATAGTTATTTATAAAGTTCTATGATTTGGTGAAAGGTTCTCGTGTGGAAGCAAATAACGCGACTTCCAATCAAGCGGACACAAGTTCTTTAGCTGCATCTCAAGGTGCGAAAGTAGCCATCTTAAGACACAATGGAACCATGGTAACATTAGGACGATTTCGACCATCTCAAAAGTCGGAATCCAAGGTTATTTGTTCGTATACGAGATGACAATTGATTGTGGGTGTTTAGTCGTCTACGTTACGACAATAACTTTACATTATTTGTCTGATTCATTGGATATGATATGTGATATGTGATCCTATTTATTTATTTTGGAAATGATAAAAAGATTATGTGGAGAATGGATCAAAATGGAACTATAAATGGTTAAGAATATACTGGTTTACGTATGGATAATTATTTGGTACTTATTTGGAATAGTTATTCCTATGGAAAGGACTTGGTATATGTTGAGAACTGAACTATGTTAAGAAATTATGAGAAATGATTATTTGAATCTTGTGGAAATTTGAGAATCGTTGTTAGTGTACAGTGATGGTGCAAGCGGCACAATGATTTTATTATATCCTCTTTAAGTGACTGGCCACGTGAATGACTTTGTCGTGGTTTCATGTCTTGTGGAATCCACTGTACTATAGGGAGGTGTTTTGTTGTGGTCCCTTAGAGGTCGAGACCCGTTAGGAGCGCGGCTTAGAATGGGTCGACCAACTTAGGATAATAAAGACTTAAAAGACTTAAAAGACACTAAGCTTAAATCTTTTCTAACTACACGATGAGAGTGAAGTAGTGGAGAGGAAAGATACCGTATACTTGGAGGTCGGGCATCCCTCCAAGTGGTGATTGCAATAGGGGAGGGCAAGGACGGTGAAACGTCAAGAAGCCTAAGAGCGCTTCCCTAGGCGGGACGAGATTACAATGATCAAGGTCACTAGCGGGCATTGATCGTGGCAAGAACTGCAACGCGAACTAGGGATAGAGCTGTCGCCCCCTTGAGCAAATCTTAGATGGTGTAGAGGGAATCCGAATGGGACTAGAAGTCATTGTTTTTGTGAAATGGGGAAGTTATGAAATGATATTTTGTTTTGCTGGCCAACAAGGCGTGGTTCCAGCCGGTACGTACCCTTTGACTTCGATGTCAGCATGGCTAGGATTCCTGTGCATCCCATCTGCTTTTCGAACTAGGACGTGGTTGGATATTGAAGGAGGAGATGTATCGTGTGTGCTAATCTACCCCTTACCTCAATGATTTCCCTCCCTAAATCATTGATGGTTGTGAAAGACTTAGTGGAAAGTTTATGAATATGGAATTCTCAAGTAATGATGTTAATGATGAGTTATAAAGATAAAAGTGATAATGTTATGTTATGATGGACCCATGGTAATGTTATAATGAAAGGTTAAAGTCATATTATAATTGCATGTGTTTGGTTCTAGTGCGATCCATGGCATAAGCCCATGTCGTCGACGACATTGTTCGTTTGATCGCTAACTCTCTCTCTCTCTTCTCTTCTCTTCTATGTACTCGTTCCTATGGTAATCTTTAGATGGCGGACCGAGTGCTGCGATTGGTAATGTCCCCTTTGGCGGGAGGACAATGGGTTAGGACAGCTAATGGATGGATATGGAAGGGGCCGACGAGACTCAGTTTTGTGGACAGAGACCATGTGCTTCGTGGAGTAGCTACTGATCGTGTGGAAATTTGTTTTCTGCTGAAAGACTTTATGCCGGGTGGACCCAGGGATTTTCATCAGAATGCACCACCTGTCAATAACGATATTGGTGATGAAGAGGACCCCGAAGAAGATCCAGAAGAAGATCTGGAGGAAGACCTAGCAGAGAATCCAGATGACGATGAGTAGTGTCAGCTTGTAGTAGTGTATGGTTTTTGTTTGTGAGTCAAGGACGGCAATACCCTCTGATAACTATGTAACCCAATGTGGGATTTATCTTTATCTTTTAATATTGCTATTTTGAGGATAATGGCTTTTACGCCGAAACAATTTATGTTGGATCAATGAAATTAATTTTTCGCAATTATACTATCGCGTTTTGGTGAATGAATTATGGTGATAACGTGACACTTCAGTTTGGAGATTAAGTCAAGAGGAAAATGTTTTCATACAATCAAGTTAAGAAAGAAATGTTTTGAAAATTGCTTTGAAAACTAAGTTAAAGTTTTGGAAACTAAGATAGTGTTAGAACAATATGCAAACCTTTTTCGAATAAAATAAAATGTGAGAAATGTTTTTATAAAAAAAATGGCGCAAGTTTTTAGTGAAAATTGGGATTCCAAATTGGGGTGTTACAGGGATGAGATTTACCTTGTGTTTGTGAGAAAGGAAGTAAGATTAAAGGTGGTTCTTGATGATGAGTGGAAATAGAGCTCTTAAAATCTTGAAGGAGAAGAGGAAGAATCACACTAAGCCATGGAGAGGAATGGGAGTTCGTGTGATGATGATGATGATCTCCTTGTTCTTGATCTAGGTGTAGTGTTGATGATGGAATGGAGGTTGATGATGATGACTGGCTTGCCCTTTACTTCTTAGGGCTTGAGAGGGTCGAGAGAGAATGAGAATGAGAGCTCGTGAAGGAGGAGAAGAATGAATGTAGGAGATGAATGAACGAGTTGTTTGTTGTGTTATTGTTTTATTTTGCCTTGATTGGGAATGAGTGGTCCACAAAAGAGGCTTCTCCTAGAAGCTTTGTAACATGTGGTGGAGAATGAAAGCTTCCTTGAGAAGCTTTGTGAATGAGTGGTTGAGAGGGATCAGGGTTTGACACGCGCGCCTGGGCGTGGAGAATGGTGCGCCTGGGCGCGGAAAACACTGTGAGAGCCATTTGTTTTGGCGTAGGTGTTCGGTCCTGATCCCCTAGTTCGGCGTGTTATGAGCCCGACCAGATCGTGGTCGTGTTCGTAAATTGAGCGCTAACTAATCGGCCTATGATCGAATCGAATGGACTAGAGTCATGCGGACTGTGTTAGGATCTCGATGCTCGGATCCCTGGAAGCACCTGCTCGGAATGAGACGGTAAAGTGAAATGCTCGGCGCGTGGAGGCCGAGATATCTTGTCGTCAGTGCGAGGTCGGTGTGGCCTATCGATGGTCGGTAAGAGACATAACTTATACTCGGTTTACACAAGGCGACTTGCTGTGGCCAATGGGATATTGCTGAGGTAGGTGCGTATAATCGTCCATCGTGAATCGTCTCGATATGGTCGGCTGCTCACTGCCACGGGTTGTTAAACGAGACGAGGTCGGTTCTCATGAGCTTAGCGCTAATTGTTCGGTTCTCATGAGCTCAGTTATCATGAGCTCGTGATAACTGTTCGATTCTCATGAGCTCGGTGCCACTGATGAGCTCGGTGTGGCCACTGCCAAGGGGGTGCAAAACGAAACGAGCTCGATTCTCATATGCTCAGCGCTACATGCTCGGTTCTCATGAGCTCAGCGCTACATGCTCGGTTCTAAAGTCCTTTAAAACCCAAGAAGACTGGTTATCGACAAGGGGTATGAGACGAAACGAGGTCGGCTTGCAACACTAAATGTCGTTCGGTGGTCGGTTGAGATGGAATTTGGTCGGAACGAGGTCCGATCCACTACTCTTAGACCCTCATTCTTCGCTAAGGCTTAACTACTTCACAGAATGATTGTAATCGATTAACACCCGACGGTAATCGATTACATTGATAGATTTTTATGTACTGATGGCTTCTAACTCTATGGCATACTTCTCAACTCCTATACTCGTTTTGGCTATGATTACTCTAATCAATCCTAGCTTATTCTTAGGGTTTCCATTAGCTTGACTTCGACTTATTTTCATTAAGCTTGGAATTAAAATTTGAGATGTTACATCATAGGCCTTGCTAATATCTAACTTCAATGTCCTGCAGCCTTGTTTTCCAGGCTTTTTAGATTTCAACATATGCACCATCTCATAAGCGGGCAGAATATTATCTGTAATATATCTACCTCCATTCAAAAAATGAAGGATACTCTGAGTCACCTTCAAACCCACCATATGCTAGTAATTCTAATAGAAGAAATGAGGAAAAGCATTTGGACTAGGAGACTTAGTTAGAAACATCTGAAAAATGACCTCGTGAACTTCCTCTACCACAAACTCTATCCAAAATAAAATTCATATCAGAAGTAACCTTACAATGAACTGATTGAAGGACCTTCGAAATATATGGGGGACTACTAGTTTTAAAAAGAGTAGCAAAATAGTTGACAGCAATAACGGTCATCTCCACTTCACACACACATATATATATATATATATATATATATATATATATATATATATATATATATATATAGTCCTAAAGGGATCTTTTAGTTTCTTCATTGTATTCTTTCTTTGTATCTGCGATGCACATTTATGGAAAAACGTTGTGTTACGATCTCCCTCCTTCACCCAATGGACCTTGGAGCACTGTTTCCAATCTAATTCTTCAATTTCAAGTGACTCATTCATCTTCATAATGACTTGTTTTTTCTCTGCCAGGACCGAATCAGCGAAACCACCTGAATTTAACACATCCAACCTCTGTTAAAGTGCTTTTAACTCTTTAGGCACATTTGGGACTGCTTTTTTACGCCATTGAAGTAGTGCTCTACAAGTGCAATCTATTTTAGCACAAGTCCCACGTAACAAATAAGGGCCAATGCTATCACCCCACACTCCCTTAACAACTTCCGATCCTCGCACCTTTCCAACCGAGCCAAACTTTGGTCAAAGAAAAACCGTCGTTGCTCCACACGGTTGGAATTGTGTTGAGTAAGAGAACAATTTAAAAGAATAGGATCATGGTCAGAATAAGCAGAAGCAAGATTCACTACCTCATATTACATCTTCGAGATCCAACTGGATGTAGCCGCAAACCGATTGAGGCTCTTAAAGACTACCTCACTGCCCCTCAACCTCCACGACCAAGTAAAGAGAATAACCATTTAAATGTGGATATTTTTTTTTAGGAGATGATACATTGAAGAAAGAAAATACTAAAGAATATCCTTAGCATTTGTTAAGACGATATAATTTGTTATATCTTAGAAAATATTGAATTTAAAATAACTAATGGACTTAGATTTCGAATGCAAAATTATCTTTTAATGTATTCTTTAATAATTGCCCTTAGTGTATTGGTTAGCAAGAATCATTGAAGAATTCAAAACTTTATTTCTTTAGTTTTTAAAAAAAAAAAAATTAACCATTTTAGGTTTCTTATCATTAACTTTCAAAAACTGAAATTAAGAAAATCTTAAATAATTTTGATGCCAAATGAATTGGTGACCCAGTATCCTAACCAGTTCAATGCTCGATCCGAACTTAATAGCACTGCTTTCATCAATTTCTTGAATCATTCTCTCGTAGTAAAGAGGGAAGAGTCTATGACATTCTATAACAATATTTTGGGTACAATTTTTTGTTAGCAACAAAATGTTACATTATCAACTAGTAAACGTAGCTCATATGATCATGTATAAGTTGAAGGTTCCAGATTTGCTCCTTGGGCACCACAGTTTGATGGATTATTGGAGACTTTAATTTCCCCTCCCCTATCCCCATCAAAAACTTTTCCCATAAAAAAACAAAAATGTTACAATGATCTTATTTCATTGAATAAAGGGGAATAAGGTTTCATAACTACAAGTTTTTCATGAAAGAGACTATTTATAAAATGAAAGTGAGTGATAGGTAAACTTGGGGATATCATTACATTGAGGCCTCTCTTTGCATCAGTGCACCAGTCATCTTCAACAATGTATGTAAGTCTTGTATGACACATTTGGACTTCGAAAAAATTGAGTTCGCATGATAATGCATTGGTAAGTATTAAGACAAAAATCGAATTGAGATTAATACTAGGCATATAAAGGACATCACTGAGAAATAAGTCTGGTGAAAACATCACGGTGCCTGTTATTGTGGCATTATCCTGAGTGTCATCAGGCCCGGCCCAGGGGGAGGGCAACAAGGGCGCCCGCCCTGGGCCCGTGATTTTTAGGGGCCCCAAAAAATTTTATATATATATATATATATATATATATATATGCACATATATACATAAACGTTAAAAATATTGATATTAGTAGTATTTAGCACAATTGGTCATTGAGATTTTTGCTTTCCATAGTAATTAGAGCTCGAGTCCTACTATTGACACCTTTTCTTTTTTTTACTTATTTATATATGTTCTCCTTTTTATTTTGTTCAAATTAAATGCACTTTTTTTAAAAAAAAAATCTTCCATTTTATTATGAGTCTTACTTAACTATATTATAAAGATCAATGAAAATAATTATATTTCTTAAATTTTAAAAAATACTTTAACATTACAATTTTATATCTTAATTTATATTAAAAATTTCACAGATATATTATTTCACATTAATAAATAAAAAACAAATATGAATAAACAAAACCAATAAGTGTCTTATAAATAATACAAAGTAACTTAGAAATAGAACAAAAAATTCTTCTAAAAAACAATTTATAAAAAAAAAACGAAAGAAGTATTTATTTCTAAATTTCAAACTTTGTTGAATTGATTGTTATTTTTATCCATAATAGAATGAAAGCATACAACTATTAGAGAAATGTTGTTTATTTTTTGCTAATTAATCAACATTAAAATAGATAATTTTGGAATAAGTTTAAATGACAATATAAGATTGCATTGTGGAACAATGTTTGCCAAAGTTAGAACCGCTAGGGTTATAAAGTAGGCTTCGAACATTAAGTAATGATATTATTAAGATATATAATTATATTATTGCATAATATTTTATTTCACGTTCCTTTAATTTTTTGTCCAAGTTTCTTTACTAGTTTTGAAACACCTCTTTATTCTCAAACTTCTCTACTAATAGAATTGTTGAAGCGGTTGAAGCCTATGTGATTTATTTATGGTTGATTGTATTTTTGCAAATTTATAAAGTTATAAACATTAACAATATTTTGGAAAAGTCCCAATATTAAGAGAGATTTTATTGTTAAAATTTTATTTATTTACAAGTTTTTTATAGTTTAAGGGCCCCATAAAAAATTTCGCCCCGGGCCTATATCATGTCAGGACCGGGCCTGAGTGTCATCAGATAGCTTTACTAGAATAGGCTTGATCTGAAACTTTGGAATTCAGATAACGAATAACTCACATGATCTATGGCGCTTGTATCCAAAATCTATTGAATAGGCCTATTATTTTGTGATATTGTGTCTATGACTTGACACAGGTTGATTGGTTTTAGTAGTGATCTAGTTATTAGTATTATAATCATGAGAATGTTGCTCTGACGACTATTGTAACAATGCCAAAAGAAGTTTGTGCTGGTCTGGAGTACTGAATATATCATAATCCTTCTAATTTTGAGGAACTTCTTCATCATTATCATTATAAACTTCATCCCAAGGAGTTAAATATTGATTCATTGAGCTATTTCTCTTGGACCAATGAGGAGTGAATCCATGCTCTCAATAGCTGGTATCTACTGTATTCCCACTTCTAGTACAATAAGTTGCAAACTATTGTATCTTTAGGAAATTTGGTTCCTTCCTCCATTATTTCTATTAGAATGCCTTTATGACCTTCCTCTACCTCTAGATTTACCCTTCCAATTGGAATTTTTATTAGATCTGCCACCAACCAAATTAGTAACAACATTAGAATCTTTAAACGGCAAGTCCATTTGCCTTTCTTGTTGAACAAGTAAAAAATAATACCCTGTTAATGCTAGGTAGAGAGTCCATTAACATAATCTGTGATCTTACTACAACAAAGTTCTTATTCAAGCTTTTAAGAAACATAATCACATAGTCATTTTGCCTATACAATTTGATAATAGGAATCAAATCACAATCACAAGGAATCTAGCATGAACAAGAGGGAATTAGTCTGAAATTTCATAACTCTTGCCACAAAGTGTGTATAATAAGCATTGATAGACAAATCACCTTGCTTAAAGATATAAAGTTCTTCCTATAATTCAAAGATGTGAAACACATCACCTTGATAATAACGCTCTTTGATATCTTTCCACAATTCTGCTCAATTTCCATCCATAGCACACTTTTTGCAATTGCAGGATCAAAGACTGGTTCAGTCATGAAATCACTGGTGTGTTGCACTTATCTCATTGAACATAGAACTTTCAATTGTTGGTTTAGGAAGTGATTCATCAACAAATTGAAGCTTATTCTTTGATTTCAAAGCCACACTGGTGGTGTGTTGCCTTGAGTGATAATTGCTTCCAATTAGAACTACATAAACCATATTCCCACCAAGATTCTTATTTGGATGCATATAATATGGACTAGAAGGATCCAAAACTGGATTTATAACTTGATTCAACATTCTTCAAAGTTTTGAGCAGAATCAAAGGGGAAAATGAAAATGTTCAGAAAGTGAGAAGGTCAATCAATTGAGAGAAAACAGAAGAATCAATCACAAATAAAAGAATCAGAGATCTTAGATGAGGAAGCATAGCAGAGCCCCTAGTTAAGGAGCAATGGTACCATGTTAATTTCCATGAACATGGAAGAATTGCTCGAAGCTCAAGCTAATCAACAATGGAAATAGTGAATTGGGATGATGAACTCAGATAGAGAGAATTGAAATCATGAAGCTTATGAAAGGGAGAGAGTGAAATGTTTGAAATCACTAACTTGATTACCAAAATGAACTAACTACAACCTATATACAATGTGATCATCACTAGCTTAACTACCTTTGATCACAATTTGCTAACTAGACAGTTAAGTAAAGACTGCTAACAATCTAAGCAACTATAACTAACTCCTCAACTAACTGCTTAATTAGAAGCTCTTAGACTGCTAGGAGGAGATGACATGATCACGTTGGAGTAGCTCACGGTAGTTGAATCGAGATTCGCGTTGCGTATTGGAAGATCGATTTTCCAAACCGTAAATCGAATCGAATCGGGAATCGTAAGATACAAAACTAATAATAAAAGATAGCATAAAATATATTTTATATAAATATATAAAATACATAAGCATTTTTAAGTCAAAAAATTCATTGAAAACTAAATATAAACCTCCAAATTCAAGTCAAAAACTCAATAAATCCAAATTCCATAAAGAAAACACCAAAAGAAACCAGACTAAATAAGTTATATATTTCTAATAGCTAGGAAAAAAATAAAAAACGGATTCAGGCAGGAAAAAAAAAAGAAGAAGAACGCTGGCTATCAGGGAAGGAGAAGAAGTCTAAACGTAGAAGGAGAAGAAGACTGAAGGGATTATATTTAATAGTGGAAATATGTGATTATTCATAATCATTGGTGCAGATTCTGTGGAGAATTAAAACATTTAAGATTTTAAAAAATCATAATTATTTTGTGTCTCTGTGAAGAATTAAAGAGGGGAATTGAAAAGCCAAAGGATAGAGTTGTAGGAAGCCCTAAAAATGAAAAAAAAAAAAGGAAAAAAACGTGTCTTGGCGCGCGACCCGGAAACCCGACCCGGTTTGGGCGCGCGATCCAGAAAACGCAGCGACGAACTGGAATCGCACGATACGGCGGTGACTCGAGATTCAGGGCCGATTCTACGATACGCCACCGATTCGTGCCCGATTCAGTGCAAATCACGATCCCGACTCCGATCCGCATTGTTGGGTCATGTTTTTGAATCGAATCGTACGATTCGTGCGATTCCAACTTCAATGGAGTAGCTTGTGTGCACTGACTTGTGGCTCAAATTACTTGCCACTTCTTCACTAGAATTACTTGAATTGGGAATAATTTGTTGTTGTTGCTGCTGTTAGCTTGCCAATCACGTTACTTGAAGGATCAGCAGCATTAACTCCTTATAACAATTTTCTCATGCTCAATTTATATAAGATAGATCGCATAGTGTTTTATTTGGGCCAAAGGATGACCGGAAAATGATTACAGTGAGGTTGTTAGTTTTAGCCAGAATTTACTAGATAATTTGAGAAATTGGGGTTTGTCCAAACTGCTTAGTTTGCAATTTGCAAATGGTAGAATTTGCTTTTACATGTGCCCATTCAATTTGTTCAAAACTAAAACTGTACGACCTCAAATTCCTACGCATCAATGGTGTGCATGAAGATTAAAATAACAAACTCTATGATGTAAATGTACCATTTCAGATTTTCAGCTTTGAAATCTCTGTTTCATTATCATAATCACTCAAATCTGTTCCAGTATCATATTCACTCAATAGATGAAGTCAAAATCTGGATATGTACAATGAACCTCAAGTAAATTCAATGGCTATAGGAGGTGAATCAAATCGGTTAACTATGTTACTCAATAATTTATTGACCAATCGAAATTATTGTATGAGATATTAACATATCCACCATCACCCAAGACATGTGTCAAAAGACCTGCTTTATTTGCATCCAAGTAATTTATTATCCACTTTAGTATCTCCCTCTCTTGTCCAAAATCCATTGTATACCTGCCAACATAAATATTCTTTAAGCAGAGTGCTAGGAACTGAGAGTGAAAGTCAAAAACCAAGGCTGCAGAAACTTAATTTCAACAAAATGCTTACCACTTAAAAATTGGAGTGAGATGGACTGTCCTCTTCTCCAGGTCCACTTGAATTCCATCATTGGCAAAGAACTCTCTAGCAGCACATCTCAGTTCATCTGACACTCTATGGGGTGAGAAGAATCTCATGATTGGGCTTGATTTTGCGCCATTACAAAGTCCAAAGTGAATCAATGGATTCATTTTGACAAGAGCAAGCTGCGGTGTGGTAGGAACAAGTTAATTTTTCTTCATATTCAATCTTATTATAAATTATAGGAATTTATTTCAAGCAGGCAGAAAACTAAACAAAAAGGAAAAACTACTCGTTTGGTCCCCTAAGTTATTTTTTTGTTCCAATCTGGTCCCCTAAGTCTTTTTCATTTGAAAGTGGTCCCCTAACTCATGTAATGGTATCACCGTTAGTCCTTTCCGTCCATGAACGAACTCCCTATCGCCCTCATAATCAACGATAACGTTGCAGTTTGTTCTCTCTTGGCACATGCCTTAGCAACCCTCTGTTTTCCCTCTAAAGTTTAGTATTTTTCTCTCTTAACACACAACGACTTCTCATGGAAGAAAGGAGAAGATGAAGTGAGTGGCTTTAAGTATCAAAACGACGTCGTTTGACTCCACTATTTTAAACTTTTAACGTGGTATGTGGAGGGTACACGTGGATCGCCTAGATTGGGCATTCTGGTTGTCACGTCAACTTAAATAGACGATGTTAGGAGGTAATGGACGGAAAGGATTAACGATGCTAAAGTTACATGAGTTAGGGGACCATTTTCAAACGAAAATGACTTAGGGGACCAGATTGGAACAAATAAATAACTTAGGGGACCATACGAACAGTTTTGCCAAACAAAAACATAATGAATAAGGAGAAAGAGTTGATACTACATCACTGGTTTGATTCCATACGGATGCATACTTGATGTGTATCATATAAAGTCCAAGATTAAGGTCACCAATAGTCTAATACTAAGAATTAGATCAACCACCATGTTATTAACCAAAACTCAATTTTGAAAACAATTTACCTCTAACCGCCTATCTCCCGTGCTAAAGGGCTTGACTAAGGAATATGGTGACCTCCGGTTGCATCTGAGGATACCATTTTTTATGGTACTAAGAGAATAAGGATGTCCTCCAATCAAATACTGGAAATCAGAGAAGGATCTCTTATTAATGACACCCTCTTTATACCATAGTCTAATAACAGCATGAATGACCATGGCATTATACAAATTCAAGAAGAATGCAAGCTTCTCGTTTTCTGATAATTCCAAGAGGTTCACCCGCTGCAGATCCCGCGTCATGTTTACATACCTGTAATTCATAGGGAAAAAAATGACTTGAGTCACATAAAAGTTGATACGAAAAATTGCAGTCACATACCACCCTTTGATTTTTCCAATTTCTCTAGAAGCATTATCAGTAGTATTTGCAAGTTTGGATAAACTGAGAAATCCGAGTGGTATAATCTAAGAATTTTGACGAGTAGGTGCCACGTGCACACTTCAACCTCTAATGTCTAGGAAATTAAAATTTTGTTGACTTCACTACCTATGGAAGGCTCTAGAGAAGAAATAAGTGTGTATTGCCTATATTAGAGCCATTAAGGATATGTATGACGGGGTCAAGATGAGCGTGAGGACACAAAGTGGGATTTCAGAAGATTTTCCCATCACGATAGGACTACACCAAGGGTCAAGTTTGAGCCCCTACCTCTTTACACTGGTCTTGGATGTGCTTACTGAGCATGTCCAAGAGCCAGTGCCCAAATGCATGTTCTTTGCGGATGATATTGTTCTCATTGGGGATACTAGGGAGGAAATAAATGGGAAGATTGAAATGTGGAGACAAGCTTTAGAAAGGTATGGTTTTCAGATAAGTCGAAGTAAGACAGAGTATATGTCATGTAATTTTAGTAAGAGGCACATAAGCCCTACTCGAGAAGTGAAGGTTGGAGAGCATGTCATAGCACAAGTCCCAAAGTTTAAGTACTTTGGATCTCTCTTACAGCATGATGCAGAAATAGAAGGGGATGTAAATCATAGGATTCAAGCAGGGTGGATGAAATGGAGGAGTGTCTCGGGCGTGTTATGTGATAAGAAGGTACCACTTAAACTTAAAGGAAAGTTCTACCGCACTGTTGTAAGACCGGCGATGTTATATGGGACAGAGTGTTGGGCGGCAAAGGGCACACGAGAGAATAAACTTCATGTAGCGGAGATGAGGATGCTACGGTGGACGAGTGGGCATACCAGACAAGATCGGATTAGAAATGAGTATATTCGAGAAAGAGTTGGGGTTACCCCTATTGTTGAAAAGATGGTGGAATCTCGTCTTAGGTGGTTTGGGCATTTGTGGAGGAGACCGGTTGAAGCCCCGGTTAGGAGGGTAGACCAAATTGGAGGGTACTACAAGGGATAGAGGAAGAGGAAGACCTAGAAAAACTATAGGCGAAACAATTAAGAAGGATATGACAATCAATGTCTTATCGAAAGACATGATTTATGATAAGCCTTTATGTCGTCGTTTGATCCATGTAGTCGACCCCACCTAGTGAGACAAAGGCTTAGTTGTTGTTGTTGCTATTCACTACCTATATACATGCACTTGATATGAAGTTAACAAAATTCTAGAAATTTTGCATCACTATTGATAAAGAAGTTACATTCTATTTATGTATGTTTGAAGATAATGTAGAATTGGTGTATTATTATAGACAGGAAAGGTTCAAAATTGGGAAATAGGCACCAAGAATCAAATTGAGTGACACTATCTAGCAGCCATTTTACTTAAAAGGAGTTAAAAGTTTACTAAAAAGTTTACAGAATATGGAGGGATTGAGAATTCATGAGGTAAGAAGGAACCTTTAGGACTAATCAAAAACTAAGTGCCAATTGAATTACATTAGTCTCTATATTGATAATAGGTATGCAGCCTTCCAACTTCCAAGTTGACTCAATGAGACTAAATTTATAAAAGGCAGAGATCAACAAATGCACAGAACTTTTGCTATCACAATATGCAAAAAACTGAACCAAATATAAGTCTATCACATTCAGTATTCGGTATTCCCATACCTCCTAAACTCTTCGCTTTTGCTTATGGCCGCATAATCAACATGTCGCCTGTCATCAGAAGCATAAGACTCAAGGATGGCGGACATAATCTTGGTGAGCCTATCACAAACTGCAGTTGCAGTCTTTGGCTCGCTATCATTTGTGGCACCACGGAAATTAAAGCATTTTGAGATAAAGGGTCCATGCTCAAGAAATCGGTAGAAGTGGTTTCCCTCCTCAAAATCATTCATCCTACACAAAAAGTTGAAATTCATAATGAGAAGAAGAAAATTATCAAATGAGTTTGGCTGGTATATGTATTAAAATGCACGTGTAGTGTAGTTAGTTTCAAAAGCACTTTTCTTACCCAGAAACATGATGGATGAAGTGCTTCTTGCATAATTGTTTCCCGATCTCAACAGCCTAACCATTTGTTTTGGAATGAAAACCATTTAAGGTAGTTAGAGAAACAAAATTTGTGAGCAACATTTGAATTTACACAATTACAAGACAATGTATCATTTCCAAGAGTAGGAATTATTAGTCTCAGTGTGCATTTCCAAACCAACTAACAATGGCCATATTTTAATTTTGTGATTGAATATTGCGAAATTTTAAATTTTCAAATGGCTTGTAGCATTTTGTTAGACTTGAACTGATGCAGCTAATCATTCGGCTTTCCCAACAAAAATCAATTTAATAAGCTAGGAGTTAAGAGCTTTTTAGCCAAAGGGTAGCGTTTAGATTCATTCAATAAGCGCCGACTAGTCTCGTTTGGTGAATACAAATTATAATGAACTTGTAACTTTTTTAAAAATAAGCCAGTAGCTTTTAAAAGCTAATTTCCAGAAAACTACTTCAAGTAACATTCAAGATACTAAATCAGTTTTCAATAATTCATATACCAATCATACCCTCCAATTATTTTTTAAAATTACATTAATTACTCTAATCCAATTGATGACAATTTAATTTTCAGTTAATTGTTTATTTAATTACTAATTAATTATAATTAAATAATTTTAATAGACTTCAATAATTAAATTAAATAGACTTCAATTATAATTATTTACCTATTTAATAAATAAATAAATAATCATTTAAATAATTATAATTTAATAATTTTTTATACTATTAATAAATAAATAAAAATTAGTTAATTAAA
This sequence comes from Crotalaria pallida, assembly GCA_037953625.1. Taxonomy (NCBI): domain Eukaryota; kingdom Viridiplantae; phylum Streptophyta; class Magnoliopsida; order Fabales; family Fabaceae; genus Crotalaria; species Crotalaria pallida. The sequence continues at coordinate 57,106,688 of CM075651.1, forward strand.
ATAATAAATGTAAATAAAATAATGTTGCATATCTTTTTTGTATCATTTAATAATTTTCAACTACTTCCACAAGTAATTTTGCTAAATAGCTTTATTTCAAACGGTTAGTTAATCAACTAAAAGCTCACAACTCTTGGCTGATTTTATAGCTCACAACTATAAGCTCGCCCACAAATATAACCTAGTTTTGCTAAAACTCATAAAAAAGATAGCAATATGATTATAAAAATACGCGCATTTAAGAATTCGTGGTTCTTTTTACTTCTTCTAGTCCTATATGTAATACTCCCTCTGGTCTCATTTATAGGGCACATTCTAGAAGAATTCTTTGGCCCTATTTATAAGTCATTTTGCATTTTTTAGGAAGTATTTATTGTTATTTTCTCTTATTTGCCCTTTGTCTACTAATGTGAAATAATACATTATGAAATTCCCAATACAAGATAAGAGGGTAAGATTGTAATGTTAAAGTATTTTTTTAAAGTTTTAAGAAACTTAAATATCTTCTTTGGTCCGTGTGATATGGATAAGTATGTCCTATAAATAGGACCAGAGGGAGTATCTTTTTGGGAAAACTAAGTCCACAAAGAAAGTTAGTTAATGTTGTTAAAGATACTGGAAATGTAAACATTTATTTATTTTTTTTCAAAATTACCTTTATTAATTATTATTGAGATTCTAGAAAGTGTTGACTTAAAAAAGATGTTTCTGAAAAAATAATTAAATGTTACTCCCTCCGGCTCGAATTATAAGCAACAAAAAACATATTAATCTTGGTTTAAAATATAAGCAAAACTAACTAACTTTATTAAATTTTAATTCATTCCCAATGTCATTTTCCTAAAACATCTCTAGAAAATCGTAATCTTAATTAATTTTTGTTTCATTCTCAATACTATTTTCCAAAAATATCTCTATTTTTTATAAATTTGAGAAAATTAAATACAATCAACTAACCTCCTTAATAAGCGTAAAAGTGGTTAGAATTGCTTATAATTCGAGCCGGAGGGAGTATTAGAAATTGGAAAAAAAATCAAAAAAGTCTTGGATATAGAACCAAAGGAGATAAATTCTTATAAATTCTTATTCCTGTATGGGGTATCAGAAATAATGATTTGTTTAACGAGGGCGAAGTTTTTTCGAGGGAAAAAACATTGTTCAAGAAATACAATTGAGTAAGGCACTGTTTAACAACACAAGCTTGTATTTTTTTTTTTTGGCAGATGAGAGTTAGTAACTTTTTTCAATTTTTTTTAACTTAATTAAATAAATAAATACAAACAAATAAATAAATAATATATATTATTTTAAGTCATTTAACAAATTACAGTTAGTTTGACCGAACCAACATGAGGTTGGTCAAGTGGTAGCCCATTTTATCCCTTAACCAACTGGTCTCGAGTTTGAGCCTTGGATATGAAGCAAGGTCCGCTAGGAGACCCCTACCGCTTAGTGTGAGCTTAGTTAGGTCAGACCGGATGAGTCGAATTTTGGGTAAACCAGATCCGGGTACCAGTTAGTGTACACCAAAAAAAGTTAGTTTGACCGAACAATTTTAATTCAATAAGTTAATTTCACAACTATAATCTTGTATCTACATTTGCAACTATAAGCTACAAACTCATAATTATAATTTCAAATTCACAACTACCAACTACAAATATAATTTAGTTTTGTCAAACAAATCATAAGTCAATTTTGAAATCCAAATCCAAATTTTCAATATGTTAAATCAATAAATAAATAATGTTTTTTTTTTCATGACCGGAGTGTCCACCGCCGACCGCAGTGACTAATCTCCTCGCTGGCTTGTAGGCACCTCTAATGGGTGGGACAGCTGGCCCCGAGATTTAATGTTGCTGCATGCACAAGGCAGGATTCGAACACCTAACTTTGCTTAAGCGTGGATCAATCCCTACCACTAAACCACACGCTCGGGATTAATAAATAAATAATGTTTTAAGCAAACACATGTTACTAATATTTTTCAACAATAAATTCTAAACGTTAATGAAAGAGTTATTTACATTTAATTCTCAAAAGATATTTTTTTTAATAATAATTCTCAAATGATACTAAATAGGACATGAGATTTTTATTTTGATCATATTTATAATACTTAATTATAGGGGTAGTTTTGAAAAAGTATATTAGATTTTCATATTTTCAATGTCACTAACAAATTTGTCGACTCTCCTTGGTCTGAGTAAAAAACTCAAAAAAGGATGGGAGGAACTAACTCTTTTAGTATTAAATGATTTCAGGATGAATGTCAAAAAGTTAGTGTCTTCTAAGACTAAATTAATGTGATAATAATAATAATAATAATAATAATAATAATAATAATAATAATAATCTATATATAAATATATCATATTTGACCAATAAATAAAGTTTTTTTTTTTTTTTTTTTTGTATTCTCTCATTTTCAAATCTCAACTCAGCAGGGCTAGTGTTTTTAAAATAACAATCTTCCATTTTCTTTTCTTCTGTCAATAACGGGTCACGCATATGGAATGTCGTTTAAAAGATATTTCAACCAAATTAATGTAATCAATTAACGTAATAAATGATGAATGAATACGCTTAATTCAAACCGTAAATGTACAGTATACAATGAAGAAAAAAATACGTAGTCATACAGTACAGGCATCGTATATTACCTTAACACGACTGCAGAGAAAGTGATGAACAAGAAATTCCACTAACTCACTCCCCGCAAAGCAATTCCTCACGATCTTCATCTTAATCCAACGGTCAGCAATCGGTAACCTCTGTCTCATTACCTTCACCACCCTCACCATCTCCTCCTCCTCCTCCTCTTCCTCCGCCGCCTCATCGAACCCATACACCGGCGCCGCCGGCGCATCACCGCCGCAGCATTTCTCACTAACCACCGCCATCTCCATTAACACCTTCTCCAACCCGCACTCCCCTTTCTTCCTCATCGCGTTCAGCTCCACCAACCCTCCGATCAATCTCTCGTTGAAGAAAATCTTCGGCACGGTTGAACTCCCCGTTCTTTCGAGAAGCTCCTTCTCTCGTTCGTTGTACACGTCGACGTTGATCTCCACGAATCGAAGCCCTTTCTCTCTGAAGAATCTCCGAACCGCGGAGCAGTCTCTGCAATTGGACCGCGAGAAGAAACTGATTCTCACTTTTCCATTAGCGTCGTTTTTTAGCATTACCACGACTTTGAGACCCGAGAGATTGAACTCTGTTATGTCGTTATTGTTAAACGACGAGTCGTTTTTGTTTTTGTGTTCGTTGGCATCGATCGAGTGCTTGAGAGAGGAAATAATACCTCTTGATATCGCTGACGTCAGCTCGTTGCTGCGCTGTTGGAGAAACTTAAACTTACCGAAGGTCGAAGAAACGACGTCGTTTTTGCCGTTTGAAGTAGAAATATTTTCTTTATAATAATTGTTATTGTTATTATTCCCAGGGGGTGTTGGTTTCGGTAGAAGAGAATGTGGCTGCACGATAGAAAGAGTTTTAGGGGTTTTTGTTGTAGAGGGTTGATTATTGTGTGTGTTTGTTGTGGTTTGTGTTGTTGGGTTTATTAGAATGGATTGTTGTAATTGTGAACCCATTATTTTTGGAGAAAGAGAACGTTAGGATTGGAGAATGAAGAGAGGAAAGAGGGAAGAGATGGGTGAATTAATGAAATGGGAGGTGGGGGGTTTTATAACGGGGAGGATTTGATTGAGTTGAGAATTGAGATAGTTGAGGAGAAGAATATAAAAATGGAAGTAGGAGATTTTTGGATATTGTCAAGGTTGGTGGAGTGTACGAGGAAGAAGTCACGACAGGGCAAGAGAGACAGACGTAGCCTTTTACTTTCATTTCTACAAGATAAACAAATCTGAACGTTGATGTAATATTACTCAATAGAAATAGATTAAAGTGCACATTTAATTTTGTTATTATTAAATTGACTTCCTGTTTTCAATATAGTAAAAAAAATGTGAAAAACTAATTTGATAATAAAAAAAATAAAATATTAGACCAAATAACAATTTCGTTATAAAAGATTCTCGTCGATAATTTCACTATGACACGTGTTAAAGTTATTAATAATGAAAATATATATATATATATATATATATATATATATATATATATATATAGTATTTGTTTTCTTTCGAAAACATAAAAAATCATATTTTTCAACAATCACTTACTATATTTAATTCTTGTACTTGTTAATATTTGCCTTAGAATAATGGATTAATATTTACTCTCATCTTTATTAGTTAAATTTATATATAACTGTATTGAGCGTATTAATAAAGTATTTAATTTTCTTAATTGAAAAAAAAATACTACTCACTTTGGTTTTTGATATAAAACCCATTTAAAAAAATTTGATGCTGTGGTAGACCGACCCTCGGTCTACCCTTAGCATACTCGGCCGACCAGATTACCCTATCTGATAGGTCACGCCTACCAGGCCGAGCGCTTGTCCTAGGACCCATCCTGGCACCTCAGGACCGACCACATGGGGCTTACCCCCTAAGGAGTCCGAGCTAGGGGCGCGTGAGCCTAACTTGCCAACAGGGATAAGATTCTTCACTACAGGATAAGGATGAATGACTCATCCCACATCCTAAAGGGGACACGTCAGCTGCCTTGTTGGCCCTCCGTACAGGCCCACAAGGTACAACGCCACCCCTATAAATAGCTGTCTCCAGCAAGGGGCTCTGGTACGTTCTCTTTCTCCCTAATTGCACATCGGCACACACTGTGATTAGGGAAACCCTAGTTGTCCCAACTGGACCTCTAGCATACCCAAACTATCATACACAAACCTCAGTCCATCCATTAGTTCTTGGGTCTCTCTATATCTTTGAACTAGGGGTGCATCTGAAACACGGTGTCCTAGACACGACATTGGCGCCGTATGTGGGGAATCTGATAAACTGTACCCCCACTCAAAAAAATGGTAAACCCACGTGGAAACGCCGCAAACAGCTCACGCGGCGCAAACCACCAAACCGGAAGGAACCGCCAGAGACTGGAAGAAGGCAGCGCTGACAATGGAAGAGATCTGGAAGGAAGAAATCCTCCCCACCAAAGCATGCCTTCGGTGAGACTGGAAATTCCATCCCGCAGCCACCACTCAGTACCAGCCCGAACTCACAGTGGTCCATACACCGTTCATTCTAGGCAAACAAACCCCAACCCCCCCCCCTAATCATGTACCAAACCACGGCTCCGGCCGCTCTTTTGACGCCCGTGTCTCCGGCGAAGAAAGGGGACACTCCCAAGGCCGAAGGGAAACCCAGCTTGAGGAAATAATCAAACAACAAGCCCAAATGTTGGAGCAGCAGGGAAGGGCCATAGCAGAGCTCCAACAGATCCACATGCGGGCGGTTGCTGCGCGGGCAGTAGAAACAACCCCGGTAACCATACCAGCCCAGGATCCTCAAGGCCCCATCGCCCTTCCCCCACCACCTCCGCATTCCTCGGCCCCACCAGCCCTTGCAGCCAATTATGAGACCGATGATAGCGCTCACCCGGGCCACCCTTTCACTCCGCGAATCATGGCTTATGAGACACCCTCCGCATTCCTCGGCCCCACCAGTGTAGCGAAATATAACGGGTTAACCGACCCTTTGGAACACATTTTATCTTTTGAAGGCGCTATGAACTTTTATGATGGAGGAGACCTGATGAAGTGCCGAGCCTTTTCTATGACTCTGCAACCACCTGTTTTGAGGTGGTACTCGGCCCTGCCTAGGAACTCTGTCAACTCTTGGGCAGAAATGAAGAGAGTTTTCCTGAACATATATACTGCTAGTTGCGTCCAGCCAAAGTCCGACCATGCACTAGCAGGTGTCATGCAACAACCCGAAGAACCCTTGAGAGAGTATCTGTCCCGTTTCCATTCCGAGGCAGGATCCGTCCCAAACCTTGAACCGAGCTTCTCGGTCTTCCTTTTTACTCAGGGACTTCGGAATGGAGACTTCAAAAACTCATTAGTGGGAAAACCGCCGAGGGATATGGCGGAGTTAAGACATCGTTCCACCAAGTTCATAAATTTGGAGGAATTCAGCAAATGGCAGAGAAACAGGGAAAGAGGTGAGCGAGGGGAACCTTCTTCTCAGGGAAAGTCAAGAAGAGATGATAGAAGAGATGATAGAAGAGATGACAGAAGAGATGACAGGAGGGAGGAACAAAGAAGAGGACCCAGAGGGGACAGAAGGTTCAGTGCTCCCCGAGCAAAATTCGAGCAGTACACTCCCCTCACGGTCCCAAGAAGTCAGATACTGCAGGAAACAATGCAAACCGACCTTCGAATGGTTGGAAGACCTCCCCCCTTAAAAAGAAGTCAGCGCCAAGACCGTTCCAAGTTCTGCTCGTATCATGGGGGATACGGGCATACTACAGACGAGTGCACTTGGCTAAGGGATGTCATCGAGCAACTAATTAGAGATGGAAAGTTACAACAGTATGTCAGGGAGGCACTCAACCGACATGCTCGAAGAAGAACCCCCTCCCCAGACAGAAACATCCGACCTCCAACCAGAGAAGCCAACCATAACACCAGTCAGCAACCATCTGATCCACAGAGAGTAGCCATGGTAGAAGCAACTACAGACCAATCCCCGCAAAACCTTAGAGTCAACACCATAGCAGGAGGTTTCGCGGGGGGAGGAGAAAAGAGATCCGACAGGAAAAAATACATCAATCAAGTGCTCGCCGTCCATGACCATCCGATCCGAAAAAGAACCACAAAAAGTGTACCGATCTGTTTTTCTGATGAAGATTTAGAAGGGATCATCCCAGGTCACAACGACCCAATGGTCATTACTGCCTTGGTCGGCAACTATGAGGTTACCAGGATATTCGTCGACCATGTTCGGCAGACATCATGTTCTTGAACCTTTTTGAAGCCCTAATGTTAAAAACTTCCGACCTAACCCCATTCGAGGGAAAGTTAATCAGCTTTACAGGGGACGCAGTGGTTCCTAAAGGACACATCCAACTACCGGTAACACTTGGGAACCACCCCTCGGCGAGGACTGAGATAATCAAGTTTCTTGTGGTCGATTGCCCATCAGCATATAATGCCATCCTCGGCAGAACATGCCTACAGGCTTTTGGTGCGGTCGTCTCAACCGTTCATCTGGCCATGAAATTTGAAGGCTCAGACGGAACCGTTGTTGCTATCCGAGCCGAGCAGGAAAAAGCTAGACTATGCTACAATGCTAGTTTAGCAAAACTCAAAAGCCCTGAAGAAACTCAGCCAAAGTTATGTTTGAATAAAGGAAATGTACTTTTGACAGACTTGGATGTCAGATCCGAGTTGGATGATACAAGACCAACCCCACAAGGTGAGTGGGAATTCATTGTGTTAGATGAAGAGCTCTCGAGCAGGAAGGTGAAGCTAGGGACCAACCTTTCGGAGACAATACGAGCAGAGGTGCTCGAACTTCTAAAGAAAAACAAGGACCTTTTTGCATGGACCTCGGCTGATATGTCGGGGATTGATCCAAACCTAATTTGTCATCGTCTTAGCGTTCACCCGACCGCCACGCCAGTTGCCCAGAAAAAGAGAAGAGTAGGCACGGAGAAAGCTGCAGTGATTGAAGAAAAAGTGGTCGAGCTCCTCGCCGCCGGATTCATCCGAGAGGTCAACTACTCCGAGTGGCTTTCAAACACAGTATTGGTCAAAAAATCAAACGGGAAGTGGCGCATGTGCGTCGACTACACCGACTTGAATAAAGCTTGCCCAAAAGACCAATACCGCCTCCCCATTATAGACAAACTTGTGGACAACTCAGCCAGCTACCAACTTCTCTCCTTTATGGATGCATACTCGGGGTACAACCAAATCCCGATGTACCCTCCTGATCAGGAGAAAACGGCCTTCATCACCGAAAGGGCTACTTATTGCTACACGGTAATGCCTTTCAGATTGAAAAATGCTGGCGCAACCTACCAGCGGATGATGAACAAGGTCTTCTCGGGTTTGATTGGTCCTACTCTTGAGGTGTACATTGATGATATGATAGCCAAGAGCAAGAAAAAGGAAGATCATCCTCAGGACTTAGCAGCCATACTGGAAAGAATCAGAAGGTACAACATGCGCCTGAACCCCGATAAGTGCACCTTCGGGGTTCCAGCTGGGGCCTTTTTAGGTTTCATGCTCACAGGATGGGGCATCGAGGCCAACCCAGAGAAATGCCAAGCTATTCTGAACATGCATAGCCCGTCTAATGTGAAGGAGGTCCAGAGGCCGACTGGTCGGATGGCAGCCCTCTCAAGATTCCTCCCTCAAGCAGCGAAAAAAGCCCTCCCGTGGTACCAACTTCTCAGAAAAAACAAAACTTTTCATTGGAATGACTCTTGCGAACAAGCGTTTGCTGAGCTCAAGGAATACCTCTCGGCCCCTCCCGTCCTCACAAGTCCTCGGGAGGGGGAACCACTGTTTTTATACTTGTTTGTTAGTTAAACATCTGTTAGCTCGGCCCTGGTCAAGGACGACTCAGGGACCGAGCGACCCATCTACTTTGTCAGCAAGGCCCTCCAAGGACCCGAAATAAGATACTCCAAAATAGAGAAGCTCGCTTTTGCTTTGGTAATTGCTGCCAGGAGACTCCGGCAATACTTTCAGAACCACCCCATTATAGTCAAAACAACTCAGCCGATAAGGCAGGTACTTCACCGACCTGACTTAGCGGGAAGGATGGTCTCTTGGTCCGTTGAGCTATCAGAGTTTGACGTCACTTATGAGCCGCGGAGAACTCTCAAGTCCCAGGTCCTAGCGGACTTCGTTTCAGAATTATCAGACCATAACCATCCCAGCCAGCCCCAACCTTGGAAGATTTATGTTGATGGTTCCAGCCACAGTAAGGGGGCTGGGGCCGGAATAATCCTTGAAAATGTCGAGGGCATCAACGTAGAGTATTCCCTCAAATTTGAGTTTCCCACCTCAAACAACCAAGCAGAGTATGAGGCGGTGATAGCCGGTCTGCGGATGGCCCACCAAATGGGGGCTTCAGAAATTGAAGTTTTCAGCGATTCTCAATTGGTTGTATCTCAGGTCAAAGGCGAGTTTCAAGAAAAGGAACCAATTCTCCAAAAATACCTAGAACAAGTCAAAACCCTCTCAGACCTTTTTCCTCAGTTTTCCATCACTCACATCCCTAGGACCTGCAACGGACGAGCTGATATTCTCTCCAAGCTCGCTAGCACTAAAGGCCCGGAAAACAACAAAAGCCTAGTCCAAGAAACTGTCCACCAGCCGAGTGTTGTTCTGGCATTATCTCTGACCACCGATTGGATGGACCCCATTAAGCAGTATCTCAAATTCCAAGTCCTACCAACCGACCCCACCCAAGGAAAAAAGTTAGTCAGGCAAGCTGCTCAATATGCCATGATCGGGGACACTTTGTATAAACGAGGAATGGACTCCCCTATGCTGAAGTGTCTGAACCCTGCTGAAGCCGATCTCGTGTTGGCCGAGGTCCACGAAGGAATCTCGAGCCACCATGTAGGTGCAAAAGCTCTAGCCCGTAAAGTACTCCGAGCAGGCTATTACTGGCCTACACTCCTAAGCGATGCTTCAGAACATGTAAAGAGATGCAAGTCCTGTCAGCTTCACGGAAAGATTTTCCAACGCCCCCCGACGGAGCTACACTCAATGATCGCTCCATGGCCCTTCTATCAGTGGGGCATGGACATCATTGGGAAATTCAAAACAGCTCCGGGGCAGCTAAAGTTTGTGGTGGTCGCGATTGATTATTTCACAAAATGGGTCGAAGCCGAGGCTTTGGCCACAATTTCTTCAGCTAAAATCCAAAAATTCTTTCTTAGACAGGTCATCGCTCGTTTCGGTGTCCCACACACTCTGGTGATCGACAATGGTACACAATTCACAGCCAAGGTCTTTCAAGAACTGGTCGACCACTTCCACATTACCCACCATTTCTCATCGGTCGAACACCCGCAGACGAACGGACAGGCAGAAGCAGCAAACAAAGTTATCATTGACGGGATAAAAAAGAGATTGTATGAAGCCGAGGGATCATGGGCTGACCTCCTCCCCGAGGTATTATGGTCAATACAAACGACCATTCACACCTCGACAGGAGAAACCCCATTTCGACTAACATATGGTTGTGAGGCTGTTTTGCCTATTAAAACTCGGATTCCCACCTTCCGAGTATCCGAACGTCCCATAGAAGTGAACGATGGTTTGTTGAAAGAAGAGCTGACTCTCAGCGAGGAGATCCGATCGCTCGCGACTGATCAAGAGAGAAAAGCAAAAGAAAGGCAGTCCCGAGAATACAACAAGTGGGTGGTTCCAAGGAGCTTTACTGTAGGGGATCTGGTCCTCAGACGAGCCGACATCGGCTTAAAAAACTCAAAAGAAGGAAAGTTGGCAAGGAATTGGGAAGGCCCTTACAGGGTCGTCTCAAAAACTGGCTCGGGGGCATACAGATTGGAGACACTAACAAAGCAACAACTGAACAACTCCTGGAATGCTACCAAGCTTAAACCTTACTACAGCTGATGGAGACCCACCACAACTCTTGCAAAGTTTCAACCCTGATTTTAAAATTCTGTTGTTTAAATTACATGTCATTTATTTCAAGCATTTCTATGTTTATGTTACATTTGATTTTTATTGTTTGCAAGCAGTTCAAAAAAAAAGAGAGCTTAATGAAGATCTATGTTTTTCAGTCATTCATCTTGTCTTCTTACTGTTAACGTACTAACCATTTCCTCTCGGCTCGCCACCGAGGCGAACTTGGGGGTTTATACACGTCCTTCCAACGGGGACTTATAAACTAACAATCACAAGTACTTTTAGTAGATGCCCGGCTAAAAACCTAAACGGTTTCTGTAAGCCGAGGACCGAGGATCCCACCTTGGCCAAAGGTAGGAGATCCGAAATCTAAACAACAGTTTACAACGAAATAAAGAACAGTGCAAAATCTTGACGAAATTAAAACATCAACATTTCATAAGGAATTCAAAGGACAAGTAAAGCAATATTCTGATCAAACCGATCATACTACACTTCATATTACAAAAAAAAATACATCATAAACATCTATTCTTCATCCTCGGAAAGGGCAATGGACGACCCATCGAAATCAGCTTCATCTTCATTCTCCAATCCAAGGGGTTGGGGAGATTCGGCACTGATAAGTCCACCTCCCTATCCTCGTGGGCATAGTCAATAATACGGTCACCGTCGACACCAAAATTGGGACTCGCACCTAACACTCGGATCCCCAGATTCATAAGGGACAATTGTTTAACAGCATTTACAAAAGAATCATTCACTGCATGATCCCAATTAAAGTGGTTCCGCTTGGCAGTAACCTTATGTTTCAAAGCTTTCCGACGAGCCTTTGTCAATTCCCCCTGCAACCGAGCCACCTCATTCTCAGAATTTACCAACCGACCCTGCACACCCTCCAGCTCGGCAACCTTCTGCTGAGCTTCAGCCAATTTCTCTTGAGCAATATGTAGCAGCCTTCCCTTCTCAGCCTCCCTTCCACCAACATCCTCCAAAGCCTTTTGAGAGGTCTCCCGAGCTCTTTCAGATACTTCAAGTTTTTTCTGCAGGTCGGTGTTGGCCTCGGTCAGAGACTGAAGATTTGCCTCACTCTCCTTAATCTGAGTTAACAGATTTTTTGCTTGTTGGGCAGCAGCTTTCCTTTTCTCCTTTTCAGTAATCGAAAGTGTTGCGTTGATATCTTCGGCATGCTTACTAAGGTGGAACATGTAGCTAGCAGCCCTTAGCATGTTTTTGCCCAATAAATCACAGTGACATTTCAAAGTGGCAGCCGTCTGGTCCGACAATCTCTTATCATCATTAGGAGTGTAAACCAAGTAAACAAATTTTTCCTTTAGCTTTTGAGCCCAAACAGTGTCCTCCTCGGGATCCGGAACGTCAAACCACAAATTACCCCTCTATAGTGGTTTCAGAATCTCAACAACTTTGCCTTTACCCTTATCTACCCTAGCCCTTTTGGACAAAGGCACTCGATCCTCCTCTTCTTCCTCATCCACCCGAGCGATAGACTTCCCAGTAACCACCTCCGCCACTCGAACAAATGGTGATCGGACATCTTGCACCACTTCAACTTCAGGTGACGCCACGACCACCATGACCGATCGGGTCGCTTCCGAGGAAACGGCTCCGCCAGAAGAGCTGACCGTTTCGACTTTTCTTGATTGAGCAAGCTCCCTTATACGTTTGGCAGCCTTGTTCTCCCTAGCCATCTTAATTGCAAATCAAATATACAAAGGGTTAAAAAAAAAGGTGCATGTACCAAGCTCGACTTTCACAAGCTCTTGTGGAAAAATAATAATGTTCCTAATATCAACTTGGCCATTTTCTTTAAGATAGCTGAAGAAGGTATCGCATGTATGCCTCTCGTCGGCCGATAGTTCAGTTTCGTAGTGAAATTGGTAAAGTTTTGGGTGCCTGTTGAAAAAGTCAGATGACCAGGATAGAAGAAACCGAGGGCGATCATCCTCCATAAACCAGCACTTCCCCCTTCCGACAAATTGGTACTTGAAAAACAAAGGTTTAAAGGTTTTCCACGAATCAGTGTACTTAGCAAAGAGAGCATGGTCGTTGCGTGCCTTCAACGATACCCACAGTCTTTTGGTTGATCCTTTCTCAAAAATGTTTACTTGTGGTATGTATAACCATAAGAATGCTCGGAGCGAGCATGTCAATCGGCGAGCCTCACAAAATTTTTGAAACGCCCGGACAAACGCCCAACCACTAGGATGTAGTTGGGTGGGAGCCAGGCGCAGCCGCTGGAGTAGGGCCATCTCAAGGTCGGAAAACGGCATTTTAACACCCAACCTTATCACGACCTCCTCGTACATAAAAAATTCTTTGCGATTCTCTTCGATCGCTGTACATACTCGATCATTGGCCGACGGAGGGTTAATTGTGTATGATGTCCCCGTTTCATCCACAGGGCAAGGGAGTATGTTGGCTCGGATATGACTCAAGATGCTGTTGATTAAGGCGGACGGCGTACCGAGCACCTCCAAATCAACCCAATCATAGGCTCCAGAGTTCGGAGGCACAGGAAATTCACGAGGATGTGTAACGCACCGTCGAACCATACCTGGGGAAAGGGAAGTCTCGGCGTCAGAATCTACAAAATCAAAATCTTTAAACAACCTAACCCTAGGTTTATTGGTCCTATAGCCGAGCCTACTACACCTTCCCCTAACCCTTAAGGCTTTTCCCCAAAAGGGTTTTTCCCAAGTACGGTTCGAGGGGCGGCGGGCCACTTGGGCTCGCTCCTCTGCCGCCTGATACTGTAACCTCCTACTCTCCTTTTCCTCAAAAGTCTGGGGAAGTTCCACCGATAATGGCATCTCCGCCGTGGGATCCGCCATGCGATGGCGGAAAGGCGGTGGCAGGAAGTCTAGCACTTCCAAGTCAGAAGAAGATGAAGATGAAGAGGAGGAAGAATCCTCAATATCGCCTAAACCCAAAATTCTTGACAACTCCTCATACCATGACCAGTTAACACCCATGATAAAAGCTTAGGAAACCCAGAAAACATAGAAAGGAACTCTAAAACCAACAAGAGCCAGAAACCCAGAACCTAAGAAGATGAACAGTGCAAACAGAAAAAGAAAAAGAGATAGAAACAAGAACCAGAGAGCAAAATACCTGAGATTGTAAGAAGAGGATAGGCACGAACTGATTAGCATAACGAAGAGGAAGCAGCAGGCGTCAAGAATGACAGTAGTAATGGCTTGAGAATGGTCAAAGGAATCTGAAATTCTAAAAGGAGATGAAAACGCAAAGAGAGGAAGAGGGAGTCAGAAGAGAGAGTTTGGGAAGAAAATGGAAAAGAGGAAATGGAAAGGGTAGTTGAAGTTCAAAAATAAACTTCCCTCCCCACATTTCAGTTAATGGGCCTGATGGCAGAAGCCCAATTCCACATTGAGCCACCCAAAAAGCCACGTGGCGCACAATCAGTGGAAAGAAGCATTTAAAAAACCCAAAAGGCAACATGCGTAATAATGACGCTTCTGACACAAACAGCACGTGTCAGCAGAAGGACACTCAAACGTCCCCTCAGTCAGTCGAAGGGACAGCAAGGCACTATGAGCTGTCCTGAACTCATCGCTTCACCCCGAACCTAATACCCGGCACCTTCAAAAGACACCTTCGAAGAACTCTCAGCTCGGCTCAAGACTCAAAAAGTCTTACCGAGCTAGGGGGCTTATGTGGTAGACCGAGGGATACTCGGCCGACCAGATTACCCTATCTGATAGGTCACGCCTACCAGGCCGAGCGCTTGTCCTAGGACCTATCCTGGCACCTCAGGACCGACCACATGGGGCTTACCCCCTAAGGAGTCCGAGCTAGGGGCGCGTGAGCCTAACTTGCCAACAGGGATAAGATTCTTCACTACAGGATAAGGATGAATGACTCATCCCACATCCTAAAGGGGACACGTCAGCTGCCTTGCTGGCCCTCCGTACAGGCCCACAAGGTACAACGCCACCCCTATAAATAGCTGTCTCCAGCAAGGGGCTCTGGTACGTTCTCTTTCTCCCTAATTGCACATCGGCACACACTGTGATTAGGGAAACCCTAGTTGTCCCAACTGGACCTCTAGCATACCCAAACTATCATACACAAACCTCAGTCCATCCATTAGTTCTTGGGTCTCTCTATACCTTTGAACTAGGGGTGCATCTGAAACACCGTGTCCTAGACACGACAGATGCCATATTTATAAGACATATTCCAATTTATAATGATATTTCATTATTTTTTTTACCAAATTCTTATTTACTCACATTTTTTAGAGTTTCAATAATTATTATAAGTCATTTTTGAAAAAAAATATATTAAATGTTTAAATATCCAATATCATTAACAATACTATTAAATTTCTTGGTAGATGTGAATTCGTCTCAATAGGTCTCATAATTTACCCCCTCATATCTTATTTGAAAGTTCACACTCATTAATAAACAACAAAATAAGACATATACAATTAAAATTTTTAATAAAGACATAAAAAAAAGTAATAAATGATACATAAAAATATAAAATGACTTACAATAAATATAAAAAAAATAGAGTATGACTTATAATAAAGACGATCAGATGAAGTATTTGAATCAAATTACTAAAAAAAATTAATTGTAATTGCATAACAATTACTCAATTATTTGAAAGTACCAAAATTTAATTCATGATTTTATAAGTCAAAAGAAATAAAATAGTTTGAAGGAATCATCCATTGAATAATTTAGTGCATCTTAGTAATTACCCAATCACGTATTATAGTATATTATTCTTGTAACACCCGAAATTTTAATTTCAATAATAATTAGAATAATAATAAGATTAGAAAGTGATAATTATGTTAAAGGAGGTTTAAAATGATGGTTTAGGTTTCCTTTGAGTACCATGAAGGAGTTAAGAAGCATTGGCATCAGATAAGAAATTTAAAGAAGAACAAACGAGTGTTAAAAACGGTGTTTCGGTGTTGGAAACACCCTATATTAGGAAATTAGAAATAAAAGATTTACACCTCCAAACGTAAATTCCATCGTTGGATATGAAGATTAGGGTGTGGAGAAGCTTGCTTTCAAATTTGAGCAAGATCTGACGGTTAACGAAGAAGTTATGGAATTTTAAGTGCAAAGAAAATAAATAAAATTAAACAGGAACTAGTCAAAACAATCGAGTATTTCTGAGCAAAATACTTGAGTATTTCTGAGTAAAGGACTCGAGTATTTCGTACAGACAGGGAAAAAATAAAAATGAATTAAACCCTCATTTCAACCCCAACTCGACCCCTTCTCCTTCCCCACTCAAGAACACTCACTCCATGACCTAGGGACCTTAGAATCTCAAGCTTTGGTGACCAACAATCATCATCCCCCATGGTTCCAAGTGGTTGATCATCTCCTCTTCACACACTCTCTCTCTCTTTGGGTATCTCTCCTTCTCCATGGCTTTCTGTAACATCCCAAGTTTTATTTTAAATGAAATTATTGTTTAATACCCAAGAAATAACTGAATAAATTGCTTAAAGAATTTTGGGTGATGGGAGAGTAGTAATTATAAGTACTAGGGGTTGTATAGGAGACATTTGTAGCAATGGACAAAATTCTCTAAGCGGAATCGGGGGTTAAGTTGGCGTTTTAAATGTTAGAAATCAGCCGAAAAGAGAAAATTAGGAATTTATTATGGGATGCTAAGAAATTAAATTCCACCGTTGCATGTGAAGTTTAGGGGATTAAGAAGCTTGTCTAAAAATGTGGGCCCGATCCGACGGTCAACGAAAAAGTTACGGCGAATCGAAGTTTGGAATTTCTGGTGCACGCCAAGGCGCACCAGGGTGCAAATCATGCACCAGATCAGTAGAAAAATCGCCCAGGCGCGGCCTCCATGCGCCCAGGCGCGCCCTGTGCGCACCAGTCACGCGTCCTCATCAGTTTGGCGCGCCATTTGTCCCACCAGTCCCGCACCAGGCGCAGCACCACGCACCAGAATGGGAGCTGGTGCCTCTCCCGCGCTCAGGCGCACCTCGACCGCGCCCAGGCACGCGCGCACCAGCTGGTGTGTCTCCAGCCGCACGATCAGACCTTGGGGTCCAAGATTTGGCACCCCAGCCACACGATTGGTGCCTTTGGTGGCCAGGAAACATAAAAAGAAAAGAGCAAGTCACCCACACAAATCACCATCATCCCTTCTCTCTCAAAAATTCGAACCTCTCTCTCTCCTCTAGGGCTCAAGCTTTTCTCACTACAAATTGATCAAGAATCAAGTGGGTAGCACTCATTCCATCATCAAGTATTGTTATTATCATCTCCAAGTAAGTGTTTGAGTGTGGGTTCCCCTCTTTCCCTTTCAAATTCGTTTTTCTCTCTCTCTCTCTACCATTAATGGTGGTTTTTCAATGCTAGGCTTTGGAGGCACCATTTTTCTTTGGTTCTTGACTTGATTCATGACATAAATGATGATTTCCTCTCTTTTATAACTCTATATTAGGTTCCATCCTTATCCTTTGGTTTGGTATCTCTTTGTGGGAAAGGCTCAAGCTTAGGGCAAGTTAAAATCTCCCTATCTCTAAGCAATTGAGGTAAGGAGGTTTGTGTTACCTTATTCTAGGGGTTAGGTTGTATTATGTGTATATTGGATTGCTAGGAGGTGTTTGTTAATTTTGATGAGAAACCCTAGGATAGTTATTAATATATTAATTTGTGATTATGCATAAATGTGTAGTGGTACATTATGTTGGACTTAAATGAGAATATGGTATTTGAATTAATGGTGAATTGTTGTTCTAAATTATGTTGAAGTGAAGCTTATGAATGATCATGAATATGTTGATTGGAATAGATAGTTATGACTCTGTGGATAGTGAAAATATAATGGAATGATTAAATTGATGAAACTCATGAGATTGACAACAAATGAAACAAATGAAAATGTAATTCAAAGACTTAAAGAACAAAGAGTGTGTGAATCCAGATCCTGTAAGACGTTGTCCGTAGGAGACTGTACGCATAGATCGCGTAAGACGCACTTGATGCGCTGCTGTAAGACGTTGTCCGAAGGAGACTGTACGCAATTATGGACACACACACCATATATTAATTAATGATAAAAATTGGATTGTGCCTCTCCAGATCTTGTAAGACGTTGTCCGTAGGAGACTGTACGCATATATCGCGTAAGACACACTTGATGCGCTGCTGTAAGACGTTGTCCGAAGGAGACTGTACGCAATGATGGATGCACCTTCCGATTGTGGAATCCAGGTCTTGTAAGACGTTGTCCGTAGGAGACTGTACGCATAGACCGCGTAAGACGCACTTGGTGCGCTGCTGTAAGACGTTGTCCGAAGGAGACTGTACGCAATGATGGAAATCCACGTAATAATTTCTAAAAGTCTTTACGAAAACACAAAGTTCATGTGATGAAAAGTGAAATGTGATCCGATGCAATAGTATAAATGGTATGGAATTTTGGAATAAAGTGGTAAAATATTAATTATGGAATCTAAAGCTATGATGAATTAAATTTATTATGGGAATTGAATTAATTGAAAAGTTTGGGAATGATGTACTGGTTTATGTGCAATATATGATTATTTGTGTTTGGCCTGGTGGTTCAGTATAGCATAATAGAAACTGCTTCCCTATTTTATTGTGTAATACTCACATCCTTACCATTTTTCAGGTACTGAGTCGGAGTATACACCAGGACTGGCCGAGCAGGATTACTCTCCCTCACAGGGAGAGTAGGGTTATGGGTTTTAGATACATATATTGGGACCTAAGCCTCCGTATTATTTTGATGTTTATGTGCTGTTTATGCTTTTTGAGTGAGGCTTAGGATAGTTTCTTTTGGGCACAGTATGTGATTTATTTTGGGCATAGTTGTTGTTATGGTCTCTCGATTTACATACTTAGCTTTTTGCTGGCACTCTGACAAACTGACACTGATGTTTTACTCTTGAGCCCATGGGGCAACTATGTGATGCATATATATTTATATTCGAGCCCTGCTGGCTACTGTTGGTGTTATATAATTGTGTTTATCAGGTTGAAAATTTAGAAAAGTCCTAAAAACAAACGAAACTCCGTCCGTTTGACGGTTGATTTCCATAAATTAAAAAGGAATTTTTAAGTCCGTATTTTTAATATAAAGGGAATTAAGGGTAATTAATTATAGGGTGTTACATTTATGGTATCAGAGCAGTTTCTCCTCGGCCTTGGAGTTATGCAAACTCCACATGATTACTCACCTAGCGAGTAATTGATGCTCATAGTAATAGTTTAGGAATTTAATAGTATAATTATTGTATTATGTATACATTTAGTATTTAAGTCTTACGGGTCTGTTCTCTTTGGCTAAGCAGAATGGCTGGAAGAAGGGCTACTAATGATGGGTTTGCAGCCATTCTGGAGCATTTGTCTCAGATGCAGCAGCAGCAGGGAGAGCAGATGATGGCTGCTGCAGCAGCAGCAGCAGCAACTCTGCAACCAGCACCAGTTGAGGTTGACTGGATGGCTAGGTTCCGCAAGAATGATCCACCTCGTTTTGAGGGTGGAAATGACCCTGATGGAGCACAGAGATGGATTCAGGAGATCGAGAAGATCCTCTGCTCTATTCACCCACCCATGGAGCAGCATGTTCGATTGGCTGAGTTCATGCTAACCAATGAGGCTGAGCATTGGTGGGATCAACAAAGAAGGGGATTGGTGGCAGCTAATCCGATTGTTCCTTTGGAGGTGTTCAAGGATCTCTTTTTAGGGAAGTATTTCCCTGAAGATGTGAGGAGGGAGAAGGAGATAGCATTTCTTCAACTGACTCAAGGCTCTATGTCAGTTGGGGATTATGCAGCTAGATTTGAAGATCTCATCCGATTCTCTGACTATCGGGATGCCAGTGAACGCGGCAAGTGCGTTAAGTTTGAGTCAGGACTCAGGACCGATATTCGCCTCTCTTGCGAGTATCACAATATTGACAACTTGGCCCGTTTGGTGAACATGGCGGGCACTTATGAGAAGGGTCTTAAGAGGAAAATGGCCGAGGATAAGAACAAGACTGTACAGAGAAGTGGTGGTCCTATGAGGGGCAAGGGAGCGGTGCAGCGGCCAGCCCCTATCCACAGCCTAGAGCAGGCCCTATAGGGGGTTCTTTTGGTCCTATTCCGCCTTGTCCTCATTGTGGCAAGCAACATAGAGGTGTATGCTGGAGCCTGAATCAGAATCAACCAGGTGTCACATGTTTCAAATGTGGGCAACCCGGTCATGTTGCAACTAACTGCCCAAAGAATGCAGTTAAGAAGGAAGCCAATATGACTAGGGCGCAGAGGATTGGTGATGGCCGTCCACTTCAGAAAGGGAAGGTGTACACTCTTGATGGAGAAGAGGTGACTGAGGCTGACGAGCTGATTCGAGGTATTGGCCCTATAAATGATATTGCATGTGGTATTCTCTTTGACTGTGGAGCTACACACTCTTTTATTTCTGTCAATTGCATGGAAAGATTAAAACTGTCCGCTGTTGAGATGCCATTTAAGTTGTCTGTGTCTACCCCTACTAATTCATTTGTGGTTACATCCCTGATGTGTTTGGATTGCCCACTCCGAGTCTTGGAGCGGGAGTTCAAAGTGAATTTAATATGTTTGCCCCTAACCAAGCTGGATATCATTCTAGGCATGGACTGGATGTCCCAGAACCGTGTTCTTCTTGACTGTAGTCAGAAATCAGTAATCTTCTGCTAAGCCTCAGTGTTGGCTATGGATGATGAGGAAGCCTCAGATATTAGCAAAATCCCAGTGGTTTGTGAGTTCCCGGATGTTTTTCCTGCTGAAATTCCCGGATTACCTCCAGCCAGAGAAGTAGAATTTGGCATTGATCTTATGCCTGGTGCCGGTCCGATATCTAAAGCGCCTTACAGAATGGCCCCTCCAGAGTTAGAAGAGTTGAAGAAGCAGTTGGAGGAGCTTTTGGCGAAGGGGTTCATAAGGCCGAGTGTTTCCCCGTGGGGAGCTCTTATCCTCTTTGTTAAAAAGAAGGATGGAAGTGTCCGTATGTGCACTGATTACCGGCAGTTGAATGCGGTGATGGTCAAGAATAAATATCCGCTCCCACGCATCGACGATTTGTTGGATCAGCTTAGGGGAGCTGCAGTTTTCTCAAAAATTGACCTCCGATCTGGATACCATCAAATCCGTATCCGAGAGGGGGACATTCCTAAAACTGCTTTTAGAACTCGGTATGGGCATTTCGAATATGTGGTGATGCCTTTTGGCCTCACAAATGCTCCTGCCATCTTCATGGATTACATGAACAGGATCTTCAGGCCGTACTTAGACTCATTTGTCATTGTGTTCATTGATGACATTCTTATCTATTCTAAGAGCCCGAAGGAGCATGAAGAGCATTTGAGAACGGTGCTCCAAGTTCTCAAAGACAAGCATCTTTATGCCAAGTTTTCTAAATGTAGTTTCTGGTTGAATGAAGTGCATTTTCTGGGGCATGTGATTTCTGAGAAGGGTGTTGCTGTTGACCCTTCAAAGGTGGAAGCGGTGCTTAAGTGGGAGAGACCCAAGTCCATTACTGAGATCAGAAGTTTCCTTGGTATGGCTGGGTATTATAGAAGGTTCATTGAAGGGTTTTCTAAACTAGCCCTTCCTTTGACTACTCTTACACGGAAAGGTGTTCCGTTCGAATGGTCCCCAGAATGTGAAGGTAGTTTCCAGGAATTAAAGAGGCGATTGACTAGTTCCCCGGTGTTGATTTTGCTGGATCCGACTCAATCCTTTGTAGTATATTGTGATGCTTCAAAACAAGGGTTGGGTTGTGTGCTGATGCAGCAAGGACAAGTCATAGCCTATGCATCCAGGCAGTTGAGGCAGCATGAGCAAAACTATCCCACTCATGATCTTGAGTTGGCGGCAGTAGTGTTTGCTTTGAAAATTTGGAGACATTATCTATATGGCTCAAAGTTTGAAGTCTTTAGCGATCATAAGAGCCTTCGTTATCTTTTCGATCAGAAGGAGTTGAATATGAGACAAAGGAGGTGGATGGAGTTTCTGAAGGACTATGATTTCAATCTTCAGTATCATCCGGGCAAGGCCAATGTAGTGGCTGATGCACTAAGTCGCAAGACTTTGCATGTCAGCAATTTAATGGTGAAGGAGATGCAATTAATCCAAGAGTTCAGTGACCTCAACTTGAACATGCAATTGAAAGAGAAGAGCATTGTTCTAGAAATGTTGCAGGTTACCAATGACTTGATTGGCCTTATTAGAGAAAGGCAAGCCGATGATGCAGAACTACAAAAGTTGTTGGAAGGGGCATCGGGTAATGAAGAGCCCGACTTTGTTAAGGGTTCTGATGGCATTATCCGGTTTAGGGGTCGGATATGTGTTCCTATGGACTTCGAAGTTAGAAGGGATATCCTATGGGAAGCGCATCAAACCAAAATGAATTTCCATCCCGGTGCAACGAAGATGTACCAAGATTTGAAGAAGATTTATTGGTGGCCAAAGTTAAAAACCGATGTAGCAGATCATGTATCTCATTGCCTTACTTGTCAAAAAGTTAAGATTGAGCATCAAAATCCTGGTGGTCCATTGCGATCACTTGATATCCCGGAGTGGAAGTGGGATAGCATAGCCATGGATTTTGTGACGGGTCTACCTAGGACTGCTGCAGGATGTGATGCAGTTTGGGTGGTTGTGGACCGTCTCACAAAGTGTGCTCATTTTATTCCGATACACAAGTACACTCTAGAGAAGTTGACTCAGTTGTATATCAGGGACATAGTGAAACTACATGGTGTTCCTACCAGTATTGTATCCTATCGTGATCCAAGATTTCTGTCTAGATTTTGGCAGAGTCTTCAGGAGGCATTGGGTACTAAGCTGAAATTCAGTACGGCTTATCATTCGCAGACAGACGGACAATCTGAGCGTACCATCTAGACACTGGAGGATTTGTTGAGAGTATGTGTTCTGGAGCAGGCTGGTAGTTGGGAGCAGTTACTGCCGTTGATGGAGTTTACTTATAATAATAGCTTCCACGCCAGTATTGGCATGGCACCATTTGAGGCTCTTTACGGCCGAAAGTGTAGGACGCCTCTGTGTTGGTTCCAAATAGGAGAAAATTTGTTAACAGGTCCTGATATTGTGAAAGAAACAACTGAAAAGATCACCTTGATCAAGAACAAGATGAAAACATCCCAGGATCGCCAGAAAAATTATGCTGATAGGCGAAGGAGACCTTTGGAATTTGACGTTGGGGATCATGTGTTCCTTAGAGTGTCTCCGGTCACAGGGATTGGCAGAGCAATCAAGTCCAAGAAACTAACTCCTCGGTTTGTTGGACCTTATGAGATTCTGGAGAGGGTTGGCCCGGTAGCTTACAAGATTGCTATGCCCCCTCATTTAGCTAGGCTTCATGATGTATTCCATGTCTCACAGCTAAGGAAATACATTCATGATCCTACCCATGTGGTCACCTTGGATGATTTGCCTTTGAGGGACAATTTGACTTTCGAGGTGTTGGCAGTAAGAATCGAGGATAGGCAAGTGAGACAGTTAAGAGGCAAGGAGATTAGTTTGGTGAAGGTAATATGGAGCAGGAACGATGTGGAGGAAGCTACTTGGGAGTTGGAAAGCAAGATCAGACAATCTCATCCGCACTTGTTTGACGACAACTGAATTTCGAGGACGAAATTCGGGTAAGTGGGAGAGGATTGTAACATCCCAAGTTTTATTTTAAATGAAATTATTGTTTAATACCCAAGAAATAACTGAATAAAGTGCTTAAAGAATTTTGGGTGATGGGAGAGTAGTAATTATAAGTACTAGGGGTTGTATAGGAGACATTTGTAGCAATGGGCAAAATTATCTAAGCGGAATCAGGGGTTAAGTTGGCGTTTTAAATGTTAGAAATCAGCCGAAAAGAGAAAATTAGGAATTTATTATGGGATGCTAAGAAATTAAATTCCACCGTTGGATGTGAAGTTTAGGGGATTAAGAAGCTTGTCTAAAAATTTGGGCCCGATCCGACGGTTAACGAAAAAGTTACGGCGAATCGAAGTTTGGAATTTCTGGTGCACGCCCAGCCAGATCATTAGAAAAACCGCCCAAGCGCGCCCTCCATGCGCCCAGGCGCGCCCTGTGCGCACCAGTCATGCGTCCTCATCAGTTTGGCGCGCCATTTGTCCCACCAGTCCCGCACCAGGCGCAGCACCACGCACCAGAATGGGAGCTGGTGCCTCTCCCGCGCTCAGGCGCACCTCGACCGCGCCCAGGCGCGCGTGCACCAGCTGGTGCGTCTCCAGCCGCACGATCAGACCTTGGGGGCCAAGATTTGGCACCCCAGCCACACGATTGGTGCCTTTGGTGGCCAGGAAACATAAAAAAAAAGAGCAAGTCACCCACACAAATCACCATCCTCCCTTCTCTCTCAAAAATTCGAACCTCTCTCTCTCCTCTAGGGCTCAAGCTTTTCTCACTACAAATTGATCAAGAATCAAGTGGGTAGCACTCATTCCATCATCAAGGATTGTTATTATCATCTCCAAGTAAGTGTTTGAGTGTGGGTTCCCCTCTTTCCCTTTCAAATTCGTTTTTTTCTCTCTCTCTCTACCATTAATGGTGGTTTTTCAATGCTAGGCTTTGGAGGCACCATTTTTCTTTGGTTCTTGACTTGATTCATGACATAAATGATGATTTCCTCTCTTTTATAACTCTATATTAGGTTCCATCCTTATCCTTTGGTTTGGTATCTCTTTGTGGGAAAGGCTCAAGCTTAGGGCAAGTTAAAATCTCCCTATCTCTAAGCAATTGAGGTAAGGAGGTTTGTGTTACCTTATTCTAGGGGTTAGGTTGTATTATGTGTATATTGGATTGCTAGGAGGTGTTTGTTAATTTTGATGAGAAACCCTAGGATAGTTATTAATATATTAATTTGTGATTATGCATAAATGTGTAGTGGTACATTATGTTGGACTTAAATGAGAATATGGTATTTGAATTAATGGTGAATTGTTGTTCTAAATTATGTTGAACTGAAGCTTATGAATGATTATGAATATGTTGATTGGAATAGATAGTTATGACTCTGTGGATAGTGAAAATATAATGGAATGATTAAATTGATGAAACTCATGAGATTGACAACAAATGAAACAAATGAAAATGTAATTCAAAGACTTAAAGAACAAAGAGTGTGTGAATCCAGATCCTGTAAGACGTTGTCCGTAGGAGACTGTACGCATAGATCGCGTAAGACGCACTTGATGCGCTGCTGTAAGACGTTGTCCGAAGGAGACTGTACGCAATTATGGACACACACACCATATATTAATTAATGATAAAAATTGGATTGTGCCTCTCCAGATCTTGTAAGACGTTGTCCGTAGGAGACTGTACGCATAGATCGCGTAAGACGCACATGATGCGCTGCTGTAAGACGTTGTCCGAAGGAGACTGTACGCAATGATGGATGCACCTTCCGATTGTGGAATCCAGGTCTTGTAAGACGTTGTCCGTAGGAGACTGTACGCATAGACCGCGTAGGACGCACTTGGTGCGCTGCTGTAAGACGTTGTCCGAAGGAGACTATACGCAATGATGGAAATCCACGTAATAATTTCTAAAAGTCTTTACGAAAACACAAAGTTCATGTGATGAAAAGTGAAATGTGATCCGATGCAAGAGTATAAATGGTATGGAATTTTGGAATAAAGTGGTAAAATATTAATTATGGAATCTAAAGCTATGATGAATTAAATTTATTATGGGAATTGAATTAATTGAAAAGTTTGGGAATGATGTACTGGTTTATGTGCAATATATGATTATTTGTGTTTGGCCTGGTGGTTCAGTATAGCATAATAGAAACTGTTTCCCTATTTTATTGTGTAATACTCACCTCCTTACCATTTTTCAGGTACTGAGTCGGAGTATACACCAGGACTGGCCGAGCAGGATTACTCTCCCTCACAGGGAGAGTAGGGTTATGGGTTTTAGATACATATATTGGGACCTAAGCCTCCGTATTATTTTGATGTTTATGTGCTGTTTATGCTTTTTGAGTGAGGCTTAGGATAGTTTCTTTTGGGCACAGTATGTGATTTATTTTGGGCATAGTTGTTGTTATGGTCTCTCGATTTACATACTTAGCTTTTTGCTGGCACTCTGACAAACTGACACTGATGTTTTACTCTTGAGCCCATGGGGCAACTATGTGATGCATATATATTTATATTCGAGCCCTGCTGGCTACTGTTGATGTTATATAATTGTGTTTATCAGGTTGAAAATTTAGAAAAGTCCTAAAAACAAACGAAACTCCGTCCGTTTGACGGTTGATTTCCATAAATTAAAAAGGAATTTTTAAGTCAGTATTTTTAATATAAAGGGAATTAAGGGTAATTAATTATAGGGTGTTACACTTTCTCTCTCTCTTAGCTTCATCAACTCAAGCAAGTCCTAGGTAAGTTTGATTCAAGTTTCCTTCATTTCTCCTTTGATTTATACGAATTTCCATCATTATTTCTAATTATTATCACCTTTATTGTGTCATATGAGGTTAGGGTTCACTCTCTCTCTCCTCCATAGCCATTGGAGCTTTCTCTCTCTACAAGGTTAAGGTAAGAAGGTTGTGTTACCTTTATTTAGAGAATGGATTCTAGGAATGTCATAGTGATAGCTAAGGATAGGGTAGTGTATATGTATATATTAAGGAACCTTATGGTAGCTAATATTGACATAAATAGAGTATTTTCAATAAAAGGAGAAAACTCACTTTTAATATGTTAGGAATATATGTGCCTTATGATGATGTTTGTGATGTGTGTGATTATTGTGGAAATGTGAGTTGATTGATAATGAATGAGGAGAATATAGGGATATAGAGAAAATAAATAGAATACAGAATAAAGGAAATGAACCCAATTATATGTGTGTGATCATGTGTATAAATGATGTGTGTTACCATGTTTGAAGAATAAAATGTATGTGAAGTATATGAGTGGTTAAGGTTTGAAATAAATTTAAAATATATTAAATTAATGAGTAACGTAATTAAGGGATGAATTTGGGATGCTTGTGTGTGTAAATATATGAATGTGCTATATGTGAGTATACGATCGTTTTGCGTGTGAATGGATGATTAGGATATATGGATGGATATTGAATGGTGAATGAGTTTGATGAATTGTATGACTGCATGATTAATAGGAGTGGCCCTATAATGAACGAGAACCCGGCGCAGGTTGGTTGTGAGACCCTATGGTCAAGTAAATAATAACAGATAAATAGTGCATGTTGGTTGTGAGACCCGGTGTGACGCTCTCTTTTTAACTTGAAAATAATTAATATTTCCAAATAGTTTACTACTTGCTATCAAAATTAGGACTAGAAAATTTTTCCTTTTTAATATTATTACTTGCTTAATCAAAACCTCTTTTTGACATAAACCGTTTCATGAATTCGGCTTAGTATTATCTTAGATTTGAAAAAGACTCTCGAGAAAGCACGTCCTTATTTATAGGAAACCTTAGTAGTTATTATTTAAACATATGATTTGCCTCTAGAGTCAGATTTGAGTATATAAAATATAAACTTATCGCCGAATCCTTTGTAAAGTGAAATCAGAGTTCGCGGAAGTAAAATAATACTTATGGGGCTCTGCTGAGGAAAATAGACAACATAGATATATATATATATATATATATATATATATATATATATATAGATCATAATATAAACTGAAAACCCCATCAGTACAGTAGCAAGTAACATCAGTCGAGATAGCAAGAGTTTATAAAGACATATACAACCCAGCTGTATAAAATAAAACCTCACTCTAAGACCTCTCAAAATATATACACTATATCACATGATCTCAAAATAGAAGTCTCAGAGCAGGTCTTCAGTGTCCTTAGCAGCTCCTCAGATCCTCCACCACTCTATCCCTAGGATCTAGGATCCAAAATACCTATGCTATGCAAGCTCCTATGAACCAGCGGGTCCACCTCTAGCAGAAACAGTCGGCTCAACATGCACCTCCTCCTCGCTCTCATCCTCCACGGGGTCCTCCTCGACCTCGCCCGACGGTGTAGAGACCCCACCACTGGGTCTAGGATCCGCAGAAGCAGTCCTATCATACTTAGTCGGACCAGGAGAAGGAATCTCCTCAGTGACAACTCTATGGGATGAAGGATGGGAATGAGTGGTAGCTCTAAATCTAAAACTATGAAAACGACGCATAGGTCGAGCCGGGGGTGGTCCTCTATAAGTGTAAAAAGGTGGAACATGCATAGTATAGACTAATGGGATCCTAAATCGACGAGGTCGCACACGCACCAGAGGGTTTGGGTGGTAGAGAGTGATCTCAACCTCCCCCTCAAAGGTGGCACGGTGCTCCTCATACGTCCATGTACCGCTAGGGATAGGGCGTATCTCGATGCAGGCTAGGTATCTGGCCATCACCTAAACAGGGCACAGGGAGTAAGTATACACATATACATAATGGATAAAGACTAAAATTACAATCACAAATATATCATGGACAGATCATAATGCAGATACATATGAGCACACCAATTTTTCAACATTATAACCCTTATAATGCAAGTGGCATGATGTATGATTTTCTATCCACAACTGAGGCCTCTAAATGTCCATCTTTGACGTCCATCCAATACACCATTGTGTTCCCGGAACACCGACATTAGTTCCCAGAACATAATGCCGAACCATACTTGGATAAAAAGCATCACTCTCGGAGTGTGCACCACGTTCCCAGAACGCCACGTTCCCAGAACGCATAAAAACCAAGTCCCGGACACTGGCCACATATCTATAATGTGTCATCAAGTAGGTTATACTTTGGTACTCCCGGAGTACCCTCCTCATATTCCCAGAATATGATAAACGTTCCTACCAACCAGACTTCCAGTCTATATGTATGCACAAACATTAGGGTTGGTTTTATCTTTATATTAATTAATGTGATTTAGAAATATTCCAATTTCTACTTTTGAATGATTTATTTGAGGTATAACTTTTGGCATAAAATTCCCCTTTGAATCTTTCTCAAAATATGCCTTTTAAAACCCAGATTGAGCATTACAACTTCAATGGTATTTAAAAACTTAACTTTTTATTTTTCAGCTTCAGGTACTAACCGGTTACAGTTTCAGGCTAACCGGTTAGAATTACAGACCTGAACTGTTTACCATTGCAATTCAGAAAAACCCTTTTTTCTTGAATTCTCCACCCAATCCAAAACACATTTACCATTGTTTTATACCTCAAAAACCATTGTTTCAACATTCAAAAGTCCAAATCACATTTCCTTTTCCAATGAACATAATTTCCTCTTGAAATTATTTCATTAACTTAAGGCATAATTTTGATCCTTCAATTCAGAACTTTGACAACTCAAGTTCAGACCATGTATAATGAAGTTTAAGCTTAAATTTGAGCAAAGGCCATTGAGATTTCAGAACTGATTAATAAACCAATTTTCTTTGAAAATCTGCAGTGTCTAACCGGTTACGAAAATCGTGTAACCGGTTAGATTATGCAGTCAGATCATTAAAACAAGAGTTTTAACAACTCATTTTCTTCCTTTCTCAAATCTAACCAAATTTCAGTATACACAAAATTCATATGCCTTAAAAAAACATATTTACACTAAGAAACACATTCATATTGCATGCATCAAGTTTATTGTATCAAATTGCATGAAAATCCACATAAACACAATTTAACACAACCAAACTTAGATTAAGCACTCAAGCGCAGAATTCAGCATTTATATAGCTTGCATGCATCAAATTAAAGTTGCTCAAAACCACAGTGAGCAAGTTTTTGGCCTCCAAGCCTTTGTGCTTAAAAACACATAATGCCCTTTTGAGTTTTGTGAACTCAAATCCTAAATCACATGGATTTTATTCTAAATCTAGTATAAGGTAGACTTCTCCCATACCTCTAAGACGATTTTGATGAAGATTTTCACTGGATTAGATGAAAAACCACAGATTCTCACAATTTCCCCAAGTCTGCTCTCAGATTCGGTTTCCAGCAACAGGGTCCAGAAACCACCAAATTTGACATGGAATTTGGTCAAAGAAATTGGGGAAAATGGTTAGAATTCAAAGTAGGTAACATGCATGAGAGAATCAAAGAAGTTTGAGACTCAAAGATCAACTAAGCTTACCACAATCGAGTTTGGAAATCAGCTTCCAGAATCAGGATCCACAGAGAACTCAGCTTTCTACCTTCCACCTCCAAGCTTGATTTCTCCCTCCACACTAACTCTCAACTTACAGTGTTTAGATCTTTGTAAAGCTCTTGATGTAAGCTTCACAATCGTGTATCACTCGATTACTAACACTCAACAACGAAGACGAATTGCTCAGCACAATTCAGAAACCCTAATCACCCTCCTTCAACCAGAAATCAATTGATCAACCCCTAATTCATCAGAATTTCCACTGTTTATAGACAATTGAAGGTAACATGCAGGGCGACGCGTGTTTCCCATTAACACCAGGTTGATTTCGTGGCGATTAAACGAGTAATTCAAGTGATTACTCATCAAATTCCACTAAACCAGTTTCTGAGTTCATCGTCTAACCGGTTACAGGGCATTACTAACCGGTTAGATCAGTTCAAAATTTAAAAATTATTATTTTTAAATCATTCCCTCCAAGAACCATTCTAATATTGCCTTTTAGTCCTCATTCAGGGACCAAACTGCAATTTCCTTATATTCTGTATTTATTTGCCATATAAAAATATTTTAACTTATTTTTATATTTAAGGCTAATTAAATACAAAATATAAACTTGAGAAATTCTATAAATTAATAATAAAACTTTTTATTATTAATTTCCTATTATTCGGGAGACGAAAATTAGGGATGTTACACCCGGTGGTCAAGTAAATAATAACATATAAACTGTGCAGGTTGGTTGTGAGACCCTGTGGTCAAGTAAATAATAACAGATAAACGGCCAGGTTGGTTGTGAGACCCTGTGGCTAAATAGTAAAAGATAAACGGCGCAGGTTGGTTGTGAGACCCTGTGGCCTTATAGCAAGAGATAAACGGCCCGGGTTGGTTGTGAGACCCTGTGGCCATATAGTAAGAGATAAACCGCGTAGGTTGGTTGTGAGACCCTGTGACCAAATAAAGAATAAAGAGGTAAGCGGCACAGCTTGGTTGTGAGACCCTGTGGCTAATGAATAATAAAAAAGAATTAAATAGTGCAACTAGGAAGAAACTGACTAAGAATAATTGTGTAATTAGTTGTGTAGAATATCATGTGATGTGTTGGTGATAGGTATATCTGGCTTAGATTATTGCTATGTTTTTTAGAAACTATTTTCCTAAGTTCTGTGTAATGCTACCATTCTTGCTATTTTTATTACAGGTACATAAGGAGCTTACACGAGTCATGGCCGAGCAGGAGTACTGTGAGACCCCCAATTTAGGCCCGATTTAATTATGTTATTTAGAAAAATAAATTAATTTTGTTTATATATTTACTTTAATTTTGTGCTAAATATGTGATTTAAGTAATATATATATATATATATGTGTGTGTGTGTGTTCATGAATTTTAAGCTATATATATATATATATATTTATGTACAGGTTCTATTATATTATAAGATGTCCAAATATTATATTTAATTATTCAATTGAAATATATTTTGAGCAAAATTAATTTAACATGCTTTTGATATGTGCCTATTTATATTTCTATATATATATATATCCCGTATATATATAGATATATACATATATTTTCCTTAATGAATTTAAATTTTATTCTTAGCATGAAAATATTTTTATAAGGTATAGTATTTTACTTTAATGATATTTGAATATGAAATGAATTTTGAAGGATTATGGTGTTCTATCTTCATAAATTCATATCTTTTTAACCGTAAGTCAAAAAATTACAAATTATATGTCAAAACGATCGTATCGAAATATGGATTATGAAAATGTAAAGTTTTTATTTCTATTTTAGAATCTTCGAATTTTTATCACTGCTACTGTAATATACGAATTTTGGAGTTTTAAGTTTGAAAACATGATTTTAATGCATTTAATAACTCTTTGACCCAAAAATATTTTTATGTGCATGGAAAATATATTTTAAAAATCCCTTATTGGTTGTACCGTCCATATAAAATGTTATTTCTGTATTTTTGAATTATAAATTAATTTGAAAGCTTATGAAATGCATTTTTGGAGGAAATAACCTTAGAACTTAAAAAATTCATAACTTTCAAACCGTAAGTCCAAAAATTATAAATTTTATATGAAAATGATCGTACTGAAATATAGATTTGATAAATATAATATTTATAATTTTAATCGGTGTTCTGCGAAAATTTTGTATCCGTACCAATTAAGAACGAATTTAGAGTTTTAATATTGGAAAAATTATTTTTAAAGCTTAGAATTAATTATTGGACTTCAAAATATTTATGTTTATGTTCAGATATTTATTTAAAAGCTCATTGGCTACACTGTCCAGATTATTTTATTTTTCTATTTATTTCTGAATTTTAAAGTAAAAAGCTTTAATTTGATTGGATAATTGGGAGGCGGATTCAAAGTGAGTAAATGAAAATTTTGTTCTCCCCACATTGACCATGGGTACCGTCCAAATGCATGGAAAAGGAGGTGATATTTTCTGAAAATTTACCTAGAAGAATCTTTGAGTTTAAAGCTTATAGGAGTTGAAAAAATCCCATTTATTACGTGTACATGTTCCTAGACTTGGTTAAAGTGAAAATTTAAAATTCTTTGACTCATTTGCTGAGAAAGAGGCGTGTATATCACCTCATTTTTTGGGTGTGTTCATTTTCTACTTCACCTATAAATAGAGCCTAAGACCCCTCATTCTTTTACACACAACAAACAATTCTTTTGAGAAAAAAAATTTTGAAAAAGGCTTTGAGAGAGAGAGGGTAGGCGTGACACTCTTGTTGGAAACCAACAAGCGGCTCAATATAGTCTAGAGGGGGGGGTGAATAGAATGTTGAAGCCTTATTACAGATTTTTCGTCCACCTAAGAGAATGGTTTTATGAAAATAAATTTTCTTAAGAATTCAGTTCAGATTACTCGAGTAACTCAAGCCTTCACTCGAGTAATACGCAACCAAAAATAATTTCACTCGAGTATTCAGCAAATCACTCGAGTATTACGAAAGCAAATTTTAAATCACTCGAGTAACAGAAAACCTACTCGAGTAATATTTATAAACTGAAAGCAGATTACTCGAGTGACAAGAACTTTACTCGAGTAAACTGGGTAAAATTCAATTTAAAACTTAGTTTTCAATGGAGTTCTTCAAGAATAACAATGCTATGATGATTCAACAAATTATGAATGATTAATATGAACAATTTCAAGTAATATTAACATGCAATTTTAGATCAATTGAGTAGAATTAAGAAAACCCCAATTCTAACCTAAAAATGCAAATGTTAATGAATTAATGAAATACAAGGAATGAAAATAAAAGAGACACAAGGATTTATCCTGGTTCACTTTCACCCACTTGAAAGCTACTCCAGTCCCCTCTTAAATCAAGAGAGATTCTTCACTAGAAATCTTCAAATGTAGATTTTACAATGTTTTAAGATGCAACTAGATTCTTAGTTCTCCTATCTTAAAACCCAACTCAAAGTGTGTACCAAA
The DNA here is from genome assembly GCA_037953625.1 of Crotalaria pallida. NCBI lineage: Eukaryota > Viridiplantae > Streptophyta > Magnoliopsida > Fabales > Fabaceae > Crotalaria > Crotalaria pallida. The sequence continues at coordinate 57,139,929 of CM075651.1, forward strand.
CACTTTGATCTAATCTACCCCTTTTGAGAATTCTAGATTTCCTTGCTAATTGATTGAAGATGCTTCCAACCAATCCTCTTTTCTTGCTTTGATTTGATCCTCAAAGTCTTCCTTGTGAGATTCTTCACTTGTGTTGAAACTTCAATAATGCAATCACAAATTGCAAATCTTCAACAACCACTAAGAACAAAATTATGATCCCAAGAATATTTGAACAATGAAAGAAATAGAGTGAAGAATGAAAAGTTCTTTGTTGAATCTTGATAGCTCTTGAAAGATGTAAAATAGCTCTTGAGTTGCTTTTGAAAATCTATATAAAATTGTAAGAATGAAAGTATATATCTTTGAAAGAGAAAATTAAGTCCTTTTAAAATTTTCCCAACACTGATTGAATTACTCGAGTAAACCAAACAACGTCACTCGAGTGAAACATGTCAGATTAAGTTACTCGAGTGATGTGTAAACCATTACTCGATTAACCTGTCAGGACATAAATTACTCGAGTGAACCAATACTCATTACTCGAGTAAACTGATCAGAATCTGAATAAAAACAAAGTTTTTCTAAAATGATTTTCACAAGCTATTTAATCAAGATTTAAAGTATCTTCACTCTTAATCAAACATTATTTAAATATTCTTAAAATCACCTAAGCTACCCACACCAATGAGATGCATTGCATAAAATAAAGATTACATTGAAATAGAATTAATAAAAATCCTAATTCTAATCTTCATGTGGTGTAGCTTGCTTGTTGCCAATGTTGTTGCTTGGAGAGAGATTGTTAGCATCAAAACATGAGAATCCTACAAACTCCCCCTTTTTGATGATGACAAACCTCCTTTCAAATTAAGCACTAAGTTTTAACATACTCCCCCTAAATGTAAAACATCTAGGCCAAATATAATAAAACTTAACCTACAAGAACAACATCAACAAAATATTCTCCCCCTTTTGGCATCATTAAAAAGATAAAATTTTTGAGAAAAGTCCTTTGCCAAAAGTTGAAGGTAAGTAGATCACAATGGTATATAAAATATATAACAATAAAGACAATACCAAAATAAACCACAATAGTGCCACAACGAATATAAACAACGAATATAAACGCACAACGAATATAGCACCATAATATCAGAGTATCACACTATGCAGCAAATCATAGCAGATAATCAAAACGAAAACTAAACAAACTAGACCATACACAAGGTCCTAAAGTCATAGTAGCAACAGAGTCAGAAACATGAAACAGAAACATAAACAGAAAATATGCAAATGAAACATGCAACAGAAATCAACAGCAAACATCATCAGCATCCACAGGTCTAGGAATCAGGTGGAGGAGGAGGAAAATGGTGAGAAAATAATCCAGACATGTAATCCATCAAACGATGCTCCATGGCAATATTCTTCACATCCTGTCTCATCTCCAACTGAGTGAATTGAGCATTGATGTGCTCAACCAATGACTCATGAGCAGCCTGTGCATCAAATGGAGTACCAAGATTATCCAAATCAATATAGTCCTCAACACGATCGGTATCCATCGGATCAGTAGAAGAAGGAGGAACAGAAGAAGATGCACCAGCCCTATCACCAAGTAAATTCCTTTTCCTAGAACCTGAAACTCTTGCAGCCTTTGCAGCTTCAGCCATTTCCTTAATTTGTGATTTCCATAACCAAGTGCGACTATCCCTATGCCAAGCAATTTTCATATAACTAATGTGCGAATCATTAAGACACCAGTTATTTTTCCTTTCCTTTTCAGCTGGCTCATCATCAGGGATTGGAACACGATAATACCTCATGATCTTGGTGACATGCATAGGATATGGCAAGAATTGGGTTGGAGGAGATTGTGCAGCAGCTTCCATACGAGCTAAAAACATTTTATTCCAATTCATCTCATACCGCTTTTTAATCCCATGAAACAAAGTAAGATCATCATCTCCCAATTGAGCATAATTTTGATTGCATTTCGGAATCAAACAATAAGAGATAATATACATGAGCACCCTATCCACAGCATGCAAAGGTGATACAGTTCTAGTAGTCCTATCACCCCAAGATTCACCAGTACGCAACAAATCAGTATAAATCTTATTAGTATCCACATCCAAATCCAGACATTCAGTATCACCAATAAAAGTTCCCTTGTTTTCTAAACCAAACATCATAGTCAAATCAGCAGGCTTTATAACAAAATGATGTCCTCTAACCATTGTTTGATACTCACCATCTAGCTTAGTAAAATTCTGATAAAATTGTCTGACAAGCCTAGGGTAATAATGAGTCTCAAATTCCAAAAACCTCTTCAAATTCTGAAATTCTAAATCCTCTACAAACGGAAATTGCTCCTTATGCAACCAAGCAAACTTAACATACCTTGTAAGACCAAAAGAGCGATTGATAAATGCCGGTTCCCGCAAATCTCGGTTGATTCCAGAAAACCAAGTATCATTACGACCTGCTCCTTGCTTTGCTTTCTTTTGAGGAGGTTGATAGTGAGAGGAAGAAGCCATTGATTCAGAAAGAGCAAATTCGGTTTTGGGGGTTAGGGTTTTGGTTTGGAATTTTCGGATTTTTGGATAAAATTGGTGAAATTGATGAATGAAATGAGTAGAAATGATGATATAATGATGAAATATGGAAGAAATTTGTATGATTTGTGAGTTTTTGTGGCTGAAAGATGATGATTTGATGAAGACCCGTATGAGAGAGAAGAGAGAAAGACGAACAAGAGAGAGAAAAAGTCGTGAAAATGATGCAGATTTCAACAGTTCAGCTTTTAAAATCACGTAAGTTACTCGAGTAATGTTCATACGTCACTCGAGTGATTCGAGCAGTACTCGAGTGAAAGAGTATGTTACTCGAGTATGCCGAAAGATAAAAAGGTTTTACTCGAGTGATGGATGAACTTAATCGAGTGATACGAAAGTCATTTTAAAAAATAATCGAGTGACAGACAGAATTACTCGAGTAATACGAAAGAGTTTTTAAAATTACTCGAGTGAAATTTCTGTTACTCGAGTGAACTGTCCAGAATTTCAAAAATTTCAATTTTTCATGCAAAATCATTTTTCATGCACAAATACATAGCAACACTTAGCATGTAGCAAGTAACACACATACAAATAAAGCAATTAGCATATTATAGAAAACATACACACATAACTACATAAAAAAAATTAAGAAACACTTTAATAAGATACAACAACTCAAAACACAAATCACATTGAAATAGGCTTGAAGGTGATTTTAAAAAAAACATCAAATACAATTAGCTAATAGTTAATTCATCAAAAATACCAAGTTCTCTTCGAATCTTATAAAATGTGTCCCTTGGTAATGGTTTTGTAAAGATATCAGCTAATTGATCCGAAGTTTGAACAAACTCAATAACACAATCACCTTTTTGAACATGATCTCTCAAAAAGTGATGCCTAATTTCAATATGCTTTGTCCTTGAGTGTAATACTGGATTTTTAGTCAAATTAATTGCCGAAGTGTTATCACACTTTATAGGGATTTTTGTCAAATTTAAACCAAAGTCAGATAATTGTTGCTTCATCCATAAAATTTGAGCACAACAGCTACCTGCAGCTATGTATTCGGCTTCCGCGGTTGATAAAGCTACACAATTTTGCTTTTTAGAAAACCACGATACAAGTGAATTACCAATTAAATGGCATGTTCCGCTTGTACTTTTTCGCTCAACTTTACAACCGGCAAAGTCAGAGTCCGAATAACCTATAACTTTTAGAAAAGCATCCCTAGGATAATAAAGTCCAGTATTCGTTGTACCCTTTAAGTATTTCATTATTCTTTTGACAGCAGTTAGATGCGACTCTTTCGGTTTTGCTTGAAAACGTGCACACATACATACACTAAACATGATATCAGGCCTAGATGCAGTTAAGTATAACAAACTACCAATAATACCACGATACTTCGTTACCTCTACCGCTTTTCCAGCCTCATCTTGATCTAGGTAGCATGCAACGCTCATTGGTGTAGAAGCGGATTTGCACGAATCCATTCCAAAACGTTTGAGAAGCTCTCTACAATATTTACTCTGATGAATATAAATGCCATCACTAAGCTGCTTTATTTGAAGGCCAAGAAAGAATGTAAGCTCTCCCATCATCGACATTTCGAATTCACTTTGCATCAATTCTGAAAACTTCTTACACAAGTTATCGTTAGTAGCACCAAATATAATATCGTCAACATATATTTGAACCAATAAAATATCCTTACCAGAACGTTCAATAAAAAGTGTAGTGTCAACAGTGCCTCGTTTAAAACCTTTTTGTAATAAAAAATTGCTTAGTCGATCGTACCAAGCTCTAGGAGCTTGTTTCAAACCGTATAAAGCCTTTTTCAGTTTGAAAACGTAGTCCGGATGCTCAAAACTCTCGAATCCGGGAGGTTGTGACACATAAACTTCCTCTTGAATGTATCCGTTAAGAAAGGCGCTCTTAACATCCATTTGAAACAATTTAAAATTCATAATTGAAGCAAAAGCGAGAAGAATACGAATAGCTTCTAATCTAGCAACGGGAGCATATGTCTCATCGTAATCGATTCCTTCTTCTTGACTATAACCTTGTGCTACCAACCTAGCTTTATTCCTAACAATAATACCCGATTCATCTAACTTATTCCTATAGACCCACCGAGTACCAATTTCAGGACGATCATCGGGTTTTGGTACAAGCTCCCAAACTTGATTTCTTTCAAATTGATTTAATTCTTCTTGCATGGCCATAATCCAATGATCATCTTGAAGAGCCTCTTTGATATTCTTAGGTTCTATTTGAGATACAAAGGCAACATAATAACAAAAATTATTTAAAGTGCGTCTGGTTACCACTCCCTTCGCAATGTCACCTAAGATATTAGAAATCGGATGATTTTTGTTGGACTTCCAAGCTATTGGTAATTGAGGTTGAATCTCGTGTGCTAAGTCTTTATCTTGTGCTTGCACCTCTCTATCTTCATTTTGATTCTCTTCCGTTTGTTGTGGTGTTGAATTCTCATGATCCAAAAATGTACCTATATTATCATCACAAGAAACAACACAATCTCCTTTCGAAGATTCATCAAATACAACATACACGGATTCCTCAACGGTTAATGTTCTTTTATTGTAGACTCTATATGCTTTGCTATGGGTTGAATAACCTATGAATATGCCTTCGTCGGCTTTGGAGTCAAACTTGCCGACCGGTTCCTTTCCGTTATTTAAAACAAACACCTTACACCCAAAAACATGAAAATGTGAAATATTTGGCTTTCGCCCTTTTAAAAGTTCATAAGGTGTTTTATTTAAATGCGGACGAATAAGAACCCTATTAAGCACATAGCAAGCGGTGCTTACCGCATCAGCCCAAAAATATTTAGGAACATTTGATTCTATCAACATAGTACGAGCAAGTTCCACTAATATTCTATTTTTCCTTTCTACAACTCCGTTTTGCTCCGGAGTTCTAGGGGCCGAAAATTGATGATCAATACCAAACTTATCACAAAACGCATCAATCCTAGTGTTTTCAAACTCACCTCCGTGATCACTTCTAATAGACACAATTTTCAAACTTAGTTGATTTTGGATGAGTTTGGCAAATCTTTTAAAACATTTATAAACTTCACTTTTAGCGGATAAAAATAAAGTCCATGTGAATCTAGTAAAATCGTCTACTAAAACAAATCCATAGTAATTGCCACCTAAACTTTTAATTTGTGAAGGGCCAAACAAATCCATATGGATTAGCTCCAAAGGCTTTGTTGTGCTTATCACATTTTTAGGTTTAAAAGAACTTTTAACTTGCTTGCACTTTTGACAAGAGTCACAAATGCCATCAAGCTTAAAGTTTAGTTTAGGCAAACCAATCACTAAATCTTTTCGCAAAAGTTTGTTCAATTGATTCACATTCACATGAGCATTTCGTCTATGCCAAAGACGAATTTCATCATCAAAAGTTTTGAAACATTTTGAAAATAGTGAAGTTATCTCATCCAAATCAATTAAGTAAGTGTTATTAGAGCGACGACCAACAAACTTAACACTATCATCTATAGAAGACTTAATGAAACATAATTCCGGAGTAAATGTCACATAATTGCCCATATCGCATAGTTGGCTTATACTAAGCAAGTTGTGTTCTAAGCCTTCTACGTATAGGACATTTTCTATGACAAGGTTAGATACGTTACCGATCTTCCCGACTCCTAGAATTTTGCCCTTGTTGTTGTCGCCGTGTGTCACAAATCCACCACTTTTCGGAGTAAGTTCCATGAAGTGCGTTTTGTCTCCCGTCATGTGTCTCGAACAACCACTATCCAAGTACCATTTTCGCTCTTTGGTTCGAAGACACACCTACAAGAAAGATATCATTTGGTTGACTTAGGTACCCAAGTGGTCTTGGGTCCTTTGTTGTTAGCATGAGGAGAAGTCCCCTTAACAATCCAAATATATTCACCGCTTGGTATACCAAATTTCTTTATATTACATTTATTCGTGGTATGCCCAAAGATTCCACAATAATGACAAGTTGGGTTTTTAGAAATCTTATTCTTTGAAAATCCACCAACTTTGCGATAATTGCGTTTCTTAGGTTTGGTATAGCCAAGACCGGATCTATTGCTATTGTTCCTTTGAGTTGAAAGCAAATGATCTAATGAAGTATCTCCTTTCATGAGCCTTGCAAGTCGATCATTCAAATTAAAAACTTCTTTTTCCAAAGACTTGCAATTTTCACAAGATGGAGTCTCATTTGATTTCAATTCACAATTGCATGTAGAGTTTGCATAAATGAGTTCAAGAGTTTCATTTTGAAGCTTAAGTTCTTCTAAATCTTTTTGAAGTTCAATTATCTTTTCATGTTGCTTCATTATGAAATTCTTTCTTTCAACATTTATTTTAGCAAGTTTCTTCAACTCTTTATGCATCTCTACATACACATTGTACAATTCATTGAATGAAGGAGAATTAGAACTTGAGCTAGCATCGGAAAGATAATCTACCTCATTGACGTTCTCACTTGATTTAATGCTCGAAGATTCCTCTTCATCAAGCTTTGTCATTAAACATAGATTTGCAAGTTCTTCATCATCCGATGAGCTAGATGTTGATTGACTCTCCACTTCATCCCATACTATGTAAGCCCTTTTTCCTTTAGATGAATTGAACTTTGAGTTGTCACCTTCCGACTTCTTAGAATGAGTTGGACAATTCGATCGATAGTGACCAAGCTTTCCACATCCATGACACTTGATGTGATCCTTGTTAGTCTTATTTCTTGGTTGTGAGTCCTTAGAATCTCTTTGTCTATTTCTATTAAAGTTCCCCTTTTTCTTAAGGAACCTACCAAGCTTTTTAACTAACAAGCCAAGGGTCTCATCATCTATATCGGAGTCCGAGTCATCCACTTGAAAGTTTTCCTCTTGTGCCTTAAGGGATTTTGAAGTTGATTTAAGAGCTATCCCCTTTTTCTTCCTATCGGCATCTTCATTCATGGATAACCGTCCAAGCTCCATTTCATGCTCTTGAAGCTTTCCGAATAGAGTTGCTAAATCAATTTGATCCACGTCTCTAGCTTCCATAATGGCCGTCACCTTAGGTTGCCATTCCCTGCTAAGACATCTCAAAATCTTATTAACAACTTCACCATTAGTTATAACTTTTCCAAGTGCAGAAAGATGATTAATGATATGAGTGAACCGCTTTTGCATGTCACCTATATTTTCATTAGGTAACATACGAAAGAGTTCATATTCATGCATGAGTGTATTTAGCCTAGCCCTTCTAACCTCCGAAGTGCCCTCATGTGTGACTTGTAATGTGTCCCACATTTGTTTAGCATCAACACATTGAGATACTCGAAAGAACTCATCATAAGAAAGAGCGGACGTGATGATATTTTTAGCTTTTAAATCAAATGCAACTTTCTTCTTATCATCATTGTCCCAACTCGATTGTGGTTTAATTGAAACAACATCATTTACTTTCGTTTGAGGAACAAAAGGTCCATTCTCTATGGCGTTCCAAATTTCCATATCTATGGCTTGAATAAAAATTTTCATGCGGACCTTCCAATAAGCGTAACCCTCACCACTGAATAGTGGAGGACGATTAATGGAAGTTCCTTCACCACCAAAAGGATTTGAAATTGAGCCCATTGTTTCCAAGTAAAAAGGATCTTTTCGAAAAAGCTTTTTAAGGCTCGGATTTTTCGTCCGAGCTCTGATACCACTTGTTGGAAACCAACAAGCGGCTCAATATAGTCTAGAGGGGGGTGAATAGAATATTGAAGCCTTATTACAGATTTTTCGTCCACCTAAGAGAATGGTTTTATGAAAATAAATTTTCTTAAGAATTCAGTTCAGATTACTCGAGTAACTCAAGCCTTCACTCGAGTAATACGCAACCAAAAATAATTTCACTCGAGTATTCAGCAAATCACTCGAGTATTACGAAAGCAAATTTTAAATCACTCGAGTAACAGAAAACCTACTCGAGTAATATTTATAAACTGAAAGCAGATTACTCGAGTGACAAGAACTTTACTCGAGTAAACTGGGTAAAATTCAATTTAAAACTTAGTTTTCAATGGAGTTCTTCAAGAATAACAATGCTATGATGATTCAACAAATTATGAATGATTAATATGAACAATTTCAAGTAATATTAACATGCAATTTTAGATCAATTGAGTAGAATTAAGAAAACCCCAATTCTAACCTAAAAATGCAAATGTTAATGAATTAATGAAATACAAGGAATGAAAATAAAAGAGACACAAGGATTTATCCTGGTTCACTTTCACCCACTTGAAAGCTACTCCAGTCCCCTCTTAAATCAAGAGAGATTCTTCACTAGAAATCTTCAAATGTAGATTTTACAATGTTTTAAGATGCAACTAGATTCTTAGTTCTCCTATCTTAAAACCCAACTCAAAGTGTGTACCAAACACTTTGATCTAATCTACCCCTTTTGAGAATTCTAGATTTCCTTGCTAATTGATTGAAGATGCTTCCAACCAATCCTCTTTTCTTGCTTTGATTTGATCCTCAAAGTCTTCCTTGTGAGATTCTTCACTTGTGTTGAAACTTCAATAATGCAATCACAAATTGCAAATCTTCAACAACCACTAAGAACAAAATTATGATCCCAAGAATATTTGAACAATGAAAGAAATAGAGTGAAGAATGAAAAGTTCTTTGTTGAATCTTGATAGCTCTTGAAAGATGTAAAATAGCTCTTGAGTTGCTTTTGAAAATCTATATAAAATTGTAAGAATGAAAGTATATATCTTTGAAAGAGAAAATTAAGTCCTTTTAAAATTTTCCCAACACTGATTGAATTACTCGAGTAAACCAAACAACGTCACTCGAGTGAAACATGTCAGATTAAGTTACTTGAGTGATGTGTAAACCATTACTCGATTAACCTGTCAGGACATAAATTACTCGAGTGAACCAATACTCATTACTCGAGTAAACTGATCAGAATCTGAATAAAAACAAAGTTTTTCTAAAATGATTTTCACAAGCTATTTAATCAAGATTTAAAGTATCTTCACTCTTAATCAAACATTATTTAAATATTCTTAAAATCACCTAAGCTACCCACACCAATGAGATGCATTGCATAAAATAAAGATTACATTGAAATAGAATTAATAAAAATCCTAATTCTAATCTTCATGTGGTGTAGCTTGCTTGTTGCCAATGTTGTTGCTTGGAGAGAGATTGTTAGCATCAAAACATGAGAATCCTACAACTCTTGTGGAAGGGAAGGGAAAATTTTCATACTCACTTTGAAGCTCTTCTTTGCTAAGGAGAAGAGGTAATCCTAAGAACTTAATTTTTGTTTTAAGTTTAAGCTCTTATTTTTTTGTTAAATATATAAACTTCTTATTCTTCTATGATTTTGAGATTGTGAAACTAAAATCTCTAATCTCTTCTTTGATATAATATGAATTATGGATTGATTTTTGGTTGAAGGTCAAATGAATAAGGATTAAAAAGGGACAAAACAGAAATTGTTTAAAGAGAAATTGATCTCCCCTTTTTAGCCTTTGATGACCGAAATTTTTTTATAATAAAATAAGGAAATAATATTCTGAAATTGTAATTGATAAAAGTTTATATGTTTTAAGAATTATTGTTTTAATCTTTGTTGTATTGTTGTTTTGATTATGAATGTAAGTATAAAAGCATGAATAATATGTAAGTGTTGATGAACAAAAAAAAATATAATAAGATTGTGGTGTGTTGTTTAGGCCGTGAGGCCTATAGCTTTTTTTTTAATGATACTAGCAAATTATATATGTTCTTTTGTTTGGTAATTATGTGTATTTGATGATATTTGATGTGGTTAAAAGGTGATTAATTGGACTTGTGGTTTATGTGATTATATGAATTGGTAATGAATATAAGCTATACTGTTAAGTGCTATCCAAGAAGTAATCTTACTCAAAAGTGCTTATTTCTATTTAAATTGATGCTTAAAGTGAATTTTTGGAAGGTATGAAATTATATGAATAAGATATATATGTGTTTATAAATTAATATTAATCTTCTATTTTATTATTGTGACCGAAAATTATTTTTGGTAGGAAAGAATAAATTCCGCTAATTTCCTAACTGCTTAAATGGTTATATGATGCATATGTATGTTTATTTATGTGCATACATGAAAATAAATTATGTATTTTATAGAAAAATAATTTATATCTGAAAAATAAATTCTAATTCTGAAAATAATATTTTATTGAACTATGAGGCTCCAAATGATAAATTTTGTATGTGTTTGCAATGCTTAACTTGTATATGTGTAAGTATAGTATAAAGTAGAGGTGGCAATTCGTGCTACCCGGCCGTGCTCGTGCCGGCCCGGTTCGTGTTCGGGCCATAACCGTGTCGTGCCTAAAAAGCACGGCTTAAAATCGTGCTCCAAAAATGCTCTCTAAGCCCGCACCGTGCGTGCTTCGTGCTTGTTCGTGCAGCCCGGCAAAATTTTTTTTTTTAATAAAATTTGTTATTGATTAAGGCAAAAAGGAAAAAAAAAAAAGAAAAGAGATTTTTAGTCCCAAATGGCCTAAAACCTATTGTCAATCTGTCACAAGTCACAATAGTGTCGATAATTTTGTACACCCAATAAAATGTTTAGTTCACATTCACAACCATTATGCTAATTATGATTGTGAGAAACACAAAATAATTCAACGTAATAATTCTATATCATCAATTAGGGATTTAAGTGATTTGGGTTTGTTGGGCTTTTTTTTTATTAAAAAAAAATAACGAAAAAAATATATTAAATAAATCGGGCCTGGCGTGCCGTGCCGGGTTAGCCCGGCAAAAACCCGGACGGGTTTCGGGTTTTTGCGTGCCGTGCTAAAAAAGCACGTGTAGAATTCGGGCTGCAAATTTGTTGTTTAGGCCCGGCATTTTTTCGTGCTTTTTTGGCCCGGCCCGGTCGTGCCGTGCTTTTTTGCCAGCTCTAGTATAAAGTATGGATTTAAGGTATGTATTTTTTATAAAATGACTTTTATAAATATATTTGTTTGTTGTCTAGAATCTAATATTAATAAGAAATTGTTATTTTAGTAAGCCAAATTGTATCTCTAGGCCTTATGATATGTATATGGTTGTATATAAATGTTAGAACATGTTTGTTTCAATTTTTAGAGGTGATGCAACTGAATTTTGGTGGCTGTCCAGCAAGCTTAAACTATTTAATTAAATCAAACTTGACGTTATTTTTATAATAGAGCTTGTAATTAAGCTATAGGAGAAAGTGGCGTAATTTTTAGATTAACCGTTTGAGAGAAAAGTGATTTTTGGGATTTAAAGTTTATGCTGTCAAAAAAATTGTTAAGTTGATTTCATTAAGTTTAGAAATTGTTTCGATTTGATGAAATATGTGATTTTTTATGTTTAATTTCTTATGTGTTATGTGGTAAATTGTAGATTGTATGTGTAATTGTATGTATGAGAAAAATAAATTTTTTTCTTTATATGAAGTTGTTGTCCAGCAACTACTTTTAAGCCCAAAAAGTAATTATTTGAATTGTTTAAGTGTTTGACTAATTTTCTTAAGTGTGTTATGTGTTTATAAATATATCAAAATGATTTTTATAAATTAATTGTGCTACTGTCCAGAATTGTTTAATTAAGGAAAAATGTTATTTCATTTAGTTTGGTTTTATTTTTATACTTTGGTGTATGTATTCTTTATAATAAATTGAAAAGAGGCATTTTCGGGTAAATTTGAATAGATGCAACTCTGTTTTAGTTTGCTGTCCAGAATTGATCTTTGCATTGTTATGTGGATTTTAAATGTTATTTAGATAATAGGACTTGTGTATTATAAGTAGGAAAAAGTGACTTTTTGTATTAGTATTGCATGCTGTCCAGAAAATCTATTAAGTTGCATTAGCTCAAATAATTACTTCTGACTTGGAAAAATGCATGAGTTTTGATTAAGGATATTTGTTTATGTGTTAGGTTACTTGTTTATGTGATAAAAATGATTTTTAAATGGATATTAGTTGCTGTCCCAATTTCTTAAAAATGTTGCATCAAGTTAGAGTAATGTACGTAGTTTAGTTTGTTTATGTTAGTGACGACATGGTAATTGTTATATAAGTTTTTGGTTATGATTTTTATGCAAATAAAAATATGAGTGACCAAGTATTATATATTTAGTTACATGTTAAGTTTATGGCGTGTTTAAAATGAGTTTTCGAATCGTTTTGAAAATGTTTTGAGTTATTAAGTTAAAAATATGGTAGTATTTGAAAATGATTTTTTAAAAATGATTTTAACTCTGGCTGTATAATTTATCTGCAAATGGTAGTTGTTATAAAATAGTTAGAGATGAGTTTTGAGTAATTAAAGTTTTGGAAATTATTTTTGAGAGGTGATAATAAAGTTCTAAAAGATATATTATTTTTGGAAAAGGTTTTCATGATTTAAAAAGCTAAAAGAATAGGTGATTTTACTGATGCAGTAATCTGTTTTTGTTTTTCAAAGAGGTTTTAAGTTACTAATATTATTTAATGATCTACGATATTTCTATGTATTTTGAAAAAGGATTCAATTGGTTAAGTTATTATTTGTGAATGTATAATTGATTGGTCCTTTGAATTGTATTATCAATGTTTAAGGTTCGAGTGAAGCAAATTCGGGTAATCAGAATCCGTTGTCTCTAGCTTCACATTCAGGTGTGAGAGTAGCTATATTAAGACATAATGGCACTAAGGTAACATTAGGATGATTTCGACCATCTCAAAAGTCCGAATCCAAAGTTATATGTCAAGATACGAGACGACAATTGATTGTGGTGTGCTCAGTCATTCTACGTTGCGACAGTAACTTTATATTGATTGTCTGATTTTATTTTGATATGACATGTTGTATAATCTAAAGTTATGCTTCTGAATATGGTTTTGGTAATGATAAGAGAACCTGTGATAAAGTATCAAATGTATTTGGATATGTATATGAAATCATGCTTTGTTCTATGAAAGATTAATTGATATATTGGAACGGTTGTCCTATGAAAAGGACTTGGTATATTTAGAATTGGTATGAAAAGAAAATATGAGAATGATTAATCTTGTGGAAGTTCGAAAACAAGGCTAGTGTACAGTGATGGTGCAACGACACAATGATTTTTGTTGTATATCCCCTTTAAGTGACTGGCCACGTGGATGACTGTGCCGTGGTTGCAAGTCTTGTGGATTCCACTGTACCATAGGGAGGTGTTTGTTGTTACCCTTAGAGTTCGAGGCCCGTTAGAAGCGAGGCTTAGAATGGGTCGACCAAAGTAGGTTAATAAAAGACATAAAAGACTTTAAGCTTTAATCCTTTCCTAAATACGCGTTGAGAGAGAAGTAGTGGAGAGGAAAAATACCGTATAGTTGGAGACCTGCGTATCTTCGAGTGGTGATTGTGATAGGGGAGGGCAAGGACAGTGAAACATCAAGAAGCCTTGAGCACTTCCTTAGGCGGGACAACGTTACAATGATCAAGGTCACCTGCTGGGCATTGATCGTAGCAAGGACTGCACGTACAACTAAGGATAGAGCTGTCGCCCCCTTGAGCAAATCGGAGATGGTGAGAGGGAATCTGAATCAAGGCTAAAGGTCATCGATTTTATTATGTATTGACAAACAAAGCGTGGTCCACTTTGATTTTGTTTTGCTGGCCAGATGTGTGGCTTTAGCTTGGTAGGTTGTGAGACCCGCAATTTTTCTCAATTTATTTAAATTATAATATTTGCATTTTTGCTTTATTTTATTTGATGATATTTATTTTAAGAAAAATTTAATGGGATTCGTTATTGAAAAGTTGGTTTTAGTTGCATATATATATATATATGTATGTGGCATTAATATATATGTATATGCATATAATTATAAATTTTTATTTAATAAATGAGAAAATTATTTTGGGATAGAAATAGTTAGTGTAATGGATCTGAGAAATAGTTATTTTGTGGTTGTTGCAGCTGACGAGGGTGACCCCGGTCCTACGTACCCCCAGTGATAAGGGGATCAAGCCACACGTAGTTCTTGAGAGTAGGGATGAGAGAACATACCTTAGCCCCTATAGCATGGCGATACTTATAGGGGAAGTTGTGTTGTGGTGCCTTATGGGCCTGTTCGGCCCAGTAGGGCTGACATGGCTCTTAGAGGATAAGAAGGATGAGTTATTCACCCTTATCCTGTACTAGAGAGCTCATGCTTATCCTGTAGCAGTAGGATTTATTATTGGTTAACCCTACAAGCCCCCCAAGCTCGGATAGGCTTGAAGAGCCTGTGCTGAGCTTCTGGGAGTTGGCGGTGACATAAAGCATTGTTTGCAGGCGTGGTCTTCCGCTCGGAAGAGTGTTGCGGATGGTTGATAGTGCTCTTTTGTGCTCGGATGATGAAACTGAAAGAGTACCCCGATCTCGAACCGAGTTCCCGCGGGGGGATCCGCCACAAGCTCGGTGAGGCTCATCTCGAACCGAGTACAAGCTTGGTGAGGAACATCTCGAACCAAGTACAAGCTCAGTGAGGCTCATCTCGAACCGAGTAAAAGCTTGGTGAGGAACATCTCGAACCAAGTACAAGCTCGGTGAGGCTCATCTCGAACCGAGTACAAGCTCGGTGAGGAACATCTCGAACGGAGTAAAAGCTTGGTGAGGAACATCTCGAACCAAGTACAAGCTGGGTGAGGCTCATCTCGAACCGAGTACAAGCTCGGTGAGGAACATCTCGAACCAAGTACAAGCTCGGTGAGGCTCATCTCGAACCGAGTACAAGCTCGGTGAGGAACATCTTGAACCGAGTAAAAGCTCGGTGAGGCTCATCTCGAACCGAGTACAAGCTCGGTGAGGAATATCTCGAACCCAGTAAAAGCTCGGTGAGGAACATCTCGAACCGAGTACAAGCTCGGTGAGGAACATCTCGAACCGAGTACAAGCTCGGTGAGGAACATCTCGAACCGAGTAAAAGCTCAGTGAGGCTCATCTCGAACCGAGTGCAAGCTCGGTGAGGAACATCTCGAATCGAGTCCAAGCTCGGTGAGGAACATCTCGAACCGAGTAAAAGCTCGGTGAGGCTCATCTCTCACCGAGTGCAAGCTCGGTGAGGCTCATCTCTAACCGAGGTCCCGCGGGGGGGATCCGCCACCAGCTCGGTGAGGAACATCTCGAACCGAGTACAAGCTCGGTGAGGCTCATCTCAAACCGAGTTCCCGCGGGGGGAGTTCCAGAATGGATTTGGGGGTGCTCCGGGTGATGAAGTTATGAGTGTAGGTCGGACCGGAGTCCGGTCCATGACACAAGCCCCCTTGCTCGGGAAGAGTCATAGAGACTGTGCCGAGTTTAGAGCCCTTTTGGGTCGATCAGTCGTTCTTTTCTGAGGCTTGGCGGTGACGTAAAAGAATGTTCGCAGCCAAGGTCTTTTACTCGGAAGAGTATCGCGATTCGGAGATTCATACACCTCTCTTATCGGGGTGTGTTAAAAGTAATATCATGAATTGGATCGTAACGTCTACGGCGGATGCTGTCGAAATGACTGCCTTGGCTGAGGTGCATTCCTCGATCCTGCGACATATTTGGCCGATGGCCAAGTTATCGAGGTAGCAATTCCCGTTTTTACTTGTAGCCACGCCGATCTGGTCGGCCAACCGAGATCGTAGGCAAGTGCGTCAGGACGTGATCCAAAATGAGTGACTATTTATAATATCCGTTATGATTTTGTGCTTCTTTTTGTTCTTTTTGTTAAGAATTCAAGTGTTAAGACCTCAAAACTCTAGCACTTTAGCCGAGGTGGGTTCCTCTATCCGCGATGTATACGATGATTGTTATAACAAATCATGTTCGAATCGGGAATCTTCTTTGGAGTACTTGACGAGTTATAAGCTCTTGTTGGAGCTGTTTATAATCGTTCGCGTCATAAGCGGTGGCTTATCGGTTATGAGGAAAAGTACGTGATACAATGAATTCAATAACAGAACGTTTATTTAATTGAAGCAGTAAATACAATGGGCTTGTGGATTTAGACCTGTGGTCGGCTTGTGCATGTTTTCGGATGATAGGAATCCTGACTTGGTTATGCGTGAAACACTCGAATCATTTTTGGCCATCGTGCTCGGGCTATTGCGCCCGGTAGTTCCGACCATCAAATTTGTACCTTTACATGATGTATAAAAACAGCTATTAGAATATCAAGTAGTAAATGATATGTAATGACATTAATAGCGAAGTATGAATTAGTTCACTGTTAATTACGATTATTATCTAAGATAACACATGTCATGTGGTGAGTGATTCAATAAGAATGAATATGACAATTAAACCATGAAATTGAAATAATATTAATGAGGTAATGAGAAAGATCCTTCCTGTTAGTCTTCGTGGTTAGACTATTTCTGAATAATGTTGATATGCCCGACATCCTTTTGGCATTGAGGCCTTTCTTCTTCTATCACTAGAATGTGTGGTTAGCCGGTATTCCTCACCCTTTTTCATCCAAAACCCCTGTACGCCATTATGGGAAAATCACTGTGTAGCACTCGTGTGAGCAACGCTGGATCCCGAGGAGGGATGTTAACAAGGATGTCTTTTGGCTGTAAGTAACCGTGAGAGGCAAGGGTGTCATGGCAGAGGGTGCGAGGATGTGGCAGGCTTTGGCACGTTGAAGATACTAATATTAGACGCCAATAGTGACTGAGCAGTTTAGCACCAATTAATTTTGAGGATATCTTCTGGTGGTCTGAAGCTCGGAATGGGCTTTGTTTAAAAAGGTCACTACTCGAAATGGGCCTTTTAGAGAAGTGGGCTATTATACTCGTACCTCGCATATGTAAAATAATTGGTAATCGTCGTTAAATTGACAATTTATAGCAATCAAACAACAATAATGACAATTATTGGCAGAGATACTATGTATAATATCGGTATAGAGGTAGTATGATTTAGTAATATCACACGTAATAATATAATAATATCATGACTGAAAAGACAATAGTTAAATATCGTGCAAATAGACAGGATTGCCCATGAAAAGACGCATAATTTCAGGTATATCATGCGCAATAATTGTAATTGAAGGACATTTATAAATATGTCAAAGCATTTAATGACAACAAGTCAAGTGATGAAAGCTTATCCATGAAAAATGAGAATGCGCGATATATATATATCAAATAATAAGCGATATGTAAAGGACTTAAAAGGAACTAAGTATTAAAAGCACATTTCAGAAATATTGCGTCAGCTGAGTTAATATCAGCATGTGTGCAAATAATCACGTAAGGTGCTAAATAAATAGAAGAATAATATTGGAATGAGAATTCCTTCCCTGATTCAGTGAGGTGAGGAATGTCGGTTTGAAGCCTTCTACCAATCCTTTTCAACTGAGCTTTTGTTGAGCACCGAGACCTGACCTTCATTTTCTTTAAATTAATTTGGGCCTGTTTAGCCCGTATCAAATAAGCCCGTATAGGTTGGGCCTTTTAGAACGTTTACTCCCTGGCTCGGGCTATCATACGTGTACCTTGCATGTGTGTACGAAAACAATAATTAATTAGTTATTGTTGTTCAAAGTTAACAATTTATAACAGTAATGATAATTATTAGCAATTAATAAATGACATGTAATCAAATTAATCATGCGCTAATGAGTGATATTGGCAATTGAATAAAAACGTTACTTCCCTGTTTTTAGGAACGAGTTGTTGGGCCAATAGAGGTGTTGATAGTCCATTCCTCCTTCTTTTTTATTTTTTTTTATTTTTTTTAGGGCCTGTTGAGGCCCTTTTCTTTTTTTTTTTGTATTGGGCTGCTGGCCCGCTAGGGTTGAAAACCTAATGCAGCAACAGCTGCTGCGGAATGGTGATGCATTGATGCGGCAATGTTGCAGCGGCGGTATGGGGACCAGAGACCAACACGGGTGGTGCGGCTCACACCGTTGGTTGCGGAAACAAGACGGCGGCGGTTCTGCAGCGGTGGTTCCAACTCCGTGGCGGCGGCGGCATCCACCTGCTATCCTTCTTCTCCTTGCTGCCCACTCGGTCCGAAGGAGATGGGAACCATAACGCTGGGTCGCGAGAAGCACCGCAGCAAGGGTGCCAGTGTTCGATCGCAGCAGTCGATCGGAGAAGCGTGCAACAGGGAGGAAGATGGCTCGGTGTGGTGGTTCGGGGCCACCGTGAATGGCGAGAACGGCGAGGCTCAAATGCAATAGTTGCAGAACTCGTGACTAGGCTTGGTGATGGCTTGCCTCGATCCCCACAGACGGCGCCTATGTAGTGGATCTGAGAAATAGATCCACCATGATGTGTGTTTGTGGTTGTTGCAGCTGACGAGGGTGACCCCGGTCCTACGTACCCCCAGTGATAAGGGGATCAAGCCACACGTAGTTCTTGAGAGTAGGGATGAGAGAACATACCTTAGCCCCTATAGCATGGCGATACTTATAGGGGCAGTTGTGTTGTGGTGCCTTATGGGCCTGTTCGGCCCAGTAGGGCTGACATGGCTCTTAGAGGATAAGAAGGATGAGTTATTCACCCTTATCCTGTACTAGAGAGCTCATGCTTATCCTGTAGCGGTAGGATTTATTATTGGTTAACCCTACAGTTAGTAAGTATATTTTTATCTTAGAAAAATAATTTTGAAGTAATTTTATTGATGTTTTGATAGAAATGTGAATTTTTCAAGTTATAGTATTTTTAACTTAGAAAATTCATATCTTTTTAACCGTACGTCTAAAAATTACAAATGATATGTCAAAACGACCGTATAGAAACGTAAATTATGAATATGTAAAGCTTTGATTTTTATTTTGGATTTTTCGAAATTTTATCACTGCTACAGTACTGAACGAATTTTTGAGTTATAAGAGTAAATGTGTCATTTTAATGCATTAAATGACCTTTTGACTCAAGTGTATTTTATTTTGAAAACAAAAATACATTTATGAGGTTTTCTATTGGACCACCGTCCAAATAAAATATATTTTCGTATTTTTTCTTATTATAAAATTATTTGAAAGCTTATGAAGTGCATTTTTGAAGGAAATAATCTTAGAGCTTCAAAAGTTCATAACTTTCAAACCGTAAGTCCAAAAATTATAAACTTTATATGAAAACGATCTTATTGAAATGTAGTATCTTAATATGTGAAAATAAAATTTTTATTTTGACATCTACGAAAAAGTACTGTACAGTAGGAAAAGCGAATTTTTGATATTTTTAACTTAGAAAAATTATTTTGGAGCATAAAATAAATTATTGGACTATAAAATAATTTTATTTATATATTTAAATATTTATATAAATGCCTACTGGTTTCACCGTCCAAATATTAGCATTTTTCTAATTATTTCTGAATTATTAAAAATGAAAGCTTTAATGTGATTGGTCAATTATGTTGGTGAATTCTAAATGGGCCAATGGAAATTTTTCTCCTTATTTTTATATGTGTGAACTGTCCAAATATATTAGGAGGGAGAGAGGAGAATTTTCTGAAAATTGTGAGGAATCATTCTTAAGTTAATAAGCCATAGTTTTTGGAAAAATTCCATTTAATGCTTGTGAGTTTCCAAGTGATGAAGTTAAGTTGATGACTCATCTTAGACTAGGAGGGGGGA
Source organism: Crotalaria pallida (assembly GCA_037953625.1). Classification (NCBI taxonomy): domain Eukaryota; kingdom Viridiplantae; phylum Streptophyta; class Magnoliopsida; order Fabales; family Fabaceae; genus Crotalaria; species Crotalaria pallida. The sequence continues at coordinate 57,160,088 of CM075651.1, forward strand.
TGAATTTATGATCAGATTTTTGGGGAAAAAGTGCCTTCTCTTCACCTATAAATAGACCATCACACCTCTCACCATTTCACACACTACTTATTGTTTTGAGAAAAATTCTAAGAGAAAAGAGAGAGGAGGGTGGCGAGTTGAAGAGAGGAAGAGGAGGAAAATTTTTTCACTTTGGGGAAGTCATTTAGCTTAAGGAAGAGAGGTAACTCTAAATTTATATTTTTTTTAAGTTATTTCATCTCTTCTTCTACTGTTATTAGAATCTCTAATTCTTTTTATGATATTAAGAACTAAAAGTTTCTAATTCTTATTTTTATATTAGAATGAACTATGTTTTGTTGATGATATTTTGATTTGTGCTCATATGAATTGAGGTTTAAGAAAAAGGGACAAAATGAGTTGTTTAAAGAGATAATCTCCCCTTTTTCCTTAACCCATGATGACCGAATTTTATGTTAAATAGGAAAATTCTGGAAATTTTTGTGTAGGAATTTATATTTTGTATTTGTTTGAATTATTTTATTTATTTTTGTTTGGATTCAAGATGAATGTACAAGGAATGGAAATTAAATTAAATTGAATAAGTTTAAAGTACTTTTGATTTTTTTTCTTTTCTGGACAGTGATATATATATATATATATATATATATATATATAATAGGTAGTAGTTGTTGTTATTATGTGTATAATTGTTATGTGACTTATTTCTTAAAAAGTATAAACTAATGGATATTGTTTTATCTTTGATATTCTGATATGAAAATGAAATGATAATAGTTTTATGAAAATAAAATTTAAACCTGGATTTTTTTTATGGTTGGCCGAAAAATATGATTTATTTTGAGTAAAAGTTACAAATGATTCATAGTGTTTTTGTTTGATAATAATTCTAGGAGTAATTGGGTAATTTTTATAAGGAAAAATATATTAATAAGAATTGTATTTTTGTGTGTGATGATATGACTATGTGATTAAGTTAAGTTGTGAGTTTAGTTGCTGTAAAAAAATGATTTGTAGTAAAGGAAAAATTGAGATTTATTTTTAAGATGTTATGATTATGTTTTAAAAGTTATATTACGAATTGGAAATTTTTTTCATGATTTAAAAGCTAAAAGAAAGAAAAAAGTGATTTCCCGATACAGTAGTCTGTGTTTGATTTTCAAAAAGGTTTTGATTTTTTAAGGAGTAATTTATTTTCTAAGAGTTTATATATTTTCAAGACGTCAAGGATTTTTAAGAAAGTAGTGTTTGTCCAAAAGTTATAGTAATTTTAATTTTAAGTTGGTTTAGATATTTATAGAGCTATTTTTGTTAATATGGTTTGATTAAAGGTCTGCAATTGGAAACAAATAGCGCAACTGTGAATCAAGCGGACGCGAGTTCTTAGCTGCATCTCGAGGTGAGAGAGTAGCCATCTTAAGACACAATGGCACCATGGTAACATTAGGACGATTTCGACCATCTCAAAGGTCGGAATCCTAAGTTATCTGTCAATATACGAGACGAGTCCTGCGTTGCGACAGTAACTATTGTTGATTGTCTGATTTTATTTGGTTATGATATATTATTCTGTTTATATGGCTTTGGAAAATAATGATAAATTATGTGATGAAGTATCGATGAATATTGTATAATTGAGAAATGGTGATTGATGGATATGATTGAGATTATTGGATATGCTGAAATAATTGTTCCTATAGAAAGGACTTAGTATTATGGAATTATGTTATGAAAAGAAAATATGATAAAGATTAATGAATTTTATGAAATGGTGGAATCGTTATTAGTGTACAGTGATGGTGCAAGCGGCACAATGACTAAGTTTTATTTTCCCTTTAAGTGACTGACCACGTGAATGACTTTGCCGTGGTTCATGTCTTGTGGATTCCACTGTACGATAGGGAGGTGTTTGCTGTGGTCCCTTAGAGGTCGAGACCCGTTAGAAGCACGGCTTAGAATGGGTCGACCAAACTTAGGTTTAATAAAAGACTGAAAAGATTTAAAAGACTGTAAGCTTAAATCCTTTCTAACTACGCGTTGAGAGTGAAGTAGTGGAGAGGAAAGACACCCTGTTTATATACGGATACTCAGGAGTTAATTGTGATAGGGGAGGGCAAGGACGGTGACTCGTCAAGAAGCCAAAGAGCGCTTCCCTAGGCAGGACGAAGTTACAATGGTCAAGGTCACTTGCCGGGCGTTGATCGTAACAAGGACTGCAACCGGAACTAGGGATAGAGCTGTCACCCCCTTGAGCAAATACTAGATGGTGTAGAGGGAATCTGAACAAGGCTAAAAGTCACTGATTTTCTTACGACGATCATGGCGGTTGGCCATATTGATGGTTCCAACATGGCGGATCTCGAGTTGTTTACTATGTTTTCCTGGTTTGGTACGTACCCTTTGACTTCGATGCTTGTGTGGTTAGGATTCCTGTGCGTCCCATCTGCTTTCCGAACTAGGTTGCGGTTAGATATTGAAGGAGGAGATGTATCGTGTGTGCTAATCTACCCCCTTACCTCAATGATTTCCCTCCCTAGTTCATTGATGGTTGTGAAAATACTTAGTGGAAAGATTATGAGTATGAAATATTTAAAAGAATAATATTAAGTTATGTGATAAAGTCGTATGGATAAAAGTTGTAAAGAGGATAAAGTTGTAATAATATGATCTGATGTTTTTTGGAAGAGAAGAGGTTATAATGTTAGGTTGTATGTGTTTGGTTCTAGTGCGATCCATGGAATAAGTCCATGCCGTCGATGAACTTATTCATTCTGATCGCTAACTCTCTCTGCTTTCCTTGTCTGTGGACATTGGGACAATGTTCACAGATGTCAGATCAAGTAGCATTTCAAGTTGTGGTTGCTTAAGTTGGAAGATGATCGTGAGATGAAGCATATTTATGAGGAGGATGCAAAAGCGGCAAGCCGAGGAATCTTTCAGATACTTGTGATGGAGGATAGCAATGAAGATTAGTAGTCTAAGGTAGTAGATTTCTTGTTTTGTATTCCATCTTTGGATGGGTAGGACATGATTACTCTATCCTGAATGTAACCCCTGTTGTAATAAATATTTATTCGAAATGAAATGAAAGAAGTTCCTTTTTGTTATGTATCAAGTTCATAAAGTAATTAAATGTTTTTCTGCAAGTTAACCATCAATTAAATATGACATGGAGAAAATGAGTTTTTAGAAATGTGTTGAATGGTAACATCTCTTTTTGGAAATAGAATTTTTATGACGCGAGTTAAGTATTAAATCATTTTGTAAACAAATGAATCAAATTGTTTTATGAAAATCATTTTGTAAAAGAAATTAAATGAACTGGTTTTGATAATGTTATAAAAAAAATGGCGCAAATTTTTAGTAAAAATTCTAAGTCCAAATTGGGGTGTTACATTTAGTGGTATCAGAGCGATGGTTGTCCTTAGTGGCCTTAAGCATAGCCTTATATGCTTTCCTTGTGTGACTCTGGTTGTGTTTGTTTGGGTCTGAGTGGTGATGGTCTTAGTCGTAGAGTAAACTAAGAGTTAGAATTGGTACAGAATTAGAGTGGCATGGATGTCCTTCAAGTTTGACTAGTCAAGGCAATGGTAGCAACGACGCGAACCCTGAATTCCAAAAAGGTCAAAGGCTAGGATTGAAGTTGGCTTTTCCACATTTGGAGTTTCCGAAGTGTGGATCAGGACAAAGTGACTCGTTGGTAGGAGACTTTCCAACGGGAGAAGCAAAGGAAAAACCCATTATTGGAAAAGGTGCAGTATTATGAAGATTGTCAGAGACGAATTGAGTTCGAGTCAAGGCATTACCCTACATCATTCTCAGTTCTGAAAACCCAATTACCCTTTCATCTAGTTGTTGAGCTTGATTTTCGCATTTTGGCGATGATTGACTCTCCAAACTAAAAAGACTTCCTGTTTATCAGAAAATACCCAGCGTAATGACCACATTTCCGTCAAATTATTCAACCAAATGCCAAATTTCAGTAAAATTAAAAGTTCTTTTCTCGAATTTTCGTGATTAAAACATAACCTTACCATGTAAAGTTATGAAGGAAGTAACACTTGTATGCATAACACATGAATTCTAAGTGGTTGAAGGGACAAAGTGATGGTACGGTTGTGTGAAAACTTAGGAATTTTGGGGAGTATTGGTTTAGAGTCGGCCCTAAGTGATGCTAAGAAAGGAAGTAGTGAGTAAAAAGTCGAGTAGTTAAAGAGTAATCATAGTCTTAAGGTGGACTTGGACATAAGGTGGTGTGATAAATAGTATAAGTTTGATTAAAGTTGGGGAGCAAAAAGTTTGGTAAACCCTGTGTTTGATTAGAAGAGTGTAGTTACGAGTACCCTTGTAGCCTAGGTAGTATGGGAGTAAGCATTAACTCAGCTGGTAACTATGGTTTTGATATGCATACAAGGAAGTGCTTCTGGATTGGCACCAAGTTCGAAAATAACAAACTGCCCTTACCAAAGTCCCTTATGAATAATTCATACCCACTTACCTTTAATACTTCTAGTTTGACCAAACTACTGTTGTAACAATTATTGTTTACCCTTGAACTTGACTCAATTCGACTCCCGCGCGGCATTATGGCAAAGGCTGACCAGTAAAAGAGTGTTGATCAACGAAGACATCGAAGGAAGGATATATTCTCAAAAGAAGTAAATAACAAAGTGAAGGGTAGTGAGAATGTCTGAATAACCTGGTGTGTTTCCTTGCTTGTCTCTGTGCGTATTTCTCGGGGACGAGAAATCTTTAAGTTGGGGAGGATTGTAAGACCCGCAATTTTTCCCAATTTATTTAAATTATAATATTTGCATTTTTGCTTTATTTTATTTGATGATATTTATTTTAAGAATAATTTAATGAGATTCGTTATTAAAAAGTTGGTTTTAGTTGCATATATATATATATATATATGTATGTGGCGTTAATATATATATATATATGCATATAATTATAAATTTTTATATAATAAATGAGAAAATTATTTTGGGATAGAAATAGTTAGTAAGTATATTTTTATCTTAGAAAAATAATTTTGAAGGAATTTTATTGATGTTTTGATAGAAATGTGAATTTTTCAAGTTATAGTATTTTTAACTTAGAAAATTCATATCTTTTTAACTGTACGTCGAAAAATTACAAATGATATGTCAAAACGACCGTATCGAAACTTAGATTATGAAAATGTAAAGCTTTTATTTTTATTTTGGATTTTTCGAAATTTTATCACTGCTACAATACTGGAAGAATTTTTGAGTTTTAAGAGTAAAGATGTGATTTTAATGCATTAAATGACCTTTTGACTCAAGTGTATTTTATTTTGAAAACAAAAATATATTTCTGAGGTTTTCTATTGGACCACCGTCCAAATAAAATATATTTTCGTATTTTTTTCTTATTATAAAATTATTTGAAACCTTATGAAGTGCATTTTTGAAGGAAACGATCTTAGAGCTTCAAAAGTTCATAACTTTCAAACCGTAAGTCCAAAAATTATAAAATTTATATAAAAACGATCGTATTGAAATGTAGTATCTTAATATGTGAAAATAAAATTTTTATTTTGACATCTACAAAAAAGTACTGTACAGTAGGGAAAAACGAATTTTTGATATTTTTAACTTAGAAAAATTATTTTGGAGCATAAAATAAATTATTGGACTATAAAATAATTTTTTTTATATATTTAAATATTTATCTAAATGCCTACTGGTTGCACCGTCCAAATATTAGCATTTTTCTAATTATTTCTGAATTATTAAAAATGAAAGCTTTAATGTGATTGGTCAATTATGTGGTGAATTCAAAATGGGCCAATGGAAATTTTTCTCCTTATTTTTATATGTGTGCACTGTCCAAATATATTAGGAGGGAGAGAGGAGAATTTTCTGAAAATTGTGAGGAATCATTCTTAAGTTAATAAGCCATAGTTTTTGGAAAAATCCCATTTAATGCTTGTGAGTTTCCAAGTGATGACGTTAAGTTGATGACTCATCTTAGACTAGGAGGGGGGATGAATTTATGATCAGATTTTTGGGGAAAAAGTGTCTTCTCTTCACCTATAAATAGACCATCACACCTCTCACCATTTCACACACTACTTATTGTTTTGAGAAAAATTCTAAGAGAAAAGAGAGAGGAGGGTGGCGAGTTGAAGAGAGGAAGAAGAGGAAAATTTTCTCACTTTGGGGAAGTCATTTAGCTTAAGGAAGAGAGGTAACTCTAAATTTATATTTTTTTTAAAGTTATTTCATCTCTTCTTCCACTGTTATTAGAATCTCTAATTCTTTTTATAATATTAAGAACTAAAAGTTTCTAATTCTTATTTTTATATTAGAATGAACTATGTTTTGTTGATGATATTTTGATTTGTGGTCATATGAATTGAGGTTTAAGAAAAAGGGACAAAATGAGTTGTTTAAAGAGATAATCTCCCCTTTTTCCTTAACCCATGATGACCGAATTTTATGTTAAATAGGAAAATAAAATTCTGGAAATTTTTGTGTAGGAATTTATATTTTGTATTTGTTTGAATTATTTTATTTCTTTTTGTTTGGATTCAAGATGAATGTACAAGGATTGGAAATTAAATTAAATTGAATAAGTTTAATGTACTTTTGATTTTTTTCTTTTCTGGACCGTGATATATATATATATATATATATATATATATATAATAGGTAGTAGTTGTTATTATGTGTATAATTGTTATGTGACTTATTTCTTAAAAAGTATAAACTAATGGATATTATTTTATCTTTGATATTCTGATATGAAAATGAAATGATAATAGTTTTATGAAAATAAAATTTAATCCTGGATTTTTTTTATGGTTGGCCGAAAAATATGATTTATTTTGAGTAAAAGTTACAAATGATTCATAGTGTTTTTGTTTGATAATTATTCTAGGAGTAATTGGGTAATTTTTATAAGGAAAAATAGATTAATAAGAATTGTATTTTTGTGTGTGATGATATGACTATGTGATTAAGTTAAGTTGTGAGTTTAGTTGCTGTAAAAAAATGATTTTATGAAAGATGTCTATAACATCCCTAATTTAATTCCAAGCATAATTAATAAATTAATAGGTTTAAAGTGTAGGGAATGGGTAGATTAATTGCTTAACGAATTTTGTGAGCAAGGTGAGCAGCCATTTTGAGTACTAGGGGTTGTATAGAAGGCAATGGTAGCTTCGAGCGAAATTAACTAAGCGAAATCGGGAGTTAAATCGGCATTTTAGATATTAGAAATCAACCGAAAAGAGAAAATTAGGAATTAATTATAGGATGCTAAGAAATTAAATTCCACCGTTGGATGTGAAGTTTAAGGGGTTAAGAAGCTTGTATAAAAATTTGGACCCGATCCGACGGTTAACGAAAAAGTCACGGCGAATCGAAGTTTCAAGTTTCTGGTGCATGCCCAGGCGCACCGGTGCACGCCCAGGCGCACCAGGGTGCAAATCATGCACCAGATCAGTAGAAAAACCGCCCAGGCGCGACTCCCGCTCGCCCAGGCGCGCCCTGCACGCACCAGCCATGGAAATGGCGCACCAGCCCGCATCAGTGGCACCAGAACGCGCACCAACTCGCCCCACCAACACCAGCACGCGCGCAGACCGCATCAGCAGCACCAGCTGGTGCGTAACCAGCGCTCAAGCGCGAGAATCTGCGCCCAGGCGCGCGCGGTCAGCTGAAGCAATCTCAGCCACCAGATCAAAACTTGGGCACCAAGTTGGCCAGCCCCCACCACACGATTTGCTCCCTCATGGCATGACACAAGTTTACAACAACAACAACATAACACACACACATCAACACCTCCTTCTCTCATCTCCTTCATCTCTTCCTTTCTTATTCCCATGAACACACCATCATCATCAAGCACCAACCCTCAAGAATCAAGATCAACCACCCATCTTCTTCATCATCTCATCATCTCCTTCCTTTCCTTTATGATTCAAGAAGCCAAGCACCAAAACCAAGAGCAACCACCATCAATCACCATCCTATTCACCATCCCCATCAAGTTTCCAACCAAGAAAAATAGCCATGGATCACCCCTTATTTTCCATGAAATTCGTGACCCTCTTTCTCTCCCTACCTCCATGGATTTTGATCTCTACAACTATGGAGGTTTATGTGCAAATATGTCTCACCCTCAAGGACAAAGAATAAGAAGCTAGAGTTTGGGGACTTCAAGCTAAGTGTGGGAGGAGACAAGAGCTAAGGAGTTCAGGGAGCTAGGGTTTTTAAAGCTAAGGAAAGGCTAGGGTTTTGGTGGCTTCCTCCCTTCACATTCAAGGTAAGAAGGGAAGTGTTACCTCTACTTAGAGGGTATTTTCTAGCTTGTATATAGGGGGAATTAGGGGTAGGGAATAAAATAGAAAGATGAACCTTAGGGAAATTGACTAGAATAGGGCTTATGAATGGTTAATGGAAATGACAATAATTGTGTATGTTTGTAATTGTCTAGATTTAAGTATTTGTGGGTTTAATAATGAAAGTAAGCTAGAGATTTAGAGACGAGATAGACAATTGGATTTAATGATGATGGTGGTAGAATATAGCATGGCTTGAAGGTTAACAATGAATATAGTGATTAGAAAGTTGATTATGTTATTAATTCTAGTGTTTAGAATGGAATTGTAATGAAAATAAATGATGATGAAGTGTAAAATGCAGTTAACGGAAATAAGAAGGAAAATAGGTGAACAGTAAAGAAATCAAGAAAAGGATCAATGGTTAGAGAAAAAGGTAATTAAATGGTATGAATAATTGATTATGATATTGAGTATTATCTATGGACAATCCAAAATGGAGAGGACACGTTCATGACCCTCCCTATGAGGAGTGGGAAATTATACATTCATGACCCTCCCTATGCGGAGCGGGAAATTATATTATCATGACCCTCCGTAAGGGAGTGGATATTTTCAGGACCCTCCGTGAAGGAGTGGATATTATCATGACCCTCCGTGAGGGAGTGGATATTTTCAGGACCCTCCGTGAAGGAGTGGATATTATCATGACCCTCCGTAAGGGAGTGGATATTTTCAGGACCCTCCGTAAGGAGTGGATATTATCATGACCCTCCGTAAGGGAGTGGATATTTTCAGGACCCTCCGTGAAGGAGTGGATATTATCATGACCCTTCGTAAGGGAGTGGATATTTTCAGGACCCTCCGTGAAGGAGTGGATATTATCATGACCCTCCGTAAGGGAGTGGATATTTTCAAGACCCTCCGTGAAGGACTGGATATTATCATGACCCTCCGTAAGGGAGTGGATATTATTAGGACCCTCCGTAAGGAGTGGAGTATTATAGAATTGTATGTGCAGTATCATGATCCTTCATAGGGAGTGAATAATATCAGGACCCTCCGTAGAGGAGTGGAATATTATATAAACGAGAAGGAGTAGATAATATCAGGACCCTCTGTAGGGGAGTGGAATATTTTATGAACAAGGCCCTCCATTAGGAGTGAGTATTAAATGGGATTAAAAGGATAGGTAGGTAAGTGTGTAAATGATAGAAGGAAATGATAGAATCAAGAAAGGTTAAGGAAATAGTTGAAAGGAATAAGAAATGAATATGGTCAACATTAGGGTATTAAGGAAGCAAGGGAAATTGAAATAGAAAATATAATTCAAGTGATAACAGGTAGTAATCTCTTAGTTGTTCTCTATGTCATTTTAGAATGTATTTTCTAAGTCCTGTGTAATGCTACCCTTCTTGATATATTTTTACAGGTGAAGAAGGAGCTTACACGAGTATGGCCGGGCAGGATTACACTCCACCTCGTGGAATGTTGCTTAGTTAGTTGAGTGACCCTTTGTGGGTCAATAGTTTCAGTTTTGGAAATTTGAAATGTTTAATATTTTGGGAAAGCAAACCCACTTTAGAAATTGTAATCATTTTCTGAAAAGTGTAATTGAACAGAACTATATTTTGGCCCTGCTGGCCCATTGTTGTTGAAGATGAAGCTTTATGCAGGTTAATCAGGAAAACTAAATTTTGGGAATATCCCTAAAACAAAGGAAACTCCGTCCGATTTTACGGAGATTTTCATAAGAATTAAAAGTAACTAAGTGTTTTTCCTAATCAACTAGTAGTATTAAAAGAAAATTTTAAATTCATAATAAATTAAGGGTAAAAGTAACTAGGGTGTTACAATGTCTATTTGATATTTTATTGATGATTAAAACAATCCTTTTGAAGGTATAATATTATGTAACTTTGAAGTATGGGTTTTTTTAAAAAAAAATTAATTAAAAGTATTTTTCCTAATTTCTGAACAGTGGCCGAATTATTTAAAAAAAAAATAGAGTTTGATAATTTTATTTAATAATTGTTTGATGTGAATAGATGATTATTAGTATATATAAGTGTTTAGTTATTTTAATTCTGAAAAATAATTAATTCTGGAAAATTATGTTAATTCTGGAAAATTATTATTTATTTAAGATATAAGACCCCAAATGATTATTTTTATGTGTTAGTAGTGCTTAATTTGTATATAATTGTAGGGTTAACCAATAATAAATCCTACCGCTACAGGATAAGCATGAGCTCTCTAGTACAGGATAAGGGTGAATAACTCATCCTTCTTATCCTCTAAGAGCCATGTCAGCCCTACTGGGCCGAACAGGCCCATAAGGCATCACAACACAACTTCCCCTATAAGTATCGCCATGCTATAGGGGCTAAGGTATGTTTTCTCATCCATACTCTCAAGAACTACGTGTGGCTTGATCCCCTTATCACTGGGGGTACGTAGGACCGGGGTCACCCTCGTCAGCTGCAACAACCACCAAACACACTTCGTGGTGGATCTATGTCTCAGATCCACTACATTGGCGCCGTCTGTGGGGAACGATAAACTTCAATTCCCATAATTTAAAAAAAAAAAGCCTCTATGCCGCCGCCGTTCTTGAGTGAAGCACCCTCTTCATGGTACCACCGGTGCCATTCGTGGCGCTACCATGGTGCGGCTAATCGTAAGGTTGTTGTTGCTGCACCCACTTCTGAGTCGCGAGGAAGTGTTCTTCACCTCACTGGCTTTAGAAAAGCGGCTGGGAGCAGAAAGCCATTAACGAAAGAAAAACTTAACAGATCAAATCTGAACAAACAGGGAAGAAACTCTTTTCTATTTTACTCATTTATTCATTCAGTAAAGAAATAGTAATATACTGTTACATCCTTTTCACTGTACAACCCCTTTTTTGGAAAATTTTTAATCACAGCATCTAGAACAGGGAGGAAAGAAATTCTGAATCAACAGCAGAAAGCATCTAGATTTAAAAATTAAAAAAAAAAAGCTGCTGTGGATGTAGCACTGGAAATTATGTCACCGTTGTTGGAGGAGTCGATGAAGGCGCACTCCATGGATCCTGATTCATACAGTCAACACCGCCACTCCGTTCCTCACCGCCATGACCGTCAACACCGCCGCCACGGAAACATCCCTCATCAGGGACCCACTGTGACGGTACAAGGGCTGAGATAACAGTGCCGTGTTCAGCGCCGTCAGCATCTCCAACATACTCCATGACCAAGTTCCGTCCTCTCCCGATTCGCCACGCTGCTGGGTCTGTCACCGCCGCTTTGAGTCGCGAGCGCCGCAACAACCCACACCAAGCTCGTTTGGTTCGTAATCGAGCATGAAGGGTGCGGGTTCCCAGTCGTCGGAGTCGGAAGGAGGAGATGAAGGCATCCGCGATCACCGCTGCTGGCTTGAAACAGCGCTGCCATCCCTGTACCACAAGAAAAAGCGGCTCCCCAAGTGCAGCTGCTGATGCAGCGTGATTGAAGATAAGGGAACCCTAGGTTCCCATGGTTCAAAAGCGGGCCAACCAGCCCAATTAAAAAAAAAAAAGAAAAAAGAAAAGGGCCTCAACAGGCCCTAACAAGAAAAAAAAAAAGAGAAAAGGGCCTCAACAGGCCCTAAAAAAAAGAAAAGAAAAGGGCCTCAACAGGCCCTAACAAAAAAAAAAGAGAGAAAAGGGTCTGTTAAAAAAAAAAACCAAAAGGGCCTCAGCAGGCCCTAACTACAAAAATGTGGACGACAACAACAAAACAGGGAAGTAACTTTTTTAGTCAATTGTCAATATCATTTATTAGCGCATGATTAATTTATTAATTGTCAATAAATATTATAAATTGTCAATCTTGAACGACAATAACTAATTAATTATTGTTTTCATACACACATGCAAGGTACACGTATGATAGCCCGAGCCAGGGAGTAAACGTTCTAAATGGCCCAACCTATACGGGCTTATTTGATACGGACTAAACAGGCCCAAATTAATTTAAAGGAAAATGAAGGTCAGGTCTCGATGCTCAACAAAAGCTCAGTTGAAAAGGATTGGTAGAAGGCTTCAAACCGACATTCCTCACCTCACTGAATCAGGGAAGGAATTCTCATTCCTGTATTATTTTCCTATTTACTTGGCATTTTACGTGATTACTTTACACACATGCTTATATTAATTTACCTGATGCAGTGCTTTTGACATGTGCTTTTATAAATTTCTTTGCTGCTGATTGTTTTTAAATGTCTGTCTTTCCTGTCGTGATAGGATAATAATATTTTATATACATTGTCTTTCGAATGACATTAGGCAGTTTCCGAGTTTTTCATGGATAAACTTTCATCATTTGATTTGTTGTCATTACATGCTCTGACATATTGTTAAATGTCATTCATTACAATTATTGCCCGTGATATATTTATAATCATGCTTCTTTTCGTAGACAATCATCTATGATTTACGAGGTTATTAACCCCAATAATTGTCATTATTATGTTTATTATGTGTGATATTATTAAAATCATACTACCTCTATACCGATATTATACATCGTGTCTTTGCCAAATAATTGTTATTGTCGTTATATAATTGTTATAAATTTTTAAATAACGACGATTACCAATTATTAATTTTGTTTACACATGCGAGGTACGATTATGATGGCTCATTTCTCTAAAAGGCCTATTTCGAGCTTCCGACCGCCAAAGATATCCTCAAATTAATCGATGTTAGACTACTCAGTCACGATGGGCATCTAATATTACGGCGCCTTTAACAGGGTTCGGCAAAATCTCATGATGACATGGCTGTCTCCTCTATTACACATGCTTACTGTGACCATTTCAATTTATCATGACCTCAACGTCACTACTCGGATTCCCGCTTCAAATAACACGACCAAAGCCTACAACATCCTCGTACCCTCTGCCACGACACCCTTGCCTCTCACGGTCATTTAGAGCCAAAGACGATCGTTGTCAAGATCCCTCCTCGGGATCTCGGCCTTGCTCACACAAGTGCTACACAATGACTTGTCCATAACGGCATACAGGGTTTTTGGTAGGAAGAGGATGAAGAGTACTAGGCAACCGCCCATTCAAACAATAAAAGAGGAAACGCCTCACTGCCAAGAGGGTGTCGGGCATATCAACATTCAGAAATGGTCTAAACACGAGGACTGACAGGGAAGGATCTTTCTCATTACCCCATTAATATTGTTTCAATTTTATGGTTTAACTGTCATATTCATTACTAATTGAATCACTTACCACGTGACAAATGTTATCTTAGATAATAACCGTAATTAACAGTGAATTAATTCATACTTTGCTAATTAATGTCATTACATATCATCTATTACTTGATATTCTAATCGTTATTTTTATACATCATAAAAAGGTACAAACATAACGATCAGATCTGCCGAGCATGATGACCTATGATTAATTCGAGTCCGAGTATGACGACCCAACTTAATTCAAGCCTTCACACCGGTTGCCGGTCAATTTTTCCTTGGTTTGCGCACCATCGCGACCTTACCTATTTGGTAGAACGATCCGCAGTGCCAACACCCAGTGATCTAAGTCGGATCCCAGCATCTCCGAGGAACCACACTGCTAACTCCACACCCACAACTCGCAAATATTCAGCCTTCGCTCAGCGTTCGCCTACACAGATCTGAATCTGACAGTCTCTCAAAGAGGCTTGGATGAACACGATCTAATTGGCGGAAAACGACTATCACACCTTAAAGGACTTCTTAACTCGGCACAAGCCTCTTCAGGCTTTAGCGAGAAAGGGGGTTGGTTATGCAATGGAGTAATGGTTTGCTTCAAATTTATTATTATGATCGATCAGCTTGCCTTCGCCCTAATTACTCGGAGTCAAGAGGGGTTCAACAATTGAAGTTGACTAAACAGTTACGACAAGGGAAACGGTCGTCCTTGGCTTCTCTACCTGTTCTTGCTTCCTCGGCTTCATTCTTTCCCTCCTCGGCATCCTCGGCCGCTTCATCATCTCTTTGTTATTATGATAATCTATCAGCTTGCCTTCTCTATCTGTTCTTGCTTCCTCGGCTTCATTCTTTCCCTTCTCGACATCCTCGCCTGCTTCATCAGCTCGATAAACTTTCGATGACTTCTACTCGAGTGACCTTATTCGGCCATGAAGCTTACTGCTCGGCGGATAGAATGGACTCCGACTCTTTAAAATAATTCGAGAAGAATTGTAAAGCCCTGAGCAGAAGATGCTCCGGTTATATTTGGGTGCCTTCGCGCCACATCTTTAGAACCTCTCACCGAGCTTTCGGACCTATGCCGAGTCCGAGGCCCACTTTGATCCCGAGCGTTTCACAGACCTTATGAACTCGACACAAGCCTTTTCAGGCTTTACCAAGTAGGGGACTAGTATGTGATTAGGCGTATACATCGTGACATTGGCCGACCTTGAATACTGGTATTATGTGATGCATAAGTTACTCATGATCAAATGTCGTGCCAAAGAGGACCACCACGTCCCATGAGGCACCAAATTGATCATTTACCGTCCTCATTAAGGACATATGTTAAACTCACTCACTTCGGATCATGTTTTTACGCACTTGCCCATGATCTCGGTTAGCCGGCCAGATCGGCGAGGCTACAAGTGAAAACGAGGATTGCGACCTGATAGCTTGGCTTAGCCTCTCGGCTCAAACCCTCTCGGCTCATATCTGGCCCAATACATCGCGGATCGAGGAATACACCTCGGCTAAGGTTGTCATTCCGACAAGTAATCCCTCGTAAACGTTACGGTCCAATTGGTGATAATCTTGGCACACTTCGAACTTCAAATAACAGTTTGAGTCGTGCCAGCATACATTGGCACAAGCCTTTCGGCTTTCACCATGGCAAGCGCATAAAAGGATGTCTCCTTGAAAATGGCGTGACTTTTAAAACTCCGTTAGAGATGTACCTCACCGAGCTTGCACACGGTTCGAGATGAGCCTCACCGAGCTTGTACTCGGTTCGAGATGTTCCTCACCGAGCTTGCACTCGGTTCGAGATGAGCCTCACCGAGCTTGTACTCGGTTCGAGATGAGCCTCACCGAGCTTGTACTCGGTTCGAGATGTTCCTCACCGAGCTTGTGCTCCGTTCGAGATGAGCCTCACAGAGCTTGCCTCACCGAGCTTGTGGCGGATCCCCCCGCGGGAACTCGGTTCGAGATCGGGGTACTCGTTCAGTTTCATCATTCGAGCACAAAAGAGCACTATCAACCATCCGCAACACTCTTCCGAGCGGAAGACCACGCCTGCAAACAATGTTTTATGTTACCAACAACTCTCAGAAGCTCAGCACAGGCTCTTCGAGCCTATACGAGCTTGGGGGGCTTGTCGAGTTAACCAATAATAAATCCTACCGCTACAGGATAAGCATGAGCTCTCTAGTACAGGATAAGGGTGAATAACTCATCCTTCTTATCCTCTAAGAGCCATGTCAGCCCTACTGGGCCGAACAGGCCCATAAGGCATCACAACACAACTTCCCCTATGAGTATCGCCATGCTATAGGGGCTAAGGTATGTTTTCTCATCCCTACTCTCAAGAACTACGTGTGGCTTGATCCCCTTATCACTGGGGGTACGTAGGACCGGGGTCACCCTCGTCAGCTGCAACAACCACCAAACACACTTCGTGGTGGATCTATGTCTCAGATCCACTACAATAATTATTTAAGTTTGTTTGCTTTATTTTCTTAAGTTAATGCAACAAATTGTGGTGGTTGTACAGCAGGTGAAATTATTTTATGTGATTTAGATTTAATCATTTTATTATTATAGGACTTGTAAAGAGATTTTAGGAAAAAGCGGCATGTGTTTCTGATAAACCGTTTAGGAGAAAACTTATTTTTAAGAAATAGTGTATATGTTGTCCAAGATTGTAAAATAGTTGCATCAAGGATAGAAATTATTTTGAAATGAATTGGTAATGTGTACTTTATGCTAAGATCTTTATTATAAATATTTAAAAATTTACAAGGAAGTATAAAAGTGATTTTGTGAATGTACTGATGCTTAAAAGTGATTTTCTGTGTACTGTTTATAGTCTGTAACTTAATTTCATTATCGATAGAGAAAAAAAATATTTTTAACTTGGAATAATTGAGTTTATTTTCTCATTGAGTTATATGTGTTTATAACATGATTATGCAAAAATTTGTTTACTGCTTGATTGATTGAAAATGTGCATCAAAGAATAATACTTCAGATTCATGCTGTATGCATAGTCTGGACATGGTAGTTGTTATAAGGTGCTTAAAAGTAAGATTTGTAGTAAAGGAAAAATTGAGATTTATTCTTAAGATGTTATGATTATGTTTTAAAAGTTATATTACGAATTTGAAAATTTTTTCATGATTTAAAAGCTAAAAGAAAGAAAAAAGTGATTTCCCGATACAGTAGTCTGTGTTTGATTTTCAAAAAGGTTTTGATTTTTTAAGGAGTAATTTATTTTCTAAGAGTTTATATATTTTCAAGACGTCAAGGATTTTTAAGAAAATAGTGTTTGTCCAAAAGTTATAGTAATTTTAATTTTAAGTTGGTATAGATATTTATAGAGCTATTTTTGTAAATATGGTTTGATTAAAGGTCTGCATTTGGAAACAAATAGCGCAACTGTGAATCAAGCGGACGCGAGTTCTTAGCTGCATCTCGAGGTGAGAGAGTAGCCATCTTAAGACACAATGGCACCATGGTAACATTAGGACGATTTCGATCATCTCAAAGGTCGGAATCCTAAGTTATCTGTCAATATACGAGACGACAATTGGTTGTGGTGTGTTTAGTCGTCCTGCGTTGCGACAGTAACTATTGTTGATTGTCTGATTTTATTTGGTTATGATATATTATTCTGTTTATATGGCTTTGGAAAATAATGATAAATTGTGCAATGAAGTATCGATGAAAATTGTATAATTGAGAAATGGTGATTAATGGATATGATTGAGATTATTGGATATGCTGAAATAATTGTTCCTATGGAAAGGACTTGGTATTATGGAATTATGTTATGAAAAGAAAATATGATAAAGATTAATGAATTTTATGAAATGGTGGAATCGTTATTAGTGTACAGTGATGGTGCAAGCGGCACAATGACTAAGTTTTATTTTCCCTTTAAGTGACTGACCACGTGAATGACTTTGCCGTGGTTCATGTCTTGTGGATTCCACTATACGATAGGGAGGTGTTTGCTGTGGTCCCTTAGAGGTCGAGACCCGTTAGAAGCACGGCTTAGAATGGGTCGACCAAACTTAGGTTTAATAAAAGACTGAAAAGATTTAAAAGACTCTAAGCTTAAATCCTTTCTAACTACGCGTTGAGAGTGAAGTAGTGGAGAGGAAAGACACCCTGTTTATCTACGGATACTCAGGAGTTAATTGTGATAGGGGAGGGCAAGGACGGTGACTCGTCAAGAAGCCAAAGAGCGCTTCCCTAGGCAGGGCGAAGTTACAATGGTCAAGGTCACTTGCTGGGCGTTGATCGTTGTAACACCCCTAATTTTCGTCTCCCAAATAACCAAGAAATTAATTATAACAATTATTTTATAATTGATTTTGAAGGTTTTAGTTTTTGTACATTATGTGTTTTTATTATATAAAAATATGAGATATATTTTTATATGGTTATTTTGTACAAAAATGTGAATATTGTAATTTAGTCCTTGGGTTGGGACCTAATTGCAATATTAAAAAGGTTTTTGAAGAAAGAGTAATTAAATTATTAATTTTTGAATTTTACCAGTATGTAACCGATTAGAGGGGCTTTGTAACCGGTTACACGATGAACTCAGAAAACTGGGTTAGTGCGTTTGATGAGTAATCACGCGTTTAACCCAGAATTCGCCATGAATCCCACTCGATTCATGGTGGGAGACACGCGTCGCTCTGCATGCAAGCCCAATTCGTCTATAAATTGTGGAAATTCTGAAGGTTTAGGGTTGATTTCTGGTTTTAGTGTTGAAGGTGGCTCAGTTAGGGTTTCGTTTTCGTTCTGGGAAATTCGTGTTGGTTCTTGAGTATTAGAGAGCAAAACACACACTTTACGAAAGCTTGAATCAAGGGCTTTCCAATGATATAAGATTTGAGAGCTGAGTGTTCGTGTGGAAGGAGTAATCAACCTTGGAAGCTAGGAAATCAAGTCTGAGCTTTGTTTTCTTCTTGTTCTGGAAGCTGAGTTTCAGCTTTGATTTTGGTAAGTACAGTCCACCATTAAGCCTCAAATCTCTTCGATTCTTTAGTGCATGTTACCTATATTGAGTCCTAATTGTTTTCCCCAATTTCTTTGGCCAATTGCTATGTCAAATTTTCTGGTCTTTGAACCCTGTTGATGGAAATTGTGGCTGAGAGCAGAACCTAGGATTTGTGGGGAATCTATGTTGGAGCCTTTCTCTCTGCAACGTTTTGGATCAAGCACGAACCTAAGGTAAGGGGGAAGCTTACTATTTGCTAGAATGAGAATAAATTGTGGTAGAATATAGGATGAGTCACCAAGAGACTCAAAGGGCATAAGTTGAAATGGATAGATGGTTTGGAGGCCAATTTGAGCTCAATTGTTGTTTTGAGCAATGTTATCTGGATGCATGCAAGCTATGTTGATGTTGATTTCATGACTTAATTGGATATTATGTGAATTGATGCATTAAGTTGTGAAATATGTGCAATTATGTGCAATTTGTGTATCCAAATTGAATTGCATGCAAGATAGATATGTTTATGTGTTTAAACACACTTATTTAAGGTATATGTACTCTATTAAGGGTTGAAATTTGGTTAGATTTGAGTAGTGAAGAGAATGGTTTGTTAAAACTCATGTTTTAGTGTCAGACTGCATAATCTAACCGGTTACTCGATATTCGTAACCGGTTAGACCCTGTTAAAATGCAAAAGAAAATAAGTTTATAAAATCAGCATTTTGGTTTTATAAATCCTACTCAAATCTAGGCCTTAATTTCATGGAAAACAATCTGAAAATAAGTTGATTTTATTGTAATAATTCAGATTGAAAATTGAGAGTTAATACCTTAAGGTAATAAGATAGTTTCGAGAGGAAATTATGCTCATTGGACAATGAAAGGTGATTTAGACTTTTGAATGATATAAACAGTGGTTTGAGGTATAAACATTGTTAAACTGGTTTATGGATTGGGTAGGGAATTTAAGAAAATTTTTTTTTTTATGAATTTCAGTGGTAAACAGTTCAAGTCTGTAATTTTAACCGGTTAGCCTGGAACCGTAACCGGTTAGTACCTGAATCTGAAAAATAAAAAGTTAAGTTTTTGAATACCATTGACTTTGTTTTACCCAATCTAAGTTTAATGACATGTTTTGGGATATTTCAAAGGAGAATTTTTGTGTCAAAGACTATACCTCAAATAAATCATTCAAAAGAGAAATTGGAATATTTCTAAATCACAGTAGTTAATGGAAAGACCAACCTTAGTAATTATGCATGCAATACATGCATAGAGAAAGGTAATGAAATAGGTTGGTAGGGATAGTTTGTGATGTTCGGGTACGTGACCCTGTACTCTAGGAGTACTAAACTGATGCAACCAACTTGATGACACATTCTGGGAATGTGGCCATTGTCTGGGACATGGTTTCTTGGACACGTTCTGGGAACGTGATGCACACTCTGGGAGTGGTGCTTGATTTCATTCCAAGTTTGGTTTGCGATACGTTCTGGGAACGTATGTGAGTGTTCTGGGAACACATTGGTTTAATAATGGAATTAAACATAAAAACCAACCTTGATGATTGTGCATTCATATAGAATGGAAGTTTGGTTGGTAGGAACGTTTATCATATTCTGGGAATATGAGGAGGGTACTCCGGGAGTACCGAATTGTAACCTACTTGATGACACATTATAGATATGTGGCCAGTGTCTGGGACATAGTTATATACGTTCTGGGAACGTATGATAGTGTTCTGGGAACACATTGATAAGCAACCTACTGGATGACACATTATAGATATGTGGCCAGTGTCCGGGACCTGGTTTTTATACGTTCTGGGAACGTATGCGTTCTGGGAACGTGATGCACACTCTGGGAGTGATACTTATTTATCCAAGTAAGGTTTGCTACACGTTCTGGGAACGTGATGCACACTCTGGGAGTGAATGCTTATCATCCAAGTATGGTTTGGCATTACGTTCTGGGAACGAATGTCAGTGTTCCGGGAACACAACGGTGTATCGGATGGACATCCAAGATGGACTTTTAGAGGCCTCAGTTGTGGAAGGAAATCATGCATCATGCCACCTGCATTGAAAGAATTGTTATGATTAACCGGGTGTGCTCATATGATTATGCATCATGATTTGCTACATGTTAACTTGTGGATGTTAGTTTTATTCTCATTTGATTATGCGAATATGTATAGCTAACCCCCATGCCCTTATTAGGTGTTGATCGTGCATCTAGCTTGCACAAGAATCAGTAAAGGGAGATGTCCCTTAGGTGCATGTAGAGTATAGAAAGTATGGGTTGGGAACCCGTTGTGCAGATATCGAGGATCCGACCAGAAGGATGTTTGGACAAAGGACCAGTGACCAGCTCTATAACATTTCTATTTTTAATAGAACTTATATGATACATATTTTGGAAAAAAGTATCATAAGAGGAATTCAGTTTCATAATTATGCTTATTTGGTATTAATGGACTTGTTACACTTGATATATTTTGGGGGTACAATATGATGATTTTACTATGTTTCCGCAAACTCTGATTTTGGTAGTCAACCTTTATCATTGATCAAGTGTTTCTGAAATTAAATTTTCAAGGGAAGGGAAAATTCTTATTTTCAGATCTTTTTCCAACGATAACAAGTCCAAGTTTTCATAAACTTCTTACTTTTCTTATAAAGTAAGATGATATACAAGGAGTGTTACATTTTATGGTATCAGAGCAATGGTCCTGACTCTTGGTCCTTGGGTGTGTGGTCCAATACGCTGGTCATCGATATCTGCAATGTTTCCTGGGAAGTATGCTTTCATATACTTCCAAACTAGAGCTAAGGTTATGGGTAATGGCTCTAGATAAATAGCTCATTCTGCTATTAAGAAGTGTTCTATGAAGTCTAAGTAGAGGTATGATAGTCGTACGCTTCTCTTTAGACATGTTGAAAACCCAAAACCACAGTGTTGGTTTATTATGTTTTCATAGAACTAGTGATGAGGAAATTTTAAGGAGTTGTAGTTGAGTCCTCGACTCTGAGGAGGAGTGTTTACCCTCACTCGTGTTAAAGTTAATCAACTTTTTAGACCGAGTGTAGGGCAGTGATCTTCTTAAAGATCAACCTTGCTGAGTTTGTTCAACTCTAAAGCTATCCTTTCCTTTGTTCCTTTCGGATAAGGGTAGTGATCGAAGTTGCTCTATGCCTTATCCAATCTGCTATCTCAATGTGGAGACTCCTAAAAATCTCCTTGTAGTTGTTTCCAAGGTACGTCTGGATCGTTCTATTAAGGTATTAGACTCTGTCTAATTACTTGTGTCATGATTTCATTTGATCTTAAGCACAGTTTGGGAACCGGAGGATCAAGTAATCATGATTAATGACGATAGAACAACCCTGTATTGGGATTCCCAAGTTTCGGATCTGGAATCCAATGAACCCATGTGTTGCTTCTGGGCAGGAGTGAGGGAGAAAGGGGGTTAAAGAAATGCTGGTTGTATGAAATGACGGCAGGTTTACCTTTGAGCAAAGCGATAGAGTTTGGAATCAAGTTAATTCTTGAAGCTGATTCCCTCTCTACTACCCTTACGATATGGTATTATTGGGAATGGTCAAATGGGAGAAACACGTAGAGGAGTTGCTAAAAGAATTGGTTGGACCAGGTTAAAGGAGTCTAAGTGTTTTCTAAGATTGATTGGCTGTTGGATTAACCCCAAATCAGGATTCGGGGCAGGGATACACTTAAGACTGCATTTTGATCTCGATACGGACATTATGAGTAGAAAATAATGCCGTTCAGATTGACTAAGGCACCTGTTCTTTTATGGACTATAAGAACTGGACCTTTAGATCCTATTTGGATTTGTTTGTGGTTTATCCTAAGAATCTGGAGGAGCATGAGGAACACCTCAGGATTGTGTTGAGAATCCTGCAAGAGGAGTAGTGGTGTGTTAAGCTCGTCAAAGATGAGTTTTGGTTGAGCGAAGTTACGTTCGCAGGGCATGTGATCTTTAAAGTAAAGAAGTTCTTAGGGCTGGCTGGATTATGGAAGGATTTTCTAAGATCGCATGGCCTTTGACCAAAGTTGACTTGGAAAGATCAACTGATGGTATTAAATGATAGGGTGTTGTTTAATTATGGTGGGGTGGTGATGGATTATACCCCAACATAATATGATTAGCCCAAGAGGAATTATGGAAAATGTGAGTAGATTATGATTTAAATCATTTCAGTGATGGATTCAGTTGGAATCTGTAATATCCCAATTTTTGTTCCCAAATAAATAAAAGGAATATTTAAATAAAACTAATTATATGGAATTAGTTAGTTTTATTTATTAATTTGTTGTTATATTAGAAGAATTATCCAAGGAAAAGTGAGAGAAAATAATTTGGGCTCTAAAAATAAGGATTTTTGCAGTTTAGTCCTTGGAAAGGACCTAAGAGGTAATATTGGAAAGATGTTTGGAGGGAAAGTGAATAAAATAATAATTTTTGAAAATCTGAGTGCGTTACTCGAGTAGCCCGATCAATTTACTCGAGTAACAGTGGTGCTGAAGCTGAAGATAGTGCGTTTGATGATTCAACAAGTTGAGTAATTCAATTATTTACACCTAGCACCGACTGGAGTTGATGGAAACACGTGTTGGTGTGCATGATAGCCATTCTTGGCTATAAATTCATGCTTTTGGGTTGAGGAAATCATAAGAAAATAAGAAAAAGAAGGGAAACTCTGCTGAATTTTAGTTTGAACACCCTCTGTTCTTCATCTTCGTTCTTAATCCCTACCCACACTCAGTTGATGAGCTTGATACCTTCTTCAAACTTGTCACAAGACCTTTAATTTGAGACAAGAATCGTGTGTTTTGGTGGCTGGAGCAAGGAGAACGAATTGCTTGAAGTTGGACTCTTGAAACTGAAGTTGGGAAATTTCAGTGGTAAGGAGCTAAGTTGGAGGCTTCGATTTAGGTATGTAGAGGACTCCAAATCGTGCCATTTTGATTTCTATTTAGAGTTTGCAATGTCTAGTTTCCTTATTGACCAAATTTGCTCATTTTCATGCACGTTTGGTTTGTCAAATCATCACCCGAACTTGCTCTGCTGAACCTGTTTTGGAACCAAAAACAGAGCATTTGGAGTTGGTGGATTCTGTGAGTTTCTTTGCTGCCTTTGCATTCAAAAAGCTTCATTGAGGTAAGGGAGAAGCTTTACTAATGCTAGAATAGATTGAGGTGTTGAATTGAGTATTGGTTGAACCACCATGAGGTTCAAAGGGCACTAGGTTAGGGGACAATGGCTTGGAGGCCAATTTGACCATAAAACTGAATTGGAACACGTTAGATGTTGATATCTAAAGCTAAATGAACCTTCAATTTGATCTGAAATTGAGTAATTAATGAATTGGTATGTGAGGTTGTGTTTTAGGTTAAAATTGGGGGAAATTGTGATGAATCTGTGATTTTGATGTTAATCCCTGAAATTGATGCTATGAACAAGTTTAGTATATTGTATTTAAGTTGGTTTGAAGCTTAGTTTTGGTAAAAATTGGATTGGCATGAGTTTGGCATATAAAAACCAGTTCAGCAGTGTTTTTCTACACAATTTACTCGAGTAACCCGAGCTGTTACTCGAGTAATGCGTGAAAATTCTGATCAGTCTGATGGGTACAAGAGGATTACTCGATTAAATATGATGTATTAATCGAGTAACATCTTAAACTTTGAATAATTGGAAATATATGCAGTACTACTCGAGTAATAGATCTGTTAATCGAGTAATGCGAAAGGTACAAAAAGATTACTCGATTAATCTAGTGCAATACTCGATTAATGGACTCTGTTAATCGATTAGTGATTGAATTTTTTGTGAAAGGATCAGAATTTAATGATGTGATTGATTATCAAAGGGTTTGAATCAATTAAAGGACTGAACTGAAATTGATTGAAGTCAGAGAACGTTAAATAAAGTTCAACTATGCCAAGTCCCAACTTCAAACAACTTAAATGGCACTGAATTGTATTGATGGTCAAACCATGCATAGCATCCGCAATATTTGAGTTCCCACATGAGTGGAGACACGTCCGAGAGGTGTGGGCATATCCTTTCGGTTGAACTCGAGGGACCTGAGTGTCTGCTCCAAAGGGTTCACGGGGGAGTGTCGGTGACCGGGGTTGCACCTTCTGTTTCCGGAAATACACACGTGCGTGTGGGCATGTCATCGGGTGCCGGACTCGATGAGGCGTAGTCCTACGGGATACGTCGACAACATTTCTAAGAGCTCTAGAGGTGTTGGTTTATTTGTGGGCCGAGTTCGATGAGATACTCAGTATGGGTATCGGGCATGTTTATTTTAAGGTGCCACGGAAGCCTATTTGTTGTAGTTGGCCAACAATCATGCATTGATAAAATTAGATGCATCACGACTGCATATTCTATTGATTCATAATTAAGTCTTGATGTTGGTGTTTAACATGGTTGACTAAAAATTTATAAGTTATATTAATTGAAATAAATAAAGTCTTACTTGATTAGAACTGTACCCCGTCTATTTTATTATGTGTTAGTATTTGCTAACTCCCTATGCCCTTACAGGTGATGGCTCGTTACCTGACGTACGTGGAGTTACGCCCGCTCCGTAGAGGAGTGTGGGACTACGAGGAGCACCGAGCGGTGTTCGAGGGTGAGGTTGACGTGATCTTTCGTCATCCTAACCCCCTTGCCGAGTGCGACCTCGTAGGCTTCGCATCCCCATGATCTACATACTGCACATTCCACCAGCTTACACTTATCGTTTTGGTTCTCCACCCCCACACCATGGACGTCGTTTTTATAACCTACGTGTCCGACGCCCTGCCACCCGTACACGTCCCTCTACTTCTGATGAGGCTACTGCTACGGCCACTCCTCGTCCTGGTCCGACCACCAGGGTACGCTTTGCACCCTCCCCGGAGCCGGTGCGTCGCGTTGCTACCCCTGTGGTGTCGGACGAGGAGGAGGAGGAGGACCCCGTAGAGGACGTGGATGGACCAGCTGCGGACAGTCAGTGATGTGGTGTTTTGTTTTGACAGTATGTGCAGTATGGGGATCATGTTAGGATGTGGTGTTTAGCTTTTGGAAGACCAGGGATCAGACATCAGCGTGGGTGGATCATGGCTCAGCTCTCGAAGACTCTTTATTTTGATTTGTGTTATATTGTATATAGTTGAGAGGGTCTATGAGAGTTGTTATTTTATATCTGCTGGTCTGTATCCTTATATTTTGCTACCTCGACTTTTATCTCTGATATTTGGGTACCTGAGTTTTTATATATATATAGATGGGCTATGGTTGTGTAGATATTATGATTTTTTAAAAAAAATTATTCCAATTACAACCACAGAAATCATTTTGAAAATCGTTTCTGCTGAAGGTACCAAACCGGTACTCAACCGATTATTTTTGAAAAGTAATGTATCTTCGAATCAAAGCTTTTGGGATGTGGAACTTGTTGTATAATAAAAAAAAGTTTTTCCATAAAGTTCCTATACGAACAACGTTTATTATATAAATAAAGCTACGTTTTGAAAATATCATATAATTTGTTATTATACATTGAGTCACCACACTTGTTGGTATCAGAGCTGTGATCCTGCGAACTGATGTTGATCTGTGATCTCCAAAAGGTAATATCTGTTTTAGATGCTTGCTTTAGCGTCTATTTTAGTTAGTTTTAGAATTGAAAAGAGGTGTGATATGCATACTTCCTGTTAGAATCTTAGCTTGATGTAGAATCTTCAGTGCAGGCTTAAGATGTCTACTAGAAACAATAACAATCATATGGCCGAGGCCATAGAGAGGTTGACTGAGGTGTTAGTTAATATGCGTCAGCAACAATCTAATCCGCCCCCTCAGCCTATGCAAGCAGAGAACCAGGAGTCGAAGACTTTCTCGGAATTTCGACGCTTTAGACCTCCAAAGTTTGAAGGAGGTCACAAACCTGAGGAAGCGAATCGTTGGATTCAGGAGTTGAACAAGATCTTCCGCACTATGGAATGCACTGATGCTCAAAGAGTGAAGTTTGCAGTTTTCATGTTGTGTGATGAAGTTGAGAATTGGTGGCATCACACCATGCAACTTCTGAATTATGAAGGAAGGTTGATTACTTGGGAGGTGTTCGTTGAGAAATTTCTCAATAAATACTTTCCTGAGGATCAAAGGAGGAAGAAGGAGTTAGAATTTATGCAATTGAGACAAGGAGACATGAGTGTGGGGGAATACGCAGCAAAGTTCGAGGAGCTTATCAAGTATTCTCCGTACTACCAACTCAACCCGGACGAGAGGTCCAAATGCATCAAGTTTGAAAATGGGCTCAAGCCGGAGATAAAGTCTGCTTTTGGATATCAGAAGGTGAGAAGTTTTCTTGCTTTAGTGGAGATGTGCCGAGTTTATGAAGATGATAAGAAAGAAGAAGAGGCTCAAAGGAGGAATCAATCAGGGGTTGGACCCATCAGGAAGAAGAATTTCAACAACCGGAGTAAGGGTCCTTATTATCATAAAGGAAAAGGGAAGGAAATGAATGGTGGTAAAGGTATTTCTCCAGCAAGCAATCGTAAGTGCGAGAAGTGTAACCGTTTCCATTTCGGAACCAATTGTTATGCTGCTCAGCATGGTCTTTGTTTTAATTGTGGAAAGAAAGGGCACTATTCTCGTGAATGCAAGGAGCCGATAAAGAAGGAGGGAGGAAGCAAGCCCACTGTTGCTGGAAAGGTGTTTGCTTTAAGTGGAATTGAATCAACCCCATCATCTGGCCTGATCCAAGGTATCTATCTTCTTAATGACCAGCCCTGTGTTGTTATGTTTGATTCCGGAGCGACGCACTCTTTCGTGTCTTATGAGTGTGTACATCGCTTAAAGTTAGTAGTATCTGAGTCACCCTATCATCTACAGCTTGAAACCCCCACCAACAACCCTTGTGTTGTTTCTAAGATTTGCAAAGACTGTAAGGTAATGGTCTTAAACCATATATCCTCAGTAGATTTAATCTGTTTACCCATGCTTAAGATAGATGTGATCCTAGGAATGGATTGGTTGCATCGAAATCAAGTTATCTTAGACTGTGATGAAAAAACGATCCAGTTCCGAAACCATGAATCCCTAAGTTATGAACCCAAGGGGTATGTTTGTCTATTCTCCTCAATTGTGGAAAAGAAGAAGGAAGTGGAAATTGAGGATATTCCGGTGGTTAGAGACTTTCCGGAAGTGTTTCCAGAAGAAATTCCAGGATTATCGCCAAAGCGTGAAATTGAGTTTGGAATCGATCTTGTACCTGGAACCGGACCTGTCTCTATTGCTCCGTATAGGATGGCACCACCGGAGATGGCCGAGATGAAGAAGCAGATTGAAGAATTGTTGCAGAAGCAAATGATAAGGCCGAGTGTTTCGCCATGGGGAGCCCCATTGTTGTTTGTTAAGAAGAAGGACGGAAGCATGAGGATGTGTGTGGACTATCGTCAGCTGAATAAGGTCACAATCAAGAACAAGTATCCTTTGCCAAGGATTGACGATCTGATGGATCAAGTCCGAGGAGCTTAAGTGTTTTCTAAGATCGATCTAAGGTCGGGATATCATCAGATTCGAATTCGGGATGAAGACATTCCGAAGACGGCTTTCAGATCAAGATATGGTCATTATGAGTATGTGGTTATGCCGTTTGGGCTAACGAATGCTCCTGCTATCTTCATGGATTATATGAACCGGATTTTCAGACCCTATCTGGATTCGTTCGTGGTAGTGTTCATTGATGATATTCTAATCTACTCCAAGAGTCCCGAGGATCATGCGGAACATCTCAAGATCGTGTTGGGAGTCTTGAAGGAGAAGCAATTGTATGCCAAACTTGCTAAGTGTGAGTTTTGGTTGGACAAGGTGAACTCTCTGGGACATGTTATCACCAAGGAAGGCATCGTTGTAGATCCAGCCAAAGTTGGAGCTGTGCTAAAATGGGAACAGCCAAAGACTGTGACGGAAGTTCGTAGTTTCTTGGGTTTAGCTGGATACTATCGAAGATTCATCGAAGGATTTTCGAAGATTGCCTTGCCATTGACTAAGTTGACTCGTAAAGAGCAACCTTTCTTGTGGGATCTTAAGTGTGAGAAAAGTTTTCAGTTGTTAAAGGAAAAGTTAACATCCTCACCAGTGTTGGTATTGCCTGACCCACATAGAAGCTTCGATGTTTATTGCGATGCTTCGAGGCAAGGACTTGGATGTGTTTTAATGCAAGATAGAAAAGTGGTAGCATACGCATCCAGGCAGTTGAAGGTGCATGAGGTCAACTATCCGACGCATGATTTAGAGCTCGCTGCTATTGTCTTTGCTTTGAAAATTTGGAGACACTACCTCTATGCCACTACCTTCAAGGTATTTAGTGACCATAAGAGTCTGAGGTATCTGTTTGACCAGAAAAAGTTGAATATGAGGCAAAGGCGTTGGATGGAGTTTATTAAGGATTATGATTTCGAGCTCCAATACCATCCCGGTAAAGCAAATGTAGTAGCTGATGCTTTAAGCCGGAAGACTCTCCATATAAGCTCAATGATGATCAAGGAATTTTCTCTAATCGAGAAGTTTCGTGATCTAAGTATGACGATGCAAGTGGAAGGAGAATGCATTATGCTTGGTAAGTTGCAAATTACCAATGAATTCCTGATTCAAGTTCGGGAATCTCAGCAGATAGATGAAGAACTGCAAGAGAAGAGAAGGCTCATGTTGGAAGGGAAGGAACCAAACTTCCAGGCTGGAAGTGATGGAATTCTCCGATTCAAAAGTCGGGTTTGTATTCCAAAAGATTTGGAGATAAGAAGATTAATCTTAGATGAAGCACATAAAAGTCGGATGAGTATTCATCCGGGATCAACCAAAATGTATCAAGATTTGAAGAAGCTGTTTTGGTGGTCTGGGTTCAAGAAAGATGTTGCTTCGTATGTTGCTTCTTGTTTGATTTGCCAGAAGGCAAAAGCTGAGCATAAGAAGCCAGGTGGTGAATTGCAACCATTGGATATCCCTGTGTGGAAATGGAATGGCATATCAATGGATTTTGTGTCTGGATTACCAAGGACTGTTGGAGGACATGATGCGATTTGGGTAATCGTTGATAGATTGACCAAGTCGGCGCATTTCATTCCAGTTAATATGCGCTATCGCATGGAAAAGTTTGCTGAGTTGTACATCAAGGAGATTGTTCGTCTACATGGTATACCTTCAAGTATTGTTTCTGATCGAGATCCGAGATTTACTTCGAAGTTTTGGAAGGGTTTGCAGCAGTCTCTGGGATCAAAGCTGAGAATGAGTTCTGCTTATCACCCTCAGACTGATGGTCAGTCGGAAAGGACTATCCAGTCTCTTGAGGATTTGTTAAGAGCTTGTGTGTTGGAAAGTCAGGAAGGTTGGGATAAACTCTTGCCTCTGATAGAGTTTACTTACAATAACAGTCATCATTTCAGTATTGGAATGGCACCGTTCGAAGCTTTGTATGGAAGGAAGTGTCAAACTCCCCTATGTTGGTTCCAAGTGGGGGAGCAAACAATTATTGGACCTGAGCTTATTCAAGAAACCTCTGAGAAGATTCAAATGATCAGAGAGAAGATGAAGACAGCGCAAAGCCGACAGAAAAGTTATGCGGATAAAAGGAGAAGACCCTTGGAGTTTGGAGAGGGCGATCATGTTTTCATTCGCATAAGACCGACAACTGGTGTTGGGAGAGCTTTGAAGACAAAGAAGTTGTCAGCACGGTTTATTGATCCTTATCAGATACTCAAGCGTATCGGTCCTGTCGCTTATCAGTGTTGGAAACCAACAAGCGGGCTAAGCAAATACTAGAGGGGGGGTGAATAGTATTTTGAAGCACTAATACCAAATATTTCGATTGATAATTGAAGAATGGAGCTAAGACTGAATTTTCTGCAATCAGACACAAAATACTCGAGTCTTTTGTGAAATACTCGAGTTTTTCAGTGATGAACAACTCGAGTCTTTTCTGAAATACTCGAGTTTTTCCTATCAGATATGGGAAAAACCAGAAACGAAAATTCAGCAATTTAACTCAAATCAATTCAATAATAAACAGGAACTTATCCAACAGAATAGCAAGCAATCTAAATAACTTTTAAACACAAAGATTCCTTGAACTTGATACCTAATTGTATAAATCCTAATTGATTGAAATGACTTAAGTCTATTGAGCTAGAAAGTAGATTAAAAGCAATAAACCAACACTCAAGCAATTTTATTCTGGTTCACTCCAACAATGAGCTACATCCAGTCCTCCTAATCACTTAGGAGTTTCTACTAATAATCAAATTGTTAGAAATTACAAAGGATTGCTTGAGAATGGCCTCACTCAACCTAACCCTTTCAAGAGTGTACCAAACTCTTGATTTCTACCCCAATTTGATTCCGGTGATTGAAGAACTCTTCACAAAGCTTCCTTGAACTCCCTTCAAGAAACTCCACCGGGCTAGGAACCTCCTAGTCTTGTGCTTGAGAACCTCTCAAGACTTCCAACACCCTAAGCCACTTAGGGTTTGCTTGGGAACAATCCAAGACTTTGAATAATCAAGCTTTTTGTATGTGTATTACTAATCTCACAATGGATTAGCACAAATAAGCACAGCTCAATGTAAGAATTGAGGCCTAAAACTCAACTTGGAATAAAATGACAATATGATTGAGAAGTTGAGCTTTTTGGGAATTAACACTTGAGAAAAGGAAATTATGAAAGCTTGTGATCAATAATGTGTTGTTGTCTTGTTTGTTCTTGCACAAATTCAAAGAGAAATTTTACAATTAGGTTCTGAATTCTCTCTTGGGGTTGGATGAGACTCAAATGCCCTCAATTGAGTTTTTGATTCTCTCCAACGTTCATTTTTGCTGACTGGACAAAAATACTCGAGTCTTTTGGTAAAAACTCGAGTCTTTTTGGTCGGTCACGAGTGAATTGGTGCACGAACAAGACTAACGGTCATAATTGCTGACCTGGCACAAATACTCGAGTTTTTCTATAAATACTCGAGTATATACTCGAGTCTTTATCAAAATACTCGAGTATTTTGATCAGATATGGGAAAAATTATTTTTCAATTTTATTTTTCCTCTCAAGTATTAATTTTTGGTCAATCTCAACTTAATAAACATATAAAAATTTATTCCTAGAAGAGACTAACTATTTCTACCCACTCTCAACCACTCTCAACATAAATTAGAAATTTACAATTAATATTTGATTGAGAATGATTGGGCACTTGTCTTCTTTTCTTGACTTCTTGTTGATGTTGATGTTGCAATATCTTCAAGGCATGATTTGTTAATTATTTTGTCATCATCAAAACATAATCCACATAATTATGAGCATTGAATTCACAATCTCCCCCTTTTTGGTGATGACAAAATAATTAACACTTGATCCATTTGTTAAGCTTGATCCACTTGGAGATGCAACTCCCCCTCACTATATGATACTTTTCACCTATCTAAAAATTCAGCTTGAGCAAGATGTAATGACAATTTAATTTTAGCACCAAGCCTATGGTATTAGAGAATTTAACAATTATCAGAGTATATACCATAATTAGAGATTTTAGGTGCAACAATATCAAGACAAGACAAGTGTAATATCTCTCCCCCTTTTTGTCATACGCCAAAAAGATGTAACAATTTAGAAAAAGATCAAGGGAGGAGAGGTGCATAATCGGAAAACCCCATAACCAACTATGAAAAAAAAATAGACTTAATAATAAATATAAAGAGCTCCCCCTGAAGCGTTGCACAAACATCATAATGAAAACCAAATTCATTAACATAAAAACATCATAAAAGGTCCAAATCAAAGGTGCAATAATAAACCCAAAGTCGCAAAACACCAAGTTCTCAAAGTACAGAAAATGCAACAAGATCAACATGATGAAAACATAATGAAAACTAAAATAGAAAATCCATAAGCAGCAGCATCAAAACATGGAAGGAGCTGGATCATCTGGAGGAGGATAAAATCGAGAGAAGGCCGCCATCAGCTCATCAAACTGGCGGTGCATCTTCCCTGACTGCTGGTCCAGGCGGGCATTAATTTGGGCCGAGTGCTGATCCAAATGAGAATAAAACATGGCAGACTCTGCACTCATCCTAGTGTCTAAGCTAACAAAATCATCACCCTGGCTGTCCAAAGCATGCACAAGGGAGTCCATTCTCCCATCTAAAGTGTCCAGACGTGTGATCACATTCTCTCTCCAGCCCGAGTTGTCAAACCCAGATTGAGATCCAGCGAAGTCATCAAAGTTAATCTGATCAATAGGATCCCCTTCTTCAGCCTGGGCAAATGCAGCAGCTTCCTCTTCCATCTGATGGGCATCCATCCCTTGTTGAGCTGCCACATTTGCAACCCTCTCTAGCTCAGCAATATCAGATCGGTACAAGTATTGGCCAGAGGGTTCATGGAATGCCATGTCCTGGTGACTCAAGGTGCCTTTGTTGAGGCAATGCTGGTTCACATGAAGAGTCTTTTTCTCTTCATTGCGTGGGATAGGCACCTTGAAGTAACTCAACAGATAACAAACATGCATGGCATAGGGCAGGGTTTTTGGGTGTTTAGACTTAGCAGCAAGGAGCATTCTATCCAAAATTATGCGACTCCAGTTCAGCTTCTCATTGTTCAGGATGGCACTAAGAAGCCTAAGTTCATTGTTTGTGGGTTTGGCATAATTGGGTGAGGTTTGAGGAACTAATTGATGACAAACAATATAATGCAACACCCTAGATTGGACAGTCATAAATGAGGAATGCTTAACTCCTTCGGTCCATACACGACCGGGGCGCAAACAACTTTGAAAAATGCCGTCCGCATCGGCCTTTAGAGAATTGTCCCCGTGACGTGTTGTCCCAAAAGCAACAAAAAGATCCTTAGCGCTAATTTTGAATCGAACACCCTCAACCATTGTTTCTATGACATTGTCCTTTAGCCTAAGGTTTGCATAGAATGTTCTAACTAACCTAGGATATATAGGTCCATGAAATTCCAGAAATTGAATCAGTTTCTGATATCTAAGGTTAGTAACAAAATGGAAACCCTTACTCTCAAGGAAAGTACTATTGATCCATGTGATTACTCCGAATTCTCTGGTGGCAAAGCCTTCCATCCTTTCCAAGCGTTCATCCTCTTGATAGTAGTCGGAAATTTCCTCCTCGGAAGATGAGTCAGCAATCCTTACTCTCTTTCCTTTGCCAGATGAAGAAGCCATAGATGAAATGATGGGAAAATTGGAGTTTTGGAAATTAGGGTTTTAAAAGGGGGTGACGGATTTGAGGTTGAAAAGAGGTGAAATTTGTTGAAATAAAGGTAGAAAAGTGATTAGAGGATGCAAAACTAGTGATATTTGACAAAAATTTGAGGAAAATCGGAGTTTTGAGGAGAGAGATATGAGAAAACCGAGAGAGAAGAGAAAGGGGTTCGAGAAACTCGAGTTTGTGGGGCTGGAGTATATATAAACTCGCCAAAATACTCGAGTTTATTCAACAAAACTCGAGTTGTTCTTTGAAAAATACTCGAGTTTTTGAGAATATACTCGAGTCGTTCGTGACTCAGCCCAGATTTCCCCAGAAAACTCGAGTACAAATTGAAAAACTCGAGTTTTGTCCGAAAGTTCAAAAATTGGGGGTTTCGAAAGACTCGAGTGTTTTGTAAAACACTCGAGTTATTCAATAAAGACTCGAGTTTTTTTGAGAAACACTCGAGTATTTTTCTCAGACCCTGATTAAAAACTTTTTCAATTTAAAACTGATTTAATTTTGAATTAAAATACTCGAGTGTTTTTGGAAAAACTCGAGTATTTTGACAGAACAGAGAGTAAAAACACAGTTTTAAAAGACCAAACACAAATCAAACACAAATGCTTCACTACCAACTTGGAATACAGTACAGAATCACACACAATTAACACATACAATTTCAAATATCATCAAGAACAATTTAACTAAGAATCAATAACACATTAGAGTAAGACTAATATGGTGATTTTTCAAAAAATGACACACAATGCAATTAGCCTATATTAGCTTCATCTAAAATACCAAGTTCTCTCCTAATATGATAAAAGGTGTCCCTTGGTAGATGTTTTGTAAAAATGTCGGCTAATTGATTTGTGGTACTAACAAATTCAATTGTGCAATCACCCTTTTGTACATGATCTCTTAAAAAGTGATGTCTTATTTCAATGTGTTTAGTTCTTGAGTGATACACCGGATTCTTAGTCAAATTGATTGCACTCGTGTTATCGCATCTAATCGGAATATTTTCAAGTTTCAAACCAAAATCCGATAATTGTTGTTTCATCCATAACAGTTGAGCACAACAACTACCGGCTGCGATATATTCCGCTTCGGCGGTAGAAAGAGCGACACAAGCTTGCTTTTTAGAAAACCATGACACCAATGAACTTCCCAAGAAATGGCAAGTACCACTGGTGCTTTTGCGATCAAGCTTGCATCCCGCGAAGTCGGAATCCGAGTAACCAACTAAACTAAGATTGGCATCAGCAGGATACCACAATCCAGTGTTAATTGTTCCTTTTAGATACTTAAATATATGTTTAACTGCGGATAGGTGAGATTCTTTAGGATTAGCTTGAAATCTAGCACACATGCATACACTAAACATAATATCCGGTCTAGATGCAGTGAGATATAGGAGACTACCTATCATACCCCTATACTTACTAACATCAACCGGTGTACCTTGTTCATCCTTGTCTAGGTAGCATGATGTGCTCATTGGAGTGTAGGCTTCCTTGCACTTGTCCAATCCGAATTTCTCAAGGAGCTCTTTGCAATATTTCCCTTGATGCACAAATATCCCCTCCTTGACTTGCTTTATTTGTAAGCCTAGGAAGAACTTGAGTTCTCCCATCATTGACATTTCAAATTCCTTTTTCATCAAATTTGAAAACTTTCTACAAAGAGACACGTTAGTAGCACCGAAAATGATATCATCAACATAGATTTGTACTAACAAAATGTCATCCTTGGTTTTATAAATAAATAATGTATTATCAACCTTCCCTCTTTGAAACTTGTTTTCTAATAGAAAGGAACTCAATCGATCATACCAAGCTCTAGGAGCTTGTTTCAATCCATAGAGTGCCTTTTTCAATTTATAAACATGGTTTGGAAATTCACTATTTTCAAAACCGGGGGGTTGTTTGACATACACTTCTTCATTTATAAACCCATTCAAGAAAGCACTTTTAACATCCATTTGATATAAAGTGAATTTCATGATTGAAGCATAAGCAAGTAAAATTCGGATTGCTTCAAGACGTGCAACCGGAGCAAAGGTCTCATCATAATCGATACCTTCCTCTTGGTTGTACCCTTGAGCTACTAGTCTAGCTTTGTTTCTTATAATCAACCCGGATTCATCAAGTTTGTTTCTATAAATCCATTTAGTACCAATTATGGTATGATCATCGGGTTTAGGGACTAGATCCCAAACTTCATTTCTTTCAAATTGGTTTAATTCTTCTTGCATAGCAAGAACCCAATGATCATCCTCAATGGCCTTTTTAATTGAATCGGGTTCAATTTGAGAAACAAATGAGACATAGTGGCAAATGTTTTGAATAGACCTACGAGTAAGTACTCCCTTTGACATATCTCCTATGACTTTGTCTATAGGATGAGCCTTGACCGATTTCCAAGTTGGAGGAAGTTCTTCCCTTACTTCTCCTTCATCAACTTTTGAATTCTCTCTCTCTTTTTCTTCTTTTGAAAAGACAATGCCATCTTCACTAGCATCACATAAAACACTATCTTCTTTTGAAGACTCATTAAAAACCACATGAATTGATTCCTCAATAGTTAAAGTTCTTTTATTGAAAATTTTATAAGCTTTACTATGAGAAGAATAGCCTAAAAATATGCCTTCATCGGATTTGGAATCAAACTTGCCAAGGTGTTCTTTTCCATTATTTAAAACAAAAACTTGGCATCCGAAGACATGAAAATGAGATATATTTGGCTTTCTTCCCTTGTAAAGTTCATAGGGGGTTTTATCCAAAGAGGGCCTTATCAAAATACGATTTAAAACATAACAAGCCGTATTGACGGCATCGGCCCAAAAATATTGAGGTACTTGAGAATCATTTAACATGGTTCTAGCAAGTTCCTCTAGCACCCTATTTTTCCGCTCTACCACTCCGTTTTGTTCCGGAGTCCTTGGTGCGGAGAATTGATGCTCAATACCATTTTTAGCACAAAATCTATCAAATTTGTGGTTTTCGAATTCACCACCATGATCGGTTCGAATAATAATTACTTTTTGATTTACTTGGTTTTGCAAAAGTTTGACATGATGTTTAAAAGATTTGTAGGTCTCACTCTTAGTAGTTAAAAATAAAGTCCAAGTAAACCTAGAGAAGTCATCAACAATCACCAATGCATAATAGTTGCCACCAAAGCTTTTTACTTGTGATGGTCCAAACAAGTCCATATGAAGCATTTCTAATGGCCTTGATGTGGACATCACCATTTTTGATCCAAAGGTGTTTTTAGTTTGTTTACATTTCTTGCAAGGAGAACAAACACCTTCAATAGAAAAATTTAGCTTTGGTAAACCAACTACTAGATCTTTAGATTGTATTTTCTTCAATTGGTTTACATTAATATGAGCGGTCCTACGATGCCATAACCAAGTGTCATTTTCTTTGCTCACTAAACAAGTAGAGACCAAAGAAGTGACTTTGTTCAAATCAACTAAGTAAGTATTATTTGACCTTCTACCAACAAATTTGATTGATTCATCTTTGTCACTTTTAATGAGGCAATGGGTAGAGGTAAAAACTACATGATTACCAACATCACATAATTGGCTTA
Source organism: Crotalaria pallida (assembly GCA_037953625.1). Taxonomy (NCBI): domain Eukaryota; kingdom Viridiplantae; phylum Streptophyta; class Magnoliopsida; order Fabales; family Fabaceae; genus Crotalaria; species Crotalaria pallida. Next base: position 57,197,512 of record CM075651.1, read on the forward strand.
TGCTCAAGAGATTATGTTCTAATCCTTGAACATAGAGCACATTATCAATAATCAAGTTTGAAGAGTTTCCGATTTTACCAATACCAAGGATTTTGCCTTTGTTGTTGTCCCCATAAGTGACATAACCCTTTTCCTTTGGAGTAAGCTCAATGAAGTGCCGCTTATCTCCCGTCATGTGCTTCGAACATCCACTACCAAGATACCACAATTGTTTTCCCGTTCGAAGGCACACCTACAATATGAAATCACTTGTTCACTTTGGGTACCCAAACAATGTTGGGTCCCTTAGGGTTAGTGTTGGGACTTTCTCCCTTCTTAATCCACATATAAGTGCCCTTTTTCATTTCAAACTTCTTAATGTGGCACTCAATGTTGATATGTCCAACTTTTCCACAATAAGTACAAGTTGGTCTCTTTGATGAATTTTTCTTAGAAAATGTTCCAACCACCTTGTACTTTTTGTCCTTTTTATGAACATATCCTAAACCGGTTTTGTTGTGATTATGTCTTTGAGAGTTCAACAACCGGTTGAGGTTTCTATCACTATGTGAGATTGTGAGTTTGTTTTTCAACTCTTTCACTTCTTTTTCAAGATCATCACATCTCTCACATGAAGTGATAATTTCCTCATGATTTGCACAATCACTTTGATGACTAGAATTAATAAGTTCCAAGGATTCATTTTGAAGTTTCAACTCATTTATAGATTTTTGCAATTCATCAATTTCATGTTGAAACTCCAAAATTTTCTTTCCTTTTTCCTTATTAATTTTAGCAAGCCTTTTAAATTGAATTAACATTTCATTGTAGGCTTCTTGCAAATCATCATATGAAATGGAGTTTGAAGAGGAACAAGAAGAACTAGAGGTTACCTCATCATCACTTTCACTCATGCCATGATTAGCTCTTGATGAGGACTCATGATTGTTCTTGGCCATGAGGCAAAGGTTTGCATTTTCATCACCGGAGTTACTTGAAGATGATTCATTGCTCTTTTTCGGTGCATCCCAAACAATGTATGCACGCTTCCCTTTGGTCTCTTGGGTCTTCTTGTCATTCTTCTTCAAGAATGTGGCACATTCCATTCTTATGTGACCAACCCCACCACATTCATGACACTTAACTCCATCATTGGTACTCTTTTCTCTTTGTTTGGAGTCTTGGGTTCTCTTGAAATTGGATGAAGATCCACCTTTCTTCCCTTTTAAGAATTTGTTGAATCTTTTCACAAACATCCCAAATTCTTCTTGATTTGGTTCACCATCGGAATCTCCACTTGTAGAGCATTCTTCAACTTCTTTTGTAGCTTTGGTTGAAGCTTTGAGTGCTATGCTCTTTTTCTTTTTGTCCGATTCCTCATGCATCCCAAGTCTTGTAAGCTCCATCTCATGCTCTTGGAGTTTGCCAAACAAAGTGGCTAAGTCCATGCTATTTATGTCTCTAGATTCCTTGATGGCGGTTACCTTGGGTTGCCAACTCCTATCAAGACATCTTAGAATTTTGTTAGTAGTTTCACCATTGCGAAATACTTTTCCCAAGGAAATCAAATGATTAACAATGTGAGAGAATCGCCTTTGCAAGTCACTAATGGTTTCATTTGGCAACATGTGGAACAATTCATATTCGTGAGTTAGAGAATTCAATCTTGCATCTCTAACCTCACTTGTTCCCTCATGTGTGACTTGCAAAGTATCCCACATTTCTTTTGCCGATTTACATTGGGAGACTCTATAAAATTCATCATGGGATAAGGCCAAAAAGATGATGTTTTTAGCTTTTAAATCAAATGAAACTTTTCTCTTTTCATCATCATTCCAACTACTCCTTGGAATTTCAACAATTTCATCATTTATTTTCTTTTTGGGAATGAAAGGACCATTTTCAATTGCATCCCAAATATCCATATCAATTGCTTCAATAAAAACTTTCATGCGAGTTTTCCAATAAACATATCCTTCACCATTAAATAGTGGAGGACGGTTTATTGAAGCTCCTTCTCCACCAAAGTTATTGCTAGAGCCCATTTAGTTTCCAAAAGGATCTTTTTCGAAAAAGTTGTTACACTCGATCTTTCGACCGAGCTCTGATACCACTTGTTGGAAACCAACAAGCGGGCTAAGCAAATACTAGAGGGGGGGTGAATAGTATTTTGAAGCACTAATACCAAATATTTCGATTGATAATTGAAGAATGGAGCTAAGACTAAATTTTCTGCAATCAGACACAAAATACTCGAGTCTTTTGTGAAATACTCGAGTTTTTCAGTGATGAACAACTCGAGTCTTTTCTGAAATACTCGAGTTTTTCCTATCAGATATGGGAAAAACCAGAAACGAAAATTCAGCAATTTAACTCAAATCAATTCAATAATAAACAGGAACTTATCCAACAGAATAGCAAGCAATCTAAATAACTTTTAAACACAAAGATTCCTTGAACTTGCTACCTAATTGTATAAATCCTAATTGATTGAAATGACTTAAGTCTATTGAGCTAGAAAGTAGATTAAAAGCAATAAACCAACACTCAAGCAATTTTATCCTGGTTCACTCCAACAATGAGCTACATCCAGTCCTCCTAATCACTTAGGAGTTTCTACTAATAATCAAATTGTTAGAAATTACAAAGGATTGCTTGAGAATGGCCTCACTCAACCTAACCCTTTCAAGAGTGTACCAAACTCTTGATTTCTACCCCAATTTGATTCCGGTGATTGAAGAACTCTTCACAAAGCTTCCTTGAACTCCCTTCAAGAAACTCCACCGGGCTAGGAACCTCCTAGTCTTGTGCTTGAGAACCTCTCAAGACTTCCAACACCCTAAGCCACTTAGGGTTTGCTTGGGAACAATCCAAGACTTTGAATAATCAAGCTTTTTGTATGTGTATTACTAATCTCACAATGGATTAGCACAAATAAGCACAGCTCAATGTAAGAATTGAGGCCTAAAACTCAACTTGGAATAAAATGACAATATGATTGAGAAGTTGAGCTTTTTGGGAATTAACACTTGAGAAAAGGAAATTATGAAAGCTTGTGATCAATAATGTGTTGTTGTCTTGTTTGTTCTTGCACAAATTCAAAGAGAAATTTTACAATTAGGTTCTGAATTCTCTCTTGGGGTTGGATGAGACTCAAATGCCCTCAATTGAGTTTTTGAGTCTCTCCAACGTTCATTTTTGCTGACTGGACAAAAATACTCGAGTCTTTTGGTAAAAACTCGAGTCTTTTTGGTCGGTCACGAGTGAATTGGTGCACGAACAAGACTAACGGTCATAATTGCTGACCTGGCACAAATACTCGAGTTTTTCTATAAATACTCGAGTATATACTCGAGTCTTTATCAAAATACTCGAGTATTTTGATCAGATATGGGAAAAATTATTTTTCAATTTTATTTTTCCTCTCAAGTATTAATTTTTGGTCAATCTCAACTTAATAAACATATAAAAATTTATTCCTAGAAGAGACTAACTATTTCTACCCACTCTCAATCACTCTCAACATAAATTAGAAATTTACAATTAATATTTGATTGAGAATGATTGGGCACTTGTCTTCTTTTCTTGACTTCTTGTTGATGTTGATGTTGCAATATCTTCAAGGCATGATTTGTTAATTATTTTGTCATCATCAAAACATAATCCACATAATTAGGAGCATTGAATTCACAATCAGCTCGCTTTGCCTCCGTCTTTGTCTAATCTCCATAAAGTGTTTCATGTTTCACAATTACGGAAATTTGTGCCAGATCCTAATTCAGTAATTGAAGTTCAACCTGATGATGTGGCTTTGAGAGAGAATCTCACTTTTGAGACAATCCCTGTCAGAATTGAAGATCGAAGAATGAAGCAGTTGCGGGGAAAAGAAATTCCATTAGTCAAAGTTATTTGGGAAAATGCTGATGTATCAGAAGCAACTTGGGAATTAGAAGATAAGATGAGAAAAGATTATCCTGAGCTATTTTTATAAGCGGAATTTCGAGGACGAAATTCTTGTAAGTGGGGGAGAAATGTAATATCCCAATTTTTGTTCCCAAATAAATAAAAGGAATATTTAAATAAAACTAATTATATGGAATTAGTTAGTTTTATTTATTAATTTGTTGTTATATTAGAAGAATTATCCAAGGAAAAGTGAGAGAAAATAATTTGGGCTCTAAAAATAAGGATTTTTGCAGTTTAGTCCTTGGAAAGGACCTAAGAGGTAATATTGGAAAGATGTTTGGAGGGAAAGTGAATAAAATAATAATTTTTGAAAATCTGAGTGCGTTACTCGAGTAGCCCGATCAATTTACTCGAGTAACAGTGGCGCTGAAGCTAAAGATAGTGCGTTTGATGATTCAACAAGTTGAGTAATTCAATTATTTAAACCTAGCACCGACTGGAGTTGATGGAAACATGTGTTGGTGTGCATGATAGCCATTCTTGGCTATTAATTCATGCTTTTGGGTTGAGGAAATCATAAGAAAATAAGAAAAAGAAGGGAAACTCTGCTGAATTTTAGTTTGAACACCCTCTGTTCTTCATCTTCGTTCTTAATCCCTACCCACACTCAGTTGATGAGCTTGATACCTTCTTCAAGCTTGTCACAAGACCTTTAATTTGAGACAAGAATCGTGTGTTTTGGTGGCTGGAGCAAGGAGAACGAATTGCTTGAAGTTGGACTCTTGAAACTAAAGTTGGGAAATTTCAGTGGTAAGGAGCTAAGTTGGAGGCTTCGATTTAGGTATGTAGAGGACTCCAAATCGTGCCATTTTGATTTCTATTTAGAGTTTGCAATGTCTAGTTTCCTTATTGACCAAATTTGCTCATTTTCATGCACGTTTGGTTTGTCAAATCATCACCCGAACTTGCTCTGCTGAACCTGTTTTGGAACCAAAAACAGAGCATTTGGAGTTGGTGGATTCTGTGAGTTTCTTTGCTGCCTTTGCATTCAAAAAGCTTCATTGAGGTAAGGGAGAAGCTTTACTAATGCTAGAATAGATTGAGGTGTTGAATTGAGTATTGGTTGAACCACCATGAGGTTCAAAGGGCACTAGGTTAGGGGACAATGGCTTGGAGGCCAATTTGACCATAAAACTGAATTGGAACATGTTAGATGTTGATATCTAAAGCTAAATGAACCTTCAATTTGATCTGAAATTGAGTAATTAATGAATTGGTATGTGAGGTTGTGTTTTAGGTTAAAATTGGGGGAAATTGTGATGAATCTGTGATTTTGATGTTAATCCCTGAAATTGATGCTATGAACAAGTTTAGTATATTGTATTTAAGTTGGTTTGAAGCTTAGTTTTGGTAAAAATTGGATTGGCATGAGTTTGGCATATAAAAACCAGTTCAGCAGTGTTTTTCTGCACAATTTACTCGAGTAACCCGAGCTGTTACTCGAGTAATGCGTGAAAATTCTGATCAGTCTGATGGGTACAAGAGGATTACTCGATTAAATATGATGTATTAATCGAGTAACATCTTAAACTTTGAATAATTGGAAATATATGCAGTACTACTCGAGTAATAGATCTGTTAATCGAGTAACGCGAAAGGTACAAAAAGATTACTCGATTAATCTAGTGCAATACTCGATTAATGGACTCTGTTAATCGATTAGTGATTGAATTTTTTGTGAAAGGATCAGAATTTAATGATGTGATTGATTATCAAAGGGTTTGAATCAATTAAAGGACTGAACTGAAATTGATTGAAGTCAGAGAACGTTAAATAAAGTTCAACTATGCCAAGTCCCAACTTCAAACAACTTAAATGACACTGAATTGTATTGATGGTCAAACCATGCATAGCATCCGCATTATTTGAGTTCCCACATGAGTGGAGACACGTCCGAGAGGCGTGGGCATATCCTTTCGGTTGAACTCGAGGGACCTGAGTGTCTGCTCCAAAGGGTTCACGGGGGAGTGTCGGTGACCGGGGTTGCACCTTCTGTTTCCGGAAACACACACGTGCGTGTGGGCATGTCATTGGGTGCCGGACTCGATGAGGCGTAGTCCTACGGGATACGTCGACAACATTTCTAAGAGCTCTAGAGGTGTTGGTTTATTTGTGGGCCGAGTTCGATGAGATACTCAGTATGGGTATCGGGCATGTTTATTTTAAGGTGCCACGGAAGCCTATTTGTTGTAGTTGGCCAACAATCATGCATTGATAAAATTAGATGCATCACGACTGCATATTCTATTGATTCATAATTAAGTCTTGATGTTGGTGTTTAACATGGTTGACTAAAAATTTATAAGTTATATTAATTGCAATAAATAAAGTCTTACTTGATTAGAACTGTACCCCGTCTATTTTATTATGTGTTAGTATTTGCTAACTCCCTATGCCCTTACAGGTGATGGCTCGTTACCTGACGTACGTGGAGTTACGCCCGCTCCGTAGAGGAGTGTGGGACTACGAGGAGCACCGAGCGGTGTTCGAGGGTGAGGTTGACGTGATCTTTCGTCATCCTAACCCCCTTGCCAAGTGCGACCTCGTAGGCTTCGCATCCCCATGATCTACATACTGCACATTCCACCAGCTTACACTTATTGTTTTGGTTCTCCACCCCCACATCATGGACGTCGTTTTTATAACCTACGTGTCCGACGCCCTACCACCCGTACACGTCCCTCTACTTCTGATGAGGCTACTGCTACGGCCACTCCTCGTCCTGGTCCGACCACCAGGGTACGCTTTGCACCCTCCCCGGAGTCGGTGCGTCGCGTTGCTACCCCTGTGGTGTCGGACGAGGAGGAGGAGGAGGACCCCGTAGAGGACGTGGATGGACCAGCTGCGGACAGTCAGTGATGTGGTGTTTTGTTTTGACAGTATATGCAGTATGGGGATCATGTTAGGATGTGGTGTTTAGCTTTTGGAAGACCAGGGATCAGACATCAGCGTGGGTGGATCATGGCTCAGCTCTCGAAGACTCTTTATTTTGATTTGTGTTATATTGTATATAGTTGAGAGGGTCTATGAGAGTTGTTATTTTATATCTGCTGGTCTGTATCCTTATATTTTGCTACCTCGACTTTTATCTCTGATATTTGGGTACCTGAGTTTTTATATATATATATATATATATATATATATAGATGGGCTATGGTTGTGTAGATATTATGATCTTTAAAAAAAAAATTATTCCAATTACAACCACAGAAATCATTTTGAAAATCGTTTCCGCTGAAGGTACCAAACCGGTACTCAACCGATTATTTTTGAAAAGTAATGTATCTTCGAATCAAAGCTTTTGGGATGTGGAACTTGTTGTATAATAAGAAAAAGTTTTTTCATAAAGTTCCTATACGAACAACGTTTATTATATAAATAAAGCTACGTTTTGAGAATATCATATAATTTGTTATTATACATTGAGTCACCACAGAATCAAGGTATTAGATTATGAATAAATCCTATTTTGAGTTGGATTGGATGATGTAAAGAAAATGGTTTTGAAATTATTTCTAAAACTATACTTCATAACCGGTTAGAGTTTCTTGTAACTGGTTAGAAATTGGAAGTTTAAAATAAGAATTTAAGTCATTTGAGAAAGAACTTTTGATACCAATAAACATCTTCCCCCAATCCAAACTCAATGTCAATTACCTAAGTAAAAATTTAAGAAAGGACTTAGTGTGGTAAAATAACTTAATACCTTGATTCATCATTGAAATTGATTTAAGGGAATTGAATCATAATACTTATGGATTAATCGAGAATTGAAATTAAGGAGTACTCCAATCGGAGAAGGTAGAAAATTGAGCTGGATAATGCAAAGGAGTCAATAGATACTAAGATAAGAAGGTTGTGATTCATGAACAAGTTTGGAGTTCGTAAGTATGAATGACAATAAGAAGAGGGAGAGTTGAATGTAAGATAAAGGCGATGGATGGAGTTTCTAAAAGATTATGGCTTTGAGCTCCATTATCATCCTGGTTTAGCAAACGTAGTTGCAGACGATTTGAGCTGAAAGGCTATTTCTGTGAGCTCAATGATGGTCAAGGAGGCTATTCTGATTGAGGAATTTAGAGACCTAAGTCTGGTAACCCGAGAGGAACCCTCTAGTGTTAGATTGGGAATGTCGCCAATCACCAACGAATTCTTGAACCGGATTCGTGGATTTCAACCAAGAAATGAGGAGTTAGATTTCTATGAAGAAAACGAATGAGATTTAATCTTTGGAATTAAAGTCAAGGATTATGGATATTAGAAAGTATATTATGAAGGAAAGGGATTTATGAAGTATTGTTTAGAACAACCTAGATGAGAAATCCAAAGGTACGAATTTCAAGAGTAGATTACGTGCGAATCCAAGTTAGCTATCAACTATCAAGGAATAAGGAATTTCTCGATGTTGGTAAGCATGTATGAGGACTATGGGTAAGTACATGAATTTCGTGCGAGAAATGTTTGAGTTTAGAATAAAAGAAAGAATGATGAAATACGGGCCTTACTGGAGAAAGAGGAAAAGTAAATGGGAGAATACCAACCACGGAAATATCAAGGTTAAGGAGTGCTTGATTGAAGAAAAGTGACTAAGGAGGACATAGGAAAGGGAACATTTGTCCATCTCAAGGTGAAAACTGTGAGGCACATCACTTTGAGTTTAGTTGTGATGTACCCAAGGGAATAGTCAATTCCGATTGTAGGAAGCTGGAGTATTACTGACCGAATTGTCTTGAAGGAAAAGGTGAGAAAAGAATGGACGAATCCAGCACGAGAAGAAGTCACCGGCCGAGATGAGAGTTGAGTGTCATCCTGGCGTAGGCAACCCAAGCCTATCTCTTCCTTTGATCTGAGTTAACGTAATCAAATGTTTTTGACTACGTTAATCTAATCGTTTGAAAGTATCAATATTCTGTTGGAAGTTCAACTTCAATCTTTCTGTGATCAAAACCTTTATCACAATTGGATGTGATAAATCATTGTGGACACTACAGAAATAGAAAGATCAGTTATGGCTAGAGAGATTATCAACCACCGGGATAGGACAAATCTTTGTCTCCCCAACGGAAATGTCTCTAGAATCTGACTATCTAACTAAGTCTGATAGTGATAATTACCCTATCTTTAAGTTCATCTAACTTAAAGACCTGTCGTATGGTCTTTCTTGCGAAAGATTATATCTGAAAGGGATGATTTTGTTATTAATGGTTTGAATATTAGGACTGATCACCCTAACGTCTCAAACTATTAAGGAATAAAATCATACAAATGTTTCTTTGATCGTGCTCGAGAGATCAGAGTGCGCAGCCCAAAAAGTTTTTCCAAAAGGTTTATTGAAAAGTGTATTATTTGAAGAAAGTTTATTTGAAATATATTGCTCAAAGGAATACTTCTTTTAAAAGAATTTCTTCACATAAGAGTTTTATGCAAAGAATTTTGGTTTAAGGTGAAAGGTTTTATTAGAGATGTTTCGAAATAAAAGAACTATATCAAAACTCTTTTAAGTGGGGGAGGACCCTAAAGAACAAATTTTTGGGAGCAAGATGAAGTTTTCTAGTATAAAAATACTTTGGAAAAGTGGAAAATTTCAAAAGATGAATTTCGGGGACGAAATTCCTTTTAAGTGGGGGAGTAGTGTAACACCCCTAATTTTCGTCTCCCAAATAACCAAGAAATTAATTATAACAATTATTTTTTAATTGATTTTGAAGGTTTTAGTTTTTGTACATTATGTGTTTTTATTATATAAAAATATGAGATATATTTTTATATGGTTATTTTGTACAAAAATGTGAATATTGTAATTTAGTCCTTGGGTTGGGACCTAATTGCAATATTAAAAAGGTTTTTGAAGAAAGAGTAATTAAATTATTAATTTTTGAATTTTACCAGTATGTAACCGGTTAGAGGGGCTTTGTAACCGGTTACACGATGAACTCAGAAAACTGGGTTAGTGCGTTTGATGAGTAATCACACGTTTAACCCAGAATTCGCCACGAATCCCACTCGATTCATGGTGGGAGACACGCGTCGCTCTGCATGCAAGCCCAATTCGTCTATAAATTGTGGAAATTCTGAAGGTTTAGGGTTGATTTCTGGTTTTAGTGTTGAAGGTGGCTCAGTTAGGGTTTCGTTTTCGTTCTGGGAAATTTGTGTTGGTTCTTGAGTATTAGAGAGCAAAACACACACTTTTGGAAAGCTTGAATCAAGGGCTTTCCAATGATATAAGATTTGAGAGCTGAGTGTTCGTGTGGAAGGAGTAATCAACCCTGGAAGCTAGGAAATCAAGTCTGAGCTCTGTTTTCTTCTTGTTCTGGAAGCTGAGTTTCAGCTTTGATTTTGGTAAGTACAGTCCACCATTAAGCCTCAAATCTCTTCGATTCTTTAGTGCATGTTACCTATATTGAGTCCTAATTGTTTTCCCCAATTTCTTTGGCCAATTTCTATGTCAAATTTTCTGGTCTTTGAACCCTGTGGATGGAAATCGTGGCTGAGAGCAGAACCTAGGATTTGTGGGGAATCTATGTTGGAGCCTTTCTCTCTGCAACATTTTGGATCAAGCACGAACCTAAGGTAAGGGGGAAGCTTACTATTTGCTAGAATGAGAATAAATTGTGGTAGAATATAGGATGAGTCACCAAGAGACTCAAAGGGCATAAGTTGAAATGGATAGATGGCTTGGAGGCCAATTTGAGCTCAATTGTTGTTTTGAGCAATGTTATCTGGATGCATGCAAGCTATGTTGATGTTGATTTCATGACTTAATTGGATATTATGTGAATTGATGCATTAAGTTGTGAAATATGTGCAATTATGTGCAATTTGTGTATCCAAATTGAATTGCATGCAAGATAGATATGTTTCTGTGTTTAAACACACTTATTTAAGGTATATGTACTCTGTTAAGGGTTGAAATTTGGTTAGATTTGAGTAGTGAAGAGAATGGTTTGTTAAAACTCATGTTTTAGTGTCAGACTGCATAATCTAACCAGTTACTCGATATTCGTAACCGGTTAGACCCTGTTAAAATGCAAAAGAAAATAAGTTTATAAAATCAGCATTTTGGTTTTATAAATCCTACTCAAATCTAGGCCTTAATTTCATGGAAAACAATCTGAAAATAAGTTGATTTTATTGTAATAATTCAGATTGAAAATTGAGAGTTAATACCTTAAGGTAATAAGATAGTTTCGAGAGGAAATTATGCTCATTGGACAATGAAAGGTGATTTAGACTTTTGAATGATATAAACAGTGGTTTGAGGTATAAACATTGTTAAACTGGTTTATGGATTGGGTAGGGAATTTAAGAAAAAAAAAAGTTTTCTGAATTTCAATGGTAAACAGTTCAGGTCTGTAATTCTAACCGATCTAAGTTCTGAATTTCAATGGTAAACAGTTCAGGTTGGTCTTTCCATTAATTACTGTGATTTACCCAATCTAAGTTTAATGACATGTTTTGGGATATTTCAAAGGAGAATTTTTGTGTCAAAGACTATACCTCAAATAAATCATTCAAAAGAGAAATTGGAATATTTCTAAATCACAGTAATTAATGGAAAGACCAACCTTAGTAATTATGCATGCAATACATGCATAGAGAAAGGTAATGAAATATTTTGGTAGGGATAGTTTGTGATGTTCGGGTACTTGACCCTGTACTCTAGGAGTACTAAACTGATGCAACCAACTTGATGACACATTCTGGGAATGTGGCCATTGTCTGGGACATGGTTTCTTGGACACGTTCTGGGAACGTGATGCACACTCTGGGAGTGGTGCTTGATTTCATTCCAAGTTTGGTTTGCGATACGTTCTGGGAACGTATGTGAGTGTTCTGGGAACACATTGGTTTAATAATGGAATTAAACATAAAAACCAACCTTGATGATTGTGCATTCATATAGAATGGAAGTTTGGTTGGTAGGAACGTTTATCATATTCTGGGAATATGAGGAGGGTACTCCGGGAGTACCGAATTGTAACCTACTTGATGACACATTATAGATATGTGGCCAGTGTCTGGGACCTGGTTATATACGTTCTGGGAACGTATGATAGTGTTCTGGGAACACATTGGTAAGCAACCTACTGGATGACACATTATAGATATGTGGCCAGTGTCCGGGACCTGGTTTTTATACGTTCTGGGAACGTATGCGTTCTGGGAACGTGATGCACACTCTGGGAGTGATGCTTATTTATCCAAGTAAGGTTTGCTACACGTTCTGGGAACGTGATGCACACTCTGGGAGTGAATGCTTATCATCCAAGTATGGTTTGGCATTACGTTCTGGGAACGAATGTCAGTGTTTCGGGAACACAACGGTGTATCGGATGGACGTCCAAGATGGACTTTTAGAGGCCTCAGTTGTGGAAGGAAATCATGCATCATGCCACCTGCATTGAAAGAATTGTTATGATTAACCGGGTGTGCTCATATGATTATGCATCATGATTTGCTACATGTTAACTTGTGGATGTTAGTTTTATTCTCATTTGATTATGCGAATATGTATAGCTAACCCCCATGCCCTTATTAGGTGTTGATCGTGCATCTAGCTTGCACAAGAATCAGTAAAGGGAGATGTCCCTTAGGTGCATGCAGAGTATAGAAAGTATGGGTTGGGAACCCGTTGTGCAGATATCGAGGATCCGACCAGAAGGATGTTTGGACAAAGGACCAGTGACCAGCTCTATAACATTTCTATTTTTAATAGAACTTATATGATACATATTTTGGAAAAAAGTATCATAAGAGGAATTCAGTTTCATAATTATGCTTATTTGGTATTAATGGACTTGTTACACTTGATATATTTTGGGGGTACAATATGATGATTTTACTATGTTTCCGCAAACTCTGATTTTGGTAGTCAACCTTTATCATTGATCAAGTGTTTCTGAAATTAAATTTTCAAGGGAAGGGAAAATTCTTATTTTCAGATCTTTTTCCAACGATAACAAGTCCAAGTTTTCATAAACTTCTTACTTTTCTTATAAAGTAAGATGATATACAAGGAGTGTTACAATCGTAGCAAGGACTGCAACCGGAACTAGGGATAGAGTTGTCGCCCCCTTGAGCAAATACTAGATGGTGTAGAGGGAATCTGAACAAGGCTAACAGTCACTGATTTTCTTACGACGATCATGGCGGTTGGCCATATTGATAGTTCCAACATGGCGGATCTCGAGTTGTTTACTATGTTTTCCTGGTTTGGTACGTACCCTTTGACTTCGATGCCTGTGTGGTTAGGATTCCTGTGCGTCCCATCTGCTTTCCGAACTAGGTTGCGGTTGGATATTGAAGGAGGAGATGTATCGTGTGTGCTAATCTACCCCCTTACCTCAATGATTTCCCTCCCTAGTTCATTGATGGTTGTGAAAATACTTAGTGGAAAGATTATGAGTATGAAATATTTAAAAGAATAATATTAAGTTATGTGATAAAGTCGTATGGATAAAAGTTGTAAAGAGGATAAAGTTGTAATAATATGATCTGATGTTTTTTGGAAGAGAAGAGGTTATAATGTTAGGTTGTATGTGTTTGGTTCTGGTGCGATCCATGGAATAAGTCCATGCCGTCGACGAACTTATTCATTCTGATCGCTAACTCTCTCTGCTTTCCTTGTCTGTGGACATTGGGACAATGTTCACAGATGTCTGATCAAGTAGCATTTCAAGTTGTGGTTGCTTAAGTTGGAAGATGATCGTGAGATGAAGCATATTTATGAGGAGGATGCAAAAGCGGCAAGCCGAGGAATCTTTCAGATACTTGTGATGGAGGATAGCAATGAAGATTAGTAGTCTAAGTTAGTAGATTTCTAATTTTGTATTCCATCTTTGGCTGGGTAGGACATGATTACTCTATCCTGAATGTAACCCCTGTTGTAATAAATATTTATTCGAAATGAAATGAAAGAAGTTCCTTTTTGTTATGTATCAAGTTCATAAAGTAATTAAATGTTTTTCTGCAAGTTAACCATCAATTAAATATGACATGGAGAAAATGAGTTTTTAGAAATGTGTTGGATGGTAACATCTCTTTTTGGAAATAGAATTTTTATGACGCGAGTTAAGTATCAAATCATTTTGTAAACAAATGAATCAAATTGTTTTATGAAAATCCTTTTGTAAAAGAAATTAAATGAACTGGTTTTGATAATGTTATAAAAAAAATGGCGCAAATTTTTAGTAAAAATTCTAAGTCCAAATTGGGGTGTTACATAGGTACCCTTTGACACTTGCTGCCTATGTGGTTAGGATTCCTGTGCGTCCCATCTGCTTTCCGAACTAGGTTGTGATTGGATATTGAGGAGGAGATGTATCGTGTGTGCTGACATACCCTTCGCCGTAATGATTTCCCTCCCTAAATCATTGATGGCTATGTTACGATTCCAGATAAGCAAATGGAGAAAGCTTACCGAAGATTTTAATGAAACATTTGAATCTATTATGAGAATGATGAAATGAGTAATGTTGTGAAATGAATATGCTGTTATGATGGAGCATGATGTAATCTGTGTATCTATGTTGTATACGCCTATTGTATTCTAATGTGACCCTTAGAGTAAGCCCATGCCGTCAACGATTATATCGTTCAGATCGCTTACTCTCTCTGTTTTCCCCTTCTCTGTGGACATTGAGAATGATGTCCACAGATTGCAGATCCAGTAATGTGTCGGGTAGATATTTCGAATAGTGGAGTAGTGTCTTTGGAAGATTTTGGGTATTGGGAGGTTAAGCAGACTAGATGGTTATGGGAAGGACCGGCCAGAATTGAGATCATTGACCCCGACTTTGTTGTTAGTGGGAGGATGACGGACGTAAATCCATGTGTATTGTATCTTCGTGACCAAGTGGTTGGTGGTCCCGTCACTTATCATGAGATTCATCCGGCATTGAGGCGTATGGATTTCGAAGATATATCCGATGGAGAAGAAGATCCAAATGCGGCTTCTGATAGCGACGAAGAGATAGCTTCAGAGGAAGGATTAGAAGATGTTCAGGAGGAAGAAATACAAGAGGAGTTTCAAGAGGACGTATTAGAAGAAGATCAGGACATGGGGATGTGGGATATGGAATTGAATAAAGATGCAGCTATTTGGGAGCATGATGATCTTCAGGAAGATTTTGAGATATGGGAACCTGATGAGGAGGAAGATCAAGAAGAAGGGCCAGTAGAGTGGGAGTTCGATCCAGAGGAGGCACTAGCTGTTGAGAGTAGTGATGATGAGGAGTTTTATATTCACCATAAGGTTTAAGTAGATTGAGTCTGCTCTGATAGGACTAATGTACTCTTTAGTATTGGCATAGACCTTTTTGTTCTAAATCTTCATTGTAATCAATATCACGCCTTTTTAGGTAATGATCATTTTAATGAAATGTCTATTCGGTATAATTTTTGTATCAATGGTATTACTGAAATTTCAATATAATCAAATGTTTTTCAAGGAAACCATTAGAGAAAAATAATGTTATTTTTGGAAATGTGTTTTGTAATGTCTCAGTTTGGAATAGAATAATGTGAAAGGATACTTTGCAACTTAAGTTATTTCAAAAAGTTAACTAAGATAATGAAAATCCTTTTTGATTAAGAAGTTGGAAAATAATTATTATACTTAAAAAAAATGGCGCAAATTTTTGCTAAAAATTCTATGTCCAAATTGGGGTGTTACATTTAGTGGTATCAGAGCAATGGTTGTCCTTAGAGGCCTTAAGCATAGCCTTATATGCTTTCCTTGTGTGACTCTGTTTGGTAGTTTAGCAATGGTTGTCCTTAGTGGCCTTAAGCATAGCCTTATATGCTTTCTTTGTATGACTCTGGTGTGTTGGTCTGATTGTGTGAGTTATGATGTGAGTAATCTAAGAGTTAGAGGTGTGCGTAAAAGAGGGTGCGTGGACATTTCGTAAGATCAACTAATCAGAGCAACAACAACAATGATGCACATCCTGAGTTCATAAGAGGACTAAGGATGGGATTGGAGTTGGTTCTTCCTCACAGGAATACTCCAAAAATCAGACCAAGAAGAAGACGAAATGGTTCGCAAACATCGACAAGCAAAGTGAGGGCAAAAAAACCAGTTAACTACATGGCTACACGAAACTATACCAGGAAATATTGGCTTGATAAGAGATTGGATGAATGGAGCAAGACGCGTCACAACTATCAGCAAGATGGAGAAGAAAGAGGGAAGGAACAAAGGAGGAAACCCGCAAAAGGTGAATGGATTTCTAAGGATTCTAGAAGCAATCCACTTCAGCAAGATAGCAATGGGAATCGCAACAGATTCAGTAAGAATGGTGGAAACTGTAACCGCAAGAATCTTAAGGATGGACTTAGCAGGAATGGAAATGGTGTAAAAAGTATAGGGGAAGAAATTCCATTTTGTGATCGTTGCAAGAGGAATCATTATGGACCAACTTGTCATTGGAATAACCCAAATTGTTTCAACTGCGACAAACCAGGGCATCTTGCAAGGAATTGCTGGGAACCAAAGCGTGAAATGGATGCTGCTACTGCAAAGGGATGGAAGAATGTTCGTTTTGATTGGGAATGAAGACGTTAGTGTCGCTAGCAGTCTATTGTGTTGTTTTGAATGCTTGATTGATGTGTGGTGGAGTTGTCCACTAGATTGAATTTGTCTTTTAGTGTTTAAACTCTGCTTTTGTTGGTTGAATTGAAGATTGTTTGTTTTTATTTTTCTTATGCTATGATAAATGATGAATACTTCTGGGAGTTCAATGAATGTGAGTGCTTGAATCTGTATTGGAAAACCCGTGATTGAGAAGAAAGGATCAACTACTGGAGGAAGCTGTCAGAGTTGGACGACAAATTGAGTTCAAGAAAGATCCCCATTTTGTCTTGTTGTATCTGTGTAAAAGACCAATTTCTATTTTGTCAACTTTTGAACTTGATTTTACACTAAAAACAAAGATTATACCCTCCAAAACTTCAAAAATATCCTTCCTTACCAGAAATATCTCAGTCTTTGAAGATATGACCCACAAAAACCCTTGACAAAACTTTGAATTCAAGTTCCTTATCACCAAAATATTGTGACAAAAATACGATCTAGTCACCCAAATTAAACCCTCTGTGTGGAAGAAGTGACTTTCGTATGCATAACACCGGAATTATAGAAGGTCATGGGGGCAAGAATAGAGCCTACTTCAAAATGTCAGCTCAAAACTTTAAAAGTAAGAGTGTGAGTCGACTCCTAAGATAGAACCAAGGTGGGAAATGAAGGATGGTTTATTAGGAAGTGAGTAGAGTATTAGACAAAATAAGTGAGTCAATGGATAGTATTGTATAAGTTCAACCCAAGTTGGGGAGTCATGTGTCACTGGATATTGATTAGTAACAAGTACCAGAATGTAACCTTGGTAGTATGAAGGTAGGAAGTAGTCCCATTATTAAGTGATTGCGGTAATGATATGCATACAAATCGATTATTCTCTACCATAGAAATACGAAAATTTGAAAAGACAAATCTTCCTTACCCCAAAAAATTTACATTTGAGTTACACTATTTTCTGATCAAACCCATACCTACCAAACCTTTACAATTTTTGGATTCTTGAAACTTAAACTCAATTCAACTCTCGTACGGTGTCACATCAAGAGTATGGATTGAAACGCACGAAGTGCCTCAAGAGGAGTCGTGTGAAGCACCTAAGGTATGGATATGGTTGTCGGAAATTGCATATGTCTATAAACTTGGCAAGCTGTTTTTGGTGCTGTCTGTATTTCTCGGGGACGAGAAATCTCTAAGTTGGGGAGGATTGTGAGACCCCCAATTTAGGCCCGATTTAATTATGTTATTTAGAAAAATAAATTAATTTTTTTATATATTTACTTTAATTTTGTGCTAAATATGTGATTTAAGTAATAAATATATATGTGTGTGCTCATGAATTTTAAGCTATATATATATACATATATATTTATGTACATGTTCTATTATATTATAAGATGTCCAAATATTATATTTAATTATTCAATTGAAATATATTTTGAGCAAAATTAATTTAACATGCTTTTGATAGGTGCCTATTTATATTTCTAAATATATATATATATATATACACGTGGGATATATATATAAATATAGATATATATACATATATTTTCCTTAATGAATTTAAATTGTATTCTTAGCATGGAAATATTTTTATAAGGTATAGTATTTTACTTTAATGATATTTGAATATGAAATGAATTTTGAAGGATTATGGTGTTCTATCTTCAGAAATTCATATCTTTTTAATCGTAATTAAAAAAATTACAAATTATATGTCAAAACGATCGTATCGAAATATAGATTATGAAAATGTAAAGATTTTATTTTTATTTTAGAATCTTCGAATTTTTATCACTGCTACTGTAATATACGAATTTTGGAGTTTTAAGTTTGAAAACATGATTTTAATGCATTTTGTAGGGTCTGCCGACCACATACGGACCCTAGTCTTACTAAAGGGATTCTCTAAGGGCACTTTGCTCGGATCACCTGCTATTAAAGTCCTTCGCTCGGACTCGTAGGATCCGAGCAATACGAAAGGGCCAGGCTCAGACTTGATGGAACCGAGCCTCACCATCGGCCCTCAATCCATCAGGCTCGGGACTCTAGGACAGAGACATACCGTCGGCTCACGGATAAGATCAGGCTCGCCGTGGCTTCTTATCCCTTCCGCAAATCTCTCCTAGATTCTCGCAACAGCCTAGACATGAGATCTTCAGCTGATCCTATCCAGATTCTATAAGCATAATCGTCCGATATTATCTCAACAGAATCCTGGTTCAGCACAACTCTGATACAAGGCTCAAAGGGCCCATATCAGCCTCCTCCAAACCCTATAAATATCTCATCACAGCTAGGGTTTCAGGTAAGTACTCTCATCCCTAAGTTGACACTCTGCACACACACGTTGACTGGGGAGACCCTGCTTTTCCCAACTGGAACTGCAGAAATACCATAAGTCACATAGTAATACTTGATCCTCTCTTGGGCTCCTGGTTACCATAATCTTGAGCACTCAGAGGGTTAAGGACATATAGTGTTCAAGGACACTACATTGGCGCCGTCTGTGGGGAACGAGTAACTAATATTCCCACATCCACTGTTCTCATGCCAAACGACAACGGTAATGAAAGAGATCTCCGCCGTCGCCTCCGTGGGAGGCCACCTAAGAACGGAAAGAATGTCAGGGACAGGATCGCTCCGGGAGGGCCCATTGAAGGCAACCAGACTCCTCCAGTTCAGGCACAGGCTAATGTCCCGCCAGTTCCTCCAGTTCCTCCAGTTCAGGCACAGGCTAATGTCCCGCTAGTTCCTCCAGTTCCTCCGGTTCAGGCACAAGTCAATGTCCCTCCCCTTATTGAAGGCGGCGGAGGACGATCTACCCCTCGCATTGTTCCTGATGGTCATGTTTCAGAGTGGCGTGATACTGCAGATTCTGGACCACGTGCATCTCGGAGGGCTCCTTCTAGATCGCGAACTGACGAGGTCCGTCGAGTAGAACGTTCCGCTCGTCATGACCATTCCCGAGCCGAAAGATCTCAAAGAGAAGTACCTCACTTCACGAGGGGCCACTTTGGAACCGTTCAAGGTGGTCCACGTTCCACTGAAACAGAGGGTAGGTCTTACATGGCTACCTCTTCGGCTCGAAGGCGAGAAGAGTCAATCATGGAGATTTTAAGAACTCAAACTTCACTGATCGAGAAACAAAACCAGGCTATTGCCGATCTTCAGCAACAAAGCATGGCAAGAACAGCCGAGCAAGGCCCTCGCGTGGCTCTCGGCAACCCAAGCAACCTTCCTCCTCCTCCACCTTTCAACCCGAGCGTGGTTCCCGAGCGTATCACCGGGGAACCTCATCCTGGCCATCCTTTCACAGCAGAAATCATGGCATACCAAACCTCGCAGACTTATGTAGGACATCAGAATATCCCTCGCTATACCGGGACAACCGACCCGCTGGACCATATTGCGGCTTACGAATCCTCCATGATGTTTTATGGAGGAGGAGACTTCATGAAGTGTCGCGCTTTCTCAATGACTTTAGGCTCGGCGCCTTTAAGGTGGTTCAACTCCTTACCTGCAAATTCAGTCCACTCTTGGGCTGAACTTAGAAGAGCATTTTTGAACAGATACACCGCCAGTATGTCACAGCCAAAATCTGATCATTCATTGGCTGGAGTTGCTCAGAGACCAGACGAGTCTCTACGTGACTATTTAGCTCGGTATCAGCATGAGGCTGGTGGCATATCGGGTTTACAATCCGGAGTATCTGTTCTGCTGCTGACTCAAGGGTTACGTGATGGAGATTTCAAAGAATCGTTGATAGGAGAGCCACCGAAGGATATGGCCAAGCTAAGGGAAAGGTCCAGGAAGTTTGTGAATTTGGAAGAATTTCACAGAATCAGTACTGCGGCGCGTGGTAGGGAAGAGCGTCAAGACCAATGTCCTCGGCAAAACGATCGGTTTCGAGATGGCAGAGGAAGGAAGGAGAAAAGAGAGAAAGAAAGAGGAGAAAAACTGCCTCCAAAAGGCAAGTATGACGAGTATACTCAGCTTACAGTCCCAAGGAGTCAAATCCTTCGCGAGACTATGCACACCGAGATGCGCAATATTACTCGGCCTCCAGCTTTGAGAAAAACTGCTCAAAAAGATAAGACCAAGTATTGTGACCATCATGGAGGATGGGGGCATTACTACTGACCAATGTACTATGCTAAAGGACTTGATTGAAGAAATGGTGAGGGACGGAAAACTTCAACAGTACATCGGCGAAGCGATGCGAAAGCGAGCTAGGAGAAGAAGCCAGTCCCCGCACAAACCCGAGCAGAAACAAAGAAATAGGAGCCCTTCACCACCTGCGGGGGGAGCTTCTACCCTACTGTCCGAACAGGATAAGGGTCGAGAGGTTTTTCTGATTAACACCATTGCTAGAGGATTCGCAGGTGGTGGGGAGAAAAGAGGTGACTGAAAGAAGTACGTGGGTCAAGTTCTTTCTATTGTTAGCCGACCAATTCAAAAGCCTAGGAAGAAGAACATCGTCATCAGCTTCAGTGACGAGGACTTTGCTGACATAATTCAAGATCACAACGATCCCATGGTAGTTACAGCTCGGCTAGGTAATTATGAGGTAAAGAGGATTCTTGTTAATTAGGGAAGCTCAGCAGACATTATGTTTTTGGATTTATTTGAAGCCCTGAAGCTGAAAAGGTTTGATTTGACTCCGTTCGAGGGAAGTTTGATTGGCTTTACGGGCCATTCGATTGTTCCCCTAGGTCATATCCATCTCCCAGTTACCCCGGGGGAACAATCATCCGCTCGAACGAAGATTGTAAAGTTTCTGGTCGTCCAGGCTCCGTCGGCATACAACGCCATCCTCGGTAAACAACAGCCCACTTAGCTATGAAATTTCCAGGATCCAACGACGAGGTGGTCACAGTGCGTTCTGAACAAGAGTTGGCTCGGAAATGCTACAATATCAGCCTGGGTAAACTGAAGATTGACGATGAAAAGATTATGCAAGAACCACTGAACAAGGGAAGTGTTAACCTGGTAGATCTTGATGTAAGGGAGGATGACGAAACCAGGCCAACCCCCCAGGGAGGTTTCAAGAAGATAATCTTGGATTCCGATCCATTCCGCTGTGTCAAGATTGGCGTTGGTCTTGCCGAAGAAACCGAGAAAGAGTTGACAGCACTACTCATTGAGAACAAAGATCTATTTGCTTGGACCTCGGCGGACATGCCGGGAATTGACCCGAATTTCATATGCCACAAGTTAAGTGTGTATCCGGGCGCTAAACCAGTTTGTCAGAAGAAGAGGCGGGTCAGAACCGAAAAGGCTCAAGGCACTGAGGAAAAGGTTGCCGAGCTGTTTGAAGCAGCGTTCATCAGGGAGGTGGTATACACCGACTGGTTGGCTAATCCCGTACTGCTCAGAAAATCTAATGGAAAATGGAGAATGTGCGTGGATTACACCGACCTGAACAAGGTCTGCCCCAAGGATCAATACCCATTTCCTTACATAGACAAATTAGTAGACAGCTCGGCAGGGTACCAGAGACTATCCTTCATGGACGCTTATTCTGGCTACAATCAGATTCCGATGTATCCTTCGGATCAGGTGAAAACTTCCTTCGTGACTGAGAACGCTACATACTGTTATAATGTCATGCCCTTCGGGCTCAAGAACGCTGGGGCAACCTACCAGCGAATGATGAATAAAGTGTTCGGCCCACTTATCGGGCCCAGAATGGAAGTATACATCGACGACATGATTGCCAAGAGCTTGAAGGAAGAAGACCATGCCAAGGACTTGAAGAGCATTCTGGACAGAATTCGGCAATATGATATGAGGTTGAATCCTGAAAAGTGCACATTTGGGGTTCCCGCTGGATCATTCCTCGGATTTATGCTCACTGAACGAGGAATCGAAGCGAATCCTGAAAAGTGCCGAGCCATCCTCGAAATGAAGAGTCCATCTGACATTAAGGGTGTACAGCAATTGGCAGGTCGGGTAGCAGCTCTTTCCAGATTTTTATCCCAATCAGCTCGGAAGGCTCTACCATGGTACCAGTTGTTGCGGATGGAAAAGGAAAAGGCGTTCGAGTGGAACGATGCATGCGAAAAGGCCTTCACTGACCTTAAGCAATATTTGGCATCCCCTCCGATCCTATCTAGCCTTGTAGCAGGAGAGACTCTGTTCTTATACTTGTCAGTAGGAGAGTCTGTCGTCAGTTCAGTTTTAGTCCGGGAAGAATCAGGCAAGGAATCCCCCGTTTATTTTGTCAGCCGAGCACTTCAAGGACCGGAACTGAGGTACCAAAAGGTGGAGAAATTGGCTTTCTGTTTGGTCATCACGGCCAGAAGATTGCGTCAGTACTTCCAGAGTCATCACATCAAAGTCAGAACGGCCCAACCTATCCGCCAGATTCTCCAGAAACCCGACCTAGCTGGTAGAATGGTAACTTGGGCCATTGAAATTTCCGAGTTCGACATCGCTTTCGAACCGAGGAAAGCAATGAAGTCTCAGGTTCTAGCTGATTTCCTCACTGAGTTTACTGAGCCACTGACGAGCTCAAACTTGGACTGGAGCATTTTTGTTGATGGATCAAGCAACAAGCTCGGGGCAGGTGCTGGAATAATCCTGGAGAACTACGATGGTGTTACCCTTGATTATTCTCTGAAGTTCGAATTTCCTACTTCAAACAATCAGGCAGAATACGAAGCGGTAATGGCTGGTCTCAGGATGACAAAGGAGGTAGGGGCCCGAGAAGTCAAGATTTTCAGTGATTCTCAGCTGGTGGTCTCTCAGATCAAAGGAGATTATCAAGCCAAGGAACCCATCCTCCAAAAGTACCTTGAGAAGGTAAGGTTCTTGTCTTCGGAGTTTGCCAAAGTTGAATTCTGTCATATCCCGAGGGAAAGCAATGGCCGAGCGGATATTCTTTCAAAACTTGCTTCAACGAAGGGCACCGGAAATAACAAGACCCTGATCCAGGAAATGGTGCACAGACCTAGCGTTGTCCTCTCCGTTTCAGTGGATCCTAGTTGGACTGCTCCGATCACGAGTTACTTGGAACGAGGAACTTTGCTTACTGATCCGACCGAGGCTAGGAAGCTCGTCAGGAAAGCGTCACAGTTTGCTCTGGTTGAAGGAATTCTGTTTCGCCGAGGGGTCAGTGGCCCTATGCTTAGATGTTTAGATCCCATTGAGGCACAACAAACACTTGAAGAGGTGCATGGAGGAATCGGAAGCCATCATGTTGGAGGTAAATCAATGGCCAAAAAGATCCTAAGGGCAGGATACTACTGGCCGACCCTTCAGCAAGATGTGATTAATCATGTAAAGAGATGTGAAAAGTGCCAATTTCACAGCGATGTGTATCAGAAGCCGGTCGAGGAACTCCACTCACTTTCATATCCCTATCCTTTCTATCAATGGGGAATGGATTTGATTGGCCAGTTCCCCACCGCACCAGGACAGCTAAAATGGGTGGTAGTCGCCATCGATTACTTTACCAAGTGGATTGAAGCCGAGCCTCTAGCAACTATCTCGTCTGCCAAGGTTCAGAAGTTTTTTGAAAGGCAGGTCATAGCTCGGTTTGGAGTGCCACAAGTTCTGGTGACTGACAACGGAACTCAGTTTGCAGCAAAGACATTCCAAGACTTGGTAAATGCTTTGGACATTGAGAACTATTTTTCCTCGGTTGAGCATCCTCAGACCAATGGACAAGTGGAGTCAGTGAATCGAACTATCATCCAGGGAATCAAGAAGAGGCTTGTTGGGGCAATGGGGAATTGGTTGGATAGTCTGCATGAAGTACTTTGGTCGTACCGAACCACAATACAAACCTCGACGGGGGAAACTCCTTATCGGCTTACCTACGGCTGCGACGCGGTCATTCCGATGGAAAGGATCATCCCCTCATTTCGAACCATGCAACAACCAAACCCCCTCAACAACACTTTACTGTGTGAGGATCTCATTTTATCTGATGAAGTCAGAGATCTAGCCGCCGAGCGAGAGCGTCATGCCAAGCGAATGCAAGCAAAAGAGTATAATCGCTCGGTAGTACCCAGAGAATTCGAGGTAGGTGACCTCGTCCTAAGGAGAGCCGACATTGGCCTAAAAAATGCTAAAGATGGGAAACTGGCTCAAAACTGGGAAGGGCCATACCGAATAGCTTCCAAAACGGGAACAGGGGCCTACAAGCTCGAAACTCTCTCTGGTGCTCTCATCAATAACACGTGGAATGTGGCGAAGCTTAAGGCGTATTTCAGCTAAAGTTTTCATCCCTATTTTAATTGTTAATTTTCAATTATGTTTTTAGTTTCATTATTATTACCCTTGCTAAATGTTAGGACTGTTTGTTTTTGATAATGGTGTACGCTCGGTGAAACTCCGAGCCCATTGTACTTACTGCTTCAAATAAATGAAAATCTTGTTTTTGAATTCATTGTATTTACGTACTTTTTTTCATAACCGATTAGCCACCGCTTATGACGCGAATGATTATAAACAGCTCAAACAAGAGCTTATAACTCGTCAAGTACTTCAAAAAGATTCCCGGTTCAAACATGATTTTTAAAATCATTTTATACATCGCGGATAGAGGAACCCACCTCGGCTAAAGTGTCGGAGTTCCTAGGTCTTAACACTTGAATTCATAACAAAAAGAATAATATGAGAAGCACTAAATCATGACGGATATTATAAATATTCAGAATCTTTACAGCAACAGATTTGAGCCCATCTATTGGGGCAAATACAAAAGTTAAAAAAGCAAAAGGAAAAATCTACTCTATGTCAGACAGTACTACGCTTTCAGGATCAAATTTATCCTCTTCTTCCTCGTCGCCTTCGGCACCCTCGGGCCCATCTTCCTCGGATTCCTCAGCAAAGTGGTCGGGTAGATCATTTCTGCCCATGTCTATTGCGACCCCGTTCTCACCCACGATCCGACCATTTTTAACAGCAAAGTTGGGTTCAACACCTTTGGTTACGAGGCCGGGATTCAGGATGCGAAGTTGCTCGGCGGTGTTGAGGAAAGAGTCTTCAAGTGCGTGATCCCAATTGTATAGATTCTCCTTGGCTGCCCTTTTGTGCTTAAGAGCTTTCGCCTTCATTTTTTCCAGGGAGGCTCGGAGTCCAGCAACCTCATCCTTGGCATACTCGAGTTGCTCTCGAGCCACAGCAACATCCTCCTCGGCTTTCCGAGCTTTCTCTATAGCCTCCCGAAGCGCTGTGACATCCTCCTCGGCCTTCTTCAGGGTTTCCTCGGCTCACCTCATCCTTTCATTTGCTTCTTGGAGAGTCTTTTCAGCCGCCTCCTTGTCAGCTTCGGCTTTAGCCTTGGCATCTTCAACATCCTGCTTCCCCTTCTACAGCCCCTCTTTCTCGGTAGCCAGTGTCTGAAGTCTTTTTTCAAAGGCTTCTACTTGAAGCTGTAAGTAGTCTTCTCGAGCATCAGTTTCTTTTCTTTTTTTCTTCCCCTCGGTAGACACCCCAGCATGAACATCTTCACCACGCTGACCGAGGTAGTGAAGAATGCTCGCACCTCTTAGAAGACTCTTCACCAAGGCCATGCAGTTGTTTTCCCAAACCGATGGGGGCCATGCATCTAGCACTTGTGCATCCTCGGGTGGGAAGACAGCGTCATTGAAGCTATCAGATGTCTTCTTAGCCCACACTGTTTTGGCGACAATGTCATTCATGCCCTCAGCACCTTGAATCCCTTTGTGGGACTTACTCAGATTGAGCCAATCCCCAGCTACCCCCTTTCCTGTTTCCATCCGAGGCCTCTTGGGTGGACGCTCGGGGGTACCTCTAGCACTTGGCTGAGCCTCCGAGTTGACTATTTGCTCAATGCCTTCGGCGGCCGAAATCACCTCGGCAGGGACAGCACGAGGAGCAACGGTTGGACTACCCTTTGGCGTTGGCTCGGAGGACTGGTTTTAGCCGAGGAGCTAGAGCTTGCCTTCACAGCAGCCAGCTGAGCCATCCTGGATGAAGCAGCAGCACTCTTCTTGGCCTTTGATGCTTTTTTCCCCAATTTTTTCTGAAAATGGAAAAAGTATGTTGTATTAGATCGAGCAAAAAAAAATAAAATAAAATAAAATTGGTATAGTACCCAGCTCGGCCTTCACTTCAGCCTGGGTTCTCTTCAACAAAATTTGTTTTGTATCAATTTGACCCTTGTCTCGAAGATACTCCCAAACCCGATCACATAAGCGCCTCTCGGCCCTAGTTAAGTCCGCTTTGTAATCAAATTGGTATAAGGAGACCCCTCTATTATAAATACCGCTCATCCAGCATAGTGGGAATTGAGGCACGACCTTAATTTCCCCTTCTTCCTCAACTCGCTTCATGAACCAGCACACTTCGGCTCCCATATAATCGTATTGGAAGAAGCGGGGTTTGAAGGACTTCCAAGAATCAGTTACCTTTGCAAAAAGGGCATGCTCCTTCCGAGCCTTCAATGACACCCAGAGCCCCTTGGAGTTACAAAATTTATTTACTTGGGGGGCATATATCCAAAAGAAGGCTCGTAATGTCGCTACCAGACCTTCAGCGTCACAAAACTGTTGGAAAGCTCTGACAAAGGCCCACCCGCTCGGATGCAGCTGGCTCGGGGCTACGCCTAAGTGGTTGAGGACCTCTATTTCAAAGGTAGAAAAGGGCATACGAATTCCGACTTTCGTCGCTACCTCCTCGTAAAAGAAAAAATATTGTTGGTTTTCTGGCACTTGGAAGCAGATGCGATCATCTATGCCAACATGTCTTAAAACAAATTTCGAGGCATTCCCGTCTGCACTCGGAGGGGTTAGAACAGGGCGAAGGTGGTTCAAGCTATCCATCGTCAGCAACGAAGGCCTCGTTCCAAGTACTTCCCGATCAAAAACTGCATCGTACTCCACGTGGTTGGGTGACAAAGGGAATTCATCAGGATGAGTATCACACCTGCGCTCCACCATATCTGGGGAAAACGTAAAAGGCTCGGCGTTAGCATTTTTTATAGCAGATGTTTTAATTCTAAAACTAAGGCCGAGCCTTGGACCTTTTTCCCCCTCCCTCATAGGATCTCCCAAAAACTCTTCCCCTCTGGTACAGCACTCTGGGCTAGTCCTAACCTGAGCCCGACGCTCGGCAAACCTATAAGCCAACAACCACCTATTTTCCTCGACGGGGTCGGAAGGGTACTCCGTGGCCAACGGTTCTACTTCGGGTGACTCGTTTGATCCTTTGCCACAAGGGGGGTAGGAGGATCTACTGTTTTATTACCAGTATCACCAGTATCAGAACTAATTTCTAAGGGAACATTTTCAAAGGCAGAATTTCCAGAATCCCCAGAACTCCCAGAAAAACCAAAATCACTGTCACTGGAAGGCTCCTCACCTAATCTCCTACAAAGTTCATGGTAAATCTTCCTCCAATCTCTCCAACCTCTCATAATTAAGAAATCCAAACAGATCAATTACCTACCTAGAACAAAAAACCAAAATCCCTGCAAAGACCCAGAAAGAACGAAAAAAACCCTCTCAAAAACAAACTAGAAGTGGCAGAACCAGAGTCTACTATTTCAATCAGTAGAGGAGAAAAGTTTACCTGCTGTTGGTTGATGTTTGAACTTTGAAAGAGTTGATTACGGCGGTTGATCCTTCGAGCGTTGAGGGGATGTACAGAGAATGAGAGAGTTTTCTGGTTTCTGAAGGAGTAGTAAGCGTTGAGAAGTGGAAGGAACCGAATAAAAGGTTTAAACCCCCTCAACCTCTCAACTTCCCTCCTTCCACAATGCACCGGTTGGGCCAAAGGCCCATTAACCCGTTCAGCCATTCATAGTGGAATACGTGGCAGTCATTGGAGTTGCTTTTTCAAATTTCAAAATTTGAAAGGATTTGGCACAACTTCCCAAGGCAAGCGCCGCACCTAGAGAACCCAAAACGTCACCTCGAACAGGCTACATGGTTACAGTTGTCACACACTCCCGAACTAACACATGCAAAAAGGTCAACCCTACCCACTTGTTACCTCGCCACAGACTTTCCAAAGTCTTACGAGCTGGGGGGCTTGTAGGGTCTGCCGACCACATACGGACCCTAGTCTTACTAAAGGGATTCTCTAAGTGCACTTTGCTCGGATCACCTGCTATTAAAGTCCTTCGCTCGGACTCGTAGGATCCGAGCAATACGAAAGGGCCAGGCCTGGACTTGATGGAACCGAGCCTCACCATCGGTCCTCAATCCATCAGGCTCGGGACTCTAGGACCGAGACATACCGTCGGCTCGCGGATAAGCTCAGGCTCGCCGAGGCTTCTTATTCCTTCCGCAAATCTCTCCTAGATTCTCGCAACAGCCTAGACATGAGATCTTCAGCTGATCTTATCCAAATTCTAGAAGCATAATCGTCCGATATTATCTCAACAGAATCCTGGTTCAGCACAACTCTGATACAAGGCCCAAAGGGCCCATATCAGCCTCCTCCAAACCCTATAAATAGCTCATCACAGCTAGGGTTTCAGGTAAGTACTCTCATCCCTAAGTTGACACTCTGCACACACACGTTGAGTGGGGAGATCCTACTTTTCCCCACTGGAACTGCAGAAATACCATAAGTCACATAGTAATACTTGATCCTCTCTTGGGCTCCTGGTTACCATAATCTTGAGCACTTAGAGGGTTAAGGACATATTGTGTTCAAGGACACTACACATTTAATAACTCTTTGACCCAAAAATATTTTTATGTGCATGGAAAATATATATTAAAAATCCCTTATTGGTTGCACCGTCCATATAAAATGTTATTTCTGTATTTTTGAATTATAAATTAATTTGAAAGCTTATGAAATGCATTTTTGGAGGAAATAACCTTAGAACTTCAAAAATTCATAACTTTCAAACCGTAAGTCCAAAAATTATAAATTTTATATGAAAACGATCGTACCAATTCAGAAATATAAAAATTATAATTTTAATCGGTATGCTACAAAAATTTTGTATCTGTACCAATTAAGAACGAATTTAGAGTTTTAATATTGGAAAAATTATTTTTAAAGCTTAGAATTAATTATTGGACTTCAAAATATTTATATGTTTATGTTCAGATATTTATTTAAAAGCTCATTAGCTGCACCATCCAGATTATTTAATTTTCTATTTATTTCTGAATTTTAAAGTAAAAAGCTTTAATTTGATTGGATAATTGAGACGTGGATTCAAAGTGAGTAAATGAAAATTTTGTTCTCCCCACATTGACCATGGGTGCCGTCCAAATGCATGGAAAGGGAGGTGATATTTTCTGAAAATTTACCTAGAAGAATCTTTGAGTTTAAAGCTTATAGTAGTTGGAAAAATCCCATTTACTACATGTACATATTCCTAGACTTGGTTAAAGTGAAAATTTAAAATTCTTTGACTCAATTGCTGAGAAAGAGGCGTGTATATCACCTCATTTTTTGGGTGTGTTCATTTTCTACTTCACCTATAAATAGAGCCTAAGACCCCTTATTCTTTTACACACAACAAACAATTCTTTTGAGAGAAAAAAAAATTGAGAAAGGCTTTGAGAGAGAGAGAGGGTAGGCGTGACACTCTTGTGGAAGGGAAGGGAAAATTTTCAAACTCACTTTGAAACTCTTCTTTGCTAAGGAGAAGAGGTAATCCTAAGAACTTAATTTTTGTTTTAAGTTTAAGCTCTTATTTTTTTTTTGTTAAAATATATAAACTTCTTATTCTTCTATGGTTTTGAGATTGTGAAACTAAAATCTCTAATCTCTTCTTTGTTATAATATGAAGAGTTAGTAGTCACATAGGTCCCTGAAAGATACCTGTGGAATCAGTTAGTCCCTGAAAGATTTGTGGAATCTCTGAAACCCCTCAAAGATCATTTTGCCATCACATTAGTCCCCCCATTCAATTTCATCAGGATGGACCTGACGTAATTCTACGTGGCACGTTAAATGCTTTCTCGGCCCCAATGTGATGTTGGAATGTTAAGAAGGTGCCATGTTTGGGCCAACAAAGCATTTAATGTGTCACATAGGATTCCGTTAAGTCCCTCATGGGGGGACTGATGTGATGGCAAATTGATCTTTGGGGGGTTTAAGAGATTCCATAAATCTTTCAGGGACCTAACTGATTCCAAAATGATGTTTGGGGGGTTTAAGAGATTCCACTAATCTTTCAGGGACCTAATTGATTCCACAGGTATCTTTTGGGGACCTATGTGACTATTAACTCTAATATGAATTATGGATTGATTTTTGGTTGAAGGTCAAATGAATAAGGATTAAAAAGGGACAAAACAGAAATTGTTTAAAGAGAAATTGATCTCCCCTTTTTAGCCTTTGATGACCGAAATTTTTTTATGATAAAATAACGAAATAATATTTTGAAATTGTAATTGATAAAAGTTTATATGTTTTAAGAATTATTGTTTTAATATTTGTTGTATTGTTGTTTTGATTATGAATGTTGTGATATCCTAGACGGTGAGGACCTCCAAGGGTAGGAGAAGACCTTCGAAGGAGCCTCTGTCTAGGGTTGATATGTGATGTTTGGTGGGAGTCCTCAAGTGGCCAAGGGAGAGAGCCAAGGAGTAACCCTAATCACTGGTGTGTGAGGGTGGCAATTAGGGTTAGAGGACGTACCTGAGCCCCATGTAGTGCGGAGCTACTTATAGGGGGAGCTGGTTGCCCTAATGGGCTTGTTTTTAAGCCCAAGTAGGGCCAGCCTGTACTGAGCTATGAGTGGATAGACTGTCCTTGCGGATAAGGTGGTGAGCTATCCTTGTGGATAAGGTGGTGAGCTGTCCTTGTGGATAAGAAGGGAGACGTCATCAGGCCCTAGGTGTCGGACTTGGGAAGGTGTCGAACTTGGACGTCGGACCTGAGTTGGAAAATGAGGTCGGCCCGTATCTGGCGTCTGTTCGGCCGTTGAGCATTGAGCTCGGCCAAGCGCTCAGAAGGCTTCCTGAAGGGTCCTTAGGACTTTGGCGATGTAGTCTAAGGGCCTCGGCTAGGCCGAGTCCACTACATAAGCCCCCCAGCTCGGTCAAGGCCATCTGAGCCTTGTTCCGTGGTTCTGGTTTAGGTCCTTTTCCCAAATCCACCTCATAAGGGCCGAGTTCACCACATAAGCCCCCCAGCTCGGTCAAGGCTATCTGAGTCTTGTTCAGAGGTTCTAGGGGGTTCGGACGATAAGTTGCCGATACGTTGGATCCAGCTGTCTCTGACGTCCTTTCATTACGACGGAGCGGGTTTGACAGCTGCCTACCTGCCAGTACCGAGGCGACGTTTGCTTTTACCGGATCTGCCACGTGTCAGAAATTGCGACCTACGAAGCGTCACCATCATTGTGACGTTGTTCGAGGTCCACAATTTCCGCTGCTGTGCGCCACGTGTCTTAGTATGCGTGGCTGTACACTGGGTTGGGCTTTTTGGGCTAGGCCCAGACTTCAAATTTGAGGGGGAAAACGGTTTCTCTTCCCCCTCTTCCCCAGAAAACCACTTCTCCTTCTTACTCTATCACTCATTCTCTCTCTCAATACTATTGCCTTTTCTTTCTCTACTAGATATTCTCTCTTCGAAACCGCACCCCTCTCCCCTCGAAATCGTTTGAAATCGCACCATTTCCGGCGCCTTTCCTCTTCTGTTGTATTTTCTTCTCTCCAAACCTCCACCAGTGAATATTGTTTGATCTTGCAAGCTCTCTCTTCGACTTTCATCAGGTACACTCATTTTCCTCTTTCTTCAACTTTGATACTGGCATTTCCTCTTTCTTTATGGCTTCCTGACTTGCACGGTGGGGGATTAGGATTTCTGGTTTTTGGTTTCTATTTTCATGGCGGTGGGGTTCTTCCCTTATGCTTTGTGGCTCTGATTTTGGGGCATAGTGCTGGGGTTTGGGGTTTTTCTGCATTCGGGTGTTTTGATTTTGGGGTTCATTCCTGGGTTTTAGCCTTCTTTGGGTTAAGCGTGTTTTGAGACTTTAGGAGAGTTTTTGATTCATGTTTTTTGTTTATTTTTCAGAAAACCACAGCAGTAGATTGGGTTGAGTATGAGTAGGGAATGGTTTAGGAAATGGGCTGGGGTAGTTTCCCTGTCATCTAGCAGTGGTGAGGAGGAGGACGGCTCTTCCTCCTCGTCCTGTTCCTCTACGGAGGTAGACGAGGCGTT
Source organism: Crotalaria pallida (assembly GCA_037953625.1). Lineage (NCBI taxonomy): Eukaryota > Viridiplantae > Streptophyta > Magnoliopsida > Fabales > Fabaceae > Crotalaria > Crotalaria pallida. The sequence goes on from CM075651.1 coordinate 57,230,150, forward strand.
CCGTCGCCAAAGGGAGTATAGGCGAAAGTACGAGAGGCGGGTTCTGGAGGTTGATCCCGTTGAGGTAATCTATCCTCGGGACTGGGAGGAGAAGAGAGAGTGGATACGGCAGTACGCCTGGGCTGAGTTTGTTGATGGCAGGGAGCGTGCCGACTTCGAGAGGATGGAGAAGGAGGGAATGTACGAACGAGGGGTACCTGTGGTAGAAGGGAGATGCTCGCCCCTCGGAACTACTTCGAGGGGGTTCTCTGGGGGGTTATTTTTCGTAACCCGTAAGACTAATACCGAGCTCCCCTGTTCTTCCACAAGTACCATGCCGCTCAGGAAGTGCGTCAGTCGACCTGAACTTTACCCCGCGCCTTTCGATGCCGATCAATACGAATGGGTCGACGTGGAGCCCAAAGGGATCCAATCCAGCATTTGTTCCGAGGACAAACTTGCCGAGGTAAGGAGGGCCGTGCTGCCTTGCCCAGGGGACATCACCGGCACTTCTTACGAAGTGCTCCCCTGTTCGGCCAATGACAGGATATGCAGCCAGACTGACAATAATTCTTTTTTATTTTATGCCAATCTGATTCACAATCTCGGCGTGACCCTCCCGTTCACCGACCTGGAAATGAGGGTCTTAAACGAGCTCGGACTAGCTCCTTCCCAACTTCATCCCAACACTCGGTCGTTTCTCTGAACGTTTCAAAAGTACTGCAGAGCTAGAAATTTGGTATGCACAGTTCGGCTGTTTTTGTGGATGTATAACCCGTTCGTCAGCAATAAGGATGGGGTCACTGGTCGTCTTTGGGTGTCGGCTAAGGCCCGAGCTCACTGTGGGCTGTTCGGTATGTTCTCTGAATCTTGGAAACATTTTAAGCCGAGATTTTTTAGATACAAGTATATTGGAGCGGGACTACCCTGGTTTCGGTCCGAGACGGGACCGAAGTTCCCGTTGGAGTGGACCCCCGAATTTTTTAGTCGCCATATCAACACGCCGCACCGGTGGTCGGGTGTGACATTGGATGCCGACGAGTCCGTAACAGCCCACCATTTTCAGACGGAATATCGTGCTCGGAAAGTCCAACTTGATGTTGGAGTTTTCATAAAGTGTCCTGACAACGAAGTCTTGACAAAAATTGGTAGTTACTCTTGCTTTTATACTTGTACATTTTCTTTCAACTCACTTATACTTATCTTTTTTTTTTAACAGAAGAACATTGGTCAGAGATGTCTTCCAGGGCTCTGAAAGCTGCTTTAGAAGCTCGGAGGAATAAGAAGTCCGAGGCTCCTTCTGCTGATGCCATGTCGTCCGAGGTTTCCACTGATACGCTCTCGGCCGATTCTGGTCCACTCCATCCTACCCCACCTGCCGTTATCATTGCCCCTCCTCCTCCTACCTCGCCAAGTCCCAGTACCGAGGTAGCCATTGTTGCGGATGTGCCGCCCTCAAGCACTGGAACTCAACCGAGGCCGCCAGCTACCCTTGCCAAACCTTCGCTGAAGGACACTCTTGTCAAGATGTCGGGTGCGGAGTGGAAGAAAAAAGTGGAAGAAATGGCTTGCCAATTGAAAAGGGCCACCACCATGTTTAATGTGTTGGCCGAAGTGGCTGATGATGTGGCAGACGGTGTTTCACCTGCCAAGAAAAAGGCTCGGTTGGCCATGGCGGCCGAGGTGGAAGAATTGAAGAGTAGCAAAAGGTCAGCCGAACAAAAGTTATCTGAGGCTGAAGAGGAACACCGCCGCCAAATGGAGGAGCTTCAAAAAAGACATGAAGAGGTTTTGGCCCAAGCCAAAGCAGATGCGAAGTAGGCTGGTCGGCAGGAGGGCCTTGCCGAGGTGGAAAGGGTTAGGAACTTGCTGAAGAAGAGGGCTGCCCAAGCTTTTAAGCATAAGGTGGCAGCATGTGAGTCGGACTTCGACCTTGAAAGGGTAGCAAGCAAGGTTTTTACCAGTGCGGTTGAGCAGATCCTTCATATGAATCAAGGGCTCCGAATTCGGTATGTCGGCGCATCTGCCGGGTTCGGAGTGGAAGATGGAAAGATTGTGGATTATGACAGGGGTGGGGCCGAGGTTGACCTGGACCATCCTGAGGAGAATCTGCCCAACCCCCTGGTTGAGAGAATGGATGAGGAGTTCGACCCGCGTTCGGTCGTCCTTTCAGATGTCGAGGACGATGCAACATAAGTCCCTTATGCTGGGCAACTTATGATTTGTCTATGTTCTTCTCTATAACATGTTCGACGATGTTGGGTTATACTTTGCTTTATTGTGCACGGCATTTGATTTCGATGCAAGTTTATTTCACTTACAACTTGTTGCATGTTACTATTTTTGTGCAAGTTTCGTACTTATACTTGTCGCGTGCGTATAGAGTCTGAGGCTATTTTTATGCATGTTTTTCTTCTAACTTGTTGCATAGGTGCGAGTATTTGTTTACCAACTCGTTGCATGTTTATTCGTTTGACCCCGGATCAGAATTGCGTCCACTTAAGTGGCAACCTGGGAAATTCAAGAAAAGACGCTAGTGTTCGGGACTTGTCGCATATTGTAATGCAAGTTTTTGTTTTAACTTGTTGCATGTATACCGAGTCCGAGGTTATTTTTAAATAACTAAGTAAAACTACCTTTGAGAATACAAGTGTTTTACCAACTTGTTGTATTTCGGCCTGATCGGACGTAAAATATCGTATTAATAGCTCGGACGAATTCGGATGACTCGGTTAGTGCAGTAATCTTATAAGTTTTCCTCTGAATAAAGTTACTGTATATAAGTGCATATGGTAGGGAACTTGGATCTACCCACCTTAGTCGAGGTGGGTGTCCTCGGCCCCGATGTAAAAGAGAGTGCTGAGTGAAGCTATGTGAAAACATTTCACAACAGTCTGTTCTTTATCGGGTGTCCCTTGTACACTGTGCATATGAGCCGATCTTATCTAGAAGACGTTGGCTGTGCATAGCGCCATGCAACATTTAGGTGGCTAGTGCTAAATGAGAAGCTAGTACGTACGTATATAAAACTGTTGCACTTGAGTATGAGCAAGTTTGTACTTTTCATTAATTGTAGTCATGAGTACATTGCTTTTTCTTTTGAAAGGTGAATATCTCACAATGGACATTGAAAAACATGAACAGTATTTGAAGGAAATGAAAAATAAAAGGAAGTTGAACTTGAATTCCTCAGAGGAGGGTGCTGACAGTTGCCAAAATATCTAAGGTAAACCTATTTGAACAGGTTCTCAGTGTTTTGAAGTTTTGGGAATCCTTGAGTTCGGTAATTACCCAGAGTATGTCTCTAGAACGCCTCTATTGGGGCTTACCGATCTCGAGCTCATTTCCCGCTTTTCTGGCCGTTAGGGCCGATGTCTGATCCTCGGGGCGCGAGGTGATCAGACTTGGATGACCAGGGTTGCTTTGCTTTCTTGTCATAGTCGGCTGGCCCTTTCATCGTTATCTTCTTCAGACCAGGAGCGTCTTGTCGGATTTCCTTATGTTGGTCCTCCGGGGTGAACTGATAAAAGAGGCTGCCGAGATTGTTGGTAATGTTGAAAAGTGAGGGCATTTCCATCTTGAAGCGCCCGAGCTTGGGGATCTGAAAAGTTCAGCTAAAGACGTGGGCAAGAAGTTTACCTCGGCCCTCAATTCGGAGATGTACCGAACGGAGGGCGGGGTTACTGACAGTTAGATGAAAGAGAAAATTCTCCCCGTGCGGGGGGTAGGGGAGGACTGAAAGAGAGAAGAGATTTCTGTTGACTGCACTTTGGATTTTTTGGAGGAGTTTGTCATTCATGATAGCATCTTGGCTTGGGGGAGAGGTGAAGGGGGGAATTACCACCCGCTCTTCATGAGGGGGGGACATATGGATATTCCGTTCGGACTGAACCTCGGCCAATAAGACTCTTCCCTTGGATAGTGTCGGATCGATGAACTCTTTTTGCTTCTTCTTTCCCTCCCGTAGGCTCGCATTGTAACAGAGCCGGGCTTTCACTTGGTCAGCTTTGACCGTAAAAACCTTATCATCTGATCCGACGAACTTCATCGCCAAGTGCACTGTCGAGACCACTGCCCCAAAATCTTGTAGGCAGGTTCATCCCAATATTACATTATACGGGGAGTCAGAGTCAACTACCAGAAATTTGATGATCTCCGTTCTGGCCGAAGGCTGGTTGCCTAGGGTCACCGGGAGATGAATGGCTCCCAGGGGGCGAATTGCCTCACCTGTGAAGCTGATGAGATTACCTTCAAATCCTATGAGGTCGGCAGACCTCAGCTTCAAAGCTTGGAACGTATGCAGAAAGAGAATGTCGGCCGAGCTTCCATGGTCAACGAAGACTCGGGCGACCTCAAAATTGCCAATTAACGCCGTTATCACCATAGGATCGTTGTGATCTGGGATGACGTTTTCCATATCTTGGTCGGAAAAAATAATAGGCACATTCCGAGATGGTTTTTTGCCAACGGGTTTGTGATGGACAGCGAGAACTTGGTTGATGTACCTTTTCCTTTCCGCCCTCTTTTCTCCGCCACCAGCGAAGCCTCCCGAGATGGTTTCTACTCGGAAGTTCTTTGGCGACTTGTCCAGGTCTTGAACTACGACTATGTTCACCCGCGATGGTTCCTCTTCCTTCTTCTCTGGGGACGGGTCGGCTTTAGCTTTCCCTTTATCATTGTCCGGGCTGCGAGACCTTCTTCGGCCTCGTCTTTCCACTGCTTCCCGGACGTATTGCTGCAGCTTGCCTCTTCTTACCATATCCTCAATGACATCCCGGAGCCAGGTGCATTGATCGGTATGGTGGCCGTACCCGTCATGGAAATTGTAGTATTTGGATTTGTCCCTGACATAGTTTTGGTTTCTGAGAAAGGGGGGGCGGGGTACACTCCTGAGTTCGGTCTGCATGGTCTCTCTCCAGACTTGAGATCGTGGGACCGTCAGGGGGGGTGTAAGAATCATATTTGGTGATGTATGGACGTCGGCGGTCCTCTTGTTGGCCGATGTGGGACCGACCTCGGTCCCCCTGGTCTGTTCTTCCTCCTCTTTCATCCCTGTTGCCACGAGGATGACCTCGGGGCAGGGTATTCTGCGAGGCGGCTTGAGCATTTTCCAGCCTGCTCGACTGTCCCTTGTTGAATTCTTCGAGATTGATGTATTTGTTTGATCTCTGTCTCAGTTCGGCCATGTCCCTTGGTGGCTTTCCAATAAGTGAATCTTTGAATCCTCCTTCGGCCAATCCTTGGGTCAAAAGGAGAATCGCCACCTCGGGAGACAGATTTGGGACCGAGCTGGACTCGCTGTGGAACCTGTGCAAGTATGCACGTAAGGATTCTTCTGGTTTCTGGGTCACTATCGCTAGCGTGTGGTCCGACCTGGGTTGCACACAGCTAGCCGTGTATCTGTTAAGGAAGACGCGCTTCATTTCTGCCCAGTTGTTGACAGAATTTTTAGGAAGCGTTGAGTACCACCGAAGGACCGGGGCCTGTAGGGTCATGGAGAAAGCTCTGCACTTGAGCTGATCTCCTTCCCCGTGAAAGTTCACAGCTCCCTCGTAAGAAAGGACATGTTCCTGAGGATCTGTGAGGCCATTGTATCTGGGGATGTTACTGGGTCCGAGGTACCCAGGTGGTGGTTCATAGGCCATGACGGCAGGAGTAAAGGGATGCTCAGGGTGGGAATCATCCACCTCAGGTTGTTGCTGGTCAGGGGGAAGGGTAAGTTGTGTGACGGTCGTGTGTGGTGTTGCGAAGGTTTGTGGAGTTAACGGAGGTTGTGGTGGGAGGGGAGGTGGAGGGGGTGGTAGGGGGAACTCGTTTGGGGCTGGAGCTTGAACCGCAGCTCGTTCAGCTAAACGTTGCATGGCAACTTGTTGGAGATCTGCAATAGCTTTCCCTTGTTGTTCTACGATTCTCATCTGCTGTCTCATCAAGGATAAGAGTTCAGCATCCCGAGAGAGCGTAGACTGTCAAGAGTGGGAACGGTGTGTTGTGCTGGCGGAGTGAGCACGTTCTCCGTGGTGGCGGTGCTGTTCAGTGTTGGTTTCTCCGAGCTCAGAGCGTAGCTGCACGCGCTGACCTCCGCTAAGAAGCTGGGTTGGATTTGTAGTATCTCCAGTGTGGATGGTATAAGGTCCACTGTGGGTGTGGGTGAATTCTGGTGGCGGAGGTGGCGGGGGAGGAGGTGGAGGTGGTGGAGGGGGTGGCGGTGGGGACCTCGCTGCCCTGTTGGCTTCGAGATGCAGGCGCAGGTCCTCAGTTGACGGCACCCTCCTTGGACGCCCCCTCCTTCTCCTCTGGACTGGCTGTTCTTCAAACATGGTAGAATCTTCTGGGTGGGGTTGAAGTTTATCTCTCCGCACAGACGGCGCCAATGTGATATCCTAGACGATGAGGACCTCCAAGGGTAGAAGAAGACCTTCGAAGGACCCTCTGTCTAGGGTTGATATGTGATGTTTGGTGGGAGTCCTCAAGTGGCCAAGGGAGAGAGCCAAGGAGTAACCCTAATCACTGGTGTGTGAGGGTGGCAATTAGGGTTAGAGGACGTACCTGAGCCCCATGTAGTGCGGAGCTACTTATAGGGGGGAGCTGGTTGCCCTAATGGGCTTGTTTTTAGGCCCAAGTAGGGCCAGCCTGTACTGAGCTATGAGTGGATAGATTGTCCTTGCGGATAAGGTGGTGAGCTATCCTTGTGGATAAGGTGGTGAGCTGTCCTTGTGGATAAGAAGGGAGACGTCATCAGGCCCTAGGTGTCGGACTTGGGAAGGTGTCGGACTTGGATGTCGGACCTGAGTTGGAAAATGAGGTCGGCCCGTATCTGGCGTCTGTTCGGCCGTTGAGCATTGAGCTCGGCCAAGCGCTCAGAAGGCTTCCTGAAGGGTCCTTAGGACTTTGGCGATGTAGTCTAAGGGCCTCGGCTAGGCCGAGTCCACTACATAAGCCCCCCAACTCGGTCAAGGCCATCTGAGCCTTGTTCCGAGGTTCTGGTTTACGTCCTTTTCCCAAATCCACCTCATAAGGGCGGAGTTCACCACAAATGTAAGTATAAAAGCATGAATAATATGTAAGTGTTGATGAACAAAAAAAAATATAATAAGATTGTGGTGTATGTTATTTAGGCCGTGAGGCCTATAGCTTTTTTTTTAATGATAATAGCAAATTATATATGTTCTTTTGTTTGGTAATTATGTGTATTTGATGGTATTTGATGTGGTTAAAAGGTGATTAATTGGACTTGTGGTATATATGATTATATGAATTGGTAATGAATATAAGCTATACTGTTAAGTGTTGTCCAAGAAGTAATCTTACTCAAAAGTGCTTATTTCTATTTAAATTGATGCTTAAAGTGAATTTTTGGAAGGTATGAAATTATATGAATAAGATATATATGTGTTTATAAATTAATATTACTCTTCTATTTTATTATTCTGACCGAAAATTATTTTTGGTAGGAAAGAATAATTTTTGCTAATTTCCTAACTGCTTAAATGGTTATATGATGCATATGTATGTTTATTAATGTGTATACATGAAAATAAATTATGTATTTTATAGAAAAATAATTTATATCTGAAAAATAAATTCTAATTCTGAAAATAATATTTTATTGAACTATGAGGCCCCAAATAATAAATTTTGTATGTGTTTGCAATGCTTAACTTGTATATGTGTAAGTATAGTATAAAGTATGGATTTAAGGTATGTATTTTTTATAGAATGACTTTTATAAATATATTTGTTTGCTGTCCAGAATCTAATATTAATAAGAAATTGTTATTTTAGTAAGCCAAATTGTATCTCTAGGCCTTATGATATGTATATGGTTGTATATAAATGTTAGAACATGTTTGTTTCAATTTTTAGAGGTGATGCAACTGAATTTTGGTGGCTGTCCAGCAAGCTTAAACTATTTAATTAAATCAAACTTGACGTTATTTTTATAATAGAGCTTGTAATTAAGCTATAGGAGAAAGTGGCGTAATTTTTAGATTAACCGTTTGAGAGAAAAGTGATTTTTGGGATTTAAAGCTTATGCTGTCAAAAAAATTGTTAAGTTGATTTCATTAAGTTTAGAAATTGTTTCGATTTGATGAAATATGTGATTTTTAATGTTTAATTTCTTATGTGTTATGTGGTAAATTGTAGATTGTATGTGTAATTGTATGTATGAGAAAAATAAACTTTTTTCTTTATATGAAGTTGTTGTCCAGCAACTACTTTTAAGCCCAAAAAGTAATTATCTGAATTGTTTAAGTGTTTGACTAATTTTTTTAAGTGTGTTATGTGTTTATAAATGTATCAAAATGATTTTTATAAATTAATTGTGCTACTGTCCAGAATTGTTTAATTAAGGAAAAATGTTATTTCATTTAGTTTGGTTTTATTTTTAGACTTTGGTGTATGTATTCTTTGTAATAAATTGAAAAGAGGCATTTTCGGGTAAATTTGAATAGATGCAACTCTGTTTTAGTTTGCTGTCCAGAATTGATCTTTGCATTGTTATGTGGATTTTAAATGTTATTTAGATAATAGGACTTGTGTATTATAAGTAGGAAAAAGTGACTTTTTGTATTAGTATTGCATGCTGTCCAGAAAATCTATTAAGTTGCATTAGCTCAAATAATTATTTCTGACTTGGAAAAATGCATGAGTTTTGATTAAGGATATTTGTTTATGTGTTAGGTTACTTGTTTATGTGATAAAAATGATTTTTAAATGGATATTAGTTGCTGTCCCAATTTCTTAAAAATGTTGCATCAAGTTAGAGTAATGTAGTTTAGTTTGTTTATGTTAGTGATGACATGGTAGTTGTTATATAAGTTTTTGGTTATGATTTTTATGAAAAAAAAAATATGAGTGACCAAGTATTATATATTTAGTTACATGTTAAGTTTATGGCGTGTTTAAAATGAGTTTTCGAATCGTTTTGAAAATGTTTTGAGTTATTAAGTTAAAAATATGGTAGTATTTGAAAATGATTTTTTAAAAATGATTTTTGTAACATCCTGATTTTCTTTTGTATCAAAAATTTCGAGTTTTATCAATTAAATGATTAATTCTTATATATAATTATTAAAGTGCTGGTTGTTTTCATAAAGTACCTTATATTATTTCTATTGGACTATTTTATTTATATACCTTAAAGTAGATTAATTTAAAGTAATTACCCTATTTGAAGAACATATTTTCTATACTTTACTTAGATTTAGATATACCAATATTAAATTATTTTGTGAGTAATATCAAATTGCTAACCTTATGAATTAGCCCATATGTATTGGTATGAGAATTTATTTTTAGTGTTGGCTTTTCCTTTAAGTAATAATAATAAACATGATAGGAATAATATGTGTTTTTGTTAAAAATTAAATTAGATAAGTGGAGGGTAAAATGGTAAATGGGAAGGGTGAAACCCTCATTTCCCTTCTTCTTGGTGTGGTAGCCGTCGACCTCCTCCCCTTCAAGGTCTCCCTCTCTCATTTTTCTCTCCCTCAGCCACGGTCCCTCTCTCTCAATCCTCGTCGTTTTCTCTCTCTCTCTCTCTCTCTCTCCTAAGCTTCCATGGTCGCTCCCCTTCTTCCTTGCACACCGGTGGTGCCTCGGTCTCTCTCTCCGCTGCCGCCTCACCACGACCGTCGTTGTTGTTCGCGAATCGCGACCTGTGACCTCTGCCAGCACCAATCGCGATGCTGCCAAGCGCCGTCGATCGCCAACCTCAGAGCCACCACCGCCTTTAGCCTCTCTCCCTTCGTTGTTGCTTTTTCCCTCTCCTCCCTCGCGAGTTCTCCTTCTCTCTTGGCGGGGATGCGAATCGCGACCCGCCACCGCCACAGAACCGAGTCCGTCGCTTTTGTTGGGCCACAAAGCCGCCTCCGTTGGTTGCTGCTGCCGTCGTTGTCCATCCCATTGCCGTTGTGTTGTTGATGGTTCAAACTGGTTGAAGTGAACCAGATCTAGGCCGAGCACGAACCGAACCGTTTCCCTCTTTCTTGCTTCGAAAACCATGTTTGAGGACGATGAAGGAGCTTTAGTGTAGAATCAAAGAGTTTTTGATGATGTCAAATATATACGCTCGGCAGAATCAATGATGTTGATAATGTCAAGTAAATTAGAGCTCGACGTGGGGTCAATGTCTCAGACTTAGTTCTGCACATGCATTCAGCCAAGGGCAGAAGCTCGGATATCTGCTTCTGAAGTTTCAGCTCGGATTGAGCTTGGCTCTTGATCACGGCGAAAGATCATCCAAGTTTGAAAGCTCAGCTCTTCACTTCAAGACAGTACGCTCGGATATTGATCAGCTCAGAACACGCTCAGAAGGCTTTGAATATTGAACTAAGCCACAGCATAAGAAAGATCAAATTAGCTCGGATTGAACACGCACCCTGAGCAAAGGGCAAAGCTTGGATCTGTTAATCTCAAGTCTGGTTTCCGAGGAAAGCTCAAGGCTCGGCAACACAAATCTCAGACCAAGCTCGAACAAAGCTCAAGGCTCGGCAACACCAATCTCAGACCAAGCTCGAACGAAGCTCAAGCTCGACTGTCTCTATTCACTCTTCATCAACACATCTTCTTCAACCTTCAGACTCTGCTCAGCTGTGCCATACCTTTTATTACCGTTGAGTCTGGGTAGAAGTTCTAGGATTTTAACTCCAACATAGTAACAAGTTTGAAATTCAAAATGAGTTAAAATCAAAGGTTGGTGAAGGGTCACTATCACTGCTCTGCTGTCAAAATATAGCCGTTGAAATCCCCATTGCTTTTTCCGTACAACTCTCTCTTTTTCTGGAAAATCAGAAGAGCTTATAAAAGGGGTCTTCAACGATAACAGGTGGAGTGGAGCTGTTGAACAATTTTCTGGAAACCACATTTTCATTCTCTTTCAAAAACAGAGCAGAATCTAACTCACAGAAAAGAAAAAGATCAATTGAATTTTCAAGAACTTAGAGAGTTTAATCTTTCAAATCCAAACTCTAAGTTAAACATATTTACTTTTCTGTGATTCCCTTCACAAAAATCGACTCACTTTTGAACTTCATACTGTCATACTCATTCGAAGAGTGTTTCGAATTAGAGCCATTCTCATTCATAAATCTTGTTCATTGTATTTGCTGGAGTGGAAAGTTGTTCTCTGATCGAGAAAGCTTTTCAGTGGTGAAAAGGTTCCAAAGAGGTTCTTTGGTCATCGATTTGTCGTGGGTAGGTTGTCACGAGTTTGGTAAACTCGGTTGACTGGATAGGTCTAGAGGGATGGCTCTTGTAAATCCTTTTGTAACCCAGAAAATCGATTTTTTAGTGAAAGCTCTCTAAAAGGTTTTTAGAGGGGACTGGACTAGCTCTCAGGGTGAGAGTGAACCAGGATAATTCTGTGGTGTTAAGTTTTATTTCTTTACTGCTTTCTATTGCTCGGTTTGCTTGACTGGTTATCCGCTGGCTTAAGCATCAAGCTTTTAATTTACTCTGTGATTGCTCGGTTTTTAAGTGTAGCTCCGAAAAACTAGCCGTGAAGCAATTGTGTTAATCGATTAACCAGTCTATTCTTCTGGTTAATAAATTAACAGTGTTTGCTCGGCAGCTCGGTTAATCAATTAACCTTTCTGTTTATCTGTTTGGTTAATCAATTAACCGTGACTGCTCGGATAGTCTTTAAACTCTATTCAAAACCGAGAACATCAACTTAAGCTTTTTCAAGAAATCGAAAAATTGCCATATCTCTTTCAATCTCCTATTCACCCCCCTCTACTCGATTGTTAAGCCTCTTGTTGGTTTCCAACAAGTGGTATCAAAGCTCGGTCGAAAGATCGAGTGTAAAAACTTTTTCGAAAAGATCCTTGAGGAAACCAAATGGCTGCTAACAATCCCTTCGGAGGTGAAGGCTCTTCCATAAACAGACCACCACTATTCAATGGTGAGGGTTATGTTTATTGGAAAGCTCGAATGAAAATTTTCATTGAAGCTATAGATATGGAAATTTGGAAATCTATTGAAAATGGGCCATTTGTCCCCAAAAGAAAAATTAATGAAGAAGTTGTAGAAATCCCATGGGAAAGTTGGGATGATGATGATAAACGAAAAGTATCCTTTGATTTAAAAGCCAAAAACATCATCACCTCAGCTTTGTCCTATGATGAGTTTTTTAGAGTATCAAGCTGCAAATCTGCAAAAGAAATGTGGGACATTCTACAACTTACTCATGAAGGGACAAGTGAGGTCAGACGAGCTAGATTAAATACTCTGATGCATGAATATGAGTTATTCCGAATGCTGCCAAATGAAAATATAAATGATTTGCAGAAACGGTTTACTCATATCATAAACCATCTTAATGCTCTCGGCAAAATCTTTCAAAATGTCGAGATAACTAACAAAGTGCTTAGATGTCTTAGCAGAGAATGGCAGCCAAAAGTCACTGCCATCATGGAAGCTAAGGACTTGGACACAATGAGCATAGCCACTTTGTTCGGCAAGCTTCAAGAGCATGAGATGGAGCTCGGCCGACTGACCATGCATGAAGAGTCTGATAAGAAGAAGAAGGGAATTTCCCTCAAAGCTTCTATTAAGGCAACCAAAGAATCCTCTAAGGATGAGTCCAGCTCGGACATGGATGAGGAAGACTTTGGTCTCATGGTCAGGAAGTTCAGCAAATTTTTCAGAGGCAAAAAGAACTTCAGAAACCGAGCAAGAGATGCCAAGAACACTCACCACAAAGGTTCAAGTTCAAAAGACCGAGTTAGATGTCATGAATGTGGTGAAGCTGGTCACATCAGAGCATACTGTCCAAGAGTGCAAAAGCAAGGTGGTGAAGAAATGAAGAAGAACAAAGACCACAAGAAGAAGAGAGCTTACATAGTATGGGATGCACCCAACAACGACAACAGCTCAAGCTCCAGCTCTACCGATGAAGAAGAGAAAGCAATTCTGTGCTTAATGGGAAGGGAAACTGTGTTTAGAAGCCCAAGCCAAACTTGTTCTGAGCAAGATCTTCCTGTATATGACTCGTGCTCGGAGTGTGAAGATGAAGAACCATGCTCGGTTCTCAGATTTGCCGATCAAGAAGTCTCATCGAGCTAGGCACTAGATGCATCGGAACAAAGATCTAGCATCAAATGTTTAATGGGCAAACACAACGAGGAAACCTCAACTAGCCGAACATTATCCAAACATATAAGCACTGAGGTAACCTCTACTTCTGATTCTGACTCTGAATCTGAATCTGAATTTAATGACACTGATGAATTGTATTCTGCTTATCTTGAAATGCAAACCGAATTCAAGAAACTTGCTAAAAATTTCATTAAGATGAAACAAAATCTTTCAAACTATAAAGAGAAAGTTCTTGAATTGGAAAAATCAATTGAAACTTTGAAAAGCAGAAACAAGTCATTAGAAAACACTATCACTCAACTGAAAAATGAAAATCTTGACTGCTGCACTAAATATGAAAAAGAAATTTCTGAGCTAAAATTTAAAAGTGCAACTGTCAACAAGAGTGATGGCTTGTTTGATAGGCTTTTAGCCGAACAAAGAAACTGTTCAAACAAAACTGGACTTGGATACATTAAGACCAAGAAAACAGTAAGGAACCTCGGCAAGGTCTCAAACTTTAATAATTTGAAAAAGTCGAGCTGCTCCTACTGTAGTCTTCATGGTCATACACCCAATGAATGCAAAATCTGACGTTATGGTGTGGCCAAGGGCAAGTTTGTTTGGGTAGTTAAAAGGAAAGATCCAACTGCTAACCCCTAGGGACCCAAGACAATTTGGGTACCCGAATCAAAGAAGTAATATTTTTGTGATGCAAGTGTGCTTCCGAGCGAAAGAAAGCAGATGGTACCTTGATAGTGGCTGCTCGAAGCACATGACGGGGGACAAAAACTTATTCACTGAACTTTCACATTCAGATAAGGGTTACGTCACTTATGGTGATAACAACCGAGGTAAAATATTGGGTGAAGGTAAAGTCAGTAATTCTGCCAACTTGGTTATCAATAATGTTTTGCTTGTAAAATGGCTAGAACATAATCTTTTAAGCATAAGTCAACTCTGTGATATTGGTAACCATGTTGTTTTTACCTGTACCCATTGTATTATTAAAAGTGACGAGGACTTCTCTGTCAAATTTGTTGGAAAAAGATATAACAACACTTACTTGGTTGATTTGAATGAAATCACCTCTTTGATAACCACTTGCATGGTGAGCAAAGAAAGTGATACATGGTTATGGCATAGAAGGACAGCTCATATACACGTAAATCAGTTAAAGAAACTACAATAAAAAAGATTTAGTGATTGGTTTACCAAAGCTGAATTTTAATAATGAGGGGGTTTGCTCGTCTTGCAAGAAGTGCAAACCAACCAAAAAGAAAAATGATTTTTCATCTAAGTTGATGGTCTCAACAACTCGGCCCCTGGAAATGTTACACATGGATTTGTTTGGACCATCACAAGTAAAAAGCTTTGGTGGCAATCTCTATGCTTTAGTAATTGTAGATGACTTCTCCAGATTTACATGGACTTTATTTTTAAAATCAAAAAGTGATACTTTTGAAAATTTTAAAGAGCTTGTCAAGCAACTCCAGAACCGAGCTAACCAAAAAGTAGTTGTAATCCGAACAGACCATGGTGGTGAGTTCGAGAACTACAAATTTGACAAGTTTTGTTCCAAGCTCGGGATAGAACATCAGTTTTCTGCTCCTCGGACTCCCGAACAAAACGGAGTTGTGGAACGGAAAAACCGAGTTCTTGAAGAGCTAGCCCGAACCATGCTTAATGAATATAATTTGCCACATTATTTCTGGGCTGATGGGGTAAACACAACTTGCTATGTAATGAACCGCATCCTCATCAGACCAATTTTAAAGAAAACTCTATGAACTTTACAAGGGTAGAAAACCAAAAATTTCTCATTTCCATGCATTTGGTTGCAAAGTCTTCATTTTAAATAATGGAAAAGAGCATCTCGGCAAATTTGATTCTAAAGCCGATGAAGGAATATTTTTGGGTTATTCTACTCATAGTAAAGCATTTAGAGTTTTTAACAAAAGGACCACCACTGTGGAAGAGTCCGTACATGTGGTATTTGATGAGTCTCCTCGGAGAGACAATGTTAGTTGTGCAGATAGAGAGGATCAACCTATGGCAGAACAAGATCCGAGCACAATAACTGAAATAGCTCAAAAGGATGAAACTGCTGAAGATAGAAATCAGAGGGACGAGCTTGTTCCGAGCAGAACAAACAAGGAACAAACTGAACTCAGTTCGAGCCAAACTCTCAATGATCAGTCCAAACTCATTCCGAGCCAAGAAGAGCATCTCGAGCTGAATCCAACTTGGAAGAGAGTCAAGGACCATCCGATAGAGAATGTGCTGGGCGACATGTCTAAGGGAGTTTTAACTCGTCGGTCTATTCAGAATTTTTGCAATTTCGCTTCCTTTGTTTCTCAAATTGAACCTAATTCCGTTGATCAAGCCATTGAATATGAACATTGGGAAATTGCCATGCAAGAGGAACTGAATCAATTCATCAGAAATGATGTCTGGGAATTGGTTCCTCGGCCCGATGATCATACAATAATTGGCTTGAAATGGATTTTCAAAAATAAAACAGATGAATTAGGCTTAATTATAAGAAACAAAGCAAGATTAGTTGCTCAAGGCTACAACCAAGAGGAAGGTATCGATTATGATGAAACCTTCGCTCCAGTTGCTAGGCTTGAAGCAATCCGAATTTTGCTTGCTTTTGCATCTATTATGAATTTCACCCTTTATCAAATGGATGTAAAGAGTGCTTTCTTAAATGGCTTTATAAATGAAGAAGTGTATGTAAAACAACCTCCTGGCTTTGAAAATTTTGAATATCCAAACCATGTATATAAACTCAAAAAGGCTCTTTACGGTTTGAAACAAGCTCCGAGAGCTTGGTATGATCGGTTGAGCTCATATTTACTTGAACAAGGGTTTGAAAGAGGGAAGGTTTGTAACGCCCCAAAATATTAAGTGGAATAAATAAAAATGCGGATTTATAAAAACCTTTTTCCAAAGAGTGTGAAAACCAAAAGCTTTGTTTATTAATATCATATTATATTACAAAATAGTCTGAGTGTAAATATAAGAATATCAAATCCCCAAAAATCCCGCTTTACACCCAGAGCATGGTCTTCACAACTCTATCCTTCAATAAGAGGATTCGGACAACAAGATGTCATCCTGGCTGTCTCTACTAACGCTCCTTTAACTCTATCAGGAGAGACCTTTGACCTGTCATTCAAACAGAACCTACCACCACCAATGTGGTAGTATGGGAGTAAGTCACTTGTCATATCGCGTAAGCAAATTAATGATTAAGTCTTACACATATAATCACTCATAATGCAAATGATGCATACTAAGCAAGTGCTTTAACATTCGTAGACATATTATTATTATTATCATCTGTATGCAATGCTATGCAATGCAATGCAATGTGATGCAATGCAATGTAATGCGAGACTTTTCTCTATTCCACAAAAGAACTCATAGGTACATCATCACTATTCAAAAACATCTCAATTGTATAAGGGTCACACGTATACTGGACTACGACGCTTACAAATACAGTCCGTCATATTTGCAACGGGTCCTTTCCCAAGGGACACGTCGTACCGGGATATCAACATTGACATGACGCTTACAGATACACTCCGTCGTGCCTGCAACGGGTCCTTTCCCAAGGGACACGTCATATCGGGATATCATCGTTGACATATTGCTTACGGATAGCGTCCTACCCGCAACAGGTCTTTTCCCACAAGACACAGTATATCGGGATTCATGGCTATATCGCTTACGAATAGCGTCCTATTCGCAACGAGTCCCTTCCCAAAGGACACGATATACCGGGATTCTAATCATTCTCGTATACGTTCCTTGTACTCAATTCATCATAAAATAATTGTACCCTATGAAATCTTTTGTGCTCGACCTTCATGCCAATCCATGCATGAGGAAGGCTTATTCATCCTTTATTTTCATAATCATGCATCTACCTTTATGAAGGATTGTTCACAAACCAACAATCACTATCAAACTCAATAACCATTTCCAAGGTAGAATCAATAATCATTAAGCTTCATATGTATGATGATCCAAACATCATTCAAACCACTTCCAAAGTATAATTGACAAATTCATTCGAACATTATCAAATATAATCATCATTAAAATCATTGTTAATTCCATGAGATCTCCAGTCAACACCCAACTGGTACAACATCTATGCAAAGTTCTCTATGATTATTGCAATGAATTTGGTTATTTATTCATTTCTCTCAGGCACTAACCAGTTACAAGATCCACTAACCGGTTAGTGACAGCAAAACATATTGACTTTAAGTCCAAAAACCTTCCAATCTTGAAACTAATTCCTTCCTACTCCTTATTTACCTTTTAAGACATAATTATAAGCTTCTTGCAGGTCTTCTAACTACCCAAAACGTATTTTAAATTCATATATCCTTTAACATCCTATTAGGGAAAAGTTCCATTATTAAGCCTCAGTAAATACTATGGGTAATTAGCCTACTTATTTCAAATTATGGTTCCATTGCTAGTCCAAACACATACCATACCTATATTACAAGATTATTATACTAAACTTAATTAACTTCATACTTTGTCAGGCTCTAACTGGTTAGAGGGACTCCTAACCGGTTAGATGCTGCAGACTTGCAGACTTGAGAACAGGACTAGTTACATTCTTATTCTTTTCAATCCAATCACTTACCATAATATTCTCTAATCTCTGTGCAGCACCTAAAGCATTACTAAAATATGACTTAATCATATTAACAGTGAGTATGACTCCAATAATTTAAGTTCAAGATAACCTCAAAGTCTTGGACCAAAATAAAAGGTAAAGTCTAGCTCTCATCAACTTATTTCTTATTGTATCAACTTCTAATTCCAAACTATTAGTTATAGCAATTTGGACATGACTCTAAGGTTATAGTAAGACTTAAGCATATCGAATTACATTACATTAGTTCTAAGTCCATCAATCTAATTTCCAAGTAAAACTTTTATCAAACCATAACAAATTCCATCTCTTCCCAGCTTATTTACTCCCAATGATTTGTTCTAATATTATTCCAAGTCTAAGTAATAACTATCCTCAATGATTGTTATACCAACATAAGCCATTGATGCATTCTGTCAGTCACTAACCGGTTAGTTTATGCAGTCTGACAGCATACTGCACTTCTTTCTTGCTCAATTCCTTTCCTAGTCAAATTATTACTTCTTGACATCATTGGAAAACCAACATATGGTATCTAGTTACTACTTTACAGCAAGTAATTCAACCAAATCAAAGCATCAAATCATCAAACCAATGCATCAAATCATTCAATTTATCAAGTTCATATTCATTGATTCATAATCAATTGATCATGACCCTAATACTTTCTCAATTTCAGCAATCATCACAAGAATCATAACAGAATTATGGCAGCATGCTTCTCATTAATTTCATTCTTGTTTAGGTCCTTAATTCAGTTACATAACATAGGGAACCAAGGATTGTATTGGCCTCCAAGCCAACCAATTCTTGTCTTGGTTCCAATATCCATAATTCACACATATCATCATACAAACCATCAACCATAAATCCTAGCGATATGAATGAGGTCTCCCATACCTTAGACAATTTAGACAGCCCTTAAGCAAGCTCTAAGACTCCAAGAACAGCAGCCACAAGGGTAGCAGCAACAACACAGCAGCCACACCAGAAACAGAGCAAGGACAACACTAAACTCCTTTGATTTACAAGCTCTCACACTCACTAATTACAAGCTTGATGTGCAACAACTCAAGGCAAGTTGTATGCACGAATTTGAGAAGGAATTTGGGCAGAGTTTCAGCTCTGAAACGAATGGGAGTTGAGCCCCAATAGCAGCAACCAAAACCCCTATTTATAGAGGAGGAAAAGAGGGGAAATTGAGGGAAGAGTGGAGCAAATCCTTCCACCCAGCTTCTCCTCACACCACACACTTAATTGGAGGTGTTGAGGGGTGCTATGTGGCCTAAGGGAGAAGAAACCACGTTTTTAGCTCAAGATTTCGAGCTAAACCGACTTAAAATTATGCAGATACAGATGCACTAACCGGTTACTGGTTTCACTAACCGGTTAGTCACTGCTAAAATCCAGAAATTCAAATATAATACACTGCTTTGCTCAAAAATTAATTTAAAAAGATTTACTTCTCAAAACAAAATTTCCACCATTGGATGTCAAGATAAAATCATTAGAAACCTTGTCTAAAAATTTGAGCAAGATCCAACGGTTAACGAAAGAGATACAGTCCAATCTTTACATGATATTTTACCCAAAATATCACTTTTTACATATTTCATTTAAATCTTTCTTTGCCAAAGCTATTTTATTTCTAAAATATGTTTCCTTGTGCTTATTTTTCCAAAATACTATTCTTAAAAATATTTTTCAATACTAAAATAATTGTTTATCCTTTTTATAAAAATGAGGGATGCTACACTCTCCCCCACTAAATTGAATTTCGTCCCCGAAATTCGTCTTCCAAAATTTTTCATTTTCCAAAATATTTCATTAATAGAAGATTTTTATTCCACTTTTCTCAAAAGAGCTTGGGAAATTCTCCCCCACTAAAAGAATTTAGTTGCATTTTTCTCAAAATTTTCAGTTTCAAAAATATTAATAAAGAATATTTCATTTAAATCTTTCCAAATAAATGAAATATTTCGAATAAAATTCTCCAAATCAAACTTTTTGTATAAAACTTTGGAAAAATTCGCTTTGTGCCGCGCACTCTGATTACTCTGGCACGAGTAACGAAGTATTTATATGACTTTATTCATTAACGGTTGCAAATATTAGGGTGATCAGTCCTAATATTTAAACCATCAATAATAAAATCATTCCTTTCAGATACCATCTTTCACAAGAAAGATCGTATGATGTATCTTTAAGTTAGATGAACTTAAAGATAAGGGCATTCTTGTCACTATCAGATTTAGTTAGATAGTCAAGTTCTAGAGACATTTCTGTTGGGGAGACAAATACTTGTCATATCCCGGTGGTTGTCAATCTCTCTAGTCTTAACTGATCTTCCTATTTCTGTAGTGTTCACAGATATTTATCACATCTAACTGTGATAAAGGTTTCGAACACAAAAATTTGGGTCAGGGTTACAGCAAGATGCTCAGATTATCAAACGGTTCAACTAACACAATCGTAGAATAAAGGACTATGTTAATTCAGAATAGGAGAACAAACACTTCATGCTTTACCTTAATCAGGATAAGACTCGTATCCTCGTATGGTAAACACATTTCCTTACTTGATCTGGTTGCCATTCATCACTTTCTTGCCTTTATTCTTCGGACAATCCAGCGAATAATGCCCCGGCTTCTTGCAGTTAAAGCAAACTACTCCTTTGGGTACACCACAATCTGATCCAAAATGATGTGTCCCACACTTTCCACACTGAGGTGGATGAGTGATTCATTTTCTGTTTCTTCGTTTGTTATTCTCCTTTGTGTGGGTTTTCCTTAATTTTGATTCATCAAGCTCCGTTTCCTCTGATTGTTCTTCCTCCATTGCTGATTCCCTTAAATGCCTTTCTTCGATCTTCCTTTTCTTTTGAATTCGAGCATTCTTTTCATAAACCTTCTCAGCCTTCTTATCATCCTCGTAGATTCTAGATTTGTTCACCAACATTGGGAAATTCCGTATTCCATGATAACTAATTCCTATTTTCAAATCTGGGCGCAATCCGTTCTCAAACTTCACACACTTAGACCTCTTATCTGGATGATTTTGGAAGTAAGGAGAATACTTCATTAATTCCTCGAACTTCGCGGCGTATTCTCCAACGTTCATTTCACCTTGTTCCAATTTCAGGAATTCAACTTCTTTCTTTCTCCTCACATCCTCCGGGAAATATTTTTCCAAAAACTTTTCCTTAAATACTTCCCAGGTGATTATTCTGATTTTCAACCTCCGGTAATTGTCTTATGTGATCCCACCAAGTCTCTGCTTCACCTTTCAACATATAAGTTCCATACACCACCTTTTGTTCATTTGTGCATCCCATAGTCCGAAAGATTTTCTGAATTTCTTGTAACCACCTTTGAGCTTCCTCTGGTTTATATCCTCCTTCGAATTTCGGTGGATCACTCTTTCTGAATTCCGACAACCCGTAGAATTCAGCAGGACCTCGGCGATTAGGTCGAGTGTTATTCTCTAAAAGAGTAGCAATCTTTTCCAGAAGTTGGTTCGTCACTCTGTTGGCCATCGGGTATCTGCACTTATAGAAACTTAGATAAGAGTCGCACAACCTATTGAGTATTGAAAGGACCACACTCCACAGCCGAGAGTTGGAACCATTGCTCTGATACCATAAAGTGTAACGCCCCAAAATATTAAGTGGAATAAATAAAATGCGGATTTATAAAAACCTTTTTCCAAAGAGTGTGAAAACGAAAAACTTTGTTTATTAATATCATATTATATTACAAAATAGTCTGAGTGTAAATATAAGAATATCAAATCCCCAAAAATCCCGCTTTACACCCAGACCATGGTCTTCACAACTCTATCCTTCAATAAGAGGATTCGGACAACAAGATGTCATCCTGGCTGTCTCTACTAACGCTCCTTTAACTCTATCAGGAGAGACCTTTGACCTGTCATTCAAACAGAACCTACCACCACCAATGTGGTAGTATGGGAGTAAGTCACTTGTCATATCGCGTAAGCAGATTAATGATTAAGTCTTACACATATAATCACTCATAATGAAAATGATGCATACTAAGCAAGTGCTTTAACATTCGTAGACATATTATTATTATTATCATCTGTATGCAATGTTATGCAATGCAATGCAATGTGATGCAATGCAATGTAATGCGAGACTTTTCTCTATTCCACAAAAGAACTCATAGGTACATCATCACTATTCAAAAACATCTCAATTGTATAAGGGTCACACGTATACTGGACTACGACGCTTACAAATACAGTCCGTCGTATTTGCAACGGGTCCTTTCCCAAGGGACACGTCGTACCGGGATATCAACATTGACATGACGCTTACAGATACACTCCGTCGTGCCTGCAACGGGTCCTTTCCCAAGGGACACGTCATATCGGGATATCATCGTTGACATACTTCTTACGGATAGCGTCCTACCCGCAACAGGTCTTTTCCCACAAGACACAGTATATCGGGATTCATGGCTATATCGCTTACGAATAGCGTCCTATTCGCAACGAGTCCCTTCCCAAAGGACACGATATACCGGGATTCTAATCATTCTCGTATACGTTACTTGTACTCAATTCATCATAAAATATTTGTACCCTATGAAATCTTTTGTGCTCGACCTTCATGCCAAACCATGCATGAGGAAGGCTTATTCATCCTTTATTTTCATAATCATGCATCTACCTTTATGAAGGATTGTTCACAAACCAACAATCACTATCAAACTCAATAACCATTTCCAAGGTAGAATCAATAATCATTAGCTTCATATGTATGATGATCCAAACATCATTCAAACCACTTCCAAAGTATAATTGACAAATTCATTCGAACATTATCAAATATAATCATCATTAAAATCATTGTTAATTCCATGAGATCTCCAGTCAACACCCAACTGGTACAACATCTATGCAAAGTTCTCTATGATTATTGCAATGAATTTGGTTATTTATTCATTTCTCTCAGGCACTAACCAGTTACAAGATCCACTAACCGGTTAGTGACAGCAAAACATATTGACTTTAAGTCCAAAAACCTTCCAATCTTGAAACTAATTCCTTCCTACTCCTTATTTACCTTTTAAGACATAATTATAAGCTTCTTGCAGGTCTTCTAACTACCCAAAACGTATTTTAAATTCATATATCCTTTAACATCCTATTAGGGAAAAGTTCCATTATTAAGCCTCAGTAAATACTATGGGTAATTAGCCTACGTATTTCAAATTATGGTTCCATTGCTAGTCCAAACACATACCATACCTATATTACAAGATTATTATACTAAACTTAATTAACTTCATACTTTGTCAGGCTCTAACTGGTTAGAGGGACTCCTAACCGGTTAGATGCTGCAGACTTGCAGACTTGAGAACAGGACTAGTTACATTCTTATTCTTTTCAATCCAATCACTTACCATAATATTCTCTAATCTCTGTGCATCACCTAAAGCATTACTAAAATATGACTTAATCATATTAACAATGAGTATGACTCCAATAATTTAAGTTCAAGATAACCTCAAAGTCTTGGACCAAAATAAAAGGTAAAGTCTAGCTCTCATCAACTTATTTCTTATTGTATCAACTTCTAATTCCAAACTATTAGTTATAGCAATTTGGACATGACTCTAAGGTTATAGTAAGACTTAAGCATATCGAATTACATTACATTAGTTCTAAGTCCATCAATCTAATTTCCAAGTAAAACTTTTATCAAACCATAACAAATTCCATCTCTTCCCAGCTTATTTACTCCCAATGATTTGTTCTAATATTATTCCAAGTCTAAGTAATAACTATCCTCAATGATTGTTATACCAACATAAGCCATTGATGCATTCTGTCAGTCACTAACCGGTTAGAGAGCCCACTAACCGGTTAGTTTATGCAGTCTGACAGCATACTGCACTTCTTTCTTGCTCAATTCCTTTCCTAGTCCAATTATTACTTCTTGACATCATTGGACAACCAACATATGGTATCTAGTTACTACTTTACAGCAAGTAATTCAACCAAATCAAAGCATCAAATCATCAAACCAATGCATCAAATCATTCAATTTATCAAGTTCATATCATTGATTCATAATCAATTGATCATGACCCTAATACTTTCTCAATTTCAGCAATCATCACAAGAATCATAACAAAATTATGGCAGCATGCTTCTCATTAATTTCATTCTTGTTTAGGTCCTTAATTCAGTTACATAACATAGGGAACCAAGGATTGTATTGGCCTCCAAGCCAACCAATTCTTGTCTTGGTTCCAATATCCATAATTCACACATATCATCATACAAACCATCAACCATAAATCCTAGCGATATGAATGAGGTCTCCCATACCTTAGACAATTTAGACAGCCCTTAAGCAAGCTCTAAGACTCCAAGAACAGCAGCCACAAGGGTAGCAGCAACAACACAGCAGCCACACCAGAAATAGAGCAAGGACAACACTAAACTCCTTTGATTTACAAGCTCTCACACTCACTAATTACAAGCTTGATGTGCAACAACTCAAGGCAAGTTATATGCACGAATTTGAGAAGGAATTTGGGCAGAGTTTCAGCTCTGAAACGAATGGGAGTTGAGCCCCAATAGCAGCAACCAAAACCCCTATTTATAGAGGAGGAAAAGAGGGGAAATTGAGGGAAGAGTGGAGCAAATCCTTCCACCCAGCTTCTCCTCACACCACACACTTAATTGGAGGTGTTGAGGGGTGCTATGTGGCCTAAGGGAGAAGAAACCACGTTTTTAGCTCGAGATTTCGAGCTAAACCGACTTAAAATTATGCAGATACAGATGTACAAACCGGTTACTGGTTTCACTAACCGGTTAGCCACTGCTAAAATCCAGAAATTCAAATATAATACACTGCTTTGCTCAAAAATTAATTTAAAAAGATTTACATCTCAAAACAAAATTTCCACCGTTGGATATCAAGATAAAATCATTAGAAACCTTGTCTAAAAATTTGAGCAAGATCCAACGGTTAACGAAAGAGATACAGTCCAATCTTTACATGATATTTTACCCAAAATATCACTTTTTACATATTTCATTTAAATCTTTCTTTGCCAAAGCTATTTTATTTCTAAAATATGTTTCCTTGTGCTTATTTTTCCAAAATACTATTCTTAAAAATATTTTTCAATAATAAAATAATTGTTTATCCTTTTTATAAAAATGAGGGATGTTACAAGGTTGACACAACTCTATTCATTTATAAATCCAAAAAGGACATATTGTTAGTACAAGTTTATGTTGATGATATAATTTTCGGTGCTACTAACGTGTCTCTTTGCAAGAAGTTCTCTGAATCAATGCAAGGTGAATTCGAGATGTCGATGATGGGAGAACTCACATTCTTTCTCGGACTCCAAATAAAGCAAGTTGAGGGAGGAACGTTTGAGCATCAAGGAAAATATTGCAAGGCTCTCCTCAAGAAATTTGGCTTAGAAAATTGCAAAGAAACTACCACTCCCATGAGCACCTCCAGTTATCTCGGCAAGGATGAGTCAGGTAAAGCTGTAGATGTAAGAAAATATAGAGGCATGATAGGAAGCCTTCTATATTTAACTGCGTCTCGGCCTGATATTATGTTCAGTGTATGTTTATGTGCTCGTTTTCAAGCTAATCCCAAAGAATCTCATCTTTCGACGGTTAAACGAATTTTTAAATATCTAAAAGGAACTGTGAACACTGGTCTATGGTATCCTAGGGATGCCAATCTTAGTTTGATTGGGTATTCGGACTCAGATTTTGCTGGGTGCAAGCTTGACCGAAAAAGCACAAGTGGAACTTGTCACTTGCTCGGCAGTTCCCTTGTGTCGTGTCGTGGTTTTCTAAAAAGCAAGCTTGTGTTGCCCTGTCAACAGCTGAAGCCGAATACATTGCTGCTGGTAATTGTTGTGCTCAAATTCTTTGGATGAAACAACAGTTATCAGATTTTGGCTTAATTTTAAATCACATTCCTATCAAGTGTGACAATACAAGTGCAATCAACTTAACTAAGAATCCAGTGTATCACTCTCGAACAAAACACATTGAAATTAGGCATCACTTTCTATGAGATCATGTTCAAAAAGGTGATTGTGTCATTGAATTTGTTAGTACTGAAAATCAATTAGCCGACGTGTTTACAAAACCTTTGCCGAGGGAAACTCTTTATAAAATTCGGCGTGAGCTCGGCATTCTGGATGAATCCAGTGTGTGCTCGACGTAAGCTCGGCATCATGGATAATTTCAGCATGTGCTCGGCATGAGCTTGGTTTTTCAGTATATCATAAACTTGATCACCTTCATAATCTCGATTGTTTCATTCAATTGTGTATTTGTTTAATTTCCTGAAATTTCACATCCTCCAACTCCTCTTCCTCTCCTTTAAATTATCTTCTCTTTTCGAGACGCATGCTTTCATTTTCCTTAAAAAGGGGAGAAATGTGTTGGTTTATGTTTTTATTTGAACTTTCATATTTTAATATTCGTCATTCTCTTCTTTTTCATTTATCTTCTCTGTTGAGAAGCATGTTCTCACTGTTAAAGGGGGAGAATGATGAAAATTTTCTTCCACGATCATTTTTTTTTAATTCCTTCTGGGGGAGAAAAGTTTTTAATGACTCAAGCCTTGTTACCATCAAATGGTATCAAGCAACTTATTTCTCTTTTGGCAATTGTGCTTAATCCTTGGCTCCTTTTTGATCATGCCAAAAGGGGGAGAGGCGGTGTGTTGTTGTTTTTTTATTGTTGTAGATATTCAATGGAGAGAGATATGTGCGAGCGAGCATAAATTGGGAGAAAGGTGTACGAGCATAAACTCAGGGGGAGTACTAAACGAGCGGCTCCACAAATTCTCAAACTTTTATTCATCAAATGATTTCAACAAGTGGCAGCATTATTGAGCAACAAGTACTACAAGTGGATCATTTCGACATATAGTACACATTCTGATCTGAGCATTTTCATAGCAACAACAAGTGGTACATTTTCGAGCAAATTCCGATCAGTGCTGAGTCCAATCAGTTTATGAGCATACAGTCGAAGGAAGAACACAAAAAGCAACAAACCTTCAAGAGAATATTTGTCATCATCAAAAAGGGGGAGATTGTAGAATCAAAGAGTTTTTGATGATGTCAAATATATACGCTCGGCAGAATCAATGATGTTGATAATGTCAAGTAAATTAGAGCTTGACGTGGGGTCAATGTCTCAGACTTAGTTCTGCGCATGCATTCAGCCAAGGGCAGAAGCTCGGATATCTGCTTCTGAAGTTTCAGCTCGGATTGAGCTTGGCTCTTTATCACGGCGAAAGATCATCCAAGTTTGAAAGCTCAGCTCTTCACTTCAAGACAGTACGCTCGGATATTGATCAGCTCGGAACACGCTCAGAAGGCTTTGAATATTGAACTAAGCCACAGCATAAGAAAGATCAAATTAGCTCGGATTGAACACGCACCCTGAGCAAAGGGCAAAGCTTGGATCTGTTAATCTCAAGTCTGGTTGCCGAGGAAAGCTCAAGGCTTGGCAACACAAATCTCAGACCAAGCTCGAACAAAGCTCAAGGCTCGGCAACACCAATCTCAGACCAAGCTCGAACGAAGCTCAAGCTCGACTGTCTCTGTTCACTCTTCATCAACACATCTTCTTCAACCTTCAGACTCTGCTTAGCTGTGCCATACCTTTTATTACCGTTGAGTCTGGGTAGAAGTTCTAGGATTTTAACTCCAACATAGTAACAAGTTTGAAATTCAAAATGAGTTAAAATCAAAGGTTGGTGAAGGGTCACTATCACTGCTCTGCTGTCAAAATATAGCCGTTGAAATCCCCATTGCTTTTTCCGTACAGCTCTCTCTTTTTCTGGAAAATCAGAAGAGCTTATAAAAGGGGTCTTCAACGATAACAGGTGGAGTGGAGCTGTTGAACAATTTTCTGGAAACCACATTTTCATTCTCTTTCAAAAATAGAGCAGAATCTAACTCACAGAAAAGAAAAAGATCATTTGAATTTTCAAGAACTTAGAGAGTTTAATCTTTCAAATCCAAACTCTAAGTTCAACATATTTACTTTTCTGTGATTCCCTTCACAAAAATCGACTCACTTTTGAACTTCATACTGTCATACTCATTCGAAGAGTGTTTCGAATTAGAGCCATTCTCATTCATAAATCTTGTTCATTGTATTTGTTGGAGTGGAAAGTTGTTCTCTGATCGAGAAAGCTTTTCAGTGGTGAAAAGGTTCCAAAGAGGTTCTTTGGTCATCGATTTGTCGTGGGTAGGTTGTCACGAGTTTGGTAAACTCGGTTGACTGGATAGGTCTAGAGGGGTGGCTCTTGTAAATCCTTTTGTAACCCAGAAAATCGATTTTTTAGTGAAAGCTCTCTAAAAGGTTTTTAGAGGGGACTGGACTAGCTCTCAGGGTGAGAGTGAACCAGGATAATTCTGTGGTGTTAAGTTTTATTTCTTTACTGCTTTCTATTGCTCGGTTTGCTTGACTGGTTATCCGCTGGCTTAAGCATCAAGCTTTTAATTTACTCTGTGATTGCTCGGTTTTTAAGTGTAGCTACGAAAAACTAGTCGTGAAGCAATTGTGTTAATCGATTAACCAGTCTATTCTTCTGGTTAATAAATTAACAGTGTTTGCTCGGCAGCTCGGTTAATCAATTAACCTTTTTGTTTATCTGTTTGGTTAATCAATTAAC
The DNA here is from genome assembly GCA_037953625.1 of Crotalaria pallida. Taxonomy (NCBI): domain Eukaryota; kingdom Viridiplantae; phylum Streptophyta; class Magnoliopsida; order Fabales; family Fabaceae; genus Crotalaria; species Crotalaria pallida. The sequence continues at coordinate 57,258,610 of CM075651.1, forward strand.
CGTGACTGCTCGGATAGTCTTTAAACTCTATTCAAAACCGAGAACATCAACTTAAGCTTTTTCAAGAAATCGAAAAATTGCCATATCTCTTTCAATCTCCTATTCACCCCCCCCCCCTCTACTCGATTGTTAAGCCTCTTGTTGGTTTCCAACATTTAGAACCTGTCGTTGCGCGTAAGTAAAGGACTCGGATACTTTTGGTCTCTATCGTACGAAAAGGAGCATGTCTTTGGAAAGGCAAGGTAAGGAGTGGGTGTTACCTTAATTTAGGTTTGGGTTTCTGGTATGTTCATAGTGATTGGTTAAGATTGGTTGGTAGTTTAGGGTATAAAATCATAAGGTAGTGAATATAAATAATTACTAAAGTATGGAAGTGAATGAATTAAGTTAATGTTGATGCGATGAATATGTGCCTACTTGTGCATTTGTGTATATTTGTGAATATGTGCTTGTGTTGTTGTTGTTGAAAATGTTTGGAAAATGTATATATGATAAATTGATAATTGTTAAGTAAAGAGGAAATAACTTGGGTTGTGAATTATTGGTGATGATGTTCTGTGTTATATGTGTTTGCATGTGCTAAGTGAATGAATGATGATTAATAATGGTAATTGGTTAGAGACTCGGAAAATATGAAAGGAATTAATAAATAGTTGATGAGAAAATAAAAAGATAACAGTACAAATTATATGTTTGAGAGAAGTTTTAAATAAAGAATAAGATTTAATATTGTGTGGAATCCGACTGTGGGTGCGCGAATCGGATAGTCCACGACAAAGAGACATTAAAGAGGGTGGAATCCGACTGCGGGTGCACGAATCGGATAGTCCACCACTAAATATAAAAGAGAATGATGCACGGAATCCGACTGCGGGTGCGCGAATCGGATAGTCCGTGATAATTGGTGATAATCCGTTGCGGCCGACTGCGGGTGCGCGAATCGGGTCCTACTGCGGGTGCGCAAATCGGATTGTCCGCGTCAAAGGATTTCACCATAACCCTTGCGACCGACTGCGGGTGCGCGAATTGTAACAGCCCGATTTTCACCTCCCGAAAATAAACGTCATTTATTTAAAAAGTTGCTAAAAATGAGGCCAATTTTTTTTTTTTTTGAAAACGTTTTTGGAAAGTCATTGGTGCATTTAAACTCTCTTACTTGAAAACCGGGTTGTTACTTAAAAACCTTTCCACACTTAAATCTTTCAAAACGATTTCATTCAGTTCCATCAGTTCACAAAATAAAGGTAGGGCATAATTACAGCAGTGGTACTTTGCTAAGATAATCGTTGACTCACACACTCACAACAACTTAAACTATTTACCCTACCACTGACTCTTCCTAATGAAAACTATGGGGTGCAACTCTCGATCCTCCTTCTTGTGTCCTTTCTTGACTCCCGAAGATGAAGCTATCTTCCTTGCTGCTGGTCCGCCATTCTTTGGCACCCATTGCATCTTAGTTGGAGTAGAAGAAGTCCTCTGAGTTTCATACCGCACCTTCTCCTCGTAGGTTCTATATCCTCGGACAGAAACTTGTCCCAAATGTGGTCCTAAGTTAGCTCCGCTAAGTTGATGCTTCGGATCCGGAATCTCGATCGAGTGTCACCAATCCATACCCAACCAGATGGGGTACGTTTCCAGCCACATCCATGTCTGGTCCAGGTAGCAATCTCCATGCGATACTCCATCTGCCCGTTGAGATACCAGAAGCACCGATACGCCAACGAACAGGAGAGAGTTAGCAAACCGAACGACGAATCGTCGACGTTGTGGATTTACCGCAAGCGGGATATTAAGACAGCACACACAATACAAGCAAGGCACACACAACACAGCACTCAAGCAAATTATCACATTAACAATATTATTATTATTATCTTGATTAACCTTATTATCATTCTTAGCATAACATTCTTTATCTCTCAATTCCTTTATCATTCTCAAATTCCAATCCTTCACTTCTTTCCTTTCCCTTTTCAAAGGTCTCATCACTTCCTTTCACACTTTCCATCTTCTTCAAAAACTTATAAGCTTTTCTTTTCTTAGGTATAAATCTTTTCTTATCAAGTCTTATTGAATTATTGCCATCGATGATCGGGGGATTAAAGAATCATCGAGGTACGCGTTCCTTCGTAGTTAGCACTCACGTCACAAGTCTACATCTCCTCGGCCATCCATCCACCTAGTCGGAAGCAAACAGGAGTACAGGACCTTTACCGTGCGGGCACGACAGCTGTCACACAAACAATTGGTCCCAGACCAGGAGGACTACAACCTCAAATCATATCATATCAATTCAATTCATATATAATCATGGCACATTGTCTCACTCACAGTGGAAAACAAGATGCCCCACTCCAGTCCCTCTCACTGTTCTAGATTTGCAATCTAGGGGGCGACAGTACTAATTCTAGCTGATCATGCAGAACTTGCCACGACATTGGACCCAGTCCCTACCACGTTCGTATACCACTTGTGGAGTTCGTTCTGCCTAGAAAAGTACTCTAGACTTCTTGACGTTTCACTGTCATTGTCCTCCCCTAATGCAATCTCCTCCTAAGTATCCGCAGATACTTATGGTTCCTTCCTCTCCACTACTTCGGGTTAACTCTCATACCTCACCGCGTTGGCTGTTAATGTCTTTTAAAGTCTTTTATCTTGTTAACAACCTAATGGTCGGCTCACCCTTCGTGAATCCCTTCAATGAGTCCCGACCGCTATCTTTGCATCACTTTTCCTTTCACCTCAATACTTAGCACAGAGCGGAATCACTTTCATAGCTTGAATCTCATCACAAAAACTTTTCTCCAAAATCTCTTTTCATAAACTTTCTTAAAAAAAATCTCACTTCACAAACTCTTTTCAAAATTTTCATTTAGTAAAACTTTTTTTTTTCAAAAATTTCAATTCACAAATCCTTTTCTAAAAATTTCATTTCATAGTTCTTTTTCAAAAATCTACTTTCGAAAATCCTTCTTAAAAAAAATCTCTTTTGAAAAATCCTTTTCAAAAATCTCATTTCGTAATTTCTTTTCAAAAATCTGTTTTGGAAAATTTTTCTCATTTTGGGAATCCCTTTCAAAATTTCATTTGGTAAACTCTTTTCAAAAATTTCCTTTTCATAAACCCTTGTCAAAAATCTCATTTTCGTAAAACCTTTTCGAAATTTCCTTTCAAAAGTTTTTCTCAAAAAACTTTCTTTTCTTGAGAACTAATAGAGGAGCAAGCTCAACTCAACATCAGTCTCAGTCCAAGAAAACAGTAACAAGAATCAAGCTTCACTCTCATCCCTCTATACTTTCATTATCACATCAACATTCCTTCCCAGCTCTGGCTCACTTACATCGCATCACGAATTCTTCTTCAATCTCATCTCTTTGTCTCTTTTTCCATCATTCCTTTTCATTTCCTTTCCGATCATTCTTAATCCTCTTATCACTATCTCCATTCTTAAAGTCTTATCAAGGCTGCCTGGTTCCATCAGGGCTTAAGCCAAACAGGGATTATCTCTTTTCTTGGTGTCTTTTAATTCTAATCTTAAACATCATTATCACTAATTATTTCTCATTATAAAAACATCATCATGCATAAATAAGTAAACAATATAAGCATGTTACAACATCAGCACACAATCATCACACACAACAATGTGGTCTTTGTCCTCTTCGTATGAGTGGCCACACAAAGCAAACAATTGCCACTATACTACTGACTCAGAGCCACTGAGTTCCGATCTTTGAGCTGATACGGAACGTCTTAATACAACACCTACTACCACGGTGTCTTAGGAAAGCTACTCTCTCACCTGAGGTCCAGTGATTAAATGCGTGCAATCTTCTCTGATCTTGGTTGCTGCCACTGCCTTAATCCCTCGTTTGTAACATCCCTCGTATTAATTAAAACATATTTTCATTACCAACTTTTATTAAGAAAAACATTTTCTTAACTAAAAACTTTCTTTCGTTCCTCGTCGGAAATCTCAAAACATGATTGTTTTCTCAAAAACACTTTTAATTTTTCTTAGTTCTTTAAACACTTAAAAACCATTTTGAAAACATTAAATAGAAAAATTTGAATCAATTGGTTAGGTTGCTGGTCCGTCTTGGACAGCACCTCAACCGCATTCGAAAACACCGAAAAATTCACCGGTTTCAGTCCGGGTTTTTCTAAAATCAATTACCATTTAAAAGCCAAACTTTGAGTCTCATAAACTCATTTTAGAAATCAAGAAAACAACTTTAAATAACCTTGGACAGAAAAGAAGTTGTTTGACCAAAATCAATTTAATAAAATCCGAAAACATCGTAAAAACTCTTTTTGTTTCAAATACTTTTTAATTCAATAGTGGTACTTTAAAAACTCATGTTTTTGTCATAAAACAAGTTTTGGAAAATCATAAACACAATCTCACAAACTCACATAAATTAAACCGAATGATTTTCAAGATCAAGTATACACACAATCAACAATACACTTTGATCAATCAAATCACATAAGCACTTAACCAAGCATTTAACTTAATCACAAACAAACATTCATTCTTAAGCAAATATTTCACAAATCAAACACTTGATTCAATCATTCAACACATAATTAATTTCAAAAACATTTCATTTTTATAAAACAAAAACACCTAGACATATTCAAACTCATACACCGAATACACATATACATAATTTCATGTAAACACAAAACTTATTCCTAATCAATTAGCTCAACATTATTTCACAAAATACATTCATTATTTCTATTTTACTTCATGGAAAAAGGATTCTAGCCTAATTAACATGCATAGACCGAAACTATACACACATCAAAGCAAGATTCATACATTATCAAACACACAAAATCATGGAATTATTTTCTTCTTTGACCAAAAACCGTGAGCTACATCTTTGGAAAATTTATCAAACTTTAATCTAAATCAAATCAAAGATCATTCAAAAACATAGAGCATATATCAAGTTCTCACAAAGTAAAAGCATGGATTTTAATTTAAACATGGCCGAATACAACATGCATAAGATCAATACTTAGATTAAATCATGTTCATATAAGGAAAATTATTTTAAAGCTTGTTTCCCTAATTTTCTCCCAAAAACCGAGACATGCATCAAAAGAAAACATGATCTTTTCATTTAAAAGTATCATGCAAGAATGAATCTTAAGCTTTCCTAACAAAACATGTAAAAATCATATATTACACAAACACTTTTAATTTTCTTTTCAAAGAACATAAAAAAAATAATTTTTCAAAACTCAACATCAACATGCATGCATCTAGATCATGTAGATCAAGTCATGAAATTAAACATAAAAGCACAAATCAAAGACAAAAATCATTTTAGATGAAAAGGGGTCAAAACCGAGACACGCTTAGAAGAGAACACCAAAGCTTTTGTTTCAAAAATCATTTACAAAACTCAAAACAAAATCAAGATCAAAACAAAAATCAAAGATCAAAACAAGAATCACAACTTTCATTAAGATTAGATCAAAACCGAAACATGCAAGGGTTCAAGACCATATAAATCATCAAACAATTTTAGATCAAACATTTATTTATCAAATAAACACTTAAACACCTCATGATTCACAGTTTCAAGCACTAAAATCAAACATGCAAGGAGATCTACTTCAAGTTCACAAAGATCATAAACAAAACTTTAGATCTAAAAGATTTAATTTGAAAACATCAAGATCTACCATGAAAAACATCAAGATCTATCATGAACAACACCAACCGAATCATCAAACACAAACTACACCTACTACAAATTAATTTGAGTCTTTAAAAGTCCATAGTTAAGAAAGATCAACACATAGAGTCATCTTTCAAAGGATAAAATGAACATGCAAAGAGAAGAAACAAAGATTACAAGATTGCAAAATAAAACTAGTCCTAATACTTCTAGGATCTTCGGTTTATACCAAGAAAATAGGTCTTCTAGTTCTTCTAAGCACTTGAATCTCCAAAGGACTCCTAGGTTTAAGGCTTGATCTCTTCTTCTTCTTCCTTCTCCTAACTCACGGCCTCCTCCTTCTTTCTCTCTTTCTTTATTTTCTTTTTCTTAGTCTAAGAGTTTGAGGAGCTCTTAGAATTATGTTTGGGTGGGTGTTTGGGACGAAAGAGGGGGATGGAAATGAAATGAGGAAAAACAACTAAGGCTCCATCTATTTATAAACAACTCATGGTTTCCTCTTTTAGCCCTCATGAAATTCGGCCCTAGAACAAATGGGAGGGGTAAATTCGGTACATTAGTTTATTGCATGGGTGGAGTTTATCATCTCCAAGGGAACATGTAGGGTGGCTTAGGGTGCTTAGGGGTCATTTAGGGGGCAAAGACTTGTTGGCTCTCCTTAGGGTTTCTACTATTTGGTTAGGGTTTGGTTAGGACTTTAGTTCTCTTGGTTACTTGGCTAGCACTTAGGAAATTTCTAGGTTTCTCTCCTCACACACACATATACACGGCACACACATGTATTCACACATACACATATTAATCACACCCATATTCATGCATATACACGTTACACCCACATACACATATCATACCAACATACTTATGCATACATCATCCTATTCATTTACTAATTAAATTTCACATAATCCTAAACATACATACATGCAAACCGTACATACACATATACATGTACACACATAAAATAAATTTTCTTCTTTATAAAATCATGCATGTATAAAATTATAATTCCTTTAAAATACCAAAAATATCAAACACACAGTTATAGAAAATAAATCACCTTCTCGTAACTTTTTGTTGAAAAATCCACCATCATTTTCAACATATAATTATTTCCAAAACTCAACTTTAAAATTCACATCTATATTTCATGAAAAATCATTCTTTAAAATCATTTACCACTTTGAAAACGTGAATAAAGAAATTTATTTAAGAAAATGCTCTTCTAAAAATACTTTTCTCAAAAATAATTCTTTTTAGAAATTAAAACAGTACGAGGATTTTGAGGGGTGTTACACGAATCGGGGCCGATTGCGGGCACGCGAATCGGCTAGAACACGAAGGGTATAGTAACTAATCCTCCTGCGACCGACTGCGGGTGCGAGAATCGGGGCCGACTGCGGGTGCGCGAATCGGCTAGAACGCGAAGAGGACTAGTTATTTATTATTTAAAAGACTTGATGAATTTGAATAAAATACCAAAAAGAAAAGAGATTTAAAACTTATGTAAGACTGCAATGGATCAAAAAAGTGGAAAAGATACAATAAAACTTAAGTACGAGAGGAAAAGCATGAAAAGATATGAAGTTTGATATATGTACAATTATGAGAAAAATGACATTATGTATTTTAGTGTGCATGTGAATATGACTTGAATGAACAAGTGTATATGTGAACTATTTGAATTAAGTGTGTTTGGCTTAGTCAGTTATTATGTCATATCAGAAACTGCTATTCCTATTTTATGTGTAATGCTCACATCCTTACCATTTTTTCCAGGTACAGAGATTGAGCTTACACGATTATTGGCCGAGCAGGTGCACACTCCACTCCGTGGAGTGTAAGTCTTTTAGAGGGATTTATAGATTATATAGTTGTAATTAATTCATTTTAATTATAGTGATATGTGTTGTGCGATTTAGCACTGATTTTTGATTATGTGTTGTTGATAGCCCTGTTGGCTTCTGGTTGTTGAAAATGTATGTGTTTAGCAGGTTGCAGGAAAAATATTAATTTTTGGGTAAGTCCAAAAAACTAAGTCCAAAAAACAAAGGAAACTCCGCCCATTTGATGGGAGATTTTTAATCATTAAAACGAAAATTTTAATTTCACTATTTTATTAATGGGTAGTTAAGGGTAGAAAAGTGTAGGTGTTACATTTATGGTATCAGAGCAGTTTCTCCTCGGCCTTGGAGTGTGGACTCACAACTCCTGTTGCGTTACTCACCAAGAGAGTAACTTATAGATAGCTTAGTATCTAAATTAGATGAATAGAGTATCAAGTTGCTAGCCTTATATTAGAGTTTTGCAATGATGTGTATAGTGTTTGATTGAATTTTAATTAATTCTGGTTTATGTGTCTCGATTTTTTGCCCGAAAGAACCCGATTTCTTGGAAAATTGACGTTGTCGCATTTAGAAAATGGATGAAATTCGAGATTGTGGAAAGTTAAAGAACCCCAACGGGCCAGAGCATGGAAATGCTACCCCAACAGGAAGGAACAATCCTTGGTTTCGAAGTAAGTACGCCAATTTTTAAATGTAACAATGCAACAATATATGTTTTCTAAATTCATGCCTGAAACTTAGGTAGGACGGAGTGATCTTACCTCCAAGGTAATGTATAAACGAGACTGACCATCTTGAGGACTACATTTGTTGGATGGTGAAATCATCAAGTCCCCGAGTTTCATAATATCTCTTAAGTTGTGTAATGTCTGAAAACCTAGGAGGAATAGTCTGTTCTAGTTAAATTTTATAGATTCCTAAGTACCTTCGAATCAGAGTGCGCAACGGAAATAACCGGAAATTTATTCCAAGTATTTTGTAAGCCTTGATTATTGGATTTTATTTTAGATGAATTTCCTCTTAAATGTTTGAATAATTGTTCTTTTTAGCCGAACAGGTTTTTTTTTTTCTGAATCTTCATAAGTGATCTCTTTCTCAAATGAGGGTTTTATGGAAGGTTCATTTTCTTTGTTACTTAAAGGAATTCTTTATAAAGAACATTATACGATTTACCAAAGCCTAATTTAAACATATGTTCTTCTTTTTCCAAAACATCTGTTTATGTTTTTGGCTTTGATGAAGTGTCAAATATTTGATTTCATTGAATACAATTTTATTCGATTATGGACTTTGAAGATTCGTTGCTTTTACGTCCCCTAATCTACTACCCTACTTCCAATCTACTTGAAAGAATACGTTAGTTGAGATGATAATTCGCTCTATTTGTCCATGACTTATCTCTTACACTTTTGTGTAGTTAGTTCTTCTTGCTTTTGGATTTCCTTTTTGATTCAATCTCTATGATCTTAATTTCATGGATTTTGTTTTAGAGTTTACGTAAAATGTAAGCTAGATTTGTTGACTTTTTAGTTGAAATAAATTTGTTTCCTGATTCCATATGATTGCATGCACATGTATTTGAAACTGATGAAGCTTGGATTTTGAGCCATTGGTTATGTCCTTTTGAACGAAAATTGTTAAATAAGTTTCAACAAGCAACTTTTCTTTCCTAACACATTATTCTTAAGTCTTTTATATTTGCATTGGCCAATGTCAACCTATTTTGTTACTTAACTGATTGCAAGAAGCTTCCCAAAAACTAACAGGTCAGAGAAAATGTTTTTGAACACTAGCTTAACGAATTTTTAACTCTTTTCAGGCTTTAGTTTTTCTCCTTGTGATTTAAACTAACGATCATTTAAGTTAATGGCACCCTATTGGTTGAGTCATGATTATTAATTCCTACTTTTGGGATCCAAGTTCCTGCATAGATTTTCATTTCATGTTCTATTTCTTGAAGAAAAAAAATGCCACTCTTTCTGTTTCAATCTCTTACAAAAAAAAATTAATACCCCATTCGAATGTAAAAGTGAATTTTTTTCTCCCAAAAATAGTTTTTCAGTAAGATTTTCAGATATTATATTATTTTAAGTGCTGGACATGTTATACGAACTCAAACCATATGCATAATGCTAACTTTGTTTAGACCAGTTGGGTTTTCAAAGCTCCTCCTTTGCATTAATTTTATGTTGCCTCTTTGAGATTTGAAATCGTTTTAGAATTTAGGACAAAGAATCAGCATAACTTCCCAACAGCTATCACCTGCTAAATGTTAAAATTCTTTTTCAGTTTTGAGAACTTAAATGATTTTGCTTGAAACCGACTTAACGGTAGTTGCTATTTCGTACACCAAGTGATAATTTCTCAATTTGGCACTGTCATGAAAGATGGTTTCTCCTCTTTGATTGAATTTGAGAACCTTTTTACTTAACCAGTCATCGAAATTCTTTTTGCTACAATTATATCTTTATTACCACTAAGGTTTTATGTTTCTTGTTAAGTGAATGATTTTAGAAGATCCTTGTGCTATATATATGTAGTGTTTGTTTTTGTTTGTGTTTGTCTAATTTGATTGGAATGATGAACAAAGATTCTTAAATCCTAACTTTACGATTTACGCTAATCAAATTTCGAGGACGAAATTTCTTTTTGGGGGGAAGGATTGTAACATCCTGATTTTCTTTTGTATCATAAATTTCGAGTTTTATCAATTAAATGATTAATTCTTATATATAATTATTAAAGTGCTGGTTGTTTTCATAAAGTACCTTATATTATTTCTATTGGACTATTTTATTTATATACCTTAAAGTAGATTAATTTAAAGTAATTACCCTATATGAAGAACATATTTTCTATACTTTACTTTGATTTAGATATACCAATATTAAATTATTTTGTGAGTAATATCAAATTGCTAACCTTATGAATTAGCCCATATGTATTGGTATGAGAATTTATTTTTAGTGTTGTCTTTTCCTTTAAGTAATAATAATAAACATGATAGGAATAATATGTGTTTTTGTTAAAAATTAAATTAGATAAGTGGAGGGTAAAATGGTAAATGGGAAGGGTGAAACCCTCATTTCCCTTCTTCTTGGTGTGGTAGCCGTCGACCTCCTCCCCTTCAAGGTCTCCCTCTCTCGTTTTTCTCTCCCTCAACCACGGTCCCTCTCTCTCAATCCTCTCCGTTTTCTCTCTCTCTCCTAAGCTTCCATGGTCGTTCCCCTTCTTCCTTGCACACCAGTGGTGCCTCAGTCTCTCTCTCTCTCCGCTGCCGCCTCACCACGACCGTCATTGTTGTTCGCGAATCGCGAGCTGTGACCTCTGCCAGCACCAATCGCGATGCTGCCAAGCGCCGTCGATCGCCAACCTCAGAGCCACCACCGCCTTTAGCCTCTCTCCCTTCGTTGTTGCTTTTTCCCTCTCCTCCCTCGCGAGTTCTCCTTCTATCTTGGTGGGGTGCGAATCGCGACCCGCCACCGCCACAGAACCGAGTTCGTCGCTGTTGTTGGGCCACAAAGCCCCCTCCGCTGGTTGCTGCTGCCGCCGCTGTCCATCCCATTGCCGCTGTGTTGTTGATGGTTCAAACTGGTTGAAGTGAACCAGATCTAGGCCGAGCACGAACTGAACTGTTTCCCTCTTTCTTGCTTCGAAAACCATGTTTGAGGACGATGAAGGAGCTTTAGAACCTGTCGTTGCGCGTAAGTAAATGACTCAGATACTTTTGGTCTCTATCGTACGAAAAGGAGCATGTCTTTGGAAAGGCAAGGTAAGGAGTGGGTGTTACCTTAATTTAGGTTTGGGTTTCTGGTACGTTCATAGTGATTGGTTAAGATTGGTTGGTAGTTTAGGGAATAAAATCATAAGGTAGTGAATATAAATAATTACTAAAGTATGGAAGTGAATGAATTAAGTTAATGTTGATGCGATGAATATGTGCCTACTTGTGAATTTGTGTATATTTGTGAATATGTGCTTGTGTTGTTGTTGTTAAAAATGTTTGGAAAATGTATATATGATAAATTGATAATTGTTAAGTAAAGAGGAAATAACTTGGGTTGTGAATTATTGGTGATGATGTTCTGTGTTATATGTGTTTGCATGTGCTAAGTGAATGGATGATGATTAATAATGGTAATTGGTTAGAGACTCAGAAAATATGAAAGGAATTAATAAATAGTTGATGAGCAAATAAAAAGATAACAGTACAAATTATATGTTTGAGAGAAGTTTTAAATAAAGAATAAGATTTAATATTGTGTGGAATTCGACTGCGGGTGCGCGAATCGGATAGTCCACGACAAAGAGACATTAAAGAGGGTGGAATCCGACTGCGGGTGCGCGAATCGGATAGTCCACCACCAAATATAAAAGAGAATGATGCACGGAATCCGACTGCGGGTGTGCAAATCGGATAGTCCGTGATAATTGGTGATAATCCATTGCGGCCGACTGCGGGTGCGCGAATCGGATAGTCCGCGTCAAAGGATTTCACCATAACCCTTGCGACCGACTGCGGGTGCGCGAATCGGCTAGAACGCGAAGGGTATAGTAACTAATCCTCCTGCGACCGACTGCGGGTGCGCGAATCGGCTAGAACGCGAAGAGGACTAGTTATTTATTATTTAAAAGACTTGATGAATTTGAATAAAATACCAAAAAGAAAAGAGATTTAAAACTTATGTAAGACTGCAATGGATCAAAAAAGTGGAAAAGATACAATAAAACTTAAGTACGAGAGGAAAAACATGAAAAGATATGAAGTTTGATATAGTACAATTATGAGAAAAATGACATTATGTATTTTAGTGTGCATGTGAATATGACTTGAATGAACAAGTGTATATGTGAACTATTTGAATTAAGTGTGTTTGGCTTAGTCAGTTATTATGTCATATCAGAAACTGTTATTCCTATTTTATGTGTAATGCTCACCTCCTTACCATTTTTTCCAGGTACAGATATTGAGTTTACACGATTATTGGCCGAGCAGGTTCACACTCCACTCCGTGGAGTGTAAGTCTTTTAGAGGGATTTATAGATTATATAGTGTAATTAATTCATTTTAATTATAGTGATATGTGTTGTGCGATGTAGCACTGATTTTTGATTATGTGTTGTTGATAGCCCTGTTGGTTTCTGGTTGTTGAAAATGTATGTGTTTAGCAGGTTGCAGGTAAAATATTAATTTTTGGGTAAGTCCGAAAAACAAAGGAAACTCCGTCCATTTGACGGGAGTTTTTTAATAATTAAAAAGGAAATTTTAATTTCACTATTTTATTAATGGGTAGTTAAGGGTAGAAAAGTGTAGGTGCTACAATTTTAACTCTGGCTGTATAATTTATCTACAAATGGTAGTTGTTATAAGATAGTTAGAGATGAGTTTTGAGTAATTAAAGTTTTGGAAATTATTTTTGAGAGGTGATAATAAAGTTCTAAAAGATATATTATTTTTGGAAATGGTTTTCATGATTTAAAAAGCTAAAAGAAAAAGTTATTTTACTGATGCAGTAATCTGTTTTTGATTTTCAAAGAGGTTTTAAGTTACTAATATTATTTTATGATCTACGATTTTTCTATGTATTTTGAAAAAGGATTCAATTGGTTAAGTTATTATTTGTGAATGTATAATTGATTGATCCTTTGAATTGTATTATCAATGTTTAAGGTTCTTGTGAAGCAAATTCGGGTAATCAGAATCAGTTGTCTCTAGCTTCACATCCAGGTGAGAGAGTAGCTATCTTAATACATAATGGCACTAAGGTAACATTAGGATGATTTCGACCATCTCAAAAGTCGGAATCCAAAGTTATATGTCAAGATACGAGACGACAATTGATTGTGGTGTGCTCAGTCGTTCTACGTTGCAACAGTAACTTTATATTGATTGTCTGATTTTATTTTGATATGACATGTTGTATAATCTAAAGTTATGCTGCTGAATATGGTTTTGGAAATGATAAGAGAACCTGTGATAAAGTATCAAATGTATTTGGATATGTATATGAAATCATGATTTGTTCTATGAAAGATTAATTGATATATTGGAATGGTTGTTCTATGGAAAGGACTTGGTATATTTAGAATTGGTATGAAAAGAAAATATGAGAATGATTAATCTTGTGGAAGTTCGAAAACAAGGCTAGTGTACAGTGATGGTGCAACGGCACAATGATTTTTGTTGTATATCCCCTTTAAGTGACTGGCCACGTGGATGACTATGTCGTGGTTGCAAGTCTTGTGGATTCCACTGTACCATAGGGAGGTGTTTGCTGTTACCCTTAGAGGTCGAGGCCCGTTAGAAGCGAGGCTTAGAATGGGTCGACCAAACTAGGTTAATAAAAGACATAAAAGACTTAAAAGACTTTAAGCTTTAATCCTTTCCTAACTACGCGTTGAGAGAGAAGTAGTGGAGAGGTAAGATACCGTATACTTGGAGACCTGCGTATCTTCGAGTGGTGATTGCGATAGGGGAGGGCTAGGACGGTGAAACGTCAAGAAGCCTTGAGCGCTTCCTTAGGCGGTACAACGTTACAATGATCAAGGTCACCTGCTGGGCATTGATTGTAGCAAGGACTGCACGTACAACTAAGGATAGAGTTGTCGCCCCCTTGAGCAAATCGGAGATGGTGAGAGGGAATCTGAATCAAGGCTAAAGGTCATCGATTTTCTTATGTATTGACCAACAGAGCGTGGTCCACTTTGATTTTGTTTTGCTGGCCAGATGTGTGGCTTCAGCTTGGTACGTACCCTTTGACACTTGATGCCTGTGTGGTTAGGATTCTTGTGCGTCCCATCTGCTTTCCGAACTAGGTTGTGGTTGGATATTGAGGAGGAGATGTATCGTGTGTGCTGACTTACCCTTTGCTGTAATGATTTCCCTCCCTAAATCATTGACGGCTATGTTACGATTCCAGATAAGCAAATGGAGAAAGCTTACCAAAGATTTTAATGAAACATTTAATCTATTATGAGAATGATGAAAGAGTAATGTTGTGAAATGAACATGCTGTTATGATGGAGCATGATGTAATCTGTGTATCTATGTTGTATACGCCTGTTGTATTCTAATGTGACCCTTAGAGTAAGCCCATGCCGTCGACGATTATATCGTTCAGATCGCTTACTCTCTCTGTTTTCCCCTTCTCTGTGGACATTGGGAATGATGTCCACAGATTGCAGATCCAATTATGTGTCGGATAGATATTTCAAATAGTGGAGTAGCGTCTTTGGAAGATTTTGGGTATTGGGAGGTTAAGCAGACTGGATGGTTATGGGAAGGATCGGCCAGAATTGAGATCATTGACCCCGACTTTGTTGTTAGTGGGAGGATGACGGACGTAAATCCATATGTATTGTATCTTCGTGACCAAGTGGTTGGTGGTCCCGTCACTTATCATGAGATTCACCCGGCATTGAGGCGTATGGATTTCGAAGATATATCCGATGGAGAAGAAGATCCAAATGCGGTGTCTGATAGCAACGAAGAGATAGCTTCAGAGGAAGGATTAGAAGATGTTCAGGAGGAAGAAATACAAGAGGAGTTTCAAGAGGACGTATTAGAAGAAGATCAGGACATGGAGATGTGGGATATGGAATTGAATGAAGATGCAACTATTTGGGAGCTTGATGATCTTCAGGAAGATTTTGAGATATGGGAACCTGATGAGGAGGAAGATCAAGAAGAAGGGCCAGTAGAGTGGGAGTTCGATCCAGAGGAGGCACCTGCTGTTGATAGTAGTGATGATGAGGAGTTTTATATTCGTCATAAGGTTTAAGTAGATTGAGTCTGCTCTGATAGGACTAATGTACTCTTTAGTATTGGCATAGACCTTTTTGTTCTAAATCTTCATTGTAATCAATATCATGCCTTTTTAGGTAATGATCATTTTAATGAAACTTCTATTCAATATAATTTTTGTATCAATGGTATTACTGCAATTTCAATATAATCAAATGTTTTTCAAGGAAACCATTAGAGAAAAATAATGTTATTTTTGAAAATGTGTTTTGTAATGTCTCAGTTTGGAATAAAATAATGTGAAAGGATACTTTGCAACTTAAGTTATTTCAAAAAGTTAACTAAGATAATGAAAATCCTTTTTGATTAAGAAGTTGGAAAATAATTATTGTATTTTTAAAAAAAAAATGGCGCAAATTTTTGCTAAAAATTCTATGTCCAAATTGGGGTGTTACATTTAGTGGTATCAGAGCAATGGTTGTCCTTAGTGGCCTTAAGCATAGCCTTATATGCTTTCCTTGTGTGACTATGTTTGGTAGTTTAGCAATGGTTGTCCTTAGTGGCCTTAAGCATAGCCTTATATGCTTTCCTTGTGTGACTATGTTTGGTAGTTTAGCAATGGTTGTCCTTAGTGGCCTTAAGCATAGCCTTATATGCTTTCTTTGTATGACTTTGGTGTGTCGGTCTGATTGTGAGAGTTATGATGTGAGTAATCTAAGAGTTAGAGGTGTGCGGAAAAGAGGGTGCGTGGACATTTCGTAAGATCAGCTAATCAGAGCAACAACAACAATGATGCACATCCTGAGTTCATAAGAGGACTAAGGATGGGGTTGGAGTTGGTTCTTCCTCACAGGAATACTCCAAAAATCAGACCAAGAAGAAGACGAAATGGTTCGCAAACTCCGACAAGCAAAGTGAGGGCAAAAAAACCAGTTAACTACATGGCTACACGAAACAATACGAGGAAATATTGGCTTGATAAGAGATTAGATGAAAGGAGCAAGACGCGTCACAACTATCAGCAAGATGGAGAAGAAAGAGGGAAGGAACAAAGGAGGAAACCCGCAAAAGGTGAATGGATTTCTAAGGATTCTGGAAGCAATCCACTTCAGCAAGACAACAATGGGAATCACAACAGATTCAGTAAGAATGGTGGAAACTGTAACCGCAAGAATCTTAAGGATGGACTTAGCAGGAATGGAAATGGTGTAAAAAGTATAAGGGAAGAAATTCCATTTTGTGATCGTTGCAAGAGGAATCATTATGGACCAGCTTGTCATTGGAATAACCCAAATTGTTTCAACTGCGACAAACCAGGGCATCTTGCAAGGAATTGCTGGGAACCAAAGCGTGCAATGGATGCTGCTACTGCAAAGGGATGGAAGAATGTTCGTTTTGATCGGGAATGAAGACGTTAGTGTCGCTAGCAGTCTATTGTGTTGTTTTGAATGCTTGATTGATGCGTGGTGGAGTTGTCCACTAGATTGAATTTATGTCTTTTAGTGTTTAAACTCTGCTTTTGTTGGTTGAATTGAAGATTGTTTGTTTTTATTTTTCTTATGAAATGATATATGATGAATACTTTTGGGAGTTCAATGGATGTGAGTGCTTGAATCTGTATTGGAAAACCCGTGATTGAGAAGAAAGGATCAACTACTGGAGGAAGCTGTCAGAGTTGGACGACAAATTGAGTTCAAGAAAGATCCCCATTTTGTCTTGTTGTATTTGTGTAAAAGACCTATTTCTATTTTGTCAACTTTTGAACTTGATTTTACACTAAAAACAATGATTATACCCTCCAAAACTTCAAAAATATCCTTCCTTACCAGAAATATCCCAGTCTTTGAAGATATGACCCACAAAAACCCTTGACAAAACTTTGAATTCAAGTTCCTTATCACCAAAATATTGTGACAAAAATACGATCTAGTCACCCAAACTAAACCCTCTGTGTGGAAGAAGTGACATTTGTATGCATAACACCGGAATTATTGAAGGTCATGGGGGCAAGATTAGAGCCTACTTCAAAATGTCAGCTCAAAACTTTAAAAGTAAGAGTGTGAGTCGACTGCTAAGATAGAACCAAGGTGGGAAATGAAGGATGATTTATTAGGAAGTGAGTAGAGTACTAGACAAAATTAGGATAGGTATGAGTCAATGGATAGTATTGTATAAGTTTAACCCAAGTTGGGGAGTCATGTGTCGCAGGATATTGATTAGTAACAAGTACCAGAATGTAACCTTGGTAGTATGAAGGTAGGAAGTATGAAAATAAAATTAAAATGAGTGTATTTTGGGATAAAAAATAATATTAAAATAAGGCTATTTTGGACAGATGAAAAATAATATTAAAATCAGGGTATTTTGGGTATATGAAAAATAATACTTCCTCCGGTCCTATATATAAGCAGTTTTTCAAGACTTTTTTTTTGTCCTTAATATAAGCCCCATTTCCAATTTCCAATGGCATTAATTACTTTTTTATTTCCACAAACACCCCTATTTACTTAACACTTTTTACATTCTCAATAATAATTATAGGGGTAATTTTGAAAATATTACCAAATATTTACATTTCCAAAGCCACTAACCTACATTCTTAAAGGGATTGGAATTTGTCAAATGGTGCTTATATTAGGGACTGGAGGAAGTATTAAAATGAGGGTATTTTGGGAATAATATTAAAATAGGGTATTTTGGGTATATGAAAAATAATATTAAAATTAGGATATTTTGCATAGATAAAAAATAATATTAAAATAAAAGTATTTTGGCTAAATTACATTAAAGATAAAAATATTATTTTAAATAAATATCTTAGAAATCTAATTGCAAAACTAATAAAGTAAAATATGTCTAATTAACGTGAAAAAAAACACGTGATTCTTTTCCATTAGGCCATGTAAAAAGATACAGCAACCTTTATTCATAGATGATACCGAAATAAAATCCAAAACTGTATTATACTTAACTTTTGTCCTGAATTAACCTGCAACTACTAATGTGTGTTGTTTTTTTTTTTTTAGTAATTAGTCATTTTGGTCTCGGAGAGTGTGACCATCGGTCATTTTAGTCCCCAGAGATCATAAATTCACGTTTAGTCCCTGAGAGCGTCCCACATCCGTCATTTTAGTCCCTCCGTCAACTGAGGTCAAGTAACGGAGTTAATTTTTCCGTCATTCATTTTGGTCCCTGAAACATGCATACATAATTCATTTTGGTCCTTTTTAAATTGACAATCAATTCAATTTAATCTCTGAAACATGCATACATAATTCATTTTGGTCCTTTTTAAATTGACAATCAATTCAATTTAATGCATGCAACCTGTATATATATAGTATTTGAGCACTACCTATTAACAAAAGTTATCTTTTACTCATTTTCAAGGGATATTTAAGCCATCAAAATGAAGAAATGAAGATTAAATTTAGAGATATTTTGTACATAGTTATTTTATAGATTAGTTTTGTGAACATGTGCTGACTCAAATATTACATACATACATGTTTTAATCTTATATCTCATAATGTTTAGTTGTTTGTTTTCTACTCCCTCCGTTTCATTTTGTTTGGCCTTTTAGGCCTGAGCACATATATTAAGAAAGCATTAATAATGATAAGTTTTATGTGTATTTTGTCTAAATGTCCCTATTTAATCCTTATTGAAAATTGTAGTAGTATTTAATTTAATTAATGTATAGTGGTTTAAAGATGAGAGAGACGATAAAAGTGTAATTAATGATGAGTAAGAGAAATGATTGAAATAAGAGTTAGAATTGGAAAGAAAAATTTGTTTATGCATTGAAATTGTAAAAAGCCAAATACTATGAAATACACTAAGAGAAAAAGCCTAAAAGGCAACACAAAATGAAACGGATGGAATAAAAAAAATGAGGGATTAAATTGAATTAATTGACAATTTAAAAAGGACAAAATTGGATTATGCATACATTTTTCACGGATTAAATTGAATTGATTGTCAAATTAAAAAGGACCAAAATGAATTATGTATGCATGTTTCAAGGATTAAATTGAATTGATAGTCAATTTAAAAAGGACCAAAATCAATTATGTATGCATGTTTCAGGGATTAAATTGAATTGATTGTCAATTTAAAAAGGACCAAAATCAATTATGTATGCATGTTTCAGGGACCAAAATGAATGACGGAAAAATTAACTCAATTACTTGACCTCAGTTGACGGAGGGACTAAAATGACGGATGTGAGACACTTTCAGGGACTAAACGTGTATTTAAATCTCTGAGGGATTAAAATGACCGATGATCACATCGAGTAAAATGACTAATTACTCGTTGTTTTTTTTTAACTTTGACCTTTTACGCATGTGTTTATTTTTCCCGTTAAATTTCCAAATTTATATTTAGAAGCTGTCAAAAGAAAACACACTATTCCGAGGAAGTTCAGTTATATGTATGACTGTATCTAAGAAATAGTCCTTGTAAGAAATCAATCTTTCATATTGACGAGAGACTTATAGTATGATAAATAAATAAGGCTTAAATATCAAAATAATCCTTGTAAATATTGATTTTTTGAAATTGATTCATATAAAAAAATATTTTGGTTTTGATCCCTGCAATTACAAAATGTTTTGGTTTTAGTCCCTCTTATTAAATGTGAATAGAAAACACTGAAATCGTGATGTATTAATTTTATGATCAATTAAGAATAATATTCTTACATTAATTCCCAAAAATAAAAAGAGAAGTTTCATTATATAAGAGAACCAATTCAAAAACTATGACAGTAGAGACACCAAAACCTATGAAATCTAAAAATAGAGGGACCAAAACAAATTACCAACAAAATTACAGAAACCAAAATTTAATAGGAGAAACCAAAACCAAAACTATTTACAAATATAGGATCAAAACCAAAACAAAAATTGACATGAACCAATTTAAAAAAAATTAATATTTACAGGCATATTTTAATATTTAAGCCAATAAATAAATATCAAAAATTGAACTAACGCTCGGAAGAAAAAATCATTATCTTTATCCGAGTTAGTCAATTCCTACGCGGAATTGGAATTTGGAAATGATATACCACCTAAAAGGGACAAGGGCATAACGAGATTAGTACCAACTGATGCCGGGGGACAAAATAACGAAACAATGCCCTTGAAGGATGATTTGTGGTCTGTGACCAAAACAGGAACCACAGTACTACTTCCTGAATCCTAGTATAAGTAATATTTGACCAATTTCACTTCCTTTAACAAAAAGTAAGTTAATTAATTATTTGTATTGAAATTGTAAATTTTAAGTGTATATTTACCAATCTATCTTTTTGATCTTCTAGTCATTAATTGATGTTTTTTTCCCCACAAGCATAATAGAATATATTAAATAAGGTTAGTTTTGTAAAATTATAGAATAAGTGCTTATGTTTAGAACCAAAAATTTTGGCCAAATGATGCTTATATTAGGTATCGGGGAGTATGTCTAACATGGTTATATTTGTAATTTTGCTATCGTGGATTATGGCGGCAATCTTGGTAATTGGGTCAGGTTGATTGAGTTTGGGTGCTGACAAGCCGAAGTAGTCAAATGGATATGTACCAACATCAAACAAGTCTTGGCTCTAAGCGGGGGACTTTGTGAAATTAGGACTCTTTCCATCTTCAATTTAGTGTTACGTATATAAATTAAATTATAATTTAATAATTTAATGATATAAATTTTGGTAATCAAAATACATATATTTAATAATTTAAAAAGAGTACTAATAGTAATAAATTTATAGAGATTATATTAAAGAATGATAAAAAAAATTGATAACTAAAAAATACGAATAAATAATTAGCTTAAAAACAACATCTACTATACTTATATAAAAACATTCCTTTTCGAGGCACCACGTTTGTTCGCTTAAAGAATATTCGCACTAAAGCATTTGTAGGTAGATAACATCATCTTTAATCAAAATAATAATAATTTAAAATTAAATAAATTATCTATCCAAAATTAATATTTAAAATTAAATAAATTATCTATATGTGGAATATGTGGAATCATTATCCTCAAAAAGATCGATAAATTCAAAGAGATGATGCTTGAATTCATGATAAACCCAAATATCCTTTTAGTTATCACATATTTTAAACTATAAATATGATGATTTCTCAAGTCATGAAAGTCACATTCTTCATCATTCTCCTCTCTTTTTTATTGTTCATGAACCACCGCCTCTTCCAATGTGTCACCATATAATAAGTTGCAATCTCACTGCACGCATTCATCATCATTGTCATTTTACATTGGCAGATGCTTCATCTATAGCAATGAATTTCCAACAACAGGGAAGAACAACAAACTTCATATGCTTCATTGCTGCGTGAAGAATTATTTCTTAAATAAATAAATCTATATGTAGCCTTTATTTCTTAATTTCTGATAAAACTTCTCAAATGTCTTCCATTTTTAATTATTTCTTTCACTCTCGCTGTACTCTTCATCTATATACATTTTTTAAACCCAATGTTTAATTTTGTACCAAAAAACAATCCTATGTTTAATTTAAGAATTTAATGGCCTTTATAAATTTATGGACTCTAGGAGTAATTGGTGTGTGGCAAGATTTGGGGGATTGTTAGCCGCCGCAATCTATTTCTTTTTTTCCACTTCGAAATCAAAATTAATGTATTTAAAATAAAACACATGGGTGATAAGTTTACGTATTATCATGTATGTGATGTATGCTTATGGCTCCATACATACCATTTTATTTTATTTTTTAAGGATAGATTAATACTTATTAATTAATCACGGCTAATGACCCCAAACATCATCAAGAGAAACAGGGGATTTAAACTTGACCATGGTTATAGATGCTTGCATCACCCATTTGGCTAATTGGCTATAACCAGTGTGCAAGTTCATTGCTTTGATCATATACTTTAATCATTTGATTAAAGTATCCATCATTTTGTTTTAAAAGCTCAATACTAAATGACAAAGATTTAAAAAAATGATTTTTTTTTTTTGTGATTTTAATTAGAAAAATCGATGAGGTGAGGTTATTAGTAAAGTAATAATAAAACTAATCAAATGTGTTTTATAAATTATGTGCTCGAATTAGGCTAAGATTATAATTTAGTTAACCACTAGGGCCAACCCTCTTGGGTCAATGGATAAATATTTTAGTTGTTATAATCTCTTAAAAAAATGTAACAGATTAAAAACAAAGGTACCTATATACATTTCAAAAATTGAAAAAAAAAATTAATTCATGATGATTAGAACAATTAGGATAAAAAAATTTAGGATCAAATCTTATGATTAACTTGAGATAAGATAAACGATGAAAAATATCAAAATATTTAAATATGAATAATAATAATAATAATAAATGTGATAATCATATTAAAAAGATGATAATTTATATTCAAAAAATACTAAATTATCATATCCCATGAAATAGGAAATATTTTGATTTATCCTTAAATATACTTATAGTACCATCAAACAAAAAATATATAATAAAAAAAATTTTGATTCCACTCTAATTAATCGTAATATCATAATAAACGCAATAATAGTATATAAAAACATGTTACTTCATCTATCAACTAAATAAGAAATACATTAATTTAATACTCATTTATACGTAAACAAATATAATATTAAAAATATAAAAAAAAACAGTAGTTATATTCCTTATAAAATACAATGTATAGATTTTTTCAAACATTACAAATAATATTGACATATGATTAAATATAATGATTATTGTAGGGTCTGCCGACCTGATACGGATTTAAGCCTTGTTAATAAGATCCTCTAAGGGCGCTTCCCTCGGCTGACTTAATACGAACGTCCCTCGCTCGGACTCATGGACTCCGAGCATCTCCAAAGGACCAGGCTCGGACTTGATGGAACCGAGCCTCATCATCGGTCCTCAATCCATCAGGCTTGAGACTATAGGCCGAGACATACCGTCGGCTAACGGATAAGTTCAAACCCACCGAGGCTTCTTATCCCTTCCGCAAATCTCTCATAGATTCTCGCAACAGCCTAGACATGAGATCTTCAGGTGATCCTATCCAGATTCTAAGAGCATAATCCTCCGATATTATCGAGCATAATCCTGGTTTAGCTCAACCTGATACAGGGCCCAGACGGCCCATATCAGCCTCCTCCGAACCCTATAAATAGCTCACTACATCTAGGGTTTCAGGTATGTACTCTCATCCCTAAGTTGACACTCTGCACACACTTGTTGACTGGGGAGATCCTGCTTTTCCCAACTAGAACTGCAGAAACACCACAAAGTCACATATTAACACTTGATCCTCTCTAGGGCTCCTGGTTCTATAATCTTGAGAACTTAGAGGGTTAAGGACATAGTGTTCAAGGACACTACATTGGCGCCGTCTGTGGGGACGAATAACCAGTATTCCCACCCACTGATCTCATGGCAAACGACAAGAATGATGGTAATCAAGAAGATCTCCGCCGTCGCCTCCGTGGGAGGCCACCCAAGACCGGGAGAAACGTGAGGGACAGAATTGCTCCGGGAGCACCAACTGGAGGTAATCAGGCTAACGATCAGATAATTCCGCCAGTTCCAACGGCGGATCAAGCACAAGCCACGGTTCCTCCAGCTGGCCAAGTTCTCGTTGAGGGCGGCGGAGGGCAGTCTAACCCTCATACCGTCCCTGATGGCCACGTTTCAGAATGGCGTGACACGGCTGATTCTGGACATCAGTCGCGTCGGGCTGCTGCGGGCTCACGAACTGATGAGGATCGGCGAGTTGAACGGGCCGATCGACGTGATCATTCCAGGGATGACAGGTCCAACAGGGAGATACCTCATTTAACTAGAGGTCGTTTTGGAACTCTTCAAGGTGGTCAGCGTTCTGAAACGGAAGGCAGATCTTACATGACTACTTCTTCGGCACGAAGGAGAGAGGAGTCGATCATGGAGATCTTGAGGACTCAGACTTCTTTAATTGAAAAGCAAAACCAGGCCATTGCTACTCTTCAACAGCAGAGCATGGCGAGGATTGCCGAGCAAGGCCCTCACGCGGTCTATGGTAATCCGAACAATCTTCCCCCTTCTCCACCCCTCAACCCAAACTTAATCCCAGAACGTATCACTAGGGAACCCCATCCTGGACACCCTTTCACACTTGAGATTATGGCATTCCAAACCCCGCAGACTTACGTGGGTCATCAAAATATTCCTCGGTACAATGGAACAACTGACCCGATGGACCACATAGCTGCCTACGAGTCCTCTATGATGTTTTATGGAGGAGGGGATTTTATGAAGTGCCGAGCTTTCTCAATGACTCTAGGCTCGGCGCCTTTGAGATGGTTCAATTCTCTACCCGCAAATTCGATCCAATCGTGGGTCGAGCTTAGACAAGCATTCATAAACAGGTACACGGCCAGTATGTCACAGCCCAAATCAGACCACTCACTAGCTGGAGTTGCACAAAGACCCGACGAGTCTCTACGCGACTACCTAGCTCGGTATCAACAAGAGGCCAGTGGCATATCAGGTCTGCAATCAGGAGTATATGTTCTCTTTCTCACTCAAGGATTGCAGGATGGAGATTTTAAGGATTGCTTGATTGGGGAACCACCTAAGAACATGGCCGAACTTAGGGAAAGATCCAGGAAATACGTTAATCTAGAGGAATTCCGTAGGATCATTACTGCAGCAAGGGGTGGCGAAGGACGACATGAGCAACGTCCTCGTCAAAACGACGTTCGTCAAAATGATCGTTTTCGAGATAGGGGAAGGAAAGACAAAAGAGAAAGAGAGAGAGGGGAAAAACTGCCTCCAAAAGGCAAGTATGATGAATATACCCAGTTGACAGTCCCGAGGAGTCGAATCCTTCGTGAGACTATGCATATAGAGATGCGTAACATCACTCGGCCACCAACTTTAAGGAAGGCAGCTCAAAAGGATAGAACAAAGTACTGCGATCATCACGGTGGATGAGGGCATACCACCGACCAGTGTACCCAGTTGAAGGACTTAATCGAAGAGATGGTAAGGGATGGTAATCTTCAACAATATATTGGCGAAGCATTGCACAAACGCTTCAGGAGAAAGAGTCCTTCACCACCCAAAACCGAACAGAAAAGAACTAGAAGCCCTTCACCACCTGCAGGGGGAGCCTCTGCCCAACCATCCGAGAAGGAGAAGGATTCTTTTCTCATCGGCACCATTGCTGGAGGATTTGCAGGTGGAGGGGAAAAGAAGTGTGATCGCGAGAAGTATGTGGGACAAGTCCTTTTGGTGGCCAGCCGACCAATCCAAAAGCCCAGAAAGAAAAACATAGTCATCAGCTTTAGTGATGAGGATTTCGAGGATATCTTACAAGACCATAATGACCCAATGGTAGTTACAGCCAGGCTCGGCAATTACGAAGTCAGAAGGATTCTTGTCGATCAGGGGAGTTCGGCAGACATCATGTTTCTGGATCTGTTTGAAAAATTGAAGTTGAGAAGATCTGATCTCACCCCATTCGAGGGAAGTTTGATTGGTTTCACGGGACATTCAATTGTTCCCTTAGGCCACATCCATCTCCCAGTGACCATGGGGGAACCACCCTCTGCTCGGACTGAAATGGTAAAGTGGCTAGTTGTTCAGGCCCCCTCGGCATACAACGCCATCTTTGGCCGAACTGCACTCCAATCTTTTGGTGCTGTTGTATCGACGGTCCACTTGGCCATGAAATTCCCAGGGTCTGATGACAAGGTAGTAACAGTGCGGTCCGAACAGGAGTTGGCTCGGAAATGTTATAATATCAGCTTGGGCAAGTTGAAGCTTGATGATGAGAAGATCATGCAAGAACCACTTAACAAGGGAAGTGTCAACTTGGCAGATCTTGACGTAAGAGAGGAGGATGAAACTAGGCCGACCCCTCAAGGGGACTTCAAAAAGGTGATTTTAGGCCCCGATCCTTCTCGTTGCGTCAAGATGGGGGTTGGCCTTTCTGAGGAATTGGAAAAAGAATTGACTAAATTGCTGGTGGAGAACAAAGACTTGTTTGCTTGGACCTCGGCAGGTATGCCAGGAATCGATCCGAACTTCATCTGCCACAGGTTGAGCGTGTATCCTGGAGCCAAGCCAGTGTGTCAGAAGAAAAGAAGAGTCGGAGTTGAGAAGGCACAGGCAGCAGATGAGAAGGTGGCCGAGCTACTAGAAGCAGGATTTATCAGGGAGGTAGTGTATACTGATTGGTTGGCCAATCCCGTGCTAGTGAAGAAGTCCAATGGGAAATGGAGGATGTGCGTGGACTACACAGACTTGAACAAAGTTTGTCCTAAGGATCAATACCCACTTCCCTGCATCGATAAACTGGTGGATAGCTCGGCGGGTTATCAAAGGCTTTCATTTATGGATGCGTATTCGGGGTACAATCAGATTCCAATGTATCCCCCGGATCAGGTGAAGACTTCATTTATCACAGAAAAAGCCACATATTGTTACAATGTGATGCCATTTGGATTGAAAAACGCTGGGGCAACTTACCAGCGGATGATGAACAAGGTGTTCGGCCCCCTGATTGGGCCGAGAATGGAGGTATACATAGGTGATATGATTGCAAAGAGCTTGAAAGAAAAAGATCACGCTAAGGATTTGAAGGTGATTTTGGGAAACGATCCGACAGTTCGGCATGAGGTTGAACCCGGAAAAATGCACGTTTGGAGTACCAGCAGGGTCTTTCCTCGGATTCATGCTTACCGAGCGCGGAATCGAGGCAAATCCAGAAAAGTGCCGAGCCATTCTTGATATGAAGAGTCCGTCAGATGTCAAAGGTGTCCAACAACTGACAGGTCGGGTTGCGGCTCTCTCGAGGTTTCTGTCTCAGTCAGCTAGGAAGGCCCTCCCTTGGTACAAACTGCTGAGGAAAGAAAAGGAAAAGACATTTGAATGGGACGAGACATGCGAAAAGGCCTTTACTGACCTTAAGCAATACTTGGCTTCTCCCCCGATCTTGTCTAGTCCGGTAAACGGAGAAATTCTGTTCCTTTATTTATCAGTGGGTGATTCTGTAGTAAGTTCGGCTTTGGTCCGAGAGGAATCTGGCAAAGAATCCCCCATCTATTTCGTCAGCCGAGCTCTTCAGGGACCAGAGTTGAGGTATCAGAAAGTGGAGAAATTGGCTTTTTGTCTGGTTATCACAGCTAGACGATTACGTCAATACTTCCAGAGCCACCATATCACAGTCAGAACAGCTCAGCCGATCCGTCAAATACTTCAGAAACCTGATCTCGCAGGGAGAATGGTGACATGGGCCATTGAGCTTTCCGAGTTTGAAATCACTTTCGAACCGAGGAAGGCAATGAAATCTCAGGCCTTAGCTGATTTTCTCACCGAGTTCACTGAGCCATTGACGAGCTCAAACTTGGATTGGAATATTTATGTTGATGGATCAAGTAACAAACTTGGGGCTGGTGCAGGAATAATCTTGGAGAAATCCGAGGGGGTCACCCTCGAATATTCTTTGAAGTTTGGATTTTCAACTTCAAACAATCAGGCGGAGTATGAAGCCGTATTGGCCGGGCTGAGAATGGCAAAAGAAGTAGGGGCCCGAGAAGTAAAAATTTTCAGCGATTCTCAGTTGGTAGTTTCACAAGTCAAGGGCGATTACCAGGCTAAGGAACCAATCCTTCAAAAGTATTTGGAGAAGGCGAAGTTCCTATCCTCGGAGTTTGCTAAGGTCGAATTCTGCCACATCCCTAGGGAGAGTAACAGCCGAGCGGATATTCTCTCCAAACTTGCTTCGACAAAAAGTCCTGAGAACAACAGAACGTTGATCCAAGAAATGGTGCATGGACCTAGCGTTGTCCTCTCTATTTCGCTGGATCCAAGCTGGATTGCTCCGATAACGGGCTACTTGGAACAAGGGGTTTTTCCAAGTAATCCAATAGAAGCCAAGAAACTCGTCAGAAAAGCTTCACAGTTTACCCTAGTTGATGGAGTCTTGTTTCGCCGAGGGATCAGCGGCCCAATGCTTAGATGTTTAGACCCTGCCGAAGCAAAACAGGCATTGGAGGAAGTTCACGGGGGCATTGGAAGTCATCATATTGGGGGGAAGTCGCTGGCTAAAAAGGTTCTAAGGGCAGGATACTACTGGCCGACTCTTCAACAGGATGCGATCAACCATGTGAAGAGGTGCGACAAGTGTCAATTTCACAGTGATGTTTATCAGAAACCGGCTGAGGAACTCCATTCACTTTCATCTCCCTATCCCTTCTATCAATGGGGAATGGATCTGATTGGACAATTCCCCACCGCTCCAGGACAGCTAAAGTGGGTGATAGTGGCCATTGATTATTTTACCAAGTGGGTGGAAGCCGAGCCTCTTGCAAGTTATGGCTCGGTTTGGAGTGCCACAAGTGCTAGTGACTGACAACGGAACCCAATTCGCGGCAAAGGCGTTCCAAGACTTAGTCAATGCTTTGGACATAAAACACTACTTTTCCTCGGTCGAACACCCCCAGACTAATGGCCAAGTAGAATCTGTAAACCGATCTATCATCCAGGGGATCAAGAAAAGACTCGAAGGCGCGAAAGGGAATTGGTTGGAAAAATTGCACGAAGTAATTTGGTCATATCGCACCACCATACAAACTTCAACAGGAGAGACACCATATCGGCTCACTTATGGTTGCGACGCAGTCATCCCCATTGAAAAGATCATCCCTTCATTCCGAGCTATGCAACAACCGAATCCACTCAACAACACCTTATTGTGTGAGGATCTTGTTTTATCGGAAGAAGTCAGGGATTTAGCGGCCGAACGAGAAAAGCATGCTAAGATTATGCAAGCAAAAGGGTATAATCGCTCGGTCGTATCCAGAGAGTTCGAGGTAGGCGACCTTGTCTTGAGGAGAGCTGATATTGGTCTCAAAAATGCAAAGGACAGAAAACTGGCCCAAAGCTGGGAAGGACCATACCGAGTTGCCTCCAAGACTGGAACAGGAGCCTACAAGCTCGAAACTCTCTCGGGTGCCCTCATCAACAACACATGGAACGTGGCGAAACTTCGAGCTTATTACATTTAGTTTTTCATTGTTTCAATTTCGTTTTCGATAGTTTTAGTTGTTAAATTACATTTGCTTTTTGAATTGTTTCTTTTGATAATGGTGTACGCTCGGTGAAACTCCAAGCCCATTGTAATTTGCTTCAAATAAATGAAAGTTCTCGTTATTGAATTCATTGTATCACGTACTTTTCCTCGTAACCGATTAGCCACCGATTACGACGCGAACGATTATGAACAGCTCTAGCAAGAGCTTATAACTCGTCAAGTACTTTAAATAAGATTCCCGGTTAAATCATGATTTCATAAAATCATTTTACATCGCGGATAGAGGAACCCACCTCGGCTAAAGTGCTGGAGTTCCGAGGTCTTAACACTTGAATTCTTAACAAAGAGTGTAAAAAGAAGCATAACACAATTACGAATATTATAAAATATTCCAAACGAAACACAACAATATAAGTTTAAGCCCATTTACTGGGGCAATTACAAAAGGGAAAGCAAAAGAAAAAAGAACTACTCAATGTCAGACAGTACAATGCTGTCAGGATCGAATTTCTCTTCTTCCTCTTCACCCTCAGCGCCGTCGGCCTCATCTTCCTCGGATTCTTCAGTAAAATGGTCAGGAAGATCATTACTGCTCATGTCAATGGGAACCCCATTCGAACCAACAATTTGACCGTTCTTGGTAGCAAAGAGGGGGTCGGCGCCCCTTGTCACGAAGTTTGGGATTCAGAATGAGAAGCTGCTCGACTGTGTTAAGGAAGGAATCTTCAACTGCGTGACTCCAGTTGTACAGATTCTCCTGGGCCGCTTTCTTATGCTTAAGAGCTTTCGCTCTCATTTTGTCCATTGAAGCTCGGAGCCCAGTAGCCGCGTCCTTAGCGTATTCAAGTTGCTCCTGAGCCACAGCAGCAACCTGCTCGGCTTTCTGAGCCCTCTCTTCAGCCTTTTTCAAGATTTCCTCCGACCGCTTCATCCTTCCCTTGGCCTCTTGAAGAGTCTTTTCGACTGTCTCCTTGGCAGCTTCAGCTTGAGTTTTGGCGCCTTCAGATTCCTGCATTCCCTTCTGCAGTCTTTCATTCTCGGCTGCCAGAGCCTGGAGCTTCTTCTCAAAGCTTTCCACTTGAAGCTGCAAGTAATCTTCCCGATCGTCAGCCTCAGCTCGTTTCTTCTTCTCCTCGGGGGCCACTCCAGCATAGACATCATCACCACGCTGACCGAGGTAATTGAGAATGCTTGCACCTCGTAGGAAGCTCCTCACCAAGGCCATGCAGTTATTTTCCCAAGTGCCCGGACCCCAGGCATTCATCACTTCGGCATCTTCAGGGGGGAAGAGAGTGGCGGCGAACGAATCCAACTTATTGTGCCTACTCCAGACAGTTTTGGCTACGGCCTCTTCCGTACCCTCGGTAATTTGAACTCCTTTGCTGGGCTTGCTCAGATGAAACCAATCGCCAGCCAATCCTTTCCCTTTATCCATCCGAGGTTTCTTGGAAGGACGCTCAGGAGTACCCTGAGTACTTTGTTGCACTTCTTCAGGAATGGTTGGCTCAGCATTTTGGATGACTCGAGGTACCTCGGAAGGAATAGTGTGAGGAGCATCAAGAGGGCTAGTGGTTGGAGTTGGCTCGGGAGTTTGGCTTTTAGCCGACGATCCCGACCCTCCTGTCACGGCAGCCAGTTGAGCCATCCTTGCAGAAGCAGCGGCACTCTTCTTAGCTTTGGATGCTTTCTTTCCCATCTTTTCTGTAATAAGGAAATATAGTTTAGACCAAAAAAAAAATAAAAAAAAAATAAAAAAAATCGTATATACCCAGCTCGGCCTTCACGTCGGCCCGTGTCCTCTTCAGCAATATTTTTTTGGTATCAATTTGACCATTCGCCTTGAGGTATTCCCAGACTCGGTCACACAACCGTCTCTCGGCCCTGGTCAAATCAACCTTATAGTCAAATTGGTATAAGGAGGCCCCTCGGTTGTAGATACCATCCGACCAACCCAAAGGGAAGCGAGGTATAACTTTGATTTCCCCTCCTTCTTCGACCTGCTCCATGAACCAGCATACACCAGCCCCATTGTACTCATACCGAAAGAAGAGAGGCTTGAAAGACTTCCAAGAGTCGGTGACTTTAGCGAAGAGGGCATGGTCCTTCCGAGCTTTCAGAGACACCCAAAGCCCTTTTGAGTTACCAAACTTGTTCACCCGAGGGGCATATAGCCAAAAGAAAGCTCGAAGGGTGGCAACTGAACCTTCGGCATCGCAAAACTGCTGAAAGGCTCGCACAAATGCCCATCCGCTCGGGTGTAGTTGACTCGGAGCTATGCCTAAATGGTTGAGTACTTCGATTTCGAAAGTCGAGAACGGCATGCGGATTCCGACTTTAGTTATTATTTCTTCATAGAAGTAGAAAAATTGTCGATTTTGCGGCACCTCAAAGCAGATCCGGTCATCGATGTTCACGTGCCTTAACTCAAATTCCGACGCATTCCCATCTTCGTTCGGAGGAGTTAGGAGAGGTCGAAGGTGGTTCAAACTATTATTCGTCAGCAATGAGGGCCTTGTTCCAAGAACCTCCCGATCAAAAACCTCATCATATTGCCCGTGATTTGGCGGCAAGGGATATTCTTCAGGATTAGTGTCACACCTGCGCTCCACCATATCTGGGGAAAAAGTAAAAGGCTCGGCGTTAGGATTTTTTTATAGCAGATGTTTTAATTCTAAAATTAAGGCCGAGCCTCGGACTTTTTCCCCCCTCTTTCTTCGGATCTCCCAAAGGCTCTTCTTCCACTATACAGTGCTCGGGACTAACCCTAACCTGAGCCCTCCGTTCAGCAAACCTATAGGCCAACAGCCACTTGCTTACTTCAACGGGATCCGAGGGGTATTCTACAGCTAATGGTTTTGTCATGGTGGATCCCTGGTTGATGGGGGGAGAGGAAGGATCTACTGCATCATCACTACTCCCTGAATCCCCAAAATCCCCGGAAAAATCCGAATCACTATCGCTAGAAGGCTCTTCCCCTAATCTCCTACAAAGTTCGTGATAAATTCTCCTCAACTCCCTCCAACCTCTCATGATTCAGAAATCCAAAATCTTAAACACTACACTACCCAAGACCAAAAAACCCCAAAAAATCCCTGCAAAACCCAGAAATGCGAAACCCATTCAACAAATAGAAAAGAGAAGAATCAGAAATAAAGTATTTGAGTTACAAGAAGAAAGATTACCTGTTTTTGATTCTGGATCTCTGGAAAACTGGAAGTGATGTGAAGGTAGTAGCAGAAATAAGCTTGAGAGGGGAGTGAGTTTCCGGTTTCCTGGGAGTTTCAAAGAAGAAGTGAGGGAGTAGATTTGAGAAGTTGGGAGTTTCTGGTGCGAGTCTGAGGTGATGAATGAAAAGTGAAGTGGGGAGTAAGGATTCAAAGAAACCCTCAAAAACCTTTCGGTTTCCCCCACGGTGCACGTATGGGCCTGGCTGGATCAAAAGCCCAGTACACCGCTCAACCACATGATTGATGAAACATGGCAGTTACGAAGGCGCTTTTTCAAATTTCAAAAATTGCAATGATGTGGCACAACTCTCAAGGACACGCGCTGTACCTAGAGAACCCAAAACGTCACCTCGAACAGGTTACCTAGTTACAGCTGTTACACATTCCTGGAACGAGGCATCCGAAAAGGTCAACCCTAAACACTTGCTACCTCGTCACAGACTTCTCAAAGTCTTACGAGCTGGGGGGCTTGTAGGGTCTGCCGACCTGATACGGATTTAAGCCTTGTTAATAAGATCCTCTAAGGGCACTTCCCTCGGCTGACTTAATACGAACGTCCCTTGCTCGGACTCATGGACTCCGAGCATCTCCAAAGGACCAGGCTCGGACTTGATGGAACCGAGCCTCATCATCGGTCCTCAATCCATCAGGCTTGAGACTATAGGCCGAGACATACCGTCGGCTAACGGATAAGTTCAAACCCACCGAGGCTTCTTATCCCTTCCGCAAATCTCTCCTAGATTCTCGCAACAGCCTAGACATGAGATCTTCAGCTGATCCTATCCAGATTCTAAGAGCATAATCCTCCGATATTATCTCACAGAATCCTGGTTTAGCTCAACCCTGATACAGGGCCCAGACGGCCCATATCAGCCTCCTCCGAACCCTATAAATAGCTCACTACAGCTAGGGTTTCAGGTATGTACTCTCATCCCTAAGTTGACACTCTGCACACACTTGTTGACTGGGGAGATCCTGCTTTTCCCAACTGGAACTGCAGAAACACCACAAAGTCACATATTAACACTTGATCCTCTCTAGGGCTCCTGGTTCTATAATCTTGAGCACTTAGAGGGTTAAGGACATAGTGTTCAAGGACACTACAATTATCATTTTGTAAAAAGTTTCCAATGGATAAATACTTTAGTTGTTATAATCTTTACAAAAAACTGTCACAAATTAAAAACAAAGGTACATACATTTCAAAAATTAAAAAAAAAATTAATTCAAGATGATTAGAACAATTAGGATAAAGATTTTTTATGATCAAATCTTATGATTAACTTGAGATAAGATAAACGATGAAAAATATATTAAAAAGATGATAATTTATATTCAAAAAATACTAAATTATCATGTCCCATGAAATAGGAAATATTTTGATTTATCTTTAAATATACTCATATTACCATCAAACAAAAAAATATAAAAAAAAGTTTAATTTTGATTCCACTCCAATTAATCATAATAACATATTAAATGTAATAATGATATATAAAAACGTGTTACTTCGGACAAAAAAAAACATGTTACTTCATCGATAAATTAAATAAGAAATACATTAATTTAATACTCATCTATACATAAACAAATATAATATTAAAATATAAAAAAAGTGTAGTCGTTATATTCCTTATAAAATGCAATGTGTTAATCAATATAGTCAAAAATAACAAAATTCAATGTCGTCTTCATGTTCTATGAAATATTGAATATTCTAACTTATCCTTAAATTTACTCATAATAGCACCAAACAAAAAAGATGAAAATATTTAAATATGATTTACTTTTGATTCTTCAAAATAAAGTTCATAATCATATAAAATGTTAATTTTTTCCACTAAATAAATACGGAAGATATCATATAAAAAGTGTTACTTTTTATTTATACAAGAAAGTACAAAATTTCTCAACAAACTCATTTAAATTAATTTTTTTAAGTGTAGGGTTTGATTTGAGTCTATGTCTTTTTGTATATATATATTTTTTTAATTTTTGTGTAATAATAATCTTTACTTTAAAATATTTAATATAAAAAAATTAAAATATCAATGACCCGTGCATTGTACGGGGTGAGAGCTAGTAATATATAATTGTTTCCTCTTGTCCACCGTCGTCGTTGTCCAGCCTCTCTGATAACCTCAAAAATATGCTATTAAACTAAAGATTATTTAACTCAATTAAGTGCATATTTAAACAACATCTTAAAACTTAGTGTGAAATTTTTTCAAAAAAGTAACAGAGTTTCCTCTGTTTTACGGACTTTCCAAAAATTTATTTTCTTGTTAGACTTGTAAGACCAAAGACCAAACCAGAACAACATAATAGCTAGGCATACAAATATATTAATTACACATATTCATTATTGTTTCAAAATATAAGTACATCTGAGACCTAACATTTTTCCCAAAATTACCCGCTCTAAATAATGAATCCTAGGCCACACTCCCTATACAAATTCTTTCTTGTACCCAAAAGATATTAGTTACATATTTTATCAAAACATTTTACATGTGTCTGGTTTTAACAAAAATGGCCGAAGGAGTAGTTTTAGCTATTCATAACGGCTTACACTCCCCGTATGGGAATGTGTTCCTACTCGGCCTAGGTAAGAACAATGGCGGTCTCGATACCTGGAAAAAAAACAGCAAGAAGTGTGACATTACTCAGAACTTAGAAAATAGTTTCTAAAGATGTATAGCAATGAACTAAGACAAACACGAGTACAACATGTAAATCATTAACATTTCATGCTCGACCATAAAACACAACTATACTATATGAGTACAATATCATTTTTATTTGTTTGCAATCTTTTATTATCATTTTTATTTGTCCATAATCTTTTATTCTCTCTTCATTTCTCACCTCAAATCCTTCTTTCCCTTTCATTGTACATCGTTAATTATCAATTCTATTACTCTTCCTATTTCCAAACTCAACTTGTCCACTTTCTAATATCTCACAGTGCGTCACCCTCCGTAAGGGTCCTTGGCACCCGACACACTAACTGAGTACATCACCCTCTGTAAGGGTCCTTCGTACCCGACCTCTAACCGAGTACATCACCCTCCGTAAGGGTCCTTAGTACATTTTCAATCCTAGTACTTCACCCTCTGTAAGGGTACCTCGTACACTTTCATTACGAGTACTTCACCCTTCGTAAGGGTACCTCGTACCCTTTCAATCCGAGTACTTCATCCTCCGTAAGGGTACCTCGTACACTTTCATTCTGAGTACTTCACCCTCTGTAAGGGTACCTCGTACACTTTCAATCCGAGTACTTCACCCTCCGTAATGGTACCTCGTACACTTTCAATCTGAGTACTTCACCTTCTGTAAGGGTACCTCGTACACTTTCATTCCGAGTACTTCACCCTCCGTAAGGGTACCTCGTACACTTTCATTCCGAGTACTTCACCCCCCGTAAGGGTACCTCATACACTTTCATTCCGAGCACTTCACCCTCTGTAAGGGTACCTCGTACACTTTCAATCCGATTACTTCACCCTCCGTAAGAGTACCTCTTACACTTTCACTCGGAGTACTTCACCCTTCGTAAGGGTACCTCGTACACTTTCAATCCGAGTACTTCACCCTCCGTAAGGATACCTCGTACGCTTATTACTCATCTCATTTAGTTTAACTTTTCATTTATCATTCTCTTTCATTTTCTTTTATCTCACTTTTAGGTTTCATTTATGTCGTTTATGCTTTTAAGCTTCTCACCATATTTTTCACCAAAAGACAGAGCCTGTATGACCTCCTGTTAATACTTCTCTCGATCATTTTCATTCTTTTAATTTAGATAACAGCTTATCATGCACAAACATATAATTCCATGTTATCAATTCTCTCTTGAAAACCACAACAAGCATTACACCCTTTATTATTCTCTTTAATATCAACATCACAACTCAAACATTTAAAACACAACATATCACCTAGTCTCATAAATGTAAAAGTGGGTTCTTTCTCCTTTACTTCAATACCCACTTTTTAACAATATCAACTACCCTAAGGTTTATTATCATATCTATTCTTCTACCCTTAGCTATCACTATATTCAGTTTAGAACTCATTCCCTAAGTTAAGGTAATACCCCCTCCTTACCTCAAAGAGAGAGAGAAAGGTAGAACCTTAAGCCCTTAAGCTCTTTTCCTTTCTTTTGAGTCCTTAGATCCTCAACCGTTTGATCCTAGCTTGTATCCTAATGAGAGCTACCAACCAATGTGTAGGAATAGTGTCCAATGATGAAGAAGATGGAGGTTGTGGGTTATCTTTATGCTCTTGAGAACCTTGGGGCATTTAGAGAGAGAACAACTCCATGGAGATGATGAACAAGTGGGAGAACAATGATCTAATGGAGTAACGAGTCTTGGATGATGTTGGTTTTACAAGAGGAAAAGCTTGGAAGCTTGGCTATGGCTTCAAGCTTGTTGAGGAAGACAAGAGTGGCATGAAACTTATGGTGGAAGGATGGAGACTCACGCATAAATGGCCCTTTTTTATTTTCATATCTGACAACCGTTAATCAATTAGCCCGATGGCTACTCGATTAACCCGTGAAATTTCACTTTTATTTTTTGGCACTGTTCAGGTGTTAATCGATTAGCCCATTGCCTAATCGATTAGACAGTGCAATTTTCCATTTCTTTTGTATTCAAAATGTCATATCTCCTTCGTTACCCGTTGGATCTTGCTCAAATTTGAAAGTTAATTTCCTAAGGTCCCTAACTTCATATCCAACGGAAGAATTTGTGTTTAAGATTGTAAATCTTTTATTTTTAATTTTCTATTATTATACATTTCTAACACTAAAACACCCCTTTCTAACACCTATTCATAACTTATCATTACTATTTCTATTATTCAAATCTTACTATTATTCTAATTATACGTGGGATTAAAATTCGGGATGTTACAATTCTCCCCCACTTATTGGAATTCCGTCCTCGAAATTCCGATCAGTTCCGTAAATGGAGAGCCATCCCTTGACAAGGTTTCCGACTATGCTATTTACTTCCCTTCGGTTCCGTTCTCCCACTTAGGATACTTCTAAGTCCATACTCCTTGGCGTTTTCATGCTTATGTTAGGACATTCTACTTCTTGTTCTCGCATGGATTTCCTTCTCGTTTTCGTTTGTCAACATTTCGTTTCGTTGTCACTCAGACAAGACCTAAGTTGGTTATTAAGTCCTACCCCACTTGGCATTGACATGCGGAGCTATATCAACGCCGAAGGTGGGCTCGGTTAACACAGAGAATTTCCTACAGCTATCGGGTCAGTCTAATACCGATTCTATGGAGTCTTTACTAAAGGATTAGTTGGGATGAAAACTTAAGGTTTACAAGACATTTCTGTTTTAGGAGTATAGATTAGGGACATGAAAAGGGAAAGCAAATCTTAAAAGATCTTCTAAGATGATCATCTATTATTTTTCGCTGCGCACTCTGATTATAGAGCATTTCAAATCCATAGGGTATTTTGCATTATCAATTTGTACTCTTAAACCCAGAAACTTCAATGATATCACCTTCCAATAAATGTAAACATTGGGGGGCCTAGCCCAACCTTATATTCCATTGGTGGTAAAGTCATTTCCGTACTAACTGAGTTTTATCATATGACGGACAACTAGTTATTCCTATTGAGGAAAGGGGCACGACTTAGTTCATGATTTTAAATGTATGGAAATTTTATTTGAATTATTTTTTCTAAATTGTCACATTTTGAATTCATGCTCTTGGTTCAATCCTAAGGGTTAATCCTTCCCGTTGGGGTGGCAACTAGGTGCCCTAGCCCCTTGTGGTCTTTCACTTCCCTTAGTCTTGACAATTACATGTTTTCCAAGTATGACAATACAACAAATAGGGAAATTGGATCTGAACGCTCTACATGGTATCTTGCTAACATAATGATTACCTCTGAAGAGATTATATGGATCCTCCACTTCCTGTCCGTCTATAGTATAGACTTTCCCTTGTTGAACAGATTTGCTTCCTCCAGCCCTTCGCGCCTTTGTTGTGTTCACCTCTATCTTAGGGACTTGGTTGGGGCAAGCATTGGCATAGTGCCCTGGTTGACTACATCGGAAGCAAAGTCCCTCATTCCTCTGCTTGTCCAGTGTCCAACATATGGAGATCTCTCAAGGGAGCGGGAATCCAAGTAGATCGAGGGTAGATCCAAGGTCTATTGAGCTTTAATCAAAGCCTCCTCTTTTTCTAAGGTAAGGGGGACACTTTTCTACATATTGAGTTAGGGATAGTTAGGCTTTATATTAGGATTTGGGAATGACTTATATGTTACTTGTTGATTGTCGTTTGTTATTGTTTTCCTCATTTGAATATTGTGATGGTTTATTGGGGTTGAAAGTGTTTTTATTGTTGGATGTTAGTGTGATGATTGATGAATGGAAAAATATATGTGAATGTATGCATGTCGCGAATGAGTGATAAAATGCAAAACAAACAAAAGAACAATTAAAATTGGAAAGTGATTAAAGGCGCAACTTATTGATCCTTGGGGGACACTGACCCATTAGGTGCCCTGTTAGGTGTGAAATGTCCCATTAGGTGAAATATCCCATCAGGTGCAAATGTCCCCTTAGGTCCAAATCTCCCGTTAGGTGTTTGTGTACCCAATGGATCAGTATGCTGCAAGGTAATCAAATTTAAAAGTGAAAAAGGAACAAAGGCAAATTAAATAAATCTGAATGTGTAAAAGACTCGAATGAAAGTGAGTGAAGTAAAATGAAAAAGGCACCTACGGGTGTTATATGACCTAATGGGTGTAAAATGTCTTGATGGATGATTAAAATTCCTAATGGGTGGCAAATGTCCTAAAAGGTGCGCAAAATCCTAATGGTACAAGAAATGAAAATATCAAGAGAGATAAAGGACGTGTACCACGAACCCTTACGGAGGGTGACGTACACGGAAAAGAAAATGAGAAATGAGAAAAGAAAGAAAATGAGAAATGAAATGTATAATGAATGAAAGTGTGATAAAAGAAAAGTGATGAAAAGAGAAAGAACAAAATATTGTAAATATGACAATGTGTATATGTATGGTTATTCCACTACCTCATTTGGTTATTATTCTAAAGTTTTATTATGGACTATGTACTATCCACTATTTCACTGTGTTTTGAAAATGTCTCATCCCTTGGTGGTGTAATATTTTAGGGAAATTATCAGGAAGCTTGAGGATCATAATGTCGCAGCGGAAGAGGCGAAAGAAGGAACTCTACTATAAAATGTTTTATATATTGTAAATTGTAAACCCCAAAAGTATTTGTGAACTTGTTGTAAAGAAGAAATTCTAAGTCCCTTAACTTATGTTACCAAATTTTATTACTTTCAAACCACTTTTACACAATTATCATTTGAATATAAAAGGGGATGTTACATTTATGGTATCAGAGCAGTTCTTTCCTTTTGGTCTGGGGAAGAGGTCCCGATATCGCTGCGAACACTCTCATCTCAAACTTCTTGCCCAGAGGTGAGACCTATATATATATATATAAGTTTTAAAGTTAAGTATTGATTTAGAGAAATCAGGAAATATTAGCACGTATATTATTGGAAAAGACGTCGTGAAGATTCTATGGACAGAAGAACGGTTCGTGAAGGTTCATAGAATTGACCGACAAGAGTGGTATCGTGACTAGATTGTGTTATTGAAACAGTCGCAGAAAACTATTATAGAAGGACTTTGATCCACTAAAAGGACCTAAAACAGTATGAAGGACGATTCGTGAAGTACTATTTAAGTCGGTGCGCCCACTATAATAGTTTTAGCAGTCACTTAGACACTTCTTGACTAGTTGAGGGTGGTCCCTGTTATAGCCAATTTGGGAAAACTACCCAAATTGTACGAAGGACGATTTGTGAAGTACTGTGCAAGTATTGGTTGAGGGACACTTACTCCTAGTTGGTCTTTTCCAAGAGTGGAGGGTGATGTGAGGAAAAAGGAAAATGGAATGCAGTAACAGCTGCAATGAAAAGAGAAAAGAATAGAGAGACAAGAATAAAGAGAGAAGAAAAGAAAGAATGGGGAATTTTTTTGCAAATGCCAAGTGCCGCGGTGAAAAGAGAAGATGCTTAACATTTGCAAACAAATTGCTCGGTGACGTAGCGAACGAAGTGTATGCACTCAATCTAGATGGTGAGGGCTATTACCACCGATTGAATGTAGTGTCGGGACTGGCCATTCCGATGTTACATTTAACAGGAAGTGATGTCGTTGAAATCTAGGAGTTTGAGCATCTTGGTAAGTAAATTGGAGTCAAAGTAAGTGGACGAGAATTAGAAGTGGAACCTTGTAAATCGAAATGAGTTTTTACCTTGGTACTAATCCAACCGAGTGATTAAGGTCACATCTGTTAGACTAGTATCTAGGAGATTGAAAAAGAATGTTTATGTTAAATTAGTGGTTGGTTCCACAGCTAATTTCGATGCCAGTGACTGTGACACCAAATGGAAAATAAGAGTTGAGTACCAATGGATTGGACTTGAACCGCCGAATAGTACCAACTAGATTTGTGAAAAGAAAAGAAATTTGTGCCCAATTTGGGGAAGCGGTTCAAACTCAATCGAAAGGCCCTCGAAATATGTGTTAGTTATATGGATAATAGTATATGTGTATTAATTGTTTCACTATGATTGTGATGGTTTGTTTGATGCAGTTGTTGTGCTTTACAATTTTATAAATTGAATTGTTTGAAATTTTTACAAAATGACTTTAAACCATTTTCAAAACCAACCACTAAATGCCTTTTGATTTCAATTGCAATTTTCAATTTTTACAAAATGCCTTTTGATTTCAATTGCAATTTTCAGAAGTTTTTCAATATTAGGGAAACCACTATTTTGTTCAAAGATTTTTCAAGTATCTATAACTTAAGTAATGAATGAAAACCCTTATTTTGAAATTGAATACAAATATTTGAATATGTGTGCACGTATGTATATATATATATGTAAAATTTACCTTGATTTGTTTTAAGAGGGATTTATCGGAACTTCGCGAGAATGGTTTACCCATGATATCCGAAGGAAACCTATAGAGTAGTCAAAAACCGACCGACTTAGTATCTGCTAAACCGAAGAGCCACCCAAGACCATTTTGGAACTGACTAGGATGGGAAGACTTCAGATCGCACCGTATTGGAATCGGAGTGGCGTTTTACCACCGCAAGAGTATACCAAGGTTAGTGTAAGCCAGTAGGTACCTTAAGGAAGATTGCAAACCGAGAACTAGGGCGATTAGTAGGGTAACCCATAAGTAACACATCCTAATACTTTCAAACTTCTCGAGGTTTTAGAAAGACCCCAAACCACTTAGTAGAACCACAAGTAAATGATGCCTCATGTGTATGGCAATCAAGGACTTTGCCATACTTCTCTAAGATCAGAGACCCCAACAATAGAACACGGAGTTTCAAACCTTACCCTTTAGCTTTAGATCATCGAGGAACGGGAATAGCTCAAACCGTAGTTAGACCACCATGATTTGATGATGTTTTAGGGTTGTCCTGTGGGTATAGCATATTGGAGCAATTATAGAAGGGCGGTTTAGGGAAGTGTAATGGTTAGCCGAAGGATCAGGAACCCACTAGAGAGAAATGTTAGCAACCAAGACTATAGTAGAGAACCATTTGGATAGTAAAGTGAGAAACCTTAGTATTTGATATAGAAGATGAGGCCGTTATCAGGGAACTTCTGATTGATTGTTATGCAAGTTCTGGGAAGAGAAACCTTTAGTTAAGGAAGTATGTGACAAGGCACCACCTTACCTCAAACGAAACCCAACCACATTAGAAATCCACAGAACGTAAGAAGGATAGATACCTACCAATGTGAACTAAGGAGAAAAGAACCCCTTGAGTAGAACCAACACGGACAATAGGCGATGCCCTTTTTGTGATTCCCAATTGTGTTAGTTGTCAAAAGGACCAAGGAGCATCTAGATACCTAGAATTTAGTCGCCAACCTCTGAAAGACTAGTACGACACCTTTTTCATCATCAAAGGAAATAGTTGACATTAGTCTTGGAGAGTAACGAAATCCTAAGTGGGGGAGTACACCGGGGACAAAATTGGAAATCGTGGAATCTCCAAGAAATACCATTTTAAGTATTAGCATTATAATTATTAAACATAAAGAAGTTTTCGAAATTTCAAATGTTTTTTTGATTTCGAACGAGTTTAGTTTAAAATGATTTGATGTACCCCACTTTATTCTTTTTTCAAAAATCGAATTTCGGGGACGAAATTCTTGTAAGTGGGGGAGTATTGTAACACCTGCTTTTTCTAAACTAATATATATATATATATATATGAATAATGATTTATAATTATTTTCTTAGTGTATATGTATATGCTTATAGTTATGTTGAGCTAATATCTATGTATAAATGATTTCGATATATGAGTTTGGTTGTGAATGTACTTGGTACGTATGTGAGTTAGACTTTGAATGTTTGACGTGCATATGGTGTTGTATTCATTTGATTAGGATTTTCAGGGTGTGTTGGAGTGCCAGAGTCGCAAAGTTTAGAGTTTGTCCCTAGTGCCTCGATCTCAGTTAAATAATTGGTTAGAGAGTTCTAAGAGAGGGTTTAGAATGCATATAAGGGTAATGAGTTTGACCGAGTGGAGGATTCATTGGAGATCGTATTTCGAATAGAATTTCGAAAAGTGTTAAGTTTTGTAGGGCGTCAGATGTTATCCGATCGCATGGTTTAGTCTCGAGCATTGGTAGCCTGTAATTTGTAAGGATAGAGGGTCATCCCTAGTAGTGGGCTCGGATAGGTACTAGATAGGGAGTGATAGAGGGTAGAAATAAGACCTTGTTTATAGTTCATTTGAGTTGGTGTTTGTGATTAATGTGTTTTAATTGATGTGTGTGTTAGTTTTAGTGTTAGAAACGCATAATAATAGGAAATTTAGAATAAATGATTTACAGCTTTAAACCCAAATTCCTCCGTTGGATGTGAAGATAGGATCCTTAGGAAGTTAGCTTTCAAATTTGAGCAAGATCCGATGGGTAACGAAGGAGATATGACACTTTGAAGTGCATAAAAATAGAAAACTGAATTGGTTAATCGATTAGCCAATGGGCTATTAAAACCTGTCAGTGTTTAAAAAAAAATAAAAGCAATTTTTACATTGGTTAATCGATTAGCCAATGGGTTAATCGATTAACTCAAGTCTGAACTGAAAAATAAAAAAGGTTCATTTGCATGTTAACTCCCATCCTTCCACCATAAGCTTCAAGCAAACCTTGTCTTCCTCATTAAGCTTGAAGCCATAGCCAAGCTTCCAAGCTTTCCTCCTGTAAAATCAACATCATCCATGGCTCTCTCTCTCTCTCCCTCTCGTGAAGTTTTTTATCTCCTCAAACTCTAGAACCATATGGAGATCTCTCAAGGGAGCGGGAATCCAAGTAGATTGGGGGTAGATCCAAGGTCTATGGAGCTTTAATCAAAGCCTCCTCTTTTTATAAGGTAAGGGGGACACTTTTCTACACATTGAGTTAGGGATAGTTAGGGTTTATATTAGGATTTGAGAATGATAGTTAAATTGGAGTGTAGGTGGTTATGTGTCAATTGATTTGAGTTGAGTTAAGGCTAAATAGAGCATTAAGGGTCGATTTTATAATTATTAGAGTATTTATGATATAACCGCTATTTATATGTTATAAAAGTAGGAAGTGAAGAACCCTAGGGAGTTGATTTCTATTTTTGTACACTGAGACATATCTGAGT
This sequence comes from Crotalaria pallida, assembly GCA_037953625.1. Lineage (NCBI taxonomy): Eukaryota > Viridiplantae > Streptophyta > Magnoliopsida > Fabales > Fabaceae > Crotalaria > Crotalaria pallida. Next base: position 57,302,989 of record CM075651.1, read on the forward strand.
ATGTCGACTGACTTATATGTTACTTGTTGATTGTCGTTTGTTATTGTTTTCCTCATTTGAATATTGTGATGGTTTATTGGGGTTGAAAGTGTTGTTATTGTTGGATGTTAGTGTGATGGTTGATGAATGGAAAAATATATGTGAATGTATGCATGTTGTGAATGAGTGATAAAATGCAAAACAAAAGAATGATTAAAATTGGAAAGTAACTAAAGGCACAGCTTATTGATCCTTGGGGGACACTGATCCATTAGGTACCCTGTTAGTTGTGAAATGTCCCATTAGGTGAAATGTCCCATCAGATGCAAATGTCCCATTAGATCCAAATGTCCCGTTAGGTGTTTGTGTACCCAATGGATCAATATGCTGCAAGGTAATCAAAGTTAAAAGTGAAAAAGGAACAAAGGCAAATGAAATAAATCTGAATGTGTAAAAGACTCAAGTGAAAGTGAGTGAAGTAAAATCAAAAAGGCCCTAACGGGTGTTATATGACCTAATGGGTGTAAAATGTCCTGATGGATGATTAAAATTCCTAATGGGTGGCAAATGTCCTAACAGGTGCGCAAAATCCTAATGGTAGAAGAAATGAAAATATTAAGAGAGATAAAGGACGTGTACCACGAACCCTTGCGGAGGGTGACCTACATGGAAAAGAAAATGAGAAATGAGAAAAGAAAGAAAACGATAAATAAAATGTATAAAGAATGAAAGTGTGATAAAGAAAAGTGATGAAAAGTGAAAGAACATAATATTGTAAATATGAAAATGTGAATATAGTGATATGTGTATATGTGTGGTTATTCCGCTACCTCATTTGGTTATTATTCTAAAGTTTTATTATGGACTATGTACTGTTGGAATTAATGGTATCTCGTTTTAATCCGAGCAGATAAGCAGCTTGAACCGAGCAACTGAGTGCATTGGTGAAGAGCTTGAACTAAGCAGCTAAGCGTGAATCGATTTTTAACCGAGTGATCTAGCCGAGCATTTTCGCTTAAAGCTTTAGTCGAGCTTAAGTCGGCCGTTTTGCTGTGAGCTCGTCACTTAGCCGAGAGTGATCTAGCCGAGCTTTTTCTGTTAGCTCGTAAACCAGCCGAGCTTGGTCTACCCAAGCTTAAGCATTTAACCGATCTTGAGCTCGGTTTTATATCTGTTTGAATCTGACTGTTGCATTCTTTATGGGACTTTATTTGACAGTTTCGATTAGGCTTTAATAGAAATTTATTAGCCTTAATTTCTTGTCTGAGGAGTTGTTTTAAACCCAAATCTATATAAGTTTGTTCCATCCTTCTGGGTTAGATCGATGCTAATCATTCCCTTCTTCCTCTTCAGTTTTTCCTCTTTTCTTTCTTTTCTGAAAAAACGACCTTACTGAGTGAGATTCCAAGTTTTCTACCTCGAGTGCACGAGTTAATAAACTGCTCTGCTAACCTTGGGAACAAGAACTAGTCTAAGTAGTTGCACCTCGGCTACCTGGAAATCTTGTTTTAAAGGTAGTGGCTTTTACCACGACACAACCATCATCAATCGTTCAATTTTTCCTAACAATTTAAAAACAAGATTTTATTGATTTGATGGCTCTACTTTTCAACAAAGCAACACTGCCTGATATTACCAAGATTGAGCCACTTGATGGAACAAACTACAAGCGTTGGGCTCAGAAACTGATCATCTTTTTTGAGCAACTGGAGGCCGACTTCGTGCTGACCGCAGATGTCCCCTGTTTACTAGACCCAGTCTCTGATGATGCAAAAAAGGAGCTGGAAAATTATAATAAATATAACAAATGGGTATGTGGTCATCTTCTCAGTAATATGTCAAACAATCTCTTTGACTTGTTCGTGTCTAACAAGTCGGCCAAATCGATATAGGAGATTCTGGAAAAGAAATATGGAGCGGATGATGCTGGGAATCGAAAGCATGTCACTGGCAAGTGGTTGCAGTTTCAAATGGTGGACGACAAACCAATTATGGAACAAGTGCACGAGTATGAAAATTTGGTTGCAGATGTTCTCAATGAAGGAATGAAAATGTGTGAAATTTTGCAAGCCAATGTTTTGCTGGAGAAGTTTTCCCCTTCACGGAGTGACTTTAAAAATCATCCAAGCACAAAAAGAAGGATTTCAATTTGCAGGAACTGGTCAGCCACATGAGGATAGAAGAGGCAAATCGTCTAAAAGATAGGTATCAAAGTGGTTTAAATTTTTCTAATGCTAACCTCGTTGAATCTGGTGCTGGCTCTTCGAAGAACAGGTTCAAAAATCAAAAACAGGGAAAGCATCAAGGACCAAACAACAAGAAGAAGGGAAACAATGCTACTCTCAAGCCGAGAAATGCAATCCAGAAAAATAAGGAGTTGACGTGCTGGTACTGCCAAAAACCAGGACACAAGGCCTACCACTGCAAGGCGCGTAAGAGAGCCAAGAACAACAACAACAATCTGAGGCAAGCATTGAACCAGTCGGCGCCGAGCCTGTCGCGTCCTCAAGCAAATCTAGCCGAGGAGGATGAGCCGATTGCTGTTGTTGTACAGGAGGTGAATATGGTAAGCAACGTCACTGAATGGGTGCTCGACACTGGTGCAACTCGGCATATATGCGCAAACAAAGAACTGTTTCTGGAATTTGAGGAAGCAACAAATGGTGATATAGTCTACATGGGCAACTCGACAACTGCTGGAGTATGTGGTAAAGGAAAAATTCTTCTGAAATTAACTTCTGGAAAGACTATAGCTTTGAACAATGTGTTGTTTGTACCATCTATGCGTAGGAATTTAGTTTCTGGTGCATTACTTAATAAGGATGGTTTGAAAATTGTTCTTGAGGCTGATAATATTGTAATAACTAAAAATGGTGTTTTTGTGGGAAAGGGGTATTTAAGTGGTGGACTATTTGTATTGAACTCTTCTGATATCAATAATAATTCATCTTCTACTTATATCGCTGAGTCTTTTGATCTTTGGCACAGTAGATTAGGATATTTGAATTTTGGTTCTATACAAAAATTGAGGAATATGGGTGTGCTGCCCACTTTATCCGAAAGGAAAAATACTAAATGTGAAATTTATGTAGAAGCAAAATACTTTAAGAAAACGTTTAATTCTGTATCTGCTCGGCAAACCGAACTTTTAGAACTAGTGCATTCAGATTTTAAAATTTTGGAAAGTCGAGGTGGAAAAAGATATTTTATAACTTTTGTAGATGATTTCTCAAGGTACACGAAAATCTACCTTTTAAGATTAAAAGACGAGGCCGAGCAAACGTTTTTGAGATATAAGGCAGAAGTAGAAAATAAGTTAAATCGAAAGATAAAAAGACTTAGAACTGATAGAGGAGGAGAATACAGTACAAATAGTCTTAGATATTTTTGTGAGAAAAATGGTATTGTTCATGAATTCTCGGCCCCTTATACCCCTAAACAGAATGGCATTGCCGAGAGGAAAAATAGGACTTTGAAAAATATGATGAATGCTATGTTGTTATCTTCTGGTATGCCTAATAATTTTTGGGGTGAAGCTGTTTTAACTGCATGTTATGTTTTGAATAAGGTACCTCATAAATCTTTAGATAAAACACCCTATGAAATGTGGAAAGGTTTTGTACCTAATCTGAAATTTTTGAAAACGTGGGGCTGTTTAGCTAAAGTTGGGTTACCTGATTTCAAAAGGACTAATGTTGGTGCTAAAACAGTAGATGTTGTTTTTATTGGTTATTCCTTTAATTGTGCTGCTTACAGATTTTTGTCTCGTAGTGATCGTTCAGTCACAGAATCTAGAGATGCTGAATTCTTTGAAGGTATATTCCCTTATAAACAAAAATTGATTTCTCAACATGGTAGTTCTACTTCACAAGGTATTTCTGATGCATCTTTAGACTTAAGTTTTTCTCCTGCTATGCATGCTTCTAGTTCAAATAATGTTGATGAAAATGTTGTGATTGATGAACCTAGAAGGAGTAAGAGAAAAAGAACAGAAACTTGTTTTGGTCCTGATTTTATCACTGCTTTCTTAGCTGAAAATTTTGATGTTGATCTTTTGTCTGAAGAATTTGTTTTTGTTTATATCTTAGAAGAAGATCCCAAAACTTATTCTGAAGCGATAAAATTAGTAGACTCTAGTTTTTGGAAAGATGCTATAAAAAGTGAATTAGATTCTATTTTGAGTAATCATACTTGGGAGTTAGTGGAGTTGCCTAAAGGTTGTAAACCCATTGGTAGCTAATGGATTTTTAAAAGGAAAATGAGAACTGATGACTCCATAGAGAAGTTTAAAGCTAGAATGGTGATTAGAGGTTTTACTCAAAAGAAAGGTGTAGATTATTTTGATACTTATTCACCTGTTACTAGAATCTCTACAGTGCGTGTTTTAATCGCTTTGGCAGCCACTCAAAATTTTATTATACATCAAATGGATGTAAAAACTGCGTTTTTAAATGGCGATTTAAATGAAGAAATTTATATGGAACAACCTGAGGGTTGTGTTTTTCCTAGAAAGGAAAATCTGGTTTGTAAACTCAAAAAATCTTTGTATGGTTTGAAGCAAGCACCTAAACAGTGGTATGAAAAATTCAATAACGCTTTGTTGGAATATGGTTTTTATGTTGATACCTCTGATACATGTGTGTATGCAAAGATGTTTGACATTGAATGCGTTATAATATACTTATATGTGGATGATATGCTAATTTTTGGTACGCATTTAGATGTGATTAATGAAACCAAAAGTTTTTTGAGTTCAAAGTTTGAGATGAAAGATTTAGGAGAAGCTGATGTGATTCTTGGAATCAAGATCAATAGAAATGAAAATGGAATTTCTCTAAATCAATCTCATTATGTTGAAAAAATATTAAAGAAATTCAATAGTTTGATGTTACGCTTGTAAGAACTCCATATGATCCTAGTTTTCTTTTGAAGAAAAATTCTAGTGATATAAGTGTTTCTCAATCTGAATATGCAAGAATTATTGGGAGTTTAATGTTTCTTATGAATTGTACTAGACCTGATATTGCATATGCTGTTAGTAGATTGAGTCGTTACACTCACAACCCTAGTGGAGATCATTGGATTGCCTTACAACGTCTTTTAAAATATTTAAAAGGAATTATTGATTGGAGTTTGCATGTTAGTAAGTTTCCTGCTATTTTAGAAGGATATTGTGATGCAAACTGGATAACTGACAATGATGAGGTGAGTTCCACCAGTGGTTTTGTTTTTACCTTAGGTGGAGGAGCCATATCTTGGAAATCAGCTAAACAGACTTGTATAGCACGCTCAACTATGGAATCAGAATTCATAGCTTTGGAGCTGGCAGGACAAGAAGCTGAATGGCTTAGGAGTCTCATGGCAAACATACCTTTGTGGGGGAGAATTACACCAATTTCACTGCATTGTGACTCTCAAGCAACGATTGGAGTTGCAAATAGTAACACTTACAATGGAAAGAAGAGACACATTCGTGTCAGACATGGTAGTGTTAGGCAGTTAATAGAAAATGGTGTAATAGCTCTTGATTATGTAAAGAGTGAAAAGAATTTGGCTGATCCCTTAACAAAGGGACTAACCAGGAAATTTGTCCTGGATTCGTCGAGGGGGATGGGCCTTTCGCCTTGAGATGAGGAAAATGTGGTGGATACCCTTTTAACGGTCAAATGAAGCCACATGAGTACTATAGTGCATTACATGCTTATCCCTGTGACTTAAGATAATGCTCGGTATAATAGATACATAGCCCGAGTGTTTGGGTAGTGTTTTGAAAGTAAGCATTATATGTATCTATTAATAAAATCTGAATATATGGTACATAGCTCGTTAAATTGAGTGATGCTATAGAGACGCATCTGTTGTGCTTAATAAAATGATTAAGGATATATAACCCTTAAATGGGTGATGCTATAGAGACGCACTTGATATATCTATTTAAGTGAGTGGGAACTTGTATGAAAGACTTAGACAATCTTTCAGAGACACTCATATATTATCCAAGGTTTTCGGTTTATAACAAGTACATTGTTATAATTGGTTGTTTAAATATTACATCGCGGAATCTCACAAAGTTTAAGGTTATGTGCATGTTATGAGGTTCTCAACTAATTAAATTCTATAAAGTCCAAGGGAACTCCACTTTATAGAATATAGTTGTTGCCTCATATCACTACGTGTTAATTCAAATCTTATGGATATTAACACTTAAGCATAAAAATAACCTAAGGTTGTTTTTCCTTCTCTGATCCTTTCTTTTCTTTTCTTTCTTTGTGACTGCCATTAGTGGGAGATTGTTGGAATTAATGGCATTCTCGTTTTAATCCGAGCAGATAAGCTGCTTGAACCGAGCAACTGAGTGCATTGGTGAAGAGCTTGAACCGAGCAGCTAAGCGTGAATCGGTTTTTAACCGAGTGATCTAGCCGAGCATTTTCGCTTAAAGCTTTAGTCGAGCTTAAGTCGGCCGCTTTGTTGTGGGCTCATCACCTAGCCGAGAGTGATCTAGCCGAGCTTTTTCTGGTAGCTCATAAACCAGCCGAGCTTGGTCTACCCAAGCTTAAGCATTTAACCGATCTTGAGCTCGGTTTTATGTCTGTTTGAATCTGACCGTTGTATTCTTTATGGGACTTTATTTGACAGTTTCGATTAGGCTTTAATAGATATTTATTAGCCTTAATTTCTTGTCTGATGAGTGGTTTTAAACCCAAAGCTATATAAGTTTGTTCCATCCTTCTGGGTTAGATAGACGCTAATCATTCCCTTCTTCCTCTTCGTTTCCTCTTTTCTTTCTTTTCTGAAAAAACGACCTTACTGAGTGAGATTCCAAGTTTTCTGCCTCGAGTGCATGAGTTAGAAAACTGTTGTGCTAACCTTGGGAATAAGAACCAGTCTGAGTAGTTGCACCTCGGCTACCTGGAAATCTTGTTTTTAAGGCAGTGGCTTTTACCACGACATAGCCATCATCTCGTTCAATTTTTCCTAATATGTACTATCCACTATTTCACTGTGTTTTGAAAATGTCTCATCCCTTGGTGGTTTAATATTTTAGGGAAATTGTCAGGAAGCTTGAGGATTATAGTGTCGCAGCGGAAGAGGCGATAGAAGGAACTCTACTTTAAAATGTTTTATATATTGTAAATGATAAACCCCAAAAGTATTTGTGAACTTGTTTTAAATAAGAAATTTTGAGTCCCTTAACTTATGTTACCAAATTTTATTATTTTCACACCACTTTTATTCAATTATCATTTGAATATAAAAGGGGATGTTACAAAAGAACTGTTGGGGGGTGAGGGCTTTTATAGGCAGCACCTCTCATTTTCCCACCACATTTCAATTCAAGCCCCAAGGATAAAATGATAAAATTCAATGCCCATTACGTGGGACAGGTTTAAACGAAGGGGCAAAAACGTACTTCCATGTGAAATTGAAGCGACATGGGTAAGACGTGCCACCCGTGCCAATTTTGAAATTCAAAAACCAGGAGCAAAACCTCTCATTCACTAGTGCAACTTCCAAGGTTGGGCATGACACGTGTTCACTTCTCGTAGAATGCAAAAGTCACCTCGAGCAGTTGAAGAGACAGGTTGCAGACCTTAGAAGCTAGCTAGATACCAGCCAACACAACAACAAACATGACGGTCAGTCAAAAAGTCAAAATCTACCTTGGAACAACACTAAACTCTTCATAGTACCTTTGAGCCTTCCTCAGCTGGGGGCTTGTCTGATAAACCTGATCTTGGCTGCCCACAACCGACCTAAACCCGCTATAACCGATCACAGTAAAGCCAAACCGATCAGCGCATGCTCGGAGGTCATAACCGAGTATCGACACTTGAATGATTCCATCTTGACTTAGGCTAAGGAACCACTCGGAGCTCCCAGACTCTGAGGGTTTGCCCCACAGCCTGGCCAGCCCGAGAATCTCTCTTAAAACCCCGCAAGGTCAATCAGCAAGTGATAAATACGTGTTAATCCTCACAAGTTCTAGAAGAATATCATGCGATATTCTCTCATAGACCCCACGGTTTGCACGCTGCCCTACAGGCCCATACATGCATCACTCCTCCCCCTATAAGTAGCACCACGCAATTGGGGGCTAAGGTACATTCTCTCATCCCTAAGTTAACACTTGCACACACTTTTGTTGACTAGGGAGATCCTGGTTATCCCAACTGGATAGTCAGAAACCCATTATGTCCTACATGAAATACTTGACCACGTGAAGGTTTGAGGCTACCCTTAGTCTTAACACCCTCTCAGGTTAAGGACACTACACTACTAATCATCGTCATTCCCATCACAACCTCGTCCAATGCCGCTTTCCTCAATAGATCTCCATATCCAGCGCTACCATCCTCGGGAAATCTCCATCTTTTGCGTTTTTGCCCTTTAACTTTCAGTTTTCTTTTATTATTATTATTATTATTATTCTCTCCGTTCCAATTTATCTGTGCTCTAGGAATTTCACACGGATTAAAAAAGTTATTTAATACTTCCATTTTCAAGAGAAGAATAATGCAACTTTACTATATTATCCTCACAGTACATTAATTATCACACATTTCACATATTTCAAAACATTTAAAAGCAATGTTAAAGTTGGAAAAAAATTATTTAATGCACCATTGAATTCCTAAAGAAACAAATAATTTGGAACAAGTTGAAAAATACTAAAACGACAGATAAATTAGAACAGAGGGAGTATTATTTATTGGGTTGAACCGATTTTGGGTTTCTCAGTTTTTCACGATTCAACCTGGTTTTTGACATTAACTGCCGGTTTTTCCAGGCTTATTCTCTGAAACAGTTTTGGCTCCTGAAATAGGCCAGATGCCTGACCGGTCAACGATCGAACCGTCCAGTCCGATCCAGGTTTGACAACACTGGTTTGAATTACAAAAATGTTAAAGATATTGTGTTTTTTTTTAAATAATTGTTATATGTATTATGTATTATGTACATCGTAGAAGAGTTAACGATGATTGAAGAGGTAAGGGTTACAATTTTTACAATTAAAGAAGTATTTATATTGCAATCTTTGTATTTTTACAATATTATTTATATCTTTTTTTTTTAAAATTTCATTTCTTTTATCCAACATCACCAAATCATTTTTCTCACTTTTTTTACCTCTTTCATCCACATATCTCAAAATGAGATGTTAGTATAATTTTTCTTTTTATAAAGAAGAATGCTAAAGTGCCCTTGGAGATTATTTAAGAAATAAATGAAAGAGTTAATTTATGTTAAAAAATGAATTTAACATTTTTATAACTCTTGAATATAGTTTTTCAACATTTAATTTTTTTTTTATTCTTTAATGAATGTCCAAAAGCAAAACTCTTCTATGAAAATTTAAATTACACCTTACGTCTTCAACGAGAATATTGTTCATGCCTTTAAGGCATCGACATAATACACAGTAAGAGCAGTGAATTGAGGATCTAAGGTTTTTTTTTATTTTTTTTATTTTTATTTTAAGGAATGGATAAAGTTAACAAATAATTTTTTGAATATTGGTAAACAAAATTTTTAAGGAAGTGGATGATGATGAAGTTCATTTTTTACTAAAATTTTTTATAAAAAATTTCATTTAATGTATTCCTTAATTACCCTCATTAGCAAGACCCTTAAAAGTTTAAAGATGCGTTTTTCTCTTGATTTAATTTATTGTATAATAATCTTGATTTATTAAAAAAATCTAATGGTAGTTACACCCTTGAGACAAACAAACTTTAGATAACACAAATCTAAAAAGTGAAAAGAGCGCTATAAGGACATCCACAACAGAGTTTGGAGAGAGTTTTAAGTTCAGATTTCCCTTTAGAAGACTCTGCTAATCTTCAAAATCTGGTGAAGAGTCTTAAGTTGAGTCTGTAAAATAACATACTCAACTTAAGGCTCTGTGGGACCCTTTTTGTTCTCTTTTTCCTTCTTTCTTACTTTATAATACCCTAATAAACAAATAATAATAATAAGTGATAATAAATAAATAATAAATATTATTAAAAATAAATAAATAATAAAAACAATAAATTAATAATAAATAATAATGATTACAAAAAAAATAATAATATTCTTTTTTAAAAAATAAAAATAATATTTTTGAATATATATTTTTTCTCTTTTATTCTTAAATATATTGTCTTGTTATGGAAAAATAAATAAATAAATAAATAAAAATACATAATTTATATTCAAATAAATAAATAAGAATTTTAAGAATTTGAATTATTTATTTTATAATTTTTAGTTGGTACAACTAATTATTGTAATGTTAAATTTTATTAAATTTTAATATTTAAATATTATTTTAAATTATTTTTATAAACTCTACATAATTAATATTATTTAAAGTGTATTACAAAAATTTAATTTTAATATTTAAATATCATTTGGATTTTTTTTTAAATTCTACGTAATTAATATTATTGAAATTGTATTACAAAAGCATTATTGAAATAAAATTATGTACAAAAGTACATGATGATGTAATGCTGATGTATGTTTGGTGAGTCTGGTGTTATGACTCTGCTGTGGTGAAAGATATGAAAAGTCTGAAGTTGAGTCTGATAACAAAATGATGATGTAATGCTGACATGTCAGAGTCTGATGAGTTTTAAGTTAAGACTCTGATGTGGATGCCCTAAGATGCAAATAATAAATAACAAGTTACAAAAAAAATTCTAACAAGTCTCTTTAAGACTTTATCTAAAAAATTAAAAGATGTGATTTTATATTGGAAAATTACGAATTTTGTACTTTGAAATCAATGGATTAAGATTTTCAATGTATTTTTTAACTAATATTTTTAGAGTACTAGATAACACAAGACAAAAAAATAAAAAACAAAAAAACTGTGTTGACCTAAATAATTATCCTAGCATATTAAAAGCCTTTTAACTTACTAACATCGTTTTAATGTTCTTGAGCGTAACTAATGCTCCCTCCTGTTTATAATATAAGAATAAAAAAAATTAAAATTACATTTATTAAATATGTTAGTTGATTGTATTTAATTTTCTCAAGTTTATAAAAAAAATTAAAGTATTTTCGGAGAGTAGCATTGAGAATGAAACACAAATTAAATAAAATAACTACTTTCTAAGAATGTTTTAGGAAAATAATATTGGGAATGAAACAAACACTATACGAAAACCCTTTATTTAAACTTGAGAAAATTAAAACATTTTTTGCAACGACTTTGGTCGTTGCCGGTATAGCAGTTGCAAAAAGGTATACCACTGACTTTTTTCGTTGTTGTAAAGAATGATTTTCAGCAACGACATGGGTCGTTGCATAAGAGATGTTGTTGCTAAACAGGGTTGGCAAAGTTGTGTACAGGTAATCTATTTCGCAACGATATTGTCGTTGCAAAACACCTTTGGCTTCTCCGATGACATTATCGTTGCAAAACACCTTCGGCTTCTACCACGACAAAATTGTCGTTGAAATATCCTTTGTTTAATTAAAAAAAATATTTGAGCAAATAAATCTTGTTTATGTTTCAAATTCTTAAAAATTTCTAATAGGGTTAAAGAACTACTAAATTTATAGCACATACATTCAAAAAAATTTATTCAATTATTGTAAGTTGTGTTTATTAAAAGACACAAAATAAGAACATATACAAAATAAGAACATTTATGGACAATCTTTTTTTGGAACAGTATTTGTTTTTAATCAAATATTTCGCTGAAGCTATAAATGAAGTAAAACTATTCCTTTTTTTCAAAAGCTTCCCATTCTCATACTACCGCCTCCCAATTTCACAACCTCCATGAATATGAGCTTTAACATATATAAAATCCCAATCTAACAATGAAAGCCTTGATGACTTGAAACGGTGATCTACGCATACCTGTTGACAATTAATCTATAGGTTTAACTTACACAAAGATTGGAAATGAAAACAAAATGGATGCCAAAATCACGAATAAGATGGATCTAATTTGCCACGAAGCAGATGGATATATGAATTAAAAACAATTCAAAAAAGACTTCGTTTATAAAGTTGATTCTAAACTACTTTTTTGTTTTCATGTAAAGTGGTTCTAAACTTGGAAAAGTAAAGAATACAATATTACTATCTATTGTTAAATGCGCGTTGGAAACCGAGGAAATGACTTAACAATCTACTAGAGGGGGGGTGAATAGTAGTTGGAAGCAATAATACCAATTTTTCGTGATGTATTGAAATCGGTCGGATACTACTAGAAGTTTTTAGAAATGAAAGACTGACTTTCAGCCGAGCAGTTTCTGATAATCGGTTATCTAAACCGATCACCGATTATCCGAGCTACGCTACTCAAAGGATCAGGTTTGCAGCAGAAATTTTCTAGCACTATCCGAGCGTTAAGTTCGAGTGAAATAAGTTCGATCAAATGCTCAGAGAGTAAATGAAAGCAGTAAAGCAGTAAAGAAAATGAGACGCCGAGATTTATCCTAGTTCACCCACCAACACAGTGAGTTACGTCCAGTCCCCCTTAAAACCTTTAAGGAGCTTTTAATAAAGTCAAATAGATAGAGATTACACGGGATCAATTAAACCCACCAAGAGAGTACCAAACTTTTGGCTTCTACCTACTGATACAAATGCCGAACACACGTCGAACTTAACAGCCTTGAAACCTTCAAGACACCTTGAAACCTTAAAGGATTTTCACCAAAGAAACTCCTTGGATTTTTGCTCAGGAACCTCCTAAGACTTCAATCGCCAAGAACCTTTTGAACGAACTTGGAAATCTTCCAAGATTTTCACCGTGCTTGAGAAAAATTCAAGACTTTGAAGAAATGGTTGAGTGAATGAGATGGCTCCAACCCGAAACTCAAGTGTGTATGATTCTGAAGGTTTAATGAACAAAAGAGTTTTCGGTTAAGTGTTTGAGAAAGGTTTTGAGAATGTAGAGAACGATTGTGAGACTTGGTTTCTTCGATGTAACAGTGTTTCTCCTGTTCTCTTTTCTGCGTTTTGGGCACTTGTATTTTTTAGAGAATGAATATGAAAGATTTGCTCTTGTTCTCTGTTCTTCTTTTTTTCTCTTTTTTTTTTGTAGAAGCTAAGACTCTCCTTTTATAGTGATGCAACCACGCATGAGGTAGGAAAGAAAGGAAAAATATCTTGAGTCATGCCTTGATCTTCCCAATGGATATACCCAACATTTTCTGCCATTTTTCTGCAATGTTCTGGTTTGTCTGTGCTTTTTCAGAAAAAAGTACAAGCCCCTGCAACTTCCTGCAACAATCCAAAACTGTCCCTTTCCAATTTTGAAATTTGAACCTTGATGATAGTTGGGTGCTGTTTAGATGAGGACAAAAATGTCAGCCACGCACAGTACTATAATATTGGTACATAATTAATGAGGTGCATGCGGGATCGTACTGCTGAAGGTTGAAGACGATGAATAGTGTTGTCGAGCTTGGTATTGGTTCGAGCTTGACATCTATTCGAGCTTGGGAACTTTGAGAGAAAAAATCCGATTTCCCCTTGCCGAGCTGATCCCTCGGTGACTGCCCTTGATCTCAGACTGAGTTGCGATAGCTCGGATTGATCACTTTCGAGTACGCCTAAGCTTTGTCTTCTACATCAAATTGGTCGGCAACTGGTCGGATCCAATTGGCACGTCAATGGTGAGCTGATTTGATTACCAGGATACTTCATTGCTGATTCAAATAGCTTTATCAAAAACCTTGATCGAGAACTTAACACATAAAATATTTGACATCATCAAAATCAACAATCTCCCCATCATCAAAATCTTTGATTCAACAATCTCCCCCTTTTTGATAATGACAAATGCTTGTTGATTTTGTACAGGTGTGTGAAGATCTTGATCGGTTCTCCTGAATGTATGTTTGAAAAATACTCCCCCTGAACATCAGCTACTCTTCTCTTTCTCTTGACACATGGCCGAGCTGAGAGTCTTCAGAAACCGAGCCAGACAATTTTTCTTTCTCCCCATGGAATGGCATCATTTCTTTCTCTTTCTCCCCCTTTTGTGGGCATCGATCAAATAGCATTCATATATCTGAAACAACAAAAACAACAACTACCTTTCTCCCCCTTTTGGCATGGTCAAAAAGGAGCCAAAGAATTAAGCACACTGCCAAAAGAGTATGATAAATAAAACATGTCTTCCTCTCTCCCCCTGAAGGTAACGTAAACAAAAATGCGTACTCGCTCCAGAAAAGAGTTAACGGTAGTTCTTTATACGGTCAATGGACAAGCTATCCGAGCAGCTTAGAAATATTAACCAAAAAAAAGGAATTTGACCAAGACTACCATTGATCTATGACACTGTTTCTTAGTGAGCAAGCAAATTTATGGGCACTGAGCAGCAATTAGCTTATACTCGATTCATCCAAAATGCCTAACTCCCTCCGAATATGTTAAAAAGTTCTCTCGGTAGGGGTTTTGTGAAAACATCGGCTAATTGATTTTCAGTGCCAACAAATTCTATAACACAGTCACCTTTTTGAACATGATCGCGTATGAAATGGTGTCTTATTTCAATGTGTTTTGTTCGAGAGTGATACACTGGATTCTTAGTTAGATTGATTGCACTTGTATTGTCACATTTGATAGGAATGTGATCCAATTGCAAGCCGAAGTCCGACAGTTGCTGTTTCATCCAGAGGATTTGAGCACAGCAACTACCGGCTGCAATGTACTCGGCTTCTGCGGTAGAAATAGCAACACAAGCTTGCTTTTTAGAAAACCAAGACACTAGAGAACTTCCCAAAAGATGGCAAGTCCCACTAGTGCTTTTTCGATCAAGCTTGCATCCCGCGAAGTCGGAGTCCGAGTAACCGATCAAACTAAGATTTGAATCCTTAAGATACCACAGACTAGTGTTCTCAGTTCCTTTTATGTATTTTAAAATTCGTTTTACAGCAGTAAGATGAGATTCTTTCGGATTAGCTTGAAACCGAGCACACATACAGACGCTAAACATAATGTCGGGCCGAGATGCAGTTAAATATAGAAGACTTCCTATCATGCCTCTATATTTACTTACATCTACGGATTTACCTGACTCATCCTTGTTGAAGTAGCAGGAGGTACTCATCGGTGTTTCTGTAGTCTTGCAATTTTCCATGCCGAATTTCCTCATGAGCTCTTTACAGTATTTTCCTTGATGTACAAAGATGCCTCCATCGACTTGCTTAATTTGAAGACCGAGGAAGAATGTAAGCTCTCCCATCACTGACATCTCGAATTCACCTTTCATTAGTACTGAAAATTTCTTACACAAGGACACATTAGTAGCACCAAAAATTATATCATCAACATAGATTTGTACCAATAAAATGTCCTTTTTAGATTTAAGAATGAACAAAGTAGTGTCAACCTTCCCTCTTTCAAATCCTTGTTCTAAAAGAAAAGAACTCAGCCGATCGTACCAAGCTCTTGGAGCTTGTTTCAGACCGTACAGAGCCTTTTTAAGTTTGTAAACATGATTTGGAAATTCATGACTTTCAAAACCAGGAGGTTTTTTCACATATACTTCTTCATTTATAAATCCGTTTAAGAACGCACTCTTGACATCCATTTGATACAGGGTGAATTTCATGATAGATGCAAAAGCAAGCAATATTCGGATTGCTTCAAGCCGAGCAACTGGAGCAATGGTCTCGTCATAATCGATACCTTCCTCTTGGTTGTAGCCTTGAGCAACTAATCTTGCTTTGTTTCTTATAATTACCACTGATTCGTCCATTTTATTTCTGAAAATCCATTTCGTGCCGATTATAGAATGATCATCAGGTCGAGGAACTAATTCCCAAACATCATTTTTGATGAATTGATTTAGCTCGTCTTGCATGGCAATGGCCCAATGTTCATCCTCAATCGCTTTACTAACAGAATTAGGTTCAATTTGAGAAACAAAAGATACGAAATTACAAAAATTTTGAATTGACCAACGAGTTAGAACTCCCTTAGATATATCTCTGAGCACATTCTCGATTGGATGGTTCTTGTTTGTTTTCCAAGCAGGAGGGAGGTCGTCCCTTGGAGCTTCAACATCAGGTATTACAGCATCGTCATGATGATTTTCTTTTTCAACTATGATTGGCTCATCATCATTGTGCTCGTTCATAGAGTTGTCATTGAATCCTGCACTTTTTACACAAAATAGCCTAAAAATATACCTTCATCGGCTTTTGAATCAAAGTTTCCAAGATGATCTTTGCCATTATTTAGAATAAAACTTTGCATCAAAAAGCATGAAAATATGATATGTTCGGCTTTCTACCCTTGTAAAGCACGTAGGGCGTTTTCTTTAAGATTGGTCGAGTAAGAACTCGGTTCAAAACATGACAAGCAGTGTTAACTGCGTCCGCCCAGAAATAGTGAGGAACTTGAGATTCATTCAGCATAGTCCGAGCAAGTTCCTCAAGTACTCGGTTTTTCCGTTCCACGACTCTGTTTTGCTCGGGAGTCCGAGGAGCTGAAAATTGATGCTCAATGCCAAACTTAGAACAAAACTTATCAAATTTGTGATTTTCGAACTCGCCGCCATGGTTTGTTCGGATAACAATTACTTTTTGGTTAACTTGGTTTTGAATTCGTTTGACTAGCTCTTTAAAACTTTGAAAAGTTTCAATTTTTGCAGTTAAAATTAATGTCCAAGTAAATCTAGAGAAGTCTTCAACAATCACTAAGGCATAGTAGTTACCACCAAAGTTTTTTACTTGTGATGGTCTGAACAAGTCCATATGGAGCATTTCTAATGGCCTTGTTGTGGACACCATCATTTTTGATGAAAATTTATTTTTGGTTTGTTTACACTTCTTGCAAGAAGTGCAAACACCTTCTATGTCAAATTTCAGCTTTGGTAGGCCGACCACTAGGTCTTTGGATTAAAGTTTCTTTAACTGATTTACATTTATGTGAGCAGTCCGACAATGCCAGAGCCAAGTATCATTCTCTCGGCATGTAGACACCAGAGAGGAAAATTCATTTAAATCTGCCAAATAAGTATTGTTTGACCTTTTTCCCACAAATTTGATCGAATTGTCTTTGTCACTTTTAATTAGACAAAGAGTGGAGGTGAAAACGACATGATTACCAATATCACAAAGTTGGCTTATGCTCAAAAGATTGTGTTCCAATCCTTGAACGAATAAAACATTTTCGATAATCAGGTCGGAAGAGTTTTCGATTTTACCTTCACCCAAGATTTTACCTTTGTTGTTGTCTTCATAAGTGACATATCTTTTCTTGGATGGAGTAAGCTCGATGAAGTGCTGCTTATCTCCAGTCATGTGCTTCGAACAACCACTGTCCAGATACCACCGAGTTTCCCGTGTTCGAAAGCACACCTACAAAACATGTTACTTGTTCATCTTGGGTACCCAAACAGTTTTGGGTCCCTTCGGTTAGTGCTGGGATTTACTCCCTTAACAATCCAAACAAAAGAGCCGTCGGCCACACCATATCGTCAGATCTTACATTCATTATGTGTATGTCCGAGCATGCCACAGTAAGAACAGGTGGGCTTTTTAGCAAGTTTAAGATTAGAGAATGAGCCGATTTTACAATAAGTTTTCTTTTTGCCATTCCTATAGCCGAGACCAGTGTTGTTCGAACTGCTTCTTTGTTGAACAAGTAATCTGTCCAATATCCTATCACTTTGTGAGAAAGTTGCAAAAGTGGTTTTTAAATTTTTAATTTCTTTTTCGTACTTAATGCAACCTTCACACTTTTGATTCTTCAGTGAAGTGATAGTTGATTCTAAGGAATCATTGCTGCTCTTTAAAGTGTCAATGCGCTTGTCCAGTTCGAGAGCTTGTTCTTTATGATTTAAAATATTCCTTTTTAACTTAGCATAGCTCTTTGCAAGTTTCTCGAAATCGGATTGCATTTCAGTGTATGCAGTATATAATTCCTCATAATCATTAAGTTCTGACTCAGTATTAGATTCGATATCCGAGTATACCTCATTTTTGTGTACAGCTGAGCCGAATGCCGAACTTGGAGTAGCTTCTTCATCATGTCTTCCCCTTAAGCACAGAATCCTGCTTCCATGCTCGGTTGAGGTTCGAAGTCTTCCCATTAAGCACAAATGATGGATTTCATCTTTGGTGGAGCTGAGGTTCGAGCTTGTTGAGGCTTCCTTAGTGCATATACCCATTAAGCACAAATTCGCTGTCTGTTCATCGTCCGAGGAGCTTGACACTGATTATTCATTCTGCTCAGGTGCATCCCAGACAATGTAAGCTCTCTTTGGTTTGGGGTCTTTGCCTTTCTTCTTCTCGACACTGCTTCTCTTCTTCAGCCTGGGACAGTTTGGTTTGATATGTCTCGGTTCTTCGCATTCATGGCACTTGACTTTGTCTTTTGAGCTTGTGCCTCGGTTTTTAAAGTTCCTTCTGTTTTTGAAGAATTTTTTGAACTTCTTCACTACAAGATCGAGGGTCTTATCATTCATGTCCGAGCTAGAGTCACTGTCCGAGGAGACTTTGGTTGACTTAGCTGAGACCTTGAGTGAGATCCCTTTCTTCTTTTTGTCGGATTCTTCATGCATGGTTAGTCTTCCGAGCTCCATCTCGTGCTCCTGAAGTTTGCCGAACAAAGTTGCGATGTCCATAGTATCAAGGTCTTTTGATTCCATGATGGCAGTCACCTTCGGCTGCCATTCTCTGCTAAGACATCTCAAAACTTTGTTAATAACCTCGGCATTTTGAAAGGTTTTGCCGAGAGAAATAAGATGGTTTATGATATGAGTAAATCGTTTCTGCATGTCATTTACAAATTCGCTCTGCAGCGTACGAAATAACTCATATTCATGCATAAGAGTGTTTAACCGAGCTCGTCTAACTTCGCTTGTCCCTTCATGAGTCAGTTGTATAATATCCCACATTTGCTTAGCATTTTTACAGTGTGTACTCGGAATAATTCATCATAGGACAGGGCCGAGGTGATGATATTTTTAGCTTTTAAATCATAAGAAACTTTTCTTTTATCATCATCATCTCAGCTTGTCCTAGGGATTTCTACTACATCATCTCCGATCTTCCTTCTCGGAATATGAGGGCCATTTTCAATCGCATCCCAAACATCAATAGCTATTGCTTCTATAAAAATTTTATTTCGAGCTTTCCAATAAGCATAACCATCACCATTAAATAGTGGTGGTCTGTTTATTGAAGAGCCTTCACCTCCGAATGGATTGTTAGAGCCCATGGTTTCCTAATATCTATTTCGAAAAGCGGTTAAGCTTGATCTTTCGACCAAGCTCTGATACCAATTGTTAAATGCGCGTTGGAAACCGAGGAAATGACTTAACAATCTACTAGGGGGGGTGAATAGTAGTTGGAAGCAATAATACCAATTTTTCGTGATGTATTGAAATCGGTCGAATACTGCTAGAAGTTTTTAGAAATGAAAGACTGACTTTGAGGTGAGCAGTTTCTGATAATCGGTTATCTAAACCGATCACCAATTATCCGAGCTACGCTACTCAAAGGATCAGGTTTGCAGTAGAAATTTTCTAGAACTATCCGAGCGTTAAGTTCGAGTTAAATCAGTTCGATCAAATGCTCAGAGAGTAAATGAAAGCAGTAAAGCAGTAAAGAAAATGAGACGCCGAGATTTATCCTAGTTCACCCACCAACACGATGAGCTACGTCCAGTCCCCCTTAAAACCTTTAAGGAGCCTTTAATAAAGTCAAATAGATAGAGATTACACAGGATCAATTAAACCCACGAAGAGAGTACCAAACTCTTGGCTTCTACCTACTGATACAAATGTCGAACACACGTCAGACTTAACAGCCTTGAAACCTTCAAGACACCTTGAAACCTTAAAGGATTTTCACCAAAGAAACTCCTTGGATTTTTGCTCAGGAACCTCCTAAGACTTCAATCGCCAAGAACCCCTTGAACGAACTTGGAAATCTTCCAAGATTTTAACCGTGCTTGAGAACAACTCAAGACTTTGAAGAAATGGTTGAGTGAATGAGATGACTCCAACACGAAACTCAAGTGTGTATGATTCTGAAGGTTTAATGAACAAAAGAGTTTTTGGTTAAGTGTTTGAGAAAGGTTTTGAAAATGTAGAGAACGATTGTGAGGCTTGGTTTCTTCGATGTAACAGTGTTTCTCCTGTTCTCTTTTCTCATTTTGGGCACTTGTATTTTTCAAAGAATGAATATGAAAGATTTGATCTTGTTCTCTGTTCTTCTTTTTTTTCTCATTTTTTTCTTTGTAGAAGCTAAGACTCTCCTTTTATAGTGATGCAGCCACGCATGAGGTAGGAAAGAAAGGAAAAATATCTTGAGTCATGCCTTGATCTTCCCAACGGATATACCCAACATTTTCTGCAATGTTCTGGTTTGTTTGTGCTTTTTCAGAAGGTACAAGCCCTTACAACTTCCTGCAACAATCCAAAACTATCCCTTTCCAATTTTGAAATTTGAACCTTGATGACAGTGGGGTGCTGTTGAGATGAGGACAAAAATGCCAGCCACGCACAGTACTATAATACTGGTACATAATTAATGAGGTGCATGCGGGATCGTACTACTGAAGGTTGAAGACGATGAATAGTGTTGCCGAGCTTGGTATTGGTTCGAGCTTGACATCTATTCGAGTTTGGGAACTTTGAGAGATAAAATCTGATTTCCCCTTGCCGAACTGATCCCTCGTTGACTGCCCTCGATCTCAGACTGAGTTGCGATAGCTCGGATTGATCACTTCTGAGTACGCCTAAGCTTTGTCTTCTACATCAAATTGGTCAGCAACTGGTGATTGAGGCCGTACCCGATACAAATAAAAACAGTTTAAGTATAGTACTAGGAAGTGACTCCTAGGTCGTCTCCCAAGGAATATCTTATCAAGCAAAAGGTCGAACACATAGTATGCATAGAAACCACGGTTTTTTTTTGTATTGAATATTGAATAATTGAAATCAAAATAGAATTAAATCAAAACGAAGAAACAGATAAGGAAAAGCGGATAAACCCCTTTGGCTCGCGTTCACAACTCTATCATCGGTCACAAAAGATCAATTTCTTTCCTCTTCACTGTCCAACTCGTGAGAACTAAATACTAAGCGAAAATTCAATTCTCACCCCAAAACCCAAACCTCTAATTAAGCATTAAAAGCCAAAGCATGGAGTTTTTACGAGTTTGCATAAATTAAGCATTCATACACATGGATTATCTCTATAGAATGGAACTAAGCGAACCATAACATATCAATAAGCATGAAAACAGTGAATAAAAACGAAATAGCATTAAGCATAAAACCTCAAGAGTATGTGATACATTACCAAAGGGATTTAACCTAAGAGTTTAGCCTTCCATGAAGAAAAATACCAAAAACGTGTAGAAAAGGGAAGAGAGAGAAACCCTAGCAGCCACCACAAGCTTGGAGAGCAAAACTAAGCCTTCTCTATGAGAGAGAATGTAAAAAAAACATGAATGGAAGGTCTCTCCTAGGGTTTACACGAATTTAGCTTTTTTTAAATCTCAAAACGGGCCTAAATCATGGGCCCAAATCCTAAGGAAAGCTTATCTCTAAATTAAATCTAAAAAATATCTTATAGATAAAATCTAAATCTTAAAAGATATAACTAAATCTCAACTAATCCTAAAGATAGATTACAATCTTCACTTCATCATATATCTTCTCTTCCAAAATTAAATCTTCATTCCCAAAATGTCCAAAAAGCCCTTGTGCCAAATATGACCTGAAAATAGAAATAGAATTAATTAGGCTAAATAATCCCAAATTAAACAATATTCAGAATAATAGTCCAATAAACTCTAAATCACTAAATCAAGCTAAACAATGTCAAATAGGCAACAAGTATCAATAATAGGAGTAAAATAATGCAAGGAATAATGCGAAATAAAATGCTCATCAAATACCCCCACACTTATCCTTTTGCACTCCTGGGCAAAACTAAGAATTAGGACTGAGAAGATCAATATGCTCCAAAGTGAATCATGCAACAAGATTACTACAACTAATGAATGCAAACCTAAGAGATTACATACTTCACAATGAATTCTAGGAAATGCAAAGAAATGGGCAAAATCGAGCACATGAAGAAAATAAGGACCAAAGAATCAAGGCATCCATGAACATCATCCAATTATTTCAAATATGCAAAGAAAACCAATGACATCAAGAGGGTAGTCACAAAGATGATAGAAACTCACAAGGATCACTCAATAGTGTTTACAATGAAGTGTTTAAGGTTAATCAGTGTTTACACTCAAGGCACATCATGAAAAACAAACACAACCATAGGCTTGACAAGCCTCTAACATCAACAATCAACACACATGCACATTAAGATCAAAAGGTCTTTTCAGGGTTGTAATGGGGCCAAGGACAAGGTAGGATAAAAATATGGGAAATGTAGCTAAAACCCAGGGAAGAGAGGAGCAATGGGGAACAAGTAAAAAAAATAAGCACAATCCACCCCAGAATGAAATGGTAAACATAACAACAACCTCTAATTCCAATCCTCTATGCCTCAATCAACCTTTTATTCCATTTTTTTTTCTTTTTCTTCTTTCTTTCTTTTTTTTTTCATCATTCATTTTTTCAATTTTTTTTTTTCAATTGCATTACATTACAGAACTTCATGAACGAAAGAAAAGAAGAAACAATAAAAATGACATAATGAGATAAAGCCATAATTACATCACCGACCATAGAGGCAAAACCCAGAACTCACAAGAGATGAAGAACAAAGCACCCTCGCTTACTTAATACCCATTCCCAAAACAATTCCAAAGCTCCAACATTCCCTAAGGTTAGGACAATCATGGTTTTTCAGTCATAGGCTTGTAATGAGCTAAAGAACAAAGAAAAGGGATATAAAGGCTCAAAGGGGCTATCAAAGGATAAATTCATTCAAGGTAGGCTCATATGGCTAGTGGCTTATTCAAGAAAAAAAACAATGCCTAAATCATTTCAAAATGTGCATGGGAATATCAAGTATCAACAAGAGTCAAGTCAAGTTCTAGAGTGCAAGTAATCCAGAGTGCAATCACACATGAAAGAAAAATTAGGTGACATATATAGCAATCCACCCACAATTAAGGCTCAAATCCTCACAAAAGGGACAATTCTATCACAGTGTTACCACCTCTTAATTATCAAAAGCAACTTTACACACAGAAATGCATGAATTAAGACACAAGATACCAAGACTCTACTAAAATGAAGCAAAAACATGCAAGAAAATGCCCAAAACTTAGCAAAACCTAAAAAATCAAAGCAAAAATATGCAACCTAAACTACTCTCCAGGTTTTTTTTTTGTATTGAATATTGAATAATTGAATAATTGAAATCAAAACAGAATTAAATCAAAACGAAGAAACAAATAAGGAAAAGCGGATAAACCCCTTTGGCTCGCGTTCACAACTCTATCATCGGTCACAAAAGATCAATTTCTTTCCTCTTCACTGTCCAACTCGTGAGAACTAAATACTAAGCGAAAATTCAATTCTCACCCCAAAACCCAAACCTCTAATTAAGCATTAAAAGCCAAAGCATGGAGTTTTTACGAGTTTGCATAAATTAATCATTCATACACATGGATTATCTCTATAGAATGGAACTAAGCGAACCATAACATATCAATAAGCATGAAAACAGTGAATAAAAACGAAATAGCATTAAGCATAAAACCTCAAGAGTATGTGATACATTACCAAAGGGATTTAACCTAAGAGTTTAGCCTTCCATGAAGAAAAATACCAAAAACGTGTAGAAAAGGGAAGAGAGAGAAACCCTAGCAGCCACCACAAGCTTGGAGAGCAAAACTAAGCCTTCTCTATGAGAGAGAATGTAAAAAAAACATGAATGGAAGGTCTCTCATAGGGTTTACACGAATTTAGCTTTTTTTAAATCTCAAAACGGGCCTAAATCATGGGCCCAAATCCTAAGGAAAGCTTATCTCTAAATTAAATCTAAAAAATATCTTATAGATAAAATCTAAATCTTAAAAGATATAACTAAATCTCAACTAATCCTAAAGATAGATTACAATCTTCACTTCATCATATATCTTCTCTTCCAAAATTAAATCTTCATTCCCAAAATGTCCAAAAAGCCCTTGTGCCAAATATGACCTGAAAATAGAAATAGAATTAATTAGGCTAAATAATCCCAAATTAAACAATATTCAGAATAATAGTCCAATAAACTCTAAATCACTAAATCAAGCTAAACAATGTCAAATAGGCAACAAGTATCAATAATAGGAGTAAAATAATGCAAGGAATAATGGGAAATAAAATGCTCATCAAATACCCCCACACTTATCCTTTTGCACTCCTGGGCAAAACTAAGAATTAGGACTGAGAAGATCAATATGCACCAAAGTGAATCATGCAACAAGATTACTACAACTAATGAATGCAAACCTAAGAGATTACATACTTCACAATGAATTCTAGGAAATGCAAAGAAATGGGCAAAATCGAGCACATGAAGAAAATAAGGACCAAAGAATCAAGGCATCCATGAACATCATCCAATTATTTCAAATATGCAAAGAAAACCAATGACATCAAGAGGGTAGTCACAAAGATGATAGAAACTCACAAGGATCACTCAATAGTGTTTACAATCAAGTGTTTAAGGTTAATCAATGTTTACACTCAAGGCACATCATGAAAAACAAACACAACCATAGGCTTGACAAGCCTCTAACATCAACAATCAACACACATGCACATTAAGATCAAAAGGTCTTTTCAGGGTTGTAATGGGGCCAAGGACAAGGTAGGATAAAAATATGGGAAATGTAGCTAAAACCCAGGGAATAGAGGAGCAATGGGGAACAAGTAAAAAAAATAAGCACAATCCACCCCAGAATGAAATGGTAAGCATAACAACAACCTCTAATTCCAATCCTCTATGCCTCAATCAACCTTTTATTCCATTTTTTTTTCTTTTTCTTCTTTCTTTCTTTTTTTTTCATCATTCATTTTTTCAATTTTTTTTTTCAATTGCATTACATTACAGAACTTCATGAACGAAAGAAAAGAAGAAACAATAAAAATGACATAATGAGATAAAGCCATAATTACATCACCGACCATAGAGGCAAAACCCAGAACTCACAAGAGATGAAGAACAAAGCACCCTCGCTTACTTAATACCCATTCCCAAAACAATTCCAAAGCTCCAACATTCCCTAAGGTTAGGACAATCATGGTTTTTCAGTCATAGGCTTGTAATGAGCTAAAGAACAAAGAAAAGGGATATAAAGGCTCAAAGGGGCTATCAAAGGATAAATTCATTCAAGGTAGGCTCATATGGCTAGTGGCTTATTCAAGAAAAAAAACAATGCCTAAATCATTTCAAAATGTGCATGGGAATATCAAGTATCAACAAGAGTCAAGTCAAGTTCTAGAGTGCAAGTAATCCAGAGTGCAATCACACATGAAAGAAAAATTAGGTGGCATATATAGAAATCCACCCACAATTAAGGCTCAAATCCTCACAAAAGGGACAATTCTATCACAGTGTTACCACCTCTTAATTATCAAAAGCAACTTTACACACAGAAATGCATGAATTCAGACACAAGATACAAAGACTCTACTAAAATGAAGCAAAAACATGCAAGAAAATGCCCAAAACTTAGCAAAACCTAAAAAATCAAAGCAAAAATATGCAACCTAAACTACTCTCCCCCCCACACTTAAATCACACATTGTCCTCAATGGAACACAAATAGCAGAATCAGACTGATATAGACAAGTGCAATAAAAAGAGTAAGGAAGGAGAAAAGAAGACTCCCGAAATCATGGTGGGTCAAAAATGGGGTCGACCAATGAGGCTTCCTCCACAGGTGCATCATCCAAAGAAGGGGTAGTAAGGAAAGGCTTGAGTCGG
This sequence comes from Crotalaria pallida, assembly GCA_037953625.1. Lineage (NCBI taxonomy): Eukaryota > Viridiplantae > Streptophyta > Magnoliopsida > Fabales > Fabaceae > Crotalaria > Crotalaria pallida. The sequence continues at coordinate 57,328,844 of CM075651.1, forward strand.
TGGCCATTGACTTTGAAGCTCTTGTCTGTTGACTCACTCTTGATCTCCACAGTGCCATAAGGAAACACCTGGGTGACTACAAACGGTCCAATCCATTTAGAGCAGAGCTTTCCACTCATGAGTCCAAGCCTAGAGTTGTAGAGCAACACTTTTTGACCAACCAAGAACTCCTTTCTGCAAATTGAGCTATCATGGAGCTTCTTGGTCTTCTCTTTGTAGAACTTGGAATTCTCATAGGCCTCCAAACGGATCTCATCTAGCTCACTCAACTGCAGCTTCCTCTCCTCACCCGCTTGATCAAGAGCTAAGTTGCATTGCTTCACAGCCCAATATGCACGGTGCTCTATCTCCACAGGCAGGTGGCATGCCTTACCAAAAACAACCCGATAAGGTGACATCCCTATGGGTGCCTTGTAAGCAGTCCGATGGGCCCATAGAGCATCCTCCAATCGTGTGCTCCAATCCTTTCTATTAGGCTTCACCATCTTCTCCAAAATCCGCTTGATCTCTCTGTTTGAAATCTCAGCTTGCCCATTGGTTTGGGGGTGATATGGTGTAGAAACTTGGTGCACAACCCCATACTTCTTGAGCAAAGCTTGCATGGATCTATTGCAGAAGTGTGTGCCTTGATCACTGACTATGGCTCTAGGTATGCCAAACCTGCAAAGGATATTAGTCCTGACAAAATCTACAACAACCTGAGCATCATTAGTCCTGGTGGCCTTAGCTTCCACCCATTTGGATACATAATCCACAGCAAGTAAGATATAATAAAAACCAAAAGAAACAGGAAAGGGGCCCATGAAATCTATACCCCAGACATCAAACACCTCACAGAACAACATAGGTTGTTGCGGCATCTGTTGCCTCCAAGATAGGGTGCCTCCTGCCCTTTGACATTACTCACATGAGCTGCAGATTTTGCTTGCATCCTTGAAGATGGTAGGCCAATAAAATCCAGAGTCCAGCACCTTTCGTGCTGTCCTTTGAGTGCCAAGGTGGCCTCCAACTGGTGAAGCATGGCAAAATTGGAGAACCGATTGGATCTCCTGGTCTGGAATGCACCTGCGAATGACCTGATCACTGCAAAAACGCCACAAATAGGGGTCATCCCATACATAATACTTGGCATCGCTCTTCAATTTGTCTCTTTGAGCTTTGGATGCCAAGGGTGGAAAAACAGATGCAACTATATAATTTACAATATCAGCAAACCAAGGAATAAGGGGAGGGGGATGTGAAACATGCAAAACTAAAAGCTGCTCATCCGGGAAGTCATCCCGGATAGGAAATGCATCCTTCTCTCTCTCTATTCTACTCAAGTGGTCTGCGACAAGGTTATGTGCACCACTCCGATCCTGAATCTCAAGATCAAACTCCTGGAGGAGCAACATCCATCTAATCAACCTAGGTTTGGAATATGTCTTTTTCAAAAGATACTTCAGGGCAGCATGATCAGTATACACCACAACCTTAGAACCTAACAGATATGATCTAAACTTATCAAGTGCAAAGACAATGGCTAACAACTCTTTTTCAGTTGTGGTGTAATTAACTTGTGCTGAATCTAAAGTCCTAGATGCATAATAAATCACATGAGACATCTTACCAACCCTTTGGGAGAGAACTGCTCCCAAAGCATAATTCAAGGCATCGGTCATGAGCTCAAATGGGAGAGTCCAGTCAGGTGGTTGGATTATGGGAGTGGTGGTGAGTGCTCTCTTTAGCTCATCAAATGCTTTCTTGCATTGGTCTCCAAACTCAAATGCGGTATCCTTTTGAAGCAAGTTGGATAGTGGAAGGGCTATCTTGCTAAAGTTCTGAATAAACCTGCGATAGAAACCTGCATGGCCAAGAAAAGAACGCACCTCTCGCACGCAAGAGGGGTAAGGCAAATGTGATATTACATGCAGCTTAGCAGGATCAACCTCTATGCCCTTATGCGAAATAATGTGCCCTAAGACTATGCCTTGTTCTACCATAAAATGAAATTTTTCAAAATTCAAGACAAGGTTAGTCTCAATGCACCTATTAAGCACCTTAGACAAACTATCAAGACATGCATCAAAAGAGGAACCATATACACTAAAATCATCCATGAAGACCTCTATGCAATGCTCAAGTAAGTCATTAAAAATACTCATCATACATCTTTGAAAAGTGCCAGGAGCATTGCATAGGCCAAAAGGCATCTTCCTATAAGCAAATGTACCAAAAGGACAGGTAAATGTAGTCTTATGTTGGTCCTCTGGTGCAATACAGATTTGGAAATAACCAGAGAAACCATCTAAGAAGCAATAGTGAGATTTACCTGCCAGGCGCTCCAACATCTGATCAATGAAGGGAAGAGGAAAGTGATCCTTGCGGGTCGCCTGGTTGAGCTTCCTATAATCAATGCAGACTCTCCAACTGTTCTGCACTCTAGTGGGAATCAGCTCATCCTTCTCATTTTTGACAACTGTCACCCCAGACTTCTTGGGAACTACTTGAACCGGGCTTACCCAAGTGCTGTCTGAAATGGGGTAGATAATGCCAGCTTGCAGCAGCTTGGTGACCTCTTTCTTCACCACATCAAGAATCTGGGGGTTCAACCGTCTCTGGGGTTGTCTCACTGGTTTAGCCCCATCCTCCAATAAAATCCGATGCATGCACATGGAGGGGCTAATACCAGGTATGTCTGCCAAAGTCCATCCTATTGCCTTTTTGTTTGCTCTAATCACATCCAGCAGTTGCTTCTCTTGATCAACAGAAAGGGAGGTAGAGATGATCACTGGAAGTTTCTGCTCAGCCTCCAAGTAAGAATATTTGAGATGAGGAGGAAGGGGCTTCAGGTCCAATAAAGGTGCCTGCATCACAGATGGAACTAAAGGAGCAGCAGAATTGGATTCTGCCGCCTGCACCTGAACAAGTGAATTAGACTCATGCAAAACAGAAATGGGGTTAGCATGATCTGAATCTATATCATATGAATCAACAGATGCAGTAGCAGAATTTAAAAACTGGTCAATTTCAATGCATGCAGTGCACATTTCGGAATCAGAACATGCAGAACAAGTAAATGAGCTAGTGAAAGATGGCAAATCATAATCATGCAAAAAGTCTAGAACATGCTCATCAATCAGATCATCAATCAAGTCAACATGAAAGACAGAGTGGTCATCAGAAAAATGTTTCATAGCATCAAAAATATTGAATCGAACCACACTGTCATCAAATTCCATGGAAAGTGTACCTGCATGCACATCTATCTTGGTTCGGGCTGTTTTCAAAAATGGTCTCCCTAATATGATAGGGACAGAGCTACGAGAGGTGTCCTCTTCCATATCAAGAATATAAAAATCAGCAGGAAAGATAAGCTCTTCAACCCGAACCAGGACATCCTCTATCAAACCTGCGGGGTAGGCAGTAGATCTATTTGCCAAGTGAATAACCACACCCGTAGGTTGAAGGGGTCCAAGTGAAAGAGATTTGAAAACAGATATAGGCATAACATTAATAGATGCTCCTAAATCTAGCAAAGCATTCTCAAATTTAGTATTACCTATGATACAAGGCACAGAGAAAGTTCTAGGATCCTTACACTTTTCAGGAATATGAGGGACGGGTTTACCTATAAGAGCAGAGACATTTCTTCCCACGTTGATCCTCTCATTGTCCTTGAGCTTCCGTTTGTGTGTGCATAGATCCTTCAAGAACTTTGCATACCTTGGAATTTGCTTGATTGCATCAAGAAGGGGTATGTTGACTTCCACCTTCCTGAATGTGTCAAGTATCTCTTTGTCAATCTCTTCCATTTTCTTGCTTTGAGTCACCCCCCTTGGTGGGAAAGGAAGAGGAATGGGGGGTGGTTGTTGGGCAGCAGCAGGTGTTGTGCTTGTGGAAGGCTGAGCTGGATGGGATTTTCTGGTACTTGTGTGCTCACTATCCTCAACCATTTGGCTCTTCTTGTTGGTTGAAACTAGATCATCTTTGTTGAGGTCAGATTCTGGTGTGGGTGTGACAATCTGCTTCCCTGACCTTAGACTAATGGCATTCACATTCTGGTTTGGATTGATCACTGTTTGGGATGGCAACTTGTTAGAATTCTGAGATTGCATAGTGTTGATTGCTGTTGCCATCTGTCCCATCTGATTGGTCAAAGATTGAATGGAGGCCTCTTGTCTTTGAATGGATGCTCTAGTTTCCTGTTGGAATTGGAGATTTTGCATGGTCATCTGTTTCATCAGCTTTTCCAATGAAGGCTGCTGCTCAGTACTAGGAGCTGGTGGTGCAGAATTAGCCTGTTGTTGTTGTTGTCTCTGTTGCTGGACTGGAGGAGGTACATATGGTGGTCTGGAATTGTTCTGAAATTGAACCTGTGAAGGTTGCTGATCAGACCATCTCAGGTTGGGATGGTTCCTCCAACCAGGGTTGTATCTATTGGTAGAGAGATCAAAGTTCTGTGGCTGCTGGTTTCTACTGTTGAAGATGTTGGCGGCATATGCCTCAGGTTGGTCAGCACCAGTCGTTGGTTGCTGCTGCACAGAAGGGCATGCATCTGTGGGGTGCTCAGCCGATGTGCATATGCCACATAATCTAGCAGGCAGAGACAACTTCTTCTGGTTGATGGCCAATTGAGTGACCAAAGCTATCTTGACTCTGGCTTCTAAAGGTGTCATGTCTCCTAGGGCACCACCACTTGCAGCATCAAGCATGTTTCTCTCCATGAGGTTGAGACCTTCATAGAAATATTGAATAAGCAGCTGCTCTGAGATCTTATGGTGGGGGCAGCTCGCACACAATCTCTTGAATCTCTCCCAATACTCATAGAGACTTTCTCCACTTTGTTGCCTGATGCCTGATATATCCTTTCGGATTGCTGTTGTTCTGCATGCAGGGAAGAATTTCTCAAAAAATGCCCTCTTCAGGTCATCCCAGACTGTGATAGAACCAGGGGCCAGATCGTACAACCAATCCTTGGCTAGCCCCTCTAGGGAGTGTGGGAATGCCTTAAGACAAACATGATCCTCTTGCACATCATGTGGTTTCATAGTAGCACAGACAATATGGAACTGCTTGAGATGTTTATGAGGATCCTCACCTGCAAGACCATTAAACTTGGGCAACAAATGAATTAGTCCAGACCTTAGCTCATACGGGTCATCGGGATACTGGATGCACAAATCATCAATAGTGAAATCAGGTGCAGCCAGCTCCCTCAATGTCCTCTCACGTGGTGGAGGTTGAGCCATATTTTCAGAATAATCAGAATAAGAATTAGAATTTATAGGAATAGAAGAAAAAGAAGCAGACTCACTATGTAAAGACTCAATAGACTCACTACCTATGGACTGGTTCCTATTTTGTCTAACTAGTCTGTGATAAGTTCTATCAATTTCAGGGTTATATGGATGAAAGTAGCTTGGGTTGCCCCTAGTCATGTACTGAACAAAACACCATGTAGCATAGCAAACTGTCACTAATATACATGACCAAAATAGGCAACAAAATTTTTTTATTTTTTTAAAATTTTTGCTTTATTTTTTTCAGCACCCTAAAATCATAAAAACATACCACAAAAAGTTTGAGGACAAAATTCAAAAGGGAACCAAGTCAAACAATTAAATCAGGGACCAAAAACTAAGAAAATAAAACTTGTAAAATAAAAAAGAAATAGTAAAACGTCTTTTTCAGGATCCAGATGAAGGAGTTTTCTGACAAAGTGAGAAAAATCAGATTATTCAGAAAATTCCCTTCGATTTGATATAAAATTCGTCAAATTTCGAGTTACGGGTCAAAAGTTGCGACGATTTGAAGAAAGTGCTGCTAAAACTTGGAAAATTTTTCTGGAACTCACAACCAGTGGTGATCTGAGTGATCGTGGTGCCTCAAAACCTTTTTATATGATAAAAGTAGTGTGGATATAAATTTTCGTGCAAAAATTCCACCCACAACTATGTGAACTAGCAACCACAGAATCAATCAAATACACTAATTGCAACAAAATAGCAAAACAGCAAACAGTGCAACTTCAACCGGTTATCAGAATTGACTACTAGACCCTAAATCAGAAAGGACACACTATAATAACTATACTAACTACGACACTAACTAACTACTAATGACCTTGGCAAGAACCGATACTCCCCGGCAACGGCGCCAAATTTGATCGAGGCCGTACCCGATACAAATAAAAACAGTTTAAGTATAGTACTAGGAAGTGACTCCTAGGTCGTCTCCCAAGGAATATCTTATCAAGCAAAAGGTCGAACACATAGTATGCACAGAAAACAGGGGGTTTTTTTTTTGTATTGAATATTGAATAATTGAAATCAAAACAGAATTAAATTAAAACGAAGAAACAGATAAGGAAAAGCGGATAAACCCCTTTGGCTCGCGTTCACAACTCTATCATCGGTCACAAAAGATCAATTTCTTTCCTCTTCACTGTCCAACTCGTGAGAATTAAATACTAAGCGAAAATTCAATTCTCACCCCAAAACCCAAACCTCTAATTAAGCATTAAAAGCCAAAGCATGGAGTTTTTACGAGTTTGCATAAATTAAGCATTCATACACATGGATTATCTCTATAGAATGGAACTAAGCGAACCATAACATATCAATAAGCATGAAAACAGTGAATAAAAACGAAATAGCATTAAGCATAAAACCTCAAGAGTATGTGATACATTACCAAAGGGATTTAACCTAAGAGTTTAGCCTTCCATGAAGAAAAATACCAAAAACGTGTAGAAAAGGGAAGAGAGAGAAACCCTAGCAGCCACCACAAGCTTGGAGAGCAAAACTAAGCCTTCTCTATGAGAGAGAATGTAAAAAAAACATGAATGGAAGGTCTCTCCTAGGGTTTACACGAATTTAGCTTTTTTTAAATCTCAAAACGGGCCTAAATCATGGGCCCAAATCCTAAGGAAAGCTTATCTCTAAATTAAATCTAAAAAATATCTTATAGATAAAATCTAAATCTTAAAAGATATAACTAAATCTCAACTAATCCTAAAGATAGATTACAATCTTCACTTCATCATATATCTTCTCTTCCAAAATTAAATCTTCATTCCCAAAATGTCCAAAAAGCCCTTGTGCCAAATATGACCTGAAAATAGAAATAGAATTAATTAGGCTAAATAATCCCAAATTAAACAATATTCAGAATAATAGTCCAATAAACTCTAAATCACTAAATCAAGCTAAACAATGTCAAATAGGCAACAAGTATCAATAATAGGAGTAAAATAATGCAAGGAATAATGGGAAATAAAATGCTCATCAACTGGTCGGATCCAATCGACACGTCAATGGTGAGCTGATTTGATTACTAGGATACTTCATCGCTGATTCAAATAGCTTTATCAAAAACCTTGATCGAGAACTTAGCACATAAAATATTTGACATCATCAAAATCAACAATCTCCCCATCATCAAAATATTTGATTCAACATCTATAAGTGCAAGAAATCATTAACAATGATAAAAAGAATCAATTTGAAGTTTTTGAACATACTTCTCCATATGAACCTCGTCATTGCCAAAGGCAGAAGCTAGTTCACTCTTGCTGCATCGTAATGAAATTGACTTCTTTTTAACCAAAAATTCAGGGGAGGAGACCACAACATATTGAAGGATACAACTAATTTACAAGCTTTTTTTTATAAGAAAAAAATTAATTAAAAAATAGTAAGAAGTACAAGGAATAATTCAAGAAAAAACGATTGTTACAAACATCAATTACAGAAGAAAATCACCACCCCACCTGCTGCACAATGAAATTGTAGCCACAATGAATACACCCAAATGAAATTTTGCCAACCGCAACAATCACACAGAAACAAAGGTTACGAAAGAAACCAGGAACAGGAACAGAGAACAACACAACAATCTCCAATAATCCAAAGTAGCCATTCTATAGTTTAGAGGGTTAGAAAAAATACATGTTGTGACACCATACCTTAATTAATACATTAATTACCCATCAGAATTAGGTTACTCAAAAATTTCTTTCTTTTAATTCATTTACTTATGAAATTCTTCGTAGAATTGGACTGAGTTAATTTTGTTTCTAGGACTTTCCCAAAATATTAGTTTTCCTCTGAAACTTGTTTTCGCATTATATCATATAAGCAGAAAAGCCAACAAGGCACATTGCATCATAATTCAGACATTTACATCATTTCCAACATATGAACAAGTTGTGGATTAGTTTTAAAGTCCCAAAATAACTCCTTTCCCAAAAGGAGGAGTCCTGGACCGACTCCGTGCTACATTTTAAGCACCAAAACCATATTTACATCATTTATCAAAAGAAGATCAGTTGCACTTTATAAATCCCAAAAACAGCCCAGGACGGGACACCCATTACAAATTACTACTACTTACACTCCTCGAGGAGGAGTGCACTCCTGCTCGGCCTGTGACAGTGTATGCTCAATCTTGGTACCTGTATAAAAATAGCAAGGAGGTGAGCATTACACAATACTTAGAAAATATATTCTAAAAAGACATAGAGAATAGCTAAGTCTGTGAGACCCGCAATATTACCCAATTTATTTTTGTGATATAATATTTTTATTTCATTTTTATTTTAATATATTGATTTAATGAGAGTTGTTATAAAAAAATTGGCTTTGGTTGTATAAATATATATATATATGGCGTTAATATATATATATATATATATGTGGAGATAATTATAAATTTTTATTTAATAAATGAGAAAATTATTTTTGGGATAGAAATAATTGGTAAATATATTTTTACCTTAGAAAAATAATTTTGGGATGATTTTAACAAAAGTTTAGTAGAAATGTGAATTTTCAAGTTATAGTGTTTTAACTTCGAAAATTCATATCTTTTTAACCGTAAGTCAGAAAATTATGAATTTTATATAAAAACGATCGTATCGAAATGTAATATTTGAATATGTGAAAATAAAATTTTTATTTTGACATCTACGAAAAAATTACTGTACAGTAGGAAAAACGAATTTTGGTATTTTAAACTTAGGAAAAATTATTTTGGAGCCTAAAATAAATTATTAGACTATAAAATATTTTTATTTAAACATTTAAATAATTATCTGGATGCTCATTGGCTGCACCGTGTAACAGCCCGATTTTCGTAAACCAAACTAATTAACTTTTATTCATTAAGGTTGCAAAAATGAGGCCAATTTTTTTTTTAAAAAAACATTGTTGAAGTATTCGAAAACATTATTGAAAATCTCTTTATGCTCTTCAATTCACTTCTCCGAAAACCGAGTTGTTAATAAAACCTTTCTTTTCATAAAGCATTCGTTTTCATAAAAGAACTTAGTTCAAAATCATCTTGACAATTCTTAAAAACTTTACACGGGTCACTATGCAAAAGATGTACTCCACAAGTCAATTTAAAAACTTAGCTCGATTACATAAATGGTTCATGGCTCGGTAATCCTTAATTCAAAACATTCACAACAAAACTAAACTAATAACACTATCCTTAAACTTTCCTATTGAAAACTATCGAATGAAGTTTCTTCTTCTTCTTGTGCCCTTTCTTCCTCTCCGACGAAGATGCCATCTCTGTCACTGCTTTCCCTTGGTCGTTGGGCTCCAACTCTATCTCATTTAGAGTGGTGAAATTCCGATGGGTCTCGTACCGTTTCTTCTCCTCGTAGCTCCTATATCCACGCACAGTGACTTTCCCCAGGTGCGGCCCCAAGTTAGCTCCACTCAGCTGATGTTCCGGGTCAGGAATCTCGATCTGGGTGTAGCCGATCCATACCCAACCATAGGGTGTGTGCTTCCAATCGCTCCCATGCCTACTCCAAGTGGCGGTCTCCATACGATACTCCATCTGCCCGTTGAGATATCAGCAGAACCGATATGCCAACGAACAGGAGAGAGTAAGCGATCCGAACGACGCATCGTCGACGGTGTGGGATTACGATAGGCAAGATAATATGACCATACAAACATACAATACAACATACAGACACACAACAATCAAGCATATTATTACATCATTATCATTATTATCAATCTTATCGTCATTATTATTATTCTTCGTTTTCTTTTCAAACTTAATTTCGCTTCTCATAAACATTCTTTCTTTCTCAATCATTTCCTTCTCATACTCATAATTTCTTCTTGTCCAGTCTTATCAATTCAAATCTTTCTTTGAGTTGGGGAATTATAAGATATCATCAGGATAATCATTTCGTTCTCGGCTAACACTCACGTCTACATCTCCTCGGTCATCCACCCAACCTAGTCGGAAGCAAACAGGAGTACAGGACCTTTACCGTGCGGGCATGACAGCTGTCTCACAATTGGCTCCAAGCCAGGAGGACTGTAGAAAACTTGGGTACAGCCTCAAATAATTTCATATCATTTCAATTCATATATATAATCAACACACACTATAGAAAACTTGGGTACAGTGGCAATCAAGATGCCCCACTCCAGTCCCTCTCACTGTTCAAGATTTGCAATCTAGGGGGCGTCAGTACTATTCTAGTGGCGCATGCAGAACTTACCACGACATTGGACCCAGTCCCTACCACGTTTGTACGCCACATATGGAGTTCGTTCTGCCTAGAAAGTACTCAAGACTTCTTGACGTTTCACCGTCATCGTCCTCCCCTAATGCAATCTCCTCCTGAGTATCCGCAGATACCCATGGTTCCTTCCTCTCCACTACTTCGCACTCTCATACCTCACCGCGTATGTCTTTTAGAGTCTTTTATCTTTTTAATTAACCTAAGGTCGACCCATCCTTCGTGCATCCCTTCAATGAGTCCCGACCGCTAACTTTGCACAATCTTTCTCTCATCTTTTCTCAATATCGCACAGAGTTGGGATCACATCACTGAACTCGTATCTAATTTTCCCAATCCTGCTGAACGTTCTCAATCTTTCTTAATCCTCTCATTTCACACTCTCATTTCATAATCCTTTCTCAAAACTACATTTCATAAGCTTTTCTCAAAAATTTCATTTTATGACTTTCTCAAAAATACCATCTTGCAAACTTTCACAAATTATCATTTTGTAAACTTTTTCATAAAATCTCCTTTCGTAAATTTCTCAAAATTTAGTTTCACAACTTCTAAAAATCTCTTTTCGCAAACTTCCTCAAAACCTTATTTCAAAAACTTTCTTAAAAATTTCGTCTCGCAAAGTTTCTAAAAAACTTCCTTTCATAACTTTTCAAAAAATTTTATCTCAAAACTTTTCTAAAAATACTTTTTATAATCTTTCTCAAAACCTCTTTTCAAAAACCTTTTCAAAAATCTCTTTCCACAAATCTTTTTCAAAAATCTTCTTTTCATAATTTTTCAAAAAAAATCTCTTTTCACAAATCCTTTCAAAAAAATCTCTTTTCACAAATCTTTTCAAAAAAATCTCTTTTCACAAATTTTTTCAAAAATCTCTTTTCAAAAATCACATTTTTACTGAGCGCTAATGGAGGAGCAAGCTCAACTCAACACTAGTCTCTTTTCCAAAACATAAACAAAGGAGTCAAGCTCCACTCGAATCACCTCTCATTTCAGTATCAACATTAATTTCCCCAGCTCTGGCTCGTCCTTGTCATTATCATCAACTCTTTCCCCAATCTCAACTCTTTATCTCTTTTATAATCAATCTCTCACACCTTTTGTCCTTATTCCTCTCTCATTGTATCTTAATCTCCATCAACTTATTTAACTTCTTTTCATATTCAGGACGTACAGACGTCCATCAGCATGTTACACATATTTAATCAACAGTATTCAATTTCATCATGCGTAATTAAATCAATGAAAATAAACATGCTATCAACATACAAGCATCACACAACAACAATGTGGTCTTTGTCACCTTCGTATAAGTGGTCACACACACAAACAATTGCCACTATACTACTGACTCCGAACCACTTAGTTCCGATCTTTGAGATGATACGGAACGTCCTAATAAGTCACCTAAATACCACAGTGTCTTAGGAAAGCTTCTCTCTCACCTGAGGTCCAGCGTTTAAATGCGTACCGTCTCCTCGGATCCTTGCCTCTGCCAGCTGCCCCAAATCCCTTGTCTTTCAAATTCCTCGTACTAAATAAAATACGCTCACGTTATTAACTTGTATTAAGAAAATCTTTTTCATAACTTAGACACCTCTCATTCCTCGTCGGAAGATTTAAAACATAACCGTTTTCTTTCAAACAACTCTAATATTTTCTAGCACTTAAACGTTTCAAAACCATTTGAAAAACATCAGGTAAAGTCATTTAAACTATTTAGTTTGGTCGCTGGTCCGTCTTGGACAGTACCTTAATCATGTTTGAAAACACCGAAAAATGCATCGTTTTTAACCCGGCTTCTTCTTAAATCAAATATCACTGGAAAACATTACTTTAAATCACTTGAACTCGTTTTCAAAGTTAAGAAACCATTTTAAATAATTCTGGACAGCAAAGAATTATTTTACAAAAATCACTTTGATAAAACCCCGAAAACATCGTAAAACACTTTTCGCTTTAAATAACTCTTTAATTCAAAATTAACACTTTAAAACTCAAGTTTTATCACAAAACGAACTTTGGACAACCATAAACACAATCCCAAAAATCCCAAATAAATCAAATGGAATTATCTTAAAACCAATTAATTTCAAAACCAATTACACACTCAAATATTTTTCAAACATCAACTAACACACAACAACAAGCAACATTTCATTAATTAATGATAGGCATATAATCAACTCAGTTAACATCAAAGCAATCATACAACTCACAAATAATTCATTTTCGCAAAACAAAACACTTAGTCATGCATATTTTCACAAACCGAATTGAATCAAAGATATAAACCAAACACATTTATATTTATCTTTCTTACTTTAAACAACTTTATTCTTTTCAAAAATCATCATGTACATTTTATTTCATGCAATTAAACTCCCTAAATTTATTTACACTATATGGCCGAATGAAATCAAAGAAAACAAGTTAAACATCACAAATTTAAATCACATAAATCAACTTGATTTATTTTAAACTCTTAAATTCTATTTTCTTTTTCATGCAACAAAATTATTTACTCTTTCTTTTATTCTCAATCGAATACTCACACACATACACATATTCGATTAAACACAAAACTTTTTCCAAAATCATTTAGTTCATTTATCTCCTTTATTTTTAAATCAAAAACCGAGTAGAAAATAATTATTTACAACACAATTTCAAACAATTTATTTTAGCATAATTTCTCAAAACATACTTATTGTTTTTAAGTCACTTCATTGAAAAAGAACCCAAGTCTAGCTAGCATGTGTAGGCCGAATATCATCATGATCAAAACAAGGTTTTTGGTTCACTTTTTCAACATGCAAAAACACAAGGTTCTTAAATCAAAAAGAAATTAACATTCATGTGTTTCTTTTTATGGAAACAAAACATGATTTCCTATTCCTAGGCTTCGAACGAATGCACATCATCATAGATCAAGGTTTTATCTTCAAATCTTTATCATGTATGCACATAGAACATGAATCAAGACAAAAATCATTTTTCAAAATTTATCTCCCTTGATTCTTTGTAAAACCGTGAGGTTCATTAAGAAAAATAAAATCTTTTTACTCAAAAACCTCATGCATGTACCTAGATCTTGTAGATCAAGTCATGAAATCAAGTATTGTAGCACAAATCAGAGATAAAAATCACTTTGAGTAAGAAAAGACCAAAACCGTGGCATGCATGGATGAAGGATCAAATCTTTTTGTTTAAAACAACATGCATGCACCAAAGATCAAACTTTTTCAAAGATTAACACAAGATCAAAGCTTTTTATTTATAACTGACATGCAAAGCTCAAAAACCAAATCTTTTCATTAAAAATTAAGACCAAAAGCAAGACTTTATCAAGATCAAGTAAAAATCAAACACTTTCAACCACTCAAATCAATTTTTCTACACATGAGATCAACATGCAATGACTTAGATCAAATCAAAAAGCATCAAGACCAAATCTTCTAGTCATGGCCGAAACATAGGGTTCATGATCTAGTGTTTTATAAGTTTATTTATTCTTAGAAATTCAAGATCAAGGTTCATTTAACACATGCATGAACTCAAATTATCAAAACTATCATCAAATCAACATGCAACACCCAAAGTCTTAACTTTATGATCAACCAAGTTTAGATCACACATTTATTTATCAAATAAACTCTTAAACACATCTTTAAATCACGATTTAAGGAAGAAAGTTTAACATTCAAAGAGGTTTGCTTTAAACTTTACAAAAGTCTCAAAACTTTTTAGATCTTTAAGATTTAGTTTGAAAAACTTTAAGATCTTTTATGAAAAACCTTATACGAGTTATGAAGTCCATTGTTTAGACATTTACAAGTTATTTTTAGCTTTAAAAATTCATGATCAAGCACAAACACACTTGTACTCATCATTTAAGATTTGAAAATTAACATGCAAAGAAAAAGGAAAGAAAAATTACAAGATCAAAAGAAAAAATCTAACTATTACAATTTTCTCCATGATTTTCGAACTACCCACCAAGATCAAGATCTTCTAGCTCCTAGAGTCTTAGATCTTCAAGGAAGAACTTATGTTTTGGCTTGGGTTCCTCTTCTTCTTCCTCCTTCTCACTCACGGCCTCCCTCTTTTTCTTTAGGTGTTGAGAGCTTGATTTTTGCTCTCAACAAGTGTGTTTAGAAAGTGAAAAGAAATGAAAGAAATGAAGGGTGGAAATGAAGAAATGAAGTGGCCAACACTTCACCCTCTTGGCTATATATAGACAAAGGTGAAGGCATGAGACTTTTCCTCTTTTGTCCTTGATCAATTCGGCCATGGTGCAAATGAGAGGGGCAATTTTGGCTCTTCAAAAACTTGAATGGGTGGAGTTTATCAAAAGTCCATCTAGAGGTAGGTTTAGGGTTTAGGTTACTTTAGGTTTATTTAATTTTATTTCTTAAGTTTTTCTTTACTTATTTGGTTTCCTTAAGGTTCTAACCTACCCGTTAACCCCTTTGTCTTAAAAAAAATGAAATCTTAGACATGTATACACACATACATACACGTATCACACACATACCCATACATACACTCATGCATTATCATATTCTTTTACTAATTTAATTCCATATAATCCTAAGCATACACATACATGGCAATACTGTAACACCCTAGTTACTTTTACCCTTAATTTATTATGAATTTAAAATTTTCTTTTAATACTACTAGTTGATTAGGAAAAACACTTAGTTACTTTTAATTCTTATGAAAATCTCCGTAAAATCGGACGGAGTTTCCTTTGTTTTAGGGATATTCCCAAAATTTAGTTTTCCTGATTAACCTGCATAAAGCTTCATCTTCATCAACAATGGGCCAGCAGGGCCAAAATATAGTTCAGTTCAATTACACTTTTCAGAAAATGATTACAATTTCTAAAGTGGGTTTGCTTCCCAAAATATTATACATTTTAAGTTCCCAAAACTGAAACTATTGACCCACAAAGGGTCACTCAACTAACAAAGCAACATTCCACGAGGTGGAGTGTAATCCTGCCCGGCCATACTCGTGTAAGCTCCTTCTTCACCTATAAAAATATATCAAGAAGGGTAGCATTACACAGAACTTAGAAAATACATTCTAAAATGACATAGAGAACAATTAAGAGATTACTACCCGTTATCACTTGGCTTATATTTTCTATTTCAATTTCCCTTGCTTCCTTAATACCCTATTGTTGACCATATTCATTTCTTATTCCTTTCGACTATTTCCTTAACCTTTCCTGATTCTATCACTTCCTTCAATCATTTTACACACTAACCTACCTATCCTTTTAATCCCATTTAATACTCACTCCTAATGGAGGGCCTTGTTCATAAAATATTCCACTCCCCTACAGAGGGTCCTGATATTATCTACTCCTTCTCGTTTATATAATATTCCACTCCTCTACGGAGGGTCCTGATATTATTCACTCCCTATGAAGGGTCATGATACTGCACATACAATTCTATAGTACACACCCTTACGGAGGGTCATGATAATATCCACTCCTTCACGGAGGGTCCTGAAAATATCCACTCCCTTACGGAGGGTCATGATAATATCCACTCCTTCACGGAGGGTCCTGAACATATCCACTCCTTCACGGAGGGTCCTGATAATATCCTACGGAGGGTCATGATAATATCCACTCCTTCACGGAGGGTCCTGAAAATATCCACTCCCTTACGGAGGGTCATGATAATATAATTTCCCACTCCGCGTAGGGAGGGTCATGAACGTATCCTCTCCATTTTGGAGGGTCCGTAGATAATACTCAATATCATAATCAATTATTCATACCATTTAATTACCTTTTTCTCTAACCATTAATCCTTTTCTTGATTTCTTTACCGTTCACCTATTTTCCTTCTTATTCCCGTTAACTGCATTTTACTCTTCATCATCATTCATGTTCATTCCAATTCCATTCTAAATACTAAAATTAATAACGTAACCAACTTCCTAATCACTATATTCATTATTGACTTTCAAACCAGACCATAATCTACATTCATCATCATTATTCCCAATTTTCACGTAGTTCAACTATTTGATTATTTATCCCCTATTTGTTACGCATTCACAACCTACAATTGTTTCAAGTTACCATTAAGTTCTCTATTCCAATTATCATTAAATCCAATTGTCTATCTCATCTCTAACTCTATAGCTCACTCTCATTATCAAACCCACAAATACTTAAATCTAGGCAATTACAAACATACACAATTAAAGTCATATCCATTAACCATTCATAAATCCTATTCTAATCAATTTCCCTAAGGTTCCTCTTTCTATTTTATTCTCTACCCTTAATTCCCCCTATATACAAGCTAGAAAAATACCCCCTAAGTAGAGGTAACACTTCCCTTCTTACCTTGAATGTGAAGGGAGGAAGCCACCAAAACCCTAGCCTTTCCTTAGCTTTAAAAAAACCCTAGCTTCTTATTCTTTGTCCTTGAGGGTGAGACATATTTGCACATAAACCTCCATAGTTGTAGAGATCAAAATCCATGGAGGTAGGGATAGAAAGAGGGTCACGAATTTCATGGAAAATAAGGGGTGATCCATGGCTATTTTTCTTGGTTGGAAACTTGATGGGGATGGTGAATAGGATGGTGATTGATGGTGGTTGCTCTTGGTTTTGGTGCTTGGCTTCTTGAATCATAAAGGAAAGGAAGGAGATGATGAGATGATGAAGAAGATGGGTGGTTGATCTTGATTCTTGAGGGTTGGTGCTTGATGATGATGGTGTGTTCATGGGAATAAGAAAGGAAGAGATGAAGGAGATGAGAGAAGGAGGTGTTGATGTGTGTGTGTTATGTTGTTGTTGTTGTAAACTTGTGTCATGCCATGAGGGAGCAAATCGTGTGATGGGGGCTGGCCAACTTGGTGCCCAAGGTTTGATCTGGTGGCTGAGATTGCTTCACCTGACCGCGCGCGCCTGGGCGCATATTCTCGCGCTTGAGCGCGGGTTACGCACCAGCTGGTGCTGCTGATGCGGTCTGCGCGCATGCTGGTGCTGGTGGAGCGAGTTGGTGCGCGTTCTGGTGCCACTGATGCGTTCTGGTGCGCCATTTCCATAGCTGGTGCGTGCAGGGCGCGCCTGGGCGAGCGGGAGGCGCGCCTGGGCAGTTTTTCTACTGATCTGGTGCATGATTTGCACCCTGGTGCGCCTGGGCGTGCACCGGTGCGCCTGGGCGTGCACCAGAAACTTGAAACTTCGATTCGCCGTAACTTTTTCGTTAACTGTCGGATCAGGTCCAAATTTTTAGACAAGCTTCTCAATCCCCTAAACTTCACATCCAACGGTGGAATTTATTTTCTTAGCATCCTATAATAAATTTCTAATTTTCTCTTTTCAGTCGATTTCTAACATCGGAAACGCCGATTTAACTCCCGATTTCGCTTAGTTAATCTCGCTCGAAGCTACCATTGCCTTCTATATAACCCCTAGGACTTATATTTACTACTCACCTTGCTCCCAAAATTCTTTAAGCAATTAATCTACCCATTCCCTACACTTTAAACCTATTAATTTATTAATTATGCTTGGAATTAAATTAGGGATGTTACAAATACCACACATACATACACATACATGTTACACATATATACACACATACATGTATTATCTTTTTATTTCTTAATCAATTCCATTTTAAAACATATTGGCACCAATTCACATAATAATTCAATTATTTCAAGGAATCATATTCACACAATCATACATTAAACACGTATCAACTAACATATATGTCTAGAAAACAAATCTCTTTCTCATAAAAATACTCTTGTTTAGAAATTACTATTTCTTTAAAAACGTGAATTAAGAAATTCATTTAAGAAATACCCCTTTCAAAACACTTTTCTCAAAAATAAATCTCTTTAGTATTTTAAATTAATACGAGGAATTTGCGGGGTGTTACACACCGTCCAGAGTTTATTATTTTTCTAATTATTTCTGAAATTTTTTTTAAAGGCTTTATTATGATTGGTTGTTGAAGAGGTGAATTCAAAAATGAGCCAATGATAATTTTTCCCCTCATTTTGGGTCAAGGGTGCCGTCCAAATTTTATGAAGGAAAGAGGGAGATATTTTGTTCAGCAAATTACAAGAAGCATCTTGAGTTAAGGCTTAGTTTTTAGGAAAATCATCATTAATGCAAGTGCATGTTCCAAAGGATGAATTTGAATTTTTTTTGACCCATTTTGATGAGAGGGGGGCGTGTATTCAGACTTGGAGAGGGGGGGAAAATATTTTTACTTCACCTATAAATAGATGCATAGCTTCATCATTCTTTTCACACACATTACAAGCATTTTGAGAGAAAAAAATTCAAAAGAGAGACTTTGAAAGAGAGGGGTGGGGCGTGGCACTCTTGAGGGGAGGAAGGAAAATTTTTCATTCTCATTCTTGAAGATCACTTTGCTTAAGGAAGAGAGGTAACTCTAGAACCTATGCTTTACTTTGTTTTAATCTCTTATTTCATTAATCTTTGTTAAATAAAAATCTCTCTTCTATGGATATGAATTATAAACTAAAATCTCTAAATACTTTTTGATATAGATTTTTGAATTATGTATATGAATGATGTTATTAGTCATATGAACAAAGAATGAAAAGGGACTCAAAATGAGGTTTAAAGAAATGTTTCATTTCCCCTTTTTATTCAATGTAATGACCAACTTTTGACGATGATATGGGAAATGATATTCTGGATTTTTAAAGAGATAAAAAGTTATGTTCTCAAAATTATATGAGTATGTATTTTAACGATTGTGTGAAATTGTTATTGTTTGGTTTTGCTTCTTTTG
This sequence comes from Crotalaria pallida, assembly GCA_037953625.1. Taxonomy (NCBI): domain Eukaryota; kingdom Viridiplantae; phylum Streptophyta; class Magnoliopsida; order Fabales; family Fabaceae; genus Crotalaria; species Crotalaria pallida. Next base: position 57,348,200 of record CM075651.1, read on the forward strand.
TTTGATGTTGGAAATAAGTGAGATATTAAGAACAATGAGTAAATAATGATGAGTAAAAATAAAAAAATTGATAGTGATGATGATGGTATAGGCCATGAGGCCTAAGAGTTATTTGTGAATAAAAATAACAATTGATATAAGTGTATGAGGAATTGAGACTTGGTTAGAACGAATAAAGATTTAATGTATTATTGATTTTACTTGGTTTTATTTTCTGGACCATGTATTATATATAAATGTATGCATTGTAATTGCTTAATATTATGTGTATAATTGGTTTTATTTGATAAGTGATTCATTTCTTAAAAAGAGTATGAATAAGTGTTGTTTGATTTTTGATGTTTAATTATTGAATCATTAAATGAAACTAAGATGATAATGAAAAAAAATATAATTTTTGGGTTAATACTGTTGTTTGGCCGTGAGGCCTATAGGAATTTTTGGGGTAAAAGTAACAAATGAAATATAGTATTTTGATTTATGATTTTATGAGTAATTGAGTGATATTTGATGTGGTTGAAATTAGTTAGTAAAATAAATGTTTATATGACTATATGATTATGTGATGGGTGTGAATTATAAATTGCTGTCCAAAAACTGATTTTTTCTTAAAAATGATTATTTTCTATTCTAAGTGGAGTTTAAAGTAAGTGTTTAGAATAGAGGAAATGATATAACTAAAGTGTATATGTGTTTAAAAAAATTAAAAGTACTTTTCCTATTTATATAGTGATGGCCGAATTATTTAGAGGGAAAAAGAATAATGTTTGATAATTTTCCTTATTTTCTAAGTGATTGTTTGATGTACATGTATGTTATAATAAGTATGTATATGTGAAGTAAATTAAGTATTGTATGAAAAATAATTTAATTCTGGAAAATGACTTTAATTCTGGAAAATATTATTTTATTATTATATAAGGCCTCAAATAATTATTTTTATAAGTGTTGGTACTGCTTAAAATTTATACATGTAAGTATAGTATAAAGCATGGATTAAAAGTGTGTATTTTTGTAAATTAAAGTAACTTTTTATAAAATAAATGGTTTGCTGTCCAAAATTAATATTAATAGGAAAAGGTTATTTTATTTAGTATAATTGTATTTTTAGACCTTAGGATATGTATATGGTTATAAATAAATGTTAGGATATGTTTGATTCAATTTTTAAAGATGATGCAACTGGATTTTGGTGGCTGTCCAGAAAGCCAAAATGTTTTATTTAACTTATATTTAACCATATTCTTATAATAGAACTTGTAAAGAAATTTTAGGAAAAAGCGGCATGTATTTTCGATAAACCGTTTGTAAGAAAAGTGATTTTTAAGATGTGTAGTATATGTTGTCCAAAATGTGGAAATTGTTGCATCAACTATGAAAATTTTCTTAGATTAAATTAGTATGTAGATTTTGTGAAAGGATTTTTAGTATAATTGTATAGGTTTAAAAAGGAAGTACAAAAGTGATTCTATGAATATATGATTAATGTTTTATGTGCTTAATTGAATGGACGTGTTACTTGTATAAATATGTGAATGGTAATTGTGATGTGTCTTTGGAAAGGTGATTCTTGAATTGAGTATTTGTTTTAAAGATTTTATTTATTAACGTTTTAAAAAGGGTTTTGATTTTTGAATTCTTGAAAAAGGATTAATTGATTTCAAGTATTGGATATTTTGAATACAAGTCTTTTTGGGGAATTCAAAGATGATTGGAGAAATTGTATTTGTTAAAAGGTTATGTACTTCAAATGGGTTGTTATTTTGAATAGTTATTTATAAAGTTCTATGATTTGGTAAAAGGTTCTCGTGTGGAAGCAAATAACGCGACTGTTGGAAACCAACAAGCGGGCTAAGCAAATACTAGAGGGGGGGTGAATAGTATTTTGAAGCACTAATACCAAATATTTCGATTGATAATAGAAGAATGGAGTTAAGACTGAATTTTCTGGAATCAGACACAAAAGACTCGAGTCTTTTGAGAAATACTCGAGTTTTTCAGTGATGAACAACTCGAGTCTTTTCTGAAATACTCGAGTTTTTCCTATCAGATAGCAGAAAGACCAGAAACGAAAATTCAGCAATTTAACTCAAATCAATTCAATAATAAACAGGAACTTATCCAACAGAATAGCAAGCAATCTAAATAACTTTTAAACACAAAGATTCCTTGAACTTGCTACCTAATTGTATAAATCCTAATTGATTGAAATGACTTAAGTCTATTGAGCTAGAAAGTAGATTAAAAGCAATAAACCAACACTCAAGCAATTTTATCCTGGTTCACTCCAACAATGAGCTACATCCAGTCCTCCTAATCACTTAGGAGTTTCTACTAATAATCAAATTGTTAGAAATTACAAAGGATTGCTTGAGAATGGCCTCACTCAACCTAACCCTTTCAAGAGTGTACCAAACTCTTGATTTCTACCCCAATTTGATTCCGGTGATTGAAGAACTCTTCACAAAGCTTCCTTGAACTCCCTTCAAGAAACTCCACCGGGCTAGGAACCTCCTAGTCTTGTGCTTGAGAACCTCTCAAGACTTCCAACACCCTAAGCCACTTAGGGTTTGCTTGGGAACAATTCAAGACTTTGAATAATCAAGCTTTTTGTATGTGTATTACTAATCTCACAATGGATTAGCACAAATAAGCACAGCTCAATGTAAGAATTGAGGCCTAAAACTCAACTTGGAATAAAATGACAATATGAGTGAGAAGTTGAGCTTTTTGGGAATTAACACTTGAGAAAAGGAAATTATGAAAGCTTGTGATCAATAATGTGTTGTTGTCTTGTTTGTTCTTGCACAAATTCAAAGAGAAATTTTACAATAAGGTTCTGAATTCTCTCTTGGGGTTGGATGAGACTCAAATGCCCTCAATTGAGTTTTTGAGTCTCTCCAACGTTCATTTTTGCTGACTGGACAAAAATACTCGAGTCTTTTGGTAAATACTCGAGTCTTTTTGGTCGGTCACGAGTAAATTGGTGCACGAACAAGACTAACGGTCATAATTGCTGACCTGGCACAAATACTCGAGTTTTTCTATAAATACTCGAGTATATACTCGAGTCTTTATCAAAATACTCGAGTATTTTGATCAGATATGGGAAAAATTATTTTTCAATTTTATTTTTCCTCTCAAGTATTAATTTTTGGTCAATCTCAACTTAATAAACATATAAAAATTTATTCCTAGAAGAGACTAACTATTTCTACCCACTCTCAACCACTCTCAACATAAATTAGAAATTTACAATTAATATTTGATTGAGAATGATTGGACACTTGTCTTCTTTTCTTGACTTCTTGTTGATGTTGATGTTGCAATATCTTCAAGGCATGATTTGTTAATTATTTTGTCATCATCAAAACATAATCCACCTAATTAGGAGCATTGAATTCACAATCTCCCCCTTTTTGGTGATGACAAAATAATTAACACTTGTACCATTTGTTGAGCTTGAATCCACTTGAAAATGCAACTCCCCCTCACTATATGATACTTTTCACCTATCTAAAAATTCAGCTTGTGCAAGATGTTATGACAATTTAATTTTAGCACCAAGCCTATGGTATTAGAGTATTTAACAATTATCAGAGTATATACCATAATTAGAGAATTTTAGGTGCAACAATATCAAGACAAGTGTAATATCTCTCCCCCTTTTTGTCATACGCCAAAAAGATGTAACAATTTAGAAAAAGATCAAGGGAGGAGAGGTGCATAATCGGAAAACCCCATAACCAACTATGCAAATAAAACGGAGATATAATAAAGATAAAGAGCTCCCCCTGAAGCTTTGCACAAACATCATAATGAAGACCAAATTCATTAACATAAAAACATCATAAAAGGTCCAAATCAAAGGTGCAATAATAAACCCAAAGTCTCAAAACACCAAGTTCTCAAAATACAGAAAATGTAACAAAGACCAACATGATAAAAACAGAATGAAAACTACGATAGAATCCAAAGGTCAACATCATCAAAACATCGAAGGAGCTGGAGCATCTGGAGGAGGATAAAACCGAGAGAAGAGTTTAGAGGATGAAAAACTAGTAAGATTTGACAAAACTTTGAGGAAAATCTGAGTTTTGAGGAGAGAGATATGAGAAAACCGAGAGAGAAGAGGGTCGCAAAAACTTGAGTCTGAGAGTATATATAAACAGTTCAAAATACTCGAGTATATTCATAAATACTAGAGTTGTTCTTTAGGATATACTCGAGTTTTTGAAAATATATTCGAGTCGGTCGTGACTCAGCCCAGATTTCCCCAGAAAAGTCGAGTAAAAATTGAAAAACTCGACTTTGGTCCGAAAGTTCAATTTTCAGGAAAACGCAAAATACTCGAGTTTTTCGAAAATACTCGAGTTTGGTCTGAAAGTTCAAAAATTGGGGGTTTCGAAAGACTCGAGTGTTTTGAAAAACACTCGAGTATTTTAATAAAGACTCGAGTGTTTTTAGAAACACTCGAGTATTTTTATCAGACCCAGATTAAAAACTTTTTCAATTTAAAACTGATTTAATTTTGAATTAAAATACTCGAGTGTTTTTGGAAAAACTCGAGTATTTTGACAGAACAGAAAGTAAAAACTCAGTTTTAAAAGACCAAACACAAATCAAACACAAATGCTTCACTACCAACTTGGAATACAGTACAGAATCACACACAATTAACATATACAATTTCAAATATCATCAAGGACAATTTAACTAAGAATCAATAACACATTAGAGTAAGACTAATATGGTGATTTTTCAAAAAAAATGACACACAATGCAATTAGCCTATATTAGCTTCATCTAAAATACCAAGTTCTCTCCTAATATGATAAAAGGTGTCCCTTGGTAGAGGTTTTGTAAAAATGTCAGCTAATTAATTTGTGGTACTGACAAATTCAATTGTGCAATCACCCTTTTGTACATGATCTCTTAAAAAGTGATGTCTTATTTCAATGTGTTTAGTTCTTGAGTGATACACCGGATTCTTAGTCAAATTGATTGCACTCGTGTTATCGCATCTAATCGGAATATTTTCAAGTTTCAAACCAAAATCCGATAATTGTTGTTTCATCCATAACAGTTGAGCACAACAACTACCGGCTGCGATATATTCCGCTTCGGCGGTAGAAAGAGCGACACAAGCTTGCTTTTTAGAAAACCATGACACCAATGAACTTCCCAAGAAATGGCAAGTACCACTGGTGCTTTTGCGATCAAGCTTGCATCCCGCGAAGTCGGATTCCGAGTAACCAACTAAACTAAGATTGGCATCAGCAGGATACCATAAACCAGTGTTAATTGTTCCTTTTAGATACTTAAATATATGTTTAACTGCGGATAGGTGAGATTCTTTAGGATTAGCTTGAAATCTAGCACACATGCATACACTAAACATAATATCCGGTCTAGATGCAGTGAGATATAGGAGACTACCTATCATACCCCTATACTTACTAACATCAACCGGTGTACCTTGTTCATCCTTGTCTAGGTAGCATGATGTGCTCATTGGAGTGTAGGCTTCCTTGCACTTGTCCAATCCGAATTTCTCAAGGAGCTCTTTGCAATATTTCCCTTGATGCACAAATATCCCCTCCTTGACTTGCTTTATTTGTAAGCCTAGGAAGAACTTGAGTTCTCCCATCATTGACATTTCAAATTCCTTTTTCATCAAATTTGAAAACTTTCTACAAAGAGACACGTTAGTAGCACCGAAAATGATATCATCAACATAGATTTGTACTAACAAAATGTCATCCTTGGTTTTATAAATAAATAGTGTATTATCAACCTTCCCTCTTTGAAACTTGTTTTCTAATAGAAAGGAACTCAATCGATCATACCAAGCTCTAGGAGCTTGTTTCAATCCATAGAGTGCCTTTTTCAATTTATAAACATGGTTTGGAAATTCACTATTTTCAAAACCGGGGGGTTGTTTGACATACACTTCTTCATTTATAAACCCATTCAAGAAAGCACTTTTAACATCCATTTGATATAAAGTGAATTTCATGATTGAAGCATAAGCAAGTAAAATTCGGATTGCTTCAAGACGTGCAACCGGAGAAAAGGTCTCATCATAATCGATACCTTCCTCTTGGTTGTACCCTTGAGCTACTAGTCTAGCTTTGTTTCTTATAATCAACCCGGATTCATCAAGTTTGTTTCTATAAATCCATTTAGTACCAATTATGGTATGATCATCGGGTTTAGGGACTAGATCCCAAACTTCATTTCTTTCAAATTGGTTTAATTCTTCTTGCATAGCAAGAACCCAATGATCATCCTCAATGGCCTTTTTAATTGAATCGGGTTCAATTTGAGAAACAAATGAGACATAGTGGCAAATGTTTTGAATAGACCTACGAGTAAGTACTCCCTTTGACATATCTCCTATGACTTTGTCTATAGGATGAGCCTTGACCGATTTCCAAGTTGGAGGAAGTTCTTCCCTTACTTCTCCTTCATCAACTTTTGAATTCTCTCTCTCTTTTTCTTCTTTTGAAAAGACAATGCCATCTTCACTAGCATCACATAAAACACTATCTTCTTTTGAAGACTCATTAAAAACCACATGAATTGATTCCTCAATATTTAATGTTCTTTTATTGAAAATTCTATAAGCTTTACTATGAGAAGAATAGCCTAAAAATATGCCTTCATCGGATTTGGAATCAAACATGCCAAGGTGTTCTTTTCCATTATTTAAAACAAAAACTTGGCATCCGAAGACATGAAAATGAGATATATTTGGCTTTCTTCCCTTGTAAAGTTCATAGGGGGTTTTATCCAAAGAGGGCCTTATCAAAATACGATTTAAAACATAACAAGCCGTATTGACGGCATCGGCCCAAAAATATTGAGGTACTTGAGAATCATTTAACATGGTTCTAGCAAGTTCCTCTAGCACCCTATTTTTCCGCTCTACCACTCCATTTTGTTCCGGAGTCCTTGGTGCGGAGAATTGATGCTCAATACCATTTTTAGCACAAAATCTATCAAATTTGTGGTTTTCGAATTCACCACCATGATCGGTTCGAATAATAATTACTTTTTGATTTACTTGGTTTTGCAAAAGTTTGACATGATGTTTAAAAGATTTGTAGGTCTCACTCTTAGTAGTTAAAAATAAAGTCCAAGTAAACCTAGAGAAGTCATCAACAATCACCAAGCATAATAGTTGCCACCAAAGCTTTTTACTTGTGATGGTCCAAACAAGTCCATATGAAGCATTTCTAATGGCCTTGATGTGGACATCACCATTTTTGATCCAAAGGTGTTTTTAGTTTGTTTACATTTCTTGCAAGGAGAACAAACACCTTCAATAGAAAAATTTAGCTTTGGTAAACCAACTACTAGATCTTTAGATTGTATTTTCTTCAATTGGTTTACATTAATATGAGCGGTCCTACGATGCCATAACCAAGTGTCATTTTCTTTGCTCACTAAACAAGTAGAGACCAAAGAAGTGACTTTGTTCAAATCAACTAAGTAAGTATTATTTGACCTTCTACCAACAAATTTGATTGATTCATCTTTGTCACTTTTAATGAGGCAATGGGTAGAGGTAAAAACTACATGATTACCAACATCACATAATTGGCTTATGCTCAAGAGATTATGTTCTAATCCTTGAACATAGAGCACATTATCAATAATCAAGTTTGAAGAGTTTCCGATTTTACCAATACCAAGGATTTTGCCTTTGTTGTTGTCCCCATAAGTGACATAACCCTTTTCCTTTGGAGTAAGCTCAATGAAGTGCCGCTTATCTCCCGTCATGTGCTTCGAACATCCACTATCAAGATACCACAATTGTTTTCCCGTTCGAAGACACACCTACAAAATGAAATCACTTGTTCACTTTGGGTACCCAAACAATGTTGGGTCCCTTAGGGTTAGTGTTGGGACTTTCTCCCTTCTTAATCCACATATAAGTGCCCTTTTTCATTTCAAACTTCTTAATGTGGCACTCAATGTTGATATGTCCAACTTTTCCACAATAAGTACAAGTTGGTCTCTTTGATGAATTTTTCTTAGAAAATGTTCCAACCACCTTGTACTTTTTGTCCTTTTTATGAACATATCCTAAACCGGTTTTGTTGTGATTATGTCTTTGAGAGTTCAACAACCGGTTGAGGTTTCTATCACTATGTGAGATTGTGAGTTTGTTTTTCAACTCTTTCACTTCTTTTTCAAGTTCATCACATCTCTCACATGGAGTGATAATCTCCTCATGATTTGCACAATCACTTTGATGACTAGAATTAATAAGTTCCAAGGATTCATTTTGAAGTTTCAACTCATTTATAGATTTTTGCAATTCATCAATTTCATGTTGAAACTCCAAAATTTTCTTTCCTTTTTCCTTATTAATTTTAGCAAGCCTTTTAAATTGAATTAACATTTCATTGTAAGCTTCTTGCAAATCATCATATGAAATGGACTTTGAAGATGAACAAGAAGAGCTAGAGGTTACCTCATCATCACTTTCACTCATGCCATGATTAGCTCTTGATGAGGACTCATGATTGTTCTTGGCCATGAGACAAAGGTTTGCATTTTCATCACCGGAGCTACTTGAAGATGATTCGTTTCTCTTTTCCGGTGCATCCCAAACAATGCATGCACGCTTCCCTTTGGTCTCTTGGGTCTTCTTGTCATTCTTCTTCAAGAATGTGGCACATTCCATTCTTATGTGACCAATCCCTCCACATTCATGACACTTAACTCCATCATTGGTACTCTTTTCTCTTTGTTTGGAGTCTTTGGTTCTCTTAAAATTGGATGAAGATCCACCTTTCTTCCCTTTGAAAAATTTGTTGAATCTTTTCACAAACATCCCAAATTCTTCTTGATTTGGTTCACCATCGGAATCTCCACTTGTAGAGCATTCTTCAACTTCTTTTGTAGCTTTAGTTGAAGCTTTGAGTGCTATGCCCTTTTTCTTTTTGTCTGATTCCTCATGCATCCCAAGTCTTGTAAGCTCCATCTCATGCTCTTGGAGTTTGCCAAACAAAGTGGCTAAGTCCATGCTATTTATGTCTCTAGATTCCTTGATGGCGGTTACCTTGGGTTGCCAACTCCTATCAAGACATCTTAGAATTTTGTTAGTAGTTTCACCATTGCGAAATACTTTTCCCAAGGAAATCAAATGATTAACAATGTGAGAGAATCGCCTTTGCAAGTCACTAATGGTTTCATTTGGCAACATGTGGAACAATTCATATTCGTGAGTTAGAGAATTCAATCTTGCATCTCTAACCTCACTTGTTCCCTCATGTGTGACTTGCAAAGTATCCCACATTTCTTTTGCCGATTTACATTGGGAAACTCTATAAAATTCATCATGGGATAAGGCCGAAAAGATGATGTTTTTAGCTTTTAAATCAAATGAAACTTTTCTCTTTTCATCATCATTCCAACTACTCCTTGGAATTTCAACAATTTCATCATTTATTTTCTTTTTGGGAATGAAAGGACCAGTTTCAATTGCATCCCAAAGATCCATATCAATTGCTTCAATAAAAACTTTCATGCGAGTTTTCCAATAAACATATCCTTCACCATTAAATAGTGGAGGACGGTTTATTGAAGCTCCTTCTCCACCAAAGTTATTGCTAGAGCCCATTTAGTTTCCAAAAGGATCTTTTTCGAAAAAGTTGTTACACTCGATCTTTCGACCGAGCTCTGATACCACTTGTTGGAAACCAACAAGCGGGCTAAGCAAATACTAGAGGGGGGGTGAATAGTATTTTGAAGCACTAATACCAAATATTTCGATTGATAATTGAAGAATGGAGTTAAGACTGAATTTTCTGGAATCAGACACAAAAGACTCGAGTCTTTTGAGAAATACTCGAGTCTTTTGAGAAATACTCGAGTTTTTCAGTGATGAACAACTCGAGTCTTTTCTGAAATACTCGAGTTTTTCCTATCAGATAGCAGAAAGACCAGAAACGAAAATTCAGCAATTTAACTCAAATCAATTCAATAATAAATAGGAACTTATCCAACAGAATAGCAAGCAATCTAAATAACTTTTAAACACAAAGATTCCTTGAACTTGCTACCTAATTGTATAAATCCTAATTGATTGAAATGACTTAAGTCTATTGAGCTAGAAAGTAGATTAAAAGCAATAAACCAACACTCAAGCAATTTTATCCTGGTTCACTCCAACAATGAGCTACATCCAGTCCTCCTAATCACTTAGGAGTTTCTACTAATAATCAAATTGTTAGAAATTACAAAGGATTGCTTGAGAATGGCCTCACTCAACCTAACCCTTTCAAGAGTGTACCAAACTCTTGATTTCTACCCCAATTTGATTCCGGTGATTGAAGAACTCTTCACAAAGCTTCCTTGAACTCCCTTCAAGAAACTCCACCGGGCTAGGAACCTCCTAGTCTTGTGCTTGAGAACCTCTCAAGACTTCCAACACCCTAAGCCACTTAGGGTTTGCTTGGGAACAATCCAAGACTTTGAATAATCAAGCTTTTTGTATGTGTATTACTAATCTCACAATGGATTAGCACAAATAAGCACAGCTCAATGTAAGAATTGAGGCCTAAAACTCAACTTGGAATAAAATGACAATATGAGTGAGAAGTTGAGCTTTTTGGGAATTAACACTTGAGAAAAGGAAATTATGAAAGCTTGTGATCAATAATGTGTTGTTGTCTTGTTTGTTCTTGCACAAATTCAAAGAGAAATTTTACAATAAGGTTCTGAATTCTCTCTTGGGGTTGGATGAGACTCAAATGCCCTCAATTGAGTTTTTGAGTCTCTCCAACGTTCATTTTTGCTGACAGGACAAAAATACTCGAGTCTTTTGGTAAATACTCGAGTCTTTTTGGCCGGTCACGAGTAAATTGGTGCACGAACAAGACTAACGGTCATAATTGCTGACCTGGCACAAATACTCGAGTTTTTCTATAAATACTCGAGTATTTTGATCAGATATGGGAAGAATTATTTTTCAATTTTATTTTTCCTCTCAAGTATTAATTTTTGGTCAATCTCAACTTAATAAACATATAAAAATTTATTCCTAGAAGAGACTAACTATTTCTACCCACTCTCAACCACTCTCAACATAAATTAGAAATTTACAATTAATATTTGATTGAGAATGATTGGACACTTGTCTTCTTTTCTTGACTTCTTGTTGATGTTGATGTTGCAATATCTTCAAGGCATGATTTGTTAATTATTTTGTCATCATCAAAACATAATCCACCTAATTAGGAGCATTGAATTCACAGCGACTTCTAATCAAGCGGACATAAGTTCTTTAGCTGCATCTCAAGGTGAGAGAGTAGCCATCTTAAGACACAATGGCACCATGGTAACATTAGGACGATTTCGACCATCTCAAAAGTCGGAATCCAAGGTTGCTTGTTCGTATACGAGACGACAATTGATTGTGGGTGTTTAGTCGTCTACGTTACGACAATAACTTTACATTATTTGTCTGATTTATTGGATATGATATGTGATATGTGATCCTATTTATTTATTTTGGAAATGATAAAAAGATTATGTGGAGAAAGGATCAAAATGGAATTATAAATGGTTGAGAATATACTGGTTGGGAACTGAACTATGACAAGAAAATATGAGGAATGATTATTTGAATCTTGTGGAAATTTGAGGATCGTTGTTAGTGTACAGTGATGGTGCAAGCGGCACAATGACTTTGTTCTATCCCCTTAAGTGACTGGCCACGTGAATGACTTTGTCGTGGTTTCATGTCTTGTGGAATCCACTGTACTATAGGGAGGTGTTTGCTGTGGTCCCTTAGAGGTCGAGACCCGTTAGAAGCGCGGCTTAGAATGGGTCGACCAACTTAGGATAATAAAGACTTAAAAGACTCTAAGCTTAAATCCTTTCTAACTACACGATGAGAGTGAAGTAGTGGAGAGGAAAGATACCGTATACTTGGAGGTTGGGCATCCATCCAAGTGGTGATTGCGATAGGGGAGGGCAAGGACGGTGAAACGTCAAGAAGCCTAAGAACGCTTCCCTAGGCGGGACGAGGTTACAATGATCAAGGTCACTGGCGGGCATTGATCGTAGCAAGGACTCCAACGCGAACTAGGGATAGAGCTGTTGCCCCCTTGAGCAAATCTTAGATGGTGTAGAGGGAATCCGAATGGGACTAGAAGCCATTGTTTTTGTGAAATGGGGAAATTATGAAATGATATTTTGTTTTGCTGGCCAACAAGGCATGGTTCCAGCCGGTACGTACCCTTTGGCTTCGATGTCAGCATGGTTAGGATTCCTGTGCATCCCATCTGCTTTCTGAACTAGGACGTGGTTGGATATTGAAGGAGGAGATGTATCGTGTGTGCTAATCTACCCCTTACCTCAATGATTTCCCTCCCTTAATCATTTATGGTTGTGAAAGACTTAGTGGAAAGTTTATGAGTATGGAATTCTCAAGTAATGATGTTAAGTGGTTATAATGATGAGTTATAAAGATAAAAGTTGTAACACCCCAATTGTTTATTTAAAATGGTAATTTAAAATGTTGTAATTAAAATAAGGAACTTAAAATTTTCTTTTCATAAAACAAATTTACAAAAGATTTTGGGTATTCCACTCGCAATATAAATAGCACAGCATACAATTTCCCTCTTTCCATTCTTCCGCTGCGACACTCTCCTTCAGCATTTACCTAAAATGATAACCACTAAGGGTGAGACCTTTTCACGACACAGTGAATCAAAAGATAGTAAATAGCTCATAATAAAAACTCGAGAGTAATAGTCAAATCAGGCAATGGTCTTTCAACATATATCGAATTTATTTAACAAGGTAACATTCGTATGTTATCAAATCCCAATATATTTTCATTTCCTCAATATTGTGACACCCCTAATTTTCGTTTTCCGAATAATTAGAAAATTAATGATAAAAGCTTGTTATTAATTCTTCCAAGTTTATATTCTGGCTCTATTCCGTATTGATATACAAAATATAGGTAGAGGTAATTTTTGGTAAGCGAATAACAAAATATTAATATTGTATTTTAGTCCTTGGAATAGGACCTAAATATAATATTAAAAAGGATTGTTTGGGAAAAGAATTATTAAATTATTAATTTTTATTATTTACCAGTATGTAACCGGTTAGAAAGGCTTTGTAACCGGTTACACGATGAACTCAGGAAACCTGGATAGTGGATTTTGATGAGTAATCAACCCATTTCCACCACAAATTGCCACGAACACCATTCGATTTCCAGTGAGGAATACGTGTCGTGCTGCATGTTCACAAAATTTTTCTATAAATAATGGAATTGAGGGCAAAATCAAGGGTTTTCTTATGAAGGGCTGCTGTGGAAACTCAATTAGGGTTTCTGTATTAATCTGTCAAATTCTTTCTGATCTTTGAGAGTTAAACCAAGTGAGATACACCATAGTAAAGCTGAGTCTTCCAGCTTTGTATTGAGGTATGGAGAGTGAATTGAGAATGAGTATTGAAGAGGTGGTTAGTCTTGGAAGATTTAGGAGTCAATCTGTCTAGAACCAGCAACCAGTTCGTGAGGCTCTTTTTAGGCTATGATTTTGGTAAGTACATGCACTCTTTAAGCCTCAAATTTGTTTCTAAAGCTGGTGCATGTTACCTAGTTTGAGTTCTGATTGTTTTCCCCAATTTCTTTGGTCTATTTCTATATCAAATCTTCTGGTCTTTGAACCCCGTTGATGGAAATCGTGGCTGAAAGCAGAACATAGGATTGGTGAGGAATTTGTGGATTTTCTTCAAGTTTCAGTGTTTATCTTCATTAAACACAACCCTGAGGTAAGGGAGAAGTTTCCTTTTGCTAGAGTGATAATAGATTTCATGGAATAATAGGTTGAGTCACCATGAGACTCACAAAGGGCATAGTATAGGGTAAACAAAGGCTTGGAGGCCAATGAACAATTGAATCCTGACTGTAACAGATCTAAAAAGTGCATGCAAGTAATATAGAAGAAATAATCTTAGTTTACATGTATTATTATGAGCCATGTGATAATATTTGGTGCTAGGTGTGAATATATGTGGTTATGTGCTATATTGATGCTCTAAATGACATGTAGGCAAGATTGATTGTGTGTGGTGGCTGAACAGAATCTAATTGAGATATATGGGCTCATAAGAATGTTGAAATTAGTTAGAATTGAGTATTGAAAGGAAATGTTTAAAAATCCTATATTTCAGTATGAAGACTGTCTAATCTAACCGGTTAGTCGATTTTCGTAACCGGTTAGATGCTGTGTAATTTTCAAAGAAGAATAAGTTTTTGAAAATTGGTGATATGTTTCTATTATTCTTACTCAAATCTAACTCTGATTTCAACAAAGATCAATCTGAAAAACAGGTGAATAATCACTGTTTGTTTTGGATTGTGGTTGAGAAGTCCATACCTTGAGGTTTTAATATAACTTAAAAGTTAAGTTATGTTACATTAATAACAAATGGTGAATTTAGGCCTGTGAATGATGAGCACAAGAGGTTTGAGGTATAAAGCCATGATAAAGTTTGCTTATGAGTTGAGTAGAGAGTTCAAGAGAAAGGGATTTCTTGAATTACAATGGTGAAACAGTTGCAGGTCTGAAAATCTAACCGGTTATCCTGAGATTGTAACCGGTTAGTACCTGAAACTGAAAAATGAAAGTTAAGTTCTTAATCAGATGAGTGGTTACCATTGGTTAAGTCTACTCAATTCAAGTTAACTGGCATGATAAAAACTAATTTGAGTATGCTTTATCTCGCCCAAAGATTATACCTCAAACCAATCATTTTAAGGGAAGTGCGAGACGAACCTAAATCACAGTGATTAAATCAAATATAAAAACCAACCTTGGCAGTGGTGCATTCATTCATAGAGAAATGGAGAATAGGTTGGCAAGGAATAATTCTCATATTCTGGGAATATGAGAAGGGTACTCCGGGAGTACCGAAATTATGACCTACTTGATGACACATTATAGATATGTGGCCAGTGTCCGGGACCTGTTTTTATGCGTTTTGGGAACGTAGGCGTTCTGGGAACGTGATGCACACTCTGGAAGTTGTGCTTAATTTCCAAGTATGGTTTGCCATTCGTTATGGGAATGTTTGGTGGTGTTCTGGGAACACTGAGATATCATTTGCCAGATATCGAAATGTTTATGGAGGCCTCGGATGTGGATGGAATCATGCATCATGCCACCTGCATTACAAGAATTGGAATATTGAAAAAGGGTGTGCTCATATGTACTTGCATCTTAAATGCTAATTGAATAGTTGTGATTGATAATACTATTTTCTTATGTCTATCTCATTTAATTATGCAAATGGATATGCTTACTCCCGTGCCCTTGTAGGTTAAGAATCAACATTATAATATCCTCACAGACGAGCGAGGATAGAAGACCCTTAGAGTGTAATGGAGAACAGAGGAAAAGGGAATTAGCATCTTCATGCACAACAGTCGGAAATCAAATGGAACAGATGACAGAACAAAGAACCTGGATCAGCTCTAAGATATTTGTGTATTAGTGACTAGATTATATTTTGAAAATGATAACCAAAGATGACATTTTAAATTCCCTGCACGACCATCTTACTTTAATAGTGCAAAATTATCAGTTGAAACCATTTTAAATGATAAACATATTGCTATGAGCTGATATCGATATTTTACCACCAACTCTGAATTTATTAAGCACCCTATAACTTAGAAACTCCTACTTTTCTCTAAATTATCAGAATAACCCTTAAATCTATTTTGAACCCAGATTTAGCCTTAAGTATATGGCCTAGCTTTCGGGAAATGAAATTTTTTTTAGCATTGAAATCTTTAGTATAGAAATGAGAATCTATTTAAAATATACTCAATTATTTTATATTATGAAAGTTATCGAAAGAGTGTTACATTTTGTGGTATCAGAGAAAATGATCCTGATTCTTGGTTCCTGAGGTATGATTCCATGCACTAAATTTCCGATGGATGTGCTACTTTTTGGAAAATCTGTTCTCACAAGCTCGCTTTCTGGGTCCAAGTTGTTACTGGATGGCTTTCGGCAAATGGTTTAGATTGTTTAGGATGTATTTTAAGATGGTCTTAGTGAAATTTTGATGGGAGGTAGTGTTCTTTGCAAACCTGTTGCCATGGTGAGATCCAAGTACTGGTTCATTAAGATTATAAAAGAGTCAGTGATGCAAAAAGTTTGAGGAATGACAACTAGGGAAGTAAACTAGGATGAAGCACTTATTCGCTATGGTGTGAAGAATAACCCATTCTTAGACCTGGTGTGATGTAGCCTCCTATTAGTATTTATTTGGATGGTGATTAATAAGTTCTAAAGACTACTCATTCTTTTGTTTTGGAGGGGGAACAACCGTAATTCAAATGTTCGACATCACACTGCTTCTGACATCTCTCATTTGAAATTCCTACTCATCTTTATGTCAATGTCTCTAATAAGTGGTTGTATTGTTCTAATCTGTTTGAACTCCTCTTACCTTATTTAATTATCCTGCTGCATAACCTAACCGGTTAGTTGATTCTGTAACCAGTTACAGTATGCAGAAATGGACAATCACAAGGCAGGACCAGCTTTGAGTGGTTTTAGCACCTAGAACGCTATGTCTCTTACCCTTAAAACTGTGTACGAGGTGTTGAAGGCATCATAAGTGTATTACGCTATGATTTCTTTTATCAAACCCTTGATCCGTTGTTCATTTTACAAACTAAATAAAATAACAAGATTAAGGGCAACCTGAAATGTTAGTGCAGCTGTTATGCAGACTATATGTATTAAGTAGATTTATATAAGTACACAATCTGATCGGGAACAACATAGAAGGGAATGGTTGTGATAGATAAGGATAATTCATCACAAGCATAAAAAGGTTCATACATAAAAATGCAAGCTAACATGAAGTAATAAGCGAAAGTCATGGGTAGCGAAATACATCGGATGAGCAAACAAAACCAAAAAAAAAAAAACACATAGGGGGAAAATACCACTAGGAATATGATGAGACCCAAAATTTCCCCAAAACTACACAAATATAATATAAGGGTTACATAACGAGACCCTAAACAAAAAGAGTTAAGATTCTAAGCCATTAGTCTTCATGAGGAGGAGATGCAGGAGGTGGAGTAGGGGGACCCTGGAAACGCCCGAATGTGCGTAGCAGGAAGTGCACATTCTCCATATTGATGCCTAGGGAATCCAAACGCACATTAAGATTTGCGAATTGCTCATCCACCCTGTCCAGATGCCCTTCAACTCTAGAGAAACCAGCATCCATCCTGGCGTTCAGCCTCTCTTCCATAGAAGCATAAACGCTAGCCTCGCCTGCATGACCAGATGTCCCACCAAAATCAAAAGTGGAATGAGGCTGAGTAGAGTGTCCCGGAATTCCACCACCACCCATAGCTGGAGCCCCATCCTCCATAGTCGCATCCTCGGGCTCAACCCCTGTCCCTTCTTCTTCTTGCCTCTGCTGCTCTCTTTTCGTAGCAGCTGCAGCATCTAAGACTTTGATGTCCGCATTCCATTTCCAAATCCCGTCCATATCATGCTGACGAATTCCCATCGAGTGAAGGACTCTACTATTGATACAAGTTAGGCCTTTGCTAGGCTCGAACTCCTCATCCTCCGGAATAGGAATTCCTTTGTACTCAATGAGACGGCTCACGAAGAAAGGATAAGGAAGGAAACCGCTTGTCGAGTCAGCAGCCTGTGCCATGTAGGCACATATCACTAGCACCCAATTCACTTGAATTTGATTCTTAATCGCAAACATATACCGAAGATCTGCTGCCATAGCTTGAGTGTGATTGGAAGAGGTCCTAGGGGTTAGCAAGTATGTAAGGACATAGAGAATCAATCTTTCCTCCATGGTCATGTTTCCCACAGATTTACGAGGACCGGTCAAGTACAAATCCGGGCTCCGTAAACTATCCTTATAAACATCTTCAAGGTTGCAGATGCTAAGCCGATTATCTTCCGGATCACCGGGATAAGTCCCCGCTGATTGGAGTCCACCCACAATCAGAAAATCAGTAGGGCTAACATCAAAAATCACTCCATTTACCTTGGATTGATGGCCCCCTTCATACTCCCTGAAATTTGCATAAAACTCCCTAATCAACCTCGGAAATATGGAACCCTTCAACTCCAGAAAAGTTGTCAGACCTTGATATTCGTACAATCTCTGGAATTGGAAATTGTTGTTAGCACACCACCTGAAGTTCATCCACCTTATAAATAGTTGTCGTCACTGTAATACTCGATCCTCGGTCTTCTAGGAGGTCTGGTGGCAGTAGACTTGACTCTAGCGCGACGAGGAGGATTGGAAGACATGATTTCTGCATGCTAGGGTTTTGAGAGGAATGGGGAAAGTAGAATAGGGAGATGAACCCTAGGTGAGAGTGGAGATGTGAGAGGAGATTATGAGGAATGGTGATGATTGAAAGAGTGAGAATAGATGGGAATCAGAAATTGGAAGGTTTAAGTCTTAGAGAAGAAGAGAAAAGGGTGAGACCGCAAATTTTAGGAGGGAGGAAATAAGGAAAATCGTATTTCAGAACTGCTGTAACTGGTCTGACACAGTATTCTAACCGGTTAGATTTATCGAGTAACCGGTTACGTATTGTAACTTAAACCAGTTATAACTGAAAATTTGTGAAATGTTGGAAGTTTCTCGCCAAATATGAAATCTCTCGATTGTATATTTAAATTCCATGACATTATTTTCCAAGGAATGGAATAAATGCTTAAAAGATTCAGTATAGTGTCTCACTTGATGCAACTCTGAGAGATTAAGAGGGACAGTTGAACTTCTAATGCAAGAAGTTCATGATGATCGGATTGGTCGAAAGATAGAAGAGAGGAAGGAATCGACAGTCGGTGAAATAGGCAGACGAAGCTATTATGTTACGAAAGAATATGAAGTAGATTTTAAACTAGATCACCTTAGTCATCTAGTCTTTTGACCCGAATTATTATAGCCAAATGCTTCCAAATGGAATTAATTTAACCTTTTAAAATATTAAGACTCTGTAGAAAGTCCGATCCTAATTTTTTTAATCCAAACCTTTATCGCAGTTGGATGTGATAAATATCTGCGAACACTTCAGCCATAGGAGGATTATTTAAGGCTAGAGAAATTAACAACCACCGGGTTAGGACAAATTTTGTCTCCCCAACGGAAATGTCTCTAGATATTGACTATCCATCTAAAGGCTAACAGTGATCGATAACCCATCTTTAGGTTCATCTAACTTAAAGACATGTCGTATGATCTTTCTTGTGAAAGATTATATCTAACAAGTATGATTCGTTACTAATGATTTGAATATTTGGACTGATCACCCCGATATCTCGAATCATCGAGTAACGAAGTCATACAAATATCTTCTCATTCGTACTCGAGAAATGCCTTACTAGTGAAAAGAAATGTGAAAAGTATTCTTTTTCATATCAAGTATTTCTTTAAAAGAATTCTCTTATATTAAAAGTTTTGGGACGACGAATCTTTGTTTCTTAAATTTGAAGATATTTCGGAATATTTATAGCATACCGTAATCTTTTAAGTGGGGGAGAACTTAAAAACTTATTTCTATAAGAAAAGCTAAGCGAATTTCGGGGACGAAATTTTTTTTAAGTGGGAGAGTAGTGTAACACCCCTAATTTTCGTTTTCCGAATAATTAGAAAATTAATAATAAAAGCTTGTTATTAATTCTTCCAAGTTTATATTCTGGCTCTATTATGTATTGATATACAAAATATAGGTAGAGGTAATTTTTGGTAAGCGAATAACAAAATATTAATATTGTATTTTAGTCCTTGGAATAGGACCTAAATATAATATTAAAAAGGATTGTTTGGGAAAAGAATTATTAAATTATTAATTTTTATTATTTACCAGTATGTAATCGGTTAGAAAGGCTTTGTAACCGGTTACACGATGAACTCAGGAAACCTGGATAGTGGATTTTGATGAGTAATCAACCCATTTCCACCACAAATTGCCACGAACACCATTCGATTTCCAGTGAGGAATACGTGTCGTGCTGCATGTTCACCAAATTTTTCTATAAATAATGGAATTGAGGGCAAAATCAAGGGTTTTCTGATGAAGGGCTGCTGTGGAAACTCAATTAGGGTTTCTGTATTAATCTGTCAAATTCTCTCTGATCTTTGAGAGTTAAACCAAGTGAGATACACCATAGTAAAGCTGAGTCTTCCAGCTTTGTATTGAGGTATGGAGAGTGAATTGAGAATGAGTATTGAAGAGGTGGTTAGTCTTGGAAGATTTAGGAGTCAATCTGTCTAGAACCAGCAACCAGTTCGTGAGGCTCTTTTTAGGCTATGATTTTGGTAAGTACATGCACTCTTTAAGCCTCAAATTTGTTTCTAAAGCTGGTGCATGTTACCTAGTTTGAGTTCTGATTGTTTTCCCCAATTTATTTGGTCTATTGCTATGTCAAATCTTCTGGTCATTGAACCCTGTAACATCCCAAATTTTAAACCTAAGTGCAAATAAATTAATAACAGTTTGAGATAATTGAGATAATAATAATAAAACCATAAATGGATATTAAAATAAGTGTTCAAGCATTAGAAAATATAAATAATAATAATATTGGTCTAGGAAAAGAAAGGAGCATTAAATTGAAGTTAGGAACAGGCTAGAAAAATAGATAATTCGGTATTAAAACATAACGTAGGTTAGAAAATCAAAATAAAAGATTTAGGACTCAAAACAAAATTTCCACCATTGGATATGAAGATATGATTTTTAGGAAGTTTCTCGTCAAATTTGAGCAAGATCCGACGGTGAACGAAAAAGTTATGGCTGTTTGAAGTTTGGAGAAAATAGCTGAAAAAATAGAAAAATGAAGTAGCAGTACCTGATGATTTCGCTTAAGCAAAATGTCACATAATCAACACCTCAGGAGTTCGCTTAAGCGAGTAGATTTCGCTTAAGCGAAATAGGTTCCATGGCAACACTGTAAGGGCTTCGCTTAAGCGAAAATGCTTCGCTTAAGCGAAAATACTGCGATCTGCAACACTGAACACGCGATTTTAAGGCCATTTTCGCCATTTCCCACCCCCAAAACCCATTTTAACCCCCAAACCCTCCCTTCCCTTCTCCCATTCGAACCACCCTTCTTCTCCCTCATCTTCTTCTTCTCCATGGAGCTAGGGCTCCCTCCCTCTCCCTCTCTTCCTCCATTAATGACTTAGCTTAGGTTTCTAAGCTTCAAGGCACCATCAAACTCTCTTTTCCCTCTTCCAATTTATAATTTCATCGTCATCCATCATTACTCACCTCCTTCCTCCATGAGTTAGGGTCTCACACAAGTTCATCCATTTCCCTCATCATCTCCATTGAAGACTATGAAGGAAGCTTGAAGCTCCAAGGCCATCAAGCTCTCCCTCTCCTCTCCCAATCAATATCATCCCTCACTCCTTTTCTCTCTCCTTCAAGCATTTGGGGTAAGCAATAACCAAGCTTTCCCTCTCAATTTCATTTTTAATTTTAGTATTAGTTTTATTCTTACTCTTTATTACTTCCTTGATAATCCAAGACAAAAACATGGACTCCCTTGGCCCTTGAAGATTTCGGCCAGCACAAGAGAGAGAAAAGAGGAGTTCATCAACCCATTCCATTCCAAATATTGACGAATTGCAACACCCCTCGGAGCAGTGATTACGGCCACTAAGCTCAGTCGACAACCCTCCTGCTTTAGGACTCCTAACCCGGTTAAGGTTCTCTCTATCCTAATTATTTTAAGGTAAGGGGTTTATTGCCGCACGGTGGTTGTGTAACTAGTATGTATGTGCGTGTTGAGATTAATTGGTTTGTGTAGTTGATATTAGGGATTGATATTTATGAATTATAATATGAATTGATGATTTAATTGTGCTAAGTGATTAATTGATATATATATATATATATGTCCTGATAATTGTGTTGTGAACTGCTAAATGCTAATTGAGGCCATGAATTAGGTGTAATTGTTGAAAATATAAGAATGATATGTATGTGCTAAATTATGTGAATTAATTGGATAATGACTTGTATTATAATGTAATTATTAAATATATTGAATGGTGCATGTATGTTGTATTTAGAGATTGATTGAAAACGGAAAGGAGTGAACGGAGGAGTGAGCTTTGAATTTGATGGTAACACATAGATGAAAATGTAAGGGAAATAAAATGGGGAAAATAGGAAGTGTTATTAGAAATGATTGTGAGTTACTTATATGGAAATAGATTAGTTGTAGTAGAAAAGAAAAAGAGGAAAATCAGAGTAGAAGAAAAAAAAGGAAAATAAAAGGAAGTAAAGAAAATAAAAGTCCAGTGCGAGCCTGGTAAGGCGTATCGGCATCGATGCGAGCCTGGTAAGGCGTATCGATTAAAAAGGAAAATGGAAGTCCGGTGCGAGCCTGGTAAGGCGTATCGGCATCGATGCGAGCCTGGTAAGGCGTATCGATTAAAAAGGAAAAAGAATAAAAAGAAAAGAAAAAGAGAATATTGGTATGCGATTTGGATCCTGTAAGACACACGGTGGGGTGCAATAAGTCGGGTGCGCAACACCTGCAATAAGCCGCTGGCTGGAACGTGTGCAAGGGTTGAGTTATTCGTGCGACCTTTGGGGATCCGTACGCATCGGTAAGTCGTATCCTCTGAAAGACTGGGGAACGCAGTGGCAAACTCGCATAGCCAAGGATTTTGTGGCATTCTGGCCGTGTAAGACACGCTCTCGGGTGCAGGAAACGTAAGCCGCCTTGGCAGAGTGCGCAGTGGTTGAGTTAGTCGTGCGGCCTTTGGGGATCCGTACGCATTCGTAAGACGTATCCTCTGAAAGACTGGGGAACGCAATTGTGAAACCACAAAGATCCCGAAAAAGTAAAAAGAAAGGAAAAGGAAAGAAATGAAAAGAATGAAATGAAAGAAATGAATTGAAAAGAGAATGAAATAAAAAGAAATAAAAAGAAGAAAGTTGAGAAGGTGATGGACGAGTTGGAGGAATGAGAAATAGAGATTAGAATTAGATAACTTGATAAAATAGGAAGATTGAGAGTAAAAAGTAGGAATGGAATAGGAAATTGAGGGTCTAAGTTTAAGTGAGGGTAGGGAGTTAAGTGAGCGAAAGTAGAATAGGAATTGACATTAATTAGAAAATGCGAATAATTGGAGATGTTTGTGTTTGCAGTGGATAGGTGATTGGGCGTGATATGTTTGCATTATTTGGTTAATTGCTAATTGTGTATGACTTGGCATGTATATACATTACTAGTTTGTGCAATTCTCACCCTTACAACCACTACAGGTACAGGTTGAGCATTGCAGACATTGAGGCTGAGCAGGGGAACACTTCCCACAGGAAGTGTGAAATCGAGTCATTTTACTATTTTGAGTCAAACCGGGCCACATTTGATTACTTGATGTATTTTGTATAATTATGAATTATGTATGTTTTTCCAATGTAAATTTTGGGAAATTGGTGGCCCGGGGTATTTAGTTTATTTGCAAAAAGTTTAAAAGTTTCTACTTTAATATTTAATGTCAAAAGAGTCTAAATATGTTATATATTATATCTGGCTGCCTGGATGTCATTGAAAACTGTTTTGAACAGGTTGCAGGTCAAAACTAAATTTTGGGAAAGTCGGAAAAACAGAGGAGACTCTGTCCGATTTTCCGAAAAAAAAAATTATAATAAGTATTTTAATTAAAAAGAATTTTCAAATTCATATTTTCAAAATAGATAAAATAAAGCAAGTTGTTACATTTATGGTATCAGAGCGTTTTGTCCTCGGCCTCAGAGTGAGAATTCTTCTATTGGTTCACTCACCAAGAGAGTGACCAAAGTCTTGTGTCAAGTATAGGTGCATATATAGGTACATACACTAGAATAATTATATTTTCTAAATTAACATTTAATTGTGTGTGTATATGTGTGCATTTATTTTGATTCCTCCAGGTACAAAGCATTATGGCGAGTAGTGGCAGTGACAATGTTAGGATCACTGCCAACATAGGAGATTCGGTTCAGACAAACCAGGAGCAAGCTAAGGTAGTGCCCACAAATACTCCCATGGTGGCAAAAAGTGACAAGGCACCACACGCACTACAAGACATAGCCCTGTCAGATACTCAGTGGCTAGCAGAGTTCCGGTGGAATAATCCTCCGAAATTCAAGGGTAGCGATGACATGGCGAAAGCACTAGGATGGCTACAGGAAATCGAGAGGATTATCCGTGCTATGACACCCCCAACGGAGCAGATGGTCATTATGGTAGAGCATGCACTTATCGGGGAAGCCGCATGCTGGTGGAATCAAGAAAGAAGGATGTTGGAGGCATCTAAGCAAGAGGTGTCCTGGAGAGTATTCAGAACTAAATTCCTGGCGAGGTACTCTCCAGAGGTGATTTGCAGAGAGAAGGAAGTCGCCTTCCTAAATTTGACTCAAGGGGATATGAGCGTAACGGAGTACACCAACCTATTTGAGGATCTTATTCAGTATGCCTCAAGCTACACTGGGGCTGATGAGAAGACGAAGTGCATTAAATTTGAAGCGGGACTTCGTGGAGATATAAGGACTCTCTTGGAGAATCGTAAAGTCAGGAAACTTGCTAACCTGGTGGACTTGGCCCGAACTTGTGAGAAAAACTTAGAAATGTCTACTGGTGGAAGACACAAGGTTCGGAAAGTAACGGACCGTTCCAAAGGAAAAGGATTAGCTCAAACATCAGGTCCACAAGCCAGCGCTCGCACTAGAGCAACATCTCCCAGAGTTAAGAACCAAAGTGCAACAGTTTCCACTACTCAACAGTCATGTCAGACTTGTGGAAAATGTCACCGAGGTGGGTGCCGGTACAAGGATCGTATTGTGAAAGATAGCCTATGCTTTCATTGCGAACAACCGGGACACTTTGTTGCAAATTGTCCCCACATCACTCCATGGAAGGGAGTGAGTGTACTGCCGAGGCAACAGGCGGAAGGAAGTCCATCCGAACAAATAGGAGAAGAGCACAACATGGACAAGGCAGCAGGACTGGACATGGACGATCCAAGAGAAGGTACGTGTTATTTTGAAGTAACACTTTGCTAAAGAATCAACTCATGGAGAGCCTAGAATTATTTCCAATTAGGACCATTTCCTAAATTCTAAACTTCTCTTTTCTTTCAGTAGTGAGATCTCCTAGAGTATTTCCTTAGTAATTATATTCCGACTATTTCACAACGGGGTACTAAGAGACATCGGGAACATCCTTTCCATTCTTTCGCCTAAGTAACCGTGAAAGACCATAGAAAATTATCTATGAAGTTAAAGCTTCAATGATTACACAATCCATTGATGGTGTCTTCATTTGATAAAGTGTAAGGTCGGGATTAGCTATCCTTCTCTTACATCCGTTGAAAGACAATACTATCATACAAGGGAACGCGATGATGTGCTCTTGATAGAGGTGAGATTGGGATTAGCTACCCCAGTTTCGCATTTATTGACAGATGACAACATTGCAAATCTAGAAGAACATGATGATGTGCTGTTACTAGATGAAGGATTGGGACTAGCTACCCCGGTCCTTGCATTTACTGACAGATATATCATTGCAATCTCTCAAATCTGATTAGAACCATTGACATAGAAATTCCGACCCGAAGAAAGTCAAATTAAGTTCAAGCTCACTAGAAATCTTGTGGAAATTCGTGACAATCGATCGTGCGACAAATCTACCCATGACAATCCTATCTAGAATAGAAACATAGAGAGATGTAAGTACGTGAAACCACCATATCTTAGAAAACCCAACAAGTAGTTCATCTAATCTTGTTGTCCGAACCCGTCACCTAATCGGAAAGTAGAACCACTAATTTTTAACATCTGTTCAGCTACCCCTTGGTATCGATCTACGTAGGTATGTTGATACTAAGTAGGGGAGAACCTTATAGTCCTACCCGAAACCCATCCGAGTGATGGTAAAGAATGAGAAC
Organism: Crotalaria pallida; assembly: GCA_037953625.1. Lineage (NCBI taxonomy): Eukaryota > Viridiplantae > Streptophyta > Magnoliopsida > Fabales > Fabaceae > Crotalaria > Crotalaria pallida. The sequence goes on from CM075651.1 coordinate 57,374,213, forward strand.
GACAGCCGAGCAGAATTAGAACGTAAACTACCTTAGTGTACCCACAGAAACATCAAGACCAAAAATGGATGAGATGTCAAACATTCGCTGTTATCTCTTCCCACACTTTGGAAAGGCATAACAGACTTGCACAGGCCACCAATATCTCTCAAATTGATGATGACATTATGTCGGGCATCAATCCAACTTTTAACAATGTTATCCTCATCAATGGTTGCCCAAGACTGTTATTCTTAAGAACCTTACGTAAACTGCTAAGAAGGTCATTAGCAATTGGTGGAGAACCAATCTTGAACAAGTTAGGATAAATCCGGACAAACACGGAACTGAGAAGTAGAATGAGACCTTGACCTCTATTTCCAAGTAGAAACCAATCTTAGCTTCTTTCAAGACGAAGCGGAGCTTGGAAGCGAGTAAGCTAAAGCGACAAAGAAATAGGATTCGGATGAAGTCAAGTGGAATGTCGGAATGATTTTTGCTAAATTCAAGCAAGGAAATGAAGTGCTAGGAACTCTTCAAGTGTTTTGATTAGGAGAACTGCAACCTAACAACAATGGCATTCTTAGAGTCTCAGGACTCTATATTGTGGCCCGAATGACCAAAAACCTTGGGTTGCGCACTTAGAAGAATAAACAGGAGTCTGATCAAAGGGAGTGAACATTCTAGGGAACGAGCGGGAGTTGTGGCAATTAAGTCTCTTGGACAAATCCCGGGTAGGGGAGTAAATGATGAAGAGATGCGAGGTTGTTGTACATTAATTCTCAAGGGTTTGTTATCTCCCTAGGTTACTCGATGGAATTTCGGGGACGAAATTCAAATAAGTAGGGGAGAAATGTAACATCCCAAATTTTAAACCTAAGTGCAAATAAATTAATAACAGTTTGAGATAATTGAGATAATAATAATAATAATAAAACCATAAATGGATATTAAAATAAGTGTTCAAGCATTAGAAAAGATAAATAATAATAATATTGGTCTAGGAAAAGAAAGGAGCATTAAATTGAAGTTAGGAACAGGCTAGAAAAATAGATAATTCGGTATTAAAACATAACGTAGGTTAGAAAATCAAAATAAAAGATTTAGGACTGAAAACAAAATTTCCACCGTTGGATATGAAGATATGATTTTTAGGAAGTTGCTCGTCAAATTTGAGCAAGATCCGACGGTGAACGAAAAAGTTATGGCTGTTTGAAGTTTGGAGAAAATAGTTGAAAAAATAGAAAAATGAAGTAGCAGTACCTGATGATTTCGCTTAAGCGAAAATGTCACAGAATCAACACCTCAGGAGCTCGCTTAAGTGAGTAGATTTCGCTTGAGCGAAATAGGTTCCATGGCAACACTGTAAGGGCTTCGCTTAAGCGAAAATGCTTCGCTTAAGCGAAAATACTGCGATCTGCAACACTGAACACGCGATTTTAAGGGCATTTTCGCCATTTCCCACCCCCAAACCCCATTTTAACCCCCAAACCCTCCCTTCCCTTCTCCCATTCGAACCACCCTTCTTCTCCCTCATCTTCTTCTTCTCCATGGAGCTAGGGCTCCCTCCCTCTCCCTCTCTTCCTCCATTAATGACTTAGCTTAGGTTTCTAACCTTCAAGGCACCATCAAACTCTCTTTTCCCTCTTCCAATTTATAATTTCATCATCATCCATCATGACTCACCTCCTTCCTCCATGAGTTAGGGTCTCACACAAGTTCATCCATTTCCCTCATCATCTCCATTGAAGACTATGAAGGAAGCTTGAAGCTCCAAGGCCATCAAGCTCTCCCTCTCCTCTCCCAATCAATATCATCCCTCACTCCTTATCTCTCTCCTTCAAGCATTTGGGGTAAGCAATAACCAAGCTTTCCCTCTCAATTTCATTTTTAATTTTAGTATTAGTTTTATTCTTACTCTTTATTACTTCCTTGATAATCCAAGACAAAAACATGGACTCCCTTGGCCCTTGAAGATTTCGGCCAACACAAGAGAGAGAAAAGGGGAGTTCATCAACCCATTCCATTCCAAATATTGACGAATTCCAACACCCCTCGGAGCAGTGGTTACGGCCACTAAGCTCAATCGACAACCCTCCTGCTTTAGGACTCCTAACCCGGTTAAGGTTCTCTCTATCCTAATTATTTTAAGGTAAGGGGTTTATTGCCGCAAGGTGGTTGTGTATGTAACATCCACAATTTCATTAATATAAAGAGTATAAAAATAGAAAATTTATAATAAAAGATTCACAATAGTAAAGGTTTAAAAGAATGAACATTTATTTTGAAAATTTCTTACACAATGTTGTAAATCCTAGTATTTTATTCAACAATTTAATTAATGCTTTCTAAATTAAACAATAAATTAAATAAATTTTATAAAAATGAGCATATGTTTTTAAAAGTAAAATTGGGATGTTACAATATGGTATCAGAGCAGTTCTTTCCTTTCGGCCTGGGGAAATGGTCCCTACCCTATTGTGAATCTCTTGTTCGAATCCCTTCTTATTCACAATGAGTGAGATATAAAATGAATTAAGCGATAGATTGGTGAATAAATGGAAGTCAAAAGATATAGCACTGAGAAATAAATAAACAGAGTGTTAGTCAATACTAAGGGATTCCGAATAAAAAGAAAAGTTTTGTCTTTTGCCACCAAGAAAGATAGAAAGAAATGAGATATTTGAAGAAAATATGATGAAATATTACGAGAGAAAAGAGATAAGAACCATGAAGCCTACTTGGCATGGTCGGGGGCCGCCTCGATGTAGCTGACTAGTGTGTTGCACACAGTCGGGGTCCGTCGATGAATGCGTAGCTGACCAATGTCAAGCTAGGGGGCCATGGGAATTACTTGATATGGTTGGAGTCCGCTAGAGAATGCGTAGCCAACCAATATCAAAGAATGGTATTGTTTGTATGAGACAAATGAGAGTGAAATATGGAGGGAGAAAAGAAAGGTGAATTAAATGTTGAATGGTTCATAAAGAATACATTTATGTCATTGGAAAGGAAAGGAAGACTCTATGATTGATTTAACTTAATTTTTCAAGATTTTACTTCCAGATTTAATTCAAGTTTGAAAAGAATGAGCTTTTGAAATTAAATCCCTTTCCAATGGCTATAGTATTGAAAAAGTGCTAAAAAATTATCTCATATTCTCAACGGGACTTGAATGAAGAAAAAGGATGATTTTGAAAATGCAAATACTCAATTGTAAATAAAGAGCAAGATGATTTAAGTCCCTTTGAAAATCCATTACATTATGAACCACAACATGAGTGATGAGAAAATACTAAGGTCAATGAAAAGGAAAATCTTTAAAAATAAGTGTTTTTGAATTAAATTACATGCTTTCTCCAAATAATAAATTTGTTTACAAAAGTTCGAGGATTGATGTTTAGTTTTCCTTTTCAATAACCTTGGTAAACTAATTTATGTAAGACAAATTACATTCTCAAATAAAGATGTGTTGCAATGTGAATAAAATTTTGAAATGAAATGATTTAGGAATTACTCAATTGACTTAGAAGCCCGGTAAATAATATTTGACTTAATAAAACAATAAAAAATGGGATTCTAAATCAATTGAGCCATTCCATTTGGAAAAGTTATAAATTTAAATTGAATCAAATTGAGAATGTAAGTTGCCTTACATAAATGCGAAAATATTGAAGTCATAAGGTGGACGGTGAGGAAGTTGGGAAAGACAAGACGTGAAGGTTCAATTGGGCTGAAGGACGTTTCGCGAAGGTCCAATGAACTGATGGACGTGAATGATATGTGACTAGGTTGTGCTAATGAAACAACCGTGGGAGTTATCGTGGGTAGAACTTTGATCTCCTAGGAGGACATTGGACTGGCCACCCATGTCGGGGGATTGGTTCTGCATTAACTACGATAATTCTATCGATCACAGAGTCATTTCGTTGACCGGTTGAGGGTGGTTCCCTGCTATAGCCAACTTGGGTCTGCAACCCAAAGTTGTACTGGACCGAGAATGAGAAAGAGAAAGAGTGGCCAGTACCGTGCAAGCAGTGGTAGAGGGACACTTACTCCCGGTTTGGTCTTTCCCTGGAGTGGAGGGTGAAGTGAGGAAATTGAGTGAAATGAAAGAATAATAAATGTCTCATACAACAATACTGAAAATGACAAGAAGATTTGATGAATGAAAAAGAGTGAAAGAGAAAAGTGAAGAGAGAGAGAGAAAAAGAAAAAAAAAGAAAAGAGAGATGGAAGAGAGATAAAATGAGAAAAGAGAAAATTGTTTGCAAATGGAAAGTATCAGAAAAGTTAAAAATGTATATGAAAAGAATGATTTTTAGTACTAGAACCTAGGAGATCGCACTAGGAATTCGGTGCGAGAAAGAAAAGGGAGAAGGAGAATACTTATCCATTTGCAAATAATAGTGGGTGGCAAAAGAATGAAAAGATTTTGTGGAAATTTGAAAATCAAAGAGAAATCCTTAGTATTGAACTAACAAGAAGTGAAGATGAGATATATAAAGTTTTGAAATAGTATACGAGGTAGTACTATAAAAATCTAGAAATCTGAGCACCTCGTACGAAAGAAAAAGTGATTTTCTAATCTTAATCGGTGCTAGTTCTTTTGACCCTCTATATTCTTTGATATGAGAATGTGTATGAAATCAAATAATAAAAGTGGTGTTGAAATAAGTCGTGGAGAGGAATTAGCTATGGAACCGTGCAAGGGAAAAGTAAGAATGACTAGAATATATGAGATTAGTATTTAAAAGATAAAAGTCAAGCTTATCAAGAAGTGAAATTTTAATGAGTTCCATAACTAATATCCATTTCCGATAACTTTAATAGGAAAAGTATATCGAAAGAATTGAGACACTCCAAATCATATTTTATTAATATAAAAAGATTGAAATTAAGGGAAAAAGTGATAAAGTATTTTGCATAAGTTGCAATAGTAATTGCATGAGTATTAGACATGAATGAAGAATTAAGGATCAATTAAGTGATTTTGATAAAATAAAAATAATGAAATATGAAGTTGATTAAGATAAAGTTTAATTATATAAAATTAAATAAATATGAAGTGACGAAAATTGAACAAAATATTGGTTATGAAAACACATGTATGTAGATTGATAATAAAATGGAAAATAGGTCGATAAGTTGAATATAAGATGATTAAAAACTTTGGGTGTGAATTTATGAATAAGCTAGAATATCTAATAGATATTGAAATCGTTGGAATTGAAATTAAAAATGTGTACTTCATAAATTTTGGATATCATATCCTCGAATTTTACGATGATAGATATTGAAGAAATAAAAATGACTATATGATTGACAAACTATGGGATGAATATATGAAAATCCTAAATCTTATGGGCCATTAATTAAAGATGCATAAATACCATTGTAGAGTGAAAGTTTGAGTATAAGATAATAATGAATTGACTATAATGAATGACAACATTACATTTAAATTTGAAAGATTTGTTTTCAATATCTTAGTATGGTAGTTAGAATACGAATATTAGATACCTAATTGATAAAACAAAAGGAAGAAAAGAAAAGTCGAGAGTAAGCAGTAAGTATCAATCGGTAGATTGAATGATATGCACTATATAATTAATTATGATTAAGTGATTGATTAACTTATGGAGGAGAGCCTAATCAAGCCGTTTGAAAATCTATTAACATCCTCGAATTTGTAATAAAGATGTAATGAATACATTGAATTAAAATAATTCATTTTTGAGCTATGAGGTACAAACATGAAGACATGATGAATGAACCTAGACTTTATGAAAATGACTTAATATAGTAAGGTATATTGAGTGTTAAAAAGGGAATTGTAAAGCTTTATATAACAAAGAATATCATATCTGTGTAAAGATTTGAATCTATAATTTAAACAAAAAACTAGGACGATCCTAGACTGTAGATGTGACTGTTTAAAACTATGTAAAAAGCAAATTGAATGTGGGAATTAAGATATAACAAAATAATATAAATGGATCTTTATACGAAGAGGAAGTCCACTAGGAAATAGAAATTTAGAATCCAATTCTAAGCAAATTCAAATTTTGCAAGAAAAAGGTAAAAGACTTAATGGTCTGCAAATCCATAAAATCTGATAGGGGAAGTTATTACAACGAGTCAAATGAAATATTATGAGACTTAAATAAAATAAAGACATCAGAAAATAAAAATTGTTTAGATACGGATAATAACATTTAGAAGTTAAGATTCCCAAAAAGAAAGGATCGTAGTATCAATACTAAATGGAATGAATACAGAGAAGAAAAGGGAGGATATAAAGAATTTAACAATGTGTTTAAAGAACACTCTATAACTGAATAATGAATACTAATAATATCTACATATGTGTGTTCTGATATTTGAAGGATTCTTATACAATTAAAAATTAAATAATAGAGAGATGGAAAAAAGTATGAAAACTATCGAAGTAAATCATTCATATGCAGTTGGCCAAATAATTTATCTGATAAATTAGGACAAATGGTTAAATTTAAGTTATGAATCGCCTTAAGAAGAAAACTAAGAATTACTAAGAAACAAGTACAAATCCTATATATAGTTGATAAATAAGTAGCTAAATCTATAAAAAAATTAGAAAATAACCAAAATTCTAAGTGGGGGGGGGGGGGGGGAACAAATACTTAAAATCAAAAATCATAAAAATCCAATGTGTCTCATTAGAAAACATCGTTCTCTATATAAGGAAAATACCCGAAAATTCTAGAGAACCTTGACATACCCCACTTCAGTCTTCTTCAGAAGACTGACTCCCAATTAAATTTCGAGGACGAAATTACTACAAGTGGGGGAGAATTGTAACATCCACAATTTCATTAATATAAAGAGTATAAAAATAGAAAATTTATAATAAAAGATTCACAATAGTAAAGGTTTAAAAGAATGAACATTTATTTTGAAAATTTCTTATACAATGTTGTAAATCCTAGTATTTTATTCAACAATTTAATTAATGCTTTCTAAATTAAACAATATAAATTAAATAAATTTTATAAAAATGAGCATATGTTTTTAAAAGTAAAATTGGGATGTTACAGGGTAATTGTAACATCCACAATTTCATTAATATAAAGAGTATAAAAATAGAAAATTTATAATAAAAGATTCACAATAGTAAAGGTTTAAAAGAATGAACATTTATTTTGAAAATTTCTTATACAATGTTGTAAATCCTAGTATTTTATTCAACAATTTAATTAATGCTTTCTAAATTAAACAATAAATTAAATAAATTTTATAAAAATGAGCATATGTTTTTAAAAGTAAAATTGGGATGTTACAGTGTAACTAGTATGTATGTGTGTGTTGAGATTAATTGGTTTGTGTAGTTGATATTAGGGATTGATATTTATGAATTATAATATGAATTGATGGTTTAATTGTGCTAAGTGATTAATTGATATATATATATATATATATATATATATATATATATATGTCCTGATAATTGTGTTGTGAACTGCTAAATGCTAATTGAGGCCATGAATTAGGTGTAATTGTTGAAAATATAAGAATGATATGTATGTGCTAAATTATGTGAATTAATTGGATAATGACTTGTATTATAATGTAATTATTAAATATATTGAATGGTGCATGTATGTTGTATTTAGAGATTGATTGAAAACGGAAAGGAGTGAACGGAGGAGTGAGCTTTGAATTTGATGGTAACACATAGATGAAAATGTAAGGGAAATAAAATGGGGAAAATAGGAAGTGTTATTAGAAATGATTGTGAGTTACTTATAAGGAAATAGATTAGTTGTAGTAGAAAAGAAAAAGAGGAAAATCAGAGTAGAAGAAAAAAAAGGAAAATAAAAGGAAGTAAAGAAAATAAAAGTCCGGTGCGAGCCTGGTAAGGCGTATCGGCATCGATGCGAGCCTGGTAAGGCATATCGATTAAAAAGGAAAATGGAAGTCCGGTGCGAGCCTGGTAAGGCGTATTGATTAAAAAGGAAAATGGAAGTCCGGTGCGAGCCTGGTAAGGCGTATCGGCATCGATGCGAGCCTGGTAAGGCGTATCGATTAAAAAGGAAAAGGAATAAAAAGAAAAGAAAAAGAGAATATTGGTATGCGATTTGGATCCTGTAAGACACACGGTGGGGTGCAATAAGTCGGGTGCGCAACACCTGCAATAAGCCGCTGGCTGGAACGTGTGCAAGGGTTGAGTTATTCGTGCGACCTTTGGGGATCCGTACGCATCGGTAAGTCGTATCCTCTGAAAGACTGGGGAACGCAGTGGCAAACTCGCATAGCCAAGGATTTTGTGGCATTCTGGCCGTCTAAGACACGCTCTCGGGTGCAGGAAACGTAAGCCGCCTTGGCAGAGTGCGCAGTGGTTGAGTTAGTCGTGCGGCCTTTGGGGATCCGTACGCATTCGTAAGACGTATCCTCTGAAAGACTGGGGAACGCAATTGTGAAACCACAAAGATCCCGAAAAAGTAAAAAGAAAGGAAAAGGAAAGAAATGAAAAGAATGAAATGAAAGAAATGAATTGAAAAGAGAATGAAATAAAAAGAAATAAAAAGAAGAAAGTTGAGAAGGTGATGGACGAGTTGGAGGAATGAGAAATAGAGATTAGAATTAGATAACTTGATAAAATAGGAAGATTGAGAGTAAAAAGTAGGAATGGAATAGGAAATTGAGGGTCTAAGTTTAAGTGAGGGTAGGGAGTTAAGTGAGCGAAACTAGAATTGGAATTGACATTAATTAGAAAATGCGAATAATTGGAGATGTTTGTGTTTGCAGTGGATAGGTGATTGGGCGTGATATGTTTGCATTATTTGGTTAATTGCTAATTGTGTATGACTTGGCATGTATATACATTACTAGTTTGTGCAATTCTCACCCTTACAACCACTACAGGTACAGGTTGAGCATTGCAGACATTGAGGCTGAGCAGGGGCACACTTCCCACAGGAAGTGTGAAATCGAGTCATTTTACTATTTTGAGTCAAACCGGGCCACATTTGATTACTTGATGTATTTTGTATAATTATGAATTATGTATGTTTTTCCAATGTAAATTTTGGGAAATTGGTGGCCCGGGGTATTTAGTTTATTTGCAAAAAGTTTAAAAGTTTCTACTTTAATATTTAATGTCAAAAGAGTCTAAATATGTTATATATTATATCTGGCTGCCTGGATGTCATTGAAAAATGTTTTGAACAGGTTGCAGGTCAAAACTAAATTTTGGGAAAGTCGGAAAAACAGAGGAGACTCTGTCCGATTTTCCGAAAAAAAAATTATAATAAGTATTTTAATTAAAAAGAATTTTCAAATTCATATTTTCAAAATAGATAAAATAAAGCAGGTTGTTACAAACCCCGTTGATGGAAATCGTGGCTGAAAGCAGAACATAGGATTTGTGAGGAATTTGTGGATTTTCTTCAAGTTTCAGTGTTGATCTTCATCAAACACAACCCTGAGGTAAGGGAGAAGTTTCCTTTTGCTAGAGTGAGAATAGATTTCATGGAATAATAGGTTGAGTCACCATGAGACTCACAAAGGGCATAGTATAGGGTAAACAAAGGCTTGGAGGCCAATGAACAATTGAATCCTGACTGTAACAGATCTAAAAAGTGCATGCAAGTAATATAGAAGAAATAATCTTAGTTTACATGTATTATTATGATCCATGTGATAATATTTGGTGCTAGGTGTGAATATATGTGGTTATGTGCTATATTGATGCTCTAAATGACATGTAGGCAAGATTGATTGTGTGTGGTGGCTGAACAGAATCTAATTGAGATATATGAGCTCATAAGAATGTTGAAATTAGTTAGAATTGAGTATTGAAAGGAAATGTTTAAAAATCCTATATTTCAGTATGAAGACTGTCTAATCTAACCGGTTAGTCGATTTTCGTAACCGGTTAGATGCTGTGTAATTTTCAAAGAAGAATAAGTTTTTGAAAATTGGTGATATGTTTCTATTATTCTTACTCAAATCTAACTCTGATTTCAACAAAGATCAATCTGAAAAACAGGTGAATAATCACTGTTTGTTTTGGATTGTGGTTTAGAAGTCCATACCTTGAGGTTTTAATATAACTTAAAAGTTAAGTTATGTTACATTAATAACAAATGGTGAATTTAGGCCTGTGAATGATGAGCACAAGAGGTTTGAGGTATAAAGCCATGATAAAGTTTGCTTATGAGTTGAGTAGAGAGTTCAAGAGAAAGAGATTTCTTGAATTACAATGGTGAAACAGTTGCAGGTCTGAAAATCTAACCGGTTATCCTGAGATTGTAACCGGTTAGTACCTGAAACTGAAAAATAAAACTTAAGTTCTTAATAAGATGAGTGGTTACCATTGGTTAAGTCTACTCAATTCAAGTTAACTGGCATGATAAAAACTAATTTGAGTATGCTTTATCTCGCCCAAAGATTATACCTCAAACCAATCATTCTAAGGGAAGTGCGAGATGAACCTAAATCACAGTGATTAAATCAAATATAAAAACCAACCTTGGCAGTGGTGCATTCATTCATAGAGAAATGGAGAATAGGTTGGCAAGGAATAATTCTCATATTCTGGGAATATGAGAAGGGTACTCCGGGAGTACCGAATTTATGACCTACTTGATGACACATTATAGATATGTGGCCAGTGTCCGAGACCTGGTTTTATGCGTTCTGGGAACGTAGGCGTTCTGGGAACGTGATGCACACTCTGGGAGTTGTGCTTAATTTCCAAGTATGGTTTGCCATTCGTTATGGGAACGTTTGGTGGTGTTCTGGGAACACTGAGATATCATTTGCCAGATATCGAAATGTTTATGGAGGCCTCGGATGTGGATGGAATCATGCATCATGCCACCTGCATTACAAGAATTGGAATATTGAAAAAGGGTGTGCTCATATGTACTTGCATCTTAAATGCTAATTGAATAGTTGTGATTGATAATACTATTTTCTTATGTCTATCTCATTTAATTATGCAAATGGATATACTTACTCCCGTGCCCTTTTAGGTTAAGAATCAACATTATAGTATCCTCACAGACGAGCGAGGATAGGAGACCCTTAGAGTGTAATGGAGAAGAGGAAAAGGGAATTAGCATCTTCATGCACAGCAGTCGGAAATCAAATTGAACAGATGATGGAACAAAGAACCTGTATCAGCTCTAAGATATTTGTGTATTAGTGACTAGATTATATTTTGAAAATGATAACCAAAGATGACATTTTAAGTTCCCTGCACGACCATCTTACTTTAATAGTGCAAAATTATTAGTTGAAACCATTTTAAATGATAAACATATTGCTATGAGCTGATATCGATATTTTACCACCAACTCTGAATTTATTAAGCACCCTATAACTTAGAAACTCCTACTTTTCTCTAAATTATCAGGATAACCCTTAAATCTATTTTGAACCCAGATTTAGCCTTAAGTATATGGCCTAGCTTTCGGGAAATGAAATTTTTTTTAGCATTGAAATCTTTAGTATAGAAATGAGAATCTATTTAAAATATACTCAATTATTTTATATTATGAAAGTTATCGAAAGAGTGTTACAAATATCATTTTTCCTAAATATATAATTTTCCTTATTTCTCTTGATCTTCTTTGTGTAACTAGTTTATTTCCCTTACAAACCGATTCGCGCCACATCGCAGTCGGCTGCAAGAGTTAATAAGTATTACCCTCTTATCGCGTCTGGTCGATGTGCGGCTTGACATCTTCGACCTCGCATTAATAAATATCAGCCTGTTATCGCGCCTGGTCGATGTACGGCTTAACACATTCGACCTCGCATATATATCTTAGCCTGTTGTCGCACCTGGTCTATGTGCGGCTCAACACAATAAACCTCGCATTAATAAATATTAGCCTGTTATCGCGTCTGGTCTATGTGCGGCTTAACACAATAGACCTCGCATTAATAAATATCAGCCTGTTATTGCGCCTGGTCGAAGTGCGGCTTAACACATTCGACCTCGCATTAAATTCCAATTATCGCGCTTGGTCGATTCGCGGCTTATCGCAGTCGACCTCGCATTAATAAGTTTTAATCTTTTATCGATCCTAGTCGATTCGCGGCTTATCGCAGTCGACCTCTCATTAATAAGTTTTAATCTTTTATCGCGCCTGGTCGATTGGCGGCTTATCGCAGTCGACCTCGCATTATCACTTTTCTTTCATTCATTATTTCATAATTCTCTTCTCAATCCATCACTACCCATTCTAAAAGCACTATCATACGCACATAATCACAACTTCAACATTAATCACATACATTTATTTCTATTATCATTTATTCATTCAATCACTTTACCATCACAGCACCATTAAATCACCTATCATCATCACAAACAATTTCACAATATACACTTAAATTCAAACATACACATATTCATAAATATTCACTTATACACAACATCACGATTAATTAAATTCCTTTATTTCCATTTCTCTAATCATTAATCTATATATATAACACACTTAGCACTTTGTCACTAATATAACCATTAACCCTTAATTGACATAATGAGTTCTCAGCAATCCACAAAACCAACAGTTCACAGATATCCAGCAAATTAGTCGACATACGCAGGTATGTCTCAGAGTACTTTGATATAAATCAAATTCCCTAGGATTCTTCACTTCCTACTTTAATATCATACAAAAGGAAATTAAATAGAAATATTTTCAATTAAGATAAAATCTACTCATAATATATTATTTACTCCTAATCAAATTCTAAACAAATCTTAATTTGTTACCCACAACTCAATTCAACCATTAGCCCCAAATCCTATTATAAACTATAACTATTCTTAACTCAAAGTGTGGAAAAGAGATCCCCCGGAAATCCCAACAATAACGACAGAGCCACGTTTACATCCACGACTTGCTCTAGGGCCAAAGTCAATAACAACGTGTTGAATCTAAATAGGGACATATGATAAAACTAATTATAACATTAAAAATATATATCAAATAAACTCATTTTTGTCAAAACAATAAATATAAATCATTATACAATAAGGATATATCACTTTTTCCCAAAACATCTCTTTATTTGAAAATATAGGGATAATAAAAATATTAACGGATCGTAAAATAAATTACATAGATAGGTAGAGGGAGTTGAGTAGATTATATACCTAAGAAGGATTTAAAATTGAACGGTTGGATATTGAGTTATTGGATCGGGAAAGTGAGAAAATCCCAATTTTCCTATAACTGTCGAACCCTCCTTCTCTCTCGGTGCTACTCTGATCCTTTATTTCCTCTCTAATGCTATCTTACTTCTTTATAAGGCTTTTTATTTCTCTTACTCACGGCTGTGCTGGGAAACGGGTTTCGGGTAGAAATAGGAATTATATTATTATAATTTAATAATTTGTTTTTCTTTGTAGATTAATGTGTGTAGGTATTTTGGATTATAACTAAAAATTGGATGATACTAAAAATAAAATATGTTTAGGCAAAACAATATTGTATTTTGAATTACTCAAAACTGATTAAAAAATAATAAAGTCACCAATCCCTCCGGATAGCTATTGCGTAAGAAAAATTATCGAAATTCAAAAGTAAATATATTTTCTCAATCTGGATATTAAACTTGATAATATATAATATTTAAAATTTTGAAGTAGAAGATTATTATATATAACTTAAACTTGTAATATATTAAACCAGTCCAGAAGCTAAAAATAAAACAGCCTCCGAACACTATGAAAATTTACTGGGACACTCAAAATATTAAGTTAAACATATTTTTCTAAAGAAACTGTTTATAAAAATGCCTTTAAGGCTTTCCACTTGAGCTCCCTGTCAAAATGTTAATTAAACTAAATAAAAGTACTACTTTATTTTTGGAAAACGAATGATAACAAATTTATACTTGTTTTGACTAGAAAACATATTTCAAATATAATGATGAAATCATAATTTTATTCCGAGACTCAAATCTTGAAAACATCATATTAAATCATTTAATTATTTTATTAGAGGTATTAGAAATAACGGAATGTTGCAATTCTCCCCCACTTATTGGAATTTCGTCCGCGAAATTTCGTTCAAAATCCTTAATTGGAGAACCATCCCAGAAAAAAGGGTTTCTAAGCTATGCAACTTACTTCACTTTGGTTCTACTCCCCCACTTAGAATTGGCATACCACTCCGCATTTGTATGCCCCCAGATTCTTGCCCTCATTGAAGAGTACCGACTATGGTTTAATTTGGTCAGTAAAGGTTACTATCAAGCTCTAAGCATTAATTCCTACAATTTAGCTCCAAACCTACTACTTATCCTATTCCTAGGCCCTAACCAACCACATTCATCATTCAAACAAACATAAATCATATAAACATTATTCAGAGTTCAAACATTCACGACATCACACACTTTAAACATAAACATGACTCAAACTTACTTCCTGCTAAGCTAATCCTAGTCTAACTTAGGTCTAACACTTACCTCTACACACACATACTTACACAATCATCACACACGTGAAAATAGGTTTAAAAGGGGTTGCATGGCTTACAACCAAAAATGCATTTTTATCAATTCAATTCCCTAATGTTTTTGAAAAATTTGAAAATAGTGTCCCTGTACATAATAGAACATTATGGTAAATTTTCAAGTCAATCAGAGTTCATTAGGTTCATTTTTGGCCCTACGACCACTTTGTCAAAGATTTGTAATTGTCGGGGGTGAACCTACGTCAAATTTACTTTAAAATAGTAGACAAACTCCAATTGGCCTCAAAATTCAAAGGGACAACACTTATACTTAGCCCAAAGTTGTGTAAAATTATCAAACCAATCAGAGCACGTTAAATTCGCTTTGTTTGAAACACTAACTTACTCCATTTGTCTTGTAATGTTACATGAAACAATGATTCCACCTTAGGGAGTTATGTCAAATCTTCCAAGTAAAACAATTATTCTAAACCCAAAAACTTAGCTTTCCAAAATCGTTTTGAAAACATTTTCAAAAGTTTGGATTCATCTGCACATGAACATAGACTTTTTACATATGCAAAATGCACTATCATCAATATAATCCAAAATGATGCGAGAACCTCTAGATTGAATTTTAACCCCTTTCTCGATAAAATAACCTCTTTCCGTTATAAAATTTTATTATTGTAGCTCGGGGTTCAAGTTTAATCGTTAGAAGCTCCAACTCCACTTTTGTTTAGTATTAAAGTTATCGGAATTAAATTAGTGGTGGAATTAACTATAAGTTCAACAGAAATGTTTTCATGGTTTTCGTGGATTCTAATCTAGCCGATGTGAACTAAATCACTCGGTTAGATTAGTATCGAGTCAGTAAATTATTTTGATTTTTATGGTTTCACTTCTAATTTCCCTCCGCATACATTAACGCTAAACTATTCCGCATACCAATATACTTCGAGAACCTATTGATTGAATTCAAACTGCTTCTCAAACTTGAACAAAAAGTTGCTTTTATATTTGCAATTCAATTTAGTATAGTTCAGCGGTTCAAATCCGATCGATCAGTACTCGATTCCTATTTTTCATTTGGTGCCACAGTCACATGATTCAAGTTTAGCTACGGAACCGCTTATTAATTTAATATGAACATTATTTTTCGTTCTCTTAGATACTAAGTTATTTATTCCATGCGGTTCCATTTCTAATTCCTGTTCAATTACTCTGACACCAATTTACTCAACAAACACACATTAAAATCATACACATATGCACATAGCAAAGCAATAAGACACAAAATAACTAACACAAAAGTTTTACACATAGGAAATCGGTTACCAATTCACGATGATGCACAAACTCCTAGATTTCGAGGGTGTCACCTCCCGATAAATGCAGCATTGGATTGGCCAGTTCCGACGCTACATTCCTTCAGTGGTAATAGCCCTCGCCATCCAGTTGAAGTTTCTGTACTTCATTTTGATTAGCAGGATTTCCTTTGTAAGAAACTTTAATCTATTTTTTTTTTAAACTCAAAACTTAGAATTTGCACCCTTACACAAGAAAAAATTTGCATACTTTAAGTTTCTTGTTTGCAATTGGGTAACACTTACAATATGCGATTCCTTGAATCCCTAAGGGATCCGCTTAGGTTCCAAGGAATTCACTTCCCTTTCTACTTCCATACACAATTTTTCTTAATTTGTCAATTGTTAGTATTCCCATTTGCAAACATAAACTCATTCCGCTGATACGAGGCACATTATTCAATCACAAATCAACATTTAGTACCAAACATGTTCATCAATTACTTAACATTAAAATTTCCACTTAAAAGGGACTCACCACTAGAAAAGAAGCTTGAGATAAGAGTGTTCGCAGTGAGATCGGGACCACTTTCCCTCAGGTCGGAAGGAAAGAACTGCTCTGATACCATAAATGAAACACCCCAATTGTTTATTTAAAATGGTAATTTAAAATTTTGTAATTAAAATAAGGAACTTAAAATTTTCTTTTCATAAAACAAATTTACAAAAGATTTTGGGTATTCCACTCGCAATATAAATAGCACAACATACAATTTCCCACTTTCCATTCTTCCGCTGCGACACTCTGATCCTCAAACTCCTTCAGCATTTACCTAAAATGATAACCACTAAGGGTGAGACCTTTTCACAACACAGTGAATCAAAAGATAGTAAATAGCTCATAATATAAACTCGAGAGTAATAGTCAAATCAGGCAATGGTCTTTCAACATATATCACATTTATTTAACAAGGTAACATTCGTATGTTATCAAATCCCAATATATTTTCATTTCCTCAATATCATTTTTCCTAAATATATAATTTTCCTTATTTCTCTTGATCTTATTTGTGTAACTAGTTTATTTCCCTTACAAACCGATTCACGCCACATCGCAGTCGGCTGCAAGAGTTAATAAGTATTAGCCTTTTATCGCGTCTGGTCAATGTGCGGCTTGACATCTTCGACCTCGCATTAATAAATATCAGCCTGTTATCGCGCCTGGTCGATGTGCGGCTTAACACATTCGACCTCGCATATATATCTTAGCCTGTTGTCGCGCCTGGTCTATGTGTGGCTCAACACAATAAACCTCGCATTAATAAATATTAGCCTGTTACCGCGCCTGGTCTATGTGCGGCTAACACAATAGACCTCGCATTAATAAATCTTAGCCTGTTGTCGCGCCTGGTCTATGTGCGGCTTAACACAATACACCTCGCATTAATAAATATCAACCTATTATCGCGCCTGGTCGAAGTACGGCTTAACACATTTGACCTCGCATTAAATTCCAATTATCGCGCCTGGTCGATTCGAGGTTTATCGCAGTCGACCTCGCATTAATAAGTTTTAATCTTTTATCGCGCCTAGTCGATTCGCGGCTTATCGCAGTCAACCTCGCATATATAAATATTAGCCTGTTATCGCGCCTAGTCGAAGTGCGGCTTAACACATTCGACCTCGCATTAAATTCCAATTATCGCGCCTAGTCGATTCGCGGCTTATCACAGTCGACCTCGCATTAATAAGTTTTAATCTTTTATCGCCTGGTCGATTCGCGGCTTATCGCAGTCGACCTCGCATTATCACTTTTCTTTCATTCATTATTTCATAATTCTCTTCTCAATCCATCACTACCCATTCCAAAAGCACTATCATACGCACATAATCACAACTTCAACATTAATCACATACATTTATTTCTATTATAATTTATTCATTCAATCACTTTACCATCACAGCACCATTAAATCACCTATCATCATCACAAACAGTTTCACAATATACACTTAAATTCAAACATACACATATTCATAAATATTCACTTATACACAACATCACGATTAATTAAATTCCTTTATTTCCATTTCTCTAATCATTAATCTATATATATAACACACTTAGCACTTTGTCACTAATATAACCATTAACCCTTAATTGACATAATGAGTTCTCAGCAATCCACAACAACCAACAGTTCACAGATATCCAGCAAATTAGTTGACATACGCAGGTATGTCTCAGAGTACTTTGATATAAATCAACTCCCTAGGGTTCTTCACTTCCTATTTTAATATCATACAAAAGGAAATTAAATAGAAATATTTTCAAATAAGATAAAATCTACTCATAATATATTATTTACTCCTGATCAAACTCTAAACAAATCTTAATTTGTTACCCACAACTCAATTCAACCATTAGCCTCAAATCCTATTATAAACTATAACTATCCTTAACTCAAAGTGTGGAAAAGAGACCCCCCTTACCTGGAAATCCCAGCAATAACGACAGAGCCACGTTTACATCCACGACTTGCTCTAGGGCCAAAGTCAATAACAACGTGTTTTGAATCTAAATAGGGACATATGATAAAACTAATTATAACATTAAAAATATATATCAAATAAACTCATTTTTGTCAAAACAATAAATATATATCATTATACAATAAGGATATATCACTTTTTCCCAAAACATCTCTTTATTTGAAAATATAAGGATAATAAAAATATTAACGGATCGTAAAATAAATTACATAGATAGGTAGAGGGAGTTGAGTAGATTATATACCTAAGAAGGATTTAAGATTGAACGGTTGAATATTGAGTTATTGGACCGGAAAAGTGAGAAAATCCCAATCAAACTCTATTATATTCACGAGACCAAATACTGCGATCTGAGAGCTCCTCACGAAATGGAGCTCTCAGAATAAAAGTTGAGAAAATAGTGATTGATAAGGCATGCCACGTGTCCTAAGAATTTTTTTAAATTAATTAATAAAAAATAAAATATATTGATAGCAACATTTGGTACCAGTACACTGTTCTATACCAGTGCACTGTTCCATCCATCGCATTGTACTGTTCCATACAACATTTGGTACCAGTACACTGTTCCATATCAGTGTACTGTTCCATACCAATACACTGTTCCAGGTGAAAGCAATATCGTTATATTGTTTTATGCACAGTTTAAGCATTGTGTCCCTGAGTAAAAATTTATTATTTCAACCGCAGCAAAATGTTTCAATGTTATTCCAACAACAACAAGGTATCAGAACTCATGAATTATATTTGTTATTTTCCAAACTTCCAAATTCCTATTAACAAAATATAACGTTGTGTTAGTGCTAATCAAACTATCAAACCTATTGTTATATTTGTGAGACCAAATACTGGATGCAGAGAGCTTCGAACATAATAGAGCCCTCAGAGCAAAAGTTGAAAAAATAAAAGGCAATGAGGCATACCACATGTCCTCAAAATAGAAAATAAATTATGTATCGGTGCAAATAAGTGAAGAGATATGTTGTTTTACCAATGAAGTGCTACGTCGTTTCAACAATGAAGTGATACATCGTTTCAACAATGAAGTGATACATCGTTTCAACAATGAAGTGATATGTCGTTTCAATAGTGAAATAATATGTCGTTTCAAAATTGAAGTTATATACTGCATTAACTTAGTACCTTTTGAAATAGAGATGAGCAGGGAAGCAGTGCATTACTAACTCAGTACCTTTTAAAATGTTGCTGTGGAAAAAAACCTTTTTTACATGCTGTTGGTAGGGGCGGAGTTCCGGTCTTCAGTATGCAGATGACACCTCCTCTGGAGGTTATTCGAGAAAATTTCTGGTTGGTTAACGCTATGGGTTTGAATTAGCATCTGGTTTAAAAATAAATTTCCATTACCTTTTCGAATGTTGCTGTGGAAAAAAAATTTTGCATGTTGTTGGTAGAGGCGGAGTTCCAGTCTCCATTATTCAGTATGCAGATGACATCATTATCCTCTAGAGGTTATTCAAGAAAATTTATGGTTGGTTAACGCTATACTTCGTGGATTTGAATTAGCATCTGGTTTAAAAATAAATTTACAGAACAAGTAGCTTTATATTATGGTGTTAACGTTGTCTGGAGTCGATGTTGGAGGCATCACTGCACTGCAAAATTGGTCATTTTCCTTTCTCTTACCTTGGAATTCCTCTAATTTTAAAGGCTAAACTTTCAAAACAGGTTGTCTTTTTAGAAAGCTAAGAACTTGTCTTTAGGAGGTAGAATAACTCTGATAAAGTCTGTTCTATCACATTTGCCCATATATTTCTTGTCTTTTTTCTCTCTTCTTGCATGAGATTTTAGTTAAAATTCAGAGAAATTTTTTGTGGGATGGGTGTGAGGACATGAAGAAATATTAGATGGGATTTAGTATGTCAAAGTAAGGAAAAAGGCTTAGGAACAAAAGATCCATTAGTATTTAACCGGGCTCATTTAAGTAAGTAAGTGGAGGTGACGTCTGGTGGTAGGGAGAGGGAGCTTTGGGAAAAGTGTTGTACAGTAAATTTGGGAGATTGACCCTTTCAAATTAGAAAACTACTTGGCGAGTAGGAGAGTAGGGTGGAAGTGGTGGAAGGATGTGTGTAATTTAAGGGTGGGGTTAGAGTTTGGGGAGAATAGTTTGATAGAAGTCATTCTAGAATCTTAAGTAGTGAAAATTCCTTAAAATCTTGGGAAGAATCTTGATTTGGTGGCCAGACCATTAAGGATATGTTTCCAATTCTGTGTTTATTTCAAATGCTAAAGACTTATTTATAAAAAAGAAGTATTTACATGACAAATCTTGAAAGTAAATAGAACTCCATATGGCGGAGGGGACCATTTGATTAGGAGCTTGCTCAAATTGAGGAATTAAATAATCTGATGTATCTTTATATAATATAGAGGACTCTTCTGTTGAAGTCTTAGAAATGGTGGCATTTTTCAGTCAAAACTGCTTATAATTGATGGCTCAAATGTTCTCTTATTTTGGAAGTGATATTTGGTCTGTTAATTGCATTGAAGAAAAACTGGAAAATCAAGGTGTATGCAAAAGTTCATGCATTTATGTAGTAATTACTTTGGGATAGAATTTCTACTAAAATTAATATGAGGAAGAGAAGAGTATTGGTGCATGTGGATTATGAGCTGTGTAATAATGCTCAAGAACATTCATCTCAATTATCTTGTGAGTAACGAAGAGGGTGTGCGAAGAAATAATGCTTTGGCTTCAAATACAATCATCCGTTCTAGATTATATATGCTTATGTTTGTGTAAGGCTTTCCTGCGTTTTTTGGGAATTTGGTTAGGAAAAACAAAAGTCCAAGACGACAGTGATTTGGACAAAATTGGGTGAAAAAGTCTTCATTCCTCTATAGTCATGGTCTCATCACGAAGTAAATCGCAGATAAGGCAATTTCCAATGACTTATTATTATGCAATAACTGTTAATAACAGTCAAGGACAATTTTTTTAACCAATGTTATGCTATATCTAGCAAATCCAATTCTACTCATGATCAATTGTATGTTGCTATCTCATGATATAAACACAGATGTATTGACATGAAGTTTCCAAAACGTGCAGCATAGTTTCAATAACTATTATCATTTATATGTACTGCATTGCTTATATTATTGTTTTGTATTAATTTGTTTATATAAATTATTTAACCTCTATATTAGTTCGCTTATAAATTATTACATGTTGATTAGTAACTATATTATTTAATTTAATTAGTGTAACATTTTAACTTTGAACAATATTATTCAATATTTACTTTCTCAGGTTGCTAGAAAAATTCGTTAAATTATTCGATATTATTCAATAGTAACATAGGATATGGTGGAGAAGATAAAAATTATATGGTTAAAAGGAAATACTAATATGCAGTGTATGTCCATATTTGAATGACAAACAAATGCAATTCAAAGCATGTTATCTTATTGCCTTTAGATTTGGGGAGTCTTAGTTTTGCGGTTTAGCTGTAAAATATTTTAGCACCATTGGTCACAGTTTATGTGGGGGTTGGCTGGTTTGTTGGGTAAGTGTTATCTTACATGTAAAATTCATGTAGACACACAATTGTTGCATGTGCATCCCCTATCTTATACTTGAGGTTCTGTTCTATTTTTGTTTATGTTAGAGTTTTGCATTTTGTACTCTTTCCGTGAGGAGTATTATATTTCTTCACTTTTTGATTGAATTTTTTTTTATCTTAAAAAAAAACCTGAATATTATTAAAATTAATATATATATATATATATATATATATATATATATTTCAATTCTTGCAAAATTCTAAATTCAAAGTTATTGATGATATCAGTTACTTCTTTTTCTATAAAGTCTACCTAGACTATCATGATTTTAATTATATATTTTTTTAATGTTAAATTGAATGTATTTAATTTTTTTGAATTATTATTTGGTTTTAAATAACAAATACAATGATTGATATATATCATGTATTGAACTAATCATAGTATTACAAAAATATTATTATTAAATAATAATATAATGAAAAATACTCGTACAACCCGTGCGATGCACGGGTTAAAAACTAGTTTTCCTATAACTGTCGAACCCTCCTTCTCTCTGGGTGCTTCTACTCTGATCCTTTATTTCCTCTCTAATGCTATCTTACTTCTTTATAAGGCTTTTTATTTCTCTTACTCACGGCTGGGCTGGGAAACGGGTTCGGGTAGAAATAGGAATTATAATTTAATTATAATTTAATAATTTGTTTTTCTTTGTAGATTAATGTGTGTAGGTATTTTGGATTATAACTAAAATTGGATGATACTAAAAATAAAATACGTTTAGGCAAAACAATATTGTATTTTGAATTACTCAAAACTGATTAAAAAAATAATAAAGTTACTAATCCTTCCGGATAGCTATTGCATAAGAAAAATTATCGAAATTCAAAAGTAAATATATTTTCTCAATCTTAATATTAAACTTGATAATATATAATATTTAAAATTTTGAAGTAGAAGATTATTATATATAACTTAAACCGGTAATATATTAAACCAGTCCAGAAGCTAAAAATAAAACAGCCTCCAAACACTATGAAAATTTATAGGGACACTCAAAATATTAACTTAAACATAATTTTATAAAGAAACTATTTATAAAAATGCCTTTAAGGCTTGCCACTTGAGCTCCCTGTCAAAATGTTAATTAAACTAAATAAAAGTACTACTTTATTTTTGGAAAACGTATGATAACAAATATATACTTGTTTTAACTAGAAAACATATTTCAAATATAATGATGAAATCAGAATTTTATTCCGAGACTCAAATCTTGAAAACATCATATTAAATCATTTAATTATTTTATTAGAGGTATTAGAAATAACGGGATGTTACAAAAGTGATAATGATATGATATGGTGAACACATGGTAATGATGAGACGTTAATGTTATAATGAAAAGTTAATATCATATTATAATTGTATGTGTTTGGTTCTAGTGCGATCCATTGCAGAAGCCCATGCCGTCGACGACATTGTTCGTTTGATCGCTAACTCTCTCTCTCTCTTCTCTTCTATGTACTTGTTTCTATGGTAAACTTTAGATGGCGGATCGAGTGCTGCAATGGGTGATGTACCCTATGGCGGGAGGACAGTAGGTTAGGACAGCTAATGGATGGATATGGGAGGGGCCAACAAGACTCAGTTTTGTGGACAGAGACCATGTGCTTTGTGGAGTAGCTATTGATCGTGTGGAAATTCATTTTCTGCTGAGAGACTTTATGTCGGGTGGACCCAGGGATTTTCATCAGAATGCACCACCTGTCATAACAATATTGGTGAGGAAGAGGGCCCCGAGGAGGATCCAGAAGAAGATCCCGAAGAAGATCCGGAGGAAGACCCAGCAGAGAATCCAAACGACGATGAGTAGTGTCAGCTTGTAGTAGTGTATGGTTTTTGGTTTGTGAGTCAAGGACGGCAAGACCCTCTGATAACTATGTAACCCAATGTGGGATTTATATTTATCTTTTAATATTGCTATTTTGAGGATAATGGCTTTTATGCCAAAACAATTTATGTTGGATCAGTTTATGAATGAAATTAATTTTCCGCAATTATATTATCGCGTTTTGGTGAATGAATTATGGTGATAACGTGACACTTCAGTTTGGAAAGAGGAAATGTTTTCATACAATCAAGTTAAGAAGGAAATGTTTTGGAAATTACTTTGGAAATTAAGTTAAAGTTTTGGCAACTAAGATAGTGTTAGAGCAATATGCAAACCTTTTTTCGAATAAAAATAAAATGTGAGAATGTTTTTATAAAAAAAAATGGCCAAATTTTTAGTGAAAATTGGGATTCCAAATTGGGGTGTTACATTTAGTGGTATCAGAGCGATGGTTGTCCTTAGTGGCCTTAAGCATAGCCTTATATGCTTTCCTTGTGTGACTCTGTTTGGTAGTCCAACGATGGTTGTCCTTAGTGGCCTTAAGCATAGCCTTATATGCTTTCTTTGTGTGACTCTGTGTGGTAGTTATAGTATGGTTACCCTTTCGGCTCGAGCATAGCCTGATATGCTTACCTTGTATGACCTTTTTCTTGGGCTAAGACTTCAAACCTACGTATGTAACAGAAACAAGATGGCACGCCGACAAGCAAATGAGGAACCCATGAACGCCCAACAGCAAGCTGCTATTTTGACTCAAACAGTTGCGGTCTTGACATGAGTGAGGGACAACATGAACCTTATGAACCAACAACTTCAACAGAATCAGAATGCGAATGCTGGTGGACAAGGAATTAGAGGTCTTGATGAGTTCTGCCGCAGAAATCCGAAAGAGTTTGCTGGAGGTTATGCATCGGAAGAGGCTGAGGCTTGGATAGCAAGTCTGGAAAGGATATTCGGGGGAATGGTGCAGTGCACAGATGAAAAGAAGGTTGCCTATGCTGGGTATATGATGGTAGGAGAAGCAGCCGATTGGTGGCGTAATGAGAGGCAAGCCTTAGCTGGAGAAGCTGCGGTGATAACTTGGAATCAATTCAAGGATAGGCTTTTGGTGAATTATTTCCCGGAGCATCTGAAGACCGCCAAGGAAATGGAATTCATGCGATTGCAACAAGGTAGCATGAGTGTAGGTGAGTATGCTGCCAAATTTGAGAACTTGGCGAGGTTTATGCCCTACTATGGAGAAGCTGGAAATGAGAGGTCGAAGTGTGTGAAGTTCTTGGATGGTTTGAAGCCGGAGATTAAGCAAGCCCTGGCGCCCTTGGAGATACATGTGTTTACAACTTTGGTGAATAAGGGAAGTATCGTGGAAAGTGGTCTGAAGTCAAGGAACTCGGCAGGGAAATCAGCTGCACAAGTTTCAAGTGGTGATCCTATAAGACACCCTTTGGGAAGTGGAAACCAACACAGTGGGACTCGGCATCAAGGTCCTTATGGACAGAGAAACAATAGGTCTGGAGGGTCAAGGTTTCAGGGTGGTTTTAACAGGAATCATCCTCGGAACAACAATCAAAACCGTAGCAACAACAGGAATCTTCACAACAATCGCAACAATCAGTCCAGAGGGAACAACAATCGTGGTGGGAATCGTGAGAACAACCACAACAATAACAATGAAGGAAACAGGAACAATGGTGGAGGACAAGGGAATGCACCCCCGCTTTGCAACAGGTGCAACAAGAATCATTTTGGACCAAATTGCCCTTGGAACAATCCCAACTGCTTCAATTGCAATAGGCCGGGACACATATCCAGGAACTGCCCAGAACCCAAGCGAGAAGTCAATGCGGTGAATGTGGCTAGACCCCGTGGGCAAGGAAGAGTTTTCTCAATGAGTGGAGCAGAAGCTGTTAACAATGCTAATTTGATCCAAGGTAGGTGTTTCATTCGTAAGATACCTTTAAATGTGTTGTATGATTCGGGTGCTACACATTCGTTTATTGCTCGTGATGTAGATGATAGACTACGTTTGCCAGTAAATATTATGCCTTTTGATTTAATTGTGTCTACCCCTACTAGTGATCCGGTCATGGTATCGACCTGTGTTCCCAAATGTCCTGTAGGGATAGAAAATAAAGAGTACTTAATAGACTTAATTGCTTTGCCCCTTACCCAACTCGACATAATTTTAGGCATGGATTGGTTAACTGCTAATCATGTTCTCTTAAATTGTGCCGAAAAGACTCTTATTTTTGATAACTTAAGACCTAGTGTACCCCAAACCTTAGAACCCGAGCACGTAACTGCCAATCAAATCAAAGCTTCATGGGAAGATGGAGCCATGTTATACATGTTTCTCGCTTCTTTGGACGTCAAGGAGGAAAGAAAGCTGGAGGAGCTACCTGTTGTCAAGGATTTTCCTGAAGTTTTCCCCGAGGAAATCCCTGGATTTCCTCCTGTGCGAGAAGTGGAGTTTGGAATCGGCTTGATTCCTGGAACGGCACCGATTTCGAAAGCACCTTATCGTATCTCCCCGATGGAGTTGGTAGAATTAAAGAAGCAATTGGAAGAGTTATTGGAGAAATAGTTCATTAGATCAAGCGTCTCACCGTGGGGAGCACCTGTTTTGTTCGTTAAAAAGAAAGATGGGAGTATGAGGTTGTGCACCGACTATCGTCAGTTGAACAAAGTGACAATCAAGAATAGGTACCCGTTGCCAAGAATTGATTATTTGATGGATCAACTATGAGCAGCGACTGTGTTTTCAAAGATCGACTTGAGATCAGGTTACCATCAGATCAGAGTGAAGGAAGAAGACATTCCAAAGACGGCTTTCAGAACAAGATATGGGCATTACGAGTATATAGTTATGCCTTTTGGAGTGACTAATGCGCCCGCAATATTCATGGATTACATGAATAGGATCTTTCACCCGTTTTTAGATTCTTTTGTCGTTGTGTTTATTGACGACATTTTAATCTATTCACGGAATAAGGAGGAGCATGTGGAGCATTTAGCAAAAGAATTGGGTGTGTTGAAGGAAAAGAAGTTGTTCGCAAAGTTGTCAAAGTATGACTTTTGGCTGGAGTCAGTAAACTTTCTAGGACATGTGATAACCATAAATGGAATTGCGGTAGACCCTGCAAAGGTGGAAGCAGTGTTGGAGTGGAAAGCACCAACGACAGTGACGGAACTTCGAAGCTTTCTTGGACTTGCTGGTTATTACCAAAGGTTCATAGAAGGATTTTCTCGATTGTCATTGCCATTGACTAAGTTAACAAGAAAAGGACAAACGTTTGTTTGGACGAAGAAGTGTGAGGAGTGCTTTCAAGAACTGAAAAGGAGATTGACATCTGCCCCGGTGTTAGTCTTACCCAATCCGACAAAGACTTTCTGCGTGTACTACAATGCGTCGAAGCAAGGGTTAGGATGTGTACTAATGCAAGATGGCCAAGTGGTGGCATACGCTTCGAGACAGTTGAAGATCCATGAACAGAAGTATCCTACTCACGATATGGAACTAGCAGCAGTGGTGTTTGCATTGAAGATTTGGAGGCATTATTTGTATGGAGTAAGGATAGAAGTGTTCAGCGATCACAAGAGCTTGAAGTACCTGTTCGAACAGAAGGAGCTGAATATGAGGCAAAGAAGGTGGATAGAGTTATTAAAAGACTATGACTTCGAAGTACAGTACCATCCTGGAAAGGCGAACGTTGTAGCCGATGCACTAAGTAGGAAATCCCTTCATGTATCTGCTTTGATGATAAAAGAACTGGAGCTAATTGAGAAGTTTAGGGATCTGAATATGGCAGTGGAGTTGAACCCAAGGAGTATGATACTGGGAACCTTGAAGATAAACAATGAATTCATGGAGCAAATAAAGGCGTTACAGTTGACAGACCCAGAGTTACAAGAAAAGAAGGAGCTATCGGATGAAGGAAAGGAAGTGGAGTTTCAGTTAGGAGCAGATGGAATTTTAAGATTCAAGGAAAGAGTTTGTGTGCCGAACAACCGAGAAGTTAAGGAGATGATCTTGGAGGAAGCACATAAGAGTTAGTTAAGTTTTCATCCTGGAGCAACGAAAATGTATCAGGACTTGAAGAAGATTTTCTGGTGGTCAGGAATGAAATGGGAAGTAGCAGAGTATGTGTCAAGATGTTTGGTTTGTCAGAAAGCCAAGATTGAGCACAAGAAGCCTGGACGAGAGTTGCAACCGTTACCAGCACCTGTTTGGAAATGGGATAGCATATCCATGGACTTTGTGTCCGGTTTTCCAAAAACTCAGCAAGGGTATGATGCAATTTGGGTAGTAGTGGATCGTCTTACCAAGACAGCACATTTTATCCCAATCAACATGAGGTATACTTTGGAAAAGTTGGCTAACTTGTACATCAGAGAAGTGGTGCGACTACATGGAGTACCTTCGAATATAGTATCAGATAGAGACCCGCGTTTTGCTTCAAAGTTTTGGGAGAGTTTGCAAGCTGCAATGGGAACAAGCCTGAGTATGAGTTCTGCTTATCACCCGCAAACGGATGGTAAGTCAGAACGAACTATTCAAACCTTGGAAGATCTACTAAGAGCATGCGTGTTGGAAGAAGCTGGAGGATGGGATTCTTTCTTACCATTGATCGAGTTCACTTACAACAACAGTTTCCATTCGAGTATAGGGATGGCACCTTACGAAGACCTGTACGGAAGGAAGTGTAGAACTCCTTTATGTTGGTTCGAGACTGGAGAGCACTTACAGTTAGGACCAGATATAGTGCAACAAACAACAGATAAGATCAAATTAATTCAAGAGAAGATGAGAACTGCCAGAGCAGACAGAAAAGCTATCACGACAAGAGAAGGACTCTGTTGGAATTCAAGGAAGGCGACCATGTATTCATGAGGGTAGTGCCTACTACCGGTATTGGAAGAGTGCTCAAGACTAGGAAACTAACCCCTCGATTTATAGGACCTTATCAAATCCAAAAGCGTGTAGGACCTGTAGCATACCAAATAGCTTTACCCCCTATGTTTTCAAACCTACACAATGTCTTTCATGTATCTCAACTGAGGAAGTATATTAGTGACCCATCCCACATTGTTGAGCCTGACTCTATACAACTAAAGGATAATCTTACGTATGAAACATTGCCTTTGCGAATCGATGGCCGCAGTGTTAAAAAGTTGAGAGGTAAAGAGATTCCGTTGGTTAAAGTAGTGTGGAGTCAAGATCATGGGGAAAATGCTACTTGGGAACGTGAAAGTGACTTGAGGGAGTCATACCCTCACTTGTTTGAATCAGGTACGTATTTCTCGGGGACGAGAAATCTCTAAGTTGGGGAGGATTGTGAGACCCGCAATTTTACCCAATTTATTTTTATGATATAATATTTTTATTTCATTTTTATTTTATTATATTGATTTGATGAGAGTTGTTATAAAAAAATTGGCTTTGGTTGTATAAATATATATATATATGGCATTAATATATATATATATATGGAGATAATTATAAATTTTTATTTAATAAATGAGAAAATTATTTTTGGGATAGAAATAATTGGTAAATATATTTTTACCTTAGAAAAATAATTTTGGGATGATTTTAACAAAAGTTTAGTAGAAATGTGAATTTTCAAGTTATAGTGTTTTAACTTCGAAAATTCATATCTTTTTAACCGTAAGTCAGAAAATTATGAATTTTATATGAAAACGATCGTATCGAAATGTAATATTTGAATTTGTGAAAATAAAATTTTTATTTTGACATCTACGAAAAAAATTACTGTACAGTAGGAAAAACGAATTTTGGTATTTTAAACTTAGGAAAAATTATTTTGAAGCCTAAAATAAATTACTAGACTATAAAATATTTTTATTTATAAATTTAAATAATTATCTGGATGCTCATTGACTGCACCGTCCAGAGTTTATTATTTTTCTAATTATTTCTGAAATTTTTTAAAGGCTTTATTATGATTGGTTGTTGAAGAGGTAAATTCAAAAATGAGCCAATGATAATTTTTCCCCTCATTTTGAGTCAAGGGTGCCGTCCAAATTTTATGAAGGAAAGAGGGAGATATTTTGTTCAGCAAATTACAAGAAGCATCTTGAGTTAAGGCTTAGTTTTTAGGAAAATCATCATTAATGCAAGTGCACGTTCCAAAGGATGAATTTCAATTTTTTTTGACCCATTTTAATGAGAGGGGGGCGTGTATTCAGACTTGGAGAGGGGGGGGGGGAAATATCTTCACTTCACCTATAAATAGATGCATAGCTTCATCATTCTTTTCACACACATTACAAGCATTTTGAGAGAAAAAATTCAAAAGAGAGACTTTGAAAGAGAGGGGTGGGGCGTGGCACTCTTGAGGGGAGGAAGGAAAATTTTTCATTCTCATTCTTGAAGATCACTTTGCTTAAGGAAGAGAGGTAACTCTAGAACCTATGCTTTACTTTGTTTTAATCTCTTATTTCATTAATCTTTGTTAAATAAAAATCTCTCTTCTATGGATATGAATTATAAACTAAAATCTCTAAATACTTTTTGATATAGATTTTTGAATTATGTATACGAATGATGTTATTAGTCATATGAACAAAGAATGAAAAGGGACTCAAAATGAGGTTCAAAGAAATGTTTCATTTCCCCTTTTTATTCAATGTAATGACCAACTTTTGATGATGATATGGGAAATAATATTCTGGATTTTTAAAGTGATAAAAAGTTATGTTCTCAAAATTATATGAGTATGTATTTTAACGATTGTGTGAAATTGTTATTGTTTGGTTTTGCTTCTTTTGTTTGATGTTGGAAATAAGTGAGAAATTAAGAACAATGAGTTAATAATGATGAATAAAAAAAAAAAAAATTGATAGTGATGATGATGGTATAGGCCGTGAGGCCTAAGAGTTATTTGTGAATAAAAATAACAATTGATATAAGTGTATGAGGAATTGAGACTTGGTTAGAACGAATAAAGATTTAATGTACTATTGATTTTACTTGGTTTTATTTTCTGGACCATGTATTATATATAAATGTATGCATTGTAATTGCTTAATATTATGTGTATAATTGGTTTTATTTTATAAGTGATTCATTTCTTAAAAAGAGTATGAATAAGTGTTGTTTGATTTTTGATGTTTAATTATTGAATCATGAAATGAAATTAAGATGATAATGAAAAAAAAAATATAATTTTTGGGTTAATACTGTTGTTTGGCCATGAGGCCTATAGGAATTTTTGGGGTAAAAGTAACAAATGAAATATAGTATTTTGATTTATGATTTTATGAGTAATTGAATGATATTTGATGTGGTTGAGATTAGTTAGTAAAATAAATGTTTATATGACTATATGATTATGTGATGGGTGTGACTTATAAATTGCTGTCCAAAAAGTGATTTTTTCTTAAAAATGATTATTTTCTATTCTAAGTGGAGTTTAAAGTAAGTGTTTAGAATAGAGGAAATTATATAACTAAAGTGTATATGTGTTAAAAAAAAATTAAAAGTACTTTTCCTATTTATATAGTGATGGCCGAATTATTTAGAGGGAAAAAGAATAATGTTTGATAATTTTCCTTATTTTCTAAGTGATTGTTTGATGTACATGTATGTTATAAGTATGAATATGTGAAGTAAATTAAGTATTGTATGAAAAATAATTTAATTCTGGAAAATGACTTTAATTCTGGAAAATATTATTTTATTATTATATAAGGCCTCAAATAATTATTTTTATAAGTGTTGGTAGTGCTTAAAATGTGTACATGTAAGTATAGTATAAAGCATGGATTAAAAGTGTGTATTTTTGTAAATTAAAGTAACTTTTTATAAAATAAATGGTTTGCTGTCCAAAATTAATATTAATAGGAAAAGGTTATTTTATTTAGTATAATTGTATTTTTAGACCTTATGATATATATATGGTTATAAATAAATGTTAGGATATGTTTGTTTCAATTTTTAAAGATGATGCAACTGGATTTTGGTGGCTGTCCAGCAAGCCAAAATGTTTTATTTAACTTATATTTAACCATATTCTTATAATAGAACTTGTAAAGAAATTTTAGGAAAAAGCGGCATGTATTTTCGATAAACCGTTTGTAAGAAAAGTGATTTTTAAGATGTGTAGTATATGTTGTCCAAAATGTGGAAATTGTTGCATCAACTATGAAAATTTTCTTAGATTAAATTAGTATGTAGATTTTGTGAAAGGATTTTTAGTATAATTGTATAGGTTTAAAAAGGAAGTACAAAAGTGATTCTATGAATGTATGATTAATGTTTTATGTGCTTAATTGAATGGACGTGTTACTTGTATAAATATGTGAATGGTAATTGTGATGTGTCTTTGGAAAGGTGATTCTTGAATTGATTATTGGTTTTAAAGATTTTATTTATTAACGTTTTAAAAAGGGTTTTGATTTTTGAATTCTTGAAAAAGGATTAATTGATTTCAAGTATTAGATATTTTGAATACAAGTCTTTTTGGGGAATTCAAAGATGATTGGAGAAATTGTATTTGTTAAAAGGTTATGTACTTTAAATGGGTTGTTATTTTGAATAGTTATTTATAAAGTTCTATGATTTGGTAAAAGGTTCTCGTGTGGAAGCAAATAACGCGACTTCTAATCAAGCGGACACAAGTTCTTTAGCTGCATCTCAAGGTGAGAGAGTAGCCATCTCAAGACACAATGACACCATGGTAACATTAGGACGATTTCGACCATCTCAAAAGTCGGAATCCAAGCTTGTTTGTTCGTATACGAGACGACAATTGATTGTGGGTGTTTAGTCGTCTACGTTACGACAATAACTTTACATTATTTGTCTGATTTATTGGATATGATATGTGATATGTGATCCTATTTATTTATTTTGGAAATGATAAAAAGATTATGTGGAGAAAGGATCAAAATGGAATTATAAATGGTTGAGAATATACTGGTTGGGAACTGAACTATGACAAGAAAATATGAGGAATGATTATTTGAATCTTGTGGAAATTTGAGGATCGTTGTTAGTGTACAGTGATGGTGCAAGCGGCACAATGACTTTGTTATATCCCCTTAAGTGACTGGCCACGTGAATGACTTTGCCGTGGTTTCATGTCTTGTGGAATCCACTGTACTATAGGGAGGTGTTTGCTGTGGTCCCTTAGAGGTCAAGACCCGTTAGAAGCACGACTTAGAATGGGTCGACCAACTTAGGATAATAAAGACTTAAAAGACTCTAAGCTTAAATCCTTTCTAACTACACGATGAGAGTGAAGTAGTGGAGAGGAAAGATACCGTATACTTGGAGGTCGGGCATCCCTCCAAGTGGTGATTGCGATAGGGGAGGGCAAGGACGGTGAAACGTCAAGAAGCCTAAGAGCGCTTCCCTAGGCGGGACGAGGTTACAATGATCAAGGGCACTGGCGGGCATTGATCGTAGCAAGGACTGCAACGCGAACTAGGGATAGAGCTGTCGCCCCCTTGAGCAAATCTTAGATGGTGTAGAGGGAATCCGAATGGGACTAGAAGCCATTGTTTTTGTGAAATGGGGAAATTATGAAATGATATTTTGTTTTGCTGGCCAACAAGGCGTGGTTCCAGCCAGTACGTACCCTTTGGCTTCGATGTCAGCATGGTTAGGATTCCTGTGCATCCCATCTACTTTCCGAACTAGGACGTGGTTGGATATTGAAGGAGGAGATGTATCGTGTGTGCTAATCTACCCCTTACCTCAATGATTTCCCTCCCTAAATCATTGATGGTTGTGAAAGACTTAGTGGAAAGTTTATGAGTATGGAATTCTCAAAAGTAATGATGTTTTGTGGTTATAATGATGAGTTATAAAGATAAAAGTGATAATGATATGATATGGTGAACACATGTTAATGATGAGACGTTAATGTTATAATGAAAAGTTAATATCATATTATAATTGTATGTGTTTGGTTCTAGTGCGATCCATGGCATAAGCCCATGTCGTCGACGACATTGTTCGTTTGATCGCTAACTCTCTCTCTCTCTCTTCTCTTCTATGTACTTGTTTCTATGGTAAACTTTAGATGGCGGACCGAGTGCTGCAATGGATGATGTCCCCCATGGCGGGAGGACAGTGGGTTAGGACAGCTAATGGATGGATATGGGAGGAGCCGACAAGACTCAGTTTTGTGGACAGAGACCATGTGCTTTGTGGAGTAGCTACTGATCGTGTGGAAATTCGTTTTCTGCTGAGAGACTTTATGTCGGGTGGACCCAGGGATTTTCATCAGAATGCACCACCTGTCAATAACAATATTGGTGAGGAAGAGGACCCCGAGGAGGATCCAGAAGAAGATCCGGAGGAAGACCCAGCAGAGAATCCAAATGACGATGAGTAGTGTCAGCTTGTAGTAGTGTATGGTTTTTGGTTTGTGAGTCAAGGACGGCAAGACCCTCTGATAACTATGTAACCCAATGTGGGATTTATTTTTATCTTTTAATATTGCTATTTTGAGGATAATGGCTTTTATGCCGAAACAATTTATGTTGGATCAGTTTATGAATGAAATTAATTTTCCGCAATTATACTATCGCGTTTTGGTGAATGAATTATGGTGACAACGTGACACTTCAGTTTGGAAAGAGGAAATGTTTTCATACAATCAAGTTAAGAAGGAAATGTTTTGGAAATTACTTTGGAAATTAAGTTAAAGTTTTGGAAACTAAGATAGTGTTAAAGCAATATGCAAACCTTTTTCGAATAAAAATAAAATGTGAGAATGTTTTTATAAAAAAAAAAGGCACAAATTTTTAGTGAAAATTGGGATTCCAAATTGGGGTGTTACAAAGTCAATCATAGTTAACACATATTATCATTTACGTCATGCTCACACCAATTTATAACAACACATTTCATATTTCCATTTTCTTTCATGTTTACCCATTATTAATTTCCCTATCCCTCTCTCCATTTTGGCCATTATTATCCTTTCACACACCTTACGGCGGGTCCATTATCATATACTCACGCTCCTTTATGGAGGGTCCATTATGTACACGTTCCTTTATGGAGGGTCCATTGATATATATATATATATATATATATATATATATATATATATATATTCCATTTAGTTCCTTTCCAAGTTTCATAAGCCTTAAAGTCCTCTATCAAATTCCCAACATTCAACACATGCAATATTCATAATCATTTAATCATCAACACCAATTATCAATATCACATAGCACACATATTCATATATTTCCAATTTCACTATCTATCATGATCCTATATGTTTCACAAGCTTAACAACAAGTTTCTTTATTTTATTTATTTGCTCTAAAGTCTAGTATTATCAACTACCCTAAGGTTTATTATTCTACTTAATCACCTATCCTTAGTTCTCACTATATACGATCTAGAATTTATCCCCTAAGTAGAGGTAACACCCCCTTCTTACCTCAAATGAAGATGGAGATAAGGAACCTTCAAAACCCTAGCCTTAATCCTTAGCTTTATGAACTCCCAAAGCTTGAACCTCCTGAACCTCCTTTGAAACCTCAACAATGCAACCAAGAGATGAGTGAGGACCTTATCTAGATGAGAGTGAGAAGGAGGAAGTGAACTTTCTTTCACTTGATCTTGAGAGAGAGGAGGCATAATAGAACAATGGGTTCCATAGCCATGAGCTTTAAAGAGAGAAAGCTCCAAGTTATATGCTTTCCTTGTGTGACTCTGTTTGGTAGTCTAGCGATGGTTGTCCTTAGTGGCCTTAAGCATAGCCTTATATGCTTTATTTGTGTGACTCTGTGTGGTATTTATAGTATGGTTACCCTTTCGGCTCGAGCATAGCCTGATATGCTTACCTTGTATGACCTTTTGCTTGGGCTAAGACTTCAATCCTACGTATGTAACAGAAACAAGATGGCACACCGACAAGCAAATGAGGAACCCATGAACGCCCAACAGCAAGCTGCTATTTTGACTCAAACAGTTGCGGTCTTGACAGGAGTGAGGGACAACATGAACCTTATGAACCAACAACTTCAACAGAATCAGAATGCGAATGCCGGTGGACAAGGAATCAGAGGTCTTGATGAGTTCTACCGCAGAAATCCGAAAGAGTTTGCTAGAGGTTATGCATCGGAAGAGGCTGAGGCTTGGATATCAAGTCTTGAAAGGATATTCGGGGGAATGGTGCAATGCACGGATGAACAGAAGGTTGCCTATTCTGGGTATATGATGGTAGGAGAAGCAGCCGATTGGTGGCGTAATGAGAGGCAAGCCTTAGCTGGAGAAGCTGGGGTGATAACTTGGAATCAATTCAAGGATAGGCTTTTGGTGAAGTATTTCCCAGAGCATCTGAAGACCGCCAAGGAAATGGAATTCCTGCGATTGGAACAAGGTAGCATGAGTGTAGGTGAGTATGCTGCCAAATTTGAGAACTTGGCGAGGTTTATGCCCTACTATGGAGAAGCTGGAAATGAGAGGTTGAAGTGTGCGAAGTTCTTGGATGGTTTGAAGCCGGAGATTAAGCAAGCCCTGTAACATCCTCAATTTTTATACTTTAAAATATATTACTTTTTATAGGATTTAATATTAAAATACTTGGGGTTTTATAAAAATTTTGACGGAGTTTACTCTAAAATGTGGACTTTCCCCAAGTTAATTTTTCACCTGTCAGTCCAGAACAGTTTATAAAAATCATAAAACTATAGTAACATTGAGATTGGTTGTGGCTTACTTAGAATTAATTCAGAAAAGGATATTTTTATATCCTTCACAACCATTAACACACTTAATCAAAACGAATACTTTCATAAAGTCCTTTTTACAAAAATTAGAAGTGTATTTAACTTATACTAATAAAAAGTTACATTTAAAATAACTTTAATTAATAATACATTTTACAGTTTAATATCCTGACAATGATTGCAATAATAACAATATTGAGACCACCAAGGTCTCATCAATTCATACACTCTCATTGAGGGAGAGTGTATTTTCTCGGCACGGAAGCAGTGAATGTCTTTCTCCAATGGTACCTAAAATGGTCAACTTAAGGGGTGAGCAATTTGAGAAATAATCAAGGAAAACACTTAAACAACAGTAATAGAGTATAACTAGACATACCCACACACATATATTCATGTTCACTTATCCTATTCAATTCTACTACTTATATACCTTAACACTTAACTATTTCTTTACACTATTAATGCACCTTTCATTTATCTCAATAACAATACGTATAACAATTCTTTTATGCTCAATCATATGAGTATGATATGCACTATCCCACTATGGTTTAATTCCTGAATCCGATGTACACTGCACTTTTTACACTTTATTCACTTTAACACTATCATCGGATCCAGTGAATTAAACCCATCACAATAATGAATGCACTTCTCCGTTTCCAATAACAATAACACTTTTCAATAACAACACAACCACCTCACAACCCACCCTCCACTCTGGGGAAAAACCGACCAGGAGTAAGCATTTCTCAACCTATAATTGGGTGCTTCACCTCCACTTAGAAAGGTCCCTCGCTCACCCGCTTGAACAACACTTCACCTCCACTTAGGAAGGTCCCTCATGCGATTCGGATTGATTTGCTCGAATCGGGCTCTAGCAGAAATCACCCTCACTGGCCAAAACGAGCCAAAGTGATGGAATTACCCCGGTTTGCGTGGAACCAACCCCCAACACGGGAAGCGATCCCGTGTCCTTTGAAGGATCAAAGTTCCCCGAGATAATCCAACGATTCACTCTTGCCCTCATCAATCGTAAACGACGTGTGTTTTTCCCCGTACACCTAAGGTCCACCTTACTCCATAATGCACGTGTTTCTAGTTCATTTTATGTGGTTTTCATTAGTTGAACCTTTAATAATTTATATCCAATTGGTTGGGTTTCTCTAACTTAAAATTTCGGCCATAATATATATATATATATATATATATATAGACAATCACAATCAACAACAATAAGGATTACAATCATGCCATTCATTCATTTAGTTTCATAACAATTATAACAATTTATTTCTAACAAAATCCTAAGTTCATAACACATGTACTCATAGTAAACATATAGAACATGTCAATCATACCACAACAATAATCATAATCATATTATTCATTTAATTTCACTTAATTCAATAACAATCTAATAATCAATTACTAAATAATCATAAGTTCATTATACACTTTTATTTTCAAATATAACAATATCAACATACAAATCAAACATATACACATAAAATACATCTAATTATAACCCTATTACTATTATTAAATCCCTTCCCTAATTAGAACCAAAGTACTCCCCCTTACCTCTTGAAGAGAAGAGGAGACAATGGGGTTTTCCGAAGCACCAACACCAAGCTTCCATCCTAGCTCCCTAGCTCCTCATTCCTTGCCCATAGACACTTCCTAAGCTCCCTTGGTTGATTGTACAACTCAATGAAAAGGATTGGGAAAGTTAGGGTTTATGTGGGGATTTGGGGATTTTGAGAAAAGGGTGAAATTGGGGTTTTTGGAGAGAAGAATCACAAGAGGGATTGATAGAGGGATGATTTGGTGTATTAATTTCATTTGATTTGGTGTGGATTTGGGGAAAATTGAAAAACCCTAGGAGAAGAAGAGAGGAAAATCGTGGAGAAGAGAGAGAGAGAGAGAGAGAGTAATCAGAAAAATGCCCCCAAAACACATGTTTTCTAGCTGATATAACAGGGGTTAATCGATTAACTCGATGGTTAATCGATTAACACTTGTTAATTTACAAAGGATAACTCGATTAACTTGGTCCTAATCGATTAAGGCCAGAAAGTGACCAAAAACTTAATCGATTAAACTACTCATTAATCGATTAGTGGCTGAACATTGCCAAAAGATTAATCGTTTAACAAACAGGCTATTCGATTAACCTGTTCAGCCCACTTATTCCCTTGTACTTCGAATGGCTATAACTTCTTCGCTAACCGTCGGATCTTGCTCAAATTTTGAGACAAGCTTCCTAAGACACTTGTCTTCACATCCAACGGTGGAATTTGGGTTTGGAGCTATGGATATTAAATTCCTAATTTCCTAAGGTTTTATGCTCTTTAACTTATAATTACACTTCTAAAACTCATTTCTAAACTAATCCTACTTCATCAAACCTACTCTTACAAGTTCCTACACCCTAAACACATTCTAGACATGTTCTAAACATCCCTTAGCACCTCTAAATAAAATCAAAGGCTTGGGAATAACACTACTCTTATCAAGATTCTATTAACTTAAACACCTAATAATTCGGGAAAATCGGGGATGTTACAAGCCCTGGCGCCCTTAGAGATACATGTGTTTACAACTTTGGTGAATAAGGGAAGTATCGTGGAAAGTGGTCTGAAGTCGAGGAACTCAGCAAGGAAATCAGCTGCACAAGTTTCAAGTGGTGGTCCTATAAGACACCCTTCGGGAAGTGGAAACCAACACAGTGGGACTCGGCATCAAGGTCCTTATGGACAGGGAAACAATAGGTCTGGAGGGTCAAGGTTTCAGGGTGGTTTTAAAAGGAATCATCCTCGGAACAACTATCAAAACCGTAGCAACAACAGGAATCTTCACAGCAATCGCAACAATCAGTCCAGAGGGAACAACAATCATGGTGGGAATCGTGAGAACAACCACAACAATAACAATGAAGGAAACAGGAACAATGGTGGAGGACAAGGGAATGCACCCCCGCTTTGCAACAGGTGCAACAAGAATCATTTTGGACCAAATTGCCCTTGGAACAATCCCAACTGCTTC
Source organism: Crotalaria pallida (assembly GCA_037953625.1). Lineage (NCBI taxonomy): Eukaryota > Viridiplantae > Streptophyta > Magnoliopsida > Fabales > Fabaceae > Crotalaria > Crotalaria pallida. Next base: position 57,413,709 of record CM075651.1, read on the forward strand.
AATTGCAACAGGCCGGGACACATATCCAGGAACTGCCCAGAACCCAAGCGAGAAGTCAATGCGGTGAATGTGGCTAGACCCCGTGGGCAAGGAAGAGTTTTCTCAATGAGTGGAGCAGAAGCTGCTAACAATGCTAATTTGATCCAAGGTAGGTGTTTCATTCGTAAGATACCTTTAAATGTGTTGTATGATTCGGGTGCTACGCATTCGTTTATTGCTCGTGATGTGGTTGATAGACTATGTTTGCCAGTAAATATTATGCCTTTTGATTTAATTGTGTCTACCCCTACTAGTGATCCGGTCATGGTATCGACCTGTGTTCCCAAATGTACTGTAGGGATCGAAAATAAAGAGTACTTAATAGACTTAATTGTTTTACCCCTTACCCAACTCGACATAATTTTAGGCATGGATTGGTTAACTGCTAATCATGTTCTCTTAAATTGTGCCGAAAAGACTCTTATTTTTGATAACTTAAGACCTAGTGTACCCCAAACCTTAGAACCCGAGCACGTAACTGGCAATCAAATCAAAGCTTCATGGGAAGATGGAGCCATGATATGCATGTTTCTTGCTTCTTTGGACGTCAAGGAGGAAAGAAAGCTGGAGGAGCTACCTGTTGTCAAGGATTTTCCTGAAGTTTTCCCCGAGGAAATCCCTAGATTGCCTCCTGTGCGAGAAGTGGAGTTCGGAATCGACTTGATCCCTGGAACGACACCGATTTCGAAAGCACCTTATCGTATGGCCCCGATGGAGTTGGTAGAATTAAAGAAGCAATTGGAAGAGTTATTGGAGAAACAGTTCATTAGACCAAGCATCTCATCGTGGGGAGCACCTGTTTTGTTCGTTAAAAAGAAAGATGGGAGTATGAGGTTGTGCACCGACTATCGTCAGTTGAACAAAGTGACAATCAAGAATAGGTACCCGTTGCCAAGAATTGATGATTTGATGGATCAACTATGAGGAGCGACTGTGTTTTCAAAGATCGACTTGAGATCAGGTTACCATCAGATCAGAGTGAAGGAAGAAGACATTCCAAAGACGGCTTTCAGAACAAGATATGGGCATTACGAGTATCTAGTTATGCCTTTTGGAGTGAATAATGCGCCCGCAATATTCATGGATTACATGAATAGGATCTTTCACCCGTTTTTAGATTCTTTTGTCGTTGTGTTTATTGACGACATTTTAATCTATTCACGGAATAAGGAGGAGCATGCGGAGCATTTAGAAAAAGTATTGGGTGTGTTGAAGGAAAAGAAGTTGTTCGCAAAGTTGTCAAAGTGTGACTTTTGGCTAGAGTCAGTAAACTTTCTAGGACATGTGGTAACCATAAATGGAATTGCGGTAGACCCTGCAAAGGTGGAAGCAGTGTTGGAGTGGAAAGCACCAACGACAGTGACAGAAATTCGAAGCTTTCTTGGACTTGCTGGTTATTACCGAAGGTTCATAGAAGGATTTTCTCGATTGTCATTGCCGTTGACTAAGTTAACAAGAAAAGGACAAGCGTTTGTTTGGACGGAGAAGTGTGAGGAGTGCTTTCAAGAACTGAAAAGGAGATTGACATCTGCCCCGGTGTTAGTCTTACCCGATCCGACAAAGACTTTCTGCGTGTACTGCGATGCGTCGAAGCAAGGGTTAGGATGTGTACTAATGCAAGATGGCCAAGTGGTGGCGTACGCTTTGAGACAGTTGAAGATCCATGAACAAAATTATCCTACTCACGATCTGGAACTAGCAGTAGTGGTGTTTGCGTTGAAGATTTGGAGGCATTATTTGTATGGAGTAAGGATAGAAGTGTTCAGCGATCGCAAGAGCTTGAAGTACCTATTCGAACAGAAGGAGCTGAATATGAGGCAAAGAAGGTGGATATAGTTCTTAAAAGACTATGACTTCGAAGTATAGTACCATCCTGGAAAGGCGAACGTTGTAGCCGATGCGCTAAGTAGGAAATCCCTTCATGTATCTGCTTTGATGATAAAAGAACTGGAGCTAATTGAGAAGTTTAGGGATCAAAATATGGCAGTGGAGTTGAACCCAAGGAGTATGATACTGGGAACCTTGAAGGTAAACAATGAATTCATGGAGCAAATAAAGGCGTTACAGTTGACAGACCCAGAGTTACAAGAAAAGAAGGAGCTATCGGATAAAGGAAAGGAAGTGGAGTTTCAGTTAGGAGCAGATGGAATTTTAAGATTCAAGGAAAGAGTTTGTTTGCCGAACAACCGAGAAGTCAAGGAGATGATCTTGGAGGAAGCACATAAGAGTTAGTTAAGTTTTCATCCTGGAGCAACGAAAATGTATCAGGACTTGAAGAAGATTTTCTGGTGGTCAAGAATGTAATGGGAAGTAGCAGAGTATGTGTTAAGATGTTTGGTGTGTCAGAAAGCCAAGATTGAGCACAAGAAGCATGGAGGAGAGTTGCAACCGTTACCAGCACCTGTTTGGAAATGGGATAGCATATCCATGGACTTTGTGTCCGGTTTTCCAAAAACTCAGCAAGGGTATGATGCAATTTGGGTAATAGTGGATCGTCTTACCAAGACAACACGTTTTATCCCAATCAACATGAGGTATACTTTGGAAAAGTTGGCTAACTTGTACATCAGAGAAGTGGTGCGACTACATGGAGTACCTTCGAATATAGTATCAGATAGAGACCTGCGTTTTGCTTCTAAGTTTTGGGAGAGTTTGCAAGCTGCAATGGGAACAAGCCTGAGTATGTGTTTTGCTTATCACCCGCAAACGGATGGTCAGTCAGAACGAACTATTCAAACCTTTTAAGATCTACTAAGAGCATGCATGTTGGAAGAAGCTGGAGGATGGGATTCTTTCTTACCATTGATCGAGTTCACTTACAACAACAGTTTCCATTCGAGTATAGGGATGGCACCTTACGAAGCCCTGTACGGAAGGAAGTGTAGAACTCCTTTATGTTGGTTCGAGACTGGAGAGCACTTACAGTTAGGACCAGAGATAGTGCAACAAACAACAGATAAGATCAAATTAATTCAAGAGAAGATGAGAACTGCCCAGAGCAGACAGAAAAGCTATCACGACAAGAGAAGGACTCCGTTGGAATTCAAGGAAGGTGACCATGTATTCATGAGGGTAGTGCCTACTACCGGTATTGGCAGAGTGCTCAAGACTAGGAAACTAACCCCTCGATTTATAGGACCTTATCAAATCCAAAAGCATGTAGGACTTGTAGCATACCAAATAGCTTTACCCCATATGTTTTCAAACCTACACAATGTCTTTCATGTATCTCAACTGAGGAAGTATATTAGTGACCCATCCCACATTATTGAGCCTGACTCTATACAACTAAAGGATAATCTTACGTATGAAACATTGCCTTTGCGGATCGATGGCCGCATTGTTAAAAAGTTGAGAGGTAAAGAGATTCCGTTGGTTAAAGTAGTGTGGAGTCACGATCATGGCACTACAAGAAAAACTATTTATTGCAACGACTTTTTGCAACGACATAAAAATATCATTGCGTAAAATAGATGTTTCGCAACGACTTAAAAATGTCGTTGCGTAAAATATATGTCGTTGCGAAACACAGGTTTTACGCAACGACTTTTTAAGTCGTTGCGAAACATCTATTTTACACAACGACATAAAATGTCGTTGCAAAACATGTATTTTACGCAACGATTTATCGTTGCCAAAAATATTAAATATTTTAAAAAAAATTAAATAAAAATGGGTTATAAGGTTAGGGCCAAATAAACAAAAAAAAGTCACTCTCTCTTCCTCTCAACCACGCACAGAGAGAGGGTTAGGGCCGGCGCAACAGGAAATCGCGTTCTCTAACCCCGAACTAGGACCTCCAGAACCGCGACGATCTCCTCTCTCTGAACTTGGTGGTGGAGATGGCATGGAGGCCTTTTGTCTTTGACGGTCACTGGTGGGGCTAAGTTCCGTGGAGAAGGTGAAGTGTGGGGCGGTGAAGACTGCACCGTGAAATCAAAACCAGATCTGCCCCTGGCTGTTGCTTCTCCTTCTTCCTCCCTGGCTCGCGATCCCCTTCTCTGGTTTGTGACTGGCCCGTCACTGCGAAGGCGACGGTGAAGATGAGAGGGAGAACGCAAGGTGGTTGGTGACGGCGGGGGTTGGCTGCTGCTCCTTCTTTCCTTGGTGCTACCGATCCCGACGGCGGTGGCGAGGTGGTTCTCAAGGTGCACGGCATCATGAATGGCACGAGGAACAACGACGTGGAAGTAACCATGAACGGCACCAGTGGTATAACCCAACTTTTCCTTTTATGTATTCCCCTTTGCTTTCTTGATTCTAAACCCTAAAAACCCCAATTTGAACGGCACCGGTGGTATAACCCCACTTTTCCTTTTATGTATTCCCCTTTGCTTTCTTGCAAATTTGGATTATTACTCATTTAACATATGAATGTATGCATAACAGGACATTGCATATGCAAAACTTGCAAATTTAGATCCTGAGCATGGACTATGTGAGTATTTTGAATTGTTTTAAGCAACTTGGACATGTAAGTTTTATTCATGAAAATATTCTCTTCAGTTATGTGACTTGACTTGGCTTTCTTTACTATGTGCATATACTAGCTTTGTGGCTCCTCTTGTGTATGCTTTCATGGGAAGCTCAAGAGATATTGCAATAGGACCCGTCGCTGTGGTGTCCCTTTTGCTTGGGACTTTGCTTTCTGATGAGATTAGTAACTACAAAAGTCACGAGTATCTGCGTCTTGCATTTACTGCCACCTTCTTTGCAGGAATTACTCAAATGGCACTTGGAGTTTTAAGGTGCAAATTAAAATTACTATTGACTTAGCAAATGATCCTTATGCATCATTCTTTCTTGATCTGGCTTAAATCTTAGTGTTACACTTACACATTCCGCATTCCATTTGTGAACATTGCATTGCAGGCTTGGTTTCTTGATTGACTTTCTATCTCATGTTGCCATTACTATTGCACTACAACAACTGAAAGGTCTTCTTGGCATACAAAACTTCACCAAGAAAACTGATGTTGTTTCTGTCATGCACTCGGTTTGGGGTTCGGCATAGTCCATGCTTTCATGAATAAAACTTACATGTCCAAGTTGCTTAAAACAATTCAAAATACTCACATAGTCCATGCTCAGGATCTAAATTTGCAAGTTTTGCATATGCAATGTCCTGTTTTGCATATGCATATGCATATGTTAGCTATTATTTTGGATCTAAGTAATAATGTTTGTTTATTTGAGTTTCTTGGAGATTTGTAAGTATGTATTTCATGTGTTTAATGATAATTTGTTGTAATTTGTTTTTTGATTGTGATGTACATTTCATCATAAAAGAATTAAGCTATTTGAGGTTGCGGTTACACATTAAAGCAAAAGAACTAAGTAAATTTGTACTAAGGAAATTAAATTGAATTTGTGCCTTATTAAGCAATATGGAGCAAGTAAGTCTATAATAAGAAAATAATTTACTTAGGCTGAATTATTTACCTTCTTGCTCTTGTTGAAAAATTGGGAAAAATGAAGTAGAGTTTCATGACAAGGCGACAAGGTGGATTGTTAGTCTTCAACTTTTGAGCTGAAAGTAGTAATTAAGTTTGAGAAACCATAAAGTTCTGCAGTTTTTATTAATACATGGATTGTTTGTGTATTGTGTCAGGTGGCTTCTGCAAAATTGCATTTTCATATTTCTTTACATATGGCCTGATGCTCAGTTAAGCGTACATTACAGGCACATGGACTGATGCTGTGTGAACTTGGTATAATCAAATACTAGAACTTTTTGGCCCTGAAACAGTATTCTTGAGTATAGGATTAGTAACTAATCCTTGTTCTTCTTTGGTTCCTGTTGAATTTCCATTTAATGAATTCGTTTATGTTAACTATGGTTTGCCCATACCAGTAGTTTTTATTCATTTTTTATTATTCTTTTCATTTACTAAAGGTTTAGCCAACAAGTGCATTTTCTTTCTCTTCAATTTTTGTAGTCTGTAACTTAGCTAAAAGTTGGTGCAATATTTGATTGCTTGCAAGTTGCTGGACAACAGATCTTTATGTCCCAAGCCTGGACAACAGAGGAGGGTTGTGTTGGACTGTCAAAAACCAACATAAAACCTTGACGAGTCATTATGACATGGACATGATAATGAAGCTTAAACCACTTCCTTCATCAAAATAGTAATAACTGTAGTAATAGCTTCAAAACCTCTTGTGATTCTTCATCATGAGTAAATTCTTCATAACCTCTTGTTCCCTGTTGAGTATGTCCTTGTGATTTGTGTTGACATCAATATTCTCCTTTTGAAAAGCATACATGAGAGCAATATGTTAAAATGAAATGTTATTTATTGTTATGCTCTTGGAACTTACATCAATTTGATCGCTTGACATCTTTTCAGAAATCAGAATGCAATGTGGAGTGTCTAAGTTTCTTTCATGCTTCATGTTTCTTGCATTGATAAAGTAATTTTTATGCAGATCTACAGTGAGCAAGACAGATCAAAAATGCCACTTGAACTTGGGTCTGCACTCTCAATTGAACGTGAACCAGTTAATGATCCAGAGATTCGTATTCAAGCATTGGAAGCCATATACTTGATCTCGTTGCAGGTAAATTTGAAGTTTTTCTCCCCCTTTTCTCTGTAGAATTTTTTTTCTTTTCTTTGTTAGATATGGGTTCAATTTAATATACCAAAACACAAAATTGTAAATTCTTTTTTCATTGACACTATTCCAAATCTGATATTTGGTCAATAGGATAAATTTTATGAGACAAGTATCTGATACTAGTAGATTTGTTTTTGCTGTAGTTAAATGGCATTTTTGTTGTTCCCAGGAGCTCTTGCATCACACAAATAACACAATCTACTTTAGCCACAGATGCCAATTTACCAGCCTCATAAGCAATTAAGCATTAAGCAGTGCATACTGATCAACCAGCGAGAGGAAGTTCGCTGTATGAACCCAAACTACAATGACTTCAGGTTTCCACAGTTTAAAGCGCACCCATGGCACAAGGTTGGCATTTTTTAGTGCCCTTCTATCTCATGGTTTTTTATATTATCAAAGTTGAGTAGATAGAAAAGAATCCTAGACATTCTAAAACTTAAAAATTCTGAGTGTAGATATTCCATAAAAGGATGCCTCCAGAAGCAATCGATCTCGCTTCGAGGCTTCTGCAGTACTTCCCAGGTCTTCGATGTTCTGCGGTGAGTGGCACTTCTGCAATTATGATAATTTATGTGTAGAACTTATTTACCCTTTCTTAATGTACACCAATCTATATTTCTTTTTTGAATATGATCAATTAGCTTCTGTTATATATGTATATATTATGACTATCATAGTATTTTGAGGAAGATCTACTTTTGTTATGCAGCTAGAAGCATGTGCACACCCTTTCTTCGATGAACTCCGTCTACCCAATGCTTGCTTGCCGAATGGTTGACCATTTCCACCTCTTTTCAACTTTAACCAAGTGAGTATGACAGTTTTATGATCAATTTTCAAGATCAATATCCTATCTTAACAAAACATATATATATATATACACACACCCCATGATCTGATACTTTATTCAGTAAACTTATAGATATCCTATCTAACATTTCCAGGTGTTTTATTTGTTGGTGTTTGTCTAAGTGCTGATATGGCTCTCTTTCTCTTTCTAAATTCTACATTGCTTTCTTGTTCCTGGCCTTGAGAATTTGTTAGTATGCTTCTTACTTGACTCATATTCCAGCTTATATATGTAGACATGTTTTTATGATAAACTTGAGTAAATTGGATTTTGAGTAAATCTCTTACTGCTTGGCTGTGGTTTCAATACATATCTTTTTCCTATAAAAAAAAGATTAGGCATGTATATTTAAGGTTTTTAAAAATTTTAATATGTTCAATGGTTTGGAAAGTGTCGAACCTTAATTGATTTCTTTTTTAGGGTTGTCAGTATATTATCCAACGCAATGAGGGGTTTAGGCTTATAAAAATTATAGCACAAGTTTAGCTGGCTTAGTTAATTTTTCCAAGGTTTATACTTTGGTTTTTTTTTTTTTGCATGGTTTATACTTTTAGTTTGAACTTTGGTTTGTTTTATTTTATTTTAGACCAATGTTTTGGATCTTTGTTGTGTTGTATTTTGTTTTGATTGATTGGTTATTATCAGTAAACCTTAACACTCCTAAAATAAAAGCTAAACTCAGATATAGGAAAAACTTGACAAATTTCTAGATATGCTTGGCACTTTCAATTTTCCCCTGTTTAGATTTTCATGCATTATAGTGTGTTGATATGTTATGTGACATTAAGAAATGTTTAAACAAGCCTTAATGTTCTTATGCTTGTGATTATCCTTGTCATAATATGTGTTGAATGATCTCATGTTAGGAAATTATTCTATCGTCTTTTTATCAAATAAAACTAACATATATATTTGATTTCATTGCTCAGGCTTCAAGGATGTTAAAATTGTAGAGATTTAGTTTCTTGGTGATCAAAATTCCAAGGAAAACAAAAATGTCGTAAACTTCTAATATTTCTCGAACTGTCCCAAAAGGACATTTGGCTTGTTTTGTCTTAATTCCTTTATACCCTTAAAATTCTCTCTGTCTCTTTATATCTATACAAGTGTGGTTGTGTTTAAAGGTATACCAAACAATAGTGCTTTATGCATGATGTGTTCCAAGAATTATAACTTCATTTATTTTGTACAATTTATTTTTTCTTCACAAGTATTCAATTAATTTCACTCCTTTATTTATGTTGTTGCTAGCTTGTTACAGGTTTAACATTATTAGAAGAAAAGGGACATTGGCCATGCATATAGAGATGAGAAAATATTTTGCTTATGTTAGAAATTTATGTCATGGGCTTTGAAGTGTTATTTTAGATTATTAGTTACTAAATAGATTTTTTATTTTTGATGTTTTGGGTTGATGTAATATTGCGACACAATAGAATGCTAAAGACCTTTTCTATATTATTTTGTTGAGATTTGAGCTCATTATTTATGGGCAATTTAATAATATAAAATTTATTAATTATTTTTAATTATTATAATGATACTTCAGAATTTAAAATTCAAAATGACTTTATAAGCTTAAAAGGATTATTATTTTTTTTAATATAAATAAAGGCTATTGCAACGACAATTTTGTCGTTTCAAAAATCAAAAGGGTTTTGCAACGACATTTGTTGTTGCCAATGATACTAAGCCATTGGCAACGACATTTGTCGTTACCTAAATGGGAAGCCAGGTCAGCAATAAAGTATCATTGACAACGACATTTATAGTTGCCAATGATACTAAGCCATTGGCAATGACATTTATCGCTGCCAAAAAGGTAAGCCATGTCACCTTGTTATTGCATTTTTGGCAACGACAAAGTATTTGTAACGACAGATGTCGTTGCAAAACCGGTGTGAATCGCAACAAAGGTTTGTCGTTGCGATAGTTATATTGTCGTTGCCATACTTTTTCGCTACACCCTGACCCGCAACGACTGATGTCGTTGCGAAAAATGTTTTTCGCAACGACTTTTCATTTTTTGCAACGACTTTTGTCGTTGCAATTGGCCGACTTTCTTGTAGTGTGGGGAAAATGCTCCTTGGGAACGTGAAAGTGACTTGAGGGAGTCATACCCTCACTTGTTTGAATCAGGTACGTATTTCTCAAGGACGAGAAATCTCTAAGTTGGGGAGGATTGTGAGACCCGCAATTTTACCCAATTTATTTTTATGATATAATATTTTTATTTCATTTTTATTTTAATATATTGATTTAATGAGAGTTGTTATAAAAAAATTGGCTTTGGTTGTATAAGTATATATATATATATATATATATATATATGGTGCAACACCCCAAAATTTTAATCCCCGATTAATGAAATGTTAATTATAAAATTTATTATAATTAATTATTTCTATTTTAATCCTTGATTAAAATTCCGTGTTATGTATTTAGGAGATGTGTTTGCATTTATTTAATAAGTATAATTATGCATAAAATAAGCATTTTGCATATTAGTCCCTAGGTTGGGACCTAGAGGTAATTATAGGAAAGGTTTTGGAGGGAAAATAAATAAAATTATTATTTTTCAAAAACTGACCAAAACACTTGAGTATTTCTGGAAATACTCGAGTATTCTGGACAGAGTTGCACGAGTTAGTGCGTTTGGTGAGTCACCGTCAACGATTTCGTTTCGTTGACACAAAATCACCACCCTTCCACGTTCATGGTCGTCGTGTCGGCTTGCATGAACTCGTCCTATGTCTATAAAAGCCAATCAAACCCGAATTGAGAGGCATTTGGCCAATTTGTTAAAGGTTTGCATGTTCTAGGGTTTCTGAGTTCAACCCTTCGATTCTCCTTCTGTGTTCTAATTCAAATCACAAACCATACACCAATACAAAGCTCACATCTCGAGCTTTGTATAGATACCAAATTTGTGAGCTGAGTGTAAGTGTGTTGGAAGAATTGAAGCTTGGAAGTGGGAGCTGTTTCTGTCAAGCCTTTGTCTGGAGCTTACTTTGATTTCGATTTTTGGTAAGCTCACGAATTCTTTGAGTCTCCAATTGATTTCTATAGTTAGTAGAGGTTGCATAGAGTATAAAAATACTAATTTCCCAATTGTTATCTCTGTCTTCCATGTCAACCAATTCAATTTTGGTGCTCCACTCAAAACTGTCCTGCATGTCGTGCTTGAAGTGATTCTTGGTGTTGTGGAGCTATTCCTTTCAATTTCCCTGTTGATTCACGTCTGAGAGGTAAGGGGAAGTTGTTTTATGCACTAGATAGAGTTTAAATTCCATGATTTTCATTAGAGAGCCACCAAGAGGCTCTAAGGGCTTAGATTGAATAAGAACTTTGGTTTGGAGACCAACTCATGCTCTATGGTTGTTTTGAGCAAGTTTCATATTATGCATGCAAGCTGTATTGAGCTTTATTTCATGAGTTTGTTGAGTATTTTGCAATTTGAGGTGTTAAGTTGTGAAATTGTATGTTTTATGCATAAACTCTTGATTCTCTGTTAAATTTGTTAATTGATGAGTTGTGAGTGTTAGAGCATGTTTAATATGTGTTGTATAAACTCTGTTGATCATTGGATTGGACTAGAAATGATTAGAATTGAAAATGGCATGTTAAAACCAAGTTTACAATCTGTTCTGCAAGAAAAGACTCGAGTACTTGGCTTGATACTCGAGTAAATTTTTGATAAAACAGTGTATTTTGTGTTAGAACACTCGAGTACCAGGCCCAGAACTCGAGTATCGACTGATGCATGGGGATATGTTAAGGTAAACCACTCGAGTAATGCAGGGGTCACTCGAGTGTTCTGGAATTGATGAAGAACACTCGAGTACTCATGAATCACTCGAGTAATTTTATGAATCTGAAACCCAAATCCTCAGAAAGGCATGAACAACTCTAGTAACTGAGGAACACTCGAGTAATATGGAAATAACTGAAGAACACTCGAGTATTCTGAGGAACACTCGAGTATTTTACCCAGAATATTAAAATACCATTTTTAATTCTGAATCATTGATTAATACTTAAATGACAATAATCCAAGTGATCTAAGACTTAAAGGAACCTGATTGATGATATGATAAATTTTCGTTTGAATGACGAGACGCTGCTCGGGTGGCACGTCGGGTATTATTAAAAAGAAAAACATCAATCAATTCCTTTAAGCGAAAAATGATGCATTCATTTTGGAGTCTGGATGATAGATCGTTTATCATGTTTTGGTAACATGTGGAGGGCCTCTGCGAGTGCCAATTGACGGCTTGCTTGATGACACGTTATGGTTAACGACGTGGTCGGCTTAGTGGGATGCCGATATGGTTATACCGTTTGGATGACGGGACGTGCTCGGGTGGCACGGATTCCAAGCTTGTCGTGTACATTCTTGGTGAATGTACGAATGTTGTACACCTAGGAGTACAACGCACGGTTGAGTGCTGGACGAAGTAAAGGATGGACGACAGAGAGTGACATAGAATGGTGGAGATAGGTTGAGAGCTAATAAGTTCATACATCATGCCACTCATTTAAACTAAGATTGATAAATGAAATAAGTGTGAGCATCTTACTTGCATCTTATATCTGCTAAATGCTAAGTGTGATTGTTGTTTATTGTTGCATGTTTATACCTTTACATTGTACATACATTTATGCTCTATTGATTATGTGTATAGAAATGCTTACCCCTATGCCCTTGTAGGTGATGTCACGTTACATCGCTTGCATCGAGATCCGGCCACTTCCTAGTGGCACATGGATCTATGAGGACCATCGCACGGTGTTCGAGGGAGAGGTGGAGGTTACCTTCTACCACCCGAACCCGTTGATTCGATTTCGTCCTCGTAGATTTAGGATTCCCATCATATACACTATGCACGTACCCCCTTTTTACACATATCATGGACCACCTCCCACACGACCAGCTCGCTCTTATCATAGCTTTCGTTTTCGACCTACCCGCTCACACCCTTTTTCTTCGAGAGTTGTCCGCGAGGATACTCCCCCTTCTGATCCGAGGAGCCCAGTTAGGGTCACACCATCTCCTGACCCTGTACCCAGTGGTAGGGTACACTCTCCATCGGATGAGATCGAGGAAGATCCCGTGGAGGACGAGAGCGAAGGCGAGCCTGTCGTTCATTCCACCGGGAGTCAGTGGAGGGATGATGATCCCTAGGTATGTGTATATGTTATATGATGAGGATCAGGGGATCCGATGTGGGGATGCTGTGGAGGAGACACTGCTGCTGCTGATGATGTTGATGATGATGGTGTTTTCTTTTGCTACCTGGAGACTGCTACTACTATCACTACTATTGCTGCTGCCAGATCTATGTGACCACCTCTAGAGTTCCTATTTTGATATGTATATTTTGTAGATATGCTTTTGAGAGCTCTAGGGCTATGGTTTTATGTTGATATAGATCTGTATGGACTTGTAGTTGGATCTTGGAGACATGACTACTGGGACTATGTATTACATGACTTATATCTATATATATTTATAACTTATGTTCATATTACAAATGTGCATAGTCCTACCCTTTCCGCTCACTCTGATAAAGATTAATTAACGGATTCGGTTATGTTATTTAAAATGGTATCAATTCCGCGAAAGAAAGAATGGATATGCATCGTTTAATTTTACTATGTCAATACGTTTTCGAAAGCACCGATGCTATCCGGATTATGAAAAGATTTTCTTATTTTAGCAAACGCCGAATTCAATACAATGTTTTAAATGATACGAATTACTCTCTCCAAGAGCTCCATATTTTGATTGTGCACCCGCCTGGAAGGAAAATTTTATTTCTAAATTTTCTAAATACTTACAAGTCCATATATTATCCGATATAATAGTATCATTAGTATATTAATTACTGGATAATGAGAAGGGTGTCACATATGGCGTTAATATATATATATATATATATATATATATATATATATATATATGTGTGTGTGTGGAGATAATTATAAATTTTTATTTAATAAATGAGAAAATTATTTTTGGGATAGAAATAATTGGTAAATATATTTTTACCTTAGAAAAATAATTTTGGGATGATTTTAACAAAAGTTTAGTAGAAATGTGAATTTTCAAGTTATAGTGTTTTAACTTCGAAAATTCATATCTTTTTAACCGTAAGTAAGAAAATTATGAATTTTATATGAAAACGATCGTATCGAAATGTAATATTTGAATATGTGAAAATAAAATTTTTATTTTGACATCTACTAAAAAAATTACTGTACAGTAAGAAAAACGAATTTTGGTATTTTAAACTTAGGAAAAATTATTTTGGAGCCTAAAATAAATTATTAGACTATAAAATATTTTTATTTATACATTTAAATAATTATCTGGATGCTCATTGGCTGCACCTTCCAGAGTTTATTATTTTTCTAATTATTTCTGAATTTTTTTTAAAGGCTTTATTATGATTGGTTATTGAAGAGGTGAATTCAAAAATGAGCCAATGATAATTTTTCCCCTCATTTTGGGTCAAGGGTGCCGTCCAAATTTTATGAAGGAAAGAGGGAGATATTTTGTTCAGCAAATTACAAGAAGCATCTTGAGTTAAGACTTAGTTTTTAGGAAAATCATCATTAATGCAAGTGCATGTTCCAAAGGATGAATTTGAATTTTTTTGGACCCATTTTGATGAGAGGGGGCGTGTATTCAGACTTGGAGAGGGGGGAAAAATATTTTCACTTCACCTATAAATAGATGCATAGCTTCATCATTCTTTTCACACACATTACAAGCATTTTGAGAGAAAAAAATTCAAAAGAGAGACTTTGAAAGAGAGGGGTGGGGCGTGGCACTCTTGATGGGAGGAAGGAAAATTTTTCATTCTCATTCTTGAAGATCACTTTGCTTAAGGAAGAGAGGTAACTCTAGAACCTATGCTTTACTTTGTTTTAATCTCTTATTTCATTAATCTTTGTTAAATAAAAATCTCTCTTCTATGGATATGAATTATAAACTAAAATCTCTAAATACTTTTTGATATAGATTTTTGAATTATGTATATGAATGATGTTATTAGTCATATGAACAAAGAATGAAAAGGGACTCAAAATGAGGTTTAAAGAAATGTTTCATTTCCCCTTTTTATTCAATGTAATGACCAACTTTTGATGATGATATGGGAAATAATATTCTGGATTTTTAAAGTGATAAAAAGTTATGTTCTCAAAATTATATGAGTATGTATTTTAACGATTGTGTGAAATTGTTATTGTTTGGTTTTGCTTCTTTTGTTTGATGTTGGAAATAAGTGAGAAATTAAGAACAATGAGTAAATAATGATGAATAAAAATAAAAAAATTGATAGTGATGATGATGGTATAGGCCATGAGGCCTAAGAGTTATTTGTGAATAAAAATAACAATTGATATAAGTGTATGAGGAATTGAGACTTGGTTAGAACGAATAAAGATTTAATGTATTATTGATTTTACTTGGTTTTGTTTTATGGTCCATGTATTATATATAAATGTATGCATTGTAATTGCTTAATATTATGTGTATAATTGGTTTTATTTGATAAGTGATTTCTTAAAAAGAGTATGAATAAGTGTTGTTTGATTTTTGATGTTTAATTATTGAATCATGAAATGAAACTAAGATGATAATGAAATATATATATATATATATATATATATATATATATATATATATATATATATATAATTTTTGGGTTAATACTGTTGTTTGGCCGTGAGGCCTATAGGAATTTTTGGGGTAAAAGTAACAAATGAAATATAGTATTTTGATTTATGATTTTATGAGTAATTGAATGATATTTGATGTGGTTGAAATTAGTTAGTAAAATATATGTTTATATGACTATATGATTATGTGATGGGTGTGAATTATAAATTGCTGTCCAAAAAGTGATTTTTTCTTAAAAATGATTATTTTCTATTCTAAGTGGAGTTTAAAGTAAGTGTTTAAAATAGAGGAAATTATATAACTAAAGTGTATGTGTTTAAAAAAAATTAAAAGTACTTTTCCTATTTATATTGTAGGGTTAACCAATAATAAATCCTACCGCTACAGGATGAGCATGAGCTCTCCAGTACACAGGATAAGGGTGAATAACTCATCCTTCTTATCCTCTAAGAGCCACGTCAGCCCTACTGGGCCGAACAGGTCCATAAGGCACCACAACACAACTTCCCCTATAAGTATCGCCATGTTATAGGGGCTAAGGTATGTTCTCTCATCCCTACTCTCAAGAACTACGTGTGGCTGGATCCCCTTATCACTGGGGGTACGCAGGACCGGGGTCACCCTCGTCAGCTGCAACAACCCCAAACACACATCGTGGTGTTTCATCAATATTGGAACACTGCATTGGCGCCGTCTGTGGGGACGATAAATTTCGATTCCCATCCACAACATTAAAAAAAAAAGGCAACGTGTTATTGCTGGTTGCTTGTTTACGGTGTCGTCCCGTGGTGTTGTTCACAATATTGTTCACGGTGTTTCTCACGGTGCCGTTCACCATGACGACCACCTTCGGCCGCCACAGTTTCTGAATAGCCACCAGGAAAGGAAAAGCGCAGAAGGAGGAGGAGCTGCAAACCACCGCCGCCACACCGTGTTCCAACTCGAAGTCATGGTACTATCAATCACGCCCTCACTCCCTGGGAACGGTGGCGAGAAACCAAAGCCCTCAGCCACGATCTCCACCATCCTCTTCAACCCCCAACGACTGCGAACGTGGCTTGTTCTTCTTCACCACTTCTGAAACCACGAAAGTCGCGTCCAGGTTCTTCTCGCCGCCTCTGTTTTCTGTAGCCACAGTCACCGCACCGTTGCGGTTGAGCTCTTCCAAGGCGAGGTGCTTGCACCGCCACCTCGTCTTGCTCCTCCTTACTCGCCGCCGTTGCAAACCATGACGCACGCCATCAATGCCGTCGCCTGTGTGAAGCCGGGGACCCCCCTTGCTGCCCCGTGCTGGCCGCCGCCACTGCATTTAGCTGCATCCATGTGGAGCGCAGCACTCCAGCTACAGCGTTAGGGTTGCAAAACCTAATGGGCCACAAGGCCCAAACTAAATAAGGGAAGGATCCTAACCCAATGCTCAACTTATTATGGCATATTATTTGCTCTTCTCACCACGTCTTTTTATAAAACCATCATGCATTTTACATGTATTTTATATACGTATAGCTTGTGGTTAACAGCAAATAATATCATGTAGTTTTTCTATTTAGTTTGATTACATGTCATTGATTAATTGCTAATAATTATTATTGTTTTTATAAATTGTCAAGCTTGAACGACGATCACTAATTATTCTTTTCGTATACATATGCGAGTACATGTATGATGATCCGTGCTATTCAGTAAATGATCTAGATGACCCAACCTAAACGGGCCAAACAGGCCCAAACAAAAAAAATATTATACGGGCTTAAGAGATACAGGCCCAAACAAAAAAAAACTATATGGGCTTAATTGATACAGGCCCAAATAAAATTCAACCTTCAAATAAGGAGCCGCCTCATCAGCAAAACAAGACTGACTCACGCCTCAAATCCAGGGAAGTAGTCTTTTTATTTTTATCATGTATATTGTCATATCATCAATGCTACTATTTGACTACCTGCTATTGTTCAACGTAATTACGATTAATTTAAGTGAGTATCTTGATATGTTCTTTGTAATTATCTGAAGAATTAAACTTAAATATTTTTGCTAATTATTTTCATAATATGCTTCTTATTATTTGATAGTATATGATCATTTTATCTTTCTTTCTTTTAAGATACATGACATGATGCAAAATATTCTTCACAATAAATGTCATTATCTATTATTTACGATTATTAACATCATTATTATTATTTTATAACGCGTGATATATTTATAATCATGCTTCTTTTCGTAGACAATCTTCTATGATTTACGAGGGTATTAACCTCAATAATTGTCATTACTATGTGTATTACGTGTGATATTATTAAATCATACTACTTCTATACCGATATTATACATCGTATCTTTGCCAATAATTGTTATTATCGTTATTTAATTGTTATAAATTGTTAAATAACGACGATTACCAATTATTAATTTTGTTTACACATGCGAGGTACGATTATGATGGCCCATTTCTCTAAAAGGCCCATTTCGAGCTTCTGACCGCCAAAGATATCCTCAAATTAATCGGTGCCAGACTACTCAGTCACGATGGGCATCTAATATTACAGCGCCTTCAACAGGGTTCGGCAAAATCTCACGATGACATGGCTGTCTCCTCTATTACACATGCTTACTGTGACCATTTTAATTTATCATTGATTATGACCTCAACGTCACTACTCGGATTCCCGCTTCAAATAACACAACCAAAGCCTACAACATCCTCGTACCCTCTGCCACGACACCCTTGCCTCTCACGGTCACTTAGAGCCAAAAGACGATCGTTGTCAAGATCCCTCCTCGGGATCCCGGCCTTGCTCACACAAGTGCTACACAATGACTTATCCATAACGGCATACAGGGTTTTTGGTAGGAAGAGGATGAAGAATACTAGGCAACCGCCCATTCCAACAATAAAAGAGGAAATGCCTCACTGCCAAGAGGGTGCCGGGCATATCAACATTCAGAAATAGTCTAAACACGAAGACTGACAGGGAAAGATCTTTCTCATTACCCCATTAATATTATGTCAATTTCATGGTTTAACTGTCATATTCATTACTATTGAATCACTTACCACATGACATGTGTTATCTTAGATAATAATCGTAATTAACAGTGAATTAATTCATACTTCGCTAATTAATGTCATTACATATCATCTATTACTTGATATTCTAATCGTTGTTTTTATACATCATAAAAAGGTACAAACATAACGATCGGATCTGCCGAGCATGATGACCTATGTTAATTCGAGTCCGAATATGACGACCCAACTTAATTTAAGTCATTCACACCGGTTTCCGATCATTTTTTCCTTGGTTTGCGCACCATCGCGACCTTACCTATATGGTAGAACGGTCCGCAGTGCCAACACCCAGTGATCTAATTCGGATCCCAGCATCTCCGAGGAACCACACAATGCTGATTCCACAACTCGCAAATATTCAACCTTCGCTCAGCGTTCGCCTACACAGATCTGAATCCGACAGTCTCTCAAAGAGGCTTGGATGAACACGATCTAATTGGCGGAAAACAACTCACACCTTAAAGGACTTCTTAACTCGGCACAAGCCTCTTCAGGCTTTATCGAGTAAAGGGGTTGGTTATGCAATGGAGTAAAAGTTTGCTTCAGCTTTGTTATTATGATGATCTATCAGCTTGCCTTTGCCCTAATTACTCGGATTCAAGAGGGGTTCAACGATTGAAGTTGACAAAACAGTTCCGACAAGGGAAATGGTCGTCCTTGGCTTCTCTACCTGTTCTTGCCACCTCAGTTTCATTGTTTCCCTTCTCGGCATCCTCGGCCGCTTCATCAGCTCAATAAACTTTCGATGACTTCCACTCGAGTGACCTTATTCGGCCATGAAGCTTACTGCTCGACGGATAGAATGGACTCTGAGTCTTGAAAGTAATTCGTGCCTTCAACTCTTCGGGTCGAGTGGCTATTCTCGAACACGATGTTCGCTTCTTCGGGGAAGGAATGGACTCCGACTCTACAAAATAATCCGAGAAGAACTGTAAAGCCCTGAGCAGCAGATGCTCCGGTGATATTTGGGTGCCTTCGCACCACATCTTTAGAACCTCTCACCGAGCTTTCGGACCTATACCAGGTCCGAGGGTGCCTCGAACAACAACAATAAATGTCTCACAATTCTTATATACCCGGCACAATCTTCTACGAGCTTTCTCGATCTCCTTTTTCTGGTAAAGGAGGGTGTACAAAGTTGATCTTGAGCGTTTCACAGACCTTATGAACTCGACACAAGCCTTTTCAGGCTTTACCGAGTGGGGGACTAGTATGTGATGAGGCATGTACATAGCTGACATTGGCCGACCTTGATACTGGTATTATATGATGCATAAGTTACTCGAGATCAAATGTCGTGCCAAAGAGGACCACCACGTCCCATGAGGCAACAAATTGATAATTTACCTTCCTTATTAAGGACATATGTTAAACTCACTCACTTCGGATCATGTTCTTACGCACTTGCCCACGATCTCGGTTAGCGGGCCAGATCGGTGAGGCTACAAGTGAAAACGAGGATTGCGACCCGATAACTTGGCTTAGCCTCTCGGCTCAAAGCCTCTCGGCTCATATCTGGCCAAATACATCGTGGATCGAGGAATACACCTCGGCTAAGGTTGTCATTCCGACAGCAATCCCTCGTAAACGTTACGATCCAATTGGTGATAATCTTGGCACACCTCGAACTCAAATAAAAGTTTGAGTCGTGCCAGCATACCTTGGCACAAGCCTTTCGGCTTTCACCATGGCAAGCGCATAAAAGGATGTCTCCTTAAAAGCATCGTGACTTTAAAAACAATAGTCCAATTCAACTTTGAACTCAGTACATGACGACACACGACTAAGGGCCTTGACTGCGAATAGTCTTATACGTCCTAATCAACCATCCACGACACTCCTCCGAATAAAAAGTTCTCAGCCGCAAACAATGTTTTATGTCACCACCAACTCTCAGAAGCTCAGCACAGGCTCTTCAAGCCTATACGAGCTTGGGGGGCTTGTAGGGTTAACCAATAATAAATCCTACCACTACAGGACGAGCATGAGCTCTCTAGTACAGGATAAGGGTGAATAACTCATCCTTCTTATCCTCTAAGAGCCACGTCAGCCCTATTGGGCCGAACAGGCCCATAAGGCACCACAACACAACTTCCCCTATAAGTATCGCCATGCTATAGGGGCTAAGGTATGTTCTCTCATCCCTACTCTCAAGAACTACGTGTGGCTTGATCCCCTTATCACTGGGGGTACGTAGGACCGGGGTCACCCTCGTCAGCTGCAAGAACCCCAAACACACATCGTGGTGTTTCATCAATATTGGAACACTACATATATAGTGATGGCCGAATTATTTAGAGGGAAAAATAATAATGTTTGATAATTTTCCTAATTTTCTAAGTGATTGTTTGATGTACATGTATGTTATAAGTATGTATATGTGAAGTAAATTAAGTATTGTATGAAAAATAATTTAATTCTGGAAAATGACTTTAATTCTGGAAAATATTATTTTATTATTATATAAGGCCTCAAATAATTATTTTTAGAAGTGTTGGTAGTGCTTAAAATGTATACATGTAAGTATAGTATAAAGCATGGATTAAAAGTGTGTATTTTCGTAAATTAAAGTAACTTTTTATAAAATAAATGGTTTGCTGTCAAAAATTAACATTAATAGGAAAAGGTTATTTTATTTAGTATAATTGTATTTTTAGACCTTAGGATATGTATATGGTTATAAATAAATGTTAGGATATGTTTGTTTCAATTTTTAAAGATGATGCAACTGGATTTTGGTGGCTGTCCAGCAAGCCAAAATGTTTTATTTAACTTATATTTAACCATATTCTTATAATAGAACTTGTAAATAAATTTTAGGAAAAAGCGGCATGTATTTTCGATAAACCGTTTGTAAGAAAAGTGATTTTTAAGATGTGTAGTATATGCTGTCCAAAATGTGGAAATTGTTGCATCAACTATGAAAATTTTCTTAGATTAAATTAGTATGTAGATTTTGTGAAAGGATTTTTAGTATAATTGTATAGGTTTAAAAAGGAAGTACAAAAGTGATTCTATGAATGTATGATTAATGTTTTATGTGCTTAATTGAATGGACGTGTTACTTGTATAAATATGTGAATGGTAATTGTGATGTGTCTTTGGAAAGGTGATTCTTGATTTGAGTATTGGTTTTAAAGATTTTATTTATTAACGTTTTAAAAAGGGTTTTGATTTTTGAATTCTTGAAAAAGGATTAATTGATTTCAAGTATTGGATATTTTGAATACAAGTCTTTTTGGGGAATTCAAAGATGATTGGAGAAATTGTATTTGTTAAAAGGTTATGTACTTCAAATGGGTTGTTATTTTGAATAGTTATTTATAAAGTTCTATGATTTGGTAAAAGGTTCTCGTGTGGAAGCAAATAACGCGACTTCTAATCAAGCGGACACAAGTTCCTTAGCTGCATCTCAAGGTGAGAGAGTAGCCATCTTAAGACACAATGGCACCATGGTAACATTAGGACGATTTCGACCATCTCAAAAGTCAAAATCCAAGGTTGTTTGTTCGTATACGAGACGACAATTGATTTTGGGTGTTTAGTCGTCTACGTTACGACAATAACTTTACATTATTTGTCTGATTTATTGGATATGATATGTGATATGTGATCCTATTTATTTATTTTGGAAATGATAAAATGATTATGTGGAGAAAGGATCAAAATGGAATTATAAATGGTTGAGAATATACTGGTTTATGTATGGATAATTATTTGGTATTTATTGGAATGGTTATTCCTATGGAAAGGACTTGGTATATGTTGGGAACTGAACTATGACAAGAAAATATGAGGAATGATTATTTGAATCTTGTGGAAATTTGAGGATTGTTGTTAGTGTACAGTGATGGTGCAAGCGGCACAATGACTTTGTTATATCCCCTTATGTGACTGGCCACGTGAATGACTTTGTCGTGGTTTCATGTCATGTGGAATCCACTGTACTATAGGGAGGTGTTTGCTGTGGTCCCTTAGAGGTCGAGACCCGTTAGAAGCGCGACTTAGAATGGGTCGACCAACTTAGGATAATAAAGACTTAAAAGACTCTAAGCTTAAATCCTTTCTAACTACACGATGAGAGTGAAGTAGTGGAGAGGAAAGATACCGTATACTTGGAGGTCGGGCATCCCTCCAAGTGGTGATTGCGATAGGGGAGGGCAAGGACGGTGAAACGTCAAGAAGCCTAAGAGCGCTTCCCTAGGCGGGACGAGGTTACAATGATCAAGGTCACTGGCGGGCATTGATCGTAGCAAGGACTGCAACGCGAACTAGGGATAGAGCTGTCGCCCCCTTGAGAAAATCTTAGATGGTGTAGAGGGAATCCGAATGGGACTAGAAGCCATTGTTTATGTGAAATGGGGAAATTATGAAATGATATTTTGTTTTGCTGGCCAACAAGGCGTGGTTCCAGCCGGTACGTACCCTTTGGCTTCGATGTCAGCATGGTTAGGATTCCTGTGCATCCCATCTGCTTTCCGAACTAGGACGTGGTTGGATATTGAAGGAGGAGATGTATCGTGTGTGCTAATCTACCCCTTACCTCAATGATTTCCCTCCCTAAATCATTGATGGTTGTGAAAGACTTAGTGGAAAGTTTATGAGTATGGAATTCTCAAAAGTAATGATGTTAAGTGGTTATAATGATGAGTTATAAAGATAAAAGTGATAATGATATGATATGGTGAACACATGTTAATGATGAGACGTTAATGTTATAATGAAAAGTTAATATCATATTATAATTGTATGTGTTTGGTTCTAGTGCGATCCATGGCATAAGCCCATGCCGTCGACGACATTGTTCGTTTGATCGCTAACTCTCTCTCTCTTCTCTTCTATGTACTTGTTTCTATGGTAAACTTTAGATGGCGGACCGAGTGCTGCAATGGGTGATGTCCCCTATGGCAGGAGGACAGTGGGTTAGGACAGCTAATGGATGGATATGGGAGGGGCCGACAAGACTCAGTTTTGTGGACAAAGACCATGTGCTTTTTTGAGTAGCTACTGATCGTGTGGAAATTCGTTTTCTGCTGAGAGACTTTATGCCGGGTGGACCCAAGGATTTTCATAAGAATGCACCACCTGTCAATAACAATATTTGTGAGAAAGAGGACCCCGAGGAGGATCCAGAAGAAGATCCCGAAGAAGATCCGGAGGAAGACCCAGCAGAGAATCCAAACGACGATGAGTAGTGTCAGCTTGTAGTAGTGTATGGTTTTTGGTTTGTGAGTCAAGGACGGCAAGACCCTCTGATAACTATGTAACCCAATGTGAGATTTATTTTTATCTTTTAATATTGCTATTTTGAGGATAATGGCTTTTATGCCGAAACAATTTATGTTGGATCAGTTTATGAATGAAATTAATTTTCCGCAATTATACTATCGCGTTTTGGTGAATGAATTATGGTGATAACGTGACACTTCAGTTTGGAAAGAGGAAATGTTTTCATACAATCAAGTTAAGAAGGAAATGTTTTGGAAATTACTTTGGAAATTAAGTTAAAGTTTTGGAAACTAAGATAGTGTTAGAGCAATATGCAAACCTTTTTCGAATAAAAATAAAATGTAGGAATGTTTTTATAAAAAAAAAGCGCAAATTTTTAGTGAAAATTGGGATTCCAAATTGGGGTGTTGCAAAGTCAATCATAGTTAACACATATTATCATTTACGTCATGCTCACACCAATTTATAACAACACATTTCATATTTCCATTTTCTTACATGTTTACCCATTATTAATTTCCCTATCCCTCTATCCATTTTGTCCATTATTATCCTTTCACACACCTTACGGCGGGTCCATTATCATATACTCACGCTCCTTTATGGAGGGTCCATTATATACACGTTCCTTTATGGAGGGTCCATTGATATATATATATATATATACATATATATATATATATATTCCATTTAGTTCCTTTCCAAGTTTCATAAGCCTTAAAGTCCTCTATCAAATTCCCAACATTCAACACATGCAATATTCATAATCATTTAATCATCAACACCAATTATCAATATCACATAGCACACATATTCATATATTTCCAATTTCACTATCTATCATGATCCTATATGTTTCACAAGCTTAACAACAAGTTTCTTTATTTTATTTATTTTCTCTAAAGTCTAGTATTATCAACTACCCTAAGGTTTATTATTCTACTTAATCACCTATCCTTAGTTCTCACTATATACGATCTAGAATTTATCCCCTAAGTAGAGGTAACACCCCCTTCTTACCTCAAATGAAGATGGAGATAAGGAACCTTCAAAACCCTAGCCTTAATCCTTAGCTTTATGAACTCCCAAAGCTTGAACCTCCTGAACCTCCTTTGAAACCTCAACAATGCAACCAAGAGATGAGTGGGGACCTTATCTAGAGGAGAGTGAGAAGGAGGAAGTGAACTTTCTTTCACTTGATCTTGAGAGAGAGGAGGCATAAAAGAACAATGGGTTCCATAGCCATGAGCTTTAAAGAGAGAAAGCTCTAAGTTATATGATGATGGTGGGGGGTGGCGTGTGATGTTGGTGGGGGGGGGGTGATGGAGCTTGGTCTTGTGGTTCTTGATGATGGAGGTGATGAAGATGAGTCGGTGCTCTTGAACTTAGGGCTCGTGGCATCAGATAGGTCCTGGAAAGATACCCGTAAAATAAGGATCCAAGGGATCAAGGTATTTTATTAAGTATTATATCACGAGATTTTAACTTGAGTAGTTATCTGCACCATTGCAGTGGGTTCAATCACTCGAGTTAATTAGAAAGATCTTCAACGATAATTTTCATAAATTGGAAGCATAGAAAACAATACAACGATGCAGATAATCTTTGAAGTCAAAGTGATTCCCATGTTATATTTTTTCTATAAACACTTTTAATACATACTCCCACTATGATCATGATTAATGACGATAGAACAACCCTGTATTGGGATTCCCAAGTTTCGAATTTGGAATCCAATGAACCCATATGTTGCTTCTGGGAAGCAATATTGAAGGAGAAAGGGGGTTAAAGAAATTCTGGTTGTAGGAAAATGATGTCAGGTTTACCTTTGAGCAAAGCGATAGAGTTTGGAATCAAGTTAATTCTTGAAGCTGATTCCCTCTCTACTACCCTTGCAATATGGTATTATTGGGAATGGTCAAATGGGAGAAACACGTAGAGGAGTTGCTAAAAGAATTGGTTGGACCAGGTTAAAGGAGTCTAAGCGTTTTCTAAGATTGATTGGCGGTTGGATTAACCCCAAATCAGGATTCGGGGCAGGGATACACTTAAGACAACATTTTTGATCCCGATACGGACATTATGAGTAGGAAATAATGTCGTTCGGATTGACTAAGGCACCTGTTCTTTTATGGATTATGAGAACTGGACCTTTGGATCCTATTTGGATTCGTTTGTGGTTTATCCCAAGAATCTGGAGGAGCATGAGGAACATCTCAGGATTGTGTTGAGAATCCTGCAAGAGGAGTAGTGGTGTGTTAAGCTCGTCAAAGATGAGTTTTTGTTGAGCGAAGTTACGTTCGCAGGGCATGTGATCTTTAAAGTAAAGAAGTTCTTAGGGCTGGCTGGATTATTGAAGGATTTTCTAAGATCGCATGGCCTTTGACCAAAGTTGACTTGGAAAGATCAACTGATGGTATTAAATGATAGGGTGTTGTTTAATTATGGTGGGGTGGTGATGGATTATACCCCAACATAATATGAGTAGTCCAAGAGGAATTATGGAAAATGCGAGTATATTATGATTTAAATCATTTCAGTGATGGATTCAGTTGGAATCAAGGTATTAGATTATGAATAAATCCTATTTTGAGTTGGATTGGATGATGTAAAGAAAATGGTTTTGAAATTCTTTGGTTTCTAAAACTATACTTCATAACCGGTTAGGAATTGAAAGTTTAAAATAAGAATTTAAGTCATTTGAGAAAGAACTTTTGATACCAATAAACATCTTCCCCCAATCCAAACTCAATGTCAATTACCTAAGTAAAATTTAAGAAAGGATTTAGTGTGGTAAAATAACTTAATACCTTGATTCATCATTGAAATTGATTTAAGGGGATTGAATCATAATACTTATGGATTAATCGAGAATTGAAATTAAGGAATACTCCAATCAGAGAAGGTAGAAAATTGAGCTGGATAATGCAAAGGAGTCAATAGATACTAAGATAAGAAGGTTGTGATTCATGAACAAGTTTGGAGTTCGAAAGTATGAATGACAATAAGAAGAGGAAGAGTTGAATGTAAGACAAAGGCGATGAATGGAGTTTCTTAAAGATTATGGCTTTGATGCTCCATCGTGGCATAGCAAACATGGTTGCAGACGATTTGAGTTGATAGGCTATTCTTGTGAGCTCAATGGTGGTTAAGGAGGTTATCCCGATCGAGGAATTCAGAGACCTAAGTCGGGTAACCCAGGAGGAACCCTCTAAGTATTAGATTGGGAATGTCGCCAATCACCAACAAATTCTTGAATCGAATTCGTGAATTACAACCAGAAGGATGAGGAGCTGGAAGGGATGAATGAGATTTAATTTTTAGAGCTAAAGTTGGTGATTATGGATATTAGAAAATATATTATGGAAGTAAGGGATTTAGGAAGTGTTGTCTAGGACAACCTAGATGAGAAATCCAAAGGCATGAACTTCCAGAATAGGTTATGTTCGAACTCAAGTTAGCTATCAACTATCAAGGAATAAGGAATTTCTCGATGTTGGTAAGCATGTATGAGGACTATGGGAAAGTACATGAATTTCTTGCGAGAAATTTTTGAGTTTAGAATAAGAGAAAGATTGATGAAATAAAGACCCAACTGGAGGAAGAGGAAAAATAAATGGGAGAATACCAACCACGGAAATATCAAGGTTAAGGGATCCTCGATTGATGAAAGGGGACTAAGGAGGACATAGGAAAGGGAACATTTGTCCATCTCAAGGTAATAATGTGAGGCACATCACTTTGAGTTTAATTGTGATGTACCTAAGGGGAATAGTCAATTCCGATTGTAGGAAGCTGGAGTATTATTCACCGAATTGTCTTGAAGGAAAAGGTGAGAAAAGAATGGACGAATCCAGCACGAGAAGAATTCACCGACTAAGATGTGAGTTGAGTGTAATCCTGACGTAGACAACCCAAGCCTGTCTCTTCCTTTGATCTGAGTTAACGTAGTCAAATGTTTTTCGATTATGTTAATCTAATCGTTTGAGAATATCAATATCCTGTTGGAAGTTCAACTCCAATCTTTCTGTGATCAAAACCTTTATCACAGTTGGATGTGATAATATCTGTGGACACTACAGAAAATAGAGAGATCAGTTATGGCTAGAGAGATTAAGAACCACCGAGATAGGACAAATCTTTGTCTCCCCAACGGAAATGTCTCTAGAACTTGACTATCTAACTAAGTCTGATAGTGATAATTACCCTATCTTTAAGTTCATCTAACTTAAAGACCTGTCGTATGGTCTTTCTTGCGAAAGATTATATCTGAAAGGGATGACTTTGTTATTAATGGATTGAATATTAGGACTGATCACCCTAATGTCTCAAACTATTAAGAAATGAAGTCATACAAAAGTTTCTTTGATCGTGCTCGAGAGATCAGAGTGCGCAGCCAAAAAAGTTTTTTTTTCCAAAAAGTTTATTGGAAAATGTTTTAATCGAAAAATATTTATGTGAAGTATAAAGAATATTTCTTTTAAAAGAAATTCTTTCACATAAGAGTTTTTATGCAAAAATTTTTGTTTAAAGTGAAAGATTTTATTAGAAATGTTTCGAAATAAAGGAATTATATCGAAACTCTTTTAAGTGGGGGAGTCCCCTAAAGGAAAAATTTTTGGGAACTAAATGAAGTTTTCTAGTATAAAAATATTTTGGAAAAGTGGAAAATTTCAAAAGATAAATTTCGGGGACGAAATTCCTTTTAAGTGGGGGAGTAGTGTAACACCCCTAATTTTCGTTTCCCAAATAACCAAGAAATTAATTATAACAATTATTTTATAATTGAATTTTGAAGGTTTTAGTTTTTGTACATTATGTGTTTTTATTATAAAAATATGAGATATATTTTTATATGGTTATTTTGTACAAAAATGTGAATATTGTAATTTAGTCCTTGGGTTGGGACCTAATTGCAATATTAAAAAGGTTGTTGAAGAAAGAGTAATTAAATTATTAATTTTTGAATTTTATCAGTATGTAACCGGTTAGAAGGGCTGTGTAACCGGTTACACGATGAACTCAGAAAACTGGGTTAGTGCATTTGATTAGTAATCACGCGTTTTAACCCAGAATTCGCCACGAATCCCACTCGATTCATGGTGGGAGACACGCGTCGCTCTGCATGCAAGCCCAATTCGTCTATAAATTGTGGAAATTTTGAAGGTTTAGGGTTGATTTCTGGTTTTAGTGTTGAAGGTGGCTCAGTTAGGGTTTCGTTTTCGTTCTGGGAAATTCGTGTTGGTTCTTGAGTATTAGAGAGCAAAACACACACTTTTGGAAAGCTTGAATCAAGGGCTTTCCAATGATATAAGATTTGAGAGCTGAGTGTTCGTGTGGAAGGAGTAATCAACCTTGGAAGCTAGGAAATCAAGTCTGAGCTCTGTTTTCTTCTTGTTCTGGAAGCTGAGTTTCAGCTTTGATTTTGGTAAGTACAGTCCACCATTAAGCCTCAAACTCTTCGATTCTTTAGTGCATGTTACCTATATTGAGTCCTAATTGTTTTCCCCAATTTCTTTGGCCAATTGCTATGTCAAATTTTCTGGTCTTTGAACCCTGTTGATGGAAATCGTGGCTGAAAGCAGAACCTAGGATTTGTGGGGAATCTATGTTGGAGCCTTTCTCTCTGCAATGTTTTGGATCAAGCACGAACCTAAGGTAAGGGGGAAGCTTACTATTTGCTAGAATGAGGAAAAACATGTTGGTAAATAGGATGAGTCACCAAGAGACTCTAAGGGCATAGTTGGAATTAGTTTTATGGCTTGGAGGCCAATTTAAGCTCATTTCTGTTTTTGAGCAATGTTATCTGGATGCATGCAAGCTATGTTGATGTTGATTTCATGACTTAATTGGATATTATGTGAGTTGATGAATTAAGTTGTGAAATATGTGCAATTATGTGCAATTTGTGTATCCAAATTGAATTGCATGCAAGATAGATATGTTTCTGTGTTTAAACATATTTATTTAAGGTATATGTACTCTGTTAAAGGTTGAAATTTGGTTAGATTTGAGTAGTGAAGAGAATGGTTTGTTAAAACTCATGTTTTAGTATCAGACTGCATAATCTAACCGGTTACTCGATATTCGTAACCGGTTAGACCCTGTTAAAATGCAAAAGAAAATAAGTTTATAAAATCAGCATTTTGGTTTTATAAATCCTACTCAAACCTAGGCCTTAATTTCATGGAAAACAATCTGAAAATAAGTTGATTTTATTGTAATAATTCAGATTGAAAATTGAGAGTTAATACCTTAAGGTAATGAGATAGTTTCAAGAGGAAATTATGCTCATTGGACAATGAAATGTGATTTAGACTTTTGAATGATATAAACATTGATTTTGAGGTATAAACATTGTTAAACTGGTTTATGGATTGGGTAGGGAATTTAAGAAAAAGGGTTTTCTGAATTACAATGGTAAACAGTTCAGGTTTGTAAATCTAACCGGTTAGCCTGGAACTGTTACCGGTTAGTACCTGAATCTGAAAAATAAAAAGTTAAGTTTTTGAATACCATTGACTTTGTTTTACCCAATCTAAGTTTAATGACATGTTTTGGGATATTTCAAAGGAGAATTTTGTGTCAAAGACTATACCTCAAATAAATCATTCAAAAGAGAAATTGAAATATTTCTAAATCACAGTAATTAATGGAAAGACCAACCTTAGTAAATTATGCATGCAATACATGCATAGAGAAAGGTAATGAAATAGGTTGGCAAGGATAGTTTGTGATGTTTGGGTACTCTACCCTGTACTCTAGGAGTACTAAACATATGCAACCAACTTGATGACACATTCTGGGAATGTGGCCATTGTCTGGGACATGGTTTCTTGGACACGTTCTGGGAACGTGATGCACACTCTGGGAGTGGTGCTTGATTTTATTCCAAGTATGGTTTGCGATACGTTCGGGGAACGTATGTTAGTGTTCTGGGAACACATTGGTATAATAATTGAATTAAAGATAAAACCAACCTTGATGATTGTGCATTCATATAGAATGGAAGTTTGGTTGGTAGGAACGATTATCATATTCTGGGAATATGAGGAGGGTACTCCGGGAGTACCAAATTATAACCTACTTGATGACACATTATAGATATGTGGCCAGTGTCTGGGACCTGGTTTTATACGTTCTGGGAACGTATGTTGGTGTTCTGGGAACACTTTGATAAGCAACCTACTGGATGACACATTATAGATATGTGGCCAGTGTCCGGGACCTGGTTTTTATACGTTCTGGGAACGTATGCGTTCTGGGAACGTGATGCACACTCTGGGAGTGATGCTTATCTATCCAAGTATGGTTTGCTACACGTTCTGGGAACGTGATGCACACTCTGGGAGTGAATGCTTATCATCCAAGTATGGTTTGGCATTACGTTCTGGGAACGAATGTCAGTGTTCCGGGAACACAACGGTGTATTGGATGGACGTCCAAGATGGACTTTGTTAGAGGCCTCAGTTGTGGAAGGAAATCATGCATCATGCCACCTGCATTGAAAGAATTATTACGATTAACCGGGTGTGCTCATATGATTATGCATCATGATTTGCTACAAGTTAACTTGTGGATGTTAGTTTTATTCTCATTTGATTATGCGAATATGTATAGCTAACCCCCAAGCCCTTATTAGGTGTTGATCGTGCATCTAGCTTGCACAAGAATCAGTAAGGGGAGATGTCCCTTAGGTGCTTGCAGAGTATAGAAAGTATGGGTTGGGAACCCGTTGTGCAGATATCGAGGATCCGACCAGAAGGATGTTTGGACAAAGGACCAGTGACCAGCTCTATAACATTTCTATTTTTAATAGAACTTATATGATACATATTTTGGAAAAGAAAGTATCATAAGAGGAATTCAGTTTCATAATTATGCTTATTTGGTATTAATGGACTTGTTACACTTGATATATTTTGGGGGTACAATATGATGATTTTACTATGTTTCCGCAAACTCTGATTTTGGTATTCAACCTTTATCATTGATCAAGTGTTTCTGAAATTAAATTTTTAAGGGAAGGGAAAATTCTTATTTTCAGATCTTTTTTCCAACGATAACAAGTCCAAGTTTTCATAAACTTCTTACTTTTCTTATAAAGTAAGATGATATACAAGGAGTGTTAAACTTTTATGGTATCAGAGCAATGGTCCTGACTCTTGGTCCTTGGGTGTGTGGCCCAATACGCTGGTCATCGATATCTGCAATGTTTCTTGGGAAGTATGCTCTCATATACTTCCAAACTAGAGCTAAGATTATGGGTAATGGCTCTAGATGAGTAGCTCATTCTGCTATTAAGAAGTGTTCTATGTAGTCTATGTAGAAGTGTGATAGTTGTATGCTTCTCTTTAGACATGTGTTCAACCTAAAACCATAGTGTTGGTTTATTTCGTTTTCATAGAACCAGTGATAAGGAAATCTTAAGGAGTTGTAGTTAAGTCTTTGACTCTGAAGAGGAGTGTTTACCCTCACTCGTGTTAAAGTTAATCAACTTTTTAGACCGAGTGTAGGGCAGTGATCTTCTTAAAGATCAACCTTGCTGGGTTTGTTCAACTTTAAAGCTATCCTTTCTTTTGTTCCTTTCGGATAAGGGTAGCGATCGAAGTTGCCCAATGCCTTACCCAATCCGTTATCTTAAGTGGAGACTCCTACAAACCTTCTTGTAGTCATTTCCAAGGTACGTCTGGATCGTTCTATTAAGGTATTAGACTTTGTCTATCTACCTGTGTCATGATTACATTTGATCTTAAGCACGGTTTGGGAGCCGAGGGATCAAGTGATCATGATTAATGACGATTAAACAACCCTGTATTGGGATTCCCAAGTTTCGAATTTGGAATCCAATGAACCCATATGTTGCTTCTGGGAAGCAATATTGAAGGAGAAAGGGGGTTAAAGAAATTCTGGTTGTAGGAAAATGATGTCAGGTTTACCTTTGAGCAAAGCGATAGAGTTTGGAATCAAGTTAATTCTTGAAGCCGATTCCCTCTCTACTACCCTTGCAATATGGTATTATTGAGAATGGTCAAATGGGAGAAACACGTAGAGGAGTTGCTAAAAGAATTGGTTGGACCAGGTTAAAGGAGTCTAAGTGTTTTCTAAGATTGATTGGCGGTTGGATTAACCCCAAATCAGGATTCAGGGCAGGGATACACTTAAGACAACATTTTTGATCCCGATACGGACATTATGAGTAGGAAATAATGTCGTTCGGATTGACTAAGGCACCTATTCTTTTATGGATTATGAGAACTGGACCTTTAGATCCTATTTGGATTCGTGTGTGGTTTATCCCAAGAATCTGGAGGAGCATGAGGAACATCTCAGGATTGTGTTGAGAATCCTGCAAGAGGAGTAGTGGTGTGTTAAGCTCGTCAAAGATGAGTTTTGGTTGAGCGAAGTTACGTTCGCAGGGCATGTGATCTTTAAAGTAAAGAAGTTCTTAGGGCTGGCTGGATTATTGAAGGATTTTCTAAGATCGCATGGCCTTTGACCAAAGTTGACTTGGAAAGATCAACTGATGGTATTAAATGATAGGGTGTTGTTTAATTATGGTGGGGTGGTGATGGATTATACCCCAACATAATATGAGTAGTCCAAGAGGAATTATGGAAAATGCGAGTAGATTATGATTTAAATCATTTCAGTGATGGATTCAGTTGGAATCAAGGTATTAGATTATGAATAAATCCTATTTTGAGTTGGATTGGATGATGTAAAGAAAATGGTTTTGAAATTCTTTGGTTTCTAAAACTATACTTCATAACCGGTTAGGAATTGAAAGTTTAAAATAAGAATTTAAGTCATTTGAGAAAGAACTTTTGATACCAATAAACATCTTCCCCCAATCCAAACTCAATGTCAATTACCTAAGTAAAATTTAAGAAAGGATTTAGTGTGGTAAAAAAACTTAATACCTTGATTCATCATTGAAATTGATTTAAGGGGATTGAATCATAATACTTATGGATTAATCGAGAATTGAAATTAAGGAATACTCCAATCGGAGAAGGTAGAAAATTGAGCTGGATAATGCAAAGGAGTCAATAGATACTAAGATAAGAAGGTTGTGATTCATGAACAAGTTTGGAGTTCGAAAGTATGAATGACAATAAGAAGAGGAAGAGTTGAATGTAAGACAAAGGCGATGGATGGAGGTTCTTAAAGATTATGGCTTTGATGCTCCATCGTGGCATAGCAAACATGGTTGCAGACGATTTGAGTTGATAGGCTATTCTTGTGAGCTCAATGGTGGTTAAGGAGGTTATCCCGATCGAGGAATTCAGAGACCTAAGTCGGGTAACCCAGGAGGAACCCTCTAAGTATTAGATTGGGAATGTCGCCAATCACCAACAAATTATTGAATCGGATTCGTGAATTACAACCAGAAGGATGAGGAGCTGGAAGGGATGAATGAGATTTAATTTTTAGAGCTAAAGTTGGTGATTATGGATATTAGAAAATATATTATGGAAGTAAGGGATTTAGGAAGTGTTGTCTAGGACAACCTAGATGAGAAATCCAAAGGCATGAACTTCCAGAATAGGTTATGTTCGAACTCAAGTTAGCTATCAACTATCAA
Source organism: Crotalaria pallida (assembly GCA_037953625.1). NCBI lineage: Eukaryota > Viridiplantae > Streptophyta > Magnoliopsida > Fabales > Fabaceae > Crotalaria > Crotalaria pallida. The sequence continues at coordinate 57,447,799 of CM075651.1, forward strand.
GGAATAAGGAATTTCTCGATGTTGGTAAGCATGTATGAGGACTATGGGAAAGTACACGAATTTCTTGCGAGAAATTTTTGAGTTTAGAATAAGAGAAAGATTGATGAAATAAAGACCCAACTGGAGGAAGAGGAAAAATAAATGGGAGAATACCAACCACGGAAATATCAAGGTTAAGGGATCCTCGATTGATGAAAGGGGACTAAGGAGGACATAGGAAAGGGAACATTTGTCCATCTCAAGGTAATAATGTGAGGCACATCACTTTGAGTTTAATTGTGATGTACCTAAGGGCAATAGTCAATTCCGATTGTAGGAAGCTGGAGTATTATTCACCGAATTGTCTTGAAGGAAAAGGTGAGAAAAGAATGGACGAATCCAGCACGAGAAGAATTCACCGACTGAGATGTGAGTTGAGTGTAATCCTGACGTAGACAATCCAAGCCTGTCTCTTCCTTTGATCTGAGTTAACGTAGTCAAATGTTTTTCGATTACGTTAATCTAATCGTTTAAGAATATCAATATCCTTTTGGAAGTTCAACTCCAATCTTTCTGTGATCAAAACCTTTATCACAGTTGGATGTGATAATATCTGTGGACACTACAGAAAATAGAGAGATCAGTTATGGCTAGAGAGATTAACAACCACCGGGATAGGACAAATCTTTGTCTCCCCAACGGAAATGTCTCTAGAACTTGACTATCTAACTAAGTCTGATAGTGATAATTACCCTATCTTTAAGTTCATCTAACTTAAAGACCTGTCGTATGGTCTTTCTTGCGAAAGATTATATCTGAAAGGGATGACTTTGTTATTAATGGATTGAATATTAGGACTGATCACCCTAATGTCTCAAACTATTAAGAAATGAAGTCATACAAATGTTTCTTTGATCGTGCTCGAGAGATCAGAGTGCGCAGCCCAAAAAGTTTTTTTTTTCCAAAAAGTTTATTGGAAATTGTTTTAATTGAAAAGTATTTATGTGAAGTATAAAGAATATTTCTTTTAAAAGAAATTCTTTCACATAAGAGTTTTTATGCAAAAATTTTTGTTTAAAGTGAAAGATTTTATTAGAAATGTTTCGAAATAAAGGAATTATATCGAAACTCTTTTAAGTGGGGGAGTCCCCTAAAGGAAAAATTTTTGGGAACTAAATGAAGTTTTCTAGTATAAAAATATTTTGGAAAAGTGGAAAATTTCAAAAGATAAATTTCGGGGACGAAATTCCTTTTAAGTGGGGGAGTAGTGTAACACCCCTAATTTTCGTTTCCCAAATAACCAAGAAATTAATTATAACAATTATTTTATAATTGAATTTTGAAGGTTTTAGTTTTTGTACATTATGTGTTTTTATTATAAAAATATGAGATATATTTTTATATTGTTATTTTGTACAAAAATGTGAATATTGTAATTTAGTCCTTGGGTTGGGACCTAATTGCAATATTAAAAAGGTTGTTGAAGAAAGAGTAATTAAATTATTAATTTTTGAATTTTATCAGTATGTAACTGGTTAGAAGGGCTGTGTAACCGGTTAGACGATGAACTCAGAAAACTGGGTTAGTGCGTTTGATGAGTAATCACGCGTTTTAACCCAGAATTCGCCACGAATCCCACTAGATTCATGGTGGGAGACACGTGTCGCTCTGCATGCAAGCCCAATTCGTCTATAAATTGTGGAAATTCTGAAGGTTTAGGGTTGATTTCTGGTTTTAGTGTTGAAGGTGGCTCAGTTAGGGTTTCGTTTTCGTTCTGGGAAATTCGTGTTGGTTCTTGAGTATTAGAGAGCAAAACACACACTTTTGGAAAGCTTGAATCAAGGGCTTTCCAATGATATAAGATTTGAGAGCTGAATGTTCGTGTGGAAGGAGTAATCAACCTTGGAAGCTAGGAAATCAAGTCTGAGCTCTGTTTTTTTCTTGTTCTGGAAGCTGAGTTTCAGCTTTGATTTTGGTAAGTACAGTCCACCATTAAGCCTCAAATCTCTTCGATTCTTTAGTGCATGTTACCTATATTGAGTCCTAATTGTTTTCCCCAATTTTTTGGCCAATTGCTATGTCAAATTTTCTGGTCTTTGAACCCTGTTGATGGAAATCGTGGCTGAAAGCAGAACCTAGGATTTGTGGGGAATCTATGTTGGAGCCTTTCTCTCTACAATGTTTGGGATCAAGCACGGACCTAAGGTAAGGGGGAAGCTTACTATTTGATAGAATGAGGAAAAACATGTTGGTAAATAGGATGCGTCACCAAGAGACTCTAAGGGCATAGTTGGAATTAGTTTTATGGCTTGGAGGCCAATTTAAGCTCATTTCTGTTTTTGAGCAATGTTATCTGGATGCATGCAAGCTATGTTGATGTTGATTTCATGACTTAATTGGATATTATGTGAATTGATGCATTAAGTTGTGAAATATGTGCAATTATGTGCAATTTGTGTATCCAAATTGAATTGCATGCAAGATAGATATGTTTCTGTGTTTAAACATATTTATTTAAGGTATATGTACTCTGTTAAAGGTTGAAATTTGGTTAGATTTGAGTAGTGAAGAGAATGGTTTGTTAAAACTCATGTTTTAGTATCAGACTGCATAAATCTAACCGGTTACTCGATATTCGTAACCGGTTAGACCCTGTTAAAATGCAAAAGAAAATAAGTTTATAAAATCAGCATTTTGGTTTTATAAATCCTACTCAAATCTAGGCCTTAATTTCATGGAAAACAATCTGAAAATAAGTTGATTTTATTGTAATAATTCAGATTGAAAATTGAGAGTTAATACCTTAAGGTAATGAGATAGTTTCAAGAGGAAATTATGCTCATTGGACAATGAAATGTGATTTAGACTTTTGAATGATATAAACATTGATTTTGAGGTATAAACATTGTTAAACTGGTTTATGGATTGGGTAGGGGTTTTAAGAAAAAGGGTTTTCTGAATTACAATGGTAAACAGTTCAGGTTTGTAAATCTAACCGGTTAGCCTGGAACTGTAACCGGTTAGTACCTGAATCTGAAAAATAAAAAGTTAAGTTTTTGAATACCATTGACTTTGTTTTACCCAATCTAAGTTTAATGACATGTTTTGGGATATTTCAAAGGAGAATTTTGTGTCAAAGACTATACCTCAAATAAATCATTCAAAAGAGAAATTGAAATATTTCTAAATCACAGTAATTAATGGAAAGACCAACCTTAGTAAATTATGCATGCAATACATGCATAGAGAAAGGTAATGAAATAGGTTGGCAAGGATAGTTTGTGATGTTTGGGTACTTGACCCTGTACTCTAGGAGTACTAAACTAATGCAACCAACTTGATGACACATTCTGGGAATGTGGCCATTGTCTGGGACATGGTTTCTTGGACACGTTCTAGGAACGTGATGCACACTCTGGGAGTGGTGCTTGATTTTATTCCAAGTATGGTTTGCGATACGTTCGGGGAACGTATGTTAGTGTTCTGGGAACACATTGGTATAATAATTGAATTAAAGATAAAACCAACCTTGATGATTGTGCATTCATATAAAATGGAAGTTTGGTTGGTAGGAACGATTATCATATTCTGGGAATATGAGGAGGGTACTCCGGGAGTACCAAATTATAACCTACTTGATGACACATTATAGATATGTGGCCAGTGTCTGGGACCTGGTTTTATACGTTCTGGGAACGTATGTTGGTGTTCTGGGAACACTTTGATAAGCAACCTACTGGATGACACATTATAGATATGTGGCCAGTGTCCGGGACCTGGTTTTTATACGTTCTGGGAACGTATGCGTTCTGGGAACGTGATGCACACTCTGGGAGTGATGCTTATCTATCCAAGTATGGTTTGCTACACGTTCTGGGAACGTGATGCACACTCTGGGAGTGAATGCTTATCATCCAAGTATGGTTTGGCATTACGTTCTGGGAACGAATGTCAGTGTTCCGGGAACACAACGGTGTATTGGATGGACGTCCAAGATGGACTTTGTTAGAGGCCTCAGTTGTGGAAGGAAATCATGCATCATGCCACCTGCATTGAAAGAATTATTACGATTAACCGGGTGTGCTCATATGATTATGCATCATGATTTGCTACATGTTAACTTGTGGATGTTAGTTTTATTCTCATTTGATTATGCGAATATGTATAGCTAACCCCCAAGCCCTTATTAGGTGTTGATCGTGCATCTAGCTTGCACAAGAATCAGTAAGGGGAGATGTCCCTTAGGTGCTTGCAGAGTATAGAAAGTATGGGTTGGGAACCCGTTGTGCAGATATCGAGGATCCGACCAGAAGGATGTTTGGACAAAGGACCAGTGACCAGCTCTATAACATTTCTATTTTTAATAGAACTTATATGATACATATTTTGGAAAAGAAAGTATCATAAGAGGAATTCAGTTTCATAATTATGCTTATTTGGTATTAATGGACTTGTTACACTTGATATATTTTGGGGGTACAATATGATGATTTTACTATGTTTCCGCAAACTCTGATTTTGGTATTCAACCTTTATCATTGATCAAGTGTTTCTGAAATTAAATTTTTAAGGGAAGGGAAAATTCTTATTTTCAGATCTTTTTTCCAACGATAACAAGTCCAAGTTTTCATAAACTTCTTACTTTTCTTATAAAGTAAGATGATATACAAGGAGTGTTACACTTTTATGGTATCAGAGCAATGGTCCTGACTCTTGGTCCTTGGGTGTGTGGTCCAATACGCTGGTCATCGATATCTACAATGTTTCTTGGGAAGTATGCTCTCATATACTTCCAAACTAGAGCTAAGATTATGGGTAATGGCTCTAGATGAGTAGCTCATTCTGCTATTAAGAAGTGTTCTATGTAGTCTAAGTAGAAGTGTGATAGTTGTATGCTTCTCTTTAGACATGTGTTCAACCTAAAACCATAGTGTTGGTTTATTTCGTTTTCATAGAACCAGTGATAAGGAAATCTTAAGGAGTTGTAGTTAAGTCTTTGACTCTGAAGAGGAGTGTTTACCCTCACTCGTGTTAAAGTTAATCAACTTTTTAGACCGAGTGTAGGGCAGTGATCTTCTTAAAGATCAACCTTGCTGGGTTTGTTCAACTTTAAAGCTATCCTTTCTTTTGTTCCTTTCGGATAAGGGTAGCGATCGAAGTTGCTCAATGCCTTACCCAATCCGTTATCTTAAGTGGAGACTCCTACAAACCTTCTTGTAGTCATTTCCAAGGTACGTCTGGATCGTTCTATTAAGGTATTAGACTTTGTCTATCTACCTGTGTCATGATTACATTTGATCTTAAGCACGGTTTGGGAGCCGAGGGATCAAGTGATCATGATTAATGACGATAGAACAACCCTGTATTGGGATTCCCAAGTTTCGAATCTGGAATCGAATGAACCCATATGTTGCTTCTGGGAAGCAATATTGAAGGAGAAAGGGGGTTAAAGAAATTCTGGTTGTAGGAAAATGATGTCAGGTTTACCTTTGAGCAAAGCGATAGAGTTTGGAATCAAGTTAATTCTTGAAGCTGATTCCCTCTCTACTACCCTTGCAATATGGTATTATTGGGAATGGTCAAATGGGAGAAACACGTAGAGGAGTTGCTAAAAGAATTGGTTGGACCAGGTTAAAGGAGTCTAAGCGTTTTCTAAGATTGATTGGCAGTTGGATTAACCCCAAATCAGGATTCGGAGCAGGGATACACTTAAGACAACATTTTTGATCCCGATACGGACATTATGAGTAGGAAATAATGTCGTTCGGATTGACTAAGGCACCTGTTCTTTTATGGATTATGAGAACTGGACCTTTAGATCCTATTTGGATTTGTTTGTGGTTTATCCCAAGAATCTGGAGGAGCATGAGGAACATCTCAGGATTGTGTTGAGAATCCTGCAAGAGGAGTAGTGGTGTGTTAAGCTCGTCAAAGATGAGTTTTGGTTGAGCGAAGTTACGTTCGCAGGGCATGTGATCTTTAAAGTAAAGAAGTTCTTAGGGCTGGCTGGATTATTGAAGGATTTTCTAAGATCGCATGGCCTTTGACCAAAGTTGACTTGGAAAGATCAACTGATGGTATTAAATGATAGGGTGTTGTTTAATTATGGTGGGGTGGTGATGAATTATACCCCAACATAATATGAGTAGTCCAAGAGGAATTATGGAAAATGCGAGTAGATTATGATTTAAATCATTTCAGTGATGGATTCAGATGGAATCAAGGTATTATATTATGAATAAATCCTATTTTGAGTTGGATTGGATGATGTAAAGAAAATGGTTTTGAAATTCTTTGGTTTCTAAAACTATACTTCATAACCGGTTAGGAATTGAAAGTTTAAAATAAGAATTTAAGTCATTTAAGAAAGAACTTTTGATACCAATAAACATCTTCCCCCAATCCAAACTCAATGTCAATTACCTATGTAAAATTTAAGAAAGGATTTAGTGTGGTAAAATAACTTAATACCTTGATTCATCATTGAAATTGATTTAAGGGGATTGAATCATAATACTTATGGATTAATCGAGAATTGAAATTAAGGAATACTCCAATCGAAGAAGGTAGAAAATTGAGCTGGATAATGCAAAGGAGTCAATAGATACTAAGATAAGAAGGTTGTGATTCATGAACAAGTTTGGAGTTCGAAAGTATGAATGACAATAAGAAGAGGAAGAGTTGAATGTAAGACAAAGGCGATGGATGGAGTTTCTTAAAGATTATGGCTTTGATGCTCCATCGTGGCATAGCAAACATGGTTGCAGACGATTTGAGTTGATAGGCTATTCTTGTGAGCTTAATGGTGGTTAAGGAGGTTATCCTGATCGAGGAATTCAGAGACCTAAGTCGGGTAACCCAGGAGGAACCCTCTAAGTATTAGATTGGGAATGTCGCCAATCGCCAACAAATTCTTGAATCGGATTCGTGAATTACAACCAGAAGGATGAGGAGCTGGAAGGGATGAATGAGATTTAATTTTTAGAGCTAAAGTTGGTGATTATGGATATTAGAAAATATATTATGGAAGTAAGGGATTTAGGAAGTGTTGTCTAGGACAACCAAGATGAGAAATCCAAAGGCATGAACTTCCAGAATAGGTTATGTTCGAACTCAAGTTAGCTATCAACTATCAAGGAATAAGGAATTTCTTGATGTTGGTAAGCATGTATGAGGACTATGGGAAAGTACATGAATTTCTTGCGAGAAATTTTTGAGTTTAGAATAAGAGAAAGATTGATGAAATAAAGACCCAACTGGAGGAAGAGGAAAAATAAATGGGAGAATACCAACCACGGAAATATCAAGGTTAAGGGATCCTCGATTGATGAAAGGGGACTAAGGAGGACATAGGAAAGGGAACATTTGTCCATCTCAAGGTAATAATGTGAGGCACATCATTTTGAGTTTAATTGTGATGTACCTAAGGGGAATAGTCAATTCCGATTGTAGGAAGCTGGAGTATTATTCACCGAATTGTCTTGAAGGAAAAAGGTGAGAAAAGAATGGACGAATCCTGCACAAGAAGAATTCACCGACTGAGATGTGAGTTGAGTGTAATCCTGACGTAGACAACCCAAGCCTATCTCTTCCTTTGATCTGAGTTAACGTAGTCAAATGTTTTTCGATTACGTTAATCTAATCGTTTGAGAATATCAATATCCTGTTGGAAGTTCAACTCCAATCTTTCTCTGATCAAAACCTTTATCACAGTTGGATGTGATAATATCTGTGGACACTACAGAAAATAGAGAGATCAGTTATGGCTAGAGAGATTAACAACCATCGGGATAGGACAAATCTTTGTCTCCCCAACGGAAATGTCTCTAGAACTTGACTATCTAACTAAGTCTGATAGTGATAATTACCCTATCTTTAAGTTCATCTAACTTAAAGACCTGTCGTATGGTCTTTCTTGCGAAAGATTATATCTGAAAGGGATGACTTTGTTATTAATGGATTGAATATTAGGACTGATCACCCTAATGTCTCAAACTATTAAGAAATGAAGTCATACAAATGTTTCTTTGATCGTGCTCGAGAAATCAGAGTGCGCAGCCCAAAAAGTTTTTTTTTTCCAAAAAGTTTATTGGAAAATGTTTTAATTGAAAAATATTTATGTGAAGTATAAAGAATATTTCTTTTAAAAGAAATTCTTTCACATAAGAGTTTTTATGCAAAAAATTTTGTTTAAAGTGAAAGATTTTATTAGAAATGTTTCGAAATAAAGGAATTATATCGAAACTCTTTTAAGTGGGGGAGTCCCCTAAAGGAAAAATTTTTGGGAACTAAATGAAGTTTTCTAGTATAAAAATATTTTGGAAAAGTGGAAAATTTCAAAAGATAAATTTCGGGGACGAAATTCCTTTTAAGTGGGGGAGTAGTGTAACACCCCTAATTTTCGTTTCCCAAATAACCAAGAAATTAATTATAACAATTATTTTATAATTGAATTTTGAAGGTTTTAGTTTTTGTACATTATGTGTTTTTATTATAAAAATATGAGATATATTTTTATATTGTTATTTTGTACAAAAATGTGAATATTGTAATTTAGTCCTTGGGTTGGGACCTAATTGCAATATTAAAAAGGTTGTTGAAGAAAGAGTAATTAAATTATTAATTTTTGAATTTTATCAGTATGTAACTGGTTAGAAGGGCTGTGTAACCGGTTAGACGATGAACTCAGAAAACTGGGTTAGTGCGTTTGATGAGTAATCACGCGTTTTAACCCAGAATTCGCCACGAATCCCACTTGATTCATGGTGGGAGACACGTGTCGCTCTGCATGCAAGCCCAATTCGTCTATAAATTGTGGAAATTCTGAAGGTTTAGGGTTGATTTCTGGTTTTAGTGTTGAAGGTGGCTCAGTTAGGGTTTCGTTTTCGTTCTGGGAAATTTGTGTTGGTTCTTGAGTTTTAGAGAGCAAAACACACACTTTTGGAAAGCTTGAATCAAGGGCTTTCCAATGATATAAGATTTGAGAGCTGAGTGTTCGTGTGGAAGGAGTAATCAACCTTGGAAGCTAGGAAATCAAGTCTGAGCTCTGTTTTCTTCTTGTTCTGGAAGCTGAGTTTCAGCTTTGATTTTGGTAAGTACAGTCCACCATTAAGCCTCAAATCTCTTCGATTCTTTAGTGCATGTTACCTATATTGAGTCCTAATTGTTTTCCCCAATTTCTTTGGCCAATTGCTATGTCAAATTTTCTGGTCTTTGAACCCTGTTGATGGAAATCGTGGCTGAAAGCAGAACCTAGGATTTGTGGGGAATCTATGTTGGAGCCTTTCTCTCTGCAATGTTTTGGATCAAGCACGGACCTAAGGTAAGGGGGAAGCTTACTATTTGCTAGAATGAGGAAAAACATGTTGGTAAATAGGATGAGTCACCAAGAGACTCTAAGGGCATAGTTGGAATTAGTTTTATGGCTTGGAGGCCAATTTAAGCTCATTTCTGTTTTTGAGCAATGTTATCTGGATGCATGCAAGCTATGTTGATGTTGATTTCATGACTTAATTGGATATTATGTGAATTGATGCATTAAGTTGTGAAATATGTGCAATTATGTGCAATTTGTGTATCCAAATTGAATTGCATGCAAGATAGATATGTTTCTGTGTTTAAACATATTTATTTAAGGTATATGTACTCTGTTAAAGGTTGAAATTTGGTTAGATTTGAGTAGTGAAGAGAATGGTTTGTTAAAACTCATGTTTTAGTATCAGACTGCATAATCTAACCGGTTACTCGATATTCGTAACCGGTTAGACCCTGTTAAAATGCAAAAGAAAATAAGTTTATAAAATCAGCATTTTGGTTTTATAAATCCTTCTCAAATCTAGGCCTTAATTTCATGGAAAACAATCTGAAAATAAGTTGATTTTATTGTAATAATTCAGATTGAAAATTGAGAGTTAATACCTTAAGGTAATGAGATAGTTTCAAGAGGAAATTATGCTCATTGGACAATGAAATGTGATTTAGACTTTTGAATGATATAAACATTGATTTTGAGGTATAAACATTGTTAAACTGATTTATGGATTGGGTAGGGAATTTAAGAAAAAGGGTTTTCTGAATTACAATGGTAAACAGTTCAGGTTTGTAAATCTAACCGGTTAGCCTGGAACTGTAACCGGTTAGTACCTGAATCTGAAAAATAAAAAGTTAAGTTTTTGAATACCATTGACTTTGTTTTACCCAATCTAAGTTTAATGACATGTTTTGGGATATTTCAAAGGAGAATTTTGTGTCAAAGACTATACCTCAAATAAATCATTCAAAAGAGAAATTGAAATATTTCTAAATCACAGTAATTAATGGAAAGACCAACCTTAGTAAATTATGCATGCAATACATGCATAGAGAAAGGTAATGAAATAGGTTGGCAAGGATAGTTTGTGATGTTTGGGTACTTGACCCTGTACTCTAGTAGTACTAAACTAATGCAACCAACTTGATGACACATTCTGGGAATGTGGCCATTGTCTGGGACATGGTTTCTTGGACACGTTCTGGGAACGTGATGCACACTCTGGGAGTGGTGCTTGATTTTATTCCAAGTATGGTTTGCGATACGTTCGGGGAACGTATGTTAGTGTTCTGGGAACACATTGGTATAATAATTAAATTAAAGATAAAACCAACCTTGATGATTGTGCATTCATATATAATGGAAGTTTGGTTGGTAGGAACGATTATCATATTCTGGGAATATGAGGAGGGTACTCCGGGAGTACCAAATTATAACCTACTTGATGACACATTATAGATATGTGGCCAGTGTCTGGGACCTGGTTTTATACGTTCTGGGAACGTATGTTGGTGTTCTGGGAACACTTTGATAAGCAACCTACTGGATGACACATTATAGATATGTGACCAGTGTCCGGGACCTGGTTTTTATACGTTCTGGGAACGTGATGCACACTCTGGGAGTGATGCTTATCTATCCAAGTATGGTTTGCTACACGTTCTGGGAACGTGATGCACACTCTGGGAGTGAATGCTTATCATCCAAGTATGGTTTGGCATTACGTTCTGGGAACGAATGTCAGTGTTCCGGGAACACAACGGTGTATTGGATGGACGTCCAAGATGGACTTTGTTAGAGGCCTCAGTTGTGGAAGGAAATCATGCATCATGCCACCTGCATTGAAAGAATTATTACGATTAATCGGGTGTGCTCATATGATTATGCATCATGATTTGCTACATGTTAACTTGTGGATGTTAGTTTTATTCTCATTTGATTATGCGAATATGTATAGCTAACCCCCAAGCCCTTATTAGGTGTTGATCGTGCATCTAGCTTGCACAAGAATCAGTAAGGGGAGATGCCCCTTAGGTGCTTGCAGAGTATAGAAAGTATGGGTTGGGAACCCGTTGTGCATATATCGAGGATCCGACCAGAAGGATGTTTGGACAAAGGACCAGTGACCAGCTCTATAACATTTCTATTTTTAATAGAACTTATATGATACATATTTTGGAAAGGAAAGTATCATAAGAGGAATTCAGTTTCATAATTATGCTTATTTGGTATTAATGGACTTGTTACATTTGATATATTTTGGGGGTACAATATGATGATTTTACTATGTTTCCGCAAACTCTGATTTTGGTAGTCAACCTTTATCATTGATCAAGTGTTTCTGAAATTAAATTTTTAAGGGAAGGTAAAATTCTTATTTTCATATCTTTTTTCCAACGATAACAAGTCCAAGTTTTCATAAACTTCTTACTTTTCTTATAAAGTAAGATGATATACAAGGAGTGTTACACAAACGATCGTATCAAAATATAGATTATGAAATGCAAAGTTTTTATTTTTATTTTGAAATCTTCGAAATTTTATCACTGCTACTGTAAAATACGAATTTTGGAGTTTTTAAGCTTGAAAATGTGACTTTAAGTCATTTATTGGATCTTTGACCAAGAGATATTTTTATGGAAAATATATTTTAAAAATCCCTCATTGGTTGCACCTTCCATATTTGATTTAATTTCTGCATTTTTTGAATTTAAATTAAGTTTGAAAGCTTATGAAATGCATTTTTGGAGGAAATAACTTTAGAACTTCAAAAATTCATAACTTTCAAACCGTAAGTCCGAAAATTATAAATTTTATATGAAAACGATCGTATTGAAATGTAGATTCTAAAATTGTAAAAATTTTAATTTTATGTGGTGTCATTCGAAAATTTTATATCTGTAGCAATATATACGAATTTATAGTTATAATATTGAAAAAAAATTATTTTTGTACCTACAATTATTTATGTGAGTTTAAGAATAAGTTGTATTTTCAAAATATATATTTTTGTAAGCCTATGATAGGCTGTACCGTCCAGATTTAATTTACTTTTTTTTTATTTTTGAATTTTGAATAATTGGAGCTTTATTTTGATTGGACCAAAAAGAGGTGGATTCAAGTGAGTTAAATGCAATTTTCCATCCCTCATGTTGACTAGTCCCCACCGTCCAAACTCAAGACTAGGAGGGAGATATTTTTCTGAATTTAGCATGTGGAGAATATTTGAGAATAAAGTTCATAGGAGTTGGAAAAATTGCCTTTATGGAAGATACATGTTCCTCGACCTCATTAAGTGAAAAATTTGAAATTCCTTGACCACATTCTCACTCTTGGGCATGAATATCATAGGATTTTAGGGGAAGATTCACTTTTGCTAAACCTATAAATAGAGGATTAGGTCTTCTCATTTTTTTTCACACAACACACAACTCATTTGTAGAAAGAAAAAATTTGAGAACCTTGAGAGTGAAAGGGGAAGAGGGGTGTGGTACTTGGGGAAGGAGAGGAAACATTGCATACTCACTTGAAGTTCATTCTTGCTGAGGAGACGAGGTAATTCCAAAAACAATAATCTTGTTTTAATCTTTCATTTCATTGTTCTTTTATTATAAAAATAGGCTTTCTTATTTATCTTCTTTCATGGCTATAGAATTCATAAAGTAAATCTCTAAATACTCTTTTGATATAGTATTACAAAAAAAAATGAATTATGAATTGTTTGTATGAATGTTGTTTATTAGTCATATGAACAATGATTAAAAGTGACTCAAAATAAGGTTTAAAGAAACATAGATTTTCCTTTTTATTTTTTTTTTTGTGATGACCGAATTTTGTGATTAAGGAGTAAGGAAATGAAAACAAAATTTCTTGTATGTGTATGTTTGTTTGAAATTTTTTTAGAGTGATGAAGGCTTAATGTGTTATCTTATAATCCTAAAGTTATAATATTTTGTATTTGGAAATCATTTGTTTGGTTTTATTTTATTTTTTATTATTTGCTGGACTTTGGCCGTGAGGCCTGTAACACCTAGGATTCATACCCTTAATTCCCCTTATACTAAAATACGGACTTAAAAATTCCTTTTTATTTCATTAAAATCAACCGTCAAACGGACGGAGTTTGGTTTGTTTTTCGGACTAATCCAAAATTTAACCTGTGATAAACAATTTTCAAATAAACAACTAATAGCCAGCATGGCTTCAGATTATATTTCTAAATCATATCAAGGCCCCTTGGGCTCCAAATATATCAGAGTAATAGCGGAAAATACTAAGTTTCAGTGTCATAACCAAAACATATAACTTTGTCAAAATAAAACATCCTAAGCCTCACTTAAAATATGAATAACAAATTTTACATCAAAATAGTGTAGGAGGCTTAAGTTCATAATATCCTTCAAATCCCATAATAATCCTACTCTCCCTGTAAGGGAAAGTACTCCTGCTCGGCCGGGGGCTGTGTCAACTCAATATCCGTACCTGAAAATGTAAGGGAGTGAGCATTGCACATGAAATAGAAGGCAGTTTCTAACTAGACATAACAACCCACTAGGTCAAACACAATTAGCAAATAAGCATATATTCACATATTGCACACCATACTCATTTCATCATTTCCATACTCATTATTTATTTCACATTTCCATTTCCATTATTCCATTTCAACATCCATTTTCATTATTCATTTCAACATCCATTTTCATTATTAATTCATTCATTTCACATACCCATTTCATTCCAGTACATCACCTCAAATCAGAGGCCAATGAACAATTTTCATTCAACACATTTATCACCTCAAAACAGAGGCTCTCATTCTTTTCCTTATTTAAATTATGTGTCCCTCAGGTCAGAGGTCAACACTCAGTTCTTTAATTCATCCGGTGTCCCTCAGGTCAGAGGTCAACACCCAATAACATTCATTTCATCTTGTGTCCCTCAGGTCAGAGGTCAACACTTTATTTCATTCTGTGTCCCACAGGTCAGAGGTCAACACTCATTCACTTTAATTCATATGATGTCCCTCAGGTCAGAGGTCAACACCCATTCACTTTATTCCTTTTCGTTCCCCTCAGGTCAGAGGTCAACACACACTTTCAATTTATTCATCCGGTGTCCCTCAGGTCAGAGGTCAACACTCTATTACTTTCATTTATTTTGTGCCCCTCATATCAGAGGTCTGCCAAATCATCACTTTCCATTAATCGTCACCTCAAAACAGAGGCCAACGCACTTATTACATTTTCATTTCACATTACCTCACATCAGAGGCCAAATCATACTTTCACCATCTTACACAAACAACTTAGCACATACAATCACAAATACACATTATTCATTCCAAATTTCCTTATTCATTTCCTATCTCAGTTATCACAATCATACCAAATAGTGTTCTCTTTTATAGCCCAACATTTAGATTCGCCCTTCATTTTAATGTTGCATATATCACCTTCTACCTTTTTATTTCCACATAATCGTTTTACTTCCATTTCCCATATTCATTAGTTCAATTCCTAAGCCATGACCTTTAATTCACAATTGATAATACTTAACATTTTTACTCATTTAACAATTAGATACAAATATGCACATTCATGACATTTAATCGTTTCCATTCCCTTTCTTCCTATATCAATTTATTTCACAACACATGCATATAATTGCTACAGTAATTAATTATCATTTAATTCACAACTTTACAAATAAAATCAATAATCATAGAAATCATATATGTCAAATTTATTATCACATTACCCAATTCTTCATGTACTTCAATATAATCATTTACCAAATTTCATTTATCAAATTACTCATTTTCATATTATTGAGTTTCCTTTTCCTAATCTTAACATCCAATCATCATGCATATTTAATTAATTAGAATTTTATATTCAATAACCTAGGGTTTTATAATCTAATTTTCTCCCCTAACACATAACCCTAACAAGCATTATATACTAACTAGAACCTACTCCCTAGAACAAGGCAAAGCTCACTATATCCACCCCCTTACCTCAAACACTTAAGGATAAGGAGAGTCCAAGTGTCCTATACTTGAGTTTGCCCACCAAGAGCTCATAATCCACAAGAGAGTGATAGAACCTATTATAAAGCCACAAAAAATGAGGGTTATTGCTCATTCCATGATTCTCAAACTAAACCCCATGGAAAACTTGAAGGTTCTATGCTTAGAAACGAAAACCTCCATGAGAGGGAGGAGAGAGAAAACTCGAATTAGAGAGAGAAAGGGAAGGAATTCAAAGGCTTGAATACTTACTTGGAGCAAGGAGGAAGAGATGTGTTGATGAAATGAAGAAATCTCACTTTTTCTTGGAGGATTTGATGATGGAGAATGGAACCCTAGGGGAGAGAGAAAGGGAGAAACGAATTTGGGATTGGAATGAACGTGTACTGCACCTTTATTTTTTTCTGCATCTACAGCAGTTAATCGATTATTAATCGATTATGCCATTTCCCATTTTCTGACCTTAATCGATTAATGATTGGGGTCTAATATGTGATGTTTTTGTACCTTTTTTGCCTCCCTTTTACATAGTAAGTGGCTTGTTTCTTGAGTAAATTGGAATAAAACAATGGAATTTTGTCTTTATAAGATTTCTAGAACCTTTTGATGTGTTTGGTTTGTTTTCAGGTATTTAAGCTCTTAAAACAATGATTTTTGCAAAGGAATGAAGAATGAGAGTTTGGTACTTGATTTGGGAAGAAAAAGAGGAAAAAAATGAAGAAAATTTGACCGTAGTGCGCCCAGGCGCAGGCCATCACGCCCAGGCGCAGGATTTTCACGCCATGGCGCGCAAAATGCGAGAAAATGACACTATTCGCTGTTTTGATCATAACTTGAGCTACGCTTATCCAAATGAGGCAATCTATATATCATTTTAAAGCTAAGGAAAATATCTACAACTTTTCCAGAAATAGCCTTGCTCAAATTCGACCATATTGGGGGTCAAAATCAGTGCCGAAGTTTCTGCCACACACAAATACGGGATTTTAGAAGGATTTTAATGATAAATTCTATTTGTAGATAAGATTCTTAGAGATTAGTTTATTCTAATAGGATCTTATCATATTATATTCAGATTTAGGATTAGTTTTATCTTATCACATTAGATTGGAAATTAGGTTAGTTTTTATCTATATAATAATAGGATTAGGATTCATTCAAGGGGAGAGGAGAGACACTCATACAATTCCATAGAATAATAGTAGATTAGGATTTGAGACTTGGAGAAGGAACAAGGATTGGAGGTTTTGTGAAGAACACAAAGTTAGCGCAAGGATTCATGGTAATTATTTTTATCATGTTTATTGTGTTTTCTCTTGTAAGTATGAACTAATTCCATCCTTGGGATGTAGGAGTAGATGAATGTAACCTTTTCAATATTTCTAGTAATAAATTAATCTTGTTTTCCGTTATTGAATTCTGTGTTTGATTATTCTTATTTGTTTCTCATGAAAGAAGTTGTTTCATGACTTTTGAAAATCCTTTATGAATAGATATATGAATTTAGGATTTAGTCATTTAATCAAACAGTTCAATTGCATAGGCACAGACATGTTTTCTATGAATTGGATAATTTTTACAAGTTTTGATTGAACTTAATTAAAGGTTAGGTTTTTAAGGCTCTCTTGAGACATCATTGGGAGATTAATATTTAAAATACGGAGACGTTCTAAGACATTAGGCGTTTTCTACCTTTGCAAAACAAATTCAGAATCAAGGAAAACAAATCAATTTATTATAGAATATTTAGGAACCTGCATCGAAACTACATCCCGCTTTTTCCCCTTGTCAAAGAGTCATTTATTTTAATTTCTGTTTTTATTTACAAAATCATAAATCCTTTGTCTTGTTCACTAAGTAATATTAATTAGGTGGAATTAATTAAACGGTCACTCCCTTGGGTACGATACTCAGACTTCATTGTCTATATTACTTGTACGATCTGGTACACTTGCCAGAATCCCAACAAGTTTTTGGCGCCGTTGCCGGGGAGTGATTTTGTTTTAATTAATTTTGGTACTAATTTAATTTTACTTAGTGTAACTTGGGTATATATTTTTATTTTTCTTTATTTTATTATTATGTAACATGGCTTATTCTCATGATGACATAGAATTTATCAAATTTATTTTGTCGTCACCTATTCCATCATGTTTTGCACAAAATGTTTTTGATGAGATTAAAGTTTTTGATGGTCTTTTAGAGGAGGTGGTACAAAAATCTTCTATTATGGAAGACCAAAGTGCTTCCCTTTCTAAAGCCATAGAAAAAGAAAAAATTGTGCATGATGAGATTGAGGAAGTGAAACAAGATAAATTGAATAATGGGATGAGTCTAGGGGTTGAATTAAGGTCCACTTTGCATGATGAATTTTCTGCTCTTGCTAAATGTATTGGATTGCATGAATATGTGGAACCCTAAAAAATTTTCCTTCAATTTACCCCTTAAATTTTTATGACTTCCCTGATGCTCATGATGATGATAAGCCATTGTTCTCATTTTTAGAGCCTGAAAAGGCAACCTTGCTAAGCCATGGAAGTTACACTTTCATAGACTCCATGCATGATGAAAAAGACAAGCACCATGTGATGATGCTTGGATTGAAAAATGCACCATTTGACCCGGGAGGGTTTGAAACTATTTTTAAACATTTGCTCCAACATCATCCATGTATATTTCCATGGGATCCAGGGATAACTTGTTATTGCTGCATAACATGGAAGTTGTGCTATAGGATTTGGGATCCTGGTGGATTCTCTGTAGTTATGCAGTAGTGTAGGTTTTGAAATTTTTTTTTTTAATTGAATAAAGAGTTGGAACTTTCTATACGTGACTACTAATGAGGTGCTTTTAGCACCATTTTTAGTTGTTCATGTGACACAGGTGAATAAGTTTGGGGGAGTCTCCTCCATGGTGCATCAAGAGAGAATGTTGTGCTACAAAGGGAAGTCTCTAAATCCTTGCTTTTGTTTTTTTTATTTTTATTTTGTAGTTTAGGATAGATTTGTTGCTTGAGGACAAGCCACATTCTAAGTTTGGGGGCGAGGGTAACAAAATAAAAAATTTTCTGAACTTGATTTCTTCCCTGGCTTTGTGTTGGTTTGTGTCCTGGCATGAGTAAGCACTGATTCTAGGTGTTAGATTTGTCCCTTTGATAGGTGTAAATGCTTGATTGTGATTTCCGACTTGTTTTACCCAGGTACTAATTGGATTTAGCTTTGAAATTTTTTGAAAATTAGTTGTTTGGCAAACTTGTTGTGAATGATTGATTAGTGAATTGACCTTAACCAGTGAGATTTGAGCCTATACACTTGAAGGAGTAATGTTTAATGAATATTGTGATGAAACTCCTATTTCTTTCATGAGTGTTGTTCGCTTTGATTGTTTGTTCTAGAACTTGACTTGAGACCTTTTCAAAATTGACATTGGATTGCATGCATGAACATGATTAAGGCACTTAGGTTTGTGTTTTTGTGGCCTTCAACAAATTTTTGAGACATAATGATCCCTTAGTTGCCCACTTTGAGCTTTGAGATATAAGGACTTTCTTTGGTACCTTACATAAATTGAATTATTCTTGAGAAGTACCTTTGAAATTGTGAATGAGCAATTAAGTGGAATGTTAGGAAAAATGGTGAAAGTGTAAATGCTGAAAATTTGTGTTTCTATTTCTCTTCTTAAAGAAAAAAAAGAAGAAACAAATGTGCTAAAAAAATGAAAAGAAGAAGAGAATAGAAATAGAAAAAGAAAAAGAAAGAAAAGGAAAAATCAAGTGAATTGAGTTGTGATTGTATAATTACCTTATTGCTCATTTTATAATTTAAAAGGGAAGTGTTGTGATTTCATTGATTAAGCCCTTTGTTTATCCTTTTATTCTTTTATCCCACCTGACACTTTCAACCATGACCCCGTTACAACCAAATAAAGACCTTATGATTTGTGCATGTTTTCAATAAATTTAGTGGAGATGTAGGTCTATAGTCAAGCTTATGGTAACATACTTTCATTGTTTGAACTTGAGTGAATTGATAATTATTACCCATACACATGAGAGATATTGAGAGGTGGTGTGGTCACTAATCTTTTTGCTCACTTGGAGTTTGTTTTTCAACTAGTTTTCATTGCAGTAATTTGCTAGTGAAGAAAGGTATCTAGGGTAGGCGAGTTGGAATTTATGGTTAGGTTGCTATACCTTGAGAGGGGAGAATCTTAGGCTCTGAATTTTTGTTTTACTTTTGCCTGGGACATGCAAAATGCTAAGTTTGGGGGTGTGATGAGGTCTAATATGTGATGTTTTTGTACCTTTTTTGCCTCCCTTTTACATAGTAAGTGGCTTGTTTCTTGAGTAAATTGGAATAAAACAATGGAATTTTGTCTTTATAAGATTTCTAGAACCTTTTGATGTGTTTGGTTTGTTTTCAGGTATTTAAGCTCTTAAAACAATGATTTTTGCAAAGGAATGAAGAATGAGAGTTTGGTACTTGATTTGGGAAGAAAAAGAGGAAAAAAATGAAGAAAAGTTGACCGTAGTGCGCCCAGGCGCAGGCCATCACGCCCAGGCGCAGGATTTTCACGCCTGGGCGCGCAAAATGCGAGAAAATGACACTGTTCGCTGTTTTGATCATAACTTGAGCTACGCTTATCCAAATGAGGCGATCTATATATCATTTTAAAGCTAAGGAAAATATCTACAACTTTTCCAGAAATAGCCTTGCTCAAATTCGTCCATATTGGGGGTAAAAATCAGTGCCGAAGTTGCTGCCAAACACAAATACGGGATTTTAGAAGGATTTTAATGATAAATTCTATTTGTAGATAAGATTCTTAGAGATTAGTTTATTCTAATAGGATCTTATCATATTATATTCAAATTTAGGATTAGTTTTATCTTATCACATTAGATTGGAAATTAGGTTAGTTTTTATCTATATAATAATAGGATTAGGATTCATTCAAGGGGAGAGGAGAGACACTCATACAACTCCATAGAATAATAGTAGATTAGGATTTGAGACTTGGAGAAGGAAGAAGGATTGGAGGTTTTGTGAAGAACACGAAGTTAGCGCAAGGATTCATGGTAATTATTTTTATCATGTTTATTGTGTTTTCTCGTGTAAGTATGAACTAATTCCATCCTTGGGATGTAGGAGTAGATGAATGGAACATTTTCAATATTTCTAGTAATAAATTAATCTTGTTTTCCGTTATTGAATTCTGTGTTTGATTATTCTTATTTGTTTCTCATGAAAGAAGCTGTTTCATGACTTTTGAAAATCCTTTATGAATAGATATATGAATTTAGGATTTAGTCATTTAATCAAACAGTTCAATTGCATAGGCACAGACATGTTTTCTATGAATTGGATAATTTTTACAAGTTTTGATTGAACTTAATTAAAGGTTAGGTTTTTAAGGCTCTCTTGAGACATCATTGGGAGATTAATATCTAAAATACGGAGACGTTCTAAGACATTAGGCGTTTTCTACCTTTGCAAAACAAATTCAGAATCAAGGAAAACAAATCAATTTATTATAGAATATTTAGGAACCTGCATCGAAACTACATCCCGCTTTTTCCCCTTGTCAAAGAGTCATTTATTTTAATTTCTGTTTTTATTTACAAAATCATAAATCCTTTGTCTTGTTCACTAAGTAATATTAATTAGGTGGAATTAATTAAACGGTCACTCCCTTGGGTACGATACTCGGACTTCATTGTCTATATTACTTGTACGATCTGGTACACTTGCCAGAATCCCAACAATTAAGCTGCAGTTTAATCGATTAAGCTGCAGTTTAATCGATTAAGCTGTAGTTTAATCGATTAAGCTGTTCAGTTTTGCAGTACCCAGACTTTGAGAGGCCATAACTTCTTTGTTACCCGTTGGATCTTCCTCAAATTTTAAAGCAAGCTTCCGTACATACGAATCTTCACATCCAACGATGGAATTTGTGTTTAGAGTTGTAAATCTTTTATTTTGAATTTCCTAATATCCTATGTTGTTAACCCTAAATCAAGCCTTCAATCCACTATTTCTAACTCAATATCATTATTTCCTTCACTCTATGCTTGACCATCATGAATTATACTAG
The DNA here is from genome assembly GCA_037953625.1 of Crotalaria pallida. Classification (NCBI taxonomy): domain Eukaryota; kingdom Viridiplantae; phylum Streptophyta; class Magnoliopsida; order Fabales; family Fabaceae; genus Crotalaria; species Crotalaria pallida. Next base: position 57,469,212 of record CM075651.1, read on the forward strand.
GAATTAAATTTGGGATGTTACAATTCTCCCCCACTTATTGGAATTTCGCCCCCGAAATTCCGTTAGGTTCGGTAAATGGAGAATCACCCCGGTGGTAGGACTTGTGATTCCTATCTTTAATTCCCTTTGGTTTCTTCCGTCGGTCTTTCGATTTGCCCTTACCTTGACAGAATTTAAATTAGGGTAGGATGTGCTCCCCCACTTGGCATCGACATATCCAACTACCGCTATGCTAAAGGATGTGGGATCGGGTGAATCCGCTTCCGATCGTCCTTCGGATAGATGTAAGACAGGAGTTGCATTAGCTAGATACGGGAAAACTCGAAATATTTAGCATTTCCTGAATAGTTTTAGAATCTTTTCTTGAAGAGGTGTCCTGAAATCATGGCATACGAAGATTCGTATAAAGTATGATTCCTTAAAGTTTGTCTCTCATAAGGATTGACTAGCACCGATAGGATTTAAAGCTTTTCAAAAACACAGGCATTCCTGAATAAGAAGCACACCAAAGCCTAAGAGCTTCCCCAATTGCTTATTTGATTAGAGCAGACACAATTCCTACTAAATGCTCAACAATCAACTTCTTTTACGAATGATTATCTAAGAACAGGGAAAAGATTCGAAGCAAATGTCAAGTTGCTCAAGATCGGTTTGGTGGATATAATGGTTAAGAATAACTTCTGTAACTCATCCTTGGGTTTAGCATTTAGCTACACTACTTTGGAACATGTAGCATACACCAAGACTTTGTAGGATTCTCATGTTTTGATGCTAACAATCTCTCTCCAAGCAACAACATTGGCAACAAGCAAGCTACACCACATGAAGATTAGAATTAGGATTTTTATTAATTCTATTTCAATGTAATCTTTATTTTATGCAATGCATCTCATTGGTGTGGGTAGCTTAGGTGATTTTAAGAATATTTAAATAATGTCTGATTAAGAGTGAAGATACTTTAAATCTTGATTAAATAGCTTGTGAAAATCATTTTAGAAAAACTTTGTTTTTATTCAGATTCTGATCAGTTTACTCGAGTAATGAGTATTAGTTCACTCGAGTAATTTATGTTCTGACAGGTTAATCGAGTAATGGTTTACACATCACTCGAGTAACTTAATCTGACATGTTTCACTCGAGTGACGTTGTTTGGTTTACTCGAGTAATTCAATCAGTGTTGGGAAAATTTTAAAAGGACTTAATTTTCTCTTTCAATAAAAAATATAGACTTTCATTCTTACAATTTTCTAATACACTTTGAAAAGTAATTCAAGAGCTATTTTACATCTTTCAAGAGCTATCAAGATTCAACAAAGAACTTTTCATTCTTCACTCTATTTTCTATCATTGTTCAAATATTCTTGAGATCATATTTTTGTTCTTAGTGGTTGTTGAAGATTTGCAATTTGTGATTGCATCATTGAAGTTTCAACACAAGTGAAGAATCTCACAAGGAAGACTTTGAGGATCAAATCAAAGCAAGAAAAGAGGATTGGTTGGAAGCATCTTCAATCAATTAGCAAGGAAATCTAGAATACTCAAAAGGGGTAGATTAGATCAAAGTGTTTGGTACACACTTTGAGTTGGGTTTTAAGATAGGAGAACTAAGAATCTAGTTGCATCTTAAAACATTGTAAAATCTACATTTGAAGATTTCTAGTGAAGAATCTCTCTTGATTTAAGAGGGGACTGGAGTAGCTTTCAAGTGGGTGAAAGTGAACCAGGATAAATCCTTGTGTCTCTTTTATTTTCATTCCTTGTATTTCATTAATTCATTAACATTTGCATTTTTAGGTTAGAATTGGGGTTTTCTTAATTCTACTCAATTGATCTAAAATTGCATGTTAATATTACTTGAAATTGTTCATATTAATCATTCATAATTTGTTGAATCATCATAGCATTGTTATTCTTGAAGAACTCCATTGAAAACAAAGTTTTAAATTGAATTTTACCCAGTTTACTCGAGTAAAGTTCTTGTCACTCGAGTAATCTGCTTTCAGTTTATAAACATTACTCGAGTAGGTTTTCTGTTACTCGAGTGATTTAAAATTTGCTTTCGTAATACTCGAGTGATTTTCTGAATACTCGAGTGAAATTATTTTTGGTTGCGTATTACTCGAGTGAAGGCTTGAGTTACTCGAGTAATCTGAACTGAATTCTTAAGAAAATTTATTTTCATAAAACCATTCTCTTAGGTGGACGAAAAATCTGTAATAAGGCTTCAATATTCTATTCACCCCCCCTCTAGACTATATTGAGCCGCTTGTTGGTTTCCAACAAGTGGTATCAGAGCTCGGACGAAAAATCCGAGCCTTAAAAAGCTTTTTCGAAAAGATCCTTTTACTTGGAAACAATGGGCTCAATTTCAAATCCTTTCGGTGGTGAAGGAACTTCCATTAATCGTCCTCCACTATTTAGTGGTGAGGGTTACGCTTATTGGAAGGTCCGCATGAAAATTTTTATTCAAGCCATAGATATGGAAATTTGGAACGCCATAGAGAATGGACCTTTTGTTCCTCAAACGAAAGTAAATGATGTTGTTTCAATTAAACCTCAATCGAGTTGGGACAATGATGATAAGAAGAAAGTTGCATTTGATTTAAAAGCTAAAAATATCATCACGTCCGCTCTTTCTTATGATGAGTTCTTTCGAGTATCTCAATGTGTTGATGCTAAACAAATGTGGGACACATTACAAGTCACACATGAGGGCACTTCGGAGGTTAGAAGGGCTAGGCTAAATACACTCATGCATGAATATGAACTCTTTCGTATGTTACCTAATGAAAACATAGGTGACATGCAAAAGCGGTTCACTCATATCATTAATCATCTTTCTGCACTTGGAAAAGTTATATCTAATGGTGAAGTTGTTAATAAGATTTTGAGATGTCTTAGCAGGGAATGGCAACCTAAGGTGACGGCCATTATGGAAGCTAGAGACGTGGATCAAATTGATTTAGCAACTCTATTCGGAAAGCTTCAAGAGCATGAAATGGAGCTTGGACGGTTATCCATGAATGAAGATGCCGATAGGAAGAAAAAGGGGATAGCTCTTAAATCAACTTCAAAATCCCTTAAGGCACAAGAGGAAAACTTTCAAGTGGATGACTCGGACTCCGATATAGATGATGAGACCCTTGGCTTGCTAGTTAAAAAGCTTGGTAGGTTCCTTAAGAAAAAGGGGAACTTTAATAGAAATAGACAAAGAGATTCTAAGGACTCACAACCAAGAAATAAGACTAACAAGGATCACATCAAGTGTCATGGATGTGGAAAGCTTGGTCACTATCGATCGAATTGTCCAACTCATTCTAAGAAGTCGGAAGGTGACAACTCAAAATTCAATTCTTCTAAAGGAAAAAGGGCTTACATAGTATGGGATGAAGTGGAGAGTCAATCAACATCTAGCTCATCGGATGATGAAGAACTTGCAAATCTATGTTTAATGACAAAGCTTGATGAAGAGGAATCTTCGAGCATTAAATCAAGTGAGAACGTCAATGAGGTAGATTATCTTTCCGATGCTAGCTCAAGTTCTAATTCTCCTTCATTCAATGAATTGTACAATGTGTATGTAGAGATGCATAAAGAGTTGAAGAAACTTGCTAAAATAAATGTTGAAAGAAAGAATTTCATAATGAAGCAACATGAAAAGATAATTGAACTTCAAAAAGATTTAGAAGAACTTAAGCTTCAAAATGAAACTCTAGAACTCATTTATGCAAACTCTACATGCAATTGTGAATTGAAATCAAATGAGACTCCATCTTGTGAAAATTGCAAGTCTTTGGAAAAAGAAGTTTTTAATTTGAATGATCGACTTGCAAGGCTCATGAAAGGAGATACTTCTTTAGATCATTTGCTTTCAACTCAAAGGAACAATAGCAATAGATCCGGTCTTGGCTATACCAAACCTAAGAAACGCAATTATCGCAAAGTTGGTGGATTTTCAAAGAATAAGATTTCTAAAAACCCAACTTGTCATTATTGTGGAATCTTTGGGCATACCACGAATAAATGTAATATAAAGAAATTTGGTATACCAAGCGGTGAATATATTTGGATTGTTAAGGGGACTTCTCCTCATGCTAACAACAAAGGACCCAAGACCACTTGGGTACCTAAGTCAACCAAATGATATCTTTCTTGTAGGTGTGTCTTCGAACCAAAGAGCGAAAATGGTACTTGGATAGTGGTTGTTCGAGACACATGACGGGAGACAAAACGCACTTCATGGAACTTACTCCGAAAAATGGTGGATTTGTGACATACGGCGACAACAACAAGGGCAAAATTCTAGGAGTCGGGAAAATCGGTAACGTATCTAATCTTGTCATAGAAAATGTCCTATACGTAGAAGGCTTAGAACACAACTTGCTTAGTATAAGCCAACTATGTGATATGGGCAATTATGTGACATTTACTCCGGAATTATGCTTCATTAAGTCTTCTATAGATGATAGTGTTAAGTTTGTTGGTCGTCGCTCTAATAACACTTACTTAATTGATTTGGATGAGATAACTTCACTATTTTCAAAATGTTTCAAATCTTTTGATGATGAAATTCGTCTTTGGCATAGACGAATTGCTCATGTGAATGTGAATCAATTGAACAAACTTTTGCGAAAAGATTTAGTGATTGGTTTGCCTAAACTAAACTTTAAGCTTGATGGCATTTGTGACTCTTGTCAAAAGTGCAAGCAAGTTAAAAGTTCTTTTAAACCTAAAAATGTGATAAGCACAACAAAGCCTTTGGAGCTAATCCATATGGATTTGTTTGGCCCTTCACAAATTAAAAGTTTAGGTGGCAATTACTATGGATTTGTTTTAGTAGACGATTTTACTAGATTCACATGGACTTTATTTTTATCCGCAAAAAGTGAAGTTTATAAATGTTTTAAAAAATTTGCCAAACTCATCCAAAATCAACTAAGTTTGAAAATTGTGTCTATTAGAAGTGATCACGGAGGTGAGTCTGAAAACACTAGGATTGATGCGTTTTGTGATAAGTTTGGTATTGATCATCAATTTTCGGCCCCTAGGACTCCGGAGCAAAACGGAGTTGTAGAAAGGAAAAATAGAATATTAGTGGAACTTGCTCGTACTATGTTGATAGAATCAAATGTTCCTAAATATTTTTGGGCTGATGCGGTAAACACCGCTTGCTATGTGCTTAATAGGGTTCTTATTCATCCGCATTTAAATAAAACACCTTATGAACTTTTAAAAGGGCGAAAGCCAAATATCTCACATTTTCATGTTTTTGGGTGTAAGGTGTTTGTTTTAAATAACGGAAAGGAACCGGTCGGCAAGTTTGACTCTAAAGCCGACGAAGGCATATTCATAGGTTATTCAACTCATAGCAAAGCATATAGAGTCTACAATAAAAGAACATTAACCGTTGAGGAATCCGTGCATGTTGTATTTGATGAATCTTCGAAAGGAGATTGTGTTGTTTCTTGTGATGATTATATAGGTACATTTTTGGATCATGAGAATTCAACACCACAACAAATGGGAGAGCTTACATTCTTTCTTGGCCTTCAAATAAAGCAGCTTAATGATGGCATTTATATTCATCAGAGTAAATATTGTAGAGAGCTTCTCAAACGTTTTGGAATGGATTCGTGCAAATCCGCTTCTACACCAATGAGCGTTGCATGCTACCTAGATCAAGATGAGGCTGGAAAAGCGGTAGAGGTAACGAAGTATCGTGGTATTATTGGTAGTTTGTTATACTTAACTGCATCTAGGCCTGATATCATGTTTAGTGTATGTATGTGTGCACGTTTTCAAGCAAAACCGAAAGAGTCGCATCTAACTGCTGTCAAAAGAATAATGAAATACTTAAAGGGTACAACGAATACTGGACTTTATTATCCTAGGGATGCTTTTCTAAAACTTATAGGATATTCGGACTCTGACTTTGCCGGTTGTAAAGTTGAGCGAAAAAGTACAAGCGGAACATGCCATTTAATTGGTAATTCACTTGTATCGTGGTTTTCTAAAAAGCAAAATTGTGTAGCTTTATCAACCGCGGAGGCCGAATACATAGCTGCAGGTAGTTGTTGTGCTCAAATTTTATGGATGAAGCAACAATTATCTGACTTTGGTTTAAATTTAACAAATATCCCTATAAAGTGTGATAACACTTCGGCAATTAATTTGACTAAAAATCCAGTATTACACTCAAGGACAAAGCATATTGAAATTAGGCATCACTTTTTGAGAGATCATGTTCAAAAAGGTGATTGTGTTATTGAGTTTGTTCAAACTTCGGATCAATTAGCTGATATCTTTACAAAACCATTACCAAGGGACACATTTTATAAGATTCGAAGAGAACTTGGTATTTTTGATGAATTAACTATTAGCTAATTGTATTTGATGCTTTTTATACTCACCTTCAAGCCTATTTCAATGTGACTTGTATTTTGAGTTGTTGTATCTTATTAAAGTGTTTATCATTTTTTTTATGCAGTTATGTGTGTATGTTTTCTATAATATGCTAATTGCTTTATTTGTATGTGTGTTACTTGCTACATGCTAAGTGTTTTTCTGTGTTTGTGCATGAAAAATGATTTTGCATGAAAAATTGAAATTTTTGAAATTCTGGACAGTTCACTCGAGTAACAGAAATTTCACTCGAGTAATTTTAAAAACTCTTTCGTATTACTCGAGTAATTCTGTCTGTCACTCGATTAATTTTAAAATGACTTGCGTATCACTCGATTAAGTTCATCCATCACTCGAGTAAAATCTTTTTATCTTTCGGCATACTCGAGTAACATACTCTTTCACTCGAGTACTGCTCGAATCACTCGAGTAACGTATGAACATTACTCGAGTAACTTACGTGATTTTAAAAGCTGAACTGTTGAAATCTGCATCATTTTCCCGATTTTTTTCTCTCTCTTGTTCGTCTTTCTCTCTTCTCTCTCATACGGGTCTTCATCAAATCATCATCTTTCAGCCACAAAACTCACAAATCATACAAATTTCTTCCATATTTCATCATTATATCATCATTTCTACTCCTTTCATTCATCAATTTCACCAATTTTATCCAAAAATCCGAAAACCCCAAATCAAAACCCTAACCCCCAAAACCGAATTTGCTTTTTCTGAATCAATGGCTTCTTCCTCTCACTATCAACCTCCTCAAAAGAAAGCAAAGCAAGGAGCAGGTCGTAATGATACTTGGTTTTCTGGAATCAACCGAGATTTGCGGGAACCAGCATTTATCAATCGCTCTTTTGGTCTTACAAGGTATGTTAAATTTGCTTGGTTGCATAAGGAGCAATTTCCGTTTGTAGAGGATTTAGAATTTCAGAATTTGAAGAGGTTTTTGGAATTTGAGACTCATTATTACCCTAGGCTTGTCAGACAATTTTATCAAAATTTTACTAAGCTAGATGGTGAGTATCAAACAATGGTTAGAGGACATCATTTTGTTATAAAGCCTGCGGATTTGACTATGATGTTTGGTTTAGAAAACAAGGGAACTTTTATTGGTGATACTGAATGTCTGGATTTGGATGTGGATACTAATAAGATTTATACTGATTTGTTGCGTACTGGTGAATCTTGGGGTGATAGAACTACTAGAACTGTATCACCTTTGCATGCTGTGGATAGGGTGCTCATGTATATTATCTCTTATTGTTTGATTCCAAAATGCAATCAAAATTATGCTCAATTGGGAGATGATGATCTTACTTTGTTTCATGGGATTAAAAAGAGGTATGAGATGAATTGGAATAAAATGTTTTTAGCTCGTATGGAAGCTGCTGCTCAATCTCCTCCTACCCAATTCTTGCCATATCCTATGCATGTCACCAAGATCATGAGGTATTATCGTGTTCCAATCCCTGATGATGAGCCAGCTGAAAAGGAAAAGAAAAATAACTGGTGTCTTAATGATTCGCACATTAGTTATATGAAAATTGCTTGGCATAGGGACAGTCGCACTTGGTTATGGAAATCACAGATTAAGGAAATGGCTGAAGCTGCAAAGGCTGCAAGAGTTTCAGGTACTAGGAAAAGGAATTTACTTGGTGATAGGGCTGGTGCATCCTCTTCTGTTCCTCCTACTTCTACTGATCCGATGGATACCGATCGTATTGAGGACTATATCGATTTGGATAATCTTGGTACTCCATTTGATGCACAAGCTGCTCATGAGTCATTAGTTGAGCACATCAATGCTCAATTCACTCAGTTGGAGATGAGACAGGATGTGAAGAATATTGCCATGGAGCATCGTTTGATGGATTACATGTCTGGATTATTTTCTCATCATTTTCCTCCTCCTCCACCTGATTCCTAGACCTGTGGATGCTGATGATGTTTGCTGTTGATTTCTGTTGCATGTTTCATTTGCATATTTTCTGTTTATGTTTCTGTTTCATGTTTCTGACTCTGTTGCTACTATGACTTTAGGACCTTGTGTATGGTCTAGTTTGTTTAGTTTTTCGTTTTTGATTATCTGCTATGATTTGCTGCATAGTGTGATGCTCTGATACTCTGATTTATGGTGCTATATTCGTTGTTCGTTTATATTCGTTGTTTATATACGTTGAGGCACTATTGTGGTTTATTTTGGTATTGTCTTTATTGTTATATATTTTCTATACCATTGTGAACTACTTACCTTCAACTTTTGGCAAAGGATTTTTCTCAAAAATTTTATCTTTTTAATGATGCCAAAAGGGGGAGAATATTTTGTTGATGTTGTTCTTGTAGGTTAAGTTTTATTATATTTTTCCTAGATGTTTTACATTTAGGGGGAGTATGTTAAAACTTAGTGCTTAATTTGAAAGGAGGTTTGTCATCATCAAAAAGGGGGAGTTTGTAGGATTCTCATGTTTTGATGCTAACAATCTCTCTCCAAGCAACAACATTGGCAACAAGCAAGCTACACCACATGAAGATTAGAATTAGGATTTTTATTAATTCTATTTCAATGTAATCTTTATTTTATGCAATGCATCTCATTGGTGTGGGTAGCTTAGGTGATTTTAAGAATATTTAAATAATGTCTGATTAAGAGTGAAGATACTTTAAATCTTGATTAAATAGCTTGTGAAAATCATTTTAGAAAAACTTTGTTTTTATTCAGATTCTGATCAGTTTACTCGAGTAATGAGTATTGGTTCACTCGAGTAATTTATGTTCTGACAGGTTAATCGAGTAATGGTTTACACATCACTCGAGTAACTTAATCTGACATGTTTCACTCGAGTGACGTTGTTTGGTTTACTCGAGTAATTCAATCAGTGTTGGGAAAATTTTAAAAGGACTTAATTTTCTCTTTCAATAAAAAATATAGACTTTCATTCTTACAATTTTCTAATACACTTTGAAAAGTAATTCAAGAGCTATTTTACATCTTTCAAGAGCTATCAAGATTCAACAAAGAACTTTTCATTCTTCACTCTATTTTCTATCATTGTTCAAATATTCTTGAGATCATATTTTTGTTCTTAGTGGTTGTTGAAGATTTGCAATTTGTGATTGCATCATTGAAGTTTCAACACAAGTGAAGAATCTCACAAGGAAGACTTTGAGGATCAAATCAAAGCAAGAAAAGAGGATTGGTTGGAAGCATCTTCAATCAATTAGCAAGGAAATCTAGAATACTCAAAAGGGGTAGATTAGATCAAAGTGTTTGGTACACACTTTGAGTTGGGTTTTAAGATAGGAGAACTAAGAATCTAGTTGCATCTTAAAACATTGTAAAATCTACATTTGAAGATTTCTAGTGAAGAATCTCTCTTGATTTAAGAGGGGACTGGAGTAGCTTTCAAGTGGGTGAAAGTGAACCAGGATAAATCCTTGTGTCTCTTTTATTTTCATTCCTTGTATTTCATTAATTCATTAACATTTGCATTTTTAGGTTAGAATTGGGGTTTTCTTAATTCTACTCAATTGATCTAAAATTGCATGTTAATATTACTTGAAATTGTTCATATTAATCATTCATAATTTGTTGAATCATCATAGCATTGTTATTCTTGAAGAACTCCATTGAAAACAAAGTTTTAAATTGAATTTTACCCAGTTTACTCGAGTAAAGTTCTTGTCACTCGAGTAATCTGCTTTCAGTTTATAAACATTACTCGAGTAGGTTTTCTGTTACTCGAGTGATTTAAAATTTGCTTTCGTAATACTCGAGTGATTTTCTGAATACTCGAGTGAAATTATTTTTGGTTGCGTATTACTCGAGTGAAGGCTTGAGTTACTCGAGTAATCTGAACTGAATTCTTAAGAAAATTTATTTTCATAAAACCATTCTCTTAGGTGGACGAAAAATCTGTAATAAGGCTTCAATATTCTATTCACCCCCCCTCTAGACTATATTGAGCCGCTTGTTGGTTTCCAACAGACTTCACTTCTTTGTACTATTTTCTATCTACTCTCTAACTCTATAAGAAGCTTTTGAACGAATACTTCTTGGTTAGGTTGGCTTCACTAAGAATTCTCTCCTTGGAAGTCACTACTTTGGTTGTCTACTTTCACTTAAAGGTTACAATGATAGCATTTATTGATAGATGCAAGAATTGAGGTGATCAATCCCAACCTCACGTCTACCAACAGCACATCACTGTCAGGTTCTGTCAATGATGTCATCATTTAACAAATGCAAGGATTAGAGTGATCAGTTCTAACCTCACATTACATCAAATAACAACATCACAGCATAGTATTGGTCACTTGGTACTAGAATTCTCAAACTTAAGAATTCTTTCTAAGGTCTTTCATATGTTATCTATAAGAACAGGATTGTATTTGGAGAGGCAGATATCCAACATGTTTTTAAACAATTCTACCCTAAGACATTACTAATTCACTATTTAGCTAACTAAGGAGAAAACTAACTCCACATCAATTGACCTTATAAACTTTACACATGGACTTGGAAAACATTAGTTACCTGCGGCCATATCAGCTGGGTCCACCTCGTCACCCTCGACGGTAAACAATTTTCCCTTCTGCAATGATGGACCACCACGGGCCTTCTGTTCCTTACTAGCATTAATCTCCTTCTTCATTGTGTTCTTAGGACAATTTGAAGCAAAATGTCCGGGTTGTCCACAGTGAAAGCATAACCCCTCCTTTTGACCCAATGTCCAGCACACTCCCCTATGCATCCTGCCACAGTGCTGACAAGTTGGTATGGGACCATAAGCATTCACTGTTGGTCCGGATTCCCTAGGAAACGTGACCCTAGAATGAGAGTATGGTCCTGACTTCTGAATCGGTCCCTTGTCCTTACTTTGACCTCCGATTCTCTGGTTTGCCCGAGATCTCTCATCAGCTAGCTTTCGTTTGAGACCCTTCTCACAGGTGCTTGCCATGTTGACCAAGCGAGCAAAGTTATCAATGTTGTGATACTCACACGAGAGGCGAAGATCACTCCTAAGTCCAGCTTCAAACTTAACACACTTGCCCCGGTCACTTGCATACCGATAATCAGAAAATCGGATGAGATCTTCAAACCGAGCTGCGTAGTCCCCTACAGACATAGACCCTTGAGTCAATTGGAGAAAAGCAATCTCCTTCTCCCTCCTAACATCTTCAGGGAAATACTTCCCCAGGAATAGATCCTTGAACATCTCCCAAGGAATCACAAGATTAGCTACCGCCAATCCTCTCCTCTGTTGGTCCCACCAATGTTCTGCCTCATTGGTCAGCATGAATTCAGCTAGTCGAACATACTGCTCCATTGGTGGTTGAATAGAACGGAGAATCTTCTCTATCTCCTGTATCCACCTCTGTGCTCCATCCGGGTCATTTCCACCTTCAAAGCGAGGCGGATTATTCTTTCGGAACCGAGACATCCAGTCAATCTCAACTGGAGCTGGTTGCAGAGCTGCTGCTGCTGCGGTAGCTGCTGCCGCTGCAACGGCTGCAATCTGTTCCCCCTGCTGCTGCTGCATCTGAGACAGATGCTCCAGAATAGCAGCAAGTCCATCATTACCAGCCCTTCTTCCAGCCATACTGCTTAGCCAGAGAGAACAGACCAGTAAGACTCAATTACTAAGTAGATACATAGTACTATAATTATCCTATTATAATCTTAAACTATTACTATGAGCATCAATTACTCGCTAGGTGAGTAATCATTTGGAGTTTGTATAACTCCAAGGCCGAGGAGAACTGCTCTGATACCATAAGTGTAACACCTAGGATTCATACCCTTAATTCCCCTTATACTAAAATACGGACTTAAAAATTCCTTTTTATTTCATTAAAATCAACCATCAAACGGACGAAGTTTGGTTTGTTTTTCGGACTAATCCAAAATTTAACCTGTGATAAACAATTTTCAAATAAACAACTAATAGCCAGCAGGGCTTCAGATTATATTTCTAAATCATATCAAGGCCCCTTGGGCTCCAAATATATCAGAGTAATAGCGGAAAATACTAAGTTTGAGTGTCATAACCAAAACATATAACTTTGTCAAAATAAAACATCCTAAGCCTCACTTAAAATATGAATAACAAATTTTACATCAAAATAGTGTAGGAGGCTTAAGTTCATAATATCCTTCAAATCCCATAATAACCCTACTCTCCCTGTAACGGAAAGTACTCCTGCTCGGCCGGGGGCTGTGCCAACTCAATCTCCGTACCTGAAAATGTAAGGGAGTGAGCATTGCACATGAAATAGAAGGCAGTTTCTAACTAGACATAATAACCCACTAGGTCAAACACAATTAGCAAATAAGCATATATTCACATATTGCACACCATACTCATTTCATCATTTCCATACTCATTAATTATTTCACATTTCCATTTCCATTATTCCATTTCAACATCCATTTTCATTATTCATTTCAACATCCATTTTCATTATTAATTCATTTATTTCACATACCCATTTCATTCCAGTACATCACCTCAAATCAGAGGCCAATGAACAGTTTTCATTCAACACATTTATCACCTCAAAACAGAGGCTCTCATTCTTTTCCTTATTTAAATTATGTGTCCCTCAGGTCAGAGGTCAACACTCAGTTCTTTAATTCATCCGGTGTCCCTCAGGTCAGAGGTCAACACCCAATAACATTCATTTCATCTTGTGTCCCTCAGGTCAGAGGTCAACACTTTATTTCATTCTGTGTCCCTCAGGTCAGAGGTCAACACTCATTCACTTTAATTCATATGATGTCCCTCAGGTCAGAGGTCAACACCCATTCACTTTATTCCTTTTCGTGCCGCTCAGGCCAGAGGTCAACACACACTTTCAATTTAATTCATCCGGTGTCCCTCAGGTCAGAGGTCAACACTCAATTACTTTCATTTATTTTGTGCCCCTCATATCAGAGGTCAGCCAAATCATCACTTTCCATTAATCATCACCTCAAAACAGAGGCCAACACACTTATTACATTTTCATTTCACATTACCTCACATCAGAGGCCAAATCATACTTTCACCATCTTACACAAACAACTTAGCACATACAATCACAAATACACATTATTCATTCCAAATTTCCTTATTCATTTCCTATCTCAGTTATCACAATCATACCAAATAGTGTTCTCTTTTATAGCCCAACATTTAGATTCGCCCTTCATTTTAATCTTGCATATATCACCTTCTACCTTTTTATTTCCACATAATCGTTTTACTTCCATTTCCCATATTCATTAGTTCAATTCCTAAGCCATGACCTTTAATTCACAATTGATAATACTTAACATTTTTACTCATTTAACAATTAGATACAAATATGCACATTCATGACATTTAATCGTTTCCATTCCCTTTCTTCCTATATCAATTTATTTCACAACACATGCATATAATTGCTACAGTAATTAATTATCATTTAATTCACAACTTTACAAATAAAATCAATAATCATAGAAATCATATATGTCAAATTTATTATCACATTACCCAATTCCTCATGTACTTCAATATAATCATTTACCAAATTTCATTTATCAAATTACTCATTTTCATATTATTGAGTTTCCTTTTCCTAATCTTAACATCCAATCATCATGCATATTTAATTAATTAGAATTTTATATTCAATAACCTAGGGTTTTATAATCTAATTTTCTCCCCTAACACATAACCCTAACAAGCATTATATACTAACTAGAACCTACTCCCTAGAACAAGGCAAAGCTCACTATATCCACCCCCTTACCTCAAACACTTAAGGATAAGGAGAGTCCAAGTGTCCTATACTTGAGTTTGCCCACCAAGAGCTCATAATCCACAAGAGAGTGATAGAACCTATTATAAAGCCACAAAAAATGAGGGTTATTGCTCATTCCATGATTCTCAAACTAAACCCCATGGAAAACTTGAAGGTTCTATGCTTAGAAACGAAAACCTCCATGAGAGGGAGGAGAGAGAAAACTCGAATTAGAGAGAGAAAGGGAAGGAATTCAAAGGCTTGAATACTTACTTGGAGCAAGGAGGAAGAGATGTGTTGATGAAATGAAGAAATCCCACTTGTTCTTGGAGGATTTGATGATGGAGAATGGAACCCTAGGGGGGAGAGAAAGGGAGAAACGAATTTGGGATTGGAATGAATGTGTACTGCACCTTTATTTTTTTCTGCATCTACAGCAGTTAATCGATTATTAATCGATTATGCCATTTCCCATTTTTTGACCTTAATCGATTAAGCTGCAGTTTAATCGATTAAGCTGCAGTTTAATCGATTAAGCTGTTCAGTTTTGCAGTACCCAGACTTTGAGAGGCCATAACTTCTTCGTTACCCGTTGGATCTTCCTCAAATTTTAAAGCAAGCTTCCCTACATACCAATCTTCACATCCAACGGTGGAATTTGTGTTTAGAGTTGTAAATCTTTTATTTTGAATTTCCTAATATCCTATGTTGTTAACCCTAAATCAAGCCTTCAATCCACTATTTTTAACTCAATATCGTTATTTCCTTCACTCTAAGCTTGACCATCATCAATTATACTAGGAATAAAATTTGGGATGTTACAAGGCCTATGGATGGTTTAAAAAATATAATAATAGCAATAATAATAGTAATATATATGGTATTTTTTTTATAAGACAAAATTTTTTAATAATACCCAGGAAGTATAAGAAATACTTCCTGAAAAGAATACAAAAGCAAAGATATAAACAAAAGAAACGAAACCAAAAACACAACCATGAAACAACAGACTACCCAAAAACCTCTGCCACCATGTCAACGACAAAACACAACATTAAGAGCAATAACCCCTTAAACTTTGCGACGGATTTAAACACCATTCATACAAAGACATGCATCCTTTCTTTACTTTACCTCTTAACCACAGCCAAGAACGAACTTGAATCTTTTCCACTATGATATGACATGGTTGATACACATCTTTGAAAACCTTCTCGTTTCGCCATTCCCAAATTAACCAGATACTTGTTAACCAAACCAAAGACCAGTAACCTCTAATCCATGTAATATTTAACATACGTAAGTGCTGCTTGTAATGAAGCATGCCATCATTATGAAGAACTGATTCGAAACCAAACCACTTATATACATCTTGCCACACCCTGTAGGAATACTTACATTCAAAAAACAAATGGCTTGTCGTCTCCTCTTCCTCATTGCATAACCCACATAACAACTGATCAGCTCGTAAAAGAATCCCGCGACGTCCTAAATTGACCTTTGTAGGCACTTTGTCAATGATAACTCTCCAGCCAAAAGCAATAGCCTTCAATGGTGCACCTGCCTTCCACAGTATCTTATAACATGAATCTGATTGTGTAATCTGATTATTATGCAACTCTTGGTATGCAGATTTAACAGAGTACACACCATCTTTTTCTGGTTGCCACCACCAAGAATCTTGTTTATCCTGATGTAAAACAACATTTCCAACTACACATAACATGTCATTAAGTAATTCATTTTCCCAAACAAAAAAACCTCTCCTCCACTTACACTCCCACACCCAAACCCCATTCACCCATCTCCCAGCATCAAACACAGAGACATCTTTCACCTCACTCAAAGAAAAAATTCTATGGAACCTATCTCTCAAAGTTGCATTCCCAACCCAAATATCTTTCCAGAAACTGGTCTCCCTCCCATCCCCTACTCTCTTAACCAAACCCCTAGAAAACCAACTCTGACCAGGTAACACCCCTAACCCCAGACCTACAATATCCCTCCACCATAACGACCAATACCTAGAATTGGGAGACTCAAAGACCTGCCGAAAACCCAGCCCATCCTGCCCATATTTAGCTTCTAAAACTCTCACCCAACACTTATCCCTCTCAGTCAACATACGCCAACCCCATTCCCCTAAAAGAGCCAAATTAAAAGACCCTATATGTTTAACACCTAAGCCACCGTTCACCCTCTCTCTACATACCACATCCCAGCTAACCCAAGGTATTTTTCTTTTTATACCACACCCTCCCCAAATAAATTGACGTTGAATTTTAATTAAAGAGCTTACCACCTTTTTTGGATCCTTGTAGAAGGAAAGAAGATAGATAGGCAGCGCATTCAGAACAGAATTCAACAAAACCACCCTTCCACCAAATGACAGGTATCTGCTACTCCAAGAAGACAACCTCTTCTTCATCATATCCAACAATCGATTCCAGAATACAACTCTCCTATGATTAATACCAATGGGAATACCAAGAAACTTCAATGGCAAATGACCCGCCGGACAATTCAAATAATGAGCCATAGAATACACCCTGTGAGGATCCATATTTACTGCTAACAACTGACTTTTACTAAAATTCACTGCCAGTCCAGAACAGAGTTCAAACATCCTCAAAACACATTTCAGCGTAACCATATTGTTAATTGAACCATCTCCCAGAATAACTGCATCATCTACATATTGAAGAAGGCTAACACCCACCTCACCCCTTCCCACCTTATACTCCTTAAACCTCCCAATCTCCACCGCTCTCTTCAACAAACCATGTAACCCTTCAGCAACAACCAAAAAAAGGAAAGGTGACAAAGGATCCCCTTGTCTCAAACCATGCTCCAATTTAAATTCTTCAGAAGGACTACCATTAATCAAAATAGACATAGAAGCAGACGAAATGCATTCCTTTATCCACTTACACCACTTTTCACAAAAGCCCATTCTACATAACATATCTAATAGAAATTCCCAAGAAATAGAATCATAAGCCTTCTGAAAATCAATTTTGAAAATTGAACACTCCTTATTCCTCCTTTTCGCCTCATCAATAATCTCATTTAAAATAACAACCCCATCCAAAATATTTCTATCCTTTAAAAACGCTGATTGATTTTCAGAAATCACCTTACCTACTACCAACTTCATCCTATTGGCAAGTAGTTTAGAGATAATTTTATACATAGCCCCAATGAGAGAGATCGGTCTATATTCATCTATAGCAACAGGATTCAGTTTCTTAGGAATAAGACAAACAAATGAAGGGTTACCTCCTCTAACGAATTTGCCAAACCTATGAAATTCCTGAACCGCACCAACAATGTCATCTTTTAACAAATACCAGAACTCCTTGATGAACCTGAAATTAAATCCATCTGGACCAGGACTTTTAGAACTACCACAATCCCAAACTGCCATTTTCACTTCTTCTTCTATAAATTCAGCAATTAACATCTCATTATCTAAACCATCTATCCTTCTGAAATCAATTCCCTCTAACCTCGAGCGACACCACTGCTGTTCTTCAAATTTCCTCTTGAAATAACTCATAACACCCTCCTTAGTCTCCGACACACCTGTTAAAAAATGACCATCCACCTTGATCCCTTGGATCCTTGAATAATTCCTCTTCATACGTAACAATGAATGAAAGTAACTAGAATTAGAGTCGCCATCACGAAGCCATTTAATCCTTGCTTGCTGGAATGTCAAATTATCTTTCATCTGCACAGCCTTCCAAAAATCAGACCAAGCCTCAGATCTCTGTAATATGTCCGACTGCTGTAAAATTCCATCTTCCCCCTTTAAATCTACTTCTTTCACCTTTTCCTTGGCCACCTCAATCCTTTTATCAATAGAACCAAAGGTAAATTTATTCCAAGTTCTCAAACCATCTCTCAATCTTTTCAATTTCTCCTTGAAGACAAACATCTTCCAACCTTCCACATGAATCCCTGCCCAAATCTCCTCTACAGCCTTATGAAATTCCTTATGTAGAAACCAAGCGTCTAAAACTCGGAACGGTTTAGGACCCCAGTCAAGAGACAAGCATTCAAGAATAACCGGACAGTGATCTGAAATTGATCTATCCAAACTTTTCTGCACCAAACCCGACCATGCTTCCAGCCATCCCTCAGATAATAGAAATCTATCCAGTCTGCTCATGGCACTATCATTTTTTGCATACCATGTAAACTTCCGCCCAACCATTAGCAAATTAATCAAATTCATAGAAGACAAGAACTGATTAAACTCACCAATTTCTCGACTTCTCCCTGTTGAACTTCTTCCCTTCCTTTCGTGCCTATCAAGGACAGCATTAAAATCGCCCACCACACATCACAATAAACTCGAACAAGACAATTTCAATTGAATCAATGTGTTCCATAGGAAAGCTCTATCTACATCATTGCAAGGCCCGTACACATTTACAATACAGCAAGAACCAGTGACCTCCCTCCAAACACCCTCCACTAAAATAAAACGATCACCAACTTCATGCCTTGTCATGGTAAAACATGACCTCCTCCACATACTCAGCAACCCACCCGAATTACCATCAGCAGGACTAACAATAAACTCAAAATCATCACTGTCATACCATAATTTTCTACAAAAATTACGGTCTATAGAAGCCATCTTCGTTTCCTGCAGACACACAAATTCCGCAGACACTGACCGAGCCAACTTACATATCTCTTTCCCCTTGATTCTTCCTCCTAACCTCCGGACATTCCAAGACAACATCTTCATTTTAACCCCACCGAGAACCCAACCTCACGATCTTCAATTCCCAGTTCCTTTAACTCCAACAAAGTCAACTTCCTAATCACAGTTTCATCATCAACAACACTAAGAACCCCCAACTCCTTACCCATCTCCCATAATGATTTTGCATCTTCAACCGGATCACCTTTTTCAAGCACACACTCCAATTCATGATCAATATAATTGTCACCAAGCATAACAGAACCTTCACAAATCTAAAAGATCCTTCTCATTTAAACATAAACCCGTGTTTAAAGACTTCTTTACCTTCTTTGATTTCCTCTTCTTGTAGAATGGCGGTAACAAGCTCTTCTTCTTTCTCTGCTTCTTGAAACCATACCCCTTCATCTTCTTATTTTGTTGAAACGCTTCATCTCCTACTGCCACACGAATTGACACCTCCTCACCGAGCAACCCCATCGCCGGCACCGCAGCGGTCGAGATATCCTCCGCCGGCACCGCAGCACTCGAGGTACCCTCCCTTTTCCTCTCACCGGAGTTATGCAGCGGGCTGTCACCAAAAGGAATCAACGTCGATACAGCAGCTGTAACACCCTCATAAATATTCAGTTTTTAGGTTTTAAATAAAATCAGAGTTTGAAAATTTCCTTTTTAATTTAAATATTTATAAAAATTCTTAGGAAAAATCCGGCAGAGTTTCCTCTATTTTTCGGACTTTCCCAAAATTTCCTTGTTGTACCTGTCCAGACCAGAATAGTTCAAAAGCTTAAATCATAAGTATTACAATAAATGAAAACCTAATGCCCACCAATACCCAACTCTGGGCATACACTAATACACACATTTAATTATAAAAATACATTCTTAAACTTAATTAAAATTCACTCTTGGTATCATAAAAGACACCCTTTGTGGTGAGGGTTTCCTGCTCGGCCAGCACTAGTGTATGCTCCACTTGTGTACCACAAAAATATTAACCACACAGGGGAAGCATCACACAGAACTTAAAGAGAGATTTCTAAGCAGCTATATACGACACACCAAGACAATTCAAGCCTATGCTATACTACTTAATTCATGTTCTTTTTCCTTTTTACTCCCTAACTGTTTCCCAATTCTTTTTCTTTCTAATTGTATTCTTTTAAATAATCCCTAACCTCTAATTATTCTTGTTCCTCATTACTTTCGCTCTTTCCTTTTTATTCCTTTTTCCTAATCACTCTAGTTTCTCTACTCACTCTCTTTCCAACTAACCTATTTCTTTTTCTTCCTTTCCCATTCTACTCACTCTACATCTTCTGCTCCCCTTTTCTTCCTCCTTGTTTACTTTACTTTATTATCTTTTCTTTTTTTTTTCTTTATTTCATTCTTTCCTTTTCTTTTCTCTTTACTGATGCGCCGGGGCTCTATACCCAGTCGACTTACTCTGGTGATGCGCCGGGGTTCTATACCCGATCGACTTAGACTAGTGATGCGTCGGGGCTCTATACCCAGTCGACTTACACTGGTGATGCGCCGGGGCTCTATACCCGGTCGACTTACACTGGTGATGCGTCGGGGCTCTATAACACTGGTGATGCGCCGGGGCTCTATACCCGGTCGACTTACACTGGTGATGCGTCGGGGCTCTATACCCGGTCGACTTACACTGGTGATGCGCCGGGGCTCTATACCCGGTCGACTTACTCTGGTTCCCTTTTACTTCTTTTCATTTTATTTCCTTTATTTCACTTTCTTTCTTTCAATTCACATTTTAATTCTTTTCTTTCTCTTCTTCTCTTTTCCCTCATTCTCTTTCTTTGTTTCCTTTTCCTACATCACTCATATTTAATAATACCTAGCTCATGCATTTAGAACCAATTATATTATTTCTTTTTCCGTTAACTCCCTCTTTCTTATTTTCCGTTTATTTCCTTCCTCTAATGGCTAAACACTCATTCACTCCATTTATTTCTATTAACCTTATTTTATCCTAATTTAGTTCTCAACTCATTCCTACACTTTCTTTATTTAATTCCGGCTTTCCCTAATAAATCTCTAATTTCTCCCTTTTCTCACTTATGCTACTCACTCGTTCTTATAATTCCGTTTATTTATTTCTCTCTTTCTTTCTTTTTGCTAATTGCTTTAACTCTTCTTTAACTAAATTTTCTTTCCTAATTATCTTCCTTATTACATATCCTATTATTATATTATTGGTCCTATTCTACTCGGTGGTCTCACTAAATTCTCTTTACTCTCATTTGTTCATTTCTAAATTTATTTCCCTATTCACCATTTCTATTCTTTTGCCACACCCTACCGATCTAATTGATTAGTTATTCTGTTACCTATCTTTTTATTCGTCACTATTTGGTTCCCCTATTTACTCCATCTATCTTTCTTCATTATTAGCGGGCTACTCTAAGGTTCATTAGCAATTAACATTTCCCCCGGTCCTAGCGATAGATATAACTACCCAGAAATACACCCCTTAAGGACTGGTAATGAAATCCCTTACCTCAATCGATGACAGTGAGAGGGGTAACCTTAATCTGACGCTTTACTCCCCGACTCACGCTTTAGCTCGGCTCCAACTTGATCCTAAGCTTCCTCAATCTTCGATTCCAAGCACGGTGGGGACAAACGATCTCGATCACGGTGACGGTGTTGCTCTTCGACACCGGGAGGAGAGAGAGAGCACGGTAGAGAGGGGATAAGGGGATGAAAGGTGGCTATGGTGACTTGGTGATGGTGGCGGTCACCACCGCGAGTGGCGGCGATGGCGGCTGTGGTGGTGAGGGGCGGCGGTGTGTGTGGGTGGAGAGGGAGAGAGAGAAAGAGAGAGAGTTGACGGTAAGAGAGAGAGGGAATGGAATAGGGAGGGGTTTATGGTTGTGGTGATGGATCGGGCTGTGGTGGTGGCGGCTCGTGGTGGCTGCTGTAACATTCCGAATTTTAATCCTAAGGGTAATTAGAATAATGATAAGATTTGGAAGTAAGGATTATTCTAAAAAGGATGTAAAATGATGGATTAGGAGTTCTTTGAATGCCGTAAAGGAATCAAGAAGCATTGGCATCAAAAAGGAGGTCGAAGGATGAACAAAAGAGCGTTAGAAGAGATGTTTTTGGTGTTATAAACACCCTAAATTAGGAAATTCAAAATAAAAGATTTACAACTCTGAACACAAATTCCACCGTTGGATGTTAAGTAGGATAGGTGAGGAAGCCTGTGTCAAAATTTGAGGAAGATCCAACGGTTAACGAAGATGTTATGGCCGTTCAAAGTCGGGGTGCTGAAAATCCTGCAACTTAATCGATTAAGCTGCAGCTTAATCGATTAAGTCCAGAATGTTTGAAACCCTTAATCGATTAATAATCGATTAAACGACCCTGCAGTGGAAAAAAATAAAGGTCTTTCACGCGTGATTTTGGCCATAATGCACGAAATTTCTCTCTCTAGGGCACCCAATCTCTCACCTCAAATCCATCAAGCCTCAAGGGAATCACTCCAAGGTCCATCATCAAGTCCCTCTTGGTCTCTCCAAGTAATTATTCATGATTCTTGAAGTTCCTCTCTCTCTAATTTGGATTTTTTCTCTCTCTCTTTCCCCTCTTTGGGAAATCCGAATTCTCTATGGAAATGGGGCAATAATCTCATTATCATTTCATTCCTTTGGCTTAGGGAAGATTATTATCACTACCTCCATCTTCGTGCGTTCGGAGCTCTTGGTTTTGGGAGCGCTTGGAGCTACGGCTTGGGTTCTTCCCCTTTCCCTCTCTTTGGTTAAGGTAAGGGGGTGGATATAGTGATCATTGGCTTGTTCTAGGAGAGGATTTGTGTTTAGATATAATGGTTGGCTAGGAGTTTATGTGGTAGGGTAGAAAATTAGAAACCCCAATTTAGAAACTTAGGAAAATGTTGAAATTAGGCTAAATTATTAATTATGGAACTCTAGGAATTAGAGAATAAGGTTAGGTTTTTACGGAGAAAAATTAAATGGCATGAACCCCTAATTTAGGATTTTAATCAATAATTTGGACAAGTGAAAAATAAATGTGGGTGTTGCATGATTACATGAAAGGTGATGTTTGTTATTATTTGTACTCTATTTGTTTATGTGAAAAGTGAATTGTGGTTATTTGATTATAAATATGATGGTGCTTGTGCTTGGAATACTTTTGTAAAAACTAAATGGAATCGGTAGACAAATTAATGGCATATAGTATGGACAACTAACATTGGGTAAGCATGGTGATGTATCGTAGGCCTTCGATTTGGGGGAGACGATACATCGTAAAATGGTGTTGTATTGTAGGCCTTCGATTTGGGGGAGACAATACAACGTAAACGGGGCGATGTATGTAGGCCTTCGATTTGGTGGAGACATACATCGTCGATGGTGTATGTATGTAGGCCTTCGATTTGGTGGAGACATACATACACCCTAAATAAAAAGGAAAAAGGAAAGGACAATGGATAAAATAAGGTAAACGGTAAAGGAAAAGCGATGTATGTAGGCCTTTGATTTGGTGGAGACATACATCGTGATTGGTGTATGTATGTAGGCCTTCGATTTGGTGGAGACATACATACACCGTAAATAAAAGGAAATGAATAAAGGAAACCGGGAATAAAATTGAACAAGGTAATGGTAATGGAAACGCGATGTATGTAGGCCTTCGATTTGGTGGAGACATACATCGTGATTGGTGTATGTATGTAGGCCTTCGATTTGGTGGAGACATACATACACCGTAAAAATAAGGAAAGAGGTAAGGGGATAAAATTGGACAAGGTAACGGTAATGGAAACGCGATGTATGTAGGCCTTCGATTTGGTGGAGACATACATCGTGATTGGTGTATGTATGTAGGCCTTCGATTTGGTGGAGACATACATGCACCGTAAAAATAAGGAAAAGGTAAGGGTTTAAAAAGGGATTTCTTTGGGAACAGAGAAAATGAATAAAAGGGAATCAAATGGTGGAAATGAACTAACTAAAAAGGGAACCGACATTTATAAAATAATGGAATTGGAAAATATGGTATGCTGGCGATGAATTTGTATTTATGTGAATAAATTGCTAATTGTGTTTGGCCTGGTTAGTTGTTATGTCTATCTAGAAACTGCTTTTCTATTCATGTGCAATGCCCACTCCCTTACATTTACAGGTGCTGAGATTGAGCAGGCACAGCCCTCGGCCGAGCAGGAGTACTTTCCCTTACAGGGAGAGTAGGGTGTTTTGGGTTTAAAATATAATATGGACCTAAGTCTATTATAATATTTGGATGTAAATTTAATATGTATATTTTGATTGAGACTTAGTGTATTTTGTTTTAACAAAGTTATATGTTTTGATTATGAAACTCAAACTTAGTATTTTCCGCTATTACTCCGATTAATTAATGCACTCTTATGTATTTGGAGCCCTTTGGGCCTTGATATGTTTTAGAGATATAATCTGAAGCCCTGCTGGCTATTGGTTGTTTATTTGAAATTGTTTATCACAGGCTGAATTTTGGATTAGTCCAAAAAACAAGCAAAACTCCATCCGTTTGACGGGTGATTTTATTATATTAAAAAGGAATTTTTGAGTACACATTTTATTAAACTTGGGAATTAAGGGTAGTAATTATTAGGGTGTTACAGCTGCGGCGGTGGAGGAGGTTGTGGAGGAGGAGGGAGATGAGGGATCCAAGGAGAGAGAGAAAGAGAGAGGGAGAGAGAGAATGGGTCATGGAGGTGAGAGAGAAAGAGAGAGCTTCATGGAGGAAGGAAAGAAGGAAGGAGTAAGCATGAGGGAGGGAGTGAGTTGCCATGAGGGAAGGTTGGAGGGAAGGATTTGGGGGTTTGGTGGGTGTTGAGGGTGGTTTGGGGGAGGAAAAAGAAGGTTGGTGCGGAGGAAATGGGGTGAGGGATCGGCTGGTGCGGGTTTTTATAGAACCTGATGCGCATTTACTGCACTCTCGCGCTCGAGCGCGATGGCTGGCGCTTGAGCACCGCAGCGCGCATCTGATGGGCCCCGCGCGCCTGGGGCGCGGCCTCTCGCGCCTGGGGCGCGAGCATGTTGACTCTGGGTTGACCGGGCCATAACTCATTCGTTAACCGTCATATCTTGCCCAAATTTGACGAGCAATTTCCCAAAAATCATACCTTCATATCCAACGGTGGAAATTCCATTTTGAGTCCCAAATATTTTATTTTAATTTCCCCTTGTTATTATATTTATTATCGAATTATCTATTTTTCTGGCCCGATCCTAACTTCGATTCAACGCTCCTTTCTTCTCTAATTCACTTAGTATTATTATTATTCTCTTCTAATGCTAGGATTCTCATTTGGAATACCTATCTGTGGTTTGTTATTTCCATTTTAATTATTCTAATTATTATTTATTTATTTATCTTCGGGTTTAAAATCTGGGGATGTTACATTTCTCCCCCACTTATTTGAATTCCGTCCCCGAAATTCCAGTTGTCCCTTAACTTGGAGGAGTATCCCTTGACATAGTTTCCACCCATTTCATTTCAATTCCTTCGGTTCCAATCTTCCCTTTGAGGAAGTTCTAAGTTAAGGGTTCTGCGGTATAATTATTCGCCTCATGTATGGTTTATCTCAGTCACTCAGGAATCCGCGTAATACACAGAGTTTTAAGAGACTGAGACAATTATTTGCGGTGCTCCGACATAACTTCTTAAGTGAGACTCCACTTCGCGACTCCACTCTTTCCTTGTTCGTTTCTTACTCCTTCAAGTGAGTCTAGTGAGGTCGCCCTTCAAATCCACCTTAGCTATATCTGTATTCTACTCCGGTGGTACTTCCCTTCCGTTCGTTTAACGATTTCAATGTGGTATAGGGGTTCCTACGGGTCGATTTCACTTAAGGGTCGAGGTCAGGGTCTAAAGTTATTTCCCAATTGTCTGATGGTCCGAGAAGGTATTGATTGATTCTTAGTTTAATTCTCGTTCCATTCTCCGCGAACCTCTTCGACAGTTAATGCAGAGCGTTTGGGGTGAGTTATTCATTAGCCCTACGGATTATGGTATGATCATCGGACATTGAGTCCGGCTCGATACAATCTTCCTTACGCTTCGTTACCGTTCTGCATTCCACCTTGTTACTCGGATAGGATCCACAATTTTCTTGTTGTTAAAGTTCCATCTTCCATTCCTTGGATTGAAATCCTCCCCCACTTAGCATCGACATAGTTATATCAATGCCGAGGGAGTAGGTTCGGTCGCTATCAAAAGTTGGTCGTTCCGATTCCCAAATATATTATGTTGAGATTGGAAATGACACGGGGTTTTACTAATGGTGGGTGAATATTGAGTTAGGTTAAGTTCTTGTGGTCTTGGCGAATGCTCCAGAGTGTATCCAAATCTTTTCACTAAGTATCTGAAGCTTGAAGAGAGTGAAGATGAAAAGAAGAGTTATGCAAGGAGGGTTTAATGGTCTCCACAAGGTGACCAAGGATGTTTTAGGCGACAAGGTTGAGAAATTTTGAGGTAAGGCCATGTCGTTGTTCCTCTGTTGGATACATTATAATTGACGAATACGAGTGGATTGTCGGCATGAAAGTGTCATGCAAGCACAGGTATCGCCGGTTAACAACATGGCTGAGTACATGTCCAGCAAGAAGACAACAGAGATTATTCTAGAGATTGCATCTTCAATGAAGAATCATCGAAACGCATTTTCTACAAATTAATGATCGACTTGATTGGTCTTAATATGAATTGTTGTGGATGGATATCTGTCGGCTTCTCTGGCAGCTATTTAAGAATCTGAATAGGATACTTAGGGAGTTTTGAGTTTATGAATATCTAGTTTGGATTTTCAAAGGGTCTCAGATGACCACTATAGAGTTCGCGAGGTCCTATTGGGGTTCTATGTCTAATGGTGCTTACCTTAGGCGAGGGTGATACCTTAAGGCTGTCATCTCCTAAGTTCTGGCGTTAGGTTCGCTCCCGTTGCAAGGGTTGGTTTGTCTACCTTTTCGATTAGTTAGCATGGCAAGATTTAAGACCATGTTGACTACTTGTCCGTGCTATCAAATATGTAGTAAATTTTCTAAGGTATGGAAATCGCACATACTTACATCTCTCCGAGCTCTTGCACCAAGTGAAAAAGTGGGTCGGGGTTTCTACCGAGCTGAGTTAAATGGAAGTAATTGAAGGTGTTGTCAGGAATTGATATGTCTAACTAATGGATGTTTATGAATTCTAACAGGTTCCTAAGGAGCTGGAGTTCGATTTGGTCCTACGGGGTTGGAATTTCCTATGTTGGTTGTTCTAATTAAATTGGAAATTGCAATGATATCATCTGTTAGTAAACGCAAAGAATGGGGTAGCTAATCCCAATCTCACCTCTACTAAGAGCAATATCACTGTCGGGTCTGTCGATAACATTATCCCCTAACGGATGTAAAAGTTAGAGTGATCAGTTCTAACCTTACTCTCCATTAGTGACAATATTATCAATGCGATTTGTGGGTCTCTAACTAGAATACTAGCACTCGTCTTTTCTTTCTAAACTGAATTGGACAAGTTTGTCTTATATAACTGAATCGGGACGGAGACTTGAGGTTCTGATGTAATTTCCTATCTTAGGGACATAATATGCCTCTACACTTCTCGTCTGGATTCCCTTCGTCCTTTTCAACCATAAGATACATTCCTCCTCTTTGAGTTGAGCCAAGAACCATCATATACCCCGATGAGGTCTCCCACATCATGGGCATAGTGGTGTAGCACCTGAAACGGCAATCGCCTCTATTTGACTTAAGTCCATCTGAACTAAGTCCCTTAGGATTGACACGACCTTAGCTCTATTACTAGATGTGTCTCCCATAATACTAGAGTTCAGTAATAGAAACAAGTTAAGGCACGAGTAGTCGGATATTCCTAGCATTAATTAAGTCCGATATCATAGGTATGTAAATATACTGACTAACTGTGGCTGGATTCGACAACAACTTTGGTCACTCGCTTGGTGAGCGTACCAATGGAGTAACTCATAACTCCGAGGCCGAGGAGAAACTGCTCTGATACCATAAATGTAACACCCTCACAAATATTCAGTTTTTAGGTTTTAAATAAAATCAGAGTTTGAAAATTTCCTTTTTAATTTAAATATTTATAAAAATTCTTAGGAAAAATCTGGCAGAGTTTCCTCTGTTTTTCGGACTTTCCCAAAATTTCCTTGTTGTACCTGTCCAGACCAGAATAGTTCAAAAGCTTAAATCATAAGTATTACAATAAATGAAAACCTAATGCCCACCAATACCCAACTCTGGGCATACACTAATACACACATGTAATTATAAAAATACATTCTTAAACTTAATTAAAATTCACTCTTGGTATCATAAAAGACACCCCTCGTGGTGAGGGTTTCCTGCTCGGCCAACACTGGTGTATGCTCCACTTGTGTACCTGAAAAATATTAACCACACAGGGGAAGCATCACACAGAACTTAAAGAGATATTTCTAAGCAGCTATATACGACACACCAAGACAATTCAAGCCTATGCTATACTACTTAATTCATGTTCTTTTTCCTTTTTACTCCCTAACTGTTTCCCAATTCTTTTTCTTTCTAATTGTTTTCTTTTAAATAATCCCTAACCTCTAATTATTCTTGTTCCTCATTACTTTCGCTCTTTCCTTTTTATTCCTTTTTCCTAATCACTCTAGTTTCTCTACTCACTCTCTTTCCAACTAACCTATTTCTTTTTCTTCCTTTCCCATTCAACTCTTTCTCACTCTACATCTTCTGCTCCCCTTTTCTTCCTCCTTGTTTAATTTACTTTATTATCTTTTCTTTTTTTTTTCTTTATTTCATTCTTTCCTTTTCTTTTCTCTTTACCGATGCGCCGGGGCTCTATACCCAGTCGACTTACTCTGGTGATGCGCCAGGGCTCTATACCCGGTCGACTTACACTGGTGATGCGTCGGGGCTCTATACCCGGTCGACTTACACTGGTGATGCGCTGGGGCTCTATACCCGGTCGACTTACACTGGTTCCCTTTTACTTCTTTTCATTTTATTTCCTTTATTTCACTTTCTTTCTTTCAATTCACATTTTAATTCTTTTCTTTCTCTTCTTCTCTTTTCCCTCATTCTCTTTCTTTGTTTCCTTTTCCTACATCACTCATATTTAATAATACCTAGCTCATGCATTTACAACCAATTATATTATTTCTTTTTCCGTTAACTCCCTCTTTCTTATTTTCCGTTTATTTCCTTCCTCTAATGGCTAAACACTCATTCACTCCATTTATTTCTATTAACCTTATTTTATCCTAATTTAGTTCTCAACTCATTCCTACACTTTCTTTATTTAATTCCGGCTCTCCCTAATAAATCTCTAATTTCTCCCTTTTCTCACTTACGCTACTCACTCGTTCTTATAATTCCGTTTATTTATTTCTCTCTTTCTTTCTTTTTGCTAATTGCTTTAACTCTTCTTTAACTAAATTTTCTTTCCTAATTATCTTCCTTATTACATATCCTATTATTATATTATTGGTCCTATTCTACTCGGTGGTCTCACTAAATTCTCTTTACTCTCATTTGTTCATTTCTAAATTTATTTCCCTATTCACCATTTCTATTCTTTTGCCACACCCTACCGATCTAATTGATTAGTTATTCTGTTACCTATCTTTTTATTCGTCACTATTTGGTTCCCCTATTTACTCCATCTATCTTTCTTCATTATTAGCGGGCTACTCTAAGGTTCATTAGCAATTAACATTTCCCCCGGTCCTAGCGATAGATATAACTACCCAGAAATACACCCCTTAAGGACTGGTAATGAAATCCCTTACCTCAATCGATGACAGTGAGAGGGGTAACCTTAATCTGACGCTTTACTCCCCGACTCACGCTTTAGCTCGGCTCCAACTTGATCCTAAGCTTCCCCAATCTTCGATTCCAAGCACGGTGGGGACAAACGATCTCGATCACGGTGACGGTGTTGCTCTTCGACACCGGGAGGAGAGAGAGAGAGCACGGTAGAGAGGGGATATGGGGATGAAAGGTGGCTATGGTGACTTGGTGATGGTGGCGGTCACCACCGCGAGTGGCGGCGATGGCGGCTGTGGTGGTGAGGGGCGGCGGTGTGTGTGGGTGGAGAGGGAGAGAGAGAAAGAGAGAGAGATGATGGTAAGAGAGAGAGGGAATGGAATAGGGAGGGGTTTATGGTTGTGGTGATGGATCGGGCTGTGGTGGTGGCGGCTCGTGGTGGCTGCGGCGGTGGAGGAGGTTGTGGAGGAGGAGGGAGATGAGGGATCCAAGGAGAGAGAGAAAGAGAGAGGGAGAGAGAGAATGGGTCATGGAGGTGAGAGAGAAAGAGAGAGCTTCATGGAGGAAGGAAAGAAGGAAGAAGTAAGCATGAGGGAGGGAGTGAGTTTCCATGAGGGAAGGTTGGAGGGAAGGATTTGGGGGTTTGGTGGGTGTTGAGGGTGGTTTGGGGGAGGAAGAAGAAGGTTGGTGCGGAGGAAATGGGGTGAGGGATCGGCTGGTGCGGGTTTTTATAGAACCTGGTGCGCATTTACTGCACTCTCGCGCTCGAGCGCGGTGGCTGGCGCTTGAGCGCCGCAGCGCGCATCTGATGCGCCCCGCGCGCCTGGGGCGCGGCCTCTCGCGCTTGGGGCGTGAGCATGTTGACTCTGGGTTGACCGGGCCATAACTCCTTCGTTAACTGTCGGATCTTGCCCAAATTTGACGAGAAACTTCCCAAAAATCATACCTTCATATCCAACGGTGGAAATTCCATTTTGAGTCCCAAATATTTTATTTTAATTTTCCCCTTGTTATTATATTTATTATCGAATTATCTATTTTTCAGGCCCGATCCTAACTTCGATTTAACGCTCCTTTCTTCTCTAATTCGCTTAATATTATTATTATTCTCTTCTAATGCTAGGATTCTCATTTGGAATACCTATCTGTGGTTTGTTATTTCCATTTTAATTATTCTAATTATTATTTATTTATTTATCTTCGGGTTTAAAATCTGGGGATGTTACAGCAGCACAAGGAACAGCCTCCATCTTCCTCTCCACGATATTGCTCAACGGTACCACATCCATCAACTCGTGTTCATTATTCAAACACTCCGCCGCAAAATAAGGAAAACTAACACTTTTGTCTAGGTCTTGCACAACCTGTAACTCCTTTCCAAGACCCCAAACTTCGTTTCCTCTAACTTCAGCAGGCCCAACTTCATTCTCCAACAAAACATTAACTTCTTCTAAATGGGCCTCACCAAATCCCAATAGTTCCTCCCTATGACTCCTCACAATTGAAGATACACCCCACTCTTCTTCAATAAACCCCACTGTCCCTTTCTCCTTAGAATCTACCAAATCCTTACGTACCGCATGATCCGTCCCTAACTGATTGCATGTACCCGTAACTCCCTCAAAATTCAAATTCAAAAAACCTTCATCCCCATCCTCACCGGCGATCTCATCACCGTCAAACATGCCACCATCCTGCAAATCAAGCCACCGATCCTCAGTATCTGAAACCGAAATTGTCTCAAACCTGAAGACTATATGAGAACAACATTCTTCACGAACCCGCACAAGCACCTCCTCCCCTTCAACTATAATTCTGATCACAGAGTCAATAAAACACATTCTCGATGTTGAAATCAACACCCTCCCTCTATCAAGTCTCAAACGATTTTTAGTTTGTTCATCAATAAGCACCACCGACCCTACCTCCTTAACCAACTCTGTGAACAACACCACACTGACACCGGAACCCCCATGCACTGGACCCAACATAACCTCTCGTTAATCTTAATATCCCGAGACCAAGGCACAATCTCCTAAAAAAACCATCAAACCACTTAGCATCTTGCTTCAAAGACACTGAAATTTCATCATCACAATTTGGTGCCAACAACATGATCACACCTCCCATAGGAATCACATTAATGTTAAAGAAACCAGCTTGTGTCACCTTATGCTGCATATGCTCCAGATCTTCCACACGCAACAACTTACCAATGAAACAACGTTTTAGCCAATCCAAATTTTATTTACAAAAATTAACTTCCAAACCACCCTTACTCACTTCCGATTCCTTCACAACAGAAACAGAATTTGTTTCTTGGTTGATCGACTGCACCCTAAACCCAGAAACCGTACCATTCTTCTTCTCTTCGAGCCTCGGCCAATCCTTGAGAGAGTCTGATACAATCTTCTTAACATGCCCCGGTACATATGCCTCAGAAGAAAATTTCTCTCTATTAAACCTTGGTGTATTCGCTTTCAACTTGAAGCTGGCAAACCAGATTGAATCTAGATTCTTAACCAAAGACTGAACATCCTGAACGTTAACATACCTAACGAAACCAAACCTCTCTCCAATCTTATTTCTCCTTGGCGAAATAAACACATCAACCACCTTACCCCACTTTTGGAAAGCATTCCAAAGATCAACATATCCCACCTCCGCCAGAAAATTTGAGAAGAAAAACGAGGACGAACCTTCCAAATAACCATACCTATAAGACCTGTCATTACCTACCTGCGCTGAATCACTGTCCCTCTGCCGATCGCTGCCTGCCCATCTGCTCTCTTTCCACGCCCTTTGTTGATGGTGCACTCTTGCCCACGCTCTCCCCTGATTCTCTCGCATCGCTCTTCTTAATAATATATATGGTATTTTTTTGATGATTATGTGTGTAATTGATGTTATTTGATGTAGTTTATATGTGATTAATATGATTATTATATGTGTATGTGATTAAAATAATTAGTCACTGTTTTTAATTGATTTTAGGTAGGCCGCATGTTGTATTGTATGATTAGGTGATTTTTAGATTTTTCCTAAGTGTCTAAATGTTGTGTGATAATTATATTGTGTTTGTTTGATATTTATGCATGAATATAAGCATTTTTATTGAAATATTTTAATTCTGGAAAATTTATTTTAATTCTGGAAAATAAATTTTATTTGGACCGTGGGTCCCAAAAAAATTATTTTTGTGTAGTTGTGATGTTTAAATTGTGTATAAGTGTATAACATAAAGTATAGTGGAAAAGTATGTGTATTATGAAATAAAAATGATTATTTTTTTTATGAAATAATTAGTTTCTGTCCAGAAATTAATTATAATAGAAAAATGTTAGTTTTTTAAGTTTAATTTTATTTTTAGACTTTGGATGTGTATCTTTTTTTGGTAAATAAAAAAATTTTATTACCAAACCAAGCAAATATAAAACAAACCAAAAGAACTTATGACTTTAGCCACCTCTCCAGGAAGGGTTCTAAGTCAAAAGTCCTAAATTACAAGCAAAAATATGAAAAACCTAATTACAAAAATGCAAGATCCTATCAACTAGAATCCTATTATTCCACTTCCTAAACT